>CM061107.1:3524166-6278333 GCA_030770545.1 Macropodus opercularis | reverse complement strand
GACTTTAAATGACATTTGGAGTCAGTGCAGAGTTGAATGAGAAACGGATCAGTGTTAAACTGTGTCTATAGGTCAGCGTTAATGCACATGTCAGTATCAGGATGTCCGTCCTGCTGCGTGTCACTATGACGTCTGCCAAGACTGCTAACCTGCTATGTGTGCACGTGTCTGGCGCTATTCTGTTTCCTGCAACACCCGTTAGAACAGAACCTGGTGTCATGTTGAAGATATGCACCGTGTGTGCATAGCTGTGTGTACACTTCTGCCTCTGAAAGCTCGTCTAACCAAAATTAAACTTCTGCCATTAATATGATTAATAATAAAACATAGGATGTATGCTTCCGTGTGCTGCTGTGAGTGTGCCCACAGTATGAGCCACAGACAGTCTGTGTCTGGGCCATCTGCCAGTGGAAATTAAAGTCAGGATCAACTGTTGTTTGTCATACAGTCCCTAATATTATTGTAGAGAAGGTGAATAGACAGTTAATAGCTGAGCAACAGGGAGACACCCTGAGTGGTTGGGCAGTGAAGTCATGTGGAGACAGCGACAGATTATCAATTCATCTTTTAATGCATTTCTCAAGGTTGTTTTCTTCTAAAGTGCGTTCGTCATATCAAACCATCACTCTTAAGCATTTTAAAGGAGCAGCATCATGTTTGAAGTGCATATAAGCTCTTTTCTGATGTTAAAGATGTGTCCTGCTGACATGGACCCTGTGATCTCAGGAGGTTTTTCTTCTTCCCTGTGTCTTAAACCGCTGGAGCATGATGTGCGTGTAAGATTAGAATGAAATATAAAGAGAGGATGAGGAGGGAGCCAGGACACCAAAAGGAAATCAAAAGAGAAGACAGAAGGAAAGGGCAACCGCTGGGATCAACAATAACTGTGCTTCTACCGACCCCAAAACCCGCTGTGGACAAGGAACCATGTGGGAAAAGAGCAGAGAGGAAGAGAAAAGAGTGGAGCAATAAACCACAGGGGAGTAGTGAAAACCTTTTCTTCTTAGTTAGACAGACACAGCCCGCCTCTCGCCCCCAGATTACTGCTTTCCCTGATGTACAAAATATAGGTTTTATGCTAACAAGCTCCAGCCCCAAAGTATTTTGTCTCTCATTCATGTAGATACCAAAAATGTTTTCCGTGTCAGTAACCAGGTTTACCTCATGAAAACGTAAACCCACCCACCTTTCAACGCAGCGTGACCGTTGGGAACCTGGGGCAGAGGGCAGAGCGCGGCAGAGCGGCTCCCGAGAGCCGCTGTGGCCTCTAGAAGAGCTCCAGTCAGCAGCGAACAGGCCGACGTCCTCTGGCCACAAGCCTGATATAACCTGAACAAAATGAAAAACACCATAATTAACGCTGTTCAGAACAAACTACATCATACCAATAATTGCCTCCAAACCTGGATTGATGAGGAGGTTGACCCGGATCCACTGGGCCGGTGCCGACGGCGGGCGGCAGCCAGCGAGACTCCCTGAGACGCACAAGTCCAGGACAACACAGCAGGAGTTTTTTAGCAGGATGAATCAGGTTGTGTGCCTCCCTGTTCTGGACATAGTTGGCAACCTGTTGAGGAAGTCGGTGACAAATTAGAGCTTATCAGGACACACGTCGAGTCTGCTCACACCTAGAGCCAGTTAAGTTAACAGTATTCAAGGATGGCAGATTGGCAACATTCACGCCCTCCCTCGACTTTCAAAGTCTTGTATAAAGTTTGACTCCGGGTGTCATCAGCTCCTCTGCAGCGATCATTCTCAGAAGCAATTTCCTCTTGACATGACAGCAACCAAAGTGTGAAAAGAATTGGAGAGAAATACTGAGGCCCATGCAGCAACCAATAGAGGACAAAGTGGAATCCAGACAGATATGTAGGCACAGAGACACTGGGGGAGCAGAGCGAGGTGAAGAGACAGGAAAGACGTCACTGAAGAGTTTTAGGAACAAAGGGAAAAAATCCATTCAACATAGAAGCAAACACTTATACTAAATGATCGGGCTGTTTGTCCTTGAGTAAACCTGCAAATGAGCTCCTCTGGCACTGGTTTCTGAGAAAAGACATTAAGGCAGCATTTGGTGGCAACGTAAGTGGACAATAATGCCTCCAGCAGGGCTGGATATTACAAAATCGAAGTAAGTCAATGCAGGTGACGGAGTAGGGCATGAATACAATACAAGTATAATGAGAAAATGCAGCTTGGGTGCAATCACCAGTGGCAGTGCCAATCTGCACTGGTTCCTTATATAGTCAGCAAAGAGATGCTCGCCTGTGTTGTTTAGGTGCAGTTAGTGATGTGGAATAACACACAGACAAACCAGTTTCTGGCACCAGCTAGATTAATGGTTCTCTACATGGGTGGTGGCTCAACTGTTGTCAGATCTGGACCTTCCCAAGGGAACAGAGATGCAACAGCCTGCCTGACATGCAAAGAGAAAAGAAAACAAACGCACACATGCCGAGCATACAAGCCGAAACTACACAACACATTAGGGCTAAAAGCTTGTCCAGTGTCGTTTTCTTTCCTTATCCAGAGCATTCACTGACTCATGTTTCTGGTGAAAGACCTCAGTTTAACTCCATCTACAGTACAGGGCAGACAGGAAGTCAACTACAGCAACACATTCTGCAAAGCTAGAACCAAGCAGGGTACAGCAAGATACCAAAAACAGAAGAGTCAGGTGTAATGGTGGACATGTTTAATGCAGTTTTACATGGCTTGAATATTTGAGTACACATTTAAAATTGTATCGAGTCTCTCCTTGGGCTGTAAATGTTGGTTTTACTGTGTGTGTCTGACTAGAAAGGGCGGTGCAGCCAATGTGGTGCTGCTCTTGACGGACATAGAGCAGCTGTCTTCATACAGACACACAAACAAGCTCATCTGTAAACTCCAGGCAACACAGATCGACTTTCCACACAGGCAGCACAGAACGTCACACAGGCATGTTATGAGCCCACAGAAATGACAAAGACTCCGAGAGGGTTGTGACGTTAGGTAGCTGTAGGTACAGATGTCTCAGGACGAGCGAATCCAGCCAGAGACCATTTTCTAATCACCGCATCAATGTCCAATCCGCAAATTCCCTCCTCGTTCCCCACCGCTGGAGACTTGCAGAACGCTCTCAGACGGAGGTTTTCTGGAGACGCTTAGACCTTCACATCATTTCCAGCCAGGCCACGTAACCTACAGTTATGAATGAGTTTGCCATAAAGTCCATTAGTGCCCCGTCGGGTAATTTCTCTGCCTGGCAACAGCCATTCTGGGAAAAGATTAGCAAGGGATACCATGGGGCACCAAGCGAATCTACTGAACCCGGAGGCTGAATGCACACACAAACGTACAGTACACGCACGCAGCCTGCTGTGACTCATGCTTGTGCCATATTTGTGTGAGCACGCCGGACACTGGAGAGGCTGAAGCTGTCGCCCTGAAACCCAAGCGCCCACATCTTGACCCCAGTACTTTGATGTGTCTGACCCCTCACACACATGCTCACATACTCCCCCACTGACACCATCTCCCAGTACCAACATTCTCCTCCTTTCAATCACACACATACCTTTTCAATTACTCTAAGTATTCTCTTCTCCAAGGCAGAGGTCCTATGATTGCACATATCCCAGCTGTCTGTGAAATGCTGCAACGCTGCATGTGACCGTCTGTCCTTGCCTCTACCACCATACATGTTCAGACAAGACTGATAACAGTCAGGCAATTAAATGCACTCAAGCGGTCACATGGGAAAAGACAAATCACCTGAGGCCCTCACCCCAAAACCGATTCTCCCACGACGCTGACATTCAGGACATAGAAATACACGCTTTCAGCTGTAATCTACTTTTAGAAGCGTCATGGAGGGTCGGGGTTGGCTGAGGTTAGCGCGGGTTACTGCTAAGAGAACTGGGCCAGACGGCAGTGTTAACCCTTCCTTTGCTGCGCAAGCTGATTGTTTTGGTCATGAAAAGGTTATTTCAAATTTCATTTATACAAGTGAATAAAATTACAAAAATTCAATAAGCGTTTTTAACACCACAGCTTGATCATCACTTACTGTACGTCCTTAGTCAAAAGTGATCGAGCAACAGTCAAACTTTTTCCACTGTAAATCACCACATTTAGGTTTGTGAAAGCTTCATGTTCCCAAAAGCCTTCAGACCATCTGCACCTAGTGTGATTTCAAACGCGTTGCATGCAGCCACGTATGTTCAGCCTGTCGAACCCATTTGCCAGACACTGAGCACGGAGCAGGTCACAACAGTCCCACTAGCTCCTAATCCTGCTTTGCATCACCAAAAAAACGCATCTGCTCCGTTCTGGTAAAGGTCATGTTTGTTTTGTGCATGACTCTGGACTATCTCACCTTAGCTGAGTGAATTCTGCACATGTCACTTCTATACAGCGTCCGTGACACAATAGGATTTCTCTTGTCTTTTTGACTAATCCCTGTGAATGCTTTAGAGCATTCACAGGTTTGTTTTTCTAATCTTTATTATAGTTTTTATTCTTCCGTACGTTTTACGGCACTTAACTCCTTCCGCATACTTTAAGCTATAGAAATAATTCAAATATCAAAATATTCAGCTTTTTAAGGAGACGACTGCTTCCATTTTTCTTTTTCATATCTTTCATATTTTTTGAATTATTAAGCTTTTTTCAAATATTTTTGCCCATTAAAATGAATGGAGAAAGCTTTTCAAATCCTTTTCAGCTTTGTCTTCTTTCAGCTCTAACTGCTTCAGCATACTTTAAGCTACAGACGCCATTTAAACTTTAAAATACTCTTCAAATATTCAGCTATTGATGATCCATTCAGGTTTTTAATATCTTCTATAGTTTCTGATTTATGACAGTTTAAGCACAGCATGGTTTTTGGAAAAATTTCAGCTTTTCCATTAGTGTGTATTGGGTGAGGTAGAGTGAGTGATGTCACAGCCAGAGGGTGAGAGGCTCAATTTTTAAATCAACTTTTCTCTTTTAAAATTGTCAATACAGCCGCAATCTTTAGTCTTTTAATTTAAATTTTTCACTAAAACGTAGCCATGTCTGTCTTCTTTCGAATGATGTGTCATGTTAAGCCAACAGATCTACGCATTTCTCTCTATCAGCCTTTAAAGTCCGTCAAGCGCTGACGTCTCCCCATAGACTGTAATAGTATAATCTGTCCTGTTTTCGCTCCGTTGCACAGAAGAAGACACGTTTTGAAATCGCTGCCGTGGCCACAATTTTCAGTCCTCGAACATAAAACTTACACCAGTCGCTCATTAAAGTCTCAGCTCTCATAAAATCAAGTTATTTTTGTGGTAGCATTTATAGTTTTTCTCCAACAAGCCCATTTAGCAGGGGTGCACCTCACCATTCACTGCAATGAGCTGGAGATTTTCCCGCCTTTTGCCACTGGTCTCCATGACAACCTCGCAGGCGCCAGGGACAGTTTGACTGACAGTTCAGACTCCTCAGTGTCTGCAGCAGCTCCATGCAAATTAATGATCAGTTAATGAGACTGTTTGATTGTTTAGTAATTAACCACACACACTTCCTCCAGATATTTTCAAAATAAAAGCATACAGTGATTAAAACCTCAAATAGACCAACTGAATACTGAGAATTCTGCCTATTACTTGATCATTGTGATGGTTAGTGTCAATGTTTGAACTGGGTCATTACTCAACGCGTACTTCCGCCAACTCCTTTCAAAATAAAAGTATGACATTACATTTTTAATACATAAATTTAACGCAGAGAATTCTGATTATTGTTAGATAATTCTGGATATTATCTAAAATGGTTGGTTTTATTGTTAGTGACCCTCTACCACAATTTGCATGTCCTTTCAAAATAAATCCAATTATTCAAATAGCTGAACTGAATACTGGCAATGGAGGTTATTACTTGAACTTCATTTTATTAATGGTCAGTCAGTTAGAGTGTTTGACTATTTAGTAACTCACCACGCAGACGTCCTCCAAATCTTTTCAAAATAAAAGCACCGTTCCAATTCATTGCTTTTAATAGAGAGAAAACAGCTTAACTGTAATATTCAAATGTTTGCTTACATTGAGCTACTGTATATTTTAAATGCTTCAGCTACTTTCAGCTCTTTCAAATTAAATATTTTAACTAATATTTAACTTTTCAATTCAGCAACTCCTTAAACACCTTTTCAACAATCTATTTCAACTTTCTTCAAATTGAATTTCAACTGCTTCAGCTTCTGCAAACATTCAGCTCTGTTAAAATACTTTCTATTCCTCTTCAGCTACTTTCAGCTATGTGTAAAATGCTTCAGCTCTTTAAAACCAAACTTTTTCTGTAATATTCAAATGGTTGCTTACATTGAGCTACTGTATATCTTAAATGCTTAAGCTACTTTCAGCTCTTACAAATTAAATATTTTAACTGTAATATTTAACTTTTAAATTGAGCAACTATTTAGACACATTTTTAGCAATTTAAACTTTCTTCAAATTGAATTTCAACTGCTTCAGCTTCTACAGACAATCGGCTCTGTTAAAATAATCTTCTATTCCTCCTCAGCTACTTCAGCTATATTTGAAATGCTTGAGCTCTTTAAAACAAAGCAGCTTAACTTTGATATTCAAATGTTTGCTTAAATGAAGGTACTGTATATTTTCAATGCTTCAGCTAATGTCAGCTCTTTCAAATTAAACATTTTAACTGTAATATTTAACTTTTAAATTGAGCAACTCTTTCTTTAGACACCTTTTTAGCAATTTCAGCAATCTATTTCAACTTTCTTCAAATTGAATTTCAACTCCTTTAGCTTCTGCCAACATTCAGCTTTGTTAAAACAATTTCTATTACTCTTCAGCTACTTTCAGCTATGTTTTAAATGTTTCAGCAATTCTTGGGGATTACATTCAGCATTACAGCATTCACAGTGCATTTTCTTCTGGAAATGCTTTTTCTAGTTTTCTTTATGCTATTTTTTTGTGTGTCTTGGCTCAAGCTTACGAAACATCGTCTTCCTGAGAGACTGAGCATCATCAACCACGCAACAAAGATGGAACTGGAGACGAGTCGTGTTTGCACATTACACCTACAGTGAGTAAAAGGCTGACAGCAACATCCGCTCCATTCTAGAAAGGAACAAACGAGATAAAACACTACAGGAACAAAA
Source organism: Macropodus opercularis (assembly GCA_030770545.1). NCBI lineage: Eukaryota > Metazoa > Chordata > Actinopteri > Anabantiformes > Osphronemidae > Macropodus > Macropodus opercularis. The sequence goes on along the minus strand of CM061107.1, from coordinate 6,271,195 downwards.
GACATACCTCAAGTGTAGAGAAGTGGACATGGTGTAAAGTTGGAAAATAAAAATAAAAGCCTATTTGGTCATTTCACAAAAAGCCATTTTTAGCTGTAAACTAAGGAAGAAAACCCCTCTTGTGTGGCTCACAAGGTCAGATCAGTTCCCCTGGGGCTCAGTGGATAGATTATGATGCAAGGGTTAGGTTCATGCAACACTCTACTCTAATGTGGGTGTTGTAATCATGTGGGGCTTAATGTTTTTAGGAAAACAAATGACTGTACTCCTGGTATTCCCGCTCGCTGAAACATTAACACTATCTCTTGCTGTTACATAAAAACATATATCTGGAGGAAATAATAATAGCACAAATTCCAGATTGTTGCAGTCAGGATCTCAAGAGGTAAACAAACCCTCTGGGGATTTCAAAACAAAATCATTTCAAAGCTTTAATTTAATAACACACTATAATACCACTCAAGCCCTGGTTATATAATCAAGTTAAAGACTTTCATAAAGTAATTAAATAAGTATCAATATCATGATGATCTGTCTGCAACTATACATTTAAACCAGGTAATTTTCAAACATGTACGAACGAATGAGGTGTCAGAGGAAAATAGAAAGAGACCATTGAGGTCTGAAGAGGATTTGTCGACACAGGATGCGAGGTTGGACAGAAAGCCGATGGATAAGGAGGAAAAGAAGCAGAAGAAGAAAGAAAAAGTGAAGGATGAGGGAGGGAGAGCAGGAGAAAGGATGTGACAAAGGGCAGTGCAGCAGGAGAAACCCGGGGAGAAATACAGAAGAAATGAAGACTGAGGCCAAAGGTGACTGGAATCATAAACCCCTGTTGAATTTCACAAGGAGTCGTTTCACCAACGATCCAAGAGCTGGGCCCACCTCCCGAGCACCGCCTCACACCTTTAACAAGCTTAGGGACTAACTGTGTGTACTTTGTGTTTGTGTGTACAAGTGATTGACCGCTTTCAGAGCATGCAGGAGAAAAAACAGAAAGGACAGGAAGGGACGAAATAATCTAATTTGTAAAGAGTGAACTGAGAGTAGAATGGCAATGGCCATGTCACCAGATATTATTATATGCTTTATGTGATACCTGTGAACACAAGACAATAATTTAATAACGAATCATGAGCTAAAAATGTATGCAGTAGTTGCACTGACTTTATTAAAGAGTCAGACATGCTAGAAACACACACACACACACACACACACACACGAGTAGGAGAGAAAATAGCAGGGTCACCGCAAGGCGCAAAACAACCTGGAACCTATTACCCTCAGAACCCACTGGGACCCCTGCACGCCACCACACTCCCCCACGTACAGTTCTCATGATGTCATACTACGCTCTCCTCCATAACAGCACACAGCCCTGCTCAGACAGCCAGAGATAAGCCTGATGAATGTTAATCACTTATGAAAGTTCTGGACGGGGAATATACTCCTGGTACTACAGGACATCCAGACAACCACAGTAAAAACCTCAAAGTTTGTTTAAAGTTGTTAACTTTTATCTGGAAGTATTAGGTGCTATAGATTAGAGCATGTTTATGTTAAACCTGCCATTATACCAAATGTTTAACACTTTAACAGCCAAAACATCATAAACCAGCTGCTGGGTTGTATTAAGCTTTGAAAAGCCTAAACCATGTTATCTTTTTTTTTCCTTTCCTCTGACTTGTTTTCAGAAATATTGCATTCATAAAAACAGACAATGTTCAGTTACAATTTAACACAAGATAAGATAAGAAAAAGCTACTTTCTTACTACTTCAAAACTGAATCTTAAAGCCTCAGTCCTGACAGGAACAAACGCAATGAATGAAAACATGCTTAAAGCTGATGGTTTTTATCTACGTACTTGTAGTAAACACTTTACTTACTGATTTACTGCTGTGAAAAGAAGAAAAAGAAAGTCACCAAGCTATATTTCCTCCTAGTCTGTGTAGTCTTACAGAAATGAGAAAGAGGCTACAGTGAAGCAGAGGGAGAGAGAGGGGAGAGAGAGGTCTCAACATCAGTAAAGCTGGAGAAGGAGGGGAGAGAAAAAGAGACAAGAGGGAAAGGAGAAGGACTGAGATGTCTGCAGATGGTACCCCCATATTAGGCCATGAGGCAACCAGCCCATCACAACAACAGGGCTGATTTTATCATAGAGCTCACTTTAAACACACGAGACGGAGGAGACGCTGGTATACAACGTTTCAATCGATCCTCCTCTTGGACCGCATTCAATGTGTAAACAATGTTGACATAACTTAAATAAACCTTCCGTGTTTTTGTGTTATATAGAACATGGAAAGCACCTGCTTTCAAAGCCGACACCAGCCACACTGGCCAAAGGTCACACATCGATTGTGTGCCCCTCAAAATTAAGAGGAAAGGCTACGTGAAATAGCGCTTTTCGTTTTATGAGATCAGTTGTAAAGCCGTGTAAAGTATGACATATTACAAAACACATGTTGAAGTGAAGGCAGCCGTTTCCTTTATTTTCTGAAAGCCATTTACATGGCAGGCTAAACCGGGTCACTAAAGATCGTCTCAGAACCTTCCTGGGTAAAACCTAATTCAAGTAACTGAGCCCAAATCACCTTCAAGGTGTCATAAGGCTTAACAATATCTGTGCTCTGGTGTTTCTTAGGGACAGGTGACGCTATGGGACCACTAAACACTAAGAAACAGCCACTTGATCCTTATTAGCTCTGCTTTGCCGAGCGTTTCTATGCCAACCGCTAATTAAAAACCACTGTTGCAGTTTGAGCCAGGTCACTAAACGGCAACCAACCATAACTTTTCAGTGTGAATATCGACAACCACTGGTTTTTATCTTCACCAAATACATACGATTAGAACTTCTGTATTTATATAATAATGCAGACTGTGTGTTTCCATTAGGGAATAAACCAAATAAAACCTCAAAAATATTTACATCACTTAAAATGTAAAAAAAATAATAATAATTTTTAAAAGCAAACCTCTCTTTTCTGGCCACACACATAGATCTAAATGAGCACAGAACCCACTGGATCTGCTTAATCAAGTGGAAAAATAATCAGTTTTATAGCCAGTTGACATGAAAGTGGTTCTGGAACAAAGCAAACTGTTGGCCTGCCCCCAGCCGCTGCTTTACATTTCTTTGATCAATACTGGCCTCCTGAGCGTAATGAGGGGTCAGATTCTTGGATTATACTATATTTATTAAAATACCTGCCTTGACAATCATTGTCTTATTCTGCGGCTCATCAAACACTGACAACAGCATGTTCTGTATCCTCAACACTTCGAGTAGTTTAAAAAGACATTACTCACAAAACAACAAAATATTTAATATTAGGACTCTTAACAGTTTATTGCAAAGCACGTGCTGCCCTCTTGTGGACATTCGCAGAATCATCGAACCAAGGCAACTAAAGCAAATAAAGCATAACTTCTACTAGATATGAGATCATCTTATGTGAACCCATCAAAGTGTAGCACGCCTGTCAAAAACCTCTTATTAATTAGTTAAAGTAAAACGGTGACTGTAATCATTAGTTATAAAAATCTGCTTTGAGCCACTAGATGTCGCCAAAGGCTGATAATTAGAGGAGTGACATACAAATAAATAAAAAAAATTTTTTAAAACATTAAAAAAAAAAGCTCATTCACTTTAATTTTGCAACACAGACCACATCAAACCATTACTGCACTACATTCTGCAGGCGTCACTGTTTATATCTGGCTACATAGCCGATGACTGACCCTCAGATTATGAGTCAAAGTGTTGAGAAGGGTGGTGACAAACTATTTTTATGTCAATTGTGAAACAATAATAGCAGCGGCCCACACCTCCTCTGCTTTCATTTAATCTCTTTCTGGGGATTTTGCGTCGGTGTTTCCATCCAAATGGCTTTTCCTAAATCACAACAATAGGTGTTAATGGGTTGTCTTTAATCCAAACATCGGCCTGCATCACTGGAGAAGCGTCCTAACAGAATGACACATGTACTGTAGCAGTCTCAGCAGAACTGGGTGTCACATGAGATGATGGAACTGGGAGAGGCCTAAAGACCAAATGGTTCATCAGGACAGGAAGTTTTTAAGCCATTTTCTTATTTACATTCCATATCTTGGATTTTGCTCTAAAAGGAAATAGGTTAAGAGGGGTTGTTTATTTGAATAGTGCAATGCAGTTCAGTCCAAGGTTACATGTCCCAGAGTATAAGTGTACGTGTGTATCCACCATGTGTGTTTTAATTACAAAAATAAATACTGAGTAAAAGCAGCCAAGTTGAGAATGTCGTCTCACCACGTCTAAAGACCAGAGAGGTCACATTGCTCAAGTTACTGTCATTGAGAAAAACAGTACTCCTTCCAAAAGCATGCTAGACATTTAGTGTCCTACCCCCTTTTCTGTGTAAGCACACATCTGACTAAACACACACACACATCTCTGGCCAAACCACAACACCCAGCCGAGTGAGAAAGCAGTTGAATCGGCACATTCTTTTGTAGCGGCACAGCACAGACAGAGACAACGTAACAGTGAAGGTCACATACATGGAGAGACAGCACCTGCTGTATGTGTGATATTTACATATATTACACATTTCTGACATTTAATGGCAAAGATTCCTGAAACTTTGTCTGGTAGATTCACGGGTAAAACAACAGGTTGTAATGACTCAGAACCATGTCTGACAGATTATCTGAGAGATCTTAGATATGATGAGCACGTACTTGTACGTTGATGCTGTTGCTCATTGATAAAATCTTCATACTATGATAAAAATCACACGCCTTGTTGCCAACACACACACAGACATAAACAGGTTCCAGTGTCCTGGAACAGAACATACTCTGCTGTCACAGCTTTAACTTAGTCATCCAAATGTATCAGCATTAAAAAACTGTGTGTTTTCAAGCAGCAGCATGTGCACGTGGGTCCATTTAATTTATGCTCATCTGGTGCCATGCAAATATGTATAGACTCCTCTGATAAGCCCATGATAAATACTCAGCCTCTCCATACATTTAAAACCTATTTTATCTTAAAGGCGGCTTTGTGACAAGCACTAATCTGTAACCAGGATATGGATCTGTTTGCAAGAGTTATTACTGGACTTCATGAGCAACTAGTCTGCAAACATCCTGACCTTTTACAAGCATCGTTATTTAACGACAATCCAAGCCTATATTTGCTTAACTACGTATAATCCCAAAACTACACAACACCGATCAGCTCCAGAAAATCAATTCAAGTATTCATCACCATCGATTTCTCCCTATGTGGAGCCATTACACACACGGTTGCTGGTTTTCTTTCACAGCTACTTCTACTCCAAGCAAACTTACATTTTATTTTATTTCTTAAAGAAGCAAAAATGAAAAGTGGAATAGAAAGTTTTAAGATTATCACCAGCAGACAAACGTGAGTAGGAAGCGGAGCTGAATGAGCATGTGTGTGGCTATAAGAGAAATGATGACCACCCAGAGAGGAAGTAGTGGAATTGGACCTGACAGACACAGTCGTGGAAGGCGGGGACATCTAGTTGGACTAAGTAACAAAGACACTCATTTGTTTAACATATTGTTTCTGTGTATTTCTAACGTACAAAGTCCGTGTAATCAGCCAGAGGTTGGAGACAGAACACAAGGGGCTTCATGCGTCTGTGTTTAATGTCAGTGCAGGCCAGTGGGGCTGAAGCCTGCGTGAATACACACACCTACTAATCCAGCTACTCAGAAAACTGCTTTGACATTTGACATTTATTTATATGATAATGTGGTGAATTCACTGAGCCAGTGGTTTGGCTGTAGCCTCAGCCAGCTGCTGACCAGCTCCTGTCCTTTCTGCATTAGTTTCAGCAGCAGCCTTCTGGCTGTGAATGGCCCGTAAACACACAGGTCACACATTTGAACACATCGGTCTCTACCTCAGTCCTGCTCCTGCTTTGTTTCAGTGTGCATTACCACTTACACACGGGCGGACACCACTTTGGGCTAAATGAAAGACACAGCAGGGCTGTAATTGGTAGACTCCACAAAGGCAAACAGAGAGCGTTTGATCCCTGCACCAGGTGTACAATATGTGAACCTGCAAAAATAATGAAACACTTCTCTGTGTGTTAAATCTCCCCAACACTTTACTAAAACCCCTGCTATTGACAGAGTTACCAGCTATGCTACATTTTAGCAGCTAAACACAGATGATAATAATTCTATTAATTGTATTAAGTACAAGCAACTGAGTTAGTAATACTCTCAAAAAACAAGATAATGGGCACAGTGCACAGGATCCTAGCTGTTCATCACCAGGCTAATGGCTTGGTGCTGCCTTTGTTTCCCTTCTCCATCCCCCTCTGCTCTGGCAAATAATACCCCAGAATTGGTTTCTCACCCTGGTCAGTTTCCCACTTTTCCGCTGTTAAAGTTCCCCCCTCTCCATCCTTTGCTTTACTCCTCCCTAACTGTCTCTCTGCTGCTGTTGCGCCACCTCATTAGTTGTAGCAATAAACACACAGAACACCTCTAGAAAGCATGATGACCAAGTGCACTGTACTATAAAGTGTGTATAAGAGTTTTGTGTCATGCATGCGTCCTTTCCTAACCAAGGCCATTTCCTAGCATATAAGCATCAATGTGTTCATGGCTGTTGCATGTCAACGTTCATCCATTTGTGAAAATAACATTTATAATATATTTCTGCTCTGCTTTCTATTGTAAGTGAGCTAATACAACAGGAAGCAGAAGGAACACCTACTGCATGATTAACATTTGTTTCTAATCCCTGCGCTCCTGCTTTTTTATGATCTGGATGACAACGACGTATTCACCGCGGCTCCGCGTTTTCTGAGCCCTTACACAAGCAGCTCATATGGTGTTTTGACAGGGGAGGCTCTGGCTGCTCCCCCATCCTGAATAGCCTCATTATTAGAGCAGCTCTGCCTGGACGTAACCCGTATTTCTTCAGCCACAAAGGAGTTGTAAAAACACTCTGGCACTGTCAGAGCCCACGCTGCAGCAGTTCAGGAGTGTGTGTCCGAGATTTGCATTTATGTTATATAAGCACAAATCTCACATAAATGTGCAGAATTCTCTTCATCATACATAATAGTTTTAAAAACGAATTCTCCTCCGCTTTAAGTCACTGGAGTCCTTTTTGTTTTAACATTACATATAGAACATATTACTGGGTTTTACATTTAATCAACTTGCTCTTGTGCAGTGTAGTTGCTGTGTTTGTCTTTAGGGCAGTGGGGTTTTGTTCGCCATGTGTTTTGACTTTTTCAGGAAGAGGTGGGATAAGATAACAAAAAGCAACAAGATCACCCCCCTATCATTCTGCTGATTCACAGCCTGCATCCATTCCTGTAATGTTTGCAGCTCTGACACTGAAGCTGGGCATGTCTCAACCAATATGCTGTACCTTCTCTGAAATGTTACTTCAAATTGATTTTCATGACTGTACAACATGCTCTGCCTCACTTGGAAGCCAGACAATAACACAGGAGGTCACAGGTCTCTCCCCACTTCAGTGTCTTTTCCTCAACTCTCCCCAACTTTCCTATTCTGTCCTGCTCATTCGCCACCGTTTCAATTTCCATAGCTCCAACTTAACACAGATGCCAAATCTGCTCAGTCCATTTAAACACACACACTCACACAGAAGCCTCAGTCATTCAGTCTGTCAGAAATATGGAGAGCAGAACTAACACAGAATAAATCATTTTCCGCAGCAGGGGCCTTGAACAAAGAGCCTGTGTTGTACGCATTATTGGGATGTGTGTGCTCCCAAGCATGATGATCCATAACCACATGGATTGGACACATTATACTGTACATCGTTTATGCATAACAGACATAACATCTTAAGACAAACAGACGAAAGACAAAGCCAAGAACAATTTCTCAGCATTGCACCAAGAGTCAGTCTAGTCATAAATTAGTCTTGTTCCACTGCAGCCATGTTGCACAGAGTTTACATGCAAAGCACATAAAACCACTCTATCGTGAGTGGAAATTTCACATAAATATTCAACTCATTACAACTGAAGTTAAAATATCAGCATGATGTCACAAACACCACAAAGAGCAACTAGTTCCTACTTCTACGTATCTCCTGAACTAATAAAAAGTCACCCTCAGCATTTACTTGGATAAGGATGAGTACGGAAAATGTGTGTAATCATTTCTATTAACGCCGCAGGCAACAAATCCTTAGCTCTTCCCTAACAGGAACATGTTACTGACTAGCCTGGATGTGTATGTACGGACTATTGTGTGTGTTTTCATTCTCGTACCTGCTGTAGCTTAACCCCAACAAATCGCAGCATCTCTCTGTGGACTCTGAAGTCTTCTCCCACTCCAGGTATTAGGATTTGCCATATATCTGTTTTGCTGGGCTGCCATGTCCTGTGTTCAACCACCGTTTCCCAGACCTCCTCTGAGATGCGTCCTGAAGGCAGTGTCCTGACAATCGCTCTGGTTCCAGTACACACCGACTTGGTCATCTTATGGAAAGCAGGAAAGAACATCAGTATTGTCACGTAGGCTTGAAGTAGTTATAATGACTTTGTTCAAGATACGTGTGACGTGTGTATGTAAATACCTTCTGATTATTCTTGAAGAATCTCCTCACCAGCACAGTGGAACGCTCTTTGCGGTTCCTTATAAACTCTGTGTTATCCGCTAAAGCATCTTCATCCACCTCATCACTGCTGCTACCCTCACTGCAATTCATGCCAACTCCTGGGGGCGGCCTCTTATCGTGTCCCAGGGTCCTTGTCGTAGTTTGAAGAGATGCCCGATGTAGGAATAGTTTCTCCAATGAGCATTTATCAACCCGAGGCCTTCTGTTGAGCCTCTCTAAACTCGAATAGCCATCTTTAAGATGATGCAGAGACGCGTGTCCATTTTGACGATGCTGGCGGTGGCTGGAAAGGGGAGAACCACAGGGAGATGAGCGCAAAGAGCTCGGTTCACTGGATGAAGTGCATCGTGCGGAGAGGTAGGGTGATATCTAGAAAGAGAAATCAGAACAGCCATGACGATGTTCCTGCACAGCTACTGGAAATGAAAAGTACTTCAAAAGGTCTGTTTAATGTGGGAAACCATTCAACATTTGGTTAAGTCATCTGGTGCTGAGAAACATCAAATAGAAGCACGAACAGATTAGATATTCAGCAGTTCCCTCCTTTATTACCTTGTGGTAAGGCAGCATGGACACAGGCAGGCTGCCACGTCGGATGCGCTGCTGACTGGGCTGGGAAGGACTTGAGTCGGGACTTGGGCTGGATCTGGGGCTGGTGCAACTGTAGGTTTTTGGATCCATGTGAAAGCTAGAAAGAGTACAGGAGCAGAGGGTGCTGCCAGTTTTGTTTCTGCCTGCATCCACACCCTGTCCTGGGGTGTCCAGCTGGCACAGAGATCTCTCAGAACTTCTCACTGTGTGAGTTATTCTGTCAATTCTCTTGGCAGCCAACAGGTCTGGAGAAAGTCTCTGCTGCGTCCCCAAGAGCTCTGAGCTGAGCTGACACCTATTGTCCCCATCCAGAATTGTCCAACTCTCACACAGCTTCCTGCATACGAGCAGGGAGGAGCTGCTCTGCTGTTTTGGCTGCCATGACTGCTTCGAGTGCTGCTGTGTTTCATTTCTGTGTCTGACTTCTTTGCAGGGTTTGCTTCCAGCGGCTTGAGGTGAAGAGACCTGCATTTGATTTTCTCCAGTGGCCATCGCCTCCAGCTTTACCCTGTAACTGAGCCGCAGCTTTGAAAAGAGGTAACACTTTCTTGTTACTGACAGTTAAGAAATTCAATATGCATGGTAAACTGATACTGAAGTTACTACAAGTCATCATTATTTGTCAGCATTAAGTAGCTCACTTATCAGATCAGTGGGATCCACTTCAAGTCAGGCTACACAACAGTTCCCATGTGTCAGCAGGGACATACAGTAGACCTATGCTGGAAGAAGAAGTAGTCAGCTTCCAGTAGCTCAGACAGCAGGTCCAAACAAAGTGTGTGTGTGTGTGTGTGTGTGTGTGTGTGTGTGTGTGTGTGTGTGCTGTGGAGACAGAAGCTTCTGCAGCTGTACAAACCAGCAGATAGAGAACCCACAGAGGTGACCCTGGAGGACTGAGGAATTTCCTTGATAGCTTCACAATCCCAGCTCACATGGCAATGTGTGCACCAGGCCTGATTGGTCCTGGCATGTATCTGTGGCACAGTTATCCGCTTGCACGTCCTGAAGGCGAGAGGGGAAAAAAGGAGCAACTCTTATTATTCCCACTTTGTTTTCCTGACCAAATGTATTTCCTCCATTAACCCTCAAACAGGACAGGATGCGAGAACTAGAAACTTCTGAGTTAAATACAAACAGAGAGATGGAGTCAAAAACATTTCCTTCTGTACCCTCTTCTTTCAACGCCGCAGCTTTCTTATCTGTAACTATTCATTGTGAGCCATTAACTAGAGAATACAGAGCGATGGAAATACACTCAATTCATATTCCATAACGTTTCATTTCGCTAGTGTTGCACCTTAGAGAAGCAGCATGAAATGTATCATTAATAGTTTTCCATGTGGTTTGAAGTCAACATAAGGGTGGAGGCACTAATAGGACTGACTTTTTATCAATACAGTGATATTTATCAATACAGTATGGTAATACAAAAATGTCACAAAGAACATAGAACTAGACTCAGACAGAATCAATATGGTTGCAGTATGTGGTCATGATTCACCTCCCTGTTATCTGTGGTAAGAGTCTTGGCACGTTGCAACGCTAGTCGATATGAACATACTTTATATATCCAGACACTGACACAGCCTTAAACTGCTTTTCCCTCCAAAGATGTGCTATCGAAAACAAAAATGTGCTTTCACTTATTCCAAACGAGACCTGGGCAGAGAAGTAGTTAACCAGCCTGCGTCCATAACAGACACTCACTCACCCACAACATGAACGCACACTAATTGTGCGGTTCTGGTATCACCATGAACAAACAAATCCAATGACTGGTGCCTGAAGTCTTATAATTAGAGACCACAGCCCTTCATTTGCTGCCAGAATGCGTGGGCCACTGTCGGAATGTGGGACCGACCCAGAAGGGAGGACCAGTTAGTGTGAGTGTGTGAGAGATAGAAAAGAAGAGTTCAGCTCACTAAATCCTGGGTAAATTCCCACCCAGTCTCACACACACACACACACACACACTGATGCGTTGAGTGACTCCTCTTTTGGAGGCTCTGTGATACATTCACACAGGCAGATCTTCAAATAAAGAGATGAAGCCCTACACAATTGCTCTATTCATGAGGTCACAGTGACTTCTGACCTTCACACAACTTTGTCTACTACAGCACAGAGGTAGCAGAGGAGCCAGAGTTTTTGCTGTGTAGTAAAGCTGTTTGATTTATGCGCATTTTGTTCATTGCTACATTTACAACTGCACTAAATCAACTGAACCCAAGCTGAACCACAGGTCAGGTTACAAACGCAAAGTTTTATGAGGAGAATAAACCACTATATAATAAATGTAAGGCATGCAAGGCAAACCCAGGTATTGTTATGTCAATTGCACAATGCACTTCTAGACTGAAACCGTGACACCCTGGCACTACACCACTGATTGGGAGCAAACACCGTCTGACCGCTGAGCTAGTGACGTGCTGAAAAAGTTCACAAGCCTGACAAATTAGGATAAAGAGACTTTTCATCTCTTAGGTTCTTCACCTTGTTACATTTCTAGTACAGTATTTTTTGATGGCCATTTACAACAGAAAGCTGTTTCTCAGTCAACTGACAGGTTTGACAACATGTAGAAAAGAAACTGTGTCAGAACAACCATCGCTGGCTGGTTTTTAACGGGTCAGGATGAGGGAAGGTCAGAGCAACTGGTACCACTGGGGACATTACAGTCAGTGATCAAAACAGGATTTTAAATGGGCTAAATGTCTAAAGTGCAGACCTGCTGTGTTCAGTTGATGCTGCAGTCAGTGTAGTGGCGTTACAGATATTACGTGTATAAGAATCAAGCCTGATGTCATTTGAGGACACTGAGTAACCTATGGCATACAGTATTTAGGCCATTAACCTGAGGGTGAGTCAAAGTATGTTAGTAGCTCAAGGCAAGATTTACTGAAATGGCGAAAAGAATAGAAAGATTCTTCTACTGCACATTGTTCTCAGCATGATGACCAGGCATTAGTAATAAAACATACACACCCAAACCACAGCTCAGAGTCGTTTTGGTTATCAGCTGGACTACGACCCTGGTCATAAAGAGAAAATGTCTTTTCAGGGTAAATCTCAGCCTCTGGCAAAACACACACCCCCACAAAGGAAACCAGGTCACAATGACTGACAAGTGCACTGACCAAGAAGGCTCTCGATAACTTCACTTGTTTAGGAACAATAAAAGTCAGAAAATAAAAGCTGTCCAACAAAATTAACCCAATTTCTGAACTCTATGTATTTGGATATATGTTGAATACTTACATGTCTTGTAAAAAAGCTAATTTCAAATAATACAGCTCATCCAGGTGGCTCAGGAATAGCACACTACACTATACTGTACTGTACTGTACTGTATGTTGTTGTCAACTGAATCCGAGTGACGGAAAGCGCAAGAGAGAGAGACAGTGGCACGAGGGATGGGCCATGTGCAGTCAGTCTGCAGGTTGAGCAGCCAGTCGCACTGTTTTTGAAGTTAGTGCATAATTTATGGACATAAATATTTCACAATCAACTGACTGACAAAACACAAAAAGTGTTTTAGCTACAGGCATCGTTTGTCTGTAGCCTTCCACAAAAAACATCAGTCTCCTCATTATCTCTGAAATAACGAACAAAAGTAGTAATTATATTTATTACTTTAGTTTAAAGGATAGTTTATTTATTGGAAAGGACTGGTTTATTTATTCCAGTCTCTCGACTTTCAGTCTTTAGCCTCGATCGTGCACATTAATCATGAACAAAGATTGCGTCACACATCTTTAGTTGTGTAATCATCAGCAGTCAACCTGCTTTTCGGTGTCAGTGTGTGCATCCACTCAACTGCAGCACTGAAAAACGGCCCCTCAATCTGCACATCCTGCATTCAAAGGCTGTTGTCCAATAAGATCCAGCCTTCTCTGTGCTGCAACTTGATGAAAGCAAAAGAGAATGACCTCAGCACCTCAGGCAGCCCTGAAGAAACTGGATATGATCACAATCAGATGTTTAACACCAGTATTGTGCTGAATTTCTTTGTATTTACGGGTGTGTCAGTTACTCCCTAATTTTTCTCCAAATCTTTGAGCAGCTTCTAGGAAATCAGAACAATCTGCATTTTACAGTATTACAGTGTGCTGCAGTGTAAAACATTTGGCTTGTCACAGGCTCAAGGCATCATAACAGATGGATGCATATTTGAACAACCACTTACTGAAATTAAGGATTTTAAAACAAATGCCCATTATGCATAATGACCCTTTGGTCATTTGGTTTGATGGTTTGTCAATTAAAGCGAGGAGCAATTTGTTTTAATGACTTGGAGCAATTTCTGTCGTAACGTATTGTTTATCCCTTCAGCGGGGGGCCTTCACTGCCACATAAAAGCCTTTTTCTAATGTTCATTCATGAGGGATTATTTCACAATTCATCCGAACGATGACTCACGGCCTGGCATGTGATTCAGATCAGGAAAACACAGTCCAATTAGGGTGCTGGACAGCGTCATGCTTTACGGCAAAAAACGCTTTACACTTCACAACACTAAGCTTTCTTTATGACCGAACAATAAAAAGTAGGTGACAGAGTGAAAAAACGCTAATGTAACCTAAAAAAAGAGCTGGACTCGAGATTAAATCCTACTTATGCGCCTGAGCCGCCAAAATACTTGACTAAGTACTTCACACTTCCATTAAGCACTGGATCGTCGGCATTCCACCCATAACAAGCAGGTCAGGGAGGAAGGAATCCCCTTTTCTCTTGTGTAGGGGTCACTGAAGAAAAGCCCGCAAGCACAATAGAGTGACGCGCCGACCGGTGACACCCAGCCGCACAAACGCAGTCATGCAGCGAAACACTGATTTCAAGCAGCTTCTCTCATTCCCGCTCGAACAACGCCAACATCTTAATGTATGCATCACATAATGAACCACACTAATAAGTCTGAACATTATGACCAAAGAACTATGTCCAAGCCGCCATGAGGAAAAAAGCAACAATTTGATTTTTGATTGCTCTCCCAACCACATTAATGGCGTATTAGGAATGTAATGCCAAAGAGGATTGTAATAAATTATATGAGCTAAGAATCAGTTTGGGACGGTTCATCCGCCCGCGTGTGATGCCATCCCCAAAATCCAGCAGAAACTCCTGCACAGTTTGCACTTAACTAAGAAGGAAAATGCAAAGAAAGCCTCCCCCTCTTTAAGTGAGCGGGTCAGAGAAGAAAAGACGCGTCATATGACTACAACAGAATCACATTCCTTAACCTGGTCACGGTGAAAAGAAACAAACGTTACCATGCAGCGCAAAGCAAACAAGTACAGTAAAAGTGAAAATGGATTTCCATCCACAAGGCTCTAATCTTCAGTAAACAGATGAATGGAATCTTTACCCATAAACAGCGCGACACTAGGAGCAATGTGTTAACAGGCATTAGAATAGAGCATTAATGAATCCACGATGACTCAGACAAGCTTGGTGGTGGGGTCCCCACATGACAGGAGCCTTGGTTATGTTATTAATTAGTCATGGTCACATAATGGGTGTGATAGTTAAAGGGTTTGAGCTGCTCAGTTTTGGCCTCATTAAGTGGGATGGGTTTTTTTCCGTTCTGATCTAACTGAAGTACATCCTGTGTCTCTTTAATGTCTGTCAGCAGGGTTCAAGTTAAAGGCCTGAAATTCTTTTTATACTGGGAGAGTTGATCCAACCAGATGAATGTGCTACGGAGGAATGACCACTGTTAATCCAGGCGGGGGGACAGAATCTGGACCTGAACGTGAATGGAACAACGGAGGAAACAAAGCTACTGCCTGCCCCTAAAAATGCGAGGCTCTGGTTCCACTGAGAACAGCCCTGCAAACAGAACAGACTTTTCATGCGAGCGACCTGTGGAACATATGGTTTTGATTAGAGGGCAGGGCAGCGAGAGAGACGCCAGGAAACAGCTTAGAAAGAGAGAGGCTCTATGTGCGAGAGAGCGTGTGTGTAATCTGTTAATGTGTGCATCAATGTAACAACAGTGGGAGAGAGGCTGGCTCACTAAGGTTGACTGCTTTTTCACAGTGCATCAGTGTGTGTGTGTGTGTGTGTGGCAATAACACAACCTATGGCACCGCTTAACTACAATCAACATGTCAATATGCTTAAGTTCATCCACTTAAAGCTGCAGTATGAGGCTGGTGTGACGTGCTCCCCTCGGGCGTCCTCTTCCTGGTTTTATCGATATCCAACTATATCAAGCTCCTTTTTAATGCTTGGTGAGACATAAATGTCTCAAAAGTGCAATTGATCTGCTTAAATGTTAAGTTTTTGATCGTGCCTACTAGTTAAGTTAATTACTTAGTAAATACTGTAAGTACGTTTGGGGTTTTTTTGTGTCCTACGGGACTGTCACGCTTTCATCAGCATTTAGTGTCTTTCTAGTCGTTACCTCACTCCCACTCCTGCCATCCAGATGTTAGCACTGGCTGCTGTGGGACATCTGACCTTACAGGGCCGATGATCGGATGATGTCTGTTAAAACACACACGTTACACGGCTTCTGTTGAAGTTCCAGGCATATCGCACGCCTTTCTGAAAAGCAGCCTCCATTCCAGCAGGTAGCTGGTAGGTTAGCTATAAAAAACTGAATTACAGTGGATACAGTTAGTCCAGGTCTAGTTTTCTGCAGGGTGGGATCAGTTTTATAGTGTAAATTTTACCAATAAGATAAATGAGTTCAGTTTTTTTACTTTGTTCATTGCGAGACATTTTGTCTGAGCCAGTACATCTAAGATGACAGGACTGGTCTTGGAAATAACAGACAGTGCTTATTAAGCCACGTCTCTATTGAGATCAGTCATATTTATCATTTTAAAACATGCTACATTTAGCTCTAATGTACTCTTGAAGTTTTTTTTATCATCAGTAATAGTATGGTGCAGCGGGCCCCTGCTTGTTTGTGATGCACACAAGCATGAGGATGCACCTCCCCTACTAGTGCGTGAGTAACGCAACACACATTCCTGCCACTGCAAACAAAAACACGCATATAGAAATAAGAAGAGTCTCTGCTAGTAAACACACGTGTGATTTAAAGCCTTCAAGTCTACTGGCTTCAACGGGTTTAATAGGTTTCCGAGGACTCACACATGAAACGTTGAGCGTAAAGATCATTTAAGCTTGTTCAGAAAAAGAAACCACAGAGCACCTTAAACGCAGCAGCAGCCTCATTCACACCAGGGCTCCTGCAACTGCTTCATGCTTACATTAAAAAGATTAAGGTCAGTTACGGCAGCAATGAACACCTCCCCAGAGTCAGACACTAGATGTCTGAAGCTGACACAGTGACATAGAAAGACAGACACAAGCAAGTGAGGGAACAACAAGTCCAACCAGTCTCCCAGTCCGGTCTGACTTGAGACCTCACCACACCTGCTCTCACCATGAACCACAGCTCATGAGCCAGTCAGATGTGAGAACAGCCACAGGAACCTTTATATGTGCACGTATCAGTTCATTGATTTATTAATTGTGCTTACATGGCCCTGTCATATTAGTGTACAGTGTTATCCCAAGAGTTTCCCTTCGGTTAAACACATTTGATTAATCTAACTGCCTAATTATTAACATTTGGGAGTGATTGTAGTGTCTTTACTCCAACGCCAGCCACGCTGCAGCATCAGATGGAGAGCGGAGCTAAAGTTACCTGTCAAGGCTGTAAACGAGGACAAACAAATAATCCTGTGACTTGTTTTGGCTCAATCCGCAGAAACTTCTTGGACGGTGACGGAACTTCACAACCTGCACCGATGCCCGAGCAGCGTTTCAGGTCTGTCCCGGCCGAAACGAGCCAGAAACCACGGCCCAGGTGCTTTCCAGTAGGTCAACATCCCACCGGCTCAAACATCCCTCCCGGGGTAGTTTTAGCCACTTTACTGCCCCGAGCTTTCGCCGCTGACACTGGCAGCGCGTCTGCCAGCAAACACCCAGCCAACAAACGTGACACCTGGCGATGTGGTGGCGCAGACTTACCGACCAGAGCAGTCAGGTCCACTCGGCACCGTCCACACTCCGTCAAGTGTCCGCTTAACACATGCTCGGCTCGGTTTGCGTTCACTCCCTTCATGCGGCGACAGTTGATGCGAAACCGCTCTCTCCTCTGTGCCACATTCACGTGCGCCTCGGAGCTTTGGGTTACAGATCTCAACAATTCGCTTCCAAGTTTATTTGGCATCGCTGATTAAATAGCCAGCAAATGTGCTAATTAACCAAATTTAAATGACGACTACGTCACACTGATGAACAGCATAAACGTGAATTTGATACGGGTCCTAATTTACAGTATCTCAGAAAATAGTGGCAAACATTGCACTTGTACATTTTTTTAGTTTAGAACTAAATGTCACATAGATTTGGTAATATAGAATAGTGGTAACTGTGCCTGTAACAATATAACATTATTGCTATTTAAATATAATGAGACAAAAGAACTTTTATTCTAAGTGCTTGTGTCATATATTTTAAAATGAATGTCTAATTGGACAATCTCCTACAGCGCGCAAAGGCAACATCTGCTCTGTCAGTAGCCGGGGACATGAGGACAATAACTGATCGTGTGTGTGTGTGTGTGTGTGTGTGTGTGTGTGTGTGTGTGTGTGTGTGTGTGTGTGTGTGTGTGTGTGTGTGTGTGTGTGTGTGTCACTTCATTGGAATGTCTCTGCACCAACCTCTCACCGTAGCCAACCTTTTCAATTCGCCCTGTCCTGTGCTTCCTTTGGTGGTTAATTAAAAGTAAATGGGGGCAATAATTAGTCTGGGTCACACATGTTACACGTTCCTGGCGCCTCTAGCTGCGATGTGTTTTTATGTTAATCTACACAATGATAAAAAATAATAATAAATTGTACAGTTGCACTGCTCGCGAACGCACCATCGCTCCGCCCCGTTCAGCGGCAGCACGTGCGTGAGGACTCCCCTTTTATTTTCACTGCCTGTTAGTGCGTTTATTTCAACTTGGAAAATAAGGGGTCGTTTTCCAACACCCCCCTCCCCTCCACCGATGGGAAGGCTTATGCGATCCAGCAGGAATGTGCAGCCCTTTAGCTCATCCAAGTCTCCTCCACCCAGGAGCGCGCAAACCTTTGGGAATCCCCAGCTCTCTGATAAAAAAGAAGGGAGCGATGGGGTGGGGAAGGCTGACGGTCCCCACGCGTCTGACACACTTCGGTGTGACTATGGCTGCTGTCATGTTAAAAGTGAATAACCTGCAGCTACAATGTCCCCACTTTGCTGATTTCATCAACAGTTTGGGTTTAAGCCACAAAGGTTAAATACTTTGCTGAAATGATCCAAATAGGGGCAGAACACTTGAATAATGAAATGATCCACTCGGTCTTGAAGGTTAACGCAGGACATGAGGGCAGGAGGTTTTCAGGTAGAGTCAGTCAGACAACCTTTACACTTCCTCTCTTCACTGAGTGCAACTGCACTTAAAGCAACCGTTCTGCGTTCTACTACCCCTCATAAATAATTAAGACCATTCAAGACTAATGTGCCGTCAAATGATCGACCAACCAGAGCGTCATTAATCTGAGTGAGGGCAATGGTCAACAATACGACTACAAAGGTCACTGGAGAGTTGCTCTGTAGACCCAGGGTCCGGTCGCAGCATAGAGAACACAAAACGTAACTGGATTCGCCAACTGGTGGATCCCTAGATGTCTGTTAAAAGGCAGTTGAACTGCTCATACCACGAGGCCCGTGGGTTTAGAGTCTTCCTCCCGAGGGTGAGATGGAAGAGAGCAGGCCACAGCCTGTAAGACTTGTACTTAAACAGACTAAAGCAACATTTTAGTAAGTCTACTAGTATCCTGTTTCCAGAGAGCTATGTTTTTTAGTTCCACATCTGTAATCGCAAGTAAAGGCTGTCTAGCTTTTTCCACATGTATCTACCAGTGTGATGTTTTGTCTTCATTAGCCTGACTCCTCTGCATATTTAAAGAAAAAATGCATAAAAAATCTAGGTATTATCTATGTACAGTATTTATTTAAACAAATCACACAACCAGTGCTTATGCTTTGCGATGAGATCCACAAGTGGGAGAGGATCAAACTCCTAATCTCTCCAAAAAATATAGTTTTTGCAACAGATCCTTGAGTAATCGTACCTGGTGAATTGTCCTTCTGTGTGTGTTTGCACATCAGTTGCGTTATGTGTTGATTTAGCGCCACCTTGTGTCATTTGTATTTCCTGCAGCCAATTTTAGGTGAAACTGGACGTGATGGGCACAAACAAAGCAAAGGGGTGAATGACAGAGGACTAATCTAGTTTCCAGTATAAAAGCAGTAAAAGTAGTATTTAAGGTCAACTAGTAATGTTAGTGATTTGATGAACGCTACATTGCTTCTTTTTAGTTGAACTTTTATTTGCATATGGAGTCAGTGACACACTTGGAGGAAGGAAGAAGATGGGTCCACAACAGAGGACTCCAAAGACAAATGGGTGAAGAACCTCTCGGACAGGGAACTTTCCCAGTCTGAGAGGGACGTTCTGGCTAAAGGCCTCAACTTTGCCATCACACCCAAGGAGGTTCCTGTCGTGGATTTCATCACAGCCACAGAGTCGGCCATTAGGAATAACAACTTACCATCGTCAGAAGCTGAACAACTACGGCTCAAAGTCTCTGCTGCCTTGGCCAGTGCACAGCCACCACAACCCAACCTCACCAGGCAGGAGAGGAGTGCACTCACAGCCCTCAGCAGGGATGAAACTATCACCATATTGCCGGCGGACAAAGGAAGATGCACTGTTGTCCTGAACACCGCAGACTACCATCAAAAGGTCGTCTCACTGTTAGAGGACCAACACACTTACGAAAAGCTCAAAAGAGACCCCACCAGCAGCTACAAAAAGAAAATCATAACTCATCTCAAAGAGCTGGAAACAGAGCAGACCATCGACAGGATGACATACCACCGCCTGTATCCTGGAGAGGCCACTCCCGGCATTTATGGACTTCCTAAGATCCACAAGGAGGGAGCCCCTCTCAGACCCATAATCAGCAGCATCAACTCGGTCACATATAACATTGCTAAACACTTGGCCACTATCCTGGCACCTCTGGTTGGACACACAGACCATCACATCCGGAACTCAGAGGAATTTGCAGACAAGGTCAGAGGCCTGAAACTGGAATTGGATGAAACCATGGTTTCGTTTGATGTTACATCACTCTTCACCAGCATCCCCACCAGCGATGCTCTAACAGCTGTTAGGAAAAGACTGGAAGAGGACAGCACCCTCAGCGCCAGAAGCAACCTCAACCCAGGTCAGATTTGTTCTCTCCTGGACTTATGCCTTAACACCACATATTTCAGCTATAGAGGGGACTTCTACAGACAGAGGCATGGCTGCGCTATGGGCTCTCCTGTGTCACCTATTGTGGCCAACCTATATATGGAAGAAGTGGAGAAGAAAGCTCTTGACTCTTTCTCAGGTACAGCCCCAACCCATTGGTTCAGATATGTGGATGACACCTGGGTGAAGATCAAGATCCAGGAGGTACAGACCTTCACAGACCACATAAATACAGTGGACAGCAACATCAGGTTCACCAGGGAAGACACCAAAAACAACAGACTGGCCTTTCTGGACTGCGCAGTCATCAGAGGGAATGACGGCGGCTTGGAAATAGAAATTTACAGAAAACCCACCCACACAGACCAATATCTTCTGTTTGACTCTCATCACCCCCTTCAGCACAAACTAGGAGTCATCAGGACCCTGAACCACAGAGCGGAGAACATTCCCACTTCCACTGTAGCCAAGACGAAGGAGAACATGCATGTAAGGGCAGCTCTCAGGACCTGTGGCTACCCCAGATGGGCCTTCAACAAAGCTGCGTCACGTCCCAGAACAAGGACAACAGAACAGCCGGACACCCAAAGCCAACGGAAGAACCTGGTCATTCCTTACATGGCCGGAGTGTCCGAAAAGCTTAAAAGGATTTTTAGAAACTACAACATACCTGTCTACTTCAAACCCACCAACACCCTCAGACAGAAGCTTGTACATCCAAAGGACCCGACACCAAAACACAAGAGGAGCAACATAGTATATGCAGTTCAATGCAGTGAAGAGTGCTCGGAACTATACATTGGTGAAACCAAACAGCCATTACACAAGAGGATGGCCCAGCATAGGAGGAACAACACATCAGGACCAGTATCTGCCGTGTATCTCCACTTAAAAGACAAAGGCCACTCATTTGATGACAACAACGTTCACATTCTGGACAGAGAAGACAGGTGGTTTGAACAAGGCGTCAGAGAAGCCATACATGTCCAGGTAAACAGCCCCTCTCTCAACAGAGGTGGGGGCCTCAGACACAATTTGTCTCCCATTTACCATGCTGCCCTTTCAACTATGCCCAGGAAGATCAAGGCCACTTCACACGTCCCCCACAAAGGAGACACTTAACGACCCTGTAATGGTTGTAGGAGGAGTCACGGTAGTTGAGGATTCACACCTACTCACTACCCTCACACCCCCCTCTGTTCGCATAACGAGCCCATTCTTCACAGGTGTTAAGTGAAACCCAACTGGAGGATATAGTAGTGGTCTCCACCAACTTCCCACAGACTGAAGAAGCCACCTGGATAGGTGGTGAAACGTTTCTACTAACTAGAAGAAGTCCAGTTGCCATGACTCAACCTTCAGACAACTTGACCTGGATGAATGAGAACCTTCACAGAGTCAGTGATGTTTCTCACAGCAGAAAACAAACCAGCACTGCTTAATTTTGAGAGTGGACGTTTCCAGCATTATTAAGTAACATGTTGTTTAAATGTTATGTATTTGTGGAAATGTCAACAGATACGCCCCTTTAGTTGACCTACTTTGTCAAAGTGAGGGCTATTGCAACAAATTTCAAATGTTCGAAAACAATATCTAGGTTTAAGTGCAACTGAGCAACATCAGTAGTGAGAAGTAAATATTTGCTTGCTGACCAACAGGTCAGTCAGAGGCATGATATCGTGGCTCCATGATATTGTGAAGCCATGATTCATGTGTTTTGAAAATCCAACTTCCAGCTGATACACAGATGCATTGATAATTTATCTATTGCACAATAAAGCCAGTCAAAAAGGCAGCCACCAAGCTGGCAGCACGCAACTGATGTGCAAACACACAGAAGGACAATTGACCAGGTACGATTACTCAAGGATCTGTTGCAAAAACTATATTTTTTGGACAGATTAGGAGTTTGATCCTCTCCCACTTGTGGATGTCATTTTATTATACAGCGATAAAGTGAAAACATGAAGACTGTGATTCTTATTCTTGTGGTGTTGGTGGTTGTCAACCAAAGTAAGTCTGTTTCACCTCATTTAGACCCTGTCTCCAGCGTGTATGTAGGGCTTCGCAACTCTGAATTTTAAACATGTTTAAGATTTAAACTAATCTTAAACATTTAGGAGCAAAATTAATTGGAATGAAATTGTCATTTGTGTTTAGTAGCACGTTTTTTTAAGCTTTTTAGCTACATCAAATAGGTTGAGGTCTGCTTTAATTTGTTATTATTTATTTGTCTGAGAATGTAATTCTCTATTTCTATAATTGAGAATAATAACAGTATTTTTGTTTTTCCCTAATTCATACACATCATAATGGGACATGGCTATTTTCTGAATGTTTGTTATTCTCCAGGTGAAGGTTTGATGTGTTATTGCCAAGGCAATCGTATCTGTTCAGATCCCATAGAGACCTGTACTAGTTCAGCTAATGTCTGTGGCAGCGTCTTGATTTACGTTGGACCTAGTAAGTGCACACGCCTGTATTCCACTCCTCAGCTGCACAGAAAGCCATTATTTTCACTGGAAACGGTCTGATAATGTCTTCTGTCATTTCTCCCGTGTCACAGAGCCCTCCCACTTTAAACGCTGCATGTCATCCAGGGACTGCACGAGTATGAATTTTCCAGGGATTTCATCTTGCTACAGCTGTGGGTCGGATCTGTGCAACAGATAAAGGGCGTCATGCTGCACATCTATGAATGAACAAACGACCCAAGAACTATGGTCATTGAAAATGAATGAGTAGCATTATCGTTGTTAATGTTCTATATTAATGAACAACGATGAACCGCTGTTCTCTGATTTCAGTATGATGAAATCAAGAGAAAAAAATAAACGTCATTGTAATCTTATTGTGCAATATTTCGATGTGTTCTCCTTTTACCTCTTAGATACTTATATAGATACTTTTTCTTCACACAGCCCAGAGAGAGGTAGGTCAGTCTGACCCACAGAATAGTCTGAAGGTGTGAATATATACAGTGTGATAATTTGGCAACCTCTTCCCCAATGATGGCTGGGATTGGTTCCAGTCCCCCCACACCCCATCCATGACCTTGAGTAGGACTGGTGGTCAACATAATGGATAGCGTCATATGATAAGTAATGATCGCAAGTCTATCATCCTGTATTTTCCCAGGACGTATGTGAGACAAAAAACAGGTGGTCATTTAAGGGTTAATTTAATGATATACTCCAAGTGCACCGATTGCATAACAAAACGAAATAAAAGGAAGCCACCAACCCGGCAACACAAACCTGAAGTACCAACAGAAGAACAATTTACCAGGTGAGATGTGTTTCGTTCTGATTTATGAAATCCGAAGTAAGTTATTTGACAATTACCAACTGGTAAAATTGTGCTGGACAAGACATAGCACACAAAAAACTACCGTACAATATTATATGATAAGTAAATGAAATAAAATAGCAAGTAGCATGATAGAAACGGATTCAAATCTTATCAGTTGTAAGGAAGCTGCCAGTCATTTAAACAGTAGTCTGACCAATCAGTTCTGTTTAATATTCAGATTCACATGTGACCCACCTGTTAATTTGACATGATTCAGAGAATTTCTGTTATTTACTGTGATAGAAAAGATCAAATTGATTCTATAAAAGCACAATAACATTTTTATATCAACAGACAGCGTTAAGGTCTCTGGTGTCTATTTTTATGCACAGTTGCTCTGTTTGCTGAGTTCGTGATGCTTGTGTAGGTATTGGTAGGATGAAAGACACATTTCTTCATACAGAGAGGTTTGTGGAGCGCTGACGCTGTGAAAACATGAGGACTGGGATTCTTGCTCTTTTAGTGTTGTTATTTGTGAGCCAGGGTGAGTAAACCCACAGTTTACAGTTTAATCAGATTCATGATGTGTGTGTGTTTCATTAACTTGTACAACAACCTAATTCTAACACGACTGGACAGGTGAAGCTTTGAGGTGTCACTGTGGGGGCAATCGTAACTGCCCTAACCCCATCGAGACCTGCTCTGGTTCAGCAAAAGTCTGTGTGAGCCTCATCATTTATGTTGGATCTAGTAAGTTTATGTGTATTGTTCAGCTAATCGTTTTACTTTTACTATTTTTACTGAAAATTGCCTAATAATCAGGTTTTCTCCATGTTACCACAGGGCCCACCTACTCCAGAGGTTGCATGTCTTCAGGAGACTGCGCGATTTTGAATAAACCAGGCATTTCTTCTTGTCGTAGCTGCGGTTATGATCTGTGTAACAAATAAATCAGCATGCAACACATCTTCTAATGAATCAATTATTGTTTTATACAGTGAGTCTGTGGTCTTTACTTTTCCGATAATTGTTGACAAGCAGCTTTATAATAAAGAGAGAATAGGATGCACAACAGCAGTCATAACTTTATTACACTATTAATCAAATACAGTCAAGATAGACGTGGTGTGATTGTTTCTTATAATGAATTGACCTAAGTATGAAATACAACGTGTACTTGTTGTATAGAAAGGGTTGAATCTTTGAAGGAAGCAGATCGACAGCGATAGAGTGATGAGAGAGAATCTTGTCTGACAAATGTGTTGAAGCTTCCTGTAAGTGTAGAGAGGGGTGGAAGGGTTGTCTCAGACAGCTGCAGCACCCTGAGGTGCTCCTGGCCCGATGGCAACAGAGGTGACGTTCTCCCATGAAACATTACCTAGAGCTCATTGTTTATTGAATCCAATAAGACCCAACATTTGATTCTCTAGTAATATCTTTTTGAGACCGTGACCTGAAGTCTTGCTTGATGCTTGAATAGCACACGTATACCAGAGGGAACCACACCGTGCATTGATAGGTGTCGCAGGAATGCTGCACTGCAGTACAACTCCAGCTTCCTTCTGCCACTTTGTTCTTCCTGTAAATGTATTTGAGCTGTGGAAGATTTAGCTTTCACACAAATACACTAAATGCACACAATGCACACTAAATGTTTTTATATTGCTAAAGTAATATGTCATCACCAGATGTGGTAACTACTATACAATTACAGGTACAAGCCCTGCAGTCAAATGCAGTTTTCAGTTAGTTGTACAGAGTTTGTATAGTAGAGTTTTTTCTATTTTGTTACTTGTACTTCTTTATTTATCTGATAAAGTTGCTAAATGCGTTTTGTAGATGTGGAGGAACCAATAAATGATTAATTGCTATGGGTTAATCACCTATTAATACACAAAGTATTGAACTCTAAAGGGAACTGAGCATCAAACAACGGAGGTGCGGTGGTTTCCTATGACGTAATACGTTTAGTGCCTTTGATTGGTTGGGACCTGAATCACATGACACGTGGATCGAGGAAGTGATTTGGTTACACAAGGCGGAAGCGTCTCGTTTTCTGAATCTGAAAGTGCTTTGAAGAGAAAGGGAGAAAACAGTAAAGAGGAACAACCCTGATATAACTCACATTTAACCAGGCGGGGTAGACATTATTTCTGTCGCTGGTAAGAAATCTATCGTCTTATTTATTTCCATTTAGTATTTTTCCTTGTTAGCCGACGCTAGCCTTGCTTATTAGCTTTAGCCTGTGAGCTAACTAACTGTTGGTTTTGTTTTTCTCTGGTTGTTGATTCAGCGTTAGGAGGGTTTTGTTATCGGTCTATTTGGGCCTTACTGTAGCTGTTGCGTTTTTAAAGTAACGTAAAAACCATTAGACCTGTTTATTCTAATAAACGATGATGTAGAGCAAAACAATGTATCTTTCCCTTAAAATCGGTTTGGTACATGATAAACTTTTAAACTTTATGCCCGTGGTAAAATATTAAATAAACAACATATTTTTTTGTTAAAAGAAGATCAGTATATTTAAGTAAACTCCTGTAATGTGGTTCCTCCCTCCAGGAGTTTTATCTGCATCTACGCTCACCATCAGTGCCTGTGGGTCCAGACTCAGCTCTTGCCTTTACGCCCGGTTAACCTGTATTTTGAGGCCATCTAGTCTATAACAGTCGATATATCTGTCAATGGCTGGGCGCGGTGGAGGAGCGACGAGGCCTAATGGTGCCGCAGCAGCGAACAAAATCTGCCAGTTCAAACTGGTGCTACTGGGAGAGTCAGCAGTTGGCAAGTCCAGCTTAGTGCTACGCTTTGTCAAAGGCCAGTTTCATGAGTTTCAGGAGAGTACAATTGGAGGTAAGACAGAGGAAATGGATGAAGGAGGCTAAGTACATTCCAAAGCAACCATATATTATACTAATACACTCAATGTTTAAGGTGAATGTTCTTGATCTTTTCAGCTGCATTCCTCACTCAAACTGTTTGTTTGGATGAGACCACTGTGAAGTTCGAGATCTGGGACACGGCAGGTCAAGAGCGTTACCACAGCCTGGCTCCAATGTACTACAGAGGAGCACAGGCAGCCATTGTGGTCTATGACATCACCAACGCAGTAAGTTTCACCTGCACGGTTATTAGTCAGCAGCAATGTGACACTGGCATTGTTGCCGGAGTATGGAATTATAATAAGTTGTCGCCTTACTTGAATGTTTTCCGTGTTCGCGTTGATATTCTGTTGGGCTTTTCTTAATGGTTTATTTACAGTTTAACTACATCCTGTCTTAAATTAGAGCTGTGGCTGTTACTGAGATCACCAAAAAAATTCCAAACTAGATTAAGATTAAGCATAGTTCTCAAGTGAAAAATGTATCTGAGAGCAAATTAAGTAAAGTTTGTTGCTGTATCAGGATACCTTTGAAAGAGCAAAAAACTGGGTGAAGGAGCTGCAGAGGCAAGCCAGTCCCAACATCGTGATCGCTCTGGCTGGAAACAAGGCAGACATTGCAAACAAGAGAGCTGTAGAGCTTCAGGTGTGGAATTATTTTACTTTCTCCGGAATGTATTATATCTTAACAGTGCATCGACCTTGAACCAATATTGTCCAATATTTTTCACCAGGGGGCACAAGCATATGCTGAAGACAACAGTCTACTCTTTATGGAGACATCAGCCAAGACTGCAATGAATGTCAATGAAATTTTCATGGCTATTGGTAAGAGGCCACCGGCTATTTCATCAGACATTTTACCACCCCAGCTACCCCAACATACATTTTCGTCTAGCTAGTTGTGATACAACTCTGAACATTTTGTCTGTCTGTGTTTATACCTGTAGCTAAGAAACTACCGAAGAACGATGCTCAAGGTGGAGCTGGACAAGGGGCACGGGCTAGGACAGGAGTGGATCTACAACAAGCTGCTCCTCAGGGCCGCAGCAGCCAGTGCTGTGGTGGCAATTAGCAAGTACAAAACAATGAACTTAGTGAGCGAGCCATGAACATCGTTGTAAGGACAGCACGTAGCTAACACCCAGAGAGGCAGGAATGGCAGAGCGACTCGCCACTCCTGCACTTTAACTGAGATTACAGATGAGATTATCTGGATCCGCTTTGATTTAAGGAACATTTTAACAAGAATCATAAGCTAGAGGGAATTACCAAAATCTCTCACTACTTCTGTTCTGTCTTTCCACTGTGTATCTACCTCCCTGTTCATCTTCAGCCTCTGTTTCCACCTGATTGAAGTCTGTCTTAATGAATTTCTTGAGGTCATTTTCCAGTTTCCCTAATTGTTGTTGTTTCTTGTTTTGGTGTGTGTAAATACTACGTACAGTAAACTTTACTTTTCTTCTACTGTCATTTCCCCTCTACAGTTATCACCATTCTGACAGTTCCACATCAAATATTTATGCTGACTATGCAGATGTCAGCACTGTTAATCTTTTTGTCCTATTCCTGTTTAGACGATATTCTGGTCTGTCTGTCAGCCTGGGTATGACACAGTTAGAAGGAAAGCTCAAACCTAATGATTTAATAGGCTAAACATTTGAAGGGTTTCTGAACTGTGCAACAAAAGCTGGATTCATTGTATATTCATACCTGTAACACAAGTGTTGTTAGCCTTTTTTAAAAGAAATGTGAAAATCACTTGTAAATCTTTAAAGGAATAAATAACATGAGATTCATTTTGTTTTAGTTGTTTTGCAATGGAGGGTGGTTTCTTTTGTTATTTAAATCTGTAAGTGCAGCTAGGCTGTCTGGTGGTTTAGGTGCAGATCACTCTGGGTTTATATAAAAAGCAGCGCGGTCTCTAGGACAATTTTTGACTACTGACCTATATTTGGATCAGAAACAAGATCACAGTATTTGCTTTAACAGTATACACACGCTAAAGTCTTCCTTACACTCAGCCTATCGAATCATGATTCATGTCATGGGTTTTGTTGCATATGTCCTTGGAGGGAAGATGGTATGTAAACCCTAAATATTTTATTTTGCAAAATGTGTATTTGTTTTATCATTATGTGCCTGTTTATCTGGTGATACAGAGGTTTGTGCATGTGTTTTCTGAAAGGCTGATCTCCAGTGTTAGTGTCTTAACCAGATTAATCCACACTCAGCATTCCAATCAGCGAAGACACCCTCGCAAACGAGTAGAGGTGTATATTTACATATATGGGAAATAATCAGAAACGGCATTGTTCCACTTCTCAAGCCACTAGATGGCAGCATCACCTCATCATGCAGCATCAATTTATTGTTGAATTAAAGTAATTTTTAAAGCAAACCTGTCAGAGTGAAATTTTGTGGTAGAGCTTGGTGAAATTAGCAGAGCGTGGCAACATTTCTGTGACAGATGTATAAATTCAAACATTGAAAACAATTTGATATTCAGGCAAACATTTTGTGTATGCATTTGTTTGAATGTCTGAAGGCGCTGAGTTTTAGCTATTAATGTTAATACAGCTGATCACTCTTTTGTGATGAATGGCAAACTCTGTGAGGTTTAATTGTACTAGCGGAACAGAGTCAAATCTAAAACAACAGAGGTGATTGGTGAGGCTGGAAGATTTGACTATGTCAGCTACAATATCACAATACTGTGACCATACACTCCCTCCTGTCTTTACTGTGTTCACCTAGCTACCGCTGAATGCAAAAACTGAAACAATCTAAGATTTTTCTAATAAGGTGTTTATTTAGTGCTTCTAATCCCACTAGTCAGTGTTTGCAGTCTCATGCTGTTCTTTAATTTGTATTAAGGAAATATGCTGTTTAAGGATGTGGTAAATGCCTAAAAGTCCAGTCTTTGTCTGATCTTTAAAATAAACATTAAAAACACTATATTTCATCATTTGAACACTGGATTTGGTGTAGTCTGCCTTTGTGGTTCTGATGCCTGTGCCTTTCTACAGGTTAACAGGGCGTAATGGCAAGAGCTGAGTCTGGACCCACAGGCACTGATGGTGAGCGTAAAAGTCTGCTTTTAAAGCCATTTGAACACACAGTCCTTCAAAACAGGCAGCGTCTCAGCCAGAAGCAGGCGGCTCCTCTGTTCACAGTAAATGATTTCTCATTTGTTGAGCTGTCAGTCAAGATGTCAAGAAAGAAACTCATTTTATACTTGGCCTATACTTGGTGAATAATAATGGGGTGAGAGCTGGACTGAAATTGACTGTTTAGAGAAGGAGATTTACACAATAAAGGGAAATGCAGCCTGAAAATAAATTCAGTCACACACTGTTTACCAATCACATTATGTCCCAGTGATATCTGTAGTCTCTTATATTAAGCAAAACAGGTAATTTGGCAAAAACCTCATTTGGAATAGACCTCGTTGTCATAACAACGAGATTTTCCGTATCAGTTTTAGCAGTGTAAATGTGCTTTTTGCTTGAAAAACCATTGGACCAATTTTACAGCCCAGGTCCCGTTCAAAGCAAAATGAAACAAACACTTGTGAACGTTGACTCTGATGGATTTACTCTATTTTCCTGGACAGAAGGAAATGCCATTTAATACCAAGGGCACAGGGACATGGTATCTGGATTTCATTCTGCAGTGCTGCTGGAGATTTCTGCTGATAGTGATGCGGTACAATAATTGTCTCTTATCTAAAATGAAACATTGACTCCTGTTGCTGCTGGATGGGAAGCTGGGAGGAAAAGACCCAGATTAGTCGGGTTTTTTTCACTTCCTGTACGAATGGGTCAAAAACCTAAAGCTTATTGTAACATTTGGTTCAACATTTTGGGAAATTAGTCTGTTCATTTTCATCAAGTATTAGAAGAACAAATTAGTTCTTATCACATATACTGTCGATCAGAAGCTAAGACTTACTTACTTTAAAAGCTCACTACAAGTTCATCCACACGTCATTTTAAAGCAGACACAGACTCACACAGCAAATCTGAAAGAGTTAAAAATGATCTAAACAATAAGGCAGTGTGACTTATGTTATGAGGCGCTTGCTGAAGTCACCAAAACTTGCATCCTGCTGCTGACATGACCAACACACGCTTCACTCCTTAAAGAGTTTTCAAAGAACATGGAGATGGTTAAAACACAGAACTGCAGCTCAAAATCCTAATTACTGTTTCAACTTTTTAGTCCACACACAAGATGAAATCATGCAGACAGACTATTGTTTGGTCTGTGTCCCCTCCTATAATGTGTCATTCATTACTAATTTGAGACATAAATGATTAAAAATGCCCAGCTACTGATAACTAGTGCTGCTATACGCCAAATAACATGCGAAGTTGGATTCTGAAGTCACGCCTCAAAGCTCTGTACCAAACTGTGAACTGCCGTCATTATCAGGCTCCAGCTCTCAATGCTGCTATTCTCACTCTATCTTTTTAAATGGACCACTCATGTCCTTCAGTTGGCGTCTCAATCAAACCGTGAAGTCAAAAGGCAGAGCGAATATGTTGCGTTTTATTATTTTTTTAACGTTGCCATAGTGACCGGGTTAAACTGTAACGTGGAACTCTGAGGGAGCGGTCGGGTTCAGAGGAATAAAAATGTCCTTTAATGAAGGCACTCAAGATGATGATGGAGCCGAGCACTGGTATTAACTCTGGCGCTGGGGACACGTTGATTGGTCTTGAGATTCATGGAAATTCAACAGTCCTCGATGTATCCTACAGCAGCCGCAACCACAGGAGGATGATTCTACTTTTGCAGCTCTGTCTCTGTTGTTTCCTTTTGTTTCCACATGCTACCAGACACATCAAGACTTGATAGGCGGACCATGTGCACCTTATTTTTAGGGTGGCTGCCTTGTGGCGGGGTCAAGCATGGTGCGAAAGGACTTCAACGAGAAGGACATAGCTCAAAATCCAAGTATGTTTCCAGCGGGCATCCGTCACCGTCTGGCTGACAGCTGACACAAAAGCACACCGCCATGTTGGCCGCACCACACGCAAGCATGCGTCCGCGCCACAGAACTCCAGCATTCAACCGCAGGCATGTGCTTTTGAGCACGGCCCAACAATGTTAATGAAGGGGTCTAAAGGGGGTGGGATTGGGGACTGATGGCTGGTGATAGGCCCCCGCAGCGCACAGACAGGAGCTAAAGGTGGAGAGGATTTGACCTGTCAACATTTTCCTTTGACCTCTCCACCAGTTCATCGTGCTCCAAGAGGCTGTGAAGTAGAAGCAGGTTTTTAATAGAACTGTTTATAGCGATATTAGCATTGTTGATGCTGTAAAGATGCCAGTAGATGCTCTGAAGAGACTTGAAGTGAGGTCATGCAAAAATGCACTTTCACAAAATAAGAAACTAACAGCTGGAGTGTTTTTACTGTAGCAACTAGTAAGGCCACACAGTTGATTGGCTTGATGTCATGCATTATGGGAAATGTAGGATTGAAAGCGCTTTACATTTATTTGGAATCAGTTTCGACAAATCCCTTTATAGTCTATACATTTATGAGAATAGTATAAACATTTTATTTTCCGTGCTTTTACTACTTTGCGGACATACAGCTGGAAGCTTTTGTTACAACTGTTTTTCTGAAAAACATGCGAACAAAGGGTTTAAGGGGAACAAAACCTCCACTCAGCTGCTGTCTGCTTGGTGGGAAAGCGTCACATGGGGGAATCAAACGCTGTTCCATCCGTTTTCTCCTTACGCAGAACACGTGCTTCCTGGAACCTTATTTATCTAGAGAATAACAAATAAAAACATAGCGGAGGACTCAGAGGTGTTCGCTTGTCTTCTGATGTAGGAACCTGTGGTGATCGGCGGCTTCCTCCCCTGTTTTCTTTCTCCCCCCCCCACAGTTTTCACCGACTCCCTCACTCTCATCCTCGCGCGCGCTGATTCCGTATCTCCGTTGCGCAGCCGGCGGTGGCACAGCGCGCGCACACATTACCCGCGTGGTTTATCTTGGGCGGCTCGCGGGACTGGAACCCCTGCAGCTGAGCTCGCGCTCTAATCGGTGGCAGCTGGAGATGGACAGCAGCAACGGAGGAGCGGCGCGACCGTCTGACACAGGTAGGGAGACCTCGGCGAGTTTAGCCGCTAAAGCTGCTCCTGTGCCATTTTGGACACTGGTTAGACTTGTGTCGACTAATTGATGCTGCGTCTATGTTGCGTTTGTTTGTCCTTAACTGCAAAAGCACTTCTTGTGTCCAGGCCTGTGTCAAATTCTGTCTGGACACAAATGACAAATTACTTTCATATCCTCCTTTGGCACAGTGTGGACGTCTCACACTTAATAAAACGCAATATTTCACATCAGCTGCAACCTATGTTGTTGTACTTAAAAAGGCTGTAAAATAGTGGATTCACATCATACACACTCACATATAAATGTGTGATCAACAATCTTCCATTAAGTAACAAATATTACCCACCATTTAAAATAATCTACGTGTACTACCATTGTAAACTCGTGTAAAATGTGATGGAGACTATTCGGCTCATTGCTTACTTGGCAGCCATAGCTCATTGTATTTTTTCTAGGAACTGATTTGACAGCTCTGACTGGTTTAATGGCTGGAGTATTTGTTTATTTATTTTTAAGTATTCACCTAAATCATGAAGTTTTGAGTTATTTTACCTCAGCCCCTGATGACACTCAGGTTGTTACTGCCTTTGTGTGTATTGTACAGTGTACGCTTGCATGTGTGTTGTATGAAATAAGAGACTACATAGAGACTTGACAGCACTAGAAGTAGTTTTCCTGTGTTTATAGTTGTCATCTGTTTTTAGTATTTATTGCTGATATGAGCAGGGTCGTCTCTGCCTTTTAAGAGCCTACATAAAACCTTTATGGGTTGGGGATCAGGGCCAGTGCCACATAGAGTAATTGTTTTATCTTTCCAAGAATAAGAACACTGATATTTTCTTATGTATATTTTTATGAATGGGTTGATTATTTGATCAATAACAAATCATTTAAAGTAGATAGTTAAATACTATACGCCACAATAAACTGTTAATTCTCTCACATTAAATGTGGAAGTGCCTCATCTGGTCATATTTCAGTTCAGTCTGTACTAGACTTGCTCCAAAAGCGAAACGTCTCACACTCATCACTGCGAATGTTGGCGTGGCATAAGCTGCTTCAAGCAGGTTAGAGCTCCTCCAACGCCCGCACTGGCCACATCTTCATCTTCTGCATCCTCTTTAAATGACCTTGCTCGCCTCTGTCCCCCTCTGCGTCAGCTAAAAATCCTCAATGGCTCCAAATGACACACGTTTGCCTGCCAAGCGGCCGCCGCGCCGCAGAAGCCGTGTTCTCTCCAACTGCACGCAAGCCGTCATTTCTGCTGAGAACAAAAGGTCCTTGTTCATCAAATCCCGCGCCTCCTACTGCCCACTCCCCAGAGTGATGCAGTAATTTTCACCATAGCTGTATGTGGCTGGGAGAGTTTTTTTTTTAGTACCATGTGTGGTTTTCTTATCCCTTAGGTGTATACAACCGGGGCACACAGACCCTGTTATAGCAAAACTATCTTATTATTATTATTATTATTATTATTATTACTTTGAGACTGCTTTTAAAAACTGTTTCGTACATCATCAAAACAACAATTTTAGTTCAATTTCACCAGACTTATTTAAGGTTATTTCCAGTGCTTTTGGACAAACATGTTATTGAACGCACGTCTCATCCAGTCAAAGGAAAAGCTACTTTCTAGAAATGATCCAGGCTTACCCGTGTGTCTGCCTTACCTCTGTTGATATCACCTATTATGATTCAGCCGTTGCTAATATTATAAAAGCTAAAATAACAAAACAAAGTCCAGGTCCAGGTTTGTGATGATGTTGAGTGACCAGCCTATTTCTTTCTCACTATTTAACTTTCTCCCCCACCTCAGAGCGATCTCCTCTATACTTTGGCATTTGGCTTCTGCCGTCTGTCTCAGTAAAAACCATCAGCTGTGAAATTGAGAATAATCATGTGGAACGAGATTGGGATGGGAGCAGCTTGAGCTCCAGCCTTTTACTGTCAATGGACTGCTGATAAAATCCACCAAGGATAGAACAATCACCCATAAAACATCTTTTGTTGACTTGTGAGCACGATAACCTTTTACCATCTGTGTTTAGCAGCTCAGCATCTCTTTCTTTAAGATTTCATCACTATCAGGCCTTTAATGTTAGTGGCGAGGTTTGACCATTGACTATAACACACATAGTTATTAGTGCTTTACTGTAATTTCAAACAGATATTTTTTACTTAGAAAAGCAACAAACCCCCATATATGTGAGAGCCTACATCCATAAAATGTATGAAAATGACTAATGCTGCTGAGCTCAGAGAACAGAATAGAAAGAGGACAGAAAATATAAGAGGGAGAAAAAAGAGCCCCTGTAATCGTGGCTGCTAAACCAGCACATTTACTATAATGTTCTACTAACATTTTATTTATGTTATTTTTCCAGATGCTGGATATTAGCAGTGAAAAGGTGAAAATAAATATTAAGCCAAAACAAATCTCTGTGTGACTAATGTGACCCAAAAACCGTTTTAATCAATGAATGAAATGGTCTGTGGTTGAGGTTACCACTGGAAGCTTTCTTTAGTAAATTAATGTGCAGCCTACACCTTATCACAACAGACTGCTCTTCCTCACCCCCCCCTCCCGAGCCTTCCTCCAGCCCCCAGACACACTGAAATGGAGTTCTGCGCAAGTCTCCCATCAAAGCTGTAATGACTCTGGGGCTGTGTCATTACAAGCCAGATGTCTGTCTCCTTCAAACACAGCCAGCTTAAACCTGGTGCTGGACCGATAA
Organism: Macropodus opercularis; assembly: GCA_030770545.1. Classification (NCBI taxonomy): domain Eukaryota; kingdom Metazoa; phylum Chordata; class Actinopteri; order Anabantiformes; family Osphronemidae; genus Macropodus; species Macropodus opercularis. The sequence continues at coordinate 6,235,615 of CM061107.1, read as the reverse complement.
CTGTGATCTGTGTTTGGCTGCTTAGAGGTGACGACGGGTCATTACCGTCTCCCTGACTCTTTAGTGAACCGCCAACACACCTCCGTTAGCTACAGGCCAGCGTGGAAAGGCAATCCTTCAGGGTGCTGCTGCGATGCCAGAACGGAATGAACACAGGCTGGTCAACCTTTGGCCGTAGTCGGCTGAAAACGGAGCAGAGATGGCTTTTTGATGGAGTCAAATGTTTGGATACACATACATTAGGTGGTTTTCACAGCTTATATATCAGTGCATTGACAGCGTGTATCATCCTCCTTGAGGCTGGCTCCTTAGTTTCTCTGTTGGGAAACGCGTAAAAGCTTTTGGACCTGTGTGCAGGAATCCAAACCTACCTATAGATGAAGCCACACAAGAACTGGGTGTTAGGAAACACACCGAAATACAGGAACCCTCTCAAGGCAAAAATGTAACACATACAGACACTTTCTCCTCCCTCACACATAAGCCGACTCAGTAAAAAGGGCCTCCTGTCATCATGTCATGTAATATCAGCTCACAAGGTGCTAAAGTATACACGGCTATATACACAAAGCACAGAGAGGGCTTTGATTTCTCTCTAAACGTGAGCATCGCCTCTAAAACCCCACACGTACAGCTACCACCCAAACCGTTGGTGTACGTCACATTAAACATGCATCTAGTGTTTGTTCGGCTTACTGTGGCTTCTTGACGTCTGCTAAAAGACTCGTGTTCACTATGTAACATTACAGCTCTGATAGTTGCTCTTTGTGTCTCAGCCGTATGGACAGAGGGATGGACAGATCCCTCGAGGTCTGTGTGGGAAGCTGAAATGTTGTACGGTCCATTACCTCTCCATTCCCCTGTGGTTGGACTGCAGGTACACATTCAACGCAGCAGGCAGCAGTGCGTCTCTTTGTGTGTGCATGTGTAGAATGCTGCTCTATGTCTGCGTGTGGCTATAGAGGAAATGTGTTTTGAACAGACTTCCTCTCAAGCCTTCCTCTGTGTTCCTGCTTGATTTTGCCCCATTCCACCCTCAGTATAAATACTGAAATTGGTCATTGTTCAATTTCAAACTGATTAGAAACCAGTGTCTGATTCAGCTTCTCTACACTTAAATGTTAATGTTCCTGTTGGCACAGCTTGTTTCTGTTAGAGATTCAGTCACAAAGTTTAGCTGCTGCTATTTATTTCTATTTTCTCAGAGATCAAATAACTTTGCTTTGTGCCTAATTCGACATTTGACCCCCCCCCCCATTCTAATAGCTTTTCTCTTAGTGCCTCCATTATATGGTGGTATATAACACAAAAGACCGTTCGAGGAGGCTAAATTAAATGGTTGTTAATTGAAGGAGCCATTATAGCGTGACTCTGCTACGTGTTGGCTGCTTGCTGCAGACATGAGCGAGTCGCAGGCGCTGATGGTGAAGCCTCTGGACTAGTAACAAGCAATAATCATCCATTATTATCAGTCATCTGACTGTCTTGCAGAATTTCATATTTTCAAGTTCTTGAGGACTCACTGATATAAGTAACAAGGCCTGGATTTCTTTGCTGTCGTCCACGTACCTCAGAATACTGCTGGAAGTGGTACTTGTGTAGTTTGCAGCAGTAGTTTGGGTTTCTTGAAGGAGATATTCCTCGAAAATGTGTAAAAGCAGAGATCACAATTTTAAAGTGACCTCACTTCAGTTCAGCGAACCAAAACAGCAAATGATCTTACTAATATAGGACCCAGTAATGTTATGTGAAAACAACTGAAGCAAATATTAGATAATTTGCTGATTATTTTTCTAATTTTAACTTAAGTTTAATTGACTAATCACTTCAGCTCCATCGCTACTATATCTGGTATTATCTTATTAGAAAATGATTTAAAGGTTTGTTCGTTGAAAAAGTTATCCAGGTGCTTCTTCTCGCCCTACCACCTTAAAGAACCACTGTGATAATCAAGGCAATTAAACCTATTTTATCAAGGGAGTGCAGCTAATTAAAAGTCAATCCAATTTAGCCTGTCAGGTGTCCAATATGAATCAGCACAGATAACCGTGTGGATGATAGACGGTCGGGGGAAGGAGCAGCGATCTTATCTGCAGTCATCTGCCAATGTTGGGACGACTCATTCCACAAATTGAACATCATTGAATTTTTTTCCCACCATGTGATTAGATACCTCAGTGATTCTCACCGAAGTGAAACGTAATTAAATCCAAAGGCTGTTTAGGTAATTACGGATGCAGATAGCTGCAAAGTAAAGCAGCACATTGATCTTTCAGAGCTGCAGCTGTGGCTCAGTTGGTGGAACAAGCACCTTTTCTTTGTGTTTTAATTCAGATGAACAAATTAACAAATAACAGATTTTACTTTTTATGGAAATATTTTTGGTAATTGATTAATTGTGGAGTCATTTATTAGCCATATTTAATTTCTCCGATGTGGAGATTTGCTGCTGCTTTATTTAGAGACATTGAAACATCTATTGTTCATCCTCGCCTCACTCTGTTCCAGCCATATAAAGCTACACAGCTCTCCCACCATCCACTTCACACAATGTATATTTATCAGCTGAAGGGCCAGACATGTCATAGACAAACGACATTGAGAAGCACCCTGAACACGTCTCTTAGTCATCGTCATTAGTCATCTTGCTGCCATATCACTCCACATGGAAAGCATACGTTTTGCCTCCAAATGGAAGGATTTTCTACTTGGCACCCCATCATTTATCATAAACATGTTTAGCATTTCGCTGAAGTTCTCGAGTGTGAGAATGTAGCTTGGAACCTAAGCTAAACATCCTGCCTCTTGCCCAGTCACAGCTGGAGCAGATTGGCTAATGATTTTCTTTTCCCCAGAAATCTCATTTAACAAACTTTTCAGAAAGGCACCAAATATACTTCCTCCTCGAGTGCAGGTGTGTGAGACCAGCGTAAAGGTGACAGACCAAGCAAGCACGGTGACGTCTCCAGTCTATTGCTGTCTTCCACAATTAGTTGTGGCATCCAAGAGCATTTGTTTTGCATTCTGTCTATATAACTAGATTATTTCAACCACAGAGGACTGTAGCAAAGCGTGAAACGTGTTAATCAGCTTTACACCAATGCACAGACATTTTGTGGATGTACAGTAGAGAAACTAGAGCCTGCTCTTCGCCAACACCGTGTTCACACATTTTTTGGCATCACTTACTCATGCTAATTCCTTGCATGTTAAATATAATCTAAAACTATTAAAAGGAATTTAGGTCAAGTGTTGTTTTGAGGGCGGAAGGAAGGAAGAGAAGGATTATAGCTGCCTGCAGGCTGATCAATTCAACAGCCCACATCTCCCTGTCAGAAAAGGAGAGAAGTCAGCCATCCCACAGAATCCATCTCGGTAGAATCAGCACTGTCTCGCCACGTTTGCACGGCCCTCAACCCGCCTGAAAGACCGTTGCACTTGGTCTTATTAGAGCATATGCTGGCATGTGTCTTTATGTTGAGTTGAACGCTAATTGTCCAATGGTAGAGTAGTTCTAAGTAGAGTTTTCTTATTTACGCTGAACTTGTTTGCTGTTCTTGCTGTTTGCTTCTGTCTGTGTGAGTTTCAGCACTGCGCTTCTGTCATTCATGCTCAGGCCACACAGCAGCCTTAGGGCACTCCCAGATGGCCGATGACAGATGCCCACACTCGCTGTTGCCCTTGGTTGGACTGCAGACCCTCCCTTCAAATAAAAAAATGTACAAAATTGTCCTGCCCAATTTCCCCCACATGTCCCAGTTTTGCCATTTGTCCTGCCCTAATATTAGCTTGTCTACTTTCTATTGTGTTCTTTCTCTTCTCAGCCAGCCCCCCTACTTACTTACAGTAGCTTGTGTTTTAAGTCGGCCGGTTTGCTTGAGATCCTCCATCTGAAGTGTCTCTGGGTAACCCAGTCTGTCCACTAACAGATGCCACCTCAACCTAGAAGATCATTTCTGGCTGTGAGCTACATTTGTAAACTATTAAAAATAAACAGCGCTAATTCAATCACAGCAAAGAAACCAATATTTTAGTATTGTTAGTTTGTATTGTGTCTGTCTACAGGGACAGTCAGAGGTGCCTAAACCTTACACTACCATAAGGTGTAGGTTTATGCAGTTTGAGTTCGTACTGACCTCGTTCCCTGATGTTGTAGCTGATTTTAATGAGTGTCTAGCTGAGAACCGGGTCATACTGTCACTGTGCAGGGGGCAGGTGGAGGCACAGTCCTTTCTTCAGACGCGGTTGTGTGCGGTGCACCTGCGTGTGGTCATCGCTGACAGAAGGACACAATACACTACTTTTCATGGACGCAGCTGACTCAGTCTAACCTATAATGTATGGCAGCCTGTAAGGATCAAAGAGGCAGACGTGCAGGAGTAGGACTTCACTTTACCTTTTGAAGCCGCTCACAGCGATCAGACTGACCAGCTGTCAGTGCAGACAGTCGGCAAACCTGGATCTGAAAACACAGATTTCAACCAGGTGCTAATATTTGTTTGCGCTGGGCTTTGGATCAATGCAAGTTACCGTAACAATACAAATGTATTGAGAATGGATGGATGAATATTTTACACATATTCAATTATTCAGCTGTGTTTTTATTGTCCTTGAATAATATTCAGTGCAGCACTAGATTATTTTCATTAAATATCATTTAAAAGAGTTGAAATGTCTTGTGCTGACCTTGAGCTTGTTTTGTCCAAGTAACAGTAGATGTTGTTTAATGTCTAATCAACTTAAACCCATACAGCAAACAGCAAAAGACAAACAGTGTGATCCATTATTTATGACGTATTGCTTGAAAAAGGATTTCAAATGAAAGCAGCCAGTAAATTAGTTAATTGATGATCAATCATGTGTCTGTTAAAATGTGTTCATACAATTCATATCATGATATCAGGCTTATTATTTAACAAACTGCAACACTATAAGTACAATGGCTAACACTGCCATTTAAACCACTGTCTGCCACTTTGCATGTTAAACTTCAGATGTCCACCATTTATTTTAATTATTATTATTATTGAAAGAGATCACTAAACATAATTGAAGCCTTAAATGGTCTATTGTGTATTTAGCTGGTGACTGTGTATCGGATTGCTTGTGGCCTGTGTTGGCGAATGCTGCGCAGTCCAAACCCCCGTCCCTGTGAAGCCTCCCAGCGCATCAGATGAGCTGACAGCTGATTGGCTGCTCCAGCCCTTATCTGGCTCTTGCACCTTCTTTCTGTCAGCGACACTAGACAGACAAATGAGCCTGATCACAAACACTTAGTTCAGCACAAGCAGGCACGATGTCCAGCGTGATAACGAGTGTGTGTTACAATAAGCATGTTGATACAGTTCATTTTGATTTGCGTGTGTGTGTGCATGTGTTCTGATACCAGTGGTCTAATTAAAGAGCTGGCATGTCAAAAACCTGCTCTGTCTCTTTGTTTAACACTGGGCCTAATCTCTTGCTGCAGAGAGTGATGTGTGTGTGTGTGTGTGGGGTGGGGGGCAATCTGGTGATTGCTGTCAGGTGGTCTACAAGATGGATGCCAAACTGGTACATTTGGGGAAGCCACTCCTGGAGGGGTGTGCGTCTACAATAACATGTAGCTTCATATGATCTTGCGCTGCCATTATTTTCATAGGTTTGTGTTTTACTGGTGGTGCACTAACATATTAGTGGATTAGGGGAAAACACTGATTATAAATTCTCAATAATACAATAACATGAGTATAACAAATCCTTTTAAGGTCCAGAAGAGGAATAAAAAATTAAACAAGAAAACAAAATGTGACAAAAAGGAAAGAACGCATTTCTTGTTTGTTTCACACTTTCAGTGTTCCTCTGCTTACTCGACATACAGAGCTGACTTCATGGTGTATAAAAGTGTACGTCGCTGCCGTCATGTCACACACAACTATGTGCACGCGCGTCACTGCCCCAGGACCAATCGAGTCCAAGGGAAATGCAGAGACTAAAAATATTCATGCTCTTAACAGCTCCCACTCACTTACCTAACAGAGTGAATCACTGCATTATATGAGTGGAACATTTGCAAATGACCTTGTCATAGAGATAAGACCACTCATGCTGTGGGGTAACGTATGCCAAAACAGTCCTTTATGTATGTGTGCTACAGTGAATATTATTTGTGTTGGTGTATTCACATCCTAAGCTCTCGTGTATCTCTGCCTTTGTCCAAGCTGTGTTTATACTGTAGGTCATTGAGTTCTCCAGGTGAGTCATGCTTCTTTCTTAATAAAGCTCTATCATCTTTATTTTAACCACAGTGAAAAGCATTTTCCCACCAATGACAAAATCTTTTGCTTTGCTACATGAAGCATGTTCCAAAGTTTAAAAGTTGGTTGATTACCAACGTACACTTTCTGAGCCTTCTGCTCCTCTTCAAACAACACACGTACACTGCGAATACAAAGCCTTTGTTTAGGTTATCTTAGTTTCTTAATTAGCATTTTTGTCGTCTCCTGCTCGGTCACGCAGTATATTTAGCTTTACACCAGCAGCAAACTATCTTAGCACATCCACCTGTTTCCCGTCCGCCTCCATCATCTGCCGCTCCTGCCATTCTTGTTTCCACATGTTGTGGATGTCTTGCATGTTTTGGAGCCATGCGTGTTCCTTCTGCTGGATCTTATTTTGTCTCTTTTAGGTTTTGCCTTGATGGGATTCTACCCACGTCATTATTGTGCTGTTTACAGTGGATTTGCCAACTGGACTGTTCTCCTGTAGAAAAACAAGACTCAACTCTCTGAACCTCACCTTTTCAGAGAAGATACAACCCAATCGCTGGTCACGGACCATTTTTTGTTCAGATGTACTGTTATGGTAGAAAAACACATGTGAAGTGATGAGTGAATGTGAGTAGGCTCATGTTGCATTAAAAATATTGGAATATCAATCAATGCTTTAGTTCATCCAGGTTTCAGAGCTGTGATCTCGTGCGATCAGACTTTTTCTATTCATGTTACAAAAATTTCTTTTCCACCATTGACTAAAATGTCTTTTTTGTCCTTTTCTTTGCAGTTTCTGCACAAATTACAGGCATAATTGAGCTGCAATTTGGGCGGAAAAGGTTCAAATTTATCTTGAGATTGGATGTGCGTGGTTGCCTAGCAACACGGCTGTAATGGTGGTCCACCTGTTGTTTAGTTGTTCAGCATTCATTGTGACTGTCAAGATGAGAAAGAACTGAAGATGTTGCTGTTTTGCGCGAGGCTGCTCGTCGTCGTGAAACGTTTGATACATGTAGTCGTCTGCACAGAGCAAGATCATGACTCATCTTCCTCCTCTGTCCAGTTATTTTCACGTCCTCTGCTGTTGTCGTTGATGTAATGGAACAGCAATGACAGGTGTTACGGTGAGAGAAGTCATCTTGGCCTTAGTGGCCGAAGCAAAGACATTTTTAAAATGGCGTATGGCTCGATAATGCCATTAACAGCTGCTTTACACGAGCGACGTAGGCCTTGCTTCACCTCCTTGCACAACTGGATTAGATCTGCTCTTTCCAGTAGATCAGAGCAAGAGCTGCAAAGGTTAATGGGTTCAGGTGGCTCAATAGAGTGAGGCTGGACTTGGGCTTAATTCTTAAAATAAACACCAGTCGTGGTTCTCTCCAAATATTCTTAGGCCACCTTCTTCATTACTGTGATTATTAAGGATTCAGTGGGATTTGATTGTACAGAGACGACAGAGTTTACACTTAAAGAACAACAAAACATTACATAGCCACATAGCCTTTATGGTGTAATAGATATACTGTTGCCGGGAATTAACTGCGGCTATATATAGAGAAGTGCCATGGTGTACAGTGACCCCTTGAGAAAACACAGGACAATGATCCACATGCTGACAAGTGATTTTATCATAACAATAATGTGATTTAGAAATGGAGCAAGGTCTTTATAAAAAATTCAAACCTAATTTAAATTGCCAAAACAGCTGCAAAACAGCTGGTGATCCTGGAGCAATTCCACACGTACAGTAGATTCACATATGAATGGAGGAAATCCCCTCGTGTTAGTGTGTGGGTCCAAATGACTCTTGTGGAATTCACGGGGCCAAAGCGTTTCTTGCAGCAGCCCATCATTTGTCAAAGCTGAGTGATAAAAACGCTCGCCCCCGGCGTGAAACACAGCACATCAAGGCAGGCGGCACATCATACAGATGGGCCCAACAGCTTGGGGGAGCAGGCCGAACAGGTTGCCAGATTTATAAGCGCATGTCAGCTCGGTACCCACCTGGCTGGAATAACGTCAGCTGCTGGTGGCGGTTCACAGAGTCCTTTTGGCTTCAGGAGTCATCGTTAAGACTTAGGAAAGCTGATGTAAGAAGTTGCAAATCACTGTATTTATAGACCACTATTGTATTGCTTTATCGCTAAAATGAATAGTAATTTGCTTATGGTAAGCCCTACATCACGGGTTAGCTATTAGATTCAGTTACGCTGGCGTTTAAGCTCATCAACCTATTTAACTTCCTCCTGAAGTTGGAGGACTTGTTGAGCTATGGATTTCTTTCCACTTGGTGGCAGCAGAAACAAGTTGTTAATGTCGCCGTTTGCCCTTTCAGCTGTTTGGTGTAAAGTTAGTTTGTTTTCAAAGCTTTCTTGTTAAAAGCTGCCTCTTGGGGACAGTAATGACCCTGTGAGAGTGGTGGCAGTGAAACAACTCAGTGAAGATGGGACTAACTTTGTGATAACCTTGATACATCCACAGTCACATTTATCCCAGTGTCATTAGACACATTGCCTGGATTTTACAGCATTTGAGCAAACCTGATTCTAAGTGTTATGTGCTAATATCAATCATCCACAAATGGACAGTCTACAGAGTACATAACATTCAGAACTATATGTCATCGTGAGAATTTCTTTGTGTGCATGTATCTCTGGTTCGGTTCTGGTCGATGATTTGAATTTCCTGAGGGCTCAGACTGAGAGAGAGCACAAACGGCAACCAGAGTGCTGGTATTTAAAGAGCTGCTGTGGCCAGATAGCTGCGTTAAGAGGACGGCAGATACAAGTGTACAGATACAAGTACTAAGTGTGTCATGCTTGAGTTCCTGCTGTATTAAAAAAACAAAAGAGTTCCACAACATGATGCTTAAATATCTCTCCAACCACAGCAGAGGTCCAGTTATCCTACTGTACATAGGGGAGATTTCCTATGCAGACGGACCCTCAGCTTATTCAAGAATCATTGCAACAAAGTCGTTGACTCTGAATAGCGAGATCTTGTTGTTGCAAAGAAAAAGGCTTAGACAACCCACACCTCCCCCTGCTCTGTGATGGAGAACCACTTACTGGCAAAGGAAACGTCTGCCACGCAGAGACACAGATTTGACCTCAGACAGGCAGTAGCATATATCGATATACATGAACTTGTGAATGGCTTAATAATAAATTAGCCCTTAGATCGTCAGCTGGAACTCTGGGAGTTCAATACGCCGCATTCAGACACTTCCTTCACTGTTCACACCTTATCTCCAGAAAACGAGTCTGTAAACTCAGATTTTGTCCAATGCCAGCATATTTTCCTTTGTTATAGCAGCACTAGCCTGGCGAGGCCTCACTGGCACACAGAGAACTGTTATATTCAGACCTTGTAAACAAATATTTAGATCATCCTTTATAATATTGTTTTCTTCTGGTTGCATTCATTGCCAGCTGTTGTGTACGTGTGCTCCCTCTTCTTTACTTGATTTCGCGTTCTCGGTTGCTGTGAGCACCGGGCTGCGTTGAAACGTGTCCTCATTGCGTGTTCGCCAGTCGTCCACTACCAGCCGTGCACTCACCATAATCGCGGTGACCGGCTGCAGCTTTGATGTCCACGTCGCTAGTTGGACGCTGATGAATTCCAGTTGAACGCATTTTCATTCCACTTTCATCTTTCCACCAGTCGAATTGAATTTTGCAGAGCAGGAAAGATTTCACAGATGATGGTTACAAATGAATTCTGGTTGTTGGGCTGGTGGGGGGGGGGCTTTCGGCGAGGCGGGGGGTAAAACGTCCAACGCCATGAGGACTTAATTGACTCCATTATCATATGAACAGCACCAAAAACAAAGAATTCAGTTAGACTTTGTGTGACATTTCCACATTCACAGCGGAGCTTGCGTTTAGCTGCAGTTTGATTTATGCTGTCAGTCTGCCATAATCGCTCAGCCATTACAGGTATTAAGGATGTGTGCTCTCACAAAGAAACATGTCGCTTTGTGCTCCCCGGGAATCAGCTTTTATTATCTGATTAATAGAGAGAATCTGGAACAAGATACTTATCTACAGACTGTACTGTTGTAATGCTGTGGTGTGAGATTTCTTTTCAGCCTTTCCTTCTTTAATGGCGTGTCAAAGAATTCTTAATCCATCCGTTTAAGTGAATAAATGTATATCAGTGTGTTGTGTTTATGTTTACTTTGTATGGATATGAGTCTCTGTGTTTGTCATTGTGGAAATCCAGCTCTGTAATGGCGGTGCACACAAAATTGCTTTGGATCACACTAAAGGAAAAGAGCAGTGTTACACTGCTGGCAGTGGAGTCACGCTGCTTTGTTGCCCCCCAGTGGAGACTTTAACAAGCTACACCTTCTTAGTCAAATACAGTGTCTCTGGGAGATTACGGATACAATCACAATGATTCATCAGTTCACCCTGAGTGACCTCGTGCCCTTTCTCTTACTCCAGATATGAATCATCGCAGCCCCGACTGGCTGGACGGCAGCTCCCCGCCGAAAAGTCAGGAGGGTCAGGGAGAGGAAGAAGAGGAGGACGACGAAGAAGAGCGGAGGGTGGATGCAGGGCACAGGGCCAAACGAGAGCGACATCAGGTCAGCGCCAGCGCCACTGTGTGCCAGGTGTGCAACATACAGCTAAACTCTAGTGCCCAAGCCCAGATCCACTACAAAGGGAAGACGCATCAGAGGAGGCTGCGCCGATTGGCGAAGGCTGTGAGCGCAGGTAGGGACACACCTGTGCATTTAAGTCTGCTAAACCGACCGTCCACTAAGAGCTTTATCCCTCACTGAGCCATACATTTGAATCATTCCAGGATCAGAAAATCAGTTTTTAAGGTAGACTGACTAAAATACTTAAATATGCCACAAGACTTGTCAAGGCAGGAGAAACACAGCAGGACGTGACATCCGTCCTGATACGGCTGTGAGTCATTGTGGTTTTTACTGCGCCAAAATGGGACAGAGCCATTGTTTGCCTTCTTAATTACATGTGGGCTTTTCACTGGATGACAGATTAACAAGTCCGCGGTAAAAAAGGACCATAACACTCACTTCTAGTGAGGAACAACCCCAACACGAACCGAATGACTCATAACATGATATTTGCTTCATAACTGTCTAAAATGATCACAGTTTAATCAACAACTCTTGTGCTCTGAACATAAACACGACTTTATGAACCTCAGATTGTTATTTACCGCAGTGTCAGTGCTTCTGTTCTTTGTCATCACCAGTCTTTGAATCAATCTCTTCCTTCATAGAGGGACTGTGCACATGTGGCAGATCCTGTCATTTAGCTGCTTTATTTGTAACTTGTTATGTCTGGAGGCTAAGTCCTGGATCTGGCTTTCACCCTCCTGGGGGCTTTTCTTCTGCATGGACGGTGCTTCTGAAGCTCTGTAAATGTTTACATCGACAAGCCACGAGGAGGTTTTATGCATTCGTTATGTAGTCCTACTGTTCCAGAAGCACCTCCCTCGCCATTTCCAAGCGTTTTCCACACACCTGTTTTGACGGCGGGATCATTAATCACCTTCACTCGGCACCACCTGTGCCACTCTGTCACGCTGACCAACTTGATCAATCAGCACTCGGAATAAAAAATGTTTTAATGTTGATTGATGAGACTGTCTCTCTAGGGTTGCCTCATATATTTAGCTGTTCCTATATAACAAAATGCACGAAATTCAATTAATATAACCATTCAGAGTTTAATTTCTACCTTATTTCAGCCTCATTTTGCTGCCATCGGAGCGTTATTGAGTTTTTCTGTCTGATAATAAGCTTTGCTGACCATCATTCATAGTTAAAATGGTGACTGATCTGGAGCATGTGTCTGCAGAACTCGTGCCATCGTGTTTTTGACTTTGAGTACTTGTGAAAATCTGGGTCAGTGTTGGACTGTCATCTGTTCCTCAATGCCTTTTCTATGTGGACAACAGTATGTATCTATTCTATACACAGAGAAGGGGAAGAGGGTTTTCTGTGGTGTTCCTATAGCAAGCATCGGTGCATTGCACAAAAAAGAACATTAAGGATTATTGGATCCTGGCTGTTTTAAATTTGACAGCATAGGGAAGAACAGAGTTGGAACATCAAACCTTGTGCAGGACGCGGTGTCAGAGCCTTTAAATGATATTTATCACAAGCCTCACCTGTGGACAGCTTGTGACAGTCCCTCGGGGAGACAGCCTCTTGTTTTCCCACACAGTGATTTCACACCTGGCATGTTTGAACCGGCTAAATTAGTATTTGAACCTTTTTTTCTGGGTTGGTGTGAATTTAATAATAGTATCGATAAAACTGAGCAGTACAGCAAACAGCTGCTTGAACTAAAATTAGCCTTGTGATGGCTTATATGGAAAACTACTTAATCACAGACAGGAGAAGGTTCAATTTGAGTGACTGCTCCAAGCGAAGGAGCTCTTGTATCTGAGGGTCCTGTCAGTGAGCAAGGCATCACCTCACAAACGAGCTGGAAAACCGCGCTGGACCTGCTGCCTCAGTCCTTATCGCTATTTCCTCTTTCATAGTACAGAGAAGAAAAGAAGGACGCGCAGAGTCGACGAAGGTGACAGTTAGTATAATTCTGCCTGACATGAAGCCAGCCTAATAATATCCATTCCCTTCCCACTGCTGTACGAGCATTCCCTTTAGTTGTCCTCATGAAGTGATTGCTAAAATGAAAAGAGATTTTAATAGGGTGGCTGCCACTGGGGAGCTTTTGAAAAGGGAACGGAGCAAAACACTTTCCAGTTCCTTCACTGAACACTGAGCGTCTGGAGTGGACTCGCCTCAGCTCTGGGCTTTATGAACTGTTTTTGTGTCATATGTACAGTATAATGTGGCATGAGGTGTCAATTTTAAGATGTGGATACTGCAGTCAAAAATCAATCTAAGATCTGACTTTATATGTTTTAAGTACAAAACTGTCCCATAGCTCCTCCTCAGGGTGTTTCTTAGGAAATATGAAGTGTTTTTTATTTTCAGATGTTACCAACTAGGGAGGCTTGTCAGTCTAAGTTCCTCATTGTTAGAAATGCACTATACCTTAGTAGTAGAAACAGTAGGTGCCTTGAGCGCTGCAATCAGGAAAATCAGTGTGCAGTTATCCAAGAGGATGTGAGAACCTGTGGCAGGTGAGGCTGTGTGCAAACAAGGCCGTTCCTGTGGTGGACCACTGCCTTTCGACACAGTCTCACACAAATGAAGACGAGGATCGGGCCACACATTCTGCCACAGTATAGTAACGCACAGCAACGTGGGCTGATAGAAGACACCCTACAAAAAATGGCAGAGGTGCCGCTGTAATCACGTCACAGTGCTGCTTACAGAGAGACTGAGTTTCATGTAGGTGCTGTACACACCTAAACCTACTATATGTAATGTACACCAGCATACAGTAGGTACGTGGTCCCAAAAATCAGCTCGTCTTAAAGCAACGCACACGTGTCAAACTGTAAATAGGACATTAATCAGCTGGAGTTTTGTGCCGCCTGTCCTCATTTCTTATTTCTTGTGCAGAATCAGCCGTGTTTAAGACCGTAAGTCACTTGATTCGTCACGCTGTGCAACCTGAAGGCATGCAGGATGGAGCGTAACCTGGAGGGAGACGAAAGAAACACGATGTTGTTGGCTTGTTCACCGTTTTCCAATCCTTAATTCTCTCAGACCTTTTTTTTTTTTAGCAGTGTTCCCTGTGGCTGTGTCACGTAAACAGGTCAAACATTAGCCAGGGAGCTGTACCTGCACTTTAGAAAAAGTAAATATTACCTTTTTGGCATTGGCAGCGTGTCAGGGTTGTGTTTGTGAGTCGTTATTCTGTTTGTGAAGCAGACTCACATGAGCTGAAGAGTCAGTGAATACATTTGAATATTTGAAAACAAACAGTGCTGGATTTATCTCAGCAGGAATGAATGCAAATGTTTGACAGGGTCAAATAAGGCTGTGGATGCCTGTGCATGTTTTTTGGAAACATTCTCTCTTTGTTGTTCTCAGTGTATGAGTCTGTGTGTAACTGGACCACGCTGTGTGCAGCTGACATACAGTGGTTGCGCTCGAGGCCGACTTCCTGCGCGTTTCATCTGAACGCAGCAGCCTGACATCAAGTGTAAACCTGTCAGTATTCGTCAGTGTTGTGCCTCCACGCCACCCTTATCCAAGTGGACAAGGAGCCAGCGAGGAGCACAAGGGGCAGACACAGGCAGCACGTGTGTGTGTTCGTATGTGTGCATGTCATGATATTTGAGCTCAGGGTTTGAGGGTGTAGAGAAAAGTGCGAATAATTTTGTTTATCTAAAGTGATTTTAGTGACTGTGGAATGAATAACAATGCACTGAAAGCTTGGCATCCCCAGCGGCACATGAGCCTCTGTGGTGCTTTACAAGCGTCTATGTGCTTTTGAGTCTATGTTGCAGATGCCGCTACTAAAAGCACTTAACCCTGACGTTAATGTATAACCTACTAAAAATGTCCATAGTAAAACAACCACAATACGTTTACCAGAAATCTGTACAAATACCTTAGTTGCTAAATATTCATAAATAAGTAAAAATAACTGCAGCAGAAACGGTTCATTTATCACTAAGTCTATTTGGGCCGAACACTGAACCTCTGCTGCGTAATTATGATAACGATTAGATCAGTCACATTAAAGTGAAATGCATGAGAGAGTGACACTTTGTGATCGGAGCCTCTGCTACAGTCAACCTACTGGAATGTAAACAGCAGCATAGACATAATTCATTCTGATCAACTCTGAGGAAAACCCAGAGATATAAGACCGGAAAGAAAATGGAAAAACTTTATAAATGAAGCAGATTGTAGTGACGTAACGACAGGAGGGAAATGACATGTGAGGGTCCTTAAGGGAGGCTGCAGGTGTATGCCCTGAATGGAAGACGCTGCTGGGAAGCAGATGATTTGTTCGTGTGGGATGTTCGTGCTCCGTCCTCTGGCGGTTCTCTCTCTCTTCACTCTCCTTCTCGCTTCCTCTCACACATTCTCACACACACTTGCTCCTCAGACACTCTCAGCCTCTTTTCCTTTTCGGTCCGCCTCACTCCTTCTCGTCCTCGACTCATAAAGGGCAGCGCGATCAGCAGAGCATGAGGCTTTTAATTGAAGCGCGTATGTTGCGTTGTTTAGCTGCGTTGGACCACAGCCAGAATGTGTCATTGACCGAGAAAGGACCGTTTCGCCTCATTTAGAGCGTCAAAGTGGAGGAACGAGCCGAGACGGAAAGAGGTTATCTATGAGGTGACACTTTGTTGGTTTTTGTTTTACGTTCTCTGATGGGACATAAACTGGCTGGAGACACCTAAAGCTGGGAATCACAAAGCACGTGGAGATGCTGTTAGGTGAGACTGTTTGTTTATTATGAATACAACTCGAGTTTCACCGTTTATTTGTCCTGACGTGATATTTGTGAGTGCGTGCGTCTGAATGTGAGTTCTCCCCTGTCAGTGACTTCACATCACTGCTCAAGGGCAGGGTCGGTCTGCTGCTCGCCATCTGCACCCCTTCAGCTCCTCTGTGTCCACACTGAATCCCCGGCCTGTTTGTTTTTCTAATTGACCCCTTTTGATGAACAGAGTGTGGACTTCAGACCGATCCCACGCTGACGTTCCCACATGTGTCAAGTCATTTTGAAGCCACACAAGAACAGCGCTGATATCACCGCGCAGATTGTTGGCAATTATGTCCTTGCATCCCCAGGGAAATATGCCCAGATTAGCTCGCATAATTGGAGCCTGGTAAAGATAAAGGCAGTATGTGGATTCTTAGTCGTTTGTGTTCGTTTTAGGCTAAGATGCTCAGTGCAGTTTGGGTTTTAGAATTTAGAAAAGCTTTAGTTTTACAAGCGGTACAACATGTAAACTAATGAGAGAGTTTAAGAGTTTGACCTCTAGATAAATGGTAAAAAAACTAGAATAAATAAGGAGATTATCAGGTAAATCAGGAGATTATTTCCTATAGAAAAGTTGCTGGTTTTCCATTTTGGAAAAATACATTTTTCTTATAATGAGGAAAAGAAAAAAGTGTCCTAAAGGTCACGAATAAATGAAGTCAAAGTATAAAAATATGTGGTGTACGTAAGCATTTGTGTGATGTATTTCAGTAGCAGGGCCGTGCGCCTGGATAGAAACACTAAGAGGTGTCTGTGAGGCAGCTCGGGATGCTTTCTTCTTTAAATGGCAGATTAGGGAGATCAAAGCGAGCAGTTGGAGAGGAGATAACTGGAGTTTTGCCTGGCGGCCGTGCTGCGCCGGCCCCCTCCCCCATTACCCCTCTTCAGCCGCTCTAGTCTGAAGCTACAGTATATAAATCTCAACGTCTAGTCCAGTGTGACACGCAAGACGAATGACAGTGTCAGTATGGGGGGGGGGGGGGGGGGGGGGGGGGGGGGGGGCGCTTCATGGATAAGGATTTAAGAAGGGAGACACAAAATGGCTTTAGTTAAATCAGCTGTTAAAACACGTTTAACAAAATTCTGCAGCAGAATGAAATCATGTTTGTTTTTCCACAAATCCCTTCTGAGCTGTGTCATATAATAAATAAATAAATGAAACAAACCCTGAAAGGCAATTTACCACCCACCCACATACAGATGATTTACTATGCATCAGGGGGTAAAAACACCAGGGCATTGCTTTCATATGCAGCAAGCGATTGTTGTCTGATCGGCTTAAAACAACCTACCGCAGGTCGTAAATTAACTCGATTGTTGCTATTTTGAAGCACATTTGCGTTTTTTTTTTTTTGCCTTTTACTATTGATGTATTTTTCTCTTCATTGCAAACACAGAGATGCCGCAAAACACAATTTTTATCAAAAGTGGGTAGAGTGTACTGTACTTTTACTTCCAAATTGTTTTCTGAACATCTATAACGGAGCCAAACAAATTAAGTGTGATAGTTTATGAGCCATCATATTAGCTATGAGACATTAATCTGGCTTCTGTGGGCGAGCAGAGAGAGCGAACGCTGCTCCTCGATTCCTTGTTATGTTATGGAAATGTTTTTCTGAACCAGGATAGCCTGAAGTCCATGAGTCAGTTCAGATGGGACCATTAATTTCCCTGCTGGGTCTCGTATTCAGCACCCGACAGTGGAAATGAGAAATAATTCTAATCAAAGGTTGATGAGTGTGGTTTTAATAGCATATACTGATCGTGCAGATGATATTTAGAAACAGATTTAATTAATTTGTAATCATTTGTACCTCAGCAGTATTTATGCATGAACCATTTCAGCGCATCTTCCGTGTTAACCCCTTAACCTGAGGTCTGTCCCCGTATTTGGCTTCTGAACACATATGTACTGTATAAGTGACTCTTCTTAAAGCGAAGATGTTTTGTCATTTAGTTTGTTGGAATATAGTTCATTAAAATGTGGAAATGAAAAAAGTCTTGAGATAATATTTGCTTAATTTTCTGATTGGGATCTCGGTAGTGAATAGGATGTGGATGTCATCATTTCTGGATGTGCTTGAATGATCCTGTGTGTGTGGGCTGTTTAATGTGAATCTGTGGGAAGCATCTCGATAGTGATAGACTTGAATTAGGAAGCATCACAGGCTGTTAGAAGATGGAGATGTATTCGGGAGCTTTTTTTCTCCATCACACTTCTAGTTTAGTTCATCAGCAGTGACTCAAAACCTGCATCAAAGTAAATCTAATGTCATAGAAAGTTGAATTTATTATTTTCAAGCTCTGCCAAGGGAACACGGAGCCCTACGATATGTGGTGATGAGGATCTGCTGCAACCCAGCATCAAGCCAAACCTGATCCCATGAGGCTGATTCTTTTTTTCCCAGAACATTATGCCCTTGGATGAAACCACATTAAATATTTGCTAGAAACGAAGAACAGATACCTAAAAACAGTTTTTAACTTTAACAGTGTAGAGGTAAGAAGAGAGATGATTGGATGCTGATGCATTAGCTAAGGACCCTTTAGACCACCATGAACTCCAGTTACACATCTCTAACCCCTTGCCGATGTTACACGGGTGACCGGTTCACATTAATTGATGATGAGGCATTCAACATTTTCCGTTCCATTTATTGTGGTGTAGTCACGTTTAAGCTGTGACTGTAGATAAAGAGAGATCGAAAGCTCCAGAGGCTGTGAAGCATCTTTAATATTATTTATCTTTATTATTTACTGTACAATACTGCTGTTAGCTCAAACTGTGTAAGTGCAATAGTTACTCAGGCTGCTCTGCCACCAAATAGACCACAGCCAGGACTATTTCTAACTTTCAGCTTTGCAGTATTTCTACCTCCTGCTGGCTACTGAGGAAAGTTTCTATTTTCTTCAGAGTTAATCTCTTTGGAGTGGTGACAGACGATTGAGGTCTGTTGCTGCACAGTCGCGAGTGTTGCTCACACACAAGTTAAGATGCACGCAAGAACACAGACGCGTGCACGCTGCTGCGCATCCTGTCAGCAGAATGCATTCACGTTTTGGTTTTTTGCTGAAATGCTGACGTGAATGAAAATATTGTGCCTCCAAATCTGGTTACGTGACTCGAACATCAAGCAGAGAATGCAAAACCGGCTAAAATATGCAGCTGCTAGAAGACATGACATCCCTTCGATTAGGATTCATGTAAGATAAGTGCGTGATTAAGGTAGTTACAGTAAAGTGTACTGAAGATGCTCTAAAATATTTTTCAAGTGATGTTTGTGATTTTTTCTATGCTCATCTTTTAGAGTGTAAACATCCACACTTACTACATTGACTCACCCCAAGCAGTATCTGACTCTTTTGGAAATGGGTTGTGGAAACTTAGGACGAGTAGGAAGAGTCCTACTGTAGAAACACCTATATATGTGAAATGACCTCTGTAATGTATGTGTTGTTGCTGGATCGTCGTTAAACACCTTTCAAAAAACACCAGTAAGCAAAGATCCTGTGATTTTCTGCCCTAATGTTCAGTTCTTCAGACTCACGTCATCAGGCAGCGCGCCAACGGTTCTGCGTCTCAGAGGGAAGCATAAAGACTCCGAGCTGCTAATTATTAAGTTCATGGGGTGGGTGAAGCTGCACACAGACTTTAAATATCAGTAAGTGCTGCACATCTGTTGACTGCCGTTCAGCATCTCTGATTGAACTCAGGCTTATCTTGGTTCGGGCAGATGGTGGCAATTTATTTTAAGTGTGCTTGATAAAGACGTGCAGAACTCTATCAAAGGGCAAAGGCTCCGTGAAGGAAACAAAACACAGCCAACGCCGCTTTATCGGAGCAGCACTGATAATGCATTTGCGCTCATTTCCCTACAGATCAGCTTTATCTCGTCGTGTTTGTTTATCCTTTATATCCACCTTGCGAAAAGTTGCAATTGCAAATGTTGACGGCCATTTACATCATGTGCATTTCAAGTTTCACGAGTTTCTTCAACTTCAGAGTTCATGAGCAAAAACACTGATATGTATTTTATGTATGGCTTAACTTAAATCAAAAAATTCCTCATATTAGGTAGAAGATCAGCTTTTTAGTGTCAGCAGTGTTTTTGGTTTCACTCTCGTCGAACAGCTCCTGTGTCTTGTCTCCTTTGCAGACCACCACAGTGACCAGGAGCCACTAGTCCTGGACTTCACCTTGAATAGAAATTCATGTAGCCTGGGGTGAAAATGGGCCCATGGTGCTCGAGTTGAAAGTAGGACAGACTACCACGGGGAGTCAGGTCTGCTCTGCATGGTGCCCGGCAGGTAGAAACGCTCATGAAGCCGCCAGCTCGGCCAGTTGCAGCTGTGTGACTTTAAATAGATGGTGACAGGCAGCAGGAGAATCTGCCTGTTGGCTGCCTGTTGTGGCCTAAATGTACTTTGTCACAATAAAGATGATGATTTTAAAGACCACAGTGCAAGGTGGGGGCAGCATTTTAAGCCATCATGTGGAAATTAGGCCTCTCACTCTCCACCTCTTTGTTTCTATCGGAGAGAGCTGTCAGTGGCAGTTTTAATGGATGCTAATTCATCCTCCAGAGCTCCTCATAAATGCCGCGTTCTCTGCCTGTTGTGCAAGCGGTGAATGCCAGCATCATTACGGCAACGGCG
The DNA here is from genome assembly GCA_030770545.1 of Macropodus opercularis. Taxonomy (NCBI): domain Eukaryota; kingdom Metazoa; phylum Chordata; class Actinopteri; order Anabantiformes; family Osphronemidae; genus Macropodus; species Macropodus opercularis. The sequence goes on along the minus strand of CM061107.1, from coordinate 6,215,304 downwards.
CAGTGCACTAACCACTTCTGTTTTATGACTCAGAAAAGCTGGGCGCTTCGTGCCATTATAGAGTGGAAACATTCCGGTTTTCATTCTCCCAGTGTCAGACGAGCGTTTCAGCTTTGTACTGTTCAGAGCTTAATGTTTGATTAAATCCTTTCGTGTGACTCAGTCCTATTCTGCAAATAGAACAATTACTGTTAGTTAAAGACTGAGTGAGTGGGATATTCTGATCTGCTCCTGTAGAACACAGTACATTCACTTCATTTTACACAACTATGAGTCCAGACGCTATCAGCGCACACAGGAGGCTTCGGGAGATGACGGTACCGTTGGAGTCAGGGATGCGAGCGTGCCTCCACACCGCCATGTCGATTCCCGGTGAAGACATCAGAGCACCATCCCAGGAATTCAGCCTGAAAAGAGCCAGAGCATCTTTTCCTCGAATATGTTTTGCTGCTCTGATTTCCTGCTATGAAAGCCTTTCACCCTCCCCCCATTTTTTTTACCCTTCATGAAAAGACGCCGTTTCTCCCCCTCTGTGGTTACTGTGACGTTGAGTCATCCAGAATCTAATACTGGAAATAATAGAGATTAATCTTTCTCCTCGGTTTCTGCAGCTCCTAATCTTTTATCCTTCTCAGTGGGAAGGTTGGCTGGTGTGACCTACACGCCCAGCCTTCATGAAAACGCCATCTTACGCAATAGCTTCTTCAAATGAATAAGGATCACACTTTACTTTATTTTAGGTTATGGCTGCAGTAATTGAGGTCATTAACTTTAGTTCACCAAGGTCTGGATTGACGGCTGACAATAAATATCAGCTAATCAGTGTCAGCACTGATAGAGTAACTACAGGTTACATCTTATGTGTGAAGACTGTCCAGTGTGTAACTCCAGGGACTGAAGGTTGTCTAGTCACCTGATGTTGAACAAGTTTTCATCCACGATGCCAGTTTTTAGTTTGTTCAGTGCAAAATGCAGTTAATTAAATGTCTCGGCCTGCTGTGTTTTGGGATTTTGTGCGTAGGAGATTAACAAGATCAATTTCCGATTTGTGTAGGAGAGACAGTCAGTGTCGCCAGAAGTCATGCTGAAGGGCAGATTAAGCACATCGGCCTAGTGGAGGGAAACAAGTCCCTCATCTGCCTGTGCTTGTGCTCGTCTGACTCTCGTCTCTGTCGTTTGCTTTCGATTCAGTTCAGCGCGACTCAGTGCACTTTATTGGCATCGGTGGTGCACGAACAGTCCTGGTGGAGCATTTAAATGAAATGGGAATTCATGAAAACCCACATCAGCAAACATGATTTACTTTTGTGTGCTTTTACGTTTTCCAGGGAGGCACACGCACAGTAATAATCAGAAGCAGCTCAAATTCTAACCCGAATACTTTGTTTATGCAAATCAGTAAATCAACAACCGAACAAAATAATAATAATAGTAATGTACATACATTTGGTGAAGATGTCTTGTTCTGTTTTATTTTTACTCCAAAGTTACCGATTACTCTCTTGTGAGTACTCTTACTCTTAAATCATGTGTAAGTACACTTCCTTTAAACATGTTCTGAATGTGTGAAGGTCTTAGTTATGTTGTTTAATTATTAAGATTATTATTATTATAGGTGTAATTGTTTTTATTTCCTTGATTTCATTTCATATGAATTCATTTTAAGAGATTTATTTTCCACTAGCAAACTGTACATTGTGGGTTCCACATTAGTGACTCATCTCTCTTCATCCTCCAGTTGTCATCTGGTATGTTAATGCTTCTGGCTTCATCAGTCAATTCATTCAGTGGCTTAATGCAAAAGTCTCCACCTACATGCCAGTGCTCCCTTCAGTCATCTCATCACGCTCCTCTTGACATTTTCCATCCTGCTAAGGACAGATCTGACCTGCACCCACACCAGCCTCAAATTATAATCCACACTGCATCAAGCTCTGTCTTCCACAGTAATAAAAAACATTCTTTACTGTGTGAGAAAAATAGTTTAGATTAACATGAACATAACATCTTTAGATTCATCAATCTGCTGCACTTCGAGCTTCCTATTAATGTCAGTCCCTGTAAACATTAAGATATAAACTATTGGTAAATGTTGTAGCATCAATCAACAAAACAGTTTTGCTTAAACATTAATATACATCGTCTTCAAAAACAGGCTGTAATAATAAAAAGCGCATATAAACATATAAATAACACTCACACAGAAGTAAGTTATGACTATTACAAGTGTGCTCACATATCCTTTGATGCAGCAGCAGGACGTTCAGTCCTTACATAAGATGCTGTGCATTTTAATGTGAGTTTGGGTCTAGACAAAGGTCAGTGCTGTGCCGCTCCGTAAAGTCTAAAAATATTTAGACAGAGTAGAATTAACACGACCCGAAAAAAGGTTTTGTGGAAGTAGATTTCAGAGCAAAGCTGTTCTTAGGTTTATCACAACAAATGCTGAGGACAGACAACTAGAGAATATACACAGTGCGTCTTTAACATGCATGCATTGAAGTCAGACCCCTTCACTCTGTGTTTAATTGCTGGGTCTGAGAAGTGTTACTGAATTAAACCACATAGTCACACCCACTGGAGTTGTGTTTAAAGGCCAGACACATTTGTCAAGATAACCTATGGGCTTGTAACGAGGGAAAGGCCACACAGAGCCTCTCATTCTTTATGCTGAAGTCATTAAGGCTTCACTGATTCATCCAAATAAGCCCCTGGAAGGCTGGAATTCTGCCTTTCTATTATTGTACAATGTGCTGTTTTAGGATGTGCAGGAAACAGTTGTGACACACATCTTGCTATTTGTCTGTACTGTAGGTGCACTGACACAGAGCCAGGTCCACCCGCTCCTGGGTTCCCTGCCTCTGCCGGGTCGCCCCTTCCAGCCACAGACCCAGCTGGAGCACTTCCTGCCTCTCAGGCTCAACAGCTCCTCACCACTCAGCTTGTTTCCCAATTTCAACACGGTAAGATATGAATTTCACATGGTGTGAAAATCTTTCGCAACTTGCAGCAGAATGATGTGTTCAGAAGTCAAAAGCTAAAAAGCTTAAATAAAATTCTGACACTACCAAATACAACACTTCTCTCTCTCTCTCTCTCACACACACACACAGCACAACGACCAAATCCTGCTTGAGATGTGTTAGGGACTTTACTCAGATATATAAATCAGTCATGAAAAGCTGAACGGTTCCTAAACAAATCAGGAGGAAGCAGGACTAACCCGCTCCTGCATGTGTATGTGTTTCTCCTCGCAGATGGACCCGGTGCAGAAGGCCGTGATCAACCACACCTTTGGCGTGGCTCCACCCAAGAAGAAACCCATCATCTCCTGTAACATCTGTCACCTTCGCTTCAACTCCACCGTAAGTCAGCCAGTGACTAACGTCAGAGAGGATGAATCCGTTCATTCTGTGGATTAATAAGACTAAATGCAGGAAAGTGAAAAAACTATTAAGCCTTCAGTTATTTTATAGAACTAAATCATGGGATGTCAACAGTAGGTAAAGTCTAACCGTGTTGTAATATTTGTTAATCCATAACCTGGGACACATTTATACACTAAAGATTATATTCACATGATGTATATTGTACTTGAAGACGGCTAAAACTAATTATCTGCTGAAGGTCATGCTTTGTTTACTTTCAAGCATCATAATAGAAACATGTTTAATCTTTTTGCATCCTGTTATGCTAAAAGCAATCTTTAAGTAGACTCTTCAGCGTGTAAGTCCATATTTATTCAACTGGGTTTTTTAAAGTCATTAGCTCATCCTGCTTTTTTCTCCTTATCATACATTTTTATTCATATTCCTTTGGCTCCAGGCCTGTTGAGTTCATTTATACATATTTGCATTTATATTGTTAGGTGGAACCTGAGTGAATTACAATGAATTTCTCTTGTTGTTGTCTTGATGACTTGGGAAACTCGTAAGAAAGCCGTTATAGGCTTTTTACTTTCTCCTCTAGTTGGAACTCATGACATAGTATTTAGAGTTTATGACTCATGGCTTTCAGCTTCAGTCTCCTCACATGTACGTATAGCAGCTGGATCTGTCAGGATCCACTGAAAGCCACCTGTCAGCACTAAATGGCAAAGGGAACAACAAGCCTGGGAACTTGGGGAGTTTGTCAGGGTGGCAAAAACATATCTGCACATAAATGTACTCGCAGCTCACATGTGATGGATGTTCACATAGAGTTATAGCTACATTAGCAAGTCTAGCAGCTTAAAATATTAAATACTGTGTTTACATTTCACACATAACTTAAAACTGGAGCTGACATAGGTTGATCCAGACCCGTTTTAACCCCATACCAGATTCAGGCCTAGCAGACAGTGTTGTATTGTTCTTCTGCTGCACAGAGCAGATGTTCTTAGCTGCTGTGAAGAGTCAGTGTTGTGTGAATTCATATAGCAGCTTGAATTCTCTCTGCAGTGGTCAAGCTCTCCAACCAGACTCCTGCAGCCCCACTAGGTCATATGCATATGGAAGCAGATTTTTCCCTCAGCTGGAAAATCACGCTGAATGGTTATTGTGCACTGACATTCAACACAGAGTAGCCAAAGGGGTCGTGCTCCCTTTCCTGACCTAGCAATCCCCGCTCCACACGTTGACCCCCCGCGGTGCCCTTTCTGTTTGTAAAGCAGGCTATGATCCAAAAACAAACATTAATTCACGACCTGTTTGTTGAGTGGTGCACACAAAATGTATAGATTTGAGGAGTTTCTGAAAATATTAATGTGTGACAAATGTGTTTTGCTTCAGTTGATTCAATTTCATCTTGCTGGAAGCAGATCTTCCTCTTCAGAGCATGTCTTGCTTCATGTACTGCTGTGCGGAGCCATTTTTGGGATCATAAATCTGCATGCATCTCTTGTCACACTGCCACAAATGTGTTTTTTCTCACTGGGGAAGGCACAGAGGTCATTTTGTGTCGCTGCGTAACGGACACGGGCCATTTGTGTCAGAACGAATCAGTGGAGGGAAGGGCCAGTGAGCTCACAGCGTGTTCATGAGACGCCATGAGTCTAATTGATGCTCATTTGTGCACAGCCGTGATGATGATGATGCTTAAGTGGCGATTGGAATGGAAATAGTACAGTCTGCAATTCTTTCTATGTACTGTACCCTCAGTTTCCTCTTTGCTTGTTCTGCTGGGCTGTGTGTGTGTGTGTGATGGCCAGACGCAGGCTGAAGCCCATTACAAAGGTCACAAGCATGCTCGCAAACTGAAAGCTTTGGAGATGCAGAGGAACCGGCACAAGAACGGACACAGTCCATCCACGCCAGGCAAAGACAGAGACAGAGACAGAGAGCGGGGGATCGCAGGAGACGTTACTGTGCCAACAGCCTCACAGCTGAAGGAGAAAAAAGGTATAAATGCATTTTAACCCGCCTTCACTTCATCCATAAGTAATTAGTGGTAATTGAAGAGACATAAGCTCTAAGGCTTGGTAGCTGCCACTCAGCTGGATAATTAGCAGCTGTTACCTGTCCTGCTATCATTGACTCTGTCAGATAGGTAATTACTCCCATCAAGCAGAGACATTCGGTATGATGAAAGGCCGTAAAACTCTCAAAAAGAACGCATCTGGCAAAACATGCGCTGATGGTAAATTTCCTTAATTTTTCACTTGTAGAGAAACAGCAGCGCAACATAACTCCCACTTGAGCGTTATGGTTATATTATGAAATGTGCTGGCACTTTTCTCCTTTTGACACGTCCATTAGCAAACTGTAAAACAGGACAGCAGTGTTTTTGTCAAGATCAGACTAAACACCACCAGGCGAGGCTAGAATACCCATAAATTAGTGACTAATATCTTGGATCCTTTCCAGAAACCAACTAACAATTCTTTCTTTCATTTGTCCCTATTCTCCACCTGACCACGAAACCGCCACCGTCTTCTTTTCAGTGTTGACCCCCTACCCTCCCGTTTTGTACCGGCGCCTATCAGTTTCCTCCCTAAGCACATAATGATGAGCTTTTTACATTCAACGGTTGCCATGGTTGTTGATTGACGGTGAAAGAGCAAGAGAGACAGCAAACAAATGGCAGAGAGACACAAGTAGAGCGATTGAAATGGCAGACAAAAATGAATGGACAACTGAACAGAAACTGAAATAATGAAATGCTGTGAGCTGTGTGTAGTCATGTCTGCACATATCTGTGTGTTATCTAAGCGTCTCTAGGACCAAGCACCTCTTCCCAACCTGAGCAGCATCCACTAGAAAATGGTCAGGGGACCTCTCTGGCGCCTACTCCTTCCTCGCAAGCCACATCCACGGAGTCTTACTCTTCGCTTCGCTCCTCGCTTCACTCCTCTCAGCTTTCCCCACAGATCTCTCCAGGTTCTCAGCCCTGTGATCAAACTTCAGACAGCCCGTCTGTGGAAGGGTGCAGCTCAGCCCCACACTCTGGCCCTCAGGGAGGCTCCACAGGAGGTGAGGAGGAGGTGGGGATAGTTGAAGATGTTAAGGATGCCACAAACAATCACAAACAGCATCTTCACTGTCCAACGTGCAAAGTGACAGTGAATTCTAGTTCCCAGTTGGACGCTCACTGTAGCGGTGCGTACAACAAATATTTTTAAGCCATTGGGCATTTAATCCTTGTTTTTAACCCAATAGATCATCATTCTGATTCTTTCGGTCCTGCCTTCTCATTGGCTGAATTAGGCTCTAAGCACAAACAGATGCTGGACGGTCAGAGCAGCAGCCCGTCACAACGCAGAGTCAAGCTGACGCCGTCGCCAAGGCCCACCTGCCGAATGAAGCAGCGAAAGGGCAGCAAAACGAGAGCAGCTGTGGGCGTATCCAACCAGCCCTTTCAGTGTGAACTGTGCCAGGTGTCCGTCAACTCAGAGACCCAGCTGAAGCAGGTGTTTGGATTTGTTCAAGCCTAATTAATTTAGCTCGTTTAGCGCTGGATAAACTGTTGACCACTGTATGAAAATAAAACTGCAGAACATTTAGCCTGCAAGTAAACTCGCCCATTCACTCTTTGCTGTGTTAGTTGGAGCTGTCCTGACTGAATCACTCTTCTGTGTGCGCCTTTTAGCACATGAACAGCCGGAGACACAAAGAGCGTTTGGCTGGGAAGCCTGTCAAGGCCAAGTTTACCCCGTATAATAAACTACAGCCCAGTGCTGTCTTAGCAGTAAGTGTCACACAGACACACATTTAATTGTTTAGTTTTATGCACAACACGTTTCCCTTTTAAGAACATGTCATATATATATATTTTAGATTTTTAACAAGAGTTTTTATAGTACTTGTAGAAACTAAGTATGTCTGTTTTCTGGTTTCAGACTAAACTGGCCATTCAGAAGCAGCTTTCCAAAGCCCTGCCGGCAGGGTTCTTTAGCGGCCACATCAATCCAGCTGCTTTGTGCACTATGGCATCTGGACCGTTGGCACTACATCTGCCGCCCGGCCCCGCAGCCATCATCCAGGGTCCCCTGATCAGTCCCACACTCTTCAGGCCTGCTCCAGGACCTCTGAGAGCTACACATGCACCCATCATCTTCTCTCCATACTAACAGAGAACAACGCCCAACTGCAGGATTAACAGTGGCGCGCACGCATCCTAGCCAAAGCTGGACGAACAGGGGACACCTCTGAGTGACTACAGGACAGGCAGTGAACCTGCAACGCAAGATGTGCATGTATAAGAACAGTATGCACAGTCTTTTAGTGGACTGAGATTAAGAACCACCTCTCAGCTGTACTGTTCCCAGGGGTCTGGACCCCTCTGGAAGCCATAATGTCAAGCAACTTTGAGTTTTATTTATACAACTGTAGTAGACAAATACACGTAGGATAGGATGTGCACATGTTTAAGTGTTTATTGCCAAATTTGATTCATTTTGATGTCTTCTAGTTGTACTCCAGAAACAAATTACAATTCTCTATTTCTGCTTTAATTTTTATAACCAAAGTGAAGAGGAAAAAACAGTGTTAATCTCGGATAAAACTAGCTACTTTCATTTAAACATTTAAAGGAAATGTATGTCAGATATAGTTGCCTTTCCTTCAGAGGTTAATTTATAAATAATACCTACAATCATTTTCTTTCTCTCTGTCATGAGGTTACAATCAAACACCATAATATGAAGCCAAGGACACTATGGATATGAATTACATTTAATGTTTATAATTAGCTGGTTTAATTTAATGTATGACATTTTCAGCTTGTATTTCTTTGACAAAAGCCATTATTACAGGTTCTTCAGGTGATGGTGAGATAAACATAAGTCAGTTGAGATTTTGAAGCAGCTTGATGCTGTTTGTGCAATATGGGAAGCAAACTGGTGTGTGGTTAGCTAAAATATTTGACATCTTTATTCAATCTGTTATTTTTTTATAGATTTGTATTTAATACTATGTGCTTTCATTTTAAAAAAAACCTTTCTCCATTTGATAGTGCTGAACCATCCTAAGCAATATGTATTATTAAAGTGTCATCTGGTAAAATCAATGACTAGTGTTTCTGTGCATCAATTATAATGTGTTAATAATGTATTCTGCATAATGTTACAAATGTTTTACACAGGCGTGACTGTTTCTTCCTGCAGACATCTTTTTACTACTCACTCAATATGTTTAATTTATTAACATTGTTATGAGCATTTGATCTTTGCACGTGCTCAGTAATAACTTACATCATTGATGTATTACTTCAGGGTCAGGGAATATCACGAGCATATAACATAATTCTGCATTGCTGCATTGCGTTGGACCGTGAAGTGTCTAGAAACATGGGGAGGGTGATGGTGAACTGTCCTACAGCTGGACGCTCGTCCTATAACCTGGATAAGAGAGCATCACAGTTGGCTGAACGCACTGGATGCAGGTAAACAGCAGTGGTTGGAAACAAGCTACGTCTGTGCTGTGTGTTACTCTGGTGGCCTCTAGCGGTAGTTGCCTTATGATGTCGACTGGAGGCTGCAGCCTTTAGTGCAACTATAACCCAAACAACTATAAACTCAGTTACGTATTTAGTGTTTTTATTTGAGGAGGATGCAGGAACATTTACTAACAAATACGTGCAAAATAAACTAGTTCTAATATAATACAATCCATGCTCCTGGGATATAGATGCAGTTTTTTGTGACCTAGTTTCTAGTGCCCTACAAAAAAAGGAAGACGGAAGTGACGTATGCTCTCGTTCGTCCTTTCCAGAAAGAAATGGCGGCTGTTGACATCGATGTGCCGGTGGAAGCGGAGCCTCAAATCCGCAATCAGGACGACCTGGAACGGTGAATATACGCCTGTCTGGTGTTTTTTTTCATTGCGTTCCGTGTGTAGTGTGAAAACAACCGAGCTAAACTCAGTCGGCGATGGATGACAAGCCCCGAAAACAGCGCGGCCAGCCTGGTACATGCTAACACGGCTAACAGGGAGCCGACATGCTAGGGCGTGCGTTGCCGTAGGTTTTCCTAGCTAGCTTTAGATAGTTTAGATGGTTTAAAATAGACACGTAGACGTGGGATTAGCACACGGGGCGACAGTTGAGAGCTGGCGCTATAACACGCGTTGTTTCAGGAACTATCAGCGAGTGTTAGGCTGAGATAGTCGGGTTTTCACGACACATGGCTCCAAACAACGCTGCCTCAGTACTATTGTGTTGCTGATGGTTGATTAGCTCGTTTAACTTATTGTGAAACGGAAAAACGGCAAACCGAGCATCAACACAGTGTTTCGTGGTCGCTAACTACACTAGCTGACAGCTTTTCCCAGCCTTCGAGAAACTTCCCTGTGTGACAAGCTTGTCGTGTTACTCAACGCTCAGATAAGGTTACAGTGGTTATATAACTTTACAAACGGCTCCAAATAACTTAAACGCAGGACACTAAAGTCTTTATAAGTTGGAGGCTAGTTTGTTTGAATCTGTGGAAGTTTAGATAGTTGGGGTATAAAGCTTTTACTTCCTTACTGACATGCGCAGTAACATTTAGATATGTCTATGTTTATTTGTTCAAATAAAATATTGTGTTTAAGCACTGTGGCCTAACACACAATGCTTTATTTTACCCAGTATTCAGTGTACAGGTATCATACATCATATCTGTACTATTGGCTATAACCTTAATGACATTCCAGCGACAATATATCAGCTTGATAAATACTTCAATGTTTTTTGTGATGTGTCCTGAATGAAAGCAGGTTATATACTTAATTCTGTTGGATCTCTGTGGAACTGTCTCGTCCTTGTGTCATTCAGCATTGATTAACCTCAGGCGTCAAGCACATTTCACTTCTATGTTTAGTATTAGCACTCCCAGGACTTTGTGAAGCCTGCTATGTTGTCCCAGTTTCACATGTACCTTTTAATCCTTTCTGCACTGTCTACATGAAATTCACAGATTGATTGAGGTGTTTATAGTTTAGTAATAGTTTTTTTTTATGTTGTATCAATTAATTTGTTGTGTGTATGTTCCATAATGCCGTCCGTTTTTGTTTCCTTTCTCTCCAGTGAGGCTGAAGGGTTTAAAGAAAAAGGAAATGCTTTCTACAGCAAGAAAGATTACTCCGAGGCTTTCAACTATTACACTAAAGCCATCGGTGAGAATGTCTCATTTTAATCTAACGAAAATAAATACCACAATTCTGATCTAAATTTCAGCAATCTGTCAGACTAACAAGAATCTTTGTCTCTTACTTGAAGATGCGTGCCCGAAAAATGCCAGTTATTACGGCAACAGAGCAGCCACCCTCATGATGCTCTGTCGTTTTCGAGAAGCCCTTGAAGACTCCCAGCAGGCAGTGCGGTTGGACGACTGTTTCATGAAGGTCAGTTTGAACACACTTTTATGGCATCTTTATGTTCAGCTCTACATACAGTTCACTGCCTCAACGTGACTGCATTTGCACAGTGGAGTTGAGAGTTTGACTATTGAGACTTAAGACGTGCGTCTATAATTTTACGCAGGGGCATCTACGTGAGGGCAAGTGCCATCTGTCTTTGGGAAACGCCATGGCGGCTAGTCGCTGCTTTCACAAGGTTCTGGAGATGGAGCCCAGTAACCGAGAGGCCCAACAGGAGGTTGGAACAACCTGAGCAACCAATATTTGTCTAATCGTTATTAAAGAAACCTTATTAAAGTTATATTATCACAGTCTTGAGTCTATTTATAAACACACGTTGCTTGATAGAGCTCATAATTGTCTTCTATTGGTTTGTTCTAGAAAAAGAATGCAACAACTCTTCTGGAGTATGAGCGCATGGCCGAGTTTGGATTCGAAAAGCGTGATTTCAGAAAGGTACAAACCCATTCTTGTTTTTACCAACTAGCTGGTGTTGGGTCTTAGTTTAGTCGTCTTCTAATTGGTTGAAATGAAAGCTTTAATTGATATTTTTAGGTCTGTTTTTGGGTAAATTGGTATAGTCATAACTAGAGCTAGGTACGAGAAGATTAAATTCTTTAATCAGAAAAGTTGCATTGATTATGAGGAAGTAGATGGAACGTAATGATCATATGCAGTCTCAATATTTGATTCCTGTCATGTTTCAGGTGGTGTACTGCATGGACCGTGCCTTGGCTTTGGCCTCTGCTTGCCACCGTTTTAAAATCCTCAAGGCTGAGTGTCTAGCTCTGTTGGGACGCTATCCAGAAGCTCAGTCTGTAGCAAGGTAGACTTTTTTTCGTTTTGGTGAAAGATTTCTTTGGTCTTTTTCTTTTCTCTTTTTATTATGAGCACATGAGTTGACTTTCACTGCAAATCTCCTAAAACATATGTTACTTTTCCAGTGATATACTGCGAATGGATTCCACAAATGCAGATGCGCTCTATGTTCGAGGCTTGTGTCTTTACTATGAGGACTGCATCGATAAAGCTGTACAGTTCTTTGTCCAGGCTCTGCGCATGGCACCTGACCATGAAAAGGCCCGGCTAGCCTGTAGGGTAAGTGTTGTAATAGGAATTTTAGTTTTATATATTACTACAATAAAATGAAATATTGAATAAAACATACTGCAAGCCAAATTTTGCCAGACGTGGGCAGGAAGTGTAGGGCTGCCAGTATGCAAAACATTTTCAAACGTTCTACATGTCGCTGTTTTCTAGAGCTGCTCATTTGCTATGGCCTGTCATGAAATCAGTAAAATCAGGCTCCTGTGCCCTGTGGAGTTAATTATAGTAAATCCACACATGCATAATTCCGAGATGTTTGTCTTCATAGGCATGTGTTTTAGGTGTTTACAATAATCAGCAGTACTTGTTGTCTTTTTTTAATCAGAATGCCAAAGCTTTAAAAGCCAAGAAGGAGGAAGGCAATCAGGCCTTTAAGAACAACAACTATGAAGCTGCGTACCATCTGTATACAGAAGCACTGGCTATAGACCCCAACAACATCAAGACCAACGCCAAACTCTACTGCAACAGAGCCACAGCAGGAGCAAAGGTGAAAGACCATCAACTCCTATTACGTACTATTCTACCCCAGACCTACCACTGGTAGTCTCCTCCCATTTCAGACCCTGAGATATAGAAATCATGCATCGTCCCACATGTGGCTTCCTGAATGTTTACGGTTTATCAAAATAGCTGCTTTGCACAGCAGATCCATTCATTATCATCCCTCCTTTCTTATTGCTAGGTGAAGAAACTTGATCAAGCAATTGAAGACTGCACCAGTGCAATCAAACTAGATGACACTTACATCAAGGCCTACTTAAGAAGAGCTCAGTGGTATGATATTCAGACCGTTTGGGTGCATTTTGTCTAATGTGTGTGTTTTTCACTGTTGTGCAGTATTTCAGTGACTTTGTGTGACCCATAGTTACATGGACACAGAGCAGTATGAGGAGGCCGTGCGAGATTATGAAAAGGTCTACCAGACAGAGAAAACATCAGGTAGCTGTTGTTTGCTCATATGCTTTCTGATTAGATTTCCACCCAGATTGATGACTTTGGATGTGCTCTGACTGTAGATCACAAACAGCTGCTGAAGGCGGCACAGCTTGAGCTGAAGAAAAGCAAGAGGAAAGATTATTACAAGGTGCTCGGGGTCGGGAAAAACGCCACAGAAGACGAGATCAAAAAAGCCTATCGTAAGCGGGCTCTTATGCACCACCCAGGTACCCCTCTTGGTCTTTACCCACTCACACAGACATTGGTTGTTTCGATTGTCCTTGAGGACCTGTGCTATGTTGTCAGACCGCCACAGTGCAGCAACACCAGAGGTGCAAAAAGAAGAGGAAAAGAAATTCAAGGAGGTTGGGGAGGCATTTACTGTGCTCTCTGACCCAAAGAAGAAGATTCGATATGATAATGGACATGATTTAGAGGACGATGGCAGCTGTGATAATGGAGGTAAATGCTATTCAGTTTTTTGTTGGTTTTGTATTTTACTACTTATGGCATGTTTCAGACAAGACACTTTGACTCGGTGTAGACAGATTTCGTATAATTCAGGTCATGTATGTTTAATAGTACTTCTAACAGCTAAGTGTGTTGTATGCTGTTGCAATATTAAACTCAGTTTAGTTTTGTACAGTTCATTCCATGTTTGGTCATGTTGTGTATCTTTTTCTCGTCCTCTAGATTTTGATGCAAATAACATCTTCAGGGCTTTCTTTGGTGGCCACGGTGGAGGGTTTAGTTTTGAATCCAGTCAAGGTATGTTTTTTTCCACATACTGAAGTTGTAGTTTATATCTGGAAAACATAATGAGAAAAAAATGCATCCTATTAATGATTCTCCCCTTCCTTCTGTCTTTCTTTTTTTTTTTTTTTTTTTTTTAAATAAGACTCTGGCCCTGGAAATTTCTTTTTCCAGTTTGGCTAAAGTGAAAGCTCATGGCAGAAGTGCAGCCCTGCAGTGGACAAAATCAAGTCGAAACCACCTGTGACCTCCTGGTCTTCACTTTCTGACACTGAGTGTCTTGCAAAACCTCTCCAATATTCTTTTTTTTTTACATGTCATTTTTAATGCATTCACTCTTAAATTCACTCATTGTATTGATGCTAACACACTTTTGGAAATATAATTCATAGGCTTTAGTTAATATATTAACATTGTAGATAAATATTTTTTTATTGAAGTTTAGTCAGATCAGAGCATGTCACTATTGCCAAAATAAAAACATTAAACCTACTCCTGCATAGCTGGCTCAGACTTCATGACGGAGAAGCGTTGTAAGGAGTGCAGTGAACATTTAGCATCATGGTAAATCATTTTTAGACCAAATATGTCTTTAAGGTTCTACTTGGACAGCATGTCTCCTATAGAGCAAGATTCAGTGTACTGTGAAAGTTTAATGTAAAAACCAATCTCAGGACAGCCTGATTGAACTAGTCTTTCTTGAGTGTACAGGTTTTATTGGCTCACCTGCCAAATATGGAATCGACTTGCAGGGTTTTCTTCTTCACTTCATACTGCATTGTATAGTTGACTCGAATGTAAACTGTTTTGTGTCCATAAACGTTCTCCTTCAGTCTTCCCTTCGGTATATTTATATTTATTGTACTGTATATTCTAAACTGTATGCAGCAGGATGCCAGTGTTCGTCTTCTTTCATCGCTCATCTTCTCTTCTTTCTTTTTTTTTTTTTTTGAAGAGAGTCATTTGTAGGTTTCCCACATCGGCACCTTCACTCGGATTGTTTGTCAAGGCCAAGATTAACATACAGTCCTGTTTTTCAATTACACATTTGCTACTGCCCAGTTCAAATGGTGCCTTACTAGAATGTCTGATCTTAACTCAAGTCCCATCATATTTACAAAAGGCATCAATTGTAAACAAACCAAGCTTGTTTTTGGCCAGCAAATTAATAGTAGTATTAATAGTCATCGTGTCAAACATGGAAGATGTAAATAAATTTCAAGAGTCATGATGTCATCATCTTTTACACCTAGCTGCCATTTACCCTACTTCTCCTGCACGTTTAGTCTGTGCAACTCCTCCCCTACTTGTTCCACCTGTTTAAAGGAGCACTCGAATAAGGTGGTACCTTTTGTTAATTCTGTCTTTGCTTTATGTGTCATTTTTAAAATAAACGTGTCACAGTAATAACAGGACGATTTCTTAATGTGGAAATAAAGATCCGTCTTTTACTGTAGTAATAGACTCTTTATTTATGGATTAAAAGATGCATTACTTGGAGAAAATTACTTTATATAAGTTACAATTTTAACATTTCAACGTGTTTCTAATGCCCCATAGTAATCAATTAATGAAACAGTCGTAATCATAAATTATTTAATGTTTAGTATAGAAGTAGCATCTGTTGACATCGGGCAACTTAAACTTAGAAAGTAATGAAAGACACTCAAGTGGTTTGTTTTCTTGTGGGGGGTGTAACTTTTTTTTGTCTGTCTGAAATCCTGTGATCTTACAGTTTTATGTTGATTTATTAGATTAGTCGATATTAGGCTGTGGAGTAAGTGACATCATCACATGATCACATTTAAGCCAATCAGGGAGCAGCACCGACGTGTAATCGGTCGCCAGATTATGGTGAGACCGGAGGGGTGAGGTGGCGACGGGCGGGCAGGACAACAAGCGGCTCTTCAGCGGTGTTTATCCACAGCGGACACGCGTCCCGTTGCGCTACTAAGGGGCCTCGCTCGTTGACAAGGTAACTGCCTTCGCTTCGCTCTTTTAACCGGCAGCTTTCGCGGAGCAGCCGCTAGCTTAGCCGCAGCAGTTAGCCGGGCTGCTGTCAGTCAGGACCTGGGGTTAGCGGATGTGATGCTGTGAGCTTTTGCTGCCAAAACTAGTCTCTGTCATTCTAGGCAAACACCGGCGGTGCCTGCTCTTCGTACATGTGGGAATAAAGTTCATAGGCGCAACGGAAGTGATTTACTGGCATCGCTTTGTAGCAAGAACTGACTCAAACTAATCACAGGCTGACTTCACTTTGCATCACCCTGAAACAGGAGCCCTGTTGTTCCTGCTCGGCTCTGCGTGGAGCTCCTGCTACACCCTCCACGTCTTTCTGTTGTTCTCCCTCTCCAGGAAGTTGCTCCATATTTACCCAGAGCCAGATGAGGTGAAGTTATTGGCCCTGCCACGCTAGCTAGGTCACGCTGCCGTCCGGGCGGTGGGTGGGTGGGTGTGGTGGCTCGCTGGTACAAAAGCTCCGTTCACGTAACGTTAATGTTGGCCTGGCGCACATGCTGCATCACTGGACAAGCGACGCGAAAGTGCCGCTGAGTTCATCACACAGCTGCGGTGCCAGTGACGCTGCTGCGTCCAACGTCCCGGACCGGGAGCCTGTGAAGTGACAGGCTGTGTGGCCTTGTGTCTTTCATCAGTAGACGGACCGTGGTTCATCAAAAACTGGGACATGCGCCTCTAAACTTAACAAGGTTAGACATCACAGATTTCCTGCAGACGGACTCTGTGTTGTGCAGCTGACACAGAAGCTGCTGTGAAACCAGTGCGTTGAACCTTTTTCTCAACCTACTATTGAAGCTCCGTGAACACACAGGCAGAAGAGATAACAAAGCTACTGGGGCTTACTGCTGTTTGGTTTATGATAGAGATGGTGAACGCACTTAATACACTAATCTGGTCTCTTTCTAAATTGATCTCAAACTTTTTGTATTATTTGGTTTATAATTTAATATGATATTAGATGTTTACTCAGTTGATGCAAAGAGACTACATTGCCAGTGTGAGGAGTTGGCTCAGCAGGTCTGACAGCATGTTGTGTTTTAAAACGGGTGTGTCAACGCAATCGTCCAACCAGTTGCTTTATTTTGGTTTGTCATATCATTACATCTTGTTTCAGACATGATTTTGTGACCTTGTCGGTGTTACTTTGTTCTAAACAAACGTTAAAACAAATCAAAGTCTAGTTGCAAAGTCTAGTCACATACAGCCATCTTCAAACTCCTTGCTTTTAAACTAGTACTGCTCGCTGTGGGTCGCATTGTTGGCTTAAACGAAGAAATGCTTTCCCCGAATGCACAATGGCATTCAAGCAATGTACTGAGAAAGCATGTAGAACAACACTGATTGTTTGAGAAAGCTAGCCTATTAAACATTATGCCTGCAGTTTATACAGAGTTTTTGCAGCAAATGATTTAGCTCAAACTTCAAACACAGTTAAAGGTTTAGTATACCACCGAATATAAATTTAACAAAACACATAACCCATCATATATTAAGGGCAGTGTGATTTTTTTTTTTTTTTTTTTTTTTTTTTTTGTAGAACATTACTGTGGGACTGTTTAGCTGTAACACGAACACATTTAATCATCCACTTGTACCACACATACCATGTGGACGAAAACCAGAAAGGATTTACCAGGATTTGGTTGTTTTTTTTTGTTTTTTATCCATTAATATTAATAATGATGACCCCATTCGATGTTTTTAAGGTCCTGTGCTAACCATGTCGGCCAAAGCCATCTCAGAGCAGACAGGAAAAGAGTTCTTGTACAAGTATATCTGCACTTCAGCTGCCGTGCAGAACCGCTTCCGCTATGCCAGCGTAACTGCAGAGACTGACTGGAATCGCCTTACACAGGACCATCCGTGGCTGCTGACCGAGGTACTCCAGTATGACTCCCACCACCAGCTGACCTGCAAAAATGTAGAGCTATCACCTGACTAGCGTTACCTCCCAGTAGGGTTCACGGCAGAGCTACGAATGTTGATTTGAAGACGCGCGTGTTGTATCAGGCTGATGTGTCTCCCTCTCCTTTTCCTTGTAGCGTCTGGTGGTGAAGCCAGATCAACTAATCAAGCGCCGTGGGAAACTTGGATTAGTGGGCATCAACCTGGACCTGCAGGGTGTCAAGGAATGGCTGAAAACCCAGCTCATGAAAGAGACCACCGTGAGTTGACTGTAATTGCTCATTCTGGTTTGTTACTGTTACTATTAGTGTGATCTTTTTCCATAGGAAATGTTTTTGTTTAAGACCGGAACTAAAACCATACATGGTACTAATCCTGTGTATGAGAAATCAAACATGCGTGTAGTTTATAACATCGTTTGCCATGAATAGGTGGGAAAAGCAAAGGGCACACTGAAGAACTTCCTGATTGAGCCATTCGTCGCCCACACACAGGTAATCAATGCCAGCTTCTTGAGCCATCATTCCACAACCTGGTTATTATGAAACCAAGGGAACAAGTCAGCAGCACAATCCAGAAGTGGTGTATAGATGACGGATGTATTGGCATTATTTTATGTGCTAATATCCGAAATGGTGACCCTGAATCTTGTGTTCACTCAGGAGGAGGAGTTTTATGTGTGTATCTATGCCACACGTGAGGGCGATCATGTGCTTTTCCACCATGAGGGAGGCGTGGAGGTGGGTGATGTGGATGCCAAGGCACAGAGGCTGATGGTTGCAGTGTGTGACAAGCTGAGTGAAGACCAAGTCACAGAGCAGCTCCTCACACATGTTCCTGACGAGAAGAAAGAGTATGCATATACACTTTATGAAGTATTTAAGAGCTAGTGTTACTCATGGTTCACTGTGTGATTATACTAAACTGTAGTGTTTTTGTGCTGTTGTAACCTTCAGTGGTTTGTTTTAGTTTGTTTTTTTTAAAGACTCTGGCTGCAAAGAACACACTGATCTGTTTATTAAGCATTTCTCAAAAGCTCTTACCTTGGAATTCAGTTCTGAACCACTGTGTAATTGCATTAATGTTACAGTTTAGTGCTTGGCCATTTCATTTGTTACGATTTGAAAGGAGGTTCTTGCAGTTGATGCATTTTTTTTTTATATATGAATTTGATGTTTGCAGAGTTCTGGCCAGTTTTATAGTGGGCCTCTTCAACTTGTATGAAGACCTGTACTTTACCTACCTTGAGATCAATCCGCTCGGTGAGTGTGTATGTCTTTAGGATTCCCAGGAGCAGGATCTGGTTTTTATTGGCCTGTTTAGGAAAGTAGAGACTGTTTTTACCATAACACCATTTGTGCATACACACTTTGTTGAATACCACAGGGCATGAGGTCCACAAATGACTTGACTTTTTATTGTGTTAACCAGTTGTCACCTCTGATGGAGTGTACGTCCTCGACATGGCTGCCAAAATTGATGCAACAGCAGATTTTATCTGCAAGGCTAAATGGGGAGATGTGGAGTTCCCACCACCGTTTGGAAGAGAAGCATATCCAGAGGTGAACAGACAGTAAATCTGATATTTTAGACTGTAATACTACAGGTTATCTGCTTTAGATATTCTTACGTGTATTGGATATCACAGATAAGTTTGTTTATTGCATAACTAATAATAGTAATACACCACAATTGATGTTAATACTTGTGAATTATTGAGCTTTAAAGTTCAGTTTATGCCTCCACTCATGCACTTGCTGACCCCAGTGATTAACCACCAGATGTTTTGCTGTTTGTAGGAGGCTTATATAGCTGATCTGGATGCAAAGAGTGGTGCCAGTCTAAAGCTGACTCTGCTGAATCCTCGAGGAAGGATCTGGACGATGGTGGCTGGAGGAGGGGCTTCAGTAGTTTATAGGTAGTCCCATTGGCTCTTTTTATGTGCCAGAACCTCATTTACCTTATTAGTCTAATGGAAGTTAAAGACATCAGTCACAGAATTACGCTGGATGTCAGGGCATTTATTTTTTTAGTTTTTTCCCCATTACATAAATATGGGTGCTGCAGTGTATCTATAAACAGCTTTGTAGATTTATACTGGTCATCTCTCATGGTGTCTGAAGGTCATTGTGCATGCTAGTAAACATTGTTGATATTGTAAACGATCATTGTTTTTACTTGTCAGTGTTTGCTGTTTTGGGATCTATAGCACAGAACAATAAGCTAAATCATATTCAGTTTTATTTACCGTGAAAGCATCTAGAACTAGACGCCACTTTCTCTTCTTTAGTGACACAATCTGTGACCTGGGTGGAGTGGATGAGCTGGCGAACTATGGCGAGTACTCGGGTGCACCCAGTGAACAACAGACGTATGACTACGCTAAAACCATCCTCTCTCTCATGACGCGGGAAAAACATGTTCAAGGTGGGTTGAACCAGATATTAGAGCCCGTCTCCCTAAAGTAGGTTAGAAAAAAAAATGGGGCAAAGGTGAAACATTGTCCAACTACCTTCCCTCATACTTGGGGAAAACCTTTGTATTCTGATTAATTATTCTGTTGCATGGAAATCAAGCTTGGTGATTTTCTACTACATGGTCTGCTGATTCACCTATAGTGTGTTACAAGGCCACTGTCCTTTAAGTTTCTGTTGCTAGCAATAGCCGCCATGGCAGCACCCAGACTATGCTACTTGGGTGTCATCTTTCAGTCATGAACATGTTCTTAACCTGTCACCCCCTCTATTTGTATCCTACAGGGAAAGTGCTGATCATTGGAGGAAGCATTGCCAACTTCACTAATGTAGCAGCCACATTCAAGGTGAAGCACATTGATATGTTTATCTAAAATTCTCATGTTATCACAGTGCCTCGTAGTGTGATACGGTCTGTGAAACTTGTATTTAAAAATATTCCCTGTACTGGTGCCATACACTACATTAAAGCCGGGGTTTGTTTGGGAAAGATTGAAAGACTGTGTCAGCTGTAACACGTTTGAAATTTAACC
The DNA here is from genome assembly GCA_030770545.1 of Macropodus opercularis. Classification (NCBI taxonomy): domain Eukaryota; kingdom Metazoa; phylum Chordata; class Actinopteri; order Anabantiformes; family Osphronemidae; genus Macropodus; species Macropodus opercularis. The sequence goes on along the minus strand of CM061107.1, from coordinate 6,194,760 downwards.
TTCAGAACTTGAAGGAAAACGGCGTCAAGTTTAAAGACAACATGAACTACCTGACTTCTGCAGCCTACGTTTCCCTTTCTCTTTTCTTTTTGGCACAACATATATTCCATTACAACATTTCAATGAATTACGGACTACATTAAAACACTAAAACAATCAACACTTAAAAATAATTTCCACATTGTAACATTAGTTTAAGGTTTTGAATCTTTATTTTTGTTGCCCAAATGACCATATTAATTGTTCTACTGGCCTTGTCTGAGTTGTTGACCAAAGTGCTGTGCTCCTCAAAGCTGACCCCTTATGTTTCTTCCCTCAGGGCATTGTCAGGGCCATTAAAGACTATCAAGGTCCTCTGAAGGAGCATGAGGTCACCATATTTGTGCGACGTGGTGGACCCAACTACCAGGAGGGGCTGAGGGTGATGGGGGAAGTGGGTGAGTAGGATCGTGGGCCCACACAGAACAAGGTCCCATTTATTCCCAGTTTTGAAATGTGTGTCAATGTTTTTTGTTTTTTTTCTTTGCAGGGAAGACTACAGGTATTCCTATCCACGTGTTTGGTACCGAGACCCATATGACGGCCATTGTTGGAATGGCTCTAGGCCACCGGCCAATCCCTAACCAGCCACCAATGGACGCACATACGGCCAACTTCCTACTAAATGCCAGCAACAGTGCGATGGTATTTTAATTCACATGCTGCTGATTTAAATGCGTTGCAAATCCATATAGATTCTGCTCACATGTAGCAAAATGTGTTTAATACCTGCATCATAAAAAGTCAATGCAACCACCTTTCATGTATTTTTAGGATTTGAGTTGCTTGTGTCCTTTTTCTGCTTTTGGTTGATACATGTTTTATTTTCTTCTCTGCACTAGACTCCTGCTACAACAAGAACAGCTTCATTCTCTGAACCAAAGTCACCAAATGATCTCACCCCAGCAAAGAAGTGTAAAGCAGGTCTTCCAGCAGGTGAATAAATCACTAGCACTCACTCACCTACTGACTGCTTCTTACCAGAAAGACTCTTTATGTACTCACACACTCTGCTTGTTCATTTTTGCTTGTTCTTAAGTCATGTATTTCTCGCAGCCTCCAGCCCAAAAACACTCACTGCTACTTTGCATTTTAATTTTTTCTGTTTCTTCCTCTCTTTTTTTTTTTTTTTTTTTTTTTTTTTTTCCGCCACCCAAATTTGTCCACTCACCCTCATCTTTTTCGTGCTTGTTTCTCTAAGACTTTCATTCTGTACTGTGGCCTCTGAAGAATGTGGCCACAGGCGATGGGAAAGGTGAGTGATGGGTGTTCCATGTCCACACTGAGCTCAACTGCCCACGCCCTCTACATGGTTCTGCCCCTTCTGAGTCTTTAATCTGGGTCGAAATGAGTGTGACTGTGTGTGGCACCTACATGTTGCTATGTTAGAGTATCAAAATAAATATTAAAAACTGAAAAATGTAATTATTTGCACAATAACCAAATCACTTGGTTTGTAATGAAGCTGTGGGATGTTTTAGAGATGGTTTTGATTGTAGAAGCTAAATTCATTACAAGCTATGTGGAAATAAGGTTTAGATTGTGGGTTGAGTTGCTTGACCAGACTTATTCTGGGTTGCTTATTATGGTAACACAGTGAAGGCATGCTCCATAGCAAATGAGCTTTGCATGCTCTTTGTTCTCTGCTGTGCTTTTTGTGACGTGGTTTTAAACATAACACAAAGTTGCCTCAGTCCATTGAAGTGTGTTCACTGAGCAAACTACATGAAAGATGAACTCATTCTTTTCTCTTTGTCATATTTTGTGTTTCCGTCCTGTGGGGTCACAGAAGCACAAGCCTCTACAGGCTGCAGCGGAGGTATGGAAGGGTGTGAAAAACCTGTCTTCCTGCCCTCTGTCCACTTCCCTCTGCCCTCCCATTTTTCAGCTCTTGTGTTTTTTTTTTTTCTGCTGTGTCCTTTTCTGCAAACCTGATGGTGGCATTCTCCCCATAAGGAGTTGCTGTTTAATAGGGAGAGGTTCCCTTTTTGAATCAACGGTGTGCACAAATTATTAGTCGGCTGCAATTGCAGAAGTCGGTGAGCCTGGGCAGAGTGGAAGAGACTTGGAACAAATATTTGGCAACTGCTTTAACTAACATTGCTTTCTGCTATGAAAACACTTAACAGTTTTCATCAAATCACCTGAAACTGAAATTGGTGGTTTCCCCTTCTTTTAGCTTCAATACTGCTGGGTTGCTGCAGTGTGGGGGGACCTTGCCTTGAAATGTATTAAATTACTAGACAGCTGTGTCATCACCCTTCACGGTCTGTCTGACATTTTTACATGATGGCTTCTGAGAAAATGTCTTCAAGAACACAGTGTAACTTGGACTCAAACCTAACAGCAAAGACGTTCTTACAAATGAAAGTATCAAACCTTATTAAAGCTCAATCAGATGCACTGAAAACTATTTTGTCAGAATATAAAACTAATAGTTAGAAAACCTTATTGCATCTTCCTTTTTAAAAGGAACAAAGCTGGGATTTGTCACCTGCACAGGTGTTTGGCCGATCTGTGTTCATGATTCACTGAATAACCTGGTTGCGCTTAAATATTTTTCTTTGAGTGTTAACCACGTTATGTCTGTCTACACATGAAATCTCATCTCATGCATCAAAATGTGAACGCTTGTAGAGAAGACCTGGAAAAGTGTGTGTGTAAAATAATATTCTGTTGTTGCAGCTTGCAGTGCCAGTTTTATTAGTCTTTAATAACCGTGTTGTTTTCTTTACCGCCTGTGTCTCCGACCTCAGAGTGAGGACATGCTCTGTATTTTGCTTGTTACATTCCCGCTGTTTTAGTCCAACACCCCCTCCCTCAACTGTGATTTTATTGTATTTTCCCACTTTCTTTCCTTATTCTGACTTGATTCTCTTTCTCTACCATCTTGTTCATTCAGCTAAAGCCACCACACTGTTCAGCAAACGCACCAAGACCATTGTCTGGGGCATGCAAACACGCGCCGTGCAGGGTATGCTGGACTTTGACTACGTATGCTCCAGGGACGAACCGTCTGTGGCAGCGATGGTCTATCCCTTCACGTAGGTTCCCCAAAATCTAAAGATGAAATAAGTCACTGTTGTAAACTTTGATCGGATATGCTGAGGTTTAAATAACTGCCAGTCTGTCAGTCAATAATTGTGCTTTAATTTATGTCCTTGTCAGTGGTGATCACAAGCAAAAATTTTATTGGGGCCACAAGGAGATCCTGCTGCCCGTCTTTAAGAACATGGAAGATGCTATGAGGAAACACCCGGAGGTGGATGTCCTGATCAGCTTTGCTTCACTACGCTCCGCCTTTGACAGCACAGTGGAAGCCATGCAGTACTCTCAGGTACAAAGTGATGCAATATGTAAAACACAGTAAGCGTTAAGCACAGCATTAAACCCGACTTCCCATGTAATGTGTGGATGATCTGTTTTATTTGAATGTTCTGCTAGATTCACACCATTGCCATTATAGCTGAAGGTATCCCTGAAGCCCAAACAAGGAAGTTGATCAAGATGGCTGATGAAAAAGGTGTCACCATCATTGGCCCAGCTACAGTAAGCAGCCTTCAGTCCTACAACAGACTGTTATAAACTGAGCGTATGTAAATGTGTTAACTCATCAGTTACAAGAGACGTGGATAAATCTGATGGCCATTATGTGAATTCTAGGTTGGTGGCATCAAGCCAGGCTGTTTTAAGATTGGCAACACCGGTGGCATGTTGGACAACATCTTGGCTTCCAAACTTTACCGTCCTGGTAGTGTGGCATATGTGTCACGGTCTGGGGGCATGTCAAACGAGTTGAACAACATCATCTCCCGCACCACAGATGGAGTTTATGAAGGCGTGGCCATTGGAGGAGACAGGTAAAAATTCTGTATCATGGTAAAACCTGTAGAGTGGTTGTTTTTAGGGGTTATAGATTGAGATGTTTTTTGTTTTAATTCAGATATCCAGGTTCCACCTTCATGGATCATGTTCTGCGCTATCAGGACACTCCAGGAGTCAAGATGATAGTGGTGCTGGGAGAGGTGAGCGCAGCTTATTGGCCACGTTCCATGTGATTTTCACATCTGTGGAGAGAGTTTAACATCCTCTTAATGTAACACAGATTGGAGGCACAGAAGAGTACAAGATTTGCCAAGGTATCAGAGAGGGAAGGATAACCAAGCCTGTGGTCTGCTGGTGTATTGGAACCTGCGCCACAATGTTCGCTTCAGAGGTTTGTTGGCTTCAGTAAAAAAAAAAACGATTCAAGGTTTTGGTTTAAGCTGCAAATTTGTTCTTGAGCTCTGTTGTGCTTCTTTCATAGGTTCAGTTTGGCCATGCTGGAGCCTGTGCTAACCAGGCTTCGGAAACCGCAGTCGCCAAGAATCAGGCTCTCAGGGACGCTGGAGCTTTTGTACCAATGAGCTTTGATGAGCTGGGCAATGTGATTAGGTAACAAGTTTGCCACAATAAGTTGATACTTAAATTATCTTTTAGGTTTGCTTAGTGTTTGTGTGTAATGTATGTTAAAACAGGGGCGTTTATGAAGATCTGGTTGCCAGTGGTACCATCATTCCTGCCCAGGAGGTTCCTCCACCAACAGTACCAATGGATTATTCTTGGGCCAGAGTAAGATTTATTTTTTAAGAACTAGTGCTGTTCACTGCAGGCTTCCTCAGCACTTGAACATTGCTTTATATTTACTTGAATTTCCAGGAGTTGGGCCTGATCCGTAAGCCTGCCTCCTTCATGACGAGCATCTGTGACGAGCGAGGCCAGGAGCTGATCTACGCTGGCATGCCAATCACTGAAGTCTTTAAAGAGGAGATGGGTTTGGGAGGAGTGCTCGGCTTGCTCTGGTTCCAGCGCAGGTTGGTGTAATTGTTACGCGCTTATTGGTAAAAGACACTTTGGCTCATTTGATCTCAGTATTTATTTAGCTGGACTGTGTTTGTCTAGACTACCTCGCTATGCGTGCCAGTTTATTGAGATGTGCCTGATGGTGACCGCTGACCATGGACCTGCTGTCTCTGGTGCACACAACACCATCGTCTGTGCTCGAGCTGGCAAAGACCTGATCTCAAGTCTCACGTCTGGCCTGCTCACCATCGTGCGTATACACACAAAACACTGTGCCATCATCAAAGATGATGATGTCCAGTTTCTGTTTAATTTAGAACTGTTGTCACACTTACTTTCGTGTTACATATGAGCCACGTTTTAATCCAACAGTGGTTAAAACTAAAGTAAATGTTTCTGTTGTGTGATGTATTTTAGGGGGACCGTTTTGGAGGTGCTCTGGATGCAGCTGCAAAGCAGTTCAGCAAAGCGTTTGACAGTGGCATGCTGCCCATGGAGTTTGTCAACAAGATGAAGAAGGATGGAAAGCTGATCATGGGTATTGGCCACAGAGTCAAATCGGTGAGTAGCACTCAGCTTTTCATATGATCACGAGCTGCAGTATAAATGATCTACCATTTTTAAATTGGGGGGTGTATATACAGTACTGTGCAAAAGTTTTAGACAGGTGTGTGAATTCACAAAATGCAAAGTAAGCGGACAAAAGAAAAATCTAAATCAAATCAATATTTGGTGATACTACATCAGTACTGGAAGTGATGCCATGGCCCCCACAGAGCCCTGATCTCAGCATCATGGAGTGTGTCTGGGATCACATGAAGAGACAGAAGGATGCAAGACATCCTACATCCACAGAAGATCTGTGGTTTAGTCTCCAAGATGTTTGGAACAACCTACCAGCAGATTCCTTCAAAAACTGTGTACAAGTGGACCTAAAAGAACTGCTGCTGTTTTGAAGGGTGGTCACACCAAATATTGATGTGATTTAGATTTCTCTTTAGTTCATTCATTGCATTTTGTTCATTTATGAAAAAAAAAGTTTAACACTTTCATTTTTGAAAGCACTCTCTTCATAGCATTTTTTGGAACAATTGTTTTTCTCCGTTTACAGATCAACAATCCAGACATGCGGGTGCAGATTCTAAAGGATTTTGTCAAACAGCATTTCCCTTCCACTCAGCTGCTCGACTATGCTCTAGACGTAGAGAAAATCACCACATCAAAGGTAATTATCAGCACAGTTGTTGCGTGAAGTAGAAAAATGCAATACGAAAGTAATTTCACAATAATATAACCATTGGAATTTATCTTAACAGCTTACTGATAATACATTTTTGTTGATCTATTTAGAAACCAAACCTGATTCTCAACGTAGATGGTTTTATTGGTGTTTCCTTTGTGGACCTGCTCAGGACATGTGGTGGCTTCACACGGTAGGAATATCAAACCTGTTGTGAAATAAGAGTAAGCTGGGACGAATATCTGTTCAAGCTGTAGATTATATTACTTAGCTTTCATAGATGCTCTTTGGTGAGAAAACACTGCCTGATAATGTCTCCCTTGATGTTGTAGAGATGAGGCTGATGAGTTTGTGGAGATCGGTGCACTAAATGGGATCTTTGTCCTGGGCCGGAGTATGGGCTTCATTGGTGAGTTCATTTGACAGTTAAAATACGTAAAACCACTAAAACTGAAGACCTAACTTGTGTGTCTCTGGTGTCAGGTCATTACCTTGACCAGAAGAGGCTGAAACAGGGCCTGTACCGCCACCCCTGGGACGACATCTCCTATGTCCTCCCTGAACACATGTCCATGTAGTCCCCACGCCGACGAATGGAACTTCCAGATGTGACCGCTCATCTCGCTTACTTCTGGAAAGTGACTGTAATGTCATGTCATGTCTGGAAACACATGTTTTCAATCAAATTTTTATGGGTGAAAAGGGGAAGTATATTTTTAGATTTAGTTTTTGACAAGCTATTTAAAAAGTCTGAAGTGTAATTTATTCAGTTTTTGAACAAAGAGCCCAAACAAGGCATTATAAGAGCACAAAGTCAATTGGCATGTTGACAAAAAATAAAAAGTACAATTTCATAATTCAATGGTCATTTCACTCCTGACCTCAGCACCGATTTGTTAATCTACGGAAATACAGTCATGTAACTTTTTTTTTTTTTTTTTTAAATACTAACTACACAAATTGACCTTTTCTTTTAATTAGCATTTGCCTGTTGAAAGACATAAGTGTGCTTCTGCATGCTGTCAACACTTTAGTTTAAACACTAGCAAATCTAAAACCGTTTTTAAATTTCTTCTCCAAGTTTAACTCCTTCTTTGTCAACACAAAATAAACCAAAGTTATTTTTTAGAAATTTAACACCTTTATTTGAAAATGTACAAACTGGGTCTAGTGGTACATGGTCCAGGTATAATGAAAGACGCGCGTTATAATGGGAAGAATTGCATGAATGATTTGTGTCAATGCACCATTGCCTTTCCTAGCACAGCCCTGTTGACAAGTGTCTGAAATTAAGCAGTTACTGTCAATTAGATGCAGTTTGTTTGTTGATCTGTTACCACAAGTATGACTCTTGAGGGTAAGGAACTTTAAAATTGGATTAATTAGTGTACAATACTGTATGGATGGCCCAGGGACTGGTGAAAGATGGAAATTAAAGACTTGACATCGGAACGGTTAGTAACTGCCCACTGTACGGCAGGTGTGTTTGATTTGTGCTTTCTTTATTTGTTTGTTTTTATTTAATGTTGGAAGACTTTGTTTTGAAAGGCTTTGTTTTTGTAATATGCTATCCTATTGTAGTATAATAAAAAAAAAAATCTTTTACTTTTCATTTGGGCTCATGTGCATGTTTCTTATACGTGAACACATTTTACATATTTAAGTTTTCATTTTAGCATCTACAAAAAGAAAGAATTTCTGTTAACACTGCACAATGGAATGGATTCCAAAACGCATCAGAAGAACCACCCAGAGTGGATGGAACCAGGCTGATTTCAGTGTCGAACTGAAATACGGTGCAATGTGTACAATGAGTTTAAATGTGTTTTCCTTAGAATACTTCCTGCAACGCAAATACTGCTCATCCTTTCAGGAGTCAGATCAAATCCATGATGCAAGATAAAGGAGTGAGTGATCTTTTAGATGTCATGCTCTCGCTGCTAAGACTTTATTTTTTAGAACATACTATACTATGGCATATTTTGGACGACATACTATACTATGGCATATTCTGAACCACATACAATACTATGGCATATTTTGGACGACATACTATACTATGGCATATTTTGAAGCACATACTATACTATGGCATATTTTGGACGACATACTATACTATGGCATATTCTGAACCACATACAATACTATGGCATATTTTGGACGACATACTATACTATGGCATATTTTGAGGCACATACTATACTATGGCATATTCTGAACCACATACAATACTATGGCATATTTTTCACAACATACTATACTATGGCATATTTTGAGGCACATACTATACTATGGCATATTTTGAGGCACATACTATACTATGGCATATTTTTCACGACATACTATACTATGGCATATTTTTCACGACATACTATACTATGGCATATTTTGAAGCACATACTATACTATGGCATATTTTTCACGACATACTATACTATGGCATATTTTGAGGCACATACTATACTATGGCATATTTTGAGGCACATACTATACTATGGCATATTTTTCACGACATACTATACTATGGCATATTTTTCACGACATACTATACTATGGCATATTTTTCACGACATACTATACTATGGCATATTTTGAAGCACATACTATACTATGGCATATTTTGAAGCACATACTATACTATGGCATATTTTGAAGCACATACTATACTATGGCATATTTTGAAGCACATACTATACTATGGCATATTTTGAAGCACATACTATACTATGGCATATTTTGAAGCACATACTATACTATGGCATATTTTGAAGCACATACTATACTATGACATATTTTGAAGCACATACTATACTATGGCATATTTTGAGGCACATACTATAATATGGCATATTTTTCACGACATACTATACTATGGCATATTTTGAGGCACATACTATACTATGGCATATTTTTCACAACATACTATACTATGGCATATTTTTCACGACATACTATACTATGGCATATTTTTCACAACATACTATACTATGGCATATTTTTCACGACATACTATACTATGGCATATTTTTCACGACATACTATAATATGGCATATTTTGAAGCACATACTATACTATGGCATATTTTGAAGCACATACTATACTATGGCATATTTTGAAGCACATACTATACTATGACATATTTTGAAGCACATACTATACTATGGCATATTTTGGACGACATACTATACTATGGCATATTCTGAACCACATACAATACTATGGCATATTTTGGACGACATACTATACTATGGCATATTCTGAACCACATACTATACTATGGCATATTCTGAACCACATACAATACTATGGCATATTTTGGACGACATACTATACTATGGCATATTTTGAGGCACATACTATACTATGGCATATTTTGAGGCACATACTATACTATGGCATATTTTGAGGCACATACTATACTATGGCATATTCTGAACCACATACAATACTATGGCATATTTTTCACAACATACTATACTATGGCATATTTTTCACAACATACTATACTATGGCATATTTTGAGGCACATACTATACTATGGCATATTTTGAGGCACATACTATACTATGGCATATTTTGAGGCACATACTATACTATGGCATATTCTGAACCACATACTATACTATGGCATATTCTGAACCACATACAATACTATGGCATATTTTTCACAACATACTATACTATGGCATATTTTTCACAACATACTATACTATGGCATATTTTGAGGCACATACTATACTATGGCATATTTTGAGGCACATACTATACTATGGCATATTTTTCACGACATACTATACTATGGCATATTTTTCACGACATACTATACTATGGCATATTTTGAAGCACATACTATACTATGGCATATTTTTCACGACATACTATACTATGGCATATTTTGAGGCACATACTATACTATGGCATATTTTTCACGACATACTATACTATGGCATATTTTTCACGACATACTATACTATGGCATATTTTTCACGACATACTATACTATGGCATATTTTGAAGCACATACTATACTATGGCATATTTTGAAGCACATACTATACTATGGCATATTTTGAAGCACATACTATACTATGGCATATTTTGAAGCACATACTATACTATGGCATATTTTGAAGCACATACTATACTATGGCATATTTTGAAGCACATACTATACTATGGCATATTTTGAAGCACATACTATACTATGACATATTTTGAAGCACATACTATACTATGGCATATTTTGAGGCACATACTATAATATGGCATATTTTTCACGACATACTATACTATGGCATATTTTGAGGCACATACTATACTATGGCATATTTTTCACAACATACTATACTATGGCATATTTTTCACGACATACTATACTATGGCATATTTTTCACAACATACTATACTATGGCATATTTTTCACGACATACTATACTATGGCATATTTTTCACGACATACTATACTATGGCATATTTTTCACGACATACTATAATATGGCATATTTTGAAGCACATACTATACTATGGCATATTTTGAAGCACATACTATACTATGGCATATTTTGAAGCACATACTATACTATGACATATTTTGAAGCACATACTATACTATGGCATATTTTGGACGACATACTATACTATGGCATATTCTGAACCACATACAATACTATGGCATATTTTGGACGACATACTATACTATGGCATATTCTGAACCACATACTATACTATGGCATATTCTGAACCACATACAATACTATGGCATATTTTGGACGACATACTATACTATGGCATATTTTGAGGCACATACTATACTATGGCATATTCTGAACCACATACAATACTATGGCATATTTTTCACAACATACTATACTATGGCATATTTTTCACAACATACTATACTATGGCATATTTTGAGGCACATACTATACTATGGCATATTTTTCACGACATACTATACTATGGCATATTTTTCACAACATACTATACTATGGCATATTTTGAGGCACATACTATACTATGGCATATTTTTCACAACATACTATACTATGGCATATTTTGAGGCACATACTATACTATGGCATATTTTTCACGACATACTATACTATGGCATATTTTTCACGACATACTATACTATGGCATATTTTGAAGCACATACTATACTATGGCATATTTTTCACAACATACTATACTATGGCATATTTTGAGGCACATACTATACTATGGCATATTTTTCACGACATACTATACTATGGCATATTTTTCACGACATACTATACTATGGCATATTTTGAACCACATACTATACTATGGCATATTTTGAGGCACATACTATACTATGGCATATTTTGAGGCACATACTATACTATGGCATATTTTTCACGACATACTATACTATGGCATATTTTTCACGACATACTATACTATGGCATATTTTTCACGACATACTATACTATGGCATATTTTGAAGCACATACTATACTATGGCATATTTTGAAGCACATACTATACTATGGCATATTTTGAAGCACATACTATACTATGGCATATTTTGAAGCACATACTATACTATGGCATATTTTGAAGCACATACTATACTATGGCATATTTTGAAGCACATACTATACTATGACATATTTTGAAGCACATACTATACTATGGCATATTTTGAGGCACATACTATAATATGGCATATTTTTCACGACATACTATACTATGGCATATTTTGAGGCACATACTATACTATGGCATATTTTTCACGACATACTATACTATGGCATATTTTTCACGACATACTATACTATGGCATATTTTGAAGCACATACTATACTATGGCATATTTTTCACGACATACTATAATATGGCATATTTTGAAGCACATACTATACTATGGCATATTTTGAAGCACATACTATACTATGGCATATTTTGAAGCACATACTATACTATGACATATTTTGAAGCACATACTATACTATGGCATATTTTGAGGCACATACTATAATATGGCATATTTTTCACAACATACTATACTATGGCATATTTTTCACGACATACTATACTATGGCATATTTTGAGGCACATACTATAATATGGCATATTTTTCACAACATACTATAATATGGCATATTTTGGACGACATACTATAATACTGCTCATCGTTTCAGGAGTCAGATCAAATCCATGATGCAAGATAAAGGAGTGAGTGATCTTTCAGATGTCATGCACTCGCTGCTAAGACTTTATTTTTTAGAACATACTATACTATGGCATATTTTGAAGCACATACTATACTATGGCATATTTTGAGGCACATACTATACTATGACATATTTTGAAGCACATACTATACTATGGCATATTTTGAGGCACATACTATAATATGGCATATTTTTCACGACATACTATAATATGGCATATTTTTCACGACATACTATAATATGGCATATTCTTCACGACATACTATACTATGGCATATTTTGAGGCACATACTATACTATGGCATATTTTTCACAACATACTATACTATGGCATATTTTGAGGCACATACTATAATATGGCATATTTTTCACAACATACTATACTATGGCATATTTTTCACGACATACTATACTATGGCATATTTTGAGGCACATACTATAATATGGCATATTTTTCACGACATACTATACTATGGCATATTTTTCACGACATACTATACTATGGCCTATTTTTCACGACATACTATACTATGGCATATTTTGAGGCACATACTATAATATGGCATATTTTTCACAACATACTATACTATGGCATATTTTGGACGACATACTATAATACTGCTCATCGTTTCAGGAGTCAGATCAAATCCATGATGCAAGATAAAGGAGTGAGTGATCTTTCAGATGTCATGCACTCGCTGCTAAGACTTTATTTTTTAGAACATACTATACTATGGCATATTTTGAGGCACATACTATACTATGGCATATTTTGAAGCACATACTATACTATGGCATATTTTGAGGCCCATACTATACTATGGCATATTTTTCACGACATACTATACTATGGCATATTCTGAACCACATACTATACTATGGCATATTTTTCACGACATACTATACTATGGCATATTTTTTAGAACATACTATACTATGGCATATTTTGAGGCACATACTTTACTATGGCATATTTTTTAGAACATACTATACTATGGCATATTTTGAAGCACATACTATACTATGGCATATTTTGAGGCACATACTATACTATGGCATATTTTGACGGACATACTATACTATGGTATGTTCTTCAAAATATGTCATATTATAGTATATTGTGAACATAGTATAGTATGTCGTCCAAAATATGCCATATTATAGTATGTTGTGAAAAATATGCCATAGTATAGTATGTGCCTCAAAATATGTCATAGTATAGTATGTCGTGAAAAATATGCCATAGTATAGTATGTTGTAAAAAATTTGCCATAGTATAGTATGTCGTGAAAAATATGCCATAGTATAGTATGTTGTAAAAAATTTGCCATAGTATAGTATGTTGTGAAAAATATATCATAGTATAGTATGTTAAATACTATTTAGAAAAGGTGTCAAACTGAAATAAAGAGCCACCTTGTGTTTGCTTTCTAGAGGTGAAATGTCATCAAGCTTACCTGAAAATAAAAGATGACGCTGTTAAATATTGGTCAACAACATTGTTTTTTGTACTTTAAGTCCAAGAAAACAATAGAAATCAAATCAAATCAATAGAAATAAAATAATAATCAAACTGTCTGCATTAACTGTGAAGTAGTAATCATAGAGATGTCCCGTAACACGCATGCGCCAAACGGTGCAAAGTTGCATTTTACTGTATTAAAGACGCGTTAATGCGTCATAAACGCATCAAATATCGCCAACATCTATACGAGCGTCCTCAATGTGGGTTGTCGTGTGTAAACACCGACATCAGACGCAAATCGACAGCCTCCAGCAAAAAGCCGGAATATCCCCAAACACGGAAGTGAGCGCGCTCGGTTTCCAGTCGAGGCTGTGATCGCTGCGCATGCATGTCCGTTTTTGAATGTTTAGTAACGTGTGTTCTTTACGCCTATGAATTCCTCCCGAAGGTTGGGCAGAGCTGTCATTTGGCCCTGAGACCCGCTTCCTCTGGCGCTATGGCAGCGGCAGCAGACGGAGCGGAGCACCGCAGCCGGGGCGGCGGCGCGCGGGGGGCGCAAACAGGTGAAGGCGAACCTGCGGAGGCCGAGGAGTTCACCTGCGCGGCCTACTGCTCGGAGCTGTCCCGGCGGCAGAACGAGCAGAGGAAGGCGGGGCTGTTCTGCGACTTGACGCTAGTCTTCATCTCAGGCACCGGGGATCGGGTCCAGACCGTATCCGCCCACCGCTCGGTTTTGTCCGCAGCGTCGCACTACTTCACGCTGCTGCTGGGCGAACAGTTTTCAGAGTCCCTGTCGGGGCGAGTGGAGCTGAAGGAGTGGAGCTCGGAGACCGGACCCAACCCAGAGACAGTGGAGAGCGTCGTTCAGTTCATGTACACGGGAGAGATCCGGGTGTCCGCGGCCACCGTGCACGAAGTGTTGGAACTTGCAGACAGGTGATTAATAATCTACATTAAATTAGAGATCAAGGCACAAACTAGAAGAGCAGAGCGCAATTCAGCCTATATCATCATCATATATTATCAGGAGAGCCTTAAAAAATCTGGCTTATTATTATTATTATTATTATTATTATTATTATTATTATTATTATTATTGTATATTGAAAGGAACACACCTGTGGAACATTTGTAGTTTCTAGTCCGCATTGTAGGATGGGAGTCGTGTAGTAAATTACTTACTTATTGGATGCGTTTGAGGCCCTAGAAGAGGAAGGAATGACAAGCAAATATTCAGACAACAATAAAAGAGGCAGAAAACAGTGAATCTTTGTAAAATATTAGTATGATGATCGTCAATCATAAAGTTTTAGGATGGTAAATGTGATAGTAAGGTACCTGACATTGTGGCTGGGTTAGTTCCCACCAGTTTGCACAAAGCAGATAATGCTGATGTCTTCATTCCATCAGGTTCCTGTTGGTGCAGCTGAAGAACTTCTGTGGGGAGTTTCTGATAAAGAAGCTGAGTCTGTCCAACTGCGTAGCCGTGCACAGCCTGGCCCACATGTACACCCTGGACCGACTGGCCACGGAGGCCGCCGTGACGATAAGGAGAAACTTCCACAGAGTCATTCATAATGATGAATTCTACGCGCTGCCGTTTCACCTGGTGCGACACTGGCTGTCAGACCTGGAAATCACTGTGGATTCTGAGCAGGAGATGTTTGAGGCTGTTGTAAAATGGGTGCAGCACAGCACGGAGGAGAGACGGCAGCACTTTGAGGAGCTGTTCAGGCTGCTGAGGCTGCAACAGATCGCTCCTTCCTACCTGGCGAGGGTGATGAGAAAGGAGCCGTTAGTGGAAAACAGCACAGCTTGCCAGCAGCTGGTGTCTGAAGCCCTCGAGGTCCACGCTCTTCGTTCTGAGGGTGACTCCGCTGATTTCGAGCTCTGCCCGTCCACCGTGGCAGTGATCCAGCCTCGTTTAGGCCAGAACATGGACGTCATCATGGTTGCGGGGGGCGTTTCAGAAGGTGGAGAGTATTTGAGCGAGTGTGTGGGCTACTTTGTTGCTGAGGACCGTTGGGTCAACCTGCCGCACGTTCACAACCACCTGGACGGACACGCCATCGCCGTCACGGACGGCCATGTTTATGTGGCAGGATCCATGGAGCCAAGCTTCGCCAAGACGGTGGAGCGCTACAACCCCAGCCTCAACACCTGGGAGCAGGTCAGCAGCCTGACTATCCGCAAGCACTCGTTTGGCCTCACGCGCGTCAAAGACGTACTGTACAGTATCGGCGGCCACGGCAACTTCAGCCCAGGCTTTAAGGATGTTACTGTCTACGACCCAGAGCTGGACGAATGGTCCAATCTGGATCCTGCTCCAAAGATACTACGAGACGTCAAGACTGTGAGCGTGGAGGACCGTTATGTGTATGTGATGGCCAGAACCCCTGTAGACATAGACAGTGAGGACGGACTAAGCACTGTGACCACTTGCTTTGACACACAGACCTGCAAGTGGCAGGAAGTGGAGTCGCTCCCACTCATCGACAGCTACTGTAGCTTTCAATCAGCTGTTGCGTCCACCAACTTCTACCACACAGCTTCCTGTTGCCCCAAGAGCTACAAGGTGACAGTCGAGGCCGCTCAGCAGAAGATCAGCAGAAACATCTCGGACGACATCCTCAGCAGCCTCCCTCCAGAGGTCCTTAGTATGGAGGGTTCGGCTCTTTGCCACCTGGGAGAAGATGTGTTCATCATCGGTGGGTGGAGGAACAGCAACAGCGTGGAGAAGCAGTATTGCAAGGAAGCCTACCGTTACTGCGCCGAGAGGAAGCGCTGGACGCTGCTGCCCCCTTTGCCTCAGTCCCGGTGCCGGGCTGCAGCCTGCCACGTCCGCATCCCGTACCAGCACCTCCAGGGCTGCCAGCGCTTTCCCATGCCCCCGAACCTAGCTCGCCAGAGAGACCGCATGCAGCACGTCAACTGGCGCGCCCTCCCGCTGCGGAGCGCGCCGCGGAGACAGCTGGACTATCAGATTGAATGTTGAGACTGAAACGTCTAAGAAGTGATCCTGTGCTCACTGCCAAAATGCAACAACTTTGCTTTTTATTTCTAGTCTGAGTAAACAACGCTAATATTCATTGTGGTGTAAGTTAGACGTGACACGCAAAAGAAAATCAAACCATGTCTGCAGTAATTGTGAAGTAGCCTTTAATCTTTTACTGTTATTGCTGCCTTTAACTAAATTATTTCTACCTCCAACCTGCATTTTTATTTTACCTTCTTTGCACTATGATGATTGAAGAACTGTGGATTCAGCAAAGCTGTTACTGGAGAACAAAGTATCGCTCACTGAAATTAAACCCTGCTTAATACATGTTGCACTGAAATACAGTACTAAACATAGGCTTTGTCTTTTAAAGGATGTGAATTCACATTTGTGGTTTATTTCTACCATAAATTTCAGCTGGTCAACATGTGCTTTGATTATTATTTGATTATGACCATAAAGTGACTGATTTGATTGATTTTATTATATTGCGTAAGTTAGATACCTGTCAGCGAAGGCTCATCCAGGTGAAGTTGTGACTTTTTCCTCGTCTTAGGTCAAAGTAGCTTCGTCAGCCTGACAAAAGCTGGTTTCACTTCACAGCTGTAGAGAACAGATTCGTTAGGTGACCTGAGGAAGGGGAGGAGTGAGAGGATGTGACTCCTCCTTGTTAGGTTTGCTCTTCCTGGGGACAGACCAGAGGGTTGTCAGCTTGGTCAACAGGAGACATTAGGAACCTGCGTAATACAAATACATATATTTGGACATGTGTATTGGATTTTGACAGATTGACTTTAAGAAAGTTTAAGACACTTCTTCAATCTGGTTTAGATTTTTTTTAACCAATTCCAATTCTACTCAGCTCATTTCAGCAAATCTTCCCACCTTGTCAAAGCTTTTCAGCATCTTCTGCATATTTCAGTTCATGTAAAACATTGTGTGCCACTCAGTTCAGAGATTCACGTGTGTTATGCTGTAATACTGCTTACAGACGAAGTCGTGCAGCAGCAATACCAGACATTTTCCTATGCAGTGATCCAGATGCAGTCCCAGAAAAATGAAAGTTACTTTTATTTTCATGTTCAGACTTTTAAGAACAAATGAAGGTGCTTGTCAAATTTTCTGAAATACAATTATTAAACACTAACAATCATACAACACAAAACTCTATAAAAACATCCTTTGCGTTTTGTAGCATTTCAAATGTCCAGTATTGAACCATGACGCTGCAGGGAAGAGTCTCTTAATGCTTGTTTTCAAGGTGTTTTTCCTGAGAGAGAAGTACAGCAGGACGCTTTGTCCTCATCACAACTCCTCGTGCTTCGTCTTTTCTCTTTCCTTGTCCTCCTCTACCTTCAGCTTGAGCTCGCTGGCGGTGATCACGCCGTCTTTGTTACGGTCCTGGTTTTGGAACATGTCGGTAACGACCTGCTCCATGCTCACTCCAGGCTTAATGCGGCCTTTGCCCTCTGCCACCTGCAGCTTGATGAACTCTCTGAACTAAACCGAGTCAAGGAACGAAAGAACATTACAAAATGGGTAAGATATGACATCGAATGGTGGAAAGAAGCAAAGGCTGAGGAGGTTTTAAGCTCCTCAGTAACTGATGAAGGTTGGAACCCTGCGAGCGATGACCTACCTCCTCCTGTGGCACCTCTTCGTTCTTGTCGACGTCCATGGCTTCAAACAGGTTTGCAGGAGTGTCCTCGAGCCACACAAACAGGTAACCGGGGGGGACGCCCTTCTCAAAGCTCACCAGCTCAATGTCAAAGAGCAGCACGGCACTGCTGGGCACACCAGAGGCTGAAGGGTCGAGAGTGCACACCTTTGTATTTGTTTTCTGGACTTTACATTTGGCCTACATCTCGTCTGTAATTGATTTAATCCGAAGCTTGATAAATGAGCAATAATCCAACCCCAGTTCTTGGTCATTAAAGCCATTAAAGTTCTCACCTCCTTTTTCTCCATGGCCCAGGTGAGGAGGTACCTTCACCACCCTCCTCTCTCCCACACACATGCCTCGTAAACCCTCGTCCAGCCCGTCGATCACTTTGTCCGACCCCAGAAACGCATCCTGAACATTTTCGTAGTCGTGCCTGAAAACACAGACTGGCTTTAAAGTTGATCAACTTAAAAACTGCAGCAACGGTCGGCGGGTGCGCGTCGTGACTCACGAGGTAAAGAGCAGCGTTCCGTCCACCAGGGTGCAGTTGTAGTGGTAGTGAACGAGATCGTTCACCGCTGTGGTGTCATTACACACGTCGGGTCTGTGGGTGATCTGGATTTCCACCGTGTCGCTGGGGTTGTGGAAGTCGATGATGTGAATGTCAAACACCAGCACGGCTGAAGGAGGGATGACGTCACCTGGAATGATCAGAACTCATAATGTTACCCGCATAGAGAGACGTCACTTGTATTTAGCCACACGTGTGGAGGCTGGATGCAGCTTTTGAAGTTTCGACCCATCAGACAGAACAAAAACAGCGACATCTGGTGGCCTGTAAATGTACATGCGGCCTTAAAAACCGACAAAGCTCCACACTAAGCCTAAAATAATGTGTGTTCACAAACAGATTTGAAAAATTAGTTCACCACCATAGGCTGCAGAGAAACTCACCTGCTCCCTGCTCTCCATACGCCAGGTGTGGAGGGATGGTGACCCGCCTCCTCTCCCCAGTGCAGACACCCAGCAGGGCCTGGTCCATACCAGCAATCACATAACCCATCCCGATGTAGGTGTTGTATGTGGTGTTCCTCTGGTAGCTGGAGACAGCAACGTATGCCATGAAGGGAAAGAAAGCTAAGGTTATAAATTATCTGCTGACTGGTGATTATCTTCATTGTCAGTGTGACCTCTGCCCACCTGGTGTCAAAGGTGAGTCCGTTCAGGAAGGTCCCGTTGTAGTGGTAACGCATGTAATCTCCAGCCACAGACCTGCGAGGGCACGACTCGGGCACCAGCTGCTCCTCAATGCTGATGTTGTCCTTGGGGTTATAAATGTCCACCAACAGGACGTCGAACACTAAGGTGGCCTGGGGGGGGATCTCTTTACCTGAAAAAGGTGGAAAACCTGTTTGTTATCCTTCACTGAGTGCATCATCAACTACAAACAATATAAATGCATTTCATTATGAAACATTTGCAAAACAGGGTCCCTTTTACTGTCCCTGTCTCTTCTTCTATGGTTTGCACTCACCTGATCCTTTTTCTCCATAGGCTTTGAAGGGGGGGATGACAATATTCCTGATCTCTCCAACACACATGCCCAGCAGGCCCTCGTCCATGCCCTTGACCAGCCAACCCTCACCCACCAAGCTGTTTTGGGTCTGCTTCTTGGTGTAGCTGCATTGGGCTCATACAAGCGCAAAGTAAAACACAACACAGACAACACACCTAGATGACACAGTAGAAACACTGATTTTAGTGCAATTGCCTTGAGAACGCACACACACACACACATTTTGCTCACAAAACAATCACAATCCAGCTGGTCACTGTTTAGTTAGATGGTTTAGCGAATGACCTGGAGTCGAAGGCGGTGCCATCGAGCAGAGTGCCGTTGAAATGAAAACGCACAAAGTCGGTGCGCATCACCGAGCGCTTGCAGTCTTTGGGAGTGCTGATGGTTTTCGTGACGACCATGTCGGCCTTGTTCCACAGATCCAGCAGATGGATGTCAAACACTAGCGTGGTGTCTGGAGGAACCACATCACCTTGGAACATGGTTACAAGCAGATTAGAAGGACACAGAGTAACAAAGTGACTGGAGTGTGTTTAAATTGAGCCACCATTTTGACCCAGAATAGTCATCTCCACAACTACTTGATGTGCCACAAACTATGACGCAAGCAGCTACATGATTAATCCAAATAAGTTCCTACTACTTTTACCTGCACCGGTGCTTCCATAGGCCAGATGAGGTGGGACAGTAATCGTCCTGCGCTCGTTCACACACATGCCCTGCAGGCCTTTATCAATGCCAGCGATGAGCCGACCTTCTCCTAACATGCCGACCTTTGCGGCTCCTCTCTGGTGGCTGCGAAGAGAGCATTTCCAGAGACAAAGGAGGTGTCAGGAGTGGGTCAACTTATGTGAACAACCGAGGACGCGCTGCTATGTGTAGAGGCTTTTACGCAGATGCAAATCTCCGTCTTTTCAGATGTCTGAGGTGAGACTGGGGCCTCCGTCACCAACTCTGGTAGCAAGTGAAGAAAAATGCCAACAAAAGCATGAAATACCAGTGATTCTTACCTCGAATCAAACGCTTTTCCGTCGGTGAATGTCGCGTTATAGTGGTAGCGCACGTAATCTCCGTCTTTCGCTTCCCTGGCACAGACTTGAGGAATGAAGGATCTGTCCACGACTACATCTCCTAACACGGGACTGGGGTTACAGTCCGCGGAAGACCACGTAGTGAGGATGAAAACGACAACGCAGCAGGCAAACATCTTCACAGAGTCACGGCAAACAACTTTAAAGGGTTGGAAAGCAGAGGAATAACAACAGAGGGCCGGTGGTCGTGTGCGCGCTTCGCGAGGGCCGACGACGCAGATGTGGAGCAGCGTCTCAGTGCCGTAAACGTGGACGATCTCCAGGTTACTATGCAGAGTTTTACCAGAGGGAAGAAATGTCGAAGTTGGAAGTGGGCAGCGCTTCCGTCAATTTCGCCTTAATAAAAAAAGAGAACTTCCTTTAACAAAATAAAATATATATATATTTTTAGCTATTAATCCTAGAGAGAAGTTGCAATAAAATGAGCGTATATGGTCTAAATAAGACATATTATTTAACTTCAGGTTAAACTTTTCCTAAGAGGCTACATGTACAAACGTAGGCTGATGGATGCAACGCAATCCACGTCCACCCATTTTGTTTAGAACTGTCCACTTTTATTTTGAAATCAAAAGTGCCCGTTGTTCTGTGCACCGCTGTTCACAGCTGCAGGGAGCATAGGCGTCCGCTGGAGAAGCCTGTGTACTGTTCAAGAAATAGGAACCAGCACACGCAGACACAAGTTGCAGCATTTTCAGAAAAGGCGCAGAGCGCACGGACGGGTCTGTTCTTGCGCCAAGTAAAGTAACCGGGCAGCTACACTGACACCGAGAAACCAACCTCTGAAAGGCCCAATCCCGGAATTCCCACAGACCCTAAGCACTTGAACAGACCACCGCACTGAAAGTTACCAGTAGGAGAAAGCAGCCGCAGAGTATGTGGAGTCATTTTAACATGGTTAGAGTTTACGCAAAACGAAACGCGCTGTTGACCTCGTTTTGTTTGACTTTGGTTTTTATGACAGCCGCAAAAAATGACAGCTACAGTCCGACACATCCCCCTAAAGAGGAGCCCATGCCCATCACCACCGCGTATGGACTGGCTTTGCACAGTTACGCAGCAGGGAAGTGGACGGAAGCGATTCAATATTTGGAAGAGAGTTTGCGTTTGTGCCGACTTCTCAAGGAAAGTGCGCGATACTGTGCGCTGCGCTGTAATAACACCGACCTCGACCCGCCTGTCACAGAGAACCTGGATCTCCGCGTCTACTGGCGCGTTCTGACGAGAGCTTCATGTCAGAAGAAGTGCAGAGCGCTGTGGATCCCTCTTCCCGGCAGAGAGATCCTGGAGGATTTCAGCAGGAGATCTCCGTACAAATATCTGCACTTTGCTTATGCCAGGGTGAGCCACACGCCTGATGGAGCAAAGACACAACAGTAAAACAGATAGGAGCAGAATGCCTGAGCACGTTTGGCTCAGATTTTGGTTGGTTCCTGGTCATGGAAAGCGCACAGTTAAAATAAGGTCCTGCTTGCTTTGCTTATTGTTACAGGACCTAACCTGTCTTGCTTGGCCCTCTAGTAGACTGTTAACTCTGAAAGCTGCCTTTCGTCCTAGTAACGTGAGGCGATTCACCATGTGTGCAGCTGAATGACCTGCAGAGAGCCGTCCCTTGTGCCTACACCTTCCTTCAGAAGAACCCCGACGACCAGGAGATGCACCAAGTCATGGAGGAGTACAAGAGCAAGTACGAGCTGAGTGGCTACCTCACCAACTACGAGGAACTACCATATGAGGTACAGAGACCCCATATTGTGCCTTATGTGTTTTCCACTGGCTTCTCTGAGTCAATCCTGTTCTAGGCTTCCTTTCTGAAAGGAGTTCAACTCATCACCTCTGGCGACTACGGCAGCGGCGTTGAGCTCATGGAGGATGCTCTGAGGCTCTACATCCATGAGTACGAGCTGTGTCAGGTAGACTGTGAAGGGGTCGCTCATGTCTTACCAATCGAGGACCTTTACACGGTTCTGGCAGGTCAGTACACACACGACACCAGAGGGACACAAAGGTCAGCGCTAAACAGCCTGTTCTCCCTCATACAGACGTCTATGTTCACGCGTTAAGGTGCAAGATGAAGTGTGAGGAGAACCTGAAGCCCAACGTTGGTGGTTATTTTGTGGAGAAATTTGTGGCCACTGTTTACCACTACCTCCAGTTTGCTTATTACAAATGTAGGTTTACTGAAATGAACACATCTGGTTTTGAATAAGGTTCCATGTCGACACTCATCTGTGCGTTTGCCTCAGTGAACGACGGCCGCAGAGCAGTGGCGTGCGCGCACAGCTACGCCCTGTTTGACCCCAAAGACCAGGTCATGAAGCAGAACCTGTTGTATTATCAGGCCTACGGCGAAGAGTGGGGCCTGCAGCCGGACCACTTCGCACCGAGGACGGTGAGGAAAGCTGTGCAAACATTCAACACGGGCCCACTAGACTTGTCCTCAGCTAGATTCTATCGTTCGCAGGAGGCTCTTCAACATTACAACCAGATTGTCACTCAGAAGCAGATGCTGGCGTTTGCAGAGAAGAACTTACAGGTGGATGATGAGGTAAGAGTCAAGAAAAACTAGGACAGTTTAAATAAGCACCAAACATTCACAGTAGACTGAGGATGGGATGTTTCAGGCTGCACTAGGACCAGAGGAGGCGGAGTCACCTGACGCTGAGTTTGAAGGTCTAGGAGACTATGAGGAGTCAATCTACGCTAACTGGAGGCAGCAAAAAGGCAAAGGAGACGCTGGGGAGTCGGACGTCTGAAGATAGCAGTGATGGATGACTAACACAAGATCACCTCATCAAAAACCTGCACAGAAGTGAATTGTCCTTATTTGGATCCAAAACCTTTCAACCAGGGGCATCAGCCAAACAACTGTGCAAGGCTTCAAAACTGTAAAAATAAATAGAATAGCTTCCTTCTTGAATCCTGTTTATATGTGAATGGTTGTAGCTTCACTGTATAAACACTTTTAGACAAAGTGTTTATACAGTGAAGACGGAACAGTTTAAAACTAGTTACTCTCATGACGGTGTGGGAATCACTGCATACTGTTGAAGTAAACACCAATAAAAACATGCACACAGTGACAATGCTAACATGCCAACGTTTAATCACAGTGAATCCTAAGACTGATGACTGCCTGGCAGAAAAGCACACAGCCACCGTTCTCTAGATATGTTTTAATGTGTTTTCATGGACAGCAGTAGTATTTACACTGTAGGACTAGACACCGTTGGCTCGAACACTACGAACAAACCCGAACCTCTCTGACGACTATGACAGTGATGTGGAGAATGAAATGTGACCTGAGCTTTTGAGCCACGTTTATCCTTGAGTATCCTTTTCATGAGAGTTTAATGAAAGGGTTACGATAAAAACACAACAGCTTGTCTTGATTTTGTGTTTTTGAGAATCGACATTGACATGTCAACATATTCCTGTTGTGCTACGGCAGGTTGACTGGCAGTGTAACGTGGATCTTCTGGCACCTGTGCTACTGAAGTTCTTTGTTGTTACTAGTAAAATGAAGCTCCCAACATTTCTAAGGTAAAGAAAATAAAAAACAAACACACATTTATTGCTTCAGATATTTGAATTCATTCATTGTGAATTTGATATTTTAATACTGTTATTAATTGGTCAAGCATATTAAAATGGTCTCAATTTCTATTTCATATCCTTGCAGCTTTAAACTTCTATAAACTCTACTACCTTTACACGTAAGAGATGCGCAGCGCGTACACGTCTTTAACACAGGGAGAGCCTCAGATTTGTGCTTCCATTCATAGCGGCGTCAACCTTATGATACATTACATACACCAGCAGCCACGTTGAGCATAGCTGTGTGCACATCGGTTGAGTGGCTTAATTATCATACAGCGCGTGGCTGATGTAACGTCTCACGCCATCAGCACAGAACTATACATTCATACGTTAATGCATATTACTGTGTGTAGAAGCACTAATTTTGAATCAACTACTGAGCAATTATGGCTGTTTACTGTGGAATGTAAAGACAACCCTCACCTACACAGATTAAATACCAACATTCACTATTTGGTGATATTTAAACACTTCCATAAGATTAAATACAGTAACTGTGTAAAACCGATCAACAGACTTTGAGACGCAGGCTTCATGGATGATATCACTTAAAGGGATCAAGCGTAACAGGCCAAGCTGTGACCAGTGGAAGGGATTGAGCAGTGTCCAGTGTAAATCCCTTCCTTTAGAAATAGTCACAAAAAATGTAGCAAATAAAAACAATGCTGACAACAGCAACGACTGTGCCTCCCTGGCTTCCATACAACAAACCAAAACGATCCAGAGGACAAAATACAGATGAAGGGGAGGAAAAGGTGAGAGGATGGGAGGTCTAAAGTGGAAGACATCTTTGTCTGGTCTCCTCAGGGTGGACTGGACATTGTGTAAGAAAGACAGGACAGAGGAGAGGAGAGCTCAAACACCAGCAGATCTGGAAAAGGAAAAAGAGGAGACAGAAGAAGATGAGAAGAAGGAAATGAAGCAATCTCAGAGAAAAACTGCTTAGAATTGACAAATGTCTGAAAAAATATTATTGTCACGATTGAACGTTGTCCAACATTTAAAAACAAGTATAGTATGGACAGCCATCTAAGAACCTGCTTAAAGGATTCAAATTCGATCAAATTAAACTGATTTTCCAGTGACTATTATAACGGCAGCTCTGTGAAGGAATAAATCTGCCAAAATATAATATAGAATATAAAAATAAGGTCAAACACAAAAAGCTTTGTTATAAGTTTCCTTTTTTTGGTTGCATTCACTTTTTATAATCAAATTCAAAGCATGTTCAGTGACGGCCGACTAAATAATGAGTTTTATGTTTCAATGATTTACAGATGCAAACAAACAAGAAAAGTCTTTGAAATAGAAACTAATTTGACAATGAAAAGCTTAGACTAAATGTCTGACGTAGGTGTAAATGTATAAAAACTATGTACTTTTTAAACTTTCTTTTATAAACTTTTTTCCTCACTTGTGTTAATTTAGTTAATTCTATGATTTAGTAATTGTTCGCCTTTTATTGTTGAAAGAAATAATAAACGAGGAATAAAAACACAGCAATAACATTTTAGTCCTGTTAGTGTCAGGCAGTACAAACAATATTGATGCAAACTGATATATGCTAAATAGTTTTCCTTATTCAAACAAACAGAATAAAACAAATGGCATTATTATAATGAGATTATGAATGATGACGAGTAGAACGTGGATCAGCACTGGAAGGTGGGGTCGTACCTTCCTCTTCGGATGTTCCTGGATCAGGATGTAGGGGACACACAAAGACAACACAAGTAGAAAGACACGTGAGACCATTACATTTACTTTGACGAGGGGAATCCTTATGTAAAAGCTTAGTGCAGAGCAAAGCTGTGATCTTCTATTTAGCGCCTGGTTATATAGAAACTCCAAAAGCCGCTGCAGTTATTCGAGTCGGGTACATGTGCATATTGCAGACGTGCCACAGAAAGCCAAGCATGAGACAGAACTGTAGAGCAGGTCAGGACTGTGGGGTGTGAAGCAGACCACAGAAAGGGGAGTGAAATCCAGCTGTGCACACAAGGAGACTCGCCGTCTGGGCAAAAAACTGGCACCTGTGTTACCCAAAAAGCAACTGAACAGCTGACAGCTGGCCCTGAGCGTTCAGATATGCTAGAGGCTCAATGCACCGTCAGGTCTCTGGGTAAGTCTCCAGCTAATCCAGTGCAGACATGTTGATGATCTGATGTGATTAACTTCCTGAGCCGTGAAATGTCTGAAGTAATAAGGCAGAGCAAGACACAGAAGACTAAAAAAAAACAGCTGGAAATGTAGCTGGAATCATTTGACCTTTTCACTCAAACACTACTTTGTTTAGATTCTGCAATTCACCAAAGTAGCAAATTAATTAAAGCAAATCAATAAAAGAGTGCAAGAAATGTGTGTCATGGTTGACTTAACCCAAAGTCGTTAGTGGGGATGGGCTCATGCTTTTTTCATCCAACAGAGGCTGTAAACCATCTTTACTAATAGATCCACATGGAGCGCATGGATCAGACAGCAAGCAGCGCAGCAGGAGGCGCAGGCATGTGCGTTAGCTGACAGAGGAACACAGCAGGCACACACAGACGGACGCATGCTCTTACTTAAATCCCCAGCCAGTTCCCCCCAGGACTATCGCTGCCAGCAGAATTGCACCAGCTACCGAACCTATTATGATATTGGTACCGCTGGGACCTGTGAGAGTGCAGGAGGCAGCCAGTAAAGAAAGAAAACAGCATTTGAGAGAAAAGTAAACGGTTAACGATGATCTGATTATCGGCACAATTTGCTCTGTAACGTTATTCCCACGTTTTACGTAATACAAACGTCTGTAAAAATTTTAAGTAGAGCTGTAATAGATGTTTTAGTGGCAGAAGACAACACAGCCTAGAAATAATTTCATTTTTATTTTAGAGTTAATGCATCATCATCATTTGACTTAATGCAGTTTCTTCCATTGATGTCTTGTGTTTGGAGGGCTCAGTGTGGTTTACCTCGGTATTTCTCTGGGCCGTCTGGTGGCGTTGGGATAGGGATGGGGTCAAACACGCTGCAGTCTTTCCCCGTGTAGTCTGGATCACATATACACTTCACTTCATTACTGCAAGTCTGCAGAGGACAAACGTGACGGAGAACGTGCTCTGTCACCTCTGAAAGTCAACAGAGCGGTACTGAGGTGCAGCGACAGACTCACCCCATGGTGGGAGCAGACGTGTGAAGACGAGGAGCCTGGACAGGTGCTGAGGTTGAAGGTGGTGACAGGGAGGCAACGATGCTCCAAACACATCATGTTTGGACCACATGGCGTCCCGTCCTCCACGTAGCCCAAGTCCAGGCCATCATCCAGAACTGCATGCCCCCCCCTGTAGGTCCGATGTTTATTTATTTTCTTTCTTTATTTTAGATTTTTTTACCCCTCATCCAAAAATGTCCTCACCTGCAGTCCAGGTATCTGTTCTGGTGGTGGACTGTCAGACTGGTGATCTTCCCCTGCAGCTCGCCAAACCTGGGCTGAGCTGTCAGATTGGTGCACAGCAGCAAGCCACACAGAACATCTCTGACGGGGACAAACATGAGCAGACGCGTCCATAAGATGCATCAGATAGTAGCTCCAGACTCAAAGAGGCATGTTGACACTTACTGCTTGTTGCACTGCACCCATCCTTGACCACTGGAGTCTGGACCACAGTTTCCCTTCTCTGTGCCCTCAGAGTTCAGCTTTTCATAACAGAACCTGTCTGCAGAGTCTGTGAAGACAACATCTCTATTTAACGACACGAAATGCATTAAATAAAGCTTTATATTTAATCCAAACCTACTGTAGCCCCAAAGAGTCCTGCACTGGCTATCTCTGGTCTTACAGTGGCCTCCATAACAGCGGCCCTGAGGATTAGAGCGAGGAAATGACGAAGACGAAGGAGCACAGATGGAGACATGTTTAACTAGAGAAGCACGACTCTACCTGACTATTATCACACGTGTAGCCGTCCAGTTTGTGGACATTATGAGGACACTGCCGGAGGAAGAAGATTATTATTATAGAAGGTTATTATAAGAGTCGTGGTGTGGATATTTCAGAACCACTTTTACCTGGCTGGAGTCTCCTATGCAGGTTTCAGGAATGTCGCAGTCGTTCACAGCTTCACGGCAGGTCACGCCTCTCAGCTCATACTGTCACAAACAGAAAAGGGTACGGTCAACAGCGGCGAACGATCCCACTAACGCGGCGCGGTGCTTAGAAGCGGCGTACCTTGCAGTCTCTGCAGCAGAGCCCGTTGCTGCACATGGCATTGTGGGTAAGAGTGCACTTCTTGCAGCAGTTGGCTCCACTCCGTGCACACTCCTACAGTTACAGTGACGAGCAGATCACACGCGTCAGGGTGAGGCCTTCCTCCGCGAGCAGCAGGAAGAGTTCGAGGGTACTCACCACCAGCAGTCCACAGTCACATTCCTCTCCCAGCTCCACATACCCGTTGCCACATTCCGGTGGGTCTAACAGCTAGAAGCAACATGCACGTTGACATTAAGAAAAAACGGCCAACAGAGCCATTTCCATGCATGGGCTTGAAGAACCTCTCACCTTGCTGGGCTTATTGAAGAGGCAGCTTCCTCCTCCCTCTTGTAGGAACCGCAGATACTCGTCTATACTGCAGCGAGAGAACTTTCTAGGAAGGTAGAACCTGATGTAGAAAACACATTTTGTTAGTATTCTACATGCATTTTCAAACATGTGTGATTATGTTCGATCAGGAATCACGCATACCCTGTATCCTCCATGATGCAGCCGAGCCACGGATCTGGGCACCGGCAGTCTCCTGGACACAAACACGTTTCAGTGGTCAGTACGATTTTACACTTTTTTATTAAAGGCTGCTTTGCAATTCTGAAATCTCACCACTGGAGGGAGCTGTTAGTAAAGCAAAGGCAAGTTGATGCATTTTTGAAGCAAATACAGTTTTAGTTTTTTAGACGGTCCCAGTTTCCCATTGATCTAAAGTAGTGTTTGCAGAGTTCCTAGGTCTTGCCTGCAGCTGGTCGCTCCTTGTTCCTCAGCATGCCGATGTTCTGGCCAAGACTCTGACACAAGGTGATGGCCATGGGACCCACGCTGCCATACTGAAGGAGAGGAAACAAATCGTATGAGGACACAACACAAAACATTCAGGTCCACTGATTTTTGCCGTCTGCACCTCATTGATGCCTCCCCCTCTGGTGAGAGAGCAGATGCCGCCGATGTAGGCTGCCTCACTACGGCTGCTCATGAATGTCCTCCCGCTGCAGTAGAGACAGGGAGACTGGTGTGATATTAACAGCAGGAGGAATGATTCAAGAAGGCAAAGAAGAAAGTGGAGACACAGATGAAAAAGAGAAAACTAAGAGCAGGAAGCAGGAGAAAGAGGTAAGAGGAGGATGAGGAGAAGGAGACATGAACGAGGAAGGTTGCAAGAGATCAAACAAGTTGTGATGAGGAGGAAGAGGCAAAACTTTAAAGGAGCTCAGGAGAAGGAACATGAGGAGTAAAAGAAGAGGAGGAGAGAGCGACAGCGGCATCAGACTGGAATCAAAAAATGAACCCACGAGAACAGGTGCACAGCGTCACAGCGTTCCTTGATGCTCTCCTTCCTGTATTTCATGAAGTCGCGCAAAGTGAGCAACGCGTCGTCGCCCACGGAGACCCTGTTTTCAGATGACCATGTTTCCATGGCCACCAGGACGATGCGAGTGTTCAGCTGCTCCTTATAGATCTGGACACATCAACAAAGGAAAATCTAGATCAAAAGCAGTCAGCTGTATTTAGTCAAGACAACAAGGTTTGACTGGAGCAGTAATGCATGGTTAACAAATTTATTTTATTATTGAAGATGAAACGGGCGGCATGGTTACATCTACAGTACTGTACATGGGACAAGAATCACAGCTGAATGGAATGAATGGAAAGGATGGATGAAGGTTCCAGCTCGGCGACAGTTTCCAGGTAGACGGTCTTGACATGTTGCTGGTATTACAAAGACTCCTAATCCCAGATATTAGAGACGGCCGCACATGTCTACTTTGGCTGTAAAGTGGGAGGAGACGGGAGGCAGTTGGTCGTCATGGAAACCAACATCTCTACATGTGTCCCAGTCAGCGAAGGGTTTCCCATGCTGATGGGATGCGCAGAGCTGTGTTTTAGCCTCATGGACACACTGGCAGAAGTCCATTTCTAAAACCAGCCATTTGAAAACCACCACCGCAGACACATTTACCATCTGTGCCCTAATCACAGAAAACGCCTTGGAATAAAATACTAACAATCTATATTTACACAACATTCATATGGCTTTTTGTAAATAAAGACACTGCAGCCGTTCCAGACAACAATGTCTCATCTGCACAAAAAAGCCCTGAAATTTGGCAACTGTCCTGTTCTGTCAACTCAAGAGACTCTCCTCGCGAAACCCACTGAAGTGGTGCCATGGTTAGAGAACAGATGACAGGAAGGACAGAACGCTCAGTATTTGCATTTCTCTGAATACTGATCCATTTTTAAACCACTCACCGCGTCAGCCATGTTCACCACTGCTTTGGCAAAGTTTTTGGTCAGAGTGGCTGAACGACGGAGTTGCACAAACTACAAGGGGGAGGAGAAAGGAGCGTTACTTCATTTTCATCTTATTCAGTGCATCTTATTTGAAATAGAGTCACGTTGAGCTACAGAGATGACGTAAGGACGAGAGCTCTGACCTACCATCGCGTGGTCGTTGACAACCATCAGCTCGATGTACTTGGTCTCAGTCTGGACTGTGCGCTGGCCTCTCCGCACCTGGAGGGGGCAGAGGAAGTTCACACGGAGAGTTGAGTCCACTGTGGAAATAACCTTCAGACAGGACAAGTAGACACACCTAAACATAACACACAGCCAGCAGGTGAAGCCATGACTCGCACGGAGCACACAAACGCCTGCTGATGCTGATTAAACCTCTGCCCTTCAGAAGGGAACAGTTGGTACTCTGTCAGGTTTTCCATGATAATGACACTGAACATGAGCCTGCTTGACAACTGACTTGTCTTTTTGAGCGTCTCAGCCCTTCTCTAAAGACATGCCCATCCAGTGCAGACCCGACACCTCTGTCCTTCAGCTCTCCGTCTCCTTTGCGGTCGTCTGTCTCCTCCCCAGGCTCCGTGTTGTTCACAGAGCAGCCTAGGACACACACATAGAAGTAGGGAGAAAGATGGGAGTGAGAGTGAAATAGAAAAGCGGCTGGTCATCATTCCGGGATGTAAGCATGTATTTTAGTTCTCTGATCTGCAGGAGAGATCAATATCACACAGCTGGCGCAGGAGGAAGGAGGAAAGCGGAGAGTAGAACCGGCTAAATGAGGAGGGGGGTGAGGGGTTGGGTAACAGGAAGAAGGGGGGACATGAATCCTGAGAGGGAGCCAAGCAGAAGACAAAGAGGAGAGGCAGAGGAAACATGCAGGGAGGGCGAGGAGGACGATGCTGGAGTGTGTAGACAGAAAAAAAAGCACATTGATTTAGGATTTGCAGCAGAATTGCTATGTTTACAAGCCTGCATTCCATAAAATCATCCTATAGTAGCTCTACCTGGACAGGGAGGAGGGAACAGGTCAACATCTGGCATCCGATACACGATGTGATCATTCTGCTCCTGATGGGCCTGAGGAGAGACCAACAAATGCACAGAACTGAAAAATAAATCACTTTATGTTGGACTCAATTTCAAGAGCTTCTAGTTGTACAGGTGTGAAATCACAGAGCCGTTCCTGTACATGTAGAAGTGAACATATGATGGTTGTGAGTGACAAACTTTCTTATTAAAATCCAAACTAACCAATAAATCATTGTTCTCATGCTGTCCTCCGAGGTACCGACGGATCAGCGAGGAGGAAAGTGCCGTGATGCATAATTAATCAATCACTCGGCTGTTATAATGGCAATAACACAACAGGACACTGTGGTACACTTGAGCTGAGGATAAATACTTTATGAAAATGACCCGACTGAGGAGCCGAGGAGAGGGAGTGAGAGGGAGTGAGAGAGTTTGATGATGAGCTGAGAGGCTATTGATCCGCTTCTCCTTGTCTATGTAATTGAGCTGTACTTCGATTACTGTAGGTCTTAATGGAAAAAAGCTCTGCCCCATGTCCCCTTACCCTCCCACACTCCATCACAACGCCCCGTTTCATTTCAAAATCAAATGTGAATATTTTTTAAAGACCTAAAAAGCCTCTTAAGCTTTGGGTTAATTTTAAATCTCTCCGTTAGATGATATCTCTCTCAGATATCAGACTCAGATATGTTTCAGTAGTGGTGGATTGTGTATCAACTCAATATGTTCCATATAGCAACTCGGAGACAGTAACACAATCCGGATTAAAGGTGAGTCACGGACACAGAAACTAAGACTAAGACTTGCTTAGTTTGAAAAATCCGTGCCAGTGTTTTCACATCGTTGTCACACGACCTTGCTGATGCCAGAAATAAAGTGAAGAGAGTTTACTACTAATCCAACTGGTTGATCCTGACTCACCTCTTCACTACCTGCAGGTTCAATGCCATACGAGAAGTTCCCGTCAGAAAACATCCCTCTGAACACAAAAACAGAGAAACTGGTCACACAGCTGAACTACCTGGAAGTTCAACACTCAACTCATTTGCCGTAGTTTGTTAGGTCGGTGTTATCACATTGTGTGGGTCAACTCACTGCAGACCGTGGCAGGTGGACAGAGCGGCCCAGGATGCCGGCAGCCCCCGCACACGGCCGTGGTAGTAGCAGTGCTCTCCTCCCTGGAAACGAACCACGGATTACAGTGAAACACTGCACCAGCATCTACCAGTAACATGTTCACATCGAATGTCAGAGAACGACACCAACACACTGAATGCTAACCCCTCACTGAGAAGGGCGGGTCAGCCTGAGGCACACAGCGAAGCTGGAGGGTCGACCGAGCGATATCGGTGACTGCGAAGTGCTGGAAAACCTACACCTGCGTTTAGATGACTCAGATCACTCGAGGTATAGAAAGAAAAAGGGCCAAACAGCGAAGAAACCAAATCTGGTTCCACAGCAACCATCTCTGGATCCTACACATCCTAAGAAGTTTGAAGTTTGCCATCTCAGAGCAGAAGCCAAGTCAAGTTAGACATCAAATGACATAAAATGAACAGTGTCGGTTACGATCGCTACCAGATCAGCTGTAAGGTGTTACCTGTACACCTCTATTCCAGATACCTGCACCTGTTTATTCATAATCCCGTAAAAGCCTCCAACTGGACGATCATGTTTTGAATATAGTGTTTCCACGCTGCCTCTCACAGTACAGGAATGATCGGATTACTACACCGGGAGAGGAGAGTCGTTACTGTCAGTCAAACAACGCGCACGTGTGTTTCAAAGTGTGATTTTGTGCAGAGGACAGCAAACTGCACGTGGCAGAGTAAGACTCTGGGGTCTCTTTAAAAACAAGCAGGCGGACGCCACAGTCGCGTCTCTTTGTTTGCGGCTCCTTAAAGCCACAGGCTGTGTGAGTGTGTGCACAGGTACATGTGTGTGAGAGCGAGAGGGGTCAGTTTCAGGTGTTTGTAATGAACCCAAATAAGTCATGTCTGCCACCTGAGCCCGCTGTCGTCTGGCACGGTCGATAGAGCAAAAAGAAAAGAGGCAGCTGGGAGCTGCTGTTCTTTATGCTTCGCCAAACTTTACTTTGAGGTGGATCTGAACATCCAGAGAGTCAAATATGAGCTTGGAGAAGCATGTTTCTCATGGAACATCTTTGCTTTGCTGCAAACCCACGCACTCATAAGAGGAAGCAAAAGAGGCAGAAATACTGTACTAAAAGTTGATTAATTCAGGAATGACTCTACACCTTCAGACTCATAATGATTAGATTTAAATTTAGCATTATATTATGAAAAAGGTGAGCAACAATTCATTAAGAGTTATTTATATGAAGCCTATGTACTGTATATTCAGCTCTAGTTCTTCTATTAAGGCAGTAAGAGACTTTGGTCATGCACATACCCAACAGTCAGACAGCCAACAGCACTTAGCCCACAGCAAATAATAAATAAATAAAATGTAGGATTACGAGGCTAAATGGAGGAAATCAAATTGCCTGACACAGCAGACACATACCGACTGCGAAAGACTGAGTGCACTTTTCAGAGATGATGTGTGCACTTCAAATAATGGCCACTCACACGGGAAAATGAATCATGTGGTGGACGAAATTCTGATCCTGAATCAGCGCAGGAAAGAGGGGACTAGGTAGGCAGGACGCCACAGCGCGTTAAAAGCCATGACCATCTGAGCAAAACACATGCAGTAGGTAAATAAATGGCGACATCCTGCAAACAAAGTGATTATGTTTGACATTTATCAAACTAAATCAGAAAAAGCTGGAGATGGCGCCATGTCTGGATTTTGACTCAGCGCTGTTGGGCTGAGCTGAGCACAGAAAAGGAAACATTAGAAGGTGAAACAAGCTGCAACAAAAACAGCAGTTGGAAAAAAGAACATCTTTGGGATGTAAACAAATTCTTTTCATTCCCAATCTTCAGTCAGACCAAAGGATTTAACTGAAAAACATTAAGTGAGTTAAATGCAACCGGATACTCAAAATGGTATTGTGGTGCCAACTTCTAAATGTCAGTGCAGAGAAATACTGTAAGTTGTGGATTAGTTGTTTCTGGAAATGATTTAAATTCCCCTCACAACACGACAAAGTAGAGCCACGCTACTGCTGAGTGATGGTTACCACGGTAACACCTACTGATTGGTCAGGTGGTGTTTGGCAGAGGAAGAGTGAAATGGAGGCACAGGGAGTAGTGGCAGACAGAGGGAGGAACAGCAGAGATGTCTGCATGTTCTGCTCTTCTGCAAGGACCAACACATTTTGGGCTTTATTAAGACCAGTTTTCTTCCCACTGGTGTTGCTTTCTCTCAGTTAATTTTGCAAGAGAGAGCGAAAAAGGGAAATATTCTTTAAAAAAAATGATAGGATAGTCTCACCATAGTCTGTGACGGCTGCCCATCCTCATTATAGGAGCGTTCCACATAGTCTGTAGACAGGAGATTACTGGAGAGAAGAACGTGACACGAACAATAACTATTAATTAGGTTCACTCTCAATTTAATATTATTAAAAAAACAATTATTAAAGCAGTTAATTCACTGTTGCACTGTGACTGTTAGAGGATCCCATAAGTCATTGTTCTAAAGTGCTGTTAAAGCAAATAATATTAATCCTCATCAAACATTATGACTGGTGCCACTCTAGATTATCAAACTGCTGACTCTTCACATTCTCGTCTGACGGCTAAGGTACGTTTAGCCTGGTGTAGTGTAAGTGCTCAGCCAGCCAGCGCTCAGTCCATTAGAGCAGATGTGTGCCAAGAAAGAGGAGAGGGAGAATTCAGTGTCGTTTTGCCTATTCACCGATACACTAGACACGCAACACACAGGCTGTACAGTGTGCTGGCGGCAGAGTGGATGCAGAAAGATAAGGCAGTAGACAGCGAGTACAGTCATGGCAGCGACTGGTGTCCACGGGGCTGCAGGGTGGATCTGCGAATGTCCTGCAGGCTCGTGTGACTTACTGGTTTAGTTCCAGGTCAAGGATGAAGGATGTGCCAAAAGCCTCCACCAGGAAGCTGCTCTGGGCCAGATGGACGGGCTGGAGAAGAGAGGAGGCAGACGTAATGCCTGAAGTTTAAACAAATTATCCACAAATTCATTCACACATTGTTTGAACATCTGGACGCTTTTGGATGACTGGATGTATCTGTAGGTTCTATCCCTGGCCACTGTATTTGTATCGAAGGCTTTTTAGGAAACAGTGACAGTAAAATGTGACTAAATGATGTACAGTAGAGGGTGTGGAGGAGGAAACAAGACTGACAGACGTTCAATATGGAACAAAGCAACAAAGCCTCTGACAACAAGTGACGTCCTCCCCCAGAGATCGCTCAGTGAAGGCGAAGCAGCCTCGTCCTTCGCAGGCTTTCTGGATACGACGACGCTGGGACTCATCAGCTGCGTCTAACCTTGCTGCAAGGTGACACGAACCACATTACAAGACAAGGCACTGTGGCGGCTCCCACCAGTACTTACTGGACGCTTCTCACAGCCTGCAAACCACAGCGCCACTGGGTCCATATGCTGCACATTAGAAAGCCCACAGAGGTGGATGTGAACCGAGACAACGCTCTAACTGCAAGATTCAAATCCCACATATTACAACGTTGACAGTACATCAACTCAGGACACTGACTCATAAGATCCATGCGTCCAAACACGAAAGTTCAGTTATGAACACAAGCTGGATGCCAGTAAAGACATGAGACGTACTCTGGAGGATGTGTTGGCTCACACCAGCACCAGATCCTAATTCAATCCAGAAATAAACTGTAGTTTGTGTAGTTAGTGGCTGCAGCCTTGTCCAGAGACTGTGAACCACTCTACAGTAAACCGCTGAGCACAGAGGGCAGCTCAAGGTCAGACCTGTGTCACATCCACTGACTGACAGTGTTTATTGCAAAGGTAATGAGAGAGGACAGGTAGAGGTGTGAAATATAATCGGGCCGGAGAGGAGCAGGCGGCGGAAGGGGGGGGCTGACTGTTTTTTTTTTGTCTGCCAGTGCGCTGGGTCATCATGTCAACGTGTGACCTCAAGACAAGAGAGGACAAACAGAGCGGAACAGCCGCCTGGCAGGAAGCAGGTGAAAGTTACACGGAGAAACGAGCCGCGTTATGATGCAGCTTTCATCGCTGCACCTTTTGAATGTACTTAAAAGCTGAGAGAGTCCGAGGCAGGAATTCAGGACACAGTCAACTACATTTTGATAGGCAACGCCCATTCAAATGATTCATCATATAATCATTTTAGCTCCTTCCTTATGAAATTGGCTGAGAGTCTAAGTGATGGGAGAATTCCTCCAGAGGTTGATGGCTTTGATGGAACCCTGCGATTTAATTAGGCCCATCTTTACTCTGTTCGGAGGAAGCAGCCTTTATTCACGGGATGGGTGAACTGTGCTTCACCTTGCAGCCAACCCTCTGCATCCATGTGAATCGAAAGCGGTTACTTAACACACTGCGTGGCCAAATGAAGTGGTCCAATCACTCACCTGCTCCCCCGACGTGGAGTTTCTGACTCGGGTGTCCAGGCGGCTGTGGAGCAGCTCCTCCGCTGAGTGGATCTGCTGCAGGAGCCGCTTGGGCTGAACGAGCTCCTCCGCGGGCTGCGACCTCCCCTCCAGACCCCCCCGATGCCCCAGACCTACAGAGGGCACAGGCTGGGTGAGCTACCAGGCAGAAATCTGAACATGTTTGCAGCTTGTTGACACACATTCAACAATCCCTCGGCTCTTGGTGCTGAGGAAGGTGGCGGAGCGTCTCACCTGTCGCGGTGCACCGCGCACACGCTGCAGCGAGCAGCAAGCATCCCACAGCGAGCATGGTCACATAGTCCCCGCGGCGTCTTCGACGAACGGACACGGACCGTGGTGGGAGCTGCAGCGGGGCTGTGCTTCACAGTGGAGACGAACGCGGCGCCGGGTTCCGTTTGAGCGCGACGCCCGCATCTCTCGCCCTCCCTGAGGATCCGCTTCTGGGCTGCAGCCGCATAGCGAGGCGCTGTCTCCAAGCCCCGGAACACGGACGCACGCGCTTCTCTCAGCCTGATGTCAACAGTGCTGAAGGATGTGAGGCTGCGCGAGGCGCTGGAAACAAGAAGCACGTGGGGCTTGACGGGCCCACCCACGAGCTCCGATGACGCCCGATGGGTCCAAAACTGGGGAACCAGGCCCTCAAAGAAGAACCAGCTCAATTTAGGAGACTTTAAGCTTCAACATGTTTACTCTGGAGCCTCCGTACAATTACCCCGTTCAATGTTATAACTGTTTCTATGGTGCAGATACACTGACTTACACATTAAATGTCAGTTCACAAGAACTTCTTAGACTCAAGCAAACTCAAACCTCTACACACTTTAGTACATCATTAGAGTAGTAGCAAGTAGCAGGAGCTCTCCTGGTTGACAGGCCACCCAAAAAACCCTTCAACAGATCTGGACGGTTAATGGCTGCACAACACAGAATAGAATTAGACATCGAACACTGTTTACGCCGGCAGGAAGCCAGGACACTTCACTACCAGTACCCTCACCTCAGCCTCGCCTTGGATTATAGCTCTTACAGAGTCCGCATGTCATGTAGAGATAGTGATGGTTAAAAACATTTATTTCAACACGAAACAAAAACATTTCACATACTGAAATATGCTCATTGCTTGTTACATTCTGGGGTCTGACTTGGGTAATTATGAACCTGCTGTTTCTGGAGTGACACAGTAGGTAGTTAATGTAACTAGTTTCAACTGTGTCATCGTTCCAGATGCAAATATTGATTGTGACAATATATCCCACAGCTGACAATAAACCCACCACATGGGCCACCCCTCTGTCCTCGACAAAGCAAGTCCTTTGGCACACCTTCAAAAGGCAGGCAGAGCAATTTGACATTAATCAGACAGTTTCTCTAGCAGGGCGTGAGAGCGCTCCACTCGCCTGTTTGTCCATCAGTGTAGGCACAAGTGGGATCTGATCCAGATGCAGCATTACAGTAATTGAGAGACGCCCCCTTCAGAAAACCTTCATTACAACGTGCGCTTGGATGCAGCTGCTGAAAACCTGCAGTCAGCATGACATGAATTTTGCTTCGGCTACTGTGTAGAAAAGGAGGATTAGGACTGAAGAGGAAACATGGTCATGGATGCTCCAACTAATAGCATAAAGTAAAGATCTACATTTCCAAAATAAACTGATTTCGTTTTAGTTTTCCACTATGTTTTAAATATTTATTCAGTGTTTAATACATGGACTTAATCTTATTAGCCTAAGTGCCACCTCTTGTTCCTTTGGAGCTGCGATGACCCACAGTACTATAACTTTCACAGCTTCCATGTAGTCCTCTTAACAGTTCTTTGCAACAATCAAGAAAATAATTCAGTGTTGAACCTCAACAATCTGTACCACAGTCCTGGAAAATGCTGAAGGCTCCACGTCATCCCCACACAGAGAGGCTCCCGGAGCTGATGGCTGGAGAGCAGTGTGCAGACGTGACTCATAGCTGGTGTTGTGCATCCAGGTGCACCTTGTGTGGAGGAGCTCCTTGTCAAGCTCACAGCTCTGGTCAGTAGGTGACAGAGGCGCAGCTGAGGGCGGGGCCATACGAGACAGCAGGTCACAGTCCCAGTCGGAGTCCGATGACTGAGAGAGCGTAGCAAAGTCTGGGATGAGGGCGGACTCGATGCACACCGAGGTAGAGTGGGAGAGTGAACGTTGAGACTCTTGACTGGAAAGCCCGCTGTGAGATTTCTTACTGGGCAACGGAGGGGGACAATCAAAACTCTTAGCTGATGAGAAGAATGGCCACGATGGCTGATCTGCGACAGAGGCCCGACCGTGACACAAAAAGTTAATCTGAGGTGGTAGATGAGTGAGATTCTGTACAGCAGGAACACAAAATGTGTTAAAAGTCTGTTTCAAACCACAGTCCACTGTAGATGTAATGGACATGGATGAGACATTTGAGTTTGCACAAGACTGTATCTCAGAGGCCTTGTCAAGTGATGAACAGTCATCAGTCCTGTCGAATAGGTCACTGTCTGGTTTTGCTGATGTAAGCTCTTGTTCAGTCCATGTACAACTGTAACCAAACCTCACAGTTATCCTCCTCCTTTTGCTGCATCTGATTATGGGACTGGCCGAACGACAGCGCTTCTTGGGGTTTAGCGCTGTAGCTGAAGGCCGAGGAAGGGATCGAGATCTGTATGAGTCCAGTTTGTTACGCTCCAAAGCTCTGCTGGAACATATGATCCTACTAAACACTAAAGGACCCTCCAGGTTTGGAGCGTTCATTCTGTCTGCATTTGTTACAGGCTCTGCAGGAAGAAATGGAGTGCAGATAGGAACTTGGACAGCTGTCACTGATTCAGACAAACACTCTGCTATGTGCATTTCACTAGTGCTGTCTTCCACTAGCATGTCTGCTGTATATTGCTGAGGACTAAGTACAGGGGGGTCTGAGTAGGAGCTGTGTGCCTCTATTACATAGGAAGAATAAGGTAATTGAGGGCTGAGGACTGGAGCAAGAAGATAAGGGTCAGAGGACGGATACCGAGTCTCAGGGTAAGGAGACAGATTATCAGGCGGCTGGCAGACCGAGCTGTGAGGTTGTGGCTCAGCATCCAATACAGGCATGACAGGGCTGGAATTGTGAGGCTGGATATCGGTGAAGTGGCACCCAGCGGAATAGGAAGACTGTATGTCTGCAGGCGGAGTGGCTGGATCTGGGCTGGGAAGATGAACCTCCGGTGATGGACGGGCAGGGCAAAAGGAAAGCGGAACCCTACAAGGGCTAGAGATTTGTGGTGAACCCTCTCTCTGCAGGGCCCGGACTGCATGCTCCATCTCAACATCAGAGAGAGGCTCCAGATCACAGAAATCCTCGATGGGCACTGGTGTTTGTGGTCTAGGAGGAAGACATAGAAACACTTCAATTCTCTAGTGAAACACAGAAACTCTACAGTGATTCTGTGAAAATGCAAATTAAAGATATATATTCCAATATTATGCTCGTAATCATCAACTCACCTGCTGGCTGTTTGCTCTGATTGTTGGGATGGACTGGGGTTGAAGCCTGGAAACATTGCAACTACAAGCTGATCCACCGCACTGTAGTTGGAGGGATCGAGTACAAACGAACGGTGCTGATCAGACTGTAAGTGCTGCAATGAACGATAAAAACCATAAATATGAGACCCAGTGTCATAAACATAAGACAGAACGCACCAAATCTATTTGTAAGTGAAAAAATTAACACGTTTCCACCTCCTCAAGATTACTGAAGTGTTGATGACAGCATTCGCAGTAGGACAGGTCCTTTTTTCGTGGTCGCCAAGGTGAAGGATTACAACTCAGTGGGGGTTCACATTTGTTCTGAATGCTGCTTTCAACTTTTTTCTTCCCCCTAATTAATACACAATAAGCCACAACCAAGTCCCTGATCAGTCAATTTATCAAACAGTCTTTGATAAATTAAAAATAATAAAGAAACACTCTGACCACCGTTTATTTACTGATGAATATCTTCTAATGTGCAAGTGATGATGTCGGCAGTTAATCAAACCTTGTTTTATTTTCTTCTTGCTCTGTCCGTTTCTCAAACAGAGGAGGGGGGGATTCAAAAGGACTGAACCGGCCCAAGTAGCACAGAGATGGGAAGGTCATAGACTGCATATGCAAGGGCTTGAATTTCCTGGTTATTTGATAAACACAGAAGAGGAGAACACTTTACCACAGAATAACAATCAAACGCAAGGAGATTTCAATGCTAAACTGAGGATTATTTTTAAAATCATATATAATTCTGTATGAATTTAAATATAATAAATAAATAAAGTCAAAAAACACTTCAAACAACTTCAGAATGATTCATGTGAAATTCCACATCTGAGATCAACCCCAGCTGAATTACTATTCAAATGTGTCAGGTATCATGGGTAACATTTTCCATAGCAGTGACGTATGCATTAGCTACAGAATATCAATTAACTGATTGAGATGGCAAATGAAAAGACCTGTTAACACACATTGATACCCTGCAGTAACATGCAGTGGAGCTCGCAAAGCTCCATCGAATAGAAATCGTATCCACTTGAGCTCCAGGCTCCTGGGGAGCATCCCTGCGGGGGCTTGTCGCATTACATGACAGGACTACTTAACAGGTTCAATTAAGAAAATCACCTAGGAAATTAAAACCGCCAGAACTAGCTCCCAGTGGGGTAGGATGGGCATGAGCATTGTTGTTGCACTGTCACTATGCTTCAACGGCAAGAAAAAGGCCTAATCTGATACTAAACAATGAAATGGACCTGGACACAAGCCTAAGGTTAATTCTACCTCATTATTATTGAAAGGAAGAGAATTTACACTTTGGGTTCACCTCACCCCTATGAATTAAGTTTTAAAAACAAATAAAAGCCAAATGGGATATCAAACCCACCTGCTTGAGTCTTCAATTTTAAGATAAGGCGACCTTAAAGCTGTAGCTGAAAAATAAACCAGACAAATTTAAAAATGTTTAAACCAACAAAATTCCAGAACATTTTGAGGAAATGGAAACAGTTACAGGACATATACACAAACCAACCTTTGATGACATAACCTTGTTGTTTGGTGCAAGTTTTCTGCATTAAAAAAAAAAGGTTAACATTGATTAATACAGCAAAGCAAATAGCAGACGGACGTCACATTAGGGCCGTTTAATAGATCTTATTCAACAATTCAAAACCTATTTGATCTCAAATCTATTCTTCCAAACTATAAAATGCAGTTTGGGCTTGTACTGGCTGAATAATACATAATTATACATTACTTGACTCTTTGTATAGAAAACTGCTACATTTGAATAAATGAAAGTGAGCAAAGCTTACCTCAGGCCTCTTGTGTTTCCCCATGAAGCTCTCTCTAGTCAACAGTTTCAAATACAAAAGGACGTCTGACAGCTTATTAAGGAACAGTCCAAGATGTTCACGGTGTTAGTTCAGCATCTACAACTAGTTCTAGATCAGTAGAGAACATAAACAGAAGCAAGTACACGGCGCCACCTGCTGGTAGAAAATGTTTACTGCGTCTTGATCATACTTGTCTCTTCCCAGCTTATTTTAAAAAGATACCATTCACATGCAAAATCTTCACTCCCCATGATCGGGCATTGGCCAAAACACTGCTGCCCTGCAGTCGCTCCTACGAGGCAGATCCAGTCGTTTCAAATCAGTCAGCAATATTCAGAAAACATACAGCCTGAAGATGAGCAACTTAAACGCTTGGCAGTTACTTACACTGTTGCGAATGGCTTTTTCAAGCAAGGCCTTCCCTCGACTGCCACAAGCCTGTAGTGATTAATACAGGCCAGATGCTGTATGTTATTGCACTTCATTGACATGTCAACATTTTATATATATAAATATAAGAAAGTGTTGGTACCACTGGTCTAGGGGTTACTGGTCGCTGCCTGTCACTGCTGAGGACACTCTGCCGCTGTTTAATAGGATGCTGGATTTCTTCATTTGTCCCCTTTGCCCCTTCCTGGATATCTGAACACTTCTGCTCCTTCAGGCCCTCCTGACTTTCGGTCACAACAAAACTCACATCCTTGTGCAGGAAACTTTCAACCCTCTTCAGAATCAGAAGCAGAAAACACTTTTAGAAACCTTTAAAAATGTTACTTCCCTAGATTCAGAATGAAACATGATGACACGGTTACTCAGCGTCAATAAACGTACCCCTCCATGAAGAGATACAGCCTCCAAAAGCAGGGCTGTTGAACGCTTCCTCACACCATCCAAGTAGAAGGTCTTGCCCTCCAGCTTCTTCTCCCCAGGACACAGTTTACCGAGAAGACCTTCTTCCTCTGTGGCCTGCTGCGGCATGATCCTGGTGCAGTAAAGAGGTCACAGCGCTACTGTAAAACACCAGGACCCCCATTAAACTGAACAACCAAACAGACATTATTATGTCTGCATCGACATTTAATATCGTTTGCTATGTGGTTCGTTGGCAAAGCTCCAGCTCAGATCGAACAGGTCACAGGTTGGGACAGCAGCTATGTCAATATTTATCATTGTAAATGTTATTCTCTTGATGCTTATATTTCATGTGTTCTTAACAAAAGCCGCATCTCAATTCAATTAGGCTGAAGAGAAACAAAAGCATACGCAGTGTCGATATTATAATATTCTTCCTGTGTCACCAGTAAATAGATTTGTTTGGTTTTTGTCTCAGTGTG
Organism: Macropodus opercularis; assembly: GCA_030770545.1. Classification (NCBI taxonomy): domain Eukaryota; kingdom Metazoa; phylum Chordata; class Actinopteri; order Anabantiformes; family Osphronemidae; genus Macropodus; species Macropodus opercularis. The sequence goes on along the minus strand of CM061107.1, from coordinate 6,150,233 downwards.
GATTTCACTTATTTGCTAACATTGCTTTGCCTCGCGGTTTGCCTCTGAACTAGCTACTTTCTTTGCTAGCTAGCGTCGCTCAAAAAACTGCCGAAGCGCCGAACAAAAGACCGGTTGTAACGAGGACGTCTCGTCCGGTATCACCCGCACCGCAGCGTCGGGCAGAAACAAACAAAGACATCTTACGCTTCGTCTCAGTAGCGAAGGGCTGCGATCAAGATATTTGTTGCTCTCAGTCGACCAGAAAGTAGCCGACAAGCAACCGCCGCTTTTTTAAAAACACTAGCGTAGACGTGACCGTGAAGGCAACGTCACATCCGCTTATGCGTTAGCTTCACTTGCTCTTTACATCGACTGGATTCAGATACGCGAATAACTACTAACCTTTCAGTTGTTTACGAACTGACACAGGAGACGTTAGTTGTTACACAAGTCTTCTTCATTAATAGACTGCCCTGAAAGATGCTTGTGTTTCGGGACTCTAAATTACGCGCTGTCATTTTAATTTTACCTACGTTTGCGACGGTGTCTTGAATGCAGCACAAAGGATGCTCAGCTTCTCCAAAAAAAATGTCTGCGCCTCCAAAACAGCCTTAATAAATAATAATTATTAATACTGGCATCTGTGTGGGCAATAAACATACCAAAGGTCACACTGATGCTTTGTAATGTGCCATACCAAACAACAAAATTGTACAAATTTTATTAAAACCATGCAGTTTCAGTAACAAATATTTTTCACAGGATGAAACACCGGCTCAGGGAAATATTATCAATAGCAATTCAATAAATTTAAAAAAAGATATGTATTTATTAATAAAGAAGTTTTTATACAAGCCCAGGAAAAACAACAGACCCAATGTGCTGCTTCTGCTTTGAGTAGTGGGCTAATTATAGTACAAATGAAAAACTTTGTACAATAGCATAAACCTCAAACCATAAAATACAAATATAACAAACAACAGCTTGGGAATAGTCACTGACAACAGTGTGATCAACAGAGTTAAATTGTTAAAGTTTGCCTAAAGCATTCACCGACGAATAAATTTTAAAATCTCCAGTAGGAAAACACTGAATCTCCAATCTTCATGAAGGAAAACACGGCGTGTTCCCTATCTATTTTCTTTATGCCACTCAGCTTACATTATACCTGAAATACAAATAAACTATTTTGATCCAGGCTTTAACAAACAGAAGGACATAGTCCATGGTGTTGAGCATATTGTGTAGAAAGGAGTTCAATTCAATTCATCACTTGAACAAACAAAATGTAAAGTTGCTATTTAGTAATTAGGCACCTTAGGGTTGAACATCAAATCATCCACATCAAATCAAATCAATGCACCACCATAATCAGTTCCCGGTAATCGTTCCCACATAGCCAAGTAAAATAACAAAGAACAGTCTTTTACTTTTGTATTTTCCACCACAAAATTTAAAGGTTTCTTTTAGACCTTTAGAACATTTTGCATAAGCTACTGACAATGCCAATACCACTTCTATTCTTATATATCAAATGTTTACAAGTTTGTATAAACTGCAGTCAAATGAAAACAAAATGTGATTTTTTTTATGCAAAGGAAAAAGTTTTTTCTAGACAGAATTGGCTCTGGAGCAAATTTTCACCCAGCATTTTACACAAACAAAAAAAGGAGGCGGCTGATCTGTCCCTTTTATAAGGAAATGGCATAAGTACTGTGGCTGTCAGAGGGTTTAGAGAAAAAGTCACAGTTTGCATTTTAAATCCATTCAGAGCTCTTTATCACTCCATATTTGCCACTGCTGCTGCTTCCGTCGGCCTCTGCTTTGCTCAGAGCGTGTCTGGAGGCACGGTGCGGCTTGCTGTGGTTATTACTGTGGCTCTGCAGCTGGCTGTAGGCTTGACTGTTGCCTTCTAACTTGCGCTGAGGCTGACGGATGTCCTTACGAACCTGTCTAAGGGCATCTCCGCTCTCCGGCCTGCACAAGTTGTCTTCGTTATTAGCGTATTGCTGACGCTCTTCCTGAGCAATGTTCACGTGATTCTGCCGACATGCCATCTTGGCACTAGAGAGATCAGTGATGGGCAGAGGTTTGGCTTGGTTCACTGGAGAATGCAGAAGAGGTTTGATGGCTATGTTGTACCCTGGAGGAGCTGATGGTGCATTCCAAGAAAACTCATAGCTGCTGTAATCTTCTCTCCTCAATTGTTCATCGTTAAGTACAACTTGTCCCTGCGTCAGGCCGTACAGCTCATCATCAGGAAGCTGAATGTGATGGGAGCGGACAATTTCACAGATGGTACCTATGCCCAGGTGAAGCATCTCCCATATATTGAGTGCCAGACAGAGCAGGGAGACTGTGTACATGATGAGAAGAAAGATTGTTTTCTCAGTGGGCCGTGACACAAAGCAGTTGACACTATTAGGGCAGGGCTGGTCTGAGCACACGTAGGAAGCAGGTACTGCAAACCCATACAGGGCATACTGTCCACACAGGAAAGCCAACTCTAGCAAGAAGCGTGCCAAGAGCTGAAGCACATAAATCCGCATGAGTCCATCCTCTCTAATACGTTGACGACCATCATGCCGTACCTTAACCTGTACTTGTCCATCGCCACCTTTCACTGCTCCTCCACCATCGCTTTCAGCCTCTGCTATTTCATAAATCATAGGGTCCTCCTCCTGGTCATCCTCAGCCTCTTCAGTGCCTCTGTGCTGCTTTCTGCCAACAATATAGTGCTTCTTGGGTTTCCTCCGTGAAAATCTGTGTCCTGCCCCACTGTCTGTCCGCTCATCTGCTCGAGCAATCTTGTTCACAGCGTAGCCCAGGTACATGAGGGAAGGTGTGGCCACCAGAATGATTTGAAAAACCCAAAACCGCACATGTGAGAGCGGAGCGAAAGCATCATAGCAGACGTTCTCACAACCCGGCTGGGCTGTGTTGCAGACAAACTTGCTCTGCTCATCGTAGTAGATCGATTCACCTCCTACGGCTGTTAGCACAATGCGAAAAACAATGAGGACGGTAAGCCAGATCTTGCCCACAAATGTGGAATGATTATGGATTTCCTCCAGCAGACGAGTCAGGAAACTCCAACTCATGGTAATGGCAAGGAAGCTACAGTTAGAGGCAGCAGAAACCTCCTGTTACTCCCCTGTGGAGAGAACAGAAATTATTGGTACCATGCAAACAACACTAAAATTAAGTCTTTAAATTTTGCATGCATACATTTCTTTTAGTAAGACATTTTTATTGTGTAAAAAATGTATTTGGCTGGAACAATTCAGCTTAAAAGCAATCCTCCCCTCTGAACATTATCTCATACACTGCAAAAGAAAAGCATGCATGAATCCTTCTGTGCCTGTCTCAGTTCTATTTTACAAATAATGTCACCACACACTCATCCACTGTATGTTATTTTAGCTCCATTTGTTAGCGGTGAAGAGTCTGAGCACTTAGCTCTTCTGCCAGGTGTAAAACAACTGTAAGCACCCAGACTTCCAAACAGTTTACGGACAAGCACTTTCTTTTTTTAAATCAAGTAGTGAATTTCTACACAATAACAACCCAGTCTCCCCTCACACTTTTAATAGCTGTGCCCTGAAGCTCATGTCCAAACATATCCTTGGCCTCTTGGCATTACAGCACTAATAGACAAATAATGATACAATATGCCTAACTATAATTGCTATTATTATCTACATTTCCCTGGCAGGCATTTTACATAAGGTTTAAATATTACGACTGTCCAAAACCTTCAACTACTGTCATGCTTTGTAAATGAAGAAAGATTCTGTTATCTCATCTAGCCTGGAAACACCATGGGATCACTCAGGAGGAAGGGAAAAATGTCTGGACTCAATGTATAGTGAATTGACACGTTAAAATAACTGTGATGCACTAGCTGCAAATGTGTACCCCTACAGAATGTGTCAATTGTCCTCTCGTAGCACATCTTCAGCCTAAAACGTAACATTTATCTATTCTACTGCCTAGCCTTAGAATGAACAGCACCATAGCCTAGGTTGCTAGCAGCGCTGCACTGAATACCTGGAGTTGATACACTTTGTCCAGATGTGTTCCAGCTCCAGACCAGCAGCCTCCAGTTTCCTGCAGTGCCAGTAAAAGAACTATTTGAGAAGCACAAGTTAAAACAGGAACCAGCCTTCTACATGCCTGCTTTAAAAGGATTCAAGCTGTGAATGTGAAGGTTTGCGGTTTCCCTTAAAGCAGTTAAAGTAATGCTACACCCAAAACTATCTTCTGAGTAACAAACACTCACCCATTATTAACTTAAAAGGCAACTGTAAAATGTACTCTGCTGACACTACACCTCCTTCATAGTGTGTATCTTTGTTGGATACACAAAATACAGTAAGTACAAAGACATATAGAACTTGTTTATCTAGGCCATCAATTATTATAATTGTTTAATAGTTTGTTGTCACTTTACTGAATGTACACACAGAAGATGACAAAAGAAGAAAAATAAAGTGATAATAAATAGTGATAATACCAGACACAGTTGGGTTTCTTGCTTCTAGGCTATGTAACTGATTCCAGAAACTCGTTGGAACACACAAGCTAGAGCTTTTGTCAGGAAAACCCAGGAAGACTAATTAGGAATGACTCCAAAAAACTAAGCAAAGGCAACTACAAACACAATGCATCTCTTGCTTAATGAAACACACAAGCAGAAACTCCCATTTCCACATTTCATTTGTGCCTTGGTTAACATGGCTGGATAAAATAATGAAATAACCCGAGGAAAGGCTACAGAGATAACAACTGTGTGTTGTTTCCAAACTTTATATCCGTCATTTTCATCTCTGTAACTAGCATTTAAGACACGGAGCCCACGGCTTATTTTGTGAGCCATTCACTGAACAATGTCGAACCACACACAGATGGTCCTGTATGTACAACATTGTTTGATGTGGACACAAGCCTCTAGCGCAGAGAGCTCATCTGAAAAAGCAGATTCAGACAATAAACTACTGCAATATACATAAATAAAAATCCATAATTCACCGTAAAAGTGCTGCAGAGCCCAACTAGTATTACTACCTGTATATGCACGACTGGAGAACTAAAGTAACTGTTTAACCCAGTTAGTTGAAGCTTAGTTCAAGAAAGCAAAGACTTTGTTGGGCTGATCATGTCTTGCATTCAGATTTCATCACATTTGCCAAATCACTTCAAGCACTGACCTGCAATTTATTTTGACGTTAGAATAAAGAATATAGAAAACAAAAACAGTGCAGTTGTACTTCGTATTGTCTTTTAAACACCATCTTGTTTTAACCTCTTTGTTCCCCCAGAAAGTATTTAAAGAGATTCTGTGCCTGCAATGACATATTTAACTTAGTATTTAATTTTGTAGCCTTAAAGTTGACAATTAGCTAAATCACAGCAATCAAAGCAATCAAATATCATGTAAATAATTTAACAAATTGCACTTCTAGCTAGTAAGGCGTTATCGAGGCTAGCATTAAGCTAACCTGTATGACCTGCTATTCTTAGCTAATTACTAAACTCTCAGATTGTGTGTTGTTTTTTAGCGTTTTTAATAAAATGAATAAATAAAGTCATTATCATGCATACTTGTCGTTTTGGCATCTAACATATACAGTTAAATGTAACTGAACCAACTGTTAGCAAGATGAAGACATCTCTAATTAAGCTAACTTTTACCCGCTAGCTTAGTCTCATTTAACTAAAAAGAAGAAGCTTAACGTCTGATCTCTATTTTCTAGTTACCTTAACATTCACCTGCAAACTTCTGCTAATCTCCGAAAGAGTTTGGAAGAAAAGGGGGGAGCGAGGTTTTCCTCCTTCCCTCCCGGAGGAGCTCACCGCAGCATCCTCACCTTTTCAGCGTCAGCACCTCACGCGTCAAGCGGCAAAAAGCGCGCTGCCACTGAGCAAAGGCAGAAAACCAGAAAAAAAAATCCTCTAATTACAGCGAATAAAACCTGCGGGCACCTCAGCAACGCGACGTCAGGTTGTTGGACCAGTTCAACTGGGAAGTGCAGTGTTTTCATCCAGGAGACTGGGCTGGAGAGAGGGAGCGTTTGTGAATCTGGGCTGGTTCAGGATGAGGAGGGTGAGGGTGTGTGTGTGTGTGTGTGTGTGTGTGTGTGTGTGTGTGTGAGAGAGAGACGTCAAATGGTCAAAGCATAACTTAAAATCAACTGCTAATTGTTATAGACTATAATATTTTAAAGGAAATTGTCCTACTACTGTGTGCATCACAACACAAATGATTCAGCTCCTAAGTTTATTTCTCAGTTGCTTAGTATACTATTAAAACCCAGTTGTAAGAGCCACCATTCATCTCAAAGACATTGGACGAAGCTCAGCATGGTCAGCGTGTTTCTTTCCATCTCCATCAGGTGGTAACAAGCTCTCTTTATAGCTTGACTTTTGGCTGGCATTGTAAACTATCAGGAGAACAATGAAACACCGAAGAGCGGAAACACTCGCAGAGCTAATCAAGCTGATGGCAAGTGACCTTTTACAAAGACCAAAGTCTCTTAACTGAGTTGTCTTTCACCTCAAGAGTAATTGAATAAAGAAAAATCTATGAGGTTATCAATAAAAGCAATCATCAGATAGTGCTATCAATTTCAAGTATTTCAACAATTGGTTGCCTTCTGTTATTGGTCGGAGAAAGAGCGGCGTCAGCTGGTATGAGGGTATTGACAGGGACGCGCAACAGGAGGCAGTGAGGCTGTAACAGAGTTCCTCTAATACGATTTGTCATCGTTCTCCACAGATTGATGTTAATTGGGTTTTCTATCCACTCACTTACCTTTGGAGGTCATTGCAAATTGGGTTCTCCTTCGCCTATTCAGCCATAATAGACACAGCGTGTACTCTTACAGACTCAGTGTGACCTAAACTGAAGCATCAACTCTGAAACGAGCCTTTGAGCTGAGAGTTAAAGGTCCAGAATGAACAGTGAAGAGAAAGATGTTGCGTGCATAACGAAAGTCAGTAAGGGTTGTCGGTTTTGTGCAGTCAGCTGATTCCTCTGTGACTTTATCATTAAGCATCCTGGACTGACAACAGCAAATACAATAGTGGACAACAACAATGACACACAATTACCCGGAGGACAGAGTGACAGACTACATCAGAGAGAGGCAGGATCAGACGGGGAGACGTAGTAACGTAATGTGAAGATGGATAAAAGGATAAAAAGCTGAATCAACGGATTATGGACGGACTGCACATGATATAATGGACATCACATGTTATCTCTGTCACCACTGCCGCCAGCTTTTGTTGTCTTATTCTGTCAGGCTAATTTTACAAATTCACATCAGTCTCGTTCAGCCTTCAGTCATTAAGCGGGAAATGCATTTGTCGCCACCTTGTGGTCAACAATTCAATTACTCTTTTAATGACTTGGAAAGAGAAATCAGACAAGCTACTGGGAGGCTCTAGATGCCAGGTTTAGAACCACTGCTGCGCTGCATAATGTCCACCTCCTCTGATGTCCTCCGTCTGACTGTCTTTCCTGCCTACTCCACACTTCAGTCTGCATTTTCACCCACTCCCCTCTGTTCTCGCCCTTCTGTCTTCACTTTGACCTGTGGCTGTCTGAAGGACTGATTCAGAGGACTCCTCTCTCTCCGGGCCTCTTTTGTTGTCCGTCCTCTGCTTCTGCCAGAGCTGTTAAATCAGATATGACAGCTATGCTGAGAAACTGGTTGTGTTCTCTTCCTTGCATTGCTCCTTCAAAATCATTCTCTGTTAACTGCTTTGACACCACATTTACATGCCTTTGTCTAAACTCAATTCCAAAAACAATGTCAGTTACGTAATAAGTAGTAATATTCTTGTTAATTTCTTAGTTAAGGTGCTAGGTCACAGCCTAAAACAACCACAGAGAATGTTTTAATAGCTGTATCAGCCATTTCAGATTAAGCAAACTAAAACTTGGACCATACTCAAGGAGCGCACACAGGATCATATTGAGCAACGTGTCTTCTAACTCGGCCAGATGTCAGAGGTCTCTCTGTGCAGTGGTACACAGCTACATCGTTAAACTAACAGTGGATCAGTGTAGGTCGGCTCGTGAAGTTGGGTGTTCATAGTACCGTCCTTTCGTTCCCATACGAAAGCACAGCTGCTAACTCACCGCGACAGTGAGAAGTTTGAGCGAGACATGACAACACAAAAAGAAACAGAGAAACAAGATAATGGCTTTATATTCCTGTCACAATGATGCATTACACACAATTCAAGTTCTGATTAACAACTCAAACATCGCAGATGTGATTGGGTGTATTAGTCTTGCAGAGACCCAATCGGTTCATAATACATTTTAAAACTGCATTAAAAACACTAATAGTGTGATGATGTGGGGTCATTTAACAACGTCAGGTCAAGTCTCCTTTACATCATATCAAGTTCGCAGTATCTCATTATTATTGCACAGATCTCCTTGGAAGTTTTACACATACACAGACAGTTAATATACACAAACATACTCCTCTTACATTGTTCACATATCTAGTACCTGTAGGAGTAACAGAGCTCGTCAGTCTGCTAATCACAGAGCTTTCGTGCCTTCAGATTTGATCTCAGAGAATTTCATGGTCAAATTCCAGCTGCATTGATTGCTTCTCCTAAGCATTCACAGAAAATCACTTGAGCCACAAATGGGCACTTTGTTCTCAGAGCAGCAAATCTGAAAATGCAAATGAATATATTTTCACACATATGCATTAATCCTACAATGTCTGCTTGTTAGCTTGTCCTTCCTACTCCCTGAGAAAATGAAATGGTTGTAAAACAAAATGTCTAGAGAGCATTGTGTTGTTTACAAGGCTAGACATATTTAACAGTTACTAGATTATTAATGACCTAATCACCATTTATCTATGTTACTGCCTTTCGTTAGCACCAAAACGTTCCTACTGATTCCTGACAAACATGTTCACTGATTCTTAGAAACATTTATAATACAAAACTAATTCAAATATACAGTACACTCGGTTATTCATTGTATCTCTGGTTTTAAGTCACAGACAGGATCGTTAGCAGTGAGGGTTTAGTGTGTGCATAACAATGTGAAAAGCAACAATAAAAATCAACTAACGAACAGGATGTGTGTCCTGTTAGGATTTAGACACTAAACTTTAAATTGGATAGAAAGTAAGACCCTACCAAACAATATTCCACTTTTTCCTGAATATGAAAAGAAAAACTAAATGCTAAAAACTAAATCACTAAACACAAGTGCTCCCGTACTGTATAAATATACTGCTCATTCCCTGTAATGAATTAGGTGAAGCAGAATGAGGTTACATGTTGAGTTAATTATGCAAATATGCCGAAAAAGGCAGATTTGCCTTTCGTTTTTCATTTACACATAAAAACTTACTGGTTTCAGAGACCTTAAATCTTCTTAATCCTAAATAGACATAAACATTTGACTGGGATTAATAGTTATTGTTTAATAGGACAATCAGGTTTTAATATGATAGAAGTGTAAATAGTACACAAAGACAAAATTTTAAATCTTGTAGTGGTACTTTGCATAAGTTCTTCTTTCATTATAGGATAAAAGAGTTGGGCTGAACAGCAGACATCTGGCTACAGGGTTCCCCTTAGATCGCATGCTGGTGTAGATTACCACTGTATAAACAAGCCCTAGATTAGGTATCAGTAATAGGAGCACAGGTATCACACAGTCCTTGCCCCTGCCCGACTTGAAAGGTGTGGGCCTTTGTCTTAGATACTGCTCTAACACCTGATTTTGTCCTTGACCGGGCCTTGAACGTTTTGAAACAACGCCTCATCTCTCACATGCTGCCTTGAGAGACATTTCACAGCCACCATTGCTCAGACACGTGAGACACAGTGAGATGTTTAAATTCACATGGATGCAGTGTGTTCCATGAGCTGACTGCATAGCTCCATGATTGATCCTGCTAATCTTAACCTTTGATCCTATTCACTGTATCTGCAGGCGGCAATACTGCGGACATTTATACTGCATTAGCATTAGAGCATTAGTTAAGCATTTCATTTTTTTTGGAGCACACACAAACAGGCCTAAGTTGAACAACCAAGATGAAACAGCGACGTGTGTAAGAAAGCAAATAAGCCTATTTCCGAAATGTCAAACTGCAGAATTTGACATCAGCACGTTTCCTAGATTAGCTAATCTTTCACACACATCATCTCTCTGACGTAATTTTCTTCAGACAATCCACGATGTCATCCCCGCTGACCCAGGGGATTATGTTTGCCTTGAACCTGGCTGCCTGGGACTGCTGCATCTCTAGCAGCAGCCTGTGCATGGGGTAACCCCTCCTGGGAAAGGCCGTGTCCTGGGGTCCCAGAGCCAGAGAGGGGCAGATGTCATTGGCACCATCTCCAATATAGAATACTTTCTGGAAGGGTGAACCTCCACACTCCTTTTGCCGAATTGACAAATATTCGCGAAGGATTACCTGTTTGCACATGTTATCGGGACAGCGGGAGCAGGAGTGGGAGTGGAAAGGGAGCACCACAAGTCGGCCAGTTATGTCAAAACTGCCAGGGTTAGTGAAAATCTTCCGGAAAAGTTGGCGCACCCCAGCGTGCTCCAGCCACGTCTCAATGAAGAACATGTTGGCGTCAGAGATCACCACCAATTCAAAGTCCTCTTTGTGGCCCTGCAGATACTGGAAGAGGTTCAAGAGTCCAGGTGTTGGCGAGATCTGCTCCACCGCGGCCTGGATGGAGTCCTTTGTCACGCCCTGGTCGGCCATGTAGGCCAAGATCTTCTGCGTGAACTCAGTGTAGTAGCCCTCTCTGTAGCTGCTTTTCAGCCAGTCAGGGAGCCTCTGGCCTGGCAGGGTGCGCACCATAGTGTCGTCGCTATTTTCATTGATGATGGTCTCGTCAAAGTCGAACAACACCAAGAAGCGCCGTTCCCGCGGCGATGCGGGAGGTCGGTATGACGGGGCTGTCATCTCTGGGGTGCGGAGGAGGCGACCAGTGGGTCCTCCTTAAAAAAGGAGGCGGGAGGAATGGAAACACTGTCAGAACAGTTTGTTTGTTGGTCAAGGAGAGCATCACTGTTTTATTACACTCTAAAAATAAAATGTTAATGGCAGGATGCCAAAAGGTCAACAATTAGACTCAACATCCAACTATGTCGAGGGTTCAATAAAACCACGGCAGCAAACCACGCAGGGCTGAGGACACATCAAATAGTATAAATACCCTTAAAAGGCTTTAGGCTGTATATGGTTACACGACTAAAGGAAGGAAGTAGATTGTAAACAGGACATTCCTCACACTTGAAAACGAGGATAGAAGAGTAAAAGTAAAGAACTATTACTAGGTTTTTATGTCATTAGCAGTTAATGAATGTGCAGAAGTTTAGTTAGTTTGCTGGTCTGCAGCATTAAGGTGCGTGTTAACATGTGGATTTGATCGACCTTCATTCACAGAACCGTGCTTGTTGAAAAGCAAACGGCATTTCAACACAAACACCTCGTACCTACTGTTCAGCACGGCCGGGAAGGGGAGCGGCGCAGCGAACGACCACTTCAAGGTATTACTGCGGAACAATGAAAAACAGACATGGTCATATATGCATAATCCTTCCGGCACAGATCCCACCTTCTGTAACTAAGTTCTGTGTCCTAATGTCGTTAAGCATGTTTGCACATATCACACATAACATGGTTACGACACATGTACATGTACATTTCAAACACGATTTTCCTCTCAAGGCTCAACTACTTTTAAATTCTGCTTCCAGACAAAGAATATCAATTTGGTTTCATGTACAACTACAGTGTAATGTGCTGCATAATGAGTATTTTGCTATTGATGGTTAGGGCTACAGCTAGTTAATAATCTAGGGCCAGAGTTCGTTCTAATAATTGTAATTTTAATAGTAATATGTGGAAAATGTTGTGTGTGGACGTGCACAGCCTTTATTGTGGCACAAACGTTTGACAAAAACTCAATGCACTGCTGCAAAAGACAGCAATAAACTAAACTCAATAAAAATCAACAACGGTGCCATTAATTAAACCGCTAACAGATGAACCTCTGCTGAAAGATGCTGGACATACAACACCAGCAGTAAGAGAAGCGAGCTGCACAAAGAGATTAAACCAGAGGACGTCAACAATGTCTGAATTATTTAAATACTGTGGACGTTAACTCACTTTCCAAAACTGATGAATAGCTGAAGTCAGTTGGCAACAATAAATAATTAACGTCTCTTTGAAACATTTACATCTGCCTCAATAAGGAAACAAAAACATGAAGGTATCAATCATTTCATGGCATCACTGATCCCAAATAGACCAAGAGTACTTTTATTTTGGTACTTACGTGTTTTGTAGTTTCCAGTCCTCATCTTTTACTTACTCACATATTTCTAGGTATTGCTGACATTTTGCTATAGGCGCTTCATCCACTGGCGTAAAAACAGACCCTTCACACCTAGACATTACAAACCCCCCCCATGCGTCCGTGACGGGCTGCAGTTGATCTGGACTCGCAGGGGGCTGCCATGAACACAGCCCTTCATTCATGCACGCCATGTTTTCAAGACAATAACAACTCAGTGACGTCTAATAACAGCAGCTGGTTCGCTGCACGCTGACCCGAAAGCCCTGCACCCTGCAGTTCGCTGCTCTGGCGCATGGGACCGAGTGACCGCACGGCCGCTCTCCCACAGCAGCGCCGTTATTTATAGTGTACATTTACACTCTAAGCCGTCTAATTATACCCAGCAGCGCTATTCCTGTCTGGGAGGTTACGGCTGAAAGTCATTCCTGGGGATCTGTCAGGTGGGGCGGCCGAGTAGCGGCCGGCGCCGCCGTGCGCGTCCGAGGCGCAAAGATCGAAAGGCACGGCTGCAAAACTCGACAGAGAAATTAAAGAGGAAGGCTGAATATGAGGAATGAGGCAGAGAGAGGCGGGCCTACCGGTGGAGGCTGGAGAAGGAGCGGTGGCAGAGGCTGCGCAGCACCGGCTACAGCATCCCAGTGACGCGGCACGGCTTTTAAAGGAGACTCCCGCAGCAGCGACGAGGGTTTTCCCATTTAAAGCCTCGGCGTTAAGTTACCGGTAATCTGGGTAACACAGAGCATCCGCCCTGGCTTTTCAAAGTAAAGTAAATACGCCGTAAAACAGCTCAGCGTGTTGGATAGTAGCAGATTTTAATAGTCAGTGCTGCCTTAGAACCATATGAAATAAGAGTCCGTGGACACTTTAACAGGACTGAAACAACCTACAGAAAAGCTTTAAGGTCTAGTTTTCTTTAGACAATAAAACAAGTCACAGACCCAGGGGCCTCTCAGTGGGACACGAACCACAAGGCTAAGACACAAACTGACAAGAAAGAGAGAAAAGAACAACAGGGAAAAACAAATGAAGGACAGAAGCAGCATGACAACGTTACTGCATGTGTCTGTATTACGTTTGCAGTTGTCCATCTAAAAATACATGCAGGCATCCGTGTGGGTCTGTGCCAGCGCCAGCTACGACTGTAAGATGATCTCCAGCTGGGTATCTGCTAATTTTGTAAGAAGAAGAAGTAAAAGTATCTGTTGTGCAAAAGGGCTCAGAGTGAGAGAAGCTGAATGTCTGCCTAGAGTGACAGGAGATAGTGAGACTAGCGTTATCAGTGCATCTGAACTTTCAGCCTTCATTACACCCTGTCCATGCTCAGCAGGCCGATCCGCACCCTTTGATTGCGGTCATTCATTGACAGCGTACAGTAATTACATTTCATCGGCGTAATGTGTGCATTCTATGGCCCTTGCACTCAGCTTCACATAGTTTTCTACTTTTCCTGGGTTTTTGTGGATAAAATGCTAAATATCAAAGGGTTGAGCACTCAACTGCCTTCCTGTTTGTGATCCAAGGACTAGTGTAAACATATAAATGTCAGCGTTGGTCATTAAAATCCAACTTCAGTCACTTGTGATCAGAAGATAGTCGTGGGAACTTCCTCAAGTTTTGGCAACTGACCACTGAGCTTCTCGGACTGGCTCAACAAATACTATCTGACATTACGGAGATAAAAAGGAGCAAAAAGACTCACAGTCTGCGACGTTACATGACAGGAACGTGGAACAGGTGGCTACTTTCAAATCTCATTGTAGTAGAGATCCCTCTGTAGTATTTGAATCACTTTTTCAAACGTACGATCCTTCACTCACCACAAGATGTCCCTCGCTGCACAAGTAAACCCGTGACACGGCCCAGTCGCTCCATTAACCAGGTTTCACAGTAAAACCAGCAGGTGGGTTTACAGTTCAGACTGATCCTTGTACAGCACATTGGTAAATTACTGTAACACTCCACAACAGTTTTATAACAACGGACCACGTTTTATTATGAAGGTTACATTTTGGCAGCTGTGTTAAATTGCATTATAATGTTTACATTTGATACAAACACGTGTAAAACATGAAAAAAACAAACATTTACCATTTGTGAACTATCTGTCGACAGGAATAACAGACACCGATGTGTTTACACTCGTCTTTGCCAGTAGGAATCTGCTCAGCGGTCACACAACAAACAACATACTGATCAGCTACACCTTCATCATGTGGTTACACTGTGTTGAGACGTTTGAAAGTACGTCTCAAAAATCTAAACCTTCTACATATGAACATATGAGCTGGAGTCCAGTTCCTGCTCCGAATCCACATCAGCTCTTACTTCGTATTAGGAACAGGAAACCTGGCAAAACCCTACAATCCTTGTCCAAGTGGCCAAAAGAAAAACATGTCACCAATATAACAAACATAAACCATTATCTGTGAAACCTTGTTGCAAGTGCTCTTGGGAAATCAAAACAACGTAAGCTGCACAGGGACACAGATTAGAGAGACACAAAGCAGGACCGAGGGTGGACGGAGGAATGTGAGACGCTGCTCTGATCTAAGTGCAGGGAAAACGCTCGCGGTTGCTTCAGGAGCTTCTTCTGTGTCACGGCATTGAATTACACCCACAGCTGGACAAAAACGCGAGGACGACTGAGCTCAAACGCCACAATTCAAGGTCATTCATTTAAAAAGCAGATGGTGCAAAAACAAAGATGACAGTGTAGAGAGAGCTTAGTTAGTCCCCAGACCTTCAGGATGTACCGAGCGCAGAATCACAGAGAGCGCTACAAATGATTAGGACATGAAACTAAGCATCTTCTTGTTTTTAACCTACTCCATGTTAACCAGGCACAGTCACAGTACTGATCTCAAGTTCAGCATGACGTTGCATGGAAAAAAACAGGAGTAATCGCTAAAGAGGCACAAATGAGTCAGATAAGAAAAACAACACTTTCCCCACAGAGATTTTTTTTTTAACCAATAATCAAAGACAATTTCAGTTACTAAATGCGTCAGTATGATGAAATACTGATGATTTGAATGAAAACCCTCTTAACGAATCAAGTCGTTGTGCCTTTATTTTCACAGTGGTGGTTGAGGGCCTCGCATCACTTTGTATAATTGTCTGAAAATGCATCTATAACAAAATATACGTCATAGTAATCAATTTTCATAATATCTAGTGGGAAGGTTTCTCTATTTTTATTTAACTACACTGTCCGGTCATGTCATGATTCCTCTAAAATGCGACAAAACAGCGTTTGTAAAAATACACCCTGCACGATAAACCTATTGCACAACACGACGCAACATCCGTAAATACTGACAAAGTCAAAGAATTCGTATCATCTTGTTTTTCTGTATTTTTCCATTCATTTAGTTTGACAAACAGGAGGGAAACGTGTTGAGGAAGTGTTTGAAAAATACCATTTCAATGACCCCTCTTGCTCAATCCTTTGCTGCCTCCGCTTCCTCTGTGGCTCCTTCTTTTGTCTCGCTGGCAGCAGATTCTGTTTTTTCCACTTTCTCTCCCGGCTCAGCGTTGGACTGCGGCTCTTCCTCTTTCTTCTTGGGTTCAGGAAGGAGGATGACTTTCCCGATGTTCTGGCGCTCGTGCATGCGCCTCATGGCATCGGCCACCTGGGGAGACACAAAGTGCATGTTTCTTTTAAACCTACATGTATTGTCCTTGTTGAGATATATGAATACAGGAGAACGTCAGGATGAATTTTTATTGGTGTTGCTGCAAGCGATTCATGTGGAGGAATGATTCATGAAAGGAAAACAGTATCTCTGCCTCAGATGTAATCTGTTTCCTGCAGATATTCAGTAGCAGTGAGTCATCTCAGGTCTGTCAGAAACATTTATCTTAAAGAAATACAAATAAATAAGAGCATGAAACACAGCGTGATCAGACTGACCTCCTCAAAGTGATAACATGAGTCTATGTGGGGCTTGATCTTCCCCTGGTTGTAGAGCTCCAGCAGCTTCAGCATAGTCCTGCTGATGAGCTCCTCGTCGGACAAGTGGCCCAGGTGGAAGCCGGCGATGGCTTTGTTGGCCTGCATCAGCTTCAGGGTGTTGAGAGAGAGCTGGTTGTACCAGGTCTTTGCCATGGCCAACAGGTTCTTCCTCTGGCCCGTCACACAGTTGGCGGCACCTGGAAGAAAGACAGAAACACACCATCTTTACACATTGTGCTTTTATATGGGTACAAAAGATTTCGCTCCCCTTAGATCAGTTCAAGTAAAATTAGTTCCACACCGTGTACACATATAACGCATGTCAAACAAATGTCAATAAAACTAAATTCACATAAAACAAACAGAAACAAAGGGGGGAAAACCCATCATCAACACATTGTGTTGGTTTCATGCAGCTGTATCCAATTCATCCAACAGTGGATGTCAACAACACACTGTCACTTTCTGTCACCTTTCCAACATGAACATGGTTGAAGTAATGGAACATTAAGTCATTTCACTCCCTTGAGTCATATTTCTTTCGGATGGTTTTGTTAAATCTCAAACCAAGTACTGGATCCACGTTAAAAGACGAGGCGCTGCCTCTCACCGAACACTACGAGCGTTCCTAGAGGTTTCAGCAAACTGAAACCTTTCTGGGTGTCTGAACCGCCAAGTGGGTCGAGAACAATGTCCACACCTGCAGAGACGGTCGAAGAAGAACGAAAGAGTCACTGCACTGCATCACTGACCGGACATTAAAAACAAAAGGTTAATGTTCGTGTGTGCCTTTTTTACCCTTTGGGCTGATTTTGCGGACTTCCTCCACGTAGTCTCTGGTGCGGTAGTCGATGGGGTGAGCCACCCCGCCTTGGGTGATGGTCTCATGTTTGGAGGCTGACGCTGTGCCAAAAACAGTCACATCCTGCACAGTCTGACACAGCTGGGTAGCAGCAATGCCCACACCACCTGCCCAAGTGCAGACAGCAGCACAAACACAAATCAGAACATGCAGCAGTTGCAGGTTTTTCCACTTTCAGTATGTAGTAATCAAAGGGTGAAATTACGTCGGTAAGTGCGCGCTGTGTTAGCACAACGCTGCTCTAATTGAACGAGTCCCGGATGACTCACAGATGCTTGCGAACCACCTAAAAATGCCGCCAAGCAGAGAGCGGGTCGACAGACGAACACGCCACCTCAGAGGAAACGACTACACTGCGATACGTAGGGTAATATTGTGATACTCAACTGTGCAAATGTTTGTCTAACACCTCTGGACGAAAGTAAAGAGCAAACCAGCAGACAGAGGTTTGTGGTCTCCACGGCGTGAAGCGTGTTGTCTGGGTGAGCAGACTCGCTGCCGTGAGCTGGCAACCACCACCCGCTCAGCGCTGAACTATGGCCTTGTGACGGTGCCAGACTGAACTCACAGCGTTTGTCACATGCCGAGTGGGTTTATTTGCTGTAGCCCCTTTAATGTTTCATGTCTCCTGTTCGTCCTTTTCCTAATGTGAGCGATTCTTCGTTCCCTACAGTAAATCGACTTTTTGCTGGAGCCGCTGTTTGAAATGTCAGGTGTTGCCGAAGCAACCGAGCCCGATAACGATCCTGTTTGCCATTTTATGAATACGCTCTAATGAAATGACACACACACCATCTCCACCTTTCACCTGCAGCCTCCTGTTTGATCCTTTCAGAAAGCTGATTAGTGAGCTGGACCGAATGAGAGTGCGACTCTCCCTGTAACTCACAAGGCTGGTGACGATGATTGTTGGGTTTGTTACCCGTCAAACTTAATGTCTACGCTGTATTTTGTATAAATTTTCTTTTCAACGCATTTTTCTTTCATTATTTGTTTCAGCATCGGGGCATCACACATCACTAATTTGATTATACATATGAAACCATTCCAAACTGGCTGCATTAGGTCTTACTGTACCTGCTGCCATGTGTATGAGGACACTCTTGCCCGGTCTCACACTGGCCATGTCGAACAGCATCATGTACGCAGTCATGTAGTTAATGGGGAGAGCGGCGCCTTCCTCGAAGCTCATCTCCTCGGGCATGAGGTATGTGCGCTTCGCAGGCACAACGACCAATTCCTGCCACGCGCCGCTTCGGATCAGCACGATGACACGGTCTCCCACCTGAGAAGCAGGGAGAAAGTTGTTTTGTTTACACTGGTTATCATTTCAACACAGGCCACACACATCAGATAGGAATCAGCAAACATCAATGAGCACTGCATCGAAATAACGTGAGAACTCAGGGGAAATCCAAAGATATATGAAAACAGCATTACATGCACGGTACTGGGGTTAAAGGCCAAATGAAGGTGAAGGGAAGAACAAGTATGTGGCCATAGTGAATTAGCTCTCGTCTTGAGTGAGACACTGATGAAGTTTTTTTGTTTTTCACCCTCTGTGCCATCAAAAGGCAAATTGAGGTCAAGCAGGAAGTTTGATGCATCTCTGTAGCTGCACAACATGAAAGCGCCAGATCCCTTTATTACACTGCAGCTCTGCTCCGAGACCCACGTCGCTGTGACAAAGCAGGATCATGTTACAGTTTATGAGCTTGTTGGTAAAACAAAATCTAAACTGCTTGCAACAAGTCATTGAGGTGACATAAATAAATAAGTATCCAGATTTAAGATCGCTCTGGTTGCTTGTAGATATTTAAATATTTGTTGGGCCACATTTGTCCAAACTCTTACTGCACATGAGCTGCTTTCTGTCAGACATGTTGATAGAAAACCATCACCAACGCAACCACACAGGCTGAAAAAGTGAGGGGCGTTTCCTGCTGAAGCCACGCCCACTTCCTGCTGCACACAAACCCATGACACAAGCAAATATTCACACACACAAATTTGAGCAGATCTGTCAAGACGAGAAAAATACTAATAGTTCACATGTTGGTGAGGTTGGTGTTTAAACACGAGGCCTTGTTTACGTTGGGGTTCATAACATTTCTGGGCATAATATCAAGTAACATGTAACAGTAACACATGTTACTGTAACATGTAGAGTCAAATCTACTTGCAGAACAGATGATGCCGGTGTGTTTTGCAGACACTTCTGTGGCAGGACCCTTCAGAACACATGAGCATCCTGTGCAGCAGCCACACCCACCTCCTGGGCTCATCTGGCTTCACTTGATGCTAAGAATTAAACTGTGACCCCGCCCAGATTCTACCACTAACCCCCGTCCGACCTCGGCCTGACCGCCTGTCTTCCAGCCTACTCTGAAACGCCTCAGCCTTAACCGTTTCTGCCTCCATATCTTCACGCTGCTTCCTGCACTGCTGCAATCTCGGGTTGGTTTTTTTTTTTTTTGAGGCGACTCATGTTTCACCGTGTTCCTTCATTAAACACAATTCTCCTCCTACGGGAGTAAACGTGGAGACAAATGGGTGAGATGGGAGTGAAGAGAGCAGAGGAGGAGGGAAATTCCACTGACACTGAAGCACAAGGAGGAGCTTGAGCAAAAACACAGTTAACGCACATGAAATCTCAAGAATAGCAATATATCTTACACATACAGACAAAAACCGACGTCTGAGGATGACGCAGATATTTGTCCTACGCACCCACATATCTGTTATTGACTAATAAAAGACATTTTGAGAGAGACTTACAGTAAAACAGTCACAACTATGGAAAACCAGGAAACCCTGGTGCAAACAAGCCACAATCAGTGCTTCGTACATATTTACATAAAACCCTGGAGGTTGCTCAACAACACGTCTCTTCTTCTCGAGGCATTTCAGGAATCCTCACAGATCTGCTGCATCTGTTGTTTGGGTATGAGAACATACAGAATAACATCTCGTGGGCAAATGTTTTTGATACTGGCGCACACCCGCGGGCCTCTTGGGCTTAAATGGACAAAACGGAACATTTTCGATATGTAGAAAAATGTCGGGAGCGGTTAAAGGAAATCATTAGTTCCTCCCAGAGTTATGCCTGGGAGTCATCTGGTACTTAGATTAGCACACCAAGCACAGATGCCCTGAAAAGTCCTGCTGCTCATTGAGTGGTGAACGTTCTCCATCCTCCACACACGCACTTCAAGTAAATCTATAAGGAGTTTGAGCAAAAGTCTTCAGCCACTGCATCTGGAAAAGTGTGTGGGTGACTTGATTTACATCCCAGGAATACACGGCTGAATATACTGTGTGTCAACCTTTCAGCGTCTTTAAAAAGCAGAAACGGCAGAGCGGCGCAAGCCAGGCTCTAAGAATTTAAAGGAAGCATGTAAGTGCTCCAACCCAATAAATGTAGCTTTATGAAATGCAACTTTTGGAAGGCTTTTATGAAACAGATGATAAACCTAAGGCTCTAGTTCCCGATAATCGTTGTGCAGAAAGTCTTTTTTAAATAGATAGACATTCTATTACATCCAAGCTATGAACAGACACTTGAAGAGAGGTGAGAGGAACCGTTGACTGGCTGTGCTTTCATTTCTCCAAGAGCGCGCGTGGCTCCATGACTTCCCTAATGGAAACTAGTGACCCGGATAATCTGGTGTAGCGCTGGGAAATGATTGCAGCGTGAACCAACGCTTCAAACAGCACAGAGACACTTGTAGTAACTAGTGGATGTACTGAAAACACCCAGTGGCGGCTTCAAGGCGCACGGCTGCACATCATAAGTGCTTAGTGGGTGGGGTGCGCGTCTGTGTGTGCGGCCAACAGGCCTTTACTCACTTTCCTGTCCTCCACCTTCTCCCCCACCGCCTCAATGACCCCGGACCCCTCCATTCCCATCGTGACCGGCGGCGAGGGCAGCAGGTCGTAGAGCCCCTGTCTGGCCAGCAGCTCGGCGAAGTTCAGCCCGCACGCCTTGACGCGCAGCAGGACCTCTCCCTCCTTCAGCTGCGCCTTGCTCTGCGTCTTCACCTGCAGCTTGACTTTGTCGTAGCCCCCGTACCCAGTAAGCACCAGGGCGCGCCAGGAGAGGGGCTGCTCCTCGGCCGCAGGGCTGCTCCCGGGCTCCTGCGGAGCTCCCGAAGGAGGAGAGTCATCCGGCGCCTTCTCCTCCTGCTCAGGCTGCTGTTGCTGAGTTGGAGCCTCCTCGCCAGACATAATAATGATGCGCGCTCTCTAGCTCCTCACCGGTTAATAGACCAGCCTGTGGGCGTTTCCTTACAAAACAATAGGCAACAGGAACCAAATCCAAGCCGTCACAAACTGAGAGGATCTCCACTTAAACAGCCGCGTACTTTACAAAAGATCATTAGTGGGCGGTTTCCTGCCTGAGCTGCGTTCAACAAGTGACCACTGCTGTCAGCCCGCAGGTGCTATAAAGCCTCATTTCCGTTTCTGACTTTCATAATAAAACTATTCAATGTTTCACAACGCTGATTCCAAATTTGTTTCAGTTTCCTCATCTGCATAACCATCAAATGTAAAAGTCACTTTCTTCGTCAAATGAAAAACAAATATTTAAAACATTAAACACCATTAATGCCCCTACAAATAATCAACAGACCACAGGCTAGTTACTCAGTTTAACACATAAAGTTACTTTTAAAGAAGACATAACATTTGTTCTTGTGTTACAATACCAAACAAATATCACTATATACCTACTAATCTGAAAGATTATTAAATAAACAAAATCTGTACTATCAGCGCTTCATGACGCAGTATTTGCTTTGGACAATTTATAATAATACAAAAGACAAAGAAGAAAACAAAATCAAAAGGATTTAAATTTTAGTGGCAAATCATACAACTTCCGGTGTTTGTCTGTCTGTTTTCAGCTGACTTGACTCAGCTCAAAGAAACACTTTTTTCCACGACATGCTCATAGATGTGAGGCCCAGAGCTGCGGAGAGACTCAAAGCCCGGACAGCGGAGCGCTGCGAGTGAGGAGACGGAGAAAAGCTGGAGAGAACACGCAGCTTCTCCACCATCTGGGCCCTGTAGTTAAACAAGCTCATGACTGTAACACGGTGCAAATGTAACCACTTTTGTAAATGTGTTGTTGTTTGTTTTTAAGTTTGATGTTCGAGCTTTTTACACAGACACAGACACACTCATTGTCTTTGAATGCACCGCGTGATCACTGAGTTGGTCAATAGACGTTTTGTTGTCTATATGTTCACCTGGACATTTCGGATTTCAGCCGGATGGTGGCGCCAGAGAGCTTGAGCAAAACAATAGTTCTACTTATCTTGTGAGAAATGAATCATAGAGGATGTCGAGTGAGAAATGACGTTGATCTTAGCTCTTGTGATTCAGGTTAGAACAGTGTAAGCGTGTTAACTATTTGCCTGCCTTAAGTTTCATGAAACAGTAAATGTGTCATCATACGTGTTTCTGCTTAGATTTGTTTGAAATGTCATTTAAATAAACTGGACGCATACATTTCATATGTGCTGTGAAGAAAGTTGTTTGGAACAAGTGTAAGTTCTGCAAAATGCCTGCAAATAAGGAGAACCTCACTATATTAAAGGACAAACGCGTGGATACAAACCGGAAGTAGGGTGATTTGCCTTCAAAATAATAGCACAAAGAACAATTCTATTTAATACAAATAATGACAATAATATTCTCATTAGAGTGCGATTGAATAAAGTGTGTAATCACAAGTGGTAAGATTATTTTTATATAATGAAACTGGGGCTATCAATGAATTTAGTGTAGCTAGAAGTTCATGTTTCATGTTGTAGGTGATGACTTCTCCTAATAATACATTGAAGATGCTGTACGAGTAAACTCAACAGCGGGTACTCGTGTAACTAGCAATGCAATAACTTTGGATTTATTTTGAAACTCACTTCAGGAAACGAGTTTCTAATGACGCTACCTTACAGGTGTCGTCTGCGTCACTTCGCCCGTGGAGCGGAGGAGCGCAGCGTTGCGCAGAGCGTGTGACCGAAACCACATCAGACTGTGGAGCTGAAGTTTTCCATCTGGGGGAGAAACTCATTTACAACTTTTAAACCTGCGGTTTATTTGGATCTAAATGAAAAGTAGGCAGAGATACAGAAACACTCACTGAGACACGGCGCAGGATGGAGAGCAAAGGATTACTTCGCTGTAAAATTGTGGTTGTCGGGGATGCGCAGTGTGGCAAGACGGCTCTCCTACATGTTTTTGCCAAAGACTCATACCCAGAGGTAAGAGGCAGCATTTCATAAACATAGACACGTACGTGACCACTGCAGCACTGGTGCGTAAAACCACACGAACCAAACTACGCAGCGGCTCCCGCCAGTAAACTCCTAAAGTTGAATTCGTCTCCTGAGTTGGGATCTGACTGATGGACATTTATCAGCCCAAACAATGACCTAACGCTCTGTAATCAGCGGTGATTTGCTTGGGAAGGGTTGACGGGTCTATGATGTGCGTTATGCTTAATGCAGACTGTGCTTCTGGCTGCTGTCCGTCCAGTTGCCACAGAAACTATCGCGCTCTGTGCGCTTTCGCCGTCCAGTGGCGCACTGCATCAGTTAGTCTGGTCTGTAAAAACGTGAAAACATGAACCTCAGTGACCCGAGAAATGTTTTACTGAGACATGAAGAGTAAATGTTTAATTTAACGGACTAAAATTCAAAAGTCTAATGTAAACAATCAGAATAATGTGTCTGGATGTAGGGTAACACAAGTTAAACAATTCAGACTTAGATCTTAAATATATGGACCTGCCATGGCTGGCAAATAAGCAGTTAAAAGTTTGAACAGTATTAGAGGAGACATCAGCATCAAATGCCATTAAATTTGAGATCTGCATTCGCTGGCGCTTACAACAGGAAAGATTCACAGTTAACTTAAAACGAAACAAAAAATACCAGGGGAAGAAAACACAGGTTGCCAAAAAGAGTAGCTTACAACATGTGTGATGAACTAAAAGGTGATTTCCACATGTAGAGACTTGCTTGGTATTGGTTGAAACTGAGGACAATGAAATCAAAGCCTGCTCACCTAAATTTCCAAATTTGAAAATAGTTGGTCTCATCTGCTCTCCATGGACGCTGTCTCCTTCCTCTGAGGTTCTATTTATTAGGCTTATTCTTTCAGTTCACGCAATCCTGATTAACCCTAAACTTGTTTGCTTTATGTTGGTGTCACTAGTTTCTGCGAACACTCCTCGGAGCGGTGACCTCATTTTAGCCTCGCTTCTCTTTTCAGAATTATATTCCCACGGTGTTTGAGAACTACACCGCGAGCTTCGAGATCGACAAGCAGAGGATCGAGCTCAACATGTGGGACACGTCAGGTGAGACGTATTTTAGTTTGGTTGTGAGCACATCATGCTAATGTGATGAGAGCATCACACACACCCGTGACGCTGTAACAGGTGATTGAGAGCGTCAGGCTGCTGATTTCCCAGCTGTGATCCAACAAGACAAACGACTGAAATCTTTTAAACACACATTGCTTCTAGATGTCGACACAACACTGACAGACACAGAACTTAAGGTGTTTGAACAACTCCGCTCCTGTCATCACATTCAGAGTCAATTTTACACTTGTAGTTGGTTTTGAAGAGCTACTTCAGCTCCATGAGAGGATAAATAACACGTCACTCAACGCTTGATACTCTAACGCTCTGAAAACACGACTTATTCACAGTTACATTCGGCAGCAGGATCCAACACACGAAACACAAGGTTTAAGGAAGTTGATGTTGCTATTTTGGGTGAACATACGTTGATCCAATCCAACCCCTGTGCTCACATGACCTTTAGCTAGAAAACCAAATGATTCAGGTGAACACAAAGTCAGTAGTTGTTTCTATTCTCATATTGTGTGGAGAACAGTCCTGTTCTTTTAGTCTCTGGATCTACGATAACCTTAAGGGCCTTTCGCGTTTCCACTTACATAACAACACCCGAAAACGTGTTGTCATGCAGACGGAGATCAGCTCTAATGCGCAGCCTGCCATTAACCTCCGCCCATGCAGACCGGCAGAAAGACCAGCCAGACAAGTGGAGATTAAGAGCCGCAGCTGCTGAGGCTGATGCTGCCTGTAGGTTTGCAGTGGGTGAGGCCGCTCCGCCGTGTTTGAACAGCAACCTTCAGAAATTGCTGGTTTATTCACACACACGCCTTTCTCTTATTGAGCTGCGCGGTGGAAAATAATTACGCCATGGCAATGCTTAAACAGTGATTTACTCAGGAACACAAAACAGCTCATCTTTGAAATAAAGCCTGTGCTGTTTAAAGGGTCGTAGAGAAGAATGAACGTGGCCGACGGAGCCCAGCTATGAATGTGGTGTGTCCCCCATCCAGGTCATCTGCATCTGAACATGTGAAACTTTGTCGTGACCAAAACTTGATCCATAAATGTTTAATGGGAGGAAACACACCAATGCTCACCGAACACGCGTAATGTGTTTAGCATTAACACATTTTCACAGACAATAGTCATCTATTAGTGTTTATGCAACTTTAAACGTTTTCTAAATAGTATGTCAAGTTGTAGAAATAAAAGGAAAGAATTGATCTTGGTGGTTTTAAGGAATAGTTAATAATTTATGAGTTTCATCCGCAAATGTACAGACACGAGAAGCTGGAGGCATCCAGCTAAACCATGTGCAGAGTTTAGACCGTCAGTACATGAACAACTTAACCTTAAAGTGTGTTGAGTCTAAATATGAAAATATATGCAACTGCTTTGAGTTCAGCACATTTTCAGAGCAGTCGCCAGCAGAGCGAGATGAACTGGTCCTTGTCTTTATGTTTAGCAGCTGTCGGGCAGACGGACGTAGCCGTGCAAACATTCAAGTGTTATCAATCTCCTTACATTAATTTCAAAGTGCAGAAGTTACAGAATTAATAGGATGTCTGTCAGCCCTGTCAGACAGGGATGGAGCTACATTAAGATGATGTCAGGTGAGCTGGCTTTCTCCAGATAAGCCACTGAGGAGAGACGTGTGCGTGCCTCACAGCGTCCCTGCGAGCTCCTCTGAGTCTCTCCCAGGAGAAGGACGCACCGGCACCCAACTCCCCCTGGTTCCTGCCTCTTTGTATTAATGAAAGGAGGGCGCTGCTCCAACAGTAACACCACAGAGCTCTTTCCGTACTTACAGCACAGTTGCGAGTTCCTGTGCAATCGCAGCTTTGTTTGACTGTGACGAACGCTGGTTGATCTGTGTCTGGGGCCTGGTTCAGGGCAGGAGGGCAAAGTGTTTGTCAGCTGTGGGTTTGGCAGCTTGTGTGACATCATGTGAATCGAACCCGGGGGAGTGAAGCTCAAACGTCAAACAAGCAGGGAAACATCTGTTGGGCTTTCATCACTGAGCATCCGAACAGTTGTTTGGAGTGTTCGAAGTGACAGCAGCAGTACATATAAAGCCACAATTAATGGTTTTTCAGCATGAATTCAAGACAAATATAATTAAATGGCTTTTAGAGGAAGTGTTTCATCTTTATTGCTGGTAGAGGGGTACTAATTATCTATGAGATGTCACATTTAATCAACGAGTGCCTTTTGGCGTTAGAGCATCAAAAATACGCCGAGACTAATATCTGGGTGTAAAAGGGCAGAGTTCCTGTGTGGACAACAGCGGAGAAGATCTGATTAGAAGGGAAGGACCCGGCTGAGCGCTGCTGCACGGAGGAGAGCGCGTTAGGCAAAGCGGCAGAACCAGCCCCCGAGCTGCCTGCTCATTGAAACAAACAGTGGATTTAATTAATCAGGCACTTGTTGTGTGACCAAACACTTGCCCCCTGTCTTCTTTACTCCTCATCACGCGGTGCCACCCACCGCCTCCTCTTCCTCCTGCCTCTTTCTTCTGCCCTGTAGGCTTAACTCACAGACCCAGAGCAGAGCTGTAGATTACGCAGCCTTGTAGCTTCGACTCGGTTCTTTTCTGATGGCACTGAGAACATCACCAATCTGAAGGTCTGGACTCAGGTTAAACAAACTCGACCTCCTCTGTTCGTCTGGTATTTGCCTATACAGTCCATTTTTATGCTATAATGTGCTGATGCAGGGAAGGAGTTCATTTGAATTTAAAACCCTGCTGGGAAGTGAAAGTCTCAGTGGTAAGAAGCTTCAGTACAATTTCAATGTGTAATGGACCTTGTAGAGTCATTACAAGGCAAACGTTAGATTGAATCACCATAAAGAAAAACAAACTAGTCTCACATTGAAAGCATTGTTGATTATGATGACGCAGCCAAAATGAAAAGCTGGACCCTACAAGGCCTTTAATTCTGTTCCCCATTGACCCCATCTGCTATAACAAAGATTTCATTTCTCCATTTTCCCGTCTCGGCACTTCTTCCCCGCCGCATTTTAATTTCATCCATCCTTTCTCTGACTGTCAGCCCCTCACCAGCTCCAACAAGTCAAGGTCAGGAGTCCCACAGTATTGGGGCAGCGCCCTCTCAGCACTCTTACACTTGATTAGCTTACCTTGCGTTTTCTTTGTCTGTCCCCTCCATCTGTCAACGTCTCTCCCTCACTCCCCCATTTTCCCTTTTCACCCACCGCTGACAACTGACAGGAACTGGAGCCCAGTAGAATTTTGCTACTGATTGATTTGTTTGCTACTGATCATCTTGCAGCGTAATATAAACTGATGTCGTTCACTCTCTGGCATCTCTGGATGTGGGTTATAGTCACTACTGCTCCGACGTCACTACTCACCATCATCTGGGCTTGTTCATTACAAACCAATTTGCCAACGTGAGGTCATACATCACATTAATACACTGTGTAGACTCCAGGGCTGACCTTATTCTTCTGCAATCAGCTCCTCCTAATTATGAATGTGCTCTAAAATTAGCTTCTAGGTAATTATGCATCATCATGTTTTAATTTTGAACTTGGCATTAAAAGAGATTACAGTGTGTTTCACGTTTTTGCCATGAGAGTGACGAAACAGCGGAATATTTGATTTAACACAACACCAGAGATGCTAATGCTGCCGTGTCCATCCTGTGATACTATGTCAGTGTTGTGTTTATCGCCGCCCTCGAGGAGTGAAATAAAGGACTGTGTTTAACATTTTACGCACACAGTGACTAATTATGCGGAATAATTTGCAGCTCCACCAACTCATACGGGATGAAATGAAGGCTCATTCTGCTGAATTCATAGAGATCCGGCATGTTTTGGTTGAGCGTCTATTTTCCGACAAGCGGCTTCATGCCTCCCGGATACACTCGTCACGGCGACGCAACCATCCAAAACATGCAGGTTTCACAGCTGAAGGTATGAAACAACTGGCTCGACTGGTGTCACACCTTGCACCGAGCCCACTGAGAACCAAGCAGCTCTGCTTCCCGTTGAAGCATAGCTGCTCACTTCCCTCTTTGTGCTTCCTTAAAGGCTCGATGAGTCAATGAGAACGTGTCCCGACATGTTTTTAAGATGCACGATGACGTTTTACTTACATACTCGCTCACTGTTCCAGTTCTTGCACATATGTGGCCTTTAAAGAGCCTGTTGCCTCCATCTATCCGTCCCAGGGTGACGGAGTCTGTGACAGAGATTGCCTTAACAATCCATCATTCATTCATGAGCGGCTTTTATGACCCCAATTATATGTTGGCTCCTTGAAAGCACTACCCAGATGTGCCCTGAGCGAGCATCTGTGTGTGAGTGGCACCTGGCAGAAATGAGCGCAGGAAATATCTCTGTGTGCTGAAGCGTTTCCAGGCTTTTTGGATAGAAAATGCAGGTGCTGTTAGGATTTTCTGCTAAACGTGTGCAGGTGTGTGCATATGAGTGTGAATAAGCGTATGAGCGAGTGCTCTGACAGGTGAGCCGACTGGGAAACGCAGAGACGGCGAAGTGATACGGCGCTGGGATATAGAGTCGAAGTGCTGCCGTGAAAGCGTGCAGCCGCGTACTGTGGAGGAGGAAACACGCTGAGCGAGCACAAAACGAGCGCCGTGGCTTCCGTGGTCCAGCCTGGACTGAATCTCTTCTGCCCATTACAAACCAATACTACTCTGGAGATCAGAGGCCTGGATGCATCTCCACTCCCTTTCCCAGGAGACTGGTCCGTCTCCCAGCTACTAGAGCATGTGTAACTGCAGCCTGTCTAAAGGAGACACCAAGTCTGGATGAGCAGGCACTCAGCCTTTACACAAGACTCTGAATGAAGTAAACAAGCACAACCTGAAATAGCAATAAAAATCTTTGTAACATAGTAGAATGTGCACAAATACTTGTTTTTTTTTGTTTTGCGTTGCCTTAAAACCATAGCAGCCCAGTTGCTGCATTATGTGGCTGGGAAAAGTAATTACATTTTGCAGTGCACTTTGTTTAGACACAAATACGCAGTGGACACTCAAGGGTTTTATCTATCCATTTAAGATCCTCTCTACCCCTTATCTATAATGCAAGGCGCCGCCATGACCGCTCGATTCAACCCCCAACACCTCAGCCATTACTGAGAGGGCTGAACGCTGAGCAGCGCTGGTGACCCTGTTTCTGCTGCCCCGTGACAGTCGCTCATTTTACTACACGGCCACACAAACAATAGCGATAAATGGCTGAAATGCACTGCGATGTTGAGAATGTTCTTTCTGCCCCTGAACAAGATCAATAATGCTTCATAACACAGTCTCAGAAGAGGAAAATCAAATAAATAGCAAACTGATACATTATAAAACACATTTGAGTCTACGGCGTATAAAACTTATATTACTTGTTGTTTTGATTAGTGAGTGTCTCAGTTTCTTAGTTCTCAGACTTAATTTAAAGTGATCGTGTTTTTAACACTGTAAAGAACAGAAACAGTAGTAAGTGTAATATACACACAAATGTTTGCTTTTAAATCTCTACTGGGAGACACATTTAGCACATTTTAGTCTGCCTCTACCTTCATGTGACCTTGGAAGCTCTTATCTAGCAGTTTACAGCGTTGGCTTTACATTAAGGAAGATGGATGGTTCAGAGGTTCAGACATTCATTGAGTTAGGCAGAGCTGGGGTGAGCGCCGATGTGGAGCAGGAGGCTGCTCACAGGTTGCAGCAGTGAAGTCACAACGGGACCTGAGAGGTGTAATGTGAAGGGGGCGCTCGGGCGACAGTGTGTCAGTTCTGCGGGATCAGCGCTGATTTCAGGCAAATGGTGGCTGTGCGGTTGCGCCCACTGACTCAGAAACATCACATGGACTCACTGTGTAAATCATAACTGTACTAAAGTAAACCTGACTAGACTGGAGCAGAGGTTTGAATTTGACTACTTCCCCTTTCATTCACTTTAAGAGTGAAATAGGTTCAATGTGTGTGGTGGAAAATCCAAATCCGGTGTCAGAATCATGCACATTGTACAAAGACTGTACATCCAGCATCACTCAGGCCTCCACGCTGCTTTTCAACCTATTGTTTTGTCTCCAAGATGAAAATGCGTGCAACAACCACTTCTCGTACTCACTCTCATCGTAGAGGAGTGCAGCGTGAAGCGTTTATGTTCTTGTCTTCACAATTATTTCATTGACTTCCTGGTTAAGAGCCTTTAATTGATAGGGCCAGTTTAAAAGCGTTCCTACTCAGTGGACTCTATTGCTGCATAATAACCATCTGAAACCGCTACTCTTCTATTATTTACCATGTAGATGTATTGTCCCCACACCTCACACTGATTTAATCTCCCTGGGTGGCGTTATTTATACGTTCACAGGGTGAAAGAATGAGGCATTAATCAGTAGCGTTGCATTTCACTGCCATTTCAACTCTGGGAATATTAGACCTATCGAGTCTTGTATGAAAACACAATTCTGCAGCGATTCTTCAAAAGGGCATTACTAGGACAAACAGGGTTTTAATATTAATGAACTGCGCTCTGATGGAGGTTGCCAGACAAAAGTGTCAGAAAGAAAGAATTAATAAGGATTTTCTGTGCACATGCGTGTGTGCGTCTCGTCTGAATCACACCGTCACGAACAGTGAAAAATACCACAGCCAGTCTCAGATTGGCTCTTATCAGTCACTTTACAGCTTTGAGCTTGACTAAACGAAAGACATTTCCCTAAATACAACAGTCTGTGGATGTGTAATAATGTGTTATATCTCTGCAGCATTAAATTCACTAACAAGATTTACTATATTTAACATAGAATAGATAATATGCCTTCCTTCATTTCATTATGAAGTCTGCCTGCTGGGCCTCATTAAAGGTTCAGCATCCAGAACCTCCACTTCTTAAATACTGTAAGTTCTTCTGAGTGAAACTTCGGGGCTAAACCGACACAGATGACCTGTGTGGTTGAACACAGCAAATGCAGATGCTTCCCTAAAGCAAACATCTGTGGCAGAATCTGCAGTCAAATTAAACAATGCTGGTTTAATGCTCCCGTTGAAGACAGTAAATAATAAGACTCAGTACTTTGCACGTGCTTGTTTGTTTTGTTTATCTGTTGGATGTTAAATTCTGGACAGTTTCACTTGACTGCTATTGAGCACGGGTACATGACAGCTGTTCTCGGTGTAATTATCCCAGTGTTTGTTCATTATACGTCAATGAGAGGTTTCCAGTTTGACAACTAAGACAAAAACACCAGGAACGTATGACACATGTCACAACACTCAGCCCACGCTGGCTCATCAGGCTACTTCATTGTCCATTCTCCCATCACCTAAGCATTAAGGCAAAAATAGCAGCTAATTCCGCATGTGAGGATCTGCTGCTTTTGTTTTCCACTCAAGGAATTATATGTTATTACCACGAACAGGATGTGCAAACCTGACAACCGCTGTAATGCGGCAGTGTGTAAATGGACTAAATTACAAGGCTGGTTTTTCACATTAAGTGATTAAAGTATGTTATGCTTCCTATTCTCCAGCTTTAAGTGTCAGACTAAGAAATTTCTCCTTAAAGAAATCCTTCAGGCGCTGAATGGGTCTTTTAGGGCCATGCACATAAGTGGATTGCATGAAATGATGAGGGGATGTGGACAGTAAATACTTACAAGCGTGTTGTTGAAAAGCAGCCGGATGAGAGGAAAAAGGCTTTTTGTAAGGATCAAACATGAGAAACTATGACAGCCCCATGCGGAGTCACAGCATGGCGTTGCCGTTTTCCCACACTGTTGTGCGTCACCGTGCCAAACGATGTGTGAATGACTTCTTTTAAGCAAAACTTAAATGCAAGTTAGTGTGTGACTGCTATCAGTTTCAAACTATGTGCGACACTCGAGTGTGAGTTAATGCCAAAACAGAAATGATATTCTGTGTGATTCCTGGAAACACATAAGCAGTCACCAGTTGAAATGAGTGGCTCAGTTCATGCACTACTCCAGTGTCTCTCATGGGCTCCTTGTTCATTTGAGGGATTTAGACAGAGACAGATGGGTTGAACTTAACCCACGAGGGGCTTCGACCTGCAGGTCACAGACAGGGTCAATGAAGCTCAAAGATCAATACACATTAGCTGCTGCTCGAGTGCTGAACATGGATTAGTTGACGTCTCAAAACATTGAGGTTTGCTGTCTGGAGTGTGCCTGTAACAAAGTCAGGGAGGGATGGCAGCTGAAATAATTTCATAAGCACGACACAGGTCAGAATTTATCTTGATTAGAATAAGATGAAGAATTCTAATATCACACCTACTCTAACAATGGAGTTTTTGTGTGTATTATTCATTTTATGGAAATGGTTAATATATATTTATCACATTACAACATTTAACACCAGAGCCTGACAAAATACACATCAAACATGTACAATGAGGGGGGTCAGGAGCGATGCTTCTAATGCACACACAGAAAGCGAATAAGTATATATTTCACTGTTTGTAACTGTCAGGACAAGCTCCTGCATGTTGACAACACAAACCAAACAGTTGCTATTTATTCAGTCGGCTTTGACATGTATTTGTTTTTGAAGCAGATAAAAAGAGGATTCAAGTGGAGAGGGACCTGATTCTCAGGGGGGGTCTGATGCTTGTTTATTCTGGCAGGGTTTGGGTAGAAGGAACAGAGGAGGACTCTGGCACAACAATAAACAACTATATTAGTGCAGAAGGAGTACCAGCTCACAGAATACACCAGACAAAAGCAATCTGCTGACCTCCATCGACAAGCTGCTGAGCAAACAATCACATCGTCTTATCAGGTGGCTGGTGCTTAGACTGAAGCGTCCCACGCAGCTGGATCAGGTCCGTTCCTTAGCTGTCTGCCATAACAGCTGCTGAGTGGGATCAGCACCCTGGACAGCTCTCGTGCTGAGCATTCATCTATTTACAAGCATCCAGGAGCTAATTCCTCTGTCATGCTGTTATCTGCAGTTACTTACCTAACACAACATGTATAATGGAGAATCGAGCTCCACTTCTATTATTTCTGCTTCGAAACGTGTGAAATAAGTAGCAGGAAGTAGCTTTTAAAAATTACATTAAAGCATAATGGAGTTGTGTCATTGCTATTCTGCATTCGTCCATGCATGGGAAGGTTTGGGAGGAACTAAATCTTAATCTTATGTTTTATACAGAGGGATAAAAAGCAGAGTGCAAAACCCACATTGACTCACATTCTATGCTAGTTGATGTTGTTTCTCATCTTTGTGACTGAATAAGGAAAAACACACAAAACCCTAAGTCAGGCTCCACTTAGAAATGTGAATCACTTCTTGCAGCGTCCTCAAGTGATGAGGTTTTCTTATTTGCTCTGTAGATGTAGTGGCCAAGCGGTAGCTTAGCTTTGATCTATCTCTGTTCAAACTGTGTAAATAATGTCTGCCAGGGTGGAGATATTAATTATTATCACGGTAAGAAGAACTTTGTTTTCCAAAGTTAAAACGACATCTGCAGTTGTGCAATAAAAGGTAAGATATTTCAGTGTTGCAATTGGAAATAACTACCTTGTATTTTACGTCTCCTTATCTCCACATATGCAGTAATACATTTAGGTTTGTGGGTAAATACATCAGTCGTTTTAGTATTTTGCAATAGTCTGCATTAGTTCTAATGATAGCAGGTGACCAAAACACATTACTCTGCATAGCTGTAGCCTATATAGGTCTGGTGTGCTGGAAAAAGTGCTTACTAAGCATCGCTGCAAATGACTTCTTCTACAGCCTCACACCCTGCAGTGTTTCATAAAGCCTTCAGGTGGGCTAGAGTACGAGCTCTGACACTGGCTCAAACCTAAAAAAACTAAATGTCTAAAAATATTAACGTTAAAATATTCTGGGCTCATAAAGAAGCAGCTCCAGCGGATCGTTACTCCGACAAAGGCCCAAACCTTCAAACACACAGCTGCTGCCTGATGCAGAGGTGGAGCTGGCAGCAGGAAGCTGAGCTACGGACGTCAGCCAGTGTGCGTGGAAACCTACGGGCGGTTTACAGACGACGTCAGTCTTTTGACTCTGCCCGGCTCTCTTCGCCTTTATTGAATTAATCTGCCTCATTTTTTGGGAACATTAGGACTTAATGTGCAGCTAAACAAAGAAAAAAAAACTGTGTGTATGGTAACAAAGAGGGAATGTGGGGTTTTACCCAGGTCACAGTGCTCAGTTAAGCCTGAGCCCCCAACAACAAAAAAAACAAAAACATGCCATTGTGACATACCTGACGACGCTTTGTGTGAGCCACACATTGTATCAGTGTCACATGTCTGTCTAGCGGCTTAGCCTTTGAATGGCTTTCGAATGCAATGAATCACACCCACTCAGTTGTCATGTGAGTGGCTTAGTTCATGGTAATTACATTTAATCACAGTTATTACTGCTAAAGGTGCTCTGTACTGACTCACTGTGATAAAAAGTTAACTTTTCAGCAGAGCGATTTAATTGCACATAATCCGCCTGGAAACTCTGGTCATGTCTGTGTCTGTTCTGCCCACAGGTTCATCCTACTACGACAACGTGCGGCCGCTGGCGTATCCCGACTCCGACGCCGTCCTCATCTGCTTTGACATCAGCCGTCCGGAGACGCTGGACAGTGTTCTGAAAAAGGTCAGTGGCACATTAACGTCAGTGTGACTGTGACCTTAATTTCCTTCTGTTCCAACGTGGCTCAGATGCTTGCGAGGTGCAATGGGCCTCTCAACGTGGCAGCAGCTGTCATATCAACATTACCTTCTTATTTGCACCATGGATCACCAATGTTAAACAGTGGCCGACACTTTAGCCGAGCAAAAACACATACTCTATTGAAACGCATCACACATGCTGGACCTTTGACCTGTATTCACTCTGCCCGCATTCCTGCATTCAGCACCATCACTCATCAGTGACATCATCAATACAACAGCAAAAACACTTTGCTTTTCTGGTGGACACATTCTCACATCTACAGGGAGTCTACTTGAGATCTAACTCGAACCCTGACCACATCAAATTACCTCAGTAATAGTGAACGTGCTGATCCGACAATGCGTGCGTAAGATGCCAGACAGGCTTGTTGAGGGGTTACTCTGTTCAGTCCAGAAACAACTTTTCCCCGCTAGGTTTCTCACCACGTCATTCACGGTTTTTGCACATGTTTATTTTCCTGCTTGTATATGACAAAGTACCAAAGGTTTAGCCAAAGAGACAATGACACACTTTTGAAATACAGTACCTGTGCACACACAGGCCACTTGTACCGTCTCTGTCAATCAAATACAGGTGTACCTAATAAAGTGGCCACACAGCTTTTATCATGAAGCCCAGAAACTACACAAACAGCATAAGGTTGTTGACAGTGATTAGGTTTTAAGGCTCCGCTTGCCTGAGCCATGGTGCACAAACCCACCTAATAAAAAAATTATTATTATCATTTTCCCAATGACGGGGTCAACCTGGTTACCTGGGTTGACTGACTCTCAGCTCTGGCAGCTTGAGTTGTGCTCTTAATTCAGAAACTCCAACCAATTGTCAGCCTTAACCCAAACAATAAGTCACTCTTGGGTGCTTTGTGACTCATCTCAATTGCTGCTATTCACCAGTTGCACACTGTTCGGTCGAGAGGCCTATTGAAAGGCGACGGCTCGCTCTGCACAGCAGCACAACACTGCGTAGCTCGTAGCAGCGGTGACACAGGCATCCGAGAGAAAAGATCTCTTTGTACGGGAGAACAAATGGAGCAACAGTTCTCAAAGTGGCTGCCTGTGCCGTGGTGTGAGAAGATAATGAAAGGGGCTTAAGAGAGAACGATAGAAAGGCAGAGACGGATATTTGAGATGTGGTGGTGGCCTATAATGAGTATTGTCTGTGTCTGTGTCTTTGTCGTCTCCACTTCACAACTCACTTATTGTAGGAAATTAACAGGCAACATCTCTTTATTACATGAGATACAAGATTTTGAGCGACCTTAGAAATAAGACACAGGAATCGATGAATCAATGAACTAGTCCTCAATTAAACATACATTAATGTTCTGATTTGTACACAGTGGCAAGGTGAGACACAGGAGTTCTGTCCAAATGCCAAAGTGGTCCTTGTCGGCTGCAAGCTGGACATGAGGACGGACCTGAACGTGATGCGGGAGCTTTCCAAACACAGACTCATTCCAGTCACACATGAACAGGTGAGAAGTCAACTGAAAACTGCGCTCGGTCTCTTATTTGTGTTCGTATTCTCTGCGTAGCCAACG
Source organism: Macropodus opercularis (assembly GCA_030770545.1). Classification (NCBI taxonomy): domain Eukaryota; kingdom Metazoa; phylum Chordata; class Actinopteri; order Anabantiformes; family Osphronemidae; genus Macropodus; species Macropodus opercularis. Next base: position 6,113,426 of record CM061107.1, on the reverse strand, counting down.
TAGCTTGAAATTAACGGCTGCTCCTGTTTCCACAGCGTCACAATCCAACAGTAATTTCATATGTGCGAATAGTTTATATTTTTAGGATTGTAATAAAAATGTGAGACATGCAGGACATATGGTAGTAAATGTACAGTAATTTTCCACTGCAGCGGTTTTCATTTGGCCATCGTAACACTGATTTACTCACCAATGAAATATTATCGTCCCAAACAAATGACACCCATTCGTTAGTTCCCTCGTGCACATAAACAAAACAGTGGAAAATGAATTCAGAGTATGACATTTGCCTCAGATCATAACTTCCACACATATGGAAACACAAGGAATATAAAAGAGCTGGGAGTGAACAAAGGAGACAGCAGCATGTGTGATGGTACGATTGTTTTGTTTGTGTCTTGGAGCGATGAGCAGTGGCATGCATACATTTTAATAGCCTATTTTTATGTAAATGTGAATTCCCACTTCTCGGCGGCCTTTGTCAACAAATTAATTTTTTCACACTGCAGACAAAGCAAAGGTAATGACCTTCATTGTCTTGTCAGTAAGGGCATCAGTATTGGTCCTGCAAGATCCGGCGTTGTTGTAACGGCAGCACGTTTCAAACATTGACATTAATTATTACATTAAACAAGTCAGGACTTTATTTCTTTCATCGAGCTCAGGTTGGAAGTGGCTGGACTACTTAAAAGTGTGGCGTCACCTAATGAGCCCTGTTTAAACACGTGTGTAGCAAACTGGGATCTTAACTTTTGAGCCACTTGATCCCTCATGGAGGCGTCTTCACCAGACTAAGCCGCACATGAACTGTGTGACTACTGCTGTAATCGGCTTAAGGCTGTCAAGATGGAAACTGTTTCCGTTAATGCAAGAATAACGCAGCCTCCCCGGCGACACGGCTCCAGCCTTTAATATCTGTCATAGAGAAGATATAAGTAAGTTGGAAAATCCGACTAATGACAAAAAATAGTGAGAAACATGACACTGTCGCAGAGATTAAAGAGATGAAGGAGAATAGACTAAATCAATATTACACCTAAGTTTCCTCTTCTGCCATTTCAACAATCAGCCACGTGAACAGCAGCACAGGTAAGCGAGATGAAAGCCAGCCCGCATTTAACACGGTGCTCACCACTACTCAGCCTTTGCTACCGCCGCACAAGCAAGTCTTGGATTTCTCATTGCCATGTTTCTCCTTGGCCCAGCTTGTCAGTATGCGTCTCAGCGTTGTTACATACACGCGATTTCAACTTGGATTGTGTCTCTCACCTCAGCGTTTTCTAGCGAGTGACTTGGTGTTTTTCTGTGTTTCAGGGCAGTAGTTTGGCGAGGCAGATTGGTGCCGTGGCCTACGCAGAGTGCACGTCCAAGTATTCGGAGAACAGCGTTCGCGACGTTTTCCACGTCACTACTCTGGCGTCTGTGTCCCGCATCCATCGGCCTCAGCTCAAGCGTGCTGGCTCACGTCGGGGCCTCAAGCGGGTCTCCCAGCAGCCACCCCGGACTGAAATTCACGAGCATCCCCCTGCTATTAGAAAGGACCGGGCCAAGAGCTGCGTGATAATGTAGCACTAGAGTCTACCAGCGATCAGATCTGTGTGCTGATGGGCATGAAACCATACTGCACACGAACTGGATGCACTGATGGATTGTTGTCAGATATTTGCACTGGATAAAGGACAGCGTGTGGGAAAGAATGAATACTATCCTGTGGAGGGATTGTTGATTCGTCTTTAGCAAAACTCTCCTTGTATTTGTTCTCTGTGGCTGTGTTATCATCAGTGGAGGCCATTGTAGTGGCAAAAGCTTTACTTGAACAAATATCCATGGACATAAACAGGCTGGTTAGCAGACGAAACACAAGGAGTATGAAGTAAAAGATCACCGAGCAGGAGCCAGTGAGAACAGTGCTGGTCTTGACCGCTCTTATATTGTTTCCCGTTTTGAAATGCCATTCTCTCGTTAAGTGTTTAAGTCATTTAAGCACAACGCAATGCACGCACGTTATCTGTAAATGTCAGGGAATGAACTTCATACGACAAGCAAATCAAATCTGTGGGCACTAAACTCAATGACACTCATTTTCTTAGACCACAAGTGCTTTTATTAAGGAAAACCGACTAATCACTCACCACATTATTACTGAAGTGTTGTGAAATTAATGCTGTTCTAGTAAACCACAGTGGGAGGAAGCTCACAGAGGGAGTTAAATTGTGACTGTTGTGTTGTACATGTAACACTGAAATAAAGAAAACTCGCTCTGCTGGTTGTGTGAACATGCTTCATATCTCATTTACCAATTTGCTTCCAAGTTGTAATACTTGATTTATGCTGTTTTGTCTTTCAGATTTCCCCTCATTGAACCAACTCCACCTTCGCCGTTGAAATACAGCCCAGAAACCTCATAGCATTCAGTGTGAGCGGAGCAAGCAGCAGGAGTAATTACATTTAGACTCGTTCGTACCAGAGTAGTTATGACAACAGTGACTTCTAAGTGACCTATTTATAATCTGCGGTAGAATTATGAAGTTCTGCATCCTTAATAAAAGACTTAACTACACTCCAGAGCGTATGACAGAGAGCGAAGCATTATATGTCACCAATGGGTGGCCTCTCCTCGTTTTCTCTAGAGGATTACTGGAGAGTTAGCAGTGAGATCGTCATGTTCATCGTTATGTTCGCCTTCTTAGAATGACTGTATATAATATGAATCTGGCCCTTATAATAAAATGAATACAGCTGTTGTGGGCTGTAGTCTGACTGTAACTCTTGCTCCATTAGTTTCCATCGTGGTTAAGGCCCCGCAGCCAATCATGCAGGGAGCGCAAGGTCGCACAACAAGCCTGGAACTAAACCAGGGCCGACCTCCAGTCAGGGTGGAGAAGACGACAGCACAAGGAGCAGTCCTGCATGTTACATGACCAATTTAATCACAAGGGTCAGTAACAATTAATAAAAGCTGGTCAGACTACAAACAAACATCTACTGATGAATTTATTAAATAGTTTATTATCTGAATCAAGATACATAGTCTCTATGAACATCCTCCTAGAAACAATAAGCCTGCTGGCTCAGTGTACTGACATGATAGGACACAATTACGCTTAAATTTACTACGATACAGGTGCAGCCCTTAAATGGCTCGGTAAACTCAAGCAAGTCGAGAAAGTCCTGCAGACTCCAGCAGCCGCAGACTCAGGCGCTGTGCCAGCCTCTGCTTTGGTGGAAGAACTGTTTGTTGATGCTACAGTAAATACTGTAGGCAAGATGGCACCTTGCAGTCTGTCTAGCTTTTGGTTGAAGTGAGCAAAAATATCTGGCAAACGCTCAGCCCTTCGGTCCTGGAAGCCTCACAGCCTCAACAGCCAAACTGTAGAGCAAGCAGAGCAGACTGAGGCTCTTCTAGTGTATCAATGCCAAACGTTTTTATCTGCTGTCAGCTTCCTTACTGACTAAATAGCTAGTTGTGGGTTTATAAACTGTAAATTAAATATAAAAATAAAATCACAAATGGATGAAGAGGTAAAGTCTGAACCAGTCAGATTTTCCAAAAACTACGACTGAGATGTGAACCGATGCAGTTCCTGTTAACATAAACTGACAATGTAAGAGGTGTGTGAAGGAAGGACAGGAAGAGCGGTGATGTCATTTTAAATGACGGATGATGATGACGGTTGACTGCTGAACTTTAGTACCTGCCTGCTTTCACCATTTGCCGCCTTCATGAACATTCTACGAAGAAGCAGCGATAACAAGTCCTTTCAGCAGCACTGACAGCTCCTCACACAGTTACACAGGGTCTCGGCTGCATTTTATCAAGATATTTTGTAAAACACAAAAATGTCAACCTCGCTGAGCTACAATCAGCAGGTTTCACCCTCTGGGCAGCATGAACGTTAGTATAAAATGTCACGGCAATCTGGACCAACGTGTCCAACAACCCAGCATCCAGCACGAGGGTTAATATCATCATCTCAAGAGCCAAAAGGCTAAAACTCCTGCCTGTCTCAGGTGAGAAAAATAAAAGGCAGACTGGATTATGTTTGGTTCACACCCAGCACTGTTCCATTAAGAAAGCTGCATAATGACCCAAAACCAACAGCCAGCGTCTTCACATGCTGCTGCAGCTGGCACGGTGGCCACAGAGCCTTCATCTCAACATCATGGAGTCAGTGTGGCGTTACATGAAGAGGCAGAACAGTCCACAGCAGAAAATACCCTGTAACCTGCTAAGACACATGAATTAACTAATCAGCCGGTTGAGAGAATCGTTTATTTTGTGTTGTTGGACTGATGCATTGCTTTCACCTCATTATTAGTATTTGATATATCATTGTCCTGACCCAATCATACTTTGCATGGGGTCCATTTTTCATTTTAATATCGCTATAAAGTAGCCAAGTGACCATGATGGCTCAAGCCTCCTGCATCTTTAATGTCCTTCCTGCTTGCACAATGTCAGTAGTCATAAAATTACAGCCTAATGCTCCGAGGGTAGAAGATTGCCTACAGCACTCCTCTATTATTAGTTCAGTTTTACTCAAATCACCACTTTTAACTTCACAAAGATGAGAAATCTGTGAAATAAGGCCGGGAATGAGCATCACCCCCCCAGACGAGCAGCACAATAACAATAGCAGGATAATGGCTGTTGCACCAGCAGGACAGAGTGAGTCATTAAAAATTCAGAACCCATTTAAACAGTATGTAAAATTGAGCAGATTAAAAATATATGTGCCCTGTGTCTGTGAGGGGGTGAGGCTCCTCCTGTGCACTCTGCACAACGATAAAGACAAAGTTGTTGAGTCAAGGCAGGGAGACGCACGTACACAAAACGAAACGCAGCTGCATATACGGCAGCGGCAGGCACACGGCACGCACACACACGGAGTAACAAGGGGGATGTTTGTTACTAACTCTTGCAGATTTAACGAGAAAACAAAGGCCTCACTTTCAGAGACTGTAATCTGGGAACTAATGAAGATCTCAGCAGCAAAGAGTAGGAGAAACTGGGGTTATTATGGGCAATGGCTCTCATTAGCCATTAACCAGTATCTAGTTACTTCATTGCTCTTCTGTAGCTTTTGTTGTGCTGGAAACAGTCAGGAGCATCGCGTTTGCAGGATTATCTTAACCTACATCCCTGAATCAAGCATCAAGTCAGTTTGAGGATCAAAGATAAAGAGTGACCTCGCGTGTCCTCCTTCTCTTCAGCATGAATGAAACGTGACGAGGAGTCTCTCCAGTTTGTAAACTCTTGAATGTTCCCTCTTTATTCATCTCTATGTCAGGTTTAGCTGGGGGAGGAGTTACTGCCCTAAGGTGTTTGAGGCATGTGCCAATGCGCATGTTTGCAAACACACACACACACACACAGAGGTGCGGTAAACAAGCACAGCGAAACATTCCAGATGGCCAAGCAGATTGTTTCCCCTGTGAAGGGTGGAATGGAAAACCACATGCACGAGACCATCAAGACTCAACAACTGTAGGCAGTCGACAAGTAACCAAGCTTTTACAGACATGACCTGGAACCAGTGACTGAGATGCAAACGGCTAATAGCACATTCAGGAAGAACTTGACAGTCACACGGACTAAAACACATTCCTGCGATTGTGTGGGTGAAGAAAGCAAACTGCGTTGCATTGACTGGGCCTCCTCTCCGTATCCCATTGCAACTGTCTCCACAGAGGACCAGAGCGGACTGAATGTGTGCCCCGCTGCCGCTCAGCACTGAGAAACCAGCTGACTGGAGCAAAGCAGTGTCCTGGCACTACGGCGTCTGGTACAGCACATCTGGCATTTAAAAACGCGCTGACGCCAGTGTTTTGTGTGGGCTCTCTCATTCAGCCACCTGTTTTCTAATACGCCCTGTTGTCCAGAACTACAGCAGAGGCAGCATTTGTATTTATGCTGCAAACAAATAATCCTGACATGCATTGTGAAAGAATTCCTGTGTCATTGTCCTGAAAAATAAGCACAGCTCTCATTGCTTTCATCTAACAGCCTTTGAGACTTGAATGCTTTTCATCTACAGACACAATTTCCCACAATTCTTCAATCTCAAGTTTGTTATTAAAGTGGAAACATGCATTATTAAGGTGAGAAGAGTTCTATAGACGGAACATGGTCTGCATATTCGAAGGCATCACATTTTAATGAATGTGGGAGAGAAGAGCCAGTTATGAATGATCAACTTTCGATGAGTTAGGCTAAACAGGTTAACTGAAATGCGCTAAAATGACTGGTGTCAGAGCACAAACCCCGTTTCAAGTTACACAGATTTGTTGCCTGCGGAAAATCATCCTGCAATAAAATATTGAAGCAAGAGTGAAAACGCAGACGTGTTAGACGAAGAGGCAGCATGTTTGAAATGCGTTAACAGTCAACAATCAAGGTAATAAATCTATGACAACCCTTACGAACTAAACAATAATTAATAATTTAATAACGTTTGCAATAAAAAGATCATTATTTAGGTCATATGGCCACAGCGGGAAAAGCTCTAATGCTAGAAAACACAGTAGATTAACAGGTATGAACGAACCTCACAAAATGAGGTCAGGTCAAGATTTACTGCAGAAGTCAAAGCTTATTTCCTCTGAGATCATTCTAGATTCTAACAATATAAGTGTTTCATAATAAGCTTCATACTGTTTGCAATCCAAGCACTCACTAAACATGCACTGTAACAAATCTCTGTCGGCCATCATTCTTGTTTTGACCTTTACCTGCAAAGCATCAGAAAAGCACAAACAGAGTTAAAACAACTCTCGTTCTCGGCCCTTATTACACTGACGTTGTTCATATCTTCTCTGACTTTCATATAGCCTGTTTAATAATTTATGGAAACCCGGCTGAAAATGTTGCCATATCAAGGCCACATAAAGGAAACCTACAGGCTTTCCTCCACTACCAGGAAACTGGCACTACATCAGGGATTTACAAGAAACAGTCACATCTGTGAAATGAGGACATGGGAGAACAGGAACAAAAAGAGCCTGTAGAAACTAGCCCTGACAAGACATTACGTATTAAATAGTGTAAATGGTTCTGTTCTGAAATGAGCAAAGAGGATACTGAGAGTGGCTAAACTTTGCTATTAGGCATGTGATCAGTCATGTGTCAAGATCAATACAGTACCTCATAGACACGAGTTGGTTTCAGTGACCAAGTTGGAAACCAAAAGAAGGAATGACTCATGTCAAGCATCTTCTGTGGAATACATTTTATAAACTGTACATCCTGCCACGCACATACAATACAAAGAGATTTTATCTTATCAACAACGCAGTTTACTTACAATATCACCTGTTTAAAAAAGCAGTTTAATATGAGTCACGTGAAAAATATAAGGTCCTGTGAGCCTGCGGCTTCAATGCACAGGCTCCTGGGCTCATGGTCTGTAGTTGTTGTAGTTCTGGACAGTATAGGTTGCAACCGTATCCAAGAGCCACCCACGTGTAACAACTGTAGCGTGTCGACAGAGGCCTGCGAAGTGGACATTAGTATGTTTAATGCTTGAACTCAGACATTCAGAGCTCACAGCTCTGGAGTGTAAAAAACAATCCTGTAAAGCAAAGATGTGTATAATGGCTCAGATGGCTCAGAGACAGACAGAAATGTGTGTGATTTCAATCAATAGCGCAGGAGAAGAGGATAAAAGAGGGGCTGGAGTGGGAGGGGTGAGAGGACCAGGGAGGGCCGCTCGATTACCTGCGCTACGAGTGCCAGAGGACGTGGAAGAGGGAAAGCTGCATTAAATATGCAGCGGTGCAAATGAGGCTAGCAGGAGGAGGGGGGGACTCGGTTTCAGACGGCTAACTGCCCCCGTGCTGTGGCAGCCTCTCTCTGCTATGGCCAAATGTCCCCCTGCTCCAATCTGACATTTTCTCTTGGCCATGTCTCTGCTGCCTAACTTCCTTCAAATACGTTTCCCTTGCAGTTGAGTCATGTTGGCTGCCAGCGGCTGCCATGTCACCTTTCTGTCACTCCACAACTTTTCTACAACACGCTGAAATCTGCTCACTACTGGACAAACGGGTTTGACGGCAAATCGGTCTTTTACATATTTATTATGGTACTAATATCAAGCCTGTACTTTCCTCTTAACGGTTGTTACCATGAAGATGACTTCAAGTAACCTTGTGATAATGTGAGGAGGAATAATGATTCCATAAAAAGATATTAATCAACTTTTCTGTCTTTGTGATAAATATGTATTTTATTATTTGGCCATAAATACAGTGAATCTAATACTATTAAGCTGCCTCCTTTCAAATCTAGTTCAATACAGTTGTGTTGTATTTGGTAATGGTGAGATGAGACTCACTCCTGTATGAGGACGGTGCCGACTCTGGTCCAGGCTGTACGATGACCAGCTGTTTGGACTTCTGTAAAACAGAAAGATAAAAAGCTTAGTTCAACACGTACATCTCATGTCACGCAAATGACAGCTGCCCAGTATGGAGGCAGAACAGCACAGGTCTTTGAGTTTGTTGTACTTTCCAGTGGTAAAGGCTCGATACTCATACCGTACCTGTTTACTGTCGAGCAGAAATGGATCTTTAACGACAGCTGCTCCGCAGAGCTCCACCATCCACTCCATTTCATCTAGGGCAAACGCACAGCACAAAACAACGGTGATTAGCTCCGAGAACATGCCGTCTGAAAATCTAGGTTTCTTTGTTCCACTTTCACCCCTGTAACCCCGAGGGGAGGAGAGGGAGGCTTGTTTCAAACCCAGGCTTCCTTTGATCAGAGGGACCAAAAACAGGTCAAGACCCAAGTCTCCACTCAAATCAATAAGTCAGTCATGAAATTGTGTTCCAACACAGACATATCACAGCATATGTATATACGTTCTGATTTTTTTCCTGAATTTTACTGACAGCCCCCTTTGTTTATTAACTTGAGGACACGCAATCAACATCCAGCATATGTTGCACATAAGCTCATCATGTAACATACACAAACCTGAGAAAACTAAATTATAGATGAAATCCTTTGGGCAGAACAAATGACTCCATCCTCCTGTTCGCGTCATGTAGACGAAAGCCTTCAAACTACTCACGCTAGCTACCAGATGTCAAGCCATTAGCACAGCGTCAATCGATGCAGCAGGGAGCAGGGAGGATGCTGCATGAGCACTTTAGGAGCTCCAGGAAGAAGGAAACCAAAGTACGCTGCCTTGTGGGTTTTGAAGCAAAGTGTCCCCTAAGACCTTCACCCATGATCTATCTGTTCATTCATACACGCTGGGCAGGTACAGCAAAAAGTATCTTGTGCAAAGGTACCAAACGTTTTAGCTTAAATCCTTAGGACTAAAGTTCAAAACTGTGGTTGTTAGGGAAACTGTACAAGAACTGCATTTACATCAATTTAGAAAGGAGCTGAAGGCTAATTTCCACTTTCTTTGCAGCAATAATTTCCAGGCAGCTAACGGACTCCATAGCAACTGCTATGCGACACCACGCCAAAGATGTCTCACACAACATTGAGGTCCGTATTGAACCCACCCACACGCTGGAATCCATTGTCAGTGTTCTACCGTGCAGAAGTGACAGGAGTTAAAGAACAGCACAGGTTCAAGTTATTCTCAGCGTCAGTCAAAACCTGTGTTGGATACTTTATGTCATTTATTCTTCTAACTAAATAACTGATATAACTGTGCATGTCATGAGGCAACAAACATTTTCACGTTCAACACCCGTGTGCTCAACGCCGTGCAGAAGAGCTCAGACATCTCTCTCAACCGCTCTCCTTCAACCTGCACTCATCTTAATCGTGTGCGTTATCCATTACTGCAGCTGCATGTAGTCATGATGTGCCATGTTCACATTGATATGACACATATCACTGGGTCTGACCTAGTGAGATCGTCAGTGACTTTTATAGAAATGACCGTGAAGCCGTGGTTCAGATGTGTTTAAAATACCTGCAATCACTGCAAATAATGTTTTGCTAATAAAAAAAAATACAGTTAAATGAGATATCTGAGTATGAAAATGCTGTATTTATCAAATCAGCATCAAAACCTTAATTAGAGTATATTTGATATTAATAAAACCTTGAAATTGTTAACTACAAAACAAAAACCCCAGGTTTGCTCTACATGTTGCACGCGAGGCTTTATTACCATGAGTACACAGTACGTTTTAACTAGAGTTCCCGGGTCGCTTTGTGTTGTTGTGGTTTACCTGTTGTCATGCTAGTAAAAGGCCCCTGGAAGCAGATGTTGTAGCCCGTCATGAGCAGCTGATTGGACAAAGAAAACACCAGGTAAGGTTAAATAATCTACAGTCAAAAGTCTGATTAATTTCTACAGAGAACATTTATTTGGCAGAGCTGCCCTTCAGTGTGGTGTAGTACTGTATGAGAGCCGCCATTACAGCTGAGTGCATTTCTGAACTCTTCACCTGTCTAAAGGGTTTCACAACTGAAACACTTCACCCAGCATATCCTACATTTTGCATCAGGCATACATCACTTAACAAGTAAATAAAACCACAAGTGTTTATTTTTGGCTTCCACTGTAATAATGTGAATTCAGCGGTGAGTTGAACAGAACAGAGCACACAGAACCACCTTCACTGAGGCATTATTACGCTTTAAGCACTCAAAGAATAATGACCTGCCCGACTCCAGGGGCACGATGTTTTACTGCACTCAAGGTCAATAAGCTTGCTTGAAATGGGAATGTGAAATTGCTTCCTTGAACCTTAGTAGGCACAAAGAGGAAATGTGCAACTCCCATCATCGTTTCGTATACAGTGTGTGGCTGGATGGAAGTGGTTGGAAGATAAATGTCCGAGCCGCTGGAGAGAGAAATACCTATTTCTCACACCATGCTGTCCGTCTATAATGATCTTTAGCCAGAGGTGCTCAGTGAGATGAAAAAGTGTTTCTGTTACAGATTTTTAATTTAGACAACAGCTAATGTCCTTCGGGAGGTATTAGAGTGTGTGATGTGATAACAGAAAACCCTACACACACACAAACAGTCAGTTTCTGTGACTGACTTCCTGAACATCAACATTCTGGCAGACAGACTCCCTGGCACTCAGTTTCATCTGTTAGTCTGTTTGTTGCACTGGTGCAGGTGACAGAAAGTGAATATGAACAGGACCATCTGTGTGTCTCCATCAAACGTGCTGGCGCCATATTGAAGCCTCTAAGACTAAAGACTAAAAATAACTAATTCAATTAGCAGACGTTCTTCAAAGCTAGTGATACTACCAACATGACATTTAGCCATTTCTAATTTTCCCCCTCAGTGGAAACAGAACCGCTCCCTTTGGCCGAACACCAGGAGGAAAATTATGATTAGCTTTCACGACAGGGCTTGAGCTAAGAGGCTGGTGCAATAGCAAGAAACAGGTTCAAGTGCTGTTTGTTATTGCGACATCTTATTTAAGTTTCTTCAAAGAAGCAGAATATTCTTTATGGCCAGACATATTCCATCTTTTTGCATTACGATGAGTGTCTGCTAGTCTATAACCGTTCTTCAGAAACCCAACTGACTGATCTTGATGTGTTTTGACAGGTCAGGCTGGGTGGCTGGCACTACAGTGTAGGCTTGGTAAACAAAAATCTAATCACATAAAACGTAACGTCATGAAATGTCATTCTGATAAAGACCTTTGTTTCTCTGTTGTTGTCACGTTATACCTTTGTCACTTTTATATAAACATTGTAGGCAGGCACTGCCTCTCTTTGAACAAATAAACCTTCTAAACCAAAGTTATGGAAACACAACCACTGGGAGAGGCTCGCAAGTTTACATTTCACATTTAGGGGCCATGGGATCACACACACATCTAATAGACATTTCTGTTTAGTGTGTAACTGACTCACATTGTTGTCTTCAGCGGTTCGAGCTCTCGAGGGGCCCTGGTGGTTGGCTCCATTCACCACGTCACCTCTCACTTCGAAGAGACTCTGTTGTTGGCAAACAGAGTGATCTGACCTCAGCATGTGAAGAAGTATGTGAAGAAGCTCACTAAATCACTAAATGAAGCAATCACTCATGCTCTTCTGAGACTGAGGGTAACGCTGAACAGAGTTGAATTAGAGTCTAGTAGAAACACACCACATACGATGCATAAGATGCTCACCGAACAGCCTAGGCCATGGAGAAATGATTTTGAATTAACGGTAATACTAAACAAAACTTGGCAAAGGACTATACTTGCATAACAAAGAAGCAGATGCAGGGCTCGCTAAAGCAAATGGACGACAAATAATTTATGAGGTATCACCGCAAACCTCAAGGAGAAATTCATCATGCAGCCTTAATTCAACACTGAGACGTACAGAGATGTAATGGGAAATCACCCGCACGCAAATTCAAGGAGCGCACAGGCGAGAATACCTCATCTAAAAGTTTCTTTTGTTTGAAGCACTCTGAAATCCCTGCGGAGAGGAAATAAGAACAGAAGCTTATGAGCCGATTGTCAGAGTCACAAACACTGTTCTGGTGGCTACTGTGTTACATAACACTACTGTTATTCTATCTTTATGCTGTTTTGTATTTAGATGAATTCATCAGTGACAATACAGTGACAGCAGACTTACACTGGAAGCTCACCACCCACTTCCTGCCTGCGATGCCAAGAAAGTACTTCAGCGTGCGCTCACATACCAGTTGCTCATCTGGCAGAGAAAAGTGTGAAAAAATGAGTGAAGGTATAATGTCAACTATAGAACTGTAGGCCGTCTATGATGTCAGAAGCGTTTATTGAGTTAATACATTTGACAACGATGAATTTTATTAGTGGGATAATACATAATAAATATGTCTTCTATGTTTTAACTGATGCTGAACCTATAACGTAAGCAGACATTAGTTCCCGTTACGAAGAAACAGCCAAGACGGTGGCGTACACCTGAGTAGGAATAAAAGCATTTTCACCATGCAAACCGAATCCAGACGTCTTCACAAGTACATGAATTATCCACTGATTTGTATGCCAGGCAGGAGTCAAGTGCACACTATTGATGCTTCGAACACTACTTCATCTCAGAATGGGTTTAAATTATTTTCTGCTAAATGGAGGGAATGGGGCACCGCTTGTTCCTCTCCGACCTTTACCCACAAGAATCAAGGGGCCTGTTCCTGTTTACCGGTTGCCTGGGAAACAGCTGCCATTAAAGACTTGACAGTGAATATGCTGCTTTGGAGTCAGCGAGCTTTGAAATTAAAAATAATCTATCAAAGAGGGTAATTAGCAACAAGCGAGTGAATGGAGGAGCGAGTGCGTGGGTGACAAAGAAACAGAGAGCTTATCTCTAAGGGGCGCATTGAAACACGCACAACATAAGCTGTAACTACATGTGGAGAAAAACGTAGTTCTGGAAATGCTAAAGCTGTTGCTTGAGAAAATATATACACAGAGAATTACAAAGAAATAAAATTACTGTCACGATCGGCATAGCTGCCGATCGGACCTTTATTGTGGAGGGCTCTGCCGGACGTGCTCTCACCACACTCACCAACGTCATCTGATTACTGATCGGTTTCACCTGGACTTTACTCAACACCCACACCGCACATAAGCTCCGTTTTCCGACACATCAGTGTCGGATCATTATCCCAGTTGGACCGTGCTTTTGTTCGCCACGCCGAGATCGCCACGCCGAGATCGCCACGCCAGGTTTATCCACGCCAGGTTTATCCACGCCAGGTTTATCCACGCCAGGTTTATCCACGCCAGGTTTATCCACGCCAGGTTTATCCACGCCAGGTTTACCCCGCCGGGTTATCACGACAGGCTCGCCTCGTCAGACTCACTACGCCAGGTTTTCCTCGCCAGTGTCAAGAGGAGCCTCATTTAGTGCTTTTGAGTTTTTGGTTTCTGTTGCATGTTTTGAGGAGACTCAGTTTTTAGGTTAATTAAAATAAACTGTTAATTTGAGCCGTGTTTCTGCTCGATTCATTCCCACTGCTGGTGCTCTCCCTCACCCCGCACCAGTGGAGCATGACAGAATGATCCGACCAGACGAGGATCCCGCAGACCGGCTCATTAGGTCCACCTACAGACTCCTCGGCACAATCCCCGATAACCCAGACATCCAAGCCCGCATCTCCATCCTCGACTGGATCACTAAGGTCCTCTCCGCCTGCCCCTGGGTGGAGGACCATAAGGGATTTCCTGGACTCCTTGCCACCCAGGCCATGGTGCGGGAGAGGTATATCCCACAGCCTGCATCCACGCCTCGTCCACAGCCTGCATCCACGCCTCGTCCACAGCCTGCATCCACGCCTCGTCCACAGCCTGCATCCACGCCTCGTCCACAGCCTGCATCCACGCCTCGTCCACAGCCTGCATCCACGCCTCGTCCACAGCCTGCATCCACGCCTCGTCCACAGCCTGCATCCACGCCTCGTCCGACTCCCGGTGCCACCGACCTTTCCTCTGGCCTCATGCGCTTTGACCCAGGAGAGGATCCAGGAGATGCACCAGAGCTCGCTCCTCGCCTCTCCCCCTCTGAGGCTCGGAGCATATGGAAGGAGCTGAAGAGCCAGGGAGACCCCCTGTTTTCAACACCAGTCTCCACCGCCTCACGCTGGAACCATGCAGCTTCGCACCAAGTCAGCTCCACAAATTCAGGTACCCGGGATCTGTCTTTCGCCTACTGCCTCACTGTCCCCGAGCCACTGTCTATGCAGGAGGAGCCAATCATTCAGTCGGTCCCGCGGCGGACGCTGCCTCAGTTTGTGACTTACTGGGCCTCCCTTCGGGCCCGCGCCCACGCAGAGCTTGCCGCCGCTCCCAACCACGGGGACTTGGACCAGGACCCTCGCTATTCTGCTTTGGGCCACATTGCTCCTTGCCACCCTGACCATGCGACCCCTGCCACACGTCTCTCCAAGCCCGTTGCTCATGCTCCACGCCGCCCAGAACCTGTCGCTCATGCTCCACGCCGCCCAGAACCTGTCGCTCATGCTCCACGCCGCCCAGAACCTGTCGCTCATGCTCCACGCCGCCCAGAACCTGTCGCTCATGCTCCACGCCGCCCAGAACCTGTCGCTCATGCTCCACGCCACGCAGAACCTGTCGCTCATGTTCCACGCCACGCAGAACCTGCCGTTCATGCTGCTTCACGCCATGCAGAGCCTGCAGCCCCAGCTCCGGCTCCTGCTCCACGCCACGCAGCGCCTGCAGCTCCTGCTCCACGCCACGCAGCGCCTGCAGCTCCTGCTCCACGCCACACAGCGCCTGCAGCTCCTGCTCCACGCCACACAGCGCCTGCAGCTCCTGCTCCACGCCACACAGCGCCTGCAGCTCCTGCTCCACGCCACACAGCGCCTGCAGCTCCTGCTCCACGCCACACAGCGCCTGCTTCTCATGCTGTTCCACGACACCCTGAGCCTGCTTCTCATGCTGTTCCACGACACCCTGAGCCTGCTTCTCATGCTGTTCCACGACACCCTGAGCCTGCTTCTCATGCTGTTCCACGACACCCTGAGCCTGCTTCTCATGCTCCAAGCCACGCTGAGCCTGTCGCTCACGCTCTCTTTCACCCAGCCCCAGGCCAGGCCACTCCATGCTGGACCGCTCCTGAACTGGCCCCTGGTCCTGTGTTTCCCCGGGCTGTTACCAACCCTCGCCGTAGGGAGCGGAGGAGGGTGGTGGACCAGTGGAGAGTATCCTGGAGCGACGCATGCTTCCCCAGGCCCCTTCAGTGGGTAAAGATGGAGGACGCTCTCGCCAGGCTCACCGCCGACGACCGAGGAGAAGTTCCGGTGCCCCCACGCCATGCTGACCCTGACCACCTTGCTCCACGCCATGCTGACCCTGACCACCTTGCTCCACGCCATGCTGACCCTGACCACGTTGCTCCACGCCATGTTGACCCTGACCACGTTGCTCCACGCCATGTTGACCCTGGCCACGCAGCCTCACGCCATGCTGACCCTGGCCACGCAGCCTCACGCCATGCTGACCCTGACCACGCAGCCTCACGCCATGCTGACCCTGACCACGCAGCCTCACGCCATGCTGACCCTGACCACGCAGCCTCACGCCATGCTGACCCTGACCACGCAGCCTCACGCCATGCTGACCCTGACCACGCAGCCTCACGCCATGCTGACCCTGACCACGCAGCCTCACGCCATGCTGACCCTGACCACGCAGCCTCACGCCATGCTGACCCTGACCACGCAGCCTCACGCCATGCTGACCCTGACCACGCAGCCTCACGCCATGCTGACCCTGACCACGCAGCCTCACGCCATGTTGACTCTGACCACGTTGTTCCACGCCATGTTGACTCTGACCACGTTGTTCCACGCCATGTTGACTCTGACCACGTTGTTCCACGCCACTCTGACTCTGACCACGTTGTTCCACGCCACTCTGACTCTGACCACGTTGTTCCACGCCACTCTGACTCTGACCACGTTGTTCCACGCCACTCTGACTCTGACCACGTTGTTCCACGCCACTCTGACTCAGACCACGTTGCTCCACGCCACTCTGACATTGCAACGGCCATGCCTGTCTCAGCCGCCTTGGAGAGCGCTGTTCTGCCCATGCCTGTCCCCATGGACCAGAGGGAGGCCGCTCAGTCCACGACCTCCAAGACGGGAGAGCCTCTCAGGTTCACACCAGCCGACCGCAGGAGCCAACAACGCCCACCTAGGCCCCGTAGCCATCGCCGTCGGCTGTCCCGAGGTCCTCTCCATGGCAGACGCCGACCGCCCAGGTCGCCACGCCATGGTAACCACAGACGCCGACCGCCCAGGTCGCCACGCCATGGTAACCACAGACGCCGACCGCCCAGGTCGCCACGCCATGGTAACCACAGACGCCGACCGCCCAGGTCGCCACGCCACGGTAACCATAGACGCCGACCGCCCAGGTTGCCACGCCATAGCAACTATCGACGGCGGTCGCCCAGGGTTCTACGCCGCCGTCGCCACCACCGCCGATGTCGACCACCCAGACCCCCACACCACAACCAGTCTGCTTCAAGCATTTCCCGACCATGTTTTGTCCTCGCCATGTTCCAGGTGTCCTGGTGTTGTGCGGCCTGGAGGGTCCACACAGGCTCCTGTCATTGTTTTCAGCGGTCCCAAGGAGGGTCCGTTCTTGTCCTCGCCATGTTCCAGGTGTCCTGGTGTTGTGCGGCCTGGAGGGTCCACACAGGCTCCTGTCATTGTTTCCAGCGGTCCCAAGGAGGGTCCGTTCTTGTCCTCGCCATGTTCCAGGTGTCCTGGTATTGTGCGGCCTGGAGGGCTCACACAGGCTTCTGGTTCCTGGTTCTGGCGACCCCGGGAGGGGTCCGCCTTCTCGTTCCCGGCTCTGGCGACCCCAGGAGGGGTCCGCCTTCTCGTTCCCGGCTCTGGCGACCCCAGGAGGGGTCCGCCTTCTCGTTCCCGGCTCTGGCGACCCCAGGAGGGGCCTGCCTTCTCGTTTCCGGCTCTGGCGACCCCAGGAGGGGTCCGCCTTCTCGTTTCCGGCTCTGGCGACCCCAGGAGGGGTCCGCCTTCTCGTTTCCGGCTCTGGCGACCCCAGGAGGGGTCCGCCTTCTCGTTTCCGGCTCTGGCGACCCCAGGAGGGGTCCGCCTTCTCGTTTCCGGCTCTGGCGACCCCAGGAGGGGTCCGCCTTCTCGTTTCCGGCTCTGGCGACCCCAGGAGGGGTCCGCCTTCTCGTTCCCGGCTCGGGCGACCCCAGGAGGGGCCCGCTTTCTGTTTCTGGCCCCGGCAACCCAATGGGGGAAGGACCGTGTTGTTTGGTCCCTCCTCCGGGCCCCCCTCCTCCCGCCCGACCTTGTGTGGGTTCGACAGGGTTGGGCCGTCTGGAATCCGGCCCTTGAGGGGGGGGCTCTGTCACGATCGGCATAGCTGCCGATCGGACCTTTATTGTGGAGGGCTCTGCCGGACGTGCTCTCACCACACTCACCAACGTCATCTGATTACTGATCGGTTTCACCTGGACTTTACTCAACACCCACACCGCACATAAGCTCCGTTTTCCGACACATCAGTGTCGGATCATTATCCCAGTTGGACCGTGCTTTTGTTCGCCACGCCGAGATCGCCACGCCGAGATCGCCACGCCAGGTTTATCCACGCCAGGTTTATCCACGCCAGGTTTATCCACGCCAGGTTTATCCACGCCAGGTTTATCCACGCCAGGTTTACCCCGCCGGGTTATCACGACAGGCTCGCCTCGTCAGACTCACTACGCCAGGTTTTCCTCGCCAGTGTCAAGAGGAGCCTCATTTAGTGCTTTTGAGTTTTTGGTTTCTGTTGCATGTTTTGAGGAGACTCAGTTTTTAGGTTAATTAAAATAAACTGTTAATTTGAGCCGTGTTTCTGCTCGATTCATTCCCACTGCTGGTGCTCTCCCTCACCCCGCACCAGTGGAGCATGACAATTACTACTTATCAATTCAGAACAGGTCCAGTGTTAACTTACCTGTGTGCATTATGACGTGCGTCACCTCCGGTGCCACCTGGGAAACCACACGGGCACCAAGTTGCTTGGCAAACTTTTTCACCATTATCTGTCAGCAACAACTGGTTGGTCAGTGTATCAAAATATGAACAAAGAGCCAAATACAGAAATGCACCGGTACCTGTTCACTGGGCCCTAAACCAGATGACACCAGCACCATTTTCACTTTAGCTCTGTCTCGTTGAGGCGTGTTTTCTTTGTCTTCCTGGCCATCTGAAGGCGAACTACAGTTCTTTGGTGCTTTCACTGCGGATGTCTTAGCGGCTGGTGTGCTTTTTACACCCAGGCCTGTGTGTACAGACTGCTCAATTGCTGCAGAAACAAAACAAACAAGATGGAAGACTCAGTCAGAGAGAACTTAATCTAAGCAGACACTGCTCCTTAAAAACTGAAATGTGGTTTGTCACACGTCGTGCCATAAAGCACCAAACCCCACACAAGAAGAAAATGACCAAGCCCAAACTAAAATGCTCCACTCAGTCAAACTGATTCTGGCTGGTATGCAGTGCAAGGATGGTTTTGATGATGATGTTTTACATACAGATCTCAGCAGACGTCTTACCCGTCTCTGTAACGCTGCTCTGGTGTGAAACACTCGGTTGTTTGACCCCTTTTCCTTCAGATGCTCTTGTCTCAGTGTGTCCAAGTTCCTCTTTAACATTCTTCCTGCAAAAAGTACACGACTTTCAGATCCGAGATCCTTAGGACTTGATACTGACTGAGACTCAAGACTTCAGGAATATAGATTATAGCCAGTATCCCTACACAGAGTGATCATTATAAACAAGTCACCTATTCCAATTTTCACTAGTTTCATCACTGGGATCAGGAAATATGCGATTTTTAATTTCAAACTGGTGAAGTTAAACCGCTCTGTGTTTCCCGCCTGCCATCACCGTCTTGCCTGGAGGACAGCACTTAGAACTCCGTGAGGCGAGAGGTTGGTGGGGGAGCAGTGAAGTGGGAGAGATGAATTACTGTGGCAACACAAGTTTCCCTCTAAGTGCTCTAAATGACATATAAGATGCAGTCAGTAATGACTTTTTTATTTTCCACAGCATAAGCAGATTCAGGGTTCATTAGTAAGA
This sequence comes from Macropodus opercularis, assembly GCA_030770545.1. Taxonomy (NCBI): domain Eukaryota; kingdom Metazoa; phylum Chordata; class Actinopteri; order Anabantiformes; family Osphronemidae; genus Macropodus; species Macropodus opercularis. The sequence continues at coordinate 6,093,867 of CM061107.1, read as the reverse complement.
TTATCTGCCTGCCCCCAGGAGACGCATCGCCCTCTGAGAACTACCAACACAGACGCTCGCTGACTGAAATAGACCAATTTCATGCCGCGTGCTACAGTTATTCATCTGCTTAATATTGATGTATAGAAAAACAGCTTAATTTAAAATGTAATAAATACACCCAATCACTCCAGGAGAGAAATGCAACACAGAAGATGCAGATTGAATTAGACTTGTTGGATGTGAAGCAAGTCCGACTTCGAGGAATGTGAAGCAAGTTCCACTTCAGAAATAGGACGACAAAATTCAAAGCTCGAACGTGGTCTATTTAGGAATGAAAACTGTTATTGTTTTAAACTGGTTTCTAATTATCGAATTCCAGAGAATCATTTTGCGGTGAAGTTATCAGCTCTTCTAATCATTTCCTGCATACCACAAATAATGACCTAATGTTTCCATTCAGAGATGAGCTAAGGCAACTGTTGTTTTGGGTGTGTCTGGCTGGGTTAACACGATGCCGGTTGGTTCACTGAGACATTTTATCGCTGCAACAGATCAGGATAAACTAAAAGTAACAACTGTAACTACTACTGTACAGTCTTCTTAGAAAAGTTTTATTTATTCAACCATTCACAAATTACTATATCATTCAGTACACTAGTGAGGCTTTAAGTGGCCTTGGGAGTCTAGAGAGGCCTAAAACCAACAGGACTCATCCTAGTTGGCTGTCTAGTCAAACTGATTGTATTAGTCAATAAGTTTGCAGAAACAGGTGTATTTGGTAAACCTTTACTATTTTAATGAGCAGAACCTAAGTCCTGCCACCTCTGCCATCTTTCACTTACCCAGCAGAACTTGGGTCTTTGTCCTGGTCGCATAGGAGGGATGTGTGAGCATCTGGTTTTAGGGACAGAGGAGAAGCTTTACAGATATGCCAGCTTTGAATAAGAACTGATGGAACAAAAAACTTTATTTGATCAGATTTTCACATTTCACACAGCTGAAAAATAATAAAATATATTTAATATATTAAATATATAATCAAATCAACTGAATGCCCCCCCACAGATATTCTTACCAGTGTTTTTGTGCCTCTGATTTGTTTCTGAGGGAACCTCTTTTGCAGGACTTCCCTCTTTCTCCTGAAGCACCTCTGACACCAGAGCCATCAACTTCTCCAGCCTCACCAGCTCCTTCTGCATTTCAATCTTTTGCTTAACAAGAGGCAAAACAAGTAGAGCACATTAGAGAGAGATTAAACTGAGAAAATCCTTTTCTACATAGGCTGTACATTTGGTTTGTGCTACTTTAAAAAAGAAATCTGTGAACCTTATCTTTGTTTTATTACTTCTGGACCTAAATGTCTGTTGGTGTATTTTATTTTTTTTAACACTACTTATACTTTGAATTTGATCATTATTGTGCATAGCAAAACTAAATCTCTGCATTCTCAGATAGTAGTTTGGGGCCCTTTCTAAACCCCAGGGCAGGGAACTTGAACTCCCAGTCAAATACAGTCGACAGATAAAAGGGAGCACACGGGAAGATGGATGAGGTAGAAAACAAGAATCATCTCCGAGGCAGCGTTTCCTCTAACGTAAATGAAATGCAATTTAGAAAGCTGCTGAGGGGGACATTTTTTACAGAGCGAGGTAGTCTGTCATCCAGGAGCTGACAGTTTCTAGTTTAGGACCATGTTGTGGCTGCCCTCTATGGGGTGTAATGCGGCAGTGCCACTCTAAGAGCACATTGCAAACACATAATGATACACAAATAAGAAATCATTCGTTGCTTAGCTGTATTTGTCCAGCTACACAAAACTACAAGAGGTAACTGAGAACATGATTATATTTACCTGTGTGACAAGAACTTCGCTTGAAAATTGTGACATGTCCACTGAAACGTTGGTGTCATTAACTGGAACCTCATCTGCAGAATAGATGTAATCAAACTTTGTGTCTGAACACTTGAAATGTGATCTACTCACAACTTCATTTACAAATTAATTTACAAGTAATCTTATTGTTGAAATGTCTTGTATTGCAGGTCGTTACAAAGCAAAAACACAGCCTTGTTAACAGTTGTTACTAAGAATCTACTCACGTTCATCTGGCGTGCCAAACAAGTCCACGGAAGCTTGGCTGGAGTTAACACAGTCAGGGCTGGGGCACGCAGGCGGACGCCTCAGCCGTTCTGTTGCATCAGCTGTAACAAATGGGACCTCACATCTACTGGCTTCATTAGCCTCTTCTTGATTCAGGATCACACGAGGAGGAGCCGATCTTCCAAAGATTTGAGTCAAAGTTGGTAGTTCCTCTCTAGACTCGCTGCTGTCTGACTCAGACGAGGACTCGAGCCTCTGAGCCTTTCTTTTCTTGGGGTTTTTCCCGATGGAGGACTGCGCGCTGAGCTGCCCACTGCTGTTGCTTGACTTTGTTTCGTGGACCATCTGAACAGCTGACGTTAGCAGGCCGTCGGGAGTCAAAGAAGAGTCTGTGATTATAATACCTTTGTGTGTGTTGACTGAACAAGGTTTTCCCATTGCAATACCATCTCTGATCCCCATCTCTTTACCAATGTGTCTCACGGTACCATCTGTGGCTTTAGAGGCTTCATTTAGCTCCTCGTGTACTATGGCTGTGAAGCAAAGCCCAGAATCTACAATGTGAGGCACAACAGAGAGATTAAGACTTTCTATTTCATGTTTTGACCCTTTATTAGGACTGAGGGCAGTGCTAACACTGGAGAGAGTCCTGGAGAGACCGGCCCTGTCTTGACCTGAACAGCTTGAAGGAATGGAGCCCTCTACTATCACTTCATCTCGTTTCTCACGAACCAATTTTCTTGTCATGCCAGGTGAGTTGGAAGGAGAGATCACATCACTACAAGATGAGTTTTCTTTGTCTCCTAAGACCTCCTGGTTGGTATTATCACATGCTCCATGTTTGGCTGATTTAATACCCGAACCGACCTCACCGTTATCTTCTGTTTCAGCACTCTGATCGGTTTCCTTGCCTAAATTATGGCTCCTTTTTATATCTGGACCACCAAGATGGAAGGATTTCCTTTTTGTGGCTTTGAAGCTCCTGAGCAGTTGCTCTGTGTCCAGCTCACTGTCGTTCTTATCCTCCTCATTTTCAGACAGAGCCGAGGTTTCCAGCTGAACATTGTCTGAGAAGTTATTACTTGGCTTGTAATGTTCAAGTCTTGGATCTACCACAGCTTTTACGGTTTGACTTGTAGAACGTGGGACTGCAGGGACATTACAAGCAGCACTAGCTTGTCCTCGAGTTTCAGTATTGGGCATGTCGGCGATGGACTCTTGACACTCATCCGCTGGTCTAGAAAAAGGCAGTTGCTCATCGGGCTCCATGCTTTCAATCCCTCCTAAATCCTGATCACAAATACATCCATTTGTTTTGGTCATCTTTGTCCCATTTTCATTTGTATCCGATCCTCTGTCATCCAACATCCCACCTTTTGCTTCCTCAGATTGCTCTGGAACATTACTAGCTTTTTCAGGTACATTCGCTTTCTTGTGGCCACCCTGGACCTCCTCAGCAAAGAGCTGAAGCCTTCTACTTCTCCTTGTGATCCTCATGACAGGGGTGTCCTGGTCCTCGCTGCTGGGATAGCTTTCAATTTGTACTTGAACACCTCCTGATCTTGTTCTAGCCTCTGGACTGGTTTCTCCAGTTTGAACTCCAACTAGAACAAGGGGCTTCGACACTCGAGCAGACCTGGCATTTTCTGACTTTGCGTTTTTTCCTTTTCTTTTGTCTGTTTTCCTTTGGTCAGTACTTTGCTCTGATTTTGCCAGAGCTTGCTCCTGTAAGTCACTGTCAACCTCCTGCAGGGTGGTGCCCACCCGTTTGCTTGTCTTTGTTTCTGTTTGAGACATTGGACAGAAAATTACTTCAGTGCTCTCAATTTTGTCACTTTCTGGCACGTTGATTAACTCTTCCTCATATTTGTTGTCATTGTCTTCATTTTTATCTTCAGAACTCTTTTCCTCCCTGCTATGAGGAGGAATCAAATCCTCTCTCTTTCTTTTGTCTGCTGTCTGTGTTTCTGTTGTTGCTGGACGTTCAACATTAATGTGAAATGGAGGAAAGGTGGTCCTGTTTCCTCTTCGCTCTCGTTTATAGACAGCACCAAACACCTGCTCTTCGAGGACTTTAGCACGATCCTCTCTCTTAGCATTCATCTTACTAACATGTTGCTTAACATCAACCGTAGAGGTAGAAGAAGAGCTATCAGACTCAACATCTTGATCAGTTTTCTCTAACTCTAGGTTTCCTTCACTTGGAACATTCATGAGCCACTCAGCAACTTTCTCTACACTTTTCCTCTGTTTCTGCTTAAGAACATTTTCAGACTCCAAATCTTCTCTCCGTTTTTTTCTAGAGGACTTTCTTAGAGGCTCATGTTCACTTTCGTCTGGATTCGAAAATGGGTGATGTGAGTTTTCCAAATTTGAAACTCTTTTTTTGCGTCTTGTTTTGCATGGAGATGTTGCCTTTTCCACAACTTCCAACATTTCCTTTTGTAATGGTTCCACGTCATCTGTAGAGCTGTGCATTTTCTTTTCTGACGTTGGTGGGCCATCACCTAAACCACTGTCTAGACCTTCATTTTCTGTTGTCCAAGGAGTTAATCCCATAAGTTTTGCATATCCATTCTGAGCTACACAATGAACAGAAATAGCACAAATGATTAAGCTTTTACAAAATATAACATTTACAACCACCTACCATCACATTCTGCTATTATACATAAAAGGCGTTAAAACGTTTACCTGCTATAGTTGAGGTGTGAGACCTTGGAAGATCATCACTTTCAACATTGTCCACAATATTATGGTCAGTGCCAGGTGCGTCTTCAGATATCATAGCATCAGGATATTTAACGCCATCAATATCAATATCTTGCACACTGAATAGAACGAAGTACAGTTCAAAGCACAGGATTAGTTTATGTAGTGAATAAATTGGCATTTACATTTTATTACACAAAACGTTAAATGCGAACCCTAGAAATTTCCTCCCCGGTTGTCTGGGATGCTGGGATAATCCAGTGAAATCTGAAAATTAAACGGTCATTTTAAAAGATGCTGCAAGTTTATTTTCAAAGGGCCAATTTACAATGCTTGACTTACAATTTGTGCCAGTGTCATGTTCATATGCTTGTATCATGTCCTGTAACCCTGACACAAGTCTCTGAAACCCAGGGCTCTCCTGTAAGCTCCTGCATAAGTGGTATAAGTATTAATAACATTGAACACATTATTATTATTATCATTATTTTTAAGTCATCTAAATGATTTTGTCCAACCTTTTAGTTATCTTGGCTTTACACACAGGACAGTCGGCCTTGTTTTGCTTAGAACTGTCCAGAAGTTTCATTATACAAAATCTGGCAACATGTAAACAACAATAATTACATCACACTGGAGTTTAATTGACAAAAAAGAAATTATCAATCATCTGTTAATGAGGATAGATGTCATTTTCCTTACTTGCAAAACTGGTGGTCACATTTAGTTGATACTGGTGATGTCATTAAATCCAGGCTACAAGTAGAAAGTACTTAAGTGTCAGGTACGTTCCTGAGTATGATGGTTCTTCTAAATGACAATCACAAGTATTTACCAGTTCTTCTTAATCTGAATGATACTTACCATATGGGACATTGCAGAGTCTCCCAAAGGACTGATATGCCCTTTTTCACATCCGTAGCTTTTGGGGAGTTCATTATTATTTTCAAGCTGCAAAATAAAAATGTGCCAAAAGGACAAAAGCATCTGGTGAGTGTGGTACTGGAATAGTTGGTATGTAATGCTACATAGGCATTCTGGGGAAAAAGGATTGTTGCTATTGTGTGTCATCTAAAGTGATGGGTATTTAAATTTGCTTTCTGCACACACACATAAATTAATAACTGTATTGAGTCCAGTAATTGCACTGGGTGTAGATTTATTATATATCTGCACAATAAACACTACGAAGTTCTAACTGTGTCGGAGAAGGCTTCGGTAGCCGTCGGTCAAGCTGGCTAGCAAGCTGCTATGGTTTGTTTTGGCAGGTCACACAACTAGCAATGCTCATCCTCTGACTTCTGACTGATTGACAACGCACATACAAAGTCACAGACCAAAAAGTGACTTAATAGGTAGACTACAGATTTTCAATTAGCCTTGGCTAACTGTGAACTATAATACTAAACAAATCACCTTGGTTTATTGAAGCTTGAGCAGATGGAGGCAGGAACAATCTCCTTCAGTTTTCCCGCAACTATCGTCTTCTTCTTTGGTTATGAAAGGACGCCTCGCAGTGTTTTACTGCGCCACCTATTGGTCTGGAGGGTGAACCACATCATTCACAGAAACCACCACCAAAATAAAATGTCGTTCTATTTTAAGTCACCACCAACCTTTTATCAGCTGTTTGTGTTCCACACTAAGCCTTTGTAATATCTGTCCTCATCATTTATCAGTTAATACAACTTTTGTTTTGGCATACTTCATGTTTTATTAACTGTGGATTGTGTTTTACTACACAGTTGATCACATCGTTCATCGTGTTTTTGTTGTGTATGGATTATGATCAAGTTAATCAAATGTAATGTCAGTCTTTTGCAGCCATGGTTTGTGGATAAAGATATATTTTTTTAAACTGACGTCATGTCCGCTGTAAACAACAATACGGAAGTGGAAGGGAAGTCATAAGTTGTAAAGTGGGGCGATCCTGCTAATCATATTAAAAGTGGTTTATTTATTTCGATATGCACACGTCAGGGGTATAGTGCAATAGTATCCGTTACTATAGTATAAGCAACGGTGAGTCTGTATTTTCTTTATTCGCCGTGCATATATGCGCTAGCTTCCAAGCTAACGTTGGCTGTTCAGTGGTTTAGTAGCTTAGCCAAACAGCTAACACTGTCTATTCAGTGAGCTTTAGTGTGTGTAACATGTACTTGAAAGCATTTCGCTTAAAGCTTTTGGCGTTTAAGATCCTTATTTGCCTGACTTTATTTTTCAACCATCGCCCTGTTGCTAGCAATGGAGGGCTCCAAGTCATCGAGCACAACCATGCAGGTGAGCTTCGTGTGTCAGCGATGCTGTCAGCCGCTAAAGCTGGATAAGTCCTTCAATGTCCTCGATCGGGTCACTATCCAGGAACTTATAGGTATGTGTGGCTTTAACGTTCATTCAGCAGCACTGCAGAGTATATGTAACGTAAAAGAGACGCTAAACTGACTCTATTGCCCAGCTCCGTTGGTCACAGTGACCCCCAGCAAGCAGGCTGACAACAGTGAGGGGGAGACGGCACCAGAGGTAAGTCATTGTTGGGCTTTAATGGGAAGCTCAAAATCATGTATGTATATGTTGTATTGCTGTATTTGCAGTAGATTATGACTATTCTCAACTCAGTGAGAGGCAAAACACCATAGTGCTTATATCAAGACATTTAATGGTGCGTTTAGTGAATATAGGGGTAATCAAAGAAAAGTGTTTCGCTAGATAAATGTGTTTTGGGGTTTGCATTGTCCTTCCAGGAGACTTTTGTTGAAAATAAGCAAGATGGAGTGTCAAGAAAATACATCCCTCCTGCACGGTGAGCGTTCAGGTCTTTTCAATAGGCTACCTGACAGAAGAGTCATTGGACTTTATATCTGTTGATCAATGCTTAGCTGATACGTAGGCCAAACCCCAGTAGAGGCTAATGAGGCTTGGCTGTATTCACACATCCATTGAAATTCTGACACTCTCCGTACAGGATGATGTCCACAGAGAGTGCCAACAGTTTCACACTGATTGGTGAAGCTTCTGATGGAGGCACAATGGAAAACCTTAGTCGTAGGTTGAAGGTAAATAATTTTTGACAGCTGACAGTAATAGCGCATGGTTTACTCTGATCATATTATTTCGGAAAGAAGAGCAGACAGTTTTGTTTTGGAATTTTTCCCCACCCAGGTGACCAGTGACTTGTTTGACATTATGTCAGGCCAGACGGATGTGGACCATCCACTGTGTGAGGAGTGTACTGATACTCTGCTGGACCACTTAGACACACAGCTCAACATCACAGAAAACGAATGTCAGAATTACAAGTGAGTTAACCCATTAAACGTCTCTGTTTTCAGTCAAGGATTTTTAAGAGAGGGGTATACTGTTAGCACCCACGGCCATAAATTCAGACTGCAGATGCAGAGCATGTTAATGTGTTTTAGGCAGTGTCTGGAGCTGCTCTCACACCTGCAAGTAAATGAAGAGGAGACCATGCTGGCAGAGTTACAGCAACTAAAAGAGGAGGAGGACAGACTAGTCCAGGAGCTGGAGGCTGTAGAGGCAGAGAGGGCTTTTGTTGCTCAGAAATTGGCCCAGAGCAGGATCCACTCTCAGCAGCTGGACACAGAGGAGCTACAGTAAGTAGCCTTGCAGCACTGTGAAATTGAAATTTTATAGACTATAGTACATCTAACAGGTTTGTTTATTCCTGCTGCTTTGTGTTAATAGCTACCAAAAGGAGTACAGTGAGTTTAAACGTCAGCAGCTAGAGCTCGATGATGAGCTGAAGAGTGTTGACAACCAGATGCGCTACTGCCAGATTCAACTAGATCGACTAAAGAAGACCAATGTCTTTAATGCCACATTTCACATCTGGTATGCAAACAGTCTTCAATAAAGCCAAATCAGTGTCTGTTTACTGAGAATCTAAATTCTTTGTTTCATTTGTTGATCAGGCACAGTGGCCAGTTTGGTACCATCAACAACTTCCGACTCGGTCGACTTCCCAGCGTCCCAGTGGAGTGGAATGAGATCAACGCAGCTTGGGGGCAGACAGTACTGCTGCTGCACGCTCTGGCCAACAAAATGGGTCTGCGCTTTCAGAGGTACACGCTCAAAGACAGACATCTATTTTATTCTACTACAAATAAGTCTGAACTCATACTAGACGCGTTTCTCCAGATATCGTCTCGTGCCATATGGAAACCACTCATACTTAGAGTCACTAACAGACAAGTCCAAGGTAACACATATAGTATTATTACACCCAGCTCTTTGTTATCGTTTAAATGCTCAACCACTTTACACTTCTGCCTTTTTGTTTCATGTTTGTACAGGAACTTCCTCTGTACTGCTCAGGTGGGCTGAGGTTCTTCTGGGACAATAAATTTGATCATGCCATGGTGGCCTTCCTGGATTGTGTCCAACAGTTCAAAGAAGAAGTGGAAAAAGGAGACACTGGCTTCTGCCTCCCATACAGGTTAGACAGCAGCACAATGTCCACCATTATTTTACCTTTTTTAGAGGTGTTGGAGAAGTAATTTGTCTTAGTTATGCCACTGAGGTAAAAAACATTAGTGCAGCAAAGTTTTCTTTATGTACCTCTTTATAAACCCTCACTTTGTTCTTCCCTCAGGCCTAATGCTTTCTGGTTGTGAACCATAACCTGATTGACCAATTGCTATGAAATCTTGAGTTTTTTTAAATGTATTTTTGCATTGTGTTGTTTTGTATGTCAGGATGGATGTAGAGAAAGGCAAGATTGAGGACACAGGTGGCAGTGGAGGCTCTTACTCCATTAAAACTCAGTTCAACTCTGAGGAGCAGTGGACCAAGGCGCTCAAGTTTATGCTAACCAACCTGAAGTGGGGTCTGGCCTGGGTCACTTCACAGTTCTACAACAGATAAAGCTGGTAGACAACGCTCTGTTACGGGTTTTACATATTCCCATCTAATAAAGTTTTTGTGAATCTTACTAGGCCAAAGAAAATGAAATTATTGTTCTTTCACTACTAATAAGCATTGGGTTGTTTGTGGTTTACAAAAAGAAATTAATTTCAATCTAGAACAGCGTGAATATGGGATTACATACCGTTGTCATATGATGAACTGCTTCTTTTAATTCATCTTCAATAACAGCATGAACTTCAACAATTTTTCAAGCTAGAATTTACTTTAAACAAAATATTCCCCACATTTTAGGTCTAACTCCTGTCACATTTAAGGATTTCTTGGTCTTCTGTTGCACTGTACACCTTTGAAGTCACTTTCAAGCTCTCACCACAATGAGAAAAAGATCGATGTGATGTTGTTTGTAAGCTGTAAAAAATATGATTTGGTAATGACTTTCCAGGTAGATTGGTAGTAGATTACACTGTACGTGTATGTCAGTATACATGGACATTGAGTGCAGTAAGAGCAGTGCCATACAAACCATTGTATTAGGAGGTGCACTGATGGAGATCCTTATATTGAAACTCTGCAGCATCACTTGAATGTATCTATTTTGGATATGATGCATACTGATCCAGCATGTGGGTTCTAAGTCAATAAACATATGCTTTGAAAATAGATTAAATGTATTTGATACACTCTATAGTGTAACCAGAAACACTGGCACATTTATGTGAACCCTCATACTTCTTGTGTGATTGCAAAATGCATGCACTTCCCAAAACATATTGGACACTGCAGAGTTAACCAAATGTCTTTTAATGGTTTAATTTTATTTTTTTTTTTAAGTTTTAACTCTCATTGTAACACTCTCTCACAGTCGTCCTCCTAAATGTTTAGCAAAAACATTGGAGGTAAATTTCATAGAAAAATGTGGACTAAACAATTAAAACAATAACATGACTTCCAGTTATTCAGTAAAATAAGCCAAAACCACTTATTCATTCTAAAATCTGCACTCTTCTGCATCAAGTCATTTATAAATCTCTAATGGTGCCATGTCAACAAGGCAATACTCACACTTTGGTCATCAGTCATTTCTTATCACTGTAGGAGCCCTTCCTCTAAGTCCCAGGTTCAAACCTATGGGGATACTTCTTTAAAAAACAGACTCCGCTAGTATTGAAAATAGTTTGATAGATTATTTGTTTCTAGCAGTATAGGATGAAATTTCATTAATGCTGCTTAATAAACCATCCAGGGTATAGGCAGCATACCAGCTAGCTTGTCACTTGTGCAATTTTTTGGGTGCTTTTACCATTTACCATGTAATAAGCCCCTTGAAATGAGCCACGTTTCTGTTAGTGCATGCATATGGGCAATTCTTTGGGTTCTACCAAGACCACAGTCAGACGCTGGCCCTTCATTTTTACCCCTTGGACAGTGGTGGTGGGCACATATACCACTCCATCACCATGATCTCTGGCATTTTGGTTCCATTCACACTTAGCATCCCTCCATCATGCTCCGCTAAAGCAAAGCAGGAGTTTCATCAAGTGCGTAATGTCTCCACATGGCTTTGTCCTCATCGGGTTGCATTCTACTTTTTTCCTCGCTTGTTTCATTCGGAGGCACCGTTGCTGTAGCAGCTGGAAGTGGAGGGAACAGGAGTTGCCAGAGGTGTGCTGCTACCCAGAGCTTTTCGAATGTGGGGCATCAGGAAGGGGTCGCTTGACAACTGCAGCACATCCACACGATCCTCCTTGTGATAAGCTAGGCAACGTCGAATAAAGGCCTGGTGGAAATAAATCATTATTACACTACTAAATTCTTGTCATTTATAGTCATACATGAGCATTTACCAATGTAGGTCCCCCAGTTCTTCATGTTTAACATAAAAAAATAATTTTAGGTTATAGCCTTGTCCATTTAACAGTTATGGTCCCTTTCTAAAGTCTGTTTATGGGACTTGGTTGCAAGCTACATTTTAACAAAGACCCAATAACAAACTATTTTCTAATTTAGTTGGTGGTTGAAAGGTATATTCAACCCCAACATTCTGTGTAAGCAGTAGTCCTACTGACAAACCATGTGACAATGCATCAATGTATAGTGTTTCCACTGAGAACTGAGCTTTAGCTGTTAAAGAAAGAAATGACTACCGCACCTTTGCTTCTGTGGTGACCACAGGTTTGGGGGGGAACTGCACCTCAGTGGCTTTGAGTATGGTGTTTTCCTGTAGGATGTCCTGCTGTGACTGGTTGTGACCGAAGGGCTTAAAAGGGAGACAGAAGAAACTTAACAACCAGCTTTTCTCATTGTGTTGTCAGCAAGGTTCCTGGCAGAGAATTTAAGTTAGTGATTACCTTACGCCCATATAGGCTCTGGTAGAAAATGACTCCCACTGACCAAACATCCACCTTGTTGGATATTTTGGGGGGATCCTTGCCAACAACGAAGCACTCAGGAGGAAGATACCTGTAAGTAATGTAAAATAAAATTATTTTCTTTATTTCTATGTTAACCCAGTTTTTGTTTTATCAAGAGGAAATGTAAATTCCTCTTAAATAAGGCTTTGTCCATATTATTTACATGAAGCCCACCTGGGTGCTTGGTTACTAAATACAGTGAAAAGTATCTATGTACCAGTAGGTCCCTGCTCCTTGTGAAGTCAGCTCCATGCCATCTGCAGAGCTGTAGCTGTCATCATCCATGATCTTAGACAGGCCAAAGTCTGTTATCTTAATCTCTCCACAAGCTGTGCCATTTACCAACAGGATGTTTCCTACACAGAGTAAGAATAGAAACATGTTCTTTATTTGTAACATTCCTAACAGATGCTTAGAATTTCCTATTTCTGTTCCCATCACTATTCTCTGAGAAATAGTGGAAATTACCGGGTTTGAGGTCATAGTGGATGATGGGCGGCCGAATCTGGTTGAGGTACTTGAGGGCGTTGACGATCTGCATGACAATTGAGCGACCCTCCTTCTCAGTCATAAGCTTATTTTGTTTCAAGTAAAAGTCCAGATCGTTGCCTTCACAGTACTCCAACACTGTGCAAAACCTGAGGTAATGCAAGCAATATTGACATTATTGTTAAAAAAAGTTTCCCTTAAGTTCTTTTTGTTATGTTTGGCATCAGAACAAAAAAGGTTTCCCCAGTAATCTATAAAAAAGTATAAAGTATGCAAATAATTTTGTTCATCTGTTGCTTGGTTACTAAATTTTGTAAACAAACATCATCTTTCGCTTTAAAGAAAGTGAGGCACTTACGAGTCAGTGTCAAGTGAGAAGTAGTCATATAGTTTGACTATTCTTGGATGGTCAAGTTCTTTGTGTATTCGGTACTCTCTACAGGCGTGTCTGGAGAAAAAAAGAGTCAACATTTTACTAACTCTTACAATGCTTACAAGAATATTCAAAATTCATTTTGGACTTTAATTACAATTCTAAACAGTCACGCACGGCAGTGAACAGAGGTTCGTACATACTTGCGGTAATTGTCTTTCTTCTCCTCCCTCCAATTCTTGTTGAGTTGATGAATTTTAATTGCCACAAATCTTTGCTCTGTCAAATCAAACGCCTGGAAAAGATGCTGAAACATTTATTCCAATTCCAAACTACCAAGTGAAAACCCTTTGTGCCCTTTATAAAAAGATGAACAGAGCAGAACAATGGCACCGGCTTACCTTGAAGACTTCACTAAAGCCACCTCTTCCAAGTAAGTGTAACAGCAGGTATCGGTCATTCAGCGTGGGGTGGTCTTTAAATCTACAAAACATAACTTGCTTAATTCCTTTTCAAATTTAAAAATATCTTAGATGAACACATTATACAAAACAAACACAAGCTAGGTAAACAAAGTCTTACTGTGAGTTATCCTCATTATGGATTCTCTTTAGCTCCCGGATATGCAGGTTTCTGACCCGTTCCAAATGCTCCAGCTCTGCCTGGATCTCTGCCTCCTCCTGTGTAAAAACAAGATTTGACATATATCTCTACCCTTATTAGACAGAAACAACCAACAGTAGTACTGAGTCTACAGTTCAGTAGTCAGCAATAGTATTACATATTGAACAGGGGGGGAAAAACAGGCTGAACTTGAAATAGTGCATTGGTACCTTTTTTAGATGGCCAATTCGAAGTTTGAAGATCTCCTCTTGCTCATGGTATTCTGCCAAAGACAACCTGTGTATGATAAAGAAGACACTGTTAAATAAAGCAACAGAACTGTAGAACAATGTGGTGAACCGCTTTAAATGAGGGAAAAACAACAATCGATATATGACTTAGTGCACACATTTTAAACAAGCTGTGTGAGTAACTGAGCTGTGGTTCGTCATCTTACGCTTCATTCTCCTGGCCGTTGCTCCTGCTCTTGCGTTTGTTCTGTTCCACGCTGGGTGGAGGAGTCTGGACCATGGAGGGAGGCTTCCTCTTGCCCAGCAGTTTTCTCTGCTTCTCAATGTCTTCCCGCTGCAAATTGACTCGCTCTTGCTGCCTAAAATATTTCAGAACAGTCTAGTGAGAACACCTTCATGGGAACACACAAAATGCAAACATATGCTTGTGCCTATTGCTTGCTGACTTGATGAGGTTCTGGAAGGCGAATCCATCAGTCCACTGCTCAGTGAAGGAGGCTCCATGACGTACAGTGCTGAAATGACCCAGACGTAAACGGTCCTGCATGCTTTTGTCCCTGCAAGCCATCTTCTCCTGTTTTGACTGCAGGAAACAGACGATGTAATATGTAACTGATCGATGCTCCACCATTTGCCAGGTCAATTAATATCTATCTATAATTCATACTTTAGTTAAGACAAATTTGGCTTTGGTTTTGACGTTGTGTGGAAGTCCTAACTGGGTTAGTTACTGTACTGTTTTTCTCAAGCACACACAGGGTGATGTGTGCATTTGTCCACCCACCTTCTCAATGAGCAGTTTCTTGCTCATGGTCACACACTTGTTCAGCCGCTCCTTGTAGAGCTCCAGCATCTTCTGCTGCTCATCTACCTGCCTCCTCAAGTCACAGTTAGCCTGTCAAAACATACAGGATAATTCTGACATCTAATTCAGAGTCAAGACTTTGATCTTAGATTGACATGACGCAACTGACATTTGACATTAACACCATATGTAATTCAAACTGTAGACATTTGAAAGTTCACAATCACATTATGTATGATGATGAAGAAGATTTGTGAATATGTTCATATTTACTCACTCTCAGCAGGTCGTCTATCCTCCCTTCTTTCTTCTCCAGGTCAGAGTTCTTGCTCTTCTCCAGTGCTTTGAGTTTCAGCAGTGTCAGTTCTGACTGGGAAAGATCAAACCATATTTAAACAGCTATCTTCAGATTTGGAACTCTTTGGTGATAGAACTTCCCCATTTTATTACAATTAGGCTAGTAGAACTTTGTATATTAGACAGGAATTCCGAATGTTAACCTTTTTGGTTTAATGAATGTAATTTGTCAGGACACTTAGATCTGTGACTTGTTTGTGAAATGCCAGCTAAAAAGTGTAAAGTTGTGTAATCCCTAAACATTGTGTGCTCATGAGTCAGGTGCAAAGTATGCTATAACCCAAAATGAACCCAAGCTGCTTCTACCATTATACTGAGAAAATAGTGCAGGTAACAGCTGGTGTGGAACTCCAGGTCCATCAGTCAGTTACCTGCGTGGCTTTGTGTGAGCAGAAGAGGGCGGGAGCTGTCTTAACCGAGCTGGAAGATGAAGAGTCTGTGTGGGCTGAGCCTGTGGATGAAGGACTGCTGTGCTGACACTGCATTCCCCATAGACAGAAAAGAGCAAAGCAAAAACGTTATGCAATGTAGACAGCAATAACATTAAGAAGCAGGAGAAATGTGTTTAGTCATAATATCAGGTGACAAAACATTCTTTATTATGAACATTGCTATTTTATTGATTAATACATTAACTGCAGCAGCATATATAGAAAATCTAGGCACCAATTTTACACAACATGCTCACTGCTCTCTGAATAACACCAGAAACCATCAGCACTGCTAATAATCTATACTGAGAGCTACATGCCTTAAGATCCCCACCCAATTACTATGATGCTAAAGGGAAATACACACCTACGTAGAAATGAATCTAATACAAGCAAAAAAAAGGGCAGAGCAGAAGGGATGAAGCTATGGAGACTGATGCTGTTACTTACCAGAGGGTTAGACAATGAGTGCTGAGGAGAGGAGCGAACCAGAGTGGGGATGCCTCGAGCAGGACTAGTGCCTGAGCCACTGCTACCAGCAAACTAGTTACAAGTTAGATGATACCAGCATAGGAGCAAGACAGAGAGAAAGTGGAGAGAATTGTTATTTAAGAAAAAACTATTAAAGTAATGTGTGAGGCATAGCATTACAGTCTGAAAGTGGCTTCACCAAATGCATTAGACAGGACTAACCTCGAAATAATCACTTATTTTGTGGCCTCTTCCTTTTCCTACAGAACAGAAAACACGTGATAGGGGACAAATCATTTGATTCTATTCATTTGTATGTTTAGGAACATAGCAAACCACTAAAAGGTATTACATAGGTTATCAGATGAAACATTTAAGCATGAATATTTAGAGCAAAGAGTACAGCTGTGATGAAGATGGAGGACACAGAGCACATTAATGACATTAAGAGACGTTTCTGCTTTAGTAGATGGGTTGGACGTACCCTGGCTGTTGCTGTCATACATATCTCCTTTTCTCTTCCTACTTCTCTGGTCATTGGCTCTCCTCTCTGGTGTCTGAAAAGAGCAGGAGATCGTCACAGCATAAGGTTTATTCTGATTAACAACACTAACAAAATGATCGACGAATACATTGCATTTTTGTTTTATCAGGTCATTCCAGATTCTTTAATGAATCTAGAACAAGTCACCCCCCACATGCATGCACATGCACCTGATATCACAACCAACCTCCAGTTCCTTGTCACTGAGTGAACCCGCACTACACAGCGAATGGTTGGATGATTCACTGTTGACTGAACTCTGGAAAACAAAAAGTGAGACAGAGTCATGTGATACTTCAGCAAAGAGTAGTGACTACAACTATACACTAGGGCCTCTCTTTAGATTTCAAAAAATAAACTCAAATGTCCAGAGGTGAACATACCTTATTTGTCTAAATGTTACCAACTAATTCATAGAGCTACAAAGCCCGATGGTGTTCATAGCAAATTCTTGTATGTTAACCTACGTCGTCACTACATTTGCTACAATATATTTACACCACAGCGAGTGGACTCAATTTATTTCAGAGCACACTATAGATCAGAGCATGACTAGGGGTGACTGCTTTCTCAGAGACTGGCATTTTCTCAAATGTGCACCCCGCACTGTAATGGCCAGTTCAGTTGCAGGGTTGCAGCACAGTACGCAGTCCATGCTGTGAGATTCAGCTGCGGGGCCATTTCAGTGTCACTCATTCCCAATCAAACAAGGAGCTGCTGGTCAGTTCCTATCTCAGCCAAGACAGAGCTTGTGTTGTTTTAGCTTTACCTCATGAAAACCTTATCATTCCACCGAGGGAAAGCCTGAAAAAAGTGCTGGTCAATTCTGGAAATATAGGTGCACTAACATAAAATAGCTGAAGAACTGTTTGTGCTTCTATTAACATAACAGTGAGGTTTGGCCTGTAACTGGCAAATGTATGAAGTCTGAATAAAAAGAATCTCTCGTTTATTCGACCAAAAACAACGTAACATCACATAATGTGTAATCTGAATAAACATTAATAGTTTTAATAACAAACAATTCAGATATTGAGACATGCCAACCTTGGCCACGCCGGCTCCAGTGAAGCGAGCCTCAAGCAGCTCCTGCCTGCGTGGGTCCAGGCTCAGCGCCTGAGCGTGAAGTCCTTCCATCATGCCTACAGGGAGACGCCAACAGTGAATAAAACACTAAACTATTGCCCAAGCCGATTTGGGTCACTGTCACATGGTAGGATACTGGTGCAAGGGAGCTAAAAATCAATTAAAAAAACAATGTAAGCCATCTTGAAGCCTGGGGATGTTTTAAGTCAGTGAGCTACATCTTTTGCCCCAGTTCGTGTTCACATATGCACTGAAGTTCCTCTTCTCTTACGAACCTATGTCATGCTAAAAAAACGACCATTTTCGCCATGAGGTAGTTTCAGCCACATATAAAGTCATCTAAAGGCACATATGCAATATTTTGTCTCGGTGAAAAATATATATATAAAAAACAACCAAACAACAATAAACAGCATTATCGTTTTCCCTGAGCAAATATTAGCTAAACTTACTGTATTTTGCCAGACAACCACGTTAACATTTTAATGAAAACAATACTGGAAAGAAAAAGCAGTTAACTCTAAGACTAAGTTATGTGACAATGCCAAGGATTCGTTGTTTTATTTATTAACATTAGCCAACATTTCAGATAACCTGACTTTAATGCGATTAGTGGAACAACCTCTATAACACTGTTATTAAGTAATAGGAACTAACTCGGTTAGCCTTAGCTAATGCCAACCAACTAGCTATATATATATATATATATATATATATATAATATATATACATATTAAGCTAATTAAAATATTCAGGAGAAAAGACAATGCACAGACATATATGCTAATTTACGTTACACACGATCTCTACACAGCAACAGATTATTGCGATAAATCTAGTTTCTAACAGGTTAGTTTGCAGTTAACGCTACATGAAGTAGCTAGCCAGGTAATTTCGCTAGCTAGCTAGCGGGCTAAGCTAACAAGCTGCTCCAGAAGCTTCACCTGGAGAGCCTTGTGCAGCTACCGTCACTTTCAGTCGTAGAAAAGCTGTTGTCCACCCATCCAGTGACAGCAAACTCCTCAACGGTTCCCAGTCCCACACGCATCATATGAAGTTGCTCGTCTTAAGGTCCCCATTTAAAATGTGTGTTAACGTTGTTTCGTATTCATCTAAGACGTGTGTTAGCCTAGCTAACGCTAATGCTAACGCTAGCTACAGATAGCCCCGTGGCCGGCTCCTGCTGGTGTCATCCGGACAGGAGGCCCTGATCCTCGGGGTTTCCTTGTCCGCCTTGGTTCCCCTGCACGGGCAAACCTGGAGCTGTCAGCGCCCTAAAGCCTCTTGACAGATGTTGTCACATTTCTGCTGCACTCGCTCTTTCTTTTGTCATCGATGTAACATGTGCACCTGGAGCTCGGCCTCCTCGTTCTAGTTCATTCTTAGGGTGTCAATTAAAGATCACAACCCCGCCGCAAGGCCGTGCAGGGCTCCCGGGATGGCTTTATGTGATGCTTTCCATCCGCTAGTTACACAGATAATGTAAACTCCTCAAGTCACAACCATCCGGAGCGTCCACCCATAATTTGTGGGGGCCCAGCCGTTCACGCCACAACTCCACGCCGGCTACGTAAGGTTTCTAATTTCCATTTGAATGAATTAAGTGTTATAGAAAAACAACTACAACCCAGATGCTGCATGTTTTGTCAAATAAACAGTGGCAGAGATAACGTCGGCTTTAGTGGCCACGTGTTGGACCGGTCCGTGATCCCCGGTGGCCTGGTGCGTTGTTTTTAGCAGCTGTCATTCAAAGCATCCTGTTTGTGCTGAAACTTGTGAAGATCTTGTGGCCATGTGTTGGCGAAGATGATGTGAGCAGCTGTTAGTTTCAGGGTCTGGCTTAATACAACCATACCACAGTACATACTCCTGCTCCGGCTGTAACTCAGGTGTCCCCTTCACTGGACATGATCAACTGGCCCATCTGGATCATCCCAGTAGCTACATGGTCAGTATCAGCTGAACAAGTGACACGAATGGCCTATAATTAAAAATCAGCCCAATCTCCTGTATAGTCATGATGAATTCCAGTGGATCTACTGTCCTACTGACAGACTGTTCATGTTACCAACACTAGATCCAAATGATATAATTAGAAACAGTGAAGCCACAGCAGAGTTCAAACCAACACCAACTGCACAGACAGTGTAGTAGTCACAATTCACTACTACAATCACTTCCAGGTGGAGTCCAGTAGATGGAAGCAGAGCACTGCACCCGTCAGTGAGAGCATGTCTGGCTGCTGCTTGTTTTACTAATTAAATTTGCTGATTAGTTAAAACATAATTGTTGCCATTAAAGTACTTATGAGTGTATTTGTCACAAACAGGCTGCAAAACAGGCAGTGAAAAGTGAAAAACAATATCACTGGACATAAGACGCAAAGAATAAATGTTTTACACGTCAGTCGTTGGTGCTGTGGTTGAACAGCTCGTCATCAAAAAGAATGAGTGACGTCGGTGTGTTTTGGTAACAACAGACCATTAGTAACATTATAGTGATTCACAATGAAACTAGAAAGCACCAATTATCAGTTTACCCTAAACCACTTCATGACTGAATGACTTTATCCTGCTGTACCCACACAGTGACTCACCCCCGGAAAAATCCCAACACTGGAATCAGCAAGTGATGTTATTTTTGTTGCACATTATCTGAGTTTCTACTAATGTCAAGGACCCTTGAACCCACATGATCTTCCTGCTTTGCCTTAGTGTCATGCACCCATGTGGAAAGTTTGGATTTACTTTGCAGGGAGGTTTTTTTTTAGTCCAGAATTGTTTGCTTCCCGTTGTTTTCGGGTTTTTCCCCCACAACCAAAGGTAAAAAATAATCCTCTCAGTTCATGCCAAGTCACAGGTTCTGCAGAGTAACGATAAATCACACAAACAATAAGTTATCAGTGTATAATGAATGTTTATGACAAATCCCCACATTTCTACATATTTACACAAATAATTATTATTGATTGTCTTGTGACAGTAGAGACCTGCACATTATTTGGTACTTTCCAACAAAGGACAGTAAAATGCATGAATTCATTCTTGTTCAGTAGCATCAGTCTTTTCCTCTGTATGTGATGTTTGTGAAGGTAGAGGTGGCTCCTTTATAGAGAGGATTATGCACCTGTTCATCAAATACACACAAAACACACGTTACCTTGAGGTAAATGAATATGCAACATATTTCATCCTTCTCACAATCTCAAGCCACAGCAAAATACTCTTATTTTCAAAATGCAGACTAAAGTACAGAATAATGTCTATATTTCAGACTTGTACGTGTTAGTTCATGTTTTCACAACTTTTACTCAGCAAGCATCTTAAAACTCCCATGATTCTTTGCAGCTTCAGGCCAGTGGGATTTCAGTGAGTTCTGGGGCCATAAAGAAGCCTATTACCAGTAAAGGCTAATTAGTGTTAGCAGGTTTCAGCCCAGCCCTTCCGCTGGCAGCCTTTTGTTCTTCTGGGAGGAACAGCATGCCACAAAAATAATAAAACAAATCTTCATCAGATAATGAGAGCGAAAAACGGCCTGTGTGGCCTTCTGTGTGCATATGTGAATCAGTAGGCATCTTGTGTGTTTAACGTCTAACGAGGAACTCAAGGGCACCAGAACAAATTGTGATCGTGAAGGCTGACTGTGCTTTGCGTTACTCTTTTATTCTTAAACAAATATATAGTATAGTATAAGGGTAGTATTGGGCCACTTCATGCTGAATTTACTGACCGTGTCCCACTTAGCACGAGCGCGTTCTTCTTCAAATTTGGCAAACTCCCGTCTGTCGTGGATGGTGACCAGCAGCTTCCAGATAAGCAGAGCTGCCAGGCCGAGGAATAAGATGGCTCCTGCCACCGACAGAAGCACCACCAAAATGTCTGGACCCTTGGGGCAGTCTGAATGGAAGGAGGGAATGGTAAAGAGATACCATAGCACAATAAACAGACAGGACGACAGGGGAAGTCTGATTTCATAACAGCGCTTTCCTCCTCGTTTCATCGTTCACTCACATGGATTTAATGCCTTTGCTGCAACTCATTCCTCTGCTAAATGCTACAGTGGATAGGAATGAAACCAAGAGCAACAGGACGTTTAAACACCAGAACAGTGACGTCCCACAGCTGGGCCACAAATCTCCAAACCCTCACTGAGGCTGAGCAAAACACAACTTGTGTCTGACTTGTACAGTTTCAGGAATAGTGTGTAATAGATGCCTGACAGTAGTTTTTTTCCCCTGAATCATTAACATGAAGCCTTTATGCACAACATGGCAGTGACACATCGCTTGTTGTGCTCCACTTATTAATTTTTCCCACCATTAGCTGCTCCGGAAAATCGTTTCCCAAATTAACCACCAAACATGTTTCCGAATAAACTTACGGAGCAATGAGCCATGCTCTCAAATTCACGATCGTTTAATATTGGGAGGTTCAGGGAGAAATCAAGCCATCATTTCAAAACTGCAATTAGTTTGGCCTTGAGTTTCCAGGCTTAGTTGGTTCTCAGTGCTTTTCCACACTGTAGAGTTTAGTGGGTATTCAGCTTGATTCATGGAAGTCTTTTCCAAGGATTTTAGATCTCTGCATATTTTACATATACTCTACCGGTTTGGACACGTTTATTTCTCCCTCTGTACAACCGCTGATCTAAATCCCATGAAGAATGCAAAACACAGCACAGCAGTCTGTGAATTGAAAAGTGTTAATACAAATAAGGGGAAATCACCGGAGAAGACGCTGTGTCCATACTCTTGAGTGGCAGTGGACACGTGGACACTGGTTAACCTAGTGAAACCAAGTTTTACTGCTGACATCAAAGGTTTCCTCCTCTTCCTCTTTCCTCATTCCTTGCTTTCAGCTGACCCTTTTGATCGTTATAGCCTCTAGTGATGTGTCTTCTTAGTCCTTTTGTAAGTTCGGTAATAAATAATCTTGCATAATTAGGCTACATGCTTATTTCTGCAACATAACTTGTTCCATATGAGCTGTTAGTTTGCCATTCTGTCTTCCTTTAAATGCTGGAGTTCTCCATGTTCTCTCTGTCTTTTGCTTACGTTGTCTCCTCTTTCGCTCCCTGTCCTGCTTTCCTCTGGAGGATTTGTAGAGTCAGCAGGTTCCTAGAGGAGCTGAGCAGCTCTTTACAGCCCTCTTTGACACGGCAGGGTGCACCGTGTTCAAGGCAAATTTTGTTGTACCTCTCTGTTACCCACATGAGCCTAAATTGAACACACACATTCATTAAAGGCAGACCGAGAGACACATTTTCTCTGCGGGCACTGTTAGCCAATAAAGGCTGTTTTACCACCCTACACACTTTCTACATGGCCAGTTAACAAGCAGATGAAGAGCACGGGCCCAGAGACACTGGGTTTCAGAAATGCAAAAACTACTATGGTTATAGATATAATGTCCACTGTTTGCTGTATTTTTTGTTGTTGTTTTCTATTTGTCTGCATAATTTATTGAAGTTTAATCACAATTTGGCCACTGGAAAACACCACATGATAAATTTGTCTAGTTAAACAAGCAAGAAACACATTTATTCTGCATCTTAATAATAATAAGAAGATAAAGATTTTGTTCAGATGGTAATCAGCCCAGCTTTGAATAATTGTCTACCAGGTAGTAGCATATTGAATCCCACCTGGCTCTTTGATGACAAACAGGATAGACTTGCCACTGCTGTCCTCATAGTACTGGAAACGCTCCACGCAGTCGTCCTCGTCTTTGTAACTACAGTTCACAGCATTCGTGTCGTGGAAAACTACAAGACAAAAGTTCATCAACTACTTATACTACTAATATTTCTAATATCTCTTGCTTTTGGGGTTGAGTGACGCCTCCTTTAAAACAGCAGCATGAGAGATTTAAACTAGTATTGCAATTTATTCCAGCTGGTCTTGACTTTGGCATTAAGCTCATTCTTCCTCTTTTATGCAAAATGATATTTTAAACAATAAAACAGGCTGTTGCCTAACTCTGTATTTAGCTAAAGGCTGGTCTGACTGTTCTTACTGACTTTATTGCATCTTGTCTTGTGCTACTGTTTTAGCATTTACCTTAATCCCGTAATTGCTACTTGTTGCCACAGCTCCCGCTGTTCAACAAAAGTGACACAGAACAGTTTCAAATGTATGAATAGAATCCTTCCAATGGATCGTTCCTCCTCTTACCATTTGAGAAATTTGGTGACTATAATTATCTTTAAGCAGGGAGTGGTGCCAATATTTAAAGTCTTATTTCGATCAGCTGGCATCTCACCTAATTCATCGACAAGCACAACGTCATCTTTGCAGATTCGAGAGCAGGTGTTGTCTTCAAACAGCTTGCCCCTCTTGAAGTGCCTACACTCCACACACTCTCTTTAAGAAGGAAAGCAGACGTCAGAGCACCACATACAACCAAACCTGAGTTTCTACTGTATAAGCCCACTCACTTCTTCATGGTACACGCGTCAGGGCAGGTAGGACACTTGTCACACGTGGCCCCATATGCACCGGGTTGTGTGCACTCGCAGGCGCCGCACACACACTGGCCCCTCCCACTGCACAGGAGGCCCAAGCTGGACATACAGGTGTCCGTTCGCCTGGAGCAGTTACAGTTCTCGCCCTGCCAGTCCGGTTCACACTGGCAGAAACCACAGTTACACACGCCGTGACCTGCGAGGGAAGGAGGGATGAGGGTCAAGAGGCTATAATTGAGCTCACTGGTCTGATGAGATGATGGTTAGAAAGTCAGCTGGTTTTAATGGCGTCATTAATTCATAGAAGATCATGACTCATTTTACAAAGCACCCATCTTAACATGTGGTGTGTTTGGAAATGATGGGTTCTCTGTTTGAGTTTAAAATAAAGTTCTGTGGGTTTGAACAATGTTTGGGGGTTGAGCACCACTTTGTAAAGACTAACCACTACTTGTTAAGGGGTTATGAGTAAATTATCCACAAACCTACAAGCCTTTGTCACACAGGAGATCAGTTTACTTTGATTTCTGCTGCGCTAACGTCAGCCAACACTAAAAACGGACATGGAGGTTTTACAGGTTTCATTTTACTACAGTTACTTCTGTTGAAATATTCAATAAAATATTGAATATCAGTACAGTACAAGGACGAACTCTAGTTTTTATTAGGTAATAAGTCAAGATTTCAAGTCATCAGTCACTTTTTACTGTAAACACCTAGAATTTCAGCTACGCAGCGTAAATACTTCCTGTTGTTCACATAAAAGGTTAATTTTGCCAAACAAATAAAACCACAGTACTTACAGTGCATGTCATTTTGTGCCTGTGGTGTCTGGAACTTTTATTTTTGGCTGCATGTGTGCGTACTGTGTGTGTGTGTGCGTACTGTGTGTGTGTGTGTCCATGAGTGACAACGCAGAAAACACTGTGGCCAATCTCTGCCAAACAATCCCCAGATAAACAATGAGACAGGAAGCTGCTCAGAATAGTCTGAGCAAACACAAGCTTCACCGTGAACTGCCATGCCCACCTGACCACAGGACCACTGGCTTCTAATTAGATTATTGTTCAGAGCAAGAAGGAATGATCGTGGCACCGAATAACATTTTTCAACAACAACAGATGAGGTTCGACTCCAACAACACCAGTCCTCTCCCACATGGCTCTTTTTGACCAAACATGGGGTTTATTTTTAGCCTTATTACACCACACCAGCCATTGAGTAAGCACAAAGGTATTTTCATGTTAATCTATGGGCTCTTGGGAATACAGCAAAACATTTCTCTGTGAGAGCAACACTGAAATAAGAGCTGCAGTGATGCAATGAAAGACAGTGGCAGTGGGCTATCTAATAGGCAATTAAAATCATAAATCAAGCGCTGATTCATTTTCTAATCACAGAGTTGGATCGGAGCTAGATTAGAAGAAGAACAACCTGTGTCACGTTTGTCCTGTTAGTCTGACTTTAAGGATGTTCACGTTTAAAAGACCTGACACTGCGGTGACGCTGTGTAACACCTACTGTTACACAGCTGATCCCAGACCAGAATTACTCAATTACGAGCACTAGACTACCATCATTTCGCCTGACTCCATGACATACTGTCTCCTTTAAAACACAACAAGAGGAAGAAAATCGAGATTGTAGCTCCTGACTGTTACCAAACCCAAAGTCGTTCCCGCTGCTTAAAAGTCTCGACCGCAACTGAGAGTCCCTTCTGACAGGGGAGACTTCCTTTGTGCGTGAATCCTGAACTTGGCCTCGACTGGTACAAATATACAACCAGAGCCTACGCACACACACGGTGCACACACACCGCACCATATGTTTACACTGAATGGAGCTGTGTCCTGGGCAGAAGGGAGCGAGCGAGTTATTGTAGGTAATTCGTCCCAGATGAGGTGGACGGCGAGTCAGAGCTGTGAAGACTGACACACATTCCACGAACTGAACCACAGACTCACAATGTTTACGCTGAGCTTTTAAAATGCGCGTACATTGTGTAACGTCTGCCTGTTTAACGGCAGCGTGGTCTTACCCGAGCACAGCTCTCCCTTGTAGCGCAGGCAGTTGAAGTCATCGCACTCGCACAGCTTGCCCCACACTTTCCCAAAGTCACTGCTGTGGCACACACACTGGCCGCACACGCAGTCTCCACGTCCGCTGCAGACGGTCGACTGGGACCCTCCGGAGTCGGCAGGTCCACTGCAGAGATCCTGCTCCGTGGGATTATAGTCGCCCTCCGCACACTCGCAGTGCGATCCCAAGCGCCCGGGGTGGCACATGCAGATGCCGCATTCGTACGTACCATTGCCCTGGTTACACTTGGGGCTATTGGGCTGGGCTTTAGCCTGGCACTTGCAGTCACACTCGAAGGTGACGGTGATGGAGAGGGAGTCCTTGAAGCCCACAGGTTTAATGATGAAGGTTTTCTTCTTCTGTTTGGGGCAACCACGAGCTCTGGCCTCCACACTGAAAGAGACCTGGATGAGAGGAAAGAGGATTGGGACAAGTCAGGATCTTGTGGTCCCAGACACCAAACAATATCTACCAGACTTTGTTTATTTGTGCTCACGTAATAAAGAAAAAAAAAATTAAAAATCATATTTTCAGCATATGGAGGCATTCAGACACAGAAATGTCTCCATATGTACTTAGTTGTAGTAATTGTTCACTCAGCATTGCATCCAAATTTGGTAAATGTCCAAAAGTGGGCAGTTACTACATCTGGAGACGACCATATATGGAAAAATAAAAGGAGATTAGGCAGAATGAGAGAGAGAAATCTGTGCAAGCCAAAAAATGTCACCTGGAGGGAGAACAGATGGAGGCAAAGAGCCAGTGAAGCAGTGATAAAGAAAACATGCAAAGAGGGGCACGGGGATTTAAGAAGACGACGTTTTCTCCGTGCAGCCGAAAGACAAACGCTGACAATGAAACGTCCCCTTTTTACACATTGGAAAATCCTACATTAAAAATGGAACAAGACCAAAAAGAAGCTGGAAAAAAGCACAGGGAAGTAACTAAAGCGTTATTTTTGCACCACCCCTCCACAGTGATGCTTGTTGTGGATTTGTCTCAAGGCCGAGTTTGTTTCTTAGTTTCCATAGTTGGGAAGAACATAGGAAATACACATGGGAAAATATGAAAACACTCAAGTGATTCTAGCACTGGGGTAAATGACTCTTCTCTGGCCTCAGACCAGACCACTACCTGTGAAATAAAGTCCTCCTGAACTTACTGTGTCGCCTATTTTGAGTCCAGAGCAGGACTTGAGGCCAGGGATGAGCTCTCCGTTCAGACAGGTGGCATTAAACGACAAGGACAGCTCCTCTGGGACGCCTTGAAGCTCCAGCTCTACCTTAGACCGGATTTTCTGGCCACAAAGGAAAACAGGTCACATTTGAGGTGTGGGAGAACAAAAATCGGAAAATGATGTCGTTCAGCAGTCATCATTAGTCGGTTTCAGTTCACAGCGCTTGCGTGTAGACTTTGTGGTTTCAGAAACAGTGACCTGCCGCCGGCACTCGGTCGGCTTCACACCTCGACCGTCTGCATGACTCAGACGCTGTGGGCGTGTGTGTCATCCCTTCAAACACCGTCTAGCTTGGTGCAGCACTTACAGCGTACGCCTTCAGAATGAGCTGGATCACATTGCCTGAGTCGTTGGACAGCGTTCCCACTGTTGTGCCCGGAATCAGCTCACTGTAGTTCTACGACACAGAAACACACACAATGAAGAGTAGATAGATATGGATTAGTTGTGTTTATTTGTTATTATTTAGAGGACGATCAGGAAATAATTAAAAACAGTGATTAATCATGATTCTATTCTTGTTTTTCTTGTTTCTGACTTATTGCATTAAGACATTTTACCACAAATTAAACTAAACACTTTTATTACCCAGTGAAAACTACTGCATAAACAGAAGTCTTGACATGTCCTAGCTCCATGCACATCCATCTTTTAAATCCTGAAACAGTTTTCTTTGCTGAATAATGAGAGTTTTGTGTGCATTTCTTTAATCCGACTGTTGGTTTGAGTGGAGCTGGATTTGTATCCTGTGTCTGAACAGTTTATAATAGTGATTAATTTGAATTTCCATTCTTCCACTGCCGGATCCAAGAATCTCTGTTTGAAACCGACGAGGTTTGGACGACTTGCAGCTAAAACGCTACGGTATGTTAAAGATGAGATGATTACACACTGGGAGTCATCATCTTCTCAACTTCAGTTTGAAGCAGTAATTTATGTCTGAACATAAAATATTCACTGCACATAGTTATTAATGAAAAGGACAAATGCTTGTTCTGACCTGGTAGAGAGGAACCACAGGGTTTGTGACAGCGAAGATGAGGTTGATGTTGTTCTCCGACATCTTCTCTGTGATCAGAGCAAGAGACGGGTAATCCTGCGAGGCCAAACGAAGCGGCGAGGTTAGTTTTTCTCTGCGTCTGCTGCTCGCACGCTACACACACACGTTCAGTACACACGAACCATGGTGGTGGACATGCTGTACATGTTGTCAGCGTTGAGGTGGCACCGCCCGTCGTTGGGCTGCACGATTCCTGCCAGGCGCCCATCCAGAGCCACGTGAGTCTTAGCATCCGATGTGAAGATGAGAAGGTGGGAAGCACCTGGACGCCAACCGATCTGCTCCTAGTTCCCATTAAGCCATATAACAAACAAACACACGTGATTGAAATCCTTCATGAGTATTTGTGTGTAAACAAGGAAGAAAATGTAAAAACACAATCTGAGCGTGTATGCACGTGCTCGCTTTCTCTCCACCTTGCACACAGCAGCCTGGACGATGGCATCAAAGCCTCCCTCCGGGGCATCTCGGTTCCTGGACACCATCTGCTTTCTCACCTCCTCTGTGAAGCGGCCCACTTCCTCCGTCAGAGACAGAACATGTTTGTAGCCAAACTGGGGCAGACATGTTGTGTTAATGCTGTCAGAAACAAGACAAAACCAAACAACACGTGTCAATGTGCAGACATCTAAATGAAATTGAGCTTTATCGTCATATATCACACTACTAAACCAAAATTCTCCACTTGTCTTATCACTTATCCAAACATTCCTGCAGCCTCAGTTGCAGCAGACTGTGTGTAAGCGTGAAAGTAACCATTCCTCCACCAGAAAAGCCTTCGGGTGGAGTTACAGCCGCTTGCTCCACAACGTGCTCGCTCTGACCAAGCAGCACGGAGCCACTGTAAGCCGTTAACAAGTGCTGTGACTCTGAGCCAGCCTGAGTTTCAACCGAGCAACACCGCGATTAAACAGGTCCTCGCAAAAATGACATCATCGGCGCGATGACGCAACTTGCCACATTCAGACATTCAGGCTTGTACCTGTAGCAGGGGTTCGTCACTGCCTCCGCGGGCGAGATGTACATGTAAGGTGATATGGGTTTGTCTACAAAAGCCCCGAATCCCATACGGAGGTTGCTGGTGGTGCGGTTCATGGCCTCGGCCAGGCCTTTGCCCAGCGTCCGCAGGCGGAAGAGGTCATCGTTCATGGAGTAGGAAAGATCCATGAGGTAGTAGAGATCCACGGGGTAGTCCTCCACCTGACGCACCTTCACTGTGAACCGCTTGGCGTCATCTGGTAAATGCAACCCTAAGCTTAATGCGTTTTTATTTACACTTTAATCATGTACTGATTATATGATTATAGTATATTCATAATTCCATCACCTGGCCTCAGGGTGATGTGGAGTTTCTGTGGCTTGATCTGAGTGACATCTTGAGTGGCTCCCGCTGCTTTGTTGCTGAGGGGCCTGTCTTCAATCACCTGCATTCTGCTGGTTGGAGACTCCAGAGCTGAAGGAGCACAGCCCGCTGCTAGCAGGTTGGTCCTCAGGTCACAGCGGGACACGCCCTGGCCAAAGTCCTGACAACAGAGACACAACAGATGCAGTCGCTTCCTGTAACCTCCTCACACATTTGGAAAAACTTTAATTTGTTAAAACATGAATCGCTTTTGGTTTATTAATTCCTGAGAAAATATTTCCACAGAACTGAAAACTGACTTCACTCCCAGATGTTTCACAGTATTAAATCATAAAACAGAAAATGTGACTCTATGTCAGTGCCGACATTGTTTTTAGTCATTGGCAGCAAGATCACACCCAAAGACAGTATAGGTCATCTCAACCAGATCACTTGGTTGATGAGGAGAAAGTTCATTGCCTGCATGGTGAAGTGGAAAAGCTGCCCACCTCCTGAAAGCACCAGGCGCAGCCGGGGTGCACAGCCAGACACTGCTTACATGTGCTGGCTCCTCTGGAAGTGCAGACATTAGAAGCTGAAATCAGAAGAAGAAAAGATTTTCCAAACTTGAAAAAAAAAAAAAAAGATTTAAAAATATGGTTATGTTGTGCCAAGCGTGAATTCCATGGAAACCACAAAACCCCTATATCCAAACCATGAACGCCAACATACATAGGAACTGGACAATTTAATTTCCAATGTGACTTTACGAACCTACTAAAACATATCCTGCTGCAAAGGCAAACGCATCAAACCAACACATTAAACCACAACTCACCGCAGGCGTCTCTAAAGCCAGTGAAGACCAAAACACAGGTCCACAACACCCTGCGCGCCGTGACAGCACCCATCCTGGCGCGGGCTCCGTGTGAGGCCAGAGCCTGTCGACGCCGTGAGTACAGGCAGGGAAGACGCAGAAAAAACTTTCATCTGCAACAGACGCGAGTCCAAATACAGTCAAAGGTCTCCAACCCCCTCCCTCCAGAGAAACGCTCATTATTATACCATTACACGTGAAGGGCGGGGGGAGCGCAGCATCCACAGCCTGAGCGATGACTGACTGGCTTAGTGTTGGCGGACGCAGGTCTGAGCGGCTGAGGATCGTTGTGAACTCGGATGTGTTCTTATCCTGCTTATTCTGAATCCCGCACATGTCTTTGAATAAAAAAAACCAAAACATTACATTTTTCAAAAATAGTGTAATTCCCCAGCAGACGAAACACTATGTATTGCTTGATACTGATTATTTAAACGAGTCGCCTTTAATGAGTCATAGAAAGTCATCTTGAAAACAAAGTCTCCATGTGGTCACGCGTTAGGATAGACTGCCCCCTAGCGGATGTAAGTAGTAAAGACAACAACTCTTGTTGCCTGTTTTATAAACCTCCTAAAATATATTATATATGTTGTTGTAGTTCGATAGATTATTACTATTATTATTGTTATTATTATTTTTTATTAAAAGTGCATAAATACACATCTGATTTACGCGCAAGGCAGATCTGGTGACATAAATTGTCATTTGAAATCTAACAGCAAACGTTTTTTCGTGATAACTTTTCCCGTCACCCTCATGTCTATGTTGTTGCAGTACCGCGTTTGTCCACCAGATGTCCACTCTGTGCAACAAATGGCCGCATAACCTTTAAGACGACAAATAATGCATTTCAGTCTGTGTCAAGGTGACATTGTTTAAGAGAATTTGTGGTGTTTTGACTCCAGTGTTTCCTGAGATCTCGGGGTCAGCTCTGTTCACAGCTTATGCGTGTTGTGAGACATTTCATTTTTGCACAACATCTTGCTGGAATGGCCGCATCTGAGAGATGTTGGCGTTGTGGTGAGATGTGAACGAGGCTGGCAAGTGGAGCAGAGCCCTGAGGCGCACCAGATGTAAACAGCCGAGCAGAGAAAACACAATTCTCAGCAGAGGCAACACAGACAGTCCTGCTTAATTTAGCTTGGCATTAAAGAGGGAACTGGAGGCACGTTATCAGACGTTTCCTTCTCCTTTGGCTGAAACTTCCACAAGCAGTTGCACAACTTTCTCTGAGGAAAAGCTCCTCTTTTCTCCAGCAGGTTTGATTGACAGCACCCTGTGCACACTCTGCAGAACGTATGTTTGTCTGGGGGCGGGGGTTCATGCGTCCTGGCATCGCTTAGTGTTTAATGGCAGCGTTTGCTCGACCCTCTCTGAAACTCTCTCTCAGTGCGTGTGTGGGGACGGTCTCCTACAGTATGTGTACGTTGCTTCGGTGGAACAGAGCAGCAAAACCAGACATAACGTTGTGAAAGAGCTTGCACTGATTCATTGGGAGTTCAAGCACACGTGCATGCTCACACACGCACACGCAGGAGTTGTGTGTTGACTTAAGAGTTAATGAATGGATGATTGAGGGCTGCAGGGGTTGGGGAGAGCAGTGCCATGGAAACAACCCCTCTTTCCCAGGAAGGGAGTGTAGAACAAGAGTTAGAGACAAAGAAGGGATAGAAAATGAGTGAAATTTAGGTTGTGTGCGCAGAGAGCTCAGGGGGCTGTGGAGGGAACTACTTGAGGCAGAAGCATTCTCAGCGCCAATAAAGCAAGTAGCATGTACTTGATAAGGACCCAAAGGGGGGAAAAAGAGAGAAGCAGCTGTTGGAGGAGGAGAGTGAGACAAAGAAGGAGCGAGGGGCTGTCCTTGCTTGCTCTTCAGTCTGAGGAGCGTATGTGGGAGGAGGCAGAGGGAGCAGGAGAAAGAAGGGGAAGAAGAAAGCAGAAGAGCAAACAGGGAGCAGGCAGAATGTTTGGTGTGTAAGAACAAATCTGGTTTTGTGTGTGTTGCGTAGCTGTAGGTCTCCCCACCAGCCTCCGCTCCTCCTGTGCTGCACAACTTGGGCTGAGGGAGCATGCAGCCGGGGTGGACTCTCCCCTGGCTCGCTGCCGTCCTGCTGGGGCTGCGGGGGCTCCCGGCGTCAGGCTCGGACTTCCAGCATCACCGATACGAGGACATGGTGCGAGCTCTGTTTGCAGTGCACAACGAGTGCCCCTACATCACGCGCATCTACAGCATCGGGCGCAGTGTAGAGGGGCGCCACCTCTACGTGCTGGAGTTCAGTGATAACCCGGGAATCCACGAAGCATGTGAGTAACACCCGATTCACCGTTTGCCCTTCTTTTTGAAGTTTTTCCTGTAGGTAGTGGGGCCATGGCAACAAACACAAACCAGTCTGAAGGGGATTTTCTTTAGGGGATCTGGATTTGGCTTCTTACAGCTGAATGTCTGTGGTGAAGCTCATGAGGAGGAGGAGGGGGGGGGGTGTCATCCCAAGCACTGGGAGCTTCTTTGATGCACATTAGTGACTTTATTCTGTGGAGGACTAGCAAACATGACAGAATTGAGTCAACATCTGCGATTTCACTTTCATTTCACTTTTTGCCGTCCAACCTCAACAAAATGTGGGGTGTAATTCCAAAGCTAAGGACGAAAGGGTTTCTGTTTGAGGTAACAAGGCTCTAACCCAGAACCCACTCTCACAGTTACATGAAATGTGAGTTTTAGTCACAAATGAGGGAGGATGAATTGACAGCAAAGGGCCATGATGTGAGATGTTATGTTCTCTCTTGCCAAAGCTCTGCTTGTCTTTGCTTGCTTCTCCCTCCTCTCCATTAAATCCAGCTCTTCGTGTGTTTGTTTAATATATCGGTTTGCAAATTGAAAACCACAGCCTCATTATAGCTGGCGTTTGTACTGAAAACACACCAAAGGATCATGTTCGTGTGAGGCATTTTTGCTCTCTTGCATTTGTAACAGCAGCTACTTGAGAAATAAACTTCACAACAGCAGGGAATGCAGTTCTTGCTGCAGCTGAGTTTGCATTTTTTCTCCTGCGCTTGCACACGTAAGGGTTTCCTTCAGTAGAATAGGAGGATGTGCGTCTGTTCTGATGCAAGGTGGCTGAAGGGAAAAAACAGGAACCATATTCATGGAGGGGAGTGACCTGAGACTCCTGCACCGTTTAGGAAGTCCATGCCTGGCATATGCCACTGAGTGTGTTTTTTTAAAGCAGCAGGCTAGAGCCAGCACTGTTTTTGGACTCAAGGCCAGTTGGCCTCATCCTAAACAAAAGGAGTTGTACTGCAGTGCCAAGCCGCCATTTGGGTGCCTGAAGCAATTAGGGAACGGTGTTGGTACATTTGGAACTATCTGCTCACCCACACGAAACCTCAATATGCCCCAAATTGACAATTACTACTTCATGCAAGCAGCAGGAGTGCAGTTAAATTCAAGAACGCTGTGTTATGCCCGTTAGATAAAGAGTAAAGTCGTTCTCTCCAGTGTTCAGCTCTAGTTCAGCTTTGGGTTCCTTGGTTCAATTAACTCTGCAGCAGTGATTAATGGAGGGACCCCTGGGAGGAGGAACCCCACACAAAGAGGGAGGTTGTTTGGATAGGTGGCTCACTCAGGAAATCCCCACCATAATTCAATCAGTGCTGATCAGGACTCGTCTTTGTCAGAAGCATCCTTATCAAGAAGCGGCGTGAAACTTTAATAGTCAGACTGTAAATACAGTGATCAACAGAAAACTCACTCATGACTATCCCTCCCTCTCCACCTCTCCACTTCCTCTCCAGTGGAGCCGGAGTTCAAGTACGTGGGCAACATGCACGGCAACGAAGTGCTCGGCCGGGAGCTGCTCATTAAGTTCTCCCAGTTCCTCTGCGAGGAGTATCGTGCAGGAAACCAGCGCATCACGAGGCTGATCTACGACACGCGCATCCACATTCTGCCCTCCATGAACCCTGACGGCTACGAAGTGGCTGCCAGACAGGTGATGCGCATAAACAAATGTTTGTTCGGGATAACAAAGATTTAGATACTTTCCACCATCTTAGAGTAGCTGGTTTGGGCAAAGTTGTGAGCTTTTAGAAGGTTATCAAATCAGTAAGGGAACGATTTAAATCCCATATAGACTTCAGCTCGGTCTGACCTGTTGAAACCTGCGTTGAAATATGTGCAGAGAAGCACATCCAGCACAAGACAGCACAAAACCTCATTTGTTAGGTGGCCACGTTTCACGTATTTATTTTCACTCCCGTGTTTTGTCTTTGTCAACAGGGTCCAGAGTTCAACGGCTACCTGGTGGGTCGGGGCAACGCCAGAGAGATAGATCTGAACCGGAACTTTCCAGACCTGAACGCCCTCATGTATTACTATGAGAAAAGCAAAGGGCGAAACCACCACCTGCCTCTGCCAGACAACTGGGAGCAGGTCAGTGCCGCTGGACAAACTCTTCGTGGGAGACACATTTATCCATCTACGCGTGCATGTGTGCTGCATATGTGTGTAAATGTATGCGTGGGTGAGGATGATGGATGAGGACATATTTAATGCTTGTGTGAGTGCTGAGATGACTAGAGCTCTGGTTCTCCCAGTCACAAGCTGACGTTCTCCCCCACACGGCTGCCACCTGAAAGACACACACACACACACAAAAGACTGACTGTGCCACTGTTACAGACGCTTCATTCACGCTGGCCGGGATCCTCACCTGCACACTCAGCCACGATACATTCAAATTAGCCAACTGCCGACGTTCCACGAAGAGAAGCTGTGACACGTGTTCTCAGTGTGTCCTTCGGTTCAGTAACGCTACCCCGCGGTTGCAGCTCGGACTTCAAAGCCCACAGGACAGCAATGAAGGATTAGCACGTAGTGAAAATCTGTCAGCCTTCAAAACACGAGCCCCACCACTTGGATAAGACTGATGCATTCAAGGCCAGGGGGATACGATTGGCCTGGTTGTTCATGAACAGATCCGTGTCCTACATACCTTAGTCAAGGAAAGGCATCACTCCCTGCCTTCATGCATGATATACGGGTAGGAACGCGTGAGGATCGCTGGCACTGACAAAGAAAATAAATGTCATATAAACAAATTAAAAACTCCTTCTCTCTGGATTTCAGACCCCAACCCAGAAAAGATCAAATGCTAAGCTGTGAAATAATGATGATTACCCCAGAGCTACTGCAGCACAGGGAGGCGAGGGAGAAAGCGTACTGTAGCTCGAGGGTTGGATACAGGCATGCGAGGCTGACTAAAGATTAACTCGAGAGCACAAAGGTCATAAAAGAGGTAGGAAAAAATACAGAGAAAATATGCAGAAATGGCAAAGCGGAGAAAACTGGGATTTGTCCAGAGAAGCCAGTTCAGGGATGACTTGCATCCAGTGATGCCTGCGGTCTGGGGTCAAGTGAAGCTTGTTTGTGCAGAAATTGACTTTATGGTACAATATACGTTTTATTTTAAACTTCCTGATTCATTATCCTCCACAGGTCGAACCAGAGACGTTAGCCGTCATTAAATGGATGCAAAACTACAATTTCGTCCTGTCCGCCAACCTCCACGGAGGAGCCGTGGTGGCCAACTACCCCTTCGATAAGTCGAGAGACAGCAGGATTCGAGGGAGGACCACGTACGCGGCCACTGCGGACGACAAGCTCTTCAGACAGGTGAGCTGCAGAATGCAAACCGCTCCCTGCCTTTTTGAAACGTGTGGACGCATGAGGGTGACTGGGCGTGTGCGTTTGACGACAGCTGGCGAGGACCTACTCGTACGCTCACAGCTGGATGCACAAGGGCTGGAACTGCGGGGACTTCTTTGAAGAGGGGATTACCAACGGGGCGAGCTGGTACTCTCTGTCCAAAGGTAAGCTAAGCTACGTGATGAGAGGAGGTACGGCTTACAGGGCTGGAGCGAGGTCAAAGGTGCTGGGACTAAATGTTCAAGCCTCAGGGACTGAGGGAAAGTTGGAATTTTAATCTCTTCAACTGTGTTGCTCGTTGTAGTTGGTACATTTACAGGTGAAACAGACACATCTCATAGACACATGCCATGTTTATTTTGAGGTTTTATTTGAAAGGTCCCTCCCACCTCTGGCCTCAAGCATTTTGAAAAAGTGAAAAAGACTTCAGCTGCTCAATGCACTAAACTGTGCACATTACACTGACCAAGTTAAAAAGCTACAACTACTTGCTCTCTTTCCTCAAAAGTTGGATCAGTCAGCTGAAACATAAATCTCCTTCCTACTTTGTGCTTCAGGCATGCAGGACTTCAACTACCTGTACACAAACTGTTTTGAGATCACCCTGGAGCTGAGCTGTGATAAGTTCCCTCCGGCGTCCGCGCTTCCCAGAGAATGGCTCGCCAACCGCGAAGCCTTGGTTTTATACCTGGAACAGGTCAGCGCAACCACGAACAGATCCGGTGTTAGATTTGAACTACATGCACACATCACAAACAGGACTCACAGCAAAACAATACTTTGGCTTTGTGTGACATAATGGCTGTACTTTCCTGGAGGTGCATGAAACACAAGTAAACTGACTTTTACCCTGCACCAAGGATGAAAAGAGGCCTTGGACTGGAGACAAAACACCCTTTATGCTACTAAGATGAAATACAGCGACGCATTGGTAGTAATAGTGTTTCTACAGCCAGGAGGGAGGCCTGATTAAACAAAGAGCCTGTAGACACTGCTCTGATCTCGTTTTGTCTGTTGCAGACCAGACTGGTGAAGCCCGAAAGGCTCCAAAGATCTGGAAATGTGTAATAGGCTCCAAGGATCTGGAAATGTGTAGTGGAAATGTGGTTCCTAACCTCATATAACCTGTGATCAATGCAGCATCCAAACCCAACTGTGGCCTCGCTTTTTTCCAGTAGTTCACGTATGTGTTTCCCTCTTTCAGGTGCATCACGGAGTAAAAGGCATGGTCTACGACGAGAACAACAACCCTATTGGCAGAGCTGAGATCTCGGTAGCTGGCATCAACCATGATGTGACCACTGGTAAGAAGCGGTTCGAAGGTTTGAAGCCTCCTGCTTTGATGCTGTCATGAACACTTAAAGAAAGTTGATGAGCAGCATGACTCAAAACGTGGAGAAGTGTGGAGAGAGTGTGAGAATGCGGTATGAGGGAATAAAACGCCCCCTAGTGGCCAAAGCTGGTAATACACTATGGGTTGGTGTACGTTCACTGTATTTCTATTATTTACGTGTAGTTGGGAGGTGTGTGCATGTTTACTTCATGTTCGTGTTGACTGACACCTCAGCCTCCTTCGTGTGTTTCTTTAGGGGCGGATGGTGACTATTTCAGACTCCTGTTACCGGGCACCTACACTGTGACGGCCTCCGCACCAGGTTACGTCCCCTCCACCAGCACTGTCACCGTGGGACCAGCTGAAGCCATACAGGTGTGTTTTGTACGTGTGCGCATGCGATGGGACTTTGTGAAGGGTTTGCCTCCACCTGTGTCTTCTCTGCTTTGCTCACCGTCTCACCTTGTCTGCACCTTTTCCGTGACAGCGGGATTTTTACTTGAAAACTGCACCAAAACAACAACTGAAAGTGAAGCACCACAGCGGCAAGAGGAACCTCTCGTCTCTCAAGGCTCCCTTGAAGCTCGGTCCTAGATGAGGCACGGACAAAGATTTAGCCAACACACGCACACACATATATACACACACACAACCACTGACAGTTTCATATGAGACATAGGCAGCCATAGATGCATACAGAGACATGCAAATAGAATGAAATGATAAAATGACTATGATATACAGTATATATGTAATTTTTGCCTTTATAGTTCCAAACCTTTGTGTTTTGTCTGGTGTATTTATGTAACAGTGTTGATTTCTGTGAACACAGCGTTCCTGCATTTGTAGGACTTTTAATAGTTGAAATAAAATGTACTATCTCTTTGTTTAGTGTTTATGCTACTGTCTGTTTATCTGTTTGTACAGAGACGTTGCTTCTTTACTACAACAGAATGAGATAAACACAACCATAAGCAGGAAGACGTACTGTACCAGAGACGACGCTCTAATGTTGAAGACATCTTAGCCCTTAGACTTTAAAAATAACATGTGTTGCTATATTTAACAGCTTTGGGGATTTTCGTCTGGTGACGACTCGGTGGTAAAATGTAGTTTTACAACCTGATTTTCCAGCTGCTCTCTACGGACGTAGCTTTTCTGTAAAAGCACCAGCCTCAGTGTTCTAGTAATTCTTCAGAGCATACACTCGGCAGAGTTTGACTAGTTCTAGTGGTGCAGTCAGCTTCATAACAACAGTCACGGAATGAGTAAGCAGATGATACTGTGCATGGAAACAAGCTGACGTAAAGGCTGAAGCTCCTGCTCTGTCAGACTGAGCCTCGGCTTCCTGGAGGTGGCAGCAAAGGACCACATGGCTGTACAGTGACATTATGGCTCATTTTAAGTTGAGCTGGGCTCTCTTCCAGCTTCCCTGTATTATTCCCAAAGACTGCAAAATACAACAACAATCCCTGTGACAAACAAAGAGGAAACGCTGGCTTCACCGGGCAGAGGTTCCCCCAGACAAACATGGAGCCAAAACCACAAAGAACAGCTCCTCTCTCCAACTACCTGCACTGCAAGGCCAAAGAATCAGTCCATTATGTTAAATTTAACATTTACCATCAGTCAACTGACATCAAACCCACTGCCATGACAAGATGAAACCATGATGAGCATGAGGTCATTCAGTTCCTGACATCAACTCCTCCATCGTACAGTAACTCCACAGCCACTTTCTGCCCACAGCTGCTTCTCAGAGGAAGCACAATAGGATGTTTGTACGACAGCCAATGTATTCTGAGCCCACAGAGTATTATAGTGATGATCCACAGACAACAAATATTGAAAGACAACAATAGACCCACATGCTGCCCTTGAATGAAAGTGGCCGCTGTGTGAGAAGACAAAGCCGGCATTTCATACAGCGGCGCTGATCTGGAGTGTTCTCAGCGAGCGAGAGGCTGAGAGGAAGCGTTCTCTGGCGTTTGCGTACGCACAGTTGGCCAAATGTGGCGTCAATGAAGCCCACCGGGGTCCTGCAGTGACCGACCCCGCTCACATTCATTGAGGCCCAGAAAATTCTGTAGTGTGGCAAAAAATGACAGAACAAGCAATCACAAAAGTCCCCAAATGATCCTTGAAATGTACAGTCCAGAGCTTTACAACACAAGTTTAATTGTACATTCTTTAAGATACGTGATGTTCTTTGGACAGCGATGATGCAATGATGCAATGAAAGACTTTAGACTCCATATTTGTTTTAATATCCAGTCATAGAGACAGGTCAAATGTTTTTATATGATTTACATGGGTGTTTTCTAGCGAGCCTGTTTCCACGTGTTGTTTGGTGACCTCTCCAGTGTCTTTTCCTTTTCCCTCCCAACACTTGAAGGCAACAGCCACTGGCTCCGTTTCCTGCCATTGTTCTGCATATACACATGACATATGAGGAAGCTGTTATTAACTGCAGACACAGCACAAACGGGATCCAGTGATTCATGCCACAACACACAGAGGCCGTGACTGGGTAAACTTTTCCAGACGTCCACTCTCTCATGTCGAATCTGTGATTTTGTCTCCCTCAGGAAAAAGCTTCTGATTGTCTTCATGATTCCAAATAGAGGAGCTGCAGCAGAGGAAAGCCACATAACAGGCTACTCCTCACACTTATCAAGCGTAATTACAGAGAACATTTCACTTTTCTACACAGCTTCTCAACTGCATCAAACACAACCGGCTGAGTTTCAACACTCTAAAACGTACCAGAACGGGTTTTAATCCCACACTTTGGAGTCTGACTTCCTCTAGCTGCTGTGAAATGTGGTGGGATGTGGTGACAGTCCAGGAATCACATCACAAGTTGAGGAAACGTTCCTGTAGATTTTTAGTTCGTTCTCTGCCGCAAGTGACATTTGAACGGGTTTCACGTGGATTTCGCGAGCAGCTGATGGCCTTACCACTGCATCTGTTTATTAATATGATATTATATGATATGTTTACTGTTACTTACATGACATGGAAAACTGATAATGATATGATATTGACATTCATGTCTATACTGTGAAGTATCTGTACGGTACAGGTGAAAATAGGGGAGGCTCTTTACATTTACTATTACATACTTTACCTTGTTTGTCCTAGAGTATAATTAATGCTAGTTTCAGTAGTTGGCCTATATAGGTATTTGTAATGTATTGTTATTATTATTTATATACTGTATATTCAGATTGTGGATCGATTTGTCCTAATCAACACTAATGTATGCGTTGATGTATAAAGTAGTATTTATTTGTCCTGGTGCTCGTTGTTTAATAACATAATAAAGTATATTTCCAGTAAAACATTTCCTTTTCTAAACAGAGCAGAAGTATTGAGTATCATACTTACAACCGTCACTAATCCTGCAACAGTAACTGCGCATGTCCAAACTCTAATACGAAATAATTGTGTGAAATTGCGAGCATCCTACATTTTCTCATTCTGTTGATTAAAACCGAACTTTAATCCGTCTCCTGCACTTCTGGCCTAACTTTCCCTTTATTTCAGTCAGGCACCAGCCGAGCCAGCCACGGGCGTCTTTGAAAAAGTGGGTGGCGTTGTTCTGTAGGCATGGAGAGGCGCACAGCGACTCTGCTGCCGCTTGCGGTGTGATAACAGCTGATTGTCCCGAGGCTCGCAGCCACGATCGCCGTGTCAACATGCTCTTATCAGCCTTCACGCTGAAATAATTAGGCGGATCTTCTCTGGAGTAAAACCAGCCTTTGCGCAGCGCTGGAGCCGCGGGACGCGTAGCTGCTCCTGAAAAAGTTGTGTCGCGGGGAGGAAAAGCAACTTCGCCACCACATCACCGGACTGAAGTTGGATATCTCATCTGACTGGATGTGACGGCTACGTTCCTGTATTACCAACGGGGCGCTGACTTCACAGGTAAGAGACGCACCAATTGCGCAAAAATGTGTAGGTTATGTACGGGACAAGAAAAACGCGTGTTAACCGGGGTGCGCAGAGCTTAACGTAAGTTTCAGGTCAAGGCATGAATACACGGTTTTCCCGTTAGATGTGTTGGGAAGCTGTGGGCTGTAACAGCCATGTGCTGACAGTGGCGTGGGCGCACTTTGGACACGATTTGTTTTGCGCGCACGCACGCACGGTTCGGGGCAGACAGCCTCAGTGTGAATACTGACTAATGACGTGAGCTGAATGACTGATGGCGGTGAACACAAGTGCTGCAGACCAAATAATCCCCCTGCTGTGTGTGTGTGTGTGTGTGTGTGTGTGTGTCACCTGTGTCCGCTGCTGTCAGTTGTTCCACCATGTAAGACAAACACACACTCAGTGGAGTTGAGGGGATTTTATGGTCGCACACACACAATTATTTATTATGGTGAGCTCTGATCTGTGGTGGTGTATATTCTGCTCTACAATCTAAAACAATCCGGTGCGTTGATTTGTATTCATGTCCAGCATTGCCTCGTAGCACCCAGGTTACCTCTGTAATAACCTGAGAGTCACAGTAATAAAGGTTCAGTCTGGCACAAAGTGCTCACATAAACTTTACACTAACTGTGTGTTTATGTAGCTGAGAAATGTGCCGTAGTTTACACCATGACAACTGCACAGCCCATTGTTAAACGAACAAACTGTGTAGTGTTACCTTTACCTCTACAGTCGTTTAGACCTGGTGTTTTTTTTATTTCATTTTCACTCTGAACCTGTCTCTGCACATGCTTTCAGTTTGTAGCTCTGCTGTCGTCTGACACTGTTCACCTCAGCCGTATAGAAATCTGTTTCCAGTTTGAATCTTCAACGTTTGTGTTTGTTGTTGCTCTGCTCCACGCGTGGATATGCATCAACACAGGAAGTGACCGTGTGTTTCCACTCGGGCACTTTAACAGCTTCGGAGCAGCAGAAGAAGAGGCCACAGGAGTCCAAGTGCTTTGGATGGTTCTTCTTTGGTCCATACTGTAGGTGGCATCTCTCTCGCCAGAAAGCTGCCCATTAAACTTAAATCATTATGTGTAAGTGTATTTGTCGCCGTCAGGAGTTCAAGTCATTCTACGCACTGAATTATTGAACACCAACAGCAGGCTCCTATATCAGCGTCATGCTAACGAAACTCGAGCTGTTCGTGTCAGCTTGCATCTCCTGCCAGTCGCACAGACGCACTATGCTTGTCTCCATAAATCCAGTGAAAGCTGTAATTATGATTATCACCACGTGCCAATCACTGCAGCCAAAATCACGGCAAAGTGCAGCTGCAGGGAAGGACAGCGAGCAGACAGAGCAATACAGCAGTAATTAAAATAACTTAGGGATACGTGGGAAACGCAGGAAGCTTTAGTTTCTCATCCTGCTATGTCCCGAAACATCACTGCAGAGAGACGGCACAGCTCAGCGGCCAATAAATCACAGCATTCCTTGTGTTCTTCGCTGGCAGAACGTGATTATTTAGCTCAGCTGAATGGGCAGGGGAATATATTTGATACGAAGCAGAAGCAAATCAGAGCAGATTAGTTTAGTGCTGGTGTGACAGCTAACTAGATACTGACCTTCCTTCAAAGTTACATGCGCATATGTGTCATGCTTGTGCAGCACTAATCTTTATTTCTGTCTGAGAGTTATCCATGTGTTTCCTTGCACATGTGTGTGGCCCTTGCACCATGGATTCAGCTGGCACTGCAGTAGTTTTGTTAAATTCCACTGGGCCTGGTATTAAAGCCT
The DNA here is from genome assembly GCA_030770545.1 of Macropodus opercularis. Classification (NCBI taxonomy): domain Eukaryota; kingdom Metazoa; phylum Chordata; class Actinopteri; order Anabantiformes; family Osphronemidae; genus Macropodus; species Macropodus opercularis. Next base: position 6,050,546 of record CM061107.1, on the reverse strand, counting down.
TCGGTCTAGATTATTCCAGGCCAGTCTCAGCAATAGTTGTTCCATGGGGATAGCAACACTAAAACGTCCAGTTAGGCGGAAACCTCCTCACTGTGGGCTTTTCCCATCTTGGCTGAATCTTGCCTTGTCCTCAGCCCACGTGGAGGTGGCTGGACATTTGGGTGGATATTTCCAGCACGCATACTCACTCATTCCTCCTGAAGTGATCATGTTTCTGCAGGCATGTCCTGACGTGATGCTAAGGTACAGCCCATATGCAAACTATTAGGGCCCAGCCGTGCTCTAAGGGTGCGGCATGTCCTCGGGCATCCCTGGGGTCCTCTCTGGGAAAACCCTCTGCCGTGCAAACACATCCACGTATCCGTGACAACGCTGGCTCGGCCCTGTGAGCTCAGACGGCGGAGTTCTCCTCCTCACCGTGGACGTGTTTATGCAAAAGGGAGATTCACTATCCCCCGAAGAATGTTTGTGCTCTCGCCAAACTGCAAAGACGCTGAAGGCGAAGTGAAGCGAAGTTCCCCCCCAGCTTTCAACAGAAGTGCTTGTTTCTCCTGTAATGTTAACTTTAGTCGTGTGAAAACTATCCGTCTAAAATTAAACCGAATGCTAATACATAAGAAATGACCAAACTGAAAAAGCTTACATGAGTCATGTTTCTGCCTGCTCTTTCTGAAAAGAAGGAACCAGCCTTCTCCCTTCACATATGAGGCTTTAATCGACGCCTTCTGGCAATGAAATATTTAGTTTCTGCTGTTTACATTTCAGCACAGAATCTGCATGTTGGAGTACACGGCAACGTTTGTGTCTGCAGCTCTCTGTATACGTTTACTGCTCACGTGTTTGGCAACCGTTTCTCCAGAGTTTGGCATTTTTAGGCGTTTGACTCCGCTTGCCAGATGTGCTCTCTTCGTCCAGCTGGCTGAGGCCACGTAGTGCTGTCTCATCTCCGTGAAATGCAGTAAAAGCGAGACCGCTCCCCTCCAAGCTGGCTTTGCGTTCTCCCTCTTCTCCTTTTTACTCAAAATATGTCATTTTACAGAATCTTTATGTTGAATAGATGGACAACAAAAACAGGCTGTAATGCAACATATGAACATGGATTTGAGTTAAAGGACTCACAGTCTGCAGTTCAACATTTTATAGTCCCAGCTTCTCAGTTGTGAGAAATAGTCACAGTTTCTTGTCTCATGTGATCATGAACTGAATTTATGGGCAATGTTAATTCTACGTAGACCTGAAAATGAAGCTGCTTATTTGCTTATGTTAGCTATGAGCAGTAGACCACCCTCCCCCAGGTCCCTGAGCAGAAAACTTTAATGTTGGTCTTAGATATTGTGGCCAATGCTGTAACCGCTGGTTGTAAAAACAAACAACTCATATCCAAATTGGTTGTGGCATCATTCAACGTGGGGGTCTCTGAAGTGCTGACTCTGTAAACACTTGGTTCGAAAGCCACATGACTTGTGTTGACAACTGTCATCCACAGAGCCTGCACCTCTCCCCCTCCTCGGCCTCCGCGCTCTGAAATGCTAGATGCTGACAAGGAAAGTGACAGATGTCCCGCAGTTCTTAATGTCCAGAACGCTCGCCTGGCTCCACACCTGCTTTGGTGATGTTGTTTGGCGATGAATGCTTTTCAGCAGACTCAGCGTTCTGGGGGTGGGGGGTGGGGGGGGGTCCATCCATCCAAAGACTTCAGCTGTGATCCAGCCCACTCCAGAGGATTCTGACGACCTGTGTCTGTGTGTGAGCTCTTTTTACGCGGCCACGTGCCAGTCTGCCACAGCGGCTTTATTGTTGGCATCAGATCGTCCTGCTCAATAAAAGACAGAGGCAGTCAGCAGTTCTGGCTTCCACTCTGTCCCAGCAACACACTGGTTCAGCACACACCCTACAACTGGGCCTGTTCAGACAGGTAACCTCAGATGCCTCGCAGCGACAGCAGAGCTGGACCAGTTAGTGCAGTTCAACATACGCGTAATAATAATCGTTTTTCCTTAAAGCATCATGCAGTTTGCCTGTGAGCGATGGTGGTTCCTGTGCCATGTCTCAGCTCGGACAGTTGGAGGTTTGTCTGACTGTCCGCCGTGGGCTCAGGTGTTGACTTAGCTGTCTGTCGTCATCGCGCTACTTTCTCCAGAATGGTGTCAGACCACGCAGCAGTCTCACTGTCTCATTTACCTGCTCCTACAAACGAAGCAGCACTCAACACAATCAACTCGTTACATGGTTGTATCAGCTTATTAGTCCGGTCACAAATCTGGAATTGGTCACTTTGTTTTTTCTCCAGATTCCAACAAACATTGTTTTCCGTACTCTCGAACACATGAGGACATACATTCTTACAATATCTGCACTAAACACACTAGTTTGGCTCTTGACGATGTGATGTTGCTTAGTTTTCGCTTTGTTTTGCTCCATTTTCCCAAATTCAAGCATAGCATCCTCATTAGTCCTGTTATGAGTCAGAACGAGCCGCTGACTCACTGAAACATGCTCAGTGTGGTTTGACAAAAAGAACAAGAAGAAGAGTGTTTGGTTGCTGGTGGTGAGGAGACATTACACGTCTGCAACGCTGATCCCTAATTAACGCTTCTGCTCTGTAATTACACACAGAAGCTTAGTGCTTTTCTCTGAGCACATGTATAAAGAATATTCTAATATATAATCAGTGCTGTTGACCGTTTCTTAAAGCTTGGCGTGAGATCTTGAAACTACGCTACCACCATCATCCACCTCCGGTGCTGTACCCACATCGCTGGAGCTCAGCGATTCTGCTTCTGTCACCCAGTGGTTGGGAGTGTGGACACTGGAAAAGTGCACGAGAAGATTGTTCTGTGCTCAAGTCAGTCAGGACATGACAGATACTCTAACGCGTCATGTTTACAGTGTTAGCTCACGTTGTTTGTTTGGCAACATTTGCTCATTTGTACTAAACACTAACATGTACAAACAGCTGATTTTCTCTACTGTTATGAACGTATGTGCAAGTTAATAATTAACTAGTTTAAGGTCCAGGTCTAGTCAGACAGGGGCCACTGACACGTTGACACATCCATAAATAACACTAAGAGGCTTGTCTGGCTGGATGCAGATCTGAGGATTAACTCACTAAGTTCAGTGACTCTTAGCAGGGCAGGTGGAGAGTGGTTTGGTTGTAGGCTCAGCTGTGGTGGGGATGTGCTGGACTGGATATGATTAAGAAGATGCTAATGAAAATCGCTCTCGTGATTGGCTCGTTGAACGGACGGTGCACAAGGCTACTCATTAATGTCACAGTGGTGTGTGCTCAGCTGTGTGCACGTCAGGGCAGGTTTACCGCGTCTGTGGTTTCATTTAAACTCAGGATGTCCGACCATCAACCCACCCAAGAGAGGCCCCATTGACTGGTAAACTATGGCCCTGTTCTCTGGTTTCTCTTTCAGTGTGTCCATCCTCACCTGTGGTTAGTTTGGGGGGGAATAAATATACACAAAGGCAAAGGGAATACTGACTAAGGGCGTTCTTGTATGTGACTATAACTTCACATAAATACTTTTAGAGAGCACAGGCCAGAGAGGGAGGTGACAGAATATTACAAATTGAGGATCTTATGTCAAGGGTATTGTGCTACAGATCTGCTTGCTGTGTGGAAGAGAAGGCCCAGAGCTCGTCCTAACCGCCTCAAACCCCCGATTTCTCACGAGAAAGCAGAAAAGTGAGGAGAAAGGCCAGAGGAGTGTTGAGGAATGTCCATCAGGCTCCTTTCTGCAGCACCTTTGTGTGCTTTCATTGCTCAGTTTCTCTCACTTCCCCTTTTACTTGGTGTTGTTTGCCGTCTTTGTGAGGCATTTGTTAATGTGCGTGGGGAGTGTTTTTAATAGCACTAAACTGAGCTGAGAAACGAAGACGCATTACCTCACGGGCTGCTGCGTTCTTTAAATAGCCTTGCTGATTATGATTTTTTTTATCTTGTGCGTTCATGCATTTCTTTCTTCTCTGTATGTCTCTTTAGGTTATGAGTGATGGAAGCAGGATCTGTGGTGCGCGCTGTGTTCGAGTTTCTCCCCAGTGTCTCAGAAGAGCTGCCACTCTTCCCTGGCGATGTCATCGAGGTGCTCAGTGTTGTGGATGATTTCTGGTTGCTTGGCAACAAAGATGGTGTCACAGGTAAGATGTCAGATCTGTATCAATACTGTGATTTAATAATTTACATGAAAAGGGGTTTGTGGCGGTGGTTCATTTAGTCTTGTGTTGTGGCCACTAGATGGCAGTGTTGTGTATTGTTCTATAGCCTTTGAAGGTTTTCCATAATTTTTGCATATAAAATCACATAATCACCTTGTTTACAGAATCAGAATATCGCGATACACAGTGTACCGCCAGAATCTTCCCAATAGACAACCCTGATATGATTTAAGCCCCGAGCTTCGTGTACAGAGCTCGATCTGTGCGGCTTCAACTTCCACATGTTTCTAACATTGAGTCCTGTCCAGTTCAGTTTTCCCCCTGTGTCTTGTCTTTTCCGCCTCTAGGCCAGTTCCCCAGCACCTTTGTGGAAGAGGTCACCATTCCCAGCACCAAGCCTGGCGACCGACTTTACGTGTGCGTTAGTGATTTCAGCTCTGCAGAGCCGGGCAGCCTGTCTTTGAGGAGAGGTACGCACACGCCCTGGTGACTGGTGCACAATCACAGCACGAATCAAAGCACATGTCACTACTGTGCAGACAGTCAGTGTGTTAAACGACAGCAGACTAACAGGTCACGTTTTCTCACAAAGCTTAATGCTGCTGATGTCGCTGTGCTCAGGTAAGGTGTCATACCTGTGTCGTAGCGTAGCTGTGCTGTGTTGTACTGTCTCTGCTGCCACAAATGCAACCAGCCCACTCACAGCGTCCAGATTATTAAACGTTCTCTTTCCCCCACTAGATGTCCTCAGACGCCAACAGACACCTGTAAAACCAACTTTACTTCTTTGCTCGTGTAGCTCAGTTATTTTGTTTTACCTGCGTCCAGTATGTGAATCCATTGATTTAGTAACAATATTTGAGATATTTTTATATGGTTATAGATAAATAACACTTCCTGGATGACAGGAAGCTGAGGGAACAGTCCTTACATGTTTGTTTCCTGTTAGATTTTCCCTGGTTACATTGGCAGTAGGCCCATTCTGGTCCCAGACACAATGGGAGGCGGAGCCAAGGGTCTCTGGTATGTGACCCCCCTGACTTCTGGCTGACCAATCAACATTCCCAACATCCCTGATGTAATATTCACAGCAGTGCTGTAGTCAGGTTAAAAATACTAATAATAATAGCCATAAAGGTTGTTATCATAACCCATATCAGGCACACCTGTCTATAGAAACGAAGAACCAGCATCATGTTCCTTTATGTGACTCCCGTCCGTCGTGTGAATATTAAATGCAGTCTCCCTTTGTGTGTGTCTAGGTGATGTAGTAGTCAGGGAGGCGGGAGAGTCCATGGGCCTTGGGGACGTATGGCAGCGTGGTTGTAATGCCTGGGGTGTTCGTGGTCTCTTCCCTACATCATGTGTGAAGAAGCTGAACCTTTCCGGGCGTTCGAAGCTTCTGTCTGAGCGCTCGGCTCAGGCCCAGGCATCAGAGCTCCCAGCCTACGCACTGGGTCAAGCCCGGGCTCTTATGAGCCTTCATGCACAGCTCAATGAAGAGCTGGACTTCCGTGAGGGGGACTTGATCATCATCACAGGCCTGCCAGAACCAGGCTGGTTCCAAGGAGAGCTGGAGGGCCACAGAGGGATTTTCCCCGAAGGGTTTGTGGAGCTCCTTGGTCCACTTCGATCTCCTCAGGAACCTGTGGACTGCCAGTATTTGGACAATGACCCTCAAGAAATGAACGGTGAGGACCCATCTGATACAGAGGAGGGGCCTGAGAGGGAAGGAGTCGAAGAGGAGGAGGTTTTTCTGACGGAGGAAGACGAGCAGAGGGAGGATGCAGTAGAAGAGGAAGAGGAGGAGTGCGGCATCTATGGAGTGGCTCTGTATGAATTTCGGGCCATGGAGCCTGGCGAGTTGGACTTTGATGTGGGCGACCGCATACGTGTCATCAACACATTGGACGATGGCTGGCTGGAGGGGGAGCTCAGGGGGCAACAAGGGGTCTTTCCTCATCGGTTTGTCAAAATAGAGGTCAACGAACAAAAAAACAGTGAGGAAACAGCTGTTGTTGAACCAGAAGAAGACAAGGAGAATAGGTGCACTGCAGAATACGAGACAGACCATTTATGTCCCAATGGGTCAGAGAATGATGCTGAATGGAGGACGTATGAGGACCACACAGTGTGGGACCTGGACTACTTTGAGACGTCTGTAGAGCAAAGGCAAAACACTGGGGCTCAAACTAACAACCGGCGGCAGAGAGACCGGCGCAGCAGGCCTGACTGTGAGCCACGCAGACCTGCTCCCCCAGCGCAAAGCAGGTCTGCGAGGCCCAGATCCAGTCCACCAGCAAGACCCAGCCTCCCGCCTCGGCCTAGTCTGCCTCTGCATAGCCACGCGCAGCGAGGCCCACGCCCTGATAATAATCAGTCTAACTGCATCAATGGCAGTCGCTCTTTTAAACCGAAGCTGACTCACAGCCTGACGCTCCCCAGCAATCAGTCGGGTTGGGCTAAAGACAGTAGATGCTACAAGAGGCCACCAGCAGATGGCGCCCTCACGAGTGACAGACGCTCTAGTCTTACCCAGGCGTTAATAGATCTCGTTGAAGGCCATTCGCAGAAGACTCTTACTCGCCATGCCAGCGTCACTGATGCTGATATGAGTCCTGAGACACGGACGCGTTCCCCCCAGACAGCGCGTGGCTCCAACGGGTCAGTGCCTGCGTCCGTCACCTTAGATGCCCTGGTGAGCTGTGCCAGTGACCTGGAGGCCAAACTGTCCCAGCAGCTTTTGTTATTTGAGAAAAGCTCCACTGCTTCATGTAGTGGCTCTAACATGGGATCTGACCTCAACCAGCAATCCCATATCTCAAGGCACTATTCTATTCTGGACTACAGCGATGAAAGCGATATCATACGAGGCTCCTCGCATTCTCCTGTGTCTCACCTCTCGCGGTCAAACTCTGCCTCTTCCTCACTTGAGAGGCGCAGGACCCTTCGCCCTCCTCCCCCTCGGCCAAAAGCCCGACGTCCCCCAGCTCCAGCTGCTTGTAAACCAGCCCGGCCCGCTCCACGACCCCCTCCTCGCTGCCCGAGACGAAACACCGCTGCACCAGCTAGCAACCCCCCCACAAGCAGCCACATCTTCTACGCCCCCGATCAACCATCTGCAAACCTCCCCGGCATCGTTACCGAGGGGCAGTCGGAGACCGGTGACCTCGCAGCTGCCCAGGAACATGAACTTCAGTGCCAGCTGGAAGCCGAGACAGACCTGGAGAGAGAGATGGAACTGGAGAGTCAGAGGCAGAGGGAAGAGGAGGAGAGGTACCAGCTTTTGCTCCGGCTGCAAGAGGTGGAGCACGACATGGAGGCGTACGCACACACCGCAGAGGAGCTCAGGGCCATGTTGGACGAGGAGGAAGAGGAGACGGCCCGTGTGCAGGCCATGGAGAATCTGGAGTTCTGCAACTACACACTGGAGACCCTCGCCCTGGAGCAGCAGCAGCTACAAGGTAGGGCTGATGGGCAAATGTTCAACCAATGCCTTGATTCAAAACAGAACATTTAACAGAATTTGGGTCGTGAGTCTTTCATTCAAGGTGTGGTTAGTGTAACTCATGTCGTACACTGAAGATTGTTAGTATCCTCCAGTTGGGTTCATTTTATTTATATTGTCTCTTTAATAATCACTCTCCCCTCGTCAGTGGAAAGATCCAGGTCGTTGGTTGAGTATAATTCTGTGTTTCCTATACACAGGGCTTATTTAGACGTGTACAGCTCACATGCATGCTGCGTCAGGTTTGGGGTCAGGGTCAAGGTTCAAATATGCTTGAATTTATTCGTTTATTGCACATCTTAATTAGCTTCACCGGTTTGTATTTTTTTATTTTACTACGGTGAGAATACAACAGGCCAGTCAGAACATGAACATACAGGATAACTAGGGCTGTTCTATTATGAATATTTATGAACGTGTTTCATTAAAAGCCTGACGAACAAGGCTAAACTAATAATGTTAAACTAAATGTAGCTAATACACAGATGTCTGCCACAATCGGCCGTCACTACCTGTTACCATTTAATTTTTGCTTGCTCTTATTATCTGGTTGTTCAGTGCCCAGCACTTTTTCACATGGGTACGAGGTACATTCCTGCACAGAGTGTGAGGATAAGAAATGCACGTTGGCCTCCGTCTCTTTTTCCCGTCTTTCCCTCTCCTATCCTCACACCTTCTACCCAAATTTCCTTCGTTTTTCACCTCCTCATAGTTTCCTCACTGCACACGTCTTCCTTTTCTCCATCATCTGTTCCTTTCCAAAGGACGCTGAGGACATACTGGGTGTGGTTTTTGGGATTTTTGCAGACAGGATTATGTTCCACTTTAGAGCGGGACCCAGAGTGTTGTTGTGGCGAGCTGTAGCATGGCCCGTGGCACATTTGTCCACACTGTTTGGAGTCGCTGGGGGGACCAAGTCTAGTAAAGTGACAGGTAGGCTTGGAAAACAGACATGATGTCCACTAAGGTTTTTCATTACCTCATTTTACCTCATATGCTCATTTTAAAACAGAATGATGAGGCACTGCCAGATCTGTAAGTTTCAGTTTCATATCTTGTTTACAATTTTTTTTTTCATTCATTTGTCCGCTATGAATCCAGACCATGTAAATTTTTGTTCTTAAACGTATTGACCTTATCTGTGCTAATTGTTTCTATTCCCATTGGTTTCAAACAACTCATATCCTGTTTGATGCTCCCTGTCACTCTTAGCTGTCAGTGAAACTATGATCTTTGTGTCTGTCAATGAAAGGAATCTGCTAAAAGGCATGAACAGGTTCTGACTTTAAAGGTCATTCAATCACATATTTCCTCACCTCGGTACGTGAATCACACCTTCTTTTCACATGTAACGTAATAAATATTCAATCTCTGTGTCTCCTTTGGTATTTCCCACGCTGTTAGTTATGGAAATGGACAAAGGCAGCAACGTGACTGGTAGGTGCGATTCAGCACCTGGAAGGGAAGGATAATCGTGAGCACTTCTTTGATATGCTAATTATCAGCAAATTGAGCTCAGAAGCTTTGGAAATGCTCAGCGCATATTAAGTTTCACTTTTTATACCTGCTCATGGAACCGTGTACATCAAATCTACTCTCAGGGCCTTTGTTACCAAAAAATGTGTTTCTCATTCCACTGCTGTTCGCACGCGTGCACGCTCGCACGCGCAGGACTGAATGTTTGTCCGTGCTTCTGCGGGGAGTGTTCCTGAGTGTGATGTTCAAGGGACAATAGCAGCTTATTGTTACAAGGCAGGGAGTCTTTCAGCCACTGCTGTTTGTGTGATACCGCGCCGAGGCTGCTCAACAAGCCTCAATGAAGCCAAAAGAGGTTTAAGTACCACGATCATGTCTGAAAGAATGGGTCACACGCATTGAGATTTAATATTCTGCTAATCTTGCCTTTAAAACAACCACTGGTGCCGTTTTTCTGTCTCGTTGTGTTTTCTCATTTCTCTCTTTGACCTTCATCCTCTTTTAATGCTTGGAACCTGCTATTAAAATGCCACAGCCTCATCTGTTACCACTGTTTCAACTTACAAAGTGGGAGACTTCTCGAGCGTGTGATGTACGACCTTATTCCTGGGCATCGCACCACTTTCTCTGCGTGTGTAATGTCGATTAAGCCCTCGATTGCTTCGACACAGGAAGGAATGTTGTGTTTGACATTCCTGCAGTTTGCACACATACACAGACACACAGAGTTTCGGTCGCTCTCTGCTACTGAAAGCTGAGATGCTGAGCGTAGATAGTTCAGTCTTGTCTGATAAGAGAAGAATGTCTAAATAAGTGTTTCCCATGAGCATATGACTGCGCTGTAAAACTTTAAAACCATTTCTTATTTATTCAAAAATGTAAATACACAAGCTTTGAAGAAATCTAGTTCAAATTATTTAAACCACACTGATACTTTAGCGTGTCACGTGCATTTGTAAATGCAAGTGTTTAGTGGCTGCGGGTTCCACAGAGAGTTGAGGGGGGGAGGGATATATTATACTCCAGCTTAATGAATAGACCTCAGTTTTTTTCTCACACTCTAAGATCTTTGGTGAGCGAGTACAGTCCTCAACAATAGCTCTTTGTACACACGAGCTACGATTTCATTAGTTGCTACCCTAATATGGCTGAGGACCCACTCTAAATATCAAAATAATAACTATCCCTAGGTTTTACATTTCACTTGTTTTCACTGTCAAACCAAATGACATGACTGTAAATGATTGCTCCTCCCTCAAGTTCCAGGTCAAAGTCAAACTTCTGGGCTTGGGTGAGTTTCTCGCTCAGTTTGAGTTTACCCACAAACAGCGTGGACTTCGGAGCAGCCTTTAAAGTTAGAATGTGAAAGTTAGACGTGCTTGTATACACAGACGTGTCGCATCGTTGCGCTTGTGACTGCGGGCAGGACAAAACAATGAAACCCCAGAGGAAAGAAAACAGGATGCGAGGAAGGATGGTGATTTGTTAATGAGTCTTGCTGCAAAAGAATGTAGCCTGTCAACAGCAGGTTGTAAAGTTGATCCTCATTTTCCACCAGAAAAAATATCCAGGCAGACTATTTTTCTGCAAACAGAGATACTGGCCAATTGAAACGGTGGGAGGGGCTGCTGGCCTAATCTTCCACTCATGTGACTTCTCTGAATCTTTAACCCAAGGAGGCCCCTCCTTCAGTTTCCCCACCCACCCCGTCCTTCCATGATTCGCTGAGATGGCTGCGGGGAGGGTGTGATTTAGTTCCACAGAGGGCTGGGAGGTGTGTGGACCAGGCAGTCCTGCTGAGGCAGTGGAGAGGAGACAGAGAAAACAAGTGGGAGAGTTACAGACAATATGCCTGACAGGTGGAATCTCCCACAGCGCTTTGTTATGGAATGTAGGACTTTGGGAAGAGCAAGTAAGCCACACTGAACAAGAAACTGTATCGGCACCCGGGTGGCTGACTGGAACAGCGAGAACCATGAAGAGCCCAGTGGTTTATGGCAACCCGGCTGGGTTTGGTGCCGTAGATTGGAGCTATGCCGCTGGTGCCGCCGTTAAGCGAGGAAAGAGCGTGGAGGAGCTCGGGAACGCTGGCTGGGCGAGGGAGACAGAAAGAGTGGCCCATTTGCAACATATGCAACAACTACACCAACTGCAGCTTCAGCAGCAGCAGGTTGGATATCCTGCGTACGGAGGAGTTCCTCCTGGTCCCAGTGGCCCACTTCCAGGTCAAGGCTTCCCTATGGCAGTCCCAGGTGGCATGATGGTGCCTGTAGGTGGGCCAGTGCATGTGCCAACTCCATGGCCTGTACAACCTGTGCAATGGGGAGACCAAGGCCAGAATAGACCGGACCACGTCCACCGTCAGCCGAGCTGGGAGTATAATGACCAGCACAAGGCAGCTTTCAGACAAGACAAGAAGCCTCAGGGCCATGATGTTTACTTCCACCCCGGATCAGAGGATGGTCACCTAGAACTGAGGATATCGGAATGGAAAGGCAAGCACTGTTTTTACCAAGGCCCGGAAGATTACAACCAACAAGAATATAACAGAGCACCAAGAGAGAATGACAGCATTGACTTAAGGACTCAACAGAGGTCTGAGAGGTTGGATGAGGACAGAAGAAGATGGGACGACTCAGTCAGAGAAGATAACTCTCAACGATATGATCGTAGCAATCGCAGAGAGTTTGAGGAGTATGATCAAAAGAAAAAATACAATAACAGGGATCATTATGACAGGAAATACGATGACTATTGTGATGACAGAGAGCAGCAGTATTATGAAGGCAGGAGACGTCGTGTATATGATCACAGAGAACGTGATGGCTACAAAAGTGAGAATGAAGGCTACCGGGAGCATAAAGACACTTATGCTCGCAGAGACAAATACAGGGATGATTACTATTATGAAAGTGATCGGGATTATTACGACTCCATCAAGAGTAATCGCTCCTACCAGCGTAGAGAGGACGACCGCTACTATGATGAGCGGAAACGGAAGGACCCTTACTACGACCGTCGTGAAGAGGATCCTTATGACCGCAGAGATAATATCAGCAGAGACAGAGATGCCGATTATCGACGGGGTGAGGAGACCTACAGCAGAAAAGAACGAGGCCACGACTCTGAACTGGATGATTATAAGGAGAGATATAGCAAATATAAGGAGAGAGGTGATGACAGGAGAGATGAGCGCTACGATTACAGCCAACGGGACGACTACAGCGCAAGGGAGCCTTATGAGCGGAGGGCCAGGGACCGCTACGACTATGAGGATGGAGACCGCTACGAATCCAGAGAACGGGAACTTTCCCATCACAGGCCCAGAGACAGGTTTCAAGAGTTACGCTCACTGTCAGCAGAGTTTAGATACGAGGAATATCCTAAAAAAGAACGCAAGAGCCACTGTGAGGAGTGGGTTGAGGAACAGAACAGGAAGTTGGCACTCAGGGAGATGCACTCTTTTGAGGATCCTGGCGTATACCGGCACAGTGCTGAGCAGGAAAAGGGATATGAGTCGAGTGCGGGGAGTACAGGCTCAAAACTGGGTCGCAAGCCTGTCTATGTGGGCTCGCTAGACCGGAACAGCTTTTACAGGAAGACTGCTCCAAGCTCCCTGCGAAAGTCCCAGTTTGCCACAACCAGGAGACAAAACAAAGGTAAACACAGGGATGTTGTGTTTTGCAGGAAGGTAGTGCACTAGTTGTATTTGTACAGCATGAAGGATGTAAGTCAGTGGTTTTCATTTTGAAACCTAATTGTTGGAACCTTGCTTCATTGCAGCAGTGGATCAAAGGCTTATTTGAACCTCAGCTTTTCACCATCGATCTTGAGAAGCTAAAGAAGACAAGTGTTGTTGTCTTTCCAAGCCTCTGTGGTACTTGGCCGTCTTTGGTTTCTCACATCTTATCAGTGGTGACCTCCAGAGGTGCTCCTGTAATCAATGCTGGCAGGGTCAAAGTGCTGACTAGCCAGACTCGCCTCCTGTGTGGGTGTGTGTAAGTGGATGATTGTATCACCTCACAGTGAAGTGAACTGTCAGGTATTTGTAAAAACCTGCAGAACAGGTTTTGTGGGCACTTGGTTTTCGTTGCCTCTGCCCCTGTGTGTGTTCCTGCTTGCTGCATCACTGATGCCTTCACATTAACTAGTCATGGCTAAAACCTCCCTTTATCTACTGGTCATTTACTTCAGACAGTAATTCTCTCAATGCTTTTTAAAATCCTAACCCTTTTGAGGAGACATTACACAGCTTGACTTTCTTTTAAACGATGATAACTTTGAGGAAGTGGCCATGGGAATGTTAAAAAGGTGGTTAGAGGACAGCCCCAAGGATAGTCGAACATGTGCTATTAGTGTATACTGATAAAAGGCCAAACTGTATGAATGCAAAAAGCGCCTGATGTTTGGGAAGTGGGTGTGATGGAGCGTGTGCGAGTGCGTTTCATGTGGGGAACGGAAGGAGTAAGCTCTCTGGCTACTTCATTGTGTCTGAGAAGAAGCAGGTGGTGCCACACAACCCTTCCCCCAGTCACCTAGAAACACACACTCAGAGTAAACTGGCCCCCACGAGCATTAATCCCTAGCGTCAGCATGGTGAGTGGATGGCGGGGGTCTGTCTGGTGCCAGGCGGTGGCCAGCACCGGCCTGACTCCTTCACAGCAGGACTAGACCTTGTGTGTGTGTGTGTGTGTGTGTGTGTGTGTGTGTGTGTGTGTGTGTGTGTCGTACAGATGCCTCTGGATGTTGAATTTCAAAACACACGCACGAACACTTACGGCTGCCGCGTCTCGTCATCCGCTAATCTAGTTAAAGTGTTTTAGCTTGGTCAGGGGTTTGCTCTGAGTAAGGCATTTGATTGCAGGGCTAAAAACATTAGACCCTCTTGATGCAGAGCTTATTGGGTGCGCGCTGTGATTCAGGGACAGCCAGGTGACGGCCCGGGCTTTTGGAGACGGGCCTTCACTCTGTGCTGTGTAAAGGCTTTTGTCGTTTGTAATCCAGCCATTAGAATTAGCCGTTGGACCTCACTCTGGCCACGAAATGCCACGGAGCCTAGTAAACAGATCTTTGTTGTAACTTTTAACACGTGGTGCTGATATAGACTCTGATATCACCATCCCAGCAGTTCGTGCAGAATCCATCTCTCTGTTGTTTTAACTAGATGCATGAAATTTCTATGCTTGTACTTTAAGACGTGTTTTGGCGTCCGTGTGGGTCACCAGGCTATGATTTGGCAGCAGATGCTTTGTTGTCCTGTGTAATCCCTGAATCCCCGTTGCCTCTGAAGAATAGCAGGGGAGTTAGGAGTTAAGACGTCTTATCTTGCTGCTGGCAAGCAAAAGCGACGGTTGGCAAAAAATGATTTAGCTCAGTAGTCCAAAGGTCTGCATGAGCCACTGACGCCTGAGCCTTATGACGAGCTGCGCATGCTTATCGTTTTGATTTGCCCTTGTTATTGCGATTTATACTACGTGCATTTACTATGTAGTATCTAAAAACAATGACCATGTATGTGCTCATAGATCGTATAGAGACTAATTTGCATTCAGTTTGGACTATTTCATTTTTTTTACATTACTTTACATTAACGCCTTGTCTTTTTGTTTTTGATATCCGTTTGTGATGTATAACCGTCCTATAAACAAACGTAAGCAAATAAACTAGTTTAAATATGAATTTGTGGTAAAGTTCAACATTTGCTGTCGAGTGTTGATCTGGGTTGACAGGTTTGTAGATGCATTGAGTTCCGTGTTTACACATCCAGTGGTTATTGTACAGTGCGGTAAGATGATGTAAATGAAGGCATTATTTCAGGTAGAGTGTGAAGTGAGCACAGCAATGTGGCTCTTATTTTTTATTGGCCACTTTCAGGATAAGAATGACATCATACAGCATTAACAGTCTCAGAGACAGGTTTCAGAAAAGGAACTTGTGTGTTTCCCAGCAATAATGCCAGGTTGTGTTTTTCCATGTGTAGGTAGAATAACATAAGACTTGTATTTTGTTGTGGGAACACTCATAAAGCCCAGAGGCAAATGTCTGTCACCACCTTTCCTACAGTTAGCAACAGATGTGCTCCTACAAGTTCAGGCATCAACATCTCAGGGCAGTTCCCACACTCAGGTTGTGCTGAGGGAACACGCACAGAAAACGGAGATGAACGTAACCTTTCAGTCTGTCGTCTTCACACTGCAAACGCAGCGTCTTGAAGACAGCACGGCGTCTTGGTTGAATAGCCCCTCACGTAATGACTGCTTTCCCCATAAAGCTTCCTCTGCATATATGCTAAACTGGAGGTCTCTTGAAGTAAAAGGGTATTTGTTCATGACACAAGTGAGGCAAAATGAGAAATTCCTCGGAAGCTTGAGATCACGGTGTTCGTCTCATTTACCATGCAAGCCTGCTAATGAGACTGTAGCGCCGTGTCGATGGAGGACACTAAACGTGGGATTAGGTGTGGAGAGAGTCACTGTGTGAATACTAAAGGTATCAGTGCTCAACATTTGTAATGAACCGTGTGAACGCAGGGTTTAATCATCAGGAAGCCCCTACCATGGCACACAGAGGTTGTTGCGGCATTTTCCAGGAGCTGGTATGTGACCTTTTGACATTTGACCCTGAAGGTGAAAAACAGGATGGTGTGCCACTAAATAAACTCCACTGTGTCCTTTCGACAGTGTACGTGGCTCAGCAGCTGGTGGTACAACTCAGGACAAAAGGCTGGGACACGGCCAGTCAAAGCCTTTTTCAAAGCCGTTATTAAATTCATGGATGTTTTTTTTTTATTATACCCAATATTAATTTCAGGTCTTGACATGTTGAAGGTTGTTAGGTAGGTAGTTCGCTGGCTGGTAGTGTTGGTGTTTCCCTGACACTGGAAGCTTGTACACACTTATTGTCTCACAGTACATGTGAATTTCAACAGAGCCGCTCCCTGATCTCCAAAGCTCGACTCGAAGGAGCCCCCGCGCTGTTTTGTTGCCACGGCGACCGTGCGTTCTGCTGTGAACTTTGAAACCCGAAAACACACACAGCACTGATTGTGCCTGACCCGAAAATCCTGAGCGCAGGGCAAACTTTTGACTCTGCTGGGCAGCCGGTGTGCCCTGCTGACGACAGGACATTACTGGAGAACTGGTTCTGCCGCAGCTGTGTGGGCGTTAAAGAAGATCAAGATCAAGACAAAAACCTGTGCACTGAAAAATAATGTTTTGCACATTCACAATACCTACTACTTTTAGCATGTGTGTGCTATGCAGAGACACAAACCCGGTGATACTATATTCTGGCTTTGGGACGTGCATGTTGAAGTTGAGTGCATGTACTGTGTAGCTGCGAACAACCAACCAAGTCCAGCTTGTTTTATTGTCTGCTCGTCCTCCCTGGTGTGTGTGGGCGTCTGTCAGTGTGGGCTTGTGTGTATGCATGATGGGTTCCCATCCATTCTCATGGTAATCGGAGCTCTGGAATGGAGTCTCTGCAGCGGGACGTAGAGTCCTCTACGCGGCCCAGGAGCTGGTCTTCAGCTTGACAATGGACGGTCTTAGAGAGGCTGGTGTTGTTTGAGTCGCTGTGGGTGTGCAGTGGAGGAGGATACTCGTTTCTGTAGTGGAGTGGAGAAAGTTACGAGCAGCAGGTGGGTGAAGCCTCAGGATCCCCCCCCCCCCTCCATCGTCTGTGAGTCGGTGACAAGTACATGAACATTTCTTGTAATGTTTGTAGAGCAGAACCTTTAGATTCGTTATCGTTGTTTTCAGTATTTTGTGGAAAACAGTCTAATATGAGTTACATATTTTCAAAGTTGATCAATCGTGAGCAAGCGTGTGACTGAAGCGATGAGTAACATCCAAGGTGGAGATGGTGTCTGGTTGACGTCACTTTTATCTGTCAAGTACACTCCCTGTTGTGACAGAGCCAGAAATTCAGTGAACGGCTGTGTATTTTTAAAGTTGAACATGATTTACAATGTTTTGCAAGATGAGCCAAGAACTGGTTCCAGCCTGAAATCTTTTAAAAAACAATTGTTCCTGTTTCTGTTCTAAGAGACGGTTTACTGAGTTTACTGGAAAACCTTTTCCACAGAAATTTCAAAACAAGGAACTGGTCCAGCAAAGAGACAAGTTCAGCTGTGACTTTAGACGCAGTTACTTTAATTGATTAAGTTTGCTTGTTCATTCCCACAGTGAGGTTGTCTCACAGGTGTGTGATTCAGTAGAAACTAAGCCATCGTAAAGAGGGTGGTTCCTGTTGGCAGCGCCGGTTCTGCTCTCGTACGTCTGGATGTTTCACCTACAGTAATCTGACTCTACTGATGTAATGTATTTCCTGCAAATTCAGTAGTGTCCCACGAGTAAATGTTCAGTCACTGATGAATTCAGTCCTGCTGTGCATGTATTAGATTTTAATGAAGGAAGTGAATTGTACTTTAGCAGGTTTAAGCCTGTATGATTGTGCAATCATGCAAACAGACGAGCCCGTGGCCTCTTTACAGTACAGCACTTCACAGAAACAAAGCAAAGTGGAATTACACAGAAGTGGGTCAAAATCAGCATCACAGGTTGGTTAGGGTGGAAACAGCGACGTATTTCACCATGAGAAGTGGGGCATGTAATGTGTGTGTGCGCAGAGGACCGAACGTGGGAACGAAATCATAGATTCCAGTTAAATTCACTCTTTTGTTGTTTAGTTTTGTGGCGGTATTGTGTTGATCTGAGCGCTCTGACACCTGTTGATCGTGGTCAGCTTTGGTTCTCCCCCCCGTGCTTATCGCTGCCCACCACATTGCTGAGGTGTGCTGGTCATGTGACTGATTGGTGAACTACTTTCTCATCGGCGTCTGCTGAGCAGCAGGGAGGGATGCTGCAGGGAGATGTGTGCCACCGATGAGAAAAGCTCCTTTGAGCAGAGCTTTAGCCAAGTCACGTGAAGACGGAGGCAGAGTGAGGGATGAGGTCAGACTGGGAGAGACAACAAGCAGGTGGCGAAGGATCATCCATACTGACTTCTGTCCACAAAATATAATACTAATAATAAGTTGTGTTAAAGTTTTGGTGTCTCATTTTGAAGGTCTGAACGCCTAATGAAACTTTCCATGAGAAATACTTGATCGATTATGGTCATAGTCAAACTTAAACCCTTGTATCGAATGCCAGCGTGTATGTGCGTGTTTGTTTTTTTTGTGAGTGTATAGCATGCAAGTGCAAATTGCTGCATGGGTTAACAGGAGGTTAAGCAGAGTTAACTTCATTAGCTTGTGATAGCATCTGTTTGAGGAGGGAGGGTGACGTCATCCTTATCCATCAACAGACGCTTCCTGTCATTACAGCAGCTCCCATCCAGAGATTTATTTGTAGCGACTCCTTAAAAGCATTAATTAGAGCTTCCCCATACGTGGTCTCTAGTAAAAGTGTTAAGTTTGCTGCATTCTACACACACACACTAATAGAGTTCATGACGCAGCATCATGAGCTGTGATCGTTTCTTTAAATCGTGCTTCACACGGTTTTCATCCGTCTCTTGTGTGGTTCTATCTAACTGGCTCTTCTTCCGTGTCGCTTGCTCCTTTAGAGGCTACGTGGCTGTAGTTTCTGTCACAGGCCATTATATCTCCCACAATGAGTCTGTTTCCACTCCAGCTTTGAATCCATTCACAAAAAGCAGCGGTGCGTGAACCAGGCTCTCCCTCCAGTCCCAGGCACCCCAGAGATCAGCCCTCTGGGAGTGATAGCAGAGACACTGATCAAAAGCTAGTCAGACATGACAAAGACTGGACCGGGTGGGTGGGCAGTAGCTTGTTTGCTAAAGATGAATGAGGACATGGGCTGGGAATGTCTGGGCGCTTTCCCTTTTTAGAGTTTGTCATCTTTGGAATAACCCCTTTGTACCTTTTTCATACAACAAGCTTTTGTTATTGTCAGGGTTATTACAATGCCAAAACGGGCACATTTATTCCAATCCATGTTTAAATATGCTTTATTTCAAAATATTTCGTCATCACTTAGACTTTACATCTAATGAAGCTAAACCTGTACTTGTTGCTGTCTGTCCAGAGATGACGCTCCTGTCGTCTCAGCCCAAGCCCCTGGACAACGCCCCAACCTCGGACTCGACCCCCGCCACCGGCACGGGCACCGAGGCGAGGATGCTGGAGAAGAGGTCAAAGGTCATCGAGGAGCTGCTACAGACAGAGAAGGACTACATTAAAGACCTGCAGATGTGTGTTGAGGAGATCATTGAGCCACTGCAGAAAAAGCAGGTAAGGCTTTTACACACGCTGTTACATCAGAACATAGATATTTTAGATTAACTCTGTTTTGATGCTGCTACCGAGCCGAGTTGAGTTCAGCAAGCGTCTGTGAACATGGCGACAATGATCAGATACCTGGATTCGTTCTTCACATACCACAGTCTTGTTGTACTCAGAGCTAGTTTCACCGGTTTTCTCAAAACTGGGTTAACTATGGCTCATCAGAGGGTTGGGGCTGACAGCAATATGGCGATTACTTGCATATTCCATAGCACACAGATGTGCATACAATCTGCAGTTTGTCACATTTCCTGTCTGACTTTCCTGCAGGTGAAAAATGTGGATTTCGATGGGCTCTTTGGCAACATCAGCTCTGTGATCGACCTGTCACAGCGCCTCCTAGAAACACTGCAGGACACAGACTCCATCGGTAAGAAGCCAGAGCTTGGGATGCAACACTGGCCACTTTATTACATACACCTGTACAGTCTGAATCAATCCACACGGGAACTCTGACATGAAATAAATCTACTCTACGTGGTTGTTAATCTCAGTTTTCAAGCAGAAGCTGTTGGAACAGTGATAATTCTACTCACTCAGGACCCGACTTCTCATGTTTCTCCACCTCTGGCTCTCAGGAAAGGTTTTTCTCAGCTTCAAAGCTGAGCTAGAGGAGGTTTACAAGATCTACTGCCAGAACCACGATGACGCCATCTCTCTGCTGGAGACCTACGAGAAAGACGAAAACATCCAGCGCCACGTGATGGAGTGCCTGGAGAGACTGAGGTGGGTCACTGCAGCTCGGTTCTATTTAGGTATCACTCTTGACCTGTTTCATTGACGTTAGTGGCAGATAATGCCCTGTTTTGCATGCAAGTGGCCATAAAGGTGCATGTTTGAGTGTGTTGAAGCATGAACAACAGAGTGGCCACTAACAGTTTAACTTTACAATGATAGTTAAGGTTCAGTGAGTAAATCATTACATGAAACATGCATTCATTGTGTTTTTTGTAGACTTTGGACATAAACAGTTTTGAGAGGGAAGAAACACTTTTCCATTCAAAAACGTTTCCGTCTCAAATCTACTATTTCTGTAAAGACACCTTGAAGTCACTCCTGGTGGCTACAGGCTCCATCTCATAGTGTTTATGTAGCTTTGCGTAATGTGGAGCAGTCCGAGAATGTGCCCGGCCTGGTTTCACCTGTGTGGTTTCACCCTGAGTCACTGCAGGTTATGTTGCTGTGTAAGTATAGTCACCAGAGATGGTTGAAGACACAGGTTTTGTAAGACCGGAAGCTTTAGGGTGTTGCTTGCTGGAACAAATATGCATAAACAAAAGGAAAAGAACAATGCGCACACTGACGTGTCGGGTTGTTTGTAGCTGAGCCTTTCCTGTGAAATACATTTCTGGTCATATTGTAACCTTGGCATAAACCTGGCAGCTCTACAAAGGTCATCTGTGCTGCCACCTCTTAGAAGCTGGGCCTTTATCCAAGTCTAACAGAGAGTTCACAACACAGAACCATGACAACCGCTTTGCGTGACCGTTTTATTGACATTTGCAAAGTTATAGAGAGAGTCTGTCAATTTAGTTAAAGGAGGAAACGCTTCCTGGAGACCTTTTAACAGAAGCTGTTACTGCATCAATGTTTTGTTCCGATCATAGGTTTATAAATCCTGTTCTTGTTATTTTTCTTTCCTTTTCCATCCTTCACTTCTACAGAGCCATTTATCGAGAGTGGTAAGTCTGCATATTAAGTGTCGCCATGATTTCCAGCATGAGAATCATCTCGACTGCGTGCCTTGCTTTCTAACCTTTCCTAAAGCGACCCGTGTGTGTGTTTACGTGAACGTCTGTGCTGGCCTTGCTGGACTGGCGTGGGCTCAATCCATGTGTTTTGTGTTTGCATGTGCATGTGTACGCCGTGTTGTGTTGTGTGCCCTTTTTGTTGTGAAGCTAAATATTCATCTTCTGTCATCTTCTGGGCTAAAACGGCAACAAACAAACTGGCATTTTTATCTTTTATGAATGAAGTTGCTTGTTTTTATACGACTTCATGACTCATCTCGAGCTGTTTGCCCACTAGATTACGTCAAAACTAAGCAAATCACGAGTTATTTTCCTACCATGTTCTCCCAAACACTTTATGGTACTTCATCATAACCTGTGTGTACATGTCATGGCATCATACTATGGTCATGATACAGAGACATGTTATGGGGGCATGTGAGGAAATCTCTCAGTATCTTTGATTGTGACTGTAATCTGGCCTTCGTGTGATTCTTGACAGACTCTTGCATATTTCACATGTTTTCGTTTACCTCTCGCACAAACACCATCTGTCGGTTCTTTATCTCCAGGGGTAAAACCAATTACATCAACCTCGGCTCCTTCCTGATCAAGCCTGTGCAGCGCGTCATGCGCTACCCGCTGCTGCTGATGGAGCTGCTGGGGGCCACACCGGAAAGCCACCACGACCGTCCACAGCTCACCGAGGCTCTGCAGTCTGTCAAGGAGATAAACGGGAACATCAACGAGTACAAGCGAAGGAAAGACCTTGGTAAAACGCCTCACAAGCTTCCACTGCCTCATGTTTCTGGTTGTGGGACTGGCATTATTGCTCAAGTGTTCCCCCTGCTGTCCACAGTCGTGAAGTACAGGAAGAGTGACGAGGACACTTTCATTGACAAGATCTCCAAGCTGAGCATGCACTCCATTATCAAAAAATCCAACCGAGTCAGCAGCCACCTCAAGCATCTGACAGGAATTTCCCCCCAGGTACATTACTGTAGTATATTACTGCTGCTAAAGCTCTCAACATGAAGAACACACAAATATTGTTACTTTGAACTGTTTTTCTTGTGTGTATTATTTCCAGATAAAAGATGAAGCATTTGATGAGGCCGAGAAAAGGTTCAGGCTGCAGGAGAGACTCATTAAGACGTTTATCAGGGACATTTCCTTGTACCTGCAGCATATCAGAGTAAGGCTGCAATAATCATAGAAAGATAATGAATCGACATTTCAAAATAAAGGGCGTTTATGCATAGCTGAAAATATGAAAATGGGTTTTTAGGAATCTGCGTCTGTGAAGGTGTTAGCTGCCATCAGCTTCTGTGACATCTACACCGAGCGCAGCCTGCTGGACCCCGAGCGCTTCCAGAGAGCACATCGCTGCATCAGCGATAAACAGTTTGCACAGTTTGTAAGTTCTCATCGTCATTCATTCCTTCATATTTACTGTACAGGTGCATGTGGAATAACCTCTAACCACGTCAACCCTCTCATGTTCTGAGTAGAAGGAACGCACAGAGGCCTTGGTCATCGACCCGCTCAGCCAGCTGCTGCTCATGTTCGCTGGACCCCACAAGCTCATCCAAAAGCGATTCGACAAGCTGCTGGACTACGACAACTGCAAGGAGCGAGCGGACCGCTTCAAGGATCGCCGCGTCCAGGACGAGCTGCAGGTGGCGCGCAACAACTATGAGGCGCTCAACGCCCAGCTCCTGGACGAGCTCCCCAAGTTTCACGGTGCAGCCGAGGAGCTGTTTACAGGCTGCGTGAGGGCCTTCGCTCAAGCTCAGAAAGACTTTATGAAGACGACGCTGGGAGAGTTGAAGCCCCTCCTACAGGCTGTGAGCACTGTTTGCATATTTGTGGAAAAATACAAACCCAGAACTGTGTTCAACGGATGCTGACCTGTTTCAATTTCTAAATGTCCAGTTTTCTAACAGAGCTGGTACAGAGAGCAACCTGATTGCACAGTTCCAAGAAGAACACAGCCGAGTCGTGCAGCTTCTGCAGAGCTTTAGCTTCTGCCCGGAGAACCTGCCTCCAGCCCCCGCCACAAAAAAGACCTATGAGAAGAAGACTCTGGAGAAGCAGGCCGCTAGGAAACCACCGCAGGGACCTGTGAGTCTAACTCTCAACGCACTTTTAACATGTTTGATTGGACGACAATAACGAGGTGTCTTGTGCTAATATATTTTTAGCCAAACTGCACCATGCAGTCGGACGAGCACCGGGCAGGACTTCTGGTACGCTACGGCCCTGAGAAGCTTTTCCAGGCTGACAGGAACTTTAATGCTGCCCAAGATCTGGATGTCTCCATTCTAGAGGGAGACCTGGTGGGCGTGATCAAACAGCAGGACCCCATGGGTAGCCAGAACCGCTGGCTGATTGACAATGGAGGTAGGTCACTTGCATTAATAAACATTTTTTAGTCTTTAATATGAAGAATTAGGGTGCGACATATTGTATTTTCATATGAACATTTCTTCTTTACAGTCACCAAGGGTTTTGTATACAGCTCCTTCCTCAAACCCTACAACCCACGCAGGAGCCAGTCGGACGTGTCAATCGAGAGCCAGTCCTCCAACGAGTCAGGCTACGGGGGCTCCTCCCCCGTTTTCTCTCGCCAGAACAGCAACAGCACGCTGACCTTTAACCAGGAAACGGCCACGGTCAGCTTTTCCACAGCGCAGCTGCAGAGTCAGTCGTCACCACACCCGTCGCTGGATTCCGCCTCCTCTCGTAGGAGCCACCTCAGGGATGCGCCCAGTTCTGATTCAGCTTGTCAAAGCAACTCCATAAACTCGTCTCCCCAGAGTTCCTCAAACCGAAGGGAATTTTCAGATCAAGCGCACCGAAGCACAGCCAGTCACAGAGACACAGAGCCTTCGTGCCGCCATTCAAACAGCCACAGAGACTCTTATGACACGAGCAGCTACAAGGAGACATCGGACCTCTCGGAGACGGACTCGGCTTCGTCACAGAGAAACGGTCGCTCACAGCGCTATGGGATGTCAGACAAGTCCTACAGTTCCTATCAGTGGAGAAATGGAGACGGTAGCAACCAGAAGAAGGCGTCTTACCCCAGGGAGGAATACATCGAACCGGAT
Source organism: Macropodus opercularis (assembly GCA_030770545.1). Taxonomy (NCBI): domain Eukaryota; kingdom Metazoa; phylum Chordata; class Actinopteri; order Anabantiformes; family Osphronemidae; genus Macropodus; species Macropodus opercularis. The sequence continues at coordinate 6,026,243 of CM061107.1, read as the reverse complement.
CCAGAACCAGAGCACGAGAGCGAATTGGATGGACATCAGGTGAGTGTCTGTTTCATTGCTATGATAAACGCCTGTTTCTGCTGCCTCAAAGCTGAACATGGCTCTAAATGAAATTTTGAGATTTTTTTCATCTTGTGCACATAAACCTTTTTCAGATCTACTACGCCCTCTACTCCTTCGATGCCCGTTGTGCCAATGAACTGAGCATCTCAGCCAATCAGCGGCTAAGGATACTGGAGTTCCAGGACCTGAACGGCAACAACGAATGGTGGCTTGGGGAGGCAGGAGGCCGACGGGGCTACGTTCCTTCCAACTACATCCGCAAATCGGAATATACATGATCAGGTTTAATCTGTGGGTGAAACCTGAGGCTGTACTTCGACCGTAGAAAGTCCGACCATATGAGCACACAGAACAAAAAGACAGATGAGCTCGAGGGCTTCTTCTGACCTGTTGCCATGGAGTTTGATTCTGATGACTGACTGCTGGTGACTCTGCTCCTTAAAGTTCCAGTTGCATGATATGCCTATTTATGGATTCTTTTATATCATTTTTTTAACTACTGGAAACACTGCCCCCTCTTGCTTTCACTGAAAAACCTGTGAATTGCCATCTTTTCTGGGGCTCAAGACTATGAATTGTCCTTTTAAGAAAGCAAAGATTAGCACATTGGGAGGTTGCAATGCAAATGTGAAGGTTCTGTGGTCAAACCGGTTCATGTAAAGAAACACAGACTGACCTAAATATGCATTAAGGCGCTACAGTTAAGCATGGAGAGTGAAGTTAATGCGTTTAAACCAGTCTGATCAACAATCAAAGTTTGAAGCACTTATGATTTTCCATTGGTTGAGAATTTTGAGTGATGTTTGAAATGAGTATTTGAGAGCAAGGACAAGGTGAAAGGCTGAAATACATCACCTGAAAGCATCTTCGAGCTGGTTTGGTACAGTGTCAACAGAACTTAACCCATTTTACTGTAAGAGGGGGTTAAAAACGAACGAGAGTGAGATTGTGGTCTGATCTTAACTTTGACTTCTTATCTGTAGGGCTGTACAATGAGAGTGTCCTATTGCACCCACTGTAAAGAAATCACTGTTTGAATAAATAACAGCTCAGCTGACAAGTGTGTGAACGTGCTTGTTTGAGGAAGGTAATTGTGTTGTGGCCATATGTGATATACATGAGATATTTATTAATAAGAGCTACACTTGTTGGAAAAATAAATATATAATGGGGTAAAAACCTCTCATGTAAGCTCTTTGCAGGTTACTGTGGGATTACAGATGCAATGGATGCAGGCGTCTACGTCGTAAAAGTGTTTACACCTGTGGGCTTGGTTTGCTTTGAAAAAAGTTTATTTATCAGCGATAAAACCAAGCAGTTACTCCCAGCCCAGCTTTGAGTTAAAGGACAGTTACAAACTGTCGGACAAAATGAAGGCTACGCGTCATTTCAGTAGATCGATACGTTTTCTCACCGAGCCTAGCTCTGAGTGCACTACAGCGTCAGACCTTGTTAGGAAGCCGCACGGCTGCACTTTACAGTCTGCGCTTCACTAAAAAATAAAAAAAAAACAACCTCTGAGGTGCTGATCACATTGAAGCTCCCTGTCCTCTGAACACAGTCACAGTCTCAATATACAAAAGCAAACTTTCCATCTGTCTTCGCTCTGCAACAACAAAAATGCACTTTTGTTACTCTGTAAGCTGTCAAACAACCTTGCATTCAGAAACTGACTTTTTACCACATACGTTAATCCTTTTAACACACATGACAAGTCCTTTCTTAATTCAACATGCCTAATCCCCTTCGTAATCATCTAAACTACACTTCATATGTCTGTTTAACACTGCTATAGCATCTCTCAACAGTGATTTAATGGAAATGGACGCCAACAATCTGGAACATGATCTATCGCTACAACACAATCTATAAAAACAGTCTCATCTACACGTCTTCTATTGCTTTACTAGACGCAGATGTCCTGACTGTGCTTTGGAGACCAGCTGATGAGGAAGACGAGGTAGTGCTGGACTTCTTCTCCATGGATCTGAATGAGGTTGTTGAGGTGGTGGCTTTCTTCTGCACCGTCTGGATGGTCTTCTTCCTCTTGACGTGCAGAACCTCCATGGCATCCATGTTGACACCTTGTTGAATCTCTTTACTTGTTTCCACCTCCTCGAAGGCCTGCTGCTGCTGCTGCTGCTCCATCTGCTGCTGGTGATACAGCTTAAACAACAACATAAGAAAAGTTAGTAAAGAACTCGTACACCTGCTCCCACGTATTCAAATAGATCTCAGCTCCATGTTCCCTCACCATCATCATGTTCTGGTACTTTGCGATAGCTTCCTCTGTGCTAACTCCCTCAGCCAATCCCAGCTCTGCTGCTCGGCGGGCGAGCTCGGCCTTATGGGAGCCAGGAGGGGTCCAGCCCACACCTCTGATCCAGTTCAGGTCTGACTTGTAGTTCACCTGCAGCCGAATAATTAAATGTGAACAAGCAAGTGATTCTATGCATGAATAATAATAATGCGGCTCACACATTAGACCTTACATCACTCTGCAGCTTGTAGGCCTGCTTGGCGTGCTTGACATTCAGCTGTTCGGGGTCACAGGTGTAGTCGTGAAGCTTGTGGCGGTATGTGAGGTCACTAGCCTGAGCCTGGCTCTTTTTGGCCTGCTGAAACTCGGGCTGGTCGCCGTGGATTTTATAGTTACCACGCTCCTGCTTGGACTGACGTTTATACTCCAGGTTGCTCTGAAGTTTGCTCGCCGCCAGGGAGTGCACCATCTTGGGATCGTCCTCCACACAGCGCAGCCCCACCTGCTTGCCCTTCTCCTTCAGATGGGACTCCTTGTAGTGGAACTGTGGGAGACAGGACACATTACCTTAAAATGACCTAAATATTTTAATTATGCCACATGTCCACCAGCCAGCATTGTTTTAATAAAAGTTTAAGAATACCAAATGACACACTTCTCAATGAACTCACATCGCTGGCATTTTCTCTGGAGACTTTGGCAGTCTGGAAGGGAATAGCGTCCAGCCTCAAGTCGTACCCTGATGTCTTCACCTGCTCCCCAGACGCCTTATAAACTTTCTTTACGTGCAAAAACCACGGAAGACAACGTGTCACACGCAGATACTGTCACCTGTCCACACTGATTTTGCTTTAAGAATTGTGTTATGTTTTTGAGGACGTGATGCCTTACATCGCTAATCTGCTGAGCATTGATCTTGGCTCTGACAAAGTCTGGATCGTCTGAATGTAATGTGTACTTATGCATGTCGTCATTCTTTCCAGACTTGTACAGCCTCTGCAGCAGGCGAAAAGAGACACGATCAGATATGGAACATTTCATCGCATGTTGCCGTTTAAATCTTTCCCTACCTCACTGCACTGTTGGTAGCTCGTCTTAGCGTGGACAATATCAGGAGAGTCAGCCACTGAGGTGAACCTCAGACTGTCAGGCAGCTGACGATACTTCTTCTGCATGATGAAAGACCAGAGAAACACACAACTAGTCACTGAAGCTACCAGACAGAAGCAGGAAAAGTACTCTCTGTGTAAATTAAGTAAATGTACTTACGTCACTTATTAGCTCTCCAGCCTTCTTAGCGGACTCCAGCTGAGGCGCACCCACTCCGTCCCAGGCCACTCCTTTCATGAAGTTGAGGTCTGACTTATAAAGTTTCTAGAAATGACATAATTACATTTTTCAAGAGAGCCTGCCTCATCCGCGCTGTCTGTCATCTTCTTCTGTGTGTGATCCTCTCACCTCGCTCTGCAGGTCATAAGCCTTTTTGGCCCACTTGACCTTCATGTCGTCTGGCAGCACTGTGTACTCATGCAGCCTCTTCCTGTAGTCCTGATCGCTGGCCAGGGCCTGGGCGTTCTTAGCCGTCACCAGATGAATCATGTCAGGCGTGAGGTGGTACTTCCCGCTGGCAGTCAGCGCGTTCCTGCGATATTCCTGATCGCTGGCCAGCCTACCCGCCTGCAGGCAGTGCAGGAGATACGGGTCGTCCAAGACGCTTTTGACGCCAATGTGTTTGCCTTTCTCCAACAGGTGGTTGTGTTTGTACATGTACTGCAGAGAAGGAGACAAACAAAGCTCAGTTTACTTTTCACAAGGCCTGGATACTCTTCTTTTGTTAATAATGTATGAATTCAAGCCTGGCCACACTTTGGGTGGACGTTCAGAATAATGTTCAGAGTCTAGCATATTCTTACATCACTAGCGATGTCCGTGGAGGTTTTGGCAGCCTGGAAGGGGATGTCCTGCATGGTGAGCTTGTATCCCTGTGCCCTCAGAGTGTGCCAGGATTCCTTATACTTAATCTGGAGAAGAAGGATGAAGAACACATCAGTATTAACCCTAACATAAGCGGAATGTAGAAAAAGATGATACAGATGGTTACAGTATCTTCAGTGCACAGGCCGCAGGAACTAGTGGTACTGTACCTCACTGAAGTTGGCCGCATTGATCTTTGCTTGTGTAATTTCTGGTCTCTCGGCTGTTATTGTGTAGTTGTGTTGATCACTCACTCCTTTTTCTTTGTACAAACGCTGGAGGAGAGAGAGAGAGAGAGAGAGAGAGGCGTGTTTCATGTCAAATCTAAAATGAGTCAGCAAATAAAGAGCAGAATATGAAATCTGCAAAATAAGAGGCCGTCTCACCTCATTTGTTATCTGCCCACTGAGTTTGGCATGGATGATATCTGGAGAGTCAGTGACAGACGTGTGTTTGAAGTTGTACGGCTGCTGGCGGTATTTTTTCTGTAGAGCAAAATTAGCTTTGGTTAGATTTGTAGAGTAGGGGATGAAAAAGAAAACTAACAAAGCAGACGACTCACCTCACTGACGAGGTCCGTGGCCTTCTTGGAGCCTTCGATCTGCAGCGCCCCGGTGGCAATCCAGGCTGCACCACGCAAGTAGTTCAGGTCAGAGCGATACAGTTTCTGTGACAAACACACATGAGTAAAAAACACAACGACGTCATTTGAACAGCTACCTCCTGTGGCTGTCAGTGCTCTCACCTCGCTCTGCAGAGCGTACGCCTTCTTGGCTGCCTGCAGCTTCATGTCATCAGGCAGAGAGGTGTACTGATGCAGGGTCAGCCTGTAATCCTGATCGCTAACCAGTGACTGGGCCTTCTTAGCATGTGAGACCTCCAGCATGTCCATGGGAAGGTGGAACTTTGACATCTCCTTCGCTGAGTCTTGTTTGTACTTGATCTGGAGCCGAACACACAGGTGAAGAGAGTGAAGGTTTAATATACAGTAATATTGTGTCTTCTTGCTGTTCTGAGTAAGAAGACACTCACATCGCTCTGCAGCCTGCTGGCATGAACTGAGTGTGCCATGTTTAGGTCGTCATGCAGTCCCTTCAGCCCGATCATCTTCCCTTTAGTCTTCTCAAAATCTTCTTTATACTTTTGCTGTAATGACAAATGAATCACCTCATGTGTCTTTCCTTGACTTTTGTGAATCAAGCTAAAAAGATCATTTTGCATGGGTTAATGTAATATTACATCACTGAGGATCTCTGTGGATGCTTTGGCAGACTGGAAAGGAATGGCATCCAGGCTCAGCTTGTAACCGCCGTCACGTAACTTAGTCCAAGATTCCTTGTAACGACTCTGAGAATGCAGACAGCAGATGAATACATACACCCCCATGGTACCCCGGGATGGCGTGACTGGTTTGTTTCAAGCATCTCTAGTGAGTTCTTGTTTAGAAGTAGTGGTTGTACCTCACTGAGGTTCATGGCGTTGACCTTGGCCTGCACCAGCTCCGGCAGCTCTCTGCTTATTGTGTAGTTGTGCTTCATGTTTTCCCCCTTCTCCCTGTATAACCTCTGTAAAGCAGAAAGCTCAGCATCACTCATTCAGAGACGTATTTGTTATAATTTCACTGCAATTTTAGTTTTATGACTGAACACTGCAAATGGCTTAACCTACATCAATGGCCAGTTTGTTGCTGAGTTTGGCTTGAACCATCTCTGGCGCGTCTTCGACGCTGGTAAACTTCAGAGCACTCACATCCTGACGGTACTTTTTCTGCAGACAAAGAAAAAGCAGGCGCCCATACATGTAAGGAAAAGCAGAGGACACGATATTATCACTGATTCATGTGTGGAGATTCATATATGTAGACACGTGGATAGAAAACATTTCATGGTCTAATGTTGGTGACCCGGACTGGAACAACCCATAAATAAGTCGCTCCTTATGAAGAGGTTCTGAATAGAGTCTGGTGTCACAGAAATATCTCCATCAGCGTGTGAATCTAACCTTATAATAAACTTCAATATCAAATGTCAATGTAAGCAATGCTAACACATAAACTTAGTCGAGAAGAGGGAACAAACTGTCAAAATAAAACAGTAATAATAAACTAGTTATGAATAGCACTTAAAGCGATAAATCATACACTGTTGGGTGGTTTAAATTACATATGACCCCAGTGTAATTACCATAAATAAGGGAAATGTTAGTGAAGATCAGGGGCTGAAACACTTAATTGGTTGATTCATTTAATTTAATATCACTATTCAACCTTTAACCTCTGTCTGACTTCACCAGTGCATTGTGGGTCACTAAGGTACCTCGCTGACGAGATCTCCAGCTTTCTTCGCCTGCTGGACATCCAGAGATTTGGAGGCTTCCCAGCCGACGCCTTTCATCCAGTTCAGATCAGACCTGTACTGTTTCTACAGAGCAGACACGCTAGTGTTGTTAAGAATCTCTTTGACCTGGAAAAGGGGGTTATTTGAGTCTGTAGCCGTGAGACCTACATCGCTCTGTAACCCGTAGGCCTTCTTAGCCCAGGCGACGCTGATGTCCGTTGGTAGTGTTGTGTACTCGTGGAGGAAGGTTCTGTAATTGGTCTCAGTCGCCAGGTCTTGAGCCTTCTTGGCATGGCTGATGTTCAGCATGTCCAGCGAAACACTGGAGATAAGTGAGACGTCTTAAACAAGGAGGATTTATTTTGCTACTACAGAATGATTCTGGCCTTTTGTGCTACAGTATATGGAGGAACTTCATTTACTAAAAATACACTATTAAAGGTCAACTCTTTACTGCTCCTTGGTCATTCATTGTGGTCAGCAAACACACCTGTACTTGGTCTTTGTGTCCTCATAGTTCTTCTTGTAGTGGCGGCCACTCTGTAGTTTGGTGGCCAGTGCTGAATGGGCCATCTGAGAGTCATCGCTTACCGACTTAATGCCGATAACCTTGCCTTTGTTTTTCTCATAATTCTCCTTGTATTTGACCTGCGAGGGAGGAGACACGTGAGTATCTGAGACATTTAATATACTCCAAATATTCACATTAAAATATGAGTATTGAGTAGTATATAAAGTATTATGTCATTTGAAAGGGCTCATGCAGACGGTTTTTAAAGGAGCCTACATCACTGGCCAGGTCTCTCTTAGCTTTGGCGCTAAGTATGGACAGAGAGTCCAGCCGCAGCTCGAAGCCCTTTTCCCTCTGCTTCTCCCAGCTGCTCTTGTACACTTTCTGCAAGAAACATTGACATCAGATGTATGTCAAATGTATTCTTTCATGTCATTGCATGTCTCGTGTCCTCACCCCGCTGAGAAGGTCGGCATTGGCCTTCGCTTGCTTGAAAAGAGGTGCATCCTTCGTGATGGTGCACTGGTGCATAATGTGCTCTGTGTCTGCTTTGTACGCCAGCTGAAAACAGAAGCTGCGTTATCAGAGTGCAGCATAATTAAATGCATGTCATTAATAATTACAGCTCTGGAGGGGACAGCCTACGTCGCTCTGGAGCTCCTGGCTCTTTTGGGCATGTTTAATGGAGAGATCATCTGCCACCTGGGTGAATTTGATGCTGTCTGCCTTCTGACGGTATTTAGTCTGAGAGAAAAAAAAAAGATGGACAATGAATTTGGATTCAAAGACAAATACAGGTAAAGGCAAACATGCAACACTGACATCACTGAGCAACTCTCCAGCTTTCTTGGCCTGGGTTATGTTCAGACTTCCTTCAGTCTCCCAGCCCACTCCTTTCATCCAGTTCAGGTCTGAGCGATACTGGTTCTGTGGAGTTATAATTCAGAGTCACAGACCAGGACAGGTTCTGAACCGGAATAAAAGACTACCGCTCAACCTGTCCTAGTGTTTCTCACCTCACTTTGAAGGGAATACGCCTTTTTGGCCTGCTGAACCTTGATATCATCAGCCATGACGGTGTAGTCGTGGAGCTTTGTGCGATACTCCAGATCACTGGCAAGGGCCTGGGCTTTTTTGGCGTGGCTCAAGTTAATCATGTCCAGAGGAAGCTTGTACTGGGCCTGGCTCTCCTTCGAGCCCTTCTTGTACGCAACCTGTGATGATGGTGATGAAATAAAGAACAAAGACATGCATATACTGTAGATGTAACATTTGATTGGTGATAAACTGCCATTACTATATTACTGTATAGTCTTCAGTGTGGGAGTGTAAAAAAATATTGTAGGTGTGAAATCTAATGACATTCACATACATCGCTGGTCATCTTGGCCACTTGAAGAGAGTGCAGAGTCTTGGAGTCGCTCACATTGACCCCCACTGACTTTTCCTTGTTCTTCACGTAGGCCTCTTTGTATTTAATCTGAAAAACATGACTTAATTGTACTTGTCAGCTATTAGAGATGATAAAATCCACTTAGGTTGTAGGGAAGACATCAGCTCAGTCTCCCTCATATTATATTTATCTCCCAGGGCAACTTACGCCGCTGGCAAGGTCTCGTGAAGCCTTAGCTGCGCGGACACTCAGGTCGTCCACACCAATGTCACAGGCTTTAGATTTGGATTTCTCCCATTCCTCTTTGTATTTAATCTGAAGAGACAGCGATGCATCATTTATAAACGCAGTCTTCTGTGTGAGATGTGAGAACCCTGTGTGTTAACTCACATCGCTACACAACGCAGCATTGGCTTTGGCCGTTTTGATTTGGGGAAGGTCTTCTGACAGCGTGTACTGATGCTTCGTCTTTTCGTAGTCTGCTTTGTAATTTAGCTGCGGCATAAGACATTCAAACATCACAGTCAGTCCAGTGCAGCTGGAAAATGTGCTGACACTATGCAGTGGACTGCGCTTACGTTGCTGACAAGCTGAGCGTTTTTCCTGGCGAGGACAATCTCAGGTGTGTCGGTCACTGCACTGTACTTGACCTGGTCGATGTGCTGCCTGTAGTTCTTCTGCAGTCACACAGAAGGAAGCTTTCTGAGAAGCTTCTTTGCAACTGGTATGCTTTTATTGCAGCGTTAACATAGTTTGCATACAGTAGATTCCTAACGCAGTAAATATGATTGAATGTAAGTCTTCTGTCATTGTGTGAGGACTCACATCTTTGAGTGGGTCCAGTTTCTTTTGGCTTTGATAACCTGGTGTGAGGGTGGCTTGGTAGCGGTTCTCACTCTGCTCCTGTTCGTGACCTTGTTTATAAGTGATCTAAAAGATGCAAAATGACGTCGGTGAAATGACACCTTACCATCGCAGGCTTTGTAATTTTCCTTCTACTTAAATACAGTTTCTCGCTTACATCACTCGCCAAGTTCCTCGCTTTCATGGCGTGCATGGTCTTCTTATCAATCCCAGAGTCTTCGTAGTGGCCCTTCATATCACTGATGTATTTCTCTTTGTACTTGTTCTTTTTAATATACAGACAAATATATAATAGAACTTCCATATTCAGAGATCAAATATATACGATTTTTATTATTTGAAAAAATACTTACATCACTTGTGAATTTGGCAACTTTTGCAGCATTTTGAAACTGTGGTGTCTCACAGAAATTGATGCTGTGACCTTTGGTGTTCTCCAGGTCCTTTTTATATTCCACCTGGTTAAAATGTAAGAACAGTGAGGAGGCTGCTTTACAACTTTATGAGCTCAGTCAGAGTTTATCACCTGCAACACCAGGTTACACCTAGAAACAGTACAGCACAGGAAAGTGCTTCTCACTAACCCTTCACCATCAGTGGAGCGTCATCATACGGTGGCTCAACAACTTCAATTTGAGCAAAACAAACAAGTGTCTGTGGTAGTGTTTTTGCTGTTTGTATGTCAGATCCCAGAACAGATGGGAAAGAGTTTTATTCCTGTCTGAGGTCACAATAGTTTGATGGGATGTCCAGTGGTTGCACAGAACAGGTATGTCAGAGATGCTAAAAATGCTGGTTGGGTGGCTTCATGTCAGCTCGACACGTATAGAGCTGCAGCCAGTATTTCAAGGTCTTAAATACCAAAATCTGCACTGGGCTGTGTGCTCATCTACAAATGGTGAGTTTAGATTTTATTATACATGCATGCTAAATGAACTGTTGGCCTCATGGTCACTGATGAACTCACCTCGCTTACAAGCTTGTTGATCTTCCGGGCGTTCTTTAGACTCAGGTTGTCCTCAGATGTCAGGTTATGGTAGTGAGAGGTGCCTTTCATCTTGTTTAAGTCCTTTCTGTATTTTAGCTGCATAAGAATGACACATGATTTGTTGCACACAGTAGAAGGACAGTAGGATCCAGAGATTAGCCACACACACACACACACACACACACACACACACACAGACTCTAAATTGGTCAGGGTGGGGAGTTTAAAGCATGACGACAGGCCTTGTCATTGTTGTGCCTCATCTATTCTGCCCAGTGACGACAAGGACAGATGATGGATTAAGGTGTACACTTACTGTACACGCTATACTCTACTTAAGATGTTACTTAACATGCATGCGTTTAGACATAGTTTGCTACAGACACTGACATGCTGAGGTTCTGTAGGTTCAGACTCACATCACTTGCATTCTCCTGTGCCTTCTTTGCCAAATAATATCCAGGAGTGATCATTGCCGGGAAGCTTCCTTTGCCTCGTTGCTGCTCATACTCTTCAGTATAGGCGATCTAAAAACAAAGGAGCTTACTTCTCACTTACTTTATACTTTGCATGTTTAATTGAAATTAAATCATACAGGCCAAAGCATCACATTGTGTACTTTAAGGCAAAGTATCATCTAACATCTATCATCTTTAAGAACTTTAAAGTAGTGATAACTCCGTGTTCTGTGTATTGTTAGGATTTTTAGGATCATCTTACCTGGCTGAAGTTCTCAGCGTTTTCTCTAGCGTGAATAGTTTCAGCGATTGCAGCCTCAGTGCTTGCTTTTCCCTTCAACTCCTGTTCATACATCTGACGATACTTAATCTGGAGGCATATGAAAACCATCACTAACACAGATCAAAGGCTCTGTAACAGTACGCATGGGTGTAGCTACGGTATATTTCCATACTCACATCACTGGCCAGTTCAGTTGCCTTCTTTGACACCTTGTATCCAGGTGTAAGATGTGCAGGAAAGCTACCTTTGCCTCTCTGCTGCTCATACTCTTCTGTGTAGGCATTCTGAACAGAAGGCAAACAATCACACATGCGAACCTGAAGATGATGCTTTGTAGGCTGCATCATCAGTCATTACGGAAGCATTTGTGAGAAGCTTACATCGCTAACAATTTGTCCTTGTTTTTTGGCCAGAAGCACCTCTGGAGGGTCAACAAACGCTGTGTACTTTGAAACTCTTTCCTCGTGTCCTTTTTTATACTCCACCTACAGAAAAACGAAGTAAATACATACACTGACCTTATGAAACTCACTGCTGATCAGTACTAATAAGAAAGACCCGCTCACATTACTGGCCAAAGCACTGGCAGACTTAGCAGCTTGATAGCCAGGTGTGATCATGGCAGGGAAGCTGCCTTTTCCTTTTGACTGCTCATATTGCTCTGTGTACTTCACCTGCAAAGGAGAACATCAGTCAGGAATGTTTTATTTTCTTTAAATTTAATTTATTTCCACAGAATATGTTTCCCAAAGAGGTAGCAAAAAGTGAACTCACATCACTAAGTGTCTTCTGGCTCTGAGACATTGTTACTACCTCCTGGTTGGTCACTGTGCCTGAATACCAGGTTTGCTGCTGGGAGAACGCAGACTGAGACTGAGCCTATGTGGATATGAAGGACCAAGCTGATCATTTTCAGACATTAGAGAGGTAACAGTGCTTTACTAATAAAATAACTGATAAAAATGTTGATTATTTGCTTTATTATCTGGATGACTGCACACAATCACTTTATTTAAATAGACTGTATGTAAAAACCAGAGGAATGAGGAACGTTTTTGCAATGATTATGGCTGAAACTCTCTTCCTCACCTGGCTGGCCATCTGACTGGCTAGACGAGCCTTCTCCAGCTCCATGGACTTCATGTCATAGTGGAAAGTGGACATAAAGCGCTCGCCATCTTCACGATACTTCAGCTAAGAGTGCACATGGATGATAAGCATTAAGTCAAGACATGCACATTTTTACAGCATCCACCTACAGTAGGTCGGATGCAGGAATCAATGTAACAATAACACAAACTATCAGCCCTGACCCTGACCAGTGTATCCCCAGCAGCTAACATCACCCCAAAATCTGCACCTCAAATGTTTAATGAGGGAGTAACTTTAGTGTCCTGTTATTAATAGCTGCCATGTTCCAATCGAGATGAAGCTGGACCTGCCAGGAAAAATCCAGAACGGAGTGTAGAAACACTGAGCTGTTTGCTTATGACCCTTGAGCTGTAAATATGTCAAACACTAATATTAGAGTAGTTGTATTACAAGAGGAACAGAGACACAGCTGATTATTGACTCACTCAAGCTCTAACAATAAATGTTCATCATGGCCTTTTTTTAAATCAAGAAGAACCTAACAATGCCAAGAGCCCGTCAGGTAAATTACTGAGGCAAGTCGCGTTTCTCTTAGGCAGGCTGTAGCAGTGACTGATGAGCTCGTTAGCCTGCTGCTAATATAAGCACAAGAGCATTGCATAAACACTTAGACATAGACTCAGACGGACAGGAGCAGGTGGACGAGGCGGAGGAAAGGAAGGGATGAGAGGCCGTTTTACCCGACGTACAATTTTAGACCCCTGGAGCATAAAGAGGGCTAAGCAGAGGGGGGTGTCTCGCCTCTGTCACAGGAACAGAAATAACCTGAGTTGCTCTCTTCATTCCACACCAGTGCCGTCAGCGTGGACTCGGAGCAGCCGTCCACCTCTCTCTCTAACACTCATAAAGAGGGAACGAGACCTTGTTAATTCAGACAGTAATGGATCCATCTCCTCAGGCTCAGCCTCAGCGTCCAGTTGCTTGAAATACTGGCTCCGCTCATTTCTTGCTACGCATATTTTTTTGGTGGATAAATCTCAGTTTGAAAGGCCGCAGTGACACAACGTGAGCATCACTCTCTCACAATGCAATGAGCACTAGGAATAGAAATCGCCACAGTAATCCCAGTCATGAAAAACACTTAGGTCAAGGCCAAAATGTTTGTCTCATGATCCTGCTGCAGTGTATTTTGTGTGTGACATCATCTTACCTCACTGCTCGCCTCACTTTGCTTCTTTGCATTGATGTTGATGGGGGTCTCATAGACACTTGTGAATGAGTTGTTCCTTGGATTGTGCCTGGAGGGCAGCACAAGAGTGTTAAAGAACACGTGCATTATGCATTTTTAATGTATTGCATCCCTTTCGGTATGTGGTACTTACACAGAGCAGTAAGGCCTTTTCTTGTGGCTGACAAAGTTATTGGCGGTGAGCACCATCTTGCAGACGTCACAGTGAAAGCATGCTTTGTGCCAGTTCTGAAAAAAGCAACAACAAATCACATTATTATCAACATTACTTATGTCAAACTTAACAAACATGACTTCAACGTAATTTCCAAGATAATCAGCTTAATGATAATCAGCCTCAATTGAATGAGGCACCAAATAACATCAGTAATTAAAGTGTGATGACTTGCTCTCAATATAGCTTTTACTGGATGTGTCCTGTCAACCTTTACTCTAATGTCACATTATGAACTTTAGTGAAGTACATTTGAAAAAGTTTTTTTTTTTGTAGATGATGTATTTAATCACATTCACCCATCTTCACACTGAGTTAATTTGGCTTAAACAAAAGTTTTGGTTACAGTGTTTTAAAATGTATTCAGAGCTAAAACATCAGCGTTACCTGGTCAATGCAGTTGATCTTCTCTGCTGGATAGACCACAAACCCACACCTAGCACAGGACTGCATGGTGACAGAAAACCAACAGGGAAATGTGAGAACGTAAGTGTGAAAAGCCAGGAACAAAAAGAAAACAAGAGTCCGGTGAGGCAGGCGGAGGTTTAGTGGAGGTACTGGCAGATAAGGCCAGATCGCTGCGGCAGCGCGTCTGGTAAACTTAGCTCTGGGACTATGAAGTCCTGGCTTACTTCATATGTACCACGATGGCCCACCCCCTTCCATAGGCCAGACTGGCTGGGTCCAGCTGTCTGTCTGTGGAGACAGAGAGTTCAGATGTCACAGCATATGCGTAATGAGCCTGAGTTGGACAACTAGTGTCATGACACTATAAGCGTGTTTTTCACAGGGAATGAGTCAGTAAATGGGACGTCCCTGATGTAAACATTACAGAAACACCAGCTCTGGCCTTCAAACCTTCTCTAAAACAGATTAAGACAAGACTGGAAGGATCTCCGCGGGTTTAAACGACCCAGTGTCTTAAACCCTGGAACAGGCTTAGTGCAACTAATTTTGTGTTAAAATGAAACTACGACAGCAGTTAAAACGCGTTGAGAGCATCACAACAAGCTTTTATGCTTCTGGAGACGTCACAAATGACGGACTGACGTAGTGACGCACCTCAGACCTCAGGCTTAACTTTCAGTTTCCTGACTGTTCTATCGGAGGAACAGAAAGTTCGGACAAGCTAAAACTACCACAGATATAAAAAGAGGTTTGTAATGTTGAGCTAGTCAGCAGCTGAACACTGATTTCGACCTTGCTAACTTTAAAGCTAACGTGTACGTCTCCTGACGTTACTTCGCCTTTATGCTAATTTACTGTAACTCAGCTAGCAGGTCCAGTAACCTTAATAATCCAGCTGCGTCATGTTGAAGTAAGCTAAGTTAAACTATCTGTGTAACTGTACAAGTGGAAACTGTTTAAGTGATAACTTAACTAAGGTGCTGACAGTAAACGGGGAATAAGGAAATGAAGCAACTGAATGACGGCAGCTGTAAAGAAAGTTTTGTTTTTTTAAACACACTTAGCTAGAACCACATCTGAACCGAACCCACACACTGTGACGTGTGTTTAGCACAGATGGCTGGAGAAGCTGCGGAGCCGACGGGACTTGGACAAGAAGGAGACGGACAAGAGACGAGAGATGAGCCGGACGCGAAGCCGGACCGCAGAGGCAGATTTCTGCTGTTCGGGAGGTGGTGAATGGCTTTTAAACAGGGGGAAAAGTCTGCTATTATGTCAAGTACATGTACGAACAACAGCGTATTTAAACTTCTTTTAAAGTTTTAAAGTCTACATTTCAGTGCATTATTTATGTGCCTAAAACTTACAGTACGCTGAAAATATACTGATGTGAGCAATGTTAGCATGTTGGTCGTAAAAGGGAGACGTGTCCAGTTTGGTGTGGTTTTATACGCACTTGCATATTTGTTCATGTAATTCTGATAAAAGTATTGACTATATTGCCAACTATACCACCTGCATATTCATGATGTATTTGTGTGCTAATCATTTGCTTAGTGGGCCTGTCGACAAAAGAGAACAGAAGCTAATGTCCTACAATAGAACAATGGTATAAAGGTTAAGGTGCCACTAAGTGTGGAGGCGCGTTCTGTGTCAGCAGAGGAGCGACGCGTTGCCCTGTGTGACCTCAGCAGGGAGCGAGGTCCAGAGCCCATGTGTGAATAGGACTTTAGAAAGCACTGGTGTGGTGGCAAGGCTGCTGACTCAGGGGACTCAGTGCGCCGCCCCTGAACTCACCCGCTGGCCCAGTCACGTCTCCATCCAGTGCAGAGAGCATGTCAGCGTCCTAGCGCACAGCCAAAACTCAAGCTGCCATATCTGGAGAAACATAGTGTTTTGGGGGGAAGAATACAAACGAGGCGAAGCCGCCATATTTCAGATGCAGAGTGGTGTGGCGCTTAATGACGAACCCAGGTAAGACAGACTCAACCGCCTTGATTCCTCTTCATCGGCCTCCTCCTGCTGCTCCTGCCATGCCCAGCCCACAGCGGAACAGAGTGGCAGCTCTTTGCCCACCCTCGCGCAGTTGTTTGGTAAAGCATGGTGGCACAGTTTGGAGGTGGGAGGGGTGCCTGAAAAAGTACTGGATCACATGTTTATTAGAATGTGGCAGGGCTGCCTGTGACCGTATGTGTATGACACTGTTGGGGCGCATTGCTGTGTATTGTTCCTCCGCTTGAGTAACCTGATGACTAGGCTCTTCTCGAACAAGCCTGGATTTTGTGAACCCCCGCAGTGTTGGCTTAGCAATCTGGATAGATCTTTGAAAGAATGGAAAGATCTTTGAGGGCCACTCGTGGAAGATTTTCTGTCACTCAGCCTGAATTGATGTAGTTTCAGTAGGATTTTGTAACATGTGCAGTACGCAAAGATGCTTTAGTTTCTTTAACCAAACTGTGGATTACTGACCAAATGTGGCCACAGCATTGATGCCTTATTGGAAAATGTTTGTAGTTCTTGGCTTCTGAGTAAGTAGATGGGGGGTTTCAGCTTGTTTTCCTTGCACTGGATGGCTTCACATTTCCTTATGTTGATGTTGTGTCTGCTTAACCTTTTCCAGAAGTGTTACAATATAGTCATACGACAGTTTTTGTTAGTTCCTAAACTCATTTGAGTATGTACATTATTAAGAACTTTATTTTATGTATTTGCTTTTGGACCTGCTCCCCTTTAACATTTTGTTTTGTGCTGTTTGTTAGTAAGAAGAAGAAGGATGGCCAGACGCTGGAGCAGGACCACTCTTCTGAAAGCCATTACAGAATCGTGTCACCAACATTCCAGTATAAGATGGGCCACAGGCGAGTGGGCAAGTGCATCATCATCAACAACAAAAACTTTGATGAAAAGACAGGTACAGCGAATATGCAGCCAACACATTACATGTACGTCCGTTTTGGTCAGTGTGATTACTAAAAAAAACTGCCTGTGGTCTTAACAGGAATGAATGTACGCAATGGCACTGACCGAGATGCGGGAGAGCTGTTCCAGTGCTTCAAGAACCTGGGCTTCGACGTCTTCATCTACAATGATCAGACATGTGAGAAGATGGAGCGTCTTCTCAGGGAAGGTAAGAAAAGCCTTTTCACACCTTCTTCATTCCTCAAACTGGACAAGTGAAACTACTTAACATTGACAGAAAATGCCAAGTAAATGAAATATATGAAAATTTATGACAACATCCTGGAAGGACAGATTTGCTTTGCTGCAGCTCAGACACAAGGTGGTGCTTTTGTCAAAGAAATTACATAAATACTAGTACAAGTATGATTCTGGCCTGAAATTGTAAAGACTGTAGAAGCTGTCACACCACAGTCAAAACTCTGTTTAGCACAATCTGACATGGCTTAAATTTATATAAGTGGGGCCTCCTGTGACCCTTACAAGAACAAAGCAGTAGAAAATGAGGGAGAGTGAGAGTAAGTGGGGCCTAACAGCTTCTAATTTACTCCGTCACATGCCTTGACTCAACACGACAGGACGCCATGATGACATCTAGGCCTATAGGATAAAACTAGTCGACTTAGTCATAAATCAAACTTTTAGTTCTGTCACACAGACAGAACACACTGTAAATGTCTGGCTGTATTTCCATTTTATTTATATAAATGTAAAACGTTTCTGAAGCAGTTTTCAATGAGGTCATAAAGCGATTACACATTCATGTAGAAAAGTTTAATGAGGCCAGGGCTGAGCTAAAAGTCGATTGTGTGTGTGTGTGTGTGTGTGTGTGTGTGTGTGTGGGGCTCAGCCTCAGAAGAAGACCATAGCGACAACTCGTGTTTCGCCTGTATCCTGCTAAGCCATGGTGAGGAGGGCATGATCTACGGCACAGACGGAGCCATGCCTATTAAGACGATGACCTCACTATTCAGAGGGGACATGTGCAAAAGCTTAGTTGGGAAGCCAAAACTCTTCTTCATCCAGGTATGCAGTTTTAAGATATTTCATCAAAAATATATTGTGAGCATTTACCATAAGAGATCTCAATTAACCTAGAGATTTGAGTCACCTTGAGCACAGTTGACCCAAATGCTCAACTTAGGGGTTAAATAGAAAAAAAAAGTTATTTTATTGTCCACAGTTAGATTATAGTTATGGTATAAAAATGTGCCCCTCCTGGCTTTTACAAAGTCAATTTTTAATTGCTTCACCAGGTCATCGTTGAGCAAGCTACTCAGGATCACAATGAAATGTCATTTCATTTACTTCACCAGGCTTGTCGGGGTTCCGAATTTGACGACGGCATACAGACCGATTCGGGTCCGCCAAGCGACACCCTGGAGACCGACGCTAATCCAAGACATAAAATCCCAGTAGAAGCAGATTTCCTCTTTGCCTACTCCACTGTGCCAGGTAAGCCACTAGTTCAAAGTCAGATTGGAAATGATTAATTTTATGTAAATCGCTCAGTGCATCTAATGATGCTAGTGGCTCCTCCAAACATTAACCCTTGTGCAGCCTTTGAGGGGTCAAAATGACCCCAGTGTAAACTAGGGGACGCCAAAGTTCAAAAGCCACACAAGGGTTGGATAAAACAGCCTTCGTGGGTGTTACATCCAAGCAATGAACACGTGTGGGTCTATGCTGAACAAGTTTGTCCAACCGTTCATCTAGAAAGCGTGTTGTGATTTATCGTCACACCCTTGTGTGGTTTTTGAGCTTTGAGCGCCCCCTATTTTCATTTTGACCCCTCGAAGGCTGCACGAGGGTTAAACCCAGAATGTCCCCAGAGACACTACTGGAAGCATACTTCAAAGTTAAAGCTGAAACTACAGATTTTCGAGGAGGCATGTGAATGAAAAAGCTGCCTCTGTTTTGGGAATCGTGGAACTGATCAGGCCTGTGAGCCAGTGACATGCCTGGACCAATAGGAATGTATGTTAAATGTATCGGTCAACAAGCGAACAGAACCTGGTTTTATTGGTGACTCATGTTGCCTTTCCAGGATACTACTCCTGGAGGAATCCTGGACGCGGCTCCTGGTTTGTCCAGGCACTCTGCAACGTCCTCAAGGAGTTTGGCAAGCAGCTGGAGATTATGCAGATTCTGACACGCGTCAATTACATGGTGGCCACCAGCTTCGAGTCCTGGTCTGAAGACCCACGCTTCAGTGAAAAGAAGCAGATTCCCTGCGTGGTCTCAATGCTGACGAAAGAACTCTACTTCCACTGACTGCCAGCCTGACCGACTGTACCACAACACACCGCAGACCGACCGACCGACTGACTTCATTTACTTAACTTACTGACTGTTTCAGCTCCTAAGGCTCCGTGGTCAAAGCATTCAGGGATGATTCAGGCCCAGCAGGACGCTGCACATTTAAAACGCATGCATGTGTCTGGCCTGAAAACAAACACTCCATGAGGATGGAAAAACGTTTTACGTTCATGTGTTGATGATGAACCTTCTTCCTCTTCTTCGGTTCATTCTCTAGAAAAGTAGAAATATGACATTTGATGGGATCTTTGTCAACAGGCATTGTGAAATATCCATGTTTTCCTGCCAGCCCAATAAATTTGCTGCCAGTTTTTGTGGGCTTAGGAATCACATATCTGAATATGTATCTACATTATAATAGCATTATTCTTTCTGGTAAGAATTACCAGTTGATTAGGGCACATACAGTCAGCACGGGCAGGAGGGGATTTATAACGGGTCCAATTCAGTCCAGTCTGTTTACTCTAAATTCTGTAAATATTGCACTGAATTTTTCTAGGAATCTTGGTGAGAGTCGAATGTTTTAAAAATGCATTCGTATTGTCCTTTCAGAGGAATCTGAATGGTTTACAAACCCTTGGGTTGCCATGAGGAAAATAGGGAACACCTAGTTTGAATTGTTAGAGGCAAAAAAGAAAATCTGGAAAATGGATCAGATCACTTTCAGCTACTGTATCTCTGCTTTAACATCTCCATTTGTTTGAAAAGAAAGACAAATGAAAAAGACAACACTCCTGTGAGCAGAAACATGTCATGATGCTCTTGGTCAAAGCTTAGAGTCTGTCTTTGTAGAACGTTTAAGATCGTAGCAGCACGCTGGCATCCTCAGGTTCTTTACTGTCCCACACAGTGGGTACGTGTCATGTTAACAGATTTCATGTCTATTATCAGGAAGATGTGATCTTTTGCTGTGTAATGATTAGTTAATTGTCAAGTGCACGGTATAAAATATAGTCCACTCTAACAAAACATGATGCTGAGGCCTTAATATCCTTGCAATTAAAACTGGAAGAGGTGAAGTTGATATATTTGCAAATGTGATCAGAAATAGTCTTTATCTCCAAATCATAACGCGGGATTTCCCTCCTCAGGGAATGTAGGCGTGTCTAAATGTGTGTCATGACTTTGGAAATGCCACCACGTACAGCTGGACTGGGGTCCAAAGCACAAATGCCTCATCATTTCACTGTATATTAGTGTTGTACATTGCCACAGACACCACCCTAAAGGAAGCCGGTACCAAGCAATGTCTTACTGGTTTCATTTTAAAAAACGTACTGTGTCAGAGTCTGTCACACGCAGAGGCAGCTATTACTGGTGTCTCTCTCATTTACATGATTTGCAGCAATTTAGTTTTTGTTTTGTTTTTCGGTTCAGCAAATGCATTCATTTATTTTTATGCTATTCATACTTTATGTTCTCATGGGTCATAATTAATTTAATTTAACAATAGTTAATAGTAATAATAATAGTATATGCACATACAGTACGTGACTGAAACCCGTGTCCAATACAAGACTCTAAACCTTCTCAAGCTGATCGGTGATGTGCTGAAAGGAGCGTCTGCTCCTCTTGTTTTGGAATTGAACTGAATGAGGGATTTTTTTTTATTTTAAGGAATATTTTAACGCTTTCCAGTGCTGTTGTTCTCAGGAATATATTTGAAAGGATTTGGATAAACGAATGAATGAATTTGGCCCGGTTTTAATAAATTGGTGACAAAACCTTGTTGAAATTTCATGATAGAGGAATGCTTCTGTAAAGCTTGTACTGTAATAAATACAAAGAATTCATTGTAACGAATTGTCATTTTTAATGCATTCTGGTTTTGCCAGCAGGAAGGTGTTTAACCCACGTAAGGGGAAGAGCTGATGCTATGTCACACGTTGAGAATGTTGGCACGTCACGTATATTCCTGCTCCACCAGAGAACCAGAGCTGTTGGGAAAACACTGCGGATGTTAGGGGACTTCCATGCACCAGACAGTTTGTCTCACCTCAGCCAGCAGGCGTCTTCACAGAAGAAAAGCAGTGATGACGGTCACAGTCATGGTCTCCCCATATGTTCTTAAACTAAACAAAGACATAAGAATGGATGGCATGTCCTACTTTACCTGTGACACACTACAGTTACAAGCAAGACTCGTTCTCTCTACTCGCACTTCATGAACACCTGCTTACGGTAAATAACAAATAACGTAAACCCAAACAAGTGATACTGTCATTTTGATCAATGTTGCATTTAATTTGAATGCGTTGCACGATGACTGTTGTTCAGGATGTGGGCACTTAAATGAATCCGTTTGTAAACAGATAATTATTGTGGAACAGTTCCTTCCCCTACATAGCAGGTAGTAAATGGGTAAATACCGTAAATGACAACGTGTGGGTGGTTTGAACTCCCTGTCTTAAAATGAATGGCCGGTATGTTTAGCTCCTGGTGTTTGCTTGTAAGGTTCCACTCCATGTTCAGTTCCTGAGTGAGGAGGCAGTAGTTTCTATTTAGAGTCAGCGGGGTCCAAGGATCATCATCCAAAACCTGGTGCAACATTAAGGATGAAGGATGAAGGTCAACTCTCATTATGTTTATGGGGCTGCAGTCTAACAGACAGTTGGATTGCCAAGAGTAGTACTGATGCCAGGGAGGCATCTGCACTGTATGATGGATTACAGGGAAACCCACACACTGTACGTCATCTCTTTGAGAAGAAGCCCGCTTCAGATTATGGCTACTCTCCCACACTTTGACGCGTTGTGCAGCTTGACGCAGATGTGAAAAGCTACTGGAGCGTGGAACCAGAAATTCCAGTTGTCATAAATGTTTCACTGCTGCTTTCCGCGTACTGAAACACAGTCGTCTTCCTCCTGTGGCCACACTTACAGTCAGACGCTCGCAGAAGAGCAGAGGCCTGACCAGCTGCTCTACAGGTAGGCTTGATATGGTTTATATACTGAACATACACGCTTTACTACATCTAGAGTTCATTGTTGCTACGCGTGTTTAATTATCCTCTGAAGTGACAGAATTAATGTATCCTCACTGACTTTGTCTTAAACATCTTAACAGCATAAATTGATTTTCTCAGAGTTTTCCTGACTGTAATAAATGTTTATTTTTGAAATTATGGCACTAAGTTGCTTACAACTTAAAAGCTTCATCATCGTGTGCGCACACACACCTTACCTCTATCTCCTGCTCTGCTTTCACAGAGTCTATTTTTAGATCCTGCATTGTTCATCTCAAAGCTTAACTATTTCCCCTCCGATATTTCTACAATATTTGAAGAGACGTGAGTTGACAGATTCCAGTTATTTTCCAGTAGGTGTGGTGTCACAATGCAGAAGAGCTCAAAGAACGCAGGTAGAGTGACCTTAAAACTCATTCAGGAGGTTTGGCTTAACTGAGTTTATGTCCCTGAGCTTCAGCTTCTTATTTCTCTCAGCAGTATTCTACAAACTTGCTGGAGAGGAGACAGAAATAAGATCAGGATATCTGTTCAAGTCTCCTCCCTCCAAAAAGATGAAGGCAGAGGTGATGCTGGATGCAAAATACCACAGCTTTTTAAATCATCTTACGCTTTCACACTATTATTCACATAATCCTGTTTCTCCTGCAGAAAGCGTGGAAGAAACGTTTCTTTGTGCTGTTCAGGATCAGTGACCACAAGCATGAGCTGAAGTACTTCAAGAGTGCGGACGACAGGGACAAGGCGCTTGGAGGGATAGACTTGTCACAGTGTGTATACACAAAGGCCGTTTGGACCAGCGTACAGCTTATCAGCGTCTTTTCACACTAAGTCTGCGTGTTTTCATTTGTTCCTCCTTCCAGTGTCTCAGTGATGTATGTGAGTCCTCAGCACCACCCTAGATGGGGTTTGATCCATAAGAGCTTCAAGTGCTCCCCTTCCTGTGTGCTCTACATCGGGACCGCTGAACGAGACTACTTCTTCATTGGGGACACAAGGTCAGGCAGCTGATCTTTACATTCGACAACTTTCATAATACCGTTTTGCATAAGCATAACACACAGTGTTTCCTCGTACTCTGGATAATTAATTTGTAATTGTCTGGGAGGAGCTGCTCTAAAACCA
The DNA here is from genome assembly GCA_030770545.1 of Macropodus opercularis. Lineage (NCBI taxonomy): Eukaryota > Metazoa > Chordata > Actinopteri > Anabantiformes > Osphronemidae > Macropodus > Macropodus opercularis. The sequence goes on along the minus strand of CM061107.1, from coordinate 6,002,783 downwards.
GTGTGTTGTCACTATAACATCTGATCAGTTTACAGTGTTTCTATATTTACCAGCGTAAAGTTTAACCCCCTTTGTCCAGACGTCTAACAGGCCACGCATTTACAGACTCCAAAGTCACTATTCATAATCATATATATGTTATTAAATGCTTAGTTTATTAATATTTCACAGAACTAACCACATTGCTCATTAAACCATGCCCTGAAAAGTAGGATTTGCATGTAAGTTGTTTGTTGGAGGCACAGGCGAGGTGGTAATTGAAGTAATTTAGTAATTCAATAAGACAGTGGAAGATTCAGGCCACAGCTCCGGTAGATTGGCCTCTAGCACCTACTGTTTTTAGACCTGATGAAATGATGCTTCTTTTCCCTCTTCAGTAACAAGCTGTCGGCTGATAATGGCTTCTGCTCTACCTGCACCAAATTTTCACTTTCCTCTTCATAATTCATTCGGGAAATTAGTTTTAAATTACATGAAGTAGTCATAACCTGTGAAGTCTAAATAAATGCTTATCTCTCTCTCTTTTTTTGCTCAGTGATGAGACGGATGCCTGGTTCGCTGACCTGTTTGAGGCCCAGAAAACCCGACCACACACGTTGCACAATGTTGAGGTATATTTAGATTTTAGCTGCTTATGATTAAAATATTATTGTCACTAACGTTGGCAGTAATTGTTTGTAAATGTTTTTATTCTTAAAGGAGCTGTCCAATGGACAGGAAATGATTGAGGTAAAGTTTATTATATACTTATAACCCAAAGGCAAACATTTTTAAAGCACACGTATTTGTTAAGCACTTCTGTTCTATTCGGCTGGAATCAGACACCTCTTTCTGTTTCACCAGGTTATCACAAAGCCCGCTCAAAAAAAAAAGACGGAAAAGAATGGAGTTTCTGCACCTCAGAAGGTTAGTCTGCTGCAAGTTCAACCAAATGGACGCATCCTGTCAGTCAGACAGACACTGAACCCTTTTGCTTACGTGGTCTAACCGTGTGAAGGTTTAGCACAGCCCTGAATGAAAACGTTGTGTTTTTTCAGCCACTACGTAAAATACGGTCCATTTCTGACCCATGCACAAATGCTGAGGAAAGCAAGAACGTACCAAAGGTGCAGCATCTTCACTTAAATCATTTCTTGGAATAGTAGAGAACTGAGGTGATTTTTGTTTAAATCACACTTGTCTTGAATGACAGAATGAAGATATTTACAGAAGACGCGCATCAGAGCCTGTGAATCCAATCTATGATTACCCAAGACCCATAACAAAAGTAGGACTGCAACTACACGTCAAGCACACATTCAAATAAAATGTAGGTAGTCAGTATAGAGTTCTGTGACATAATAAATGTTATTTTTTTCAAATAAGGCGATTGAGAGAAGAGCGTCACTTGGTGACACCAACACAGAAGCGATGTAAGTGTTAATTAATGTTTATTTGAAAAATTTTATTATTGTTTCTTTCTTGATTTGTTCATTTTAATATATGTTTTATAGATATGAAACAATGTCAGAAATTAAAAACAATCAGCAGAAGGCAAATGACGGGTAAGTTTAAATTTTTTGTTTATTTCAAACAAAAAATGCTTGAGTGTAACGTTAATTGTGCCAAATATTTCGAAATGGACAGAGAAGAGCTGGCCAACGGCACCCTGATGAGGTCTGTCGCTCAGGTCTACGAGAAGCTGAAAATCCAGGTCCCCCAAATGCCCACATGCACGGAGGAAACTGAAGACAGGTAGAAATCAGACAGACACAAACCTGCATTCACTGCAGTCATGAACCTGTTTGTACTAAAGAAAGAGTTCACCTGTGCTGAGGTTATCCTCTGATCATCTTCACTGATTTACTGTACCCTCATGTGCAAATGTTATCATCTGATCACAGAAGCCTTAGCGTTATGCAGTACAACCACGGTATATAGATTTAAAGAACACTGCACGTTGTAGTTGACCTAGATGTAATGCACCTAATGCTGGAAAGCACCTAGAGTCTAGAAAGGGTGTGTTTTATTGTTGGTGTGTCAGCCTCTAATTTAGAAGAGGAAAGGGGTCAAATGTGCAACAGCGTCTTAAAGCAAAAGTCAAAGCACACACTTATTCACTTTTTAATCCACCAGAAAACGTGTAGAGTTGCTCTATTTTGAAGCGGTTGTGATAGTGTTGGGTGTCACAATGCTGCTTTGTGACTATGTAGCGTGACACAGGTGTTTTCATCAAGGCAGGTGCCAGCCAATCAGGTGAGACTCCTCTGTTTGCTGCGTTAATCCCCAGCACGCCCACGATTCCTCATCTCCAGAGTGAAAATGTTGTCTTCATTATTCTGTTAGACTGACTCCTCCTAAGTTCATCTTCTCTCCTACATTTGCCATATGGGTCAAAAGACTCATGTCTGAAGTGTGTCTTATTTAAAATTCCTCTTCAGTCTCCACATCTAGTGACATCTGTCCCTACAACCCAGTTACAACATCCATCAACCATTTCCTTTTTATATTCTCTCTACTCCTGATGTCTAATAGCCTTTTGTTACATGTCGGCCAAATATCCACTCACTCACGAGGAGCTAAATGTGCTGTGATGGTAAAAGTCCCTCTGCTCTTTACAGAGAACAAACAAATGCTTCAGACTTCAGCAGCAGCTCCAGTGAGATCAGTGCTTTCTCCAATGAGAATCTGAGCTCGATCGACAGGTAAGAATCCAGAATAACTGACAGAGGACAGCTTTTGTGTTTGGGCTGTCATTGACTGAAGCACAAAGTTGAACAGTGCATGTTCAGTTAGCAGCACTGTGTCGTTATCTGTGTCGTGCCAATCAAAGGGACATAAACTTTTTAGTAATGGTTACACAGAGAAAAAAAACACAAAAGACATCACCCCACGTGTGGTGACTCAGCTGAAGGCTGCTGGCATGTTGCTGGACGGGTTAGAGTGGTTTCGGCACGTTCCCATAAGCAGGCACTGGTATAAAAGTAGATCGATAAACCTAGATGAGTTTGCAACTCATACTTACATGACTCCTTCAAAAAGACGCTCAAACACCTCAAGCTTTGCACTTTTGCATGTAAAATTATGTAACATGTCTTTTACTTTATTTAATTTTATTTTCAAGTCCTGACCATTTCGCACCAGGCGACAGAAATATTAAGGTAAAGCTGGCAGATTTGAAACGACACCTGGTGCTGACAGAAGTGGACGGGAAACTAAGGCAAGTGGTTCATCTGGCCTAGCAACACAGATGCCTGACTGTGAATCCTAGCAGGCATTCAACTCCTGACAAGAAAGTTACAGTAGGATCATCAAACACTGCAGGAATGACCTGCAGCCTAAACGTGTGTGTGTGTGTTACAGTGTGACTGGCTGGATCGGCTCCCTAAGGTCAGTGAGTCTGTTCCACAAAGGAGATCAGATTCTGGGCGTGAATGATTTAAGTGTGAGCACCGTGGAGGAGTTCAACACGTTCATCAGCAAGTCACTCAAGAGCGAGGTAAAGCCAGTACACGCACGCAAAATGCTCAAACCCAGCAATTTCAATATCCACGCAGTCCAGCTGAGAGGGGGCATTTTTATCCGTAGGTCAAACTGACCATCCGCCGTCTTCCTGAACACCAAACGTCCCCAGCCAGCCCCTGCAGTGACTGAAAACGGACCCACCTGAGAAACAACGGCATGTACAAACAATGACACAGTATATATAAAAAGATGCGTAAATGATGACTAACATTTTCCCAAGAGCACAGACAACAATGAGAAGACCGCGTTGTGTTTACTGGAGATACAGTGCTTGTTCTTGTCAACTGTCTGTAACAGGAAACGAAAGCGCTTTACAGAAATATATTTCCTCATGCCACCTGTATGATGCCAAAACAAAGGCGCTCGCTACAAAACTACAAAGTACAAAAGCCTAAACATGCAAGGGAAAGTGGTGAACTGTGTAGAGTTTATTAGTCAGAAAGTGTGATAATGAAGGACGTGTGTTGGATTGTTTCTCGCCTCTGAAGCCATAATGGGACTCCTGTTAGGATGACAGGAAGCGACATTTTTATTATTATTTTATTATAATGGATGTGTGTACATTAGTGTACATTTTAAAACCTTATTTATATGGAAGGGTAAATGTCTCCTCTCTTCAGTTCATTGTATTTATATTTAGTTTTTTTTCCTGGTTTATCTTTAGGATGCTGTGACAGTGAGGGGTACATGTTATCGTAGAGCGTGTAGAGAAAGCCCTGCGCTTTGTATCATACTTCTTTTAAATGAATAGGAATATGCAGGATGGTGTTGTTCTTTAGGCTGCGTTTCATCTACTGTGTTGTAAATAATATGCTGAAATGTAGTCAGGACTCCAGGTGAATATTATACAGTGAAGTTTCCAAGTAGACATTAAGTGCACGGCCTGGTAGCTTTATGTGCTACACACCATCAGTTTTAGATTTTATCCGCATTGTTCTAGCCTGTATTTGATTGTAATGTTTTCCGTTTTAATAGAGCCATTAAACAGAAGAGTTGTAAATGTTCAAGCTGCTGTGCTGTAAATACATTCTGTGATAAATATTGATTTTATTTAAGAGGGTGAAACTGCAGGTGGTATTAAGACACTGATTCTGAATTATCTGTGAAACGATAATAAATGTAATAGTCACAAGAAAGACTCATGTTTAACAGCTTTTTTCTTTTTGCAGACTGAAGATTTTGCTCAAACCCTAAAGCCAAAGTATCTAATTATACAGCTGGCAGGGCATCTCGTTCAACAGGTTGAATGCTGACAGAGTACAACAACCTGAAAAGCTAGTTTGTTATCGCGCCCCCACAACTCTCATATCATTACAGTTTGTTGTCGACATTCGCAAGTGTTTTCCTTCGCAATCTAGATTTTGTGACCAGCATTTTCTGCACTGAGCTAAATGCACACAGCTCCTCCAGATGTGATAAGCTGAAGTTGTTCACTCCTCCCCGAGCGATCTTTTCTAGAGGCCATCATTCAGAAAGGGCCCTCTCTCTACCGCCTCAGAGATAAAATAGCCACAGGTCTCCCAGCACCCTGTTCAAAACACTTTGCATTTTCAAAGCCAGTACAGAGCAGCATTCTCTCAAAGCATTTTCCGTAGTAAAAGAGCATTTAAAGATTTTATTTTTTCCATCATAAAAGTTTTAATTCTACACACAAATACAGACATTAGGAAACAGAACTGGCTTCATGTCAAAGCAGCAGCTTCCCACGTTCGAGATGAAAAAAGCCAAACCTTTGTTAAACTAGATTAAGGTCTGAGACATAACATTTCAATAAAATCATAAGAAATGTTAAAATTTATTTACTGAATTACTGAAAATAAATTACTTTTACTACAGAAGAGAAACGTCCATCTTAAGGCAAATACTATTGACCTGTAAACAAACTCAAGCTTATAGTTTAGCTTTAGTTTCCATGAGCCACTCGCTAAAGCACTTCTCCATAGCTTTCCTGCTGGTCCAGCTGCCATTGTTGACTGTAGGGATGATTTTGAGAGGCTGGAGCCACTGGACGAAACGCTTCAACTCCAGGAAGCTGCTGTGTTCGCTGTATGGGATTCCTGTGAAGAAAACGAGAACAGGAGTTACCTCACATCAGATAAAAGTTTCAAGAAGAGAAACTTAAAGACAACCCACATTTTGTTTTTCCTCAAAGGGCATTTTAATTATGGGTGTAATTATATTCATTTATAAAAAGAGACGAGTCCTGTAGGGAAAAAGGCCCGGCAGTGGAACCAGACATGATTCACTTCAGCTCCTACGCTCTGAAACATTTTCTCAATTATGAAACGTCAGGCTCAGCAACGACAGAAGAGATTTGGTTTGAGGTAAAACGCTGTCACGGAGCCAGATGTCTAAAACTACAAGGAACGAGTCAAAGCCTTACAGAAGGCACCAGATGCTCGACAAGGTGACCCACAGGCCGAGACACTGAGATTTCAGAAGGCGTAACACTAAAGATTAATCAACTGCAGAAAACCACCACCTCTCGTCTGACCTCCGCAGGTTTAATGAGCTCCACTGCTTTAAACAGATGTAGCAGAAACTAAGCCGACTCGAGGATACGGTCACTCCTCCCACATGCAGAGAACAATATTAGGAGCAGCAGTAGCATATGGCTGGGAAGAGCATCGAGGAGGAGATAAACACAGGCTGAGAGCGGGAGCACAAATTGCCTTCCGCCTGACTGACACACAAACTGCTGAGAACGGAGAAATTACACGTGAACGTACACGGCGAAAGAAAAACACAAAAAACCCCTTAGCTGGTGATTGTAGGTTATAGGCCAGATGGCTGATGGTGTTGATGGATATATTGAGAACAGCAAAGAGGACAGTAAGAAAATCAGGCTAAATCTGCAGTGGCAAATCAAGTCATGACCCATTTCTGCACTAGTGCTTAATGCCTCAGTACTTTACTCCGCAGCACGGAGGCTTTTACATCAAGCAAGTAACCTGAAACTAAACCTACTGTTTATCCGCAGTTTCCCTCCCTCCTTACTTCTCCTCAGCTGCCAAAAGAGGGAGCTGCAGGTTTAACAGTGTCCCAGCAGCAGAGTCTGTGTAATACTGTATATTTGTGTTATGTCGATTAGTATTTCTAACTACGATAACGATTTGCGTGTACCATAGATGGAGATGGCGCCGTTGATCTCAGGCTGTACATCCTCCACCGATTCCACCTGTTGGCTGAAGGTCCAGCCTGTGGGCTTGAAGGCCACAAGCTGATCGTACTGTCCTGAGAAGCGAGCCAGGTGATCCTGCAGCTTCTGCAGAAAAGAACATTTAGAGACATTTAATATTACATGCAACAATGTTTGCTGACAAGGCAGATTAACAAGGAAATAAAATATTCATCAAAGCCAGTCATTATTTTCTTGACTGCCAGATGACTGAACCCTAGCCCACGTGTTAAACCTATCGTAAACTCAAACTCTGTGTAGTCATCAGAATTAGATACAATAAATAGACCTTGGGGCAAAAGACATGAGACGCATGCCCTTGGTTGAACACATGTAAGATGATCTGCCAAGCATTTGTGCAATAACTAGCCATCTTCATCCCACCAAGCGGTTTATTATTAAATGTGGACACGAACCTCATCTCATCTGAGTACATGCATTCACATCATACACCACAAATAGTCAGATGTGATACATTTGCTTGTTGTCTCACTCTAATCACAGATGTGCTTTGTTTCCTAATCATGCTGTAAAAAAACTAAACAAAACACATTGGCCCAGACTCCCACTGTAATGACTGTTTTCACATCAGTTAAGGGAAAATTAAACTGCTGCACGTACTTTGAAGGTGAGTTGCATCATGGGCAGCACATGGACCTGGGCTGCCTTCCAGTCGGTGGTTATGTGTTGTCTGACTTGGTCCGACTCCAGACAGCACATGGTGTTGTATTTGTCTCTAGAGAGGCACACTTTAGACCCCAGGACGTCTGCCAGTGCTAAAAACGAACCGACGCAATTAGGTCTTATCATTTTAAGACTCTGTAAGTACTTGCTGTTAAATAACCCCTATTGTTAAGCCCTGACAAATTGTGTACTTTATTAATAAAGACCTGCGTTTACCTGCGCTAACATCTAGTTTACAGACAATGTACTTTACCATGCGCCAACTTCTCTAGAACACAATGTACAATCTCTAATGGCTGCAAATGCATTTCTATAAATAAAAAAAAAACAACAGCACTTGAACAGTATCACATGTGCTGCTGCTGTGCACGAACAAGGGAGCAAAAGTGGCTGAGCACATACGGTTGGTTCAATCAGCTCTCAGTGTTGTTCCCATCACCGAATCAAGCGTGATTACAGAAAGTATGCGCGCCGCTCACCGTCTGTACGGACAACACTACACCAACGGACAATTATTCCTGTGCGTCACCAGAGGACTGTGTGGCTCCACAACACAATATCAAGTGCAGCCTTTTTCAGATCGCTCCCATTCCAATAAAAGACCGTGTGTCTCATTGACTTTCCAATAAGAAGGTACGAGGCCAGAGAAACATCTGTTCACACGTTTGGTTTCAGGAACACGTTTACTTTCAGTCCATCGGTCTTGGGTTTAACGCCATTCCCAGAATTAAATGAATAAATTACCATCTAATTTTCTGTCATAAAAAAAACCCATGACACTTGTCAACCTGCCTCATTATTAGAGTGATGTTGATTTATATACACGCAGTAGAGCAACCCTAAATTTCTTATAAAATTATAATTACTCACTGTCACTTGAAATGAGCATCACAGTGAGCTGGAAGGACAAGAAAGCATCCTCCCATAACTTTACTTCATGTCCAAGCTTTGTGTGGTTTACTAAATACTAAGTACTACGTGTGCATTTGTTCTCCAAACACTTACCCAAAAACACCTTCTCTTTCCCCACAGAGTAAGATCCACACACCACAAGCGTTCGAGGCTTGAGTGTTACCAGTTCGAAGGCTGCGTTAGCTGCAAAGTTGATGACCTCTTGCTGTCTGGGGAAGGTGTATTCAGGGCTGCAGTAGCTAAACATATGAAAGAGCCCACACTGAAAATGCATGTTTGTCTTACTGGCTCCAGTAAATTGACGAAGACATAAAACGATTACAGTTCAGGCAAAGTCAACCTCAATCTGAACAAGGGAAACCATGTTTAGAGAGTAGCTGTTGTTGAGATTCTTTGCAGTAGCCAATACAAATCCATTTTCAGTGATGTAGAGTTGAACTATAATTCTGAATTTCTCAGCAACTGCATGGTACATTCACTGTATTTCAGAGGTACGTACGTAGTGTCCAGGTAGAGAGTCTGCACCCTGCAGCTGAGTAACTCAGGGTATGTTTCCATCGAGGGGTCAGCTCTGAAGTCTCCGGTGTGGAGAACAGTCTGCCCATCAGAAAGGAAGAACAGCAGCATGGCGGCTCCTGGACAACTGACAGATAAAATGTACATGAGAGGCACAGACAGAGTGAGTCTGTATTTCTGAATTAAAAGATCATTTCGACAGATACCTTTATGATAATGCTAGTGATCATGATAATGGCTTTAACTTTAATCAGTGGCATAAATGTTTTTCTGCTCATCTACTCATCTGATGTACAAGAATGAACAGCTAAATGATACTGGCTGGTCCAGGATTCACATTATGAAGGACTCCCCACACAATAACGTTAATCAGTGACAAATGTTAACGTCAGGTTGAAAACTCACTGGTTGGCATCCAGGAGGATGACTCGGACTCCCTCCACAGTGACCTGGGTGTTCATGGGGAGGATGTGGACATACTGGTCTGGCACCTTGAGCTTACTCTTCACTAGGTTTCCTGTGATCTGACAAAGAGAGGGAACTGCTAGTATTTCACTGGGCTCACAGGCTTCCACGCAGGTAAAAGGTTCCTAAATAAGACAGCACATGGCATCAGTGTTAATATCTATGGACATCTAGCATGTCAGTCACCTTTTAGCTCTCTTGAAATCCACTAGGAACACATGCTCTGTGATACTCAGTTATCTGGGCTTTTTCTGGGCTACTGTGTCACCCACCTTCCAAATAAACAAAACCCCAATGGAGCCCCAATAAGCCAGCTTCTAGTTTTAATTTGTAGAGAAGAGGCGCAACACTGTGCTAAATAATGACCCATTTGACAGAAACCTTAGATCTAGTGTCTTTGATCAGGACAATATACATTTATTCTGGACACATCTAATGTGTTATTATGAATATAATAAAAAAACAGTCCAACTTTACATAGCATACTTTCGACAAACGTAATTCATTTACCTTAATTATATTCATAGACATCTGACGATACTCTGTTGTGACTAAGATGAGAATATTATCAAGCTGAAGACCAGCAGACTAAATTTTAATCAACACTACGGTCAGAGCTCCTGGCGTATTGTTATGCATGGCTGCAAACTGCAGGTAAAATTTCATTAGTGTGAGCCTATGCAGTGAGATAACAAATGGATCAGGCATTTATTATGAATTCTGAGCAATACATCAGACAGAAAGCTTTTTAATGAGATGCAAAGAAATTGGATTTAGAAAAAGAATTATTCCGTAGCCCACATCCATGGTGATCATTATTTACTGCAAACCTGAGGTAAATATCGCCATCCATGATGGTTTGTTTAAAAATAGCCTCTCATGCAAACCCATCCCTCAAAATGCAGCAGTTTAAATTAACAATTAGTCCCCAGTTACGATACAGAGCACATGCCAAAACTATCACAATCAAACAATGCTGCATAAAACTAATATTCAAAAGCCAAAACCTGACTTACTCTGTTACAGTAGATTGGAAATGTGGAGTTTTTGGTCAACCCACCATAGTGGTCTGAATGGAAATGTGTTAGGAAGTAGGCAGCGATGCCGTTGATCTCACCGTACCGAAAAGCATCTACGGCAAATTTTGTGCCTGAAGAAAAGTAACCAAAAGGTTTAGATGACACATTTATTGTTGAAGTGTATGCCGCAATATAAGATGCAGTTCCTCTCCGACCTGGGATCTTTTTGTAGAATGGACAACGTGGTAACTCTGCTCCTTCAGCTGCGTTCCCTCTGTTCCACCTTTTTCTCCACACTCTGGTCCCACCTCGCCTTGATTCTCCCTGAGAGGTCACTACATCACTCATATCTGCAGTCGCTGTTCCCTGTGAGGTATCTGCAGTTGTGCCAGCCTTGCTTTTCGTCTGCCTGTCTCTTGGTTTTTGCCTGTGACCCGTGTTTTCATCAACGGAAGGACCAGGAGCTGCAGTCTCTTTATCCTTCTCCTTGAGAGGTTTGAGACCAAAAAACACCCCAATGTCCATCTGCTTAAGACAAGAGCTCTGACTTGCCAACTTGTTTTGGCTTTTTTGGGGCGGCATCGCTTCAGGTGAAGACGCTTGATGAGTGTTTCCTGGCTCTGGCTGAATACTGTCATTCAAGTTCTTATAATGTAGGCTTTCTGAATTTAGGATGTTTTCTCTCAGACGCTCTAAAACAACACTCTGTGGAGACTGAACGCTAGTCTTACTGATGGCAGTGGTAGACTTACCATGGGCTTGTGTGTTAATTGTGGAATCAGCAGGTAGCTGATGAGTGAGTGCTAATGAGGTAAATGACTCCAGCTGGGTGTTTGAGGAACACTGGTCCTTTGGTGGCACACTATGGGTTTCTAAATTATCTATAAAATCAGTTAACAGTTCATCTTCACTTGAAAAGCCATCACTAAACAGCACCACAGAGTCTTCATCCTCGTTTTCAAAGGCATCATTGTCATTATTAAAAAGGGCTTTCCGACATTCACTTTTTTTGACTTCCTTCTCAGTGGGGAATTCAGATAGAGGAGAGTAGGATATATCATCATCATAATTAGGGGATGGCTGACTTTTGGAAAAGTCCTCACACGGTTTTTCTCCACTCTCTGACTTGACAGGTGTTGAGGAGGGTTCTGGGTTACTTTCCTGGGAAGCGCTGACAGATTTCTGGCCTCTACTAGATGACGACCAGCCTTTCCTTTTTTTAAAATCCTCTGGGCCAGGGGAGCGTAAATATAAGAGGCCATTTGTAAGTTTAGATGCAGGAGTTCCTGTGTGTATAATCTGTGGAGAGGCGCTTCTATCAGACGGGACAGAAACACTGAGAGCACTGTCTGGAGAGGTCTCTAAAATAGAGCCATGCACCTTATTGCTCATCAGTCCTGTGAGATGGCTACGGCTGGTTTCCTGGCTGGTATCTGCCTGGTCAGACACACAGATGAAGGCTGTGTCGCTGTTTGATCGACTGTGGGCCAAGACTGTGTGGTTAAAATTCTTGTAATGGTTTGGGATGGTGGAGGAGCACCGGAGACCATCTGGACATTCTGTTTAGACACAAAGAAGCAGCTATTAATACTGTCATGTCTTGGGTGACTAATAAAACATCATCATGAACGGAGAGATAATATGGATGTCTGTACCTTGGCGTTTATCTCTGGGGGTGTCCAGACACTCAGCCACATGCCATCTTTGAGACTGTACCACTAAAATAGAAAAGGGCATCTGACACACTGGGCAAAAGTCTCCAGAACATGGAGCAGCTGTGTGAGACTGGACTGTGTGATTAGCCTCTATGCTGCTGTGTCCTGTAGTAACAGAGGAAACGTCTCCACTTTCAGCACCTTCAAGCGTCCTCTCAGGTGACTTGAACCTCTTAGACCTTTTCCTGGCGGTGCACCTTCTTTTAACCACAGTTGAAGCTGATCCCTGTTTCCTTTTTCTCTTCTCAAGAGGTTTATACTCCCAAATGTCATTTTCAGAGTCGTCCTTCTGTGACATTTGAAACAAAAATGAGGCGGAACGTCCTTAATATCTAACAAGGTCCTCCACACCTTGGTTTTGCGATAACATCCCGTTGTTGTTGTTGTAGGTTATAACAACGGTAAAGCAGATTAATGATCTGGTCGATTCCTCAACAAACTAAAGTAGTAAAGTGTTTTTCACAACGATCGATTACAATACTTGGCTTATTTTTACAGACATACTTTATATTTAAGAGAAAACCTGCCTTTGCTATAGTGTGCATGTTAGCGCTTACCGCCAACATGCGATAATGATTGTAGTAAAGCCACCTAACGTTAGCAAGGAGCACTTTCCACTAATGTCGCAACAATGATGTATGGACTAACTAAGCTATTGTTAAGAAAAAAACTGTCAATGTTCAATTCCAATTCTGTATTTGAAGATAATATGTGTTGTTTTATAATTTGCTCTTTTGGTAAATAACGCATTTTGTTATACGTGTGGCAAAAGTAGCGATATGAATCTTTATGAGTTTACCTACATTTCCTGGTTGTTGTTAGCAACATGGCGTCTCAGTGTAGCCTCTCCGCTCTATTTCCTATCCAAAGTCCTCTAGAAATCGCCTTAGACGAAGCTGGGAGCCAAGAGGAAAAAGAAAATCTTGTGTTTCAGTATTTGACAACACTAGACGAGCGAGAGGACTTGAAGATACCCGACTTTGAGACAGGTAGGAGCCCCTTTGCAGCTCTAGCTCGCTTAGCATTGTACCTCCTCCCATGTTAACTCTATTTATTTTGCTAGTTAACTTTAAGTCTCCTAACATGCCTCAACGTAGTCATACATTGCACATACACGAACGTCACAATTAGCTTGTTATAAAAGTGTTTTCTGTTTAAATGTGAGTTAATTTAAAAGCAAGTTCGGCCAACTGAGCTGCTATTGAGATGCTGGGATATGAGAACAGGTTGTGCTGTACAGTAGGTTTTTGTTATAACGTTACATATAATTCATATCTACATTTGTTATATGACTACACAATGGTATAACACTTACTCGGAGTGTTGCATTACTTTTTTGACAATATATATTTACAGTATTATGAATGAACTGTGCTTTACAAAGCGACGCAAACACAGTCAGGCTTCCAGTGGTGACGTCCGCATAAAGTTTCTGAATCTGCAGTTGGCCCGTTGTATGGTTGCTGTTGCCAACGTGCAACCTCCATGTTATATCTTGTCACACCAGTAGATGGGGATCTATGGTAGGTCGAAGGGAGAATAACCTGGGGTGTAAGAGGGATAACATGTATTACTTGTTTTGAGTCATTTGCTCAGTCCTCATGACATCTCAATTAGATAAAGAGTGGCTGATTGTGGAGAATAGGTCATCTGATGGGCACTTTGTCAATTGCACATAGCTCTTACATAACCCAGATGGGTGTTTGGGTCATTGTCCTGTTGAAAAACAGATGAAGTAAGTGCAACCACATGGAACAGTATGTCTTTGCTAAATTTACTTGTAGCCATGCTGGTGAAGTGTGCCCTAAGATTTGACAAAGTTACTAACCGTGTCACCAACAATCCGCCCCACGCCATTGCACCTCCTCCTCCGTGCTTCATAGTGGGAACCACACATTTGAAAACCATCTGTTTACCCTATGTCTGTCTATCCAACACAGTTAGTTAGCTAGTCAAGGATTGTTTTCTTAGACGCAGTACAAGCATGACGGCCTGACACATGCAGTCGTCTCTGAACTTTTTACAGTATGTCGAAATATGTCTGTCACTCCTAGAAGCATTTAATGGGTTTTAAAACCTGGGGTACTGTAAAGTGAGGCAGGTGATTCTAATAGAATCTGCTGCAGAGGGAGCACTTTTGGATATTTCCGATTGACTGACCTTCATTTCTTTTCTCTCTACATAAATAAGTATTTGTAGCCATAATTCACAATATACTTTTTGAGACTTTATGCAGAAGAGAGTGGAAGAGATTAAACAAGGTGGAACATGCTAAAGTTTGTTTTTCAGGTTCCTGTAGAATAAGGTGTACAGACATACAGTATATTAAAGGAGGAGAAACTGTGTGGTAGTCTTTGCTTTGATCCATCAAGTTTCTCTGTTTTTTTTGGATGTGATTTGACGGCAGAGACAAACATGCCTGTTAGGTATTTTGTGACTGCAACCATTACCCTGCTAGGACAGTGATGGGCGCTGCAAAGCATTTTCCTACACTGTGACTAAACATAATTAATAAGATGACAGCGTCATTTTCCACTCTGTGATTTGCTCCAGGCTTGGAATGGCTGAACACAGATGGGCCTCTGTCTTTGAACAAGGAGCTGTCTGGCAAAGTGGTGGTGCTGGACTTCTTCACTTACTGCTGCATCAACTGCATACACATCCTGCCTGACCTGCACCAACTGGAGAAGAAACATTCTGTTAAAGGTATGGACTTTGACTATTGAGCCTAAAATAATTAGATTTTGCATTGTAATAAAATTTTATTATTTGAGAAAGTAGAGAATTGCATTTATTTGTAAATCTTTTGCACATTGTTAGCTATACATTCTTATATAACTTAACAAACTAGCTTAAATGAATATTCCTGATTTTTATTTAACCTGTTTTGTTAGATTTTTTTTTTTGCCTGACCCTTGTGGATCTCAAACAAGCCCCACATGTCAGTGGCTTTGCTTTTATCTCTGACAGACTACGGCAGATTGAAATTGAGTTATGACGCATTTAACACACACACGTTCAGCACAGATAGCAGAATCCGTTTACCTGTGAGCAGCTGTGTGCAGCTCCTGTAAACAAGAAATGATTGGTTCCGGTGCAGTGCTTATCAGACCACAGCGAAACCTAATGTGGGCAGATTACAGGAGTACAGCAGCGATGAGCTTAGATCCATTTTCCCCAGGTGAAAAGACCAAAAAATTGGAAATTTGTGTACATTTTGGTCTGGGTGGATTTTTCCCACTGCTAAATAATTAAAATCTGAAGAAGACTGCATTTTTGTTGTATCCGTTATGGTCAAATTACAGTGGGCTTTACTGGAGGCAGGAGCCTGGCAGGCCTAAATGAGTCCATGGTTGTGTTACATCATGATGAACATGTAGAAGGTCACTGGGGCAGAGAAACTGTAGTACATCAACTCTATTTCTCACCTCTTCAGTTGTAAGAGCATGAAGACCATTATCTCAGCTGTCAAGAGACAGTAACTAAAAATATTTCCAAGCTCCAGTGTCAGTGAGCCACTCCATGCAAAGCATAATCACATCCGACTGACGCTGGCATCCTGCTGGTTCTTCAAGGGACCATCTGAGGAAGCTCATGCAGCTTGAAATACAGTTACAAGCCAGGCGGGACACACACACACCGCAGTGCCACGGGACATAGTCGTCCTGGCCTTATCTTTGGCACTGATGTGGGTACATTCTGTTTGCCGCTCTGGTCAGTGAGGTGTGGGAGCCACCCAATCCAGTCACTCCCACCAAACACCCACCCACCCATCGTCACTACAATCTGTGCTGGTACTGTACGGCTTGGCAGAGGCCAGAGGGTTACGAAATCCACTGGAGAGTAGACTGAGTTTGAAGGCTTTAATTTGTATTTGTGTCCAGTATTACATTACATTGTGTCCAGTCATATTATGTAGGCGAGGCAAAGGCAGCTTTGTTGGATTGTTTGTCATCTGAAGGGACGATGATCATTATATTATAACATTTAAAGTAGTATTTTCCATGAAGTAGTAGTAGTGTGTATATGTAAAGTAATTATAATACTGTAACCTCCCGTGTTATTTTTGGTTTTCACATTTCGTCATCTCATATCTGTTTAATGTCTTAGATGGACTGGTTGTTGTCGGTGTACACTCTGCCAAATTCCCCAATGAAAAAGTAAGTGGTTTTCAGCATCATCATCTTAACTTTGAGGAGACTTGTCTGGAAGTGCTCACTTTCATTTTTATCGTAACTGAAACATCTAAGTGCTGCTGAAGTTGAGTAAGATAAATAACAGTTCATTGTAAAATGAAGCACTCTTTCCTCAAGAAATAAATCAAAGAGGTAGTGTCACAGCCCTATAACAACATGTTGATCTGATTTTGACAGCTTCAAGAACTTTATCTAAATTTTTATGTATGAAACTTTTATAGATTCTAGACAATGTTCGCAGCGCTGTCCTCCGCTATGATATCTGCCACCCAGTGGTGAATGACAGCGAGGCGCAGCTTTGGCATGAGCTGGAGGTATCCTGCTGGCCTACACTGGTCCTGCTGGGACCACGTGGCAACCTGCTCTTCTCTCTGGTGGGTGAAGGGCATCGCGACAGGCTGATGCTTTTTACTGACTGCGCCCTGCGTTACTACGGAGACCAGGGCCGGCTGAAGACTCACACAGTGGGAATCAAGCTTTACAGAGACTCTTTGCCACCCAGCATCCTGTCTTTTCCTGGAAAGGTGGCAATAGACAATAGCAACAAAACACTGGCCATAGCAGACACTGGGCATCACCGGATCCTGGTGGTGTCCTCTAGTGGACAGCTGCTACATGTCGTAGGAGGTAAGAATACAAGGATGAAGATGTACGGTATGACAAAGTTGGCATTAGAAGCTCATTCATCCACTCTGGCATGAGACCTGAATGGCATATGCTGTTGTATCAAATAGTTGTTTTCACTTAGTCATAATAAGGACATTATTTAAGCAGGAATGGTATTTTTAGATCTCTCATACGCCCCACCAAACCTCAGAGGAGCCACATGGTTGTCTGTGCTGTCCATAGACCAACAGAGGGTTGGCAACAGCAGGGACTAGAACACGCTGAGAACTGGCATTGGCCAGAGTGGACAAAATGAGCAACTCATGATTATTTCTTATTTATGTTAGTTGAATAGTTCCCTGTGAACGTTTCTGTGTGCTTGAAAAATGTTTAAATGTAAGAACGGTTAAGGATATTTGTTGACAAAATGTAAAGAGGATCAGGACCAATTTAGAGCATCAACCATCAACACATTTAAGACAAGAAAGCACCTTAGGCCAGCTCTTTTATAAAGTGAAAACTAGCTAATATAGAACCGGAATGTGTGAGGTTGTGGCACACGGGGAACAATAATATTAATTTCTGTCACAGGTCCTGAGAGCGGGAGGCAAGATGGCGACTTATCTGTAGCTTCCTTTAACTCCCCTCAGGGTGTGGCTATCAAAGGAAACACTATATATGTAGCAGACACCGACAACCACCTGATCAGAAAGGTAGTTGTCTTTTGATGTGTTTTGACTATTTTCGTTCTTAAATCTTTGTCATTGATCTGCACATGTATTTCTGTGTATCTGTTTGTTAGATCGAGCTTTTGGAGGGAAGAGTCAGCACACTAGCCGGAGTAGGTGCTCAAGGCACAGACAAAGAAGGTGGAGCCATGGGTCCTGAGCAGCCTATCAGCTCTCCCTGGGATCTGACTCTGGGCACTGCTGGTGGGTTTTGTGGTTCAGATCCCACGTTTAAAGGCGGCATGTTTTTGTGATTGCCCTTGCTCTCTCTGCATCAAATTTAGAGGGAATAATAGTTCTAGTTAGTGCTTAGTGCAGTTGGAGTGTGCACTTTAAACAGATAATGGACTTCAAATACAACATCACACTGAATATAGACAATATTATTACTTTTTAAGTTTTCATGATAATTCAACCTTCAGTACTGCTCAAAGTGGAAGTCGTGATTACTTGCAGCCAACCGAAGCCACCTGACAACCTCTTTCATGTTCTCACAAAGTCGACTAAGGCCTCCAACTCAATTCTTTCTAATGTTTTGCTTTTATTATTTTTACCTTGAGCATTCAGTGTGTCTTCAGTCATAATCTTCTTTTTCATATTTTGCACACAGTGCTCATTTGTCAAAGCTGAAAGCTTTTTAAACTTTAACTTTTAAAAACTCTCAGACCTATTATCTAAATCTTACTGCTTGACTTGAGATACTCTAGACTGTAAATCACTCAGCAAAGAATCACTCACAGAGATGTCAAAACAGCAGATCCCTCATGATCCCAAACACTCAAATATATATACTGCTTTCAATTGGTGTAATACGCTTTTGTTTAGTTGTTTAGTTTGGTAACATTTTCATTTTGCTTTCTATATTGACCTGGCATAATTTTTTAAATGTTCTATTTAATGTTTTAGCTGCTGTTATGCTTTGGTCGTTGGGTATTAGGACTATTTAACAATATGTTTGGAATTATTTGTATTCCACACAACAAAAGCCCCTTTCTAGTTATTTATACAACAGTTCAAATAATAGTGCCTAAAGGAATGAAGGACATATCAAACATTTCCTCTAAACTATTATGTCATCTGGTCTTTTTCCTGAGGTTAACCTTGTCTACGAAACATCTGTGGTTCTGCGTGTCTATGTCTGAGATGGTGAAAGGTTGTATTTGCTGTATAAGGGATTTGAAAGCACATATTTCCATTGTGTACTTCGTAAACAGAAAATGAAAGCGTGGGTTCAGTGATAGATTATGAACACGCTAAACTGGATCTTGCACAGAATTTGTAAGCATAACAGATTTTTGGTCATGTTTTGATGGGTGACTCTGCCTGCTGCTTTAAAGCATCACCACATGCTCTGAGGTTGTGGTCACAGACCTTTGACTCAACCAACCTTGTTCTTTGAGAGTACATCGAAGCACTAATTGCATATTCATGCTTTGACCATGGATATATGAATAAATAATTTTGCGAAGTCAATAGGATCCTACACCTTTTGAACTGTGAAGTACTACAGTGACACTGATGCCGTGTGTCAGGAGTTGTCAAATCTCCATGACAGTCCACCAGATGTGATCAAGAAGGGCCGAGTTCTGTGCTGCATTAAAAATACAACTGAGATACTGTGTCTGTGATACTGTATGTCCATCACGATGACAGTATTGTCCCTGCAGATTGCACCTGAAGTGGCACATGGCCTTTGTCAGGCCAATCAATCATTTTAATCAGATGTTGAAAGAAGGTAAAATATGAAGGGGTTTCCTGGTGTCTTACAGTGTCTTTGTGTGTTTCGTTTGCTTATGCAGGCGGCGTTGACGATAATGTGCTGTGGATAGCCATGGCAGGAACTCACCAGATCTGGGCTTTGTTCCTAGCAGATGGGAAACTGCCCAAAGGAAGGTGAGAGACTGCAACATGACCACCATGACCACTTGGCAAGAGAAGCCCTTTAAAAACACAACAATAATAAAAGGAATCAAATGCTGGTTGAGCATCACACCCACTTACTTTTATGTGATAACATGTCAGCTTTAACCGCAAACGAGAATATACCCATCTGAGCCATTTTTCTGGTAAATGAACAGATTCCCTAATTACCTGGGAATGTGTTGCAATGAGGTGACATTATCTTCTAATTTACAACATTCTAACAGTGAGTCCAAGGCGGGCATGTGCTTGCGATGGGCAGGCACCGGCAATGAGGAAAACCGAAACAACGCCTATCCCCACAAGGCCAGCTTTGCTCAGCCTTCAGGCCTGGCTTCAGCCCCAGAGGAGCCGTGGAACTGCCTGTACGTGGCCGACAGTGAAAGCAGCACCGTCCGCACTCTGGCGCTGAAGGATGGAGCCGTCAAGCTGCTGGTCGGGGGAGAGAGAGACCCACTGGTGCGTGTACAACAGTTGATGAATGGAACACTGGATAGTGGATGATGTAATTGGATGGATGATTTATTTGATAACATTGTTTCACACTTGTCTTTACTAGTTGAGTTGATCGTGTGGTTTAGAGTCACAGAAGACGACCACTAAGTGAACCCCAGGTGGCTTTAATGGATTTTCTCTTTTTGGTTGATTTCCCAACCATAGGTTGTCTCACATGTGGAACTTCAGGGCAATGTTTGCAACATTCATTCCATTTTTTTGCCAGTTTTAAGGTCTATTTACAGGAACATCAAGGGCAACAGTAAACAGCAGCTTGAAAAAAAAGAAGGAAATTAAATGTCCTTTGCCACAGCAGGCCAGCAAGAACTGAATGACCTCTCATACCCTACTTTCAATGATAATATGTCCTGTACCTGACTCTGCTACCATCCATCAACAGCGAACGAGCACACTGCACAACCTGCACATTAATCTACCACATTTCCCACCATAGGAAGCACAAAGCTGTGGACGATCTGAGCCATTCACAAAGGCCATTTTCTATACATGGAAAATATTGATTTTAACAGATCCATGAGCAAACAGACCGTCTTATCCGCTGCAGACGCTCGAGAAACAGCGTTTAGGCTCAACATCCTTGTCCTCATAGCTACACTGCTGTACTCTTTCCTGTGACACTGATGTATTTTTGGAAAAACCCAAGAGCTTCAAAGCTTGTAGCCACTCATGAGAATGGCGAGTAATTAACTGGAGAGTCATATACAGTTTATTCATCATGGCAGCAAGCCAGCAAAAACCATTAACATACTGTATGGTCTCTGGGCTTAAACACATTTAGCTGAAACAATGTAACACAAAACCTTAAACACAATTAGAGCTTTTACATCCAGTCTGACTATGACACTTCTTCGTTTTATTCAGTTGCTATATCAGTTGTAAATGTAATATGTGATATAATGGTAAATGAGCTGTACATAGCTTGACAAAGCGCGTTGCAGCGCTCATTCACTCATTTGCACACACGGACTGTTTATGCTAAGCTGAGCTAACTGCCAGCGGACTGTAGCTTCATGAGAGTTGCTCTGATTCCTCATCAGTTTCTGGAAACTTTTCAAATGCATGCACTTTCCAGCTCAACGTTAGAATTTCAGAACTCGTAAGTGTCTTTGTCCAGGCAATCTGTTCCACGGTACTTCCACCATATGCACCCCCCCCATTGTTCAGCCTCTTTTTCAAGCACTTCTTTTGCTCCGCAGAAGGATTTTGTGTTCCGGCTAATGGCTCTTTTACAGTCAGAAAAAGTGAGCATGCTCTTACACTGAAGTGAGCTCGTTCTGCTGTTTTTGACATGGAAACTAGACTGAAGTATTTCTTTCAAATGTGGCATAATAAATGAATTAATGAGAAATCCCCGGGACAAGGAAAACGATGTTGGTTACGTGTTTTAATAAAAACTGAACTTTTACTGTTTAGAGTTGGGTGGTTGCAACAAAGTCCTTTATCTTGAATAAAAACATTCTTTGGTCTCTTTCTAAAAATGTTTTAAATGTAGTTAGAGGCAGTTCATAAATTTAGATTTGATATGCTGAGATTAAACTTAGGGGTCATGAGATGCAGTCTGAGGATTTGTACAGTTTCATATCTTCATCTGATTTCTTCTCTTTAAAGAACCTCTTTGCTTTTGGGGATGTGGATGGGAAAGCAGTGGACGCCAAACTGCAGCATCCTCTCGGCGTTGCCTGGGCTCCTGAACAAAGCCTGCTCTATGTGGCTGATTCCTATAACCACAAGGTAACTGTTAAATGTCACAAGGCTGTGGGTTAGAGCTGCTGTTTGATCATATTAGAAGCTCTGTTTTTAAGCACACAAGACCCTCATGCATTTTATTTCGGACTGTGTCTCTAAAAGCTTGTGTCATTGCGTTCAGATCAAGGTGGTGGATCCAAAGACAAAGCAGTGCAGCACATTAGCGGGGACAGGAGAGGCAGGAAACACTCTGGGCCCAGACTTTAACAAATCCTGCTTTAATGAACCTGGGGGAGTCTGTGTCGGCAGTGGTGGGAAGCTCCTTTACGTGGCTGATACCAACAATCACCAAGTCAAAGTGCTGGACTTGTCCTCTGAGACTGTGTCACTGGTGAGAAGGCTGTGTGTGTATATGAGAAACAGTTTGTCCATGCACAACATTTTAAAAGCGTTTGTACTAGATGTGTTTGTGTAAAAGGTTGTAAAGAAAGGACCTAGTGAGTGTCAGTAGCTTTCTCCTTGCTCCCCTCCCAGTTCCCCATTTTCACGTACTGCACAGACGCAGGATCTGAAAAGCTTTCGAGTCCTGCCAAAGCCCCCACTCTGCCGAAATCAGCTGCCAGGAAAGAAATGCCACCCGTGACAGTGTCTGCAGGTCAAACCCTCGTCATATCGCTCACCCTGTTGCTTCCAGAAGGAGCCAAGCTCACTGAAGAGGCCCCCAGCTCCTGGGCTCTTAGTGCTGAGGGTGAGACAAAGTTCAGTTGTATTTTTAAATTGTAATGGAAATGTTTTATTCAGAAACCTCCTATAAGTATATTTGACTAGAAAGACTGACAAGGCAAGTTTCTCAGGCTCTGTTTTGCCTACTGAAGCTTGCTGACTCAGCTTGCTCCACAGGTTGGTAGAAAACTAGCAGCAGACGTGTTGTGGACCCAAAGGAAGGGCTTTCAACATTAAGTCACTGACACAACAGACACAACAGTATGATGAAGAAAGTGGCTAATGCTCTGTTAACTACTATTTGCAGATTACGCTAAAGCTGACGAACAGACTAAGTCAGTCCTTACATATTTGCTCTATGCCCTAACCTTTAAAAAGGTAAAAAAAAAACACAAACACAAGCTCTTTGTGTTCTGTCAGTCGCCTTTGTCACAGCCCTGCGCACACAGCTTTAACCTGTGTAGGCAGAACAGCTGTGGGTGGACCGTCATGGTTAGTACTGCGGTTTAGCACATGTCAACAGTGGAAAGGAAGCGTCTGACAAGAACTTGACAGTTGTGTGCTGTGAACATTTATGAAGGAGAATTGGAGGATTTTATGCAAGTGGACAGTCTGAAAGCGATATATGTCATAAAAGACAAATCCGTCATCTGGAATTTAGTGAACGTGCATGATTAAACCAACTGTCAACGTGATGAATATCAGTAGGTTTCAAACGTTGGCACAATCTTCAATGCTTGAAGTTATTTTTACTGTTTCAAGGGCACAGTTAGAGTTGCAGTCCAAGCCTGGTTTTTATTTGACCCTCTTCTGAATGGGCTTTATTTCGCTGCATGATCCGTGATTCATGGCAAAAAATAATGGAAGTGAAGGATGCTTAACCTTTGTGTCGTTTACACTGTACAACAAGCAGCCTCTCACTCTGCCGACCCACGCTGGCTTTTCTGGTTCTCAGTGGAGGGATAGTCAGGTAGCCTTTCAAACCACCAGGTTGTTCACAGCATGAATACCTTTATATGATTTTACTCTTAAATACAAGTCAGAGGCTTGTTACACAGTGTTGTTACTGTGTAATCTAAAGTAGTCTGACCCAAGGGTCGAGTGTGAAGTGATCTGAGATATGGTTGTAGGGACAGTTGATGCAGTTCATTAGGTTTGGAACAGAAGTGTTTCCATCATTCAGGGCGACACAGCATGCATTCAGCGGTATCAGCAGGCTATTTTTAGAACATTTTGATAAGACAACATGCCTTGGTTCACATAATTAGCTACCAGGCTATGTTATGTGATCCCCCGCTGTCCGATTATACCCGGTCTAGACTTATGCTGATCACATCAGAGCAGAGGCAGGAATTTTAATGGATCAACTCAGAAGCACAAGCCAGATCTAAATTGTTTTTTAGTGGCTTTTTACAAATGGCTTCCCTGGGACCTCATGTTAGGCATTGGCCTCATTAATCACAGACAGCGTAGATTTGATGGGCTCTCTGGTCTAACATTTTCTCACAGTTAAAGCTCCAGCCTTTTCTATTCGACTTTCATTTATCTTTCAGTGGTCACGTCTCTTCAAATGTGCTTTTGTTTCTAAAAATATCTCCCGTGTTTCAGAAATTACCTCGTCCTCACTTCGTCTGATTCACTGGGGTTATGTGGCTAATGTTTTTGAGAAGCTTTTAGCAGGGCTGTGTAAAGGGAGCACCTTGCCTCTTTAGCGATACATTTAAATCCCAGACAGGCATTTTCATACAGACACATCTGCATGCTTGGAATATGAAAACTTGTAACTGACCTACAAACAAAGTGTAATCCTCTTTCAAAACCACCTGCATTTCTGTTTGTTAGCCAGATTGCGTCGGTATTACAAAATAATATATTTATTTTTCCCAGGTAACGAGTGGCTGCTAGACAGTCAGGTAATTACAGGTGAGATTTTGGATCTGTCAAAGCCTCTCTCCATCTCCACCAAACTTCCCGCTGTTCCGAAGGACTTGAACAACAATCCAAGCCTCGGTCTGGCTGTGTGGGTGTACTACTGTATGGAATCGGGTAACGCCTGTCTGATGAAAGCTGCATCCTTTACTCAGCCTCTCCAAATAAGTGCCACTCCTGGTGAGAAAGAGATCACTGTGTCGTTTACTCACAACTTCTAAAACTGCTCACGTGTCACATATCGCAGCAGCGGACGCTGTGTCGTGGAGACGTCAGTTGAACTTCCGATCTTATCTGCCTCCATCTCTGGCTCTTCTTGTCATTCTGGAACAAGGAAGTGTAGATTGTTTCTGACAGAGCTGTCACCTTTGACAAAAATGCATTTAATTCAAAGCTATTTTTCAGGGGAATTTCGTTTCAAACTACTAAGAAGACGCCTCTACAAACATAGTACATGTAGCATTCTAGACCGAATTTGACAGCTGAGAGAAATCCAGGAAAACAATATCTGTAAAAGATGAACAGCAAATAAAAATACAGCCTAAATCTATAAAATAGATTGTGATGTAAAACTAGGGTTGTTTCATATTGTCACCTAATGACCATATGTGAATTCCCAGGATACAATTATTGAAAAGTTCTGCTTGCGTTTGAATTAATTTCTCATTAAAATTAATGACACATTTTTGTTTTGTTCCCATGAGTAAGTACATAGTAAGAACAAAAAAAAGCAATGTTGAGCTGATTTGTGATTAAGCCTGAGAAAGAAGATCTGTTCTGCTGTTGCTTGCACAAGTATTTTTTTTGTTTTTAATGCTAATATCAAGTTACAGACAGCTTTTGAAAGAATATATTAAGAAACCCTCAGAGGACTTCTTTGAGTTTAAGTTTATCAGGGGAGATTTTGTATTCAAAGAAACACATTTCATTAGTATAATTAATAAATGAAAGATGTCTCGCTTTAGATTATTCATTCAGTCAGTCAGTCATTCATTCATTCATGAAACATTTTCGTACATGTATGTGGTCAGCAAGTCTACATATGTGTCATCACAGATACATTAGTCCTACATTACTTACATATAGTTTACAGGCTGGCGGTTGTAACTCAAAGCTTCGCTTGTGTGTCTGCTCTCTGTACGACTGATTACACGTTTGATTGGAACACATTTATATAATGAAGTGCCTGTGTTGAAAGGGAGACACAGTCTCTTGGTAATTAATGCCACGGAGCCACTGCTGCTTCTCTGCTCGCTGTATTAATGCAAGGTCTTAATTAAAGCGACTCTATCAAACTGTTACGCACTTCATCTTCCCTCCACAGAAGGAGTGAGCATGAAAGATATGATCTAATGATGTAACGCATGTATTTGTTGTGTTCTGTCATATGATAATGGTGGATGTTGTTAATGTTTTCCTCTTATTGGCTTTCAGAGTTAATCGTTGTTGCCATCATGTCTCATGTTGGTATTATTGGTTGTTTTTTGCGGTTGCTCTGCCCAAGTGCCTACAACAAGGGTTTCTTAGTGAATTATGTAAATCTATCAAAAGCAATAATAATATATTTCTGTAATGGGATAAATGTTTTATTCCCTCAAGTTATTTGTCTCAAATGAACTGCAAATATTTAGTAATAGTTTGTCTTCTCAACCTTTTAATCCCTCTGGCATTTGTAATAACTGATGATGAGGCTGCTGGTGGGCATTAAGCTCCTGATATTGTTTTCCAACTCTTGCCTCTTCCGTCACATTTGGCATCCATTCAAGGATACCTTGCTAATATGTTAACACTGCTGCAGTTTAGATGCAACACAGCAGAAGAAAACGAATAAAACGGTTTCATCGATTCTGCTTTGTAAGTGTGCACTGAATAGAAGTTTATACTGAGCTCCCACAAGTGTGTAAACATCTTGTTCCCTGTCCATATTTCTACTCTTTAGTAATGACGTTACATGACATGGTTACAGTGCTAAAGGTTTCCACAGGTCATGGGTGTCATCTGGAGTTTGGCAGCAACATGAAGGCCTCTGTGGTGATATAACGGCTCAAGACGACTACGTTTAAATTTAAGCCGTGAGGATTTTGAGTGATCAGATAAGAGTCTCTGTGGACACAGCTGATTCAGCAACACAAAAAAGGCTTTTGAGAGTATTTTTAAGGGCTTGCACCACTGTGCCTCTCCTGATACTCATATGATGCATGAAGCTGACACTGGTTAATCACACACGGTAGCTTGAAAATTAGATGACTGGTTTAATTGAGACTGCAATTTAAAACACACAAACATTTATTTTCCATTTATTCTGCCTGAGTTAAGATCATATCACTATAAAAGATTTTTTTTTAAAGCCATTACAATTTTCCCTGTCTGTGTGAGACGGTGCATTTTGGTACCTAACTGAAAATCAACACTTCAGACCAGTATGTCTGCTTCTGCTTGCCACTTCCATTCTCCCCTCAGCTGGGCCTAACAGAGAAGTTTCCCTTTAAAATTAACACTGACCTTTGACTCTGTGTTTGCTTTTGTAGTAAAGCTGCTGAGTCCAGCTGAACCTGCTTTTTTTTGTCCCAACACACCACTTGTATATAGATGTCTTCTTTAGGTTTGGAACAAATTAAAGAATGTGATAGAGCGGGGAACTCCTGATGGATGGATTTAAGTGTATTTAGCTGACCTTCAAGGCCAAGTGTTGGAAGACCTTTGGAACCTTGTTCTAGGCTTAATGTCGGACTCCTCATACGTCTCCCTCTCTGGGTGCCTGAGGCCTAGATGCCACGTCACAGCCTACATGCATGTTGCTGGGTCATCAGGTTCACAAATGGACACGCTGTGAGCACACAGAAAAACAAGGAGCATCATCGATCTATGTGCGCAGTGCGTGTGTTACAAGGTCGATGTAAATACTTTCACATAACTCGTCATCGGCGTCACTGTCCTTGTCTTCATTCATAGACGGAGAACAGCTCTCTGAAAATGAAAACAACTTTTCCCCAGTGTTTGGCCGTTTATACTAATTAGATTGGCTGTTGCTTACTCAAAGGAGTCGCACTGGTGTATTCACTTTAGTCTTGTTTTTCAGTATTTCACAGTTTCCCCCATTGTAACATCTGTAGTTCTTCTTTTTTGTGTAACCTTGTTTGTATTTGAACTGCCTTCACTTTGTCTTTGTTCAGCTTGTTGACATTCTGGTGTTGGGTGGTTCCAAGCACGGAAATGCCAAACTCCAAGATCCTATAGGTAATAAACTGACATAATGTATGTTGACATAGACTTGAATGACCTGAACCTGACCTTGATGCTCAGTTTCTATAATATTTTTGAGCAGTGTGTTGGCATGTGTTTTATATTTGTAACTTAAGATACAAGTCTTCATGTAGGAGCTGCTGTGAAGCGTAGAGCGGTTAGGTCTGATCTCATGGTCCTGGGATGTATTTTTAGAGATAAAAATATAAAATGGACAAATGGGAAAACAAATCTTGTTTGTGATGGCAAGAAATGAAAACACTGGAAGTCCCTGTAGTTCAGAATGCAGTGGTGGCCTGTGGACTTCTTTAGTCGCTTCTCATGTTCCCAAAGACTGGCAGATTTTTCCCAGATAACAATCAGTTTCAGGTGGCAGGGCTGGATGTCGTGCATAAGCTGTGTGCCGAAAAGGCCACTCTCTTTCTTGATGTAAGTGTCTATTCATTAATGTGCACGGAATCAGGGAGACATGATAGGACGAGTCTGGTGAATTGTTGAAGTGCAGTTGTTATTTACTCCCTCGTTTTCACTGCTGGGACAGTCTGTCCGCTGAGCTGTATGATTGGTCCAGGAGCAGTGATGTCAACACCTACTTTGAAGACTCGGTCGGCGCAGCGTCTCGGGCAGGCTGAGCGCAAGAGAGGCGCACCAGATGGAGTTGGAGTGTGGCTGGATTAGAGCTGTGGCTTCTGTGATCGCGACAGACTGGCAAGACTGCTTTGCAGTGCCTTGATGAACCCGAACTGTGCCCGCACGCAGCGCAGCAGCCCGTCATGGGAGACGGTGGCGCGTCGTTGTCGGTGAACTTCCAGAATGGCACGGGGAGCGAGGCGTCGGACGCGCCGGGATCCTCCACGACCGCGTCGGAGCAGTGGATGGCAGGAATGAGCCTGGTGATGGGTTTGATCGTGCTGTCTATTGTGTTCGGGAATATTCTGGTGATCGTGGCCATAGCCAGGACGCAGAGGCTGCAGACACTCACCAATGTCTTCATCGTGTCACTGGCGAGCGCAGACCTCATCATGGGGCTGCTGGTGGTGCCGTTTGGCGCCGCGCTCGAGGTACGCGGCTCGTGGCTCTACGGCTCCTTTTTTTGCGAGTTTTGGATCTCTGTGGATGTCCTCTGCGTCACCGCCAGCATCGAAACCCTGTGCGTTATTGCAATAGACAGGTACGTGGCCATCACGTCGCCCTTTCGCTACCAAAGCTTGCTGACCAAAGCGCGGGCCAAAGCCGTGGTGTGTACAGTCTGGGCCATCTCTGCGCTGGTCTCCTTCCTGCCCATCCTGATGCACTGGTCCCGGGACAGTGTGGACACAGCCTGCTACGATGATCCTGAATGCTGTGACTTTGTCACTAACAGGGCATATGCCATTTCTTCATCCATCATATCGTTTTACATTCCTCTGCTGGTCATGATATTTGTTTACGCTCGGGTGTATAGAGAGGCAAAGGAGCAGCTGCGGAAGATCGACAAGTGCGAGGGCAGGTTCCACTCCCTAACCGGACTGACCTCCAAGTGCAAGAAGAGGCCGACCAAAATCCTGGCGCTCAGGGAGCAGAAAGCGCTCAAAACGCTGGGTATCATCATGGGGACGTTCACCCTGTGTTGGCTGCCGTTCTTTATAGTCAACGTGGTGCGGGTGTTTTGCGCAGAGGTGGTGGACAAGAACCTTTTTGTGTTTCTAAACTGGCTGGGGTACGTCAACTCCGCATTTAACCCTATCATTTATTGCCGGAGTCCGGACTTTAGGAAAGCTTTCAAGCGGTTGCTGTGCTGCCCTCGGCAAGCCGACCGCAGGCTGCACATCAGCTCCTGCGACCTGTCCCGGTGTTCAGGCGGGTTCGTCTCCTCTCTGGAGCCCCGCACTTTGGGGATGTGGACGGACTGCGCTGGCTTTGACAACAGTGACAGCAGCTTGGTTGGGACCGCGAAGCTTTCTCACTCTGAATCACAACTGTGACGGAAATGGATTACAACAACCCGGAGACGACGCGGACTCGACGGACGCTGCCTCCCTTTCTGCAAAGGTGACGCGCAAGAGCTGGAACTTCGAGCTGGAGCGCGTCGATTTATTCGCATAAGAGAAAGCAATACATCAGAAATCACCAGAAACGTGTTGTCTGGGGAAGCCATGTCTTTTTTTTAAAACGAAAATGACCAAAACTAATGTTCTACCCCAAAAGTTCAAAGACTGTTGTGGTTTTACGCACGTCAAAAAAACAGGATCCAGTTACGTTTACCTTTATTTGTACCGATCAGCATTTCAGTGTTAAATTAAAGACCATAATCTACTAACGGGAAATGGGAAATATGAATTAATGCAATGTTGCAATGGGTCACAGTTTTTTTAATGACCGCTCAGGCGCACAGTAAACTGACAGGCGGAGCGAAGCATTTGTCCGAGTGACTGTACTGTAGTTGTGTTTTACCTCACACGTTGGGCAAGTGCAAACTGTACGGCAGGTATTTGTTTATATTAAACATTTCTGTGAATAGACGTGTATTTAATCCGCGCTGTCTTTTACAACTAAATGAGTAAACGTGGGGCAGATTCCACGGCCTTGTAAATATGCAGTAATGTGTTTAGCACTGAAGGAGTCTTTGTGTTTCTCTTTAAGCTCGTTATGGTGTTGTGAGGTGGTGTACTGACTTCTGTAAAATAAAGACAAGTTAAATAGTTTACTGTCTGGGCTTCATTTGGAATATTCCTGATTCATAATGTAGCCTATACACACCAGCAAACATGATGAGATAGTGGAGCCGCTGAGAGCGACTGGAATCTGAGCCGTGGGAAAGGTGTGGATCTATGCACAGTGGATTAACGGGTCTGTGTCAAAGCTTCACTTTTCTTTGACTTGCGTTCAATCAAGGTGAAAGATTATTAATATGGCGCATCTGTCTTATTTTTGGCACAGACAGAATTCACAGCTGCAGTGAGGTAATGATTATAAATTAAAGTGATGCTCATTCTGTTTACATTTAGCACCTTGCATTCAGTGCATGTCTGTGTTTATAAGGTTATTTGTTACAGTGTACTAACTAGAATTTAACAAGACGACATCTTTCAGAAAGCTGCTTAGAAGCTGTAAAATAATGGGCCTTTTAAGTGGTTTAATGGCACAAACTCGTACTGGTGTAGAACATTCATCAGGCATCTTTATGTTAAAATCACATAACGTGTGTCGTGTTGTTTAGTAGCATATATCTGTGTCTTCACATTGTCAACCCTCTTGAAATGATCTAAAGTCCAACTAAACCTAAATATTTTTAAACTCTGCTTAGTCTCGGTCCTCTGGCTGATGGTTGCGTTTCCCCTTTCGACATCGCTCTGAAAGCCTATAGAACATGTTTTAGTAAGCAACGCGACAGCTGGTGTTATGAAGTGATTCTTACAGGAGAGATTTGCCGTTGTTTCTGGGGAATATTAATTAGCCCTTAAGCTGGGCGTCTTTAAAATGCATTAGCATGGTGTGTTCTGTTAATGATGCTCTCCCACAGGGCCCGGTCGTACATTTCAATTAGGCTGCAAAAAATGAATAGAACTGAGCTCAGCTGTTTTGGCTAATGAACACTGTTTAGTTATGATTGGCTGGACTACTGTATGTGAATGAAAACAGCAGCAGCGGTGCGGCCAGTATCAGTGATGGCCTCTTGGCGCAGGCCCACTTCATTATTAAGCTTTGTTTGTTTGGCAGGAAGTTTGTGTTTGGACAGATTAGCAGTGGGCTCACAGACGGAGAAGCTAATCAGTGGTTTTAGGAGTAATTGTTTCAAATTGCTTGTGTTTCAGTGATGAAATTATGTGGCAACATGACCTCTGCACTAACAAAGGTTACAGAAACAGAGTGACTTATTCTTTCATGAGACTATTTGACAGTTTCTGTGGTGTTTTTTTAGATCCTCACAGGCAACAAGTGTGAGGATTCATTCAGTTAATAAGATGAAAGCATCTCTTTCAATCCGGATCATGAAAACTGTCCTCGCCAACCACCTCCTACTGCCATCTGTACAGGATTAACAACAATCACTGAGGGCTATTAAAGAATTCAAAACACAGGCTGTTTATGAATTTTATTAATCTTCTCTAATCCCCAAAATGCTGCTGCGACTCTGTTGCTATAAGGCACATTTGCTTCCTATCAAGCAGCTGATTAACAACGTGTCCGAATCCTGGTTCAAAAGGGGAAACAACACTGTAAATCAAAATCAGCTGAAGGGGAGTTTTATAATGCATGGCACCCACTGAGCCCCTTCAGTGACCAAGGCCTAAACAGGGTAACAAACAATAAAGATGGATAACTCAGCTAATTACAGCAGAGCAAAGAAACAAAAGAAACAAGTTCACAAATGCAACTCTATGCAAATACAGTCATTTTCTCTAGGAGGTGGTTGGAGGGGATGTTGTTACAATCTGAAAGCACCTGGAGATAATTACTGCTGATTGCTAACGACTACAACCTTATCAGACCCCAACAGATATGCTAAACTCACACTATGCAACACTTTTTGCAGCCTTTAGACATTTCTAAGTCATTCATAGTCTTTAGTTTGGCCACATTGAGTGTCATTAAAGCCAATGTTTACAAAATATTCCTGTAGTTTAAGTTTATCTGTAGAAAGTGATGGATGTAGTCAACATTTTGCTCATGTGGAAACAACACTGTGAAGCTCAACAAACAAACAAGAGCTCTCAGCTGGCGCTTGTTTCTGATGGGAACTGATCAATCTCAAGTCCCATTAGCATGAAAAGCCTTGTACCCGTGTAAGGCGTGAATCCGCCAGCATTTTCTTCCACCCTATCACAGCTAAGGCGCCGTGGCAGCGGTGCCAAAAGCAGGTGCTACACTTCATGTGTCCATCTGCTTGGATTCCTGTGTGAACTTGGCGCTTACTGGTCTCCATCTGCTGGGCTCCAGCCTGCTTTGATTGAGGCTCATGTAAAGATCGGATGAGACATTTGCTATGAAAACATGAAAAGTGACTCTTCCAGAGTTTTAATCCTAAAGAGCTGATGAGTTTGTGCCTGAACGTCCAGAGTTCCTGATTGGTTGAGGGGCAGGGTTAAACAAATCAGCCTGGCTATGTTTAATGTGAACAGCATCTTTTTACCACATCCCTTCGAGGGTTAAGTGCTTGTTCAGTGTTTTCCCAGATTATATTTTACTTTAAGAATAAAGTGAACTTTCCCCATTTCCAATATTTAAACTAAGATAAGATAAGCATCACTGGCTCTGGCTGCACTCATACATCATTACAAACTGTCAAACTATTGCTTCAGAATATCACATGACGCAGATGGCGTTTTAAAAAGCCACCGATGGGTCAGTGGGTCCAAAGCTGAGAACAGACGATGCCAGTAAAGAAAATGTGCTATTAAAACAGTTGCTCGCTGAGGTTGGGAGGCGCCAGCGCAGCCATAATGATGCTTCACGGTGCGTTCAAAGGTGCGCGAGAGGCCAGCCTGGGTCTGCATGTGCCCTTTTGCAAGACCACCAACTGACTTCTGGGGGTTTTTTACCCCTCAGTGTAAAAGCGACCGCATCATACCAGTAAAACATCACAGTGATGCACATGACTGCAGATGAGTTTAACTAAGCCAGACTCACCTGATCAGCTCAACTTACCTCCAGGGGTTTCCTCTGTTCCTGGTTTGCCTCCAGCTTGAAGATACCGAAGTCGATTATCCTCACATAATGCAGAGTGAGAGCAACGTCAATTTCATTCATAAATCTGTTCATAAAGTGCACCCTGCTCAGATCTGCAGCTCAGTACTAAATATGTCGTTTGTTAACCTGGTGCAGCTCTGTGGGAAAAGATGAATGGTTCTAATTTAACACGTCTGAGCCCGAGAGGAAGCGACGGAAGAGGCAGAGCAGGAGAGTGGCATAAAATCAAAGCGCTGCCGAGAGGTTCCACACATAAGACGGCTGGTTTTTCTAATAGGACAGAGCAGATGGACACATAAATGCGGCCAATTAAAGGCTCTATTTTTTGAGAGAGTTGCATAACACTCAAGTCAAAAGACAATAACTGGAAGGTAATAATAATTATAGAGAAACGGCCTCATTCAGGCGTTTCTATCTTAATGCGCCTGTCTGTGTATGGAATTTCCTAAATGAAAATCAGACTGACAAGGACAGGATGAGAGTTTTATCTCCCTTCATCGAGAGCTGCTGTCATTGTTGCAGCTGCATGCGACACAGGCAAAGCTTTATAAATTCAAGGATGGTCATCTAAGCTGATAGGAGAATCCTTTATCAGTGGGCTAAAAATAACCCGTCAGTAACCACGGGTCTGAATTAGATATTTGAGTGACTGTGCCTCCAGGGAAAACGAGATATTTCACCCATACGTGACGGGAATGTCCAAATGGGCAAATGTCTTCTTTCCCTGTTTAACAATGTCATGTTTTGATGACAGGTGCCATCAGCTGCTCTGTAGGTGTTTGCTGTGTGTCGGCACATGTACCCGTGTGGGGAAGGATAATGCACTCATGGCTCATGCGTGGTGTTAAATTGTGACTGACAGGGTGAGTAAGCCTGTTGTTCAACAAAACCGCTTTTATAATTCTATTCTGACCCAAATAAATGGAAACAAGACATGAACTAAACTGTTTGTCAAGTCAGTTGCAAAATAGCATTTGTCATTCACCTACTTACGTTAGCGCCCGCACCTTAGCTTATACAAGATCGATGCTTTCAGTTAAACTACAAAGAAAGGTTAGCCTTCAGTTGCTTTCGTTTGTATTTTGGGAGACTTGACGAGTCTGACTGACAGCGACACAGCCTGACCTCCTGCTCCTATGCTGACACTGCAGCGCTGAGACCCATTACCTGAATTATCCTTTATTCCAGGGTAACAGAAAACAAAAGCCATGACGACAGATGTTTCTTTCAAAGAGTAAAAAACATGAGGCCACTGCAGAACATTCAAGAAAAGTAAAGATTGATCCTTATTTATTCCCTGGAAACACCACATATACAAACAGAATCTGTATTTTTAAAAACATCTTATATTTTTACAGGATGACATATGTACAAATGTATATTATAATCACAGTCTGAATATTCCACTGAATGAAACAGGGGGAATCATTGCACAGCAGGAAACATTTAACATCCTATTTCAACACATATTACACACCATTTCTTCATATCCACTCAGTCCTTTACATCCATCCACACAAAGCTGCAGCATGGCTTAGTTTCAGTACAGTAGGGCATTTGTGAAATCAGATCAGAGGCTGTGACCAGATCAGAACAATCGGCATGCGTCAGAGAGCGACAACGTGTTCAGGAGGGCTTCCCCTGCGAGTGTTGTAAACAACGCTCAGTTTCCATGTATGGCTCATTCCCACACTGTTCAGGACGTATGTTATTGCATGTATTTTATCTAACTGCCTTGAGAGAAAATTTGCGAACCTGTGTTGATTGTGTTTGGTGAAAAGGTTGCGAAGTTTTAGTAGGAAGCTGAATTGAGATGTTATATCAGGCTTTACTGGCTGCACGCTTTCACGTTGATCCCACATCACATGACATAAAAGTAGAGGTACTTCAAACACTGCAGCTGTGAGGAGGCTTTAAGGATTCTTTGGCCTCAATCCTGCAAACTTTCCCCTGTCTTCACACAACAGCCAATTTCAATATAGTGTATGAGGAGATTATGTTTGACTGCATGGGGGTGTGGCCGTTCATTTTTCTTCTGATCTGCAGTCAGATCACATGAAAAGCAAGGTCTCGACTCTAAACCTTCCTGCGTGAGTGAAAGACAAACTAAACAGCTGCGCATAAAAAAAAGAAATAAGCATCACGTATAGTTGTTACTGGGCTGCAGGTGTGTGTGTTATTGTACAGTGTAGATGTCAGACTCTAAATGCAAATCGCCTTCGTCTCTGGGTGGAACAAACTTCATGGTCAACCTGGTGACAGCCTGCGAGCGGACGCAGCTGAAGCCTGTACACAAGGTGGAAACGCAAACGTTCGAGAGGTTAACAAGGCACAGAAGCCGCCATGCAGCCACACGATGCGCACGCTTGCATATTCACACAGCAGCATGTGGCACATACACAAGCTTGACACTTCGACACGAACAGTATACTGGTGCAAACATTCAGATGCAAAAAAAGAAAGAAAAATAAAAGACCTGCATTGCACTTTGACCCTGCTTATACTTCTGTAGGTTCCGTAGGCTTTCCTGAGCTACACCTGACTGTTCTACAGTTGGTTTACTTAAGACTCAAAAAAGCATCTTTTTCAACATTTTAGTCTTTTCCCTCATTGGACAAGTTCTGCAAGAATCAGTTGGAAATATACATTATGCAAAAAATCCTAATCTAATCTTCTTTTTAGACATAACATAGGAAAAATAATATCTAATTATAATATTGACACATTGGAGAGACTGGAATAAAAAAATAAAAATCAAGACAACAGACATCACATTCACTAAAGGAATCGTCAAAGACCAGCTTTATTTCACACAGGATGACTGGTACTGTGGTCGTTCTACTCTCGGCTTCACCGAACCTTGCAAAGATACCGTCTGCTGCTTTAAGTGTAACACCGGTGTCACCAGACTGGCTGGTCTGCTGATGTGAGGGACCTTCACCAGCTTGTCTATAAGTGCTGTGCAGCGCTTAAAATAAAAAAAACAAACAAACAACAAAGCAAATATTAATGGTAGCACAGGCCCAAAGCAGGCAGAGCTGATCTGTGTTGCCACTCTGCTTCACTTAGGGAGTGTGAAGAAGCAGTCTTTCAAAAATACATTTGGCTTATTGGCAGATGGACATGAGGGGACGAGTGGAGAACGCACTATGACAATCCTCTCAGTTTACCTGCTGTATGGAGGACAGGCATCTCTGGGAGAGAAAGTCCACCAGGAGGAGGCAGAATTTGCTGTACATTCAAAATGATGCTATCTTCAGTTAATTAGTTTTCAAGGCTGAAACTCGAGCTCAGGGGACGCCAAACAAAGGACGATTTGTTGTTTACAGTGGATGGAGTGAAGACACTTCAAGTAAATTCAGATGTGTACTGTACCACAACATGGACAGAAAGTGACTTCCAGGAAAGAAGGCTGAGGTGCTACTGGCACTTAACGTACACGTTGCTCCTGTCTATGTTGGTGCGTTCGAGGTTCGTCAGGTAGTTCTTTATGGTTGCGTCACTTCCTCCTCACTCCATCTTCAGGATCTTTCTGCTGCTTTATTAGCCTCTCGATCTCAGCCCCTAGCGTCTGCAGGTTCTCCTGTCAAACAGAGCAAAGCTTGTTGAACTCAGCTGATCAGGATTCTCTTGGTTCCCACAGATGCTCAACTAGACTGATATTGGGATATTACGCTTTGTGGGTCCAGTTTTGGTGCTCACTTAAACACCAGGCCTTCATTTGATTGTGTACCTGCTTTGTTTTACTGTCATGTTATTGTCCCCATGTTGACTGTTTTTGTATGGTTACATCCTGCTCACTGCCAATCATCCTTCATCAGAAAGCAAAGTCGCTGCCACAACGTACTCCCACGCTACGATTTATTGTGTTGACTATGTGTTTAGGTTGGGTGCGTTCGACGCAATATAACAACAATAGGAAGCAGCTCCTTTCCAAAATTGCAAAGAAAAATGTGATTAAAGCATCTACAATGTGGCCACAAAGCAATATAAGAAGAAGGAGTGTTCGTCAGGAGCAATTGTTGATGGGGGCACAAGTATAAATGTATAATAACAATAATAATGAGTCAGATATTTATACCCTGCTGGTTATGTTATTCAAAAGCCACTTGAAACAGTAGTAGACTTGTGCAACGGGTACAACTAAGTAAAATCAAATGCAAAACACCAACATAACCTCTGCGTGAAATATGGGACAGATGAAACACTATAGTAGACGTATATATGCTCCAGCTGGTTGGCTAATACGAACCATTATGGTGTACAGCAGGTGTGAGGAATAGAAAGCCGTGGCTATGCTGGCACTACGTTCTCTCAGGGGTACGTGTACCATCTGGACAAATCGACTACTGAGGCAACCGGCACTTAACCTAACTGAGGGTTGAGCAGTGGAACGGATTCACTTACGTACAACCAACACATCAGGAATCCTAATTGAATTAAAGCTCCTCAGGTGTCCAAGTAGAAAGGAAGTAAACATACAGACGCCTTACCTTCAGAGTAATGTTCTTCAGCAGTGTGTCCTCTAACACAGCCTGCAGCTTCCTGTTGATTTCCAGCGACAGATCCAGGGTTAGGCCGCTGTCCGCTGGGAGGGACGTGTAGAGCGAAGCCATGATGCCCCCACGCCGGCTGAGATGGGCCTTGTTAATGTCTGACGCCTCTGAAGAGAGGGCCCCTGACTCCTCTCTTAGCACATAACTTTGGATAATTCTGTGGGAAGGAGGAGGCGGGGAAATTTAGTTCTTCTAAAAACATGAGGATAATGAAGTGAGTGTGTGGTGATATCAGCTGGAGACTGTTGAGCTAAGAAAATTGAGAAGGTGAGATTTAGAAGTGGAAGCATAGAGGGCTCCTACAAACCACTAACACCATTTGCAGTAGCAGAAGCAGCAGACATTACTAGAATATTAATTTCAGTGGGTTGGCTTTTGCAACTCATGTGCACAGGACATGTCCTAATCAGAAACATCATTACTGTGGCAGAGAAAGAAGGAACCACAATGAAAACAGTAGCATTAGAATGGACTGCGAGCTTCGTGCCTGTGTGTCCCAGTGTCGAGATAAATCTTGCTATCAATACAGTAGAGAGATTAAACTACAGCATGTTTGTGTGAGAGAGAAGAGAATTCATTAGCGCAACAGCTTCAAACCACTGTCCACTTTACCCAGCGCTGCCAAAGGAGCACGGACAAAAGCACGAGTTTCCATTTAGAGGAAAAGCGACATCACTGAGATTCGTATCAACTACTGCCTCCTGCATGACTTTCGGTCGGTCAAATAATAATAATAATAATAACAACACAGTAAAATTAGGACCACAAGACACATTCACATGTTAATAGAAGAATGAGGATGCTCAGGATACAACTAAGGAAAAACGGGTGTAGAGGGCACGTGTTGTCTTACAGGAAAGTTCAACAGCCATCTGCAAAACACACAGGATGGATGAGTAATGTTACTAATCAAAATTGTAAAGCTGGTGTCGACTTAGCGCCACCCTGAAACGATGCTCATACCCAAGTACTGTACGAATCTCATAACCGTACAATGCATGTAAACTGACAGAAAATCTATCTACTGTACGCAGCAAAACTAGAGAATTCAGTTCCGACGTAAGTGCTACAAAGCAGCAGACATCATGAATCATCCTCATCCACAGGCACAGACATGAAATGACACTTACCTCTGACTAGACTTGCAAGGGTCCATTTTTGGACCCCAGTTCCATCAGGACAGTATTTAGTAAAAACAAAACAAAAAAAATGACAGAAATTAAAGATGTGGCCACATGGTGTGCTAGACGGCATGCACAGATCAGCGGGGCCGGGATGTGAGCAGCTAATAGAGTGTGAGATATGAGGACAGCCAGGTGAGCATGCAGTGGCAGTTCTGGGTACAGTGCGACTTCTACATCTGCTTCCGAGCCACAGCCGCAAGGGGAAACTAAACTTTGTGCCCAAAAATTGTCAGGAAACAGAAGATGCAATGAAGAAAGGCTGTGCCTTTGGTCTAACACATTTTAATAACGCCATATTTTAGCTTAATAGTATTCAGAACCTCACAGGCTGAAACCACCAGAGGCATTTTGTAGCAG
This sequence comes from Macropodus opercularis, assembly GCA_030770545.1. NCBI lineage: Eukaryota > Metazoa > Chordata > Actinopteri > Anabantiformes > Osphronemidae > Macropodus > Macropodus opercularis. The sequence goes on along the minus strand of CM061107.1, from coordinate 5,963,476 downwards.
CAGTACATGCTCCATAAATTATAGAAATCTCAGAGGGATGCATTAGTTTTTGTTTCAGGTTTGGATCCTCAATAGTCTACAGCATTTATATTGCTTAGCTTTTCTTTTGATTCCAGCCTTTCAAAGTGAATAGGATGTTATCCAGATAAAGACATCGACATTCCCTCATCAGAGAGTCTTCTCAGACTTTGTTCTCATCTAGTCTGTATCAACATCATTTTGATTCAAGTCACACATATGGTGTTAAAACACAGACAAGCCCTTCTAGGGTGATGATGTTTCTGCAAAAGTCCAAAACTGGCCCAGGATCAAAATCTTATTGCAACAATCTGCGATTACAATGATTCTACATGAGTAGCATATTAATAAAATCATTAGCAGTGACGCTGGTCTATGGACGTTCAGTCACCAACAAGCAGCCGTTTCCACATCTATAGGTCTTTATTCAGCACCTGCTTCACGCTTAGCTAGCTCATCAGTGTTCACCAGAATGTCCTGGAGGGACAGGGACCGAAAGGCAAAGAGGACAAATTCACATCCTCATTCTGGGTAGTTTAACACCCCCCCGCTTAGCTGAGATTTGACTGAGCTAAATTTATCCCAGTAACCGTGGGATTTGTTCTCAATTTTAACTCTTGAATGTAGGTTGGGGCTAATGGAATAAATTCAAGTGTATAGCTGGGAATTGAATGAGAAGTACTGTAGGAAGGAGGGAATCAAGCAGCTGGAAATCCCAAGCATCACCTGGCAACAGGAGCCAATCTGACGCAGAACTTTATTGAATTGTGCAGAGTGAGCCTTCCTGGCCAATCAACAACATTTCTCCCATTTTACATACGTTGTGTGAGGAAGTCATTTTCATGGCACAGGCCCACAGTCCACTTCAGAGCCAACACTACACTAAGCGCGGATGGGATTAAGATCCAAACATCCTTCACAATGTGTCCTCAGTGGCCATGAATACGGATGAAATGTCATTAAGGATAAATAGTAACGCATTCAACACAGAAGGAGACAGAGCAGCTCTAAACGTAAGCGTATTCTGTCTGCCAAGATCCGCTGAAGCACCAGCACACAGGGCTGAGGTGCGTGTGCCTGACCAAACTAAGAATACCAACCGAAAATGAATATTTTTGTAGTATTCAAAGTCTTGTCTTAAATTATCTTGCTAATTGAAAACTGTTAACGTTATGACATGAAACACTGTCAGACAGATTTAGAAGGCATTCAGCAGTAATTCTGCTAAATTAGTTTGTGCCTTTTCTGCTTGAACTGTTGGAATTTGAAAAAGGTCCCCTCCTTCTCTTTCTCATTAAACTGTACGCGCTTGGGCCTGTGACACTCACTTGGTCTTTTTGCGGATCTCTTCCACCAGCTGCTTGATGTGATCTTCCATGAACTCGATCTTTTCTTGCTTGCGAGCCAAAGCCTTTTGCAGACGGACAATGCGCTCCACTAACACGGCCTTGTCCACCTCTGGGAAACTGTCCACAACCGCCACTGAAGGACCCGACTGGCTCTCAGGTGACCGCTCTTCAACACCGCAGTGGCGCGCGTTCAGTGAACCTGGACATGGCACCATACATCAACTGAGAAATCATTTTATAACCGTCACTGGCTATGTCACCAGCTTATGTGTTTATTTATCTTTGCTATTTTACTGACCAGGTTAAATAAATGGTTGTTTATAAGGCAAATTTAGAAAACCCACTAAATCTTTTCATTACGTTTTCACTGTATGTGTTAAATACTAACCAAAGCCTGGAGCAGTACCTGAGGAACTAGAGCGGCTGCCCATACTGCTGACATCCCTGTCACAGCCTCCGTTCTCAACTTGTTCCAGTTTCTTACGAGCTGTAGAAGAGGAAAATATTTGAAAGGAAAGGAGAGGAGAGCACCCTTTGAATAAATTATTATCGATTGTGCTGCCACATTATATTCGACCATTAAATGACCTGAGCAAATTCTTTAGCAGCACATTGTGCTACATGACATATGTTCAACGTGTATGAAATAAATATAACGTCTTGGGTAAAAAGTAATTAAGTTAAAAGTAAGTACAGTGAAAGTCAAAGCTAAGCTCACTGTGAAGGTGTCTGCTTTAATAAATGCGATGCAGGTTGCTTTTGAAGAAAGATGCATGCTCAGCAAACTGCAGCACAAAATAGCCAAAAATGACGACGCTGTAGTCATAAATTGTAAAAGAGAATGATCACATGCACTTCTCTGCACTACATGCAAACCTAAAGCACAAGACAATACAGTTGAAGTTCAGTTTAGTTTGGGTGCTCAGGTAACCAAGCAGGTGTGACGGACAGATGATCCTTACATGAGACGGATATTAGCTCTGAATACACTACAGCTCCTTGTCCCTTGTTTCTAATCCGTCACTTTCTCACAACCTCTTTGTACACTTCCACTCAACTGTAAGAACCTAAAAATAACTGCTGAAAAAAATGAAATTGTGCTTTGTCAGTAGTTCTCCAAGACACACGTTTGTGATCGGACCCACGGTGGAGCGCTTTGCTGACCTTGGGTTAGTTGTTTTGTCAGGTCCTTGATATTGGCGGCTTGCTTCCTTTTCTGAGTCACCAGTTCATCCCTCAGCTCCTCAACTCTGGTTTTCAGATGTGTCACCTCAGTCTGCAGTGTTGTCCGCTCCTCCTGCAGGCTCTGCACCTCCTGCTGCCTCAGCACCTCTTCTTGTTTCAGCTGCCGTGACTGCGCAGGAATCAAGTACACACAGAGAGTGGTAAGACATTGTTGGATTGATTTAGAATAATAAACTGGAATTGTCTGTTCTGACTTTAAAGCCAGAAATTATCACTATTCAAGGACACTGTATGTTCTAGGTCAGACAACTCAGTCCTCATGTTCCCATGTGAGGTTTGATTAAATTAAAATGTGTTACATCATTTTAATCATGTCACTGTATTAAGACAAATTATTTCTGTGCACTCAAAGGTCACCCAACCTTGTCATCTAATAGTCTGTCCGTCTCCTCCAGCTTTGCCTGCAGCTCTGACAAACTCCTGGTGAGCTGATCGAGTTGCGTCTGTAGTGCGTTGCTCTCCGACTGGAGCTGGGCGTTCTTGCTGCTCAGCTTCTCAGTAAAGCCCAGTAACTCGGCCTCGCGCTCCCTGCTGCCTTGGACATCACGCTGGAGGTCAGCCATCTGGTTGGTCAGGCTGTCCACTTCCTCACGAAGAGAGGAGATCTCCTGCTTGTCACTGCATGTACAAACGGGAATGACGGAGAACACAGCCATTCAACAGTAACATAGAAAACAAACAAACACAAACACATTCAGTTATAAAAACCATCGACTGAAAATAATTCTATCCAAACTTTTAACTGACTCATTACATTACACATGTAATGAGTAATGTAATGTTTTATTTTCCTCATTAAATTAATTTCATTGTATAGGTAAAAATGCTTAATTCTGCACATGAATATGAAAAAATATTCATAAATCAGGAAGAATGTCACTCTTAAAATTACTGGTGATTTTAAGGTTGGATCAAAAACGCTGGTATCAAACAACATTTTTTTTTGCCAAGAACTAAAAATGTGGGTGCACATGGTGGAAAAACTTCCTGCTGCTCAACATTCCAGCCAGAAAAAGTTAAAGAAGTAGAGAAGCTTTTGCATGAACAAATTTGGGCTTGCGCCACTGTGGCACAAACTGAAAGCAAAATTTCAATGAGAGGAAAGTTTCTCTATTAAGTGATCTGCACATGACCGGCGGAGCCACAGAGGGACCTAAGATCCTCCCTTCCCCATGTGCTATATCTGTCCCTGACCCATCTTTAAGTGCTCTGATGCAGTACGAGAAAAAAGGTCAAGATCTACAGTATCTTACAACCTGCACAGTTATATGAAATGTGTGCAAGCAAACGAGCAGAAACTGTAATATTTCGGGTTTGTCACTCTAAAGTGACTGCAGAAACAAGCAGGACCGAACATTTCTGAGCGGCACAGACGATGTTGACATGACATATCTAGAAAGGAAATCACAAATGTGTGTTGTAAAAATAGGTGAATTTGTTGTTGGACAAGAAGCACTGGATGATAAGGTTGTATGCTACAGTTTAGAGCAGATGTAGGACTGGCCGTTCTACTTTACGTAGGCTTCCTACATAACCAGTGTGCGAGTGCGTCTGTACCGCTGCTGCTGCTCCTGGAGTACTGTGATCTCCTCCAGCCTTTCTCTCTGGCGACCAATCTCAGCTTTCTGCCGGTTGATGATCTCTCTGTATTTGGTCAGCTCATCCTCCCAACGTGGACGCTCATCTTCTAGACACTTCAGCTGCAGAACACCACACACTCAGCACCATTCCATGTGCTCACTCAGATGCTCAAACGCCTGTGCTGTGTGTACGGCATACCTTGGTGCGCAGAGTACCCAGCTCATCCATGCCTTCTTTGTAACTCCTCTTGAGATCATCCAGCTCTTTAGCCTTCACTCTGTGAACCTGCCAGACGGAGAAAAGTCTACATTAGATTGATATGCACAGTTTTACTTTAAGTGTCCTCAAATAAGCAGCTTCTGTTTATAATCCTCTGAATCTTAATTCTAAAATGCAAAAGAGCTTCTTTCGATTACGGTTTAATATAAATTACTAAATCAGTTCACTTCCACTTAAACCACACTTAATGAAATATACTTCTGTCTGGGGGCAAAAAACAGCAGCAAGAATATACAGTAGCCTCATTTCATGGTAGATGCATTCCTGGCTCTCCATGTGCTGCATTCATTAGAGTTATTTTTCTTATGCACTCATTAAGCATGTGAAAACCAAGCTTAATAGGATTTTGCCTAAACGGAGGCATCAATGGCAGAGTGATACTGCTAGTTTTCTCAAGAAGCTATTAGTACGCTGTGGTATCCAAGACAACACACCAGTGATGGAGGTCTCTGCAAATTTCCTCTATTTATCCCTTTCCACCCTGCGTTAACACCCATACAGTACTTGGAAATTCAGCTGGCTGCATTATTTATGACTGAGCTGCATCACCATTTGGGCGTGACATACATACTAAATCTAACTTAATTGATTCATCAGCATGACAGGAAAATTCACACCTGTGGAAAACCTGTTCTAAAACGATTCTTACTAATAGGCCTACAACACATCACATTACTGTTAGAAACTCGGATGGCTGGCACAAGAGAGGCAAAATAACGAAATAAAATTTAGAATTAAACAGGATTAAATAAAACATTTCAGCTAAAATTAATATATCAATATGTAATTACTTTTCAAGCTTGAAGATATTTCAGGAACTTCTAAACATCCTGCAGAGACAAACTACTCTGTGAAATGACCGGAAGAAATAGGTGATGTCTTCTGGGTTGTTGTTGAAAAGCTCAGCTTCATATTGATTATTTCTAGGGCATTTATTTTTAAGAGTGTGATTCCCTTTAGAATGGGGCACTGAGAAAAACAGGCCATTGTGTTTGGATGGGGTCCATGTCTGTGCTTGTGTATCGTTCTGCAGAGTCCACGGCGTATGTGCCAGTCTGTTACTCACTGCTAGTTAAGACAATTACATCTCAGTTCAAATTAAAACACTGGAACTGTTGCTTTCTAATCCATCAACGTGGCTATAAAATATACTAATTAACAGCAGAGCTATGTCATCGTACAAACAAAGCTTCATTTACGATACGTCTGCAGACATGAAACAAGCCTTGTTGCCTCACATTGTGGGCGCAAGCATGTGTGAGCAAGCAAAGTAGTTTGTGTGTGAGCACAGTGGCTGTCACCTCTAATTGGTCCGTTTGTTCCTGCTTGTGTTTCTCCAGCTCCCCTTTTGTCTCCCTCAGTTTAGCATCCAGCTCGTTGGACTTGAGCTCCTCGGATTCCTGGAGAACAAAGGGTTAAAAAATCCAGACATTAAGCAGGGTGACAACAGCTGAAACAACACAAAAGCAAAGCCTGTCATTCTGTCTTAGTCCAGTTTAAATTTGGTCTCTTTCTGATCTTTGTTGATGCAAGTACCCGTACATGGTACTTTTAATAATGTAAGTTCTTTTTGAAAGCATGTCGTTTCAGCTTGAGGCCTTGGTCTGTTCTGGTTCTGGTGCTGGTCTTGTTCCTCATGTACTGTATGCTAAGATATCACACTGGTGCACAAACTCATCTTTGCACCATAGAAGGCAAAGACAGCTCTTTACCACCATCATAAGGTCCAAATCAAAACTGCCACTTCTCTGAGCCTTTCGCCTGTACACACGCAAGCCAGTCATGCTGAACGTCTCTGGGACGTGCATGTTCTGCGTGTGCGTACAGCCTCACTCGTGTTCAAACGCATTCTTCCGTGTGAGAAATATCACGGACCTGGTAAGTTCGGATCATGTCCTGGCAGTTTTTGCGGATCTGTTCAGTCTCTTCTTTGGCTTGGGCCAGTTTGGTGGTGGTCTCTCTCAGTTTGTCTTTAGTTTCCTAGAGGTGCACACATATAAAAAAAGTGATGAACTGCACAACTCTAACATTTATTACAAATGACATGTTAGGCCAATTGAATTACCTTGTGTGCATCTGCCTCACTTTTCAGTTTGTTCTGAGCCCATTTGACTTTAATAAGGTGTGAGTTAATTTCATCCTTTAACTTTTCCACCTCCCGAGACAATCTGCCAACCTCACCTTCCTGAGAACAGAGATGAGGGAAGCACAACCAAATGTAGGTAAGAAAAACAAAGTTGTGGATGTTTCAGATTATTTAGCCAATGTTTATATAAAGCATACAGATGTGTGTTGTCTCTGTAGTCAGAAATGAAATATGTACTTTTGAAGTATCATTTTGGTGTTTACCTTAGCATCATACAGCTGCTGCAGCCGACCCTTCTCCTGAGCCAGCTGGTTTCCTCTGAGTGCCTGGCGGTCTACCTCCTTGGAGGCGTCCCTAAGCCTCTTCTCCAAACTTTCCTTATCCCGTCTCAGGTCGAGTGCCTCTTTCTCCCCTCGCACATATTTCATCACCATGGTCTCCTTCTCTTGACGTGCCTCGTCACACTTCTTGTTTGCCTGAGATTGCAGAAAAGGTTTACACACATTTCTTCACTCACTAAATTGCATTTATAATTAGATTAGAAGAACCATGGGCCACTAAATGGAGAGATCCAATCGTTTTTAGGCCACTGCAACTTCAAACTGGCACAACAGGTGACAGATGAATAGTCAGACTGCAGTTCAATGCTGACTTACTGAATGACTTTCACCATGTCAGACTTATACAAACAAGGCAGAAAACAACAACAAACATAGAAGATATTTTAAGTAAAAATAATTGTTAACAGTTCACATTGTCAGCAACAGCACATCAGTTTGTCTACAACTGGAGCCTCTGACCAGTGCTTCGTAACAGGTAGTGCTTTTATACCTGTACTTCATTTTCAAACTCTCCCCACTACTTTCACACCTGTGTGTTCATTCCTCATACTAGTGATATGCTCATCCACTACGTGTCAATTTTTTAGATAAGAGCTTTATGTCCATGTGCTGAACCTTCACTGTTTGCTGTAACAAGTCCGTGCTTGAGCAATCAAAGAGAATGAGAGAAAAACAGTGTGCGTTTAAAATTATAACACACTGAAAAGAGATACAGCGTTATTTCATGCATCAGGAATCCCAATGTGCATTTTAAATTAAAAAGTTAAACAAAGAATGAAATAATCAGTTAGGAGGTATAACGCTTCTATTAAAACATCGCCGAATGTTTCAAACCCTCTAGTTACAGCTTACTGGGACTGGGTCATCCTATTAAAACAAGGCACGACTGATACAAGGTAAAAGCTTAAAAGACACCACTGAGTACTAAATCTACTTCATATTGTTCATTGAACAGTGAAATTAAAAATTGTGAAGTGTGACCCAACTGTCAAGAGAAAACTATCCTACATGGTTTCAGCCAGGTGTGCGAGCTACTGGATAAAAATGTGCTTTCTTGCACTATTCCATTGAGAAAATCTGCAATTCGAAGAGTTTGTTGTGCACAGACCTTGACCACTCAGCAGCCAGTTTTGTGCAAACGTTTTTAAAGATATGCAGGGTACAGTGCGTGCCACGAACCGGTGCATACAGATTGACTTGATCCGCTTCATGGTTTTAGTTAGTCATACAGCGATCCAGCAAATGAGGGAATTTACCAATAACATAGAAAATAACGCAGAAACATACAAGTGAATGAAATCAGCTTTCAAATAATGGAATCTCATCCATCTCATTCCAAATTATAAATCCACAGTACTGTCAATGTTCTGTACTACAGAGGTATCCCAGCAACATTTACTGGTGTTGTACAGTTGTGGTCTGAAAGCCCTCATTACTGTAGCTGTCTGAATTTAACTGCCTTCATTCATTTCTGACAACCTCACAGGAAAACTTAGAAGACACTTCCCTATATGTGGTCAAAGACACTTAAAATTAAAATGTACCTTTAAAACCTGATATTAAATAAGATTCCACTTGCATATAAAAGTCAGCCTGTGACAAATCTATGCTGTACGACCAGTTCGTCAACGCATAGCATCAGTGTTCAGGTTCCAGTTGTACCTGTTCTAGCCGGTATGCCATCTCCTTCTGCATCTGCTGGAGGGCAGCCTTAGCGGCCTGGTCCTGGTGAATGAATTTATCCCTGGACTCCCTCAGTTCTTTTATTAGCTCCTCCACTCTGCCTTCCAACTGCAAAACAAGGAAAGAACCGGATAAGCAACTTAGACAATGTTAGGCTGGGTCAGGCGTCGCCCTGCTGCTTCATAGTGTAGGCAAAATAAATGCAGTGAGCACAAGAAAGAAGGTTTGGCTCTGTCCTAGGTCACTGAGATCAGATAGGTTATGTGTTCACTACATCAGTAAGAAGCATTCATCACTAGACCCTTATTTAGGAAAAGAAATACATTTGTTTATACATATGTGTGCTATACATTAAAGAAAATCCCTTGTGTGCTTTTGCTGCACAATGCTTAAACAAACACTGTTACCCACAGTAGAAAGCAATTACGCTACTATCTATAGAAACAGCAAAGCCTCACCAGACCAAATAATCTGATGCTTGTGTTGAGCAGTTCTATCTTAAAATCAAAGAATATGAAATGCACAAAAAACACATACCCATAGAATTCATACAAAAGAACACAGTCCTGGCTCCCACCATCAGCTTAATGCTACTAAGCAGGGCTCTGTCTCTTCTATCAGCCCAACAGGCTGCTTTGTTTGACTTGCTCAATTACAAGCTCTGCAGAGTTAAACTCCAGATTTAATTGAAGTGGGGTTTCACTGGGAGCGGTGCTGCTTCACGGCATTTGTCCTCTGGTTTGCCCTTCAGAGTCAATAACGTCTAAGCATCTCCAATAGGCTGTTTCTTGACCAAAGAAGTATTGTTTTACCCATGTTTATAATTGCCATCACTCAGGTAAAAGGAAAGTAACTGACCTGGTGCTGGTCCAATCCAAAGATCCATTAGGCAATTAGTGTTTACGTAATTGGTTAAGACTGCTGCAAACTGTTTTTAGGTCTCTTTTATCCCTTTTTACCAGTGTCATTATAATTAACAGAAGTCAATGTCCAGCACTGAGGGGATGTCAGGCTGAGCCTTTCAGTGTTGAGGGAAAATATGAAGGTAAATAGGCTCCCATTGTTTTCAAGAATCTATTGGCCTGACGGGACATGCAGTCTGAATGAATATAGCCCTTTATTATGCACACACTCATTTTGGACCAAGAAACAGATGCCAGGCTTGTCATTTCTGTCTGTGTTCCAAAACAAACAAGGACATACAAAAACAACTAAAAATATTCAATATTGTATGAGCATGAACGACGTGAACAAATTATAACACAAAAAAATGAACTAACCTTTTGAATTGTGACCATGTGCTGCCTTTCTGTCTCTGCCCTTTTTTTCAGCTCTTCCCTCATGTTGTCCTTCTCGGCACATATACCCAGGATCAGCTCCTGATGTCTCTTGTTCTCTTCAAGCAACCTGTTAATACAGATACACAGCATACAACAGGTCAGCTCCTAACAACTGAAGAATTAGGTAACGATTAGAAGATGGAGCGCAAAATAAAACAGTTATTATAGTTATATAGTTTATACCAGAAGGTTCACTTTGGCTGTTACAATAATACATATAAGCCACAACTAGCAAGTAGGTTAATCTCCTACTAAACTGACCTCATTACAATTAAAGCCAAGTACACAAATGCCTGTTTAAAATGTGTGATGAAAGTGGCCTAGTAATCTACTCTATGCAGAAAACACAGAGACAGTTAACTTACAAAACATAAGCTTACCCTTGAATAGCTTTCTCTTGCTGTGCATACTTGTACTGTACACACTTCTCAAAGACCACCATGCAGCCCTCCTGGTCTTTGGGGAGTCCATTGACAGGAGAGCTCCCTTTTCTTTCACCTCCGCTCTCACGCTCAGGCAGCTGACAAGCCAGCAGCTCTGACTCTAGCTCATCCAGTAGTGACTCCTGTGACAACGAACGCTGTATCTGGGAAATAAGCTTTCGGCTGCAGTCAGTGTCATACGGGCTTGGCATTGAATGTGAGGTGACTGAGGTTTTGGCACTGGTTTGAGGGCTGGAAGCAAGTGAAGAGCTGATAATGTCAGAGTTAGGGGTAGAGGCGCCATTAGAGATCCCAGAGGTGGTTGAATCTGTAGGGGAGTTTTTGGAAGTGCTTTGGACGGAAGATAATGTTGGACTTTCAGCCAAACCACTGTTCTCAACTTCTGTGGAGCAATTTGTTACCAAGACTGATGGCTGCTCATGGATATTTAGACTGGCGGCATCAGAATCCTTTACTTCAACAGAAGTCTGTGTTTCTATTGTCCCTTGAGAAACAATAACAGGGCTTTCCACTACATTATCAGAAGTGGTTTCTGAGGTTATCAAATTCCCACCATGACAGTCATCTTTTGCATCTGCTTTATCTGCACTGATGTGAGAGATGTCCTGCTCATTTTCTGGACTGGATTTGCTGTTGTGGAGCTGCCTTATAAGAGGACATCCCTCAGACACAGACTCATCTTCTGATCCTTTCAACATATGTGTATTCAACATTGGACCAGGCTGCTCCATGGTCCCTCTCTGCTTCAAACCTGGTAGAATGAAGACAGGAAAAAAGACAGGGTGAGAAAGCAGACCCTAAAAGTGCTTGAGTTTTCACACATTGTGGTTTTCTAGTCTACAACCTTTTTGTGAGGCCTTGACCTTAATCCCAGCACTCCTGTTTCTTTGATTTGCATGTTTACCTGTTGTGCTTCCATAGATACTGCACACAGACTGTAGGAGGTGTGGTCCTGTCAAGACCTATGATGTGTTTGCAACTGTAGGCATGTAGTACAGAACATCATAAACTAAGATAAGATATGTATTCTAGTTTATTACACTGGATCTGCACATTATGGTAAAACATAAACAAACCATGCTTAAACAAGCTTGGAAGAAAAAGAAACCGCAGTACTGTGTATATCTTAAGTATATTTTTATGAAAACCATTAATAAACAAATAAGATGTCGATCAGATCAGAAATTCAGAATTGTATTTAATCTTTAAATAAAACAGCTGCTCGTCATTCTAAAGAGAAACCCGCTTTGTCAGTGCTGTGTGCTATTAAATGTTAAGGTGAGAGAGAAAAGCTAGAGCACATGTACTGTAGTTAAATGTTAACACAGCTCTCTCACTTATTGTGTTTATAGATTATAGAAGATTGTAGAGCCCGAAGCACTCATCCAAAATCCACCAAGCACGATCTCCCAAGTCTTTCAATACAACCTTTTCCATTTTCATTACAGTTAACACCCATAGATGACTCTTAGAAAAAAACCTGTAACTACTGTGGTTAGTATCCCCCCATCCTAATGGTAGAGCACAGCTACATACAGCATCTCAAGGCTCCTACCTATGTTAAGCATCGAAACCGTAACATTTGAGACGTAACGTAGAAGCCTGCACTAGCGCTGATGCTCTTATGACAGGTGTCGTGTCGTAATAACAGTGATCGGTCTTATTACAAACACACCTCACACATCAGATGGGGACTAGATACCTACATTTACGTAATATCTACAACCGATCCATGACATTGTGGTTCATTTCGTTTCAGATTCGCCTGTAGCCGTTTAGCGTTAGCAGATTAGTTAGCTGGCATCTACAACACACTAAAGACAGATCTTACGAGACCTAAAGCGCACCCAGTACATGCCAAACCACACTACATTGACATTGGTTGCTTCGATTGGATCTAACACTAAAATCAGTCTGACATATTGTATGCAGACACTGAGTACGTTAGCTAGCTATGCTAACCTTGATAAGAGAGGCGTTAGCTTGCCACGAGAACAATCGGTTGACACTAGCTGAAGCTAACTACCATTTAATATTAAAGACAATCAAAGCCCAGTAACCATAATACTATTTTCACCCACCTAGTGCGATGCAATCATGGTGTAGTTGCAATGGCAGACAATCGGGATAAGGGTGAAGTCTGAGCTTGCTACCTTACCAGCTGATAGCACCAACAAGTCAGTTGATATGACACATCAACAAATATGGCCACTGCGGGAGAAAAGCTGAGAGGACATCAACCAATGAGAGGCCAGTGAGAAATGACGTCAGAACACGACAGGTGAAACCCCGCCTCATTTTTTCCAGACTAAAAAATAACATTCTCGCTGAAAACATTAAATATTACAAGAAATTACAAAAATGCATAGTACATCTTTAATCTTTAGTCCTTATGTTCCCACAACTGCTTAAGGTCTTTTGTCATTTATGTGTGTAACAAGTACTAATATTTCAGAAACAGCTAAAAAGTGAAAATGTATAAAAATAATAACCAATAAATATCATAAAATAAAAAGTATATGAATACATCATTAATATAAATCATTATCATCGTTATAAATTAAATAAATCTTTCAAGATGTGTTCGTATGAGACACTGGCCAACCAAATTTAATCGACCCTTTTGAGCTATTGCGCATGTGCATCACACTTGACTTCACTTTCTCGCACGTGCCCTCAGGTAAATTGTAGACTGCGCAACCTAAAACCTTAACCCACATTTAAAATGATATATTTAGTTACGTGTCCCAGCATCGTGTCCCTTTAATCATATTTGATTAAGCAGATTGTATTTGTCACATAATTGAGATTATTGAGCAAACAAGTCAGCGTCAAATCTGCTTTCGCGTAATATTAATTAGCGAGCTAGCTGAGTAGCTGGCTTAGCAAAGAATGCTCGATAGTTTAAGCGTTCACTTATTTTACTTAATGAAATGTTTATGACGTTGACCACAGCAGCCATGTACCCGGTGTTTCCCCCTAACATGGTGCGGCCTAACCCGCCCTTGAGGAAACCATCCTCGTATCCCGTGGCCCCGTTTCCCGCAGTGTCTCTTCCGAGACACATCATTTTTCCCGGAGCCAAAGCCGCGCGTCCTGCATTCGGCCCCACTGGAGACGGTAAGTGGCACAACGGTCACACTACCAGACACTAACTAATGTCGGTCAAATGCTTGGACCTAATTCTGTATGTTGACGTGTTTTTATAGGTCCCATACTGTCGCCCTTCAGCAAAGATACACCTGCAGTATGTATAGGTCACAGGTCTTCATTATAACATGCTTCCACCGATTCAAAGTAAAGTTTATTTGTCTGGTCCACAGATACCAGGCTCTACTCCGTCTGCAATGACCATGCACTTCTGCAGCAATTGTGGTCATCAAGGTAATATTACAATATTAAGCATTGTGTTAGTGATGTCAGAATGAATGTGTTGCTTTATTACAATACAGCTGCTTTTTGTTGTTTTGTTGTTGCTGAACAACCAGAAGAGAACCACGACAAGTGCCTAACAAAAATAAATCTAAGGACTTCAATATTTGACTTTAACCTACACATACATATGTGATGCATTTAACAATATTTGCATCATGTTTGCTAATGTCATTGGCCAGAGCCTGTCTAAGTGTGACTAAGATAATGATTTAATTTTTCGTTATATACGATATGTAATTAACAGGGAATTTCCGATGCAAGCGTTGCAAGAAGACACCTTACTGCTCTGTGCTGTGTCAGACAGAAGACTGGAAGAAACACAGACACATATGCAAATCCTTTGATCCAGAGCCTGTAATGTAAGCCCATGAACCCTAAGAGGCAGGGACTGTTTGTTGTTTGTATTGCAATACTAACAATGAGTCTGTTTGTACATTTGAAAAAAAATTGTCTATAATGCCTAATGAGCAATTGTGCTTTTTCCTCTAAAGGGAGAAATCAAAGGAAAGCAGCACATTGTCAGAAGACACACTCACCCCATTGAAGGTAAGGGTAGTGTAAATTCAGGTAATATTTTCACTTGTAATGCTACAGTTGCAATATTTCAAAAACCTTGTGTGTGAGTGATATGATCTTGTCCCTTTTTTTTTGCCTCTGGTTATTGGAGGATGGCAACATTTCCAGCTCACAGAGGATCTATTTGAAGGACCTGCAGTCGACTGAAATTACTAAGGGAAAAGACATCCAGGTACCAACTATAAAGACAAATTACAATTATGAAGTACCAAAATATTTTAAATATTTGTGTGTTGTAATTGTGTGTCATTTTTAGGCAGCTGTTGTGGAGTTCTACAATCCTGGCCGGTTTTTCCTGTATCCTCAAACCCCTGACATTCTGGAAGCTCTGCAGAGCATCGGGACACAACTTCAGAAAATGTACAGTTTCCCTACAGAAGCGTCATATGTTCCATTTGTTGGAGAGGTTTGCGCAGTACAGTTTTCCTGTGATATGGTGAGCAGAGACCGCCTTAAGCAGTTTTACCAGACGTCCAGATCAGCTTGGTCTTTGACTGATTCCTTGTCTTTTTTCCTTACATAGAACTGGTACAGAGGTTTGGTTCAGACTTTGTCTACTGACCAGATGATGGCCCATGTCCTTTACATTGACTTTGGCAATGAAGAGCAAGTACCTGTGGAAAGGATCAGACCTCTGGCTGCTGATATCAAGCTGTTCTGTCCTTGCGTGGGTGTTTCACACAATTGTTAAGCATCCATTATGTCAGGCAGGTCTTGTTATTAAAATAATGCACAGATAATTTGTTACTGTTACTTCCAGGCAATACAGTGCTGCATCGCTGGGGTTGAGCCGGTGGGTGACAAGTGGTCGGACGTGTGCTGTATCGCAGTTAGACAGATGTTGGCCGGCAAGACCATAAGTGTGAGATTGGTGGAAACGCTAGAAAATCGCATCCATGCTGTGGATGTCCAGCTTTCCATGGGTATGTTACATAGGATTGGAACTAGAAAAGACAAGTGCTCTTGCTATCATTTCTGTCAGCCACAGTAAAAGTAACGCTGTCCTTGCTTCTTTTAGGAAAACAACTGAGCACATTTCTCATTGAGCACAGTTACGCAGCAAAGAACACAGTCAGTGTAACGCCCACTGAGCAGGATATAAGTAAGCAACTTCCTGTTTGACAAAACAAAACTGGGCAGACTTTTTATATTAATATAAATATGTACACATGCTTAATTTCAAACGTATAAAAACGTATAAAACGTTCAAAGTATAAAATAAGACATTTTTACAGGTCATAATTAGTATTGTAGTAAATCTTTCATGTGTATTTGGATTTCAGACTGCATGGTGAGTGCTTCCTGGGATAACTTCAGGCGTTTGTCCAGTGGAACAGATGACAACTCCTGGGCTCAGCCTCCTGAGCCACTGACACAGGCTGTGGGTGACTGCTTTTTTGCTGTGGTAACTCACTTCAAGTCACCCAGTGAAATTATCGTGCAGAAGGTGGACAATGCTCGTAAGTAACATTTATTCAAATTCACTTGTCTTGAATAGTGAGACCTGAGGAAAAAATCTGCTCAAGAGTACATGCGAGAAGAAATCCGAGTTATTTCTTTGCCAACACCTAGTGACTAATCGTGAGGGATTTTGCTTGGCAGGCGTGATTCAAGATTTGCAGTTAAAGCTGAGGGAACACTGCTACCAAGTTCCTTACTCACAGAACTTCAGACCAGCACCTGGTACAGTTTGTTGTGCTCAGTTCTCAGGTACAATCTTAAAGGCTTCACCCACTCACGTATTACAGTGTATTGCAAAATAATCTTCGTATCTTTCTTTGTGATTGAAGTTTGGACATGTGTGTTTGTGTGTGTGTGTTCCCTCCAGAGGACAAGCAGTGGTACAGGGCTAAAGTTTTGGGTTATTCATCAGAGAAAAGAATTTGTGTTGGCTATCTTGACTTTGGCAACTGTGAAGAGGTTGATTTAGGCCACCTGCGACCAATCGGCTCTTCTCTGCTGGCTCTTCCCATGCAGGCGATGTGTTGTGGTTTAGCAGGTAGTATGGCACTTCATACGGTTCAAAGCTTCGGGGTTTCACTATGAGGAGGAACAGTGACATCTGATGGCAGACTGGACTAACAGCAACTGTTTTATAATTTGAACTAAGTCTCAGCACAGTGCGTCATTGTTTCTGTGCCAAATGTATGTAGTAAAGCTGTTGAATAGACTGATGAAAGGTGTTGTTTGCCCGTTTCTATGCCTTTTCCTGTCGTTCATATGCAACATGTGGCATCTTTTTCAGGGGTACAGCCTACTTGGGAGACCTGGTCGGAGGACTGCCTGCTGACCCTGCAGCGAAGAGTATCAAACAGAATTCTGCGCGTTGAGATCCAGGCTGCAGATGAGGGCAAGGCCTTGGTGGCCATGATTGATGAAGCTAGTGATCCTCAGGCTAATATGGCCGAGCTGCTGATCTCTGCTGGTTTTGGAGCACCTGCTCCTGTTAGTGCAATTCCTGACAAGCAGATTGACCAGACAACTGCTGCAGAACCTGATGGTGGGAAATGTTTAAGATTAGTAGTAGTATATATTTTAAGCATTTTAATATGGTTATCAAACACAGTAATTGCAATCTATATGATGTATATTTGCTATTAAAACTTTTAGTTCCTACTCCAACCGGTGAACCTTTGGTGTGGTCTTGCACTAATCTTTCTTGTGATGGCCAGACTGTGACACTGTTAACCAGTGCTGTGGAGAACCCTGGGGATTTTTACTGTCGCATCGACCATCCTGCAGGTATGTTTTGTTTTTTAACCTGCTGTTATCGTCCCTCATATTTTTATTTGACCCTTGATTAATTTTATGTGTCTCCTACAGATCACCAGCGGCTCATAGACATAGGGGTTCAATTGAAGCAACATTGTGAGGCAGATTCAGCATCTTTTGAGCCCAAAGTGGGAGAACCTTGTTGTGCCATGTTTCCTGGTGAGACTACTGTGCCAGCTCTAATAAACCATGTCTGCAAATCAGTGACTGTCAAAGACTGATCATATATGTTTACATACCACCAGAACTGTGTACAAACTAGTATTTTTTTAAATTATGTGCTTCTTTCTTGCAAGGTGATGGAGCATGGTATCGGGCGATGGTCAAAGCGTTTTGTGAAAACCGTGTCGCTGTAAACTTTGTGGACTATGGTTACACCATGAATGTAGAAAGGAGCCACCTTAGAGCAATTACACCTCAACTTCTGACTCTACCTTTCCAGGCAGTTCACTGCTTTCTTGCAGGTAGTGCTTGTGAGAGTTGTTATGCTGTTTTTTTTTTTTAAGACTTATATTTAAAAGAGAAACAAATACTTAATAAATGATACCATAATCCTATGCTAACTTCCTACAGTTGGGCATTTTTGACTTATTTTAGCACGATTATGGGGATTATTCTGAAATTCAATTTGTTTGTTTCGGTTTAGGTGTGGAGCCCCTGGGTTCAGGGTGGAGTAGTGAAGCCACCCTGTGGTTCCAGTCTCTGGTGGATGGCGTACATCTCTGTGCACGTGTCCTTTCTGTCACTGCACAGGGTTATGGCGTGGAGCTCCAGAGCAGAGGGCAGAATGTGGCAGTTGCCCTACTCTCTGAGGGACTAGCCAAAAGCTCTGGAACAATTCAAGAGGCTCATGTGACCACAGGCTCTGGGCCTAAATGTCAGGAGAATGTGAAGGAAAATGAGCACAGCCAAATACATTTGCAAGCTTTCAACCACACAGGAGCCAGTTCTAAAGAGATTCCAAGTGAAAGGCTGGGAGAAACTTCATCAGCAGGTCAGCTACAATGTCACTGTCCTCAAGATGACATGGTCTATTTTAAAAGTGCAATTAAAAAGTAGGACTCTTGTTTCAGTTCCCTCTTTTCCAGTGGACTGGAAGACAGAAGAGCTGCCTCTTAACAAGACATTTCAGGTTTTCTTTGCAGCTGTCACTAGTCCTTCTCTGTTCTACATACTTCGTTCCAGCCAAGGTCAATATTTTGCACTTATGTGCCATGAAAATATACCCAAATAAAAGGTTTTGTTGTGTTTGATGTGTTTCTTGCAATTGCAGTGGACAAGCAGAAGATCCAGGAGGTGATGGTGGAGGTGGCTGCCTACTGCACAAACAACCAGGCTTCTTTATCCTCTGTTCTGACCAGACCTGCTCCCGGGGCAGCATGTTGTGCCCAATTTTCTGGTGAAGTATCCTGTTATGTTAACAAAAGTAAAGCAATACACTAATCAGACAGCACCAATGCATTAGGCAGGTGGTCATGATATTATGCCTGATTAGTCTATACTGTAATCTATGGTATTTCTATTCCAAATACAAAAAAACAAGCAAGGTGTTTATTTCATATTTATTATTTTGTATCCTGTTCACTAGGAAATTGTATCTTTAATAGGTACTGTCAGCAGGGGAAAGCCCTCCACATAGACAATATGATTTCTACACATTGTTGGATGATTACAGGAAAGACATCCTGGTACATCATTAAGCAGAAGCCGCCTGTCTCTGAATTCTCCTGTCTCATTATTCTGTTCAGGTTTTATGTTTAAGGCCGCACCTACAGTTGCCGCTGCAGACGCAAGCTGGTAATTTGGTGTCTGCCGTGAACATGCTGTGTAATTACATGTAGAAGCAGAGCGTAACAATTGTTCCTTTTTAAACAAGGCACACAGCTCCTTTAACCACAGGGTCTGATTTAACAGAGTTGTTAGTTCTGGCAGTAGAGTTCCCGCTGGTAAAGCCTCAGCTATGTAGTAGTTTACTCTTAAAGGATCAAGTTCAAACGATCTAAAGATTGTAGTGATGTTTTTGCGTGTGCAATTTCTATTTTTCCTCTTTTGATTGAGGTAAAACCGTTCTGTCCAACACCTATTTGTGAGCATCTGCTGTTATCTTATTTATTCCTTGGCTTGTTTCAGCTGACAATAAGTGGTACCGAGCCGTGGTCCTGGCGAATGGTGAGAGTGAAATGAGTGTCATCTATGCAGATTATGGCAACACTGAAAAGGTGCCATTATCTAGAATTTTGCCCATCCCAGCCCACCTGCTGCAGCTCCCTTTTCAGATCATTCGCTGCACCCTTGCTGGTAATACAAAAAATATATTTGTACCAGTTTTCTATTCGGAAATAAAGTTTGAGTTCAATCCTAAATTTGTCTTTCTGTGATTTGCTTTAGGCTACAGCAGGTCATTCACTCCTCTGTTTCCCCTCTTTGTTTGAAGGTAAGGAGCACTTTCCTGCAGAGTGGTCTGAGGACGTGCAGCAGATGTTTCGAAGCTTCCTGCTGAATGGCGTGCTGGCCACTGTCCATTCATTTGATGGCTCTGCCAATGTGCTTTCACTCACTCTTCCTACTGAGAGAGGTGGAGGGGACCTCACAGCCATGATCCTGAAGGAACGACTAGTCCAGACTGAGAATGATCCTTGCCCCGCCATCCCTCAGACGGCCGACCAACCTTTCAGCCTCCCTCCTATCCCCAGTGCTACAACTCCACCTGACAGCCCCCAGCCCAAGTCAGCACCTGAAACCCAAAATGGACTGGAAAACCCAAGTACTGGCAGTGCTCTAACCATGATCCCAGATCAAACACCCCAGCCTTCACAGCAGAGTACAAGCAGTTCTGCACCGTCACTTTATGGTTTGTTAACTTTAATCCATTTTTATTAATTAATCATATCTTCAACAGAAGAAGAAAAAACGTGTTTTTTTCCCTTCTAGACAATCCTGTGACTACTGAGCAACTGGGGTCATCATCTCAGAACACTAACGGTATGTGTGCTTGAAAGCAGAACCCGATTCCTGCATGTCTGAACCATTGTGTTTAATGCTCTTTGTTCTAAGATGAATGCGTGGCCCATTAATGTGACTTGTGACTATGTTCTCTGTTTGATTTCCAGATTCTCAGGCCTCCAGCTGCTGCTGTCAGAGCCTGAACACTCAGGTCAGAGCAGCTTCAACAGTTTCAGCGTGTTTATCTAGTAGTGATTAGAAGCTGGGTAAATTAACTACATGTCTCCTTTTTTCAGATGGACCACCTGGCACAGTTAATGCAACAACAACTTTCTCTCATCAAGGATTTAGTGGAAAGAATAAAATAACAGCTTTATAGTCTTGTTTGCTTGTTTCAGGTTTAAAAACACTCCAGGACCTTCTGCCTAACTTGTAATATTTAGTTTTTATTTTACAAATCGACATGTTTTAGTTTTGTTGTCTTAACACTGCTTGTTCACTCTGAGCTTCTCAGCTGTTAACTTACTTGAGTTCCAGTCAGTGTTTAGGTTCTGTTTCTGGAGGACAAAACTGCATGCACTACTTTGGGTAGTTTGTTAAAGTTGCCTCTTGTTTAATGCTGTGCTGCCATTGGGTCTGTTCACCCTGGATGGCATCCTGATTTCAGTTTACATAAACGTTTTGTGGCAAAACAAACTCCAGTGATTTGTGTTCTGCCCTGAGTGCGTTTTCTTTTCTTGATTGAGTAATAATGGCGCTTCTCCAGTTTAAGGTCTCTTTAAGTCTGTGTGCTAGGTTCTCCTGAGGAGGAGTATGAATGGTACAAGTTTATTGGGGCTTTTTGGCTCCGCACTGTCTATACTTGCCTTTTGTGGCATGAGAGGAGGCCACCGGCGCAGGTACATCAGAGGTGGGCATGGCGAGTAGGTGGGGTCGCTGCCCCGCAGAGCGGAGCGGAAAACCCGCAGACCAGAGCTGCGCGCAGGAACCGAGAGGACCGACGGTGGCGAGCAACACATGGTAAGACGCAAACGTTCTCAGACGCCGCTCACGCGCGTCGGGTTTCTCGCCAGACGTGACGCAATGAGTGCGCGAGACGCTCGTCTGGAGTTCGCTCCGATCGAGACTTATACAAACTAATACAGACGCAAAGCATGAACAATAACGCGGCGCAGTTTAGCCGCTGAATGATGTCGAGTGAGACGCAACATGGACATTAATCGCAGGTGGGAGACGAACTGCGGCGTCTTGACGGTAACTTAAGTCGTTTCTCGCATTCTTTTAGTATTTAATTACGCCGACAAGCCTCCATTTGTTTAAATCTCAGCTGCTGCTGCATGTCAGGGTCACAACCTTTGGCCTGACCCCGCAGTGAAGTGACCAGATGCTGTGAGCTGCAAGAAAGCACATTACACAATAATGTTTATCAGTATTAGCTTTGTTGAATGTAACATTGAGCAAACCGCTTAAATGCTCTGCAGCGCATTTACACTTAAGTTTCCGCATTTGCGCTTCTATTGCTCTAGTGTTTGTCCAGTGACGCTCCTTAAATAAT
Source organism: Macropodus opercularis (assembly GCA_030770545.1). Classification (NCBI taxonomy): domain Eukaryota; kingdom Metazoa; phylum Chordata; class Actinopteri; order Anabantiformes; family Osphronemidae; genus Macropodus; species Macropodus opercularis. The sequence goes on along the minus strand of CM061107.1, from coordinate 5,941,830 downwards.
TAAAACTCTGAGGCTGCTTCTCCAACTACAGGTTGTGGATTTTGTATGAAGCTGGTCCAGAAGCCTCTGTAGCTCTGTGCTAATTATAGGCTACTGTGTGGAGCTGCTTTCCAACTTGGCAACCAGTTCAAAACACAGCACACCAGTGACTTAGGCCTTCCTTTATTTTAGACTTGTTATATTTGGAGGAATCCATCATTTGCCCCATGCAGACCAGGACAGACTGGCCACATCCTCACCTTAACAGTTTGCCTCAGTTTTTGACTTGTGGCAAAATTTTCCATCACATTTTACTCCAACTGACTTTTTGTTGTAATCATGAGTTAATTCTTCAAAGCCGACAGCAGCGTGGGAACGTGCAGCACTGAAAGATGCTCCATGGTTTAGCTGGAGCCGCACATCTAGAGCAGAAGGCAAAGCCGACTACTGACAGACAAAATAGGGGACATAGGCATCCAGAAGAATGCATGTGAGGAAGCAGCCAATTTTAAGACAGGTGTGTGTGTGTTTTATATGAAGGCACGCATGACTACGTACAACAGCACACACTCGACACAGCTCCGTCCTGCACACAATTCTATCTCTGTTTCAGAAATACACACAGGCTTACCTGTAGGAAGGGTTCCTCTGGCGTGTCTATCCACTTTATCCCACCCAAACACACACTTCAGAGACAGGCAGGACATTATGCCAAAGCTTATCTGCAGCCAGAGTTAATCAAACCTTATCTGCAGCCTTTCAACTTGCGTGTACCCACCGATGAACACACTGAAGGAACACCGGCGCACGGCGCTGCTGTGGTTTAACAGGGACTGCGGTTATTGCAGTGGTAGCTCGTAAAAGCTGAAAACTAAGTGTCAGATTTAGTCTTTCCCAAATGTGTCAGTGTGTCGCACCTTGGCACATTCTCTCAAACATGCACATACAGCCCTCACTGCATACTTGTGGATTCAACACATTCCTGTTAAAAACATGCTCCCTGAGGACTCCTCATGCTGCGCACACTTCAAAAGCAGATGGCATCTTGATGTCGCTTTGAACACTTCAGTCAGCGTTCAGCTGCAGCCCAGACAAAATAGGAGCCGATCCACATGCTGGTGTCAAGGCAGTGATGTGTTGTGTAGGGACTGCTTTGTACAGTGTGTTTTGGTACACACCAGCAGAGGTTACACTGACCCACACAAAGGTAAGTCTCCTGCCTACGCTCAGCTAAAACAAACACACAAGTATGTAGTCAGTCACGTATTTGATAGGATTCTGCTTTTAATCCTCCCTTCGTGTCTCCACTGATGCCTTACCCTCTAAGCACTTATCTTTGTTTGTCATTCCAGGTGTCCCAACATGCGCCGTGTTATCCAGCTCTCCCTCCTGTTAACACTGCTGCTTTTTCAAGGTCGGCTGATTGACTTTATTACTGTTTTGCTTTTACTTCCATTTGATCGACTTCTGTGCTTCTCTGGTATTTAAAGCCTGGGTAAAGGTTATGGAACATTTTTACATCCGTTTACTTCCTTTTTCATAGTTTTTGCTCCTAGTTAACCACAGGATTATACAGTAGCTCGTTTCAGGGCGTACTGGGACTGAAGAAGAAATAAATATAATTGTTATCCACTTATTTATCAATGGTCTAATTAAGTTAATTTATAATGTTTTAGGTGTAAATCTGATGCCTTTGTAGTCTTGTGAAATGTTTCCTCCTTCCTGCATCATCTTTATTGTGACCATTGTCGTCGTTCCCTTGGACACGATTGTATTGGTATTTGCCTGAGGGCAGAGGCAGGAATTGTGGGGCAATATAATCTTTGAGTTGTTTTCAAAAATGACGGCTTGAGCAGCACCTGAACTATTTACTACTGGTGTTTTTAAGACTTTGAACTTGAGCAAACCAGGTCGTTTCACCGCAGCAAGGTGCCCCCTCTCTCTCTCCTTCAGTGCTGACAACGCAGATGACACGTTGCAGCGCAGCGTTTGTAATTCTATGGGGATATTCATTTGTTCTCCCAGACCATGATGGGATTGATGCCAAACACTTATCATCTCCTCAGTCCTAATCTCACTGCTGATTTTCCTGCATGTTGTCATTCAAAGACATCAAAGATACAAAGTCAGGCTGAACAGGACGACTTTTTGTTCAGTGCAGTGGGGCCCCACCGACCACGAGAAAGTACCTCGGGGGGTGAAATGAAAGGCTGAGGATTGTGAAGAAGTTGGAGAGTCTGCCACTGGATGGCACTTAACTTTAATGGCTGGGGGCTTCATGTTTGTTCCTCACATGGTGCAGTTTTACAGGAGAACGTAAGTTAGTGGCCCTGCTTCTCAAGTATAATGGATGTCTTGCTATTTTCATGCTACAAACTGCTTAGAAAGTCATCTTCAGCCTCAAGAACAAACTTGGGGATAGTTCTCACAGTTATCTGCACACAAACCTCTCTGAAGTGAAGGGAGAGAGGGACTTTTAGTGCCGCTTTACATTCCCTGATGCAGTCGTGTGCTTTTTTTCCCAGCTGAACCTTTCTTTCATGTTTCTGTCCGTCTGTGTTGCTTTTACGCTCTTGACATTTGTAGAGGTCACCTCTTTCAAGGTAATCAGCAGGTGCTAAATCAGCGCTGACAGGAATGATCTGACTAGTCTCTGCGTTTTCTGACTGGGGAGAATCAGTTCAGTGAGGAAATGCATGTCAGTAAAATCACTCGAGCGCAGTCTCTCTGGGCTGGACGAATGCCTCGGTGGCCCATTGGTGTTACCAGGGACAACCAGGCATGTTCACATGGGTTTGTACCAGGAACCCACGTGCTGCACTCCCCTCTGGATTGTATGTGTGACTGAATGGAGCAACGTCCTTTCAGTGAAGAGAGAATGGCTTTCTTCAGTTGTCTGCTCACATTAGCTTTAAATAGTCAATTATCCATCACAGAAGGGCTCAGGTTTGTGTCATTGAATGGCTTTGGCCTTAGAGAAAACCTTGTTTGTTTAGTGTTTCAAATGTATTTGTATGCACTGATGAATAGAATTAACTGTGTTTGCTGTAAATGTCACGTTTTGTGAACGTACGTGTGGACATTGACTGGCCTTCGTGTTCCGTGTAGTGCAGCAGGGTATCTCCACGCAGGAGATCCAGACCAGCCACGAGAACATCATGAAGATCAACTCTGCGGCAGACAGTGAGTCCAGGGCCGTTTACCACCTGGGTTTGTTCTCTAGGTTGCCGGGCTCGTATTGGCGACGTGTCTTTGTAATGGTGGCTCTCGCATCAGCAGAGTCGCTGACAGACAGACAGGCGGCACACTCTCCCTGTCCCTAATGGCCCTTTTCATGATGAGCTGCACATTCTAACATGACAGCAGCACTGCAGATTATTTATGTTGCGAGCGAGTATCAGCATGCGTAAGACCGAGGGGGCGTGAGACTGTTTTCTTGGTAATGGTTTTGGGAGTGTGCTCCTGGGGAAAGATAATTGAGTTCTGGCATGCTGAGCTGTTTTTTCTCTCATTATGTCAAGGTATTATTTTCATCTCAGCAGCCCAGTTGAAAACTAAGTGGCCTAATCTTATAATGCCCACATTCAATACATACAGCTATAGATGCCCTTTGCCAGGAATGTAGGCAAGGATTTGTTCATGAATGAATGTTTTCATCCACGTATTAAGGTATTTAACGTTATTCTCTGTCTTGTGTGTGTTTCCGTGGAAGTGATGCAGTGCTCTGCAGCAATGGACATCCTCTTCCTCCTTGATGGCTCTCACAGCGTGGGGAAGGGTGGCTTTGAGAGATCCAAGCACTATGCAACCAAGTTATGTCAAGCGCTCGTTATAGGGCCAGACAAGGTTTGTGTTGTGTCTGTTCTCCTCTCTCTCGTTAACTCTCTTCAGTCAGTGATCTGTTACTCTGTGCTTGTCCAGGTGCGGGTTGGCTTGATTCAGTTCGGTTCTACGCCTCGGCTGGAGTTTGCTTTGGACTCGCACACCTCCAAACAAGAACTGAAGAAGCACATCAAGACTACTTCTTACAGGTGTGCCTCACCCTTCTGTCTTCTCCTCTGTTCCAGTGTGATTTCAGCTGGGTGGTTGGACTGCAGTAAATACAGCCGAAGCAACTTGGAGAGACTCATGATCATGACCGTGGAAGGTGACACACAAAGTCAAAGTGGGCACAGATGGTTCCACAAACCAACGAAGTATAGTTATGAAAGACGGACAGTGAAAGCCATTGTTTTATTGTTTTTGTCACTGGTCACGGTTCTGCAGTAAAGTCCAACATCAAGGCAAATCATCAGGACAGGATTTAGTTTTAACTAAACAAATTAATATTAGATTAGAATCACTCCACAGGTCATCACTGGACATGTGCTTAAGCCAAGGAAGCATGTGTTTTCAAGTTTTTTAAATTTTCTTATTACCACATTACTTCAACTGAAACCAGCATCTTAGAGTTCAAATATTCAAACATCAGGAATAGTTAAATATAATTTGTTTCTACTAACAATGGCTTGTTTTACAGCTTTGTCATATTCTTTTACAGTATCTATGATCAAGAATTAAAAATATCAAATATCAACTGCTGTGAAAGCTCATCAGTCAGATAAGCCTTTATCTGGTATTGTCATTGCACAAAACTGTGCTCACCAACGTCTAAGATGTGATGCGAAAAGGAGAGGCCGCTTGTGTTGAGCTAAGATCAATAAGTCATGTCTTTAGGCCCGTGTGAAAAAAGGACATATAAGAGAATGTGAAGGATGACACTGGCAGAGTTCTGCTGTGTTTAAAACAAATTCATGATGGATGCTTTTTGGGCCCTGGGGCGATGAAGCGTATCCAACAGTTTATCCTTATTTTCAATCCAACTACTAAAAGAGGAAGCCAAATAAAACTGGTGTGTGGTTTAGTTTGGCAGTGGTTTACTTTTATCCTGACTCTGCTGGCTGCTGTAGTTCATCACTTTAATAATTGCTGTGTCAGTGTTGTAACAGTAACTTAAAAGTCCATGTTTCCAGAGGAGGCAGCACCCAGACGGGCCTGGCTCTGAAGTATGTCCTGAGGAAGGGTTTCCCAGGCGGTCGAAATTCTTCCACCGTGGCCCAGATACTCGTCCTGTTATCTGACGGGAAGTCTCAGGGCAACGCTGTGCAAGCAGCGGCACAGCTCAAACAGACTGGTGTGGTCTTGTTTGCTGTGGGCCTCCACTACCCCAGGTGTGTCTGATTTCTGGAAACTGCATCAAGCTTTGATTAGAAGACAGATGGAGTCAGAACAAGCTCTAAGTCTCTGGGTTTGTTTACTTCGTCAGATGGGAGGAGCTACACGCTTTGGCCAGCGAGCCCGTGGAGAACCATGTCTTCTTCGCAGAGCATTTCCCAGATGCCGTCAACGGCCTGTACACCACACTGGCCACCTTCTCTGTCTGTAACGCCACACCTGCAGGTAGGACGCCACTGACCCTGATGGAAATCATGACCACTCCGTCTGATCTTTATCATCCCATTCATTTTGTCCTGTTCAGGCTGTCAGGTGGAGTCATTCCCCTGCGAGCGCAAGACACTGGAGACGGTGAAGGAGCTGCAGGGGAATTTCATGTGTTGGAGAGGCTCCAAAGCGTATTCTCCCTACACATCAGTCTGCCCCTACTACAGGCAAGCGATCTGCACACGAAAGCACAAAAACGCATGCAAGAAACAAGTTCTACACTTCCTGAGGAGAACACCCATCTCCATGTTCACTGCTACCTGATAGACTCTTTATTACTGTATTATATATGGTGATAAAGAAGTCTGGTGTCAGTCTTTAGAAAAGTCTGCATGTGTAACATTTTAATCACTGTTCATTGAACAGGAAGAACTCCTGTGCATTAACGTGTGGTGTCGGTGTGAAAGTGTTAATTCAATCTAGATTTGTTATTTTGTCAGAGCCTCCTGGGGCAAATGAAAATGGCCTTTGATGAAATCAATTTCATGGAACATTGCAACTTGCTGAACATCAGAGCTCTGTGTTAGATCCTATCACTACTCCTCACGCAGTCAAAATGTTCCTTTTTCTCAGGGATGCAATAAACGACATGTTCCGTCCGTGTATTTATTGTGTTGGGCCAATCCTGTGTGTTGCAGGTACAGCAAGGCTTACAAGCGACATCTGTCCGTTTGCCATCGAACTGTCTGTCCAGGTGATAATGTTGCCCTGCGCCTTTCAGCCTTTTACTGGGATTCTGTACATATACGGTGGCTCACTTCCTGCTGTTCAATCTCTATTCCCTGTAGACCCCTGCGACTCTCAGCCGTGTCTGAATGGTGGGACCTGTGTGTCAGAAGGTCCAGAGGGCTATCGCTGCGCGTGCCCACCTGGCTACGGAGGAGACCCACACTGTGGTTGGTCCACCGTCTGCACGCAATGTGAGGTTGTAACAGTTTAATGGGGTGCTCAAACTAACCCGGCCCTCCTCTTTCCCCCAGCTCCCGCTATGTCACTGGACTGCTCTGTGGACTTGCTCTTTCTGCTGGAGGGCTCTGCTGCTACCACTCTGGAAGGTTTCCTGCGTATCAAATCATTTTTAAAGCGCTTCCTGCAGACGGTGATTGGTTCTGACAGCCCCAGTAAAGTTGGCCTTGCAGTGTTTGGTGGAGAAACTCGAGTGGAAGTCCCGGTTGGCAAGTTCAAAGGGGACCTGAGGGCTCTGCTTAAGGCCGTGGATGCACTTCAGCAGATAGGTGGCAGGACCCACACTGGTCAGGCACTTCGCTATGTCACGCGCCACGGCTTTGTGAGCACGCCAGTCTTCGCTGACGTCGCAGATGACCTTCCTCGTGTGGTGGTGCTGCTGACCACCACTTCCGCTGTTGACGAGGTTGTAGAGCCTTCGAAATACGCACGTGACAGAGAAATCTTTCTTATAGGTGTAGGACCAGATCACCTGAAGATACAGTTGAATAATATCACAGGAAATCCCCAGAGAACACTCACCTACACATCGCCGGACAGGTTCACTGCCAAGATCCCGGAGCTCAAGGCCAAAATCTGCAGTGTGGATACGCAAGGTACTTGATGTGTGATGAGGCATTTTATACAAGAATTACACAAATATTCAAAAAAACAAAAAACTAACCGTCTTTTTGCAGGTTGTCTGGGCCAAGCTGTGGACTTGGTCTTTGCCCTGGATGCCTCAAGCGGTGTCGGCCGTGAGAACTTCGGCACACTTCGTGACTTTGTGCGCAGCCTCACAGTCCAGTTCGACATCAACCGTGACGTAGCTCAAGTGGCGCTTGTGGCCTATGCTCGGCGAGCCACCACCGTCTTCCACCTGGACACCTACGACACTGGTTCTGCCATTCTCAAGGCAGCGAGTGAGGCTGACTACATGGGTGGAGTGGCCTCCACTGGTGCAGCTTTGCTTCACGTCCACTCCAACGTCCTGACAGTGGCTAAAGGTGCACGACCTGGAGTCAACAAGGCTGTGGTGGTGGTGACTGATGGTTCGGGAGGGGATGACGCTGCCGTGCCAGCACAGAAAATTAGAGACAATGGAGTTTCGCTGTTCGTGATTGGCATCGGAGACGTGCAGAGAGAGAAGCTGCTGCAGATTGCTGGCTCAGAGGAGCATATGATCTCTGTGCCATACTATGAGGATCTCAAGTACTTTGAGGATGTACTTGTCCAGATGCTGTGTTCAGGTGAGACTGTGTGGAAGTAGCCTCCCTAGTTGTTTAGAAAAAGCTTCTGCTGCTTTCTGTTTTCCTGTTTCTAGTTTTCATTAGCTGTTTTGTGACTTTTTAATTCCATCAGAGATAAAGAAACCAGTAAACCTGTGCAAGCCCAACCCTTGTATGAATGATGGGATCTGCATCCTGTCGGGAGGGAGCTACCGATGTCGCTGCCAAAACTATGAAGGGCCACATTGTGAAACAAGTCAGTAACTAAACTATAGTCTTCCCTGCATATTTTTATTAATGCCTTACTTTTCCTCTGTCCTTTTTACAACGTGTCTTTGTTTGCAGAGAGCAGCAGGCCTTCGAGGGGTGATCTTCCCAGGGCTGCAGCGCTGAGAAAAAAGAGCAGGAAGAAGAAGAGCCACCAGGAGCTCCTGCATCACTACAGACTACACCGTAGGAGAAGTACTGCCTGAGACACTGCACACTTACAGCATACAGCACATGTAAACGCATCATCTGTGGACCCAGAGATGTTGGCGAGTCCACACCGGAGTAAAGGGAAAACTAGTGATAGTGATTTCCTGGAATTGAATATTTCAAGTTGCACTCAACCTTCAGCAAGTGCCGTCAACCTTTACATACCTGCACAGCTGATTCCTAGTTGCTGTTTTTGTAAACTTTTTCAGTTACAGCTGTGTTTAATATTGTGCAAGTATCTCGATGTGTTTATCATGTAACATGTAAACTTTTATATTAAAAAAAAAAAATATATATATATATATATATATATATATATATATATATATATATATATATATATATATATATATATATATATATATATATATATATATGTCATTTGATAATTAGATATTTTTATGCTTGATTCTGAATTGTTTCCTACCTCCAACGGTTTGATATTGTGATTCCCATAGTACTTCCTCTCAACTAACTAGCTCTAAAATGCTCTGAACCAGTCTTTTAAATGAGGAGCCTAAAGTAAACTCTTCATCAATGTGTCATTTTCAGTAAAACTCTAACTAATTATTTTAAATATTTAATGATGCAGGTTTCCTGTGTCTGCTGATATTTTCATAAACACATGTAGTCAGTATTAATGTCAGTACATTTTTATTTTAATAAAAAGTGCATTTTTAGCTAGCAATACAAGCCAAACGGCTAAATACTGATGTAAATATATTTACATCTTGGCTACCAGCATATATGAACCAAGCTACGATGTATAGTACAGGGGCATCTACCATGTCCTAAACTTGAGTGGTTTTAAATGTGTGGCTTTGTTGCATTGTTGGAACTTCCCATTTGTGCATCATTTTTATGAGCAGTTGTTAGACTTTCCACAATGCTACTGCATCGTTTCTTAAAATCAGAAAAATCTCTAATAGAAAAGTTTTTTAAGGCTGGCGTGTTCGTTGCGGAGACGGGCCGCTCACAGGTCCTGGCTAAGAGGTGACGAAGGCTTCAGAGAAGGGAGGATGCTGATTTGGCTCCTGTTGACAGGTGTCAAGACAAACCTTTGGATTTTAGTAGTCGGAGGGCTTTTACGTTCATCCTCTAGGTGGCGGATTTCTTCTCCCACTCCTGTAAATATAAAACGGGAACAGCAGCTGTTATCAACGATCTAGGATGTGGCCTAGTAATTTGGTCCAGTGACATTCGTGCTGTCTCACCTTAGCTTTCTGCAGGACGTTGCCTTTTGTGCCCATCATGGAAGCAGGTCTGTTTTTTAGAGCGGTTGCAGAATTGACAGGTGAGGCTGAGTCTGCAGTGATGGTGCTGTTGGAGGGATGGGATGACGATGAGGAGGATGCTGAGGATGATGATGGTGCTATCTGAACAGTGAGCACAGCAGCTGCTTTAGGCTGAGGGTCAAATCACAGAAAGGTGCTTGATTAGTCATTTTATAAGGGATTTATTTAAAATATTCCATATAACCAATGTCTCATGCTCATCTTTGTGACTAAGGTCTTGTACGTTTAAGTTTTGTGCTGTACGTAAAAGCCTTAGTGTGTTACAGACACTTTTGTCCAGTGGACCCAGCACTAACTAACCGACGCTGTGTCCTGGCGGCTGCTGTCCAGTGTGGTTCCCAGTGTGAACGGCCCTGACTCGACCTTCTTCAGACTTTCCTTCACTTCTACCAACTGAAGCTCCACTTCCACCCTCCGGCGCTCCGCCTCCCGACACTCCTCCTCCTTCTGCTTCAAACGGGCTTCTAGATAAGCCTGCTGCTTGGAGTCTGAGGATAATAAGGAGGCAGTCGGTCACAGATCTGGGTCCATACTGATGCTTTGACATGCTACTGGTAGTGTGCATGTACCTTGGCAGGCACTGAGCTCCTCTCTGATCTCCCTCCGTTCCTTCTTCAGGTTTGCCAGACTGCTCCTCACCTCATCCTTTTCTTTCTCAAGACAATCGCGCTCGTCTATGTAACGTTTCACATCAGCTTCCGTTCGGTTCTTTCCCAGTTTCACTTCGACTGCGCAAGGAGACCCTGATAATTGAAGATTAAAAAAAAATTTAATAAATATGTTCATCTTGACTTTTGCCCAAGTGAGTAAAGATGAACGGAAATACTGCAGTATTTATTAAAATCGTGATTTTCCATTTGAGCTCAGCCTTTGCCTGTAGAGAAGCCAGCTTTTCACCAGAGGGAGCTGTTGTTGTGTTAAATCCTCTCAGTGCAGAGGGAAAAAGCAGCAGCATCAACATTTTCTGGTTTCCAAATGCTTCTAAGATGAATTAACATTGTTGATGATGTATTGTCAGAGAATGTCCCTGGCCTCACCTATCGTATGTGCCTTAAGCCGCATGGGCAGAGGACTGTGAGGGAAGCCAGCAGTCATCGGGGTTTTGTGGATCTGTGCCCCAGCGGCGCCAAACGCTTGTGGGATTCCAATGCCAATCCTCCTGGGTGCCTCCTGGCTTTGGGATGAGGTCTTAACTGGCTGTGGCAGCGATGTGCTGGGAGTCAGGGGACGATGCTCTGGTTCTCTGTTAGTAGAGGTTGAACTTACTTCACTGAACACAGCTGTTGGCTCTGGAGCACAAAAACTGACCTGAAATAAGGATATACAAGGAATTATTGAAAGCAACTGCACGCAAACATTTTAATTTACATGTGACCTTTCTGTTGTCATTATACAGTAAATTAAACTGCACATAGCTTATACTGGAGACGCTTGTAAGATTATTTTTCTGTACCTCTTGGTACGAGGAGTCCAGCTGGTCCTCTGCAGGGTCTGGGGAATGTGCAGAAGTCTCTTTGGCAGGTGAGATGTGTTCAGATGTGTGGAGGAAGGAGCGCACAGGGATGAGGTCCAGGTAAATCCTGTTTTCAGCGTCCTGCTCTTCTGCCACCGCTTCCCTGGAATCGTGTGTTTCATTATTCCCCTCACTGTCTGGCAGGCCGCTCACTTCAGCATCCTGTTCAACATGAGCACAATCAGAGAAAGGAACTGGAATGTGGACACATCAAAATGGAACTGAAAATGAAACTGAAATTGAAAGATGGAGGAACAGCCCAGAACAAGCTGCGTCATTTCACTGGGCAGCAAGACTGATGTTAAATTAAGAGAATTCTTTGGTTGTAAATAATTTTGGATCCTGAACAGACCTCTGGATCAGCTATAGACGCCACATCATCATACAGGTCATCAGAGTTGTGAGGGATGGAGGGTGGGGCATCTATGTAGGTGTTTGGCTCAGAGTATCTCCTCTGCATGAAGCTAGAGAGACACAAATGGTTAAAACGGTTCTACAGACGTTTCCATGTAAGCAGACGGAAGCGGGTTTCTCACTAAAATGAAGTCCTGGCTGCGTTCACGATGCTCGAGATCCTCTCAGCGTTGACGTAGTCATAAGTCAGGTCCTCGGGGTCGGTTTTGCTCCCTGTCTGGGACAACAAGAGGCCAAGCCAGTGACCCATGTCTTCTGATGTCTTAGCCTGGGAGGGGATGGGAGAAGGAAAAGAGAGCGTGGAAGACATTCAGTACATACCATGCGCTTGCAACATCATTGTTTTCAACCCCCATGTTTGTGATACGTGCCATCCATCATGTTGCGTTAATAATATGATTGCTACAGCATTATTTTCCAGTGATATTTCAGTATACACAGCTTGATGAACTGGTGCCTGGTGATAAGTAAACCTGGTTGTGTTTCGAGTCGGCTAAAGAAGTGCAACAACGCCGCATGTAGCATGATCGCGAGAGAATCACAACACGGTAACATTAACAGCCACCCACACCGGTTCAAACCGCTCATGTCATGTAAAGAGGCGATTACTTCACACGTCTATACGTCTGATTTCATCCTATCCTTTAAATGCATGAAAATAACTTGAATGGGAACAAAAGCAAACCAATGTGTCAGTGAGCCCAGAAGACTAAACACTAAATTCCACCGCCTCTGACCAAGCATGCAGTGCAGCAGGGTGGTACTGGAAACCTAATAAAGACGGAGCAACATTAGTCCCCAAAATCCCAGCGAGTCCACGCCCTTCACACATCTGCACACATCTGCACACATCTGCAGTGTGGGTTAAGCCTGGTGTCAGCGCCAAGTGAATGCAACATTTTCTCCTCATGCCACATAAGCGCTTAACGTTTCCCCAGGTCATTTACCTCCAGAGTCACCAGCTGGTTGCCGTCCATGTCGATCTTAAAGGAGTACAGGTGGTCGGGGCTGGGGTCGGGCAAGATGCTGCAGCCCTCCAGAGTCACAGCGGGTTGGCTCGCTTTGTTTTTGCCCTTGTCCTGGTAGAAGCACAGCTGACCGTTCCTGATCAGACACCAGCAGGTCCGCCAGTGGCTGTTCATGCACACGTTGAGGTAGCCTAGCACAGATGAGGGCAGGACGCCTGATCACGAGCGGCCTGTGTATTCCTGAAGTCACTAATACTGCGTGATTTTGTCGCTCACCTGACGTGTCCACGCATTTTTCTGAGCTCTCTAACGAGGAAAGTTTTTTCTTGCCAATGTTCATGAGGTTGCTGAACATCAAACCTGCACCATATTTTTTCTTCACTGCAGAAAAGAGAAAGAAATGCAACGATCGTGATGGTAAATGATAATACTCGTGTTAAGCATTAAGTAGAAAAGCAGAAAAAAATAATGTGGTGTCTCACCATCTTTGGTTTCAGGAGTCTCAGCATGACTGTCAGTGCTGCTGCCGCTCTCTGAAGCCACTGAGTGTCGTTCACTCAGCTCTCCCTGAAGGTTTGTCATGTTTTAGCTGTTTGTTCATATTCTCACTTTGACGTCATTTAGAAACGAGCTTACCTTAGTGCAAATAAGCCTCGGGGAGTCAGAAGCAGAGAGCAGGGAGTCTGCGCTTTCCACTGGTTTGGGACTGATCTCTTGAATCACCTGATGAAGAACGATTTTAAAACAAGTCATCCAAACTAAGAATATTGTCGTGAATGTGTTTTCAGCAACAGCGTGGCATTGGGGGGATGGCTGACCTTCAGCCACTGCTCTGCCTGCTCCTTGCTCTGCAGCCCCAGCACGATGGCCTCCCCTCCTAAAGGAATGATCTTCAGCTTGTGCTCTTTTCTCTTCACCTGCTTTTCCTTGTAGACCACGCTGCAGCCCAACAGACTCACATCCAGCAGGGGGGTCTGCTCCTTGGAGCTTTTGTAGCACTGAGAGGAGGAAATCAGTGATTGCAGTTTATTTAGCAGGTTTACTGGATGCAGAAACACAATATTCAGGTGGATTATAAATAGTTTCCAGTATCTCAAAAAAAGTTTTATATCAAGCGAATTTTTATTTTTTTTTTTAAAGCTGGCATGGAGGGCTTTCTCATCATTGTCAGCTCAGAATCCAAATACGTTGAGGCCTTATTTTGTTATCCTCCTTAAAATTAGGACATATAAGCAAAATCTACCCTTTACAAAAGTGCTCTGCTTGTGGCCATAGTTGCTGTACAGAAAAACCTGATTGTTACACACCAGCAGGCGATGTTCTTTGATGACACACAGCTGCTTGGCCCACTGGCCCAGCCACTTCTTCCTCCACAGGAAGGCGCAGATCCTCGCGTCCTTCATCAGCTCGATAGACGCCTCAGCTGATGGCCACTGGTGCTGAGTTGACTTTCCTCTGGTCGCCTCCTCCTCGTCGTAGGACTCGTATGAGCTGCTAACTGCCTCCCCGTCATCTACACAAAAACCAAAACAACGTCATCACTGAGTAAGTTAAATAGTTTGTTCCTTACTCCAAACAAAAATAAGTAAATATGCAGATGAACATTCGTAATCGTTTCTTTACATTAAGGATCTAGTTCATGCTGCACCACCGAACGGTTAAAGCCTCCAATGACGGCAAGGCCAAGGCATGCAGAACACACACACACACACACACACACACAGGCACACACACACAGGTCCTCTGTGATAGCGAGGTAGCTACCCCTGGTTATAACAGCATAGACCACACTGTCAGAGCTCTGCACTCGCATCCTCGGCCCTGAGAGGAGGGCGAAACGGTGCAGATCTACACAGCAGAGGAGGAAAATGAAGGAAAGAGGAAATAAGAGGAAATGACACAAAAGAAGCTCTTGTCAGAAACATTTCCCTTTATGCAGCTCGAGGTACAATCCCCCGTCAGGTGTGACATTTGAGCAAATAATATGTTACCTAAAGCAAAATGCAGAGGCATGCTCACGGTTTGTTGCCTGTGTTATCTGATGGTGTGTGAAACCACTGTTGTCTGTTTGTGGTTAGCACCCCGGGTCTTATAATATGAAACATGACATGGACTTCCTACCGTTAATTGTCTCCTCGTAGGGCTGAGCCTCCTCGTAGTAACTCTCTGATGCGTCCGTACAGGCTGGAGCAGGAAGGGGGGGCAAGGGGAACGGCTCCCGACCTACCACACTCTGAGAGACGAGAGAATGAAAAGGGGCGACGGATTAAAACAGTCACTCACACGCTCTTTTTACGTTTCCTAACCAGGACATGGGGTTGACTGAACCATCACTTCAGGATCATGCAGCCAGTCTACATCTCACCCAGTTTGCCTTCAAAGAGCACGTGTGATCGTGGAAAAGACAGAGAACACGTATTTATACTGTGAATATGTGCGGCCCAGTGGCTGAAAGTCAGCAGTCTGGCCTCACTTCTTCTTTCGCTCCCACCTCTTGTGTGGTAAAGACTCTCTGTCTGCGCCTCCCCACGCTGCTGGAAACCACCAGCTCTGTGCTGAGTGGCTGTGAAATAAGTCTCAGGGTCTCTTGAAACTGTCTTTTCTCATCTATTCCCACCGCTGATATCAACGAGCTGTCTGTATTTCCTGCAAGGTGCTCACATTGGACGCGAGATCACAAATATAAGCCTTAAGCAGCGGAGTGCAACTCCTCTGAGGAAAAGTGTCATCTCACAGTGTCTTGCAGTGAAATTAAAGGGAAAGCAGACAGTAATATGTTTTGTATGGGGGATAGCAGCCTGTTTTGTTCTTTAGGGGTAAAGTTAGTGGTTTAGTGTTAAACTAATCATATTTCTGTCTGTTTGTAGGAAAACATCATAAAATGATCATTTATGATGTGGGCAGCTACATTAGACACAGACCCAGTAAACAAGGACTCCCCTGCATCTGAGCTCGGTTCCCACCATGTCACATCAGTCAACTAAGACATTTTCCCGTAACGCGCAGCAGACGCACTAAGCTGCCATAATAAGTGGCGTCATGTCACGGCCCGCATGCAGCCGTAGTGACGAGGACTTTGTTTGCGACCAGTCTGCGTGCCAGAACGTGGAGGGAAGCGTCAGCGGAGATGTTATCACCGTGGTTTGAGCAGGGTAACATCAGTTATACATTACAGTGCGAGTCTCAGATTGTCAGATTGCAATGTGAATTATCGTGCGACCATAAGAGCTTCCATGTATGAAGAGCACAAAACCAAGCCATTTCAGAGGATTGTCAACATTTTTCTTGTCATGTTATGTCTTTTAATATTTGGATTTAAGTGGCATTTTCAGTTACTGTTAAAGGGAACATCTGACATCATATGACCCCTGATCTAAGAGCGACAGCTTCGAAAGCTCAGGGGCTGACAGGGGCTTTCTTAAGAAATAAATATCCTTCTGAGGAAATGACTACAAAGTGTGTAGCATGCACACACACAGCACTACCAGTAAAAACCAGCAGTCCAGGCATCTGCTATTAATTAAAACAAAGAGCCAGGCATTCCAGAGCAGCAGCAGCCCCCTACGCCGCCTACTCGCCCTTATCGCTAACGTTTTCTCTCCCCATTCACTCATCTTCAAAAACCTTCATCTGTCAGTTGTCTGAGTTCAGCAAAGCCACTAGGAGGCTGACTCCAATCAACCCGGCCCTGACATAAGCGCTGTGGACCTCCACTCTTCACTTCAGCACAGAAACGTGGTGCAGAGGGACTGGATCGAAGAGCCAGAGCATAAATAACAAAGCAAAGAGAGGGTGGCGGAGGAGGAGTAGGGGTGTGGTGGAGGGGCTCAGAGGGAAGAGTGGGAAAAAGAGCCCGAAAAACGACCAGTCAGAGGAACATGGAAAATCCCTGGTTCCCATGCCAAGAATCCGGCACAGCAGAAACACACACACACAAGGAGTGTATCGGAAAGCCTGCTGGGAGCAAAGGAGAAGGTAGTGATAAAAATAATCAGTGCCGCTCAGCTTTGGAAATTCAGATTCAGAACAAGTCTCTGGGTCTTTACTATCTTGTCTCTGCTAGTAAACATGGAATTTATTTGGTTTGAAATTCGCCAGCTACAAGTGGAATGAACAAAGGTTGGACAGAGGGAGTAAATGTCAGCTTGGCGGCTCCATTCGTGAGAATAGATGATTATTTAGATGCATTCAAATAAAGTGGTCTTAAACCAGAGGGATGAAAGGAGGAACCCTGGCATGTATCGCAATCGTAATAAATTCAGCTCGTGCTGCTGCTGGCCAATCATACTGTTAGTACGATAATCACCAGTTGCCGGCAGCCGCATCACCGCTTGCTGTGCGTGTCAACAGTTTCCTTTCCCTGCCTGACGCTTGCGAGTGGGACAGCTGCTATCTATAGTCCAAGTCTATTTTCAGACCATGCGGACAGGACGACATGGGACTCTCACAAACCGTCACTTACCGTCCGGCCCTGGGAAAACATGGCTGTTGGACACTTGAGTCACAAGCTTTATTGTGACTTACGTGCACGTTTGAGTGACCCCGGTTTAAGAGATCATGGAAGCGCCTGAAGGCCCAGCAGTCAAGCAGGACCTTCATGCTGAGAATGCGAGCCTTGATCTAGAGGACCGGGAGCTCCAGGCAGGCTGGGTGAGGGTGAGGGTGGGGGAGAGCTGGTTCGCTGTGGAGCGGGCCTTGCTGGAACGGCACAGCGACTACTTCCGTGCTCTCTTTCAGTCCGGAATGATAGAAAGCCGGCGGGACGAGCTCCACCTGAGAGGCGGAGTGAGCGCCAGGGGTTTCCTCATCGCCCTTGCTGTGTGCAGGGGTGAGAGCCCCACCCTCAGCGAGCCAGATGAGCTCGTGGAAGCTGTGGAGTGCGCCGCCTTCCTGCAGGTCGCGTGTCTGGCGCAGCATCTCTGTGACATTCTGGATTCAGACAACTGCCTCCTGCTTTACCACGCAGCCTCCATCTTTGGGGTGCACACGCTCTTCCACAGCGCCGCTCTGCTTCTTCGTGATGCATTTGAAGACCTGAGGGAAGCAGCCGAGAGTGCGATCCCAGAGGAGCTGATGCGGTATTCCCAGTCCTTGTCTCCTGCTACCTATGTTGCAATAGGTACTCATTCCCCCTCTATGGAGTTGCTGGACGACTCCTTTCGGATTGTTGGTTACCTTGATGAAAAAGAGGGAGAGTGGAAGCATCTGACAAACCTGCCAACGTTCTGCAGCACCTCCATGGCTGGCGTGGCGGTGCTTGACAATCGCCTGTACATCGTAGGGGGAGTTTATGGTTACGGGAAGGACCCAGTGGACAGCAGCTTTTGCTACAACCCTGATGCAGGGGTCTGGACAGCACTTCCAGGTCCCCAGCAACCGAGATATGACTTCACCCTGCTGGGACATGACGGCCGACTCTACGCCATCGGTGGCGAGTTCCAAAAGCGAATCATTTCCACAGCAGAGAGTTTTGACACTGTGAAGGGAGAGTGGACTTTTATTCAGCAGGCCCCGAGGCCAGTAGCGTCTGCAGCTTGTGCCGTTGCAAGACGGAGGGTGTTCGTTTGCTTCTGGAAACCTCCAGACACCACGGACATCTTCGAGTACATACCAGCAAAGGATGAATGGAGACTTGCCACCACAATGATCAGACCTCAAAGCTATGGCCACTGTATGGTAGCCCACAGGGATCATTTGTACGTAATGCGCAACGGACCTTGTGACGACTTCCTGCGCTGTCTAATAGACCGTTATAATATCACAACGGGTCAGTGGACAGCCTTGGCCGGACACTACATTAACAGCAAGGGGGCGCTGTTCACTGCAATGATAAGAGGAGACTCCGTGTTCACGGTCAAGCATATGCTGACTCTTCAATACATCATCACTGAAGACGGATGGAAGCCCTGCAGGCAGATGAAGGGGTTTCCAAAGAGTGGCTCACTGTGGACGTGTTTGCTCAGGCTTCCCAAGATGGGACCAGTTGTGCCCAAGCTGGAAGCGGACGCGAAGGAGGAGGAGCTGTCTGTGCCGGAGGGGTTTGTTGAAGCTGTACCACAACTGTGATGTCGGTGCAAAAGTGAAAAACACTGTATTGCGGAATAAAAGCACAGTCTGGTGATTGTGGAGATTGCAAAGCGGCACCAGTGTTATTCATTTCAGTGCATGCACACAAACATGCTGACACCAAGCATCTGCTCTGATTAGCAACAGCTGCTACTATAGTTTATATTAGAGCAGGCCACCGTGCATGTGCAAGTGTGTGTGAAAGGTTCAAAGGCACTGACGGGATGCTCTAAACCTCTCGTTCCCTGTTTTTCTTGAAGTCACACTGTGAGAGTTCAACATAAAACACAGCTCACGTCCTCGGGTTCGTTACGTGGTGGGAGAAAACATTTCCCACAGCCTCGTGTTTGTGAAATGAAGGGAATTGGTTTCGGTTTGTACGGCCACAGACTGCGTTGCATTCAAAACCAAAGGAGTCCTCTAGCGACGCGTTCGATCATATGTTGTTTTTCGTAATCAAGGTTTGATGCTTTGCTCTTATCGATTTCTCATGACAGTGAAGTCACTTACGCTTCGGGGGACTGGCAGGTCAGGAAGGGTCTTCTGTGGCACAGGAGCGTGTTTTGCTGCTTTTCCATTGACCAAGGCGTCTGATTTGGCATCTAGAAAATAAAAATATAGAGGGAAGTGTCGATATGTTAACTCATGCATTCATACTGATGTTTTGTCAAATTAAGATGAATGACTTACAAATAAACGGCATCATTTAAGTAGCACTGTGCTTTCCAATACTAGCCGTCTACGCTGTTTTCATTGTTCACATATCGCTGCTTCCTGGCATCACTAACCTTCATTTGAACACAGGCCTTTTATTGTTAAATGATTACGACCACACAAATCAAATGGAAGTATCGTATGGCAGCAACAAGCCCACTGTTCAAAACTCCCATGACCAAAGTTGTGGTTTTCAGTGGATTTATCTCGATGGACAATGATTCATTCCCGAACTTACTGGCTTCCCATAATGTCAGACAAGTCTACAAAAACAAATTGAGGTGAGATGTTCAATTATTCAGCAGACAGCAGAAGTAGCAGTTAAACCAAATAAGAAAACCTGAGGAGATAAATCAGGTTTGTTGTTTTTTTCTTTATCTTGTTCTGCTCTGTTCGCCTCTTGGCAGAGCTGAGATGCTGAGTGCTTCTCTGCCAGGATGATTGTCTGGGCCATAGTTGAGTCGACAGAGTTTACTTCTGTCCTGACTTTTCACCTAGTTGCGGCGTGAATACTGATATGTGGATTAACAGCAAAACAAGCGCAGAGCTTTGGCGCCGTCACTTTAAAAACGACATAGTTCTTTACAAATGTTTTTTGCTAATCAACTCATTTTTGAACAACCACGTTGTATTTTCACAACGGTGTCTAAATTCAGTCGTACAACCGCTGATGAAGAAACTCGGCCTGTGTGAAAACAAACCTTGCGGCTGCTCTGTTGCAGCGTATTCTGTATGTTAAGCGTAAGCGCTCGCTCAAACCACATTCTTCATCACTGTCCAAACAAAATAAGTCTCAGACGGTGCAGCTTTACAAAGAAGCTCACAGGACATGGTGGGTGAGAAAAGGGGGGCAACGGGGGAGGAGGTGTGGGTGGTGTGACCGCTCTTCCCGTTCATTCTGAAATCACACCTTTGCCACTTTTGTCCTTCTCTGTAACGACGACTTTGTTCATGTAGATGTACTCCTCGTCGCCATCTGTGTGGAAACAGCAAGAGGTGGTTAACAGCTGACATTTAAGCACGGACACCGTTTTTCTCACCTTGCAAGTGTCACCAGCTAACGGTGTAAATATCCACCACACATATGCTACGTGTAGTAGCTAGAGAAGCTGTCTTCTACAGTGAACAAACACGACGGCAGCTCATCGCTCCGCTCCAGGATGAGGAAAAAAAACAAACCTACATTTTAAAAGTCTGGATTAAAGGGGATTTTCACCCAAACAAGAATCCCATTGTGCAGATAGATGGGGGCATTACTGACACCCACTCTTACCATGGCAGGCATTCATCTCATATTAGTCACCACAGATAGAGCACTGTGTAACGTCTGTCTTTCCAGGTTCTGAAGCTTGTACTAACGAAAACACACAAAGCAGCTTCTGAACGTAGTCCACCTGCAGACGAAACCTACCAGAGGACATTAAAGACACCCTACGCATACGCAGGTCGTCTTCACGTGCAGTAGATAAGCGGACGTGATGAAACCCCGGGTCACATGTCGATGTTTGGCTTTTAGTCGGACTCAACATGGTGAAGTAATTACAAGCTGGCTAAGACATCGCCACATAAACAGTTGAATGAGCGTCTTTCCTCAAACAATAAACCCTGCGGTTCTGCTGTGGAAGGCTCCAGCTGGTCACTGTAACCTGTTATGGGAATTTGCTCCAAGCTGCAGTGCAGTTTTGAGGAAAGCTTTTTAATCAAATCAAACATTTCAGCTGACTAAGAATATACCCTGAGAGGAAGTCAAACAGAACTCTAACTTTGGGCGATACTGCAAAGAAGCTTCTCCTTTGAAATAGATATGAGGTACAACCAAACAGCAGCACAGCGAAACTATGCTTCGCCTCTACAGTGAAAACAGATTTTAGGGGGAACAGAGTTGAAATGTTATTTATAAACCGCTGCTGAAAGGAAGTGAGCATCCCCAGAGGATAAATGTAGCTTCGGAAAAATGATACAGCTTGGAGCCAGGAGAGGAAGTATCGAGAGACGAGTCGAGGAGCTGAGCTTGGAAAAGCACGACTGCTCTGTGAGCAGTTGTGCGACAGACAGAAAGTTGCAGTAAAACGTGAGAGTGAACGCAAAACTGAGACCAGTGGTTTTTAGTCAACGTTGCTTGTGCTGTGCATGAAGCTGAGGTTTTCCAGTTTTACTCATTGTTCCCAATTAATCGCACACCTAGAGGCAGAGGCTTAAATCAGCTTCACACAGTAACTAACAGCAGGCGACGTAAATCACATCAGCCCACCGGCAACTGCCCCGTTTTCATGTTCCGAGAGCCCGATGCGGTGCGCTAGTAAAATAAACCTGTCTTTAGTTGTTTGACAGAATATTTTTGCATGCTTGAAATCGTTCTATTACAAAAGCAAGAGAACTGTGATTGATTTGAGAGCCTGAAGTTAATAGCCACAATCGCTAACACAATAAAAAGATGGAGATCTGGAACAAAATGTAGTTCAGCAACCACAAAGTGATATTAAGATCCCAAATGTAATGGGAAATAAAGACCTGTAAGGGTGTAATTGTTACGCCGTGGTTACTGAGAGTTTAAAATAGCAAAGAAATGGCCGAGTGGGCTGCTGCATAGCTTCTTAGGCCAAACTGCCAACAATATAAGCTCACAGAATTGTGGGAAACGTGGGACATGACCGCATGTTGCCTAAAGGCCCGTTAGTCTCAAAAGCTCTTTCTAAACATCAACCAGTGTAAGTGTCACGTAATCACAGCAAAACAAGGAGAATGCTGGAAAGGGAATGACACGTGACGAGTCTATTCATAAATAAATGTTTCCACGTACAGATAAGCTTACAGTAACTCCTCGATTTCCTGCAGCCTTCATAGGAGGTAAACATCAAGCAGGCCAGATTTTTATCTCTCTCAGGAATGAAAGATGTTCTACAGTAACTCTGTGGTTTCACAATGAACTGGGGACAAGTTGTGTTTTGTTATCAGGGTTTGGAGCATTAACCTTAAAACACACAGTCGCAGTCAAACCTGTTGAGTAGTAGTTTAGAAACTGTTCTCTTCCTGGACTGTATTTAGATCCAACACCTGTTTCCAGACTTTTTGATAGAATCTAGAATTTTATTGTATTCTCTCTTTCTTTCTTTATCATTTCCTACTAAAATGTAAATAAATAAAACAACTGTGCTCTGTTCCTCATACCATTAGACGTACTGTAGCTGTGGAGGAGATCAGCTAGCAAGCCCTTCTGCACGGTGGCGTTCCCACTCAGCGTCTCCTTGTCCAGGACGAGCAGGAAGCGGTGGAGCTCCATCAGGAGCTGGTCCAGCACTGGAAGCACACAGACAGACGAGGTCTCAGAGGTGCAGCAAACTACAAATTCCTCCGCGCTTGAACGTGACTACGTTTCTTGGCATGGAAATATGTAGGAGTGATAAAACAGTGGCTTCAGACCAGGTCTGTCAGAGTTCCCATCGGCAAGAAGCAACAGTGATGTTTCCAGTCAGACATTTTCGGAATATCATGCTTTAATTTATGACAGAGGACGTGGAGTTCAGCTCAAGGCCTTGTCTTTTAACATTGCTTTCAGCTTTGACTTTGTAAGCGAGTTCGTTCTCGCTGTTTGGTCTTTGTGTTTTAAGCTCCAACACAGACTCTGGAGGTTTTTGCTGGCAGCAGCCGGTGACCATTCATTCGCTCGTTTCTCTGATCTAGTCACTATTGACAGTTGCGAGTCAGTTTGGGAGTTGCATGAGTTTAGTGAAAGGTCAAGTCCGGCGGGGGGAGGAGCTTGGGTCACAGTCGGCAGGGCCCCTGCGTGTCTGGGTACGGCCCACACACATCCTTCAGGGGTCAGCGCTGTGTGGGGAGCTCTTTGTGTTCCCTTCACTGTCTCTTGGCCGCATGAATAGGCCCCTTGCTACAGCAGGCCTCAGTGTGTAAGCACTTCACCAGAAGTGGAATAAAGAAGACAGACTTTATTAAAGGAAAAGGTGGAGCACGTACTGGGGGGCGTCCCACTGTTCTTAGACACTGGAATGCATAAAATCCCCCAGAAATGTCATCAGCAGCTTTTTTAGATGTACAGTACCTGGATAGAACAGTAAGGAGGCTAGAAAACATGCAAGTTGAAGTGTAAATAAGCTTTTCAAGGGAAAACGTAATGACTCACCGGTAGATAGATAGATAGTCACAACAACCGAGTTCTTTTTAATCTGGCTTGTATGTTGTTCTGATGAGCATTTTCCACGTTGACATGAAGGGACATGAGTGGGAGGTGTCACCAGCACATTCCCATGGACCTAATACCTTCATGGTAAATGAAGCTTTTCAGACTCCACCTTGTTCCAGTGTTTACGCTGAACTTAGCATCACATGAACTTCACACGTACTGTGAATTACTGGAACCTCACAAAAGTTGTGAGTAATGTTTTTCGACATTACATTGTGAACCTATGCTAGATGGCTGAAACACTGGACTCATCAAGGGAGAGTCAGGACAAAGCCCCCGAAGTAAAAGTGAAAGTATAAAATAGACAAAAAACACCATTTATACTAGAACATCATCTGACACTCATCAAGTGCAGCTCGTCTCCGTCAGGCAGCCCGTTTTAAGTGTCTTCTTCCGGCTCAGGCTGACCACTAACCGAGCCGTGTGAAGTATGCTCGTGGCCTCCACTCCCACGCTTTACAGAAACGTAGCGAAGGAGAGAAAGGTCTGCAAAAGGAGGTGTCAGACGGCGGAAGGACGACGAGCGGCGTGCTCAGAGGCGCTGCAGGCTGGGTGGGTCGTAGCAACGTACGCTCAGAGGCCCAGTGTGACGGACCCTCATTTGTAAAAACGAGGCTGGTTTGAAACCCACGGGAGGTAAAGTAATTAAAAAGCAGTTTGTCTCTCTGGTGCAAATGCAACCGCAGCGATTAAAACAACACACACTTGCTCGTAGTATTTCTACTACTTGTTTAGCCTGCTCAGTATGAATCTAAACATTTTTCCAGCTTCCCCTCCTTGTGTGTTTGCACAGATTGACTCAGATGGCCTTTTGGATTGGGGGACCCTGGGAAACTGAGTCAGCTGACAGAACAGGGAGGTCTGTAGCAGGCTGTCTCTGAGGGCTACAGGTTGGCCCAGTGCCCACTCCACATCCAGCAACCGACTGAATAAACAACTCACTTCTGCACAACGGCCAGAAGTAAAACATCAGGCAGAGCAGTACAGAATACTGCTGTATCTAAAGATCCACTTTGAGATAACATTCTGGACTGTGCATGCTCTCTGCAGCGTCATTTGTAGCCACACTGAGGCCTTCTATCAGCGGTTGTGCGCCTGTTACCTCGTCAGACGCTGGCTGTGGTTGAGAGAGAAAGTCTGAAGAAGAAGAATGGTGTCTGAAATCTTTTTATCAGCCTTCCAAAAATAATCACCAGCATCTATCAACGTCTCGCACGCATGTCTCTCTGTGCGCCCATCTGTTCATCTGGACTGCAAATGCTGTGTTGGTTTTAATCGTTACCAGCCATCTAGCCCAGCTGCTAAGCTCCTGTCCTCTGAGGAAGAAGATGACAACATGAGGTTAACCATTTACGAAACTGAAATTGTTTGCGCATCTTATGGGAGATAGAAGAGCGATAAGCCAGTAGACCAAATAGGGTTGAAAAGGTCAAAAGCGTTTCTAGGTAAATGCTTTTTAAAGAACGTGAATGTGTCCCACTACTGTGAACAAAGTTTGAACAAATCTTCTGAACAAGAGGGTCTTGTCAGGATCCTGGCAACGTTTTGTTTTCTGAGTAGCTCACGGCTCTGAAGCTACACTGATGGTTTTATTAAATCAGAGAGGCAGGCGTGACCTGTCCATCAGGCTCCTTCCAGGTTAAATGAGGCGTTTTGACAAGTTGGTCTAAACGTAATTATTAATGAATTAGTTTTCCTCTGAGCAGCTTAAACAACCTCAGTTTTTACTACTTTACTAATCAAACTGGACACGTTTTCATTTTTCCTCTCATCTACTGTACAGACACCATCTCCCTCCGTAGATCAAAGCAGCTCCTCAAATCCTCGCACATCAATTCACGCTCATGGAAATATCCCGTTTTTTTACTTATGCAATATTTGTGCTGCTTTCAAGCATGTTTATAACTTTGATCGGTGGTGAAAAGGCTGAAATGGCTGAAGAACACAAAGGCAAGAGGAAAAGTGTGATTTCAATATTGCTTCGAGCTGGTGATGCAACGAAGGCTTCTCAAATGCAAGCTGGCCCTGCTTGGTCAGCCTGAAGCGGCTGCTTGAGGTCACTTCCTTAACGCTCTTATTTCGGGATGTGGTGCAGATGTTGAGAACAGTCACACTCGTGCGCACTTCGCTCTGTTAAGCATTGAGCCTTTATCTACCAGGTCTGTGTGGCTTTTTCTCATGGCTTTATTTTTTCACCCATGCACCTTTGCCCCCACCTGCTGAGCATCTTTCTCACCCTTAAACTCCGCCAGTGACTTCATGAAGTCGTCCTGCTGATCCACTGAGGTCATTTTTTGTGACTACTTTTATGATTTGATCTCAGTCAAAGTAAGTTTCCGGTGCTAATGAGATGCCCAGAGACGCAGCTATAACCAGTAGTTATTCATCTCACACACATATACATGCCCAGTATATACTATAGTCTTTTAACATTACAGAGATTATGCTGCAGATTATTTGAATTCTGTCTCATCTAGATTCTCGCTGTCAACATTTTGTGTTTTTCTATTCTTTTAAACATGAAAGTAACTCTGACAGAGAACGGCTGATGGGAACCATACTGTGCTTGAAATGACAGCTGGGTGTTTGTGTACATATAAGATATTTGACCCAGTTTTTGTCAGATGCTTCACGTCACCGTTTGACAGCTGCATTGTCCATGGCCTCTAATGGTACGGCAGTAAGCCCATGTAGGCTGGGTAAAAAACTTATTTTCATTTACACTTACAAGCACTTACACATAAGCTTCAAGGCAACTGATGATTGTAAAAGCTAGTGGAACAAAGGGAAATGATATAATGAGATCCCCACCTCAAAGGGAAGTGGAGCCGTAAAGGAGAATAGGAACCAGTGAGCAAACAGCCCAGTGAAGTATAAGCGGAGCTTGTCAGTCGATCATAGATTGACTCTGCTGCTTCAGTACACTGGACAATCAAACTTCATAGGAAGGAGCCACGTACAGTAAGATCGGTTTGTTCCAGACTGGTCTTGCTGTGGTAGAGTGGCAGATAATTGGCTGATGGCGAGGCCCGAACAAGGGTTTGAATATTTGACTGATTGGTGTTGGGGGCTATTGGCCAGCAGTGATCTGCCTCGTGCAGCATGCAGCGCTCAGCTCCGAGGCGGAGACTTGGTGGACATGGTCGGATTGATTCAAGCTGTGTTGTGGCATTGTTGTCATAGAAACATGAGTTAAAAAAAACGGGTGTCACCTTGAGAATTTAAAAAGTGGGTCCAATGTGTCTGACAGCAACACTGAAGTGAAGTTGGAGAGAAGTGGACAACGTGACAAGTGATAAGAGGAAAGTGAAGAGATAAGAGCTTCAACAGTCTTGTAAATGCACAGATCTGCTTCTTACGTTATGTCAACATTCTGCTGACTTTAAAACGCCCTCACCTGGGTCAAGTAAAGGCCTGGACTATGATGAAAGTTTGCAAATAGTGTTATTGTGGATTTATCTGCAACAAGCTGTTAAACTAAAGACTTTAGCCCTAGAAACAGTAAAAATCGACCAGTAAAACACAGGCTCTGTGTAAAGAAACCTTGAACATGGTTTATTATTGTCATTTTGAATTGAACTGTTCCCCATCTCCATCACTTCCTACACAGCTTCAGGTAGACAACTGAGTCGCGACCAGAGGAGCTGGCTAACGTATCATTACTGCAACGCACACGTCTGTGATTGGCTAATTACACTGCACTTGACCTTAATGAGCTTCAGAACGAGTGTTCGTGCCCTGAGGAGGAGCTTGAGGGCTGATTTCGGCTGAAGGGCCCTGTTAACATCACAGCAGTGTGATGCATTGTTTTGACACATCCTCAAAACAAATTATTTCCTGGTTGTTTGTCGGTTTTTGCCTGACATCCCAAAATTAAACACTGGATTTTTATGTTGTCTAACCTATATATATATTTATTCTTTTTCCCAGTACTAAATTATTGACCCTGTTGCTAATTCCCAATTAAATGGACAATGTTTGATCACTGGATAGTTCTGTAACTGACAGTAGCTGGCAACGTCCTGAGCTGTAGATCTAGGTTTTACCTTTTACAAAGGGACGACTGAAGACAGAAGCCACTTATAAAGTTTACTTCTTCAAGTTTCTCCTCTTTCATCTTTTCCTCTGCCACAACAACTGAATCCTCCGTTACTTCTGCTTCATCTGTCCCAACGTTCCTCCCCTTTTTCCAGCTTTTCTTTAGATCTGTGCTGTCTAACTTATATCAAGCCTTACTGCTTGGCCTTTTGGGAAAACAAGCACTTTTTGTAGTTGAAATATGCAAATGAGCTTGAAAATCCAAGTAGATCTTTACAGAAAGGCTCCTGGTCTGCTTGAGCAACTTCCCCTTGATTAGGATGCAGTGAATGTTACTGTCGTCTCTGCAGATAAAGGCTTGAACTGAAGGCTCAACGCTTTGGCCTAAAGGCACGATGACATGAGGTTTGCGTGGGAGACAGAGCAAAGGTATTTGTAAAAGCTTTCTCCTAAGAGCTTGCTAACACATTAGCAGTGCCATCGTCTATTTTTCGTATACACTCGCATTGTCATTCCAGATCAGTTCCAAACATCCTTAGTTCAATCCTCCCAAGTGACTGGTTCCACCTCCGCCTCTTAAAGCAGCTCCCTGCCTGCATCCCTCCTCCAAAAACTTTTTTTTTGTTGTGCAACAGGATGTTTAAATATTCTGAGGTGTGTGATATGTCAGTGTCTGTAGAGTCTGTTTCACCCCAAAGGGCATTAAGCGCCAGTCACTTTCCAACTCAGATATGCAAAGTAATGACATACAGATGCATATCGAAGTGAAAGTGATGCTTTACAAGCCTCTGCAGTCTTGGTTTGTCGAGAAATAAATAGAAAGACTAAAACCAGCTGCTGACAAATAAAAGCTAACTAGCAAGCAGCCTCAGAGTCACCCACTTAAAAGCGTCCCTGCTTAGTTATTACCCCATGCAGAAGTAGCTCCAGGGAGAGAAAGACCATACTGTGCATGTGTGTATGATTACGAATAAGCTCCTGATGTCTTGTTCCAAGTACCTGTTCCTTCACAGGAGCACCTATTGGGGTTAAACACAGTGGAGGTCTGATCCAGGGCCGCTGCGTCCAATGAAAAGGCTTTGTTTGATGTGCTGAGAACGCACACGAGTGAGACCCAGAGGGTGAAACGCGCTGAACTCACAGGGAGCACCCCGCTGCCGCCAAGCAGGAAGACCGTCTTCCTTTTCATCATTTTTATAGCCCAGTCCAGCTTCCTACTCCGCTCGCTACCCCGCCGGCGAGTACAGCCCACGAGACACATGCAAGCGAACCGACAGACCCCATGCCGGCCCTGATGGCCTACACCTGAATAGCTCGCCTCTGCTGAGTTTAAGCAAAGTCAAACACGCTAAACCCCGATCTTCAGTCAGTCATCAGTGTGGCCTGAAAATGACAAGAGGGAGCTTCCATCTTTTACGCATTTTGAAGATTCATTCAAACTCAGTAGCTCCCCGTGTCTCTGCGGATTCACAAACGTAGATCAATGCTCCTGTCGCTCCGCTTCCATTTGTCTTGCATTTTATTTCGGCAGTGATCACATAACCAGATCATTGTTGAAGAAAACACCTGACGCCGGAGGCAAGAAAAAGATCCCAGATCCCATCGCTTTCCCTGGCAAAACCCTGCTGCACGGAACCAGAGGACTGCACAGTGGAATATTCACTCCCCATAAACAATCAAATCCATAATAACATGGAGAGCAAATCAAGCAAGACTGTGATGTGGAAGGCAGAGAAAAGGAGACAACAAATGCCGGAGAGCGCTTTGATAAACAAACAAACAAACAATTGTATGCTTCCATCCTGGTTATGGTGATATTTACAGGAAAAAGCATGTGATTGACTCGTTGTCATTAATGTGTCGGCTGGACACATTTGGACAAAGCCAAAGTGTAAACAAAGCTGTGTGTTTGTCACTACATGACTGAAGCAATAGCATTAGGACTGTGACTCATTCAGTGATTAAACATGAAACACTGCTTATCTCCCGTCAGTGCTGCTGATTTACATCCTCTACTGTTGACAGCGATTTTCAAACGTGTTCCGTCCTGTCTGTTCACTAATTTGATCCCCGTCCAACAAAGTGTGAGAAGCTGAAGCTTTTCGCAGGGGTGAAACCTGTACGAGTCTGGTTTGAGAATCGAGAATTCTAAACAATGCCTGGCCTTGTTGTTGGCTTTCACAGATTTTCCCAGGTTTCCCTTTACTGTACCCCCTCCGCTCTCTGCCTGTGGCTGTTAGTATCTTATTTGGTGTCCTGGTGCTGCTGCACACAGCTGCCAAAAGAGGACAGCCCAGTCCTCGTTTCCCCGCTGCACACCAGCTCCCAGCAGCTGTAGCTTTCCTTTCACTGCAGCCTCACTGTGCAGCTCTCACTCACTTCACTTATGGTTATTTATTCCAGGAAACACTTCTGACTTGTGAACCGCTCCTCTCCAACCTCTCTCTGATTAGTTTGTTGTCACATTGTTTTTTCTGATAAATGAATTAACTTGTTGTTTCAGCACTTCATACGACTGGTACTGCTGATGAGTAAAGTAATGAACACATGCCAACCCAAAGCCTCCAATGCTAATGAAAATCCTCTCAGAGGAAAAATGCCACCGCGTTCAGCTGCTTGCAACACTCACTATTTACTCTAAGGGAGCCAAACTAGTGTGGGAGTTAATGGCCTGGGTTGTCTAGTCAGCTGGAGGACGGGAATGCAAGATTGTGCCGATTCCATTCCAGTTTGACTCGTCGCCACTGTTTTCATTGTCCAGCAAGTTGTTTCGCCCAGTAGCTGCCAGACCAGTAAGACTGGGAGGCTTTGATAGTTTGATGTTTCTCATGCAGTACATTTATGGGTCAACACATCTTCTTTAGCGCCTCAGACAACCAGGTGAGGTGCAACTCGTGGTCTGTCAAGACACTGTTAAATCCCAGCGTTTCAAACTCTTTCTGTCAATCAGGAAGTATTAAATGACCTTGCTCATCCCTCATGGACAAATAACCACAGGAATTTGGGGAATGCTGTGAGAACAATGTTGCTGCTATTGGAATTCATCAGCCACCACAGTGTAAACTACTTTATACAGCCCACTTGAAACAGAGTTGTTCAGGGACAAGCCACACATCTTCGTATTGTTGCTGAAATAGGATGCATTCGACTCAGAGAACTTTGAGTTTGGCGGGTGTCTCTGCACATTGCCCAAAAGTTAAAGCCGCTGCGTTTACAAGACAGTCTTGTATGTTCTAGCAACCTAAAGGATCCGTGATGATGTTTATTATTATTATTATTATTATTAGTAGTAGTAGTATTAATGCCAGGTGACCTGTGTGATGTCAGGCACTTTCTCTGGTCACTATAAACTAGGTCACTATAAAACATTATGTGAATCCCAAATGTTAAAACCCCCAAACATTAGAACGTGTTTCCGGGGGCTGGAAGCTGAAGATGAACAGATGTGACTTATAAATCATCTCGACACGCGAACGAAGCAGAGACTTTAATGAAATGCTTGTAAAAAGCTTCACAGCGACTCGTGGTCAGCGTGACAGCCGAGAAGTGAGCAGCTGTGTCTCATGTTATTGACACAAAGTTCAGAAATCCCCTCTCTTACCTTTGTGCTTCTCCATTGCCTCGCGCGCACGCTCGCAGTTTCACCTTCTCTCCCTCTCTTTCCTCCACGCGTACAACCCGAACAATCCCAGGACTTGACTGACAACGTCTCTGAGTGATGGGACAGCAAGGAAGTTTGCGCGGAATGACGCGTTCAGCAGTAGACGCGGACGGACCGAGCTGTGACGGAGCAACTGCGCTCTCCTCTTCTTCCTCCTAATCCGCTGTGCGCACCGCCTCCCACTCCGCAGCATCCAGACTGTCTGCAGCTGAAACCTAAGTAAGGACCCCCAGTGTCAGTCAGACATTCTAGGACACTAATGGTGTTTAGAAACGACACGTGGTGCGTGCTCTGCTATAAATCTGCACATTTTGGTTTTGCGATAATTAAACATATAAATCATGCGTAAATAAAACCCAAAGCTGATAGTTAACATCTATGGTGATTGAGCTTTGTTGTGCTTTTAGAGGCACTGCTTTCTCTCTCGCACCAGAGAAGTGAGGCTCCCTGTCTAAACAACCGCACACCCCTGTGGGAGAGCCGTGACCGGGTGGAGGTATGAGAGGAATGTAAAGCGCACCATTCTCCAGAAAATGGATAAAACGCATGTAGGCCGTCTCAGGGCTTTGTGTTTAGGCTCCACCTGGCTGCGTGCGCTTGGGCATAGCACGCTTACGCACGTGTTGATGACTGGATGCTGCGGTCGAGAAATAAAGAATAATTATGGGCTGAGAGGCAGAAGACCAGAGCACCACCGTCCTTAGAGCCGTGGTTTGTCCTGCTGGGTGCTGGGTAATCACACGCTTTCTCTAAGCTGACTGCAGCGGACAGAGAAGTGGGTGGAGGCTGCCTTGAAATACCACCTCATAAACAGCAACAGATGATGTCATCAAGTCACGGTGTTTGGAGTAATTAATGATCATGTAAAATGCTTAAAGACTTTCAACTCTTTTATGCGTTAGTTGTATTATTATTAATGTACAGTAAGTAGAATTTACTCTGCCATGTCTGCTCTATCTGCTTCAGTTGTTTGAAAACGTTTTAACTTCAGATGATGTCATCAGGGCAGGGTGTAACTTGGATGACCTACTCTTTCAGTTTCCCTCAAGATGGCGTCATCTGTTTCTTTATGATTTACAGGCAAAATGAAAAACCCAATTTCTGCATTTTCTGCACAGTGACGTTAAGAACAACATTTTACTGTCTCCATCACTGAATGGACCCTGGAAGTGAATGTAAACGTGGATTTGAAATTGAATTTTTCCAAAGCCTTGTTTCCCAGGCCAAGAATGAAGTTGCTGGTCAATGTTTTATTTTTATTGTAATAAGCGAATGCATGAATAAAATGTGCACTTGTTTCATCCTCTTTTGGGGCAAATCACAATGTAGTGTAATTATTACGATCGGCTCCAAGCCTTGAACTTCACTTCAGACAGGCCAGTAAAAGTCAACAGATGACGTATGTTTCTTCTAGACTTTGTCATACGGCCTTGAATGGTTCAGACCATGGTGGTCTGGCCTTTCTCTCCTCCACTCATGCCTTGTCTGTCTGTCCACAGTAAAAGAAGTGTCTGATTAATCCAGCAGTGGAATTCCTAGTGTGCAGCAGACGTGTGGATGCCCCGCGCTGCGCTGGAGGCGTCAGGTCCTCCGCTTTCAACTGGGACAACTCAGTCCCAGTTTATGTGTGTGACATGTATATGTATGAATGTGTGACACAAAAGGTGCTAAAAGTGGCTCAGACTGCAGACTGAGCTGCTCTCTTTTCTGCTGCTCTTGTGCTGCTTCTTACCTTTACTTGTGGGACTTTCCACAGAAAGTCAAATCCCCCGACTCTGTGGTTCCTCCCTGTTGTTTTAGGAACATTTAGATCAAGAATGAGCGCTGCCTTCAGACACACTACACCTTGGAAAGATTTCCCTGCACCCCAGAGGTGTGTGCACCTGACTAAACGTCAACAGCTCTCCTGTGGCTTAAGTAGAAGACTGTTAAATCATTGTGCAATAATATTTTTTTTAGTTCAAGTGTGATTGGGTTCACAATATCCTCTGTGGCCACCAATTTCAACCTGTAGTGCTTTGCATTTAACGTGTTTGCAGATGACTCATGTGAAGGCTGAGAAAACCTTGAGGCGATAGCTTCAATCTTCAATCGTGGGTTTTGTTTGGGGACCACTGAGCTGGATTTTGACCTAAATCTACTTTCTTTGGAAACTAACACAAGGAGGTTAATACATTACATCAGCTGAAGACTTAACACGGGGACCTGTCAATCTCCAAGTTCCTAGCCTACATGCAGTCTGCCAGCAGGTTGCTCACAGTCTCAGGTCATTCAGCTTTAACCTTGTACCGACTGCAGACAAAACTAAGACTAAAACTATTGTTTTGTTTCTAATCATGTAAAAATCACGCATTGCTGACATTGTGGCAACTCAGTGGAAGTAAATGTATGTTGACTTGATGCATGGCTTTCCTGCAGGTAATACTGAGGTTTCATGTCAGATAAAGTGCTGCCACCTTGTTAAATGTTCCTGATTACTTGTTGCACATAAAGCACTGACACATCCCTGTAGTCCTGAGATGTGTGCTTTTCCCCCCTTGGCACAGCTAAACCATAAGGCTGTGGGCTCATGCACGTCCTTGTACATCACTGTGCAACATTGCCACCTGCAGGTGAAAATGTAAAAGTGTGTCTGTAAAAGCTGCATCAAAACGTCCCACACAACATAATGTACTATATTAAAACGCAATAAAAAAAAAAGAAATTTTCCGGGATGTGTTGTTATGTTTGTTTCGTCAACATTATCCTTCCACTTGTCCTACAGCTTGTCGGTGCTGAAAGCAAGCCTGCTGCCATGGCAACCTGCACAACACACATGCTCTGATCTTAGGGGTTTAATCATACTGGGCTCCATCTGCCCGTGAGTCACCATCTCTCCAACAGAAAAAACCCACCAGCGCTGCTGCGTCACTTTCTGTCAGACATCAAGTCTGGTCAAACAAAGTGCTTTCTCTCAGAGACCTACTGCTCACAATGAGCCTCCTCAAGGGTATGAATCCTACCAGATGGTGTTAATAAACACTTGCCAGTCCTCGACCTTTTGAAATAGTTTTAATCAGTCAAAATTCTTGAGACCAACACCACAAGGAAGATAAAAACACTGTTGATTCTGCAGGACTCTTTGACATCAACCAAACATTGTTGGCAGCTTTCACCACCGCTGTTACTTTTCCTTAAGGACCAATAGTACAAGATGAAGAAATGTGTGACAGATAACGCTTTAGTTTTGATCTCACAAATCACATTAACTTGTGTGATGATTTCTGAACTGTCTAGTCTTTACTGCCCTTATTTGTTGCTGTATACGACTCTGTGCACTGCTTTTACCAACAACCAAACAAACATTTGTCCGTTGATAACGTTCTCAGTAGCTGAATGTTGGGCCTAAAACGTCCCAACGCGCACACAGAGCTCTTTAAAATGCCGCATTGGACCCGGCGCTGGCTTTTCGACACTGTACCTTTATAAAGACGCGGCCGCCAGTGCGCATGCGCCCAGTGTGTTTAGTTTTCTCCAACCTGAGGCGCCGTGTAGCGTCGCTGCGCTAACGCTAGTTGTTGTCATGTCTCCACGCTAAAGGCAACGGGGCTTCCCCCTCTAAGGACGCTACACACCGCCGACAGCGACGTCTACGTCTGGAGCTGCTGAGGCTAACGCAGGAAATGACAAGCGGGGTCCAGAGCAGCCCGAAGTGGCCGAATGCCGCCAGTCGGTGGGAATAGCCAGGTCCCACATCACACCTCATCCATGTTGACTGCCGCAGCCTCGGCGCTGGCTCCGGGGCTCCGAGCACCGCAGCCTCATTGTTCTCCCGCGGACGAGCTCCGGCTGGACTGAGCGCTTCACGGGCGCACGTCCGTGTGTTGCGGCGAACGTCCTCGTTCTCTCCTGGCGTGTTTACGCGTTAAAATGGCTGCTGGAAGAGAATGGTCCTGAATCCGAGCTGTAACGTCACGTTACTTAGCAGCGGCCAAATTGCAAATAAGCTAAACAGGCTAACGAGCGGAGTATTAGCCGTTTATTCACAGGCTCTAGTCGATGCTGGGGTTTCCAAGAAGAGGTCGGGTGAAGGGAAATGCTCCCTCTCCACATCTATGCATGCGGCTAACCACTAAAACACTGCTTAAAATAGCCCTTTCTTCTGTCCTCCAAAGCTTTACAGCAGGCTTAGCTAGCGTTAAGCCTTCATCCGAGTATGCACGACACTAAACGAATATGCAGGACTTCTTTGTTATAACTGAAACAGCCTGAGTGTCCGAGCCTTTTTTTCCGTCAAAGCAGACCTTAAAGGCCCCGATGTTTGACTCCGAGCTGGAGGAAAAAAACATGGATCCTGGGGGGAAACGCGACACGGAACTCGTTGTTTTTGGACCCGGTCTAACGCGAGGCATCAACAGATACTTGGTGGTTTATGCCTTGTTTTACTTTGTGCTCGTCACTCACGCCTCTCCGGCGAAACCGTGTGACAAGAACTGTCTGTCTGGAAAATGCATCAACGGATCCTGCATCTGTGACCGAGGATGGGTCGGAGATCAGTGCCAGCACTGCCAGGGGAGGTTCAAGTAAGTGGATCCGCACTAAATCCTCTCACACTATTTCATCCTTTTTAACTATGGTCGGGGTTTTCACTTCTTAGCCAGCCAGAAGATGTTTGCATCACTTTTATGACCCAGCTGTTTTCCATCAAAGGACACCCCTGACATGTAGACAGTGAAGCCTAAACGCTGTTCTTGAATGGGATGGCACCTCTGCACAGCTCTTAAAAGACTCAGGTGTGACTGCATTATGCCTGAAAGTGTCTGGGTAAATCCAGCATGAGGCACAGATTCAATTTTATTCAGCCAGCTGCTGGATCATTAGCACATCGTTTGGTGAAAGTGTTTTACTTGGCTTGTGTCCCTCAGTTTGTTGTTTGTACTTTATCCGCATTACTTCAAGCTAGAGAGTAAATAATTAACCACATGTCTGATGCTTAGCTTCTGTAAAGCTGTATTTAAGCATTGTTTCATGTTCTCCCCCACACAAGAAAGCGATGTCCAACATGTGTGACAGCTTTCATATTTACTACCCGATGCGTTTACGCTGGCTCTGAATTTTCTAGATTAATTTCACATTTATGAGAGGAAGTAAATCTGCGTACTGCGAACTGTGAGTGTGCCCCGTGGTCTTTAAGAGGCTACAATACACCACTGTTGTTCTTTAAATGGAAGAATCAGTTCATTGATAAGCACGTATAAGGACAAAGACAACCCTCAAATGAAGCTCTGGGATGTGGGCGGAAATCATTAGTACTAAAAGAAAAGCGGGAGAAACTATGTCAACAATGAGTAGTTTATATAGTCTGACTGAATGAATTATTACATGATAACAATAACAGTCTTGACGGGAGCATCTAATGGCCATTCAGTCCACCTCAGGTAGACCCTGTGCTGTCTTGATCACAGTAATTATCATGCACCGCTTCACCAAGAGTCTTTTGAGTGAGTGAAGTCACTTTATTTATGCTGGTTATACACAATCACTTCCACATTGCTACACAGCACCATTACAAGTTTTTCTTACTTCATAACAAGTGTAGAATCCTGCAGTCAAAGTTTAAATAGCGAAGTTCATGCTTTTGGTTACTTGTATTTCACTATTGATGTAAAAAGTGGCAGATACATGCAAATTCCTGATCTACTGTTGTACATGGTTTTGTCCAGCAAGAAAAAAATGCATCATTCTTGAATTTCTGCACAGCTGGAACTCATTACAGTTTGCATGCAGCAGAAAACAAAAAAGCTCAAGCTCAATGGCCTATCTAACTACAACTTAACTTTGTTTAGGGAAACTCAAGCCTGTAGGTTCACTTCAAGGGCACTTATTAAATTACAAGCTTTTGTGACATGAGGAAAGAACAAAACTGTGTCAGGAAATATTTCGAGGTACATGTCATGATTAAATCGTATGGCTTGCGCTGTCTTTGTGTAATTGCAACCCATTTTTTTTCCATTATCCTTTAAGAAAACTCTGATATGAAAGTGAGCTCTTGTCATGCTGTGCATCAAAAACAGACATGAGCATTAAAGGGAATGATTTGGTTCCTGTGTTCCTCAGAACACCCGCAAGAGTGAAGTTTGCCAAGTCAGAAATCAAATAACCATGGCTGCAGTCTTTCTGTGGGTTCACGAAAAAAAGAACTGATAAATGCTCATTGAGCAGTTTCACCAGGAATTTTTATCAAAGTACAATCTGTTGCAATCCAGAAAATGTGTCGCTGTGTTAAAGAATAGCTTAGGTAGGAGCGCACAGTTATAAGGCGTATAACATCTCAAATTTAATGTGATGTAGGACAGTGATGAGTGTTCATTTTGAAGTCATCTGTCTTTGTCACACAGTGCCCTTTTGTTTGAATACATTGCTAAAAATGGTTTCTCCTATCAGACTGAAGACATGGGGAGAAAAGAGGCAAAGGAATCTTTGCAGGAGACTGATTGGATCTTTCGGTTGGCAGGGACTGACCTTCAGATGACTGCCGGCTTTTTGTCTTCTTATCTTGCATCTTGAGAATTGATTGCAGTGTGTCCACTTTAATTGGACACCCAAATTCGCATTAGTGGAGATTTTGTACCAAGGACACTATGGTTCTGCTTATTATAAATAAATTGACACATCTGTGTGTTTTACAAGGGTAATCTATTACTACCGTCCTTTGGGTACTGTTGAGTTTAATCCCACGGTTTAAAAACTTCTCCACCAGGCAGGAATTACTGTCTTTTGGGTCCTAACAGCAAATAAGAAATGTTCTTGTGGTCAAGGATGTTTTCCTGTTTTACAGCTTTAACTTGGGATCTGCAGAAAAACAGCATCCACAGGTTGACCCGAGTATATACTATAGCACCAGCCCTACACTAGCTGAGCAACAGAATAGACTGATGTACAGCAGAGTTTGCCTCTTAAATGAACAATTATCGACCTATCGATCCTATAGGTTAGGATGTTAAGATTTTACAAACTGCTATGCTAATTGTTGCTGCTTCTGTTGTCTTTCAGGTTGACAGAGCCCTCAGGATACCTCACTGATGGTCCAATCAACTACAAGTACAAAACAAAGTGCACCTGGCTCATTGAGGGCTAGTACGTGCTTTTATATATTCGTATATTCTAGTTAATTTCTATTTGTATGTGTGTGCTGAATTACTTTTTTTTTGCTGCAGCCCCAATGCGGTTCTTCGGTTAAGATTTAACCACTTTGCCACAGAATGTAGTTGGGACCATATGTACGTCTATGATGGGGACTCGATTTACGCTCCACTGGTTGCTGTTTTCAGGTGAGAAACTTGACTGACCCACTGAGTGTGCAGTATGTTGTATTGTCTAATTCACTCTTTATTACTGTATCATCTGGTTGCTCAATTTTACGTCAACTGTACTACTACTGTTACAACCAAAAGCTGCACTGAAAATGATGCAGTACATCTGATGCTTTTGTCCACAGCGGTCTGATCGTGCCAGAGATACGAGGAAATGAGACGGTTCCTGAGGTTGAGACGTCTTCAGGCTACGCACTATTACACTTTTTTAGCGACGCTGCCTATAATCTGACAGGATTTGAAATATTTTATTCGTAAGTGTCCTGGCTCTAAATTGGATTTAGGTGGAGAGCCTATTATAGAATATTAGTGCTTGTTCCTAGTTTTTATGCCACTCTCTACATAGTTCAAATTGTCCTGACTGAATGAAAATATTGCTGTGTCCAGGGTCAACTCTTGTCCTAATAATTGCTCTGGCCATGGGAAATGCACGCCTGGGAACTCCGCTGCTAGCAGAGTGTACTGTGAATGTGACAAGTACTGGAAAGGTGAGGCCTGTGACATCCCATACTGCAGGAACAACTGCGGCAGCCCGGATCACGGCTACTGCGATCTCACTGGGGAGAAGCTGTGTGTCTGCAATGACAGCTGGCAAGGTAAGACAGGCTCAGAAATATTTAGATAAATCAGAAGGGCTCAAGTAAGGACACACACAGGATTACACTAACATAACATAACCGTATGTACTAAAGTTACTTTGCTGTTTCAGTAGCGGGAAACAAAAAGGAAATAAGGTGTTGCAACTAACATTCCCGAAAATGACCTGATAGTATCTGACTCATAAACCTATCAGCATAATGGGGCTGCAGCTTGTTTGTGTTTCTGTCTAATGAATCATGGGCAACACACTTTCTCATCACCCTTTCGCCCCTCCCATGTGTGCTGCGAGGGTTACAGAGGTGTAATGAACAATGTGTTAGCAGACAAGTGTGAACAGCTGTGTTGTGTTGTGTCATAATGCTGATTGGGAACATGTCGATAAGCTTTGAGGAAGTGTATCATTATGTGCCTCTAGCTGGAGGGAACCAAATGCTTTCACACAGAATCATTAGGCATTAGCATGTGCTGCATGCACAGCTCCTTGCCTGTCAGCATTCATTAAACGACTGCTGGTGTTTGGTTTCATGAAGGCATGTTTACTCATTAGCTTGTCACTAAATTGGTGTAAAAATAGGTGTCCGATACTGTCAAGCGCTTCCTTTCTTAAAGAGATTTATCTCTGTATATTAAAAAGGCGCCAATATTAGCTGCATTATCCCTCTCATCCTGCCTTGTAGGTCCGGACTGCTCTCTGACTGTACCTTCAACCGAGTCCTTCTGGGTCCTGCCAAGCGTCAAGCCCTTTGGTACATCGCTCGCCAGAGCATCACACAAAACTGTGGTGCAGGAGAAGGTCATGTGGGTTGTGGGCGGGTATACTTTCAACTATACCTCCTTCCAGATGATACTCAAGTAAGTCATAGCATAGCATAACCAGGAAAAATTTCATTGTTTGATAAATGGGAGTAGTTTTCATCCACATGTTGTACATATGTAGGCATTTTATTATATAGATATGAAAGAATGACTATGAAGAGAAAGTTTTTAAGAAAATAACAAGGTATGAGGGATGATTCAGAACTGGCCTCTGTTGTGAGACATGGTCTGGCAGAATTTCATTTGTAGTTCCCTGAGCACATATAATTACGAAATGGGACTCACATATTCTCTTAGCAAAAGTTGTTTCCATCTGCAATAGTCATTTAGAAAATTACCTATGTTTAAAGTGTCTTTTTTTCCCCCTTTAGCTACAACCTGGAGAGCGGCATCTGGAACACAGTCCCTACCAACAGTGGCCCTGTGCCAAGATATGGACACTCACTTGCAACCTACCAGGTAAACGGACATGCACACATTCCCAAACCACTACATTAGGTATATAGGAAACCACAACTGTTGCATAGTCTTATTTGTATGCTATTACCAGCCCTTTTGTATTCTTGACTAACAGTGTTACCAACATTCAAAAACTCAACCCGAACTCAACTCTGTTCCTTTTTCAGGACGATATCTTCATGTTTGGGGGTAAAATGGAGGCCGGCTCAGGGAATGTGACAGATGAGCTGTGGGTGTTTAACATACCTGGTCGGACGTGGCAACGGAGAATCCCTGTAGTCGGCCCGCCGGCCCAGGCTCAGATTTACGCTGTGGAGGGGCACTCAGCCCACTGCGTCCAGCTGGAGAATGGCGAGGTCGTCATGCTCGTTATCTTTGGCTACTCCCCCATCTACAGCTACATTTGCAACATTCAGGAGTACAACCTTAGTGAGTTACAGCTTTTGTGACGAGCAGGAAAGTCAGCTCTCCAGGTCCTTTGCTCCAATTGCATAACATTCATTACATTGCATCTTTCCAGAATCCAACACATGGTTAGTACCTGAAACCAAAGGTGCAGTTCCCCAGGGAGGCTATGGCCACAGCAGCACGTACGACCGTGCCAGCGGCAGCGTGTATGTTCATGGAGGCTACAAGGCACTGCCTGCCAACAAATATGGCCTCGTTGATGACCTCTACCGCTATGAAGTTAACAGTCGGACATGGTAATCACTGCATACACCCACAAATGTCTTTCTTCTTCCAGTTTGTGTGTGTGGCACTGCTTCACATGCTTGTCTGTCATACATATTTTTAGGTTCATCCTGAGAGAGAGTGGCTTTCCACGGTACTTGCACTCAGCTGTGCTTCTTAGCGGCACTTTGCTCATCTTTGGTGGAAACACACACAACGACACGTCACTCAGCAATGGGGCCAAGTGTTTCTCTGCAGACTTCCTTGCCTATGACATAGGTAGGATTTGGATGATTCTTCTAAGTAGTTTGTCAAATTTAAGTGCGACTCACCTGTTATGTATTTGTTGATTTAAAATAATTTTTAAGTCCACCTACTGCAATTACACAGAAATACACAGATTACACAGATACTTCTTCTCTTCTGGAACTGTGTTAATGAAAATACTGTAAAAAAAAAAGTGACACTATGTGTCTAACAATTTGTGTTGTACATTTCCTGCTCTGGTTTTAGCCTGTGATGAGTGGAGGCTCCTTCCTAAACCTGACCTTCACAGGGATGTGAATCGCTTTGGTCACTCTGCTGTGGTCAGCAATGGGTGAGTCTTTTTAATGCACTCACTGCTGAGGCTATATTACACCGAACAGGACGTTCTGTGTTAGGTCACTTTTTATTTATTGCTTTTCTGTTTGAATGATGAAGTTTGTTTTAAAATCACTGCTGCCAGGTAACAAACCATCAGCTTGAAATTCATTTTGTTCCAGATCGTTTACCTTCTGTTCTTGTGTTTTTTTTGCCAGATCCATGTATGTGTTTGGGGGCTTCTCCGGCATGCTTCTCAATGATGTGCTTGTTTACCGACCTCCCAGCTGCCAGGCCTTTTTGGCAGAGGAGGATTGTGTGAAAGCTGGGCCAGGGGTTCGTTGCATCTGGGGCAGAGGCCGCTGTCTCCCCTGGGAACCCAGCATGGCTAATGGAAGCCTCATCCCTGCCTCATTCTGCCCTAGTAAAGCAGGTGAGGAAGACATCCAGGGTTTTGCATGCCTGTCAGAGAGTTTCTAAGTCAAGCAAAGAATAGGTTTTCCTGGTTTTGACTCCTCTTCTCTTATGATATATGTTACTAAATAACTAACGAATCAAGATTTATGACAACAGTCTTTCTAATTTCTATGAATAAACGTCTAAATAAGCATAAGCCTAAAACAGCCAAATCAAAATGCATACATTTATTCTCTGTTGTCCCTTTCCCCTTGTCGTTTTAGTCACAGTGGATGAACGGTGTTTCCGGTTCTCAGACTGTGCCAGTTGTACAGCCAACACCAACGGGTGCCAGTGGTGCGATGACAAGAAGTGCATCTCTGCTTTCAGCAACTGTACTTCTGTGAGTCATCCAACAGGGGGCATCAATGCACTTCTGTCTTGTATTCATATCCCTGACATGCTGTTAGAATAAAATACATGCATAGACAAACAGTGTGACAAACAGAGCTGTGAACATTGGGATGATAAATAGATCACACTAGAAATCCATGGCATCATACATACATTTGTTTTTACTATTCACATGTCTTTATAGATAAACGCTGTCTGACTGATGTTCTGCTTTCAGAATGTCAAAAACTTCACAGAGTGCCCAGTGCGGAACGAGCAGATGTGCAGCAAACTTGCCAACTGCAAGAGCTGTTCGCTGAATCTCAACTGTCAGTGGGACCAGAATCAGTCAGAGTGCCACGCTTTGCCGGGTGAGACCCTGGAGTCAATTTACATACAAACATACGCCACGCATCGTTTGTTTGTCTCTTAGTTTTTTATTGTTGCTGTAAGTTTAGCACATATGTTAATGATCGTGCATGTCATTGTCAAGAGTGAGCAAAATGACAGGAAATATTCACTAACTATGTGGATGATTTTGTGTTTACTGGCATGAATCACTGATCTCATGGGAGGATTTAAACTGATATTCACAGATTTAAACAATTAAGTTTGATTTCACCTACGTAATGATTGCCACTGTAGATCAGATTTTAATACTGCATTAGGTGTGTGCAGAAATACAGAAATATTCTTTCAAGGCATCATCCCGATGCTGTTTATCATTTCTGGCAATGTATTTAGGTTCCCTCTCCCTCTGTGTCCCACCTCCCCCACCCAAATGTTGACTTGGGCTGAATCCGAGGTAATGGTGCTGTCACTTTATCCATAATTCTCAGCTCATGAAGTCTTGTTGCCTGAGGGCTTGTTTTAGCAGTGGGAGCTGCAAATCGTATTCGAGTGTGTATGCGTGTGTCTGAAAGGGAGTCGCTGTGTCATCCACACACACAACATACATCTAAATGAGCACCCACCATATTTTTTTATGAGAAGCAGCAAATATAAGTCACTCCATCTCTCTAAGGTAAATAAGACTGCACTCACGCTCCCACGGAGATCCCTAAATCAAAGACACCTGGTTTGGATGAAAGTAGACTTAGAAAGTAGAATTTTCTTTCATGGCTATATTCCACCCTAATTTTTCTTGGAGTGTTGCCCCCTCTTGAGCAGTAGTAAATGAAAGTTGATTTAGTACCATTTTCAAAATTATTTTTTATTCCCATGTTTTCAATAATGGCTCACAACGAATAACTTCTACTTTCTTCTTGTCTTCCAGCCCAGCAGTGCAGTGAAGGTTGGAGCCAGGTGGAGGATGCCTGCCTGAGGATCAACTCCAGCCGTGAGAGTTATGACAATGCCCAACACTACTGCAAGAATCTCAATGGAAACATTGCCTCACTCACCACATCCAAACAGGTGGACTTCGTGCTTGCTGAGCTCAAGAAGCTCCAGCAACAAGACAAGGTGAATAAGTAAACAAATGAAACAAAGCGTGTGAAACGTGTTGTGTCAGTCTTGTATTGTTGTAGGTCATGCCTGCAATATTTAGTACATAGAATATTGATCTTTAGAGATAGGGTTATTAGCTTACAACTAGTGAGTGGTTATGTGCTGAGGATTTTCACATGCCGGTATGATAATCGCCCCATGAGTTCTGTACTTCTTTGTGGTTGAGGCCCATTTTAGCTCATGCAATTGCACAATGCAAAACTGTAAAGTGTATGGTTTGCATTTCACTGATGCAATCACAAGTAGCCAAACATGCCATGCGTCACATTGTTTTGTTTTTGAGATGCTGCATCTGATGAGTCAACACTTTAAGTATGGCTTGCTTAAATAGTTTTACCCATTGTGACACAGTCGCCTCTCTTTTTGTCTGTAGGAACAATAATAAGCGCTTAAAGGATCCAGACTCAAGTCTTGAGTCTGGATCCTTTAAGTGCTCAGTCAGGTTTGCTTGAAGTTACTTTGATTAGAGCTCATAATTTTAATAGTGTGAAAAATTTCTCTTTTTAAATTTCTATTCGTCCTGGAAGTTGCTCAGCATTACAAGAAATTATTGAATAATGTATTAAGTAAGTAATGAAACAATTGAGAATGTGTTCATATGTATATGTTCATTAAACAACACAGAAGTAGTCCTGTTCATCTTTAATCAAAATGGTCAAATATGCTCGCATTCTCTTGCCAGCTGGTAATTTTAATTTGGTCATGGCTGCTGTAATCATTGAGATTTCTTGTCATTTTGCTGGGTGGAAACTCACCTATTTATTTCAAACAGAACCTTGACATGTTATTCCCCATCATTTTCCCATTACATTAACATTTCAGTCCCGAAGTCAAGTAAGCAATCATATCTGTGAAATTATTTTCAGGACACTTTTAATGACATCCTTGGTTCTCAGGTGGAACAAGAGCAGCCACAGTTCTGAAATGTTGTCTTAAATTTGAATTTGCTGTAACTTTTTCTGTTCTGCCTTATGCTTTGATTCCACAGCGACTGTCTCCATGGGTGGGTCTGCGGAAAATCAACGTGTCGTACTGGGGATGGGAGGACATGTCTCCTTTCACCAACAGCAGCCTGCGCTGGCTGCCTGGTGAGCCCAGTGACTCTGGTTTCTGTGCATACCTGGAGGAACCCCAGGTGTCAGGCCTGAGAGCCAACCCATGCACCTCCACCGCCCATGGCTTAATCTGTGAAAAGGCTACTGGTGAGAGATGCACATAA
This sequence comes from Macropodus opercularis, assembly GCA_030770545.1. Lineage (NCBI taxonomy): Eukaryota > Metazoa > Chordata > Actinopteri > Anabantiformes > Osphronemidae > Macropodus > Macropodus opercularis. The sequence continues at coordinate 5,896,854 of CM061107.1, read as the reverse complement.
ACAGACTTCTGCTGCTCGTTTTTTGGAAACGTAAAAAAAACTATTTGCACCCTTTCATTTATTTTTGTATTCCCTGTGCAGGAAACCCCAATCAGAGTACCCGTCAGTCCTGTAAGAAGCCGTGCTCAATGCACACAAACTGTGCCAACTGTACCAGTCAGGCCATGGAGTGTATGTGGTGCAGCAGTGCACAGCGCTGTGTGGACTCCACTGCTTATGTCATCTCTTTTCCCTATGGACAGTGCTTGGAGTGGCAAACTGGAGATTGTGTTGGTAAGTGTTTTTTACTAAACCTAATCTAGATGAAGCTTCTTTGAAGTTTGGCATTAAGGAGGCTTGCAGTAAGCTTCCCCAGATTGGCTTCTGTAAGCAGTCAATATTCATCACTGAGAGAGAAGAGGTCACAGGATGAAAACAGCTTAAAGTAGAAGGTGTGTTTGTGTCACAGGGAAAATGGTATTAGCTTCCTGTGATTGGCTTGGGAAGCTGTTTTTGGTTTGTAATGGTCAATTACTCCTCTTATCGTTGCCCCAACGGTGTGATTTCCCTGTTGACCAAGCTACAGACTCTTTACCATTAGCTGGATTTAAGTAGTTTTAAGACATGCATCACGGAACAGTTTGAGAAACGGCTGTGAATGACTCTGTGTGAGTGAGAGAAGAGCTTAATGGCAGTGTCTGCTCACACAGTGTTCACAATGTTCATGTTTCTTTCAGTTTATGAAATAGAATTCAGCTTATATGCTTTTTAGGTTTATGTAAGTTTTTTGCACACGAAACAAAGCCTTCATTTGGGTTTGGATCAAAAATAAACTAGTTGAATGGACTAAGTACGACAGCTTCAATAAAATGACAACAGTGCTAGTCATTGCGGTAAGATGGACAAACATAACCACATCGCAACTGTTCCTATCGTTATTTTCTTTATGGCCCAATGGAGACGCGCACGTTTTCTCTGTGCACAAGTTGGTCAGGGAGTCCCTTTACCTGAAGGTCAGAGTAGTTGTTTTGGGCTGCATGATGTATGAGTTATAGCTACAAATGTGTCAGATCGTAAAAACATCTCTGATCAGTTTAGTGAGTAACAAATTTAGGGAGCCCAAGGGTACAGTCTCAAATTCATTTATGTCTGCTGGTGTTAGGTAACCCAGAGATGTTTCTGTACACTGTGTTGTTTGTCTTGAGGAATTAGTCCCTTTTGGCATGAAGGACAGAGAAGGGTATTCTATAAATATACTAAGTGTTTTCCTCTCTGTCTGTCTGTTCTGGCTTCCGTTGCCCCTTCACATTCACTCTTGAAATTTCAATAACCACTTGTGTCTTAAATTACCTCAGCTACTCGAGTCCATTCCTCCTCATTTTCAGTACATAGTAATGTGTGCTTTAGGCTAAGTACACTGCATGAATGCACTTATAACCATAGACTCAGGATGAAATACTCTGTACCATTGCTTGCTGGGACACTTGACAAAGGCTCAGTGTGTTGTACTGTGTGCTGTCAGGATTCTGTGTGGCTTTTATGTTGTTTTCCTTGTCAATTTTTTCTAGTAATTAATAATCAAAAAACCCCTCCAGTGGTCACATCTTTATGAGATCAAACATTTAAACCAGAGAAATTTCTTGTCTTTGCACATTCAGACTGGGCAGAAAAAGCGAATCCCCCGAAGCTGCATTTTGTTCAGACACAATTTTAAACATGCAAGGTCGAGATGACTTTCTCTGTTTTTTCCTCCTGGCATTTTCATTGGTCCTTGATTTATTCTTTGAACTCCACTCTTCCCACAACTACAGTTATTCTGTAGCTTACGATTATTATCATTTTCAAGCAAAGACACCAAACCTCCCCTTTTTCCAGTTTTCTACACTAGTTACTGCTTTTTGTAGGATAAAGTATATGAGGAAAATCCCAAGTTGAGACCCACAGTATCTGATTGAATTAATGAAATTAAATATTATTTAGTTTTCTGGAGCATCCTGGGTCAGGAATACAGTTAGTGTTCACCAGTTAAATATATGAGTGTAACATAGGATCAAACAAGACTTGCTTTGCTCTACAGTCATAATCACCACTAATTTATGTAACAGCTGCAGGCATGAAGTTTAGGTTTTCATGTTCACACCTACTGATTAATGAGTCAAACTCCAATGTGAAATGCATATTTTGTTTTTATGACATGTTTTTGTATTACAACATGATGTGGCAGGAGAGAAGTCCAGTTACTTCCTTTGACGATGGTATGTTCCTGAGAAATGTGCCTCTTACTTTCAGCAAAACAAACTTAAATGGCCTTACTTTGTACTGATTGCTCTGCCGTTGTCATGGTTTCACATCCATTAGCAGAATAGCTGGAGATTTGTTTGACATAAACTGAGGTGAAAGCACTCAATGTTTGTCTCCTTAAAATAGTAGTGGCATTTTCTCCCATAAAGTGTCTGTCTGGTAGGCAAGCAGCGGTGCTGAAACTTGTCAAGCAATTTAGTGGCTTGAAAGTTCATCCCCCAACTGACAAAAAGACATTGCTCGCTGACTCCTTAGGATTTTTTGGACTTTGGAGCAAGGTGCCACTTCACATATCACATTTAAGCCTTTCATTGAACTTTTGTCAAATCAAAAACTTTTCACTGGCAGTGGTTTGCTGACACTTACTCTGTCTGGTTCTATGATCTTCCCCCTACTCCAGCAACAATTTAGTGCCTGACTCTTTTATCTTCTCTCGTGGTCGTCTCTGTAGTCCTTACATGCTGCACAAATAAAAAAAAAATTCTGTCTGCACCATCTTTCATGATTTTGTTTTCTGCATCATTGCACTGTTGCTGTATGCTTCTGCTGTTTACAGTGTAACTAGTAAGTAAATGTTAAATGAAATGAAATGGACAAAAATAACAATGTAATGGCAGAGCTGATAATGGTAAAAACTTATATAACTTTTTTTTTTTGCCTTTAGCCCAAAACTGTTCAGGCCTACAGACATGTTCCCAGTGCCTGGAGCAGCCTGAGTGTGGCTGGTGTGGAGATCCTAGCAGCACAGGGAAAGGCTTGTGCATGGAGGGCTCATACCGGGGACCGATGAAGAAACTGGCCAGACAGGGTCAACAAGGCCAGTCCCTGGACATGAGCCTGGAAGTGGGCAGCTGTCCTAAAGACAAAGGCTATGAGTGGGCGTTCATTCACTGTCCTGGTAAGGGGATCCACTTCCTGTCTGTCTTACTGAAATTACAGATCACGTATCATAAATGTATCTGCAGTATTTGAGGCGTTGTTATTACATATTGACTATCGGGTCTTGGGTTTAAAAAGATGTTCTTATCAAGGTCTCCTATTACAGCTTCCCTATGCAACTAATCCCTCCCTGCTGATTCCATGCAACCTTATGCTACTAAGCCATTAAATGGTTTCATCAAACCCCAGTTCATACAACCACGTCATGTACGGTCATCATATACCCACTGCTATTTGTAATTTGAGGATGTGAGACGATCCAGTGGCTCACTGGTGTCAATAAAGTGTAAAAGCCTTTTATTAATTTAATTATTGTGGAAGCCACATAAAATAGTTTTTATGAAATAAATTCTGTGATGCTATTTTGTGCACCACATTTTTCTCCTGTTAATGTGTAGGTTACACACACCAAAGATCAAATATCTGTGGTAATCAGTGGTTGTGTGATGTATGAACGCTTTCTGTTCTGTTGCGTAGTAGCAGTACATTTGACCTTGAACCTGCACTGTGAAACCTCTGTGTTTCCTGCCCTAGCATGCCAGTGTAATGGCCACAGCACATGTGTCAACGGGAGCGTGTGTGAACAGTGCCGAAACCTCACCACTGGTCCTCACTGCCAGACCTGCATGCCTGGTTACCATGGAGACCCAACCAACGGTGGCAAGTGCCAGGGTAAGGGCTGCGTCCCGTGTTTGTTATTCTACACATATGGGGTAGTATGAGTGTAGATGAATTTTATGCCCAACAGCCTGTTTTTTTTGGAGTCACGTTTGTGCTTTTTATTTCACATTAAAATTACATTTAAACAAATACAATCTAACTCTTTATTTCACTATTTCTCTAGCTATATTGGACATGATAATTAAACATGAAAAGGAATTTCATGTACTTACAGACTAAGCAGTATAGTTAGTTGCATTACACACACGCAATAATGCGTTAATACCAACAGAGGGTACTAGAGTGTGTTGATCAGAACCAGTAACACCAAGTCTGACAGTTTGATTCATGAAAATATAGCTACAAATATATTTATATATATATATATGTCTGTGTGTTTTATTTGTGGTTCCGCAACACAAAGAGAGAGTGAAATGTCAAGATTAGCATTGGAGTGAGTTTAGAGCAGATGTGCTGGGCGGTAGGAATGTTGTGTAGGTGCAAATGAAGGTCAAAGTCCCAAAGTAACATCATTGTATATAGCTCATGATTTGATATCGCTTTGTAGGAAATAAAGGGTGTGTGTAGATGTCGCTGCCACTCGTGTAGGTGCGGATCTTGTCGGCTATGTGAGGAACTGTTGACATTTTAAGGGTAACTTCATACAAATCTCAACAGATACATCTGCTTTGCTACTTTTCAACATGTGGTTTTCAGTTGTTTGTCTTTGTATATTTTTGATTGAGTTCTGACAGGAACACAATGTGCATTTATTATGTCTCTCCTGCGCAATGCAGAGTAAATTTTGTTGAGTGACTGCAACACATAATTTATACAGGAACTCTATATTCAAGGCAAAACCACACAATGACTGCTAGATTTACTGTAATGAGGTGGGGCGACCAAATATAGAATAACATTATGTTCATTTGATAACTGTGTCAGGATGCTGTTCTATAAAATGAACTCAAGAAGAGTTTAAGATCTTTTTTTTAAGAGCTTTGACTCCACTGGTCCCTTATGAGACATGAATAGCATTCCTTAGAAATTACATGCACACCTGGGAGCTTTGCGGTCTGAGACAGAACATTAAGGCATAGACTGTAACGGTAGCGTGTAAAGTGAAACTACACAGGTGAGCAACCTGTGAAGGGAATATTCTTCTCATTCGTAAGGAGCCTGAGGACGGCAAGACTCAAAAATCATCAGGCGGTATTAGTACATGCACATGAATCCATGTATTCTTTTGAAAACAAGGTCACAGTTTTGCTGTTGGCTTTCGGATTTAGCAAATCCTCCTTTTTAGTGTGGCTTACACACAGTAAAATAAAACCCATGTTTCACCAGCTGTCGATAACAAGAAGTGCAGGACAAAGTGCAAAGACAGCCAGTCAAAAGCTGCCCTGTCACCTGAAAAATTCATATGTACCATCTTAAGAGCTGTGGCCACTGACCCTTCTTTAATACACCTTGTCAGTGTTGTAAAGCGTAGTGAAGTGAAAGGAATAGATCTGTGTTATGTCCTGGAAATGCAAAACTGAAAGCAGCGCACGCTACAACCATTTCAGGAGCCAATTCACTCATTTCACACACCTACTGCTGCGCTCTTTATATTCCACGCACACATGCGTTGCAGGTGTTCCAGCATCCTGTCTAGAAGGGCACATTTTTCTCCATCATGTTTCAGATCTTTGAAGTTCAGCCAGTCTTGTGAGAAATACACTTGTTTACCAGACCCCCAGATCAATATCAATTTTATGTTTGTGTGTTCAGTACAGCAGAAGAGATGTTGGTAGGGCAGCTCAGCGTTGCGTGCGCCTGGTGCCCAGAAAAGGGGAAAACAACTGTTATTACACAGATTGCGTGAATTCTAGGCTTTATCGCTTCCTTGGAGATGCTGAACTCAAAGGGTGGAAATGTCTAAGTGACCACATGTTGTACAGAAGCACAGTCTAATTGCACTGTATGTGCATTTTAGCTTAGGAATGCATTACGAATGTCTGCTCGCTCTTTTGTCACCCTCCCTCATTTTCTTTTGCGTTTGTGTCTTTTTCCGCCTCTTCCAGCCTGCAAGTGTAATGGTCATGCAAATGTCTGCCAGGTGTTAACTGGCAAGTGCTTCTGCACCACCAAGGGGATCAAAGGAGACCAGTGTCAGCTGTAAGTACTCCACACACACTTGTAGTAATGTTAAAACCTCTAAACCTACTTTGAATCAAATAAAAGGATCAAACAATAACAATTAAAACTTAGTTATCAAAGTGATTTGCTCACAGTCATTTAATTAAACGGTCCTTGAGCTTAGATTATGACGCAGTTCGACATCCAGTAACCTTTTTAATTATATAATACATAGTAAGGGTACAGTTTATATAGAAAACAAAACAACCAGTTGTAAATTTTTCTGATGACCAGTAGAGAGATTTATGATTTTCATGATGCGGTCACATTGATTTCTGGCTACTGAGAGCAGCTTATGCAGTAATTGTTCACAAGTGTATGGGACAGAAAACCGTCAGCTGGTGATATTGGACTGAAGGTCCACCCTCAGGACTAATTGTGCTGACACTGTTCATTCCCTTGGTGTGGGAGGACCATCCCCACTTAGCTGTCTGCTTTCTCAGTGGTAAGCAGAATGGACCCTGATGTTTTTAATACCCTAATGCAGGAAGAGTTATGGAAGAGGTCACTGGCAAACGCATGCACTCCCACACAAGCTGACATGAGTTCGCCTCACTCTCCGTCTTTGTCCTCAAAATAGAATATAATATCTGCTGTGTGCCGAAGTTTAGTCGTTTCTTAAAGGACTGCTTTCTCATTTAAATTAAACATTGTCACATTTTAGTGATACTATAGTGTCTGTCATTACAATGATCAGACTTTAGACAGCAAAAGAAACCCATGACATAAGCAACTATACATTTATTAGAGAAATTGGACAACTAGTGAAGTATATTCCATACTGATATTTTGTTTAGGTATAATGAATACGTGGTTTAAGCATCTGCCAATATCTGAACCCTTTTTGAATACCAATCATGTCCATTTGTGGCAGAAGCAGCTGATTGGAGGTTTTCTAACAAAAGCTCGGTAGAGAAGGGACAATCATTATACTGGAACAGACAAAGGCTGCATCACCTACAGAGATTTTAAATGTATCAAATTCATCATTCGGAAAATGGGAGGGAAATGGCCCCACCGCATTAACCGCTTTCACAGTATGCAAGAATCTCATTTAGTGAGCGAATACGTGAAGAAGAAGAAGAAGAAACAGAGGGCATTAATAGAGACAACACAAAGAAACAAAGGCAAGTGCTCACTATAAAGGAAGAGATAATGGAAGCATGTGGGACCTCTACAAAACCCCAATGCTTTATGTCAACTGAGTAAATAAATGACACTTTGCACAAACGACAAAACGTCACATTCCAAAGACACTTGCATAGCAGGTGGCTAACAGTGGCCTCGACTCATTTACTATCCCACAAAATAAGAGCGGAGCATCAGACTGGGCCAGGCACCAGCAGGCCAATCATCATCATCGGCCACTTAGACGGAGGAAGTGCCTACACGGCTCCAGAGCCAGCTTTGCGAAGGGTCCTGCAACCCATTAGTCAATATGAGCAGAAGCATAAACCCCTAAAATATGGCGTTAATTCTGTCTCATTTACAGATTGTTATAATGTTTTTACTGGTGGTGTCTTTAATCTTAAAATCAAGATGTATTTTCACATCAAAACTAATCTAATTAGTGTTTATGTATCGACTAACATTTATGGTGTTCACTGTTCCCTTTTTTATAGAATTTCTGGTGTCTCATTACATGTTATCAGTGTCTTGCTCAGACACTCACTCCCACCATCCCCAGCAGCAATCCTTACACAAAAACCTCCACACACAAGGGCACTCTTTTCAGCACAAAGGTACACACGTGCTCACTTTGAGGCACACATGCAACACAGCCACCGATGCCATTAGTAGCTCAGAATAATAGCTGCAGTAATCAAGTGAAGGGTGCATCGGTGCAGAATAGAATTGTTTTTGAAAACAACTGATGAGGTCCATGCTGTGTTAGTAATGAGTCAAGCAAGAGCGGTGAATATTTCTTATTATAGTGCTAATTTGGATGCATACATGTACATCGCTCAGGATCCTTATTGTGCTGTGGCTAACAGAGGGGAACTCTGTCTACACGCTTGCCTGTAGCCTACATCTGTGTGAAGGACATCGTCTGGGATCGTAGCACATTTGTTTGTGTGTGTGTTGTACAGGTTAACACACACTGCACAGAAGACAGAGACAAAAGGTTCAAGTTGAGCGTAGATTAAATTAAGATACAGTGAGAATGGGGGGTTGCCTTGAGTTCAGATGTGTGCACATGCATGTAGGTGTAGATTAAATTAAGATACTCCATAGAGGAGTTGCATTATACACTTCGAGTCAAGCACATGGCCAAGTGTGAGTTTTGCCAGCTACAAATGTCAGGCAGCTGAAACGCCTCAGGAACGACGTTCTGTAAGGTTCAAAAGCCTGTGGCGGCATTTGTCCTCCATCCTTTGTACCGCGCTAAATGAACACTCAACCGTGTCCTTGCCTTAACATGAACAGTGGGAGCGCCGTAGCTGGCGACCCTCCAGCTCTATGTCCTGCCATCATTAGATTGTTCAGAGAGCTGATGCTTGTCCTTTAGAATTTGCTGGTTAGATATACAATCAAAGTCTTTCGGTCAGTTCTGATCCGGTCACTTAATTCTATTAAAGCATGCATTTACTGCTCCTGTCTGGCAGCAGTGAACATAGTATGTCTGTCTAAATGCAAATTGTCATCACTATTGTAGTCACTCTAATGCATAAAATGTACATTATAGGATATAGGAAATGTATATTATATGGGATTAGTTCTCTCACTTTTTTCCCTTCTTAACTCGATTTATATTTGTATCTGGTGACATTTAAGTTGTCAAACACGCTGGATGTGATTCTCCATCTGACTGAAGTTTTTTTTTTTTGCGTAGTACCTTTGACGATGATGCCGTCTGTCTCGTGATTCCAGAATGCTGCTAAAGACCAAAATGGATTATTTTTAGAGGCAGAGTCATTCTTGTTCACGCTAACATCACTGACAGCCACCTCCTCCTCAGTGGCAACCATGTCATGTCTCTCAGTCTCCTCCAGTCCTCGCTTTGCTCTGTGTCCTCTCCATGTCCTTAACGTCATCTTTGATGTTCACATTGTAAGGAAAAGCAGTGTGCAAATGTAATGATAATTTTTATCTGCCGTGTCAGGTGTTCTTCATCATATACTTAGCAGAAGTACAGCAGAGTAAATGGTAAAGTATGACACAAGGAGAAACCAAGCAGAGAGATGCTGTTATAAACAAACACTGAATGTTTTCCTCTTCATTACAACAAACCCATGAGCCTGATAAACACTCATTAAATCAGTTGCTACGACTGTGTATACAGTATATCAACATGCACTGGCTTAGCAGCACTTCACCTTATGTTATGTGAATCTTTATATTTTTTTTTAGCCTGACCTTGAAAGAACCAAGAACTCTGTGTCCCATTTGTATTTATTAATAAACGCACAGGTAAAATGCAGAAGTGGCTACTTTAATCACGTACTTATTCGCCAAGGAAACCTATGAAAGTAAATAAGAATAGATGCATTATCTGGGAAATAGAAGATTATTTGATTGTCAACAGTCGTTTCCTTTTTGTGTAAAGTAGTGATTTAAAATCAAAATGTTAAATAAATATTTGATTTTCCAATAAAGGTAAACTAAGTAGAAGCTGTAAACTTAGTGAAAATGCTCATTCTGAACTTTGATTTTCTAACCAGAGTATGAAACAAAGTTAAACTCACTGGTCTTTGTTGAGCCAGTTTGTAAATTGCCTTGGGATGTAGTGTCATGTAAAGATCGTTGCATGTCACTGTAAACAACAGTTTAAAAAAAATCTAATTAACTTTTGCGAACTATCTGATTATTTGCTCTTCGTCAGGACTAGGAGACTTGACGAGGCGCCAACAGCAGGAGCTCCTGCGTTCGTACTTGGCGTACCCGGCTCCCGATAAGAGGCATTTTTGCTCTCATGCTGTTGGCACTCTTCTTCATCTTGTTCTCTGTGTTTTCTTCACTGCAGATGTGACTCAGAAAACCGTTACCTTGGCAATCCACTCAGAGGAACCTGTTACTGTGAGTAATTCTCCACTGGACGGCTACTTGCTGCAGTGACAACTCATACGCACTCTAACACACACACACACACACACACACACACACACACACACACACACACACACAGAGAGACTCAACCTCCCTCAGTCTGTCTTTTCACTTCTACACTTCCGCTCAGGGCAGATGGGGCATTTTAGCACATTGGCACCAGGGGCACTTGTTCGGTGACAGAATGACTTGTCGTGAAAATGTCAAGTGCATCAGGAGTGAGCGATTGAGCTAATCAAGGAGACAGAGGGGTAAAAATTCTCAACATGTCTACTCACTTGTTCAATCACTCATCTACTCATTCGTTCATTTGCAAAGTTGTGTAAACGTTAGCTTGTACAGAAAAATCAATTAAAGTGAGTGATGCAAAAAGCTGCTTTATGAAAAAAAAAAGTTACATACATTTGACAACTGGCAGTGACAAGTGGGTTCAAATCGGTGCCTGTATTTCGGTACATGTCGGTGTTTGTGCTTGGTGTATTTATTTGGCGTGACGCTTTGTCCTTCACAGTGCTGTGCTACTTAGCTATTTGTTATCTGCCCTTCAACACTCTGCTTCTGAAAACAGAGCCATTGCCAGGATTTTGAAATGCCATAGCCTGACACCAGGTTCAATAAGAGCAAGACAGGAAAGCCGCAAGCCTGCAGCTTGTTGTAACCTCTATGCAACACTGGGCCTTAGACTGGGACAGTAAATAAACTTGCATACCTAACACATTTGATGTGTCCCTGGGTTGAATGAATTAAAAACCATTGAACTCATATGTGAACATCCATTTTAAAAACTCATGAGTAATTGGTGCTGATGATTTGTTTTTAACTTGTCAGAGACAGGTCTTCCTCCTTGTTCTCTGCTTGATAAGAATGTTGTACGCTTGATTGCCGTGACTGGATTTGACCGCAGACATATTAGTCAGACTATAACTTCAGAGTTTCTTTTGTTAACATCCCATAGCTTGGCATCGCTGTGTATTTATGTTGTCATAGTAGCCTCTAACAACGAAAGCCACGGCTGACAGTCCAGATTATGCGTAACCCTCAGAAAGTTTCCACTTCTTTTTATGTGCAGTATATTGTTGAGTGAAAGGAAGGAATGTAAGACCTTTCTGCTCTGTCTGATGTCTCTGTAGACAATCTGCTGATCGACTACCAGTTCACATTCAGTCTCATCCAGGAAGATGATAACCATTACACTGCCATCAACTTTATGGCTTCACCTGAGCAGGTAACTATTTCAGAAATCAAGCTTCTCAGTATGGCTGATACCGGAAAGTGGTCTTTTGTGGAGCGCACACATTTAACGATGATGATCATTAACTGGTCTGTCCAAGGCTGTAGAAGTTTCATCACTTCATTATAGTGTCTCTACTTTTATTATGTACTATAAAGAAGCTGTTGTTCCTTTTTGTGTGAGGATGTCTATTAACGTTATATTTGCTTTTTGTTCATCATCTAAAGGCCAACAAGAACTTGGACATGTCCATTAATGCTTCCAACAACTTCAATCTTAATATCACCTGGTCGGTGGGATCAACAGGTACATGACTTGATGTTGCAATCATTGATTGCACCTCGCTCTATTTCTGTTCTGTTACACAGTAGATGTCTTGAAGAGGGAAAATGTGCACAGTCTGTCTGCTGATACTATTTATAAAGAAATAACTGTTCATTCACAGGTGATTTTTATTATTGAATTTATTTCCTTCTTCTCACTGTTTTCTGAAATCACTTAGTCTTTATAGTTCTATGTAAACATTTGTCAGAAGTAATCAGAATCGCAAATTATGGATGTTATGTCAAGACTATTCAGGTATTTTTCTTTTGAGCATCATTAAAAAGCCATTTTCATCCACAGAGGTTGATTTATGCTAACGGGTCGAACACAGACTCAGGGTGATGAGATATGTCTTTGTTTAATGTTATTTTAACAGTCACCCACACAATATTTGGTAAAATAATGAAATATGCCATTCAAAGAGACCTAAATATCACCAAGTCAAAAACCCTTGTCAAATAATTTTCTCTCCACTTTTTAATTGAAGTGACAAAATAATGTTCCTGTATGTCACTGTTTGTACAGTTTGGACGCCAACACCATTAATTAGCTGTAGCTTTAGATGGCAGGATTTTAGAAATTGTGCTTTCAAAGCAGATGTATAGCTTTAATTTCTTAATAATTGAGTTATTTAGTTTGTGGTATAATTCTAATAGATTAACCTACATCACATCTCTACCCTGTGGGTATGTACTATGTCATTGTGGAGTGAAAAGACACTCAAGGACGCTGCAGTTGTCCACTGTCGACTGTTTATTTGTTTAACTGTTTAACTTCCTTTCAAGTCATCAGCCGCTTTCTCCATCTGTACAACTCTGACATTTTCCAGCCGACACATTAACTATTTGCGCACTTCTTCACCGCCTTAACCTTTTAGAGCATTGTCATTAATATTTGAAGTTTGGTCCCCTTTCCCCTGCAAAGACATTGTGTCTCAGAAGGAGCGGTGGCTTCCTCACAATCGACGAGAGTGTGAAGCGCCTTTGGGTGGGGTGAGGAGGGTGATTTCAATTAAGATAAACGGTGCTCACGCAGCCACACTCAAGCTGTCATTTTCAGTTCTTTTGTTTCAGAGCTGTGGGTTGGAATGTCAATGCTGCAGACTCACTGACATGAGGAAGAATAATAAATGACTTGAAACATTTAGAGAGATAGAAAATAGTTTTATTTGCAAATGCATTGGTTTTTTATTTCGTGATGAGTATTGGGAGGTGTACAGAAACAGCCGGCAAGGTTTGCTCTACATTTGAGGTTGAGTTTTGATTTGATTCAAGCAAAATTCATCCTCGCTTGGTGAAATCTGATGGCACCTTTTAAACGAATTACCATTTTCAAGCTTTTATAATATTCATCCAGAAATGAAATAAAAGTCCACTAATGAATACTGATCATAAACCTTCACAAACATGGACTTGTCTTCGTCCGCTCTAGTCATAATATGGGTGTCATATGCTAAATGCATTAGCTGATAGCGGTGATATGGATTCAAATGATGACTGTGTACTGAACGACTGGGTCGTGGCCTGTGAACAGCAGCATTTCACTGCAGTGCTTTTCTCCCACACCAGTGTCCATTTAACAATAAAATATGGATTGCTCTGCAATTATACAGTACGCTCCACTGTTTTAGGTCAACCAAAAAGAAGTTTAATGCACTTAAGACACAAGAATAATTGCTCATAAGAGCTTTCTTGTTGTCCCAAATGGCTTGATAAAGCCATTAGTGGCTTCATAATAATATGTTGCAGTTGGTCCAGCTCCATGTTTCTGTGTAGGTGAACTCGGTGAGCTCCAAATGGCATTGTGCTGAACATGAACTTTTTGCCCCAACAGCTGGAACCATCTCTGGAGAGGAAGTACCCATCGTGTCCAAGACCAACATCAAGGAGTACAGAGACAGTTTCTCCTGTGAGAAGTTCACCTTCAGAAGCAACCCCAATATCACCTTCTATGTCTACGTCAGTAATTTCTCATGGCCCATCAAGATCCAGGTAAGGACTGTGCTTTGTGACCTTCACCTAACTCGTATAAAGCAGATAACACAATGATTTGTTTCTTTCCCTCCTATGTGTCGTGTTGTTTCTGTTGTTTTGTTGCGTCAGGTAGTTTTAAAGAAAGATCCTCTTCATCAACAAGTCTATCTATATACAGACAACAGCAGGGAAGCCATTATTGCAGATGCAGCGCTCTGTTGTTGCTCAGGGTAATTTAAACTGCACTTTAATTTAATTACAGGTTTAATGAACAATGTTAGCATCCATAGGTGCCAGGTGTTTATTTTTTGAGATGTCAAAGTCAGAGCATTACTTAACCTTTTCCAGGTGTTGCTTTGAATAGAGAAGAAAGCTTTTGTCATAAAATGGAGCCCCAGACACTCCAGAAAATGGGCTATTGCCAGAAATATGCATTGTTTAGTCTTAAATAATAATGAAATAAAACTAAAGAACACATGCAACTAAGGTGATTGCGTATGTATAAATAGTCTGCAACTAATTATTTTGTAAAATGTTGAGTTTGAGCGAAGGAAGGAATATTTTATGTAGAAACGCAATACGACAGTTTTTGCTAATTAGTCCCTTTGTCAAATATTGATCTTTAGATGTGTTCTGCCCCTCCCTTTCACGTGTCAGATAAGTGGAGCATTGTGGGTAATAATACCACTGGGGTCAGTCCATCTGTGGAGGTGGCCCCTATAATAGTTTACTATTAGATTTCCTGGCCAACAGTGTCTTATTTATTATGGACTGGTCTGAGCTGTTAAAGCAAATAGCTTCTGTAACAGGATCAGGTCTCACTTTCCTTGCTTGCTTTTACGGTGCAGGAGGAGAGTGTAATACTTGAGGAGATAAATCGGTATCTGAGATTAGATCGGTGGAATCTTGTGTTGTCCAGTTATATAAAATGACTCTTTAAAGCTATTTTACATTTTATTTGCTACGGTTTTGTGTTCTCTCAGTATAATTGTGTTCATTGTAAAGCAAAATGACCATCAAAGGATTTGATCAGCTGAGTTTGATGAACTGAAATGAACTTAACCCCAAATGTGTGACCTCATATTAAGTGGAAAGCAGGAACCCCAGCGCTGAATAGACCTGTCACCTATTAAAGAGCAGTAAAAACGTTTGTGTGCTTTTGAGTCACGTTAGACCATGTCAGTGAGCATCTGTTTCAGATCAGTGCTTCTCATTCTCTGCTTAAAGAAGGCAAAGACGGGCAGAAGAAGTCAATCGCAGATTCTGTTTCAATACATAACTCAAAAGATGCACATAAACAAAAAAACTTATGTATACACACACACACACACACACACAAATAAGGAATGTCCTTCTATTTCCTTGTCAACAGCTACAGTAATAACCTAATCACTCTGTGCTGCTTTGACAAATGAATCTTTTCTGACTCACATTCTCTGGCTGTTTAAAATCACTAAAAGCGTAGTTTACCCCTTGTGAATAGAACAGTTTGTACTCTGCTGTCAGGTGCTATTGCTTAGTACCTCAGCAGATGACGTTGTGTTTTGGGAAAAGGACGCATCGGCATGATGTGGCCTATCGGATATGATTTGGCTGCCAGGATGGTGTGTCATTCTCCTGATATGGAATATTAAATATACTTCTGAGCCATGAATCACTGGCCTTATTGACTATTTCGACAAAATACAGCAATGTCAGAATGTTGAAGAATAGCTGATGAGGTGTTGGATTAATCTGCTGAGTTACATATTAACTTTACTTATTTTAAAATCTTTAGGATAGGAAGACATATCAGACATTTCATACTTTTCACCAAATCGATCCATTTTTTTAATGTATTCTTCTTTCTAGAAAGCAATTTTTCACAGCAGGTTGAGTTAATTTAATTTTTGACGTATGTTGTTGCCTAACAGAAAGCTTTTTGCCTTGTTTTCATCTTATTCCAACTGAATTTGAACAGACTTTTTCTCTCACAGACATGAGCTTTCACTGCAGTTCTTCCGGTGACCCTTTAGCAGGTTCAGTCCATTGCTAATGCAGACGAGTCTGTAAATTAGCTATTGCTGTATATAGTGATTAATGTTCAATTTCAGAGCGAGTGACAATGATGCACAAGCCTCACAGACTATTTCAAAAAGCATGATGACGTATATCCCATGTTCCTGTCGTGGTCTTTCATATTGCAGTCCTAGTACAGTATTTCATGATTGTAAGTCATTCGCTTCCTCTTCTCTTGTAGATTGCCTTCTCCCAACACAACAGTATCATGGACTTAGTCCAGTTCTTTGTGACATTCTTCAGGTAAGTGACTTAAATGTACGACTAAAATAAATGCTCTCACCCTTATTGAGTTACTTGATCGTGTGGGCCTGTTCTCTTCTTGTGTCTTCAAGGCAGTGATTTTCTTTTATCAAGTGGCAAATAAACTGCCAGTGGCCGTTTAAATAGGTGCATATTGCTCTGCAAGTGCCATCTAAAGGGAAGGCGTGGGCGATCAAGATATGAGGGCTCTTAATGATTTTTCATCCTGAGAGCTGCGATGGAAATCTTTAGTCATTGAAGTGATTACAATGAGGCAATTGGCTTGTCTCAAAAGCACAACAAAATCTGAATAAATTAGGAGAATGGGACAGTAATATTTTTGCAATATTTATGTTTAAAGTTTGATATTGGCATTTCTGCTTTAGGGGATTGATAACAGCCTTCAGAAAGCTTTAGTTACTCTATTTAGGTGCTGCCTGAATTGATGTGGGCTCTTATTTATCTGTTTCTGCTCATAACGCTAACAAAATAATTTTCCATAAAGTATTGTTGATGACAATATTTTACACGCATACATCCTGTAAGTACAGTGCACTTGCTGTACATATATTTATTTTATTTCAAGCTGTGCCTCAAGGATTAGCCGATAGACCAAAATCTTATCTGCGTAGGTGTCAGTGAGGGAATAGAAGACAGCCTTTGCCTGAGGCACCTGCCCGTCATTGCCCAGTCCACAATGCATTTCCCAAAAAGCTGTCACACAATCAGTTGGTGTCTGCCTCCCATGTGATCAGATTTCAGTTAAATAGCAACATTCAGGAATCATGGAAGGTAAGGGGAGAGGGACAGCACTTATTTACCAGCAAAAACAAAGCTAGAATAGTTTTGTATTTTTCCACAGACATTTTCAATTCTTTTAGCTGTTTGATTTTGATTGTGTAGTGGTTCTTCTATCCTCTTTGTGCAGGTTATACAAGTCTTTGTCTGCATTCTTGTTGTCCAGTTCTCACTGACCCATAAAATTCAGAAAAAAGGCGAACGGCCCTGATGCAGTCTCAAGCAGCCGTGTGTGTTGAGAGAGACTGAACCTGCAGGGAACATAATCAGCCTGATGACAAAATGTCAAATCACCCCACAGGGTTTCTAGACCTCCTTGAATGAAGGATTCAGGGTGAAAGGAGGACTGCATGACATGAAACAAGCTGTATTTTATCTGTTGAACATTCACGCTTTTCACGACAGGCCTCACAGACCTGCTTCTCCTCGCCTTCCCAAATGTTTCTCCATAAACCGTATTTGCCCTGTGCTGCTTAAGTTGTAACCCACTTAGAGACTGGTTGGTTGTTCTATGCATTCTGATTAGACGTTATAAAAACCTGGTAATGAGATGCTGCTCAAGTGTTGCAGTTCAACCCCAGGGTCTGATTTACGCTCACTGACAAAATCAGCATCATTCCACTCGCGAACGTTTGCAATGCCATAGGTCTGGAATGTATATTTACAAGCGAACGGCTAAATTAGAGATCATAATGAATTATTATGATGTTGTTTTTTTAACTTCTTAGATAGACGCGATGAAAGCCAAACATCTGTGTAGAGCGTTTCTGTCATTTTTGCCATATATGAAGCCTCCTCTTCAAAACCTTTCCTCCCAATTTCCTCTTATCTTCAAAAGTATCTGAGATGGGACAAGTACTTCTAAGAGAACCAAGGGTTTCCCACTGTGTGCACCTCTAAAATAAATTCCATGTGCCATTACAAGGTGTTTGAAGTCTAAAATTTCCTATCAGTCGACGCTTTAATCCCAAGACCCGGTTGCGTCTTCTTTGCTTCAATCATATATAAAAAGCTGTATGTTCTAAGTGTTATCACATCCCCCCCGAGGCGTTATCGCCGTCTTCTACTTCAACATCCTGGCCAATGGATCCAGCAGGTGTGGCAGGCACATTGTCAGCCTACTCAAGTTTAAACATCAAACACATCAGCCCAGAAATTAGAGCCGACCATGTGTTTTGGCTTAATGTGCTCATTTGAGCAGGCGGCCAGCTTTAGAACAAGGCACGTCCCTAAATACAAGGGCTCGATGCTCATGTTACAGTGTGTATTTCGCCTTCACACAGGATTGTTCCTGTGTCATGTTGCTGCTCTGGCAATGAGTAGAGGAGCGTTAAAGGGGAGATTGCAAACATTTTGTCAAATATGTAACTAATTACATGAAGCTGTCAATGAATAACTTAACCGAGGGTAGATAATAAAAATAAATGAAACGTACATCTGTGATATTCCACACAGACAAATGAAACAAGCCCATTTTAAGCTCTTCTTCGTGTCCTATGTGTTGCTCTGACAGGCTCTGAAGAAGTGCAGAACCTCTCTTTAGCACATACTAATCTTTATATTCTCATCTGTCATCAGGATAATGAAGTGGAATCTCTCAATCTGTCATATTTTTTTTTTCTTCGTGTTAGCGCTCAGGCCTTGCAGAATTTCCCTCGACTAATGATTTCAATGTTGGGTTATTAATTGGAGTAATCGGCCAAAATATTGAGCCTATTGCAAAATGGATGTGCTCCCTCTTCCTGTCATCGGCCATGCTTTGGGTTTGAAACATGAAACTTGATCAATGTGGCTGCAGGTTTATATTCAGAGCTGAGAAAATGTGATGCTGTTAAATATTGTTTCCTGTCTTTCCTTCCAGTTGCTTCCTGTCATTGCTACTAGTGGCAGCAGTGGTGTGGAAGATCAAACAGACATGCTGGGCATCACGGCGAAGAGAAGTAAGCCTTTGTTTACGCTTGAAATTAAATAGATATAATTTACAGACCACTTTAGATAAAGTTCTCTGAATTCGCTTTGAATTTGTCAGATTGCTCAACATGATGGTTCTATACAATAGCACAAAAGGACTCAACCCTCTGTTCGTAATTGCAGGGCGAGAAACAAATGTGGATGTATGATAGAATACAGAGAACATAAGAGTGGTGTAACACAAAGAGAACAGACACATATGCATTCACATGTACTGAAACTGTCTTTCACTTTGGCTTTAAAAGCATCACCAGGAACAGGTTGTTATTGGAAAACATCAGCTGGTAAATGCCAGATGTCAGCTGTTTCTAAGTTGCATCAATTAGGCTGACAGGACTAAAAATTAAGACGGAACATTACAGTGCATATCAGCCAACGCTCTGTGTGATGTAAACAACCTTTGTCCCCTAGAAGCGCTAGACATTCTGAGAAGCTTTGTATCAGCTAATGGCAAATGTTTCTTAAGACGTATCACAATTATTTTGTCAGATAAACAGTGAATATTATTAAAAGTAAAGCTAATAATTGAGATGAATTATGCATTGACGTTAAGTGGATCAGTAGAAAAAAGCATAAAGAAAGCATATGGATGGTGTGAGTGACTTAAGGAAAAGGGGAAAAATGAAACATTAATATTCAGTGTTGCTTTGAAAGACGAGGTTGAGAAAAGATGGGGCTGAAATGGGATGAATGATGAGATGACTGACAGCAGAAATTAAAAAAGAGAGTAAGAAAGATACTGTGAGGACGAGAGCAAATGTATGCAAATTCCCCTCACTGCCCTTAATTCGAACCGCATGGGCTGGTTGCTGGTCTCTGTAGGAGCAACCATCATTTCCATCTCTTCACAGGGAAACCTATATTCTGTGTGACACTCAATAGCAGCAAGTTTAGTTTGGCACACATCCAGCCGTATGACCTGTCAACTAATAAAGCTCCCACTGTTTATTTCCACTTTAGGAATGCCATTGCTAATCATAGGAGCTGATTTTTATTTCCTGTAATTGAAATATGAAGATAAACAAGAACGATAGCTGCCGAGTTTGGGAGTCGTGCTTATCCTAAGAATTAAACTCAATAAAAATTAATGCCGACAGATGGGCTCACGTCATTAAAAATCTGCTTTTTTCTGTCTGATTTTGGAATTACCCTCACCTACTTGTTGCTGCCCTTCAGCTGACAGGTACAAATAAAGAAAAAAAACAAAACCGATAAATATGAACCTTCATCTCTTAATTTCAGGAGACAGAAAAGTTTTGTCATCGCATAAAAAAGCCCCTGAGAACTCATGAAAGATTTGTTTGCAGATCAATGTGCACAGTCAGGTTGTTTTGGGGCTGGAGTTGAGTTTTCTTGCTATTTGTTCTCTGTACATATCCACACCCAACATTCATAAATAATGGAGCAAACTGACATAGTTACTAAATATGGTTTGACTTGAATCCTTTGCAGTCAATGGCTGCCTGAAGTCTGGAACCCATGGCCATAACAAGACGCTGCCGTCTGCTGCTGCTTGTCTGTGGCTCTCTGTGGCTGTGCTTTTTAAAATAAAATCTGAAACTAATCCAGAGAAACATAATATGTTAGGTTCCTGTTGTGGCATTTTCATGTGTCCTAGTTGTAAAGGGATGCTCTGTGTTGGTAACCTTTTCCTGTAACAGCCCAGCACCAGTGTGGGGGCTTCAGCTGTGACGGTTCCCTCAGCCACTCTTCCCTCACACATGAATCAATAAACCCAGCAGTCACTGTTAGCAGTTAAGGTCTGTTTTGTGTCTCAGAAGAATAGAAGTTTTAGATTGCTATGATAACAATATAGAATACTGTCGTAATTGCTAATTGAAGCTGAGATTTTGTCTTAGACTCATTACATTGTCGATGGGGGGGGCTCACCAGCCCCCATAAAACATGGATTAAATGAGTTTTAATCAGGCTCCTAGAGATGGCATAGACGATAATTAGACACTGATCACACCAAGTGACATGTAGATATTTCCTAGCTTAAAAAAATGAAACTTGCAGGTATTGACGTAGTCTTGCACAGATGGTTTACCACACACCGCATGTGCTAATTGGAGAAGGACTCTTTTGCATTAAGAGTCAAAAGGATGTGGCACCAGAGGTGAAGCTGAAAGTAGCCTGATTTGGGCGACGGAGGGCTGAAAAGACGGCAGCTGTAAATGCCACAGAGGAGAACAAGGACTGACCTCCTTGAAGCTACCTGTGGGGGAAACAGAACGGAAGGGGCACTGACATTTCATGAGCCTGCGACATAGGGATTTTCTTCACACACACAAACATGTGGATATATCAAATGTTTCTTCTCTCTCTAGCTTCTTTCACAGATATGCACCGTTGGGTTGAGCTGGGGTCTTTTCTATTTTTTTTTAGGAGTATTTTCGATGGGCTGACAAAAAAAAGAGCAGCATTATTTTCTTCAGCTGGTTTAAGTCATGTCTAATTAGTATCATTGGGTTAGAGTTGGTCACAGCTTTGGTTTTACCTGTAACACAGTGCTTTTCTACACTGTAAACCGAAGTGTTTGTTTACTTAAAAGGTCTGAATAAATCCAACATGTCCCACTGCTCACCTGGCATAATCTCACAATCTGCTGTTCCCCCAAAGAGCTCAATTAGTCATCGATTGCTGTAATAAGATTATCCCGCGGTCACCTTTGTTGTTCCTGGCTCAGTTTAAAGTTTGCCCTGAAGTGTGATTTCCCTCTGTGCCAGGGGTTTAGCTTGTAGCTTTCCCATTGAGGCGTTAAAGCAATCTAACGGATGGATGACAGAATTCTAAGAATAGTCCTCATTTATGTTGTTGCAAAACAACAATGCGAACCATCTGTAATCATATGTATTCACGTTCTCCAAAAACCTTGTAGCACATCAGCCAAATATGTTCAGAGGCAGAATGACACCTACCCTGTTTCAGAATCTAGTGACGGGAAAAGAGCTGTATTCACCAGTTCATGCACTTGCTAGCTAAAATTAATCAAGCTGCATGGCAACGCACTGAATGTCCTCTCTTATCATAACTATGAATGGCTCCAGCTTGTATTCTTGACAAAATCAGTCTGTCATGGCGCACACGTTAATTGGTTTTACACAGTTCACTCTCGCCTTTTGTCATTAATTTAGCGGTCGCTTCTAGAAACTCTGTGGCCCTTTGATCACTTTTAGATGCACGTGCCTGACACAGAGCAAATGAAAAACATTCCCTGACTTTGCTGCATTCTCTTTGATTATGCTTTGATGCTTTAAAGAACTTGATAAATAGCATAAGGTGTAATGAGCTATCTGACATGTACAGTGATGGTTGCTTGATTATAATAGGCTGTGCAGCTGTCGTATTTGTCTTGAAGCATTCCTGCGAAGCACGAACACCCTGCTTTTGTCTTTTTAGAAAGGGCAGGTTGTTGTTTTTTTATTTTGACTTAACAGCTGAAATGTACAGGTTTTATGTGTAATGGTAAAAATGCACCTTCAGATGTAAGGTTTAAAAACTGGAGCTGCAGAATGAATCAATTCGCTAATCAATCTCAATTTCATTTGGCTGCTGCTTTTCCACTTCGACTCCCAGACTTTTTCTTTTCGGAACATTTCAAGAAAGCAGTGCTTACAGAGAACTGACCTGAACTTTCCTTTCATTTAATACCAATCAATGCGCCTGTACAGCAGTGAAGTCAGTAATGTCCTTGTTGAGTGTCGTAATGCTGCAGAGTGGTCTGCATCACCAGAAACACTGTTCGCAGAAGGTACGCACACACAACAGGGCTTAGAGCCGTTTAGCTTCAACATGAAGCCATAGTAACATTTTAACATTTTTGCTGATTTCTTTACATTTGAAAAGTCTAATTGTTCAGAAAAAAAACTGCTATAATGTTATGTCTTTATGGTAATTATGGCTTTGGACCTGATGTTTACAGTTTTAGGTTTAGTCCGTTGTTTGCTACTTCAGTCTCAAACACGTTATTACTTTATTTGCAATCCTTAACAATGACATTTTGATTTATCATTGTGTTTTTAATTTGCTCATGGTTCTCTACAATCATCCACAAGGTGATTGAGGCTGTAGACGATGAGCATTCTGTGCAAGTCTTTGATAAAGCAAGATGCTGATTGTAACTGTCTTTAACGTTTCTTCCCTTGTTCAATTTCACAATGCTATCAACCTTTCCAGACTTGATCTATATTTTGCCGATTAATAGGCAGTCTAATGAACGCTTAATTAAATTCAGGGGGACTGAGGATGAGGTCTGAGAACGAGAGTCTCCGGGTTCATTACTGCATCAAGGACAAACTGCTTTTCATCAGAAAATTGAGTATTCACATACAGTTCAGCCAACAGTTTTATTAAAGGACTAATGTGGAGAGAGACATTTGGATTGAACTACGAAGAAGCGTACTTAACTCTTTACTCTTGTGCACACAGGCCGTATAAAAAGACAGAGTTGGAAGAATTTATCGCTTGTTGCTTGTGCTTTTTCCTGTGTGTTCTAAAATACTCTGTTATGTTAGGGCACATACATTGAGCTTCAAGGTACAGAGAAAGGGCAGGTTATGGGGCCAATCTCCACCACCGCATGATGTGCTTAGTAACCTGAAGTACAATTAGATCTTAATGCAACGCACTTAAGCTCATCGCACATTCAATAGCAATCAGTGATGTCCTTGGCTCTAAAATGGCAGCCTGTTTAGATATTGATCAGACACTATGTTGCTGTTGAAAGTGTGGCACTAGTTGTTTTACAATATTGATTAGAAGGGAACAGGAGAAGCTATTTTCTGCGCAGTCTAAGCTACAGAAATTGTGTCACTCTTGAAGCAGTGAACTGTGGCAGAATCTCTTGATCTTTCCCTATGATGTGTTCACTGGTTGTGTGGAAATTAGTTTAAAATTTTGCTTCCTGATGTTTATTACAGAGCATATAAATAATCTACGGGTGTGTTTTGACTCTTGTTAATTATTATGCTACACACTTGGACTGCGTTCCATGTTTTTCCTCATGTGTCATCTGTGTTTTTTATTTTAGCAACTGATGAGGGAGCGTCAGCAGATGGCCAGTCGTCCATTTGCCTCAGTTGCTGTTGCGCTGGATGCCAGGGGAGAACAAACAGAAGTGTTGCAGCCAGTGGCGGATGTAAGTACTGCTTGGTTTTGGTTATTGCTTCATCAAACCTGATCCAAGTCCTGACATGCACCAAAAGCAAGCATGTACACACAAGCCCAGTTTGTCATCTTAGTATAAGCATTTAATACACATTTAATTTCTACTGCCTGTAATCCGCTGACATTTAGAGCTTCACAGTTTAGTGGTATTAAGTTATTAGACCTTTGTGTTCTTTTCTTCAGAACGCATGAACTCTAACTGCACTGTCAGTCTTTTATTCACATCTAAATGGTAATAATAAATCTGCCAGTGGTGCTTATTACTCAAATATCTCAACTTTAAAAGGAACAGCTCTAATATTTAAAAAATATGGCATCAGACTTGTGTTGAGAACATTTTGTCGTTATTGTCGCCCCACATTGTGTTTTAAAGTACATGTTTACATTTTGCCCAATCTGCCCTCATGGGTTGTTTGCTGGGAATATGTCACAAGGACATTTGCGCATTGATAGATTAATCTGTTATTAAACTGTGGGTGTTCGTATGATTTGAACGTTGCAATTATTCTGTACTGTTCACTTGCTGCAACTCCTCATCCCAAGACGTGAATAACTCCCATTATAAAAAGAGCAGAGTAGAAGTCTGGCACAGTCTAGAGCTCAATGGCACAGGGATAAAAGCATAATTTACAGCAATATCGAGAGCTACATCCTCAAATTGACATCCAAGGACCAACAGTGTTTCCTGAGGCAGGGCCTGCTCTGTGTCACCTCCCGCTGAGAGAAATAAAATAACTGTGACAACCAGCAAAGAGGCGCTACATTAGCTATTAGTGTAGTGCTGAGTGGTACTCACTGTGCATTATGGTATTGTGAAAGGAAATGTAAAGCGCAAAAGAGGAGGGAAACAAGTCTTCTTACCTCTTTGAGTGCACTTTATTGTTGCACTTTCATAGCAATAAGGTCTAGTCTGAAGCTCAACAACCTTGGAAACCTCTGCTTTGACTTCATTTCAGTAAAATGTTAATTACATACTCGTCAGTGAGGTGTGTGTGTGTGTATGTGTGTCCATCTGTTTTTTTTAAATATTTTATTCGAGCCGTCTCTTTCCTTCACATTGAAACAGAGATAGCGTTCTTGTTATAAAGCTCATTAAGGTAGACAATGTGCATCCCACGGAGAATATTATAACAATGTTCCAAGCTGTTTTGGAAAATGATTGAACTGTAAAAGAAAGAACACGTCTTCAGTCGTTTCTCAACCTTCCCAAGATGCATGAAATAAACCTATGCATGCTTCACCACATGCCCATACAGTTTGAAACAAAGATATCAGAATCATAAGAAGATGTTGTTTTGGAAGTGATGCATAAAACAGTGTCACATAAATCAGTGTGATAAATATAAACCACAATGCACAAGCATGCAAGTGTTGTACAGGGTAAAGATATTGAAAAAACAGCGACAGGCCTCCTGTTAATTCAGCGTGCTTCTAATGAGGGAACAAATGGTTTATGTTGTGATACAAAATTGACTTCACTAATTTACTAACAAAATATTGATCTGTCGCATACAAAACTGCATGTTTTCTAAAACCATGTGAGCCATGGGGCTGTGTTTCCGAGGACAAGCTAAGTGCAAGTGAAGATGCAGCTGGTGAAGGGACACCTGTGGTGTGTCTGTAATTCAGGTTTTTATAATTCATACACAACAGATTGATGCTCTGTGTGTTGTGTTGTGTTGTGCGCTGATAACCTGTGGCAGCGACCACTGGCAGTGAGTTTGTTTACAGTTGTCTCTCTCCATTAGCTGATTTCCTGACTCTCCGTTAAAGGATTTATCTGGTAACCATAATTGTGTTGGAGATTTGGGGTGAAATCTAATTTCACCTGGTAGATTTTTCTGGTGATGCCTCCTAAATGCCAAGACTTTATGAACTGTGCTGTCATTGTTTTCTGGTGTTGAGGACCTGTAGACGATGAAACATGAGCAGTAATGAAGTTTATTTCTTTTTTTTTTTATTAAACTTTGCATTCAGCTCAGTTTCATGTCATTTCAAGGATAATCCAAAGAGGAAACATAGAAACTGAGCAATGATGAATTATGATGTGAGACAGTTATTTCTGCAAGTGGCCCAGAAACATACAAAAATGTGGCTGATGCGCCGCATTTATATGGAAGCACATAATCAGGTAGCTTTTTAAAATATGAGACCTGCAGTATATTGGTTTCACGTGTGTTGGTCCACATGCAGTTCCGCCTCCTGCCCTGGCACCAGCTGAAGGTGAACCTTATGAAACAAGCCCAATTCTGTTGTATAAAGGAATAAATTGGTCAGCATCTGGCACCACTTAGCTGTTGGAAATATTTGTTGATGTCAAAGAGGACACTGTTGACTTCACTGGCTCACCAGCTCTGTTGGATCAGACCCTCTCATTCGCTCGTGCGTGGTAGAAACTATACTGTATAGCAGGTGTAAGAATATGTGCCGTGCACGTGACTGAAGGTCAGCTCAGACATTTCAAGTTTGCCTTGAAGTTCCTATTTCAGATTCATTGTGTAGAATGAATAACATGACATAGTTTACAGGAAACAAGTCGCAGATGAACTGCAGCACCAGAATTCCCCCTCTCACCCATTCCAACACTTCAAAACTTTATTCTGCTGACGGTACCGTCGGCACTGGTCTCACTGCATTAGTTAGTGCCCGCTCTCCGTCGCTACATCTTTGCAGACCTTCCAGCTGGTCTGAGAGAAAATTCTAACAGCATTTATGCAATTTCCTCCATTTTCGGTCGGTTTAGGCCCCCGAGAGATGGACGTTGCTTTTAGTGACCAGGATGTCAGCAGCTGCTGATCATAGAGCCAACTGGCCCCAAACACTACGGGCCTAGGCCTCGATGTCACAGATGTCTCTTTTCACTATGGACGGCGTTCAGCATATGGAGCCGCTAACGGACAGAGAGTGTGATGGATGACACCTGTCAGCAGGGAAAAGGAGAGGAGACCCTGCGTGTGCGTGTTTGTAAACACATTTACGTGCTTGGATGGTTTTGAATGGCCACAATACAATACTCACACTTGATTAATGCATAGTACCACATCAGGGTGTGTAAAGTGTCTTGGAGAATATGATAATGACCACCAGTTTTAAAAAGCCATAATAGAAAAGGCAGCATTAAAATTATAATGGAAAGCAGTGATTTTATTAATGTTTTTATTTCCCGCTGCATTGAAGGAATACCCAGATAAACAATTATCCCAGATAAATAAAACTTGATGGGAGCAAGAGGGAAGGAGGTGGTTTCATTTTGTTTTGCTTTGCACAATATAATGGCCTGTTTAGGTGTTTACAACATTCATGGGTTTATCTGGTGGCTCTCTAATATGCAACGTGGGTAACAGAGATGGAAACATCTTGTTGCTGCATCCATGCAGCCGTGCACTGAGCTAAAGACTAGTGCAACGTGGTCTTGCAATGTTTGCGTGCAAACATTTCCTAATTATCCCCAAACAGAAACGGCTGCTAAAGGGAAAGTCGTTATTTTTGCAAGGAATACAAAGTATGAAACGAATCCAAATTTGGAGCAGATTGCTTTGTTAAATGAAAACTGCATTACTACAGCTACGATACTTCGTCCTGAGGGGACCGAGTACAGTATATGCACATTACAGACAATCCATCTGTTGGTTGTTGAGAAGTTAAAGTGAACGACGTTGATCACCCAGCGGTGTATGCGAGTATAGTTTGCAGGAAACACTGATTTCATCTAAAACGCTGCACAGATTAAATTTGCTCCCTTGAATGAGTATGGCTGCTGTTCATTAGTGGAATCACTTAAATGGACGTGTACGAGAACAGTGTAATGACCTAATATTTGCCTCCCAGTTACAAATGAACATCAAAATGAATTAGAAGACTTTAGCCACAATGTACAAAATAATCAGTCTCTCACAAACATGCAGCGTGCATTTAGTATAGTGTGACTTTATTTATTCCTGGGTTGGGTTTTCTCCATTATTTCTACAGCCAATTAGCAGTTTGTATTTTGCATGTGTAAATGTCTTTCAGTAGTTGACGGCCTCTTTGTCCGACTCTTCATTGCTTCTATATTGAAGGCGTTTGCTCATTTGACCACTACACTAGTTTATTCTGAAGCCAACTGATCTTCACAGTGTGTTCACCGCCATTATTCATCGGCTGTATGTTGACAAACGCGATCAATAAATCACTTGCGGTGCTGTGGTCTTTAAGTTCTGCCATTACTAGTCTGTCTTCTAATTATACGAAACAGCCAGACATTGACTAGGTGCATGTTGGAGGGATTTGTCATCCGTAAATTAGCTGCCATTAGCAGCTATGCTCTTGCTTAACGCACCCAATTGCTTTGCCGGCTACATGTCTGTCATGAACAACCAACTGTTTGTTCCAGCTTGAAAACACTTGATTGTTTTGATATCAGTTCTTTTTGTCTGCATTGCGGTTTCCTCTTCAATGTGAAACCTAATTGGTGGTTACACAGAAATTACACTGTGCTTGATATAAAGCAGGATTTCATTTACTTCTGATTAAAGCCTGCAAAGCCTGAGTGAAGCAGTAATTAGATATTTATTCACATCTGACAGTTGAAACAAGTCTGGATGTACCACTTCATGCACACTTTGCTTTATAGCGCACATAATCACTATGTCAAGGCTTTTCGATTCAGCAGTGCACCAGCGTCAGGGTTTAGTTTTTTTGGCCTACATGGGGTGAGATACACGACGAGTGCGGTACCATGTTTCTAGAAATTCCTGTGCACCGTCCTGACTCTGTTTTAATGCATGTGCCTTCCTGTTTTTCTCTCATTTTTGCAGCCTCTCTCATCTCCATTTTAAATTCAGGCATCAGACACCGAGGACAAAAAAAAGTCACTTCTATTCAGACATGTTATTATTCCCCAATTTGTACCCCCTCATCCAAAACATGCTGTGAAACCCTTGACATTCATTATCGGGATGACATGTTTTTCACGCTTGAGACAAGCAGTTTTGGCCATTAACTCCGAGGGCAGGTCACTACCTCAACACACAGACAGTCTGACAGGCGCGCACACGAGTGTTTTTGTTGTGTGACCAGTCAAACCATTTGTGTCAGGAGGAAGGCGTCTCATCTTAAACGCTGCGTCTCCAGCAGCTAATGTCAGTGACTGTTGCTCTGCTGGTAACAAATAAAGGGAATTAACATCAACTGTGCCATAACTGACTATTCAGACTTGTTCGTCTGATTCAGTTGCAGGAAAGGTTACAGGAGAGTTTTGGTGTCGCTAATGTAGTGTTTTTTTATATCTGTGTGCAGGGTGCACCCAAACCTGTAGCAATGGAGCCATGTTCAGGAGGGAAAGCCGCCGTGTTTACTGTCCTCATGCGATTGCCCTCCGGACCCTCAGACCTACCCCCACCAGGACAGTCAGGTGCTGTAGCTACACAAACGCTCGCTCTGTCATTCTTTCTGTCCAGTTTTGCAGTAACCCTGCGTTGCAGCGTAGAAGTTGTGTTTTTCACCATTTCTGTTGTCTCTCTCCAGGACTCATCATTGCCAGTGCACTCATAGACATTTCACAACAGAAGCCAACAGATTTTAAGGACAAGTCCCAGGCTTTAAAGAACCGAAAAGCCCTACCTCCTGCACACCAGGGCACTTGTGTGTGACTCTCAACTCTTCAGAGGTCTCGTTGCTCCAGCATGTCGCGGGTCCGAGTTGGAAAGCTTTCCGCAGACGAGACGTGGTTATGTTCAGAAGATTTTATTCAGCTGCTACCACTGATGTCCCAAGAGCACCGCCCTTTGAAACTTTCTCTGCTCCTTAACCCTATTCTGCATCTGCCAAAATTTTTCTACAGTCTCTGCAACATTGCCTCCACCTGCCAACCTCCTCCTTTCAGTACGAACGGTCACTAAGAGAGAACGTGCTGATGAGCGACACCGGTCGATGAGGAGGCTCTGCACTTTTTGAAGCTTCAGTCGTAAATAAAAATGACACCTACCCAGCATGAGGTTATTCCCAAGGCATTAGTACGTTAGGTTGTAGGAGAGTTTAACCGATTTGCTTCCACTATGTTGGAAATTGAGGCAGGAGCTGGTAACTACAAATACACGCTGACTATGAGTTTTTGTCTTCTTCTTTGCTTGCCAAGTGGTATTCTATGGTGCTAAAGCTTTTGGTTTTTATGATGACTCTTAACTCAGCCTTTGTTCTGCAAACTGGATTCATTCTGCCTTTTTTGTGTGGAAATCTATGCGCTAGGCCAGAACGTTCTATCACCCAGTGACTATAGAAGTGTCTCAACACCATTTTATTTTGTCAGACCACTTCTCCAGCTACCATAATGAATTTTAGCATTCCTTGTACAGTACATACAGTCTGTGTCATCCACCCAGCTGAAGCGAAAGTCTGTATTTTTGTGGACTACATGGAGAAATGCTGCGAAGACATGAGGCTGCAATCACTACCAGTGCCGTGGGAGTAGAGGCTGCAAACCTGGGTAATGAGCTAATCACCAGTCATCAAACGTGAGCATGGGGAAAAAAGGCGTTAGATGCATTTATTAACGAACTGGAAGTTTCGTTTGTTACAGACATTGTCAGTGTGTTGATGCGAAGGAAGACTGCAGTGGGGAGGTCTTTACTGTGGTTTGTGCCACAAGTGGACATTTGGCTTTTGAGTTTGCCCTGAAGCTGATTGTGGGAGGATACATCTGGATAAAACACTTCTTAAAATGAGACCAGGGACGTCATGCTCCTCTGGCTGTTTACTAGTTTGTTTTGTAAGTTTTTTTCAGGAGTCCTCAGAAACGTTTTATTTCCATCTTTGAGAACGTGGAGTTATGTTGACTTTTATAATGCCTTGGCTTTCCATGAACTAATGATCTGCGGAATTTTGAAAGCTGTCAACCATTTCTTACCCCGACTTCACCCTATGCTGTACAGTGTCTTGTTGGAACAAATGTGAGTCTCTGTCAGTCTGGATCTCTTGAGATTTCATGTGTTCGTCAGGTTTTATGACACAATGACAAGAGATTATCTTTTATTTTAGGCCTTGTCACCTCTTATTATTATTATTATTATAATTATATCTATGATAAATTGTAACTCTTTTGTTACACTTGTGTAAAGATTTTTTCTGTTAATATGTTGTTTTGGTATTTAACAGATTCCTGTGTAATAGCGCATTTAACTTGATTTTATGGTTAATTAAATTAGTTGTTTTAATGTCATCTCTCGTTGAATCCTTAAGGACTGAATGGGCATTGTTTTGTTTTTTGTCATTATGATGCATTCGTATGGATCGTATGACAGCTAGTGCGTTTATTTTGTACCTGTAGAGTAATCCTATAACAGTGTCATTACACAGGAATCAGGGTCTCACTGTACCGTGAAAAAAAGATATCATATCAGTCATTTTCAGTGTATTTTAAAAATGGACAACATGCAAGTAAATTAAAAAACAAACCTGAAACCACTACAGTCTTTTCACATGCAGCAGTCGTTGTCCTTCCTCTGTGTCCTGTGCTGCTCTCTGCCTCTGAAGCCTAAACCTTGTGATCACGTTCTGGTGCAAACTGTTGGTTTGTTGCCTAATCTAAATCTGAAAGACAGAGAAACCAAAACACACAATAAAACATTAGCATCGATGAATATAAGAACTCAATAAAACCAACTAAGGCTGTGCTTTAAAATTTTGACATCATAGAAACCAGGTAGAAAAGTGGGATAATTGGTTTGTAAAAACCAATACAATTGTAGAAAAACATTATTTCAGAAATTTCCAACCTGAATCCCTGGAAACAACAGGAGCTACATGGATTTTGTGAACACTTGTTAGTCATGAATGTGAGCACAGCACTGCTTGAAATGTTCTCTTCCACATGACAAACATGTTATTTGTGTCACTTTTCAACTACTGGAGGTTGGTTCCCTTTCACTCCTAACATTTGATTTATGTCATCTTCAGAAAATGACGTCTAGGTTTTGCGTTGTCGGCTCCATCGCTGATATTTACACATATGCAGTTTGAAACATTTACTGTATCTGCGGGTCCTTGTGAATAGCCAGAGGTCTGGTGTACGTTTAAGTTGGACCAATGGAAGAGGAGGCTATAGACTGAATCATTTGACAACGGTTACCTACTAGATCACATTTCGCTGTAGCCTGTAAAAAAGCTGGACAAAGAAATTACGCTCGCTGAATCAGCTGCGACAGCTGCGATCTGATGATTGGAGCGACCATCCGACAAGTCGCCATCTTTGTTGGCGTCACTTTTGTGCACACCTGTGTGGGTCACAGTGGACATATCCCAGAAGTCGGGACGTCTCTTAAGTTCTTGGCTAAAGTTGATATTTTCGCTGAAAGGGCGACGTTGCAGACGCGTGTGTGCGTAAATACGCGACAACGCGCCTGCACCGTGGAGGATTACTTGAAGTTCACGGCTTGTCGAAGGTGGAGGGAACCTGCTTTGGGGACCGTAGGAACCCTTGACCTCGTGGGTTTCTCTGCAGAGATGCTCCTGCTCAGTAAGGTAAGGCTTTAAAGCGAGGTTTCATATCAGTTCATAGAGCAACTTTACCTGATCATAATTACATCTACACTGTAAAGAATTTCCCTGTAAAAAAACAGTAAAGTGCTGGCAGCAGAGACGCCAGCTCTTTACTGTTATTTTACAGTACTGATACTGTAAAATGAAATTACAGTTTATTACTGTTTTAGTGAAATACAGTAATTTTCTGTTGTTTTTTCTATTTACGGTAAAATGCTGGCAGCAGAGACGCCAGCACTTTACTGTTATTTCACAGTACTCATACTGTCAAATTAATTTACAGCTTATTACTGTTTTAGTGAAATACGGTAAAGTTTTGTCGTTTTTTCTATTTACGGTAAAGTGCTGGCAGCAGAGACGCCAGCACTTTACTGTTATTTTACAGTACTCTTATTATGAAATTAGTTCACTGCTTATTACTGCATTAGTGAAATACTTTTAACATTTCAGAATATCTAAAATATCAATGTTCAATGCAGTTAAAAGTAGATGTTTTCTGTGGGCTACAACGTATTAGATGCTAGTAGAAAATAATCAATCAACAATTATCACAGGGTATAAATAACACACATATTTATTTAGCCATGCTGTGTAAACATGAACCCTGCAAGCCACAGATTCTAAGTATCAAAAATAAAATCAGCCAAAGAGTATCTGCTGGACATAATGGCAATAAACTTAAGCATGAAAACAATAAAACAACAGCAATAAACTAAAACATTGTGTTAAACACACACAAAGCCCAAATGGGATGAATATTGAGGCGACTAATACAAAGGAAACAACATCACTGCTTTGGCTCCTAAAACAGTCCTCTCGGTTTGTTCTCGGTTTGTGGGCCCTTTTTTACTAATGAGTAAGAGTGTGATTGTGTTTTACCTTATGAGGGAGATCTGTGAGGTAGACGTTTTTCTTTATCTAAGTGGATGTGAACAGTTCTGATTGAAAAAATAATCTACTCAGCAGGGAGAGATGATTGTCTTGCTGGTTAGAGTTCCTGTTCATAGCTTTATTCCCACGGTGCCACACTAAAACAACAAACAAAAAATCAACAACTCAGGGATGTATAATAACATAACATGCTTACATAGTTGGTAATATCAAAGTATTATATGGTTTTATGTTGCAATTCATATCAATGTCATTCTGTCTGAACAAGATGTGGAGTTAAGAGCAGGAGGCATTTTTGTTCATTTCAACAAAACAACTGACCTCATATAAAGTCCCATTCAAAGTCCATCAGATTCTTTAGTAGCGTGGAGACGTGGGGATTCACAGTGGCAGACTTTTTCATGACGGCTGTGCCCGTCTTTTTGGAGACAACTTTTCCTCTAATTGCCTTTGATCCTCTCTCTGGATTGATACCAATCAAGCGCCTAAAATCACAAAAACCAGAAAGAAAGTTCAACATTTTGTATTCTAAAAGCAGTAGTTTGAGTTTTCTAACATAAAGTGATACCTATAGACATGTGCAATTGAGCCAAATCACATGCAGGCTTATAAGCAGATATGAGAAAATATTTTTAATACAGGATACTCAAATTATGTTGTCTTGTTTTTTGGATACTTTTCTGAGTCTATGTGTTTTAATAACAGTAAGTAACAAACAAGCACCTTGTTGAAAAATTATACATATTAATATGCAAAAGAATGTTTTTTTTTCAACAAATTAGGTAAATAAATGTATAACGGTGAACATGGTACGAAAGGAGTCGTACCTCTGAATGAATTCCAGTGTACAAGCTGCCTCTTCTTGATATTGAAGGTTGAAGATGTAGTATATTGCAAACACAGCAGCCAGTCCTGTCAAAAAGGTTGGTGTGAGGCCCTCACATATTATGCGACCCTCCAGAGTGACCATCCAACGTCCAGTAGTGACTTGCCTTGTTCCACCTGAAACTTCAGGGTAATAGCAACATGAGCAACATTGCAGCAGACAATAGTAACTCATATTTGCATGAAGTATCAGCCCTGTCAGCTTCTCTCCAAAGTCTGCCATGAGCAGTTGAACAATGAGAAGTGCCTTGTCTGTAGTTTCACTATTAGCCAGGACATCTTTGACATCTTTGTTGGTAGGTTTTCCCCTGAAGTATTCTGTGATGGCTCTCCCACATTCCTCCATACTGAGTTCCAAGCCACGAAGCACATTGATGTCTGTAAGCAACTCAAAGTGGGCATAGATATATTTCTGAATGAAAAGAAGGCCATCTACTTTTCATGTCTTCAATATCAGGTGGTGGAAGTGCATTTATATGCACTATATATTTATATTTATTACCTGACAGGGGAACATTGCTGTAAAATGTGGAAAGACCTTAAGCAACCTACATAGCTGTACTAACGTAACATTACACAGAAAAATTAAAAATGACCTGAAAAGAAAGCCCATTTTCACAGCTGAATCACAAAAAAATATTTACACCTGAAGTAAAGTCGTTTTACCGACACAGATGTATGTTAGCTTACTTGACTTAACTTTCAAATTCAAACGTCAAAGAAAGAAAATGAAACATATACATGACAATCATCTTTGTTGGTTACTAAACTGTTCCATCAACCACCAACAGTATTGTTACTATTACATTATATTGTTACTACTATTTTAATAATGATAATCCCTTGTCTTTGCCTTGCTAAACTTGAGTTGTTATGCTAACGAATCTGTGTAGCGCTAACTTGAGTAGCAGCCTTCGAAATAGTTCAAAATAACCTTGGCAAAATACATTTAAACATAAAAATGTTTTCTTCTCCTCACATAGATATAAAGTCAGAGAAAACTATAAATTTCGCAGTTACCTTGGTTTTGTAGATACATCAGATTGACGCCGATGAAGCAGCACGTGTCCATGTGCAGCAACAGTCCCCGATGCTCTGGGAGAACAAATATCTCTCGCGCGCACAAATTTTTAAAAAATACTGTAGTTTACTGTTAATTTACAACAGTAGCATACTGTTGTTGGCTGTGTGCTGTAGTTTTATATTTAACAGCCCACAATGCATTGCAAACTACAGTACAAACCCGTATTATATTAATACAGTACATTACTGTGGGAAATTAGCTGTAAATTAACAGCAATTGCTTACAGTGTACAGTAAAGTGTCGAGTTCCTGCAGATTATGTTGCTGCTACTCCCTCACCTACACGTCTAAGCTTCATCTGCTTATCTGCTATTTAAGAGACTGTCGTGAACATTTTGTATTTGTTTGTAACGAACACTTGCTGAACTTGATGTGAACTCATGGATGTTGACTATTAACCAGAACCAGCTGGCATCTGGCTGTGTAGAGAGAGACTTGTATTGTCTCGCACACATTATGCCAGCCTGTCAAGATCTCAGCCTCCGGAAGTTGGAAATACAATATTTGTTCATCTTGAGCCATTTATGCTGTCTTTCTGTAAAGATTATCAGCCAAAAGGCCAAACCGTAAGATTAGGATCAAAGCCAAAGTCTCAGGAGTGACACACACCTTGTAGGTCCAAAAAAAATGAAGAACGTCCCTGAATGTGTTATTTTTAAGAAAGTCGTTTGCAACAGTATCAGTAGATGACAGCAGATTTGTGGTGTAGCTGCTCATTTGTACGAGATTCGCTACACTCGTGAGAAGGTGAGAGTCTGGAAATGAATGGACTTCGGTCATTTATAAAAGAAGCGGGGCCAACGTCTCCTGTGGGAGAGTAATTAGTCTGATTGAGAACAGCTGGAGTCACGCGCTCCGTTTTCACCCCTGGTTGCCCTTCGTGGAAGTGACGCTCTCCATGGTGCTGAACTCCAGACCACGTGGCAAAGCAGTCTGCGGTTTAATACCGAGCATAACTGGAACAAGTTCCCTAGTTGTTGTTCTTGTTGTTATTGTTATGTGAAGCTTAAAGTCCCTTATTAGGTCGGTTATAAATAAATCGGTAAATGAAGAATGTAAAAAGTGAAACGCTAAACAATCCTGCTTTAATACATAATCAGATTGTTTCTCTGTGTAAACATAGCTAATAAGTGACCCAGTTACGAAGTCTGTCTCTCACAATGGTGTGACTGTCTTACAGCTCAATTCTTGGCCCTTCTATGTGTGGACATTTCTACTTTTGCCACATTTCTCTAGATTGTTTTCTTAATCCATCCAGGAATTTGAAAAGTTTTCATTTCATCTCTTCAGTCGAGTCGAGCTTATGGTTTGGCTTCACTGTGCAATCAAGCACCTCCATTATTATGTCTTATCTTTGCCCCTGTGCCTCTCTGGAGAAGATGCGAGGGGAAGCATCTCAAAAATAACTGATGCCATAGAGTGTTTACTGCGTAAAGCCAGGCGCACCCTGACATTTGGGCACAAAAAAAAAGGAAAAAAAAGAGTCAAGTAATAAAATGAAATTGCTGCTGCTCTCCTGGTTAATAGAAAAGGTGAAATCCACAGAGTAGTTTGGAGGTGCAGAAACTATGTTGCTGGGGAGGTCAAAGTTGCAGTAATTAGATGTGATCCCTACCAGGCAGCGTTGCTATAATTGAACAGTTTTATCAGTGGCCTCTTTAATCTGTGCCAAGGGTGAACATTTGGTGGTTTTACACTCATGGGAGGGCGAGTCTCCAAACCCTATCTTCCAGTGCTCAGGGCTTTATGGCAGGGAAACAGTAAACCTGGAGCACAATAATATTTATCATAGGTTTAATAACCGTTCACATCTCAAGCCTTCAGTCCGCTACGTGTGTCGCTGATGTCATTCCCATCTCTGAAGCTGAAAGTATTGTGATCAGATACAGTGAAGAGGTTTACTCCAAGGTTTCTGACAAGGACACTGACACCAAACGTAATCCAGACAGGGTAAATAGTGTAGAGGGTGGACGTGGTGGACAGGCTGGTGGACAAGCTCTGGCTACATATGAAATACTAAATGATATGAATTCACTGTCGATTTGTTCTGTTTGCATCGAAATGACAAGATTCTGTTAAAGGTAATAAGATAAAACAACTTATTCTGCTTCCCTCCCGCATCATTTACAGTGACAGCTGTCGTCTCCATCTCATGCATAACATAAGGACAATATCTCGGGCCTCTCAGTTCTGTGACACAGCTAATAAATCTTCGGTTTCCTGTGTAGGTCAAGTATTCCATCACTGTGCTAAAACAGGTGGGCCGTATTGTTGGCGAGACATGTCCCCTCCTGTCCACGGAGCAGCTCGTCCTCTGTTGGCTGCGTCCTTGTCCACCCATGTCGCTCCACACTGGGACTGATGTGATCTGACTGACAATGGCAGCCCGTCTGCCAGGTGCTATCTTCTAATCCTGCTTTACAGCCTCTCTGCCAGTTGCAAAAACAACAGATAAAGTAACCTCCCAGACGAGGAGCGAAAAGAGCCAACAGCAGGATGTTAATTGTAAAAACCACCATGAGTCACCGTTTGCTGTTTTTATTTCAGATTCTTGGAAAACACTGAACAGATGAACCAAACGTAGTCATTTTTTTCTTGGCTGCTTGTGTCGTACATTTAAACAGACACACGCTTAGAAACATGAGATGTTTAAAGTGACTTTTCATCACCTTTTACATTGACTGAGTGTCTTTAATAATGAGGGTGTCAAATAGTGTCTCTATAATATCTAGTCCCGTCTTTAATGCTTTCCCCCGTTTGCAACGTTGCCAGCAGCAATAATCGGCAATTAATGTCTACTGACCTTTTGGCATTTGCATCATTTGGGGGTACGTACACATTCTTC
The DNA here is from genome assembly GCA_030770545.1 of Macropodus opercularis. Taxonomy (NCBI): domain Eukaryota; kingdom Metazoa; phylum Chordata; class Actinopteri; order Anabantiformes; family Osphronemidae; genus Macropodus; species Macropodus opercularis. The sequence continues at coordinate 5,858,762 of CM061107.1, read as the reverse complement.
CAGCTTCTAGAAATGTCTGCAGACTTTAATTCACAACTTTTACAGACTGATTCTGATTTCTTAATGTTCGTTGCTCTAACAGATAGTTTGACTCCTTAAGAAAAATACTGTTATAACATTATGCACTTCGCCTTCAAAATATAATCGCAGAATGAATTCATATGTGTAACCACAGGAGCAGAGAACCATATCCCGTCACATTTCACAAATCATGGCTACACTGGCTGAGCTGAGAGGCCTCAGTCAGTGTAGCCACTAACAGACTGTCAGACGTTACAGACAATATGTTACTGTGCAAGCTAACGGCAGCGTACAGTACTGTAATAAAGCGCACAGTTTGTGTATCGTATGTACAAAATGTTCGTTTTTAAGAGTCAAACCACAAGTCACCATAAATGTACAAAGTTTGTGACACTACAGATTGGTTTCACATCAACACTTTGACTTTTCCTCCTGTTGAACTAAAGCGACTTCATTGACTGGACAAATCAAAAGCACAGTGACAGTATGCAGAGAAGGACGTGCAGCGCTTTATCCTCACGCCGCTGCTCAGCACACAGCTTGTTCAGGTAACCACTCCAGAGGAGAATTTATCACGTAGTTGTTCCTGAATGTGAGTCTGATTTTCACCCAGCAGCCCTCATGCGAGGTGAATGAGCGCCAGCAGATCTGAGTTTCAGACACGCTTGTCTTCTATAATAATCCACTGCTGCTGTAGACTTCAGGAGAAATTCGGTTGTCTCACTTTGGCAAATGTTGAAATTAAAATGAGTTGCTTCTTGAGACGATAGTGTGGACTCACACTCGTTAGGTCCTACAAAAGCTGTAAACCTAGTGGTAGCATGACTGGAGTGAAGGCAAAGGCCAGTGACAGGAGCAGACTTGAGGTATGTAAGCAGGTCAGTTCAGCTGGTGAGCTTCTAGCGTTCGCGTCGCTGGACTCGTCCAGTTGATGATTCTAGGGGAAAAGACCATGAGTTCGTTATTTCGAGTAGAAAATGGATCAAAATGAGAAAACCGTCTGCTGGGAGGTTTGTCTGCTTCACAACTTTGACTTGGCCTTTCCTAAAGTTAGACTAAATCTGCTTAAACCATCCCCATCGGCTCAGTTCGGTCTCGCATCACATTTTGGTTCACGTGTACGTGGGGTTAAATAGAGCAGATTCCTAAGGCGTCATAATTTAACAGCACGTTTTCCATAGTTTGAGCTTCTATTGGCTCGTTATTCTGGCTTCGTTTTCCGGAGCCGTTTATGGCACCACCCACTGTTTGTCTCCTCGCACGGCGGTGCATGATAATGTGCATCCATTTAAATTTCTTTTTTTTGCCTGTTCCCTGCAAATTCTTGTCAAATTTGCATGACTTGAATGTAAGCCGCTGATTCTGAGTTGTGCTTGTGAGCTCAGCGCGAAGCTTAGTTGTTTGTAATAACAAACCTGAATTGCTCCAATAAAATGTTTTATTTAGGTCAAAATAAATACATTTTAAATACCATTATATACACAGAAGAAAAAATACTTACTATGCACACGTTTGTTTCCATTGTTTGATTCGACACCAGTTTCTGGGCCTGGATATAAAGGACAGAAGGCAGAGAAAACTTAGCTCCCATTGCTTTTAATTACATTTCCCTGAATAATTACAGATCAGACTGGCTCTGAAATATTCTCCTACATTAACAATGAGGATGGTTGAGCCACGGTTAAAGGGCACAGACTTAAAAGAATGACAAGGTCAAACAAAATCGTTGTTACATTAACCTAAACTCCCACTGCCACAGTTGTGCTGCTGAATAAATGCCACAATCAAATATATGGTAATATTTTGGACCCACACCGACTTCTTTGTATAATCACACCCCTCAAGCGAGATGTGCAAGATTCAAATGTTTACGCGTTTGTGTGAAATCTTAGCGCAGGCTCAAGGTTATGACAGCTTAATGCATTAAAACTTTTTAGAGACCGCTCCAGTCCTTTTTATCAATAGATATAAAAACCCACACACACTTTCATACACGCTCCCAGATACAGAGATGGAGCACAGAAAGTGATGAAGTGAGTCTATGGTGGTTTGGGAATGCAATAAACACTGGCCATGTTGGTTCTTGAGTAGAAAGAATTCTGCAGAACAGTGATTAATTGCTCTATAGGAGGTCTCTGCAGGAGGATGTTCCACTTGTGATAAATCATATTATCGCTATTAAAAGCCAATATGATAAATTGCTCGCTTATGCTATGTGATATCATCTCATTTAAAAATATAGCTGCGTAGTATGTACATCATCAGAGGAGGATGGTGGAGGTGAGGAATGTTGGCGAGGAAAAGCACCGTGGTCTGGGCAGGTTAACTTCAGCAGACTGGCAGGTTTCCACAGTGTTGATTTGTGCACAGCTAATATCCATTTGCATGTCATTATCTGCCGCTGAACATTTTCACTGACATTTTCTAAAGTCACGCTGGAGACTTTTTAAAATTAGGTTTTGCAAATAATACAAGGTCAGTTTTTTGACACCATTCACACTCTGCAAAGGTTTTTCCTGCTAATAATAATAATAATAATACAGTACCATCACTTTTCTTTTTCCCTACAGATATTCTGGTCTGTAAATAAATGCACACAGTAACTGTGGCTGTGCAGTGCTGGGGTAAAACATCTGGCACATCCTTGAAGTGACGTGTCCCTGTGCATGCAGTCACAGAAACACTATCCCTGTGGGCCATTCCTGTTGTTACTGTGGCAACCAATTAGCTTTGACATGACAGCTTTGGAAACTCTGACTCCACACTGACGTCTCATCTTTCTGCCCAGGAGGAGGGATTCTGTGCATGCCACCATGAAACCATCGCTGATCCATCACCGAGAGGGAGCCAGACGTCTGAACCCCAGACAGATGCTCTGAATAGATCTCTACCTAGTGTTTGGATTCGGGCACTTCAACAGTATAACGTAAGTGGGTGTCTTTGTTATGTGAAACGGTAATGGACAAAAACAACACACAGCACAAGAACCGCTTTTACAAGTTTACCTGTAAAGTACCACAGATGTTATATAACGAGTCGCCATCAAGGCCCAGTTTGCTCATGTCCGTCAGGGGGTCCAGCGCTTTGCTGGTTCTCTCTTTACCCCTCCTGGTGCTCGGCTCCACTACGGTCGGCTGAATGGGAGGTTGGGGCTGCCAGACGCCAACGTCAGTACCGTTGCCAAACGCCTGGATGGCGTTGCCTGCAAGAACAGTGTGTAGCGCTTTACAAAGGTGTGAGGACTCTGTACGGATATGATGCATTCAGCATGACTTTCAGTTGTAGATGCAATAATGAGCATTAACTCCCACACAACCCTCTAAGCGCCATCTTAAGAAAAACAGAATCTGCACTGCCATGACTTTAGCATAAAGCACAGCCCAAAACATTTTGTCCAACTAAAATCCACATGTAATTATTCTCCATATAACTGGTTAGAGAAGAAATAACTTGACCTTTAAAAGCAGTGTCTGCATTTATTAGCTATGATTAACAAAGCCGTACAGGAACGGAGTGAACGCAATAAGCTGTGTACTGTAAAACCGTTGCAGCAAATCATTAGGTCACAAGAGGAAATCGAATATGGGCAAAATGCATGACTGACCTAGATATGTAAAGAAAAACCTTTAGGGTGCTGCAAGAACAAAATCCCAATTTGGGGAAACTCAACTTTTTTGGTTGGCAATTCTGTTCTAGTATAGAAAAGTATTTGTTTGAGTCGAGGTGAGACTGAGTGAACGTGGGAACTCACGCAGGCACCGGTTGTTGGTGAAAAGCTCGGCAAACTTATCACAGTCCGTCTTGCTGTTGCCGCTGCTGCTGCAGTCGCACCACGGTGACAAGCTTATGTCATGTGATCGCACGTAATTGGGTGTCACTACTGTCCCTGCAGAGTAGAGGAGGAGAAAACTATTGTTAGCCACTGTCACTGTTCAACATCTAGGAGGAGTTTTTGAAATGGTTTATGATGCGTGACTGTCGCCGCTTGTTTGACATGCGTTAACCTTCGTTGGCACAAAGGTGGAGGCTCACGGACCCACTAAAACATACTGTCATTGTCAGTCCTGTGCTGCTGTTGCACTTTTTTGGTTTAGGGAAAGTGATTAAAACGTTTTTTTTAAACATCACTTCTAATCAAGCTGACAAACGCTCCAGAGTCAAAAACAGAATTGTGACTGAGGCACAGATTTACTGACAAGTGCCCTGAACTGGATTCTCCTTATTCCTCAAGAGACTTTATTTACTTTTCTTTCTGCATGTTCATCCAAATGGAAAATGAATAAAGGTTCTATTTATAGTTTATAACGTATCTGTATCAAATTTAGAAATGTTTTAGGGAACTTACCAATTAGCCCAGAGTAAGACAGTAGGCAGTCGGCATAGTTCTCCCTCAGACAACCAGATATGGAGTGAGCTTCTGGCTGACAGTTACTGATGAAGTCTGCAAGCCTTGACCTAAGAACAACAGAGAATTAGAGAAACTATACAGCTAGATGCTAATTTATCATCTGAAATCAAATTGCGTTATGAAATGGTTTATTGTGTCTCTGTCGAGTTTTTGCCACGTGTGCTCTGGCTGCTTCAGAAACCTTTTGAATGTGAAATGATTCTTTCTGTTCCAGTTTAATTTGGTAGAGGAATGCAGATTTGAAAAGTGATTGAACGGAGCATAAGTGCTTTGCGCTACGTGTCCGTCTAGCGTCGCTACCTGCAGATGTAGTTGGTCTTGCATGTGTTCTGAAGAGACAGGCAGTTGGGTTTGTCTTTGTCTTCATAGGAGCAGACCGGCACAATAGTCTGTCGTCTGCGTTCTGCACACGCTGTCTGATCCCCCGCTGGACAGGAGCAGAACAGCATCCCATAGCTGTATTTAGCTGGAACCTGAAGGAAGGAGAGAAACAAACGAAACAAACTCATGCGCTGACACAGGTGCTTCTCAGAATTTGGCGTCTCCCAGCTGGAGACAAAGTGTCTACAGACTCACTGGTTGCTATAGCAACTAATTGTGCTTTATTATTAGAAGACACTTTTTTGAAAGTCAGCTCGTTGTGATATTGCTCCTAAAGACGCGTCTCTCCTGTCTGACGTGATTTGGGTGTGTGGAGCCAGAAACGCGTGAAAAGCTTTCGGCATGGACGTCCTTAATTACCTTGTCAAAGAACTGCCGCAGTGCTTTGTGGCATTTGCGCTTGTTGCAGACCTCGGACGCAGACACCCTGCTGGTGCAGGGGTTGATGTAGGCAGAGCGGTACTTCTTGCACGTGTCGTTGAGGTTGCAGGCTTTGGCAGCATTCAGACAGTTGTTCTCCTTTGTTGATGCAGGCTCAGCTGGGAGGGACAGAGGTGGCACAGCTGAAAACTCTCTTTAAGGTCATTTGCATGAAGTATTGCATGTGGTGCCGTCGCTTCCTGACATGTCTGGTCTCAGAGCGCTCTACTTTAGGTTTTGGTCAGATTCCTCTCTGGTCTCATGGGTGTGACCTTTAGGATCAGACTACTTTCTGTGTAACAGAAGGCCACAGTCACAGCTCTCTGCTGTCATGTGAAGGTGACCTTGTTCTGACCTAAATCATTCAGACTAAACCTCCACAGCCAAACTGTGTCTCTATGCAGCCAACATGTAAGAAGTGATTTCCATGTTTTAGCTCAGTCTAGAGAACAGGCAAAAACAAGGGCTTCAAAATTACACCTGCTTGGACTCAGCATTTTCTTGCCTTGAGTTAAATAAACCAATCACAGCAAAATAACTCGGTGGCCGACATAATGACTGTGGCGTCTTATTTTTCTCATTTATTGTAGTTAAAGTGCTCCTTGCTCCACTGACTTCTGCACATTAACACAAACTGTATCCTGAGCCGCGCCATGGAAGAATGGCTTCTCTAATTCTGCCATTTGAGGTGGAACCGAAGCTCACTGTTCTCTTTCATGCACCGCAGAATGAGCCATGATTAAATCTGAATATATTCTTGAACCTTGGGTTAATCACACATTACAAAACCCATTACTTACATCTGACAAGTGCCTGGGGATGTGGGCCACGGTTCCTCAGCGCCTGTTTGTGGCCCTGGGTCATAGGTGACAGTTTTACCTCTGGTACTGTGACTCCTTGTAAAGTAAAGCTTACCTGAGTTCCATTTCTAAATGTTTCATAGAGTTGTTGCGTTGGAGCTTTGTAAGACGTTGTGTGTTTGTGTTCATGTAGCTGAGTATGAGTAAGCAGGGTGACGCTGTAGGTCACGGAGTGACGCCGTGCAGACGTAACACCCTGCAGCAGGACAGAACCTTTTCCTCAAGGAACACTTTTGCATTTAAACAAATTTTGGAGCTCGTCTTTTCTTTGACTAATTTAAAAACCACGTTGCACTGGCTCCGAGATCACAGCTGCTGGACATTTATTTGATTCAAAGCATGAAGTTCATAAAAAAATCAGGCTAAAGCACTAACAGAAATGTGACCTTGTCAGTAGCTTAGTGCGTATAAAGCACAGCCTCAGCTCCTGTGTGTTGAAGGTTATTAGTTATCTGTTTTGCTCAGTTTAATTTTGTGTTGCATGATGACCGTAATCGTGACCAGACTATCTTCGCTTGCATCTGTAATCCTCTTATGTTCTCAGTAAAACATCCTACGTCCTAATAATTCAGTAAAAGGTGATTTGTGCGTGACATCATATACCACAGTATCCACATGCTTAAGGAAAAGGGAATCTCTCTCAGCCTTTCTTAAGTTGCATCCCTTGAGCAAGGCCACCACGTTCCCAATGACAAGACAGGGCGGTAAACAGCGGAGCCTGACCTGTGACCTCTAATGCCTTAATACAAAAGACCTTCTGACGGGCCGCCAGCCAGGCAGCGCAAACGATGGTGTCCTTGGGGAGCTGTGTTTTGTAACACGGAGAACGTGAGACCTAGCTGTGTTGAAGCATATTTGTCTCCCATGTTTCATATATATACATATTAGAACTAGAAACCAGAAACATCCGAACCCAGCTCTCCACTTAGCGCCGTCTTGAAAGACCACAGCGGTGGTGGAGCGTTCTCCTTGGCCCCGCGTTCCCTCGGGCTCGCTGCCAGCCTCACTAAATCAGTCTGGGTATTAATAAGCAGACCCAAGTGCAGTCGGACTTTCTGCTATTCTGTCATCCATCCTTCTTTGCGTTTACAGCAGTTCAGCATAGCTTGTGTGACCAGTATGATGCCGCCTTCAGTGGCCGGGGGACGCTGCTCAGTAGTTGAGGTATCGATGGCAAAGCTGGGACTATGGCGGAAGGAAAAGGAAGCAACCTTCTGAATGGCTGCATATTTATGCACCTGTATATTAATGTGGGGGGTGTTAGCGGAGCCAGAGGCACCAAGATATTTAGAATTTTGTGGCTGTGCATGTCATCGTCAGCGTATGGGAATTTATGCCGCACGCTCTGCATGTAGATGAGCCTGTGCATCAGAAGTGGACACGGTATGAATGATTATGTGTTTGTGTACATATGTGGTGGGTGCAGGGGGTGAAATGATTCCTCGCCTGACTGCAGACGTTCTCTTGTGTCACCTACAACCTATAGGGTTTTATTATCCCATCTCTAAACTATGATTAGTCATTGCACGCATCACTCCTGGCTGCTTACAGCACACAACCTATCATTGCTAAGCCATCAGTTACACTTGTCTAGGTGAGGAATTTCTGCCCTCCAAGCTGTTTACTCAGCTATTCATATGTATCCAGGCGGCGTGAAACGCTGGGAGGGAGGTTTGCTGATAGCAGTGGTGTATGATCGTATATATGATCAATGCCACAATAGGTATGGTTGTTATGTTATGTGTTTTTAGTAAATTAGAGCTTTCTGGTGTGTGGTTGCTAATAAGGACTCATTTAGTATTTGTCTAGTGTCGTCGTCTTTATTTTGAAAAACCTCAGCAAATCGTGTGTCCATGTTGAGCTGTGGCGTAAAATCCAATTAAATCGAGTGAGTGGGAGGAAGGGTTAAAGGAAGCGGTGTTTACACATCACATTTGCTGTTTATTTATAAAAGGGATCCATGTGTATATTCTAGTACAAGCGCTTGCTTTCAGCTGTGGAGAGGGGACATTGTGTATTAGCTACTGACCCGTGGGACAGTATCAGTGGACGCGGCCTCACACGTGCATCATTTCACGCTGTCTACGGCCTGAGGCTCGGCTTTGCTGCGCGCAGGAATGAGGTCACTTATTGTAAACGGAGTCCTGATATCTAACCCTGGTTTATTTTTTTAGTGCCTCTGGCTGTTTAAACACATTAAACTGTCCACTCAGCTTTAGCTTCGTCTTTGCGTCCCGAGTTCTCTTGTTCAAATCTTCTAGATAGTTTTGAAAAGATTCAAAAGACTGTCAGTATTTTGACAGATGAGCACATCTGTGGCATCAGATTTGATTTTTTTATATATCCTAGTCCAACCCTTTCTCCTTCAAAATTATATTTCTATACAACAAAACTCTAACCTGTATTTGCGTGTTTGTGATGATCTAATAACTGAATCATCGTTTTATGATTCTGTGTATTTTATTTTATTTTTTTAATTAATGAAGCCCCACTTTTTAATAAGGAAGAGTTGGTTGCGTTGGCTAAAAACGGGATTGGACAAGTCCCAGGTGTGAGTCCAGAGTTGGGTGTGACAGTTGGCTGTTTCTCTGTTGATTGTTGTTATCCAGAGATGTATGATCTTATTGTTTAGTAATATTTGGGAGACTCTCCTAATCATGGTTCAAACAAGTTGTTTGTTTACAGGGCTTCTGATGTTCTTTACATCAGCAAATGGTTTTAGTCCCAAACATTTAATCATTAAAAACACTTGCACTTCTTCTTATTCTCGGCGTCTCTGATGTCCCAGCACAGAAGAGGAATTCAGATTTCAATATTTCTTTCCGGTTCTGCTTGAGGTACAGTTAACCATTATGTCATCACATGTGGAGCAGAGCCAGTGTGAGGCTCTAAGTGGATTCAATCACAGCGAGAGCCTGGGAGGCAGCGATAGAATCAAATAACCATTTTTTGCCTTCGGTGAAATAGTAGCTGGCCGGTGCTGCGGACGACCCCCTCCAGCCAGAAAGCTCAGCGCTGAAGGGTGCCGGAGAGAGCTGCACTTGTGCTATCAGTGCAATTCAGCGCAGACAGATGGTTAATTGCTCATGTGTGTTAAAGTGTGTGTGTGTGTGTGTGTGTGTGTGTGTGTGTGTGTGTGTGTGTGTGTGTGATCTCAGCAGGCCTGAACACAACCCACCCAAGGTGTGTGCTCCCTAGTGCACCTGCACTCCATTGACATTTGAGCACATGTAGCATTTAGATTTACAACAACAAAGCGTTTTAATGCAGGTATGCAGCTCTAGCAGGCTCCCGGAGCTCAAACCACGCAGGCTCGACTCTAAAAGGATGATTAATACAAAACTAGCACATAAACGCTACTTCCTGCATTAGTACTGTGACAGTGGAAAAACACGCAGACCTCTCATCATCGCTTTGAGAGCTGAAAGTGAAATATGCTAAATGACTCTGCTTTGTGTACGGTGGGTCACAGTGGCAGATAAAAGCTTTTGTGACAGATAATGGGCGTTGAAAGCTGCAGCCTGAAACCAGACCACGATGGAAAAGTGTGGCTGTCAAATAGTGACGGATTAGTAACGGCAACGTCGCGTCGCACACGAGGTTCAAAGCATAACTGGGAAATAATGGACACATACGGTGACTTAACTTTGCACAGTGTCCATACTTAATGTCAGACAGACTGGAGGAGAAGCGTCTTCGTCTTACCAGCTATGATGGGGGCCAGGCGGAAGATATCGGAGAGGCGGCTGTTGACTGGCTCATATGGAGAGTATTCCAGCAAATCATTACCTGCAGGGGGAAAAATATCAATGATGCACAAGTGTGTGTAGATGCTGCCTGTCTTTACTATAGTATCTGACTGATATACAAGCTGAGCTTCAGCTGTGAGCAGCAGAGTTATGGATTTAACACTAGTTTGGTCAACAGCTATAGACACGTAACAGCCTGGCTTCATGAGGCTGCAGTGAATGTATCTGTTCCCGTTTCCAGTGTGACTTCATGAGTAAACCGTCCTGCAGTGACTAAGATTTGCAGCAAGAGCAGAATGAGATCAGTGTTAATTACGGGAGGAACCTACATTTTCTTTGAGCGTCTCGGGGGCATTTTCCTTCCTGCAGACGGTGGGGCTGCCTTTGTCTGGCTGTCATTTCAGATTTCACATCAAGAGATTTGGGCAGCTCATAAATAAATGCATTAACTAAGGGAACAGATTAGTATTTTAAAAACTGTCACCTGTGTCCAGCAGCGTCACTAAAATGCTCTTAATACACTTTGAAGTACTGCATTATTAGATGGCGACTGGGTGGAGTCGGTATATACCCTGTAAGCTCTCAAATATGCTCCAGAAGATCCGGAGGCAGTTCTTCTCCTTCTTCATGCCCCTTCTGCACCTGCAGTTGTACAGGGGGCTCTGCTTCATGGCATCTATTGCGTTGCGGCACTCGCCCTGCGCCTCGGGACCCGTGACCGCGCTGAAGTTGCTCTCTCTCCCCGCCACGCACTGCCTCATGGTCCTGTACTTGGTGCTGCAGGAATATTCCCTCAGACATTGCTCGCTGGCCTTTACGCAGTCCAGGCGGACGGGCAGCGAGGCTACGCTGCCCTCGCCCTTCAAGGTGAACGCGGAGTCTGCGGGTTACAAGAAGTGAGTCAGGAAAGGTTCGCGCTCACGGAGCGAACTCATTGCAACACGTCGTTTTACGCACAAGGCGTTTGCTGATTAACGGTAGTTGAAGAGCGCTTCAGTCTTTTCTTGACGGGCTGATACACAAGGACAAACTTTCTGAACATAAAGCTAAACGCTGAGCTATTTTGCGAGCAATGAGCCCTTTTCTACTCTTCCTCTTTTGTTGATGCTCTGTCACTATGCTGCTTCAACATAAATACATAATAGCACAATTTAGCTTAGACAATATGAGAACAGATTTGTATGTCACTTACCCGGGAACAATAATACAATGACAAAAGTTGTTAAAATCATTGCGCCGCTGGGTGTTTCGTGCGTAAGTTTGAAAAACTTGTCAGACAGATGCGCTTTTCTTCAGCTTGGACATTATGTGGGTTTAATAGGCGATGGTGCATCCTGTAGATCCATCAGTTAGAATCCCAGCTCCGGAGCCGAGTCCAACAGCTAAAACCACATCGTACAGACCTGCCGGAGTTGTGGGTGATTTTAGAAAAAGATCAGTGAGACACAAAGACGCGCGCTGATGGAGCATTTCCAAGTCTCTCTGCTCCTCCTCTGCTCTGTCACACGCGACGCCGGGAGTGTTTGATCCGACACAGGAGCTTGTCCGCGTGAAGAGGGATGAAACTTCACAGCCACGACTTAAGAGTCAGAAACCACAGTAAAACCTCAGCTCAAGCAGTTTAGGTTCATAAAGGGATCAGGCTGAACTGTCCACCGCAGCCCTGCGCGCACTGGAACCGGTGTAAGACGTACATCCCCAAAGCTGAGAAATACACTCCGTTCAGCAGCTAGAAGACAAAACACCGTTTGATCCGGACCCTTCTCCCCTCTGACGAGAAACTGAGGCTCAGTTTACGACGCGTAAGGGCGTGACGTCATGGAACCATGCGCACAAAAAACAACCTTAAATCACATCCGACTCCGACGACGGTCAAAACTACTAGTTGGCCAGTAGCTACTTGATTACAGATGTTTTTACATCTGTGTTCACAGATGTTGACTAGGATGAGAAGGGTTATGTTCTTGGGTGTTTCTGTTTTGGGTCTTTATCCTGTGACTGAGCTCCAGCTTTCTGACAGATTTCTGGCACATTTTGCTCCAAACGGCCTTGATGGATATGAGATTTCATTGATCCCTACACAGATTCAAGACACCATGTACAGTACCAGGACGCAGCCGAGCCTCCGTGGTATTTTCTTGGCTTTGTTTTTGCACCTGTGAACAGAGCTGAGGCGACTTGCCAAAAAGTTGATTTAGTCTCATTCTCCCACAGGCTTTGTGGCTTGTCAGGGTGTTTAATCGCCTTTTGTGTGGTTTCTGTCAACAGTGGAGTCCTTCTTGGGCGTCTTCCATTATGTGCATTTCAGCTTAAACAGTGATAAGTGATGTGATCCGACACTGATTGGCCCCGAGTTCACCTTAGAGTTGTGGGGTTTTCTGTCTTTTATGAGAACGGTACCTGCACGCAGCCTTGCTTAAGCGCACACTTGTAGGTTTTCCATGGTGTATTTTCTAGCGGCTGTGGGCAGCATTACCTGAAAGAAGCTGCTGATCTAAACAAAACAAAACCTCAGCCTTCAGGGAAAACACTAGAGGCCCACTTCACAGAGCCCTTGAACCACACCATGTGTTGCAGCATCTACTGTACGAGCCGAAGTGATCAAAAGACGAGATGCTTCAGGATCTGACTCACCGCAGAGCTAAACCGTTTCCTCAATGGAAATCTTGATATAATATTCAACCAGTGGTCAAATCTACAGGAACAAATTACTGTAATCCTTCACTTCTCGTTTCTTCCTTCTTCTGGCCTCAAGCAGCTCCTGCTTTGACCTTCTTGTGTTAATAAGCATCTTTAGAGCTGCTCGTGCATAGGTCAGTTTTATCTATGAATAGAAAAAGGCCAAGCAGATAAAGTCTACTGTCCAACAACAGACACATTCATGAGGGAAGCTGTTTTTTAGTTGTTGTCCAGTATATGGAGAGAGAACCCAGTTGGATGAGATTCACCTGCTTAGTACATGACGACTCATCGATCATGAAATCTTCGTGGATCTTATTTTGTTTTGTAATAAACAGTCAACTGTGACATTTCCCGCCTTCAGTTTGTGCAGAGCGTTCAAAGAGGGGAGGCCTCATACGTGTCACGCCACCTCAGCCCTGCGTTGACCTGTTCCATCAGAGCTTTGTCATTTGCGTTTGCTTCCGCGTTGTGAGCCACGCGCTACTTTGTCATCGCTAATGAAGTGTTGTCGGACAGAGCTTGTAAATGCACTGAGCCATTAGACCTGTTAGTCAATATCCTGCTGTGGAGCCTGAACTGGGCGGGTAAAAGTGGAAACGCTTGACAAACCAGTCTGCTTGCAGTTTCACTGATTTATCACACAGCGGCTCTAAGGAAGCCACAACATTAGCTAATTTATAAGGATGGTCTGCGTTAGAGTTGACTGAAGTCCTAGCCGAGGAAAGGAAGCTGTCCGTTGTTACGCATCCTGTCACAGTAGCTAATTTAGTTTCCCACATTTGATACGTCCGGCTTAAATCCCACACAGGAAGGGGTGTGAGCCGTGGTCTCTCATCCAGGATGGGACTCTGTATTACCTTGGAAAGGTGCGCGCTCAGCATTATCTGTCTCCAATCATTTATCGCGATCGCTCAATTGATGCGTCCGCTACGGAAAGCCTGGCTGCACAAAAACACTCGCAGGATAAGATTTATTAATGTGTGATCAATATCGTTGTTTAGTGTAAATCACGAGATCAACACTGACCAGTTGTGGCCTGTGTCTGTTCCAATGACAGGAAGCCATAACTCGCTTCATGTTAAAAGCACGATTGTCTTGTCAAAGGTCCTGTCAGTCACTTTGCTGACTCTATAAGTGACTGCTGTGCATATGTGCACAATGACGACTGGCTTTTATTTTATTTATATATATACTGGCTTTTAAAAGAAAAGCATTTGGATGTTATTCCAGTAATTGCAGGTAGAACAAACACAGGCCTGTAAATGCATCAGATACTTAGTCTATAGGTAAAAACAGTTGGGTAGATTTAGAGGATTAGCAGTGTTCAGTGTTCACCTCTCAAACCACTTGTGTGACTTTATGGACCATCTGTACACTCCCTATGTTCCAGACATCCAGTCCTGCCAAAATACCAGCAAATACACAATTTATGACCGATGCAAAGCACAAGATGGAAATCAAAGCGTAGAAGCTGTGCATTTAGGCGCGTTTTTGGCTCAGCTCGGTCGACACACAGCACGGAGCGTTGAGAACGCGCTGACCATACGGGTGGACAATATGCCCATTCATTTAATTTTGCCAATGCACCGTATGGCGACTCGAGGGGACGGAAAGCAGAAGAAAAAAGCAGTTAAAAATGGTTTCTGAGAACATTTCCTCTTTCTGACATGGTAAAAAATTTGCGACTCTTTTTGAATTTTTCTTCTGACTGAAAATCTTCCTGAAACAACTTATATTTTCCATTTTATTGCCCTTAGAACATGTATAGAAAAAGCCCAACAAATCCCACTTGAGCAAACACTAGGCAGCACAAGTACATGTTGAACGAATGGCGAACAGTTCAGTACAGATGATCAGCAGAGCACACCGACAGCGGGTGTAGCAGTCTGGGCACAGGAAGCCCCAGGGTGATGTCCAGGGCACTGAGGGCCTCTCTTAACATCAGCGAGTGTCCATGGGTCGACCATCGGGAGGAAATTGAACAGCAGGGTAGAAGCCACTGCTCTCCAAAAAGAACATTGCTGCTTGTCTACACTTTGCTCAAGGCCGAGAGGATGAGAGGGATGTTGTGTGGACAGATGGGCCAGTGTTCCAGCATAAGAACCTGATCTTGTGTAAAACACGGTAACATGGTCTTGGTTGGTGAATTTAAACACATACGTGCTTCTGACAAAACAGCTAAAGTAAAGTTACTGCATGGAATCATTTAAAACCAACAGGTGACATTTTGGATGTTAAGTTCTTAGCATCCACGGTCACAATGGGAGATTAGAGAAAATGGTGTTTGCTCAGCCCCTGAAAGCGAGTGAAACAGAGAGGCTGTAGTACCATCTAGTGGAAGACGGACCCTCATACAAGCTGGACTTTATTTTTTTCTCTAAATGTCCTCGCGTGAAGAAACAGAGTGCTTCCCAAAATGAAACCAGAAACCAGCGTCTGTAACATCGAGGCTTTAAGGTTTTTCTGTCTGCAGACCAGTTCTTCCAAAGCAACTCAAGAACAACCCGACTAGAGATGCGACGTGTTCACCCCAGGTTTCCCTTGGTGAACTCGTGTTCTGATTAGATTTTGCTGGGCACCTTGCTGCATTCATTTACATATCAGAGATGCACACGGGGAACGAGGCAGGTCATTAAGCAGCTCAAACGCCACATGATTTACCTCCAGCTTTCCTAAGGCAAGAACACGGTCAGTTTGAATGTCATTACCAGGAGACGGAGGATACTTTGATTAAAGCAATGGCAACAGCACATATGAGAAGCGTCCTAGAGCTTTAAAACTGATTTCCCCTCACCTGGAAACAAAGGTGTGTGTGTGTATGTGTGTTCAGCCATGTTTTCTCTGCTCTGAGAATATGGAGGAAGGTACACTTGTCTAACATTTCACTGACTAAAAGGAAAATATGACATCAGTAATAAAGCACAGGAGGAGAATTTCCTTCTTGAAAGCTGGGCGGGAAAAATATATATTTAACATTCTGGGCAGCACTTTGAGGTTGGCGTGTGTTTATTCTTAACTCATTCTGAACCTTGGTCTCCCATAAAAGTGCTTTGTGGGCTTGTGTCAGTCAGTCAGTCAGTACAAGCCCATCTCCTCAGTAGCAGGCATCTATTTTTCATGAAGTGGTAAATAAACGGCCCAAAACAGCCTCCACTTTCCCTCTACCTGTCTCTGTACCTGCATCCCCTCACTTTAGGTTATTTTCTGCCAGGAGAGAAGTGACTGCTACAAAAAAAACCCCAAAACAGAATAAAACATTTGTAGCCAGTAAAAAGTGGCCTGTGTCATAAAAATGAACAAAAGTCCTGTTTTTCCTTATTAGATCTATTCATACTTTGCATATAAGCGACTTGGTTCTTCAATAAAACCACAAAGCTGTGCACAAGGCAAAACTCTGGCACAACTGACTGAGCTGTTAGGATACTGTTTGAAAGCGAAGGTGAAATCCTGAGCATGATGAAGCCAGTAGGGGGCAGTGTTGGTACGCGATCAGATCAATGGAAAGACTTGAAATGAAGACAACAATGTGTTTCATAACACCACAGTGGAGATGATCTTAAAAATAGTGCTGAGTGCTGCACTGCCATTGTGCCGTCGCCTCGGATGCTCTGGGGGAATGTAGCCACTGATGTCTCAGGTTTCAGTTCGGGGGCTGCATTCTCTCTCCTGCTGGTTACGTTGAGCTAAATTGACAGTCAGGTTGTCAGTCGTGTGTGTTTTATTTTACCATGAGCGCCTCCTCTTAAACTCTGCTCATATGCGCATAGACGACGTGTGGGCAGAAGAACCACTACCAAGCTTTGAATTCACAGAACATGGCTGGATCCCAGGTTCCAGGTGTCTCCTGCGCCACAGCAACGCTGCTTTTATTTTTAACCCTCCACACGTCTGGCCGAGCTCCACTCAGGGATTTGCCTCCGATGTTCTGGCCTCCAGGTTTAAAGTGAGCCAGACACATTTAGGCTCGTTATAAACTTGCTCCATTATTGTAGAGCAATTATACCGAGCTGCCAGCAGTTGCTCCAATTTGAGATGCCTCCACCGTGGTTATGTAAAACAAAATTTTCTGGGGATTGCATACAATTTCACAGGGATAGTGCAATATTGATTAATAATCAGTGTAGGGGCTGGTAAGGTACCTAAAGCACTGATGGGGGGAGAAATGCACTAATTGTATTCACGGGGACTGATTAAAAAAAAAAAAACTATGAGCAGAGCAGGTTTTAATGTGCTTAAAGATGAAACTTCCATTCAGCACTTTGACTTTATTGTGACAACATTAGACACCATTCTTTTATCTCGACAGTCCTAACATTTGTGACCTACTGCAGCGAATGTTAAGTGGCTATAAGGGTAA
This sequence comes from Macropodus opercularis, assembly GCA_030770545.1. Classification (NCBI taxonomy): domain Eukaryota; kingdom Metazoa; phylum Chordata; class Actinopteri; order Anabantiformes; family Osphronemidae; genus Macropodus; species Macropodus opercularis. The sequence goes on along the minus strand of CM061107.1, from coordinate 5,841,884 downwards.
AATAGAAACTAATCATCATAACTTTCCTAACAAACTCAGACGAGACACAATCGATAAGTGTCCTGCATCGGAGCAAAGTGTCACTTGTGTGCAGGCAGCTTGAAAGCGGTTTGAGGCTTTCTGTGTTTTCCCTCACCATAATTTTTGTCCTTTGTATCCGCGCTTGGTATTCCCTCCCACACTTCCAATTATCCTTGACGTGATAACACACTGTAATGTGACACACAAGGGCAAACGACTACTCTGTCTAGCAACGGATACCCTCGGTCCAGTTCCCCTGCATTTCAGTAAACTCACGTGTTGTGAAATTCTCACTAAGTTGACATCAAACAAACAAAAGTGGCCTCATCATTATTTCCAGATCACGCGGCCCCTGCTGACATACCATTCATTAAGTACTTCACAACACACACAGGAGCGGCTACTTATTTATCTGCTGCTATTTAAAGACAAAGCGAATCAGCCGCTGCACCTGAAATAAGTCCAGTGTTCAGGAGGGATTTGGGCTGCTTTTATCAAATCGTTCTTATCTGCGTCAGAACGTCTGGATGCTTTTAGGGCTATGTGCAGAACCATTTCTCCTCCAAACACGGCCCGTGGCGGCTTTAACTCCAGGTGTTTCTGGATCTGTGGCCCCTGTGACTCATTTTCTTCCTGCCCTGTGAAACGACTTGACGATTGATGATGGAGTAATGCTTCTTCGATTTGTGGGTAATGACCACACTGGTGCTCATGAGAACATTTAAGAGTTGATAAATCAGTTGGTGTCCTCCTCCCATTTCTATTTTGTCAAAAAGGTCCGTTGAGATCTATTTGCCGCTGCGCGTTTTTACTTGACAGCTTGGTAACAGATGACGCGTCCACACACAGTTAAGCCTTTAAAGAGGGGATCTGATTCTAATTAGCTTAGGTAGGAGAGCTGATTAGTGTGATCACTGGGTTCAGTGCTTTTCTGTCATGGGTGTTCAATACGTTTTTTTTTTTTTTTTTTTTTACCTGCGTTTAATTTACACACACACCAGTGTTATTGATTTAAGAGTCATTATCATAGGAATGTGTCTTCACCGGGTTTAATCCAAGGTCTGGATTAGAGATGAAATAACACAACGCATGAACTCCAGCCTGGCGTTGGTTATCCTGGGTGTCCGCCATCATGCTGCTCCCACCGCAGACCAGGCACCTCCTGTGTTGTCCAGACAGTTGAATAAAACATTTAGTTTGGCCCGTGACATCATCCGTACGATACCTTATTTAAGCATCGGTAGCATCTTGAAGTAAAGCTGTAATTGTTGCAATAGAGCTTCCAGTTTAAATGATCCTGAGAAAGTGTTTACACCAGACACTGTTCACTAAACCTAGAACAACGAACAGCATCAAGGGGACAACTGTGAAGAGTAGCTTCCTTTTCCAGTCTTTCCGCTGGTTAATGGTCTTGAAGGGTGTATTTAATTTACTAACACATTGTAGGCAGTGAACTCTGAACCTTAATGGGGTGATGCTGTTCTCCTGCCAGCTGGGCTGAACGGAGTCCCTGCTATTTGCTTACGTAGTGTTTCCAACAGTGCAACTTCAGCAAGTACAGAGCGGCACATAAGCCAGAAAGGGGCTCGTTCAGTAGGAGCCTCACTTTTAAATGTTACTGCTTATTTATTATTCATGAATATGAGACAGGGATACTGTGATTTGGACTTAGTCGGGGTTTTAAACTGCAGCCACCCAGAATATTGTGCTCAACAAGAAGTTTTAAAATTTCATAATGATAAAATAAATTTCACAGGTAGATCTGTGGTGTGACAGTTCAAGTTCGGTCACCGCCTGTCTGCTGGATTACAAAATGCTTTTCATCCGCCGATAAAATGTCATTGCGTTCAACAGGAGCTGTCACCAGTCGGAAGCTAATTTTGATCATCACCACACAGCGTAAAACAAACGCACATGTAGTCAAACAACTGAACTGATCTCAGGTCAGAGTGTTGGCTTTGTTGAATTCTTCCTGTAGTAAACAGGAAGCACATACTGTTATTACTCAAGGTGAAGCCTTTTTATGTGGAATGAAAAGAAATGTTGTATTATGGCTGGAGATTGTGCTGATTTCCTTTTATCACATCTGAGATGCAGAGTCTGGTTTGTTTTGGGCTGTGAAAATTAGAAAATAATAGTAGACCATCATTTTTTTTTTTGGAGACTCTGTTGTGATCGACATACTTTTAGCATAATTCAAGAAGATAACAGGGAAGCAAAACCTAGAGCAACAAGCAACATTATAGTGGTTTATTCCCCGTTACTGCTCAGATGCAGCTTTGAAAAATGTGACCGGTAGCCTGTGGTTTGCTTTGATGGATTGCTTTGACCGACTGAATTAGATGTCTCCTGAGTTGTTTTCTCCGGGTTTAGGAGTTGAATAATTGCCAAAACAGAATTTGCAATGTTGTCGGTCATGGCGCCCGCCTGTAATTATGTCACAATTGACTTTATCGAGAGAAAATGAAAAATCAGCAAGAAGCCTTCATCCACTGAGCCGACCTTATAATACAGACCTGAATGTGAGCGCGCCGCCGTGAAGACTGCGCTCTCTGTCCTCCTCCTCAATAAGCTGCCTCGCGTTGCTGCTTCAGCTCTTCTGCCTCTTAGTCATGGAGGGAAATACCCAGAAATGGCCTTTATCATCCCATCGTCTTCAGGCTTCCTCAACATTTTTTTTCCTTTTATCACTGCTCGCTGTGCTCATAAACAACGGATTCACACAATTTGTTATACCTCCAAGCCGGCTGTAAAAAAATGAAATGATCATACCAATAAAATGGCCCCAGTGTTGGCGCCATGCCACCATTGCCAGACTGCGAGCAGCGTCGTGTTTAATCTAGCTATACCTGTACTTCTACACCTCCTCGCAGACTAATGTCACAATATTCCTGCTGTAAAAAGCTTTTCTAGTTTGTTTAACAGTTACACTTTGGGACAACAGCGTTTACTTGTTGCATGTTTCAACTCGCAGCTAATGGACGCTGAGAACACTGGTTGACTCGAAGGCAGGAGTTTGTGGAGACAATCTACAGTAGGGAGAGAATATCACAAACGGCGACGTGCTGAATTAATTCAAGGCAGCAAACTCATCACAGCTACAGCATCTGCCCGGAAGAGCGAACCTCTCTGTCAGTGGCTCAGCACCTGCACGCGTGAAATAATTAGTTTAATTATAGTATTGTTGCCGCAGTTGTAATTATTATTATTATAACAAATCCTGTCAACCTTCAAACATCATCATCTTTAGGGTCATGTTTTCTTAATAAATAAATATTGGCTATAATAAGGAAGCTCTTGTCAAAACGAACATCTTTCACCGAGAACATGCAGAAGCAGACTCATGATTCTTTATTGTTCTTATTAGTTTTGCATATTGTTGTCTTTTATTCTATACGTCTCGTCTTTTCCTGCTGTTGAAACAAAAGAATTGACCGACTGTGGTATCTGTAAAGTTCATCTTGTCTTAATTGAGGTTGGGTTTCTTTTATGTATTTGAATATTTGGGTAATTTCGTTACAGCAACCAGTTGTTTTTCCTCCTCGTCCATAAATACCAGTGGTGGTTCTGGTGTAGCGTACAGTCGCTGGCCTTTCCCTCACCCATCCGTTCTGATGTGCGGTAATAAGCTCCATTGCCAGTGGAGGCTAAAGGGGAAATTGTGCTCTCTGCCATGAATGCTGTCTCCACATTATGCTGTGGTACATCTGTGTAGTACATCTCGGTATCGTACAAATATGACGGATTGCGCCTGATGGGGCCCTGAATTTTAGATTCTCATGTCTTATCACACTTGTCCACACGGTCTTTTCTGTAGTCTCGGTGTACATTATATATACCAACTGGCTCATGCACTGTGGGAGCTGTCAGGCGTTTACACAGACCATCTTTTATTAAACAGGGCTGTCACTGGCCATGTTTAACTTGTTTGTGTTTGGATAAGGTGGACAGACGTGTGTAATTTTCTTCCTTTTACTGTGCTCTTGCTTTGAGATCAGATTTAGCTAATGGAGCTGCAGAAGGACTACACTGATAATTTTTTTATATACAGTAGTCTCTGCTACCTTTCAAAAAACAAACCAAAGCAACACGCAGTGGATAAAAGGTGCTGGGTGGTGGGCAAACTCCAACACAGGTCTTTCCTGCTGCTGTGTGGGTATCGTAATACTTGAGGTAATAAAACAGATTAACATTAGCATCATTTGGCCATTTGGTCGCTGCTATGTGTTGTCTTCATAGGACCTCAATGAGTGAAAGTCATCCAGAAACTCTGAATTCATTTGATGCGGGCTGATTTTTAATGGAGATACCCCGACTGTGACAAGGTGTCAGTCACCAACAATCTGAACACAGGCATGAGATGCTGTCTGCTGGCTGGACCGATATCGCCTCACGACTGATACTACACTCATCAATCAAGCTGCGACGACGCAACAGCTGAGCCCATTTCAGCTGAAGTGATATAATGCATTTTGTGATCTCTGATTACACAGTGAAAATGCTCAGGGCAATTTAACAGACTTATCATTCAAATACCATCGCTCTGAATATAATCTCATCTCTTAAAAGCTCTCTTCTGCATCAGCCCTCAACTGCTGTGAATACCCCAAAGTTTAACAACCTCGTGCATTTCTTGACTAATCTCCGTCTGTTTCCTTCTTGCGTAAACAGATTAGCGTTTTATCTGCCGTCCATACATCGCGGCCCTGCGTGCATAGACTTCCATAATAACAAATCAATTTCTGCGTCTCTAAAAATATGCATCCCGCAAACATCCATAGCTATTGTCAAGGCTGGTGGTTGTGTAGGTAATGCAGAGAGAGAGAGAGAGAGATAGAGAGTCGTGTTTGTAGGGGTGTAGGGAAATTAAGAAAATAACAGCAAGGCTCAATATACATGTGATCAAAACTTTATGCCGACATCATCCTTGCATTTCGCTGGTCTTGCATATGCGTCAGCCTATTTTGGTATTAGAGGTAGTTGAGCCTTAGGCTACACGCCATCCTGACATGGATGGCTCATCAAGATGATTGGCAGGAGACCAGACCGGTACAGCGCAGCACCTTAACCTATTTCTGTCTTCACAGTGAGACCACTCAGTAGATTACACTGCATCTGGATTTTGGCTACAACATGATAGTATCTCACACGTTTGTTTGCAGGAATAGACAGTTGTTGACTCGACAACATTGCTGCAGGGCTTTCCTGCCTCCACGCATTTCCACGTTTTCTGACAAGAATTCCTACAGGGTGGAAAAGCATCCTCATCTTCTAGTTATTTGGGAAGGCATCACACTAGCTGCATAGATGTCGTTTAATCGCAGGTATAAAACATGTTAGGGTTTTCTTCAAATAATTTGATGCTGTGTAAAATGAGTAGGCCATTATATTTATATTTTTACAAGCAAACTGGTCTGCTTTGAAAGATATTAACGTTCCTACATTCCAGTACTGTACATACTATATCTAGTAGTATGGCGTTCATAATGTTTTGAGTGTTATTGTAGTTCTGTTTTCTTTGATAGTACTTTTATAGATGCAGATCGTTCTTTTAATTTCGCTCGGTACAGAAATCAAATTAACATGTCTGGCAGCACAAATGTCACCCTCCCTGCAGCGTGTAATCCCTAAGGAATTTGCAACCGCTGATTAATTCTGTTAGAACAATCTGTTTTTTGTTGTGCATCATCGAAAGCAGTAGGGACGGCACACAGACAGACTCGCGGAATAAAACAAAGTGGCATCTTTGGAGAGAAAGTCAGGTGAGGCGTTAAGCACAAGAAAAGCAACATACACTAAAAGCATGTGGACGAATAACTTGTGAAGGTTTGAAACACTGCAGATGTTCAGTCAGTGTGATGTCTGTAATGTGCCTTTGATAGAAGATAAGAACCACGATACAGCAGCGTAGAGGGCCCATAAATCAAAAGACGGATAACGATAGGAGATACTGCCAGTTCAGCAGATGACACTTGCTACTTGTTTAAATAACACTCCATCAGATACAATAAGACTAAACAGCGCCGTACATAATGTTTGCACGCACTCTTACATCATGCTCTAACAAAAAAAATAAATGTGGGACCAGAAATATATTGGCTCTCATAACTGCAGGATGTTAAGCTCCTTCAAAGCATTGGCGTTGTATTTAAATTATGCTAATTAAATTAAACAAAGAGCATTGCCAAGCAAAGCTCTGTGGCTCCCACACACCTGTTCGGTTTGGATGGAACATTTGGTCATTTTGATGCAATTCTGCTTCATAGGGATCCTTTTCTGAATTCCAAAGCGTAAACTGCTGTTTGTCTCTTCTGCTGTTGGGTAGTGCTGTTAGAAGTGGCAATGAATATTAGAATATGTAGAACCAAGGCACAACCTTTTAGTTTAGTCCATTACAGTTTATGGCAGCTCAAATTCCACCTTGCTTCTCTCATAACATGGATCTACACTATGCCAGTAATTCCTGGAAAGACGTGCGTAACCAGTGAAATGACAGTGTAAGTGAACTTGACAGACGGCCTAGTACTGGAAGAGTGCGCTTTGTTTCTCTGAACTAAGTCTCAGTGGCCTGTTCTCCAGCGTCAGCCATACGTTCAGCACGTATGATGTGATTTGCTGCAGCCTATAGTCTAATTTAAATCTCTGAGCAGGCCTGTGCAGCATCCGCACATGCCTCACCAATAATTGTCTCTCCATCCGCTTTGGCAGTTTTTTTCCCCAGGGAAGCTGCTTGACTCGAAGCAGCAGATCCTTCTTTGCAGAATCTCCTCAGCGGTATATTCGTGGAGGAACGCCTTAAGTGAAGGTGCAGATGAAATGTGGCTGAGTATGTCATCATCCATTACGTCTCCAACAGTGGGATTCCTTTCTGGAGCAGTGGGTACAATAGCTTTGCTTTGGCTGGAAAGTTAAGTAGATGGAACAGCAGCTGTATCGTGGTTTCACGTAGTCACTACTGATCCGTGGGGGTGTCCTGGTAATTACTGTGTTGAATACTGCTCCTCACTGCTGTGATGGACCACAGACCAAACCCGGTGTGTGCTAGTAAAATACTCCCACCAAAAGTTTATGAAACCTGGAGAAGAGACGTTCAATTGATCCTCATCCTGTTTGTCAAGATGTTCAGCGGTTTTGACAACTGCTACAATCCTGCTGCACATCAAACACTTTTCTAACAATGAGCAGCCTGCTTAAGATTCACATAATGTTTTTCCTGGGATCTAAAACATGTGTTTGAATGATAACAATCAGGAGTCAATATGCTGCATAAATTACATTTAGTAAAAGTAGAGTTTAGGGGCTCAACCTTGGGACAAAAGCTGTTATTTTCCTGTGCACATCTAGTTTCAGCCTTGTGTCTTTTAACAAACACCCAGTCACTTTGATTTCCAGTCAGTTCAGCCAAAAAAAGGGCCTCCAACAGAATCTAACACTGACACAGACAGACAGGTGCGAGCAGAAGGCGACGCTCACAGAGAGAGACAAACTGAGAGCGACGGGTGAAGGCGAGCAGACCTGAGAACAACCCACGCAGACAGACAGACGGACTGAGAATGACCCGCACAGTTACTGTACAGCGAGGCCGTCAGTGGAAACAACGAGAGGATACACTGATACTGACGGCATGTACAGCTCTATGCACGAGGGGAATCCATGAGGCTGGACCCCACGTGACATCACCTGCACGATCAGGTTCCCGTGTGAAGGCTGCGTTCGATGGTGGTGGTTTAGTCCTTGCCTTGACGGATCAGAGCTGTTCTGACTGTAGGAGGCCCAACTCTAGGTGGGCGGCGTTAGTGTTGTGGTGTGATTGGTGCATTCTGCCACGAGAAACGGGAATCACACATCCATATTTCATCTAGCATCTAAAAATGTTCACATTTCTCAGTGGGCGTTCACTGTGTGGTGCAGTGTGTGCTCTTCAATATAAAGTAGTACCTCGCATTATGTGTCAATATATTCCAAGCTGTGTGCTATCTAACCTGCTTCTGCACAGCGGGGAGGACATCCTGGAAGAACCGCACCTCTGGCACTGCTGAATGCTGCAGAGCTTATTATGTAATGTGGACCCAAGTTGCTCAAATGTACTCGCTTTAAGAGATAAACGCCCGTATCATGCTAGCGCTCAACTGGTCCCATTTCCCCAAGGATTAATGTGGCTTCTCATCTGACAACAGTGATTAAAAACGCATTCTGCAGATTCAAACCTCAGTCTGCTTGATGCAGATAGCAACAAAGTGATAGAGCTCTGAGATCTATTTCTCAATTAACTCCATCAACTATGCACAAATGTAAAGAGAGGTCAGGGCACAAGCTGTACTTTGTCATCAGTATTCCTATCCTCCGATGCGTCAGAGAGAACCGTGACAAGCCCCCCCGCCAATGTTTCTGCTGTTGGATTGACACTTTAAATGAAACGAGCATCGGACAAGTGGAGAAGAGGCCATCTTTTGTCCTGCCAGAATCATCTGTACCCGCTGAGTGTTGGACAACAAAGAGCCATAGGGGTCCGTTGGTGTTGGGTGGCGTGGGGGGAGCGAGACGCTCTGCTCTGAAATGTCACGTCTGTTATTGTCTCTGCCGGCGAGGCGGCCTTTACATCTTTGAGCGCCGTCAGTGGATGAGATGCCCTGGATGCGTGTTTCCGATGGATTCAGTTCGCACTAGCAGAGGGTGACGGAGGCGTGAAGCGCATGTCGAACCGCACGGCTGACAGATTTACTGGAGATGGCCTCACCGCTGTAGAGATGGATCTAAGATAAAGACGTAGTATTTTTAACGGCCGTTGTGTCATTACTCCCTCAGTGAACTTAATGAATTGTCATTTCTTTTGCTGGAAAGTCAAGACGTCTGAATAGTTACAGTAATATATGTGCGTTCTGTGTTTCCCACGTACAACTTTGTGGGAAATGTATCAGCAGGATATTTACACCACACACTGTCACGAGCAAATTCAATCTGCAGCCAACTGATTGAGCAATTTATTCAGCAATTGAGCACAGTAGGCCATCAGCTGGCAGGAATACTAATGTATATCACACACCCCAAAATAAGCAGGACTTTCAAGAAGATAAATCCAAGTGAAAGGTTGTGTTTTAGTAGCGAAGACACTGAACGGTCACATGTTCAGCTGTATTAAACAGACAGAGGTCTGTATCCAGGTAATGATGCATCCTGAGGTTTAGCGTGACACCAGCTCACTTGTTTCTCCAGCTGTGTCAGTTGGGTCCATATGGTACTGGCAACTGCAACAGTCATCCTCTTTCATCTTTGTGATTCTTTCTTTTTTTTTTTTCTGAAGGCCATATGCTGAACCACGGGCAGAAGCCTGTTGCAACATCTGAGTCTGGGGTTTGTTTTGATCACTTAATTCTACATTTGTGGCTCTTATGTGTAGACTCTCCGCGGTTTTCTGGTCAGTGTTACAATATGATGAGCTATACTTTTCAGTTCATGCTGCAATTGCGGGTTGTTTGATTCGGTTCTACTGTGTGACAGTGGATCACCAGTCTGGTGAAAGCACAGCGAGAAGGCGAAGAAAAAAGGCAGACGGATGAAAACGGAGTGTAAAACAAAGCGGTAGCGGTATATGCCATCCTTTACGAGTGACAGGCAGCTGTTGTCTTTATTCTGACGCTGACTGGGTCAGGTGGTGAGCTGAGGTGAGATGTCTGATATTGACAGCCGGTGGACAGCTATGGAAAAGCAGGTTTGAAGTGACAGGAGACGAACGCGCAATGATCAGGTGCAGAAGAGTCAGAAGTGAGGAACGGAAGAAGCCACTGTCAGTGTCTGAGTTTCTGGTTTGTGGATATGCATAATATCGCACTCAGGGCTTCGTTTGTATTAATAGACATAGAAGTTAAACTTAAACTGCTTGTTGAGTCTTTTTTTTTTTTTAAACGTTTCATCTTCAGAATCGATCTCAACATAAAGAATGGAAGTTTCAATGTAGAACTTCCTTAGCCAATATTTTCACTGACTAACTAAACAGATGGAGATTTGATAAACTGCTCGTTGTACACATGCGATATAATGGAGGTCATATTTTTTAACCAGCAGTTGACAAATGTCGAGGAGGGAAAAGCCGCCCGACTCCATCTGGGCTTCCGAACACTGAGAGAAGTCAAATGCAAGGCACAAATGGCTTTCTACTTACAGCGCGGCGTCCACCGGGAGGAGGAGGGCTGTTTTGATATGAATACTGAGTGGAAAAACAAGAAACAAGACATCCAGGACTCAAACAGTGGGAGTTAAAGTAGGTTATCAGGCATCCCCAAACCCTCAGAAGGGATGAATAATGTAAAACAGGCTGGTTAGTTGTCAGAGGAAAGCCCTCGTACATTTTAGGGTTACTGCAATCTGCCCTCTGTCCTTATTAGCAGGTCAACACAAGCTGATGAAAGTTTCTTTCTCCTCTTGTTCATTTTCACGGCGGCTCCTTTTATTCTTCTTGTATCGTCTCTGTTTTCAAATGGACAAGAAATGAGGGAATCATTTTTGCATGAGGCTTGACCTACATGACAGCAGAGAATAACTAAACTGGGTTATGCCTGGGTGCAGTGGCCGACTGGCTCGGCTCCGTGTTATTGTATTATTAAAGTGTTCTGAGCATCTGCTGAAGCGACCAGTGACATGAAGTGCGAGGTGATGTTGTTGGCAGACGTGTGCGCACATAAATATGAGATAAAGTTAGAAGCACTTTACAGATGTAGCTTGTATTGCTATGATCTAACAGAAAGAGAGAGAGCAGAGATTGGAAAAGAAATAAAGTGGAGGTAAAGATTGTGAAAGTGCAGCTTGATCACACTATTGGAAAGTGGTTTCTCACTCGACGCTGAAAGTACAGCATATTCCCTTTTTTGTAGAAATCTCCGGACACTTCGATCGCTTTTTCTTTCAGGAAAAAAAACAACTTTTTTGTTGAAAAAGAAACAAGCATATAATATTACACACGCCAGCCAAAGTCTGCAGTACAAAGAGTCAAAGCTACTGGGTTAGAATTGTTGGGAAATCAACATGGGCTTTAATTTGGCCGGCGATCATGAGGCCTTTGACTACAGGGCAGATGGGAAAAAAACAACCCAAAACAATCATCTGTGGTCTGGCCGGCTCCCACCTCACCCCCCATCACGTTCTATCAAATTAAAAGGCCAGCGTCTGTGTCCTCCCTCCAGAGTGTGAGACCCTCTTGTCATAACCTAACAAGTCATTTGCCGAAGGTTATTGTTATTGTGTGACATTTAATCCGAGTCGTGTTCTTAGCATAATTTGCTGACCGGTCGTCTTAACCTTTAGTCGCCTTTAATTGGTCCCAGCTTTTTAACGCCCATGTTTCGCATCGTTCTCTCTGGATTTTTCAGCTACTGGACAATAAGTGCTGACGATCTTCACTACAAGCGAGAACAAACAATTAAAACATATCTTATAAAATTAGGTTTTAGCCTTTTCAGGCTACACCAGCGTAGCCTTAGTCCTTACTAGGCTCTTCAGCGGAGGCAGCTTCCTCTGTGCGGTGCAGCGGAGGCAGTGCTCTTTCCATCATGCAACATCACACCTGGAGTCAGCTGCTTTTATTAGCCCTGAAGCCTGTCTCTCCTCTCTAACCGGCATCACGCCTTGTGCTATACAATATACAATTGTTCTCGCTGCGTCTCTGCTTGTTTCCCTGTTTCTGTCACGTCGCATATTGGCTGAGAAGGCAGACAGGAGTGACTTCTACTGGGGCTTGAACTAACGGTACCCGTTTACACCTTGGACTTTTAGTGCTAGCAGGGTGGTGGAGTGGGGATGCAGCTCATGATGCATCAGTCAGGTGTGAAACCATCAAGGCCGTCTTTCACGAGGACCAAGCGTGATCAGCACGGACGCGGCAGAAGTGAGGAGAGTCTCCTCCCGTCTTCCCCGGGTAGTAGTGTGTTTAAAATGTGGGCGGCATGTGAACTGCTGTCGCCACAGTAGACGAGCGAATGGCAGCTTTTAGTGCCTTAGGGACCTAAACACATTTAACTTTTCAGAAGCATCCATGTAATATTTGTCTTAGTGAACAGTTTACATTCAGCGCTCCCGTCGTCATGTTCCTGCAGAAAGGCTTTTATTTGCATGGAAGCAAATCGGTGTCCTCACCTCACATCCCCCGAAAACCTCAGACAGACTTACGAGACGAGATTTAAATGAAGTTAGCAGTGACGTGATGGTGATGTTCAGGTCAAGTTGCCATCACTCACCTAATGTTGTTCAGGTCCGTGCACACAGGGGGGAAATAATCTTGTAAACTAAATCTAGAGCAGGTTGTACAGTTTGCTTTAATGGCGTGACTGCAGCCAGCAGCGATTCGGCTCCAAGTCGAAAACACATTTGCTCAGCCTGTAGGTCTGGCATGAAGCTCTGGTCGTGATTCACAGTGAACTTGCAGCGTCACTCTGCAAAGAAATGGCCACGAGGTGCTGCAGCCTGTGCGTGTTTGTGTATGAAAATGTTTTAAAAGGATCAGTGATTACCTTGGAACATCAGGCTGTTGAATTTAATTCGACGTGAGGAATATGCATTTAAAAGGGCAGTGGGCAAAGATTGAGATAGATCCACTGTGTGTAGCCTCTGCAGTTGGTCAAAGCGTTTTTAGCAATACCTGCGACGGAGACGCGAGTGTCTACAGTGTGTGTTCCACAGGTTTCCGTTACCATTGCTACATGAAGCTGGGAACTAGCTGGTAGCAGTGGATTTTAAAGTGAAGCACAGGACGTATAAAGCTACATAGTCAGCAGAGGTATTTTTATATTGGATAAGCTTCATGTGCACAAAAGGAAAGAACAGAGGCTGCTGCGGGGGCTACGGAAAGGTAAAGCCAGGGCCTGGAGGAAAAATAATAAGGCTTAATAACCCGGATTATAGCAATTCAAGGAAACCAATGAGTGACCTTAAAGATATTAGTGGTTGGCAGGAATAAGCCCATCTGTTAGCTAAGCGAGTAGAAAGACTTCATTAGTGTATTTGCTCTTGTTTGTGGTTGCTGCGCCATTAAATCGCTAAGCCTTGACATATAGAGTAATTTTCCCTGCCGTTTGGTTGTCTGTGCCCTTGTTGGAATACATCTGAATGATTTCATGTGTGTGTCGCAGGAAAATGAGAATTTACATGTCCTCGCGTCTTGTAGAGAGATAATGGCATAAAGCTTTATGATCCCCATCCGAAGCTGATTGTGCGCCCAACGAAAGCAATTCCCAACCGTGGGCTCGTCATCCTTTTGTCATTTTAATCAACAAACTAGATTTCTATGTGCCTTTTGGATTTTAGATTGTGAGAAATACCCAAATCTATAGGAGAGGATGAAAGAGCGGTGACATGGAGCCACTCAAGGATCTTTGAACTGTAGGCTTAAAGGTTTCAGAGCCAGTTATTGACCGTGGGGCTTAGAGAACCCCGAGCAAAGGTCACAGGAGCTTATTCCACGACTTTATTCTACCTGTAGCAGGATTTCTTTAGGAGGCTGCCTATATTGTGTATATAGTGCCGGCATCCACCTCAGAGCACACATGCATTCAGTTTTATCTCTAGCTGTGTTCCTCTCCTCCCACACAAGCTCACACATCTTAGCAGGAAGTAGAACTCTAATGAGAGAAGGAAAATGCATTACAGAAGGGGGAGATGTGTGCAGAACCGGGACGAGACTTGTTTAAATAGTTTATCATGAGCATCATGAACACCAGTGTCTTTTGAAAGGCTTAATCACGTTTGATCGTGTCCAGATGATTTAAATTGCAGGAGGCAGCTTGATTTTAAACGCCGTGTCATTTGATGGAGGCTGAACGAGTGTGAGGTCCAGTATCGATGCTGGGTGCTAGTTCTCAGGCTTTAAACCTAGACGTTCAAGTTTCAACATCTCGTTTCTCACTAATTACCCCGTAAAAGACTATCTGCCGTATATAGGTCGAGCATTTTGTACCGTGTGCGTTGAGAGGTAGCTTGTAAAGATACTTGCTCAAGACTTACTCCCATGTTGTCTGTGACAAAACTGCTGTGATGGATGTCAAAATATTGGGACAGTCAGCATGACGGTGGGTAAACATCAGTTTGAGTCACAGAGGAATGAGTTAGAGATGATGGAAAGACAGATGGAAGCACGCTGGAGGGATGTAGCTGGAATTAAAACGGATGCCTGGATAAATATTTACCTTTCTGCTTACGCAGTGGTGCGCCTTCAACACACTTGTGTCCACATGTCCGCTTTGGGAGTTGTGTATTCTGTGCTCCCAAGAATAGCTGCATGCCTGACATGTGTGCTGGTTTAGTGCTACTGTAGGAAATGTCACCTCAATAAATCCCCTAGAAAGAAAGAAATCCTCACCAGTGGTGCTGGTGGTTCAATTTGCTCTTCATCCAGCCAAACATGGAGGCTTCTCTGTAGACGTCCCGGAGGTTTGCTGACTTCCCACTTAAGTGCCACGCGTAACAACTGCACACACTGTTTTCTCCCTATTATTCTTAGTGAAAGCAAGCGTTCGCCGCCATTTCAGCTGGAAGAAGGCCGGGATTTATTCGTGACTCTGCTGTAGTAAGGGTGGAATTATGGGCTCAGGAAGTGCTCAGTAACTCAGGTGGAGTACGCCGAATGGAAATCGGTGAGATAAAACCTTGAAATGCAACAAATAGTCCTAGTAAACTTCGCTTTATAGTGTGTAATTCCTAATGACTGCTCCAATCAAAAGCGACATGGCGCCTTTAATACTATGGCAGAAGTCCAAGACTGTTATTGTAGCTCATCCTGCCGTGATGAAAGAGAGGCGTTAATAACTAATGTGGAAGCAATACAGATTTATACAGAGACCAAAGCATATAATGGCTTTTTTTGTGAGGCAATGTTGCTGCCATAGCAACCGTTACCTGTCTCCACTCGCGAATTCGATTGGCTAAATAGTTTTATTCCGCTGCTGTTAATCTCCTAGAGCGGAAACGCACAAAACAGCTGTCGCCTCGCACCTTTCACAGGATTCCGTCCAGACATTTCAGGACGTCCACGAGCAGCGCCTTCGACTATAGAGCTTGTTACCTGGCAACCTCGCTGTGTCGACAAGACTCCGGGAAGACGCTGTGTCCAGCTGTCGTTGCTAAGAGCTGATTACACAACATTAACATTGTTTTACAGAATGAACCCGTGAAGGCTCTCTGTTTGGAACTGCTTTGGATCGAAGTTGCTTCTTATTCTGTGAAGTTGTTGTGGTTTCTGGGTGTTCAGCTTTTACATGCACTTCAATGGGTCATACTGTAAAGCGCTTTTCCTATTCTGATGACTCTACGTAATCAGTAGCTGAATTAGCCCTAGTTTGACCTCTCTGAATGAACAGTGGCAGGAACTGGCCTGCAACACAGCCACCTGCAGGCACGGTGCAAACAGACATGCGAGTATGGTAACAAGGGTTCGTATGCTGGTGCAGCAGCACGGTTGCCTCACAGCAAGATGTTTGTGGGTTTGAATCGTGTCCTTGCTCCTTCTCATTTGGAGGCAGGTTTGTGTGGGTTTTCCTCCGGCTACTGCAGATTCCTCCCAGCAGGTCAAGATGAATCTCGAAATTGTCCGTAAGTGTAAATGTGTTGTTTACACACAACGCTGCTGTGTACTTGCATGATTGGGGTCTGTGAGCCCCAGCATGCACCAACAGGCAGCCACTGTGAATTGATTGTGTAAATCAGAGGAGGATAAAGCAATATATTGGAATAGAGGCTTTGAATTAAGTGCTCTGTAAGTGGTGATTTTCAGATGTGGTTTTACCATTCATCAAATTCTTGTTTGAAAAAGCTGAAAATGCATAATTTTGAAAAATTAAGATCAACATATGTCCTTTTCTTTCAGCTACCAGTGATGTGCTATATAGAACCATGACACATTGAGTTATAGGATCCTGCAGTACGCACGAGGTTGAATGTAAGGATGATGCATAACACGATCTTCTGCTCACAGACGCCTCTCATGCATTTGTATGTTTGGCCACAGAAATCAGATCACTGTTAGATCCATTCAGACTGAAATATTGAGGCCTTGCTTCTCTGGGACACTTTTATGGTGAATTTTGTACTTTCACTTATCAGTTTCAAAAATGCAATTGAACGTCAACTAAGATAAATACTTTTCTAGTTTGAATTATGAAGGAATCGCATTAACAATGTTCAGATGCAATTTCCAGCTCTTTCAAGTCGCTTCAAACATCTGTCGAAGTTGGGATTTTACATAATTTAACAACGGAATCGAGTGGGATCTCAGCTTTCCATCTGTACGTCAAAGCTGTTCGTTTAGAGGCTCGCTTGAATGAAAATGTTAGGTGAAAGATGATCTAACCCGTCTTCATATCGCCGCAGTGCCATGCTGTTGTCTACAAGCCAAGCCGTGCACCCTTCCAAGCAGCCATCCGTTCCATCACCTACACAACCTTCGCATGTACAGTATCACTTCACCAAATGTTCATGTGCAAGTGCTTAAAATAGGCGTGAATCATCAACACTGTGATGCAGATTTTTGGATTAGTCTTTCATCACACCGAGTCTCCAGGGTGCAATCATGTCATTCACAGTGCTGCTAATAAATACCGAGCTCATTTCACACCACGTTTCACTTGGATGTTGATGATATCAGACGCATTAGCCATTCCCACCATGTACTGTGCGAGCAGAACGAAGAGTACCGGGGTCGGCCGCTCCGTCAGCCCCAGTATGTGTTTTTTTTTCGTGCACTCGAGAGGAGGGAGAGGCAAGAGGGTTAAACTATGAAGTCGATGTAAACAGATGCTATGACAAATACTCGACAAATGCAAACAGAAAGGAGAAGTGGATGCTTGGATTCTGTGATGTGACTGCAAAAATGCACGGACGTAACAGAAAGAGACGTGATCCACAAATGTTTTGTTTTGTTGGGTCACTGGTTTAAAGAGTGTCTTCCTTTTCGTTTCTCCATTCTCATGCTCTCGTCTCAGCAGGAGGCTCATTAGAACAATTACTTATTAATAAAATAGGTTAAGCGCTCAGACAGTGTCTGTTCTTGATCCTTTGTTGTGGGTTTGCTCTCATCTGTTCATGGTTGAAATGGGGCCTAATTTCTTGAGTTTTGTCGTGGCACCATTAGTGCTGAAAGTTGGACAACTATCTATTAACATATCATTAACGTTGAACTGTCTTGAAGTAATTAGAAAGTTAGGCAGTGTAGAAAACTAAAAGCATAGAGGTTGTCAAACATGATCACATGTATGACAGACGTCTGTCAGTTGTATGGAGCTACTTTTTTTTTTTTTAGAACTTTCAGCATATTTTTATAATTGTCTTTCCAGTTTTAAAGGTTTCATCCTTTGCCGGCAACTCAAACTCACACGAAGCAGTGGCTGTAATCGTATGATAATGTGATGTTATGTCAGAGGCATCGGGCTCATCGTTTCCTCTTCCACTTCCCGAAAGTCACATCAGAGCTGTTTTAAGTTACTGCTAATGCAAAACATACCATCTCCACCTTCCAGCATCAAGCTGATGAAACCTGATGTTGCTTTTATTGTGAAGCAGTCACAGGAAGCTTTCTCAGCAAAGCCAGCGCAGAGAGCGACCATTCATCAAAAGCAGGACGTGGTTATTTATGGCACTTCTCCCAACAGCAGCAGCAGCTTTTTCTTTGATTCAATTAACTAACAGGGGCAGCAAGTGAACATATATGATATTAGTATAAACAAAGAAAATAAAAAGAGAATATATTTACACAGGTTAAACTGGGTAGTTAATTAGACCGTTAACATCTAAAACAGCATAGCACATACTAAAATCCAATTAGTTAGAAGCTAATTACATAGCTATAAAAAAGGGCATCAGCAGAAAGTCCCATAGCGTAGCATGTAGCGTAGATCACCACTCTCAACCTTCACGAGGTTTACGGAGTGTGAACTGGGAGATTTGCAGATCATGTCACTCGATTTGTTGAGAAGCTCGTTATGATCAAGGGTGACAAATAGGAAGCATGACCAATGATTGCAATCTGCAGGGGTCACTGGATGCTAATCAGTGGCAGCCATTCTACAGAGTTCATTAATCGCACATTGTGGTGCGTAATAAATGCTCCTCGCAGCAGTGCTGCTGGCTGGTGGGCAAAGCAAACAGAAGCGGACATTGATCAGACTCGAAGGACGTCTTGTGTGTTTGTTCGCAAGGTTGCCCCGTGCGCCGCCTCCGCTTAGATTCCTTTGACCTTGGGGATCCTGCGTTTCTCCTCCAGCCGCCTCGTTTTCGTAGAGCAGATTTTATTATTGTCAAAGGGGCGTTCAGGTGGCGCAGATAGCTGAGGTGTGTAGCTTGTAACTAAGTGGTCCTGGCTTTGCAGCTGGAGCGCCTGCCACAACGCGTCCTGCCTCTCTGGACCTACAACCGTCAAATGAAACGTGAAATGCCCTCAAATCTTCTTTATGCCAATTCCAGTGTTCACAGTGCAGTTCAGCGATTGTAGGCTCAAAATGCAGGCAATGTTGAATTTTACTGTAGATTAAACATTGTTGCCCCCAGCTTAATGAGAATTCTGCAAAGCCGTGATGTGACAGGTGGCTAATGGGACACAGTGCACCAATCAGGAATTGGAGCTTCAACATAAAATGCCACTTACTTCAACAAATAATAACACTCGCGTCCAAAAACTCTTATCACAAAAACATTAAAAGCATAATTGAAGCGCACTTCCTCTTCAAGGACAACTCAACAATGTAATAGGTGTTTAAAACTGCCTGGACCAGATTATTACTGAAGATTCCTGCCAGTTTGCGTGTCCCTCTCAAAACAATTTGTAAATCCACAGCCAGATTATGCCCAGAAAGAATCACAACATCTGTATGACGGCGAGTCCATGTGGGTGTCATCCATCACACTTGTGTTCTGCCAACTGCATTTGACAACTTTAAAACCTCCCACATAAAAAAAAAAAGATTTAAATATGAATCTTTGTCAGACTTAATCCACACATTTCTGCATTTTACCTCGAATGGCTGACCCCAGTCCTGCTCCGATTGTTCAGAATAGTGTAGGTTTCTGGTAATGACGTCCGATCCTGGAACCCAAGCTAAGCTTATTACGCCCCTTGATAATAGGTGCTTTTGGTTAACCGCCCGCCCTCCTGCCTCCTGGATATTATTACACTGAAAATGTGTATGATGGTGTGTATTCAACACCAGGCACATAAAATGCAATAATCAGTGGTCCTGCTCATTTTCATCCCAATTACTGCCCTTGCCTGGTGATTTTAGTTACCGCTCAACTAACGTCTTGCATTTTACCATATGTATCATGATTTTTTTTATTTTTTTTTTTATTCACAGAATAATTAATCAGACCATTTGAAAATGTCTCTGCCTGGAATTCGCACCAGTGTGAGCACCTGCTCAGTGCAGGAGGCGATGCATTGTTGTGTTAATGGCTCGCACGCAATCTGAAGCCACATGCTCTGCAGGCGTATGAGAGAGTGAAATGTTTTCAAGGTTCTGGCTCCCTACTCATCGGGAGGAAGAAAAAAAAAAATTAGGTCAGAGATTTGATTTTTGGCTTCAAGGATGTTTGAGTGAGCAGAGCATGAGGGCAGAGAACCTGAGCACACTGTGGAGACGCAGCACCCCGAGAGTTTAATGGCCAAACTATTTAATGTTTCGACTGGTCAAATCACTCACTGGAACTCGCCTCCATACATCACTCATTTCATTTGCCGAAGATTGGCCTGACTGGAAAAAGCGTCCCTGGAGCAAGATGAGGAGTGAAGATAGTGGCAGTGCGAGCTTGGCGTACCATCACCAGGGACGTTATCTAGTGTCGGCTGATGTTTATGGGCCGGAGACCGGAAAAGATGAGCAACAAAACGTTCAGCTTGCTGAAGTCAGTTACTTCCTGTCTCTTAACCAATATGTCCTCCATACCGACAACGTAACCTTGGATTAAATGATTAACAAAATGGCCCTGCAACATCACCACCTCCTCTAATTCCTATATAAGTAAGCGTGTCAAAGTTAACGGTCAGTCAGTGAAGCTCCCTGTTTCGTTAAGCAGCGAAGGAAAGGTGGAGACTGCTGATAAGAAGAGCAGAATGCTTTAGAAATGACATGCTTTATAAAAATCCTTTTACTTTTAAGAAGTCTTCCTGCCACTTCTGGATCGCGGATGAACCTTGCCATGAGATAATAGGAGAGCAAGCTGTGCTGCCTACGTGATGCTGACAGCTGAGTACAGGTAGCAGACACGGGGTTTGTATTGTTTTAGGTCACTTATTCCTGTCCAGATTAGTCCAATTAGTTTTAAAAATGGTTCTGCTACAGTACAAAAATCCAAAGTACAGCTGAATAAATTCATGAAGTGCACATGATGGAAAAAGAGTCTGAAGACAGTGAGAGGGCAAGAGGAGCGAGGAGGAGTGACACAGTGCAACCAAAGCGTTTTTATCACGGCTGTTTACATTGACATTCAAAGGAAAGTTTGCTGAAAAAGAGCAGTTTGGAGATTCAAGCTTCAACGTTTCAGTATCGCTGACGACGCTTATCTATGCTTTGGCTGATAGTTGTGTTGTATACGCACGGTTGATACACATTTGACAGGTAACCTGACAGGACACATCTGTCAGCGACACCATTGTCCCTTCAGGACGAGACGATCAGAATTCTCCACCGCAAATAGACCAAGGTCATGATATTGTTGCTCAGATACGGTTGCTTGGGATTTAGTGAGTCAGACACATTTAAAGGTGTAATAGATTCAAATGTTGCAGTTACAGCTGCCTTAGATGTGAAATGGGCCAGACTTGCACCGGAATCGTACAGAACTGTACCTTAATGACTAAAACCACAGTGCAGCTCACGCTTGCTGCGGTTCTGGTGCAGTTGTAGCTTGGACTAAATAAATAGTAGTATGAGTGGCCCTGACAGCTATGGCTCAGGCGGCTGGCTTCGACTTCCCCACTGCCAGTCTAATAGATTAAAGGAGCCATGCCTTTGAAACTTAATTCTGACATGGAGCCAAAATCACTCCCACTTATAATCAAAAACATTTGGCTCTAAGCCACATTACAAAGCTGTCAACACACTCAAACTGTCCCCCTGAGATTCCCCGGCGTGCACATTGTGAGCTCCAGCAGACCTGCGGTACAACGCACACGTTTAACTGTATTCTATTCGTAGTTATTCAGTGTTCTGCGCAGAATCCATCGGCCTTATTCATTTCATTTCATATTCATTTCATCCATCCTTCATTCTTGGATGTTTTGTATTAAAGGGTTAAACTTTCTCTCATCAGTTTCTCGTGTTTCCCTGGTAACGCCGAGGAGACCAAACACCCAAATCAAAGTCATTTCTATTTCTTAGTTATTACCAGCTCGCTACGTAATGAAACCTCTCATAATGGAGACTTTGCTATGTTCCAGCACATGACAAAACCTACTTCAGTGAGTGCTTCCAACCAATCAATAACTAAAACATTACATCCCAGCTTCATGAGGCAGCTACTGGAATCTGACCTAGAATTAACCGTTGGTCACCTGGGTGTAATTGTGCTGCTGAAGCCAACCAAACAGAGCTTTGTTGCTTTGTTTATTTATTTCTCAGAGTCTCAGCATCCCGCTACATAACGCTATGACATTATGGAAATAATGTTGTTCAGCCTGAAGTCACTTGTGCGCTGCCTTGGGCAGAAGCCTCTTGTTGTGACACTATCTTCAGCTTTGCCACTTTTCTATTCTCCCTCCCCTAAGTTTTGAATGTCCCCTGCAGCTACCCACCTCAACCGTAACCATCCTCAAGCCTGACCTCTTTTCATGCTCAGGGGTTGGAGCATGGCATAGCTCCCCTCTGGTCCTCCACCACAATACTTCTAGCACAAAGCCTGAGGATGTGTCTAAGGTCAGAATGTCAGGTAGGGAGAACTCTCAGCTTTAGCCCTGAGATGAAAATTCAAATCGCATGCACATCCCTCTAAAAGCCCACAGCAGCATCCTGCAAACCTTCATGCGTCATTATGTTTTCATATTTTACCAGTGGTTATGTCAAACTAACAATAAAAAGATTATGTAAAGTTTTACCTTAAAACACATCTACTCTACTGTACATAGTGTAATGTACCACAAGCCACAGTTTGTAATTCCAGTTCTCAACTATTTCATTTGTCCCATTTAACTGTGAAGATGCGTTGTAAAGCCAGCTCTGCATTGCAGTGTCTTACTCGCGCAGGTTCATGTGAGGCTGTGCATTTATTAAAAAAAGAAAACTGATCCAATCCTTGTGAGGAATACTGACTGCTCCAGCTCCAGTGGAGCCCAACAGGTCCCCTGAGGGGCCTTGATGAAGGGAAAAAGGAGAGAAATTTGGCGAGCGAAAGGTCTGCGCTTGAGTTTGGCACATGGACACATCGCACTTCACTGTATGTGTGAAAGGCTGAGTTATAAGTATGGCTGGCTTGTTGGAGAGGGCCAGAAGACTAGAGAGAATTGCCATGAGCAATTAAGAAGCTCTGAGTCAGACTGAGCTATTTCTGTTCGCTTTCCCACTGAATAGTCATTAGTCAATACACTTGAGGTGTGAAAACAGAAATATACCCAAATTCAGTGCGTTATACACTATAGGTAAAAACACAGGCTAGATGCACATATGTGAGAATGGAGCCGTGGAGACGTAGATATGGATATTTGCACGACATATTTAACTCCATATGTAGATATGATGATAAAATAAAAAATGCACTAAAATGGAGAGAACATGTGCTTGAAATAATTCATGCAACCAAAAACCCACAGCATTTATCTACTTAGCTGATAATTTTCACGTTAAAATGAATCTCCGTCCTTAAAAACACCTTGTTTCCTCTTCCACATTAATGTATTAGCGCTGAGTTTAATTCACACTTTTGTTTGTCTGTGATTCTGACTTGGTGTGTGTGTGTGTGTGTGTGTGTGTGTGTGTGTGTGTGTGTGTGTTTGACATATGGATGTGAATATTAATGCTCCGTAAATGTGCTTGGCATATGTTTCCAACCTTTCAGAGAATTCTGCTGTCTAAGGTTTTTGACATTCACGAACCACTGGCGCATTCTCAGTTTAAAAAAATCCAAGTAACGACTTGACAGTTCGTCAGGGTGGTGCCCCACTTTACTGGAGAGAAAAAAAGCATTAAAGTAAAAAAAAATCTTGAAATAATGATGCAGTACATGTAATTACTTGGTGTAAGACACGCGTTTTTCTGACGACACCTCAGCTTTAACGACCTGACAAAGACGGGATCCTCTTAAACGCTGCTGATTGTTGTTGTATGAAATTATATCCTCGCACTAGAGGTCGTGTTTGTGTTGTAGCTGTAATCAGGTCACAAATAAGTCCATTATACACATTGTCCTCTTTGTGCAGGAGCAGACGTTTACCACACCAGATGCATGAAGGCCTCAGAGATCCTCCAACACACTGTGGCAGGATGCGAGGCGAAGGTAGGAACAGCCGACTCAGACACTGTGTACAGCTGCTCGAAGACCTTCCAAGGCCGCTGGTGGACAAGCCAGGGTTAAAGAAACGGCACCATTAGTCTTCTGCGTCTGAAATTACACAGGACGTGAGCTAATTGTTAGTTAGAGGTTTGAATAAATACTGAATAACGCTCTACTGTGCAGAAAACAGAGACATACTATAAAGTAGTTTTTATAAAATAAACACAGCAACACATTCACACCATAGTAACACTTGTTTAAAAGCGCAGCTGATGAAGGTAGAAGTAGAGCAGGACTGTGACAAAGCGCTGTAACTATAGGATACAACGGGAACACAAACGGCAGAACTTACTCGCGGTTAATGTGCATCAGGGATGGGGGGGAAAAAAAAACATTGTAAAGCGGAGAGACCGATGTATTGAAACGGACAAGACGATGCTGAAAACACGGCTAAGATTAGAGAAGGGCCGTCTCCGTTTTAACGGTGGCTACAGCTCCATCCAGGTGTGAAGGTAATGGCTGCATGCCGCTAAGCCCTCATCCGCAGCAGCCGCGACGCTCTGTCCCGGAGCATCCCGCGATGTGAAAACACGGGACTGTTGTGGGATTTAGAGAGAAATTGAATGCTGTCTTTTGTACTCGGCTCAGTTACCAAGGTGTGGTGTTTGAAATGAGAGATAAAACAAGGGAAATCACCCAGCAGGCGTTGAGCAATGATTTCCTTATCTTTCACCACGAGAGATCATTTCATTCCCATATGTAGCTGGAAGGAAGAAATAAAAGCATGTAATCATCTCAGTGGCCGCCTTCTTGCTCTACAAAACATTTTTGTTGTTGTTTGGTTGTCTGAATAATATGGGTGGTCGCTATATTTACACAGCGGCACACAGCTCCCTGCAGCAGCGTTTAAACTGAGGCGAGATGCAATAACCAGCACTTGAACCACATTTGAAAATGTTAAAATAAGCAAATATATTATTTCTGCTATAATAAAGTTTGAACACATTACATTAAGCTCTTTAATTAACACTTCACCTTTTTATTCTTATCAAGAACAGCCTGGATTTTAGTGAAGGAGGTCCCTCACAGCTCTGGTTGGCTTTTTCCTTTTCCACACTGGGAAAGAGTTTATAGGAGAATGATGCAGACTTCACAGAGAGCTGCATCACAGTTTGATTTAAAGAAACAAAGTAGCCGTCTGAGTGTTTCTGTCCACCTTAACGACCCCTAAAGAGATGAGTTGCCCATGTCCTGTGGAAATGTAACCTTTAGGAGGGACTTGAGTTTAAATTTGTTTGTGCATTTGTGTATGTCTGCATCGTGCAGTCTCTGACTACTTTAATGCACAATGTCCTATTTATCTGTGCGTCCTTTACACCAGCTGTCAGCGTGGAGCTCTATGGTTCGTGTTCTTTAATAGTCGTATGTTTTATGTGCGAGTAGAGAAGCTGTTTAAAGTCACTGTCTGTCAGTTTGTGGCAGCCTGATGAGTCCACCCGTCTTTAAATATTTTCCAAAGTCGTTGGCTTTCCTCTGCACTTTAACATTTCTACGGTTACAGGCCGTGTTGGCGGTTATGTGCAAGCGCCTGCGGAAACGTGCCGTATTCACTGCTTCACACACAAAGCTGTAATTTCACTCGACTCCGCTGCTACATGTACACCACAAATTCAGATTCGCTCGCGCTGTAATTATTGTTTTCGGTGCGATTGTGGTCGGTGACTCAGCTGATCGAGTGATTGCCACTGATTCAACAAAACACATCAAATGAATAAAGAATGTTGGGGCTGAGAACGAGACGAGTTTGACTTTACTGCTATGCCCAGACCTGATTAAACAGGAGATAGCTGACATTCATTAATTATTAACCGTGCTCATACATCTATTTTTGTCGTGTGTGCTTCTTTGGTGACTTATTTTGATGGCATGCTGCTACTTTAAACGTTGTTATGTTGTCAGTGGTTTTAACAAGCTTTATCACCAGACGTTTGTCTTATGAGCAGACTGAATTAATTTCACAACAGAGAAACAAGTGAACGAGAAACGTGTGTCTTAAAATCCTAGCAACTGTGCGGATTTCATCCATACTCTGTTTGATTAGTTCTAAATTCGATATCTAGATATGAAACATCAGAAAGTGACGCCGACCCTGCTAATGTATTTGTAGAGAAAACATAAAAGTTAAGATGCTCATGCGATATGCACCAGCGTCGTCTCACTGAGGATGTTTAGTATGTCATGTAATTCATCAAGCTCGGACACTTGATCTGCCTGTCGTACGCCCATCCTGGCTGCACGCATACGACTTCCAGCATGTTTACATCTTTGCAGCCACAGTGTGGATACAAAGCAGAGGATAAAACCCGCACCTACAATATGCTGTGTCTCTGTTGTCGCCCTGTAAAATCCTGCGTATAACCTACAAGATATCACCCGTCTCCGCTTCTCAATATACTCCATGACTTATTGACTCCTTCCCTGTAAGCCCAAGTGCACTGTTCACTCTCAGGTTGCACAACTGCAAAGAAATCTATATATCAGAAAGAAAAGAGGTTGGAGGGCAGAGTCTTTTCCTGTCGGACCTCGTAGCTCGGGTACAAGCGTCTTGTCCTTGTCAAGGAGTCAGACTCTACAGTTCTCAAATCCACACTCCAGAGCTGAAATTCAGCACAGCTTGCAACCTGCAGTCTGTGCTTCACTTTCTCCTGCTGTAGACTGTGCTGGCATTGTCGGCTGACTGGATGTGATTAGTGTGTGTGTGCGTGTGTGTGTGTGTGTGTGTGTGTGTGCGCGTGTGGGTGCGTGTGGGCACACTCTCACAGGCAGTGATTTATTGCACACATGCGCAATCAAAATCACACTCACACACACACTGCGTCTCCCTGTCATGCAAATTAGCTCTGTCTTCTTTACTGCAGTTCTATTTTGTATTTAAATATAAATATGTCCTTTTACTTCAAATCTTCTTTGCGCTTTAGAAATATCACACGAATACACACGGCGTCACTATCGAAGCCTGCTCGACACGACTCCACCAGAGCTTGGTTAGAAAGTTGGCCGTCCGTGTTTTCAGACCGTATGTTCTGCAGGACAAACTGTGATAACCTTTCCTTTGCAATCAGTTCAGCAGACGGGTTGGTTCATTATTTAGATTCATGACTTAATCCCAGTGTTTCTGGCTAATTAGCAACTGTTAGTATGCTGATATGCTGCTGTCCATGGTGGGTGTGCCCCACTAAACGGTACTGGGAGGTTCAGAGCCAGTTCAGCTGCACCAGCTCCACATGGAAGACGTTTGACTTTATGCTCAGTTGATGAAGATGACTGTACTTTTGGAGCAAAAACGTGCAAATAAAAAGCTGCTTATCAGTGTGCACACGAACTTTGTAAAGTCTAGATTGAGTCAAATGCAAACTCGTGTTCGTCCACATAATAGCAAACAAAAGCATTCACCAGTTAAGCCTGACTTTTATTTTGTTCCATTAAGGGCACATTGACACTGAACGCTGGCTCTACGCATCAACGGTGACCTGTGTAATGGACCAACAGGAAGATAAATCATAGCCGCACTGGCCAGACCGGCTCAATGGTTTTTGGTTCATAATGTACCTTAAACTGAAAAATATTCCAACATGGCCATTTAACAGCAAGGCACTCACTGCGCCGTAACATGAACTGACACGACCTTGGTTTCGTAACTTGTTTATGCTGTTTCGTTACTTCAGTTTTATTCATATTAGACAAAAACCTGACTTAAAATCATCAGTGCGAAGAAAATCGAGACTTTAACTAAAACACAAGAAACCCAATCGTGTTAATCCAATACGAATATTTACATGTTTACATGTTGATATGATGTCATCATATGGCCCCTAGAATAGTTATGAGGTAGATTTTCATATTTTACACTCCAGCTGGTGCCTTTTCTTTCAGTCAGTCACTGGCTGCTCTTCTTGGCTGCTTCAGAGGAACGTCTGTGTTCTGTTGTAATCCCAAAGCATAAATCCCCGCAGACGCCTGCCGCCGCCGCTGCTGCTGCTAGGCCACCGTGATGAGCATGAAGTCCATGAGGTCCGGGATTTTTCTGGGAATCCAGAGCTCTCAATTAAATCTACAAGTACGCTGCTGCAGAGTATGCGTGATGACAGCGGTGCTTCTGAGACTTGTCTAAATGTGTTCTGCTTTGTGTGCGGGTGCCCATTTATCTGCCATAAAGGAATTACTGGCTTAAAGTGCAACTTAACAGGCAGATGTCCTGTCATACATTTCCCTGTTTTATTAAGAGGATATAAAGGTTTGATTTTAACCTCGTCTCCCAGCCACCTTGATATTGAGCAGTTTGTGCTTTACAGGTTAGCTTCGCACCAGCTCAAATACTGGAGCCTTCAGAGAACGCTGCCATGTTGAAAGATTTTAAATGTACTCATCTAATCCCTGTGGTAGTTCATCTACTGGGCTTTTAGGTTAAATACTGAGGGGCCATTTAAGAAGCGGGTCCTGAAGGCTTTATGCTGCAGGTTCAGGCTTGGCTTGTGCCCTGGCCGCCTTTTATCCTGCCTTACAGGGTCTCACTGAAGATAATAGAACATGACACCATTTCTATAAGAACTGTCCTCCCAAGATGAAGCACATTCATGTTTAGAATAACTCATCAGACTCAATAACTCTGCTTGACACAACAACTACAATCAGGTTTCATGCCCTCAATCTGTCTCCACAGGCTAAAAAGAAAATTAAACAAATTCTAAACTTTGCCCTAATAAATCAGAGAATGAAGAGAGAACAAATCAAAGGAAAGTCAGAGACTGTCAGAAGTAGAAATTCCCATTCAACTGTTCAACTGAGCTGATATCGCGTCTTTGCTTTGTGTGAGGGAAATGAGAAAACAAATACTCAGACTCTGTCCAAAGCGAACGAAGTTGCCCTAGAAATCCTTATTGTTTCCAGTCTTAAATCTGAGATAGACAGTGAACGGCGCAAGGCAAACGAGACGTTTAATAGACGTAATTACTTACTTACAACTAATTCCCTTGAGCAGGGGTTAATCTGCACCATACACTGAGTCACTAATTTGTTTTTTTAAAAGCTGAAACATTATAATTTTCATGTTTGGAAAAAAACCAAAAAAACAAAAAACTAAAGGACCGTTTGAGCCTCAGATGAGCCTTAAGTCAGCCTCATAGCAGTGAAGCCGGTTTACCTTTAAAGTCTGACCTTGATGACTTGCACTGTTAAACTCCCTGCATGAGGAAAATAACTAAATGATAGCTTTTTGCTTGAATCTCAGCATGGGCTGTGCTCTTTGCAGATAAACTAGCAGAGTGCATTTATGTATGCGAGACAAGATGCAGAAGTGTTATGATCACTGCATTTGCATTAGTGATGCAAGGGTTTGGAAAGTGCGCTGATTTTCTCCTGTGGCCCAAGATGTGCTACCTGCCGTTGACGTAGGACAGCAGTGTACGCCACCAGCTAATATTCCCAGGCATTAACTATGATGAATTCACAAAGAGAGAATCGAAACAAAATGCTGCATGTAAAAAAAGGGTCGCTCTCTAAATGTGGTAGTTCTTGACACTCCCCAGCGTGATACCTGCAGAAATATACTTCTTAGCATAGTGCAGTCAGAGATCAGTGAAACGCTAAAGTAGATGGGAAAGATTCATGCCAAGTAGCTGTAAAGCAGATAATTATATCCTTCGAAAGCGATGTTTTCTGTCTTCCTGAAGCTCGTCTGTCTGCCGCGAGCTGCTGACATCAAAGATCCCCTCGTCCAATCTGAGGAGACACCTGCCTCGTTTAAGACACCGACGACTTCCGCTAAGCAGCGTTTGCGTTGTTATCAGCTGGGCTTAACGCTGTGACAGCCATTTAGTCATCAGTGCAGTTCATCGGCCCAGGATGAACGGCCTGCCTGAACATTAAGACTCATTTAGAAAAATACACATAATGGGCAGTTTTCCCTGCTTAACACTGACTTATTGAGGCAGATCATGACGTGTTCGCATGTGAAATGCCTTAGTTGCATTTTCTGTATTCATTTGAAATAATTTCAGTGTCGTGAGAGCTTGTTCTTTTTCGTGAGAACCCATTTGCCAAATATTTGAGCGCTATCCGTCTTCATGCTGAGCCGGGTATCAATTAGGGGAGCCAACCATGTAATTGATTTCCACCCTGTTACCTTTAGCTCCTGTATTTGTGATGTACTGTCTTCCGCCAACAACTCCGCACGTACATGCATCTCATTGCAATCACAGGAATAAATATGATCTGTGTAATCCACTTACCGTATGACACACGAGCCACTGTTCATTGTCATTTAATTAACTTTAGACGTAAAAGGTGCAAACTCTACATGAAGTCGCCGCCGAGCCGCTATTACGGTCGTAACGTTAAAAGAAAAAAAAATGAGAATAAATTAGAAACATTGTCTTTAAGCGTTGTAATTACAGACACATGAAAATAAACGTTTGCCTCATGAGCCATTCCTCTCACGGAAGCGCGAAATGTTGTATGCACCTCTTGCTCTTGGCAATTTGAATAATTAACTGAGATGTGTGGATGCGATTTGGTCCTGCGACCTGTGTCGGTGCGGTCTACCCCACTGTATGCGCCGAGGAGATAAGAGCGTGAATCACAAGCAAGAGATACCTTAGGGAGGCTTGAGGAACAGAGTACTGAGGGGCGACCTGGGGGTCAACTACCTGCCCAAGAATGACAACCCGTGCCAGAGAGATGTGGGAGACTTACAAGATAAGTCGAGGTTTTTGATAGGTCGGGTTTTGAGAGAACGCGATAAGGGGGATTTTAAGGTGTTATGGCTCCTATCTGTCTCTACAGGCTGAAAAGAAAATGAAACTAATTCTAAACTGTGCTGTGATAAATCTGAGCTGAGAATGAAGACAGGAATATCAAAGCGAGATATTTGCATGTGTCCCTTCTCACCCGATACATCAAGAGGCTGAATTGCTCAATTTCGATTATTCCTACTAAATTCAATCAAGTAGATTCACAGCAAATTCTGCCTAATTTGTATCACATCAAGTGAAATTACCAAAATACCTCAGGTCTCGTCTTTGTTCCACGCACCAGCTGTCTTTTCCACTTTTCTAACTTCCCTGTAATATTTTTCCTCAGCATCTCCTTATGTTCTTATCTGTGTAATAAAAACCATATTAATGTTAGATGGAATTTTAAATGAGAACATCGCAGCTCGTGCTGTTTTGGAGCCTAAATGCGGTTGTGGTTTTTGTGGGATGCTAAAATGTATTTAAGATTAAAAAAGCTGAATGTTTTTATGCCACAACCCAGGGAATGAAAATGAATAAAACAGACAACTGATTGCAGCAACACATTTGCAAACATCAGTGTTTTTCCACAGATAAATGTGACGGCGGCGAACGCG
The DNA here is from genome assembly GCA_030770545.1 of Macropodus opercularis. NCBI lineage: Eukaryota > Metazoa > Chordata > Actinopteri > Anabantiformes > Osphronemidae > Macropodus > Macropodus opercularis. The sequence continues at coordinate 5,811,007 of CM061107.1, read as the reverse complement.
TTCTGTGAAACATCCCTTTCGATGCTCTGTATGTGTTCCTGCACGAAGAGAAGTGATAAGTCTGTTCACTGGGTTGTCATTCATAAAAGCAGCGGCCCACAGAGAGGGAAATAAATTCCGACTACGAGCCGGAGTGGTGAGTGTGCCCTTTTTTACTTTCCCCTTTTAATATACTGTCAACATAACTATGACGGGTTACTCAGAAAGGAAGGTAAAATTACTTGTGGTCTTCAGGTCCTATAATTAGTTTTGTTGCTCCTTGTGGGTTCTCGCGTGCACCAGAAGCAGCGCCGCTCAGTGCGTCAAGGTTAACACTGAAGTGCTGTTTTCATCTGCACGTTCCTGGAAAAGCGGAGTCACTAAAAGCTCCTGTCCCTACCTGCCATTCTGCGTGTGTGCAGCAAATGAGTGCCGCCTCTCCTGAACTACGCGCCCCGTCTACCAGAGCGTTCCCTGAACTGGAAAAAGGAAAAACTGCTGCGGATACAAACGGGGGCAGTCTCTGCTGAGCCCAGGCATCAGTTGAACTTAAGCTAAATCTCAGTCCCGCTTCCACGGAGGTTACCTGGAAGGACCTCTGTGAGCATGACATCATGATGACGTGACTCGACAGTTTCATGTCATCGATCTGGCACCGATAAGCCGATTCACTGATTATCAGAGGTGAGACGGACAAAATTACAGCAGGGAGGAAACCATCTCTCGCTCGCTGGCCAACGGTTGACACCGATGTGCCAGCATGGCTTACCAATATCAGGTCGACGGTGCCTGATGCGACAGCTTTTCATTTCTGCTCTCGCCTGGAGTTGCTGTGTGATCATTAAAACTGAAGAAAATAGTCACTTAAAGTAAGTGTGTGTGTGTGTGTGTGTGTGTGTGGGAGTCAGCGGTGGGACTTCCCTTGATGGCTTCAGCGACACACAGCCGGGGTTTGTAGCGTCGTAAGAATCGTGAATAGAGTACTACATCATTATTTTTCTTTTTGGTGCATCGTCCCGCTCCCCACTGACTGATCTGAAGAGTTTCTGCTCTTTGATTTCAGGTACTGTAATGTTGAAATCCCATTTGTGACAAGCGCCTTTTTGAAAATTTTGTTCACTCGGCCATTTCCCTGCGATTCCAGACTTTTCAGACACAGAGTGTTGAGCAAATTAGCTTGCTGCTTGTCATCCCACCTATCACAGCTACCGTGGATGGGAGGCAGGTATGTAGGCCCCGTGTCAGTAATGTTGCATGTGACAGTTTGACAGCTGAAACTGTGATTGCAAGGGTGCCAGGTTTTCTTCCATCTGCGCTGTTATTCTTTACTGAACAATGTTTTTCTGTCTGCAGTCATCATTTGCGTTGAAATGATTATTTCTCAGCTTGAGTGTAATGAGACAAACGCGTTTTCTCTTTCGTTGGGGGAAAAAGGCCTCTGATCTCTAACTTGATGCTAGTGTTGGGAAATAGTCCTTCCCGTCCTCCTTTTCTTCAGGAAACCAGGATTGTATACACAAAGCGTCGTGTCTAAGCATGCGACTCGTGCTGTGAACCAAAAGGCTCCACATTTCTCCTGTGTGTGTTTTTGACTTTATGCCTTCTCTGCGTTCCACCTGGGGACCATCCCTCATTCAAACCATGCTTCCTCACGCACACGGTCTTATATGTGCTATATGTGTGAACAAGCAAGTGTGACATATCTTGTGAAAATGGCTAATGAGACCTAGTTGGTGCTACAGAAAATGGAGGTGTAGTGTCCCACACACACAGGCAGTGCATCCTTATACTGTACCTCCTCAGTTTCTCCTCTTCTCCTGCTGTTCTAATTTTGGTAAGACAGGTATGAGCAGTATAGAATTTCCCCACATTAACTAAGTTCTGTTTCTCCACTGACGCCAGCTTGAGGAGTTTTAGGGTCTGGACAAAGCATTTGTGCCACCTTTTGGACTCAATTCAGGTTTTAAGGTACCACAAATCACTTTTGGTTTAGCACGTGCTTCTCTGCTCCATAGTATCAGATCAAGCCTGGTTAGATTCATCTTACAAACTGTAACGCACTAAGATGATGAGAATTCCTTACAGATTTTGAACAGCATTAATGCTTTCACTTGCTGCAAATCCCATGAGGGAGAGGGCATGTTGGTGAAACGTTTGCACAATAATAATTTTTATCTTGGTAGAAGAAATAGGAAAGAAAAACATTCATGCCATGCAAAACTGCTTTGATAATGTTAAACTGACTAATTAAGGGCATGGTTCTGGGGTCTTCCTTTAGATTAAAAACCTGCCTTGTTTACAGTGTATGAACACAAAATCTGTTGGTGACCAGCTCTGTGATCACCGATATCCGCGACGCCCCAGTAAAGTCAGAGAACCCCTGTAGAGACGGATTTAAATGAGCTGGCTTTATGATAGAGGCCCCTGGAGGAACAATTTAAAGGAGACTACAGTCTCCATAGTATGAGCAACCAGATGAACTGGACCAATTATCTGCATCAGTTAGATGCTGGGGGAGACCTCTATATAGGAAGGCCACAGGATCTATGGTTGATCTATGTTAATCCGGGATTTTAAAATGAGTGACAGGTGAGATCTGAATTTGAACTGACAGCAGCGTTAATCGTGCGTTTTTATTCTCAGTTTGACAGGTTTCAAAGTATTATTGGATGGTCGGTGTCCTATTGATGTACTGAGGCTCGAATAGTCTAAATCATCTTCATCATCCCTGCATCATTAGGGAAGACCAAGTGAAAATCTCCAACTTTTTGCTGAGAAGTTTCACCTAAAGCGATCTTTACTCCCACAGAGCAACATATACGCTGCTGGTTATTAGCACGGAGCGCATCGCTGCTGCTACATCAGTGACGTGACAGGCTCTAATGTAGGAGGACAGGTGACGCACGCTGGGGGAAGGCATCCCTTGGGACACACTGTGAACCAGGTTGGAGATTGTATGTGTGAAATGTCACTTTGAATCAGCAGACTTTGAGCAGCAGCGTTACGTAGCGACACTGTGTGGAGATCTGCGCAGAAGAACTCCAAGGACAAATGTGCGCGCCGCTGAGTGAGAGGTGTCTCTGACAGTCAGAGGTGGTGAGACGTGAATAGTGCGTAGTGTTACAATGCGCCTCGTATGGAAATGGCATCCTACCGTGTGGGCTCATGACACACTGAGTTTGAATAAGAGGAATTTAGCCATATAATCAGTAAGTTCAGAGCTAATATAATTCCTATCAGCGTGTGGCACTGTGGTATTTAACATGGTGAAGCTCAGACCTGCAGAACATCAGCGTGTTGCCGACATTGTCTTGTAAGACGAATGATGAGGTGTAATCACAGTGAGATGATGAAATGCCCTGTGACAAACAAAGCACCTTTTTTTTTTTTTTTTTTTCTTCTTCCTTCTCCCCAGATTAATAATCCACTATCTAACAAACCGCTTCTCTGTGCTTTAATGGTACGTCTGCTTGCTAATTCCTCTTCATGCTTGTTTTAATCGTAAAGACAAATTGAGGCACGCTAATGTCATCGATAATGTCACGATCAAGTGAAGTCAGATCGAAGCAGGTGGTGCTGCCTGAGCATCCAGACACTCACTTACCACATGCATCCTGAATGAGGACATCTGTCGCAGCTCGGCTACTTGTAGCATTTCAGTAAATTAACAAACAAATCTGATCTGAGTCTGAATCATAATTTCATGTCATGTTTACCTTAAATGACATTCACGGTTTAACTAAACCCGATGAAACATCAATTTCTGTTGCATTAGACTGTGATTTATTAGTATATGCAGCAGTTTTACTCATTGTGTCCCCAGGATGGTGACACTGGTCAGGAGGCTACTTCCCGTAGCCAATTAAAACCAAATCGATGAAACGCGCATACAGTACACTAAACACACCACGTAATCATGCAGCATATCATGCATTATTAAGAGGCGGGGTTGAATAAAACATAAAGGTTAGCGTTTTCCAAATTATTCTTACAGGAAAAGGAGGAAGAGCTGTGAATGTGTTTGTGTGATGCTGTCCTGCAGCTTGAATTAATGAGTGCTAGGATTTAATGTAGAGCAGATTTGTTATGGTCATCTGTGGTGGGAAGAGTGTTTAGATCCTTTACTTAAATACATATACTAGTACCACTAGTTCTGCAAAGGAAGAGTAGGTACATTCATCTGGGAGATGGACCAAAACATAGATACCAGTAGCAAAACCGTGTTTGTCGGTAATAAAGAAGTGTAGGGTGTAAATACCAGACGATACTTAAGTACATGCACACTGCAGTTCACTGTGGTGCCAACTCACTTTTTCACACTGATTATTTCATTGTGAACATTTGATTTAAGGCCCGTCAGTTTCAAAGCAAAATATTGCCTTGGATTTTGCGGTTTCCATTAACCATGGGGTAAGATAAAGGAAGTAGCAAAACGGCAGAGGACAGAGGCTAATGCCGCCTCTAGGAAATATAGTTGTTTCACAGCTGAAGAGAGATTCACCATCTAGTGATTGTCTTCCTCTAAGGCAGGACTGTCTTCTGAGTGAGACACGGACGGTGGCAGGAGAGATCAGCACAAAGTTTGTGGAAGGGAAACTGCCAGAGTCAATCTACTGTTTACAGCGTTAAGGCAAATGAAGGGTTGTGAGCAGAAAAACATGTCTGTTGTTGGAGCTCCAATAATAAAAACTCACATTATGGTTCATGCAGGCCACGAGTCTACTCAGTCATTGTTATTCTGGAAATACAGACATGTCCGGCTTGAATAAACATCCATCCTCTCTGGTAAAATCCAAATACCTGCTCTGTAGACATTGTTGGATTTCAGTACGGACAAAACATATCACAGTTGACACAGGCAAATTGAAAGTATAGGTTATACGGTGTGTGTGAGAGCCCCCCCCCCCCACACACACCTCCAGCTCAGGAGTGAAGGCGCCTCCTAACTGAGTGATTAAATGTGCCCTCTGGCGGTCGCGTTGGAGGGCCACTGCTTTTGGCAACAACGGCTGAGAACAGCTGATCCCATTTGCAAGCTTATGACTTGGCTGCCTTAACAATATGGAATAGACACGGCTAATTTCTGTGATGTTTCTAGTTGAAGATGGACAGTTTAATTGCTGCTTCATTTGTGATATTGTCCGCCTGCTGCACCCCAGTGATCAGATGGCTTCAATCTAACTTTATATTTATAAAGAACTCTTGCTGCCCCAAGAAATAATTCTGTTGTTATGGTTGCGTGATACTGTTGATGTTGTTTTAATCACTATATGAAAACAAGCAGGCGTTATTAAAACTGGATGTATAATAAAGCTAATTAAGACAACTCGTACTTGAGTGCATGAGTTATCTCATGGAGCTATTCACTTAAAGTCCTGTTGGTCATCAGTTGACCTTTTGATGGCATGAAACACACTCTCATGGTACATTAAAGGACAATTGACACATCCTGCACATATGTAGATGTTGTTACTCGTGTCTCAGGCTTAGGGGTATTTAAATGTAGACCACATGTTTTGTGGGCTTGACCAGTGCCAGTTACTGGCCCCTGTCGTCCTGGAAACATCAAGACCCAGTAGTGGATTCCCACCTGATCTGTTTGTTAATATAGTAAATTCCCCACGTGCCTCGCTGTTCGGCGCTGAATCTGGCTGCTCTGGTTCCTCTTCAGAAGTGGACAAATTGCCTAATAAGCTCCTTTGCCCTCCTCTGCAGCAGGTGTTCCCCCTTCCAGGTTCGGCTTTGACGGATAACCCGTCTGACATTCAGATTGAGACTCTACAGTATGTGAACAAGTCCTGCAGGGTATTTGCAAGTTCATTGATCCCACAAGAGCCGGGATTCCCAGGTGAATGGATTAGATGCAGCCAGGCAGCGGAACGTGATTCCTCCTGATTAACCCCCTCTGTGCACTTATTTAACCGACAGTTGAAGATCAAGGTGGAAAAGGAGTGAGCTGAACTCGGGGGTAGGACATTGATGATATCCTGTAAAACCCCATGGAATATCGAAGCGTGAGGAGACGGGAACTTTTGTACTTCGGAGGAGCTCTCCACAATGAGCAGCATGAGTTTTCCCATCAAAGGAAGATCAAAAGTCATTTGAAACCAACTATGCATCTGAATAAAGCTGTGTTCTCCGTGAAGACCTTGACTTCTCCCGTGGTTCAACAGTCGCAGATAGAAATCTAAGCTTCTCACTGAAACACTGGTAAAAACGGGTAAACGCCATTAAGCTGTAATCCTATTTTAAAGAGTTGGATTGGGGCCATTTTCAAATTGTGTTTTTTTCCCTCTTCTCTTCCTCTTCTCAACACGCATGCAGAAAGCAAAAAGGATGTTTTGGCTCGAGGAATAGTTGCTGTTCAATAGTCTTTGGAGCACTGGACAGATGCTGAACATACTTGTGCTTGTTTTGGGAATGTGCCCAGATGATGCTGAAGAACACAAATACTGGCATTTGCCGTGCTTCACCGTGACAACAAGAGTGATGTTTCTCCCGCCGTAAGTGCACAAGGTTACACATTCAGGGGAGCTGTGCTGATCTGTCTCGGTAAATATTGGCTCCCTGGAGATGCTCAAATGCAGACACCAGCAGAGGGAGAAATGATTGATTTTTACTAATATGCAGGAGGTAATGGTCAATAAAGTGATGTAAGATGCCATCATTCATGCCCACGAGGTGAGATGGGCAAGAAACCACATGCCTGCTCCTGTTTATGTAGTATTTTTAACTTGGGAGTTTTAGGGTAATGACACTGGAAAGACTCGGAGGAAGGGATGGCACAGATGCGCTTCGTGTTCCCGATGCCTGTTGATCCTGCAGACGGCCCTGGAGTGGAAAGCAAACCTTTAGAGGCCTCCAGGAGAGGTTTTAGATGGAAATACACACACAGTGGACACTGCTGCAGCTGCCCAACGGTCTATAAAGCCATAAATACTGTCAAACCAGGAGGTGCCCAAGGGAGTGGACCAGATTAAATGGAATCTCATTCTGCTCATGGGCCGTCAGGACACCGAGAAGTAAGATAAGTGAGATTTCAAAGAAATTAACTGGAACCTACACCACTGGATGTTTATCAGTGCCAGTGACCGCACTGTGTCCCTCTACATGGCAAACTTGAATTCTTCGACCTCCGCTAAAGGAACATGGCGCATTGTGAGCACCTGACTCTGCCACAGACCAAACCTTAAAGGCACCAGTACTGTAGGTCAGTGCCTGTATCTGCCTGATCCGTTCCAGCCAGAACACAACCAGAAGGAAAACACTGATTTATGCTATTTTACTATCTTGTTCAGTCTTTGCTTGGAGACTATTGTTATTCTACTGCAAACTCTAAGGAAACTTTCCTTCCAAAGCTTTTCTTGAAAGAAACCGAGTGTTACACAAGTGAAACCAGTGTTTCAGTGATTTAAATTAATTCCTCTGGTGGAAGTCCTCATCTATTTTATTTTCTTGAGAATCTTCAGATGCTTGTGAAGGGGGTAAAAGGAGCACAGTGAAATCCTGCGAGAGAATGACTGTCGACAGCCTGTCAAGTTCAAAGGCGTCTTCAGAGCGGGGACATTACCTCTACTCCTAAAGCAGTAAACAAAGCAGTCAGACTCATCACATCTTTCATTAGCAGCCTTGCTAATGAAAGATGTGATCTATGTAGAAATGCGAATAGCATGGAGATGTCACAGTGCTGCAACTGTGTCAGTCATTTTCTATTATTTATGAGAATCAATTGCGGAGCCAACCTCGGGGTAATGCAAATGGTTGTCGCGAAAACAATGCTTTCAAAATGGCACAATTCTGGAGTCATTCAGGGAATACGAGGAGCTCGAAATGGATCTAAATTTGTGCCACGAGCTACAAGTCGTTTACACCGTAATGAATCATGTTTGGGATTTTGTTGGAGCGTTTGTGGGACTTAGGATTTTGAACCGCGTGTCTACATGTCCTCTACTTCGTTCTGCTTTCTCTTACTGTACCTGTTTTAGTCTCTATTTCCCCCCCCCCCCCCCATACTTTCATGCTCATATTGTGACAGACACTGTGTAAACACCAATTTCAGGCTTCATTATTACAGTCTGTGATAAATTATTCTTCTTAAACATGTCGCCTTCACCACTTTTATTATCTAGAACAAATCTAACGTGTTGCAGGTACATCGTAAGTCTTAAATATGGCCATGATCTAATGCATGAGAAAGCAAAGAGGATCTCCACGTCTGTCCGCGTCAGGCTCTTACTCTACAAGCAGGAGACGAGCTTGAAGACAAAACTGGAGACAGTTGTCAGATGTAAACTGCAACACGTTTTTAAAATAACCACTTTTCTGATTAATGGGATTATGGCAGTGGGAAGTAATTAATTCTGACTTTATTAGTGTAGCAGCACTGATGTGCAAATGCAGATTGTGCGTGTTTTGAAATGGCACCGATTCAGCTTTAATGTGTATTTGGAGAATGTGAGGTTTATACTGTTGCCGTCACCTGCTCTGTGCCTCCCAAGGCCGGGTCCAAGCTGCCATGTTGCAGGCTTCACATGCCAGATTTGCTTAATTAAAAGAGATGATTACAGCCGCCTGACTTCTTGAGTGGTTTTCTCTCCTATTCTTTTATCACTAAGCCCTACTTGCCTATAAAGCCTCGTTGGCTTCGTGCCTAAAGCACTACTGTCCCCTGTGAACTGTAAAATAAAGACTTCATCTACAGCCCACGTACGTATCAAGTTGAAGTAGTGCTATAAGTCGCCCATAAATTATGAACCTGGTGTTGGGTTAGTTTGCTCAGCTGGTGGGAGACATCAGGGTGTCGCCTCACCCCTCTTCCTCCTCCTCTCATCCTCTCTCCCTCCATCTCACCGCTCCCTGGGGTGTGTCTCTTCCCAACGCCGACTATAGATGCGTGTGCGTGCGTGTGGCGTGCGCTGCTGTTGTTGCCGCCTCCTCCTCCCTCTGCTTTCTATCCGCATCTGCTGCAGAGCTTAGCCAACACGCATCTATGCTTCACCGCCACCTTAGTGTTTTCTGCCCATCACCAAGCCTCCTTCCTTTCACTCCTTCTTTTTTGCTGATGAGGGAGTCAGCTGGTGCCAACCACCGCGGAGTCCGGCTGGGAGAGATGGGCCAGTTACTAGTCGCCACTTTGGAGCATTGAGGACGGCGGCAAAGCGGAGGAGAGCGCCGGATGGGATAGCAGCCGTGGAACCCACATCACTCACCGCGGATTGAGCAAGTCCTTCCCTCCCTCTCTCCTCCCTCCCTCCTCTCTCTCTTTCTTCCTCCCTCTCCTCGTCTCTCCCTAGTCTGCAGCTTCCAAGAACAGCCGCCGCATCATTTTTTCAGAGCAGCAGCCCTCCCTCCCTCCTCCTCCTCCCTGTGCCTCCATCCTCTCTCTTCTCTCCATCTCCCTTTTCTGCTGCCTGCACCACTGTGGGAATGCAGCGGAGGTAAACGAGTCGTAGAGGCGCCCTCACCCTCGCCGCCGACGTCGGATCTATCATCGCAGTGACGGTCTGGAGACGCGCGTCTGTCACTCCGGGGAATCACAGTGGTCAGCGTAAGGATTGGACCCGGATCAGTTGGATTTAGCCCGCTACCCAGGACACCAACACCACCCCATCTCATTGGCAGATCACGTCAGATCCCGTCTGTCCCGCCTCGCTTCAGTTTCGCTGGCTGCCACCGTCTTTATTCCTGCTGGATTAACGACAGCTGGAGCGATCAGAAGGGTGGCCCGGCATGGAGAACTGAGGGCTGTCAGAGGCAAACTTGAAGCAGACGAATAACACGAGAAGAGGGAAGCTCTGTAATATTTGTATGAAAGGTAAAACACAACTCAGACGAAGCCAGTATGAATAAGGGAACAGAGGAACCGTCAGTGGTTTTTATTTTAGAAACACTAGGCGGTCGACAATGAGCCAGTTGAGAGTGGAATAGGGTGCTGCCATAGCCTGGGCATTACGCACACACGCACATGGATTTACAGCTCCAGTCTGAAGCTCACCTCACAGCGGATCAATATCCTTCTCAGTTATTTTGCGTCTGCTTTTTTAACAAGGGAGTGAAGCATCTTGGGATTTATCATCGCTTCGTTAGAGCCGAACAACAGCGAGGCGCATCCCCCTCGCTCCGCTGTCTCACCTGTCCATAACCTGCCTGCTCCTGTGGAAGTGTGTATATTACGGCGCACATTTGTATGCTGGTGTATGTCTGTGTGTGTGAGTGTGTTGGTTTGATTTGTCCGCCAGAGGGAGTGTAGGTTATGTTTCCCTTGTATGCATACGAGTGCTGTGCCAGCTTTTAATGAGTTGGACGTGGCTGTGAGTGATGGTGTCTGCTGGTGCTTGTGCAGTAGTTGATGTTTTGTGTTTGTGCATGTAGGTATATAGGCTAGGCATTGAGTGGGTGCTTACTTAGGATGCTCGGCATTTCCTCTGCATCACATCCCCTTCCTAGTGCATGCCCTTGCGTCCTTCGGCCACCTGTTTGACCTCCTGAACGCCCCAAGAGACGAAAAACTCCGGCAGGATGAGCGAGCGTTCTGGTGCAAGCACTTTAGCAGCCATGACACTGGAGGAGCCTGGGGCTGAACAGGCATCTCCACGAGCCCCGGGCCCTCTCCGTTGTGGCCCCTGTGCTGTGTGGCCTCGCCAGCAGACCTGGCTGTGTGCTGTGCCCTTGGTTATGGGCTTTGTGGGACTGGGACTCAGTCTCATGCTGCTGAAATGGATTGTGGTTGGATCTGTCCAAGACTATGTCCCTACTGATCTGGTGGATCCTAAAGGTAGCATTGGACAGGACCCTATATTCCTCTCTAAGCCCAGTGCCATGCCCAAGGGGCCCGACATTTCCACGGCCACCACTACTTCAGCTGCCTCTACTACAGCAATGGTGTCAACAACCACTCCGCTAGCTGCAGATGGTTTTGCCCCAGCACCAAGAAATCGATCTGACCCGCCAGCGAACCACTCAGCCAATGGCAGCACTGCCAATGGAGATGGCAACCGGGCCCCACACCTTCACAACCGCGTCAGCACTCGCATCAGCGGGACTGTGGTTACTGCCTCCACCACTCGCTCCACCAGACTCACCCCACCACCCAGTGGTAAGGAGGTCACCCCTCGCAGCACAGTTAGGAAAGAAAGCAGAGCTGGCGATGGACGTAACGGAGCCGCCAACTCAAAGCCGGGCCAGACCTCCGCTCCCATTACCACCACAGCATCCACCACAAGTACAGCAATTGTGAAGATCACTGCCAAGGTGCAACCAACCACCTCCCAGCCGGCAGCTCCGGTCAAGCCCACATCACGCTGGAATCACGGGCGCCCGGGCAAGGGCCCAGCCACACGCCCACACCACCGCCTCCGAACACGTAAGTCCTGTTTTTGGGTCTATGGAGATATGTGTGTGAGTGAGGTTGCACCAAGTCATCTGTGGGGCTTCAGATGAGTGTTTCCCAAGAGCTCTCTGGTGTCTTTCCAGCAATAGTAATGGGACGTCAGTACAGTTTGAGAACCAGTTACCACACACAGTACAACTATATCTCTATGATATGACTCATGGTCTGAGAATATAAATTATTTTCTTTTATATCCACATGAAAAGTGAATCCTCCTGCAGCTTAGCATTAATCGTGTTCATTAGCACAGACAGATATCAGGGGATATTCTCACCTCTCTCCTCTTTATCTTTTACTTGTGCCTTAATCCGATATGAATCTTACCTCTGGTGGAGCTCTTTCATAACCTGGCTTAAGCAGCATTTAGTTAGAATTGATATTGTTTGGTCTACAATAGCTGAGATGTTAAGGTCTGCTTACTAAGGATAGCATATTTGTGTTGTAAAAACAAACAACAGGAGCTGGCGAGCTGTCGAAGTGGGAGAAAGGTTAGCTCTCACCTCCTGTAGGGAAGAATCAGATAGAGCAAGGCCACACAGCCCATTTAAATGAGAGGAAACCTGGAGCAGAGTGTCGCAGGTACCGCTTTCACACTGCAGGGAGAGGCAGGAGAAGAGAATGCTCCGAGGGGGAAATGGATGGGTATGGGATGAATGGAAAGCTGCAGAGGACGAGCAGAAGTAGACGAGGTAGTCGCAGGACAAAAAGAGGAAGAAAACTTTGAAAAACAGCAGAAAGCTGAAGAGAGAAAGAGAATGTGGGAAGCATAACAAGGCAGTAGAATGAAGAGTGGGAGCTGCGAGTAAAGAGGAATGGCAGATGGAGTGGGCTAAGTAAGGGAAAGGCTTGAGGGAGATACAGGGTAAAAAGCAAGAGAGCTGTAAATTTTGCATATTTAGTATTGTGTAAAGAAGGAAGGCTTCCGGAGGATTCATTCCACAGGGGACATATTTTTAACATCACAAGATATTTTTTCAGATGTGCGTGGGGCATGATGCGAGTGTGATCACGAGTGCTGACTGATACGACTACGTAAAACTGAGCTGTTGCTCCTTAAAGTCGAGGTGGTTCTGGCTTTAAATGGCAGCTTTAAGTGATAACTCACCTTTGTATCGTGTTCATCTCGATAAGACGGCGCGTTCACCTTCAGAGTTAACCAGTGCACACACGCCGCACGGCACTAACAACATGCTGGAAGGTGAATTATGACGTTAATATGAAAACCGAAACCTTTTTCCAATACGTGCAGATCATGTGTTTAGACAGCAGTTCCGGTTGAATACATGTTATCTTCTTGTTTATCATTTGGAGACATCGATTCCACAGGCAAACGCTGATCAAGTGACATCATTTTCTTTCTGTTTACCTCAGGGCATAGATGGCCGGACAATGGATATTAAACCATATGTACTCTGTTGGCAGCTACAAGGCTGTGGAGACAATACAGTACCTTCGTTTTCCATTTGGCTGTGGCCAGCCTGAATCCACTCAGTAACAATGGATTTCAATGCTGTGAAAAACTATAGTAATGCCCATAATCAGACTCCTCCTGCTGCATAATCCACTGCTCCAGAGTCAATTACGTCACTCGGCAAAAAGCTGCCAAACAGCTGAGCGCTGCCAAACTGGGCAGCCCCCCTGTGTGAACATCAGGGAACATCTGTTTGTACTGTATACTATAAAAGCTAAAACATGCACAGTTATTGCACGCCTTTGGTGGAGGCAAAGGTTTTATTAATAATAGGTGAGTTTGTACTGGTTATCATCTTCAAAGTTATAGATAATTCTCAGTTTGTAGCATCAAAGGTTTTTTAGAAAGGAGAAAGAATCAGCGTCAGCACTGCTATACTTCTTTCCTTTTAGCAGTCACATGGCAATGAAGTCTGTAGATACAGTATATACACTTCTAGTCCTCGCTGCATCTGCCATTGCTTATTCTGTCAGGTCAAGGCTGCGCCGTGTGCTAAACGGCGTCTTGTGATGTTATTGTGCTCTGTGCCTCGTGTTGACACTGCTGCTCTGTGTTAAGACACGGGCGCGTAGTCAGCTCAGTGTTGCTTATAGGCAGCATAATTACTGAAACAACCCTTGCCTACAGCATCACTGTGCAATAATAAATGCACAACAATAACTTCATTCGCATTCTCGAGGACCGATCGTGCAACTATGTTAAAAAAAACTTTGTGTAAAGCTTATGAAGCTTTGAGCAATGCAGCGTATTTAAAGTGTAATGATACAGTATAGATGTGTCGGCTGATGATGAAACGCTCTGTAAAGCGTCTCAGGTGCGTTCGTCCTCACCCACATTCCTTCAAGCTCATACTTTATGTTGAGATGTGCTAATGCTAAGGCTCCCAGGATGTCAGATAATGTGGCGCTGTAGCATTATTATTTGTCTGCCCACATGTAGTTGTGCTTCCTGCTGCTTGGTGAAGATCTAATGAACGTCTGTGCCCTGGAAGAACCAGAAACGCTGTCTGTTGAGGGGCAGTGACATGTTTTACCTATTCCTTTTGTTGTCGTTGCCCCCGTCACTCCCCTCCTTCCCCGTGGTTGTTGTCTGCTCTCTGTGCCATTGTGCTCTTCCGTCTATTTTTGCGTTGCCTTTGTACTTTTTATCTTCCTTGCATTCGTGAGCATATGGGCATGCAGAAAAACTGGCACACTTGTGAACACCAAGACAAGCATGTAGCGTGCGTGTGCCTATAGCCATGAATCTATTATTTGGTTTTCTGTATTTGAGGCTATTATGTACCCGACTCCACTCGGCTCATACAAGCCCCATTGGCTCAGTAGGGATCGGAGCAGTGCACAATGAACGCCTGTTGGGAAACCATGGGGCTCTGAGTTGGCGCAGGGCCCATTCTTCTCCTTTCTTGGTCGTAAGAAATCTTCCTTAGTGAAGTGTGGTTGTAATTCCCTGCACATCTCACTAGCCTGATTCCAGAGTCCGCATTTAAATGTTTGTCAAGCAATTCAGAGGTCTGGTGTTGCTCTGAATCAATGGTTGTTTCCCCAACTGCAGAGTCAATCTGTGCCTTTGTAGGTGGGACTCATTTTAGGAACGTCATGTAACCGAATGCGAGGAAAGTGACAGAGCTTTCGAGGCTGCTGTAAATCAACCGACTGAAGCAACAGCTATTAAATCAGAACAGCTGTGCACTAAAGGCATTAAAAAAACAGGATGAAAAAGTGTCAATGCTGTTCTCCCTGTGGGTTCAATTTATCAGCCAACTCCTGTGGAAATGAATGAGGAGGATTGGGTGCTTACAGTTAGTCCAACGTCTTGGAATAGTCCTTTTTTCTTTGCAGTCTGTAATGAACAGAACTCTTGTTACATTAATTTATTTCCTAAAATGAAGTCATTCGACTTCGATCAGTGTGGTAAATGTTGAGCTGACTCCTCTTAGCCAGCGATGAATCAGATTACGCCCGAAAAGGATGTTAAACAGATGAAAGAATTAGTCGCAGCCATTGATTGAGTCACAATTAACTCCCATCAAAGCTAAAAACACAGGCAGGTAACAACAACTGGCAGCTTAGTGAACCGTTACAAGTTCAAAAGCCTGACCAATTTGTGTCACTGCTAATTTTTGGAAAGTGACTTGACCGAATTCTCCGATGTCACACAAAAAAGAACAGAAATGGACGTTTCTGCTGACACGCAAACCCCTCCTGACTATACATGAAGCTGCACAGCGGACCACTGTAGGGCCAGTGGAGCGTGTAAGGGGGATTAAAAACAAAGATATAAATCCAGTTTGCCTCTCTCTTTCTCTCTCAGGGGAGGTCAGGTTCAGATTTGCCAGGCTGCCTCTGAGGCCCCTCTGTCTCTCCTGAGACACGCTCTGCTTGTTTGTTGAGGCTGGCCCAAGCAGGGCTGCCTCTGCTGCGCGCGCGTGAGTGTGCAGCTGCACCGATTTACAGATATCTTCCTATTCGGGAGGCAAACTCTCATGTTTGAGCTTCTTTCACTTCAGATTTAAAGTTATTAAGGAATATTTTTAGCCCAGACAGATTTCTCAGATTTCTTGGTCTTAAAATGTGACTTGCAGGTGACTCATAGTCCTTCCTCTCTGTAATCGTACTGAATAATGCGACTGCAGCACATATGTGATGTTGTCTGCCTGTACAGGGCACTGTACTGGTGTTATTCGTCTTAATTTAAAATGAGTGAGGAGTTATTCAAGTAACTTAGTGGCGTGGTTGGTATTCATCAAATGGTAAATAAGGAAGCTTGTACCACACACACACACACACACACGGATTAGACAAACTGCAGCATTCGTCAGCTTTGGCCCTGAACAGCTCACTAGCAGAGACACTTGACACTGATGGGCACCAATTACAAAGCCGAATACATCAGTGTATTCTGAGGGCTAAGCCTGCAGATAAATTATTCCAGAGTGACAGCCCAGTGAATGCTTGAAATTTTGTGGGAATTGATCTCATGCCCTTTCCATTGCTAGTGCTGCGCTCTACCCACTGAACCTCATAGAATCAATAAGGAAGAGGGAGGGAGAGAGCCTTGAGTAAAGAGGGCTGCGAGCGAGAGAGAGAGAGAGAGAGAGAGAGAGAGAGAGGAAGGACAGAAGCAAGGTGCGCTTGATACCATAGGAAAAAAAAATATTAGAGCGCCGACTGTCAAAAACCATGAGAGCGTTCTCCAGAAGCAAGGAGCCAGCTGCACTATAAGCCATATAGACATCACAGCTGAGTGAATGAGACTTAGCCGAATATTTTACATTTCTCAGGCCACCGTTCTGCTGCTCTTTTGTGATTTCTCATTTTTATGCAGATTGCCCATAGGCATTATCCAGATTGGAATTTTTTAAGTATTTCACTTCAGTCTTGTCACCGCGGCGTCTGCGTGATGTATCTTTTACAGCAGGGTGCGCAATCATTATCAGTGTATTATGCATTATATATTCTTCCTTTAGCACTGTAGCGTTTGTAGAATCATTTTGTAATTTCTCAAGCTGTGCCTTTGTCACCCTATCAGATGTGCTGTAAGGGGGGTGTTTTTACTTGACTAGCAGTTCATGATTATCTACAGATGATCTAATTATGTCACCTTGGGTTACACAGGGCATTGTTTCTATAAATTGATGAATTGATTAAACGCCATGTAGGCCGCGCAGTCCGGGCGAGATCCGACCTCGTGACATTAACCGGTCGTTGCACGCAATCCTTTCAGCATGCAAAGGATTTTTGATGTTTAAGGCACCACCTCTCAGACTCTGTCCAGGTCTCGTCTCCTTCAGTTGAACGAGCAGACCTTGACCATGGCCCCAGACCTAACCCTGACCCTGGGACCAAGCAGTCCCTGTGGCTGCATTTCATTCTAGAGCGTTGCTATTTGTGCAGACTTGCTTTGAGCCCTCTAGTTTAACTCAGGGAGCCTTTGAGTTATACACGGGTCTTTACATCCCAGCGAGTTTTGTCTAAAAATACCAACATGGTGTCCTTTTACATTTTCTGTGGGATGCCTACTTGTACAGACGCAGCAGTAGAACTAACAGCTGTTGCTGTAACAGATATCTTGAGGTGTTTACCTGATGCTTTTAAGTGATATCTGAGGCTCGGGCAGGAACAGTCTGGACTCATGAATTGGAGTTCAAATGTGCTTACTGTAAGCACTGACCGAGGCCATCTCATGGCTGCTTAATGTCACTGTGTGATTTATGTAGACAACATGTCCACTGGGAGGTGGCAGGGAGCTGAAGATGTAGGGCGTGGTGGTATTGGCTGAAATATTAATGTATGGGATGAGGAACATATGGAATGTGTGTTGCTGGAAGTGTGAATAATTGATTAAGCCTCTCTTTTATAGAGTGCTTGAGATGTCCCATGCTCAGTGGTCTAATGGCAGAGACGCTCCGTGGGACCTCACTGTATATAGAGTTGGCCTTTTGGAGCGGAGTCACGCATAATAAGAATTACCTCTCAGATGGTTTAAATCTTTAGAAGCAGCGTTGAAGTGTCTGCTTCTGCCTAATTCGCTCATTTTGCTACGGCGCAGTTATCCACAAAGCCAGAGTTCGTCCATTCACTCGCTCACTCCGTTCATTCATGTGCAGAGAACAGTGGCTTGCTGGTGGCTCAGCGAGCACTGAGATGCACTGTAGTAGTGTGCGCGGCTGTGGCAGTGCAGAGAGGATTACAGTCCATCATATCTGATCTGAGACTGTTAGATCCCAATATTGAATTACCGACCCTGCAGGAACTCTGGTTCCGTTATCAATTTGCAAACGCGGAAAGGAAGAGGATGAAGATGGAGGCGAATGAGGTGTGGTGTGGTGCGGTGCTGGCGGCTTGGACGCAGGTTTTGGTGGGATGCGAATTTAATAACAGCTATTTTTTTGTACAAAGCTGTTCCAGATGTAATGCCCTGTGTGATACAGGTGTTCAGTTGGATATCATCCCATTTTAGAGGGATTATAACATAGTGGCTGAACAAAGCCTTTATTAACTTATAAAAACATCTTCATGGCTCACAGATGATTTAAAGAAACGCTTCATAAGGTTCGGAGGCTATAAAACAGGAGATTAGACAAGATTTAAATTTGTATGGTACACTACGTACATTTTTTGTCTTTCATCCATCCATCATCCTAACTGCTCGTCCTTGGAAGGGTCACAGGGGTGCTGCAGCCCATTCCAGCTGTCATTGGCCAAGAGGCGGGGTCTATCCTGGACAGGTCGTCCAGTCCATTACAAGGCCAAGGCACATTTCTGTGTTTAAGCCTCCATTACTGCAACATGGAGAGATCTCAAGTGACAACTTGAGGTAGGCACAGCATGTGGAGCATGATTTCTCGCTAGCTCTGCTTCGCACATAGCATCTGGGTACATGACGAGACTGCAGGAAAGTGTGGACTGTGGAGGTTGCTGCAGTCGGATTGATTCACTGCAATGTGTGGCCTGCTGCCACCCCCAGTCACGGGAAATGTGCCACGGTGCCCTGGTTGCGATGGGGAGGCTTATTGTGGCGTGTGGAGATGGAGGTCACCTCTCGCTCTCTCCTTCTCTCTCTACCATCCCTCCCACTATCATTCATGTCTCTATACTTAGTTTCTCCTTTTTTTACTCTCATCCCAGTGTCCTCTGTCGTAAGGCACCCTCATGCCTGTCTCCTTCCTCCCAGCTCTGCTTTGTGGGGTTTCTTCATTCATCTCACATCTCTGACAATATGAATACCAGCCAATGAGAGCTCTTATCTTAGGAGAGTACCGGAAGAGATAAGTGTTTCATTCATCATTCCACATTAGCTGCTGTCACCACTTCCTCCGAAGTATTATCAGCTGCGCTGCTTTCTTTTATAGGTCTCTGATATCCTTCAGTTCTTCACATTATGCTGAACCTTAAATCTGCATATCGTAGGTACCATGCTTAGTCACTGCTTTTCCAGATGGACCACTGCATTACTGATGCTAGGTTTTGTAATTGCGTTAAATATATACTTAGACTAAACTTCTCGTGTGTTTGCTTTACATTTCATTGTGTCAGATTATTCAATATAAGCCAAAGATAGCGCCGTAATGCAGACACTGCTGCTTTCCAACCCTGGCAGAAGCCCCAGGTGTGCTGAGCGTGGCGCTGATGAATAGTGGGAGAGGGAGAGGGAGCGCGAGTTGAGAGGGAAATGGAAACCGCGATCGACGATGGCCCTCTCATGTTGTTTTGCTGGGGGCGTGCGCAGCTTGTCTCATGTGGTAATCCATGCATAGTAAAACCTTATCCATGAGGATAATGTCAACTCACTCCCGAAGATAACAAGACAAAAGCCCTTTTCTAGCACGACGCTACTGTGTGTTTCATATTCCCTTAATCTGCCATCTTACATGGCTCTGTTCTGTGGATTTGTAGCCCATGCTTGCTGATCAACGCTCACACAAACACACTTTTTTTACACTTAATTGAGCAGGACAAGTGGAGAGTTACTGTGCTTCTAACTTAGTGTGTGCGTTGTGGTGCTCACCCAGTGTACGGATCAAAAGATCATAAAAGGACATTTAGAAGTGTAGCACATGCTCAAAGTGTCCTTAAAGAGTCAAGGTTTGAAGACGCTGAAGCTTCACGAAACTGAAAGAGCATCCATCACATCCACACCCAACCTGTGAAACAACTCAGTGAATTATATATTGAACCTCCCCCCTCCACACACACACACACACACACACACACACTCATCCAGGCAGAGACATCTCTCTCTCTGTCTCTTTTCCATCTGATGTGCTCCATTGAATCATTGATAGGACATCCACAACAACAGTGCTCCTCCCTATAAAACACCTGTCAGCGACAGCCTGAAAGGAACATGACGAGAGACACAGGATCTTCCCGGCAAAAACATTGTATATTGGGCCATGTAAACGAATAAGGGTAAGGCTAAGCTATTTACGGCAGTGCAAGTACGTCTGTTAACAGCCATTTGTCCACTCAGCTGCAAGAAATACCAACATCAACATGTGATTCAACACTGGCACAGTATGCGGTTATCCAGCAGTGTGTCGTCTCCTGTTGTGTATCTACACTTACAGAGGAAATGGAAACACCAAACCCTATCATGTATCTTTCCATGACGGCTATTAATGGAACGAAGTGAAGGGCTCTGTGCTAGTGAGACGCTGCCATCGTAGGCACTAATATGCTCTCCTCTCACTCATCAAGTATACTCTTTGATCCCAGCTGGAGTCAGGGATGCTTTAGGGATATGATGGAATATTTTATTGCAGTTGTGGGAAAGCAATTGGTGGGTTGCTTCAGTCCAATGGTTTCACCCTCTCCCTCTCTTGGTAACTAAAGCTTTAAAGCCTCAGCTGGGTACCCAAGTGACTATTTTGCATGTTGTTACTCCTAAAATGTCTGTTTTACAAAAGGCAAGCGTTCCCTCTGAATTCGCAGTGTGCTTGTGTGTGTCAGATAAGGCTGGCATGGGACCGGAGGAGGCTGCTTGGGAGGGTTTGTGAAGCTGAGGCTGACAGTGAAGCCAGCGGGAGTCACAGTTACAGAATAATGAAGATTAAGCCGAGATCTGCTAGTGGGAAGATTGGGGGGTCAGCGTGTTGCATCAGTGTACGGAGGGAAGTGAAGATAGATGAAGGTGGGGGAAGACTGATTCTCGACTTCACGTTGATTAAAGGAACCCACATGTTTTTGAGTGGCCACTTCAAGGCTTGAGCAGAAAGGAAAATAAAGCACAAAGTGAAATACATTTCGTTTTTCCTTGGCACAGGACTGGGGAGTTTTAGTTGTCAGATGTTGGTGAACAAACAACAGAGCACCTCCACACAGTCACACGGTGCTTTCTGTAGTAATATGCTCTTTTCCTACATCCAGTTTGCTTCGCCTAAGTATAAAAGATGTTGACTACAAAGGGCTATCTGTCATTCACTGCGTTTAATAGCATTTTCTTTCCATTTGTGCTCACTGCTATACATCTAAATCGTATCATGGTATTACGGTATAAAAATAGGCCCAACTGTGCTATTGTGTTGGGAGGCATCCAGGGAAAGGCCATCAAACACTGGTCGTAAGTCAGAAAATGACCTGCACTTTTTATTTGGTAATCCACGACAGCTGGTGTGTGTGTAGGAGGAGATGCGTGCACATGATGGATGTCATGTGTGCCCACAAGCCCATGTGTGCCTATGCAGAGACGGAGAGAGGAGGCAGCAGGGCCAGATGGATCCAGCTGTGGATCTGGTGGCCTAGATAAAAAGCTAGATGGGTGCCACTCCCTTCATGAAGTGCCAGCGAAACAATTAGAGCGGTGCAGGTGTTAAAAGCGCGAAGCCTTTGAACGGACATAAATCTCCAGCTGAGAGCGTACTCATTAGGAAGAATATAAAAAACTCAGCTGACTGGGGGCACTGGTGTCCATTTCATGTTAAGATTACATTAACAGCTTTGATGTGTGAATCGTGGGATTGTACATAACTGCTAATCTATTCAGCTAGGCCAGAAAGTAATTATTCCTTTGAATGATTAATTGATTTTAGTCTCAAAATTGTTAAAGCCGAAGTGTAAAATATCCATCTAGTTCTTTCTGCTGCCAGCAATGCAGCAAACGCAGTAATTCTTCACACTGGAGACATGTTGCCTAAAGAGTCGCTGATTATCAGCTAACACGTGAAAGCCTTCGTAAGGGAGTGGAACGCTATGTAAAGTTGCGAGCGCTTCCCTTATTTCCAGACCCGACCAGATCTGACCACATCTGCCATTTCAGACACAGGGCCCACTCCCACACAAACACTTAAATGGCCATTATGAAAGAAGAGATGGAGAGAGCGTGTGCTAGCCTGAGGACAAGCAGGAGGTGAGGTGCTGTAGCGGGTCTCTGTCCTTTTCCTGGGGAACTCAGGACGGCGAGAGCCTTCACCAGCACCCCGGGGAAAGGGAAGACAGATTAATGCAGAAGCTTTAATATTTCAGATGAAAACGTATTACTGCTCTCCTGCTCTCTCTCTGGCTCTGTGAGGTGATCCTGAATTTTGCTTCCTCTCTCCCACTCGCCTCTTATGTCTTTTTTTTCTCTGGCTACAAGCATGACTGTGCTTTTGTATGGGGTAGTTTCCCTCATCTGAGGTTTCTCTGTCTACTCGTTGTGACAGGAAACGGTGGATTAGTAAGAGACGCATCTAATTCTGAAGAGAGGAGTGTAGGTTTTTATGTAGTGCTTCCTCTTTCCTTGTGTCTATCTTTGCCTTCGAAGCTCTTGACCTTGTAACCAACCGTTTTCTTGTAGCTGTTTGTCGTATTGAAGAGGATCGGCTATAGTTGTACTAGCTCACGCTCAGAAATCCGCCCAGTGATTGAAAGACACAGATAGGTGTGCGAGCTTTGTTTGTGTCGCTAATGTGCTGCTTGTGTTGCCTTCAGTGGCTTGGTTAGACAGTCACCTGCTGCTCTCTGCAGGATGAGTCCACTGTTGTTGATCTGCGTAGCATTATTGTAAAGTTCGGATTGTCTCCCTGAGGCGTGAAGTTGAGCCACTCTAGTCAGAAATTTAGCTCAGGTCAGGAAACCCAGTGAAGTGAAGATTCATGGTGAGGTTGTCTGGAAGCCGAGTCACAGCAGCTTGGATTACTTTCATATTGGGATGATCTGACAAATTAAACCAACATATAATAAAACAAACAATTTAATGAAAAAACAAATAAATAATTACATTCAATTCACAAATTGACCAATATGATCGTACACTTATTTAAGCTGTCAACAAGATTAATGTCTTCCCTTGGTTCCAATGAGTTTCTACTTGTCCTGGTGGTAACTGTGGTAATTGAAGTCATTTGTGAAGGACCCTCCTGCTCCATCAGTTGCCTTTGCAGTGGCTTCGGCAGCTACCAGACGTCCTCTGTGTCACAGGACCTGCTGTTCCAATGCTGCCCGACTAAACCCAGTACAGCTGCAGAGTCCAGCTTTGTGTGGAGGAGTGAGTTCATTAGGCCACGTTGACCTACGCTAGAGGAGCACATTAGCCGGTTGTGTGTTTACTGCTGAAACTCCGAACTTCTCTAATCGTTTAACCTCACCGTATTCCGTTTAACACCCATCCATTACCTTCGTACATCGGCAGGCTGGGTCAAGATGGCAACGTGTTACACAGAGCGGCCGTGACATGTGTCTCTCCAGTGAGCACTGGTCTCCCTGCAGCATATCTGGGGTCTGAGCCGAAGCCTCCGAGGGGAGACCTGCTAGGTGACCGGGCGACGCTTGAACTACACGCCACTAGTTTTTTTTCTTGTTTTTTTTTTCTCAGTCGGCAGCTTGTGCGGGGAAGTTTTTCATTCCGTGGTTTGCAGTTGATGAACACTATTTTAGATGTCATCCTTTATCTGTCTCCGCTTTCACTTCCTCCCTGTCTTCCTCCTCACTCCCAGAGCTGCACATGTCAAACAGGAAGTTGCACTTACACTCTCAACACACACTCTCACACATTCATAACAAACACGGGTTGTCTCTCGTCCGCACACTGAAACACACACACAGCACTTCAGCTCATCTCCCCAGAGGCCTTCTGTCTGTCTGCAAGCCAGACATCATGCAAATGTGCAGACATGTTTGACAAACACCTTATTTTGTTCCACCTTTTTATCTTCCTCCTCCTAATCTTTTATTGAGTGTTTTTTATTTTACAGCATTTCCCCAGAACCTTATAATCAAACTCAACACAAACACACACCAGAGGTAATAAATGTAGACAAAGTAATGACATGAAAACTGAAATGTTTTCAATCTTTCAACAACGTTTCTGCGTGTATTATTTGGGTCTATTGGTCTCGTTGTTTGAACTGTTTTTAATGTTACTTTTTGCCATGACTACTATCACATACATTTGTACTTTGTGCCATTGTCTGGCAGTTCGGTGTGGACAGTCTCGCTGTGATCTCTGCTGCTCCCGCTGACACAGCATTTCTGAGGGAATCGCTGCTCCACAGCCTGATCTGGCTTTCTACTTGAAAATAAAGTTGGTCTGTCCAGTGAAGGAGCTGTCCAGTGCTGAAAGTGGTAACACAGGCAGCTACAGCACTCGGCTTTTAGAGGTCAGCAGGAGTCAGCGGCAGACAGGTGCTACAGGAACACGGTGTCGAAACGGAGAGACACACCGAGAGCTGCTGGCCTGGAAAGTGAGGGAGAGCAAGAGGTGAAGCCAGGAGGGGGGGGGGATTGTAAGTGTAGAGGAATGGAGGACAAAAATGGGGAATGGAGCAATGAGAGTATCAGTCTCTGTTACACTGTTTCACATGGTGGATGCCCTCTTTAAAAGGCCAATTACTCTGTAATAGTTCGAGGCTGACTAGGTGATTTCTCACTGTGCTGAGTGGAATGGCAGAGCAGGAGTGGAGTCAGTCCAGTGGAGAGACCCAATCATCATTGCACTGGAGTGAAGGGAGTCGAGGGAGACACATAAGTGTGTATGTGACTGTAGGTGTGCACGAACAGTTTGTGTGTATAATTGTCACCATTCCAGTGAATTCATTACAGAATGTGACCTTCAAGCAACACTAGCCCTCTTCAGTAGGACTGAAGTGTCATGTTTGTGTGTGTTACGTGGTTTTGTATGAAATAAACTTCCCTAGGAAAAAAAACATATACAGTAAATGAAAGTGCTGTATGTCAGCTACAGTTTAGCTTAGTAGATTGAGACAACAACACAGGTTAGACTGAGTCCTAATAATTGACAGCCATGCTAAATTACAGTCCACTGAATCTTGAATCCCATATTTACCAAGGATCTGATTTTATATGTTCCTCCCGTTACTGTTAGGAAGCAGGTATTAGTTTTTCCAGTAACTGAGACACACACTATGAACTGCACTTTTTAATAGCTTCCATAAACTAGACTTGTGTGAAATAATGTGCAATATTTTCTCTGTGATTAAATGTTTGTTTTGTCTGATAAATTTCAGGTAGATTATAATTTTCAATCAGTACTTGCCTTTAAATAATAGCTACAGTTAATTACTTTAGCAGCATTTCAGTATGCCACGTCCCTTATCAGCTGTGCGAGCCTTTCATGAAAACCGTCCTCGTAATTAATAAAAGACACAAAATGATGTTTAGTAAAGTGTATTAAATATTTCCAGGAATTTATCAACTTTTTTCTACTGGACTTTATTTTTTCCTTTTCTGCTCTCACTTCCATGCACCATGCTGATACTGTGCTCAACACAGATACTGCAGTGTTCTGTAATATTCAGTTCCTTGTAATTTAGGGATTTAAGCTCGTTTTAGTGCCACACTCGCATCACTTTGGATAAGAACTCCAGGTTTGCCTAAAATATAAATGGACAACACTGAGAGGATTTAAGCTCAGCAGTGACTCACTGACATAGACAAGATTAGAGCCACATCACATGCAAGCTAACACTGTGTCCCCTGGCTGCCCCCAAGTAAAACTTTACCTCTTATTCGTCTGAGTACTTTCACAGTTAGTAATGACAAACGGTGAGACTGGAGATTTTTAGAAAGACGAAGGGGAATTAATGACACTATTGATTTTGAAAAGTGGAAGGTAAATATGCAGTTGAACTTTGTTTCAGAAGACGGCAAAGTGGCCTATTTAATTAGTATTTACTTGGATTTCCCCAGTGGGTCATAAATATATTTTGATCGATTTGTGTTTTGATTTGTCTATGAATTTAAATGGATGGCATAAGATAACCTTTTGAAATCAGTCAGAATAAACGTTCCCTTCTTATTAGTTTATTTTTCAGAGGAGGAACCATTTCACACGTAAAGCAAGAGATCAAGCAATTTGACTGTGTCTCTCAATCAAGTCGGTGTCAATTCAAAAGAAAACCTGGGCAAATACGTCCAATCAGGGACTGATCTACTAACTGACAGACTAATCTGAAAAAATATCTGACGTATTATGGATCACACGGCTGTTTTTCACAATAGACCAGCAACTATGATGAAGCAGGGTGGTGCTGTTTACATTTCGGGCTTCTTGACAGGCAGAGTTTTTAACATCAAAACTGCCAGTTTCTAATCTAATCTGATTGTTGCTGGAAAATAAAGTAGGGCACGCTCAAAGCTCAAGACAGAGAATTCCCCGACCTCCCAGACTGACTTTAATGGTTCCTCCTATGTGGTTCCCTTTAAAAGCCAACTTACCACAAGCTAATGGCTCCGTATGAATGTTTAATCACATATGGATGGGATCAAAGATTTTTAGATGTGCGTGACAGCACCCAGTCTCTCCCTTGTGGCCTTTGCTGGCCTCAACTAAAGATCCTTGAGTGAAGTCATGCTGAAGGGGCCAGATGACACTGCTGCTGTGTGTGTGTGTGTGTGTGTGTGTGTGTGGGGGGGTGTGTGGGTGTGTGTGTGTGTGTGTGTGTGTGTGTGTGTGTGTGTGTGTGTGGGGGTGTGTGGGTGTGTACACTCGAGGAGCGTTGAGAGAGGTATGATTGAGGTGGGGGAGAAGCTGTTTTCACGCCCAACAACCTGCCAAGATTGTGATTTAAAACGATACAAATGCATTACACGTGGAGAGATACAGCAGGCTTCTAGTCCAAGACTGAGAGAGGTTAGCTGCCAACATGGACTCCTCCCAAACAAACACACCACAAATATTAGAAAAGGCTAAGCTCTATGCACACATTTGTATCCTCCTCATTTTTCCACTCTGCAGCTGTTTGTACACATTTGCTGAATGTTTTGATCGGGCATATGCAGTTCTGTCCTCACATGTGCTTGGCGTCACCATACTCTGCGTCAGGTGCCAAGTCAGTACGTGCACATCTTATGAGGCTGCATGTGACCACATTGCAAGCTGCACTGAGATGGTACAACTGAAAGAACTTTGAAAGACGACATGTAAATGGTTTATAGATATAAATGACACAGGGCATTATTTTTACTGGATGTCTGTCAATATATGGAAATGTGTTGTCGTTATTATGCACACAGCAGGAAAGCAGACAGTCAGTTCCCGGAGTTCATGTGTCGAGCTGTGATTAAATTGGTTAATACCTACGGTCTAAGCGTATTTTGCCGCTAACATAATATGACATTTGGTGCAGCAAATGTAAAATTGCCAAAATAGATCAGTGCAGTGGAGCAACTAGATTTTACCAGTCAAATCAAGCGGCTTTAATGCATCAGTTACATGTCCTTATTGCCAAGCCTGGGGGCAGTGAAGTAGAAAAAATGCATCACACCTATTTTTCTGTTTCTGCCGCTTTCCAGCAAGTCAATAATATTCCAATTTCTCAAGGTAAATGCAAAACGAATGATGTCGATCGGAGCGGTGAGTCAGGGCAGCCCTGTCTGGGCCCTCTTAAATTGAATCTTTCCAGATCAGACATTACTTTTTGTCTGAACCTTGTAAACAAAGACTGGCTGCATATTGTCTAATCTAGGATTAGATTCACCTGTAATTGGGCCTGTGTGCAGTGAGCTAACTGTTAAATTGCTCTTCAGTGAGGAGATGCTCGCTGATACGCCCGGGCCAACCGTCTGGGAACACAGTGATGAGTCCATAACAAGATGGGACAACGCAGAGGGGTGGGCTAAGGAAGAGACAGAAGACAGTACACGCACAGCAGATTCAGAAGTGCTGTAGATGTGATGAGCAGCACCATAATTATCTCTGTCCACTAAACCCCTCATTGGTTTCTCCACAATGACACTGGACTCCAGACTTGGAGGAAGTTGTGACCACATTAGCTGCATTCACTGGTGCATTTGGGGGCTATTTCATAATGTAGAGTGGTGGCCATTAGGGTTGTGGTGTGGTAATTGTAATAGTCCAGCTATTGCAGCAGGTGCTTACTGGGGTTATGAGCCCATTCAGGCCTCATCATTACAGAGCAGTTAAGAATTGAAAGAGGATTCACTCGTGTGAGTGTGAGGCGGTTAAACACATGCATGTTTCGTGTGTTGTTGGCTGCAGTATTTGCTTCTTCTAATTCTACTCTTATTGAACTGTGCTGCTAACAACCAACCGCTTCCTAATGATTCTTTCCTCTATGACCAATACAAACCTCAGCAATTATGTGAAAGGCTTGTTTGTTTTTTCATGGCTATTGTCTTATTTATTTATTTTTTTTCTACTGAACATTTGTGTTGAATGTCTGGGATCCTTCTGCATCCGTATGCTCTGAGCTGCTCCACTCAGATGGGATTATAATTCCAGAGGGATAACATATTAGCTGTGCTTGTGCGCAACCAGACAGTTCAGCGATGGGCTTATTACAGAATACTAGTTGCAACCTGGCCCAAACAACAAGTAAAACCTGCCACACTTCTTTTGTCATTTATATAAATGGGTTAGCATCCATCAAAACCTTAGAAAAGGACCCGTGCAGCTGCCCCGCGGCTGATGAAATGTACAGAAAACTAAGCTATGCGTGTGTTTAGGTGAAGACACGGGCGTTGCCGCAGGTCCCTGGCGTCAGGTTTTCACTCCGATAGCGAGGAAGTTCCCCTCAGCGTGACAGAACTGTTGCATTGTCTGCAGCGATCCAGATGTAGGTGTCGTATTAATGTTACAGCTGTAGACAGGATGCGCACAATGTGTTGGCAAAACAACCTGCAAAAAAGAATCTGAAAACATATGTCAAATATATACACTACCATACATTTCCACAGAAATCATGGCATGTCATTGTATATTTGCTGACTGACTGTGAACTCGCTCCCTCTCACTGAACACCACTGAGCCATAGCTAATATCTGCCCCAAAAGTTGCTAGATTGTCCCCCAGGCTCTTTGTAAATATATAACTCAAAGGCTTTTAAAAACCTCCACATCTGGGGGCACAGTTGCTAAATTGGAGCAACTGGGGTGTTTTTAAGATGCAGGCGCATTTAAATCACGTTTGAGTGGTTAAATTACATTATTGGTTAAAACAACCCAAGCGAACTGCACACATCATGCATTTCTGTTTCATGGGAGCAGTAGCATCACAAGTTAGCAAACTGAGAAGCAATGACGCTGATGAGGAAATCTGGTGCTATAAGCCTTAAGTTATGCATAAAATCCAAAATAGGCTGCGAGATGAATAGATGATGTCCCACAAATTACTTGCACGTGTTGATAATACAGTCCCAATACCAGGGAGTTATGGAAATTGTCATGAGCCTTTTGATTATTTTAGATCATCCTCTCAAATCTTCACAAGCGTTCGGGGACATTTATTAAACATTTCTTCAATTACAGCGGATACAGTGGATATTAGATTTGCTCGCTCGAAATAAAAGATAGAAATTGCATTGAAAGCGTCGATCTATTTTATCCTCTTTAAGGTAAGAAATCTCACAAACAACAGAAAAACCTATTATCTATCAGGTGTTAGCAAAGCAGCGAGCACAAAGGGGCTTGACACCACATGAACATGATCAAAAGTTGCGAAATTCTCACTTCACACTAGGAATAGTCCACCAAAAGACGAGCTGTAATGCTAACTGACAGCTCCTATCACTCGTAGCCACTCAGCCTTGTCATTTTAAATAAGTTGTAGCCTTGTCTAACAGCATTAATTTTCAGCTACCACAGCTAGAGACACAGTGCGTCCCTGATTAGACTTTTGCACCTCAACCACCAATATCCAGACAGCGTTCTCATGAGGTTGATAAGGAGGGTGGGAGGCTGTAATGGCAATGTTCCTAGATTATATTTACTGCTCTGCCTTGATTGCTGTGTCCATGCGATGTGCTCTCGGCTTGGCCTGCAGACGGGGAGCGGCCTTGCAAGTCATATCAATTATGCCTCATTTCCATTCTGAAGTGGTCCCACATCTTAATTGGAGCTCACACGCGGCCGTTTATCCTCCCACGCCGCTGGGGACGGTCTACGTGGGTGTCCCCGCCACTGCTGTGGCGTGAAACCGAAGACGAGTCGCTCCCTGGGTGGCGGGAATCTCTGAGGCACAGTGTCAATATCCTATTAACCCAGAGATGTGGTAAAGGATCAATGCGTTTCCGTCGCACAGCCGTAGTTTTCCTGATGTCTGGAATGCGACTAGTTGTTACTTTAATGCGACCATTTAACAAAGCAGGGGTAATTGTGGCCCTGTCACTCTTCATTTGTCGCCATTTGTCAGTATTAGAATACAGCATAGGCAGAAAGCCGTGATCTAAATGGTACCAAGCCACGTTCATATCATTTGCCATTAAGTATAGTGCACTACGCTGCAGCATTGTACAGACATTGTGTAGCTACTGTATTTGAAAGGGGATCATGCTTTGTGCAGTCATCCAGAAAGACATTTGTCAAAAAGAAACTGTGTGCTTGAGAGAAAATAAAGCCAGCACATCTAATCTTCCAGAGAGCCTTCGTTTAAATTCACATCTATTGGACGAGGTGTGTATGTGTGCCTGCTTGGGTTTTCATGGATAATATTTGGTGACTTAAGAAGCTGGATTGTCTTATTGACTTCAAAGCTTCAGGTGGAAATGTCAAAGATTAATCTATCGGCGCTTTGAAAGAGTTTAACGCATGGCTGTCTGGCTTGATGGTGGTGCTGATAGAACACAGCACCTGGAGCTACATGCACGTCATTATGGAGCTGCTCTATACAGTCGGCTGGAAAGACATTTTATCTGGCGACTTAACGTCACAGCTGACGTAAAGTGTGTCACGAACATAGATGCCACTATTTGAATACTTTCACAAGAGGTGGAGCTGTGCAGTGATTTGTGCTTCTCATAAGCAGTCTCATCAAGTACACTGAAATTATTTTAATCAGCCTCTGACTTCCCTTTATAATTCAACCCTTGAATGTGTTTTTGTGAACTACGCAGCTCTAAATGTGTTAATGGGAAATAAAGCAGCCACTGTGAAAATCATGACTTTTTCCAAATAGTATGGGATAAAATTCATGCTGTTTGTGTCCTCTGCCAAAGTAGAGATTCTTTGATGCAGTAATTAGAAGAGCATAGATTAGGTTTGAGCTAAATGCTATATTATATACTATTTCCATACGTAATTACAAGTGATTGTAGCCTCTGTTACCCACTGTAGTATTATGTGGGACTAAGACAAAGAGCTGGGTCTCCAGATGGTTTGTCTTGGTCATAATCCTGACTGAAGAACCAGCCTGCTCCTCGTATAGCGTCTATCCTGCCATAACATTGCTTGTAGCCGTAGAGGTCTCATGTCAGCTTTTGTTAATTAGCCATAGTTACAACAGCTGTGTCTGAGAAAAGGCTGCGTTTGCGCCATTTTCCTGTCCACTCTAACCAAGTCGGCGTATTCGATTTGTCAGCTGCAGTATTCACAGACCTGAGAGCAGGGAAAAGTGACACACGGCTGTGATTCGGTGCTAAATGTTTGTTCTTACACTAGTGATGGCTTGACCTTTATAAAGCGTCTGCTCAGACACAGAGACCGAAAGTGATCAGATGCGGGTGCAGCGGTTTTGCAGGCGAGGTCTTAATCGCCCGTGGCCTTTACTCCTGAGAGCCTGTCAACACCTTGTATTTTTCCACTTGAATGCACGAACCAAGAAACATTTCTTTGCCTTTAAATTGTTAGGATTCCTCTTTAAAATGCCAGCACATGCTTAAAATGTTGTGTGAGGATTAAAATAGGCAAAAAATAAATAAATTATTCCCCTTTCGCGTTTCATGTCTTTATTATGACTAATAAAATTTCCCCCTTTGAGGTGTGCGGTCCCAGCACGGCGATGTGCCGCTTCACTACCCTCATTTATGCACTTCCACGTACCGCAGCTCCTCCTACTGTACTTATGAACTGAGGGTGAAATGCGATGAGCAGACGTGCGTGGATGAGTCTTATTGACCATCTGGGACATCCTCGCTCCCTCTCAGGTCATTTTTTAAAAACAACAGTTACTTATTGCGCAGCACTGCATCACCTGTCACCTGCTTTTGTCGTCTCAGAGCCTGGTTTGCTAAACAAATGTGACACCTGGCTGCTGTCGGGCTGCCGCTGACTGATGCGTTCCTCTGTCACCTTATTGCGACTCTTATTCTTTTAGACATTCCCATCCTACAGACGTGGCAGGTATAAAAGGGTGTGAAATATTATTCCTCTTTTACATCAGAATTGTGCCATAGATCTATACATGCACAATAAACCACCACAAGATGAAGTGAATGAAATCAGTCATGTATCGAGTTAGTTTATTCCACCTTGTGCTTGGCCATCCATCAGTAAACTCAAATGCTTTCAGGACGTGCCGTGAATAAGCATTAAACAAATGAAATGTCACTGACCATCATCCTGGCTGTCCGTTTTCAGTCTCACCAGTGGCTAGTAAGGACTGTAACACTAATAATACGACTATATACCTAAGCTGCGTTACGCGGACCTGTAATTTTAGTTTTTGTTCGTCCATAAATTCAGGAATGATAGAAAAACAAAAATGAGATAAGGAAATGATATCAAAAATGAAAGCGCTTCAAACATGACAGTGATTGATTATGCTTTCTGATCCAATCCTGATGATGGATCGATCGCAGGCAGTGCTGACTGTGACTAAACAAACAAAAAAAAACCCTAACACCAACTAAAGATCCTTTTCATTGCTGAGAGAAAAGCAGTGAGGCAGCATTCGGTGCTGCTATTAAAGCTCTAAATAAAGTCTATAGATTGTTTGGTTTTGCAAAAGGCCACAGGTGCAGTAAGTATGTTTTTGAGCTTTGATATTATGGGACTAATGACGAGTGGCTAATTAAGAAAAGGCAGAGAAGGTGTTTTTATGATTCATCCATTATTCAGTTCCACACACATCTATTACTTTTGGCTTCATAATGGAGAAGTGGGAATAAAGCAACACCCACGTTGGGTGCTGTTGTTTGTCTTCACCCCATGGGTAACTTTGCACAGTCACAGTCTTTCAGCGGCCTTTCACACTCTTTTTACAGTTCAATTAGATGAGTGGTACTGACCAATCGATAAACAGATTTCCAGTGAAGTGGTGTTACTCTAGGGGAAAAAAGCATCTTGTGCTGTGGACACAACTGTGTGTCTTCCCTCTTTGCTTCTAATGTGATCTAAGCTGCATTTCACAGTTTGGAGCGTCCTCCGTCTTGGTGGACCTTGATCGATTCATAGGTCACAGAGAGGTGGGCGATGGAGGAATGGTTCGACAGGGAGACCAAGTGGAGTCATGGCGTAGGTTTAGGCTGGAACACAGTCACTGACGGCACCCATCACTGGCTGACTTCCCCGAATCCCATCTATACACCTACACACTTATTTACCTGCAGTATTTAAAGGCCCAATGAATGAGCCAAAGATGTTTACAAAGACGTAAGACGTTTACGTAAAGGTCAAACTTTACCATATCCATTATATTCAGCATGTATGATTTTGGGGGTAATTTAGTAGAAATATGCACCTAAACATATCTTAATGTAGACAGCAAAGCTTTTACTGTGCTGAGGAGGCTTCCTGATTGTTCATGCACAAAAAAAGCAGGGAAAATGCACTGACTCATCATAATGAATGCACAGGAGAATATGTTGTTAATGTTAGAGTGTAAAATAGGGCCAGATAACGTAAATATAGGCTTCTGGGGGTTTTGCATAAATACAGATGTGTAAATAAACTACACATTCTTTACGCAGACGTCTGCTGGATAGACAGTTCACTTTTGGATGTTGTGCCTTGCCTCCTTAGGACACAGCAATGGTCTGGCTTAGTGGCACAAGACGTAATGTAGCAAGTAAAAGAAAATGTCAAACAAACTGAAAAATCATGTAGACTGTCAGCCATGAAGCACACAATGCCATTTGATGGAGCTGCTGTTGTTGAAATGACAGATACAAGGGTTGTATTATGTTTTAACCAAAACTCAACACCAACACAGAAAGAGGCAGGTGGGTCCCATGAGGTTTATGTAGGGAGCTGTCCATTCAGCACCACGGAAGCTCAGCACAAGTCTCAAAACATGACATTACTGCTGCGCCTGAGTTTCTTTCCTCTACTTTTTTTTGGAGGTTGGTAAAACTCAGTTTGCAGCTTTTTCTTGTCCCTGTCCGGACTTTTGTGATTCGTGCTGCTGCCATCAACTTCAAGAATAACCTTATTTGTTTCCTAAAATTATCATATTAACCATTTTATGTTTCCCCTCTCCTGCTGGGAAATACGATGATATGACTTTTGCGAATAATTGCATTCAGTTTGTATATACGTAGCTTTTACGCAGCCTCCACATTTTTCAATTAGGGTTGTACTTTATTTGCCGCTTTCTAGTTCCTGCGGAAATCAAACGCACATACAAATGCACCAGGTGCATTATCAGCTAAACTAAAGCCTCTGTAGCCATCTCTGTGTGACGCATGGTGTTTAGAGGTGGCAGGATGCCACAGTGGAAGGGACACCTTCCCTCAAATGGAGTATCTGGATTTAAGCTTTTGTGTTAGTAAGCATTCACACTGCTTAAGCATCCTTGAGCATGACACTGATCCCTGTGAGCTTTATGGTTGCTGCTCTGTTGCTAACCCTCTTGTGCACGGTGGAGAAACCACAAAGACAATATACATTTGTAGAAACATAACCTTTAGTTCCATTACCTTTTAAAAATAGGTTATAAAAACCAGAACTGTAAATCCTTTGTAGTCAACAGACTGCTAAACTTTTACATTTCAAAGTAGCTGCCAAAATGCTTGATTAACAGTAATGACAGGATTTGTGCCAAGTGTTGGCCTCCACCACTGCGTGGTTGTCTATTTTAAAGGAAGCCAACAGTCGCATTTTATTTCCACATCAGATGAAGATGGTGTAGAATAAGTGCCAGGTTCCAGGGGGCATTTTTTGTAGTCACAGCCTAGTCTTTTCATCCTTTCATGAAATAACTGCTATTGCCTGTTTCTAAGCATAAAATGCACTTCTGGAGAAGTGGGGAAATGCACTTCGTGTGATATGTGCTAAGAATGTGGCCTGTTCGAATTTTTCACAGACCAAATGTCTTTCGCACATTTGTAGCTTTGAATGGGAAAAATGATAATTCGCAGGTAAGCACGCGTGAGTGGGGATAGCAGGGCTAAACCTGCTGTACTCGCATTGCTCTGTGTGGAGAGGCTTTTTGGAGAGACTGTAGAGTGCTGTACCCTCACTAAAGCAAATGAGCTCCGGGGAGGAGAGGATGGGAGGCGCCGACACAAAGTCCTCGTACAGTATGTGACTGAGGTAGCAGCTGCATGGAGGGAGGTCATTCCTTCCCCTTGTGCAGCCTGGATTGAAAGCATTTTTGATCGTCTGATCTTCTGTAATCTCTGCACAACAGACGCCATCACTCAAAATGGCTGCCATGCACAACAGGGTTACAGTAATGACAGTGATACTAGATTACAGGACTAAGCAGTGCGCTAATAAAGGAGGGATTATGTTAAAATAAAATATTGTGACAAGACTAAGAAATTAGTTGCTCTGGATATTTTAAAGACTCTTGCTTATCAACAGAGTAGAGGATTGGCTCCTGGTCCTGTGACCTTCCTACACAAGATGTGTTAATATTAATTTTAAAATCTCAAGTAATTCTTCTCGATTTAGCTTTGGAAACATCATTATTCAGTAACAGTGCTAACTTTTTGCACCAGAAGCTCTAATAAAGAACCTGGACGTTTTACAGACAGCATCAGGTAAAGAGATTCTGAGAGAGGGCTGAACTTAGTCTCAGCTTTCCCATTTCCTATTTCTGTTTTGTCTTCAGCCTGCAAGGTCACAGGATTTCTATTTATTCTTATCACTGGGCATTATACAAAAAAACAACAACCAGAAAACCTCATCGTGTCTATTTAGGAAAGCATTCTGGATGCAGAATGTAGAGATCAAGATCAATACTTTGAAGACATCCAAGGAATTTTAGATGTCAAATGTGTGGAGCTCACAGTGACCTTGAATGAGAGCAGGAGCTTAGGCTGTTGAATTCACGGTGGGTGACTCAGAGAATAATCTGTTCACTTTGCTAGCAGTCATCAAGCAGTCAGACCCTCATCTGCATGATCCAGAATTAATTATTCATAAGGTCTTTTTCAGCACTTAATGGGTAGCACATTTCCCTCCGCTTTTGTCACAGTAAAAAGCCACATTAAGTCTGGCTTCCACCTACCTCACACAGACCAGGGAGCAGTGATTAGAAAATAGCAAATGACACAATACCGTATATATAAAGAATAAACAAAAGGGTCAATATATACAGTAAGTGTGTGTGTGTGTGTGTACTACTACAGCTACTGTAGCCTGTAATATATTTACTGCTCCAAATAACACTGACTAACAGTATAAAGCGAATCACCATATGAATATGTGAATCACTTTACAATAAATAGCGCTTCTGTTTCTATTAGATTAGTCAGATTTACTCACAGCATGCAGCTATATATATATTCATATGTTAGAAGTACACAAGCAGAGCTGTTCTGAAAAACAAGCGCATTATATCATATGAACGTCCACTAACTGCATACAGAGCAACAAAGCAATGAGCTGTTAACGTTGCCAAACATGCATATTGCGTAATGCAGCTGAGATACTGAACCCGTTGTGTTGTGAGGACAAAGCTTGAACAGTGCGTTATTGTGTGACTCTAATTCTACTGGATGATGCGTACGTTCACCAGATTCTCTGGAATGTCACTGCTCCTGTGGTGAACGTTTGTGTTTCCGTGGTAGCGTTAATCTCACGCCCCATGTGTGCGTCCCCCCGTAAACACTACGCTAAATACATTTTCAAACTGTTTTATTGCTGTGCTTGAGTGAAGCTGGGCACCAAAGTGGACGACTGTGCGCAATTCACACAGAAATTGTCGTTTTGTCTTTTTATTTTTCACCTCAACTGCCCACACATGACTCAGAGAGGAATTATGACATAATATATGGATCTGATAACGAATCTCTCGCTTGCAGGGACTGTGTAGGTTCAGTAGTCTGACGTTTGTATTTTGGATCCTCTACAAGCTTTTGCACCGTGGACCTGGTTGGTTTATTAGGTCAGTCAGTCTGGGCTTGAAGGACATTTTGGTCTGTGTGTTTCAACACTAAAAATTAGATTTATTCATGTTAATACTGTATCTGACATTGCTCACTTTATAAAGGACTTTCCAGGCCATCTGATTTCTTACTGGCATCACATCCTCGTATCTTTTACTCCATGTCATGCTAAAGTCTCTTTTAACGAGAACCAAAGGGAATCCCAAATCACGATTAATCAGGAGGCGTTAAAACCACAGAAAACACCCTTTAAAGACTCTTTTCCATGTGGCAATGCTGCAGTCACTCAAGGATTACAGCTACCATTTGAACAGTGTATGGCGAAAGGCTGCCCGAGGTGAGATTAACTTGCCGCGTTATGTAATTCAGACGTTAGAAGATGTTTTCGCTGCTCTCTGTGTTGTCCCTCTTTCTGTTAACGCGCTTAAAAATCATAGTCTTGTTATATTTCACATTTTTCGTACACTTCTTTTTTGTAAATGTTATCTAACAGAGCACGTGTTTGTGCGTTTGCGTGTTTGTGTACAGTCTTGTTTTTGCCAAAAGCTTTTCTATATCCATCTGTGGATTCAGAGCGCGTCTCTCACATAGATGTATTTTTTCATGGCCCTGTGATTACTATTCATTTGTGTTTATTTCAGAATGGAGTTGGTGAAATCTTGAGAATTCTGTTTGAATTCTGTTTGGGACTCCGCCAGCCGTGTTGAGGGTTTACAGAGCCGAGAGGCACGTCTCACAGCTGGCCCGGTCATCCATAACGTGTCCTTCACAGTTTATGAGCTGGCAGAGTTGCGGTGAAATGTACGCTGGGATAAACAAAAAATGGACCGCAGCTTTTTAGTGGAGGAGACGTTTAAAATCCCACATGCAGTGTACAGCCTTTAGTTTGGAAACACATTTGCTGATTAACGCAATCAACAGAAAACGTCCAGTAGTAACTTCTAACCCCTCTTTAAAGAGACTCGTGCATGCACAGCAAAATCCAAAATTCAAAGTGGAAGAGTGGGATGGAGGGAGAATGTATAGTTTATTCTAGAGAAACCTACCGTTAAAAGAAGAGAGTTGACTCAAAGATGGACCAGCCAACAATTTAACATTGAGCCCTGGAGCGTACCTTTTCTGTTAGAGTAGCCTCATTGGACTCCATCTCTCCAGGCTAAGAGAGACGAGTCAATATAAAGTAATCAGAAAGTGTCATGTCCTCCATTTGCCTGTGGACAAGCATAAATGAATGTCGAGTCTCGTTGGCCTTGGTTGGTGGCTGCATCGTTTGTCACTGAAGCACCGAGGGGGCAGCAGGGCTGAGGCTCTTCTCAAGGGTCATTGGCTGTTTTGTAATTAAAGAGTTGTTGTGTTATTGTGTTAATGTTACAGACTGAATATTTCTTTGCTCAAAGTTATCACTGCTGCTGCTTCCAGACATACTTTTAGGTACAGTAGAAACTTCATTGTACATGAGATTAAACGTTATTATTGAAAACATCTATTTCACCCTCACGTCCCTGTCAATCATGGAAAGAATTGACATGGTTTGATTCGATTTCTGCTAAAATACATTTGGTAACGTGACGGAACAGATGCAGCTTTAAATTGAATAGATGTTACATTGCCTCACATGCTTGTAGAGTGCGATGAGCTTAATTTATGTTCCACCTTTTAAACACCTAATGCAGCTGAGCAAAGAAACTCTGCGGATTAAAAATAGCAAAAAGCATAAATGTCAAAACATATATTTAAAAGAAATGCAACTTTAGCTGCAGGCCTTCTGGATGACAGGGTGAGCATTTCGTCGGAGTGCTCTGAAAAGCCTCAACTTTAATCTCCTTGCTGTGAATCAATTTGTATACCAAGACAAATGTGGACCGGTTTAGGTTAAACTTTCATATTTTACCATTGGCTGCTATAAAAGCAAATGTAAGCACAGTGGGGGTGGAACGAGGACATGAATTCACTCCCTCCGTGTTGCACATCTGTGATGTTTTATGGGTTAACCTGAAAGGCAAAACATCCTTCCTGCCTAAACTGAAGGTTGGAAGATGACAACCGAGGTCAGAACAGGCTCTACCACGACACGAGAACACAACACCAAACTCATGCATCCAGGCAACGGTTTTGTTCTCGCTGCAGCTGTGGTGCACGGCTCATCGGCTGATAACTGGATAGGTACAGTGGCGGCAGCGGTCTGTGGTGGGAGGATCTGAGGGGTCTGGCCGTGCTGCAGGGGCTGGTGGGATGATGAGGGGGAACGTTCCAGAGCATGTTTGGGTGAATTACAGCAGACCAGAGGATAAAAATACTGTTGAAGTGAGACATGGTTGAATCTGAAGATAATCATTTTTTAACTGAATCTGGACTAGTTTTGACCCAGTCTGTCAAATTTCACCCCGAGGTTTTCGACCTGACGTTGTCGGGAAAACAGATCACAGCCCAGGGCAGCGACAGAAGCTTCTGGTCCTCAGTGTTCTCATTCAGCCGTAAGCGGGTTTCCTCCAAGGTTCACTGTGGTGGTGTTAAACGCTTGAAAGGTTCGCACCTTCCGCTTCAGGTGAGTCAGAGTTCATTTCTTGGACCCAGTGGGTAGTTATGGTTATGATTTGAGTTACATTATAAACGACACACAATAACAAAAACCTTGTTAGATTTGGAGAGAACTTAACAATTTAGTCGCCGTATCAACTGGGTCTTTCATGGTGATAATACCTGCCCTGACCTTCTCTGTGTATTGACAGTGCTCTGACTATCATAAGATGATTGGCATGCAGAAGGACCAAAATGTTTACTCTGTGGTGACTCGAGCTTAGAAGAACTAAGTAGTGCTTTCAGGCATAATTGCGTGAAATAAAAAGCTGCCAAGCGGCAGGTCCTTAAAATCAGTGTGGTGCGATTGAGAGGGAGTGAGGAATCTTCTAAGCACAGCTGGAGTCCCTGAGTGTACGAAGCCCGCGGCTGTGGCACTGTGTGTGTAGGTTGATGGCTTTGTGGTGGTATTTGCTCGTTTGTGTTATGTCTGGGTAGATGATTGAGAATTAATTCGAGTGGGTGCAACCGCAGGTCTGTTGTTTGTAGCTTTTTGTGTTGCTGTGCTCATGAATTACATGCACAGTGAGTGCGCTGCACATACAGCACATGTGGGATGAGGAACACATGAGCGCTTCGAGTAAATTCCCTGTGGCGTGATAATGAACATATACTAGAGTAGCATTGAGGAGGCAGGTGAAAGCCCCATCCAGCAGGTCTTAATTACAGCACAGCCAGTTCTGACATGCCCCGGTGAGCACTGCTGGCTTAGCAGGTAACGGCAGAGGCTAGGGGGTGTAGACTGTGTGGTGGGATGGTTATTTCGCTTGAGGGAGCACATGCCCACTCGAATTCACATCGGATGGCTTGAGAACTCTCTGAAAAATGTTAATGTTTCATCGTCTTTCATCTTAACAATCACGCGCTTTGTCATTTGTTATGTTTTAATGACGCCTTTTAAGTGACTCTCAGCGCCCACGTTGACCACTGTGCACCACAGCGCTGGGAGATTTAATGTTGCGGCCGACACACTTGTGTTTTCCTGTAAATAGTTGAGCCTCTGACTAAAAGCTTGCCCAATGAATTTTTTATTGCGCAGACAGGTAGATGTGGATGTTGACGCTCATCTAGAATCTCCACTCAGGCTGTCTCCGCTCTGTCTTTATGGGTGTTGATCCTCATAGTGATAATAAACACTCTGCTCTCTTCGTCCCATTGTTGGGTCACAGAACGTCTCCTCCGTGTTCCCTTAAAAACAGGCACAAATGCAAACATGAGACTCACTGTAACCATAGAAACAGGGAAGACAAGGCAACAAGGCTGATGATACTCGCAGTATAAAGACTTAATGATCCACAAAGAAGAAAAATAATCATATGGATTCATTCAAGTAGAGAGGTTTTTGAAAGCATGCACATTTAAATGCAGAACATTTGTCTATTGATGGCTTTCAAATTTTAAAACCAGTTGCTAATTGCTAAGTAATATGAGACTTCAATTAGGCGAAACATATCCTAAAATATGACATTTATAAGCTCTCATTGTCCAACGCGGGGCAGACGTTGCATCAGGAGACTCCAGGTATGTTGTGAAACCACGTCTGTTTTCCCACTAGCAGGTAACAGAATCTTCATGTTTACTTTCCTCCCTTGCATGTAACCTATCCAGCAGGTACTTTTAAAAATTTCAACAACGCACACGGTACCTGAATGTTTTCTGGTGTGCGTGCACTCTGCACTTCTGCGCTCACTCAAAATAACTGCAAACCTGAACCCACTTTGCCTGCAAAGGCTGAAAAACAAACCGCGAGCACAAGCCCTCCTGTAAATGCAAGCTGAATTTTGTCCGTTCTCTGTAGGCAAACATCAAGGCCATCTCATAAATTGTTAAGATGGCTTGAGGTGAGCAAATTAGGGAGTAGACCCATTACCTGCTTTGTGGAGTAGCCTAGACAGTGCCTGGAGCAAGAGTACACCAATAGCTCTACCACAACACTGCAGTACTGCTGCTCTGTCCCAACCTGCTCCTTCCTTTCTCTTGTGATTCCTTTTTCTGCCTTCATGCTGCCTCGACTGGAATCCAGGGAAACGCTGCGCTGTAGCTCGCTGGGCATTGTCCAAATGTTACTAAATATAAAGCTAAGCTTTAGTGTTTAGTGCAAACTGCTCCCAGTGTAGTGTTCTTCCTAGAAGAGAGAACTGAGCAGAAGAAGGTTGGTTGGAAACAAGTTGTAGGTTAAAGTACGACTGTGCAGCCAGTACATTCTGGTAAACAAATCACCTCATGTGATTCATCAGACGTTTACTTCATTTGCCTGCTGAGTGGATTCATCCCATCGGGAACAGTCCCACGTTCCACAAATTTACACAACATGCAAAATGCTATAACATTTATTTTTTTCCTGAAAGTACAATCAAGACCAAATTCGAATTTAAATAGTTTTTTCTTCCTGTGTGTAGCCCTTAGTTACCATTGCAGTCTCGAATAGCGTTCCCTCGCCCACGTAGTGGGGAAAAAGGAAATTACAGAAGTGCTCACACACAGAAGGAGACGAGGAAAATGTTGCTGCAATGTCTGGAGTTCAATCAAAACAAAATACAGTTTTAGCCGCTGTGTTTTAATGATGTAATAAGTTCTTCTCATAATAAATGACATATTGCACTGCACAAGGTGACTTAGTTCTCGTTCTGAGGACTTGCACCGTGTTCACGTTCATCTTCAGACGGGCGAACCGGGCTGGATCCAGCTGCAGCAGCACACACACGGTGCCCGTGGATTTCTGAGTGTCTCTCTTTCCCACGCTGGGTTTGGTTACTTCTTCTAATTCGAAGATGTGAAATATGTGTTGCTGTAGAGTTTAACTAGCTGAATAATGATTATGCATGCCTGGCTGCATCCACACTCACTCCTTTATCTGATTAAATCGCTCCAGTTTAATTACAGCAGTCATTGATTTAAAGGCAGGTTATTACCTTATTCATCAGAATCCTGACCTGGTCAGTATCCTAGCATAACTAATTCAGGATTAGTTCTGCTTCGTTACAGAAAGTGTTGACTTGCAGCTCTGGCTGTTACAGTGACCGTTTTACAGTGCACAGCCAGATGTCGACGTCCATCTTATTGTTCTAATTAGATTGTCAAGGATGAACTCTGCCTCCTTGTAAGGGAGTAACACTGATGATGAGATATGGCGCATGCTAGGGAGCATTCATGAAACGACATTCGGCCGATCACAGAGGGACTGGACTGACGGTTGCACGGGTTTTCAGAATGACGATTAGCACCTTTGAATGCTACCCTTTAGCGAGTGCAAATTGATTTTTATCTAAGCAAGGTCATCCTCAGTTGTGGGATGAATGGTGGGATGTTTTGGCCTCTCGCGCGCCCTGCAATTTGACAAAATATGTAGCCTAGAGAATACTTTCAAAGTTTGTGAAATGGATTGTAAAATGAAGTCCTGCATCGTTGTGTCCCATCACTCTGCGGGAGTGTTGAGCCTTTGGTCTCCAATCATGGCTCAGACAGAGAGTAATAACATACCGATGTTTAAGGAAACCGTTTAAACATGGAGATGAGGCCGGATTGGCTGATTGCGTTTTGCTTCATGCACTTCCAGTATTTGCAGCTTCACTCTTATGCAGTTAACATAATCTCAGTAGTAGATGTCGCAATGCTTGAGAAAAGAAAATATCTCGCTGATTTCAGGGAAAGGAGTCTGTCTGAAGTCAGCTAGACTATGTTTAGGGACCAGATTTCACTCGGTGTCTTGCTTCTAGGCGTCTGTGTCATAAGGACTGGGGACATTAACATTTGACCACAAATAAAAGCTAAGATTCAGCTTTCAATACAAAATGAATGGTTTCAGATGAATGACTTATCCAGTCATATGCAGAACTGAAAGAGGGAAGTGATAAGTAACAAATCAAATATTATACACACCCACACCGTGACCTTCCACTGAACTGAAACAGGCACACATGCCAATTTCTTTATTTATCAAGTTACTGGCCTCCAGAGCAGAATACTGCTTCGTTAGCAGGCCACTTCTCCAGCTTTAATCAGTTCAAACCCAGCCAGGGATC
Organism: Macropodus opercularis; assembly: GCA_030770545.1. Taxonomy (NCBI): domain Eukaryota; kingdom Metazoa; phylum Chordata; class Actinopteri; order Anabantiformes; family Osphronemidae; genus Macropodus; species Macropodus opercularis. The sequence continues at coordinate 5,767,619 of CM061107.1, read as the reverse complement.
GTTCGCTGCCTTTCCTTCTCTAGATTTCTATATTTTTGTTGCAGGGCACAAACCCTGTTAGTGTAAGGAATGAATCAAATGAACAGCTCAACGAATTGCTTTGGGTAGTGGGGGAAACATTAAAAAGTGTTTTCTTCTTAACGCTCTGGTCTAAGTCAGACAGAAGAGAGATTCGAATTTGATGCAAATGTTTATATGTATTAGTTATTAGACACACACAGAACAGTTTTATTCCCTGATATGTAAAGGTAGTGGAATTAAAATTCAGTCCTGCAAAAGACCACGACGACCATGGATTAGAAAATGTAAAATAAGCAACAGTGGTGAATAAATGTCAGCTGAGCAGATCCACATATTCAGGTACATGCCATGTGAGGTTACAGCTTATTACGTGCAGCGGAGCAGAGGTTTGCTTTTTCATAATGCTCTGAACGACTCTCCTGACAGCAGGTGTAATCTTTGGCAGCGGCTCCAGGTTATTTGTGGCGCTCCTATGTAAAGCACACAACCATGGGTCTCTCTCGACATGTCATCCCCTCAATTCATGTTTGCCTCTGTCTCTCACTGCTATTACCAGCGGATACATAACCAGCACAGGCAGCTGATGTCAAGTCTTGTATCAGTAATGTCATGACGATAAAAAAGCCAAAGCACTACATTAGTTCTTAGGCTCAGAACAGAAGGGTAAGAGATGATGTATTATGACGCTTTGAATAACAGAGGGAAAGGAAGCTTTTGACTCATCCAGCGCTGTGGTCACATTACCATTCGTGACTCATTTCTGTCTCAAGCTTTTTATTTACTTGAATTTGAGGATGAGAGCCGCGCTGGTAATCCTGACCATGTTTCAAGTGATCACAAGCAGTTTAATAAAGGCTGTTATTTTCCTCTGTACATTAATGGGAAAAAACGTCTGAAGCAGCGAGAAACATGGGCCTGCAATCGTGTCTGCTGCTTTTCTTTTCAAGCGCCATTTTTTGTAATACGTTTGAAAATGTTGGGAAAAAAAATGGCGTGAACGCTCCTATTCAACAATAAATAACATTTTGGTGTGAGGCCTGGTTTAAAGCCAGCGTTGTAGACAGAGAGAAGCATCAGGGAAGCAGCTGGAGGTTAAACAGAACACGAGTGTATCGCATTCACTTCTCTGACTCAAGCATTGTCCAGTTCTGGGATGTAAAAGTGTGCTGTCTATTCAAATAACTGCGTAAAATCAGGTTTGTCATGGTCACTTAGGCTCTGGTGCACACTCACATATGAAATAGACTTCCATTATCTATACCGTGTACCCTGCCGCTGGGCACAGAGGTGGCGAATGTAATAGACAGTGTTGTAATAATATATTTTTATTCGCCGATGCGCCCGCCTTTGTGTGTGTGGACAGTGTAGCTCGTCTCGCAGCGAGGCCCACACGTGCTCTGCGTAGGTCAGGAAAACAAGACATCGCTTTAAGTATTTCCTGCAGTTGACGACGGAGCAGAGACTGAATAAGCGTAATACACGGCTTTATTCTTGTAAGTGTTCTAGTGGAAATGGGGACGAGTCTGGATTGCGCCAGTTCTTCATCATGTTGGAAACCAGTTAAAGCAGATTATGCACATCTGGCAGTTCACTAGTTGAACGAAAGAACAGGGCTGAAAGCGTGGACCTGGCTCGCTGGTGAAGTCCTGGCTTGTCCTCCACTGCTGTCGCTGCCAGCTCGTGTTCCACTATGGTGGTTGGAGTAGCCCTCCTCTCGCAATTGGATGCTAATGAGTGTGACTGACAGGGATGCTTGCAGAGGCTGCCAGAAATAATGTGTTGTGTTCCTCTTGCCCTCGCTGCTTGTGTGTCTTCGGGCGCCTCTCTTTCATTTTTCGTGTCGACTGAACCTTCGTATCGCCACGGTTTGACATACTGTAAGAAAACTAAGCATGATTAATGTTAGGAGGAGCTTCAGTGAGCAGCCGCTGTGGCAGAAAAGGAGGACACGACTGACTGGTGCAGATGTCATACAGTACATGTAATCATTTCATACACATGTGACTCTCGTGTGTCATGAGACTCAACAGTTAGAATAATACACGGAGTGTGCGTGAAAGGAACGACTGACGCCATGCTAGCGTCTGCTTACAGTAGTTGTAATCCTGTGATTACTGCGTGCACGGCATTACACAAGCATCTGCATGACTGACTGCAGCAGGGTAACAATGAGAGCAATGGCTTGTGAAAGTAGTGTTGCTTTAAACCCCGGGCCAGCGGTTCAGCATCTCCACCACAGATACGTGCCTTCACCGCTGCGCAGCCGGGATTACAACATCTGTTGTTGTCAGACGCACGACCACATTGCTTTTCCCTTGCCATTCTCATTTTTTTTCGGCAGCAGCTTTGGAAGTCCTCCAGAGTGCAAGAGTGCAGGCTGAGCTGTTCTGTGTCTGTGTATCCATCTTAGTGAGGCACTTTGGGCCTCACTAGACTTCCCCAAGTGACCGAAAGGACAAAGAGCTCACCCTTGTTTTCAGCAGGATTCTCATTCTTCTAACCAAAGATAAAAAAATAAAAGTTGAGTCTTCTACCTCCAGCTCGTCTCAACCTTTCTGCGCTCGCCTGTCCTCCACCTTTAATGATGTGATAGAATAGACAGCTTTCTTGCAAAGCAAAAGAAGAGGATGTATGCAAAAGAAAAGGAAGATGTTTTCATCTTGTGTCACCAAAAAGCTCCCGGAGCCGCAACCCTATTATCAGATCAGGGTTGCTCTTCTCTGAAATGTTGTTTTGTGCACTGAATTTTGATTTGATTCTTTCCGGCACCTTTACAGAGAACACGTCAAGGGAGACAGAGGATTACAGAATGGCAAAATCAAACTTTTCCTCCAACAAAGGATGCAGCACCTCTCGCAGCCACTCAGACCTTTCTATGCCCTGTTATGGCTTTGTAATTTTGAAAATGGCACGGTGCAGTAGTGAAAAGCATCAACCCCCAAGTTGTCAAAATCCAATCACAGGTGTCTGTAGACCTAAATGTGATGGGAGAGTGTGTGAAGTAAGGACCAGAGTCATCTGCCTGATTTCATTATGCAGAATGGACTTTCTCTCGCTTCCATTTTAGAGGTGAGTCCTGGCAGAATGGATGTGCTACTAAAATACAGTTTAAATCAGAATCATTCTAATCGAAAAGCGTCTGGGATATATAGGGATTCTTTTCCTTCTCCTCACTCTATCTAGTCTGGCTTACGGGAGACTCGGGAGAAGCAGTTTGAGTAAAGGTCTGTCTGTAAATGCAACAGCTAAAAGGTCATTACAGTGATGCCTACAGGAATCAATCTGTATGTGAATGAAGACTAATGCTGTGTGGTATCGTGTTTTTCATCTGCAGCCATGAGATGGCTCATTATTATCTTACCAGTGTGTTATGCCATAAAAATACTCATATTCATGTTTCCATCTGTGACCAACTCATTGCCTTTAGGACTCATTGCTTCCAGAAGATGGAGCCAGGATGAGACAGGCAGGTGACAATTGGTCAGGGAGGGGTCAGGGGTTAAACCAGTGTCAGGGAGGTTTGCCAGCAGACAACTTGCTCAGTGGCTTAGGGTGGATGGCTGCTCTCATCAAAGTCCAACTAAATGTCAAGTAAATTTCAAGAAAAGCCAGAAAATCAAACATGATTTGCTCCGTCTATCTGGGACATTCGTGACATTTAGAATTCCATACCCAGTGTTTTGTTATTCACACGACAGTCTGCGCTGCACACGTCGTGTCGTTTCACAGCCGTACAGGAAGAACCGTGAGATAATGATGTGATGTGGCGGCTGAAGCATGGGGGGTGGGGTGGGGGGGGTCATTGTTCAGCAGCCTGTGTTCATGATGTGGTGAGAAATGAAAAGAGCTAAAGTTTACTCTGGCTTTTCCAGCACCGGATGTGCTGTGTGTTATTAGATGTCACATAAGCACCAACAGAGCAGGCTGGGTCTCACCGTCTCACACTGTATCCCACACAACGGGGGAGAGTGGAGCCTTTAACAATTCCCTTGGTGAAGGAAAAAAAAGTGGATGAGATTGTTCCAGGGTTGTAGGAGGAGGCCAAACAAAGGAGACACGCGTCACACTAATCACTCCCTGAACTACAGACACAGAATGTTAACTTCAATTAGCAAAGAGAAGAAAAAGAAACGATTCACGTTGTAGGTACAGTGGCTGGCATAGTACGTTTTTAAGCTGGTGATATTTTGAACAGTTAAGAGACAAGCTGCTTTTATTTAGACTCCTTTGTTGTCTTTTCTCTTTTGAGGACAAACCGCATGTGTTGTTTGTGATTAGGGAGCCTCCGCTTTCTTCTCGGCTCGGTCTTAAAATCCTCCCTCAGCACCTTTGACTCTTTGCCCAGGTACATCGCTCAGATAAGCCAGCAGAGGGCTCAACTGCTGGTGGGTCGGAGGGGGGGGGGGCGGATTTAGACACTCCCTTGCGAGGACAGCCAAACCCCTGTGATTACTGCTTAATCCTCCCCAGCATATCATGTGCATCATAGCAGCACAGTGAGCCTTTGTGACATCACGGGGGAGGCTGATGTGGAGCTGCTTACTCCATATTTCTCTTCATATGTCTCTTGTGTGTCCCCTCTGACCTCCCTCCTCCTCTGTTGCTCCCTGACACTGCTCCCCTGCTCTATTTCCCCCGACCGTCCCTCCCTCCCTCTGCATTGTCTGATAGCAGGGGAGGCAGGCGGGTGGAGAGGCAGAGAGGAGATCAGTGGGGATTATCACTGTCTGGAGAACACGGATGGATTTGTATGCCATCGCCGTAGTTGGATGTTGTGCCAACCTGCCCTCGACTGACGGGACAGCGAAACTCTGTCGTAGCACAAGTTGATATCGGCCAGGAATAAACAAACTGTCCATTTAGTGACTCGTCTGGGGCGGTTGTGTATTTACTTTACCACGGCAGTGAGCAAACAAATCCGATAATTCCGCAAGTTTAAACTGAGGATGGGGAGATGGAGGGGGTGCAGCTATGTGACATTCATAACTGAAACCTGAATCGGCTTGTTTAAATAAAGAGTAAGCTCCCTCTTCATCCCTTCTCTGGTGCCTCTGTGTTGTTGTCTGTTCCGTGTCCCGCTCTTTGTCATCATTCACTCTCCCTCTGTCTTTTAGTGGTGCCAGCTTTTTGCTCTGGTCAACACTGAGGTCACACAGAGTTTGATGAGAATCTTACCAAAAAACAAAAAAAGGAAAAAGAAGATGCAGCTGCAATCAGAATTCAGTGCAGAGCGGGCACTTCCGAGTCTAGATGGCAGCCTCCAGCTGAGGGTGCCGTGGTATTCTTTCAAACGAGCCTTTGTGTTGCTCTGCTTTTGACTCAAGCCATCTATATTTTATGTCAGTAACCAAGGGTAAGCAGGCATGTTCTGGCCCTTTGAAGCGATATTCAGGAATGCAGCACAGAGCAATATGTCTGCTTTCATTGCAGACGCGTGACACGTAATCGCTGGTTTATTTATTCTGGCTTTTTATGTCAACGCTGAAACAAAACAAACATCAATTGGACAATCGTGGCTTTTGAAAGCGACACCTGAAATCTTTGCCTGCAGACTGAAAGTATTACCATCTGTGTGTCACCTCCCTGGTGCCATCGTAAAGTGCTTCAAACGTTTATTTCAGGAAGAAAATCTAAAATTATGTGTAGCTGCCTCTTAGTAAGAATCAGTATTCTTATATGTGTCATTCACTGAAGCGCCCCTGCAGCTTTTGTGATGCTATTTACAATCGTGAATCACAAATGATATGGATTTTATTTTTGTTCCTCACTTTTTTTTTTCTTTTTTAAACCAGTTTGCTCATCTGTGATGACACATTCACGGCCGAGTTCTCCTCTCTGGTGCTGCCGGATGCTGCTGGTTACACACAGGATGTTGGATCATTCTGTTTATGTATAGGTTTGCTTAGGGTAAATATGATTACGCCTTCCTACGCAAAGTTTTATATTGCATTTTGTTGCTAGTGGAAATCTCTATTAAAAGTTATCCAACTTTTATTTTTAGCAACAGAGCAGCACATTTGCAACACGGTTTCATTCACATCCATAAAACACTTTCCAGCTGTGATTTCTACAACTAGACTGTTTTGGATCATCCACTGGGGTTTTGCATTTCACTTGGCTCATATTTCTGTGTATGTGCAGCACAAATCCTATTTACGTAGCACAGATAACTTAACTTAACACACTATGCCAAGTTATAGTAGCAACCACTTCCCGGGTGGGATTTCTATGCTAAATTAATCTAACTTTCTGCAAATAATATCACATCTTCTCATCTAACGTTTGGCAAGAAAGCGATTGAATGTTTCCTTTAACTTTACATATTTCATGTGCAAACTTGATTGAACCTGAGCCTGTGTGAGGAAGAATGAGCAATAATATCATATTTAAAACAATAAACATTCTGTCAAGTGTATTCTGCTCAGTGAAAGGTGAGAAAGGTCTCCCAGCTTGTAGGTGAATGCTGAACGTAATGGCAGCCTCTGGCATTTGAGTTGTCAATCAACTTGTCAATTAACCACGGCGTCAGCGAGGGCTTCCAGTACGTAGACATATCCCTGTGTGCTCTCACAGATGGAGGAAGTGGCAACGCTGCAGTGCTAAAAGTCACGTTTTACTCAAGCCTTGATGGCAAAATACTTGTGTGGATGGAGGCAGAGAAACATTACATGAATAATTATGGTAAAAAACCAAAATGCTCCCACAGTGATCTTCTCAACTCTTACTGTACCTCTCTCGTGATATGTAGGAGTCTAAGCTCTAAGAGGCAGATGAGCAAGGACGAGGTGGCGCAAGCAGTGGGCAGGTTGTGGTGATGAAGAGAAAGGGATGTGGAGAATTATTTGAGAGCACTTACTGGACAGGGAACGCAGTGTCAAGTAGCACATAAGTGATACAATAGGAAACACTCAGAATTTACTCAATTGCTTCCTTTAGACCTACTCAGGTACAGCACATGTTAGACAATACATTTAGAAGTAAACCTCAGGCATACAGCGGTATGCCGCTCACTACCTGCCTGAAGAGCAGCGATTTATGGGTCAGTGTGAGGTTAAATCACACTGCTGGTATTTATAGTGAATATTTAAAATTGGATAAGTTTGAGACTTTGGATTGTACCCTCATGCTTTATACCTATTTTCTATACCTAAAGCTGTTCTAAACCTGCATGTAAAAAATCTTAAACCGATTGTTTTCCTTCGCACACTTGACATTTTGAGTCAACAGACATGACCTAATCAGTGTCTGTTGTTATAGAATCATCAGACATGACCCAAAATACAAAGTGACACAAAATGATTCAGGAAATTGCCTTGCAGATGGATTCTACACTACATGTACAGTACGTGGTTATTGACTCGTACTTGATAATATTGTTATATATAATAATTAAAGAGTTTCTGCCATTGTTAGTGATACATTCAAACCTTTTTGAATCAAATATATATCAAACCCATTTTTTAAAATCAAAAACAAAGTCCGTGTTTATTACATGCTCAACGAGCAGCAGAACCTCATCCTACAACAGGCAGATAATGAGAACACAGGGGAACACGCAGGAAATGTAGGCACCATATTATGCACTGTAGGGCTGATGGTAATTGTGATATGAAGTTGAATATATTTCAAACTAATTTGACTTGCATGTATTAAAACATTTGTGCTGATTCTGAAGGGTGGAGGAAAGAGAGACGGTGGCTGCTCGAAGCAGTCAAGTGACGCTTCAGCCTCGCACAGTGAATCTTGAAGTGTCGTCTCCAATTCTCTCCACCACTGAATCACGGTGCCAATAGACCCACAGACAAGCAGGGAGCTGACCATGGTGCTGAAGCTCGTGGCCTGTTTTTGCATGTAAATGCTTGGTGTAGTCGGGTTGTACGACGGTTGTAGTATCATGTTTCCTAAAGTAATCTCTTCTTTGGTGATGTGTTTGGAAGGGGTGCGCCGACTGCAGAGTGTGAGCTACGGACGGGCTGCCAGCATGGATGGATGAAGTGTGCTGGCAGTACTGACGCTCCTCTGTGCCAGATCCCGGCGCACATTGTTCATTCTTGGCCTCTAATCCATGTGATCTGTAACAGAGGTGCTGACTCGAGTCAAAAAGCCTGAGCGCTGTCAGAAAAGAACACTACCCCCTGCTCACCGTTCGACGTCATGGTTTAAAAATAGCTCCGAAAGAAAGAACACACTCGTTGCTTGGTCCAAATGCATTTCGCGTCCAGTCTGTGCTACTCAAATTTGTCCCCCTTTTATTAGCCCTCAGGATTATGATTACTCTCCAGTTTCGAAATCGTGCCAGCCCAGCCCCGACTGCTTTCCATCTGATCCTCAAGCAGAAACAAGCCTCTCTACAATAAGTAGCAAAGACCCGAGAAAAGAATCCTGCAGCCATGTGCGGTCTGGCAGTAAAGCTCTCCCAGGAACAGCGTTTCCCTTTAAGTGTAGCTTCTTAGCCACAGTAAAAACAAATGAGATGCATCTCTAAGAAGTGAGGCCCTGTAAATTCTCTCTACCTATTGCTAAATCCTTATTTGTGGTTCGCCTGGGAATATAATTTATGAGCATTGCGCAGGTTTGCATTTCACTGCTTTGAGGGAATAGTAAGAGCAGGTAGGGTAGCAGTGCACTTATATCAGCATTTATAGGCCTTTTTAAACTATTTCAATAGGAATTGTGAAATACTGGATCTGACTTTTGTTTTATCTTAAGGATATTTCCACATTGCCTGTAGCCACTCACCTAGACTTTGTTCTTGCTAAGCCCTATTACTTTGATTAAATTTAAACTATGTTGCGTCTGACCATATATGAAAATTAATTGAAAATGGATAGTGAGAAGTCACCATTCCTTGTCTGGTTCATTTTTTATGTCCTCTAGCAAGAATCTGAAATTAAAATCTTTTTAAGCTATAAGTCGTTTGAAATCGAGCGAAACGTCTGCAGCAGTTTTGATGAATATGACTTTGCAGACAGTGGACAGTCATCATAAACACTGCTGGGCTCTCTGGGGATATGAATCCAGGTCATGGCTCTGCATGTTCTGTCCACATAGCCAGGAGAGACATCACATCGTATCATGTGGCCATAAATGGACATGTTTGTTCTCACTAGTCTGGAGGATCATCAACCTCTCGCCCCCAGCCGCCACCTCAAGCCATAGATAGCCTGCGCCTCAACTCTGTTTAAACAACTCGGAGTGACTGGCTGCTCCTGTCAATGTCATCACCTACCAGAGTGAGATCATGCCTCATTCACCCACCCTGTGAGTGCCAATCTCACTTGAGAGAAGTGTGGGAGTGCTGGGGAAGAGAGACACTTTAAGATTTGAAAAGGGCAGACGCTGCAGCTCGCATGCGGGGCGGTCGGCCCGGCTGATGTGACGAGACGCAGCAGATTCTGTCAGTCAGCGAATCAAAGAAAACAGTGATGCTGATCCGAAACCAGAAGGGGCTCCGCTTGTCCTGATCCTAACATCTTCACGATTGTGACAGCGCAAATGGGGAGCAAGCCCCGTCAGAAAGCAGAGGGTTCATAACCTTTGCTTTCAGACCCTTGACATGAACTAATTTCTATGCGCAATTACTGTTTATGTGAAATGAAAGATGCCACAATTAATGTTTATGACTGATTAGGAATTGAAGAGTGGGTTATTATTTCATGGGGCATTGAGCTTGATGTTTGTTTAAGGGCTGTAAAGACAAAGCGTGTTCTTGCCATTGTTATGTCTTTTAATTACTACCTGATAGTCTGATTATGTTGTGAAGAATACTTTGCATAGATTAAAGAAAGGTCACGTGGCCTAATTTGCACACCAAAGCAAGAGTGTGACATCTGATAGTTTGCCTACAGCAGCTTGATTGTCAGTGTCTTGAAATGGTATGAGACTAGTCGTATTTGTGAGCACTGGTGCCATCACACTTCATTAATTAGCAAAACTCATCCCAGCCCATTTGTCTGCGATGCATTTTATGCCTGCATACGGATGATAATGCCTCTTGTCTGTTCAGAGGCTGTAATGGAGAGTGAGATTCACCAAAATGAACGTCTTGCTCACAAATGCGTCGTATGTTGCTCACTCCATCAAACTAATTAGATTATTATTGGCTCTAACGCAGGTCCAAACATGGCTTTAAAATTAGTTTAACCTCTGTGTGCACCGTGTCAAAGAAGATTATCTGACTCACTTCTCTTGTTATTGTGTTAGTTTCTTGTTTCAAGTTGATTTATTTATTTAACATACCCACAGCAACTGTTGTCAGAACTTTTTCCTTCAATTACGTGCTGGAAATACTATTACGCGACTCCCCACACACCTCACATAACCATAATGCTGTTCACTACTACAAAACGCATTTGAACAGGATGCAGCACGTATCAAAGTGGCCTCACCTTCGTGTGGACTATGCCAGAACTCAAAAAGAATAAGTCATCAGCTCAGTCCACTGGAGATTTGCTTCTGGATCTGTCTGTCTTTTTATTCTACACTAATAAAATAAAACACCCAGCTAAAAGGGGAAAGTCAAGCACTCACTGCACTGAATGTCTCCAGTTCTTTCTTGCTGCTTCACACTCGATCAAATCACTTTGTATCTCCGCACTGTAGCTCATCTGCCAGCACCTTGTGAGACACGGCCACATTTAAAGAAGGGTTAATTGAGTGCGTGCTCCTCTCTGACCCACTGGTGCACTCCTGGCTCTCCACCTCTTGACCTGTGCTCATTGGCAAGAGGTCCACCTGACATTTGTGGGTGTACTCGTGCTGTTTGTGAAGTGGCTTGGACAATATCTAACGGCAAACATGCAATTTCAGAACAAAGGAGAGGACGGCGGGCGAGCTCCAAAGTTTGCTGGTCGTCCAATAATCAATTTCCCGTGACTTGGAAGATGTTAACAAATGGAAAAGCCCCACTTTTCATTGTGAGAGTAAATTCCAAAATTGACTTCAGTCTATTGAACCTGGTAGAAAAATAAACAGCAATGTGTCTTAGGCAACAGCACATCCTCCAGCATGTAGCTCCCCTCAAACTGTGAGAATGTCTGTCTGAACAAATTTACTATCTCTGAGCCTCTGAAAAGTCTCTGAAAATGCATCTGGCTTCTGTTTATATTGTTGAGTTCTGCTATATTTATTCTTGCCCCGAGTCAATGTTCAAAATTGCTTTATAGTACCATTAGTCACTGTCTTATTGTTTCGGTATATGCTGTTCTGCATATTTTGCTTAACATTATTTATGTTGACTCTAAGCTAAAGTATATGATTTTATACTTTGTACTTGAAAACAAGGTTAACAGGAGGTAAAAAGTCTGGATGGGAGGCTTAGCAGTGCTTCATTCTCCTGCAACTCCATCTGGAATGAAACTTATTTCCACCTCCTCATAGCACAAGATTCACGTCGTCTTCATTTCCGTTCTTTTAAGATGTTTCCCCTTTTGCATACAACATGGTTATTGGAGCATATTTCAGTTGCGCATGGGCTACATGCTCCTTTTCCTTCCTACCAATCTCTTGCTCATGACCTGTTATCTTTCATTTTCACCCACAGCATGGAAAATAATGGGCTGAAAGGCAAGCAGTCAGGCAAAAGCCTCTGGAAATAGATTAAGACATGCCCTGTGCACCCACCCCTTCTACCTACACTCCTCACTTCAGCGGGATTCATTTTCCCTTTCATTTCCCAGGCCACTTGTGTGTTTTGTCTCATGAATTCTGCAACTCTAGCTCCAGACTGTTTCTCTTAGGGACCGAAAGGTGCAAACTACGGTATCTAGTTTCATCCAGCAATTACAAATAGGCATGCGCTTATCAGCACTCACAAAGCAGAAACGGCTCTGGGTGCTCACAGCGCAACGACGGCAGCTTATAAATAATACTCGTAACAAAAATCACTGCAATATGTAACATTAAAGCTTAATCCTTGCGATTTTGGTCTCAGTTGACTTGGCAACTGCTGCGGTGACCATGGTAACGCAGGTACGCTACCAGCCCCAGAATCATAGCACTCCTTGAGAGGCTATACGTGGTGCAGCTAAATAAAGGTAAGATGTATTAATAAACATAAGTGCGACCACAGGACTGAAAACTATTAGAAGCAGAGGTTGTTTCCAAATGTTGCAGAAAACCGGTCAAAAATAATAGTAACAACTTTAATGTTATCACAGTTTCTCATCGCTCTGGGGCGATTGAAGCATTAAAACGCCTTCTGATCATCAGCCAGCTCTCACTCCTCTCAGATACAGTGAGAGACGACACACAAAAAAACATCAAGTAGAGTTTTTAGATTAGACATTTGTTGTTATGTCGGTGACATACAGTTTCCAAGTGAAACACATATCCTTGGGGAGAGATGCCGCCTTTTCTCTCATTATGAAGATGTGAATTTTAAATATACCAAGTTCTGAGTTACACACAAAAGATGAAAGGAGAACAATAGTATCCCTCTTAGAGTTTGCCCACAGTTTCCTTAAGCTAAATGCTGAGTTGGTGACACACACTCCGCTCATGAATTATGCAACAGCCTAGTTTCATTTTTGTGGAAACTTGGGCTGGAGGTGATTATTATATCTACTGTCTTCAGGGTGAATAAACACTGTTGCTGTTGCCCACCACAGCCGCCACCACCCCTCCTCCTATTGTGCTGTATATTCCCGTGCTTGAAAATTAATGTATCAGCTACAATACGAAGTGGCTGCAGGCTGTGTTGACATACTGTATGGTGTGATTTCAAATGTGTAAACCTGAAGAAATCACTGTGCAGCTGCAGGCTTTTCTGTTTTTGCATCTCTATGCTCTTTTGCCAAATTCACTGCTGTTTATCAAGCATGAAAAGATTTTACTGACTCATTTATCCATACACATACATGTACTGTACTTTAATTAGCACCTTAAATGTGCTCCTTAAGTAAAACGTATCTGAGATGTTCCAATTACATTTTCCAAAGGTTTCCTCCAAGTTTAGATTGTTTAAATTGTAAACAGGTTTGTTCCTCATAATTGGCTGATCAGGAAAAGTAAAATGCACCTCTACAACATGGTTTATCACTTATCCAGTTCTGAAGTACCGTCATAAGTTAGACAAGTTATCATTTGAGGATTAAACATATGCTGATAAGCAGATGTGGGGAAAAACAACATTGTAGGTGAAAAAACCCAGCAGAGGAACAGTAAACAGAGTTTGTGAACATGTAATTGGGATTCTGTGCGTAATGAGGAAGAGAGCTGGTTTGGAAATGAGCAATGCAAAATATGAAATGTTTCAAAGAGACTAATTTGAAATGCATTCTTGACAACAAATGCAGTTTTGATATTGCATGTTTATTTATTGTTTCATTTTGATTTTGACAGATTTAACACAACAACACAGGCCTACTACAGCCAGACAACAATGCCTTTAGATTTTATGCTTAAAGGTTGCTTCCCATACAGGCTGATAGTAAACTGTTTATGGTAATGTGCCTGGTCGGTTCATGAGTGGCCAGCTCTGATAAAGCACTGTGTCTAATTAACACGCTGACAGAAGCACTGTCTGGGCAATCACACTCTTCCAGTTTATTAAAGTGGTTAAGGAAGTCACTCCGGCCCTTGGGGGACTGGTACAGTAATTTTCCCCCTGCAAGCCAGATGATACGCCCATAGATGAGTCAAACCAAGTGTGACTGTCTCTCCCGCTCGCTTTCTTTCTCTCATCTCTGCTTTTTTCCTCTCCATTTTCTCAGCCTTGCTCCCCGTGTCTCTCTACTACATCGATATCTCTCTCCTGGCATCTCTTTTTTTTTTTTACCCCCCTCTTTGTCTACCCCTCCACTCACACTCTCTCTCGATGCGAGCTGGAAATGTAATATCGCGTGTATTTTTTAGCTCATTTAGTTTTTTCCTCCAGTGGACTCTAAATATAACTCTCGCAGCGGGAAGCGCTGACTTCTGCTTCCCACACCACTTTAGTGTAAACAACGAGACATTTTGATTGGTCAAGACAGGCCTCTGATTGCAGCACAGGAGAGCTGAGCTTGATTGGTGTCTAGTCAGCAGCAGTAAACAGCAAAAACACAACACAGAACACTTTGAAGCTGCAAACAATAATTAGCATGAGAGATGAGGGAGATCTGGTTATTGTATTTACAACTTGGCACGCTGAACTGTAACGCTTAATATAAGCCAGGCTCTTTCAAACATAATTTAGATGATGCTTCATTCCTGTTAATTGCTGTTGACCTTTTTTTCCCTCTGAAATAAATGAGTTCATGAGATTTCCACCCTTTGCCTAACATTCTTACATTCATCGGCGTGGAAGGTGCTCGCTTTCACAGCTATTGTGGAGACAATGACAGAAAATCCTTTAAGATAATGTGAAGATCAGAGTCCAACAATGACATTTGGGTTAATATCATTAATATAATATCTGCACAGGGTGGCACAGTATTATGTCTTGTTCCTGGTGACAGAAAAAAGGAAAAATAAGTGGGGATTTTGCGCAACAGAAATTCCAGCACCGACATGTGATGGACACCTGTCTGTTTCCTGCCCGTTGTCCCCATGTAGGGGTCAGTAATGTTTTAACAAAGTGCCTGAAGCTCACAAATGTTGGAGCCCAAGAAACTAAAACATTTGTCAAGGAAATCCAATTTGAAAAAATGTGATCTTCACTGGCTGCACCTTTATCTTGGCTGCCTGCATCATTTTTCTTTGTAAATTTATAGAACCTTGGAGGCATCAAAGGACAGATTTCTGCCATATGCATACAGTAGAATGCGATAGGACTAAAACTGTACCTTACGGAATTTCAGTACACACCAAGGTTAGAAAATCCCACTGTGGGCTCACTCTCAGTATTTGTTTAATCATATATCCGCACTACCTTCAAAGGTCTGGCATTAGTCTCATGTCGCGAATCCCTTCAGAGCACTACTGTGTGTTGACAAAGCATATTAATGTTTTTACCGGCTGCTCTTGCTGCGATGCTTAGAGGCTGTTGTCGTTGTCCTTTTCTTCGGCGACTCTGAGACATGGCCAAAGATACCTGTGGGCAGTTTTAGCGCTGCTCTAACCGATCAAAGGTCAGCACTTGGCAGGGCAGTGACACTGACCTTAGGCGTGCGTGTCGGGTGAGGTGGCAAAGTCTGAGGCCTTCCGACATGAGCCATAGTGACTCAGTAAGGCTTTTAACCCTCACTGGCTAAAGTGAGACAGGGTTGGATATCACCATGGGATAAATCTGTTGTAGTAGCGTCTGGTCGTCACTGAATGCAATGCGTTTCATTCCCATAAAGCTCTAGTGTGGTCTCAGCTGTGTGTGGGTCCCTGGCTTATCTACATGGCATTGCAGCAAATTGTCGATGATCAACAAAGGTTCTATTTGGGCTGTCTTGTCTTCGTTCCAGCCCGATGCTTGACCAGAGTAGTCTGGCTTTTTCCAGCCTGATGGTCTTCATCTGCCATATTGACTAACGCCCACGGAAAGGTACCGTTTCTCTCTTAAATTGCCTGCACAGTGAAAAGCAGAACACCAGTTGTCCCAGTAGATATAATTAAGCGCGCTTTCCCACCTGTCACTGACGATTCCGCTCATCAAAACAGCGAAGATCATTAGAAGGTAGATGAATTACCATCATGCGTTCGTACGCTGCAGATGGGTAACTGTCCAAATCAGCAGCTCAGCTTCCGAGGAAGGAGAGCAACAACAAACCTGTGAGCTAATAATGCGTACAGTACACTATGCTTGTGTAGCAGTGTATCGTGGTAGTGCTCTGACAGTGGTGATGATGTTGTGAGGTGGGGAGTTTACTGGAAATTTGAAGAAAAGAAGGAGAAGGTACTGATCCTCTAATCTTTTTAAAATCAACCTAGTCATTTTGTGTAGGGAAGGACAAAATAACCATTAAGTATCTTGCTTTGTGTTGTTTAGAAGTGCAACCAGTTGTGATGGAAATCTTTGATTAGTGATTATTTAGTTTGTAAAGTGGAGATGTGATGTCTCTCTTACAGCAAATGGATGCGTCTGTGTGTCTTGTCCACCAAAGCTATTATCATAAACAGCTACAAGTAAATATGTGTAACCAGGGGATTTGGGATGTTGGAGGCTATCTCCCTCTCCCCCAGTGGTAATCAGTCAGGGCACAAAGCAATCCATTGTGACTGCAGTAGCCGCAAACCTTGATAGTGTGGTGCGCGTACAGCACGGCCTCTCGACACCACATCCCCGAGGTCGTTTTCAAACCAAGGGAGATCCACTTTGACTGGGGATATGCAAATGCATCCCGCGTGTTAAAGTCTGCTCAAACAAGCAGGCAGAGAACTGGAGGTCTGTGCTGAGTGAAATGTTGCTTCAGTCAACAACCGCAACCAGAATGCGTAACCACGCAGATTTCAGCTCCAGCCTCCACCAGCAGCCTCACAGAGTACGACCACCTAAAGGCGGCCATTTTCTTCCCTAACAGTGGATGGGAAGGCATGACTACGTCCAAACAGGAGAGGGGAAGCCTCCTTCATGCCTCATTGACTTTGTTTTCTCTGGCTAATTTTTCCTTTCTCCTTGCTGTCTCCTCCCGCACCTCGCCCCCCCCCCCCCCGCCACAAAAAACACACACACACAGACATGCATGGCTTCCATCTCCCACCCTCCTCCTCTCCACGCCTCAACATTTTGATGGTGATTTTGACACGCAGGCTGTCACGCTGCAGTTCTCTGGGAGGTGGCGATTAACAGAGCTGTCGCCATATGGAGTGAGATCAACCGTCAAAACCCCACATAATTGGCTCTGGGCGGAAAAATACTTACTTAACAAGGCTGAGAAGGGGGAGGGAGAGAAGCGAGGAGGGCGGACACCTTGGGCTCAGCATCCGCCAATATTAAATGCCCATTAAAACACTTACAAAGTCAAGTAATTCATTAGTAATGGGAAACTAAATGCATCATAAAACCCAGAGGAAGACAAGACGTACTAGCATTCTGCGAAGAAAACTTCCTCCTGACTCAGAGAGAAGAACAAGTCTACCAGAAAAGAAGCATTAGCCTGCTACATGTAGGGAGAAGCCACATGGAGGGCAAGAGAAGAAACAAGCATTTATCAAATTAATGCAGGAAAAACTCCGATTTGATGAAGCCATTGTCATGTCTGCACCTAATATTGAAATAGACTTGAAGTCTGAGCCAGGGGTTTACATAGCTGACGGCCTAATTATATGGATTGGCTGCAGTAGAGCGTAGCCTATCAGCTCTGGGGAGAAATTAATTCTGGTACAAGGGAAGAGAGGGAGAGCGGAGCGGGCTGCAGTCAGGTTCACTGCTGTGAATTGATGGCTGCAGAGGGCCAGACTGCTGTGTGTGTGTAAGCGCTGGGTTCTGCCTCACTTAAAGCTACACGCAGCCTTACTGTAGGGTGTGTTCCTTGTGATTTAGAAACTGCTGTAGCTCTGACAGATATGTGTTGAATCGTAACAACGGCCAAAAGCCAGATGTAAACGTCACGCTGCCGCTTCTGCACGTGTGCTGTGAACGTTACCCGAGACACGTTCAGCTCCAAGGAACCAACGATTGTTTTGTATTTTGGGATCAGTGGCATTTAGAAATAGATTTTTCATGCTGATGATGCATTGATTGATTATATGTAACTGATAGCCTGCATTGATTAATTGCTCTAGAAACCCACTAAACATTGTCAGATCCCTCAGATGAACTGAGCTTGCGTATGAAATAATCTCAGAGATAAAACAGAAAAGTTTGATGCTGATAATAATTTGGTGAAAATTAGGGGCAGCGAAAGCATCCTGCCTCAGCACCCTCCTAATTGGCTGAGTCTCAGGCCGTTCGGACTGGACCCGTTGCACAGTCCTGATTGCTGTCAACTCAAATCAGCAGCTAATATGCTCTGAAGCCGGACCCTGAATATTGAGGTGTACATTCTAAAAACCCAAAGCATATCCACGCTCGTCTTCCTAATGCCAAGGCTGCAGTAGTCACGCCCCGTTCGACAACCTTACCGGCATGTATAGTGTATATAGTATGTCAAACCTCTTTATAGTGTGAAAACTGCTCCTGTGGTTTTCGATTTCATGCCAGATGCCTCGTATACGACTGCGGAGGAGGGGACGCAGGCTGCCGCTGACTGACAGACGCCAGTGTTGCATGTACACCTAAAAAGCCAACCGCTGCACCGTAGCAGCCTCTTTGCCCTCTGTCCTATAATGTTTCCATGTTATCAGTTCAGTCAATGTGAGCAGTTTTTTATTTATGTGTGGCATCACCCCGTCCTCATGCTCTGTGGTGGCAGGTGTCAGTGGCTTTGTTTCAAATCCTCTACTAGCGCCTCTGTCTTGTGCTTTGCTTTGGATGGCTGTCATAGCAAGCAGCACTGCTTGGCACTCTAAAGGCGGCGCCTTTAAGAGCAACGGAGACGGCTTCACGCGAATGCACAGATTTGTTTGAAACGCTATTGTGTGCTGGTTGTCTGCTTTATAATTCATTGCGTTTGCCAATCTAAAGTTTTCAAATAACCCTGAGGTGTTTAAATATCACAGAATTAGTGGTAACGTTGTTGAAGTCGGATGTTCGTGTAGGAGACAACTGCTGTTGGTCCGAGCGTCCCATGGAATCATCACTTCAAGCCCTGGAGCAGCCAGTGTGTCCCTGTCCTATCAAGGCGAGACACTAATCCCCAAAAGCCTGTTCACTAAATGTTCACTCTGCTCTACACGCTACAAATGTCAGGTTCTCTGACGCCACTAAATAAACTATGCACTCGAGATTCGGACAGAATGAGCATCGACCGCCACCGACGCGCGCCTGTTGTTCTGCAAACTGCTCACCTGGGTTATGCTGAATTTTGTTCCATTACTTGAGTTTTTTGGAGGGGACGAGTGTTACTGAGCATTTTTGCTGGCACTCTGATGCCAGCTAGAGTCAGCGTGTTTCTCTGCTCAGTTTTGCCCTCCGCATCGCATCAGCAGAAGAGCTCTGGTAAATAAAACATCAGTGTCATCTTTGAAAGTGATTGCAGACTATTGGACCCAGCCGCCGTACACCAATACCCATAATCTGAACACGGCAGAGTCGTACTTGACCTTTCCTTGCAACGGAATGAAAATAATAAACATGACAAGCAGAGGTTGTGGCAGAAGTTTCCAATTTTCACTTAAACACCCACCTGTCTGACTAGACTGCGGGCTGCCTGGCGTGTCGTCCCGCGACGCCAACGAGGCCACATTAGCCATTAACCAAAATCAGCATCAGCTCTGACAGCTTATTTATGGGAGCCTGTATTTTTGAACGGGCTCTTTTTCCACGACAATGGCTGCTTCTGGTCTGGAGGCACAAAGGAAAGATCAGTGAGCTGCCACTTTGCATCGCAGTGAGGGCGGTAATATCAGCTGCTGTTGTGGTGTAACTGGATTAAGGTATGCTGCACCATTTGTCATTTCTTAAGCTCGGCTGCTTTCCTATTTGTCCGCCGTGCCAGTGTGAGATTGCTGTTTTCAGCCTGAGCATTTACCTGAATCCTGTTGTGTTTCTATTATAGTATAATATTAATTGCATGTAAACATAATGTGCTTTGCTCTGATTAAGCCATAGAACCCATCAATGCTTATGCAGTGTGATATATTTCACATTATTTGAAATAGTTTAAACCAATCAATCCACCCACTTATTAATTCAGGTTGGGAGCATTTAATCTTTAATATCATAACGCCTGCATGGTCATTTATTGGATATTTATGTAATGACTATAAATGTTTTCTGTATATCACATGATACATTAGAAATAATAGCAGCAAATTGGTTTGTTTTTTACTTTGCTGCTATGAAGCGTTTCTCTGTTACAGTATGTCCTCATAGTTTGAGGTGACCATGAATGTCAGGAGCAATTGTCTGCACAATACGCTGTCATTTCCTGCACTGATTCATCCCCAGCCACTCTCCACTAAAGCCCTGTTTGTTTGCTATTCAAAGCACTTTATCTTGCGCTTCAGCTTGGGAGTTTTCTGTTCTCAGCTTTGAGCAACCTGCAGTATCTTCTGCTTCTAATGTGCCAAATCCAACAACGGCACGAAAAATGAAACGTCTCGCGGAAATAAAAAGCTTTTAACGTTTAGCCCATGAAGACGCTATTCTCTACCTTTTGTTTCCTCAAGAGAGAGTCTTTTGCAGCAATTTGGAGACTGAGACGTCCAGAAGGTAAAATATGTTTACCTGTGGCATTCATTGAGTGTGACACATCAGGCGGAGGCAATGTTGTTGTTTGGAGGAATGAGGGGACTGTAGTGTATTCATCCCCAAATGGCTCTAAGCGAAACTTCTTTGATTAATATGTCTGTTAGGGAATGCTATGCACCGGAGAGAACCACTCCGAGAAACGCAGCCATCATTCATGCACAACATTTTTGTCCGTCAGGTTTAATGCTTTCAAACGTCCTTTGATGGAGGCCATAGAGGAGAATAGAGAAGAATATTTTCGGGGGAGCGATATGTTTTACAGCGATTTTAACAGCTCCCGCGACAGGTGAAATCAACACCATTAATCACTGGGTGACTGGCGTTAAAATCAAATCCCTACGTCGATCATTCTGAAGCCATCCAATCAACACAGTGCACCGCTATCACTCAGTCTGTACCTATAGTGAAATTAACTTGTGATCTTCGTCTCCCAGAATGAGGTCACTCCTGTTGTCAAATATACCTCCCGTCACCACACCTTCCTCTGATTAGCCCTAAACACACACGTCGTTTCCCTCTTCTCTCCCACACACTCATGCGTATAAACAAGGCAGATGGTGAGATGTTAAGCAGCCCGTGATTTGGCCAGAATTAGACAGCAGACACTCCCCGAAGGCCAGGAGGAGGCTAAACAGGATTTCACTGATGCGGCATCAGGGCCAGTGCTACCAGTCCCAGTGCATTACCTGCGCCAGTCCGGTGCCAGGTATTCTGTGCCGTCGGAGAAAGCTCGCACCGTGTTTTTGGCAGCGTTGCATATTCAGGGTAAAGCCTGTAGTTACATATAGACATAGCTTTACCTCCTTCATTGCCAGAGTCCCCTCCCGCTTATGGTTCTTTGCTAAATCCTTTTAAAACTGTCACATCATCAGTGTCGTGCCAGTGTTCTCTCTTTCTTGTCAAGTGATATTAATGACAAGCTCCCTGCTGACGGATGCTGAGCCACAACCTTTTCCTTGTTTCTGCATGTTGTCACCGTGATGGGATCAGAGCTGTGTCTTTCTGCTGGGAGTGATCACACTGAAAGGCATGAAATCCCGTCCGCACTGCTCCAGTGAGAGCAGCGGGCGTTTGTTTGTTTTTGTTTGTGGGAACTGTGGGGTGAAAATGCCAGGACTAGTTGTTTCTGACTTTAGTGTCAGAGATGTGGACTGCTATATCGAGCAAACTGGGGTGACAGGAGAATCTGGATTGTTCGAGGGAAAGCATCATTCATCGGCGTTTTGCTTTGTCCACAAGTCACACAGTTAGTGGGATTTATAATTGGGATTAATTGTTGTTCCCTCGTGAGTTTTTCCAAGCTGGTTATCGTTAATGTAATCCAATTAGTCCGTTCATTGTGTTTACAGATCTGCCTCTAAGCGACATTGTAGGTGTTTTCAAAGTAGATTCACAAATTAACCTGAAAATGTGATCAGATTTGTTTGTTGTATCTGTATCATTATTTCTTTCTGTGATCGTGTGTATACTGCACGTACGTGGTTAGATGGTTAAAGCAGTTTTACTGTCCCTGAGCTTCACTCTCTTCTCAAATTCATCACTGAGAATGTTTGCATCTGCTCATTTGTTCTCCCTCCTTGGGCCTCGTGGAAATAAGTCTGATTTGTCTGGTGTCCTGCTGACCCGCGGGCGGTTGGCAACCCTGACACAAAGATTACAGTGCTCTGCTGGGCTGTCTGTGACACGCCCCTCACTCAGCCTGTTCTCCCACTGAACCCATCGAAATAACCAAAACAAACAAAACAACAAGCGTCTGCTGTGCACCCGCTTGGATGTACAGCGGCTCCTAATGGATCTGAAGCTGCTTAAAGAAATTCACAGTCATCATGTCAGCTGATCTGTCAGAAATACTCCAAGGCAGTGATACTGTAGCTGAACTCACATTTCCCTCCTTTACAATCTGGAGCAGATTGTGTTTGCTTGTCCGTATCAATAGAATTGGTGATTGGACTAGGTGCTCGCCACGTGTCCTCTCCCCCCGTTTTACACCGGCTCCCTCTATTCTTTCTCTTTTTAAGTTTCCTGCGTTTGTGTGAAATTGATGAAAAAAAGAAATGCAGCGTTCAAGTTCTCCTTCACATTTATGTTACCGTAGCTGCTTCGAACAAAGCAAAGCTCCTAAAAGGAGCCAACCGCCATCTTTAGTGATGTCAGGAGTGAAAAGAGTGAAATGTATCGGCTGGGTGCTGAGACCAACCCCCTGCTATGCTCATGTATGCCCTCGGTAGCTCCATATGCCAAGAGAGCTGCCTAGGGAGCGGACAAGCGAGCTCAGTGACTGCCAATCTGCAGATGCAGGAGCCGTCCGCTCATGCATATTAAACCCACACCACCTGCTCGTCGTACATCACCCTGCATTCTTGGTCCCAGGAATTTTAATCAACTGCGCTGACAGAAAGCCACTCCGGTCCACGTAGGTGAATCATTCAGCTCCTCTCTTTCCTGCTCCCGTTCCTGCTGAGATGGGCTTGTTGGTGTTGCATTCCTGCAACATCTCCGAAGAGGCAGAGGAGAGGAGAAGACCGCTGCGTCTTTCACAAGATGAAGATCTCCACCGGCGTTTGGGCGCCTTTCTTGTCAGCTTCTCATGCTTTGCACACCTGCCTTCCTCTCCTGCTATGCTTCTCAGGTGTGAATAATTGTCGGCATCTTGTTGGATTAACCAAAGGGAGAGAACCAGAGTGACAGGAAGAAAACCCACATCACAATATGTGATCATAATGACTTTGCAATCTTTATGGGTTTATGCAGTATGGCTGAAGCAAAACGGGCTTCTCAACTTTTCCTTTTCCGCTTTTCTTCCCATCTTTTGATAACGCTTTGATCCGTCTGCGCGTGCAAAGCTGCATCTCGAGATGAGTGCTGCATAAAACAGTATTTTGTGTCATTTCCAATTCAAATATGTTTGTCAGGCATAAAGAGGAAGCATTGTGAATACCCATGGAAGCAGAACAAAAACGCTGGTTCTCCACAGAGAACTATTTGAACGCAGCTGTGCCGTGATCATGACGCTGATAACGCCCAGCCGATCGGCGTCAGGACGGGGTTATTTTAGCTCCAGCCGTCATGTCAGTGAAGATGTTACAGTAGGTGAATGAAGGCGCAGGTCCGACGGCTCCTCTCAGTACGTCTGCCAGTTTCTGCTGGCAAAGCGTAATCCTCTAGAACCCCCAGGATTAAATTTTTATGCCATCTTTTTAAATATAGTCATAAATATAAAAAGGCAGATGGAGACAGGCACTGCCAAGACGAGACAGAGTGTGGTAACAGTTAGACGCACACCACCTAACAAACGAGCCAACTACGCCGCGCTTGATAAATGGTTTGTTAGCGTTGTCGATAAACGGTAATGAAGAACAAAGGACTATTGCTGATTATAAATAAAATATTTTGATGGACACATGCTGTGCACACACGGAGCCACAGACACACAACAATTACAGATTGTAATGATATCTTTAAATGAGTATTTTGTGAAAATGAACACAACTAATTATGTTTGTGTTATTTAATAGGTAATTTAGTTGAATATGAATTTATATCAGTTTTTTAATCTAGAAGAGATTCATTCATGAGCTTTATCCTGTAATAATCACAACAAAGTAATAACGATGCATATTTTCATTATGAATTAATGTCATTTGTCCAGTCCAAATATCAAAACACAAACCTCATACATGCTGCATTTTATTCATGAGCCTGCGTGTCCACCCGCTCCTCGCCGCCCTCTTTAACATTTGTGTGCGTGCCTGTGTGTTGTTGTCTCTCTGCCTCTTTTCATACTGGCCCATTTGTAAATAATGTTGAATTATTAAATACTTCGCTTTCTTCCAGAAACACCCCAGGTATGTATATTTCAGCGATATTCCAGCAAAGTTTTAATTTGCGTCTCATTTCTTGCGTCTCCTGTCCTGGAATCCAAATCTAAATTTAATGTTGTCGCTGTGGCAAAAACACTGAAGCCACCTCTTTCATCAAAAATACATTTGGTAGATTTGAATTTATGTCTGCAGTCGCTAGTTATTCTCTTTTATTTGAAATGTAAGCAGTGGATATAATGGCATCAAATGTGCATCATCTGCTATGAATATGAATATGAAGAGGCACTTTTTTGAGACACTTGTTCATGACCGACGTCTACACTGGTTTAGCTACAACAATGTTACAGGCACAAGTAGATTGTTTTTTAAATATGCAAATCTATTGTCAAATAAAGAAGAAGAACTTAAAGGAACAATACGCGTCACGTACATCACAGCTAATTGCATATTTGTTTCTTTTCCGGGATCATAAGGAGTAAGATCATTTTTCCCTCCTGGTGGTGTGTTATGATAATTACACCACAAATTACAATCAATGAATCAGGTTCAATTATCAGCCTGGTTCCATATTGCTACATAGGGGTGCAAAGACAAATTAGCAACTGCATATAATAACATTGTTTTTGCGTTTGAGCCCGTCTATAAACACAATTACCGATACTAATGTTGGAACGGTGAGCAACGTGACAGATTTTGTCCTTGAGAGGCGTAAAGTGAGGATCTGGAGGTGAAAGGAAGCAGAGGCGCTGCTGCTGTGATCCGCGTTTGGAGGAGGTCGGCACCGTGGCTTCATTACTGCCGCTGAGTCACACACACGTGCAAGCGAGGAAGCAAATTATCGTCGAAGGCCCTTAAGAAAAACACATCTGTACAGATAATAACCTGCAACGCGAGTCACTCGTCATCAGTCGGGCTCACACCACTGCTCAGTGTTGCTCGTATTAGTCTGGGGTTAGTGTTTCAATGATTCATCTGTAGCTGTGACTGTTGAAGGCAGTATCGTATTACAGCGCCTACATATATTGAGAAGGAGGGTTCGGTTAAAAAGAGTCTGTCAGCCTATAGCTCCCCTGATGGTTCGTAGCCTCTTCCACATCATCAGATGTGCATATTTACATCAGACACCAAGTGAGCTGAACCTTCTGGTAGACTGCAGTACAGGCCGTTTGGACTGGAAGTGTAACCATCTTGGCTGCACAATGTTCGCGTGGGTGGAGAGAAATTTCATGGTCACTTTATGATGTGTCTGCAGCCGGTCTGGGAGAGGGAGGGGTTCGGATCTGCAGAGGCCTTCTTGTTGTGTGGCCACTGGTCATCCAAAGTTTAATCAAGATTCAGCTGACACAGGATCAGGAGATAATGTACACAATTAAAACTTTTCATTAGGGGGAGAATTGTTCCCGTAAGGCTTAATGCATGTTTGATGTCTTCGCGGGTCTACTTTATTAACCAGCTACTTTGCGCCTGGCACCGTGAAGACATTCACAACCTTTTTAAGTTCATCTAATATTTATGCTACTAGATAATGACTACACACAAAGGTTTCACCGTGACCAAGAAGGAAATCAGTAATTAAACTGAACACCCAGCAATAAAAACAACAACAACAACAACAACACACACTTTCAAATGCAAATATGTTATTTCCATTTATCCAGTATAACATCCCAAGTGAACCTTCCTGTGTGTCTCTGCACGGTGGCTATCTGAGGGCCTGAAATGAAGGACGGCCGTGACAAACATCCCCCTGAACGCCCATCACGGGCCTGTCATGGCGACCAGGGCCGCATGCTCTTTAACCCAGCTTACAGGCTGCCACCTTTACCCAGCTGTCCACAGGTCAGCTACTATTTGTTTGTGGCCTGTCAGGGTCCAGAAGGTCTCCCAAGCCTTGTTGTCTCACTGATCATGCAACACATACAGTACATTACATAGCAGCAGGTTTCTGACACCTGAAGAGCAGACCTCACAAGGTTAGGCCTTGGATATCTTTTAAGAACGGCTGTGTTTGTTATAGCTTTGCTCCGTTTTACATGTTGCCCAGCTTTAACTTTGAAGGCGTTGTATTCATGCTCATTAGCTCGATGTATATTTTTCGGTTTAAATATTCATGTATGCCGTTCACGCCACGCTGGGTTTGTGTGAGGCTTATGTAACGGACCGTATGTAGTACATTTTGCCATGTGTTGTGACATAGTTTGAATAAATTACTTTCTTGAGAGCTTACCATCAACTAAAATAGCTCCCGGTGTTCAACCCAAAACAAGAATTGACTTTGGCAGTAGTTTAATCACATATTGTTATATTTGATAAATGAAACCTACAAATATCGTAATTACAACACGCAGCAAGAGACAGGCTCTGTCGTAGGCAGGACAGTGAATCCATCATTAACTGTGGTAGAAACCTATAGCTGATGCACCAGCCTTTATATTTTTCCATATGACTGATTATTTTTATTTATCTCTTTTTAATAAGGACTCTACTAATTAACAATTGACTCCTAGTGCTGCTTCAAAGAGGCTTAAGTCACTCCCAGACCTTAATGACACACAGCGTTGTCAGCCTCAGTGTGTTGCCCATATCCACACTGCATTGTGCACTGTACCTCTCTGAATGTGGTTCTGTCCAAAAGGCAGTGATGCATGATGGGTAAGCAATCAGCAGGCTCTCCTAGGACTCTCTTTACGTAGTGAGGCCCTCTTTGATGTGTGCTGCAGTAAACATAGGCAGTTCTCTCCTGACCACAGTCTCCTGGGGGATAAGGCTCAGCACAAGAACACTAATGAGCACATTAGATGGAATCCATAGACGGAAATGTTACAGTAGTAAATGGAATTGTCTGTTGTGTTCCTTGAACCAAGGATACTTAGCCTACAGTAAATGTGTGTGCAGAGGGTTTACAGAAGATGACGCCAAAGTTTTTATTGTCTTTTCCAACTTTATGAAACCACAATATAAGATTTCACAACTGGATTCGATCCAGGCCTGCAAAACAAACAACAAAATGCAATACAACCACTGCTTTCAGCCGCACTATAATTAACAGCTGAAGGTAATCGAGTATCCGAGCTCCAAAGCCAACGTGGAAGTGCGAAACTGTGAAAGTGAGGTGATATATGCCACTGACGACAACAGTAGCAAAGCTTTACAAATGGAGCATTCATCATTTATCCATTTAGGATAATCACAGGGCTTGAAGAAGTGAAGCGTTATAATTCCTCCTCCTTATAAACACAGTTGCAGACCAGATTCCATGGCTGTGTCGAATTTTGTGTGTAAAGGTAAAAAAAATCAATCTACAACTGTCTTTTTAAAACAACACCACAGGATCCAAACTGACAAATCGTTGTAGATCTTTCAGTGACGCGTGATTAGTGGCTCTTCTCTTGTTCTTGAGGATATTGATTAAAAGTGACGCAATAGTTGTGGCCGCTACGATTTCTTTAGCCTCAGCTTTCCTCAGCGATTGGCCTGATCTCGTGTATACCATTTGGATTTGTGAGCCCTGGCCAGCGGATTCCTGGAAAATCACAGGCTGGATCTGAATCGCCTTTTGTGCAACGGCGAGAGTGAGAGACGTGAAAATGATTTCAAAGAGAACAGGATGAATCATGCTCCCACTGCAGCTGCCATTTATTAGCACATTTTCTACCACACCTTTTTTTTTTTTTTTACAGCTACCAAACACACTGAGTTTGCTGGAGTCTTGCATTGTGAAGGTTTTACTTTGTACATTAAAAGTGATAATATTTTAATGTAAAAACAACTTTTACATTCTATTTTATATTCTAATTAGTCATAACACGACATAATAAGTAAAGGCAGGAAACACAACATTTACTGGTTACCTCAATCGAGGACATGAATATTAAAACAATCGTAAATAAGATTTCCACATCCTGACATTAAAGCCCAGAAACCTGCTTCATTACTAGTTATCTTCACTCCTTTCCAAATCTGCCTCATTAAGCTGATTGATTTCTGACAGGGATCTGTTTAACACATGCTCGTTCAGAAATGGCCGAGTTTGCTGTGTTTGCTATGCTCCAGATTTTCTTTCTTTATTTATTTTTTTACTATTTCTTGCTTGTCACAATGATGAAAAGGGAACCCGTAAGAAATTGACAGTCCGTGTTGCTCAAGGCCAAACATATCTGGAGATGACTTGTTTCTTGGTGTTGGCCGACACAGCTTAAAGTGTGGAAGTAATCCTTTAAGACTTTGGAGGATTTTTGCAGATTTTTGAAGGGTAATCGGTACAGGTTGTTTGTTTGTGTACTTGGGTGGGTAAAAGCGTAGCAGTGGTGCAAAATAAAAGGGAGAGACTTCTGATTTAAGGAATTAGAGACATGCTGAAATGCCTTGTGTTTTATAGGTCAGATTAATCATTGGTTACTGGTATAAGTGCAATATAAAAAAAACCTTGACATTTCATATCAGCTCTGCTAGAAGTGCTTTGCACAGTAACACCTGCCATCATATGTTTAATTTAGGAGTCTCATGTCAGACTCCGTCCCTCCGGGTGTGAAACTGGTGCATTCACTGTCAGAAAGGCAAAGGTACTCTACAAAAGGTGCTGCTTTAATATGGTTTGAAGTTCTGTGGGTGCTTTGTCCCCCATAAAAAAAAATAAACCTAGAGCCATCTCACATTATCACAGATTTCCAAAGTGCCGTGTCATGGAACCGTGGTGACCTTATGCCGCTCACGTCCGGCTCCTCGGCGACGGCCCATTAGAACCACTTTCCTTACAGCAAAGGACGGCGTAAGCTCGGGAGAAGCTTTCTACAAAATCGCTTCGGCTGAGAAGGATAGAATGACACGTTCAAAAAATGAAGTTTTGGATGCGTTCAAGCACAGATAGATTACTTCGATCCGCGATCCGGGTGTTTGGTAACTGTGTGACCTTGGCTTTTCTAATGTAAACAAAGTGTATCAGTGGTTTGGCTCACAGCACAGAAGCACTTTTGCCTTTTGTCAGAGAAGCTCAGCCTCCTCTGGCCTAACATAAGAGGGGACGTCGTCGTGCATCAGACGAGTTGCTTTTCATATGTGGTCACTGACTCTTTCAGGATGAAAGCAGAACGTCAGGGATGTGCTACCACAGTAGGACGTTGTGTTCTATTTTCTATTATTAAAGTTGCATCTTGGAATAGATAACCTTTAGAGCATTCCACTCTGGGACTTTGTGAAATTAATCTTACAGGATGTAATCAGTTGTCTTTTCAAGCATAGCGAGTGACAGACTCAGGCCTACTTTCATATACATCACACTACAGGGGCTGATAAATAAGAAGAGATACAACAATTACTCTAAGTAACAATGACAAAGCAAGATGTGGAATAGATAAAGATGAATATATTTCTTTTTTTATAAATGAAAAAAGACCACAAAGGCATACGATTTGAGACGCCACAATAACTGCTGTAAGTGATACCTTCCAAAGGTTTGTTTGGCCTCAAGAGGTCCACATATCTCTTTGTGTGTTCCATCTGATCTCCCATCATCCCGTGGGCCTTACATCAAGCGCTCCAGATTTATCGATCAATGGCCATAAAACAAAACACAGATTGAACAGGACGCTGGAGCTCAACAAACGGATTACCAAGATGTTTGGGGTTTTTTTCATTCGCGTGCGATTGGTCGCTGTTGCCTCAGCTGAAGAAGCTCATTGGCCGGCAGCAGCATGCGCACAAAGCAGCCTAGTCAACAGAGATTTGACAAAATTGTGCAAACGGATGATAGAAATAGGCAAAGAATGCCAATTACTGTAGGAGAATATGGGATGTGAGTGAGCATGTGGTGCGTGTGTGCAAAACCTAAACGGATGAAAGCAGGATCACATGTGTAATCCAATTGTAGTGGTGAGTTACTGAGCGTTATTCCAGTCATCTAGTTTCCAGTGGTTGACTAGGTTGATAGAGTGAACGATAGAACCATCCTGACTGATGCTTTTGGTGTCTCCGTGTAGCTGCATGTGTGTGTTTTCCGCGTGTGTGTGTGTGTGTGCTAATGATGCTGTACGTTAGCCTGTGGCTTCACGTTATTTATAACATCGCTGCGACCACACGCCTGACGCCTGTGCATTTCCTACAGGGTGGAGATCCCTGCATTGCAGTGCTCGTACACAGCAGCCTGCTCTTTATGTGAGAGCAGCTCAGGGTCAGACTAGAAGAAGCAAATTAAAGCTACACCACGGGGCCCATCGCTCTCCATTGTGCCTCTGTGTAGTGTAACAAAATTACTGCCTTCCTTCTTTACCTTTGAATTTATTTCTGTTTTCCTTCATTTGCCAAAGCAACAAACATTGTGGTTCAAATATTTCATTTGAAAGGAAAAGCAAAAACGAACGCTGGGTTAAATTTCCTCCTTTTTCCTGTCACCAAAACAGCTCAGACAACAGCGAGAGAGAGAAGGAATTAGAAATATGACTGGATGAATGAACACGGATGAACGTTTGTCTTGTTTTCTGTCCAGTTTAAGTGTCTAATTCCGTCTTGCTTTGTCTCCGTCTCCAGCAGTGGCCCCTACGCTTCCTAGTCTACGCTCAGAAGTCTTCAAGCCATGTGTGGAAGACAAGGACCTGGCGTTTTGTCTAAACGAGGGCGAGTGCTCCATCATTGAAACCGTGGCTGGGGTTCACAGACACTGCAGGTGAGTGGCGACCGTTCAGCTTGTATTCGAGGCGTGTACCCTACTGTACCCCTAGACACCACTGACTGATGGATCAAAGATGAGAGGGGGCGAATGGAAAGACAACTTTTTCACTCGAACTGTACTAGGATGCACATGGAGAGCAGGTGTGAGGGACCCGCATCTGGCGAAAGTTTTAACAGCAAGTGCAATCCAATAAAACTGCCTTTTCCTTGTGAATTAACCTTGACACCAGCGTGGTCTGAAATGGCCTCTGTGGCGTGAGGTCCGCTTAACGCTAGTCATAAAGTAGAGCCTCTGTCTCTTCTTTGATCTAACTTGAAAGCAACACACTTTTTATGCCATTTTCTTTTCTTTCCTACATTCCTGGCTTGACTCAAGCCGTCGCTCGCAACGTGCCTCTGCCACAGAATAAACAGGCGTCACTCTTGTAAATACGCTCTTGCTGACACTTCGCATGTGGCGCGCAGGACTAAAATGCTCTCAATTAACTAGATCAAATTTGTTGAAGGAACAAATCCAGTCCCCGTCAATTTTTTATTGCCTTCGACAGTGTTTGCTAACATTAAAGAGCCTATACTGTTTATCTGCACAGCGTGTTTGTGTAGCACTCAAAACAGCGCAAACAAAGTGCTTTAGCGAAGGGTTATTCAGTATGTTCCGTTAGCTCCAACCAAGCTATAGTGGTTTTATCCTACAGAGTAAAACACACGTGACACTTTGTGCTTACAACATATCCCTCATATGCAACTGGTGATGTATGTAAATACTGTATGGGTAATTAGTTAAACTTTTAAATTCTCCCTTATTGAAATGTCCCTATACGTCTGCTCTCCCAATAAACAACTCACAACTCTGATATGTGAGTTTGAAAAAAAAAAAACTTCAAGTCACTCTCTCTGAGGGAAGGGTTGTGCTGAGCGGTGCTGAGTTGAGAACCAGCTCATTAGTTCACCTACAGTACCTGGAATTAAAGGGCTTAAATATTCATTTCAAAAGGGCATCATGCTGTAAGTGACGCACAACTGAAGTTTCCTGGAAAAGAAAATTGTGCATCTAAATAAAACGAATCATTTCCATTTGAAAGGTGTTGTGGTATAAACTGATATGGGTTCAAGAAGTCACTTTCTCAACACCTGTATATTTGACGGCTGTAATGACATATAATTTAACTGAAGTGACAAAGCTGAGACTGACTGGAGGCGTCAATATGTGATTTATGTCACATTTGGCCACTCTAGCGGTAGCATCAGTGAACCCTAAAGACTTCTAGCAACCACCCAGTGGGCTATAATTAGAAACAGCTGAATGACTGTAAGACTTAAGGAAGCCTCACCTAGAGGCGCTGTCTGCCGGTTCTCTTCAGCTGAGTGCCTGTTATGTCAAAGAATGATTATAGGTTTGTGAGTACTTTTATTGGAAGATTGCCTGAGGAAAGTCCAGGTGCTACGAATAAATATTGTCAGTTTACTCTCTGGAAATCTCCTTTTCACTGAAATCCTACCTGTGCATGTGATATTTAATCCTTTTTTCTAGACGACAACTTGCAACATACAATTTAAAACCACAAACTGCGTTTACAAGAGTAATGAAAACAACTTAAACCAGTTAGGTGTTATTCAGGGAACACAACCTTTTATATCTGCATTCCTAGTTTTTTTTTTTTTTGGTATTTTGAATACGCAACGCTTTATTTAGCTTGGAATGAGCCTTTAACAGGTTCTCATGTTGCGCCGCAATGTTTCTATGTTTCTACAGTGATCCAGTATGATTGAAGCACACTGTTACACGTATTCCAGACAATGGAGGCTCTCGTGAGCTTGCCAGTGTGGACGTAGTCTCTGATGGGTGCTCAGAGGGCTGTACTCTGCGGCCTCGCCACTAGACGACGCTCCACCTTTCACGGTCCGTGCGCTGCTGGTGATCAATCTCACCTCCGAGCAACGTCAGATCAGTGTTGTCGTGCTGGTAACTGCTGAGCCCTTCAGTTTGTAGCTGACAGAAGTAAAGGTTTAGCAGTTGCTCCCTCTTTGACGTCATCTTCTCCTTTAGGCCACGGTGCAAAGAGCATAAAAGATGGTTGGATGTTTTCCAACATGAAACAAGGAAAGATGTCAGAACAATCTTTGAACACTTCGAGCACAAATCACTGGATGACAACACAGTTTTGAACTTGGGATTCAGTTTATTTTGTTGTGATACATTTCCTTTGCCCCCCCATCCTGTCGGATGTTCATGTTTGCCAATGCTAATAAGGCTCCCAAAATAAACATGCAAATGTGAGTTTAAGACCTACTTCCACATCACTGCTGTGGCTTCTTATACACTAAGTGCAATATGTTGGTTGTTCTGTTCATAATGTCCCAGCCACATACGTACAGTTCACATGTGCATGTAGAATTAATTGTATGTTGAAATATAGAAGTTTAGAAATTGCATCACATTTGCAGTCTATTAGTCCAGATTCCAAACATTTCTTTGTTAGATGAGTTAAAAATGGTGACAGGTTCCATCTGTTCAGATTCTAGCCACTTCATGTAACGTGTGTCTTGTTTTAGGCATCAGTTCTCTACTGACTAATAATACAACTTGAAGAAGTTCTCTTATCTGGCTGTTTGCTATTAAATGCTCCTTCAGGAGAAACTTGATTCTGACCTGCACTTTTGATGGCAAAGTAGCATCTATAAGATGATGACACACTTTTCTCCGGCCCTGAAATGTCAGACTCACTGAGTGCACCAAAAGTAGAATGCATATATTCTATGAAAATATAAAAAGCCAAAGGTGGAGGAATACATTATCAGGAGGTGTAGTAGAGCTGGCCGTCAAGCCCAATCATGTCACCTGTTTTTCTGTTCCTGTGTTCAGCGCCACAGCACCCAGACAGTTTTTTGATATCTGGAATAAAACCACCACTAAAGCTGCTCCCTAAGGGGAAAGTATGTCCTTGAGCCAGCGGTACAGAATCACCACCGGCGAATATGCAACTCTCCAAATTAAATAATGGAGAAGATAACAAATGTTCCTGTGATCCAATAAAAAAAAAAACGTCGTCTAGTATTAGAATTGGGTGTTAGTATGACAGGAGACAAATAGAACCTGCGACAGACGGTTGGGACTCTTTGGCTGTGCCAGTGCAGCATGGACCTGTCAGCGGCTGACAGCGCCACGGAGGATACAGCTACCTCCACAACAATCCATCCATGCATAATGGTGCACGCTGACGCTTCTAGGTTGAATAACAATCAAAACACACAGCCACACGTGTATTTACTTATGACAAAAATGGTTCAAAACACTTCTCCCCAGATGAGGGATTCAAGTTGAAAGATTGCCCAGTAGTATCTGGATACAATTTACTAAACTGGGCTTTTAAAAATAGCAGGTTTAATGATGTGTGTTTTGCAGGACTGTAATTCACTAAAGCCATTTAAAATAGGACCTGATATAATATCTTATGAAAATAACAGTGTTGTAATTGATCATGCTGCATGGATGCACTTCATTCAGCTTATCCATTATTAATGATGCACCCCAGCCTGAGTAACGCTCTTTCTGCATTTTTCAATAAAATCACGTCTAGCAGGCTCTAGTTAAAAGAAATATAGCACCTGTTCAGCGATGCAGGTTTTGACTTTGATGTGAGGGTTCAGCCGCATCAGTCTGATATGTGCTCAGCAAACCAAAAGCATGCAGTTAGCCATGGTTGGAGGGTGCTGTAGAATACATTAGCTGGAGCGAGGGTGCACGGCAGCTCTGGCTGGTCACCACCTGCAGCACTCGGTTGTGTTTCGGTGACACGCACGCTCGTCACATTCAAACGCAAGACAAGCTCAGCGTCCACAGTCTCATGCACTTGTCTAAAGTGCAGCCTTGACCGATCAGTCGTGGTGCGGCAGTAACTTCATCTCATGCTGAGAAGTCGTTTCTCTTGGCATAAATGAGGAAAAGTGTTCTCTTAAAAAGCCTCAACACATTGTTTTTAACTTGTGTAGCCATTGTATCAACAAAACACTACACATTAGGCTCACGTTTCACAGATGATGCAAAAGTGCTGCAAGTTGGCTTTATAGTTGAGGCAGACACCTCGGCAAAGAGAAACAGACAATTCTGTGCCGGCCGCTTTATGCGTCTGTCTAATGGATTTTTTTATACTTTTATTGTAATTGATATCAAAATCCACTTAATACTAAAATGAAAAACTTTAAAATGACAGCTTCAGGCACAAGATGAGTTTTGCATAAAATAACACAGGATGCATTTTAGGAAGTGATTCCTAACTAATCTTTAATGACCTCTGTTACAATATTGGCCTCTATCTGCAGTGCAGTGGGTTTCAACTCATTTAATGGTGCGTTTAGATGAAATAAAGCATTTTAGCAGTGCAGGGTTGGCGTTAATTATCTGTTTATTCCAAGTCAAAGCAAATGGAATTGCCCTGCCTTGCCTGAAAGAGATCTCAGTGCCTTTAATGATGGTGATCATAGCAGAGAAAGTCAGACTTGCCCGGTGGTTTCTTTCACCGCCGTCTCTAAATATCCTTACATATTTTAATGGCTTTGCTTTTATTTTGCTCAGCGTGGAGGATGAAATCGCTGTCTTCTGTGTGTGTCTTTGTGAATGTGTGTGCATAAAGGGCCTGGCAAAGCTCAAGGTAGCTGATGTCTGCTATTGCCATGGTAACTTCTTCCCTCATTAATATGAGACCAAAGGCAGAAATGAAAGAGTTGTTGACTCGCTTATCTTAAATGCTCTATCATCACTTTGTATTATGTTTTGTGTATCGATTCTTATTGACCAGACAGTGGAATAATTGCCCACTAATAGTATAAATGATTCCCGCCGTGAATAATTCATGCCAAAATTTGCAGATTTGATTAGTTTATCCAAAGCGATGCTGACATACGTTTTTAGATCATATTTAAATGAGATTGATTCCTTCTGTGTCCTTGTTCCTTCATAACACATCCGTGGAGACGGATAACCAGTAAGACCAGAATTTCATAAAGTACTGTATTTCCTGTGTGTGTGTGTTTGTGCTCAGCAGAATGCCTTAGGGGACGCGTTCATCCGCCCTGATGAGGGACTACATGAAGTTTCATAATGGGTCTAAGAGAAAGAAAAAAGAAACTCTGCAATTCTCTGGCCTCCCTGAGGAAAGCAGCTATTTCCATGGGTAGTTTGCTGTAGGGTTACGCTTAAGGATAGTCTGAGAGTTTGTCTGTGTTTCTGCGATCCTCCTTTTTCTTCAGGACTTAGGAGACGTTGACAGGAGTATTACCACAATCTGATATGACAAAATGAATCATATAAATGAAGACCACAGCCTTTTTAACGTCCCCGTCTTGTTTTTCTTCCTTTTATTTTTTCTTTTTCTCACCGTGAGCCAGTTGAGCGATTAAATTGTCGGTGCACCGTCAGACCTTGACAGGCTGCGCTAATCCACGCCGCTGTCGCTCCTCTGCTGATCCATCCTGCTAGGGAGGACGTTCTCCAGGCTTAAAGCCAATGGGCCATGTCCCACACTCCACCACCCAGCTGCTGCATGAAAGCAGCACAATTAGAAACGTTCGCAAACGTCTTACCTGTCGGAGCTGCGTACACCGGACATGCTGCGTTTCTGATTCAAGTTAATTAGTGGGAGAAAATGTGGGTGCCTCCAAGGTCAAATCATTCTGACTAGAAACCAGGAGGAACTTTATATATTAAATTTTTTCCCAATATGAGTAATTATTTCTTGATACACTTGACTCCTAAGTGCTTTTGAAGGTTCAACAGTATGATTCCTCCTATATGTGCTTATTTATGCATGCGTAGTATGGCCTGCACGCATTGCTAATGTCTCCATCTACACTCTCATCTAGTTTCCTCCAGCCGTATATTTCACATTCTGCATGTTCGTCACAGATGAAAGACTCACAAGTCCACATCCAGCTAACAAAGGCTGCTTTGTTTTTCCAGCTACAAGGCTTAATGAGTATGGGACAGACGTGCTGTCATGAAAATCCACCATGCCCACAGACAATTAAAGCTTTACAAGGTGTCAATTCCCTGATCTGCATATTCAGATTGGATAAAAATCTACATTAAATTACTGTTTTCATGACAAGCAATGCATCCTCCATATTGTATTACTTTTATAGCATGAAATCAAAGTCAAACTAAAGCAAATTACTTTTCCCCAAAAATATATTCTCCGTCGGAACGGAAGCTACTTGGACGAGCTCTCCAACTTTCCACAACTTTTCCACATGCTGACTGCTGCTTAAATGTTAAAATGTGAAGAATAATTGTATGATCACTGGCAGGCTGCATAATCCAGACATTTATTCGTTTATTCTATGAGCTTGGTTCCAGAATGATGACCAACGACTGGTTGGATGACTTCCAATGGCTTTTCAGCTATTATAGCATATTTTGGATTATAACTGGCTGTTAACCATCTTTAGTGTGTTAGAGCAGTAGCAGACATAGTATCAAGACACGTGCTTATATTAATGAAGGGAAATTAAATTAAAATCCAATTTAAGTCAAATTTTACTCGCATTGTATTTCCCATTATTCAGCTTTTTCACATTTCCTGAGAGCGTAGAAAAACAACCGACAGCATCTCCTTCTGCTTTCCCTTCACCGCATCTCATGCACTTTGTTCGATAAAGCAACGACAGAGCGCTTCAACGTAACCACCGCGAAGCGACTGCATTGGATCTGAAAGTGGCAACGCAGCCACAGTTAGTTGCCTGCAGCACTTTACTTGTCATTTCATTGAGAGCTCAGCCAGTGAAGGATAGCAGCTGCTTCTCATTACTGATGTTTAGACTAAATGATTTTCAGCAGTGGCTGCAGAACAGACCTCATATGGCTGCATCATGATGTTCGGGCGCAGGAAAGCCTTTGGCAACACACTTCTGTAGCCACGTTTGGAGGTTCTCTCAAGCGCTGCGTACTGAATCTATTAGGATGAGAGGTCAGGACGGGGTGGAGGGTGGACAGGTGCTACTTGGTGTACCGGCGTCTGTGTTTCACTAGAGGGCGCTTTGCCGGTTGCCAGTGATTCTGAATTCATTTAAACATGTTGTGTTTTAAGTTGGGCCTAATGAGGCCTCTGTGTTTCTTCCACAATACTGCTGAGCTCCACGTTTCTGCTGCGGTTTCACTTTCTTTGTCTCTGTCTGAAGTGAAGTACAGTAAGACTCGCACCTTCTGGAGCATATTTACTGGCTTCACCTGAGCTGCAGCTTGTACATTTTATCCGCACTAAGGTGTCAAATAAGATAAACAGATCAGTTAGCTGAGAAATATGAGGCGGGGGATTGAACAAAATCAAAAAAGAAGGGATCATTTGCACCAGCAATGGGAAATCTGAGAGAAAAATAAAAATAAATAGGTGTCTTTGGTGCTTAACTGAGGTGATATTTCATCATCAACTGATCTGGCGTTTTTTGTTTTGTTTCTTTCTGTTGTCTTTATTGTACTTGGCATGTTTTCACCGGTGACTTTGCTTCAGTATTGGACCTGAAGGACTTATTGACACTCCTGAACTGAATCTGAATTTAATTAAGTAAAGTAGCAAATGAAAGAAAACCGAGAAGGCTGAGATCCATTATGAAGCAGGAGACTTTAATTTGGCTTTCTTGACACATCTTAAAAAAACAGTAATTAGGAATCTTACATAGAAAATAAGTTAAGTCTCTTTTGCTTTTGTGAGTCGTCTTTTCTTCGTGGCGCATTTCTGTGCAAGTAACTGGAACCTCCAGACAGATGTACTGCACCCGGGTCATTTTCATCAAACTAGTGGTGTATGGCTCCACCAGTGATGGATCGATAGAGTAGATGGAAGGATGGATAGACTTCATATCATTTTGAACCCATATAATAAGAGAACATATATTTCTGCAGTTGTCTTTTGGTTTGTTGACCACTGCTGACCTTTAACTCTAGACTTGTTGATGTAAAATGCACATTATTTCAATTTCCTTGATGCAAGGAGAAGCCTTGTTACCTGTTACCAGTGGTGTCTCATGAAGGCACTTCGCGGCTAATGCCCCGTGCTTTGCTTGACCTCACCACGCTCTGTGGCATGGTAAGTAATGAACTGAGGAATCGCTGTGGCATCTCTGGGACCGCCCCAGACTGTTTATCTGTCAGTATGTTTTTGGTTTGTGCTGGTGATTGTGTTACTTCTGCTTAATTTAGTTCATGCGCGGTGAGCCACGATGTTTCTTTCATAGCTGTAGACATACTGCAGTATCTGTCTAACAAGTCTCTCCCA
Organism: Macropodus opercularis; assembly: GCA_030770545.1. NCBI lineage: Eukaryota > Metazoa > Chordata > Actinopteri > Anabantiformes > Osphronemidae > Macropodus > Macropodus opercularis. The sequence goes on along the minus strand of CM061107.1, from coordinate 5,728,644 downwards.
AATTTCCTTAAGCTAAATGCAGAAAGACAGTGAACTCCGTGTCACTGGCTCTCATGTCATGTCATCCGAACACAAAGACGTCTCTCGTTCTTTTCATCTGAGAATTATTGAGTTTCATCTGAGTCATGTTTTATTTTCAGTAACAATATAAAACCCAACCCAATGGTTTGGTTGTCAGTGTGGTGGTTAAAAGCCAGTTCGAGCTTAATAAAAATGTCTCCAGAATAAAATTTATATCTATCATTAGTGAACCAAAACATAAGGAAACAAGCTTCTATTTTTTAGCTGATGCCACAGGAAGTCTTTGATAAATGTCACCAGACGCTGCTGTTTTCTCTCTTTGTCTGCACCCAGAACTTCCTTTTAAGTTGAGGAAGCTGCCATAACTTGTGACAAGAAATGAAGCTATGTTGTCAAAGTCTGCATTTTCCAAACAGTTCAGCTGATAAAACATTTCCCAGGGAAGCATGACAGTGATTACATGTTTTGAAATGCCTTTGGGTTTTGAGATATTGATGGCATTGAAGCTTTGTTGATATTTTTGCGAATGTGCCAGTCTCCTGCTTGTCACTGGCGTTTCTATTAATCTGAGTTCCGTTTATGAAAGGTCCCGCCATCTCTAATTAGATGTTGTCATTGTGCCCAAAACTAACGCTTGTATAATATTATGATATTTCAAGAAATTGCAAAGCAGTAGTTTTTTTTACACACCCCAGCTTATTGTTGTTATTATTTGAGATACAGTATCACCTGTATCTCAAATAATGTAACACTGTACTGTACCAGTTACAAAATTCTAAATATATGAAAATGAAAACACTGAATTTAATCACCTCTCTTCTTCCAGGCGGTATTTGTGAGCTGTGTTTTCTCCAACGCTTTTAAAATATAGCGTCTTTATTGTTTCGGGAAGTTTTCTTTTCTTTTTTCTTTTTGTCTGCCGTGTGTCGCACCAGGTGTGAACCCAAAAAGCACATCACAGGTTTGAACAGGAGCTGTCATAAGAAGGTTAAACTTTTCTAAATGATGTCCTGAGCCTCCCTAATCAGGCCCCGTGTGAGAGAGCAGAGACCTCGGAAAGGGTACAGTACGACAGAGTAAGGGAGAGAGAGAAAGAGAGAGGGGAAGATTAGAGTGTCTTAACAAGAAAAGCCTTTCAAGTTTGTAGGTTTGAAGTGTTAATGACATGCAAATGTGTGCAAATGAGGTGCACCCACCCCTTATAAACTCCAGCTGAAGACTTGGAGCTGAGTGAAATTCTGGACTGGTGTTTGTCTATAAATAGAGGAAGTTTGGGGAAGTTTGAGTGCTTTGATTATGTTAGCGCTCGTCCTCGTCAATGTCGCGTGAGCAGGGACTGGATACGGGACTCGGCTGCGTCGCCATGTTCATTTTTGTCCACTTGTCCAGTAATTAATTTCCCTCTGCAGAATAATATCAGAATAGGAAGCTGTCAGCTCTGAGAGTCGCTTTGAGAAATGACCAAAGCATTTGTGAATCAAGTTAATAGTAACTAGTAACCAGAGGAAGCATTAGACATAAATCTGACATGAGGTTATACGACAGTGAGCCTATACAACACTGACTGTTAAACTTTAAAAGGAGAACAGTTTTACTACATATGACAAGATAAATAAAGGGATGAATGAACAGATCAATGATCCAATTACCTTAGCTGACAAACAAATCCATAGACAGTGTGAGAAAGATGGCACACTAATCTATTTCACCGCAGTTAACAACTTTAATAAAAGTTTACTCATGAAACAAAACATTTAGCAACTGTTGGGCAAAACGAGAGATGAGATGAATGATGGTTTCCAGCCAAGCCGGAGCACAGAGGCATAAACGTCACGGCAGATTGAGAACAGCCGTCACTGTTTAAATTCCGAAGCCACGAGAGAAAACTTTCAAATCCTCTGACATTTTCAAAATGAATCACATCACTGTATTCACAGATTTTTATTTTATTTTTGGCCCCGTCGTCTACACGCTACATGATTAGGAACAGTGTTGGAGAACATAATACAATGGAGCAGACGTAATCCTGACGACTGCCACTGACATCAAGACCTCTAGTCTCACGGCACTGTGTGGTCATGTGCAGTAAAATGCATATTGATATAGCACGAATGACAATAAAGCTGCAAAACTGAATTAGCCCTGACAGGTGAGCATCAGCGATCGTCTTTAAAGGGCTTGTGAAGCAGATACGCAGCAGGTCTCGTATTATCAGAACAGTCCACAAGTCAATTAGAGTGATTAAGATGGATGGATGAACCTGCACAGCCGTCACACTACCAGATAATCTGTCACTCCCAATCACGCTTCTAATGGGGGATCTCGCATTTGGTTGCTGGATTGTTGTATCGGCTGAACGTTGGTGCAATAAATCGCTGGTGATCGCACAGCTGCAGTCAACAGTTTGATGCCAGTCCACAGCCGACGTCAGAGGAGACAAAAGCAGCACCTGCCTGGTGACTTGCCTTGGCAGCAGCAAGACGTACACACACACTCAAAAATGTTTGTGTTTTCGTGTTTTCTCCAGTGGAACAGTTACCTCCTACTGTACATGAGAACTGCTTGGAGTTAGCAAACTGCCACTAACAACGAGTCAACAAAGAAGCTGAAGCAAAAACTTAAAATCTATTTATTGCTTGATATTTAATATTATATATTTTTTAATTAGATGCCTCGATTCTTACCCTCAGTGTTATGTATTGTATTATTTAACCATATTACTTTATTATGTTTAACAATGGCAGGCCATGGGAGCAGCAGTGACACTGTTGAGCTGCAATGAAATAATTATTATTAAATGATAAAAGATTCAATAACATTACATAGAACATCATGACTGTCAATTATTTACACAGCTTTTATTATTAGAAGTGAACTTTACTGCATGTTAGCAACCGCTGCTTTATTTCACCAAATATATGAATGGATACATCAGTGCAGTTATTTTATAGACGCTTCTTTAGATTTAAATTAAACTGATAATGATAAACAGTCACTGTGATCGATGACTGCTTGTAGAATTCCTTCTTTTTTGGCGGCTACATCCTGCTTTTCTCGAAAATCAACACGCCAGTGTGACCCACTATCGTTTTTGACATCTCACTATTGCAACTTTTCTAATCTCTGGGGCTCTGGTTGACACATTCCACTGCTCATCCCAATCCTGCAGCTTCTTCAGTCTGAGGAAAGTTGGAACGAGACACCAAATGTATCCCAGAGTGGTTTCGCTTCTCACCTGACCTGAATAGGTTTGACCTAACGAGCCTACTCGCGTCTCTCGGGCCTGTTCCTGTGATACCTGGTTGAAAAGTGGAAGGTTTCATCCTAACCATGTTCAAACTAAACTTATTATTATGCAGAGAAGGCTGTTCATACCTTCTGTCGCAGTGATCAGCGTTCATATACTAGTCCTAGTCCTGTCTAATTGATGACACCTATATACAGTGTCTTACAGGCGTTTCATGTATATTTTGAACTACCACTGCCACTATTTCAGGTCATCTACACTGAGGTTTGAATAATAATTTTCAATCTTGAGCTCAATTACCTTCTCAGAATCCCTCACCTCTGCGAGTCTGCCTCCGACAGCTGAGTGCTGTAGCGCCCTGAGACAGCTCTAATGAAAGTAACAAATTACCTGCTATTTTGACCAGGGCTCTGAATTTGTCCTTGCCTCTTTTCTTTTTTCCTCAATTGCAGCCTTTGATGCTGTTTGTCTTAATATCCTTCAGCTTGTATCTGTTCTTCTTGTAGCGTTGCCCCTTAAAGCTGCACTGGCCAACTGAGCAGAGGCGTTTTCCAGAGAATGTGCAGTGCATAGAAGAGTCGTCGTCTTTAGCAGCTGAGAAAACGCAACACAACAAAACCACCTCTTGCAATGCAAAGGCCTCCTCGCACGAATCAGCCGTCACAAATATGCGGCACTAATGTCTGCACCAGCCACGAAACGCAAACATAATCCAGTCTCTGAGCAAATGCACGTATCGATTATGGCCATGCAGAATCACTCACGCTTGCATTGGAACGAGAAACTACCTTGGGAACAAAAAGGTTTAACAATAGGGACCCCTCTATGTGGACAAGCTTCCCAGCATTGTTGGGGAACCAGACGCTGCCTCAGTATTTAAGTCCAGACTCCATTTATTCGGCACCGCATACAACCCACCTTAACTCCCACCTTGTCAGCCAGTCTCTTTTATCTACTGCCATGCTGTGTATCTTTCACTTCCCTCTACAGATGGTCTCAGTATTGCACAGTGCAGTGCACACACATCGTTACCATGGTTATAAGCAGAGGACCCTGTTCTGGTCCAATTTGTTGGAGCTTGTTATATATTTGCTCAGTCTCTGTTTTAATGCACATGCAACAGTCCTGTTTGTTACGAGACGAAGTTGAATTCACACTGACGAATTTGTGAAGTGAGGAATAAATAACAGCCTGTTCTCTGACACCAGATTAGTCACTTGTCGTTTAGCGTCCAATAAATGTGCAAATGAACTAGCGTGAAAGGACAGAATCTATATCTTAAAATACATCTATGAGACAGATATGAGGATTCAACTACCAGCAGCTGCAGGTGACATATTTACAACCCAGACGCCTTCTAAAAGCTTCTTAATCTCCTAAACTAAACCAAATAACAAGAAAACACATTCGATTGGTTTAGAGCTTTTCATTGTTGACATTAAAATAAAATATGAAAATGCACTTACCGTGATGACAACGCGTGGAACTACATAAATATATAAACTCTAAGCAAAAACAGTGTTAATGAAAAGGCGAGGAGTGATAATAAGCATAAATTTGCATGATGATGTGCAGGCTAAAATGAAATGATGGATTAAACATACATCCAGTGTAGTGAATGTGTTCTCCAATTTATTGCAGTGGGGAAAAACAAAACCATATCACCAAGAAAGGAATAAAGACAATGAGGCGACGGCAGCCAGGTCTTTTATGGAAGCGCTGAGTCTCTGAGAGGAGATGAGACGGGAAGCGGCGAGAAGAGGGGAAAGGAGAATAAAGTGGGAAATCACTTAATGCTTCTGATCACGAGCTGAGGTGACATTGCGGCTCGTGTTAGGCTGAGCAGTGCGTTTCGTTGTGTAACGAGCCATTAGAAATGTTGACAAGGTGCTATTTCTGTTTAAATCAGCTCATTTTCACACAACTAAAATATCAGTAGTGCTAAGCAGTATAAAGACAAACATGCTAGCGTTTGACTGCTGCTTTATGCTTGAAACAAACGGCTTCACGCTTTATCATATCTCATATCTGTCATAGATAAATTAAGCCAATCTCAGTCTCTGCTGTTATATCGGGTTGAGGTCAGGACTCTGTGCAGCCCAGTCAAGTTCCTCCTTTATGGAAGTGATTGGAACACCTGAGTCCTTTTTTTTGGATGGATGAGTGAAGACTTTTGGCAATATAGTGCATTTCATGGGACTTCATTAACACCGATCCTCCTGACGGTGGATAGAACAACACGGACACCTGCAACCCACTGTGCAATCGAAGGCAAGAGCTGTGCAATGAACATGTTCAAAGGTTGGCCTTCGTTCTGAGAGTCGACTCATCTCCGCGTTGATTTCTGAGCCGGCAGTTTGAAATGTCGCTGTGGGGCTTTGTCACCAGTCAGAAGCACTTTACCATCTTATACATAGGAAACAAATGAAACACGAGTGACATTTGCTTCAAGACTCACACTATAAACTCTCCTTCTATATATTCATTCATAACGTGCTTCCTGGAGGAACAGTCGAGTTTTGACGGTGTTGTACTGAGTGACATCATACACCCACCTGCTCTCCTGCAGCTCTATGCAGCACGCGGCCATGCATAATGCAGCTGTGTTTATCACCACGCACATCCTCTGGCCTCGCGTAGTGTACGTTTGACAACCCTAGACACAACAATCAGTCACACGACTGTAAGCCAAGTGCTATTACGGTACAAATATAACAACCATGGCGTTTAAATGTAGGCGCAGTACGCAGGGTGTCAGGAATGGTGCCTTAATGTCGCGTCACCACGCTACTGTACAGGACATCACTGCAGTGTCTGAGAAGAATATTTGAATATTGAATGCTGCATGATTAATGAATTAATTTAAATTATATGAATACATATTTTATTAGTAATAAAATATTTAAAACTTTCTCTAGAGTTGGAGTATTTAGCACAGAGCCATATATCGCATAAAGGTCAAACCGCATAACGAAATACTTCACAAACGATGTAGCATCAACGGTTTATTTCTCTTATGACTCATATGCACTGTCAATACTAATGATGTTCTCTTACAAATATTATAAGTATAATACTATTGATATTGATTGACTCTCTTAAAGCTTGTAAAAGTTCCATTATTGTGAAGTGTTCCCACAGTAGCACTTCACCTGACTTCAAGGCAGATTGTAATCGGTGCGCCGTTAGAGAGGTACCGATGATAGCAATCAGGAAAAGTGGCAAGACGGTGGATCAGTTTCAAGACCTCATCTGTGGAGAAAGGAGATAGATAATTTAAAGCAAAGTCAGTAAGGTCAGCAGAGGAAGTGGTGGGGGAATTGAGGACAGGGCCAGTGGATAGTTAAGAGAAAGCACTGCGAATATTGTCCAACTTCTTGTCAAGGCAAGTGACACAAGGAGAGATATACAGAGAATTATTTGCTGAGGTTAGGAGCACAGGATTGGAATTAGACGCAGAGGGTTGCGCTAGGAGCCGAAATGAACGTCGATAAGCAGGCGGGGGCAACTGAAAGTGAGAGAGGTCATCAGACAAGCCAGGTTTGAGCCACTTTCTTCCAGCAACCCGAACTTGTGTTCGCTCAATTTGCAAGGCTTTAGACAGCTAAGAGCTACAGTCAACGGATTGACAGGGAGGTCCAGAAGAAAGTGAATAAAGAAGGTCGAAGGGTGGTGGAGGAGCAGATGGTTTCTGAAATATGGATTTAGTGTTCTCAGAAAACGGGTGTCAAGTGGAGGAAGCGAGGGTAGGATGGACAAGAGGGAACAAACTGCTACTGTGTTTCATGTCAGGTGGTGATAGTGTAAAGCATGATATATACTGAACCCAAGCATCTTGAGAGTTAAATGGAGCAAAAAATAGGCACCGTATTCAACGTTACTATGATGTGAAAGAGTGTGACCGAACAGTTTAGGGTAAAAAAAAACATTTTCTGCAGCATCTTAATAGAAATCTGTATCAACCATCAATTTAACACCACGGAAAATCAGCAGCAGCGGAGGACAAGGAAAGAACTGTGATTTGAAGGATCCTGGTTATTTCTAGGCTCAAGTATAATAATAATAATAATAATAATAATAAGGTATTAAAATAATTATCAGCGTTTGTCCTGGAATGATAAATAAACCTGAATATGACCTTTAACAATGAATGTAAGTGTAGTTGTGTGGCATTAAATAAAACTCAACCCACCAGAACAATTTGCTTTTCTTGACAGTTTAAATATTGATTGAAAATGTTAATTACCCAAATCTGTCTTTCTCACGCCGGCGCTTCATTGACAGACACCCGTACAGTAGTAATTATTAACACGCTGAACATATGTTGCCATCTGATGTTTTCTCGCTGTGAGTCTAGTCTAGTCTGTGACACTTGTGTGAAGGCTCCAACATCCACTGTGACTCTATCCATGCAGTAGCAGCATTAATTCCAAGTCATCCATCACTCGACGTGATGAAATGCTTGTTGAACGAAGCCGTCTGCGTTGAGAGCTCCTCTTCGACAATACGGCAGCTTTTCATTGCATAAATACAACACGAATGGCTCCAACCTTTCAATAATTGGAAATAACCTTAAGCCTTATCGGAAAATAGCTACATAAACAGCTGAAGAATATAAGAATTGAAAATTAAAATTCTGCTTAACACAAGGTTAAAAAGTGACTCATAATTCTTGTGAATGCCCGCATTACATATACATATTACATGTAGATATTACACAGGGTTTTGGCACTTTTGACCTTTGTCCCAGTGGTTAAACTCAGTGTATTTCTCATTAGGGGAATAAGAGGAACTGCAGGCTGAAGCCATTTTAATAACGTAGTCTTAGCAAGGATGACCGTAGGGAGGGAGGGAGGGAGTTTGGAGACGTCTTGGGCCTGATGTTTCAGATGCTTTAACAAAATACCTGTGTTACAGAGTGGAGTTGAAAAGTTTAAAAGAGGTGGGCGTTTAAAAGCCAGGGAGGCTTTAATGAAAGATGCCATCAGGTTACATCATGAGAAATGGAAACGGAAGATCCGATGTTTATGGAGCTTGACGTAATAAGGGCTCAGTCGGGATGTTTTGCTCCAGGCTTTTTAAAATTCGGACTATTCTTCTCCTATGTTGTTACTCTTACTACCTCTCCTCTCTTACGGCCATAATCATATGAGCAGTAAATATTTATGTCGCATAGCCAGCGAGGCGACCGTTCAGAGCGGAGGTGTCCTTGGGCGAGACCCACTTCCTGCAGCTGGAGAGTAAATTTCGAATTTGACGTCTTCTGTGACAATCAATAATTATCGTCCTATTTTGCAAGTGACACACGTGATTGGTGGTTTATGGGAACTGAGGTACAGGCAGACACATTTCTTATCACCGCGTGCTTTTAAAAGTACTGGGCCTGAGTGCGGCACATAACTGCGGGGTGAGTCCGCAGGGAACAGATTACAGCGATCTACTGGTGAAATCACATATCCTTTGGCACGAAGTGTTATTGCAGGAAGTTACATGCATCCAAAATGTGAAAGGTTAGGAGTAACAAAAAAAGCAATTAGCTTTCTTCAGCCATTTTACAAAAAGTCCCCTAAGACATGGTAAACAAACAAAAAGGCCAGCTATTCTCCCCAACCGAGCTCTCAGCACATGCATATTTTAGGCACATTGGAGCATTGAGCTTAGAGTCTTACTTGACTGTAAAGGACCCAAAAACTGTGCACTTCACATTTGCTGCTCTCTGTGGTGAAATACCTTCTTATTGTCATAAAGAATCCATTAGGTCTCTCTGAGTTTATGGACGGCATGAAAACACTAATCTTATTTGTTAGGCTTCTTGCCCGTGCAGCTTTTTGTTGGCCACTATCAGTTTTCACAGTGATGCACTGGCAGGTTGGAGCTGGTGTATATTACTTTATGTTACTTTATCATCCTCCATTAACGCCAATGTCCTGCGTTACAGCCATGTCAGCGGCAGATCAATACCGTGCAGGGGAGTTTGAATTGGCCACGGAGAACTCCTATAAAATGTGTGTGACATGGGGAGGTTGACACCGTTCACTGCTCAATATTTCAGACCGTAAAATGAGAAACAATAACCTGGGTAAGTCCACTTGCTGACGCTTTCTGTTTGCGAAATGTGGCCATTCAAGTTACAGCGGCTTGTTATTCATACTTGAGTTGGGAAAACTGATTTTAGAGATTTTATGACGTCTGTGTTGTTCCTCGAGTGAAGCAGCCGCTGTTGAAGTCTTGGCCACGTCCATTTGTGATCCTGGTGATGCAGTAAACTCATAAACAACCAGATTATACCGTGTGTGTGTGGGTTTTGTCAACGAATATGTCCTGACGTGGCTGTGAGGGAGAAATCATACTGACATACCCTTCCAGGCATCTTAACATCCTCCTCCTGTGACGGGTTATTCAGCAGTGTTTTCTTCTTTGTGCTTTAAAGTGCCCAGGTTGAGGTTAAACCCAGGTAAGTCTGACCCAGGTCAAACTCGGCTCTTTTGCCATTTTGCTTAAGGTAGACTCCTCGCAGCCTGGCTTCTCTGTCGTGATAGGATGAGGGGACCTGTTGGGTTGGCATCTCGTTGAATTTAGGACAGGAAGGGAGATGCTTATCTTAATGTGCTCCAAGAGTTAAAGTAGAGCGGAGTTTCCAGCGGCATTGAAAATTGACCCAAAAATCTATAGCTCCAAAGTCACATTTGTGACAGGATCCCTTTGTAGTACGACTGAGCAGAATTACTCAGTGACACATCACTGCAACAATGGCGCTCAGCTTATTTCCCATGACTGGTAATGATGTGAGATAGATCACAGGGACTAAGACACCAAAGCGGTGCTTGAGGGTGATTTTGAAAAACAAGGAATCTTGCACACATGAAGGAGAAAATATCCATCATGGGTACAGCTTCTCACATAGCGTCCTTGCCAGAGTTCATCCTCCTTTGTTATGTAATCTGGCAGGAGCATACCTCCTGGATCCCACTTAGACTTGTCCTGTCTGGCTCTCTGAGCTGCTGCCTGGGCAGGGGACTGACAAGGCACTCGGCTGTTAATGACCCGTGGAGTGCAGACTGCAGCTGTAGGTGCCGTATTCACGCGGGCGAGTGTATGTCGCATACTGCATGTGACACCTGAAGGACTGGATTATTTCTTTGCTCTGTTGTCGTGTTTCGCTGAGCGCTCTTAGGCCTAAATGTTAAGCATCAGTCGAAATATTCCTTGACCCACTTTACTATAGAAACCAAAGTTTGCTAGATTTTCCAAATGACATGAGGAAATAGTACTTCTAATTATGTTTACCCTCTTTAGCTGACAGCTTGTTGGCCTTCTCACTGACCACCAGAGCATGTTTTTGGACTATCTAATGGAAAGCAGATGGTCTTCTCTGCACTTTCCAGCCTAGTATTTATGCAAGGCCAGAAGCAAACTATAGCGGAGACTGAATTATGCTTAATTTCAATGTAAGAGTTTATTCAGATTGACAAATATGTTCTGAACACGAATCATACAATGCGTGAAGCACGTTTGTTTAAAAGTCGGGAGCAGCTTGGTGTGTACAACATTAGCATAAAGACAATGAATCTGTTTACAGCCTCTCTTGGTCCTCGCATGAACGATTTCATTGAAGTTTGGATATTAAGGTTTCTTTTATTGTCAAATCTGCAGCCAATCAACAAGCCTTCTTCTCATTATTGAGTCTTTCAACGTTTTACCTCCATTCAGTTCTTTACCTTCAAACCATCTGCAGGGTTGGACAGCTAAATGTAATCAAGACCAGAATGAATACACTCGATATTTAGGATGGAAAAAAGCTGTGAACACACCATTATTAAGGCAGATGAAGAGCTACTGACACGATAATAATAGCTTTTAACTTTCAGGCCTATGTTCTGACTTACTTTTCAATTTGGAACCATATAGTTGCTTTTCCCCAATGGTGCACTGATTGTCATTGAAGGTCCCATAACCTTGTCCCACAATGATTTTCTTATATTAAATCCCTTCCCCAGAAAAAGAAAAGAATCAGTAACATAAACATTTTCTTTTAGAGTAATCTGTGACCCACTGGGATTAAACAAGTAACCTTTGTGCTATTTGTAGTTGCTTATCTCTTATTCCAAAGTTCACTGGGTCCGTTTCACACATGAAAATGAAACATACATGTCTGCAGCTGGAATGCAAGTAGTTTTTCATTGTTTATTATTTATTGACAACACCTCTGACCTGTGTGGGAGTCAAACATCATCTTTTAAACATACCTTGCCCAAACCATCACCAGACTTACCACGGATAAACTAGTGCTAGTGAGAGTGCAGCACCCTACTAGTAAAGCAGCAGCATTAATCAGCAGTAAGATGATTGAGATTTTCAGTCATGATGAATATTTTAACTTAAGCCAACTGTAATATGAAAAATGAATGAGCTGGAAGAGCCGACTGTGGTCAGATGGAATTACTTTCTATTGTTGTCTGGAACAAACAGCACAAAGTGTTAAAAGATGAAAATGTAATAATCTCTTCTACAAGGCACAAAAAGCTACAGTTCACATTTGGAATAATTACAAATCACTTTTAAATTATAAGATAAATGTGAGAATACCAGAGGTGCAACCATTAGGCTGTTTTCAAAGTCCCTGGACGCTACAGCAAAAGCAGTAAAGTAAATAGATTTCTGTGATCATTATGACTGTATCATATGGATTGTGATGATGTTATTGTAGTCCTCATTTTTTTCTCCGCCTGAGCTGTGTAATATTTTATCCAATTGAACATACAATGAAAACATGTTGCTGGAGTATTAAACTCTCTGCTCTCGTGGTTCTCAGACCTGCAGTCCTCTATCATCAGATGCTACTTACTGGACTGTAACCATGCCAGCAATTATATTTTTAAATTAATTTCCCCTAATAGTGGGTGTAGATGAAACCAAGAAAAGCACAAATCAGAGTATTGTGTGCCCTGTAGTCCTTTCTATTAGTCCAATAAAGATTGATCTGTAGGGTTAAGTGAGATTAGATGTCAAGACTGTTTCCTAGAACATTCCTGAGCAGGGTTGGGGTTACTTGCAGGCAGCTGCAAATCTGAGAGTTTCTGCAAGCCTGAAATTAAAGGCTGGGCCGACAAAGGTAGAATAAAAGTAGACGTTGGCGTCTTGTTCGTCTGTATCAAAGTGTGGCTCTGTCGAACACGCAGACAAGAGGATGAAGAGGATAGTGACAGAAATCAAAACATAAATCAACACATTGCTTAAGCTTTTAGGAATCCAAACCTTTTCACTCGGTGTCTTGATTCTTATTTTAGCATTTAAAGGACTATTTGTTTCTGTTTATGTGTGTGGATTATGTAAGGCTGATTTTACATAAGCATCAGGACAGTGCAATGGTCCCTCCACTAAATAAAGCACATAAAATACAACGAAACAATAAAAAGATGCACAAGGATTTACTGATCTGCTTGGTTTGAAGATCCTTTCAGTAAATTTAGCTCTGGTCCAGTTTATTTTGTACCTTTGAAAGGCAAGTTCAAATACATAATGAGGTGGTGATATGCAGGGATGTGAGTAGGACGTTTAACACACTGCTCCTGGTCCAGTTACTGTACTGTCGCAAATCGAATGTTTGATTTGTTTGAAATGTCATTTAGCAGTAGAATTCCGCCTTAACGTTTACGTAACAACAGACAAATGCATCATGTCGTGGTTCATCTCACGGGAATCGCACATAGTCGCATTAAAAACCCTCCAAATACGTTTCTTTTCTAGTTTCATCTCTCATTGGGTTATATTTTGAATAAATGACCTGTGCAGGACTGGGACAGAGATAAGAGTCTGCGTTTGTGTGCGCATGCGACGGAGGGACGTGCACTGAGAATCCTCGTGTGCAGAGCTTACAGGAATTCTGCCAAAACATGCAGCAACACTGCAAAGAGGTGGCTTAAAAATCAGCCCCCACCCCTGAGAAAATGACAGCAGCCTGGCATTCTGTACTGAAATGTAAAGCTCCTCACACATTTGTATCAGTCTGGAAAACGCATCAGCACGGAGAGAGATGAGTTGAAGGGGTTTCATTTCTGTAGCTCTCTTTTTTTTTTGTCTTTCTGCTGAATTTGCATGGAGCCTCATGCTGTCGCTTCAACCCCTCTGATAACAGTTTGGGCTCAAATTAATGACACCAGTGAGGCCCCTCCAGACGCCACAGAGGTTCAGTGACTCGTGTTTAAACATTCATGTGTTCCCGAAACAATTTTCTCTGTCTAATCTGAGGACGTTAGCAGCAGTGTAAATTATTCATTAGCAGGTTGTCTACCAGTGAAAGGAAGGTTGAGTGAAAGGAAGAGATCAGTCGTGATAGGCACATTAGGACACAAACATGCTGAAGGGAGGGAGAAAACAGAACCAGAACCAAAGCTACAGTCGAATCCAGAACCCAGTGACATATAAATAGTTGTTGTGTACATTGTTTGGTTTGCTTCTTGGTGTCTCCCTGTCCCTTAATCTCGGGTTTGCATGTTCCTCAGGTTGCTCTCTGGCGCTGTGGGCAATGTGCCATGTGTGGTGAGGTGACTGAAGGCTTTGCATCCACAGCACGGTGTGCTAAAGTGCTGATAAGAGCTACCTGGGCCACCCTCTGCACTCCGAGTTGACGCAGGAGGCATTTGTATCGGCTGCAGGATAAGAGGAATTATCTCCGGGCTTCCTTGTGTTCTCTCAGCTGGAGAGAAGTAGTAAAATAAAGCAGTGCCCCAAATTACAAGCATCAGATCAATGCTACATCAGTCTGTCGGGATAAAACGAAATATTCATCCGTTTTGACCTGAAGATGTGCAACAAATATTTTGCTGAGATATTTTCCACACAATCCTGTGACACTCTCTACGGGCGTTGCACTTAATTAAGTTTCTTCTTATCTCATTAATTTCCCATCAAGCCTTCCAGGCTATATGTTAAACGAGTCCTGATGGTATTTTGAAGCTTTCTTCCTTACGACTCTCCTCAGCCAGAAAATACAGACCTAGATAAATTATTTGTTTTTCAATTTATATTTAGCTTCAATGTCTTAATTCACCGGATTGATATAATCTATTCCCGATAGAGTTTCTCTTGGCACCTGTTCTCAGACAAGATGTCTCTTAAAATGAAATGTTAAAATGCAACAATATTTTTTATTGGCTTGTGCTGTGTCTTTAAAAGGAGACTTACCTGATATGGATCATAGCGTTGCCACGGTGATGTCACACCTTTATCAGTCCTAATTAAGAGGTGACAGATTTTTTAAGGTGGGATACAGTTATGCTTGTTTCATGAACCTCGTCATTGTCAACATAATCCAGGTGATATATTTCATGGCTTTGATATGATTAAATTGAGAAAATTCAAGTTTAGCTACACGCATGTTCTCTTACCGTCTGCTCAGCCACTTCCTGCACAACATTTTCAAATTACAGCCAATTAAAGGCTAATGAATGCACGAAGGAAGAAGTAGCATCAACCTCAACAGGAGTTGAAAAAAACATCTTGTGTTGTGCTATAAAATAATAAAAATAGCAAAAAGATGCTAAAGCTCCATAGAGAAGAGAAGAGAACTGCAAAGCCAAGGCAACCCCTCGTTTATTTTACACACAGATATTTGATGTATTGTTCATATAAAAGTGATTGATTAGTGCACTTTAAAAATGCCTGAAATCAATGTGGTTATTATAGTTAATGATTAATGCCACAGGCAGCGTTGCATGCAGAATAGAGGGTCTGAGAGCGGCCACAATAAGGTGTGTTCACTGTGAACACTGTGCTTTATTAAACACAGGAAGAAGAAGAAATAAAATTAAAGGTGAATGCTAATATTTGAAATAGGTGAAGCGGAAGATGGTGGAATTTCTACTTAGGTGTTTCTTGTTTTGCTGTTGGGTAGATATGCAAACCTAAATAACTGCTCCAGCTAATTAGAATGAAGTGTTGGGGTAAAATGCTGCAGCTGTGGCTTTGTGAGGGTGTTTTCTGTGTACACTTACACGCATTAGAAGATGAATGTAGTGATATCTGGTTCCTGGGTCTCTTTTTTCGCCAGTGTAACGTTAACCCAGTTTGTTTGAAGTATTCTCCTGGGTGTAGGAGGATATTTTGGGTCATCTGAATTAACTGAGAGTCCTGTATGAGCATCATTTGCTTGCATTACAATAAGCCAAGTTAACCCATGAATAATCGCCTCACTGCTTAGCTGAGGTTTAAACTACTTTCATGTCACCAATCCCTAGGTTTCAAACCATGCCAGAGGGACGCACAGTTTGCATGAAGTAATCTGATCCTAAAACTCAACAGCGCTAATTTGCACAAAGCTCGTTTCCATTTTCTGACATGTAAGGTTGATCAAGCGCTTAACGTCTTCCCGTGGCCTGACCTGCTCATAATCTCTTATGGCTGTCAGATACGGATCTGATGCAATTACCTTATGCTTCCATGCTTCAGCTTCTAGATGTTGATTGTTGAGGTTAACAGCAAAAATAATCCCCAACAACCATTTAGTGCAGGGTTCGTCTACTGTAAGTCATATGGCAAACGTGCAGCAGCACTGCACTATCCACTGGAAATACATGGCATTAAACGCCAAATAGAGATATTGAATTTCGTTTTACATCACTTTAACCAATTCCCACTAATGAAGTCATGGAACCCTGACTAAATGAAATGGAATTATTGATTAATCATCAGCAGTCATAAGGCAATTACCATGGACACATTTAATTACCAATTATTATTAGACATGCTATTGAATCTTTGGAATATCACTGCAGTTACTTATCTTTTATTCTGTACAATAATGGAACTGTACTAAATACTGTCTACAGTATGTGTATTACAGTGGCACAGTAGGAGCAGTGCAACTGCTGTGTTTTGTTTTTGTTTAGTTACCAATTAAGCTTTAAAAGTGTTTCTCCTGGGATGGTGAGGGCAGGTTTAGCTGCCGGAGGGATTTAAATATTAGCTGTGTAAATAGTGTTGCAGGCTAGCTATTAGTCCAGCAGCGGTAATGATGCGTGTGGCAACCGTGTGACTTTGCTGGATTACACTAAAGGAGTGAGTTTACACGTTGGCATGTTTTTCTATTTCGGTTTTCATTTACGCCTCAAACTAACGCATGAACACGATCAATTATCCACAAATATTGCAGCTACTTCAGTCGTAGTAGCTGTGCTGGTGCTTGTCGATGTGTCGTTCGCATACTGAATAAATGAGCTAAACATACGTGAACCGCACTTATGAATCATCACTAATGCTCATTTCAGCTAAATTTAAAAATAAACTCCTTTGTGTTTTGCACTTTCCATTTCCCTTAAAAGTGAAATGATGCTCCAACTCCTGCACACACCAAGAAAAGGTTCTGACGCAAAAGGAATAAGTCACTCAAATTATCTGAGCGGTTTCTGTACCGACAGATTTATGTCGAACATGTCGAGTCACGTTTACAAATTTTCATGACGAGAAAAACCCAGGTGATAGATTCAATTCTGTATCTTGTGTCCAAACCTAATAAGTACAATAATGCACAATTTCTGTAGCAGTACTGTTCCTCCGCTCTGCTCTCTGTGTTTCATCGGCAGCGGGGATTAAGATCAATTCAGAGAAAACCTAGAGGAAAAGGTCACAGAGCAAGTCAAGCTTGAGAAGTGGAAGGAAACAATAAAACTTTGGAACTTAGCTGCTATCATCAAAATCATAAATGGTAGAAATGACAGTGCTGTATTCAGATTCTCTCTGCTCTGTATGAACTGGGATGGATTTTTGTTCAGATCTTCACTGCTTTAAAAACGACACTGTGAAAGTTTTGCTTGTCCTCTGATTTTCTGCTGTTTCTGGGGCAGACGTTGGCTTTTAAATATCCTACTGGATGGTTTGCCATAGTAATGTGCAGCAGACACTGCACATTAGACATTAAGACAATATTTGAGGTCTGAACCTCAGTGACGCCAGCTCCTTCTGGGTAATCTCCATCCGTATACATATCTGCTCGAGTGGTGCTTGGCAGCAGCTTTGTTGCGTTGACTCAGCTGAAGTTAAGTGCTTATCTCAATTCTGAATACAAAGCTAATGAAGTAGATAGAAGGGGAAGTGGGAACACCAAAAGATTAAATTACTACATTTCACCATAAATTAACTTCTGAAAAGCAGTGAACACAAACCACAAATTGGTGAAACAATGCGTTTTGTAACTGTGGAAGTTGCATTTGTTAATTAGAATCTATTATTCAGCTAATTAGCTCATAGTACTCAAAAGTATCCAAGCATTTCTCTCCCTCAGGGTTGGACCTTTTTGTAATGGAACTGTGACAGTGTGAAGTCTCTATCATCCACGTAAAGCC
Organism: Macropodus opercularis; assembly: GCA_030770545.1. Taxonomy (NCBI): domain Eukaryota; kingdom Metazoa; phylum Chordata; class Actinopteri; order Anabantiformes; family Osphronemidae; genus Macropodus; species Macropodus opercularis. The sequence continues at coordinate 5,711,037 of CM061107.1, read as the reverse complement.
GTGGAAAACTGTGGAATATAACCTCATTATATCAAAGATCCCCCAATTCCCCGCTGGAAAACAGAGAGAGAGTTAAAACAAATCAGCTGTGAGAGAATCCATGTTTATATAATCGCACCACACCGACGCACTGCTAAAGTTGTGGTGCACGACTCCCTGTTGTTTCTAGCATGCACAAGCTTGGATGCACTCAGAAAGGTGTTTATGTTTCACTTTTGCACATTATCATCACATACTTTACGACACGGCGGCTGAATAATGTCACTACGTGCTAATTTTGTTTGCAATAGGTGAGAGAGTGTAAAATTTTAAAATAAACTGTGCAAACTGTACATTCAGCAGTCAGAGGCAAAATATATGGTGCGTGGCTGGGAGGCAGAACAGATGATGATGACCAGGCTGGCAGTCCACAGCACAGAGAGCAACACAGACGTGTCCGGCGATGAGGCAGGGAGCAGGTCTGTGAGTGGGTGGGGAAGGAAAGTTCAGGTTAATCTGGCAGATGGGTGGCAGGAGACGCATTAATGTCTGAGACGAGACGGAGACGGGAATGAAGCTCAGTTCACCACGCCATACATTTTCCTTTCCCCTCAGCGTGATGAGAACAGGAGTCATAGCAGCACTGAATGTCATCAAGCGGGGAAAACCATATTCTCTAGTCCCTAAGCAGAGGGCGCCGTCAGGGTACAGATCGGCCACGTGACAAGGTGCCGTGAGTCATTTCCAGCTCGCTGGCATTAACGAGCGGTGCCCTTTCTACTGGCAGCGCAGTGTGGGAGCAGGAAAGCTGGCTTGACAGTGTGATAAGGAGGAGGGAGTGAGAAGGCTCCCGCTGCTTTCATCAAAGACGAGTCGAGAGTGGAACGCATTCACCAGCACAGTTGTGCTCAGATAATGGCCTTGATAAGACGCACTTCTTTGTATTCTGCTTACCTGTTTAAGTGAAGTCATCATTCAAAGACTAGCGTGGTTGGATACACTCAGCAAAAATCAGTCTGTTACTGTACTACCGGTACTTTTTTTTTTCAGATTGTCTGTTGAGTTCTGGGTCTCCATTACTAAATCATCATTAGTGGAAATTCTAACGAAAACAAGCAAAGAAATTGACAATATTAGACACTTTTTTGTATAGACCTTGAAAGATATTTCCTTATGTGCTGTAACAACATAAAAAAATATATTTCGCCATAGAGTTGTGAAGTATGTGGACTCCCAAATGATACAGTCAAACTAATTTCCTATAAAACATGAGTACAGCTGCAAAGTTTTCATCTACAGCAGGAGAACGCGTGAAAGGGAAAATACAAAAGCACAAAATGAAAAGCGAAGACATCACGTTGCTCCCGTTTAGCAGACACAACAGCAGCAGCAGCTGGTGCCCAAACCACCACGGGCCTTGAATGAAGCTATCTTCACTGGGAGTTGATCAAGTTTTGATTTCACAACAAACATGTCAGTGGTTTTACTGCTCCAGACGCATTATCTGGCCGTCTTCCAGCGAGCACGTTAGCCTGCAAGGGCGTTGTAATCTGCCCCACTCTGCTCTTCAGTTTAAAGCTCTCCATCGCAAATAAACCGCCAGTTATAAACAGACGAAGTGCTTTGCCAAGAAATAGATAAAAAAATTGAAGATCTCACATTAACCAAGCAGCACACACTGCTCTTCTTGCGAATCGGTGACGGCGCCGATAAGGCGACATGTGGCTGCGCTGTGTTCCAGGTGAAGCTCTCGGTGCCGGGAACGAGGACAAACGGGCGAATCTGTGGAGATAAAACGATGGAGGTTATGCTTGATCGCTCCTCAGTGTAATCTCATCATAGCCACCGCTTCCACGTGAAGGATCTTGAGCCACCTCTTGCTAATTCAGCACATGCTCCATCCGTTATCCTGAATCCACACGTTGTCAGCCAGGGCTGCCGGCTACGCGGCAAAAACAAACTCCAATTTTTCTTAATCGTCCTGAAAAATAGTTTTTTTACTGAGGCAGTCAACATGATTCTGCAGACAGTGTTGTTATATTAATGGCAACAGAAGTGATTAGGATCCTTACATATGTACACACGCACAAAACCCACACACACCAGGAGCTTTGGGCTCCAGGCAAAGCTAATCAGCGTGTATTAAAGTAATTAGAAGCTACGGCAGCATTTCGTGTATGAGATGAATAAAAATACACTGTCCCTGTAACCTGCTGTCATTGGGAAATAACAGCTAATATTTAAAAGGCATTGAAGATTTTTCCTTTGGCATGTTTAACTTTTAGCATTTCAGCGTCTTTGTTGTATTTGTGCTCATTAATGGAGCTATAGGGAGGCAGCCAAGCCACTGCTGTGAATTGTCACGTCTTGGATTGAAGATGAGAATTAAATCTATGCCAAGAATACTACAGCTGAAGATTTTCACCACTCCACAGTCTTTTTTCTACCGAATCAGAGCTAGTGATTGCTATGAGCAACAGCATGTAGTGAAAGCAGCAGGACAGATTATCTGGGACTTTAAAGCTTTTTTTTTTTTTAAGCTAAAATCGTTTTAAACATTTAAAACACTCTCTGCAACAAGGTCAAACAAATGTGGGACTAGTGAGGAGGAAAAAATGAATCATTAGGACAAACGTCCCCCATGTGGCAAATCTTTATGCTTGACGCTCGAATTGCAAATGTTTCTAGTGGATTTTTGTTTCTTCTTTTTGTGGGTGTCACTGGCACGTCAATCAAACGATGCATTCACTGACTCCACGTCGCAACTGCAGGTAACCAGTGAAAGCTGGTATCTTAAAAATAAAAAGCCAAGCGAAGCAGTCGGGTAAGACTGAATTCATAGCAAAGTTTTAGGCACATTTTAATGCTGCAAATATAAAATGTATGAGACAAAGAGAGAGGCAGAGTCGTGCAAATCGACAACGCTGTCAGTATCTTGCATGTGTCTTTATTTGTTGATTTCTCCGCATTTATTTCAAGGTCACGCATTAATTCGTCCATTCATACTTTTCTAATTGCGATTTTCCCATTTAGCGCGGCTAAACACAACAAGCAGCCCTAAAGCTAACAATAGGTCTCCATCCGATGCATGTTAGCGAGCAGCACAGCTGACTCGGTTGACAATGCTATCAGCGCATGTCAGCTGGCTATTGAGTTGCAAAATGTTTTTCCCTATCAGCGTGATTTGTTTAGCATGGGAAAATCTAATTAGCCACCATCATCGGGGATGGAGCCTGACTGACACTGATGCACTCCACGCTGACGGTTCCCCTCTTATAATTCACAGACTCACCCACCCTTCGTTTTCATTTCTTTTGCCCATCACTTTCATGTTCATCCTTTTAGCTGCGATTCTCAAGTGTGACACAGATAGACATACTGAATTTAACCAAAGGCTAAACGTGGAAGCTTATCCGCTGACAACTGCACACTTGCAGCTCTGCTTGGCTCACGCAGACGCAGCATTTGGGCTTATTTGGTTTGCACTTCTGGGCAGTGAAACAAGTACGAAGAGAATCATCTGCAGCGCTTTCCGGTGTTTTCTTTATGCCTTCTGCGATACTAATGAACATAAATAAATAAAGAACACAGTGGCCGCGCTGTAGCGAAAAGGTCACGTCCTTCTGTGCTCCAGCTACTTTTGCTTAGACAGGTGCTACATCTCAGCCTCTGCTGGCAATGGCTTCAAAACAGGGGGAATTGAATTAGAATTTCAATCAATATCAATTTGCAACTGTCCACAATTTAAAAAATAGTCTTTACTCACACGAAAAACTCACCAATAGGTAAATCATAAAGTATCTGTGTATTACAGAGTGCATAGTAAATATAGATTACTTTCCACACAGAAAATCTATACGCCTGACATCTGCAGTGAGACTGCGAGCTTCCGCTTCTCCAGCTCAATTCTCTTCCAATTAGCATTGCAGCTATAACTTTGCTCGGCCGCCTCGTTTCTTTCATTCCTAAATGTGAAATCCATGCCTTAAATCTTTTAGGGGGGATTTTGTTTTCTCACTGCCTAAGGACTGTATTTGTTTTGTGATCCAGCTGGAAATCCAGGCTCAGATTTTTGTTCAGTTGAAGCAGTGACCTGCTTTACAGTACAGCCTCGTAAACGCCAGCAGTTCAGCTACATGAGCGATAGTAATGCGTCTATGATCAGGTATCAGAAATAGGATATAGGAATATGCTTCGAACCTTCCTTCATCCATTATTATATACTGTCTGTCTGTCGCCACAGTTCTTGCTCCACGGCTGCAGCCATCAATCATTTGACAGCGTTTTCCTGTTCACCGTCATTATTGTTTAGATAGCGTTATATGTGCAACTATAGTTTCTTGGTCTGTCTCCTTCACTCAGGCCCATTTGATGTATAATCGGAAGTCTTTGCCATAAGATTCAGCCCGTATTAGTCTGTGAGATGTTCAATAGGAGGAATTATGAAAACACCCAGAACAGTATGAGCTGAATGACCGATTCTGAACGGAGCTAGATGTCGTTCATTGTGTATGTAGTGTAACATGTACCGGCATCTTCCTGCAAGCGAGCAAAAGAAACATAAACAGACCACGTATTGAAGGCTGCCTGGCTGAGGCCGTCAGATTGATCACAATGGGAGCAATCTCCTTCTCCCTCCAGACGCTTGTTTGGGTTCTGTGAGAGAGCAACGGAAGCTTCTGCAGCCTCCTCTATCAGCCCACACTTCTCCAAACCTCTCACGCTTGCAGGAGTAAACATGCAACGTTCGACGCGCAGGAGGCACAAGAGCTGTGTGCAGCCAGTCACTCTGGGATGTGCACGCTCTGCTGTAGCACGCCCACAGACACACACACACACACCTTATTACATTGTGCTTCAGTGTGAGAGTAGTTATAGAGGACCATAATCCATCTTTTACAGCTGATACTGTAGCTGAGCCAGAGGGTTTGGCTTCAAGACAGTTCATCTGCAGACAAAGCTCTGCCTCGCCTGTGTTTTACACTGTGTTGGTTTGTTTGGGTATTTTGTAATTTTTTGTGTGTTTGTGCGTGCGTGCGTGTGCATTTGTGAGTGTCTGTCCTTAGCAGTCCATTAGCATTTGCGATGATTTGAACTCAATCACGCTGAATGTAGCAGACAGGATTAAGGTTGTAGAGGCAGATGTCAGCAGCATCCAGAACGTTGTGCACAAAAGGCAGCAGTGTCCCCGTTCTTCGCAGAAAACAATTTTCAAAAAGGCTAAAAAAAAACCTGTGGGTGGGATTGATGTGGGAAATAAAAGAACCAGCAGCTCAGCTTTTGGCAGACACAAAGTTAACCCAACTTGACCTCCGTGATGAGCTCTTGATATGAATACAGATCAACACCTGGAGCCACGTGGTGCTGCGGCTTTTTGCACTGCGTTATGCATCACAGAGCAGAATAATCCCCAGACGCATAAAAACCAGATCCAGATTTGTACAATGTAGGGCAAGACGAGAAGCAGGCAAATGTGCATGACTGATATGATTGATGTTTTGTGTGTAAAACCACACTATGTACGTGATCGCTGTGTTAAATAATACTAGTGTCAGTGTCTTTCACCAATTTGTGGGGTGAAAATCACTGAGCGTGAAGCACTGAGGGCCAGTCGTCATGGTCAGGTTTTTATGACATGACAGTGGAAACCCTGTAAACGAATGTAAGTCTTGTGTGTATCATCAACCACTTCAAATATAACCTGTCTAAGAGATGGAGCAGGGCCACTAACGTGGATTCATTTGCTGATTACTTCCATCCACTCTCGATTGCTCTTTAATACCTGCTACAGTTTCTCAGATTCTAAGTAGTTGCCCTCAAATGTTGCGTGTGAAACCCAAAGATACTTACTGTAATTTTCCAGCCAACGCTCCACAGGTTTAGTGAAAGATGGATAAAATAGGCGCGCTACTGACAGGCTCATAAAAAGAAAACATAAACCCCAAGGTGAGACGCTGGAGGTTGATGTTTTTGCTCCAGAGGAAACGGATAATGACAGTGTTTCAAGAAATGTTGATACTCTGTGTCAAGTGTTAGTCGAGTGTAATGTAAAAAATAGAAAAGATCTCTTTCCCACCCCACAGTCTCTCATCCTATAATCACAGTATAATCATGCTTTAATGGCACTGCCTTCTCTTTTTAGACTAAATTGCTAGTCTACAGCAAAACATCCCTCTCAACCTATGATATTCAAGAGATGTCTACATTTAATGCAGCGCTTATTTACAAACTGAATCACTCATATAGATAAAGGTCACTTCTTCTCAGCTATCTGTCTACAGTAAGATTATTCTTCTTATTAAGAAAGAAATAAAAAAAAGAAGAAAGAAAATGCCAGTAAGTGGAGACGAAAAGCTTGATGGTATCAAAGAAATGAGCACAAATATCATTTCTTCCATATGACGTGAGTTATCTGCATCACTCTGAAAGGATGCCCGTTACAATGAAAGCCCTTTAAAGAGTGCGTTGACTCAGGACCGAGGTGTTAGTGTTCATACATCACATTGTCACCTTCCCATTACCAGAAGCAGAGCACTCTCACTCACTCCTGTTGTTCAGTCCTAAAGAATGACCAGAAAATGTGACCTTAATTGCTGCAAAGTAATGACTTATTATTTTTGTGCGCTGTCAAGGATCCAGCAGAACACGGTTGAATTTAATAACAATTTCACTGGCACCAGTCCTAAAAGGGCATGCAAATGATTTCAAAGATGATACGCTTTCACACACCCCGTTGACAAGCAGGGACGCTGGTGGCCTTATTCCTCTCGCTTGTCATTTTTCTTTATTACTGTTTAATAATCACATTATGTCCTCTGGAGGTACAGCTCAAACACTGCTAAATTTCGAATGTGCTGCATCACAGCAGAGGCAGCCGGCAGTCTGCGTTGCGGTTGCCTGGCTCTGGCGGTTGCCTGCAGAAGGAGAAGTATAATGAATAATAAAAGTCACAGAAATGTCTCCGGTGGTTCCGCAAGATATTGTTTTGATGGCTTTTATGACCTCTTTGGTTTCTTTAAAGAAAGTGAGGATCTTAGAATACTCATGCAGTTTGAAATCCCGCGGTGCCCAACCAACACATACAGTTAACGTCGGCTGTGTCGGCGGCGGTTTAGTGACCAACCAGGTCAAAGTCATCATTGAATGAACGCACACAAGCGGAACTGCAGCAGTAATTGCTTTAGCTGCATTTAAAACAGATATTAAAAGGTAAATTCAGTTTTCAATGTGAGCTTGGACGCCGTTGCTCATCAATACGCCGTGACAAACGAAGCACAGGGAGAAACGCCACGTGCTGCTCAGAGGATCGTCTCCAAACGTCCGACAAAGCGAGGGCTGAACAGAATATTTTAATAAATAACGCTGAACAAGTTTTCCCACCAGATGAACCATGTGTGTGCTGTTGTTGGAGCGCGTCATATTTACACAGACAGTAGGAAAACAGAAGCCAGGAAGAAAAATGTCTTTTGTTCAAACAACAGAGATAATGTTTGTTTTGCTTTAGTCAGGTATGAAAATAAATTAAGCAGGTTTTAGTAAACCAAAATAATAAATTACCAAATGTGGGAAGGCAAAGTATTAAAATGTGCAAGTACAAGGTCACGTGCAGAGGTGAATACTACACAGTGCCGAAGTGCAAATCTTATGAATATTTAACCTACATGGACTGCTGGTAAAATTCATCCCAATTCTTCAAAAAGCCTATCTTGAAGTATTATTCTCTTCAACAAACAGAAAAGCTTTTTTTTTTCCTGGGCGAGACGCGGTGCACACACGCACACATGCACATTTACGTACACATCCAGAAGCTAAAGCAAAAAAGAAATCTGTGAAGATGAAGAGAAATACATCCCCTCCAGCAGCACCCCCACTCTCTCTCTCTGTGTCCGTCTCCCGTCACCCCTCTGTTATCTCTAGTCCTTTGAAACAGCACCTGTTACAGACTCGCAGCTTGGGAGCTCTGTCATGATGTAGTGCGCACTCCTGCACGATCCAGCTTCCAGTGTCACACTCAGCCCCGCTGATGTGCAAGGCAAACACGCGGGGACATCTTCATCCTCCAGGAGCTTAATGACTTCTTGGAGCACTGTAGATAGAGCACACCATGCAGTGTGTTGCTCTTTATGTCCCGCGTCCATTGAAATATTTTATTTTGCTAGTTAGTCGGATGACATTTGATAGCGGCATTGTGTAAGCATGTGTTTATCTTGATGAATGAAATGTCAACGGTAGCTTTGTTTAGTGTCTTTGCTGATGGAAATGTAATGATGCCTGCAGGAAAATGGGGACAATGCAACAACAACTACCAGAGTAGTGCATCACGTATCCAGAATAAGATCTAAACGTAGTAAAACTTGAGGACGGGATAACCTCACTTAACTAAATCCACTGTGTATTTACTATGAGAGCAAAGTGGTTCATTAATCAGATCTCTAATGACGCTCTAATTAACCGCATGCATGTCTGCATGAACAATATCTGAGACTACAGTTTGACTGGCAGACTAAATTATAATCACAGGCTGCTGGAGCTTTAAATCATACATCATAATTGTCATATCTTTAGAAAATAAAATACCCGGCTTTGTCCTTTGTTTTCGTGAATACAATTAAGTCTTAAGTTGCAGTTAAGACTGCATTCATTTAACTGCTACTCTGCGTGCTTAGGAGCCGCCACGTTCCATGTTGCTCTGCTGTTCTTCACCGGCAGCCATGCTTCCAGCCTTGCCCTTGCTTAGCGTGAAACTTCCTCAGAAAGACGCGTCCTGGCAGCTGCATATCACTCCTGCATGTAAACAGCTAACACGTAGTAATGGACATCCATCAAATTCACCCGAGGTATAAATCTAGTCCACCTGCCTTCCCCGCTGCACTGCTGCAGGAGACGATAGGAATATGTATGGCTGACGTGATAAAGGAAGAAGACTGTTTTTATTGGAGGTGTTTGGCCTTGTATTGTGTGTTTTTTCACCCACAGAACAATCTGGGAGGACTGCAGCCAACTCATAGCCTATTCTTCCCTCGTAGGCCATCAATAACAATGAGAGAAGTGTCAGCCACTGATTAGGCTTTGATATTGAGAATGAAGCAGGGATGTCTGTGTGCATGCACATGCCACTGTGTGTGTGTGTGTGTGAGATGGAGGTGATATGTTTATGTGTGTTTCTTATTATAAAAGCAATGAGTTGAGGAGAAGTCAGGTTTTTATTTCAGCTAATAAAAAAAAAAAATTGCCCCTTTCCCAAGAAACTGCAGCTTAAATCAGCAGAGTGGATCCTTCTGGGCTGTATTTATACGCTTGGTAAAAATGTGGAGTAGCAGATGCTACAGTATTTTTCAAAAATGGCCATTAAAATTAAAATATATATTATTTGGCAGACTGTAGGTCAGTGTAACTCAATTGACCCGTTGGTGCGCCACATGTGGCAGTGATTCAAAAGCCTCGGTGCAGTGTGATAAATGTGTCTATTGAGTGTGGCAAAACCCCCGCTGCCAAATAATGATTGCCTTTGATAGTGAAACTGGAGAAAGTCGATTCCAAGACATCAGGTAATTAAGGGAAAATGGTTTAGGTCCAACATTATTGGTGTTTCTGTTAACTTTCCAATCATCGTGCATAGATTAGATCAAGTGCCAAGTTTTAGCAGGATGTAGTGTCTGTTCCTCTTAAGCTTTTGCCAGCATGAAATCATTATTTCATATAACCTCCATGTATATGTGCATATTCAACTGGAGCCTGTGACTGTGTAAGTGCTTTCTTTTGAGAGCCATAAACATAACATCAGAGCCTAAATCGTGCTAATTGTTCCAACCACTGGTGGAACACATTTAAATGTTTTTGCACAAGTGGTGTCAAGTGTAAAGGATTTGCCAGAACACACGCAAGACGTGCATTTACCGTTCACCCTGTATGTTTCTGAATCTACAGCAAAGGGGCAAAGACAAAACAGCTGTGCAATTTAATGCTGATCACATCTGAGGGACGTATCACTAGTGCAATAAACTAAATGACTTAATTAAGACTTGAGTCCCATCACCGGCTCTATTTCGTCTGCAGGCCTTACAATAAGCTACTACACATGGGTGTGGGAACGTAAAGGGGAAGTTTGGTTGCCATGGCGACGTCCCCATCCCTTCTCCCCTTCAACAAATCCCTTTTCCTCCCCTTACACTCCTCCATTTTTCTTCATGCTAATTAACAGGCAGTTTAGTTATGAGGCGGCCCGCCCCACCCCGGCGTCATCCTGCAGACTCAGAGGTGTGTTTTCTCTGTGACTGGAACATGTGTTAATAGCAGCTGGGTAGTCACAGACAGCTCTGGAGCAGTGGGGGGAAAACATGCTCAGAGTCTATAGCTGATGTTCATCCACACGGTAGCTGCAGGATATAAACATACACGAGAGGAATCTGTCATATGTGCCCCAGTCCACACACACACACACACACACACACACACACACACACACACACACACACACACACGCTGGTTTCACTTTCAGATATTCACGTTACAGTAAAAGCTCTTGTTCCCTCAGTGGAGATACTCACCCAAAACGCACTCAAAGCGAGTCATTATCTCACATTGTTTGTCATCCATTCAGGCATTTGACGCCATTTTCGCACAAACACATTTACAAAGCATTGTTTGCATCTCATTCAGCGATGGCTGAGCTTGTTTCACAGTCCTACAAAGATGGTGGGATGGAAGAGATGGAAGCACAGACAAACAGAAAGACGGTCCAGACGTAAACAGATAGGAGCAGACAGGCATCCTGCCTTTGGGTCTGTGATTCAGAATACTAACAAGGCGTCTCAGCTCACACCCAGGGAGAGAAAGAAGGTGCAGAGCGGAGCCAAGTGATCGGAGGGGAGGGACAGCATACCCTTGAAACCTGACTGGCTGCCTCGGGTGCCTCTATGAATTCAGCCGTAAATCATTGGCTGTTTGGAATAAGGTTGCGCTGGACAAAAAAGGGACAGTGCGTGTGCTTTGTACCAATTCGTGGGATGCTCAACTGCTTTTCATTGATAAAGCAGTGTAACCTTTGACGCGTATTAAAACCCGGTGTGTTTTCCGCCGTGTCTGACCACAGTCACCACAACAAAAGCTGCATTTTCAATTTCTTTGCGTTTGTCATTTGAATGTATTGAATGTTGTTTTGCATATTCCATTTGACTGTAAAATATTCAGTTTGATGTAATGGTTTCTCTCTGTGGTGATTAATAATAACTTACAAATGGATATTCTGTTTCATATTTTTCCTCAATGCATCCATTTCGCATCTATTTAATCGTGTTGACTTTTGCCAATTAAATTCCCATCATAAGCAATGAACACAGGAATTCAACTGTTGCTATTCAGTATAGAAGTTATTATATTAGTTTATGCAAATAAACTATTAAACACTGGCTCACAAATGCAGCATTCAATAGCTGGGCAACATATGAATGCTGTGGCTTCACAATAACTGTCATCTATTATAACAGAACATAATAGGATTTTGGAAACTTGCAAACAATGAGTCCTGTGTTTGGTCATCACATCCAGTGATGTTGTTTTTTTGTGTTTTTTTTTTTCAGAAAGCCAGAAAATGATCTGTATCTTGGGTAATTCGATATTATTGTAACGATATTAAATGTAGTGAGCTTTTAACCCAGTCGCAGTGTTTTGGTGTGAACATCATCACACAGTATAATCTTCAGCAAGAGTGTAAGGCCATGCAAGACTATTGTCAGCATTAAGCCGTAGTCATTTTTTAGGCTGATTAAGAGGTAAAAGTGTGGCTGTGCGTGAGACAATGAAAGCACAGTCGCCTTCTTTATCCCCTCCGTGCTCATCTGAGCAGAGAATTGCTGGGGTTTTGTGTGTTTTGGTTTGGATTTAGAGTTTAATTCGAGGGTATTTTTCACACATCAGTTGAACAGTAATGAGTGCCACCATTTAAAGGTGCAGTTAGGGAGGTTTTTACTGCCACATAACACAAAACGACTGTTCCGACGATCACGCCCTGCAGCTCCACAGAGGTAGGCGTTGAGGTTTCCAAAGCTTTTCCGAACTCGTCTCATCCTGCTGCAAATGTTTTTTTAATATCATTCGATTGTAGCGTAAAGGGCATTTTTATAGCATAAAAATTGATCAAATGATTCCAGCAAAGAAGAAGCGGCTTTATAGTAAGGTTTAGCAGCTGGTGGGTGAAGATGGCGTAGAATTTAACAACCTGGTATTTTTTAAATGCCGCGCTCAAAGGTGTTAGGTGGAAGTGGAAACGCATCCACTCTTGGATGACAGGATTGCTCTGCATCACCTCATCTGCAAGCTCATTTGTTTCTCCACGCACCATGGCAACAGCAGGTTCCTTCAGAGCAATAAAGACGGCGGACGAAAATAGGGATGCAGCCGCATTAGCACCGCCATCAGCTCTGAGCCAGCGTGAAATTAGACGATTGTGTATTCTATTTATTTATCATCAGCCGTGTAGATCCGTACTGCATACAGTACAGTGTAAACAGGAGAGATAACAAACGGCAAATATCGAACTGTGACAAACTGAGCAAATGATAAAAAAACAGACAAAACAAAGGAAAGTGACAATCTATCACAGTTTCCCTCTGATCCCAGCCTTAACCAGCAACTTGTTATATCTGCTGCTGCTCAACTTGTTTTACATGGCTCCTACCGCTGGCTGTGTGGGCTGGATTTTCCTTCAAGCGCTCGGGTCAAGCCAAGCCGAGTGAGACTGAACGGTCCACTTCTGCCTGTCACCCAGCCGTTACATTATACCGAGTGTGGAATCCGTGACAGTGGAAATGTGGGGAGCAGATTTTGACAGACGTTTGAGCGCAAATCTCCCCTCTCCCCAGTTTACCAACAAAATGTGGACTGATGGAATAGAGAAAATATGGAGAGTTCTGACAAACCGCTCACTTATGTACAAGTTGATGTTGAAGCAGACACATGAAAGCAAATCCTCCAATTGTCTCTCCTAAGCCTTGAGAGGGCAGAGGGATGGATCAGCCCACTAAATGTGCTCACAGTATGGCCACTATTGAAAATAGAAATAAAAAATGCACAAGTCTCTTTGAAAACAAAACAAAAAAAAAACGCGGTGCAGGATTGTGCCAAACGAGAGCTGAGTCCGCAGGAATGACAACACAACCTCTACATTTCTGACCTGTATTTCTCTGTGGTTATTTACAGATACTTCAACGCTGCCACACATACAGTCTTCACACGCCATTATTTCAGTGGATATATTTATGACAGCTGCTGCGGGATATGCAGTCATAACCAGTGCAGAGATGTTTATTTGATGATGAAGGCAAATATCTGGACGGTGCCAGGACGTTATTTATGTGAGCGTTCCAACTATGGCAGCTTCCCTTCCACTGTAGCTCGTCACCCGCATCACGCCAAGTACTCCCCATCCCAGTTCCCGTTCCTTCCGCTGGGACCTGGCATTCCTGTCAGTCATGCGCTATCAGCGAGGCTGCAGGCGCCGCTTAGGCCTGCCCAACTATCTTCCCCTTCTTCTCTTTCTTCTCATCCCACCCCTCTTGACAGTTTCTGTGTATCTCCCTCCGCCACCTCAGTCCTCAGTGAGCACTCCAGTTTTTTTTATTATTATTATTATTATTATTATTATTATTATTATTATTATTATCATCAACTCACTTTTCTCCATCTAGGTTTTGTGTCCTCAACTCCCCTTATCTGAAAGTCTGTTGAGCTGATAGTTCGCGCTGGACAGTACTTATTGCTTGATGTGTCTCACTTCTAATCTCCAATCTTCCTTCCTGTCTCTCTGTCTCGCAGGTGTAAGGAGGGCTACCACGGTCTACGCTGCGACCAGTTTGTGCCCAAGACAGATGCTATCCTGTCGGATCCAAGTACGTTCTCTTTGGTCGTTTTTATCCAACAGTACTGCAGCATGAAGACAAATTCATTCAAGTACGGTTTATATGCCATGGTGCAAATCTCTGGCAGCACTGTATGTGTCCACACGATAAATATGAACCAACTGATGCGTCTGATTGTTTAGTGCTAATACTGCACAGGAAAAACGTCTTAGAGCAATTGTCCCTGCTTTACTGTAAGTTAAGCAGGTGGTTATAATGTACATAAAATAATACAGTAGTGTTATTGATGAGCAATCATTAAAGCAATAAATAATATTATTACTTGTTAACCACAGCCACAAAGTGAATTATGAGAGTCTCTTGATACAGTAGGTATAAGACTTAGCCCCATTTGTATGTTTTATTATGGTCTTTAATAATAATTTGCTTTAGTTCGGCTAGAAGAGCGTCTTCAGTTTCCCACTGGGCGTCTGAATTCCCTCGACAGCTCTAGATAAACTAAAACAGTGCCTTTACAAATTCAAGCTGTGTTATGGATGTGACTTGGCCGCTCTCCACCAAGAGTCAGAGGAACCTCTTAACTCTTCTCGCCCTGTGGTTGATGCCACCAGACCCACTGACAGTCCATTACTGTGGTCACAAGCCAGTGTCGCAACGCATGTTCCACAGACCCTCATGAGACTCTTCTCAAGGGGATTTGCTTTATCTACTGCAAGCAGATATCAATTTTCCCGTGTGTCCATATCAGAAGGACTTTGTTTTTCTTTGAGATAAGCTGGATGTTATTGTGTTTTTCTCAAAAAGTGACTGTCATTGAAAAACAACAGTTCAACACATTTCTGGTACATTTTCCTTCATGAAAATGTACGAAAGGCAAAGACAGAAATCTGTCATATATCAAAGAGGTTTTGTTTAATTTGTTATAGCCTGTGCATGTCAGTGTGTTGTCTTTTACCAAATTTAAAAATTAATTAATTGCAGTGGATGCACAATAAAAATAGTCGGTGGAAAAAAGGGCAATAAATTCCTCCGTAAATATAGCAGGACGAGAAAGACATTTAAAATAGATGAGTTTTGTCAGAAGATGAAACACAATCTACCTTCCAGAGGACGAAACTGTGTTTCAGGGACGTGCATGTTCAACGGTGACTTGACTGTAAAGCGGCTTGATCAGCATGTGGGAGAACACGACACGTCTCAGCAGGAGTCTGAGGTGACGGCGTTGCCTCTTACCGTAAACTACAAAGCTGTGTTTGCTCATTAACTGTAAACCTTTGTTACGCGCGGTTCAGTTTACACCTATTAGCAGCATAAACAATGCCATAAAATTATCCTGTTCCTTTAAAATTTAAAAAAAACTCAGCATTTTAAATTTTAAATGACATAGTCAGTTTAAAAATACAAAATCATGCAGTAAATATAAAAATAACCAATTGCCACATGTCACAGCTGTTTTTAAATGCACATGCATGTTGCATAATTTGAATGTAAGAGACAGGAATGTTACTTTAACTAGACAGCAGGCATGTGCAGAATGACCATGTATGAACCTCTGTGGCCCATCTTCTCTGTGTTTGCTGTTTTATTATGTATGGGAGATGCAGCCTGCCTATGAATATCATAGTCTGCTGGAGTTGACATGTTGCCTACCATGAATATAAACAAACCTGGAACCCAAAGCAGAAATAGTAATTTATAGTTATGTCATTTTTTAAAAACAATATCGTCAAATACCAAAATAAACCTGTAAAAACCTAAATAAAGCTGTAGGAAAAGATGGCAACACAAGAATTTAGTTGGTCCTGTGCAGAGAAGCTCAGGCTGAACAATCCAACGGAGGAAGGAGGTCTGTGTTGATCTCTGTTGATACAGAGTAATCTAAAATTTACCCAGATTACCAAGGGTTTGGAGGATTATCCTGCTTTCTAAAGCCAAATCATGTAATAACATACACATACATGCACACACCAACGAAAACTGCAAGTGGGACAAGTGCCAGTGAAATTCAATTCATTGTGTACATGTGTACAAGACTGACTTTGTGTTTAGATGCTGACTTCAACCCGTTCGCTGACATGGAAACATTAGGGGGAACTTGACACGCTGGGACCAGAAAAATGTCATCTACCGTTTCTGCTTTTTCTTCGTCTACCACCTTTTTCTCTTTGCTGAAATCAATCTCTTGTCAGCTCACAGTCACAAATCATTCATTCCTGCTCATCCTTTGTCCTGGTATTGACTGGCCACAAAGCAGCCACTCAAATGAGAATATTTTGGATTGGGCAGCACATGGTGCCACCGTGTGATACACACATGCTTTGAGGGGCAGAAAGAAAAGCCCAGACTGTCGCCATATATCAAAAGCCTGGGGACAAAGGGAAAATGCTCCCTGCCAGGTATTCTCACTATACTGCTGTGAGCTCAGCTTTGCAAATAAAGCAGGTAGAGGGTGCTGGGGTGTTACGTATCGGTGCACAGTGGGAAAGTAACAGGGTCTTAATTGGAGGCATGGGAGTGTAGGAGCCTGCAATTTGCCTGGTTAAGAATCGAAAGAAGTGTCTTCCTTGTGAGAGAGTTTAGGGCCTGCTACTAATGATGCTCTGTTGCACCTTCGAGACTGCGGAGGTGATGTTCAGTGGGAGATTGAAGAGCTGTAAGTGGGAGCTTTTGCTTGCACCCAGCTTATTCAGGGGAAGAAGGCAAGCCTCTAATTTAAACTATTTATCTCCGGCAGATATTAGGCCTGGAGTAAGTAGCTACAGGACATACTGGGTTCAATAACGCACACGTAGACACACTGGCTCTCCAGCCCCCCGCTCACCCAGCTGAACGAGAGGATTAAGGATTTGATTCACTCCCACTATTGTCTCTCCCATCCGCCAGCTTCCTGCCTCTTAACCGGGCCAAAAGCATCTCGAATGATGCACAGGTATTCTCCAAGCTTGCTCAAGGCTCCCACAAGGCGCTGTAAATGATTCTCCAGGGTGCTCTGAGTTGCCAGTGCGAGGGATTGGAGGCCTGCTCATATTATGATTGGTGAATGTCTCCAGACAAGGCAATGCCAGAAGAAGGGATGTGTATCAGTGTTGTAATGACATCATCTGCACAGGCTGTGACAGTCAGGGCGATTTAGAGTGGCGAAGTGTTGGCTCTTGCCACGGGCAATCATGGGGAGAGGCTTGAATGGATAATACAGATCAGGCAACATCAGAAAGATGCTGCATCTTGCCAAATGTTTGTAGCACAGTGACAATCAGCATCTACTAACAGTGTCAACCACGTTTTAGTCACGCCTCTAAAAGCATCACGGAGTACTGCACTACATTAAATAGTGACATTTGGTAAATAATCCTCGAGCCTGCAGGAGATACATCTGGTAAAGATGAACGTTGTGACACCTTCTGTGCAGACAGAAGCATAAATGAATTGTTAATTGATTAATTAAATAGGGGATTTCAGACCTGCTTTCAGGCTTTTTTCTTGTTTCTCTTGTTATCACTTGTAATCGTGAAAATCCCTCCCCGCCTCATTAGGAGTCTGTCAGGCCGTCTTAGAGGAAAAGTGACAAATGTGGCTTTGTATTTAATAGGTTACTTTAACATTTGCAGGACTAAATGTTCTCTGAAATGTCATACAGTAAGTTTGCTATTTTGAATTTCATAAAATAAAGACCTGTTTCCTCAAATATCACCTCTTCAAAGAGTGAGATAATTTACTCCAGTGATAATCAATTCGTCCAAATGTTCATTTGTCTCTTGCTTTTCTGAAGCTCACTTCAGCTCTCTGGGGATTTTTTTTTTTCTACTCAAATTAAAAAAGAAGCTCTGACAGATTTTCCCATGGCACTGTCAAAATGCATCTGGGAACAGATGTTTTTTATTTAGTTTTTTTATTTCTGCATTAGCCACTTTTTCGAGACTGCCCACCATATAATCTGTCAGGGACTTGGCAAGTCGCATTCTATTTAAAACTCAGACCACCTCTGTCAGAAAAGCAATTACTAGTGAGGGTTTTCATTTTAATTTAAATGAGATTACATTACAGTGACATGAAAAGAGGGCACTGTCAGGATGGAAAGAACACGAGTGCTTCTTTTTATCCGGTTCCCCAGCTCTGGGATTGGGGGGAAAGAAGAGAGAGGGTGCATGTAAAGCTGTGTGCGTGAGAGCGAGACAAAGACGTACAGACAAGACAATAACATGCTGTGGCCCTTTGGGTGAGCACGCGTGTGAATGTGAGCGTCGCTGTGGCGCTTCTTAAAGAATATTCTAAACTGTGCTTTACAATTAGAGCAATTCCTCCAGCTCGAATCAGTATAAAAGGCCTCTGCGAAGAAACGTCAGCGACATAAAGCGACATGATAAGTCATTTTCAACTTTTATTTTCGTGATCCCGCCTCTAATCCTCTCCCAACCCTCATATCTTTATTGTTTTCTTTCTTCATTTCCAGCCACTGCAGGCTGTGTGAATGCAGAGTGTGTCGGGGAAAAGCAGACCAAGCATTTGGGGCCTGGCTGGCTCATTACCTTGTGCACAAGGGAGAGTCATGTCAGAGAAAGCCGTCAAACTAACTTTATGGTCTAGTTGCAGCGTGTGGGTCTCCCTAAGGTGAATTCTGATTAAGATAGAGGTGCATCATGTAACTGCTTTATGCTTCTCTCTCTCTCTCCTCCCCCCGGCTGTGTTTATCGCATCCCTCCCTCTCGCCGTGCTACCTGCCTTCCACTGGAGCAGCGGATGAACTTGGGATCGAGTTCATGGGTAAGACAATTCCTCGCCGACTCAATCTTTCTCACGTGCAACTCCGCAACATGGCACACGCGAAACACACAATGCAGCACAACAAGGCCGCTCACCTTGTGAAATTAATGTGGACTAGTCACCATGGAAACACTGCGCTGGCGAATTAGGTGTAGTCTGAAGAACAGCACTGTTAGCGAGGAGCTGAGTAATGACGACCATGGAAATAAGGACAAGCCTGAGTAATTCATGTCTGAATGCATGTCTGTAAAGAATGAGGAACATTTTTTACTTGAAAAATAATTAATACAGGTAATAAAAAATCAAATGTTCAAACAAACAAATCATCCAGGCCTTCATATCCAGTAATCAAACACTTCTTGCCCAGAGAGAAGATGCCGTCACACACACGGCCTCTTTCTCATTTTCCCTTCCCTCTTGCCTTTTGTGCATACACGTAAAAGCCAACACCGCATGCTGTGACGTTTTCCATTAACGTGGCCTCAGACGCTGCTCCAGGGAACACGAAGGAAGGGGAAGAAGCTCTGATAGAGAAACCAGCCTCACGCTGAACGTTCCTCAGGCCAGCGATTTTAATCTGACGGATTATATTAGCTCAGAAGTGGATTGATCGATTCACAGCTGGTCAGACAGACAGATACACACGTAGGCTTTGTTGGCTCCGAGGTAAGCGCTGCGCTCGCTCGCTTCCTCATTCATGGTGTTCCATTCTGACTTCCTCCCCTGGTTTAGCAACGAACCGTTTGATAGTTGTTATATAAGTGCAATATGTGACAGCCTGAGTCTGAGACGTTCAGTCAGAATACAGCAAAGCTCTGTTTGAAGTGGGATTGAGTGCTCTAAATACGATCTTGTCTCTTGATTTCTTTTTTTTTTTTTTTTGCATTCTGTGGCCCAGCGGCTGCAGCTCTGTGCGTCTCACCGGTTTGCGCTGATGTATTTCAGGCTGAATATCCAGTTTTGTTATGGATACTTTAGCATAGTCTCCATTATACAGTAGCTTTTTCCTATTCGTGTACAGAGTGGTTGCGGTGCCATAGTTGGCCATATGGGATTGTCTTGTCCTTGCGTCAGTATGACATGGCTCATCCAGAGTAGCTGAGGGGTTTCAGTTTGTTCCCTTTCCCAACATGATCTTGCATCTAATTTCAAGAAAGCCTCGCAGGCATCGGGGATGAAAGGCCTGTAATGGTTTTATGCACAGACTGCGTGTTGGTTTTCCTCGCAGCCATTCAGCAGAGCTTTGTAGACAGCTGGTTGTTATGTTCGCATTTTTTCAACCCAATTCATGCGCGTGAAACGTCAGAGGCTCGTCTCAGGTGGGGCTCCACACGAGACGAAGATTTAGCAACGGGCGAAGACGTTTCCAGTGGATCTGAAAGACGCAACTGTTAAAGGGTCATTTCACTAATGGTAAAAGCTGGAGGGTTTACACAGGCACAGACACACCGGCCACAAATTACAGAGAGCAGCTTGAGTTCTCCCTTACAAATCAAAGGATCTGCAAGTCAGGCAGCAGTGGAGGCACCGAGGAAAAATTAAATGTACGCGTTTTTCCATCAAAATAATCTACATACAGTAGCAGAGTGTTGCTTTTCCAGCGTTGCAGCAGTGATGTGTCACAGCTGGCCACCCCTGCAGCATTTTCTCTGTTTGACAGCTACTTTCACAGGAGCTGAGTGGGCAGTCTGGACTCCTGATGTGCATATATACCCACATTTTGTACCTGCAGGATGTGGTGAGATGTTAGCTTCACCCTTTGCATTACTAATGTTAAGAAGAGTTCCCTCTAATTTCAGCAAATATCTATTTGTGCAGCATGGTTGCAATGCATAGAAAATGTGATGTCAGTCTGTTTGCTTGCACTTTGGAGTAATCTTTGAGCAGAGGAGGCTCTCTAACAGCCACCATGCCCTTAAAACAAGCGCTGGAGTGAGTTGATAAACCTGGGCAGACAAGCGCGGATGAAGAAGTCCTCCCAGGACAGTTCTCTGTTGACGGCATCAAAAGCCACAGACAAGCTCTCAAAGGTCATGAACAGGTTGCGGTGGTGTTTTCTGCACTTTTCCCTGCAGTTGTCAAGGCGGTGAGATCAGACACGGAGGGATTTGCAGTTTTTGAATGACTGAGGGATGTCACTGGAAGCTGTGTTCAAGGTCACGGCATGAGAATGGGACAGAAAAGTCACGTCCACGTTGACAGGGGATATCGGCGGATTAGTCGCGCGCCAAGCTGCAGGTTTTAGACGGACAGCTTTATTATGCTCATTTTGATCACTTCAGAGACGTCTTGATAAGCCAGGGCATGCATCTCCTTCCACCCCATACGATGCACTATTCTAAGTACTGCAGCTCCACAATCCAGCTGCTCAGCCAGACGAATATCTGCTGGGATCAACTGCTACTTGTCCCAGCTGCTTGTGACCTTAAGCCTCTGTTGCTGATGTGCAGGGCTCTGACACGAAGCTCCGGGAGCATTCATTTGCTGCTAATTCCTTGTCGCCATCAGTCTCCGAACGCTGACACGCATGCAGTGGCGGCGCGGACACACAAACTCCGTGCGGCCCCTGCTGTGCAGACAGTCCGTCGATGTTGCCTGCTGGGTTTGTCTGAACGAAATGATTATCACACTTCAGTTAGCACATGTCACAGAGCCCTGCCTGTGTCTGCCATGTCCCTATCCCATGCTCAAACACTGACATATACTGACAGCTGCATTGGTTGCTGTATGCTAATGCAGATTGTGGGTGGATGTCGTACGTGTGGCTGTGTGCGTTCGTGCGTCCCGCCAGTGTGTGTTGGGTTATGTTAATTCATGATGCATTTCTGTCTCACCGCTCAATCACAGCCTCAGTCCACATCCTTTGTGGCACAGTGGAAATTCAACGGCCTGAACTGTATTCTCTCCTCCGCAGAGAGCGGTGACACCTACCAGAGGCAGGTGCTGTCCATCTTCAGCATCGCCTCAGGGATCTGTCTTCTTGGAGTGGCATGTATGGCTCTCTACCGCCGCAACAAGTGAGTGATGCCAGCCAGCACCACATTAGTAGAGTGTGCCCCTGGCTGTGCAGAAAGAGCACTTTACTATCATGGCATGGAGCCCAGTGAAATTCTAAGTGTGAGTCAGCTAGGGGATGTTTTAGCACGATATCAAATCTAAATTGTGTAGGATGCATTTGGGACAGATACTCATGTAAGATTTATATAAAGAGGTTTTAGCAAGCAGGTGTGTCACAAAATGCTTGACTCAAAAACAAATTTAAAAAAAACACAGGTATGGGGCTAGAGCGCAGTGGTGCGACGGGAGGGGAGGCAGCACAGAATCAAGCCGTCAAAGCCAGTAATCATCAGTAATGTTGATTGAACTGTGTTTTATTTTTATTGAAGTGGTGCAGCACGACCAGTTGTCCCTTGTTTAATTATGTGTAAGTTAAAGAGTATGGAAAGGGCAACATGTCACATTCAGGCTGACACCGATCAATTATCCATCACCTAAGTACTGTATTCTGTGCTACACAATGTAATGTAATGATAATATGTTCAGGCAGTGAATATATGCTGAATATAAGATAATTGTCCCCATTTAGTTTGTTGTTCACATTTTAGATGTTTGCTTCCTGAATTTCAGGCCACGTCTACTCAGGAAACATTAAACAAGCCTGTGCTGCAGAGAGACTTTGGCAACTATTTAAAAATGAACATTTAATGGTGAATTAACATTTAATCCAAAAGTCTTAAGCGTCAATTAATTTTTAATCCAATCAAAATTTAATCCAAAAATGAAAGAACACTTTCATATTTCATAGCGTAGCTATGGGAAACCATTTTGCTTTTCTTTTTCCTGTTTTGTTTGTATATTGGGGTTTTTGTGTTTAATGTAAAGCAGTGGAGGAGGAGAAGCAGAGCTGTGGCACAGGAACCACCTGGACGTGCTGTAACTGACCCGCGCTGAATATTTACTTCCCGGGCCCAGCTTTTGCATACATACATATTATCCGTATATAAAATCATGTTTTGGCTTTCAGTGTGTTTCACTTGGTGTGTTGGGAAATACAATATTTTTCCTGAATCATCATCACAACAGCATGTAATGGGCGTTTCACACTACACTGGCTTGATTAGATTTTCAGATGAGTACAGCATAATCTCTTAATACCGTTTCTATCAAACTTTGACGGCTCCCCACCACTGATCAAACCTTCGGTCGCACCTTAGAATAGAAGACCTGCATACAACTGCTGTTTATTTAGTCACTTTGACCTTTAAAGGTGCTGATACATTTACACGTCCTGTCATCGGGCCATGAGGAGCATCAGCGCTGTGGAGTTGTCACATTTCTGACATGCACACAAATCTATAGTGAATAGGAGGTGAAATCTTTTCATGAATAAGAGGCATTGACATTTTATAGGAAGGGCTGATCCCGAGGTTTGTTTACGCTACTGCACTGTATGTGACGTGTGTACAAGTGTGTCAGGAATAAAAGGCAACAAGTTAACAAATACTGTACAATCACATCGGTGTTTGTGTAAAGAGTGACTGGACTAAAAGCAGAATTCAGACTTTATAGAAAGGTAAGAAAAGCATTTCTGTTGTCAGTCGTGTATTGTCAAGAAACCATCTCCTTTTCTAGGTTTTCTTTTTATTGTGAATGTACCATTGCTCCCTCCCCCTCATCCTGCACCTTCTTTTCTTCCACAGGAGGCACCGAGAAAAACTCCAGGCTCATTTTTCTGATAGCCGCAGCCTGAGGGAATGCAATGTCAACGCCTCTGGCCTCATGTCTAAATCTCCCCCTAGGCTTCAGTACAGCATTCAACTCCAAAAGGTACCACTTTACAATTTCTGATGCGTTTCCTGTCAAATTATAATCATTATCATCACGGTTTTCGTCTTAGTATATGTACAGTGTTTTTTTAAAACAGTATTCATAGAATACCTGACAAGATGATGTATGATGTATGTTTTAATAATCTCTCTACTGACTAAAGCCTTTTGTTCACACCCGTACCTGACATGAGCCCGGAGTCAGTGGGGAATTACTGCTTAAAATAAATGCATTATGTGCTATATAGGAAAAATCGGCTTGTCGTGTTCACAATGACAGATTTCTGTGACAAAGTGCAGATTGGAAATTCTAATCTGTGTTGTGTCAGGGAACCTGAATTCACCATGCAAGCAAAGCAACAATGCTGTACAGTAGACAAATAGAGTTAAATGACACTAGCTAATGGCGCATGTGAGCACTGGGAAAGCCAAAAGTGTAATGTGCCCATCTGTTAACTGGCTTTTTTGAAGATGTAGATTTGGTGGGTTGGTAGTTTTCTTGCAGTGGTAGAAAACAGCCCAAAATGGACTCAGAGGTGAAAAGAAAACCAAAAGGATGTGACAACATTACTGACAGAATGTTACAGCAGGACGGTGAAGGGAAGCAGTGCAGCCAAATGAGGAAAATATGTTTTGCGTAGCTACTTACTTACAGGAATAAATCACTGAGATAAACTCCGGGTTAAGTCAGAAGAAATGGCAGGTGCAGACGTCAGAGAAAGTGGCAGACGCTGCAGCAGAGTGAAGTGACCCCGACATTCATAGCCGAGCGAGTGGAGGATGTAGATGGCACCGATAAGGCTTATGTCTCCGCTGAATCCCATGGTAATTGCAGCCTAATGCACACTTGTAAAGGTCTCATCAAAAGGACGCAATGCCCACAGTGCATTAGCACTTCCCTGAATGCACCCTCTTCCTTTGGCTTTGTCGTCATCCAGTTTATCTGCTCCTGGTTTTTTGTTTGTTTGTTTTTATTTGTGTTTACTGTCAGTGTGAGATCTTTTATTATTTCAGGACGGTTAATCCAACACTATTTTTCCTAAAATACATCTGTGCACCTGCTCCAGCTCTGTTCCTGAGCCTCGCAAGTCAGAAGAACACATAAATACATAAGTGATTACAAACACTGTGGATGGGATGGCACAGGCGCGTGTTTTCTAGGCTGTTGTGCCTGTTTTGTTAAACACGGGTGCATTTGTTATTAGCTGCTATTCCTCATTCAGGTTCAGCCTTGTTCTGTCATTTCAGTTTTCGCCAAACGTAGCCTCTACTGAGGCTTTTTAATAATTCACCAGAGTTTAGTGTCACCCATTGAAACAAACACCCCTCGAGCAAGCCCCACCCACGGAACTGCAGTTGGCACAATCTGAAAGCTGTGTGAGGGTTTCATTTCAAATTATAGCTCTGAGCGGCTGACAGCTAAGAAGTGGTAAAACATTTGATGTAAATGCCGTACGTGTAGCTGGTAAGCAGCTGTCTTATGTGAAATAAAAAAAAAACGAATTACAAGTAAGACAGAGCAGCACACGATTCAACAAGAGCACAGGCAAATCCACAACAGCTTTGTAACTCTGGTCCTCAAAGTTCCACTGACACCGAATCAGCCTCAGCACATCGGCACTCGGCTTAATGTATTTCAGTCAGATGCAGGCCCATTGTCCCGTGGCACAACAGCAGGCTATTATATTAACACCATCGCTGTGAGAATGCTGTGACAGAAATGTATGAGTGCACAGCAAAGTGAAGCCTTGCATCCAGGCACAAAGAGGTTTTCATCGCTGCACAGAAGGAGGAAGCCAGGAGGACGGCAAAGACAAAAATAAAAGACAGTAATAACACAACACAGAAACATAAGCTATAATAGAACAGTGTGAGGGAAGCTTAAGGTGGGATGTCAAAGATCACTGGCTATGAGCACCCAGGAGGGGGCTTGAGCTGAACAGACCAAGGAAAGATTAACAAGTGAAACCTATTTTTCCACAGATTTGACACAGCAACCCCAGACCACTGCTTCTCTCCACCCACTGCCTCAGCTTGCAGCCATCCAGGGAGAGGACATGTGCTGTGGGTGGTACAGTCCTACATGTTCCCTGGCTTTTCTTCAAAGTTAAAAACTTGCAGAATGGAAATGCTCTTAAGACGGAAGAACAGAGCACGGTCATGACTATGAGGGAGGATCGAAACATTCGGCGCATACTGCATAACTGCTCAGCATCAGAACGTTTTGTTGGTTGTTTTTTTTTTTGTTTTACCGTGTGCATTTGAGGCAGTTAGGTGAACTATGAGCACAGTGAGCCGGAAAAAGGCTGAATCTGCTGGGGCAGGTGCTGAGGAGAGGATGAAACCAAACCCTGGTTTGATTAATGTCTCTTGTCCCATCTCTCATAAACCAATGCACCACTTCTTTGACTTTTACTTCCTCTAGAACAGAGTACGTCAACTCATGAGAAGACCAGGGTATGTTCCCTCAGGGTGTACTGGGTAGCAGTGCAACGACTGACAAAGCACATGCTGACATCACTGTTACACAATGACTTCTGCAGCGATGCTCCCAATATGAGCCAGCTAAGAGATTACTAAACCCTTGGCACCTTTTTAAAATAGGCACCTGGGCACCTGCACTGTCTCTGTGCTGTGTGGACCTTGCAGGTCTATATCCGACTCCTGTGCACCTGCTCTGGCAAATGTAGGATCTGTAGATATTTCACTGTGCGTCCCATCTGTGACTGCAGACGCCTATACGTATTTGCACATCTGAAAGCATCCCTGTGCATATGCTCCCTTCATCTGTATTTCTGAGTTCCACCCCTGCAACTAAATTTAGGTGCACAGCAACATGCTGTTATAGCATCATACGACTGTATATGTGGCTGCTCCTGTGTACGGGGAGCATGTCATCCACACATGAAGCTGTCGGAGCGAGGAAGACACTGAACCCCAAGGTGTTTAGATTAATGGATGCAGCTGCCAATTGACTCGAATGTAAATATAGATTGTAGTATGGCTGAATAAAGAGAAATGCTCATTTATTTGCTTATTATACTGTGATATTTGAATCCGTGGTAGCAAAACTGTGTCTGAGTTTACGAGAATCTCTATACCAAAATAAACAAGCACTGACTTGGAGGGACAACGAAGACAAAAACTAACTAATGTGACCTCACTGTGTGAAAGATTCAATCGCCCTCAGCTGAGTCGACTGTATAAGTACTGCATCAAGAAAGGCCAGACTAGGGCCAGTGGGCAGCGCGTTGTGTCCTGCTCTGGTGCATCCACGAGGCCGTGTCCGGTTACACTAGTCAATTTCATAATGCTGGGAGATTAGAAGACGCAGTGTCTTCTTTCTGCTACTCAGTGCTGCCAGTAATGGATCCATTTTTAAATCGTACGCCGTCAGACATCATGAGCCTTCTGTGATTGTACGACCGTTTCCATCCACGGCGGCTCCCGGTCAGCAACTGCTGCTGCACTGTAAATAAACAGGCGTTGTAATCAGCGAGCTGGCTGCCCACCCACCTTATCAAGTCTTCACGTTAAGTGACTGAAATATGTTTAGACTGAGGTTCGTTTGCACAGAGGTACGACGTTGGACTCTGTCTCAGCTGAAAAGCAGACGGCACAATGCCACCAGGGAATAAAAGGGGGAAGGCTAGTTTTACAGCAAAGGCTGCGTCACATTAAAGCTTCTGTAGGTGTTGCCGTGATTAATACAGGCCAGCTCAGCTTGAACATTAATAATGTTGTCAGCAGTTACAAACTCTATGCTAATATGCACTTCAGCACTTAACTCACAATCCACTGATTAATATTATTACATCAGGTGGAGCCAAAATGGTGTTTGCTGTAAGTACTGACCGCTTTGACTCACTGCTCAGTCGTAGTTGTAAACTGGGTCTGTCCTTGTTGAAGAATGGTCAAATATCCTATTACGCACAGTTCAGGACCTGTGATGTGAAGGTAATTCAAAGTGGATTAATTCTGCTCCCAGTGCATATATTGGCTTACTCCTTATTATGTAGCTGATAGTCAACATTTTAATAGATTTTTCCTTTTATTCCATCAGGCGCCTCTATTTTCGCTGTGCCTCCCCTTGAAATAAATTGCATCGCATTGTGTTTATCCGGTGCCTTCACAAGTGGCATAAAACAAAGCAAAGGATAGAGATAGGAGAGAACACATCAAATGGGTTACGCCGAGCAGGTCTGCCATTGTCTGCCACCAGCTATTTATTTTATCCTTTGACACATATATCATCCTCCAGGAAAGTTTGCCATGGCAATTGTTCCAGATTCTTCACCTGCAGGGTACATGAGAGGGTGGCCGGAATGATCCTATTTAGTGAACTAGCAGTAACCGCTCCCTGTGGGAGTCAGGGGTGTACGGGAGAAAAAAGAGGCTTATCAGACATGAGAACCAGCTCTAAGTCACATGCAATTGCTTTAATGACGTGCAATCAGGCAGCGAGCGAGGGCAGCACAGGAAGTACCGGAGCTGGAATAACAGAATTATCTCACGACTTTGTGTTTCAAAGGGGAGTTTTTGGGGCATCTGCGGTCGCTGTGCCAGAGCTGTGTCTGGGGCCTGTTGTAAGATAATGCTGTTAATTTTGATAAGAATAGAGGGAAAGAATTGAAGGGGGGGGGGGGGGGGGGGGTTCTTTAGGAAACCATTAATGTAATCTTGTGTGGGATTAATTCTTGAGTGCAGCGGGAGTGCTGTGAGGAACAGTGTGGAGTTTATTCACAAAGCTCCCCTCCTAATCTGCAGTGTAAAATGTAAAGTGTAATTAAAGACACTCTGCCTGACTAAGGGGGGATATATCAGCGAGAGAACATCCTCAGCCTGACTGGGGACTAAAGCCTCACTGGGGACCTGCTGCTAAGCCACATACAGTATCGCCAGCATTATGTGTTACACCCTGTGCCTGTGTGTGTGTTGACTTACATAATTGCTTACACCTCAGTGTGTCGTATTCACTGTGATTTTGATCATTACAACCGCAGTAAAAAAACCACTCTGAAGCCACAGCTCCCATGTTTTACCAGCTCTCTTCCTCTTTTCTGCAGAGCGGCACTTCTCATGGATCATCTGCTAAGGGTGGAAGTGTGGCAGCAAGCACATCAACAGTCGCCCCTCCTATTCTCAGCAGAGCGCTGTCTAAAGGAAAACGCTTCAGGTGAAAATGTGACATCCTCTTATTGCCTGCATCCAGATGCAGATGCAGCCAAGTGAGGAAATGTAATTATCCTGCAGTAATGTAGAAGACTTAAAGCTCTAAATAATAAACAGATCATCTGTAGAAGTGTTAAAAAGATTTATGGTGATTATATGTGAGAGATGTATGTTAATATATGTATATCTGGGAGGACATTTCAGCATCATAAGCCTTATGCCTGTGTGCGTATCCATACTTAGAGTCAGGCTTTTTATGGCAGGATTATTGGTTTATCTAGATTCATGCAATTGAATGGAGGGTCTCTCAAGATAGTTCATGTCTTACTTTACATGGAATGTCCAGTAAATTGTGCCGAGTGATTAAAGTCTGAGTGTACTCAGACAATGACCACTTGGGGAGAGAAGACATCCTCTAGGGGGAAGCAAATGTTATCGCGCAAGGTTAAATATTGATTCAGCTGAATTCCTTTCATACCATCCCTCAAATGACAGAAGATTCAACAAAATTAACAACATTTTGCTTGCGAAGGATCGCGGGAGCGGCCTCGCTTTGTGATCACAGCAGTTGGTATCAGACGCCTTCATTTCGAATCCTCAGAAGAACACAAGGAATGTGGCGCGTGCTGCAGGAGCCATATCTGGGTTGTTTGCAGAAAAGCTCAGTTTGCTTTGATGACATGGATGCAGGAACATTTGACAATTAATGACATTCAGTCGCAAAATGTGCAAAAACTCATTTTACAAATCTTTATTTCCCTTTGCACCTATTACACTTGTTGGCAAGTCACGAAAGGCTTTTGATTGCTGGCAAACATGCACCTTTTGCTCCATCGTATGTGTTGAGCAACACTGGAAACAACTGCAGTGAGAGCACTGCTGGCTGTGTGCACTTAAGGCCCAGTTCATTTAGCTGAAGTCTCATTATGTTGCTGTGTGCACGAGACAAGCTTTCAGCCCTACACACAACAGATGTGCAATGTACAGTAGAGGATTCTCCGTGATTAGTGGCAGCTTTATGTTTGGAGAGATGATGGAAAACCCCAGGATGCAGAAAGACTAGATGTCTGCTTGGCTATGATGACAAACCCCTCCGCGGTGAAACAGCCCCAGCTCTGTTTTAATGGACCAGTGCTGTGTGTCACAGGCCACACATGACAACATTCCCTCCCCCTAAAAAAGTTGTCATGTGTGGCTGTGGGGATGATGCCAGCGTGTCCTGGCTTTTTATTTTCCTCTGTGTCGTGCAGGTGCCTCATGGAGGGCAGCTGACAGTCAATCACCTGCTCGGCTTTTTCACAGAGTGGTAGGAGGCCGGGGAGAACTAGACTGTGATGGATGATGTTGAGATGCTTTCAGCTGTTGACCTGAGAAACGAGACCACAATGTGAGCCGTCCGGAGCAATGCCTGGGCTTCAGAGAAGGAGATGAGCGCGTGCCGACTGATTGGTCTGCTTGATTGCAGATGATATCTGATTTAATCTGATTTCCCTTCAACGCTTCGAAATGCCTCTGGCTCTGCTTACAGAATTGGATCAATCACCTATATTTCTCTGTCATGATTGGGTTGTGAAGGGATGGTTTTATTGTTGGATAATCAACAAGCTCAGGTTGAGTCAGTGAGTGTTGAGTCTTTCACACGCTGAGGAGGAAACATACTCAGTATCTGTTGTGAACATCCGAGGTGCCATGTGGGTGTATCCCGTCGGTTCTGTTTGTGTGGCCTGCTGATTTCGTCTCCGTCACATGTCTCCCCCTCGGCCTCCTAGTCTGCTACATGTCCTTCTCTCTCTACTATTTGCAGTAGAGGCGTAAACAGGTGCAGAGAGTGATTAAAATATGTGCTGAATTTCTTACCCATTAGCATCAGGAGGCTTTACAGTTTCGGTGAATTCATGAGATAAGCCCGTGCTTTTCAGTTTTAGAGCTTTAACAATTAATAATTACAATAGCAGGGTGATTTAGTCCACGTATTTTCATTTTTCCAGCTTTCAGTTAATCCTAATTAAAAAATCAGCATGTTAATAACCAACAAAACTCTCATAATTCAGTTTTATTCATATCTACTTTTCACATCATCATGTGATACAAAGGCTAATGCTGGCTAGACTAGAGCCAACATTAGACATGCTTATTGTTCCACAGCCATGGACAATTGGAAATTATGATAGCTGAATTTCCAGTCAGCTGTTAATTAATGACCATCATCTAATGGATTATTTATTTACTATATACATTCCACAAATTTATTCAAGGACAGTCTAGAAACTTTGTACGTGTTTTTCCCATTTAGCAAATATAATCAGTCCATCGCTATATATGTTCACTGTTTTTATAAATTGTGGCTGCCTGAGGCCAAATTATTCACTGATTTGTGTTTAATGCTTCAATACAAACAAGCTTTTTACCCAGAAGCAGTAATATGTCATAAATCCTGTAGTTTTTATGGTCCTGTTTAATTAACGCAGAGAGGAAGGAGAAGCAGATCAAGTCTCCCAAGTGTCTAAAGGCTATTGAAATAAACAGAAAATAATTTATGTCTGTATGTTGTGGTCCCATGCATGCTGTCATTCATACTTACGCACCGACTGTGAAACACCGTAGTGTATTATAACTTTCATTTACATGCATTGCTTATGCTTCACTGCTGCTCGCGTGCAGGAGTCGGCTTTGAAGTCGAGGGCCTGCTGCCTGTAGAACAATTTAAAAACAGTGTAGACAGGAAGCACATTTTCTAACAGATGCAACTTTAATCATTAACAGCGGCAGAATTTTAATACATACTGTTGAAACGTGTGCGTAATTGAACCTATACAGTTCATTTCAAAATAACTGTAGCTGTGTCAGCACTGCTTTGTTTTGGGGGGGTTTTGGCGCTCGTGCCATTTATTTTTTTGTGTGTATACGAACGCCTCCCTGCACTGTGCCACTCAAAAGTACAGCATGCTTTTCATATGCAAATAAAAAAAGAAATGCCACATGTGTGAGACTGCATTCACAAATGCCAAGTGCAGCTGCAGAGCAGTGATGCTACATTAAGTCCTTCTCTGCTCTGCATGAACAAAGTTCTTTCATTTGCTAATTTGTAAACTGTATTTGCCACCAGTGATTATTACAATATTAGCATGTTTGTCACGTGTATCTGAAACCTCATCTGGTATTTCATAACCAAGGTCATTTATGCAAAGTCAAATGATTTTGGAATATGATGCCTTTTTCTCACTAAACATCAAACTGATGGATTAGTTGATCTATACCTCAGTGAACAATGTGTTTCATTCTGTATTTGTTCTCTTTCTGCTTACAGGAGCAGCTCCCTTTCGCTCAGTCCTGCCCAACAACGCAGACACACTAATTACTTCAGGACCCCACCCATAACCAGAGGGAAGCATAAAATATCAACCAGTCTTCTAGATGGACCGAGAATGGCTGGACACGTGTACAAACATTTGCAGGAAGATGAGTCAACAGACGTGGAGTCCATAAAGAGGTGAAGCAACTCTTAGTCTGTTGTTTAGTAGTTTTGTTACCGTGCGCTTGACCCTCAGAGAGGACATTCTCCAATCCGAGGTCAAGTAAGTGGTTCAGCGACACAGACACCCAGAGTGACTGGGGTTAAGTTGGAGTGGCACAAGGATAATTTTAGGAGAAATGAGTTTATGGCTGAAACGCTCTCAGTTCAGACCCGTGAACTAGCTTATGAAATCTGATCCAGGGAAATAAATGAGATCTGCTATGCCCTCATTCAACTGAGGCTGTCACAATTAATTTGGAGAACACTCTTGATCCCAAATGCGCGGCAGTATGACGGCGCTAGTGAAATCTGAGATATGTGTAAGTGTAATTCTCCCTGTATGTTTGCCACCAGGCTGCTGCAGGGTTTGATTTAGGTTAAAAGCCCAACAAAGGCGCTGGAGCTAATTACCAAATGATGCACAAGTTCACGCAAGATTTATTGAAATGTAAAAGCAGCATGGTTCACACATCAAAGACGTAAATCCTAAACTTACACTTACTCTTCATTTACAAGCAGAGCATGTTGCCATTTACAGTGACCATACGAACCCGCTCCTGAATTCTCCTCATGCTCTTCCTAATGTCGGGTGAGGACAGCGAGTTGCTCTATTTTCATGGTTATCACAAGCCAAGCACAGCTACTGGCCCTGTTCAGGACGCATTAAAAAGCAGAAAGGACATTTGGCAGAGCCACCTCTCACCAGTTCACTATCTGGGGGCCTGAAATAACTGAAACTTTTTTAAATTTCCAGAGCGATGATCCTCTCTGGCACGGGTTTCAAAGAGGTGGGCTGATGTAACAACTCTTTGTTTGTCATCAAAGAGGAAGTGCTCGTCTGGTGTGTAGAGACACTTTGACATTATTTCACAGCAGTGAAAACC
The DNA here is from genome assembly GCA_030770545.1 of Macropodus opercularis. Classification (NCBI taxonomy): domain Eukaryota; kingdom Metazoa; phylum Chordata; class Actinopteri; order Anabantiformes; family Osphronemidae; genus Macropodus; species Macropodus opercularis. The sequence continues at coordinate 5,678,045 of CM061107.1, read as the reverse complement.
TTTCTGAGCCTCCAAGATTTGTAGATTATAAATAAGATAGATTGTTGCGGAGCAGCTACCAAAGCTGGAAATGTATTTAGTCTGTTTTGCCTGAGTGGGATATTGCATAATGCAAAGTAATTCCAGTGACATTTTCTCCTCAACAAAAACCACCAAAAACATTGAATTATTTTAGGTTTTATTTACAGACGCAGACGAGTGCATCTCCACGCTGAGTAAGGCACTGCTGTTTAGCATATGACTCAGAAACAGTCTAATTTGCTGTCAGTGTGTGCAACTTGAGCGATGGCACTGTTATCAGACACATCTATCATTAAAGCAGTAGCATCCCTGGTGGATTCCGAACACTTAAAAGTGCCTAGCGATGTTCGTATTAGCATGCCAACCTGATTGAGCGTTTCACTGCCTTGTAAGATACACTGCGAGCTGCCAAACTCTTCATGTGACCTATTTCCATAATTTACATTTTTAAACAAAGCTCCATGGAGCTCAGCAGTTCTTTCAAATGGCAGTGCCGAGAGATCCTCCAGGAGCATAATACACCCCCCCACCCCCACCCCAACACACACACACACACACACACACACAAGGAAACACACTTACACAACAAACTCATAAAAAAACTAATGAGAATTCTTTATTTTCAATCACAAAATCTGTAAGCTATAGGCAATAAAACCTAACACAGCCGTCTCAGGGTGCTGATATAAGGAGGCTTCTCGTATTCTGGGGGATATGATTGCATTTTTAAAGTTAAACTATTTAGATCTCATTAGCCATTCCCTTGCAGATGCATCCGTCAAATATGGCTTTCACTGGCCTTCAGGAGGTTGAAATGACCTATTTCTCAACTTACCAGCCAAGCAACACCAAGTTACCAAGCTTACAGGCCCCCTTCCTCTAGCCTCCACCTCTCCCTTGTTGCCATGGATACACCCTCTCATCTCCAGAAATGAAAAATGGGAGTTGGAAAGAACAGTAAGAGAATGGGAGAAGGGAAGACTTGGCCTGGTGGAGAAAGGGTTAAAGCAAGCAAGCAAACAAACAAACAAACATGAGAGAACTCAGTTGTCATTTCCATTTCCTGAGAACGCATCCCTGCAACTTATTGTCAGTTCGCTATCCATTGTCAAAACATGCGTTCATCCATCGCAGATAAAAACAGAATTGAAGACAAATTTGCTATGCAGATTATTTTGAGATGTGTTTTGATCTGCAGGATTTACCTCCAGCTTGCATTCGCCCCTTCTAATGCCAAAATGGAGGAGTGGGAAAGTAATTCAGTTATTTAAACTTGGTTACGCTACAAACAGCCTCTGAAGGCTGACAATAACACAAGCAGTGCCAGGGTTATTCCAAACGTGAGTCTTCACTAACAACATTATCTCTTTTGACACTTACACAAACTTCCCCACTTGGCTCCGGATAAGTTTCTCTGCTCAGCTTTAATATTTTCCTACAGAACAAGATGCTTTTAAGGTGTTGGCAGTGTTAAGGGACACTTCTCACATTGTAAATGCATGATGCATGATAAAGCAAACACTCGTGCTGAGCTCTCACACCCACATTCACTCCAAACATCATAGCAGACATGGTGTCAAGATGTTTTCTATGACACAGTAATTAGCCCAAGTAATCTTTCTTAAATTCTGAACTTGAAATCTGAACACATGTAAAACCCTCCTTGGAGGCACTATAGATTTTTTCCACACCCTGGTCAGGGTCAGAAATCCAGCAGCTGTGTTGCTAAAGCCCTAAATCTCTGATAAGGCAGTTGTGAGAGAAGGGATTTTTCAGTTAAATATTCATGCAGTGACAATACTGGCTGCTTATGAAGAGGATTATAAATAATTACAAAAGATTATGATAGAACGTGAGTAATTATTAATAATGTTACTGGTGCAAGGTGATTTTTCTGTGGAACAGATATGAAATGGTGAAAAGCAAAAACGAGTGGCAGCTTTATCTCAGTATTCTCATAGGAAATTAAGAGTGTAGGACGTAAAGGTCACAGCATAAATGAGTGGGTTTTTTATTCTCACCCTGCCGTCTCTACTCTTTCTTGTGCCTAAAGGTGTGATTCTGCCAGCGGAAGGGTCGGCGCCCTCCTCAGCAGGAGTTCGCTTTCTCACTTTGTAGCCAGAAAAGGCTGGACCGAGGTTCCCTGCACGCGTCTGGATAAGGGACCAAACTTCCTGCCATCTTCCTTGCGCACCCGCTCCGTTCCCATCATCCCCTCAATCCAAGCATGTGACCTGGAAGCCGGGCACGTGGACGTAAGTGACCGCAACCGGGGAAGGCTTCTCAAGTGGAACACGGTGCTGGCTGGGAAAACAGGAATGTCTATTAGCAATTCTCCCTCTCTCCCGTGTGAGACGGTTGTGGTGGCGCCTGGTGCTATGCCCAGCAGTGTTAGCCCTCCTGCCATCAGCCCCACTCCGCTGGGAGCAGAGAAGAATCCCGGCTCCACACAGTCGCCTTGCTCCATTGAAATCACAGTGGAACTCGTGCAAGAATTAAAACAGAAAAACCTTCCTGGCGCGGTGAAAACGCCTGGGTCTCAGAGCAAGATCCAACGCGGTGGCGCAAACGCTCTGGAGACTGGGACAGTGCAGGAGTCAGAAGGGGTTCTGCACACAGGCAGCGGTTCCAGAGGTTTGAAGGCACCAGGCCAAAGAGAAGCCCCGGGACAGTGCCAAGGTCGGCCACCCCTCGAGTACGTAGGCACAAAGCGCTCCTCGGCCACCAAAGAACCCAGCTGCAGAGGAACTGCCATCGCTTACGCCAAGCCGACTGCAAGCTGATTGGATTAACTCTGTAAAGCTTCAAAGACACTGTTTCCAATAACTGTATACCTTTGCTGGTGGCACAGAATGGTTCACAGCCGGGACCATCTGTGTGGCCACATGGACCAATAACAGATTGCCGGCGGATTTTGACAGATCACGAACAGGTTGAACTGCAGAGGGGAAAAAATATTGACACAACAAAAGACATCGAACTATAAAGAAAAACAAACACACATCGTGGATACATGTGACTCGGTACGGAAGACGAGACTGTGACTCGAGTGGGAGCTTGACTTTAAACAGTGTATGGAAAAAAATGACACTATTTAAATGGAGCTTCTACTTCTAGAAACCAAAATAGTGTGTCATATCTATGTTGTTTCTCTATTGTAAAGAAATGAAATTATATATGTCATATAATATATGTCATATAGACGTATATATATTTGACATAAAATTGTGACAAAATAAAGACTACGATAACAGTGTTAATTAAGATGTTGTCACCTGGATCCATTGTCGTGGGAATGTTTAAGTCCTACAAAATAATTAGCTAATACTGTTTTCATATATTATGAAATATTCCAATGTTTGGACAAAGGTCTTTTAAGTGATCTCTTGATACCTAAGATGACCACAGCATTCAATTCTTTTTCAGAGTGTACTTGACTGATGCACCCCGATGCTAAAATGACATATAGCCTAATATTTGTTTTATTATGTCTGAGCTTTAGGTGTGTGTGCTAGCAGGGGTCCAGTGGACTTATTGATTGCAAAGGGAAGAGGACTGCACTTCCCTGAATTGATCTTATTTCCTTTATTCTCGAGTTTCAGAAAAGCTACTACAATCATCCATGTATTAAATACACTGATGGAAAATGAGATGAGAATAATGGTCGCTGACATAGCGTACGCGGAAAAAGCGCAGAATTGGATCACATTCATTCATGGGCGTTAGAAGGTATCCATTGGATACAAACACAAAAGCAGATCCACTTCACAGTTTTGAATTGCAACAATGGTCGTGAGGGTTTGTGCCTGGAAACGAAGCACGGCAGCACACGGCGCAGGCCAGGCACGGTTCTTTATGTGCCTCATCACGTCACGTTCGTTATCTACAGTAAGCTCTCTTTCAGGTGTGCAATGACTGCTGGCGAGGTAAGTTGTCCAAGGTAAGGACCCACAAATGGGGGCATTACTGAGATTTCTTCATCACTGCTCTGCTGAATAAAACTCTCCTGAGTGTATAGGAAGGTTTTTATGTAGATTAAAATGAACTTCATTGATCCCTGAGGGGAAATTCAACCACGGCAGCTGTGAAGGAAAGATAAAATTACCATAAATACAAAACATTTAGGCTTCTAAAAACACACTGTACGGTGACGGTCGGCTAGACGCTTCACCGAATGTTCCGTGCGTACAGATTCCTGTTTTGCATCAATCGCGCAGAGCACAAAGCGAAGGTGCGCAAACGGAGAATTAGAATCAGAGATCTGAACGCATTCATTGAGCTCATTTGAAACAGGGACTAAATATGAACAAATGCTTCAGCACTGAACTGCACAGCGTCAAAAAAGAAAAAGTGCAAATTTAAATAGTTATTATGTCAAGCAACAAACTATTTAACAGCTTTCCTTTTTTCCTGCTAATGCTAAAAACAATCCAACAGCTGGGATCACAAAAACTCCTTTTGCCTTAACTCTGGGCACCATTAAAAAGCCTGAAGACCTTCCGATGAATTAATACTGACTGTGTAGGTCAGCTTTAGCAAAATATATCAAATATCAAATCTCCGACTAGAAATCATGACACTACAATCAGCTGCTGTCAGAGAGGTCCCCTCTCTGTGTGGCGCTAATGAGAGGCCATGTGGATAAAAAGGAAGGGGAAAGTCTTTGATTAGAACTTGCTCTGCGCAGTAGAAACACAGTTTGAAGCAGCAGTCGATAAAGTCACTGTTTGCTGACTGGGTTGTCTTACGATGAAGTGAGTCAAGGGAGCAGAGTAGACTGGCCTAAAGTCAGACGGCTGGAACTGTAGTTATTACTCTAATTAAGACACACAGGCACTGAAATATTTGGATTTTGATGACGCGTTGCTCCACATAGTTTAACCCTTACTACTGATTCAATTAGACACTTTCCAAAAGGGAAAGTATCCTTTCAAGAACAACAGTGTTCCCAGGTGTGTTGGAGGTGGGCCTTGTAGCCACGTAATGAATGACAAATGTCTCCAACAGCCGCACACGTACAGTATACACACCGGCCTCCCTCGCTCAGTGTGAGAGGAATATTAATGTGCCAGAGGTGCAGAGGGACAGTGAGGTTCCCCACCAGATGGCAGGGAGATTATGAGGACAGCAGGCCGGCATGTGTAATGCAGCAGTACCAGCGTGGACGTCTGCTAACATCTCGCACCAGCTCCCCTCCACGTGGGATATCGCTTGACAGTTCACATATCCAGCCGCCGCGTTCGTGCTAAAGTGACAGTTTGGAAATGAAACGTGATTGTAACATGTTCTCACCTCAGACGTGATTTCAGGACGTTGCTTCATCTCCTATGACGCGGCCGAGAGGTGGAATATTTATATTGTTTGGAAAACTTAATCTTATTGGTTCTAGTCACTGAAGGATGGCATCACTCTGAAACATTTAAAGTATAATGTGACGACTGAACGGCAGAGAGATTCCCCTTAGGGTGAGCTAAACTTTGATTTTAGGGCTAATTAGCCACTGTTAGCCTGTTAAAGCTCTACATTAAACAGCGAATACAGTCCGATTCGCTGCGTGACTGCTGCTTTTACCAGAAGAGGCTCTTCGTGTGCCGTGTGAGTAGTGAATAGTGCACTATGAGCGGAAGACGACCTACTTCTCATCTGTGTAACTGACAAGACCTGACATTTACCAATAATGCTTTTGACACCAGATTTTTTTCTTATTTAAATCTAATGTAGCTGTCTGGGAAATATGGCCCTGTGACATCCCATCATACTTTATAGTCAATTATCTATGCAAAGAAGACAGTGGCTCATTTTTCACTTAGAAACACAGGCAATACATCATCTCACATACAGCGTGTATAGTGTTGTGTTCATTTATTGAGAAGGATCAGTAGTTAAGATGGAGAAGACTTAGAAGTATAACATCTGGCTGTTTGTGACAACTGACTGGCTGTAACGTAATGACCAGCTCAGAGATACTGATGATGAGGATGTAAATAAAACATCCACAAACAATGCTTCCTCTCTGAGGTTGATAGTTTAAATTTCTGCATGCGGAGTAAAAAAAACACCAAGCAGCTCGTATTTTATTCATTTCCCAAGGTCTGTGGTTAAAGCGGCTTCACTCTTAATGACAGAACAAGTTGCAGGTGTGCTGTTCAGGACACAAGCGTAATTTAAAAGGGCAAAAACAAGCACTTATCACAGTATCTGAGAATGAAATATAAAACAAACAGACGCCGCTCTTTAATATCGCCATCACTGGTTGTATGATCACAGACTGTGAAAATAGATGTTGCTTTCCTCACACAGCAATGGTCTCCGCTCTGCAAAACCGCTGACGTGCAGGAGCGACAAGCTCACTAGTGCATGCTTTGATATCCTCACAGCACATCTGAACCCTGAGGGTGGTTATGATTGCTGGGGCATCCACAGGCCAAGGCCCGTTGACCCCTCGACTGGAACTCCCAAGTCAGCTTGAAAGACAGATTGTGAGCCTGACCTCTCACAGTTTTGTGGTCTCTCCTGCAATCAGGACAAGCTGTCAAGATGCACACTTCGCTTTTTATTTCATTCAGTCTAGTTCATTAACAAAACTTGAGTTTTAGGTACGTGTGCCGTGGCTTAGTTTGCGCTGCATCACAGCCCTGTAACCCACCTGCCCTGTGTTGTCCTGATTGCTCACCAGATGCTCCTAACTGCTCATCTATTTAAGGCTCTTTTCATCTACTCAGACCGTCCTATTGTGCTGCAGCAACTGGGGGCTGCTTCCGATACCCAGGCTGCAACGCATCAAACTTTTCAGTTCGCAACATATTGGTGAGTCTAGTTTAAAATTCAAAATACTTTTCCGAAATGGGGTCTGTGGCGAGAGCTTGTTGGTCCTCTCATCAGCCCAAGGTTGCACTTCTCACACATGCCTGTAATCGACTCTTTTTTGTCACATGTGCCAAATATAAACTTGAGAATAGCTTTCCTATCCGTGACTGACACCAAATCTGACAGGTTCTAGCACAGAGAAAACTATTTATGCTAACAATGCCTATTATTGTTACAAATGTCAGAGAAATTATTCAAACACTACATCTTAGTACCATTAACATGCACAGTGTGTTGCAGCACAAGACATTCTGCTGTTTAAATCAGAAATAGATTTTCTGATACGTCAGTCAGGGTTTGTTGGCGTCCTCCTCTTTCACACACATGCTTTTTGTCCCTTGCAGTTTCTGAGGCCGGCGGCAGAGGCGAAGAGGCTACAGCTCTGTTTGAGGGCAGAAGTCAGTGCATATGCAGCACATATACTAAACGGTATGTTACAGTATGTGTATTAAAATATCATTGCGATAAAGGCATAAATCCTTTGAGTGTTGTATAACTGCATGAGGCCATTAGCACATTAACTGCACTTTTGAATGAGGCTTTACTAGAGAAAACAATATCTGTGCTGAGTTCAGCAGTGATGGACAGATTTTCAAGCACTTTTATAGAAACATGGGCTGGTCTGAAAATGGGTTTTATGTGGCTGAGTGGTCAATTACACTCCTGGTGCTTAATGTAGGTCAGACAAAGGTTCAGAGAGGTCTGGAGCTGGATCAGCTCATTCACACTAAATGAAACTTGAAAAAGTAAAAAGAGGGTGTAAGTGCATGTTTCAGCCACCTGAATTACAGCGCACCAAGCCATTCAGGATCATTTAGGAGAGAGGCAGGGGAGGAAGAAGCGTTCTGTTCTTAAATCCACAAGTCAAGCAAGGTGGAACATTTTAACTTCCCTCTCTCTCTGTCCTGCCAAGTATGTGAGAAAAGGAACCTTCAGTTGGGTCAGTTGTGAAAAGCATGAATCAGACAGATCGCGCTCCGGCAGTCATCCAGATTCCTTTGGCGCGTTTAGCACTAGTGAACATGAATGGGAGCCTCACCCCCAGTGGAAGGAGCAAGCACACGGGAAGACAAACATCAAAACAAGGTGTGCTGGTCATAACAAATGGAAAAGTTCTGCTGCATCATTCCCTCAACTCCTTACTTTAGAATACTTGTACAAAGCAGGGGCTTCGAGAGCAACCTCCCACTTTCCCATGTGAAGAACTTTGTTTGTTTGTGTCCTTGTTGGCATGGGAAGTTACAGTTCATGTGTCACTGGGGTTTTTTTTTTTGTAGGCCACATCAACTGGATCCTCTCCTGGAGCCACGTGTCCTTAAATGCCTCCCCTATAAATTTACCATTGGTCGCAAAGTGCTTGGGCAAAAGCGGCATGCAAATGGAATGTGATCCCATGAGCAGGAGATGAGAAATCAGGATGTTCCTGTACCAGCTGAATATGTTGTCTTCATAAATAAAACAAGCGCCAAGCACGGACCCAGCAATGGGAACTACCTGAGCTGTTCTGGGTTTTCAGTTCGTTTTTTTTTCTCAGACTTACTAAGCTACTGCCACAGCAAATCAATCAGTCCAGGAGAGGGAGCAGGAGATGCCACTGTGCATGAACCGAGGGCAATCAGATAACCCAGATGGCTCAATGGAATACAAGCTGCAGCATCGTCTCCCATGACTCTCCAACGTTGCTGTTACATAAAGCCTCCACCCTGAGACACAGCAGCGCTCGTCACGCCATTTTGTATGTTTTATAATGTGACCTGCCCAATTCTCACAACCCCAGTCGAACAGCTGGCTTTTAAATCCATTATGCAGCCAAAGTCCCCAGAAGTGTCTGTCTCTGTCTTTTCCTTGCATGAGATAATGGAAGAGGATTCTTGGGACCCTCAGAAATCTTGATGTTTTGTTTTTTTTTATTGCGCATCAGTATTTTATTATCTGGTGTTGCTCTACTGTTTTAATATCTAACATTTGTAACTAAAAAAAACTAAAAATATGGAAGTATGCTGTAAAATTAGTCTGGCCCATCTCTTTTCTTTTACCCTCTAGTCATTTCTAACTCTGTGTTGTTCTTGTGACGTGTTGTCAGGTTGACAGCTCTTTATATTTTCCCCGTTAACTGCAACACACAGAACTGGAGTCAGAGCAGAGTCGGGTTCCTGGCTGAGTGCCAGCCATTCCTAAGCCTTGTCCGGGGTCTAATTCAAGCCGTAGCAGGTTCATCACTAGCAGGGTTAGCTGATGGACGAGAGACAACAGTTTTGTTGTGTGTTAGTTGTGTGTGCTTTTCTTCATTGTAAAACTCAAAAAGTGCTCTCTCAGCACAATGTAACACAGAGTGGGTTGGCCACTGCCCTGCTTGTTTCCCAACTACCCCTCATTGAGCCGATCAGGCGTGTTCAGTTAATCAGAAGCTGGAAGAAACCAATTGACTTTGTTTTCTCCCGTTCCACCATCATCTGAGATGGTCTCTTCAAACTGTTGATTGGCAGAATACACCTGGTCAATGTAGTGAGCTGTGGGAGCAGCAGGGGGTGTTGGAAAACAAACCGCACAGCGACTCTTGAGGACAGAAATTGCCTCTGCTGGCTGGATACAATCCGGTTCTGCGTGAGCCTAGAGCCGGGGCTGACAGACATACATTGATCTGAACATGGTGGACAGAGCAGAGACCCATTCCAGAGCTACCTTTATGACCGTAACAGCATTTCTGTCGCTGCAGGACTTTAGCAACCACCTTCATCACCACCTCCAGCAAGCCAAGCAGCTTGTAGCTGGGCGCCTCCTGCTGCTGCACAGTCAAGCTGCTGGCAAATTTCTGAGACCCATTACTGATTTTTGGATCCCGAAAAAACAGGATGGCTGGCCTCTGGTGAGCTGTGCAACCTCCTGGCTTTGAATCCAACATGTCTCATCTTCATGCTGGTGTTCACCTCCCACACCAGCATGAGAAGAGTCTTGGCAACAACATCATCAAAGTGCTCGAGTTTAAACTCCCAGAGCTGCTCTCTCAGACTGCCTTTGCTCTGCTCCACCAACATGTCTGTCGTATCCTCAACAGTCACCTTGGGTGGGATCCTGCTTCTCTGCAGAAAACTGATAAATTCTGTCAGCTGGGCTGCAGAGACCAATCATAAATGAGTGTTCAAAGAGCGCCCTGATGAGTCTGTAGATGCCTCTGCTCCCTTCTCTGAACTCCATGGACAGCTTGTTGCTCTGTGACTGTGTTAACATGTCAAAGCAATGACAAAAAATGGATTGGAAACAAGTGGTTGAAGACTGGACTCAATGTTAAACTTGCACAGATGGTGACAAATTAAAGGAAAAACCAAAACGAGCTTTTGGCCACGCGTGATCAGAACGGCTTCACTGTGCCTCGGCATTGAATCTATAAATCTTTACCCCAATGCGGGGACGGCGCCATCCTTCCAAAGCCATTGTTTGACAATGTGGTGGTGAGCGTTCTAAATTTAAGTTGGTCCAAAATCTCCCACATGTACCAAAAGTCCTCATGCAGGTTACACTACATGCACTCGCCCACTCTACTGATAAATATCCCTGTAGGTCTAAGGGTCTTTCTCCGTTACTGGTTGAGGCTCTTTTGTTTTCTGTGGCAAAGCTGTTTCCCTCTTGAATTACTAAAGTTTGACTCTGCAATCGTAATGCTTTTTTCTATGGTGCGGGCATAAAGTAATTTTGATTCTACCAAAGTAAAATATCTGATTACATCTTCCACCGTTTTCCTTCATATTTTAATAATTATCGCCATAAGTTTAGCTTTGTCATTGGCCTTTTATTGCAGATAAAGTTGCACATTTCTCAAGATGTTTTTGACATGACTCTGTATAAAATTAAGATAACGAGCGATTGTTAGGCACCAAAGCCCTTCATGAACTAAGATATGAATGTCAGACACAGTTAGACTCAAAATATGCTACAGCCAAAAAAGAAGCTTTCATGAGGCACAGAAGAAAGTTTCCTCACCTCATATAATCACAAATAGACCAACTTGGCCTAATAATAGAACCACTGTACTAAATGTAAATTATTTGTATCATTCAGTAATTAGAAAACGGGGTATGTGTTGTGTTCTGGTTAATCTGATGACGCTGCAGAAAATGCACCCTGCTAGGAGCCACACTTTATGTTGTGGATGAAGTGAATTCACAAGAGACCTTCGGCCGTCTTTGATGTAGCCCGGCTACTGGCTGAGACTTGGGATTGAATAAACAGATAACTCTGGGAGAAAAAAAACCTTCAAAGATACATTTTCTCAGAGTCAGTTGTTGAGAATTCCATCTCGAAATTCTTTTTAGTCAGTGTGGAAACACGTGACGTGGGACACACACCCCGTGTCTGCACTCTTACAATAGAGGTAAACGTACGCCTGTGAAAACTACCCCTTTGCATTTTCTTTTTCTGAATTCGTATGAGGGTGTTGATGGGCTTTACTCTGAAGACACACTCACGCCAGTAAGACAAAGTTAATACAGGACGTGGTCTTTCCATAATTGGATTTTGATCAGTTCACAAGTCTTTAAAATATATTCAAGCTTTAGAGTTGCATCAGTCCTTCCCTGTTGAGGATGAACCCAATGCATTCCGAATATTTTGGTGTCAGAATAAGTTAGTGATCGCATTTAGGATGAAGTATTTAGTATTCAGACACAAAATCCCTTTCTCAAGTATTCTGCCCAACACTGGCGGTATCCTGCTATTGCAATATCCGTAGGGGTTGTTGACAAACATGAAAGCGAGCAGCATGCGTCTATTTTCCAGAGGAAACTCAATTCCTGTCCTGCAGTGATACAGATGAGAAGGGCATCAAAGCATTTGTGGTATGCAAAATGACTGCAAATGCAATATTTCACTTACTGTAGGTAGCGTGGTTAATCCTGATTCAGAGCCTGAAAGATACTGAGGGAGTTGAAGGGACTGTGTCAGCTGACGGCAAGTAGCCACACCCGACACATCTGTCTGTGATGAAGGGACGGACAATTAAAACGCTTTCACGCTTGCGTTGAACAGAGGCAGTCGTGAATGTTAATAATGCCGCTAATAATGACAGACGTTGCTTATAAATGAAATTGGCACAAACAGCTTTTACTGTATTTATAGTCTTTTGCACTTAATGGGTACAGGGGAAAGGGCCACGCGACGTCCCCCTCATAAAACGTGTGACCTTGCTTTATCCCCCATGCATGGATTGCATTTGGGATATCAGCAAAGGCACATGGTGGATGAAAAAAGAAAAGCTAGACAGCTCGCGAGTCAGGTTTGTTATCAGCACTTCTCTCAATGCAGACAGTCAACAAAAATAAAGCCAATTTAGTATGTAAATTGCAGGCTGTGTGATTTAGAGTAGCTGCAATCTTCTATGCACATCTGAAATCAAGTTAATTGATACATAATGTAGACTGAGCTATGATCAAAGGGAGGGACAAAAATAGAGCTCACATGTATGATGACACCATGAATAATAAATTCTCAGAGCAGTACTCGGCGTCAGTAGCTGCACTGAAGGACATGCGTGGTATTCTGATCAGGTCTGGGAAAAAACACAGCCCATGCTGGCGTGTCTCCAGAGCTAAGCTTCCAATTCACTTGTCTAAAGAGTAATATGAACCGGTCCTAAATAGAAGTGTCTGCATTGCACATGTCGTTCATTCTCTGTAGGTCTGCTTATTTGAAAAGCCTTTGGATGTAGAGGTGCAGACACAGAGGTCACCATAGCAACGATGGCAACAACTAGGTAGGGAAAGTCGGGCACCAATTTATTTACACTACTGGAAAATGTAATCCTTAATGGTAAAAAAATATACTAATGCTAATAATAATACACATGAAAAGCTACTAATGTCAGAATTTATTTGTTTGTCAAATTTTAACATTGAGTCAAACACGACTTGCATGATTTAGTCATGTGCGCAGAGACTTGCAGACAGGGGACCAGGAGATTTGACTAAGCCACAGGAGGAATTTCCATGTGACAGGGACGTTTAGCAGCGGTGACAAGGAAGTATTCCGCCGTTACTCCTGGTTGCCGCGCAGCGACTGTGGGAGAATTCCCATTAGTCTCTAGTTGAGTGTGATCGACCATGTTACATTATCAAATCAACGATCAACGAAGTCACAGAAGAAGATTTCATATCTGAAGCCTGGTGTCTAATAAAAGACCAGGCATGCGTTTTAAAATGGGTTTTAATTCACACACCTTCACAACAGGGTTAATGAAAGAATAAAAACTACTGAAGAGCATTTAGAGGTAAAGCTGGCAGCATGACCTGTGGGGTATTTAGGCTGAAGTCCCTTTCCGGTGTCAGGTGTTGATATGCCCTTGTCACATTAAGTGGCTTAACATTCTTCCCCACCCCCACAGCAGATGCAGTGTGTTTTTAATGACATTGTCTGCTTCCTGTCAAGTCAGCTGGGGGCTGATATGAGGAAAGTCACCTGTGGAAGGACACTGGGAAAAAACATGTCTTGAAGGGCAGCACAAGAGCTCTGCTGGGTTCTGGCTTCTGGCTTCGGTGCGAGTGCTACATTTGCTATACAGGCGCTTAAGCACGGTGCACTGAACACGCACTTATCCATAAAATATAGGCTTTTATAACTGGTGTGGTTTCTCTATAATGTTTGCTCAGAGTTCTTTTAAATGGGCTCATAGGAATTATTCCACCACATGATTGAATGGTTTATGAAAACATCTAAAGGGAAATATAAAAATCATTCCATCTTAGATATGAAAAGAGAAAATGTTGAAGGTGGAAGGTACTTAACAAAAAAAAAATGGCAAAAAAAATACAAGAGCGTTTGGGATTTAATGGCGTGTGTGTGTGTGGCTGTGTGCGCAGGTGCTCGCACATAGTGACTGCTTCACGATTCAGGTGTGCTTTGCTTGCTTAAACTCCGGTCAGCTTAATCTTCAATTCAAATGAATCTGCTCCCCGCAGGCACTCGCCTCACCTCTTTCTGTCATTTCTTTTTCTCTTTAATTTTCGTCTCGCTGGTCATTTTTCACACGGAATTTTCTATAGGATTGGAAAAAGTCTGCCAAGTAGGGCAGAATCCAGTCAGGAGGGACGACGGCATGAGAGAGGAGCTGCTAGCGAGAATCCCCCTACACTAAAAAAGCTGACACGTCCGTCTCTGTTCGGAGTTCTGTGCATGCAGAGGTATTTTTTTATGTGCGGTGCGAGCATGACTGCAGGTTGTTAATTAAGGGTGATGGTGACATGGTGAGTGTTCATTACTGTGGAGTTAAGAACGGTTCTTAATTAACAGGTAAACAGAGCCTTAAACGAGTTTCCTCTGTGGATTTGTCCCTTTCCGATCAGCAGTGGATTGTAGAGTAGAGTTGTGCATAATCAGCATATAGTGAGACTCATGTTCGGGAAGGGAACAGTCAGAATGTTAGTGTCATCATAAGTCTTCACGCTCTGTGCAGTCCTGGCTCGCTCCTGTTACCATAAGTAGTAAGTCAACTCTGGAGCAGGTATCACATGAGGGTTTGAAAGCATCAGTCAGATTCTTGTGATCCATCTGTGCTTGACCGTCCTCCTGTGTTCCTCCCGCTGCAGTTTCCACCAAGGCTGGAATGAGACTTATTAACGAGTTTGCTGAACGGATTCTGGTCCATAAATGTAAGAGAACAAAAAACCAAGAATTGCTGTTAGATGCAGTAGTTCATGTTGTGAGGTTATTTCTGTCTTGACAAGGTTGTACAGCTCAACACAGTGGAACAGAAAAGTCACAGTGAAAATAAGGCTTTTGGTGACATGAGCGCAGACCCTGCAGGAGAATAAGAACAATGAGACAAGCCTTACCTGGCTCAGGATTTAATACTGCATTTACCTGGATCAGAAATAACACTGGCACATTATGTAGATAGGCACAATTTAACAGCATGTTCCTTGGGAAATGTAAAATTTTCAAGTCCTCTCCTGTCAAATAACGTCTTAACCAGTCTCTTCACCTTTTTTAGTGTTTCACTTGTCAGACTTTTTTTTTATAGGGATAGTTGTGCAGAGAATAATTAGACGTTTAACCTGCTGGAGACTTTTACAGTTTCTTGAGTCGTTCACTATATAACTTGATTAGAAAGAGACATTTTTACAGCAGGGGTGTGCAGCACAATTAGAGGGAATTCGAAATCTACCGAAAACTGTGGAGATTTGGTAAGTAATTAGATATTACTGATGCTGTGGCGGCGCGTCCCATAACTCATCTTCATATTCATTGTGCCCAATCAAGTGTGTAATCAATGAAATCTCAACACACGTTTCCTTCAGAACTTGGTCGTTAGAAGATATTCGATTTGGGCAGAGACATCCTTTGAATACGCACTGATCCAAAGATGAGAAGTTGATGTTGATGACACAAGGAGTGATGTCTGCATGTAGAGACAGAGGCAGCGTTGGGATAGAAAAGGATAGAACTGATCATTGTGCTTTTAAAATATAGTACATTACTTTATTTATTGGTTATATTTTATGGAAAGCTATGTCTGTAAATCTGTAAAATCACACATGAAGTAGCTCTCTGCCTTATTTTTTATATTTATTCATATTGATTAGTTGTATTTGCATCCGTACGGCTGGTCAGCACACGCCACTGTATTCAGCCTGTACCTTCTAAGACTTTTCTCTTCACAGGCTCAGATGATACTGTGTGAATATTCACAGTTCAGGTGCACAGTTAAAACCACGCACACGTTCAGTCGTAAACATTTTTTTTTTTTCAATAATTAGGTTTTTGCCACTTCTTGCGTCCCCGCAGTCATTTACTTAAGACCCATAATCGAAGTTGACAAGAAGAACGCGTCAGGCTGGAGCAGTAGCATTTGCGTCTCAAAGTGTGTCAGTGTGGACTGCGCCCGTGATGTTTTAAACATTTCTTCTGCTCTGAGTAGACTGTACCTCAACCAGAGAAGCCACAGCAGAAGCGCTGAGGGCAAACAGAAAGAGAAAATTTGAGTAAAAATATGTATTTTTTTTTCTCTTTCATGCATAATCAGAAAAGCTGTCCGTCTATGCTGAAGCACTTTAGACTTGCTGCAGGACTGAGAACCTCGACTGCTAATGCTGGACATGTATTAGTATTACAAATGCAACATTAAGCAGCTACTCTGAGTTCATCCCAGTTTCATTAACAAGCGAGCAATACGGTTGCAGCTTAACACGCATGGTCTGTGCACGTTCAAACCCTATTCAGTCGACTTTGTAACCAATGTGCGAGCATTTATTTTCATATTTAGTCCTAAAGCCTTTGCCAATAACAAACCCAGCGTGCGTTCATGTTGCTGCAGCCAAAGCGCTCTGCAGCTGTTTAATTAGCAGTGGTTAGTCAGCGCACACACAGCACTTCAAATGAAACCGCAATTCAAGGTTACAAAGATCCACATCCATCACAAATTCAGCTGGTTGGTGCGAGCTATACAGCGGTGGTCTACATAGTGATTTCCATAATAGTGAGTCAATGAGATGCCAGGTAATTTACTGCCTGCCCCACAGGTTAAATCAAATCAGAGGTACTGTTGCAAACATTATAATAGCACCAGAGAGGCTGCCATGAATCCATTCTTTTTGTTTCTGTGTCCCGTGTTTACAGTAGTTTGATGCTTGCTTTGAAACACATTTAAGTTTAGGATTAATTCATTTTTATGTATGTATAGTACATGTGCAGTAAGTAATATGTGAAATTTCAAAACTTTGTTCTTCCACTTAATGAGGTGGGTTTTTTTATCTTCTCTTTCAATAGGGTCCAACATTTTCGCCGTGCATCTCAGAGCAGAAGAGATTTGGCATAAGCGAGGACTTGGAGACCGTAGTGATGGTGGAAGGAGGGAAAGACTCACCAGGCGTGTTGGTCTGACGTACAGTAGACAATGTTAATTCCTTATGCTAATGCTGCTTAAGCCCTGCCATGACTAATGCAGGAATCGTGCAATAATCTAAGAAGGCAAAAACTTTGCTCCTGTCTTTACGTCCAAAGACAGATCATTCATAGGATGAGAGATTTTCAGAACCCAGCAAAGGTAAAAATAGATTAGTTAGAAGATGCTAAACAGGAAAAGGGGAAATTAAGAAGTCATTGAGGTCCTTAATTCATCTATTATACAATGTTCACTGACTCACCTCTGGACAAAAACACGTTGGAAAACCTAATTATTTTAATCTCTCTATAGCAAAATGATTTTCTTTACTATTTGATCTTTGGCTTTCAGTCATATTTCAAGGTTTTTAACTCCAATTTGTGTCAGTGAGGAGTGGGATTCTGCAAAGGTATGACAGTGAGAGCACATTTCTCAGGAGTAAGGGCCAATTGTGTCAATGTAAATCCTTCTTTTCTAACTCATGACAAGACTGTTGATTACACATGCCATTCACCTGATTCTCAGCCTCACATTTGCTGCTCATTAGACATTCAGGGGAACTGCTCAGCAGCAGTAGAGTAACCAGGCCCTGATGAATTCATGAGCAGCTCCAAGGAGGTGGATTTTGATTGGCTCATATCAAATACACACAGATTTTCATCCTATATTCAGGGACAGGTCTGACAGTGTTTAGATGGCAATTCCGGACTCAACAAATTAGAGGGACACATTTGGAAAATGAATCAAAATGTGGTCACATTGTCTGCCATGCAAGGTCTCCATTTGCTTCCTGCATTAGAGCCGTTTGAACCCACATGGATTGTGATTTCAGTCACGCTACAGGTCAGGCTGACCCTCGAATTCGACACAGATGTTAACAATCACCTGATTCACAGCAGGAAGTAAAGTTAGAAAAGCATGTGCAGCAAACAAAATACAAGACTGAAATCTAAACAACCTGAAAACACTGAACTGGTTATCAGATTCAAATCTGAACTTAAACACTTGATGGGCCTGGCTTTGACAATTATGGTACAGTGATAAACTCTCAATCCGTGTGTGCTCCTTTTTGATTTTTGCTTTGTTTTGCTGTTTTGCGGTGGGACGCAGCGGTTCATTAGCCTTATCTCTGGTAAATTTGCCCGCCGTGCAACAGCATGGGGAAATCAAACCCTGGAATCCGTCAGAGTTGGGCATGGCAGGATTTGATTGTTAATTAATTACATTTTGTAATGAGTATTTCTGTTGAACATGATTATTACACCAGTGGGATAATGCCTGTTTATTTTACGGCAACACAAAAATAACCGTCCCAGTCCTTTCCTGCTGTCATTGGGTGGAACATTTAATCAGGCTTTCAGGGTTTTGAAAATAAGTTTTCTTTTCTCCTTGAAACAAAGAGACCCAGGGAATATCTATTAGGCCCTTAATTGATTGCAAACTCACGGTCTGAGTCACATCTCAATCTTTCCAGGCTTTCTCTCGCTCGGCTTTCTTCCACTCTGGCTCATCGGCGTGTACAGTAGGTCATAGCATGCGTGGCTATGGCTGCTTCTGTGGAGGGTGAAGAGCATCGGGTTAATCATTAGACCAAGAAGATTTGAAATAAGGCCAATGGGTTCACAAGGGAACACACAAAATGAGGAGGTGTGGATTTGTGTTTGGACCAGGAAACGTCGTGTAGACTTCACAGAGGAGGGAACAGCACATACAACCCAACAGAACCAATTTCGTTGTTGTGTATTTGTTTTAAAGACTGAAAAAGGAAATTAAGCTTTTTTTTTTAATCTAGCTGCATTTTAGTAGATGTTGACTTTGTGATTAGTCAGTGAAAAGTCAGGCGTCATGGGCGAAAGAGAACGAGAGATGAAGGGGGACGACAGATGTGAGAGAAAAAGCAACGAGACGGACTGAGAGAAAAAGCAGAGCAGAGTGTGACATGATGGGGAAAGAGATGAGGGGGAAAAGCTGGACCGAGATAAGAGATGAAGGACAAAGAATCATATTAAAACAATTATTTATTACATTAGCTTCCCATTAGCTCTTCTTCTCATCTCAGTTGTTTGCCACTGATAAATCTGTCAGATGTTTCTGAGCCAGTGTCCCTGTCGTCTGTACAGTGCCAATCTTACATTTTGATAAATCAATCAAACATAAATGCAACCGTTTTAAGATTATATATATTTTTAATTTGAAACGGTTAATAATTGGCAGATGTCGGGGAATCGTCAGAGATTTAATCCAGTTGTGTCGGCCTGTAGGTGTGTTTCACTGACACAATGAGCTGGGCATTTGTCACAGTTGTGTTGAGGTCACAGTCAATAGAGCTAGTGAAGTCTTTATTTCCAGACCAGCGG
Organism: Macropodus opercularis; assembly: GCA_030770545.1. NCBI lineage: Eukaryota > Metazoa > Chordata > Actinopteri > Anabantiformes > Osphronemidae > Macropodus > Macropodus opercularis. Next base: position 5,658,932 of record CM061107.1, on the reverse strand, counting down.
CCCGGTGCCTGCCGTCCCATTCTTCTATTTCATTAAGCTTAAGAAACACTGTTGTGCTTTTTGTGCCAACGCTGTGTGCATGGTTGGCTGTCGGTGTGTATTTGTGGTGAACTGATGTGCCATTTCAAAGTATTTTCAGATAGTCAGACATTTTTTTTGCTCACAGGAATAGCAGCCTGTCCCTGGGTGCAGTCAGACAAAAGTTCCTCAAGTCTCCCACTTGAGAAACAAATGAGGCAGAAAGCCAAGAAATACACATCATTGTCTCATGAGGCACTTTCCTGCATGTTGCCCTACAGACATCAAGGATTAGCCTCGTAGTTCACCTTCATTACAAACATCCATCAGTGCATCATACATCTATCAGGACATTATATATTTTGACCCAGTTCTGCAAGAAAGGAAGTTTCCACAAGCTTTCATTTAAATTGCCTATACCAGTGTTTTGATAATTTCGAGCTTAACTAGGAATTCACAAACAGCTGCTATTCCACTGGCGAAACTTGCTGCTCCGATTCATCTGTTTTTCCATCTCTCGCTCCAGTAAATATTTGAACTCTGCTATACATTTATTTGCTTGCCAAAGCGTTTTCCATTATATTTGCCTTTTCTTTTTGGTATTTGTTAAAGGTAATCAAAATGAATTTTTTTCTGCTTCTTGTATGTGTATTTCAGTAGCTTAACCTAAGGAAATCTTGAAGGAAAAACCATAGGCAGATAAAAGGTCTCTTTCAGAAATTATAAAGGTTGAATTAATGATGCCTGCAAAATCTACTGACTTATTGTTTTATTCAACAAGCTACATATTTAATTTAATTTTAACAAAAACTTAAATGAATATATTCATAGACAATATAGACAATATAGATTTCTGGACATGACAAAAAAGTTTACATGGCGTCACAGCGCTGCTGCGTCTCTTTGCTGCATTTATCGTAACGGACAGTCCGTCGTGACAGATTGATCCGCCCAGAGATACATTTGAAAACAATCTAACGTGATCGTTAATTCAAATGTGTGAAAACATTTTCGTGGCATAGCAGATGTGATTGTTTTCACACAAAAAAAGGTTAAAAACATGTCACGGCCTATCGTGCACCGCCTAACATGTTCCCTGCTGAAACACCCCAGGGTATATACGCGAACACACCCCATGCACGTCCCGGAAATGACGTCAACGCGCCGAAATTCAAACTCCAGGAAACGAAAGCGTTTGGTTTGTAAACGGTCTTGTCACACGGAGGCTGCTTTCGGCGGAGTCTTCTTTCATTTTAACTTTGTGTGAGTATTAAAACATCTGCGTTTAAATTCGCCGTGATGTGTTTTGTCATGGTTCATGCGTAGTTTATTCAGCGGACATCTGGTTACGTACGTAATGTTGTTATTTCTTTGCTAGCAAATGACGCAGGTACCTGGAGCTAATGTAAACGTAACGTCTCACCTGTATGTTTAAAGGGGCTACACCAATAACTACGTGTGGTATACACCGAATGAAGCGTGTTGTAAAACTGATGCGTTTGGGGTTTTGCAGCTCTTGGAAGAAATATATTCAAAACGCCTTCCGTGTGAACAGACACTTCATTCTTCATCTCTCCAGACCAGCCGAGCAGCCATGACATCTAAAGGGGCTAAGGAGACCATTGTCAGCAGGTTGGGTTTCAAATCCAGCAGCTCTGCCTCCAAGGCCGAGGCAGAGCTGGAGAAAGTCAGGAAGGAGAACTCTCATCTTAAAAGAAAGATTGATGAACTGGCTAAACGACACATCAAACCACCCGACTCAGACAAAAACAAACTGCTGGAGGTAAAAGAGTGAAATTCTGCACCTGCTTGCTCTTTGTCTATTCTCTTGTGTGTTTACGGTTTTGTGCGTTCTATGTTGTAGAGGATTATTTCTCTTGAGACGCTCAGAGAAAGAAACAACCAACAGTTGTTGGCTAAAGAGCAGGAGCTGGAAACAGTGAGACAGCAGCTGTCGGCCAAAGGAGGCGAGGTATGTACCAGTAGTAGTGTGGTTAGAAGTCACATTTAGAGCAGACCAGTATACATCAGTCCACAGTCTGATGAAAATATGGAGGATCAACATGGGTTTTACCTACAGCTGTGATGTGGAGGCTGCTTCACACCCTATTGGGGGCCTATGTGTCGCCACAAGTAGAAAACTGTCAGGTTTAAAACAGTTGGGGTGGGGGTTGTTTCTATTCTCTGTGACAGCAGCTTTGCTAGGTGAAGTTTAGACACATCACATAGCGTGTAGGTGTTCCCTTCACATTTGTAGATTAGTCTGTGTGTGTACTTTTTTTTTTTTTTAATCCTTGCCAGATTTCTTGCTTGTGTTGTCAGAATCACTTTCTAATTTAGTCTAGTCTGGTATGTACGCTGCCAAGTTAAATATCAGCTATTTGTTTACCCAGACGTTGTGATTGTGTAATGTAACTTAATCACGCTTGGCTCTTCCTTATTAACTTTCATCAACAAAAGCACTGAAACCTGTGCAATTGTTACTGTGTCTGTGAACGCGAATGTTCAATAGCAGGTTGTTTTTGAGGCCGGTCAAGTCCTTGGTTGTTTCACGTTGTTGTGTATTCCAGGTGGTAGTTTCGCTGCAAGCTCAGCTTGACCAGCAGAGAAAGGAGGCTCAGCAGAAAGACGTGTTGTTCCAGAACTTGTCACAAGAGACAGAGAACTTGAAAAACAAGCTGGCTACTGTTTCTGCGCGATGTCAGTCCCTGGAGACACCGGTGATGGTAGGTTAACAAACCTATAGCATGTATACCTGCCTTAGCTTTGTTTGGGAGCTTGTGCTTTTGCCACATTGTCCATTTTATTGCTACCTGTACAAGCGTCACATTTTGTGCTTATTCTAACTCCTGTTAAATAAATGATGATCCAGACTAGTATATTATGAATGTGTTTTCTGCAGGCTGATGGTAAATGCAAAGAAATGGAAAAATCTATATGGTTATTAAAGTTGGAAAGTCAGAATTTCATTCCTCCCCCAGCAAAGCGTCCCCTGGTCGAAGATTATATCTTGTCACAGCTTTCCTCATTTTAATATATTTAGTCTATGAAAGATTGGTTATTATCTATAGACCAGGTGCAAAAGATATGCAATCTGTCAGCTCAATTATAACACGTTTTGGCAAACCAAATTCTATTTCACTGACTACTTCGTTTTGGTCTGACAAACGGACATCGAATTCGTTTTTTCACCATCTGGTCTTTGAATGGTTGTCTCATTTGCTTTTGTTGAGGCTGCGGTGCAGCTATGAAATTGTGTTGATTTTTACATACTGTGTTAATTCTCAGTGTTGCATCAAAGTAGGCTTGCTAAAAAAATACAGAACTTGTTTTTTGTCCACTAGGTGGCACTATGTAACCTGATTGTTTTCCCAAATTGCTGGAATTAGCTTCTCTTTGGTGCAGGTTCATTTTGAAACCGTTGTAATGTAAACACACGAGCTGCAGTGATTGTTGTTCCATCAGTTCCCATGTAGGAATTAATCACTTAACATGAAAACAACACAGTTTTGTTAATGGTGAATAAGCCAAAATAGCCACTTGACCTGCAGAACCTAATAATATCATCGCCCCAACCATCAGTGATGAGCACTGGGTGGATCTGTAGTAGCCACTAAGTTCCGTCACACTCTAAGGCTTTTATTCCTCATCAAAAGGCAGCACTAATTCCTGGCCAGCCCTTTGATGCTTTGAGCACAGCAGGGCCTGACTACACTCAGAGCAGTCATCAAGATTCTCCTTTGCATCTGTGGCAAAGTCCCAGATGAAGACTTGAAGCGTTATACACAAATATAATTTCAGTATAATGATATACTTTATAGTTTGGCAAATAGTGAGAGAAAAAGTTTTGTCAAAAACAAAAATTACCTTTGGTTAGATCTTTGTTTCAGATTACTGAGACAGAAGAAAGAAATAAAACATAGTGGAGGTTGACAGAAACAAGCAGTTTCTCCTTCTTTGTTTTTATTGTAAAGGTTACTAGCTTGCAGAAAAGACTGACTCTTCCATTCTACATTCACATAAAAAACATTTGATATTCAGTTTAGCTCTCATTGCATGCAGACTTTCTCAATAATCATGTATTGTATCATCTTGTGAAAGGTAGCTTCATGGTAATTTTCCAGTAATGGTCTGCACTGTGTGTTCCCTTGACTTCGCACTCTTTGCCAGCTTATTGGGCGTTTGTTTAAATTTATCTGGCATAACCTGACAGGTCCATGATGCTTGTCTGGTTGTGTAAGAGTTCACAGAGCCGTAGCACACAGATGATGTTTAAGATGCCCACTGTTGTGACAGTGCTGTGAAGGATTTGCTTGAGCTTAGGCGTTGAGTGGCACCAGACTTGTAGACCTGTGACAGAATTATGAGATGACTGACTGTCTTTTAGGGATGGTGCCAATGCCCAAGGCTTGCTCCACATTGTGCATCCAAGTCTCAGTAAAAAAGTTGAATAAAAATAAACACTGACTCTAGTGTATTCTCGCATTAATAAAATAATATCTCAAACCAGGAAGCCTACCAGTGATTTTCAAGCCTGTGGCAACCAAATTGCTTTTAGTGTCTGTTGAGATCTTACCCAGAAACCTGGTAATAAACAGAAAAGAACACGATGCACTTCAAGAGGAGTCCATTATTTTTATTTAGAACAACTTCAGTTTTGTATTCATGTCAAGATCTTAATTGTCATGTGGGATATTCAACCAAAAGCCTTCTGTTCTATAAATGTGTAATTTGATGTATTTTTAAGGCGTCTTGGATTTTCGTTTTAAAAAAAAACTACACGTAACAAACAAATGTGCGGTGGCAGCCAGTAGAGCATGCATCCTGGATTTGGTTAATAAATTATTAGACTGACTTATTCCGAATTCAATTTAGTTTTATTTTGTCTGTTTTAGACAATAACATTGTAACTGAAAATAGAAGTTTAGCACTAATTTGTATTCATTTCCACTTTTGGAATGTGCGTTTCTCTCAGAATGGACAGGTACCTCCTGCAGACCTGGCTTTGCTACAAGACCAACTGAAAGATGTGAGTTTAGTAAATGGTTTTACAGTGTTTACCCATGTGCTTATATTATTATGCAAAGTTTTGTAACGGACATATTTGTGTTGTATGTATAGTTCATTCCATTTCACTCGCTTATCTAAAACACAGTGTCCTGTATAGTTTCACTGTCCAGCAGCACAACCACACGCAGGATTTCAACATTCATATGAACAGCCGTAAATGCTGAATACACAAAATGCTGTGTCAATATAATTGCTGTGCCTCTCGCCATCAGGCTCTTGACAAGAACCAACAGTGGCTGGTGTACGACCAGCAGAGAGAGGCCTACGTTCAGTCCGTCCTGGCCCGTTTGCTGGAGCTAGAGCAGCAGCAAACCAAGAAGGAGGCTGCTGTAGATGGTGAGAAATGGAGAAACAGAATTAGTTTGGTTTATTATCCTAAACCTTTTAATAAAATCATGACACTGAAGTAATTTAATGAGTGAATCAAACTGTTGACTGGTAAACATTTGGTTAGAGACCTACATAAATGCATTGTTTCTATTGCTTATCAACGGTTCCTATTCCAGCTCCTGCCAACACTCCAGTGCCAGAAACCGATGCTCAGCTGAAGAGTCAGTATGACCTGATGGTGTCGAGGGTGCAGAAAGACCTGGAGAGCCAAAAAGGTCAGGTCACTAAAACCCAACAGGAGCTCAAAGTGCAGCAGGAACAGGTAAATGGAGCAGGGTTTCCTTTCAGCTCCTTTATTTCAGTCCGTTCCTTCCATGGTCTAAGGCTTCACACTTCTAATACAGATTAACGCACTCATTTATTCTTAGTTTCTACTTTTTGAGGCCAGTGCTGCTCACATTTCTGCTGCGTTGTACAGCGTCCTGATTGAATGTACAAATTTAATAACATTTACAAGATTGGTTTAGAGCTGGATCTGTATGCAACCGGCCTGACCACATTAAATATCCACATTTCTTTCATTCAGACATTTTTATAACTGAGCTGTAGAACTCCACTGGAGGAAGGAACAGGCAAGTAGTGTTATTTGTTCTGAACTGTGTGTTTTCTTTTGACTCTGCAGACCTTAAAAGCTCAGGCTGAGCTGCAGTCTCAGAAAGAGCAGGTCATCAGGCTCCAGGAGGAAAATTCAGTGTTGCAGAGGAGATATGAGGACAAGTGCAATGAGTTGTCGTCCTTTCTGAGGAAGTATGATGAGAAGAGCAGAGAGCTGGAGAAGGCCGGCATGCAGCTGCAGGCCGAGCGACTCGGCAGCAGGTACAACAAAGTCTACAGAGACCTTTTAGAAATGTTTGAGCTAACTGAAACATGTGCCTTTTCCAAAAAAACTATTATATCTTACTTTGTTTAGTTGGTCCACAACTCGTGTAAAAAATACAATCACACTTTGCCCATGTTGGCTGCAAGAAATTAAAAATGAACACAAATTAAAACTCGTACATTTTAACAAAATAACATTTACTAAATAAAAAAGTAAATGGGCTTTATTGTAATGTTTGCGGGGTCACATAAACACTGCATCCAGACATGCAGTGTGTGAGGAGAGAAAGACGTCGTCTGAGCGCGCAGACAGAATGAGAGCGGAACTGGACAATATGGAGATCAGGCTGGAGGAGGAGAGAAAGAGATCTGCTGAACTTCAACTGCAGGTAACATCCTCCGTCACACCCGCGTTCTTTTGAGTTACTCTTTGCTAATAGCTATGTTTTGGTATTTATTTTTAAAAGTCAGTTAAAGCAAGTACAATGCATCACAGCCTGCAGTCAAAAGTCTGAAAATAAGACATCAGTTACCAGTTACAGTTACTGAAAACACCATTGAAACAGCAGATCTAATAATGCAGTACCTAGAAATATTTTATTAAAAACATGCCAACTTTCTTTGATTGCAAAGTGATTTATTGTTAATGTTGCTATGTGACTTACTGGGTATGTGGACTTCATAGGTGAACATGCTGCAGAAGTCTCTGGTGAACCAAAATGAAGAACAGAGAAGGATTGCAGCTCTACAGCAACAGGTAGCACTTTGCATGCATTTTAGACAAAGTGGTCCAACAGTTACAGTACGCACAAGCAAAATGTGTATCCAATAGCAGAAAATCTTCATCCTGAATAGAGAGGGTGGAAAATCCACATACTGGCACTTGTTTGTTTGTGTGCGCATTCATTTTGCCTTCAAAAACCTTCAGTGGCATGTTCTATTGAGATTGTAACTGCTTTCAAGTACAAGGAGTTCCTAGCTCTCACCTTGTATATATTTCTCTCTATTCTAAGATCCAGCTGTCTTCCAAGGACTTTGAGAATGAACGGCTGGATCGTCAGAACATGCAGCATCAGTTACACAAAGTGCTAAAGGAGCTTCGCAAGGCTCGTGATCAGATTGCTAATCTGGAATCTGCTGTAAGTGTTTCTGTGCTTCACAAGTGCAGGTTGAGAGACACATACCACTTCGGGCAATAACATTTTTCTCACTTTATCAGAACTTATCATTCTGAGAATGAATGTCAAGCAAAATCTTTTTTGTTTCAGAAACAGCCCAGCACCACCTCCTACAGTAAGCTTGACTTTGAGCGTCTTACTATTGATGATCCAACATCCCCATCAAAAGTCGCCGGTGTCTTGGATGAAAGTTTCTTAGAGTGCCCTAAGTGTCATGCCCCCTACCCTACCAGCCGCCACAGGGAGCTGCTGGCGCACATCGACTACTGCTTTGCCTAAGGTAACAGAGTCTAGATCAATGGTTTGCAGCCTCAGTGTCAGGACCCCTCCTCATCCCAGGGCAGCAGGAAGGAAAACATTTTTGCTCCATGCAAAAAAAAAAAGACTATTTGGTTAACCTGGTCTTCAGACTGTGACCGTGGGTAATTGTGAAACATTGCTTTTTTATTGGTCATAACACAAGGTTTGGAACCACTGGACTAGATCATAAGATGCGTAAACACTGTTTGGGTTAGCTGGAGGAATCTGAATGCTATAAACGGGCCGTTCCAGGCTATTTGTATATGCTGCAAATCTAAAAACGCCAATTTCACAAACGCAGCACTCTTAGCAGCTTGTTTTTATTATCGCATCCAAACAGCTGATAAAAACTGCTTCTAAACGCTTTAAATGCAGCTACTGCTGACCTACCACCACTGGATACACACCAATATCATGTTTAGTAAAGGATATGGAATCTACTGCAGACGTTGTAGTATGTAGACGAACGTTTCAGATATTCACTCCAAAACACATTTTCAAGCATAAGAGAATGAACAATATATAAAGGGAATGAAGGTATAATCACCTCCGTAAGAACATCCAGTTCTTTTTAATCGGACAACAAACACTTATTTAGTTTTTAGGGTGAGTCTTCCTACTTCTGTGCTTCAGTATAGTTATACGTTTTTATTTTTTCTATCCTGTGTGTCTTTATTAAATTATTTATTCTTGGGTTGTTAAATGCGAGTTACCGTCTCTTCCGATCATGAAAGATTTTATTTTCCTCCACGTTTAGTATGTATCATGGCTGAATGTTGTTCATTATTATTCTGTGAAGACGTTTACAAACTTGCCTAATGTGTTCCATTGATAAACCGGCTGTAAAAACACACAGAGTTTCCGTAATCGATGCGTTCTGTGGTTTTGTGTTAACGTTTTCCTCTGGACCCGAGTATCGATCGCACGTGTGTGTTGTTCTGGAGAAAGATAAATTACCCATATAAATCAATGGTCATTTGCCATCTTGACAGTAGTGAAATAAAGGACACAATAATGAAGTTTCTCATAATATTTAACAGCAGTGTCCTCGTTATCCTGCTCTGTGTTGTCTGTTGGGTCCCTGTTAGATAAACCTCATGTAACCAAGCGCTTTCTCTAACCTCACATACACTTAGACCTTAAACATGCTGCATGGGGGAGTTTAATTGGTCACTTGGTGTCAGGTTGTCTGTTGGTTCTTTGCTGTTTGAGTGAGGCTCACTTCCATCTCCACCTTGACATTTCAATCCACCAGGCCTGTAAAGCTGGAATGAGATTGCATGAGTTAATTCCTTGTGCTAAACTATTTAAGGCACGGGATTAGTAAAGGTCCTCTCAGTAGGGGAAAAGTGGTTAAGGTGCCTTCATTCCTACAGCCAATGTGGCGAGATGGACTTAAGACATAGCTGTTGTTCCTTTTTAAAATCACAGCCAGTATTTTGACCAACCTCATTTGTTTCATTCATAATCATGCGTGCCAAAGTTGTTTTTTCTTATCGTGCACTGTACTGTACAAAAATGTGCAATAAAGATGGAAATCGCCTTCCGACTCCTAGCTCTGTGTACTTTTGTATAATTATAGTCCACCGGTGCCTAAAAGCTTTGCTCAATTACTATAATAAAACTTTGAGATTGTGTGTAATCTGATCCGTCTCTCATGGCACCTAATGTTACGATCAGTTGTGGAGTAATGAGTGAGGAAATGAAGCTTGATGGTGTAGAGCCTGCTTGTTTAGCTTTGGTCTGTCTAGTGTTAAATTATCTATGTAGAGAACCAAAATCTGAAAACGTTAAGGTTTGAGATCATGAAGGTTGCAAGAAAATTCCCAATCCAGCAGACGTTTCACTGAATGAGTGAGCGTGTAGTCTACGAATGTGAGTGTGTGGCCCGTCTGCCAGGGATTAAACCCATCTGTTTGTGCGGAGGTGGGGTCTCTTCCACTCAGATGGTGCTTTTAACAAATTTAACAGTAACATAACACAAACGCCTTCTCACTCATGATCAGGATGTTGATGCTCCCGTGTTTTCACTTGTTTGTTCTTTCTTCAGATGCAAAGGTTTGATCCAAACCAAGTCTCTTAGTATCAGTAGAAGAAATACACATGAATCTTTCAAAGAAGCTAACACAGTCTGAGTTTATTGCAAAAACAGAATGTATACATTATACAACGAGGAAACACCCAAACTACAATATCTGTAGAGCTCTGGAGTTGACATGTGCAAGTGAACCACATCTACTTTCATGGTGCAAGATGCTGTGCTTTCTTAATTGCAAAAGTAAAGTAAAGCCAGTGATCTGAAGACCTGGGTTTCTAGTAAACAGTGGTTTTTACTCCTGAGCAGAGGTTCTGCTGAAGCTACTTCACATCGTCATGAGAAGTTTCAGAAAGTGTTTTTCTCCTTCGCCTGTTGGCAAGTTCTACCAGTTTCCATCTTTCTAGCAAGTCCCTTTACATGTGATAGACACTGAAATCAAGTCTAATTCACTGAAAAGTCAAGATTCGCCTTGATTGACGAAGCAATTTAGGAATTGCCATCATCAGTCATCTTCCTTTTCATTTGCAGTCAAATCATGTAGTTTATTAGAAGATTAAGATAGATACACACAGTACAGGAAACTAAAGAGGCAGAGCTGTGGTGGGATTCAGCCTAAGACCAGCAGGGGTGCACACAGTCCCAAGGTTGGGAGGCTTCAGAAAAGTGTCACTGTAGAAATCCGTTGTTTGGGCAGAAGCCTGCAAGTGCAAAGAAAATATTAAATATGGGCATGAGAATGCTGAAATATTAATGGGATTCAAGGAATTTCTTATACGTCGGGGATCGCGATGACTTATATAACTCTGTTAAAAATTCACATGATCAAAAGCACGGATCAGTAAGTCACTTGTTGATCTTAGCTCACCATTGTGTTCGACGCGTCTGTATTTGCCCAGCAGGCAGAGGTCGTTCTTCTTCTGGGTGACGGTGGCCTGGTCCTCTGGCCTCAGGCCGCTGGGGTGACGGGAGAATATTAGGGAGTAGCTGTCAATGCAAGTGCCATCACTGTCTTGCAGTCTGCAGGAGTAGTGGATGGCGTAGTTGTCGTAGTCGGTGTCGATCACCCAGTGGTCGTCATCTGAACACAGGGACGGGAAAAGAAAAAGGCAAGGGAGTCGGTGAATTGGGTTTTCCTTCCAAATTCTCTTAAAAGTGCAATTTGTAGATGTTTGCTATGAAATCATGTGATCACAGGGTGATTTTGGTCCCTTAGCATTTGGTCTGATTTAAGGTCAAGCTGCATTTGGTGGATCTAAGTCGAGAGCAGAACTTGGTGAAAAGTTAGTTAGTGTTTACTAACTTCCAGACTGCAGGTAGGATGCAATTCCCCAGTACTTCATCTTGAACTTGGATGGGTCTTCAGTCTCCTCGAAGGTGCCAAACATTTCAGCGCACAGCTCCCAGTTGCTAAAGGTCAGAGTTGGAGGAACCCGTAATAAAAGAAGTGAGATAAAACGGTGGGTGGGAACCTCAGGCATTTCAATAAACAAGGAACCTACTTCAGGATGTTAACTCTGCCGACTGCCTTTGCGGTCATTTTGCCGTCCTCTTCCACAGTAAAGTGGGCCACGATGTTGTCAATTAAGAACAAACCCTCTGGGTCCTTCTTTCCAACAGCGTACCAGGTCCCTGCATACTAGAGACATAGACAGGATGGATAAATGAAGGCGATGCTGTTACGTACTGTTAATGTGACAACACAGCTTGTGACTTACTCTTGTTTTGTCAAAGTTCTGCATGGTCTGGATGTTGGACACCTGGCAGTCCTGTGCCCAGGACAAAGCCAGGACCGAGAGGGCCACAAAGAAGCGCAGCATTGTACCTCAGAGGAAGAGAAACGCTGAAACACAAAAGGAAGGAAAGTTGGAGAAGGTTCGTTCCTGTACATGTCAAGTAAGGCAGAGAGTAATAAATTCCGTTAAATGTTTAAAATAACCATCCAGAGCAGTCTAAGCAATCAAAAATCAGCAGATTAAATGAAAAAGACCAGTCATCAATCACAGGTCCACTGTACCTTGTTGCACAAAAAGACGCGTGCGGAGCCTCTGCTTCTCTGGCAGGATTCACCTTATATACACTCAACTGCTATTGCACAACGTCTTCTGGAGACATGAAGCTCCTATGCTCGCCCCACAGCTTGCTTTCCATTGGACAAACATTTGCATAACTGCAGGGCCCTGGTCCTATTGATTTGTCTGTGCTGCACCCCCCAAAAAATGTGTTTTCCTGTCAGAACCGCAGAGGCTTGCTCTGTCTTATGTAAGCAAACACAGGGAAAGCCAAGAAAGCCATCTGGGCAAAAACTATACAATGCACGTTCAGATACGAACACACGCTCCACACACAGAGACGAACCCTCTGAGGTGGTGGTTTAGCAGATTTTCAGATTGTTTGTGTAAAGACATGATGTAGTGTTCAAGTCCACTCTCAACAAAAAGCAATCAATGTGAAAACAGGTAAACGGGAGGGGACCCACACCGCAGCTACTAGTGACCCACATTAGTGAACTCTATCCCAGTGCCTTTTCTACCAGAAAAAGCTGTTTCTTAGGGGATCAACTTGTGTGTATGTGCTGCACCAGAGCGTTTTAATTACTGATTTCTGTGCTTCTCTGTTGATATAATCTTGTGTGTTTAGCCTATTCAACCTCCTCGTTGGCTATTTTAAGAGAAGGCGAGGGTCTTCGCTTGGGCCTTGTTTTAATTTGCTGCTCAGGTTAAAATGCACATCATTAACACGGCGAGGCCGCTTGCAGAGCGTTCTAAACTCTCATCTGGGTTAAAGCTGCAGCAGCCATTTTCGAAATTACAATGTGAGCTTGTTTTGCACTGTGATCATGTAACCAGTCCTTTTGGAATAAAGGAGCACAGCCAAACATCTGCAGATTGCGTAACCCGAGCCCCAGCCAACTGAAACAGAGCAATTATTCATTCTAGGTAGTCGGTGGCCTGGGGCACTGCAGCATTTCATAATCACGAAGATTAGCCAAGAACCTGTGTGTTTCACGTGCATACCTAGATGTTTATGTGCACTGTGGTACTGGGCGACATAGTGAAGTCACACCTATCAGGGGTCTCGTGTTTGGTTTGGAGCATGCACCGAAAACATAATGCAGTCCAGCGCCATCTCTACCTATGACCCAAAGAGTCAGAGCGGTCACCTTTTCACGCTGTGCCTTCTCTCCCTGCAAGCTGTGACACTGACACACCACAGCGCTACTGGGGAAAAAGAGACGTGGAGTCAAAATGGCCATTTGAGATCAGTATTTGTTTTTCTCCCATCACTAGCTTCTCATTCTCATTTAGCTCATCTCATTGTTTATCCTGCGTTCTGTTATGTTAACATCTACTGTCTTCAGTAAGTCTGTCTCCCACTTTCGCACACTAACACCCAACCACTTTCTCCCACTGTGAAATCAGCTGCTCTAATTTATTTCAACAACGCCTCACATACACACTCCCACACACACACCTTTTTGTAGCTCTTCCTTGATGAGCTTGTCTTAATCCCTGCAGCAAAAAATAGCGGGGAGCTCCTTGTCTTGCCAGCCTGCCAACAGCTAACCAGACAGTGCGTTCAGTTAATAATAGCCAGCCATCTTTGTTTAGGGCCTTGTTCTCAGACGTCCAAGTCCCACTAATTGGCTGATATCCACTTCTAGGACTGATACCTCCATGATAACGGTGATTTCATTACAGCGCCCAGCTAGGCCACTCACACATTTAGAGTATTAGATAGGCTACAATTATGCCTTCAAACCTAATCATTGTAGGTGGCTGGCACTCGAACAAGCGCAGAAAAGCGGTGATACCTAATGATACCTAATGCTCCAACTGTTTGTTTAATAGGAGCTGTACGCATTAAATGGCGTTGGGCTGGTGAGAGACCAGCGCACAGCTCAGCACCTGGGCTTACGTAACCACCGCTGCTCTTTAGACAGTAGATAGTTTAGTCTGCTACACTGGATATGTGTAGCAGCCACTGGTTGGACTCTAATGTTTTTAAGCTGAGATCATTTCTTTACAGTTTCTTCAGTGCTGCTTCACTTTGAGGATTTCTGCCCTCCGGCTTTCTGTAGTAGCTGCCTCTCTGTTCTTCATCTGTCCATCATTTAGTCTGTGTCATCCCTACCTGGCATTTGATCTGACAACAGCCTCACTATCTCCTGTGTCCTCCTTCAGCTGCAGGGGGTGGAGGAGGGGGGATTGTCCAATATGAAATGATCAGCGTTGGGATTTGCGGTTTAAGGACGCTTAAAGCAAGGGTTTTAATGCCCTGACGTCACATTAATTAGCAGCCACTTTGATCCTTTCAGCCTCTAAGCCGCATTCTGTCCTATTCTGTCTGTCGGCGGACACGGGACTCCTTCCGGGACCGTGGAGGAGAATGCACGTCCGCACAAACGGATGCTACTGATCCACCCAAGCGTGCAGGCCACCGCGCAGCTCCCCTCTCCATACTGACTGTTCCCCCACAGGTGATGCTTCTGTGAAAAGACAACAGGAATACTACACTATACAGCTTCAAAAATGGCAGACAAGGATAGCGTGGAGAAATACCTGGAGAACAACCCGCAGTTCGCCAAAGAGTACTTTGATAAGAAGCTGCGCGCTGAAGCCCTGACTGCCGCCTTTTCTACATCCCTTGACATTAAAGACACCGCTTCCTTCAAGGATGTTAACTCTGTGCAAGAAGCTGCCATCATCTTCGAGCTGGTCCAGGAGCTGCAGAATCTGGACAGCATGGAGAAGTCTCTGCACAAAGTGTTGCAGAGAATTGCCCTGATCACACAGGCCGACAGGGTCAGCTACTACTTATGCCGGTCGAGGAACGGAATACCTGAGCTCGCCTCTTGCCTCTTTGACGTGACGCCAACATCCAAATACGAAGCAAACCTTGTGTCGTCGCAGGCTGAAATTGTGTTTCCTCTGGATATGGGGCTTGTCGGCTACACCGCACATACCAAAAAGGCCCTGAATGTCCCTGATGTCTCAAAGGTGAGAAGTGATGAAATATCTGTTCGAGCAGGATGGCTCCACAGTGGCCATCGCGAAAATGACAATAATCAAGTTTAAGCAATAGGGAAATTAAGATATATTTATTATTATAATCAAGTTTAGTAAAATGAAAACCAGACGACTGCTTTGTGTTTGTCGCCTTTTATCCTTGTTGGATATCACAATAGTTAGACTACTAAATTAGTATAATCATTAGTCTGACCAAATCTGATTGCTGTTTCCTTTTTGTTTTGATCCAGAATCAAAAGTTTTCTGACTTTGTGGACAAACAGACTGGATACAAGACCAAATGCATGCTCACTTTCCCTCTGATGGCTGATAAAGAGTGCCTTGGCGTTGCCATGGTGCTAAACAAAATAGGAGCTGACTCGTTCACTCCGGGGGATGAGGCGGTAAGAATGTACACTAATGCAGGAACGTTCATTCGCATCCAGAACACTGACGGCTTCAGCCTCGTGTAGTCCGTCTGTCTTAGGATCTAAAGATGTGGAAACCACATTTGCTGAAATTCTGTCTATCACATGCACAGATACATGTTTTTAAAACGTCTGTGCGCTGTCATTTAAATTTGCAGCTAACTAAGGATTTTAGCTGTAATTACATCTTACAGTAGGGTGCAAAGCGCTCCCATTATGTCAGCAGGAGCCAATCAGACCTGACAGACTTGATATGGTTGCTTTTCAGCTTTCTACTCAAAAAGGGCTTAATGACTTAACTAGGAGTATGTTTCTGAGAAATCATTAATGTCTCCTATTATTCAGATGCCATGAATTCGCACTGATGCAATATTCCGTAAAGAATCAAGCAGGTCAGATTGAAATGATGGGTTTTTTTTTACCAACTACTGAGAGCGATTCCCAATTTACAGGAAATAAAGGAAGGATTTGCAATTTACAAATGTGGTCTTTGTGGTAGAAATACAGAAAGAGATAATATTATGTTTCCTTTTCTATAAGTATTATCTCCACCTTGGTTCTAAAGCAGATCTGTTCAATCACCAAATCTCAGTAAATCTCATAGCCAGAAACGTTTGTGTAAAGATTAGCCAAACGTGGACTTAAGTAAATATTTACTATCTGTCATAACAAATGACATATTCCATACACCAATAATATTCCTTCAGTTGACTGCGTGTTGTGTTGCTTTTATCATGTTTACTTTAGCAGCGCGTCTTAAATGCTCTTGTGCATTGATGTTCTCTCTAATCTGATTTGGTCCTTAGCTCTTCCACAAGTACATGAACTTTGCTCAAGTCATCGCCCTGCAGCATTTCACAAACTACATGTTCAATGTGGAGTCCAGGAGGAGCCAGGTAAGTGGAACTGTTGCTGTTTGATCCGTAAAAGCTCCCAATGTCCTCTGAGCCCGTGGTTACGCAATGTGTGGACAGTAACCTCAATCAGGCGCTAACGGCCTCTCTGCCCCCTACTGGTTGCTCACACTGCTGAGTAGTCGTAGAAATGTAAGCAATGCGCTAAATCCATTCACGCTGCCTTGGCTCTAGGTGCTGCTGTGGTCAGCCAATAAAGTGTTTGAGGAGTTGACAGACATTGAGAGACAGTTCCACAAAGCGCTGTACACTGTAAGGATCTATCTGCAATGCGAACGATACTCAGTGGGCCTGTTGGACATGACCAAGGAGAAGGTTGGTTCCCAAGGACACAAGCACAGTTGTTCAAAGCAAGATCAAGTTTATTCCGTGCATAGTTACATTCATCAATAATGTTTTCTCTAGGAATTCTATGATGAATGGCCGGTCAAACTGGGAGATGTGGAGCCTTATAAAGGACCCAAAACGCCAGATGGCAGGGTGAGAAGACGATTGTCCAGCTTTTGTCTGCTTCACCTTTAACTCGGCTTTCTTGGATGGTGACAGTATGTATATTGTACACAGGAAATCAACTTTTACAAGATCATTGACTACCTCCTGGAAGCTAAAGAAGAAATTAAAGTCATTCCGTAAGCAGCATCACCTTTAGTCTACATATGTACTAAAAGTAACTGATACATGCGTTTCAAAACGCAGAATATGAATGACTCAGTGTTGGAGAGTAGAAATAGAATAGGCTCACTCACAATATCAATTCATACATTGTTACATGAAGTTTGTGTATGAGAGTCAGCACATGGAGCAGTCTCTCCTTTCTTTCAGTGGCCCGCCTGCAGATCACTGGGCTCTAGTCAGCGGACTGCCGACCTACGTTGCAGAAAATGGCTTTGTAAGTCTCCCACAGTAGCTTTGGGGCAATGCATGCTTGAACTAGACATTGAGACATAAGAGCGGAAAAAAGGACAGACGTGTGGAAAAATTAAAGTGAAATGCACAAATGTAATGAGTCAGAACTCAGTGTGACGGTAAATGTTTTTCCAAATTCAGATTTGCAACATGATGAATGTGGCTGCAGATGATTACTTCACTTTCCAGGTGAGGAGACTTTTACTGTCCCCTTGTATTATCATCAGTTGTGCACATCCCCTGTAAAAAGCGAAACAAACGTCAGTCTCTTTATTGATGTAGGACATAATGAGACTTTTATTGTGACTCACACTGATTTTATATGGTACTGTGTCAGTGCTATTGGAGAATGGAGCACTGCTCTGACACTTTTATTTCCACGCCTTCCAGAAAGAGGCCGTGGATGAAACAGGTTTTGTCATCAAGAACGTCTTGTCGCTGCCCATTGTCAACAAGAAAGAAGAAATTGTGGGTGTTGCCACTTTCTTCAACAGGAAAGATGGCAAACCATTCGATGAGCACGATGAACAGATCACTGAGGTGAACACTGAGCAGTCGCTGTGCTGTCATTATTGAACTAAAAGTCACTAAGAGCTCACTTGCATTTGTTTCTTTCTTTCTTTGTTCCAGGCCCTGACCCAGTTTCTGGGCTGGTCAGTGCTCAACTGTGACACCTATGACAAGCTGAACCGTATGGAGTACAGGAAAGAAATTGCCCAGGAGATGCTCATGTACCAAACCAAATGCACCACGGATGAGCTGCAGTCCATTCTGGTCGGTATCAGCTCGACTTCCTTTCCAAAACCTCACCCCTCAACATTTGCTCAATAAGGCACAGAGAATTAAAAACAGCCTAAGCTATTTCTGTCTACGCTAAGATCTATCTGAATATTTGTTTGAGTAGCAAACAGAAGAATAATAGTTTACTCTTGAGATGGCGACACTGGACCAGTTGCTTGAGTCCCAAATTATATCTGGATATGTATTTTGCTTTCAGTGTGTAAATTCAGGCTGTGAATAATAGCTGTTCATTTGTAAATTTAAAATGCAAGTTCAAATCCCAGTTTTCTCTTTTATTACCAGAACACCAAGGAGAAGTTTGACTCAGAGCCTGAAGACTGTGAACAGAAAGACATGTACAAACTATTGGTATGTTATGAGTAAACTAGTCAGTCACTTAAGTACATGTGTACGTTTTGGATGCTGAAGCATTCATGGATACCGTCTGTTTAACTTTCGTGCAGAGAGCAACCTGCCCACCAGCTAATAACGTCAACGGAGAGGATCTGTACTTGTTCTCCTTCAGTGACTTCCCTGTTACAGAGTTTGACCTCATCAAAGCTGGTATTCGCATGTTCTTTGAGCTTGGAGTTGTGGAAAAGTTTAAAGTTCCCGCAGAGGTGAGCCAGACGCTCTTGATTTTTTTCCTCCTTTGTACTTTTCAAATAGAATAATGTTGGTCAGCTACTGAAATAGTCTTGGTATTCCTCATCCAACACTCAGGGTTGTGTCTTTATGTAGTTCAAATATAAGCTTTAAGCGCAGTGAAAAACCTTAGGTATGAATTTATTCCTGTAGTATTTGAAAATATGTCAAGATGAGAAGTAAAGAGACTTAGGCTTTCAAAGCAAATCAAGCTATAGCTACAAATCAAAGCGCTGAAGGCACAGTGGTTTCCTTGGGCAAGCCCACTTTTTAAATCAGCGCTGCAGCCCACAGGGCGGTGGCCACTGCTCGCCTGAAAGCCTTCTGAAATTGTACAATAGTTCTCACCCTCCCTGTCTCGCTGCCTCTCAGACACTGACCAGGTGGATGTACACAGTGAGGAAGGGTTACCGTGCCATCACCTACCACAACTGGAGGCACGGCTTCAATGTCGGCCACACCATGTTCTGCCTGTTGCAGGTGAGGCCTGGACAACATCTGCCCTCAAGCAAACACAAAGTTGTTGTCTCACTGCATCACAGATCACAGTGTTTATGTGTTCTGGGTTATTATGGCAAACAGGTGGCAAATGTGCATCGTGTCTCCTTGTCTCTCTGCAGACGGGGAAGCTGAGGAAGTACTACTCAGATCTAGAAGCCTTTGCCATGGTGGCTGCTGCTTTCTGCCACGATATTGACCACAGAGGAACTAACAATCTCTACCAGACAAAGCAAGTCAACACTATAATATTCTACGTAGAGTATGTGGAGGAATGTGTGTCTGCGTGATGAATAGCGCTGTGTTCCGTGCTGTAGGAGTGCACATCCTTTGGCCAAACTTCACGGCTCATCCATCATGGAGAGGCACCACTTGGAGTACAGCAAGACGCTCATGGGAGAGGAGGTACGGAACATTTAACCAAAGTGAATAATAACACGGAATAAGGAGAAGGACACACTGAGCAGCTGTTGTTGTCTCTTGCAGAGTCTCAACATCTTCTGCAACCTCCAGAAGCGCCAGTTTGAGACCGTGCAGCACTTGTTCGACGTCTGCATCATTGCCACCGACCTGGCGCTTTATTTCAAGTGGGTTTTCATAATCCCACGAATCTACATTTGCGTACTTCACTTTGCCTTCTTGACTTTATGCTGTCATATGCTTGTCTTCACGCAGAAAGAGAACCATGTTCCAAAATATTGTGAATGCCACAGAGCCCATGACGGATCCAAAGGAGGCCACTGAATATGTTGCCAACCACGCCATCAGAAAGGAAATTGTCATGTGTGTAACTTTTCCAAGCTGCTGTGTAAATACAAAAGCTGGTGATGCTGCTTACTTGGAAAAATGCATTTGTGAGACAGCAGAGCCTTGACAATCATCAGCATTGCTAGCAAAATGTTCCGTTCTCTTCCCTGACTTTCTGTGTGTGTCTCACCTCCAGGGCCATGATGATGACAGGTTGCGACTTGTCAGCTATCACCAAACCCTGGGAGGTACAGAGCAAGGTGGGTTCACACAGGGTGACTGTTACTTAACGTTAAGAGCTGACAGTTAGCTACAAACGGGCAAATCATACACGTTTTAGTTTTGGTTGGTTCTGCTGAAATCTATCTACACATATGCACAGTAGAGATCCACCCAGGGGTAAATAGTGTTGATGGGGTTGGATTTAAAATAACCTGAAGAATACAACGTCTACTCGTTTTTTTTATGTTTGGCTCCTCTTGTCCATTTCTTTCTTCAGGTGGCTTTGATGGTCGCTGCTGAATTCTGGGAACAGGGAGATTTGGAGAAAAACGTTTTGGAGCAGCAACCTATTGTAAGAGTTGTAGCCAGCTGTGGCTTCGTTTCTGGTCTTTTCATTTTCATTGTTGTTGTTGTTTTATCAGGTTAGTACAACTTTTAATCTGTGAAATCTCTCCTCCGTCGCTTTCAGCCCATGATGGACAGAAACTGTGCGGAACAGCTACCCAAGATGCAGTGCGGTTTCATCGACTTCGTGTGCTCATTTGTATACAAGGTAATGGAACATACAAACAACATGTCAAGACTGATTCAGCTGTGGGCAGAATACTATTCTAAAAATTGCTCAGGGTTTAATCTTTAATGAGGCTGTCAGAAAGGTGTAGCTTCAACTTTGTGGTCATGGAGCTGAATAAGTAACACTGTGTAGGTATATGGGTCCACAAACAGCATGTACACTTTATCTATAATGCAGGCGAATCATTTGACAATCGAGGTAAAGCATTTTATTATTCCCATTTCATACTCTACACCTACTTTCAGCATTACAACATCTATAGAAGTCAACCTGTTGAACTCAGCTGACACCAGCAGGAATGTTTCAGGACTGTTATTTTGACAGTTGAGTACTGGGACAAGCATGCACATGTGCTACAGCCATGGATGAGTGTCAGTCATGTCAAGCAAAACATATTGTGAATGGTCCTTCAGGCATTTATAAAGTTTCTTATCTTACTCCAAGCAAACTGTACCCACTTGTGTTAACGTGTACTCTGTGTTATCTCTGTGTCTTGTGTCAGGAGTTCTCCAGGTTCCACAAAGAGATCCAGCCTATGTTTGATGGTCTGAACAACAACAGGGCACACTGGAACGAGCTGGCCCAGGAATACGATAAAAAGATGAAGGCCATCGAGGACCAGAAGAAGAAACTGGAAGAAGAGGAAGCTAGGAAAGGTAACATAAAACAATAGCATTCAACGTGTTGTTGTTTTATTTTAAGAATGATCCTGTACCCATTCAATGTCTGTTTTCATCCCTGCATCTGTCTAGCTGGCGGCGGCGACGGAGGGAAATCAAAGACCTGCACCATCTGCTAAATTCGTCCAGTTTTTGGATGGGACTGATTCGGGCTGGTTAGAAGTAACCTAGGCTACAGTAGCCTATTCTGATCTGACACATGGTCTAGTTGGATGTTTGCTACCTCGGTCTAGTCTGATTTACAGATGTGTAGCTGGGTAGGTACTGTTCACTCTGGTCAGGTTCAGTTTAGCCTGCTTTAGCCTAGTATAACCCAGTCTAGTCTGCAGACCAGCCTAACCCTTCTCCAAAGAGAGGAGCATAAGAAACCTCGCCAGGATCAATGCTGGGACTCTGTCTGCAAGAGACGCCATTTGACTCTGAAGGTGTGATGCATATAAAATGTCCTCCTCCTGTTGCTTTTTGTACGGCATGCAAGTATGAACATTTAAAAGCAACGTGGGTTTCCCTTCATGGTAGCAATACGAGAACCATTCTTGATACAGTTTGTATGCTTTGAGGCTACATTTGGAGGAGCTTGAATGCTGTAATAACAAGTCAAATCCAGGCACAGACCTTTTGTAGTGTACGTAGCGGATGTAGGATAGTGAATGTGCTGCATGTGGAGCGTATACAAGCCAAAGCAACGGTTTCCATAGCGATTACACAAGCTAGCACTGTAGGTTGCACAATGCACTTACTGTAGCTGCTGCTGTTTTGGCAGTGGCAGGGCATCATCAGATGGTGGGAGGGAAAATGTACACACAACTGTCTACTTACAGGTGTAAGAGGAGCAGGCTTATAATTTCCTCTCAGTTTAAGTAGCAGGTGTATCATAGATTGACATGTGAACACAAAGGAAGGAAACACCGACGTGACAGATCTATTAATGCTACAGTGCTGATACTACAGAAAGTGATGGCGCTCAATCACCAAAGACTGACGTTGTCTTACCTCAAAGGCACATGGAGTTATGAGGGTATTTAATATTTCATTTATTTTAATATGCAATCTATCTATAGACATATATTTTTTTGATTTTGTGTCTGAGAATTTTGTACTTGAACTGTGTTCACGGATGGAGTTTAAGGCGATCTGCGACAGAGGACGATAACAGTTTTTTGAATTTGTGAATTGCTTTTCCAGCTTTGATTAGTAACTACAAATGATAACATGCATAATATTAAACACCAATGTTTAGAGCAAACTTACAATTCCATATCGATTCTTTTAAACTTGCATGCTTTCACAGCTATATCGTAGAAGACATAGCAATTGTAAAATGTAAATTGTGTAAACTTTGATGCAACCTTTGCTTATAAGGAGGCAGGAGTCAGTTGAACAAGGTGCAGTAGATCTACCTCTCCTGTAAGACGATTTGTTAGGATTTGTTTGCCAGCCAGTATTTGATAACCGCACAGCTTTAGTCTTTAAATAACCCTCCACAGAGGAGGCGAGGCAGGCTACAAAAGCCTTATTCGATGTATGCACAGACCATGTTTGTCAAACATGCTGATATAGCATCATGGACAGTATGATGGTTCAGCTCCCTTGCTACTGGGCAACCACAGCATCAGTCCACTTTTAGAAATGGCCATCCCAGGGCAAATGGCAAGCTGTGGCTCAACTTCCTGTTACACAATGTCATGTCCTCTAATCAGAGGGGGGCATCAATCAGAGGCACTTAATCCTATCAGAATGGCTTTCAGGCTACTTGGAAAAAACCTTCTCTGCTGCTTGAGGTGAAGCGAAGAGCTGTTGTGATCACCAGAGGCGAAACTTAACCGAAACAACTGAGTCAAGCCTTCAGTGTTTTCAGTTAATGATTTTACCACAAACGTACCTCAGTGTTCCTGTTGCACACATTGTCTATGCAGACGGTTACAAGTTAGACAGTTCTGCTTCCAGTGATAACAGCAGTTTCTTAGTTCTCCTTCAAGAATACTTAGAAATATCAATCAACACATGTTCACATTTTCATCAATGAGACAGTACAAATATATTGATTGCTGTGTGAAACGATCTCTACTGTATGTACGTATGTCATAACGTGTAATATTTGTAAGCAAATAAAGGAATTTATGGAGGTGTCATTGCTTTTCCTTAATGATATAAAATTAAATGCACTGACTGAATTATCATAACCTTGTACACACTTAGTAAAAACAAAAGACAACTGTAAAAACTTGGGTTTAGCTGCAATAGTATTGACTCTTAGTCCTGTATCGTGAAGGGATGTTGGAAGCTCCAAAGCTGGATGAGCTTCAAAGAAAAGAGGATCAGTGGATTGGATCTGATCTCTGCCTTATACGATTTTGAACATTGTGCTATTTTAATAACAATTAAAATAACGGCTATGTTATGGCATATTTTGGACGACATACTACTATGGCATATTTTTCAAGACATACTATACTATGGCATATTTTTCAAGACATACTATACTATGGCATATTTTGAGGCCCATACTATACTATGGCATATTTTGGACGACATACTATACTATGGCATATTTTTCAAGACATACTATACTATGGTATATTTTTCAAGACATACTATACTATGGCATATTTTTCAAGACATACTATACTATGGTATATTTTTCAAGACATACTATACTATGGCATATTTTTCAAGACATACTATACTATGGCATATTTTTCAAGACATACTATACTATGGCATATTTTTCAAGACATACTATACTATGGCATATTTTGAACCACATACTATACTATGGCATATTTTTCAAGACATACTATACTATGGCATATTTTTCAAGACATACTATACTATGGCATATTTTTCAAGACATACTATACTATGGCATATTTTTCAAGACATACTATACTATGGCATATTTTTCAAGACATACTATACTATGGCATATTTTTCAAGACATACTATACTATGGCATATTTTTCAAGACATACTATACTATGGCATATTTTGAACCACATACTATACTATGGCATATTTTTCAAGACATACTATACTATGGCATATTTTTCAAGACATACTATACTATGGCATATTTTTCAAGACATACTATACTATGGCATATTTTAAGGCCCATACTATACTATGGCATATTTTGGACGACATACTATACAATGGCATATTTTGGACGACATACTATACAATGGCATATTTTGGACGACATACTATACTATGGCATATTTTTCAAGACATACTATACTATGGCATATTTTTCAAGACATACTATACTATGGCATATTTTGAGGCCCATACTATACTATGGCATATTTTGGACGACATACTATACTATGGCATATTTTTCAAGACATACTATACTATGGTATATTTTTCAAGACATACTATACTATGGCATATTTTTCAAGACATACTATACTATGGTATATTTTTCAAGACATACTATACTATGGCATATTTTTCAAGACATACTATACTATGGCATATTTTTCAAGACATACTATAATATGGCATATTTTGAACCACATACTATACTATGGCATATTTTTCAAGACATACTATACTATGGCATATTTTTCAAGACATACTATACTATGGCATATTTTTCAAGACATACTATACTATGGCATATTTTTCAAGACATACTATACTATGGCATATTTTTCAAGACATACTATACTATGGCATATTTTTCAAGACATACTATACTATGGCATATTTTTCAAGACATACTATACTATGGCATATTTTGAACCACATACTATACTATGGCATATTTTTCAAGACATACTATACTATGGCATATTTTTCAAGACATACTATACTATGGCATATTTTTCAAGACATACTATACTATGGCATATTTTAAGGCCCATACTATACTATGGCATATTTTGGACGACATACTATACAATGGCATATTTTGGACGACATACTATACAATGGCATATTTTGGACGACATACTATACTATGGCATATTTTGGACGACATACTATACTATGGCATATTTTGAGGCCCATACTATACTATGGCATATTTTTCAAGACATACTATACTATGGCATATTTTGAGGCCCATACTATACTATGGCATATTTTGAACCACATACTATACTATGGCATATTTTGGACGACATACTGTACTATGACATATTTTGAGGTCCATACTATACTATGGCATATTTTTCACGACATACTATACTATGGCATATTTTGAACCACATACTATACTATGGCATATTTTGGACGACATACTGTACTATGGCATATTTTTCACGACATACTATACTATGGCATATTTTTCACGACATACTATACTATGGCATATTTTTCAAGACATACTATACTATGGCATATTTTTCAAGACATACTATACTATGGCATATTTTGAACCACATACTATACTATGGCATATTTTTCAAGACATACTATACTATGGCATATTTTTCAAGACATACTATACTATGGCATATTTTGGACGACATACTGTACTATGGCATATTTTGAGGCCCATACTGTACTATGGCATATTTTGGACGACATACTGTACTATGGCATATTTTGAGGCCCATACTATACTATGACATATTTTGGACGACATACTATACTATGGCATATTTTGGACGACATACTATACTATGGCATATTTCCTAGAACATACTATACTATGACATATTTTGAGGCCCATACTATACTATGGCATATTTTTCACGACATACTATACTATGGCATATTTTGAGGCCCATACTCGACTATGTCATATTTTGAGGCCCATACTATACTATGGCATATTTTTCACGACATACTATACTATGGCATATTTTAGACGACATACTGTACTATGGCATATTTTGGACGACATACTATACTATGGCATATTTTGAGGCCCATACTATACTATGGCATATTTTGAGGCCCATACTATACTATGACATATTTTTCACGACATACTACTATGGCATATTTTGGACGACATACTATACTATGGCATATTTTGGACGACGTACTATACTATGGCATATTTTGAGGCCCATACTATACTATGGCATATTTTGAGGCCCATACTATACTATGGCATATTTTTCAAGACATACTATACTATGGCATATTTTGAGGCCCATACTATACTATGGCATATTTTTCAAGACATACTATACTATGGCATATTTTGAGGCCCATACTATACTATGGCATATTTTTCAAGACATACTATACTATGGCATATTTTGAGGCCCATACTATACTATGGCATATTTTTCACGACATACTATACTATGGCATATTTTGAGGCCCATACTATACTATGACATATTTTGGACGACATACTATACTATGGCATATTTTTCACGACATACTATACTATGGCATATTTTGAGGACCATACTATACTATGGCATATTTTTCAAGACATACTATACTATGGCATATTTTTCAAGACATACTATACTATGGCATATTTTTCAAGACATACTATACTATGGCATATTTTGAGGCCCATACTATACCATGGCATATTTTGAGGACCATACTATACTATGGCATATTTTTCAAGACATACTATACTATGGCATATTTTTCAAGACATACTATACTATGGCATATTTTTCAAGACATACTATACTATGGCATATTTTGAGGCCCATACTATACTATGACATATTTTTCACGACATACTATACTATGGCATATTTTTCACGACATACTATGGCATATTTTGGACGACATACTATGGCATATTTTTCACGACATACTATGGCATATTTTGGACGACATACTATGGCATATTTTGGACGACATACTATACTATGGCATATTTTGAGGCTCATACTATACTATGGCATATTTTGAGGCCCATACTATACTATGGCATATTTTTCAAGACATACTATACTATGGCATATTTTGAGGCCCATACTATACTATGGCATATTTTTCAAGACATACTATACTATGGCATATTTTGAGGCCCATACTATACTATGGCATATTTTTCACGACATACTATACTATGGCATATTTTGAACCACATACTATACTATGGCATATTTTGGACGACATACTATACTATGGCATATTTTGAACCACATACTATATCATGGCATATTTTTCACGACATACTATACTATGGCATATTTTGAGGCCCATACTATACTATGGCATATTTTTCAAGACATACTATACTATGGCATATTTTGAGGCCCATACTATACTATGGCATATTTTGGACGACATACTATACTATGGCATATTTTTCAAGACATACTATACTATGGTATATTTTTCAAGACATACTATACTATGGCATATTTTTCAAGACATACTATACTATGGCATATTTTTCAAGACATACTATACTATGGTATATTTTTCAAGACATACTATACTATGGCATATTTTTCAAGACATACTATACTATGGCATATTTTTCAAGACATACTATACTATGGCATATTTTTCAAGACATACTATACTATGGCATATTTTGAGGCCCATACTATACTATGGCATATTTTTCAAGACATACTATACTATGGCATATTTTGAGGCCCATACTATACTATGGCATATTTTGGACGACATACTGTACTATGACATATTTTGAGGTCCATACTATACTATGGCATATTTTTCACGACATACTATACTATGGCATATTTTGGACGACTTACTATACTATGGCATATTTTGAACCACATACTATACTATGGCATATTTTTCAAGACATACTATACTATGGCATATTTTTCAAGACATACTATACTATGGCATATTTTTCAAGACATACTATACTATGGCATATTTTTCAAGACATACTATACTATGGCATATTTTTCAAGACATACTATACTATGGCATATTTTGAACCACATACTATACTATGGCATATTTTTCAAGACATACTATACTATGGCATATTTTTCAAGACATACTATACTATGGCATATTTTTCAAGACATACTATACTATGGCATATTTTTCAAGACATACTATACTATGGCATATTTTGAACCACATACTATACTATGGCATATTTTTCAAGACATACTATACTATGGCATATTTTTCAAGACATACTATACTATGGCATATTTTTCAAGACATACTATACTATGGCATATTTTTCAAGACATACTATACTATGGCATATTTTAAGGCCCATACTATACTATGGCATATTTTGGACGACATACTATACAATGGCATATTTTGGACGACATACTATACTATGGCATATTTTGGACGACATACTATACTATGGCATATTTTGGACGACATACTATACTATGGCATATTTTGAGGCCCATACTATACTATGGCATATTTTTCAAGACATACTATACTATGGCATATTTTGAGGCCCATACTATACTATGGCATATTTTGAACCACATACTATACTATGGCATATTTTGGACGACATACTGTACTATGACATATTTTGAGGCCCATACTATACTATGGCATATTTTGAACCACATACTATACTATGGCATATTTTGGACGACATACTGTACTATGACATATTTTGAGGTCCATACTATACTATGGCATATTTTTCACGACATACTATACTATGGCATATTTTGAACCACATACTATACTATGGCATATTTTGGACGACATACTATACTATGGCATATTTTGGACGACATACTGTACTATGGCATATTTTGGACGACATACTGTACTATGGCATATTTTGGACGACATACTGTACTATGGCATATTTTGAGGCCCATACTGTACTATGGCATATTTTGGACGACATACTGTACTATGGCATATTTTGAGGCCCATACTATACTATGACATATTTTGGACGACATACTATACTATGGCATATTTTGGACGACATACTATACTATGGCATATTTCCTAGAACATACTATACTATGACATATTTTGAGGCCCATACTATACTATGGCATATTTTTCACGACATACTATACTATGGCATATTTTGAGGCCCATACTCGACTATGTCATATTTTGAGGCCCATACTATACTATGGCATATTTTTCACGACATACTATACTATGGCATATTTTGAGGCCCATACTCGACTATGTCATATTTTGAGGCCCATACTATACTATGGCATATTTTAGACGACATACTGTACTATGGCATATTTTGGACGACATACTATACTATGGCATATTTTGAGGCCCATACTATACTATGGCATATTTTGAGGCCCATACTATACTATGGCATATTTTGAGGCCCATACTATACTATGACATATTTTTCACGACATACTATACTATGGCATATTTTGGACGACATACTATACTATGGCATATTTTGGACGACATACTATACTATGGCATATTTTGAGGCACATACTATACTATGGCATATTTTGAGGCCCATACTATACTATGGCATATTTTGAGGCCCATACTATACTATGGCATATTTTTCAAGACATACTATACTATGGCATATTTTGAGGCCCATACTATACTATGGCATATTTTTCAAGACATACTATACTATGGCATATTTTGAGGCCCATACTATACTATGGCATATTTTTCAAGACATACTATACTATGGCATATTTTGAGGCCCATACTATACTATGGCATATTTTTCACGACATACTATACTATGGCATATTTTGAGGCCCATACTATACTATGACATATTTTGGACGACATACTATACTATGGCATATTTTTCACGACATACTATACTATGGCATAATTTGAAGCACATGCTATACTATGGCATATTTTGAGGACCATACTATACTATGGCATATTTTTCAAGACATACTATACTATGGCATATTTTTCAAGACATACT
The DNA here is from genome assembly GCA_030770545.1 of Macropodus opercularis. NCBI lineage: Eukaryota > Metazoa > Chordata > Actinopteri > Anabantiformes > Osphronemidae > Macropodus > Macropodus opercularis. Next base: position 5,628,910 of record CM061107.1, on the reverse strand, counting down.
ATACTATGGCATATTTTTCAAGACATACTATACTATGGCATATTTTGAGGCCCATACTATACCATGGCATATTTTGAGGACCATACTATACTATGGCATATTTTTCAAGACATACTATACTATGGCATATTTTTCAAGACATACTATACTATGGCATATTTTTCAAGACATACTATACTATGGCATATTTTGAGGCCCATACTATACTATGACATATTTTTCACGACATACTATACTATGGCATATTTTTCACGACATACTATGGCATATTTTGGACGACATACTATGGCATATTTTGGACGACATACTATACTATGGCATATTTTGGACGACATACTACACTATGGCATATTTTGAGGCTCATACTATACTATGGCATATTTTGAGGCCCATACTATACTATGGCATATTTTTCAAGACATACTATACTATGGCATATTTTGAGGCCCATACTATACTATGGCATATTTTTCAAGACATACTATACTATGGCATATTTTGAGGCCCATACTATACTATGGCATATTTTTCACGACATACTATACTATGGCATATTTTGAACCACATACTATACTATGGCATATTTTTCACGACATACTATACTATGGCATATTTTGAACCACATACTATACTATGGCATATTTTGGACGACATACTATACTATGGCATATTTTGAACCACATACTATATCATGGCATATTTTTCACGACATACTATACTATGGCATATTTTGAAGCACATGCTATACTATGGCATATTTTGGACGACATACTGTACTATGGCATATTTTTCACGACATACTATACTATGGCATATTTTTCACGACATACTATACTATGGCATATTTTGAACCACATACTATACTATGGCATATTTTGGACGACATACTATACTATGGCATATTTTGGACGACATACTATACTATGGCATATTTTGGACGACATACTATACTATGGCATATTTTTCACGACATACTATACTATGGCATATTTTGGACGACATACTATACTATGGCATATTTTGGACGACATACTATACTATGGCATATTTTGAAGCACATGCTATACTATGGCATATTTTGGACGACATACTATACTATGGCATATTTTTCAAGACATACTATACTATGGCATATTTTTCAAGACATACTATACTATGGTATATTTTTCAAGACATACTATACTATGGCATATTTTTCAAGACATACTATACTATGGCATATTTTTCAAGACATACTATACTATGGCATATTTTTCAAGACATACTATACTATGACATATTTTGAGGCCCATACTATACTGTGGCATATTTTTCACGACATACTATACTATGGCATATTTTGGACGACATACTATACTATGGCATATTTTGGACGACATACTATACTATGGCATATTTTTCACGACATACTATACTATGGCATATTTTGGACGACTTACTATACTATGGCATATTTTGAGGCCCATACTATACTATGGCATATTTTGAGGCCCATACTATACTATGGCATATTTTTCAAGACATACTATACTATGGCATATTTTAAGGCCCATACTATACTATGGCATATTTTTCACGACATACTATACAATGGCATATTTTGGACGACATACTATACTATGGCATATTTTGGACGACATACTATACTATGGCATATTTTGAGGCCCATACTATACTATGGCATATTTTTCAAGACATACTATACTATGGCATATTTTGAGGCCCATACTAAACTATGGCATATTTTGAGGCCCATACTAAACTATGGCATATTTTGAACCACATACTATACTATGGCATATTTTGGACGACATACTGTACTATGACATATTTTGAGGTCCATACTATACTATGGCATATTTTTCACGACATACTATACTATGGCATATTTTGAACCACATACTATACTATGGCATATTTTGGACGACATACTATACTGTGGCATATTTTGGACGACATACTATACTATGGCATATTTCCTAGAACATACTATACTATGGCATATTTTTCACGACATACTATACTATGGCATATTTTGAACCACATACTATACTATGGCATATTTTGAACCACATACTATACTATGGCATATTTTGGACGACATACTATACTATGGCATATTTTGGACGACATACTGTACTATGGCATATTTTGGACGACATACTGTACTATGGCATATTTTGGACGACATACTGTACTATGGCATATTTTGGACGACATACTGTACTATGGCATATTTTGAGGCCCATACTATACTATGACATATTTTGGACGACATACTATACTATGGCATATTTTGGACGACATACTATACTATGGCATATTTCCTAGAACATACTATACTATGACATATTTTGAGGCCCATACTATACTATGGCATATTTTTCACGACATACTATACTATGGCATATTTTGAGGCCCATACTATACTATGGCATATTTTGGACGACATACTGTACTATGGCATATTTTGGACGACATACTATACTATGGCATATTTTGGACGACATACTATACTATGGCATATTTTGAGGCCCATACTATACTATGGCATATTTTGGACGACATACTATACTATGGCATATTTTGGACGACATACTGTACTATGGCATATTTTGGACGACATACTATACTATGGCATATTTTGGACGACATACTATACTATGGCATATTTTGAGGCCCATACTATACTATGGCATATTTTGGACGACATACTATACTATGGCATATTTTGGACGACATACTATACTATGGCATATTTTGAGGCCCATACTATACTATGGCATATTTTTCACGACATACTATACTATGGCATATTTTGAGGCCCATACTATACTATGGCATATTTTGGACGACATACTATACTATGGCATATTTTGGACGACATACTGTACTATGGCATATTTTGGACGACATACTATACTATGGCATATTTTGGACGACATACTATACTATGGCATATTTTGAGGCCCATACTATACTATGGCATATTTTGAGGCCCATACTATACTATGGCATATTTTTCAAGACATACTATACTATGGCATATTTTGAGGCCCATACTATACTATGACATATTTTTCACGACATACTATACTATGGCATATTTTGGACGACATACTATACTATGGCATATTTTGGACGACATACTATACTATGGCATATTTTGAGGCCCATACTATACTATGGCATATTTTGAGGCCCATACTATACTATGGCATATTTTTCAAGACATACTATACTATGGCATATTTTGAGGCCCATACTATACTATGGCATATTTTTCACGACATACTATACTATGGCATATTTTGAGGCCCATACTATACTATGACATATTTTTCACGACATACTATACTATGGCATATTTTGGACGACATACTATACTATGGCATATTTTGGACGACATACTATACTATGGCATATTTTGAGGCCCATACTATACTATGACATATTTTTCACGACATACTATACTATGGCATATTTTGGACGACATACTATACTATGGCATATTTTTCACGACATACTATACTATGGCATATTTTTCAAGACATACTATACTATGGCATATTTTGAGGCCCATACTATACTATGGCATATTTTTCAAGACATACTATACTATGGCATATTTTGAGGCCCATACTACACTATGGCATATTTTTCACGACATACTATACTATGGCATATTTTGAGGCCCATACTATACTATGACATATTTTGGACGACATACTATACTATGGCATATTTTGGACGACATACTATACTATGGCATATTTTTCACGACATACTATACTATGGCATATTTTGAAGCACATGCTATACTATGGCATATTTTGAGGCCCATACTATACCATGGCATATTTTGAGGACCATACTATACTATGGCATATTTTTCAAGACATACTATACTATGGCATATTTTGAGGCACATACTATACCATGGCATATTTTGAGGCCCATACTATACTATGGCATATTTTTCAAGACATACTATACTATGGCATATTTTTCAAGACATACTATACTATGGCATATTTTGAGGCCCATACTATACTATGACATATTTTTCACGACATACTATACTATGGCATATTTTTCACGACATACTATACTATGGCATATTTTGGACGACATATGACGACATACTATGGCATATTTTGGACGACATACTATACTATGGCATATTTTGAGGCCCATACTATACTATGGCATATTTTTCAAGACATACTATACTATGGCATATTTTGAGGCCCATACTATACTATGGCATATTTTTCAAGACATACTATACTATGGCATATTTTGAGGCCCATACTATACTATGGCATATTTTTCACGACATACTATACTATGGCATATTTTTCACGACATACTATACTATGGCATATTTTGGACGACATATGACGACATACTATGGCATATTTTGGACGACATACTATACTATGGCATATTTTGAGGCCCATACTATACTATGGCATATTTTTCAAGACATACTATACTATGGCATATTTTGAGGCCCATACTATACTATGGCATATTTTTCAAGACATACTATACTATGGCATATTTTGAGGCCCATACTATACTATGGCATATTTTTCAAGACATACTATACTATGGCATATTTTGAACCACATACTATACTATGGCATATTTTTCACGACATACTATACTATGGCATATTTTGAACCACATACTATACTATGGCATATTTTGGACGACATACTATACTATGGCATATTTTGAACCACATACTATATCATGGCATATTTTTCACGACATACTATACTATGGCATATTTTGAAGCACATACTATACTATGGCATATTTTGGACGACATACTATACTATGGCATATTTTGAGGCTCATACTATACTATGGCATATTTTGAGGCCCATACTATACTATGGCATATTTTTCAAGACATACTATACTATGGCATATTTTGAGGCCCATACTATACTATGGCATATTTTTCAAGACATACTATACTATGGCATATTTTGAGGCCCATACTATACTATGGCATATTTTTCAAGACATACTATACTATGGCATATTTTGAGGCCCATACTATACTATGGCATATTTTTCACGACATACTATACTATGGCATATTTTGAACCACATACTATACTATGGCATATTTTTCACGACATACTATACTATGGCATATTTTGAACCACATACTATACTATGGCATATTTTGGACGACATACTATACTATGGCATATTTTGGACGACATACTATACTATGGCATATTTTGAACCACATACTATATCATGGCATATTTTTCACGACATACTATACTATGGCATATTTTGGACGACATACTATACTATGGCATATTTTGAACCACATACTATACTATGGCATATTTTGAGGCTCATACTATACTATGGCATATTTTGAGGCCCATACTATACTATGGCATATTTTTCACGACATACTATACTATGGCATATTTTGAACCACATACTATACTATGGCATATTTTGAGGCCCATACTATACTATGGCATATTTTGGACGACATACTATACTATGGCATATTTTGAACCACATACTATACTATGGCATATTTTTCACGACATACTATACTATGGCATATTTTGAACCACATACTATACTATGGCATATTTTTCACGACATACTATACTATGGCATATTTTGAACCACATACTATACTATGGCATATTTTGAGGCCCATACTATACTATGGCATATTTTGGACGACATACTATACTATGGCATATTTTCTAGAACATACTATACTATGGCATATTTTTCACAACATACTATGGCATATTTTGGACGACATACTATACTATGGCATATTTTGAGGCCCATACTATACTATGGCATATTTTGACATTTACAAGAAAAATTCTATGGTAGTCAAAACAAAATAAAGTTATTGTCAAAATAATTAGCACCATTTATAGTTGAAGTAATTTAAAGACTAAAAATGTTGGCAGTTTTGTAATTGTTCAAAATGTTTTTCAAACGTAGATATCTATGCACGTGAAGCTTGCGTGTGTGTATCCATTAATTTCTCTAAACAGATGTTTTAACCATAAACACAGCCAGGTGTACAAGTGTAGCCAGGGGCTGAAATATATCAGTGCTCAAAAACAGGCTGTTATTGCTCAATGTACCATTTACTGTAGTTAATCACCTGTTAGATTACACCGCCATCAATCACACAGTGATTTTAAAGGTATTGAAGGCAGAACAACCAATGACCAAGTTTTTTTTTTTTTCGGGGCAAACTGAACTAATCTGTGTTAATAGTTTTCTCTAACTTGCGGCACGTTGCAGAAAAAGTACCTAAACATTCTAGAATGTAAACTAAACTAAAGCTGAGGCCTCAAATAATCAGTTGCAATTCTAACTCAAAGGCACATTCATGGCAACATTTTCTACAGAGGTAATAGTGAGATTGGAAAGAAGATGGTGACGAAAATGGCGGTTAATGACATTGACAGGTACAGGGTAAATATCCTGTTTATTTATTTCTGTAGCAGCAATGAAACAAATACTCACAAACATGCACACAAAACTCATGGCTCATAGGAGGAAGCCAAGTCACAGCAGGGTTGCTGCTGGTGCCAGCAGAGTCAAAGAAACATGTCTTCAAAGTACTCATCAAACTCCTCCTCCCTAGACAGACAAACAAAATCACAGAAATCTTAGTTCCTGTCATGCAGTGTTCACATAGTGTTAAAAGCTTTCTTTAGGTGGCCCCTGAGTTTTGTTGTCATGCTTTTATTCCCCATATAATTTACATTTTATGCTCATGATTCAAACTGCAGAAATTATTATTAAATGCCAATGACACACACAAACAGAAAAATTAAATCACCATCTTTGGTAAATGTAGGACGTGAATGTGTAGCATATTTTTCACATGTTTAGTAGTATAATGTCTTTTGCAATCGGATATTATTACAGTTCTCTAAGCATGTCAGCAGGACCTATTGACTTCTCTGGCATTTCAGAATAGCTTTGTGCTATATACAGATCAGTAACCTATGTAGGTTAAGTGCTAAGGTCGGTCTGTGCTGGCTTTAGACCAAATTTACTGGGTGTTATTTAATATGAACATTAACCTCACCTTGACTTCTCCTCCACTGCAGGGGCTGGTCCTCTCCAGTGATCAGCTTCAGTTTGGCCCTCTGGCTCATCCTCAGATTCAGAATCTATGAGAAGAGATTGTCAATCATGCCTCTTGGAAAGCAAAACCTAGGTTGAGTGGTAGACTAGTAACGCTCATACAGGCAGTAAGACCGCCGCATCAGAACGGCACGGCAGAAGTTCATTCAAATACTTGTTTTCACTTGGATGTGGATAGATATTCAACCTAACTAGAGCCACATACACGCAGGATCCCCAAATTCTTCATTCACAGAAGTCACTTTTGGGTCTTTTCTTCACAAGCTACATAATGTTCTTGGATTCCTGTATTTTTTTTTTTGTTTTGTCGAGAGAAATTAGAAGAAATAGCAATGCAAGAGTCTTTCTTTTAAAACCAGGTATATTGGATATCTTTTCAGAGAGTGGTGCACTCCATATGCTTGGAGATGCACCACAGCCCAGCGGCCCGAGAGCAGTAGATCATGAACTGTCTGCTCTAAGTGTGTTTTCCAAACATAGGAGGTATGCACGGTATGGGAGGGTGTGAGGCAGTTTCTTTGTTACCTTTGTCCGAGTTCAGTGAGTCCTCTGAACTACTTGAGGACGAAGAGTGATCTGCAGAAAGCACAGAGAGTTTTGCATGAACATTAACAAAGCTACTCACACAGGTTGATCCCATCTGATATGATTACTGTCCTAATTATAAAGGACAGATTCAGAGGAGACTCACCTCTGTGACGTTTATGTTTGTGCTTCTTGGACTGCGAAGACGATTTCTTCTCCTTCTGTTTCTTCTTCCTCTGTGGTGGCCCCTGTTCCTCTTCTGAAATTGTGGTCTTCGTTTTTGCTTTCACCTCTTTTCTCCTACAAATAGTCAAACACAGTCAGGTCAGTTAAGTGAAAAATGTTTCATGATCAAAGCCAAAGCTTTTCTTTAAAATTAAAATTTCATACATGCTTACATCCACTTTGCTGTCGTAAATCAATAAACTCATGTCGATCCACATAACATACTCAAGGTCTATTCTTACATACTGGTGTGTCCAGGTAAGCAATAAAATGGTGGCTGGTGAGGCAGGCACACAGCAGACCTGAACAGTTGCTTAAATTTTTAAGGTTAAACCGATGCGTGCTACAGCATGTGCCGACTGTCCACAGTGACCTGCCCTACTTGTAGCAAACGAGTGCACATTCTCCAAATTTTTTTACAAACACTCACCATTGTGGGCCAAAAGAATTTACATTTTTAATGCACAATGCCTCAAGTGGAAAGAGTAACTTTGCTTACTTGTGATGATAGTTTAGTTTGAAAGAGCATTCAGGGCAGAGTCCTAGAAGAGAAACATCATGGTATCATCACTACTAGAACGTATGCATGTATGGAATAAACACTGGTTGTGTTAGCACGAGGCTTTAATATGACCCACTGTGGTTTCTCTCTGCTCTGATAAAGTTTGATAAACTCTCTGACAGGTTCTGGCCATGATGTTGGTAGATGTGTTCCAGCTAGTTATAATTAAGCAAAAAATCCTTGATATCCTCAGACAGGTTGGGGCAGGCCCTGCTCAAAATCTTTCAGAAGTGGATGCCTCTGCGCCAATGCCAGGTTGTTCTTAAATCAGGGCCACTACAGACCTCTCCTCTACAAATCAACATAGGTTTAGGTGCATCATTCAGTGCAGAGCAGCATTTGCGGAGGGTAAAATACAGTGAATTGATATTTCTTGCAAATTTACAGAAATTGATCTTTGAACATAAGACGGTTTTTAATAGAAATAGAGGATTTTAACTGTTCTGTTATTAGGAAACCGAAACCCTGCTGCTACCAAGTTCACAATCCAGAGCTGCTGAAACACGTTTGATAACTGTCAAACTATTTATGTCCGTCAAAGTGTTGGATAAAACAAAAACACATTTTTTGTTAATGAGGTAAACAACATGTTGGGTGTGACCTGTTGCACTGCCTTATTAAAGAAGAGCATATAATTTCCTGCTTGGCTGAGTTTGACATGACCAGAGGGTTTCCAATTAGGGTAATTATTCTAACAGGATTTTCTGCAGTTTGATACCTGAAGAAGGATTATTATGAACTGGGTTTCAGCCAGGAAACCCCACCAGGCTCCAGCCGGATGTGTAAGCCCACACTTGTATATACACATTCTCATTGTGTTATAATGACTGCAGAGATACTGTAGAAAACCAAGTTGTCTCTTACGCAGTTTGACCAATGCATTCCGCTTCTCTCCGTGCTCCACGTATGCAAAATTCACCTCCCAGCTTTTCAGGCCTTCCTGCTTCTCGCAACGTTTGTTTCCACACTGGAACTGACCTGGAAGACCAAATATTTTAATTGATTCATTCAATACATAAGAAAGCCTTGATTATAAACATGTGTGTTGCTGTTTATTATGAGTTTGTAGCAGTTCACAGTAAACAAACCACTAAAACCCTATATTGAAGGTAAACATATATTGATGTGTGTAATCCATTACATATTGCATATAAAAAGATATTTTTTTAAAAATGGATCATTGTCTATTTGTTGAAATGAATTTAAACATCCTCACGCCACCGGTCAATCTCTTAGCCCTCCTTTACTTTCCACTGCTCTTTATTTTTTTCCCATCTTGCCTCATCCCCTGAGGCCTCCCTCTAGCCACTGCACAGCCATCCTATTATGCCCAGAGGAGCTTAACGTGGCACTGATCTGGTCTCTGGGGTTCCTCCAGATTGTAGTAGAGGGAGCAAATGCGTCAGAGCAGTCCATTTTTGGCACAAGGATGAGAAATGCTCCTCACCTGACTGGGATTAGGATTGTAAACATTCAAATGAGGGGACTCTGGCCACCGTGGCTTCTGGCCACTTGGGCCATAAGGCAGACTTTCTTTTCACAGGCTGTATTAGACTAAGGCCCTGTGACGTCAGCTAACAAAGACACTTCTGGCTCCATTCCTGCATTTCGATGAGGTTGGAGGGCTTCTTCATCTATACTGCAAGTTCACCGCCCTGTGGTCTTAAAAGTTCTTAAAAGCTCTGAGTAACTATCTGGTGGCTGGTCCTTTCTGACCCTTCGGACACCACAGTAAGTGGGTGTGACTTCTCATCTCAGTGCCAACATGACACAGAAGTGACTGTCCAGAGAATCCCGTCCTGTATTTACCATCATCAGGTGACGTCAATTATAATCCCACTGGAATTCTCCCATGACATTTCACCCCCTGCATCGTGCTCAAAAACGAAAGAAACAAATCCATTCACTGCGGACACAGGCCGATACACACACAAAAAGGAAAGCTGAGGGCAGAGGAGCAGGTCTCTGTCAAATATAAAAGAATGTGTTAAACGTCGTATCTTACAACACAGAGATTATGAATGTTACTGATCCTGTAGCTACTCACAAGCACAACTCTGGCAAAGTGGAGTCTATAAAAACCCGTTCCTAGGCAACAACTTTGACAAGAACAAGGTCAGGAAACAATTTGCCACAGATTTCTGATCATTTTCAGCCTTCAGGCCTGGCTCTTTCCCACCTAAAGGATAATAAGCGCAACTTAAATCATATGTGCTGGTGGTTACCAGGCAGATTATTCGAGGAGGAGCACAATGAGCCTGTCTGCTTTACAACACAAGCACACTTCTGTGGCTCTCTCAGAGGCTTTAGAAGAAAAGGATGTTCAGAGTGTTCTGCTGGCCCGTTTGGTAAACTCACACATCAGATGAGCGACACGTGCTCCATACGAAGAGCTGGCACTAGGTTGGCGGAGTAAACCCGTTTAGAGGGGAAACTCCTGTCCACCTACGTCAATGGCTACTAATACCACCAGCCAAAAGCCCGAGATCAAGATGGATACAGCACAGAGCAGATGGCTGCACGATTAGCATTCGCTGGATGACGCTGCACAGCAGGGAACTAGGCCAACACTCTCTCTTTTTAGAATACCTGTTGAAAGTTCACAACGCGCATCATTACAAGACTACTTCTGGACAAAGCGTAGTTTAACATGCTAATTGAAGTTCAGGGAACATTCTGACTTAGCGACTTTAGGATAAGCAACATTCGGCTTCACCAGTCAAGTAACCTGCTTGAAAGTAGGAGGAGGCCAAGCAACCGCAATGTGGCATCACAATGGAAATGGAAATTGTGAAAAAAATAATCTTTATATTGATGCAATTTTGATTAATTAAATGTACAGTACAAATACTGGGAGGTCAGTTTCCAGTGGACTAACCACATGTTTGAACAGAGGTACTGACTGAGTCGGTCATTCTTCAGTCATTGATCTTGTGAATTCAGTTTCTTACCGCACCCCTCCTTGATGTCCACCTTTAAAAAGTTCTGAGCCTACGACAAACATCGAGTGATTAACATTCACTGGCCTGAATGATTTTCTATCAGAGATGTAACCAACCAAAGCACTGCTTCTCGGACCACACAGTCCTACCTCTAACTAGAGAGGAGATTTAACCCGTTTCGATCTGTCTTTTCCATTGACAAGCAGACCACTAAGAGATCACCTTGCTCCACACTCAGACAAGACACTTGCAGTCTGCATTGTTAGTCTGGGAAACTCAAAGCTCTGTGTGCTGTGGACTAATGAGCAATCCCCCCCTGTAAGTACAAATCCTACCTATGCTTGAACAGAGGCCAGGCTAAAGCAATCATTAACGCGACTGAAATGATCACATCTTTCAATTGGCCTGTCGCTTTCGTTTTACTTAAAGCAGAAGATTTAAGGAAAGCTCCCAGGTGGTAATAAGATGTGACAATGTTCATGGTCAATAGTTAGTGCACTAAAAGCAAAATGTAAACGTGACAAGAGAGTCTAAGAATAGAGCAGGGATAAGATCAGACAGACAGACTGAGGGTTGAACTGGGTAAAGGCGGTACATCACAGAAATTCTAACAAAATGAACAACAAACAGAAGACCTCCATGTTCCACTCTGCTTTTAAAGTGCCCTCACAGATCAACAATGTCAGCAGAAGAGGCTCAAACCTAGTTGCTCAACTGTTGAAGAAAACACCTTAAAGGTATTTCTACATGACGGGGCAAGAAAGTCACATGAGCAGAAGCATCACCCTTGACATTTGTTCTGACTGACCCAGAAGGAAAACACACAGAAAGACACAACTTGGAATGAATCACCTGTATGCATTACACTCCACATGTACATCAACTCCAGCACAAAAGACTCTCAAGACACATTTTCACATTCACAAAGGTCTTTCACCGAAGCACTGCAAAAACATGATCCACATATTGTAGCATTGTAGCTTTAATAGGTTTTAGGGCTGATGTGCAGAGTGAGCAATACACAGCAAATAACATCCACTGCATTTTCTTTGGTTACCACACGTTAGGCTCTATGGGGTTTTTATCCACTCGTGTGGAGAGCAATGATTTTACAAGTGCAAAATTGCATGTGTGCAGAAAAGGAAGCATATGCACACGAACAAGCGGGAAGAGCTTCCAATTAATATTTATTACTTCTGACAAGGGTCTGACACTGCCCCACCCTTTGGGACACGACACACGTATGGCCCACCCTAAGTTTTCAAAATGGACTAAATGATGAGGGTATTGGAAAAAAAATAGTTAATTCAAATGGAAAAAAACTGCCAAGACAATAGTTATATTAAAAAACTCCCTTTCAGGTCTGTTTGACGAAAATGTAAAGTAAACCCTGCTGTCATGTACTGGATTCAGAAAGAAGAACCTCCCTCTTCTCCTCCTTAAAAATGTGCCGACCTCTAAGAGGAAACACAAGGACACCGTCTGGTAGTGCACACTATTGCAAGCATATCGCGTGTCTATAAAAACAGAAAGGTCAGCGCTTGCTGTAATCCACTTGATTGGGTGAAGAGTGGTCGGCATTACCTAATACCAACATGACCTAAGTGTACAGACAAGAGGAGATAATAAGAGGATAATTACTATACTGTGTCTGCAGCAGAGCAGCAGTGTGCTCTCTTTGATATGGGAATGCAGGATGTATTTAATGGATCTGTTCAATGCAGTTTAGTACAGTCATCTCTTATTTATCTGGAATAAATATTTATCTCTCCAAGTATAGATCGAGTCCGGCTATTGGACAGACTCTACAGCCTCGGCTGACGTGTACTCCAGGTGGAACTAATTGAACCAGAAGCCAGATTTTCCTGGTGAAGGCTACTGTTCATAGAGATTTTGCATTCAAGCGCCTGCGTTTCAAAGGCGACTCTGTATCAGCCTTCAAACACAGTGTGCGATAAACACTTCCACCTCTAATCTGCAACACGAACACATTCAAGTTTCAATTTGCACAAGTGTTTTCAGCAAGTCTAAATTAGGATGTTGGGTCCTCCTTAGAGAACCAGATTAGTATCGATTTAACTGGGTGTTTAGTGTCCAAGGCTCTAAATAGTACTTAAGAAGTATTTCTCTTGGAATCATCAATGTACACAAAGCACAGACGTGACAGTTGAAGTCAAGTTCCTCTGACCTGACCTAATCCCACTTCCTGTAGAGTACTGCTCCAAGGGGGGCGCCGACAGAGACCAGGATTATTTTGTCTTAATCGGGAACAATATATTGGCTTAGTCACCTTTTTCAGACGTACAGTTTTGAGGGTATGTTGATACAAACATGAGTAAATTATTCAAATGTAAAATATGTGTATGCGTCTTTACTGCTAGATGTGTCAATGAGCAGGGCAGGTTTACCCTCTGTAAACTACTGATACTGTCCTTCCTGTAAATATCTGTCACACTGAGGAGGTGCTGTACTAATCCTAAACATTTTATATAAGCTATTCATCAAAGCACTGCCAAACTCCTGAGGTAGACTTCATCACAAGTTAGGTGTGTTTTAGGAAGGCGGCCTATTTGTGTGGATCGATGCATCACTTGATTATCGAGTGCAGTCAAGGTTGGGAGCCACAGGTAAACAAGCTCAAACTCCAGGTAAAGGTCAAGATAGTTACAAGGTTTAAGGAGAACATTTGTATAACAGTTGCCATGAGCAGAGGCTTGTGTAATAGGTATCTACAATATGTTGTATCGTTTGTCTTTATCTATGTCGCCATCTAGTGGAGAACGATCAGAACGTTTTACGTGCAACTATGGAAGTGACCCAAATCCATACACCTATTGATTTCTTATTTTTGTTCTCGAGTTGTTTTAGCAGCACCCACGTTATTTTAAGCACCCTTATTTCCTCTGTGCACTGCAACACATGAGAATAGCAGCCATAAGCAGGGCACCCATGTGTTGACCTCATATAGCCATAGTCTGGTTAAAGTATCCTTCCAGTGGGTTTCTTATTTTAAAATAAAGCACACAATTAAAACCTGCTTCTTATCAATATCTAGTATGGATTCACACCACCTCTCCAACGTAAATACATTTAGTCAAATAAGGATGACTATTACATTTTTTTTTCGTTTTTGTTTCCTTATTTAGAATCACAACAAATATGCATTTTAGTTCTGTATAATATCATAATAAAGCAGTATAAATGCAATATTGAGACAATGTGCAACACTGTACCTTTGCCAGAGACGACTTCATTCTCAGTTCTCCAACGAAATCCAAACTGTTGAGTACAAAATTAAAAGTATCCATGAAAATCACTGAAGTGAAACAGGCATACATGCAGCAAAACTGTTTCTATGTCATCCTATAAATAAATGAACCTCAACAAACCCATCACCACCCAGTGTTTCAGCAGTAGTGATTACATTTTCAAGTTCAGCAGCACCACATACCTTCACTTTAAGATAAGGGCCTTACTGTGAGTCATATTTGTATGTATACTATATGTGTCACATCAATTATGTATAGCTGTGGATGGCATAGCCATTTGTTAAGGCTGGTTATTAGTATGTTGCAGAAAGAGCACAGACTCTGGCTGCCTGTGGATTAATTCATGTGCTGAGCAGAACTTAACTAAACCCATGGGAATGATGCAACTAACCACTGCCTTTGTAATCCTTAAATACTCCAAAAAATCTGGATTTGTGTTCACTGGTGTAGGTCAGAGAAGGTTTCTGAATTTTAACTATTGAGCCTCTAATCATTATGGATTGGTTTGGACATTACATGTAATGCCATAGATCCAGTAAATAAGCATCACAATCTGAACTGTCACATGAGTTTGAAAGAGCAAACCGTGGAGCTGTGAAGCCAAAAGCACACTGCCCTCGGGTTTGACGTACTGTCAGTTTTACAGCTTTGAATCCTGACCAGAATGGCCCTGTGGTCACCAGAGACGGAGCACAGTGCCAAAGCGCATCATACTTCCACCTTCTATCTAAAATAGACGGGTGGTGCTGGAGATTATTGCCTGAGTTATGAAATTCTACCCTTTGTTCGTGGCCCCACCACTGGGACAATTTGTGTCACTTTGGAGAGCGGTGCAAAAATTGATCATCCTGCCAAGTACTGGCTGTGATGTCTGACATGGCTGAGATGTCTGTAGTCGGTGCCTTCTGTGCATCCTGGGGGTGCTGTAACTTTTGTCTCGCCTCATGAGGACTTGTGTTTTACTTTCTTAGCTGCTACTGCATCTCAATTTCAACAGAGAGATTTATAAACTGGTACTGAATCTCCCAAATAAATGCATAATATAGGTGTGTATACAAAAATATAGATCAGTTCATACTGCTAATAGTCTGTCACTCGTTAAACCCCAAAAAAGCACCAAAACAGTGGTCAAATCCATATCTAACTGACTCTCCATACAACTCTTTCATACTGTCAAACCACAGCCTCACACACCACACCTCAATTAATGCATCCATCTGCTTATCTTACCTTGTTTTCCTTGTATCTGCTGAGGTCAGCTATGCAGTACTCTTTAAACAACTTATCATAATACTTTTTGGCAAGCTCTTTTTCCCTGGAACAGAAAGTCCAGAGGTAAAGTAAAAGAAACACAAACATAAGTGAGGAAGCAAACTACTTCAAAACTAATTTTGATCGGTTCCAGCATACAAATACATATTTCCATTTTAGTGGATAGCAGGATAACAATGTAAGCAAATGGAACAATAAAGCAGAATGTCTGAACAGCTGACTACAGATGATCACCATGTCATGTCCTCCTCATCCTCGTCTCTCCAGAGGAAGCGATGATTCTCACGCAGCACATCGGAATCTCTTTTGTCTTTAACTCTGTTGGAAAACAAAAGTTTGAACAAGAATGATTACGAGCACAGATGTGTTCCAAAAACAAGCTGTGAGACAAAACCCTTACCCAGAGCGTCTGAAGTCAGCCATCTGTCCTCCATAATAAAGGATGTAATCAGCGACAAATTTCTTATGTCGTTCAAACTGTAGACAATTGGTTAAGGTCGGTCTTGTGAATGGAAACCTTTGTGCTGTGAACTGCAAAACAACTGACAGCTGAAGTTATAGTTAACTTAACTGGCCATGACCAGAATGATATCAGCGCAGTTTTACATGTATCTATGAATAATGCATAAACTATTAGCAAACTTTTAAAATATGACATTAAGTGAACACAGAGAAAAGGATACGGCATTCATCGATATCAGGTGGGCTCTTCTGCTCCGAGCTTCCTCTCTGAAAAACCGGGTAATTATTTTATAACAGTTGTAAATGTTGAATCAGTAACATTATAGGACAGTTACTTTAACACCAAGGACATGACTTTCATCAGTGCCTCAAACACAAACTTTTTAACAGCAGGCTGCGTGAGAGACATGAAGATAATGGAAAAACTGTAAAATGAAAGAAGTTATGGTCTAATCTGGTTTTATTTGAAACATAAATCAATAAAAACACATCTTCTTCGGTTGACGTAAAGACGATGGGAATTTAAATCGGCGGCATGATGAGTTTTCAAACATGAAAATGAAAATTGGATTTTTCTCGCTTCATTTAGTCATGCATCACAAGAACACAAATTATACATGAAATTTCAATCTGATTGAGCTATTTCATTTTAACACAGACAATTCTTATATATTATCACAACTGACATTAATCCCAGTGTGAAGAAGTGATAGTGAAGGAATAATGCTAATTTTGAGAAGGGCAGTTAAAATACATAATGGATATGAGAAATAACCTCTGCACTGATTAAACATAAAATAAAATGAAAGATAAAATGAGAAACATATTTAACATGATTAACTGTACATTACCTGTCCAATTCATTAGCATGTAAACTCCGATGAGCTACCTGAGAGTGTCGACCTTTCTTAAACGGCTTTCGTAAGATTTCCTCCTCATGTTTTCTGTCGAAAAAGAAAAGCTGTTTACCCACATCAGTCCAAATGTAAGAAACAAGAGAGAAATATTAAAGACTATAATAATGTGCCTTCATAACACACATGATTTTCTCCTAAACAACGTAGAAATGGTCCAGTATTGCACACAAGCACATACACCGTCCTCGGAGTTTAGTTCAGACTGATTTAGTTTCTAATCGCACCTTTTGAGGTCTCTCTCTGACGGCTCTCCCTGCGCGTCCTCATCACTGAAGTCCGAGTCATAGCCACCACTTCCGTGCACCTGAGAAGACGGATGGGACACACAACTATCTAAACAACTGAGAATACACAGCAATGTCACAGTTTGTACAGCAGGCTCCCCTGCACACATCAGGTTACAGACAGATCGTGAATATAACACTGCTTACTCCTGCCGACGTAAATTAGTAAATAATACTATATATATTAAATAATTCTACCACCTGGTACAAACACGCTGGTCTTTAATGAGCAACACATGGCTTTTAGCATTAATGTTCGTAATTCACTCTCAATTAACTCAAATTGAGATGTATTATGTTTATTTTAACTTAAAACGTTACGAGGACGACGTCTACTGCTGCTGCTGACTTGACTTATCGTCGGACTACAGCATCAAGCTAACTGGCTAGTGAAGGAACACATTCAGCGTATTCACCACGCGTGAATGAACACTGAACAATAAATACGCCGGCTACCTTCACAAGGTCGTCCATGTGCTCCTTCACTTTAGTTTCTAGCAACAGCTTCCAAATGTTTATTACATTCAATGCGCGTCGCCGGGCGGTGACGTCATACACAAACACATCGCAGAATGATGACGTTGAACCTGAGCGAAAGAGAATCTTCCAAAAAGACAAAAGACTTAATGTCGTTTAGACATTATTCTACTTGAAGGTTTGAAAGGGGTGAAAATGTGACTTGGAACAAAACTCTAGTGTTTAATAAGTTTTTTCACTAAACTTAGCAAAGCAGCCAGTGGAACTGAAGGACATGTTATAATATATTTTAAAAAAAAGACTCACCGTCACTATAAAAATGTATTAAATATTTACTCAGAGTGTGTGAGTGTGTGTGTGTGTGTGTGTGTGTGTGTGTGTGTGCGTGCGTGTGCGCGTACACGTCTACTCTAAACGTTTTCTTCGCCCTGGTGCCACTGAATTGCTAATTATTTTTCCAACAGATCCCCGTCTTCTTTTGTCAGTGGGTGTCATCATTATGCCAGAGCAGGGGAGAAAAGAGGCCGCATGTGAATGAGTGAGGCAGGTGCATTTGCAGAGCCGCATGAATAGCCGCTTCCCATTAGCCATGCACGCCTCTGAAGCGCGCATAAATAATGGCTGACAGTGCTGATAAAAACGCGCACCTTTGGGGCCTCTCCCCCCTCTCACCCCAGTGTCTCTCTTTCTTTCCGGCTGCTTTGCTCTCCGGGGAACGCACGCTTTCTCCTTTCTCCCTTTTGACGTCTGCAGAATAGAGTCTACGGGACAACTTCTTTGTAAGCAGCACCATTATTTGAAATATACATTTTAGCTGCATGTTTAATTAGGGAAGTCGAGATGATGCCTTCTTATTACTAACAAACGGCATGACTGCTGCTCTCATGCCTCGTCTGTCCCGCATTTGTAATCCTGCGCCCTGCAGAACGAATCCACTGGACTGATGCCTTCCTATTGAGACGCAAGACGCATAGACACAAACCTGCATCAGGGCACAATCCGTTATTAAAGTCAAACTATTAAAGCCAAGACAGAGATAGCGCTATCATCGTTTTTGGATTGTGCGTAGAAGTTGCATGACGAGGGTTGTTATTCCTCGGGCCGGACAGAAGCTATGGGACACCCGGGTAGAGCAGTGACCGGATGGAGAGGATGGACGCTCCTGGTTTGGGTCGCCGCTGCCTGCTTGGCTTTAGCAGACGGGCGGAGAGTGAGGCAGCCCAGATGCCCCGCTGGATGTACCTGCACCAAAGATAACGCTCTGTGTGAGAACGTCCGATCTGTGCCTCACAGCTTCCCCTCCGACGTCGTCTCACTGTAAGTGATGCTGCTCAATCCACTCGTGATTGCACTGTGACATTTACATAAAGCATCTGCGGGATGTTTTGCTTTTACATAGACTAATATATTTATATAAATATACATGTGTGTGTCTCAACTTCATCTAATTTTCATTTATTTATTTGTATTTTTAAATTCGTTCAGCTCCTTTGTCAAGTCTGGGTTTAATGAAATCATCGGAGGAAGCTTTGTTCACACCCCTGCTCTGCAACTGCTGTGAGTGTCTATCTATCTATCTATCTACCTTCCATCCATCCATCCATCTATCTTTCTATCTATCCATCTATCAACAACGAAGCAGGACTTGCATAGAGGCTGACATGCAGATTTAAAGGGGGGATTCTCTCTAATTGTGTCAGGATTATGCAACACACCACATGGCTACAACAACAGCAGGGGCTGGAGACAGAGGAGGGATGTGTGTGAGGTACAGATAAATAATGAACAAAGAGACAGGATGAATTATAAGTAAAACCATACTCACCAATCCCACAACTTTTTAGTTACTAATCATAAATGGATCCCAGCAAAATAATTGTCTCAGCATCATTCTCTCGTTTTATTGGTGCCAGAAATATGCCTGACTGGAAGGAAGATGGATGAAACTTCTATTATCTGCCAAGGTGACCTGAAGAAACTCACATTAAAGAAAAGAGCAAGAGTAAGATAAAATACAGGGTCACTCTGGAATTATAAAGTTCTGATCTTTTGCATTTTGTAGCAGGTTTTGCACATTTTGTTCAAAATATTTTTTAGTTTCCTAATGATAAAAACATTCAAAATAATTTCAAAGTCACTCCAGGTAAAAAAAAAAGTCAAGTTCTCGGAATAATTGTTTTACTTGCAGACAATTTCCACATTACTGGTTGAAAGGTGGCTCAGAAACATGTGGGAGGAGCCAACTCTATGTTTTTCACTAATTTCTTGAAAAACCCGTAGGAGTGAGGCGACATTTCTCCACTTCCTTCATTTCATCCATTCTTTAAACACGTACTGTAGGCACAAACGCACAATGAGTCTGTTGTCTTCTATCCTCTGGGACCAGAACAGAAAACAGTGATTTAACTGTACTGTAGTAACAACTTTCTCAAGCTGAAGAGTGAGAAATTTGGATATTTTAACATAAGCAAAGAGTATTTTGTTATTTTTTTGTTGACTTTGTTCTCTTTACAGATTGTTCACAGCAAATTCACTTGACCTAATTGATGAGGATGCATTTTTAGGTTTACCACATCTTGAATATCTGTAAGTATTTATCTTTAAGAGATGTTTATAATAAACAGAGTGTACGATATACGATCTGTTTCCCGAGCCCACACTCTCAGGCTGTATGTTATATACTGGAGTGGTGTAGAAACCGAAACCTTACGCCAGAGAGCATCAATCAAATTATGAAATTGTGTTTTGGATAAAGCAAATCTGTCTCAACTCAGTTCATATTAACCTTCATTTACAGATTTATTGAAAACAACAAGATTGTGTCCATATCTCCATTTGCTTTCCGGGGCCTTAAAGCTCTGATACATCTGTGAGTATTTTTTCTATATTCATTGTGTCTCTGCTAATAGTTCCTTCCACAAAGTGAGCTGAGAACGTGAGTGACCTGTGCATTGGCACTAAATTTAACTGTACTGTAACCTTACACCAAATGACCTATAGTCTGTCCTGGAGTCTCTGAGTCAGTTTGTACCCGACACATTTCGTGTTGTGCCTGGCAGAGCAGCCCCTGAGCTGAACCTGTGTGTCTGATCAGTGAGGTGGACGACTTTCACCCCCTGTTCAGACACGTTTATGTGCGACAACTCTGACCTGTAGTATAAAGCCATTAGTTGAATATGGGGACAGATGCAAATGTTAAGATGTTTCTGTGTTTCTAACCCACATTAAATGCACCTTTCCTGTTCAGTGGTTACCTTTTATTTGTATTGGTGGAAAGCAAACAAACTTTTCTAACATACATTATGAATAAATGTATTACTAGGAGGTATTTTGAATGCATCATATACTGAAATACATTATTTAATGGCCCCTGCTGGAATCCTCTCCACTTTCTCTATCCCCCATCTGTTTGGAGAGCACATTCTTGCACAAACTCAAAGGGCCTCTCTCCCCTGGAAAACCAACTCTCACATAAATAATGCAGAATTCATGAATTATGCTGACATTCCACTTTATTCTCATCTCCCTCTGGTTAGGAGTTGGGTCTCTCACTCACAAATAAGATGTGTTTATAGCGCCTATTTTTCTTGCTTGGTTTAAACATGCTGGCAAAGATTTTAGCCACTTGACAGCTTTGAAGCATTGGCCTTTGGTTAGCATAACAGAACGTTGTTTTCAGTGAACCATATTAAAGAATATAAAAAAATACTGCTGATATTTCTGCTGCGGAGTATTTTAGTGGATAAAGAACAACACGATGCTCCTTCCTTCACGCTAATCAATGTAATTGCTTTGTCTTAATGGATTATAATTGTCAATTCTTTTATCCCACTCCATTTTATTGCTTGGCCTTTCAAACACTTGTTACATGATTGTTCTATATTAAAGGAACATTTGTCAGAGGAGTCACATTTTGACCTTGATCCCTTATAATTTAGTTGTTGTTAGAGCTTGTTTATCCCACTTTGGCTGAAGCCACTCAGGCTAAAAGGACCAAAAAACAAAAAACACTTTGTATGTAGATAGACAGCCTGCTTCTAATTCCGTCTCTGGGCTTATTTTTTATATATTATATATTTTTTTGTCTTCGATGTTTCGATCAGGAGTCTGGCTTACAACAACCTTGAAACGCTTCCCAAAGATGTCTTCAAGGGCATGGACGCGTTGACCAAAGTGTGAGTTCAGCTTGTGTTTCTGTACTCTGACAGTAATCCATCCTTATACGCATGAATGTGTGTTATTAATACGATCGATCATGACCTCACATGAATAACTCATAGCTACTAACTTGTGTTCGATGTGTTTCAATCGTGCGTGTAGGGACCTGCGAGGCAACAACCTAGTATGTGACTGTAAGCTGAAGTGGCTGGTGGAGTGGATGCACAACACGAACGCCACCCTGGACCAGATCCACTGCAGTGGTCCACCCAGTCACCAGGGGAAGAAAATCAATGACCTGCTGCCACACTTCTTTGACTGCATCACAGCAGGTATCATTTTTCATTGTCTGTGTCCCCATTTCGCTGCCTCGCCTGTTTCTTATTATGTCCCGCCTGTCTTTATTAACGATTTAGCGCTGAGAGTGAAGCTAAATAACACCTGACCGGGGGAATTATTTAAAGGCAAAGCACAGATTGATTCACTGCAATGTCTTTCCTTTCAGAATTTGCCTCCTATCAGTCGCTGAAGTTTGAGTCTATTTCAGTGGAGGCCTTCACCTTTGGTAAAGACCAGTTTGTTGTGTTTGCTCAACCTTTTGCTGGGACATGCAACTTCCTGGAATGGGATCATGTTGAGATGACCTTCAGGACCTACGACACCATCGAAAGTGAGCTCATAAACGACTTTAGCATCAGAGTTTACGCCTCAAATGACAACATGTAATAATGTCATACTTTGTTTTCATTTAGGCACCTCCACTGTGGTCTGCAAGCCAATGGTGATCAACAGCCACCTCTTTGTTATTGTGGCGCAGCTGTTTGGGGGCTCACACATTTACAAACGGGACACCTCAGCCAACAAGTTCATCAAGATCCAGGACATCGACATCTTGAAAATACGCAAACCCAATGACATTGAGACGTTTATGATTGATGGAGAGTCGTTCTTCATCATCGCCGACAGCTCTAAGGTGGAGTAACTGATCCTGTCTACTCTTCCAGCCATGACAGTCGTCCTTTGTTTCTTAGCAGTTTCTGATTCAATAAAATGTACCTTCTTATGCTTGTTCTTCTCTTAGGCTGGCTCCACAACGGTGTATAAATGGAACGGCAATGGCTTCTACTCCCACCAGTCACTCCACCCCTGGTACCGGGACACAGATGTTGAGTACTTGGAGATCTCCAACAAACCGCATCTGATCTTGTCCAGCAGCTCCCAGAGGCCTGTTGTGTATCAGTGGAACAGGAGCCAGAAGCAGTTTGACCGCAGGACCGACATACCGGACATGGAGGACGTCCTGTCTGTGAAACACTTTCGCGTCAAAGGTGAGATCTGCAGCACACACACAGTTTGTCCCTTAGCGTGTAGCATGTACTGCAGAAACGTTATTCACTTAAATCAAGGTAACATTTATCTATTATTCTTATTTAGTTCTTCATTACAGCGTGTCATAAGCATTTTGAAGGTTTTAAGAGGCGATGTCTCAGCAAAACCTGCCAACAAGCCTTTCATCGTGCGCTCATCTAGTTGTGATGCAAAATAATAGAAAATATGTGGACTTACATAATCCATTCTGGGGGTCGGTCCTGTTTGGGATCCAGATTTCGTAGCTGAATGTGTAAACTAAACTGCCCGTTGAATCTTTGTCCTTTTCAAAGGTGATCTGTTTATATGCTTGACAAGATTCATTGGGGACTCCAAGGTGATGCGCTGGGACGGTGCCATGTTCAAGGAGGTCCAGACATTTCCTTCCCGTGGCTCCATGGTGTTCCAGCCTGTCTCCATCGGCAACTGGCAGTATGCCATCTTGGGCAGCGATTATTCACTGACGCAGGTCTACCAATGGGACACCAAGAGGGGCCAGTTTGTCCCATCTCAGGAGCTGAATATCCAGGCACCTCGGGCATTTTCTCTGGTTTCCATTGACGACCGGGAGTTCCTGCTCGCATCCAGCTTCAAGGGGAAAACACAGATATATGAGCACCTTATGATCGATTTGAGCATCTAAAGCCATCATAAACTCATAGATGTTTTCATCCAATTGCTTTAGCAACCACCAACATGTCGCGTCTAGGCTTAAAATCTTTCTCAAGCAGAATTTTAGACTATTAAAGAAATCATTCAAACACAGAGTGCAGCAAGCTAGTTTGAGGTGAAATGGCTCAAATCCTAAAAGAGCTTATGACCCCTGAGACGTCATATCTAACACACTGAACATGTTTTACTCACATTGTTAATTTAGTGTCGTATTTTCATTCCGATGCCCTCGTATCTGGGAATGCCTTCTCCATAAAAAACGAAACAGGTTAATGTGTAACTAGTTACATCTCTGCATTTGCTACTGCAGGCATGTAATAGGTAGAATCCGGTAATTGGGTAAGAATCATGACCTTACTATAGTAAATTATTACAAATATTTTTTTAAGAAAAAGACGCAAACCAGGTTTAGGTTGGAGTTAGACATAAAATATGAACACAGGAGTCAGAATTCCCTTAAACAACACAAAACGTCAAACTGATTCACAAGCACATGGCGTCGCCTACGAAGAGCAGCTTGTGTAGAATCATCTCAGCCACCTGAAACCTATAGGTAGTGGTAGTATATGTATGTATAGCTATAATTTTCACCTTCAAAACTGTAGAAACAACGTCGTTAGCAATAGTAAGGGTGGTCAGCTTTCAATGCTTAATATTGCTGGACTGTTTGCTGAGGACAAAGTGTGCAGCTGTGCACCTCATCAGCCTGTGTTCCACCAGTCTGGCTTTACGTTACTCATAAATAAGTGCCCCCCATAAAGGAAACAAAGAAGCCACGAACACTGTGAGAAACCGTGGGTGGGTGTTTTGTCTACTTCAGCTAAGCAAGACTGTACACATGCCGACGCTCGTAGTGTCGCTTCCTGATGAAAGCCTCGCTAGAAGCATCCCACTGTGTCGGCCAGCCCTCTCGCTTTCACTGCACTCTTGCCCCTTTTCTCCCTCATTGACAAAACCATTGTTGTCTCTTCGACTGAAAGCCAACCACTGTGCAGCTACCTGTGCGTTCACATGGTACTCTTACTCCGACACGGCAACTAACAAGTTCACCGACAACAATTTGCCAAATGTGATGTTCACGTTTCTACAATGCTGTGTAAAGTAATTTATAATAATGCTTTTGTACGTAGAGGGGACCGGTCAGTGTTTTATTTTCATAGATATAGATGTAGTGTAGATATAAAAGTCTTTAAATGCTGTGTAACATTTCATTTAATAGCACAGGCTGTGTGTACTGTACGCGTGTCATTTTAGAGGATCTCGGCTTTTGCTTTGTCATGTTGCTCGTTGTATTTCACGTACAGTAGTAATAAACACTGAAACACCACGTTATAAAAGCCGCTTTTATTACTGTTTGTTCAACAGTAGAATGTTTTCCCATGAGTCACACAGATCTGAGAAGCAGAGGATGACAAGTCACTTTCCTTAAAACAGTAGGTCTCTCTTATCAGGCCCCGATAAGAACTGATCCATAAAGTTTGGTGTGGAGACTGAAAGTGTTTTGGTTTTGGTCCAATCAAGCCTATAAGATAAGTTATTCTGTAACATCTTACATCATCTGATGTATTAATAAAAGTCAGAATAACGTAACAAATCATCATCATGATGTGCTTTTACTTTTTGTTACCACTTAACACAACATTAAAGCGGCCCATGCCGACGTGTGTCAGCTGGTTTTGGTTCACAGTCCAACTCCCTCTGCAATGGGCGTAACGCGTCCTAATGTTCACGCTCGGTTTAGGTCCAGTTGTGCCCCCATGTGGGTAAAAGAACCAACGCAACGTCTGTCTCCTGCCATCAAGGTTAGTCATTAACCTTGCGTGGCCAGTCACCGGCGGCACCGGAGCAGGCGGACAGGACTCTGATGAAGGCATGCTGCCGATCGGCCGGCACATCTCACCATGGGCGACCGTAACCACTGCACACACGAGCGGCCTTCATCCGTAGGCGACCACGTTACTGTGGCGTTTCACAAAGCTGGCGGCCACGGCACGAACAGCGGCGGCGACCGCGACGAGATTGGCGACGACGAACGCGCAGCGGAGACGATTCACCTGAGAAGCAAACGCCATGTGTGGTGTGGTTATAACGACGATGATGATGGTGGTGGTGGTGGTGGTGATGGCGACGCGGAGGGACCGGGAGGGAGCGACGGTTCGCCGCCAGGCAGCGAGAAGAGAGCGCTGTGCCCTGCGGCGCTTTGCGTCGGAGGGACGTCTCCGTCCCGGGAAGGACGCGCGCAACAAGGTAACGTGGAGGAGCGCACGCAAATACGTTAAACAAGCTCACGAGATGCGGCTTCCAGCAGCCAGGCTGGCGACTTCCTGCGTAGCCTCACGTTATACAACCGTATAACGTCATATTAGTCATTACTGATACCACGTGGGCGATATTAGCCTATAAACGGGTACAGTCCGAGGATGAGAAATAAATCATTAGAATTAAATCAGTCATACATCGCAGCTAATGTAACATATACATACATACATCTTTATAAACGTACACGTGTTTAAGTTTTAAAAGCTCGTAACCATGACGTCATCCCACCATTTCCCTTGGGTAAATTAAATATGTAAATGTACTGACATATCTATAAAGCTTTTTAAAGATGGTGTATGGCCTGAGCAAACGTTGTGATTCATACTTTTAATTTAGTTTTTTTTTATTATGAAATATGGCCTGATGTCTGCTGTAACACAGTTTGACATTTGCATCACCCTTGAAGTGAACAGGTGACAGTTCACTCACAGCACAAAAGCCATTGTACCTGTGTGCTCGTACAATATACGTTTGAAAACGCAGATGTTCATTTCAGCTAAATCACTAATGATCCAGGAATCTTTTAGTCAATACTGGTTTGAAACTGCGCCCATCATTGAAAGAGTGACACAACCAAGGCTTTTCCCACCGAGTGAAACCAGTTTGCTGCTGGGTTTGGATGAGGAAGTGAACAGGGAAGTAAGACGTGACTGTGACTCAGTGATCAGTCTGACCAGCTCCTGCAAAGTCACAATGACAACGTGGTGGAAAAAAAAGACAATAGTTAATTCTTGTTTTTGTCCACAAGCACGTGGTTTCATGCCAAACTAACAAAGGTACGTGCGATAACTGCTGTTAATGGTAGAAAACCATCCTTAGGCAAGTCTGACAGAACCACCCCCGCCCCACTGGCCACGTCCTGGGCTTACCATCCACGTTTAACAGAAGGAATGTAAGTTAATCACACGTGGTGGACGAGTACAAAGACAGGTTCCCGACTGACCTTAGGTTGAAATGTAATCTCCTGCAGCTTATTGTTCCACAGGCAGGTTTTGCTAACACTACACCGCTGTCTTCTGGAGATCCTTTGTTTGTGGCCTTTGTGACTGAATTTTTCCCTCAGCTCATGTGGAGCTCCAGAATTCTCGCTTTCCTCACTCCTGCTTGCCATTACTCGATCAACATCAGCGCTTATAGCTCTTTTTCTCCTTTTCTGTCTTTTTCACAGAAAAACCAAAGAGTTGTCCGGGTCTGGGCCTGTTCTACGCCTTCCTGTCCACAGTCATCTTCTCCATTATTTCTCTCTTGGTGAAAAGCATCCAGGGAGTCCATGCCATAGAGATCAGCGCCATCCGCTGCTTCTTCCAGATGCTCTTTGTTATACCATTACTCATCTACCACAAGTAAGCACGAAGGAGAACCTCAAGCCGCTCAAACATTCCCAAACATGCAGTTGATGTTAAATCACAGATTTACAACGTGCACAAAAACAAAGACGTGCCTTCATCTCCTTAACCCCAAAGACGCCGGCAAACTATGTGGACGTGTTTCTGGGAAGGATGAAAATAACGACTTCCCACAGGGTCTGACGTTTATATGTAATGTGATGCTGCACTGTTGTAGTAAAACGTGCACGTGTTTAATAAGATGATGTTGAGATTCTTACTTTATTCCATCTTATTATGACTCTGACTATGATGTTTGCTTTTTTGTGACCCTAAGACTAAATTACGCTGGATTTAGTCCCAGAGACTATAAACAGTACTTTGGTGTTTTCACATACCTCTCCACGCGTCATTGCTCATGCACATTACATTAATTCATTATCACAAATGCGCATCTTCTCTTTTCAGCCCTCATCCATCCATCACTTTTTATTTTCACATAACCTAAATGTATCCATCAGCCTATTCAAGCATCCAGTCGTTTGTCATTTCTTAGTGCACCTCACGTCTCAGTTTCCACTCCTTTTCTGAAATTCATTTCATTACGTCCTCTATCAGTCAGTCTAGTCATCCATGGTCATCACGCTCATTCATCCATCATCCTCACGTCTCTGCCCCTCCAGGACAGGTTTCCTAGGTCCCAGAGATAAACGTATATACCTGGTGCTTCGGGGTTTCATTGGTTCCAATGCTATGATCCTGCTCTTCTATGCCGTTCAGCAGATGCAACTAGCAGATGCCACCGTCATCATGTTCAGGTGAGAGCTGGAAGGAGCATGAGAACAACTGTGGGTTAGAGGTGGCCATACCAACGCAAATAGATTTGATTGAGTGAAATGGCTTTTTCTTAGTTTTCCTCTCCCTCCTCTTTATCTCACCTAATAAGAGGTGAATCTATGACATAACGCTCAACTTTTCTCACCACTTTCTCAATTGTAACCCTTTTGTTTGTGTGCATGCCCTCAGTAATCCGGTCTTTACCTCGCTCCTGGCCTGGATCTTCCTAAAGGAGAGATGTACGATTTGGGACTGTGTCTTCACCGTCTTTACTCTCGCTGGAGTCATCTTAATCGCTCGACCTCCGTTCCTGTTCGGCGACCGCGTCCGTGACATCGAGGGAAACTACACTAACCACATCAAGGGGACGATTGCTGCCTTTTCAGGTGACATAATTAATAATCCTAACATCATGAAGCTGGAGTGAGTGTACTGACCTCCAGCTTCAGTACCTGAACGTAGTGTTTATTTCACTCACCAGTGTTTTCATGGCCACTAGATGAGCACAGCTGGTTTGCCTTATCCTCTGGAAGCTGTAGGCTTTTAATTAGCAGGTTCTATCGTGGAAGATTTACAACCCAGTGGTGAATGACTGCAGATTGTTGGTCCTAAGAGTGAACGTAACCACTCTGCCAAGCTAAAGGTTTAGCTGCTTTGATTTGCTTTTTCACATTTCCAACTATCTGTTACTATTACATTTTTATCAAGATGGTGGCAAATTGCAGAATAGTCACCTTAAGGCACTTAACATTTCACAGTCCTTGAAGATTTATAAAAGGAGGAAACGTAACAATCCCCCTTCAGCAGCACTAGGCAACAGGTGAAATGGGATGAAAACTTAAAGGAAACAAAAGGAGAGGAGCTATGTCCATCACGGACTGTTTTTCTTACACTACGCTGTTGTTTCATTGAGTCTCGTCTTATTTGTTCTAGGAGCAATTGCTGCTGCTTGTACAATGGTCGTCCTCCGCAAGATGGGGAAAAGTGTCCATTACTACCTGTCTGTCTGGTACTATGCTGTCATCGGTTTAATCGAGTGCATCATCACCGTTTCCGTCCTCGGGGAATGGAAAGCCCCTTCCTGCGGCCGCGATCGCTGGGTAATGATTTTGATTGCGGTCCTGGGAATCGCTGGACAGTCCTTCCTGACAAAGGCCCTGCAGATCGAGAAGGCCGGACCCGTGGCTCTGATGAGGACAGTGGATGTGGTGCTGGCGTTCACATTCCAGTTCATCTTCTTTAACCGCGAACCGAGCCTGTGGAGCCTCGCAGGGGCGCTGTGCGTGGTGCTGAGTACCAGCGGGGTGGCACTGAGGAAGTGGTACAGCAGCTCTCGCAAGAGCAAAAGAAGCTCAGAACGCTGAATAGAACTATTTATTATAAGTAGTACGGATTTCTTCCATGTTTTACTTGTTCAAGCTCTTGGAGAACATGATCATAGGTCACTTATGAGCTTGTGACAGTCTTAAATTCAGGATAAATTTGTTTATTCCTTAGAGTCAATGCGTATCATTTTTATGAGCGTATTGTCACGTACAGTAAGTCAACGCATGTATGAAGGAAACCAGAGGAAGCAGCTGTAGCTTCCCACTGCTGCCTCATCCTGTAGTAGCCACAGCTTCAGGTTCACTCAACCAGGACCATTCACAAAATATAATGCATGTCATTTTATTGTGGTATGTATTAACCTGTGAAGAGATACTTCACATTGTAAAGCTGCGGTGCTGAACACAGCTGAAAGTAGCACTTAAATACAGATGGATTCATATGAAACATGGCAAAGCTGTAAATGAACAAAACTAAAACACGTATCTACGCATGATGTAGGATTCTCTCAGGGATTTAACCCCTTTAACAATCTTCTAAAAATGATCCATGAAAAACAGTCCATATTTTCTCAAATGTTTCTATACATTGAAGTCTGTGTCATATGACCAACCCCCTAGTTAATCATTTCTAAAATGCTGATGTGCCTTAAATAGAGACCTTTAATCTCCAGCGTTACAGAAACTGGACAACTCTAAGGTGACGGTGCCTTTAAGTACATGCTGTATGAAGGAGCTTCTGAAGGTTAGAGAACATGACACTAAGTGAACATGTGACCTGACTCGCTTAAAAACTGTACAACAATGAGGACGATAATGAAAGATTAGCCTTGAAACTATATCATAACAGGGTTTTTTTTATTTTTATAACCCTGAAAACTCTCCATAAGATCATTGTGTCATAAGTGCAACTGATGCACACAACTCATCATAGTTGAATTAATTGTATTATTATTACTTTTCCCCAGCAGCATTACTCATTTTAGGGCTTGTGTTTGCTGCTAATTATATCGTACCTTTAGCATCTAGCAGCAGATTTTCAGGTGCACTGAAGACTTGACGGCCACATTTGATTCTTCTCTTTTCCTCCGAATATTTTTTTAGTTGACTTGAATGCTGGTAGCGTAAACACGAGGTGTTTAAGGAAACATTAGTTTCAGTACCTATAAGCCTTACAACCCAACTAAAGCTCCTTTAAGAGTTTTTAAATGATTTTTAGTATTTATTTTATTGTTATAGCAAATTACATCAACATATGCTGTAAGTATATATTTCTGCAAAGTGATATTATTTAGTTTATGATTTTTATGGCATATTCTGAGAATAAATTCATGAATTTATAATTCTTGTCTTTTTAAATTGGTTCCATGACTTTGCTGTGTACGCTGTGCTTAAAACCACTGAGTCAGCATCTGTCTATTAGTCACTAGGCGACAATAGCACAGACTAGGGCACTTTTTTCAATGAGGCAGGCAGAGGTGGCTCAGGGCAGTGGGCTTCCTCTACCTGACCAGGTTGTGCTCATTGTTTTGTGCAAGTTATTTGTCTCCTAGTTCCTCCCATGGAGCTGGAGACTACGTCGAAGTGTGTGGAGCCCTGGTGAAAGCGCAACTCACCCAACATTAGGTCGCTCGTCTCAGGCTGCGGTGTTGTTCTCCAAAGCCTTCACACTGGTGCAGGTCTGAGTCTCTTGCCTTTAGGTTTCATTTTTTTGTGGCGCTGGTTTGAGGTCACATCAGCAGCAGGAACGCCTTGGAAATCTGTGCAGGTAGAGACAGGGCCCACATTAAGTGGAGTATTGTAGCGTCATTGAGATTTTTTTTATATTGATTTGGCGCCACCTAGAGCACATTGAATTTTATGCATCACATTGCGGTTAAACAGGAAATGAGCACAATACAGAAAAGGATCATCAATTAAATCAGACCAGCTTTTCCATAGGAAAGAAATTTATTACGTTTTAACCATTTCCTGAACAAGCTACGTTAATGAAACCTTGCATGTAGGACTGATGAGGTCACAGCAAGAGAAACTGTTCTCATTTCACTTCTAAGGGCATCATGAGCCAATTTGCCAAAGACAGAAAGAAGAGCTTAAACCCCTTCAATCCAAAGGCTTCAGCAGGTTTTATGGAAGGAGCCTGTACTTCAAACACAGGTAATGAATGAATGGATCCGTAAACAGTAGTTGCAATGGTTTCATCTTCATTAGGAAAAAAGATCATGTGGCAGATGGTTCAGCCGCTGCAGGATGCTCATTTTTCCCAGTTACACAGATCATCATTACAGGTCGAACAGTATGAAAAGTGAGCATTCAAAGCACTACAGTACTGTGGTGAGATGCAACCGTTAGAATAAACTGAAAACAGCAAAAAAGAAAAATTAGGCGGTTTGGAGAAATTAGTACAGGTTTATTTAAAGATGGAAGAATATGTACTTACAAGGAAGCTTAAGCGTAGCACAGACATCAGTTGGCTGGAGACAGGTCTGAATGATGGAAGGACAGAATACACCCTTACACTGACAAACCAAAGCTTCACCTGCAAATGAGGAAAAACATTCAGTTACAGCCAAACTAACGAAGACTCTCTGTGTAAGTCACAATTTGTTTTTGTGAGCTGGACTCAAGGCAAAGCATCGACACACACACACACTTTTACTCACTGTGGTTCACAACCAGCAACACCAGGAGAGCGAGGATCACAGGCTTCACGTTTCCAAGGTCACGTTCCTGCACCAGTCTGAGGACCACAAATGTGAGCAAGTGTGAAACGTCAAACTCTAGGACCCAGTGTTGGCGGCTCGCTCAGACCTAAACCCACATCTCACCTGGAAGCTTCCTCAGTGTGTTGCCAGGTTGGAGGCTTCCTTTTATGGGTTTGTTGTGTAATTGATCCCTTCCTGTTGAATCCTCGTCATCAGCTTTATAACCATCACCTGGATCTTCCTCACAGCTGTGAATCAAGGCCACACATGGACCCTGGGAAAGAACAACATAAAGACTCTGATTGGTCGACTGCTGTAGCATCACAGCTGCAGCAGGAAGTGGAATCTAGACTGATTTACATCACTGATATCAGTCTTAACCTTTGTTCAAGCAGCTGGTTTACATTTGCTAAGATGCAGTCAACAACGATGCATGAGGGATCTCACCACTGGAGTTAAGTCAGTTCATTTCTGTCATAGAGCAGGGCTCGGTTTTTGTGGTTTCCCTTTTTAGTTGCACTTCTGTGTGTTACTGTTGTCAAGACCTTAAGCCAAGTGTGTGGCCTTGATTCATGTGATGAAGCTCCAGATGCTACTGTAGCTGTAGAGCTGTTATTGGTACATGATGGCAATACTGCATTTACCTTTGAAGGAATTGTACCAAGAAAGTGAAGACGTGCTCTGCTTCCACAACCAGTTAAAAACAAGTCATGAGTTGCAGGTTGTCATTTTCTTTATCAGAACAAAGCAGTGCAGGTGACAATGTGCTGCAAGATCCTCAGTTGCATAGACTGGTGAAACACTTTAGACATGTGCCAACGCCTGGCGAATAGATGCATAGCTGTGGTGGCAGACACCGCTTCACGATCGCAAGACCTGGCAAAGACAAAGAGGAGTTAGATGTTTTCAGAGAACATCCAAAAAGTTTCACCTACATATGAGAAGACGGGAAGACCCACCAACATTTGTCCTGGTACAGGCATAACCTGTGGGACAGACTTGAATGGAAGATGTGGGGGATGGACAGTAGCCAGGACTGCAGTTACACACCAAAACCTGACCTGCAAAAGAAACAAAACTAATTAACATTTCACCTCCAGGTTCCGTCAGTTGATTCAACCATTACCTGCACGTTAAGACTGTACGAGTTTTATAGTACTAAGCAGCTGCAGAGATTGAAATGTGGTTTAGGACAGACATGACACAATTCATTAAAACCAACATTGAAGTTTACTCACTGTGGTTCACAACCAGCGCTATGAGCCAATGAAACACTTTGAAACATTTTAAAAGAAGAAAGCAAAGCAGAGAGGACGTCTGAAGCCCCGGACGTCAGTCACATGACGGGGGGGGGGTGTTTGGTAGGAGCTCCGACACAAAGTTTGAAATCACTCCGCTTCAGGAAAAGTGAAACAAGCTCTGAAGGTTTGGGATCATTTCCACATCACTACTGTTGTCAAGACCTTAAGCCAAGTGTGTGGCCTTGATTCATGTGAAGAAGCTCCAGATGCTACTGTAAATTGTACCAAGAAAGTGAAGACGTGCTCTGCTTCCACAACCAGTTAAACGCAAGTCATGGTGACAAGAGTTGCAGGTTGTCATTTTCTTTATTAGAACAAAGCAGTGCAGGTGACAATGTGCTGCAAGATCCTCAGTTGCATAGATTGGTGGCACAGCTTTGGCACACCCTAAAGCCTGGATCAGAGACACATAGCTCTGGTGGCAGACATCGCTTTATGACAAGAGTCCCTGGCAAAGACAAAGATGATGGTTAATCATCATGATTAGACGGTTTTCAGAGAACATCCAAAAAGTTTCACCTAATATGAAAAGATGGGAAGACCCACCAATAATTGCCTTGGCACAGACATAACCTGTGGGACAGACTTGAATGGAGGATGGACAGTAGCCAGGACTGCAGTTACACACCAAACCCTGACCTGCAAAAGAAACAAAACTAGAAAAGCATTTTCATAAGAAAATGCACTGTGAATGCTTTATGCTGAATGTATTCCCAATAACTGGTAACTGTAGCTCGAGAGTTTAAAACGTTCTTAAAAGTAGCTTAAGAAAAATAGAAATGGATAGAATAGGGTTGTACAGGTCCAGAACAAGTTAAGTCTTAAATTTCAAAATAAAGCATAATGAAAAAATATTAAGTATTAATAATTCAAAAATTTAATAAAACACAGGTGAGTTGATCTACACAGTAAAAGTATAGATAACCCCTTGATTGAATTTTGCAAGACTTTCCTGACTTTGCTGAAGCTTTCAAAGCTTTGTTACAACAAGCAGAACATCAAGGTTCAATGTGCTGGTAACAAACATCAGTATGAAGACAGTCACCTCGACTGGGGTTTGAACCGGCATCTCAGGCTTTACAGTGCAGCAGATTAACCGCTCAGCCAAACAGTTGCCTCTGCCAGAGAACGAACTCGTGGCCTCCGGCTCCACACTAACCGTTCGGCCAACTGAGCAGCTGAAGGTGTATGTGCGCGCAGATCTATAAGAACTTAGGTTATCGTCACTGAAGCTTCATCTTGTGGCGAAAGGCTGATGAAAACAAAGCCCGCTAAACGGATTCGTAGCGGCGAAACCGTAATAGTAATCACAAAAGCGAAACCATATCACGAAAGCCAGACTTTAATCTACAACCTGTCTGAGTTTCATGTTGAAAGACTGACAATTGTTGAATTTACAGCGAGTTCAAAACGCTCAAATGTGTCTTTTCTGTCTTGCGAGCCAGGCAAATTAATGGCGGCCGCTCCCGCCGCTACATGTGTCGGTCTAACGGTTTTGCCATGTGCCCAGTTAGCAAGTAAACAAGTGTGTCTACATCCGAGTGAAAGAACCGTTTCAATAGAGCGAAAATTGCGGCCGTGGCGACAATTACCAAGTGAAAGTTTAAAGAGAAACCGTGGTTTGAATGTACTTCATTCTACAACCTGAGTGAGTTTCATGTCAGACAACTCACAATTGTTGAATCATCATCGAGTTCAAACCGCTGTAACTGTCAACATACACTGTACAAAGCATCAAAGCCAAACAACATAACTTGGTTGAGGATGTCACGGCAGTGTGAGGGTCATTTCTTGTCACAGCAGTTTCAGTTCTGGTGTTGAGAACTATTTCTATAAAACATGAATGTTAAGCACATCAAACGTTTACATCTAACACAAAATGCAGCCAACATTGTAATTCAATAGTTAATTTGCAGCAGTCAGTATTTATAAGTTAGTATTAGTATAAATAGTTTCTCTGGCGGAAGGAGGTGTGAATATCCAAATGTGGCCACTCCCCTCTCCTAAAACACATAATGCAATTCTCAGGAACAACCAGAAGATGGCGCTTTAAGTACAAGAACTGAGGTGGCGAATCTTTCAAAGCATTGTTATAACAAGCAGAACATAGATGCCTTGAGCGGGATTTGAACTCGGGTCTCTTGCGGCAGTGTCCAGTTGCCCTATACCTGCTTCCCATTCATTTTCAATGGGGAAAGAAAAGTGAAAATAGCTTAATATTTTAAAAGTAAGAGAAAGATATCAAAAATCCTTATACACGCAGCTGCAGAGACTGAAATGTGGTTTAGGACAGACATGACACAATTCATTCACCAACATTGAAGTTTGGTTCACTGTGGTTCACAACCAGCAACACCAGGAGAGCGAGGATCACAGGCTTCATGTTTCCAAGGTCACGTTCCTGCACCAGTCTGAGGACCACAAGTGTGAAACGTCAAACTCTAGGACCCAGTGTTGGCAGCGCACTCAGACCTGAACCCACATCTCACCTGGTAACTTCTCCTTCTGGAGCTTCCTCGACGTGTTTCCAGGTTGGAGGCTTCCTTTTTTGGGTTTGTTGTGTAATTGATCCCTTCCTGTTGAATCCTCGTCATCAGCTTTATAACCATCACCTGGATCTTCCTCACAGCTGTGAATCAAGGCCACACATGGACCCTGGGAAAGCACAACATGAAGGCTCTGATTGGTCGACTGCTGTAGCGTCACAGCTGCACCAGGAAGTGGAATCTAGACTGACCTACATCACTGATAGAATGTCTTTGTCATTGACTGAAAACCTAATTACACAACTGGTGCTTTCCTCTCTGGCAGACAGGTCACTTCCTCTTATGTCTCTCAATAAACTATTGATATTGGTTTTATTTTTACCACCGGTTGGGCTTTTACAGACTTTTTCATGTCTCTAGTATTTCAGTTTAAATGGACACACTGACAATACTGCATCAAATGACATACGGTACTTAGACTTAAACAGTTTGGAACAAGTTTCACATTTGCTGTAGTTGGGTAGGACGACTTTAATTTGGTGATTTGTCGTCACCCACTGGAATAAAATATATATGCAGCCAGTTGAAGGTAAAACCAAGCAAAGTGGAAAAAACTGGAGATCTAAAAACATTCAGTTTCCTCTTTAGGGGCAATGTCTGTAACATTTTAGAGTCATCTGGCAAAATGAACAACTTTCATGACATATTTGTAAAATGTACATTGATTGTAGCTGTAGAGTTGGTGCTGTTTATGCTCAGCGTACTGTACCATCTGATTAGCCTGGAAACCGAAAAGATGCTGAGTGTGTTTCTTCTCTCCTTAGTTGTGAGTAGTTTGTGTGTTTTAGTGAGACTTTAAACCATAATTGT
The DNA here is from genome assembly GCA_030770545.1 of Macropodus opercularis. NCBI lineage: Eukaryota > Metazoa > Chordata > Actinopteri > Anabantiformes > Osphronemidae > Macropodus > Macropodus opercularis. The sequence continues at coordinate 5,591,433 of CM061107.1, read as the reverse complement.
ATCATTTTGTGTTTATTAAGGCAGGATGCACTACATGCCAGTAGACATTTCATTCACTCATGTGCTGCATGATGCTCATTTATCTGTTGCACAGATCGAATTTACAGCTGCGGCAAGACACAAGGTTAGGATGATTCAGAATTGCACAGTCCCTTTCACTCATGCAGCTCTTGGAGTAGGTGGGTCCTGTAACAGCAGGGAAAATAAAACAGATCAGGCAGGATTCAAATAAAATAATTAAGTAATATTATTATAACTTATCAATACAGTAAAGGACCAGCAGGTACTCACTTGATCCGGCGGTAAAAAGGATGCTAACACAGGCATTAGCAGAGCCTGAACACGTCTCAATGTTGCTCGAGCAGATTTTTTGCCCTCCACAGTAACACCTTAAACCTTCACCTGAGGAGATGTTCAACAAAGTGACAGAAAGTTGTTGTGTTGTGTTTGCAAATTAATGTTTTCACCACCAGAAAACAATGACCATCATTATCTTATATACTAAGTAAATAAATTACCCTCACATTAAGGAAAGTGTTAAACAACATCTAATAACAGTTCCTAAAAATAAAAAACTCTTCACTCACTCTGGTTCATAACCAGCAGCACCAAAACAGCAAGAATCACAGTCTTCATGTTTTCACAGTGCCTCGACACACAAGTCTCTGCATGAAGAGGTTAAATTAGTCTAAATTATTTATTCATAAACATTGTTGAATTAATGAGGAATCTGAATCTGTCTTACCTGGTAAAGTCTCCTTCTGTTGCCTGTTGGTACCAACTGTGTGTTGCCAGGTTGGTGGCTTCTTTTTATCTCATTTGGTTTTGCAAGCAGTGCAACATTTCTCCACTATCAGTGTGTCAACATTATTTTGTTACTTTAACCTGGATGTTTCTCACAAGCATGAGTCAAGGCCACAGAAGGAGATTGGGAAAAGCCAGTATGATGCCGCTGACTGACCTGTGCAAAGACACAAATATTTAAATCCATAATATAATATGTGTAATACATGTCACTCACTGCTGATGTTAACATCACTGATGTTAATATCATCTGCTCGCTTGCAGTCTCCCTGAACAAAATGACCAGTTAGACTGATGAAATGGAAAATTAAATATATATCGTAACTGAGTCTCATTTCCTGTTCCTCTCCCTGTGTAACAATACGATAAGGTGATTTGATTTATTCATGAAATTTTTCTGAACTTGTTCCATCACATTCATTCTTGCAATCTACCTGATACTGAATGCACAATAATGTTTTGTTGGATAATGGTTATCTGATGATTACACTTAACCTGGAAAAAGATCAGGTGAAACAACCTGCAAAACAGAATCTGGACCCAACAAGCAAATGTGTTTTCATCAGGTTATCACTTAACTTACATTTAAACCCACATCTTGCATAATCAAAGGTTGCAATAAACATAAACTCCATCATTTTGCAACCGCTGGACTTCATGATCTTGTTGTTGTTGAACTGCTTAGACCTGGTGAAATTCAACAAATGACGAAACCTTAAACAAACATGAAACGTCAATCTACTCACGTCTACTGAAGCCCTGAGGTGAATGCTTACAGAACTCACAAGATTCTCCCCCAGGTTCCTATCTGATGGTCATTTGAAAGATCAGGTGGCAGAGTAAAGGACAGCTGTTTCTTTTGCACACTTTATTTTCAGCCAAGAGGGAATTATTCCAAAAAATGAATAATATCAAAGAGGCATTCATCTCTTAAATTAACAACAATAACCAATATTTCATGGGAGCAACTTCAACTTCTATAAATATGTACATTTATTTATGTTCAGTGTGTCTGAAGCTTTTCTGAGATACAAGAATTGTAGATGCTAGAGGAAAAAATGTTCAAATTTTTAAAAGTTCTCGCCCCCTGGAGAACAAACAGAAGTTTACAGCCATACATTTAATACTGTAGTAAGGAAAAACAGGAAGTGTAAATAATAACAGCATTTCAGATATAGTCCCCCTTTTAAGCCAAATATGTACAGGTACATACTGCATATGTGTAATTAAAGGCAGCAGTTTGATGTTTTAAATTTGTATCGTAGATCAGTACTGAACCTACCTTGAACAAGCTATAAATCAGGTGCACTAATGTGGGGAAAAATCAGAAATGTACACAAAACTCCAGAAGGACAGTCAGGAGCCCAGAAAGAACCGTGTCCAGTGGATTTATACTCTATGCCCCACTTGCTGAACCATCTTCTTCCTCTTCTAAAACATCTGTAATCTGCTATGCAGGTCTGAGTAAAGTCAGCTTCCTATCATGTAGAATGCTCACACATTGATTTGGAAATCTTTTCCTTAGGAAAAAGAATATAAAGGCTTTACCATGCAAGGAGGTAACAGGTATTATTTACTGCAAACTGCTCTGAAGATTTTGGAAAAATGATACAGCGTAAACTCAGTAAAGCCAAGATAATGCACAAATGACGTTTTGCATAGAAATGGTTTGATTGAAGTGATGTAATGGTAAAATCAGAAAACCCTGACACAGGTACTGTTCAGTCCGTGAGGTCCTGACACCACGACTGCTCTGTGCTCGCAGTGTGGAAACCGTTGCTGGACCGCTGAGACGACACGCTTTCACTGTCCCTGCTCTCCACAGAGCTCCCAGTCCCCAGCAGGCACTCCATGCTGGGATGCGCTGTGGCAGATGGGTGGCCTAGAGGGAGGTTGGGCTCAAGTGCGTCTGACAGTGGCGTCTCCAAGTCCAGAGAGGATCCAAGAGGATGACGGGTCGTGGTGGTTGGAGAAGAAGAGATTGGTTGCATAGAGGGGTGGGGATCCTCAATTTGGAAAATGGAAGTGTCCTGGAGGAGGTTTTGAGATGCTGGGGCAGATGTCATGACACCAATGTCCTCATGTAAAGTGTGTGATAAGTTGAGATGAGAGTCACAGGACAAGTAGAGACGAGGGGAGGAGCTTGGCGATGGCTGCAGCAGGGTGTTCGTTGATGTTACTGTAGGGGCACTGGAAAAAAGGCAAGAATAGTCATGACTGGGAAGAGATGAGCTGGTCCACAGAGGCGCAGTCAGGCTCTCACAGCTGTGACACGGGCCCAACCTGGCAGCGTTCAGAGGGCCGGAGGGGCAGGAGGCGGCAGCTGGGTCGGCTGACTGAGCGTGGCTTTCAGTCAGGGTTTCATCAGCTGCACTGTAGCTGCAGCGAACAGCAGGCGAGACACTTTGGTGGCTGTGGCCTTCGTTGTTTCCAGGAGCGTTAAAGACGTGGCAAGTTGGCGCTAGGTTGAACTGCACGCCGGTGTTAGGGCCTGCGGGGGAGTTGGACATCATGTGCATGCTGTAAGGGCACGGAGCTTTGTAGTGATGCAGCGATAAGTAGGCCTGGAGGAGATGCATCATATGGTGCAGGCCCTTGGTCAGCTCAGACACCTCCTGGTTCAATGTGCCCATCTGTGTAGATCAGACAAAAGGCGAGGAGGTTTCATTTATACACAAGAAAGACTGGGAAGCAGGGAGACCAGAAAGCAGCCAAGGTTCACTAATCAAAAAATGATTTTCTTCACACCGCTGAGTCAGCAGTTTTCTGCAGAAGTGCCCTGCTGATTAATTCATTCCAACATCTGACGGCACCTACCTTGGCCCATCTGGGTGTTCGCTGCACCTGCTTCTGCTGCGTTTACATTTAGGTTAAGAGAGCAAGGGCGTACGGAGATACAGGCAGAAATAGACTCGCACGTTTCTCTCCTCAGCCTAACTTGATTTGTGTCTGGGTCTTTGGTCCAATCAATTTAAATTTGTGGTAAGGGTTGTATTTCACCTTCTGGTTGAGCTGACTGATGCTCTGCCTCACGTCCTCTGACTCCTGCAGCAGAGCAGCATTAGTCTGTGCAGACGCTGAAGAAAGAACACAGCACTGTTGAGAATATACTGTATCAGTATTATTATTATAAAATAAAACAAATCCATGTTTACAGTAGCGTGAGTTGAGTTTAGCCTGCACCATGTGATGTTGCTGTTGATGCGTAGGAGGACATTGCATAAATTTGTCCAGTTTGACTGCAGGTTGTGTGAATTGATTTTTTTTAAAGGAGGACCATAAAGTGCAGGCCAACCTCCAGGGGGAGCTGCAGGCCAGCCGATGTTAAATTAAAAACCTGAAGACACTCTAAACCACTGCCAGCAAGCATTGCTACTCTACCAGCCTCTTAATAATGGCATCTCCATCACTTGTCCGTTATCATGTTCTCTGACTCTTTGGACTCCTGGCTGTTATTTCATTCCTCTGCGCTCTCAGGTTTCCTGAAGAGGAGGCAGTGCAGAGCTGTTTGACCTCCACCAGCAGCCACCTGCCACCCAGGTGGCCTCTGCAGCTGGAGGTGCTCTGGCTTACCTTGGGTGCTGCTGGCTGTAGTCCTGCTGTGCTCCACGTTGAAATGGAACGCATGTCCATTGTCTTCGATGCCGTCCACGACCCTGGAGGGAGGAGGGGGTGAACAGCAGGGAAGCTGCAGTTAGTGTAACAGTAGAGCTTCGCCGGTTATCATCAGAGCGGCTGCTGGCAGAGGATCATGGTGGGGTTTGAACATGAGGAGAAGAAGCTCGTCTGGAGGCCAGACACCTGAGCTCTGTGAACCAGCACCTACCCACATCCAGGACTCACTGGATGACTTGGGGATACATTATGAATACAGATGGTTGGAGGCTGGAGGATAAGGTGAGCTAATGCACTTATGTCTGATGAAATATGCAACGGCTCCATATTCAGTATACTAATTAGAAGCCATCTATTACTGCATTGCTTGTTTCAGATCATCTCAGACATATAAGAAATATAAATATAATGTGTGCTGTCAGATACTGAGGCAGAGAAGACATTCAATATGTGGTTGCCTCCATTCGGTTACCTAGGGCTAAGATCTGGGGGTCCAAAGCAGGCGACAGTTGGAATCAGCAGCTTTGCAGGCTTTTGCTCGGTGCCCATCTCTCTCTGGGCTGAAGTGGAGGCGCCGACTGGGACTGACGCACTGTGCTCTTGCTTTTTTGGTGGCTGAGGGGATGAACTCTGCCCATGGGCGCCACGGCTGAGGTTTGGTGAGCGGCAGCGTCGCAGGGCATTGAACTGACGCAACTCGTCCCCTAGGAGGTTGCCGAGGGAGGTGCGACGAACGGGGTTGTTGAAGTTGGGCAAGAGGAGGTTGCGACGGAAGCGAGCGGCAGGAGAGTGAAGGAAGGAGCAGTCAGGGTCGTTGCTCTTAGTTTCCACAATGGAGGGGAGCCTGGTGTCCTGCAGAACAGGAAATGCACGAAGCATTGCACAAATGCTGAACGTGGTTGGACTTTAAACGAGAGAAAAATAAACGAGAGTACTCACTAGTATTATAATAGGCCCCAGAAAAACAAGAATATTCAGCCACATACTGTACTGGCTGAAAACCTGGATATAAAGTGCATAATACAAATCCACTCATCACAATACCTGCCTGAAACCGTATCCAATTTGATTCAATTCAATACCAGGCCTCATGAGCTTATTATGAAAGAATAATGACACCTCAGAAGAAAGAAGCGTGAATCTGGAGTCACATGGTGCCTGGGTGACCTTGAAAACCTCCAGTGACAAAAGATACAGTTTGATACAGCTAGAGGTAAAATGTGTTTATTCATTATTCATCTAACTTTAATTGAACAATACATCAGTGTGAGCTTCAGAGAATATGTTTTCATTCGCTACTATTAAATGACTTTGGCCAGGGATATAACTACGGCTTCCCATGCTGAATCACATAATGATGCTCTATTTTTATTTTGCAGAGGTCCAATAAAAAGTTTGGCATATTCGCCAGCTAGATGGCAAATTCAGCGGCGGCCGTGTGAATCCTTCCCCTCCCAGTAAATGTGACAACACAACACACAGTCTGTCGCTCTCCTAGTCAGCTGCCAGCACGCGTTTTGACGCAAGAAAAGCCAATTCACAGAGGATATGTATTAAATTTAATCTTTTTTTTTTGAAGAAAAAATACAGAGTTTAAAAATCTTCTCTGCAGAACAGAAATGAAGGCAAATGAAACTCTATAGCTGATGTGCTGACAAATTCAGATCATAAAGAAAACCCAACTTGGAGTCAGACTGTTTAACTAAACCAAGTCTGGTTGATTATTTAGCCTGCTCTCATGTTCACTGTCTCATCATACAGATTATATAATGATGTAATGCCTGAAAACACAGCTGAATGTCGGTTATAGATGGAGAACGATGCCTCAGAGGTAACAGGCAGGACTCGGAGGAGCGCTGCGTCGTAGCTGTGCTTGGTAACAGGGAAGCGGTACGGCTGCCTGCCTGACAGTGGCACCCACGCGTGGTAATTGGTGTGACAATCAACTGCACATCAACAGCCCTTTGGTCGCCGCGGCAGAACAAGTGTCAAGGAGAGTGAAAAAGGCCCCTCAGGGCGCGAATGTGTCGAATGTGCTGTGCTGCACTGTATCTTCCATTTTACTGCCGGACAGATGTGCAACACACCCGTCACCATTTCAGCAAATCTTTAGAAAGATGAACAATGACGCGTAATTAGGAGTGTTCGGTACCTCGTTCTGGCTGCCCTCGCGCAGGTTGTAGGTGAGGTTTTTGTTGATGTCGGAGGCGTACACGCTCCCGTATTCTGGGTAGAGGTCCAGCACCTCTCTCAGACCACGCAAACTGATGTACTGCAGGTCACAGTAGGTCAGAGCCTTCACATCAGCATTGGTCTTGATCACCTGGTCTGTTCCTGGCAGGTCAGAACCAATCAGATCCCCTTTTCCTAAAAACAAAACAAGGCACATTGCTCCACTTTAAACTACATAAACACGTTAGACTTAACCACAGATTTACTGAATTTGCTTGCAATTCTGACCTAATATAGCAAGAACCATGCTGTCTTTCAGCACTTCCAGAGACCCAGAGCAGACGAAGTAGTTGGACTGCAGGGCATCGCCCTGACGGATCAGGTACTCTCCCGGGACACAGAAGGAGGTCTTTATGTTCAGGGAAAGGGAGCGCAGGCAGCCACGACTGGCTCCAGTAAACACTGGCAGCTGGAGGATGTCCTTGTGCAGATGCATGGCGATGTCGGCCCGGAGCTCGTCAGGAAAGTCGTGCAGGAGCTGCGGATGTGTGACACATTTAATGAGGTGTGACACTGATGGGCAATTAAGGCACGGACAGTGTTACTCTCTTTGAATTCCAATACGATCTGGTGATTATGTTCAGGCGGCTGTGTGGTGAAAAAGACCAGCAACAATTAAAGCTGCATAAGGTTGATGGTCAGTGTCCAACTTATCACAGATGCCCCCGGGAGAAAAAGCTCTTACCTCATTGGTATCGATGCCGTGGTTCACAGACCATGTGGTCTGGTAGTACTCCAGCATGCGCTGTTTGAGCTGCTGGGGCAGACAGTGGACGCGGGTGAACTCCTTCAGGTCCTTCATACGCGTGTGATAGTAAGAGCGGCGCGAGTACATGCGCTGGATGATGGCTGTCACGTTACCAAAGACCAAGCCGTGCATCAGCGCTGTGAGAGAAAGGAGAGACATGAAGTCTCATTACTTTGTATTTGCATTTCACCGCTACAGTAACAATACGTCGTTTAAAGGTTTTTAATTTCCTAATTCACAACACTAATTTGCAGATTATATTAAAATCTCTAAAGGTAGGATCATTTTTTGGTTGTTGCACTGTTTGCCAACTCATCTCATGTAATCAGTTTACTTGTACATAGAGCTCAACCGGCTGAGACTTAAAGGCCAGCCAAACCACTCAACCCACTTCCTTCTGAGTTTCTTGGAATCTCCTGCCAAACAGAGGCACAGTTCTGCCAGGATGTCGAAGGGAGAGTGTGCCCCCGTGTCAGACATACCCCCAATGAGCATGGTGCAGATGGAGAAGATCTTCTCTGCATCGGTGTTGGCGCAGACGTTGCCGAAGCCCACGCTGGTCAGACTGGTGAGGGTGAAGTAGAGGGCAGTGATGTATGTGCTGTGCAGCGCCGGGCCGCCGATGGTGCTGTTGATAAAGGGCTTGTCCAGGCGTTTGCCCAGCTCATGGAGCCATCCTTAAAAAAAGAGGTACAGTCGGGTGAACGGCAGGTAAAGATGATGCTCAGTTTTTTTTTTAACCTCACTCCACTGAATTTGATGCAATTTGCAAATAAAAAAGTGAGAGGAGCAAAGTGGCTGCTACCGGTGATCTGTTACATCAGCTTTTGACCTGCTTCCACAGTCCTCATTAGGAGGATGGTGCACACCCCTCTCTCACCACAGAGCAGCTCTAGACACCCCGAGACCAGCCATGACTATTTATAGCTCAATGAGGACCAAATAAAAGTCGACTCGCTGTCTTGGCATTGTGTAGTTTCTATTATTATTACGTTGCAGCAAGGCCTCAATCAGACTCACCGATGCTCCAGTTGTCGTTGGACTGCATGTCACTGCGCCCAATCATGTACCAGATACAGGCCATCCAGTGAGCCAGCAGGGCGAACACAGACATGAGTAAAGTCAGCACTATGGCGGTGTACTGGGAATAGCGATCCAGTTTCTGAAGCAGCCGCAGGAGACGCAGCAGGCGGATTGTCTTGAGCAGGTGGACGTAAGAGGTCTGTGGCGGGGAGGAGAGAAGAGCGTGAGAAAGACACGAAGAGGATGGGGACGAGTTTCTCCTATTTTAGAAAACAACACTACACAATATAACACGATATAATGCAAACACAGCTCAATTTAACAAGCTGGAAAGGCCTTGCTTAAAAAATGTGCCTATCATGTATCACAGTGGGAGGCCTGCAGCAACGGCGGCGCTGAAAGTATGAACGTACTTTATTTCCGAAGGCAAAACAGTTCAGGGGAAACAGGCGTGTGATAAATCATCAAATTCCTGCTTTTGTCAGCACGTATGAACAACAGCACCCAGAGGAAGACTGTGGCGCTCACAATTACCCAATTATAAGCTTACTGAGGATTGAACTTTATCTCCTACAAGGGCTTTAAACCAAAGAACCAGCGACAAATACGCAAATTAAAAATGTACAGAAATATATTTTCATATATTATCGAATATGCTTTTTTAAGTGTGATTCTTACACTTTCATTTTCACCCGTTTTATGCATATATGGGGAAATTAGTTCATGTTAGCCATGTGTAGAGGGAAGGACATCTGCAGAGTCTGTGAGGCATGTTCTTGTCCAGGGTTCCCTACTCACCACTGGGATGTTGAAGGCATACAGCAGGTCAAAGGGCATGATAGCCACCAGGTCCACAATGAACCAGGTGGTGCTGTAGTGAATGCAAATGCTGCGTGGCTCATACACCACCTGGCCCGACTTGCTCACGTAAGTGGTGCGGAAGTTGAGGATAATATCTGCAAATACAGAGGGTAAAGATGTTTTTGTCCTGGTGACATGAGGATAAATGGGCAGGACGAGCATATAGGGATTACTCCGATACTCGCCTACAATAAAGAGCATCTCCACTACGACGTCACTGATGACAGTGTAGCGCGCGCTTGTAACGGCATGATCGTACGGCATGAAGCTGACGCTGTAGGGCACGGTGACAGCCACGTAGAAGGTAGCCAGCAGAATGAGCCAGTCCCACAGGGCTTTGGACATGCTATAGTGAAGCAGAATGAAACGGGACTTCTCCACTGCAGTCACCTTGTACTCTGGCATGGACGGCTTATCAACCATACCCTGTGAGAGAGCAAGCATAGAGGGGTCGTAATAAATAAACATTTCTGATGAAATGGACAGCAAGAGCACACACGCAGCCATCCGCACGCACACACGGGGGGAAAAAATGTGCCTGTTAGGAGAGATAGTCCAATAATAACAGCCTCTTGAAGCTTTCAGGCTTAATTTGATAAATATTCAAAACACACAAGGACACTCCAGAGCTGCATAAATGAATGATTTGATAAGCAGATGGTCACAAGGTGGAAAGCTGTGAAAATAAATGATAATCAGATGGACATTGTGTTGCCAAGAATCTGCAGAAACAGACAATTTGTGTGTCGAAACCCTCTTTCTTGACATGAACATGGATGAACTGTTTAAATACTCACCCAGTCCTGTGGTCAGTGAGGGGACAATTGAACGCCAACATTTATTCATTATAATTTCACACATGACTTAACCTTGGCTTCATCCCTTCAAATGCCATTAGTGCTTCAATCTCAGGTGATACAGTGTGAGGCAGCTGTGAGATCGAGGAAATGATAGGAAAATGATGCACTGCTGTTATTTTAGAAAATTACACCATATCCCAGTTGTTCCACTATTTTCTTTTCTTTTTTTTTTTTTTTGGAAAAGAAATCTAATTGCAGAACGTATGAATTTGCAGTTGCTGATGAGGCAGGAGTCCATTCGACACATAATGAGGCTGCAGCTCCTCTAATAAGGTAGCACACTCGGCACATAATAGCCTTGAACGCGTTTAGGAGACAGGAGGAGAAGAGATTACCTCTGGTATTGGTGAGACGGAAACAGAAAGGGAGATAAATGACCAGTAATCCAGGCAGGAACAAGCACAAACAGAAGCCAGAAAGGAGGAGGTTGGTCGATGAAGTCCTAACCTCAGATTTCTTTACAAAGACCATTTCTCAAAATGGACACAGGCAGACGACGACATCGCTGCAGGTAGTTCCCAGAGAAGCCGGGCTGCCTGGCTGAAAACATCAGAATGATACAAAACTCAACGCTGCCCGCCATCAGTTAATCGATTATAGTTCAGGCAGGTTCATCACCGTGGTGACTGCTTTATTTGCCCTACATCGCTGAGGTCAGGACACGTAACCGACCTCCACCAGAAGGAAAGCCCAGGACTGCGGGACACTTGGGACTGTGTGTCACAGAGCTACAGCTGGTCTTTGCACTTCATTAACTCATGCTGTAGCCCAAAGCTTACGTTCTCAACTACATGTCCCAGCATGCTTTGGGGTCTGACTGGGGTAAAAGCCTGACCTTGATGCGAAGGGAGATGCACATGGCTCAACTTTGTGACGTACAGAGCAGCGTAGGAAGGAAACAGTAGCAGCCCTTAATTAACTTTAAATGACCTACTTGTTTATTCCCCATCTTTGCCTCTCCACGGGCATTTTAAAGGGAAAAGAAGCATTTCAGCGGCTTAAGATCCAGCCTGTGCTACTTGCCAGCGTGCCTTGGATTGGTTACAGTAGCTGGTAAACTGCTGGTTTGACAGCATCAAAACTGGCAGCGCAGACATAAGCAACACCACAGTTAAGCTTTCTATTTCTGTGAGCATTAAAAAAAAAGCTACAAACTGAAACTGATGTTTATTTGTAAAGCAGATACTTGTCACCTGGTTTTTCCACTTCACTCTTATTTAAAGATCTGCATGTAGCAGTGTGTCTGTTTGTTTTCCAGCAAAGACACAGCTCCCCGCTTTCCTTCCTTGCCTGGCAGGCTGATGGGCTACAAATAGAGATCTAGTCAGCATATCTGGCTGGAAATGGTGTGGAGGCAGAGGACCGCATTGTTAGCTAACTGCGTCGGAGAGACAAACAGAAAGACAAAGTTAAAGAAAGATGGAGGAGGCTACAGACAGGGAATAAGGAAAACAGAATGGGAAATTTATAGTAATAGTCAGAGTGGGAGTAGGGCACTGGAGGATTCTTTATTTAAGTAAAAGTCAACATTGTATAAGTATTATCAGCTAAACATAACAAAAGAAAGAAAGAAACAAGGAACAAACCACTTAAAAGTCTGAGTACGAAAATGGGGCTACAGAGTGAAAGTCGGTGCCGTGGGAGAGACAGCAGGATCCAGAGGGATGAAGCCAAAATGAGATGAGGTTAGAGTGACAGATGGCGAGGGAGTGAAAATGTGTGGAGGAAAAAAGCAGAGAAAGAGAAGGTTGGTTAAAGCTAAAATCACAGGGGACAGTGGAGGCACAGAGAGGATGCAGAGAAGAGATGGAGACGCTTGCTTAACACCATGGCTGTAACCTAAGCGTGGCGTGAACTAGTGGCTGCTGTGTGTGTGTGACCATACTGGCATGAAACAGCTAAATAAATAAAACAGGTTCTTTATTAATACTCACTGATCTGTATGATACACATGTCCTGAATTACAAATGTACAAAATAAAGGCACAGTGCAGACAATAAGATGCGGGGAAAGCCTGTGTATTTAAAGCAAACACGTGTGATGCGTGTCAGATTTGCTTTGAATCTCATTCTCATGCAAACTGCACCGCGTTTGCTTAATACCAGTGACAGGTCTGCAAGATAAAGGCTTTCCACAGTCACTGATCGAATCACAGGACACAGATCAGCGAGCTGTCAAAGACAGAAAAATAAACAATAGCTTGAAGGAATAGATTTCATCTACATTCCAGCCCAGTAAATCACAATCCTTTTAGTTTATGACCCCATTCTAAAAAAATAACGTTTCAATATTTCTCTTTTACCTTTTTTTTAAAATATCAAATTGTGATGTAGATGTTGTTCCACCGGGTGTTTGTCCCCTGAGAAGATGCTGCAGACAGTTTGCATTTGAAAGTTGTCTCAATGCTAATTGAGCACTTTAAAATGGTAATTCTCCTATTGGTGGATGCGCAGTGGAGTATGTGGAGGTTAGGGGAGAGCACGATTTACATCGGTAAGAATCCACGCGCGCCTGGAAAAGTATTAACTTAGTTCATGTTGACACATCTCCTGTGTGTGTGTGTGTGTGTGTGTGTGTGTGTGTGTGTGTGTGTGTGTGTGAAAGTGTGTTCCTGTGAAAATAGTCTCATGCAGCGAGCGCAGGCATTAAAGTTGAATGATAAATAGCCTGAATCTAATTCAGAGCATGCTGAAGTTTTCCCATATGTTTCTTTCGCTCTCCTCAGAGGGCAAGCCATCATTTACATTCTACCCTGATGTATGTGTGAATGTTTTTGTGAAAGTGCGAGCGCGTGACATACTAACAGGTGTGTGTACATTGTATGGACGCACGGTGCCAGTGAACGCAGCCATCTGTACGTAGGTGGGCTTGTGAGGCAGAGGAGCAGGAGGTTTGCTACAGTGATTCTAATGAAGGAACCTGTAGGTTGGATGTGACAACAATACAGCTTTTATTTGTGGAGGTTTTAACGGGAGTAGTAATTTACACGTGAACTGTGTTTCTGCTTTCTGTTTATTGATATTATGACACAATTATAGGGCGATTCAGACAGACACGCTGTATGCACCGGGTAGAATATGTGGAAAGCCCAAACAGTTTCGCTTGGGTGTGAAGGTTTCCCAGATTTATTGATGGAATCTGAAGACGTAGCCCAGTGAGCTGTCGCAGGCCAACACCAGGGCTTCTTACCTGGACGTGTTAACAGGATATAATCTGCATACAGTCTTTTCTAATAACTCGTTGACAGCACATGTTTTCCTTTTTTTGGTTTTTGAACGTTCTGTTTACAAAATATTACCTGAAAACATTTCTCAAAGGCCAACATAAGCTTTTGACTCTTCAGCTTGAATTTTAGAATAATCCAAAGCTACGACAATGTAGAACCTTGTAAAGTCAAAGAAAGAGCCCAAAAGGCAATTTTAATACAGTATATGATTCTCATTTTGTTGTTGCACTTGTGTATTAGCACAGAAAAGATGAAGGAAAAATGTGTCAGATCATGTTAATGCTACAATGAACAAGTGCTTTAGTTTAGGGAACTTCACAGATAAATGAAACGCTTAGAAAACACCATTTTCAAATGATAATATTTGCTGCCTGCATCAGCGACCACATGTTTCGCTGGTTTTAATTCACTCGTGAAACATTGTCGGTTGGTAAGTGAGCCTCTGCAGGGACAGAGTGGGATTAAGACAAACACCTCACAATGACACTCGCGCCCCAGCTACTACAGTCAACTTCTTATGGGTTATTGGTGTAAAGCCGACAAACTATAGCTCGCACGAAAAAATGCAACAGAAGCGAGATTAAACTCACTGAGAAGACTTAAAATAGCAAAGACATTTAATGAATTTTTCCACTAAGCCTAAGAGTCTGGCTCAAGACTTTCCTCATACTGTCTTCCTAAAAACTCATCTTTAACATATCAACGTTAATAATTCGACGGCGCCACATGTCTGAGTAACTGAAAGTTTATTTACTTAGAGGGTATGTCTGAGCACGCATTAAAACACCATCACGATCAATCATCCAATGAGAAAATGACTCACATCGCCCAGGTTGACCTCTCCTTTGCCTCCTCTGGAGAACTGGGTGGTCAGCTGGTAGAGCATGGTGCGTCCGCGCTTCCTGGCCTCGTTGAAGCGATAGCTGCTCTTCCTGCTGTGCCTCTTGTCCTCTGAAACTGTCACACAGTCTGATCAGTGCATGTCAATTACAGCACCAGGTTGGGTCACAAGACATTGAATGTGGTGCAACGGCTGAACCCCCTACATGCTTTCACGCGTATTAATTTCACATCCCTGCTATGGTCAACTACAATATCTCACACAACACAACACAAACGCTTTGTGCTGGCTTTCAGTGAGCTGCATTATAACAGTGACAGTGCATTTCCCCCGGCATTGTGCTTTTTATTTGCAGCAGGCTGTGTGCAGGTTCCACTTGAAGACACAACTCTGCCCAAACCAAACTCCCCCCCGGAAAACAATGTCTGTGTTCAGTGAACGAATGCCAGCCCAAACAAACCTGCCGGCTAGAACGTGACAGTGATGAACAAGAGTGCAAGGAGAAAATGAGAGCTGGGGCCAGAGGATGGCCCGCTCGTAAATCATGCTCAAAGTAAGCAAATAAGAGGTGTTTTTTTAACACGGCGTTCAGCTCACCGTCTTTCTTGCTGTTGCAGTGGCCTTTTCCAAAGGTGTCAGTGATGTCCTTGAACGAGAAGAGGAAGAGAACCATTTCGCCCTTTTCATTCTTGATGGGCACAATGTCTAACAGGCACCAGAAAGATGAACCTGGAACAAAATTAGAAATGTTCTCTACACAGAGGCCAACACAGACCCCTGTCGATGCATCTCCTTTAATCATCTCAGTTTTGTTGGCTGTGTCAGCGGAACCACGGACGCGTCTATAAAGTATTGTTCTAAAAACCCACTATAAATTACAGTCGATTTCTATCATGCTCCGGAGGATTGCACACAAAGAGAAACAGCAGCAGCAAGTACGGGGGTTGGTTTTTTAGTGAGGCTGGGAAGGAGATCCACAGATCCAAGACCTCTCCATAACCCAGGACGCTCATTAACAGCACTGCAGAAACTGTGTTCTGCCACTGATGGTTTTCGTGTTTACAGTAGTGTTCTTAGTGCTTGTGTGTGTCTCTATGTGTGTGTGTGTGTTATACAGAAAACAGTGCAGCTGCTGGTGATTTAGCACAAGAGTGTGGTTGCAAAAACAACGAAATAATTTATTTGCATGCGTTTGGAGCTTGCATGCAGCAAAATTACTATGTGCGTGTTTTGTCGTTAATTCAAAGATGAAGTCTTTTAGGTGGAAAAGAGGTGAAGAAGCATGTGTAAGCAGGAGGGAACGGGTGGAGAAAAGTGTCAGGTGTGTTGTGTGATAAAAGAGTATCTGTGAGAATCAAAGGGAAGGTTTTCAAGACTGTGGTGAGACCAGCGATGCTGTACAGCTTAGAGACAGTGGCACAGAAGAAAAGACAGGAGGCAGAGCTGGAGGCAGCAGAGCTCCAGATGTTGAGGTTCTCTTTGGGAGTGACGAGGATGGACAGGATCAGGATTGAGGACATCAGAGGCACAGCTCATGTTGGACGTTTTAGAGATAAAGCCAGAGAGGCTGGATCGAGGTGGTTTGGACATGCTCAGAGGAGAACCTGTGAATATATTGGTAAACGGATGCTGAGGTTGGAGCTGCCAGGCAGGAGGTCCAGAAGAAGACCAAAGAGGAGACATATGGATGTAGTGAAAGAGAACATGAAGTTAGTTGGTGTGAGAGAAGAGGAGGCAGAGGACAGGTCTAAATGGAGGAAGATGACTCGCTGTGGCGGGAAAACCCGAAAGGAGAAGATGTTTTTGTTTCTCCTTCTCTGTCTCTATTTTTTCAAGGAACTGCCATACAATAATGAAATTAAGGAATTGTCTTTCCTCTCATTAGCTGTGGTGATTTCGTTTTACTGTTACCATACTGCACTGTAAAAATACAAGAAGATTAGAATTAAAAGATTTTTCCAACTGCGGTGCAGATTTAGCGACCCATCAGAGTAATGAGTGGTTCACCCTGAGTCTGCAGTAGGTTTAGGTCTCTGTTGAAGAAACATAATCCGGTGTGCCAATCAGAGAAGCTTAAACTCTGTTACATGTTCTCTTTTTATGTCTCACATCTTATTTTGAGCCCAAGATTTTGTCAGGAGGATTAGCAGGAAGTCAAAAGGAATGAGTTAAATTTGCACAGTGAATTGTAGAAAAAGCTGTGGTAGGTTTTCTTGCTTTAAACAGTTTTGTTGCAATACTCTCCAAGATGAATCACCTGCTGATTCTTACTGTATAATCAATCACAGGATTACTATCATTAAACAGCTCTCATCCAGTAATCAATGCAGCTTGTTGCAACCAGACAAGGATGCACAGTAAAAAAAGATTCCCCCAGTTAATAAGAGCAGCTTTAACAAACAATGTCAGTTCCATAACCTTGAATTTGAATGAATAAATCTACCTGCTAAGATCTAGTCATAATGCGTAACGCTTTGCCGTGCACCCACCGTTCTTCTTGTAGAAGTGGACCTCGGCCTGATACTCATCTCTGCTCTCCAGTGCCTTCTCCATTTGCTGGGCCACGCGCTCGCTGGTGTCTGCCCCGTACAGGAAGTGGCAGGTGCAGTTCTTCTGCATCACCTCAGTTCTCGTGAAACCCGTCAGTTCGCAGAAACCGTCTGAGCAGTAGACGATGGGGTAGCCACGCTGGCCCTGGGCGTTACCCAACAGGAAGTTACTGTCTGTGGGATTGGGGAAAAGAAGTTGTTACAAAAAACAACAGGTTTTATCATGTTGAAGACTATTATTATTATTATTTTATGATGCGACTGTTAGAGCTGCTCCTTCTGCACCATTTGCGTTGCCTTGTTATGATTTCCAGACGTACCTTCAGTACCATGGACAGTTCTTTAGCAGCAGGCCTGTAGCCTCATGTAGGACATGAGACTAACCCGCCTTATTCACTCGCTCTGGCTGGACTCTAGTTTTGCAGACCTTGGTGATTAATAACATACAGTAGTTTGATGTCATCATTTTATTTTGTTGCTAGCAGCTTGTGACCTTGACAGACTAAAGCGGGTTCTAGCTGCAGCACGGCTTCTTTGTTAGACACAGAAATCTCAATTTTACACAACTACAAACAGTCGGCTGCTTATTAAGAAACAAAGCCTATCACTATTTTTCTTACAGTACGTAGCACAATCAACACTAAGCTGTCCAGAAAAAAGAACTTCCTGCAACTTCTTTCATAACCAGCAGCCCTCCAAAAAAACCATTATCAGCTTTGTTCAGACTGCATTATTGTCCTATTTGATAAGTCCATTCTCCAGATACAACATGGATCCTGTAACACTTAAAAACACTAAACCTTCTACGCTTATCAGCTGGCTTGTATCGTCCGGCATCTTTCTGCTGCTTAACTAAAAAATACAACATCACCAGATTTTCTGGACGCAAAGCAAGAAGGCATCGCACACAGAGACAGATATACAGTAGCTGTCTGAATTCGCCTGAATCCACAGAAAGTGAGCTTAAGGCGGAGGAGTATTCAGCAGCGGAGCTTTTCCTACAATCTAGCACTTTAATTGGCCAGCGTGTACAGAAAGCAATCCATAGGGGACGTCTTTTCTGAGTGGTGACAACCTTTCGCTGGTGTGCAATGAGCGGCAAGTAAATCGTCACTGTGGAATTATGGTAAGAGACAGGCATTAGTCGAATCCATCAACCTATGCTACAGTGCGTTTATTTCTGGTTACTACATTTCAGCTTTCTGTCCTATACGCTGCTGCAGATCTTACCAAGTGAGGGTTTAATAAAGAGAAACCGAAAATGCTTGATCTGTAGGCATGTATGACTGTATGTGTATAGAAAAAAGTTAACGAATGAAGCGCTGTGGAAATCCGTCTCCTTTTTTACCTCATTGACCCAGAAAGCATGGCTGAGGACAACGCGAATGCCTATCCTGGTTCTTTGTTCTATAAATCCAAACATCCAAACTCAGTGAGCCAGCAAGTGTTGGAGAACAACCACATTCACCTGTGGTTTATAAAATGTTTACCTCAGAATAAGTACACCTCTACTCAGCAAAGCTAAATTGGTCCCTCAACTAGGTCATAGCCAGGTGTAGTCATAAATCACCTTTTAGGGGTGTGTTAAAAACATTGAGTCATGTAGAATAAACTTTTTGTGCTGCGTTCAGGTGTATGGGGTCTGTGAACTGAGCCATTTCATACTGTGGATTACATTAGCCAGTAAGTTCCCCAAACATAAAACCTTTGTGCTTTAGTAACAATCTAACCTCTGCATGGTGGTCATTGAATGTGTGATGGGAAACATAACACTGATGTAATTACCATCATCTGCACTAGTCAGAGATGTTTTATCCATTTTTGTCAGCATTTAGCGGAGTAAATCTGTAAATTTTCTCAATGAACACATTTGCATACTGTAGTTTATATTATCTGTTCAAAGCAATTACGTGCAAACCGACAGATTCAGCTATTTACATGCATGCATTTTAAAATGCCCCTGCAAGTATGAGACACTGACGTGGTTTCAGAGCAGATACTTCTATATCCTACGGAGCAGTTTATACTTGGATTGAAGAATCAGCACTCAAGGATTTAACTTCATTCACAGTTGCTTACAGATTTTTCCTGTGGTAACTTAAACAAGCAATTCAGCGCCAACATGAACCTTATTTGACAGGCTGTGTGTGTGCGAGAGAGAGAGAGATTGTGACAATGCCTCAATTCTTAGGCTGTAATCCTCTCAGGGATGTTGCTTCGAGTGGCCGCTCTGCTGCACCAGCTTCCTTAATTACACATCTGTGCTGACTCACTACAGCTGTAATCTGACGTGATGGCGCTACATGCTACTGCTAACAAACAGTCGCCTGCATCACGTCCGCGTTGCACAAGTTCCTCGGTGTATAAAAGACACATCAATCCCATGATGCTTGGCCTCTGCCTCAGCAGCTAATTACCATTCAGCAGCATGTAATTACTTACTGGAGCAGATGGGTGAGATCAAAAGGGGAAGTGGTCTAGTAGGGACAAAGGTCACTGGTGTGATGAAGAAGCATGAGGAGATGTCATTTAATAGAAAAAATAAAACCTTGTTTTCTTTGGAATTTGAAAATGTTTTCAAAAACATTTTCAAGTTCTTGTAAATTGTAAAATGACAGCAGTTATGTAGCAAAAATGGTGCAAAGTGCTTTACAAAGCCGCACACCCACACACACCTACGTTCACACAGAGACGGAGTTGGCATGGAGGGCGCAGACCTGCACATCACAAGTAGATTTCACTGTTTTAGGAGTCTGGGGATCAAACCGCCCATACTGCCATGACTGTAAAATCTCAGCATCAAGTAAAGATGATGCAGAATCGATGGCTAAACCAAACTTCTAACCTTTACCTGTAAACCTAAATAACTGAAGCTTCAAAGATGCAGCGAACAACACACAGTAGCTTCTTAGACTGGCTTCTGCCTGCAGTCTTGTCCTGCAGCTGCCAATTAAGACCTATGTAAGCTGGGCTGTGCAACAATAAGCTCCACGACGTTCAACCTGACGCACATCTCTGGCTCCTTTTGGGTCTTTGGTCGCCTTTGAACAGCAAAGTGTTCAGTGGGAAAATAAATCCCATTCTTATCTCTGCCTGCAGCTGCCTTGTGGTTACGCTGCCCCACAAGGAGATCACTGTTGTCAGTGTGAAAATGCCACGTATAAAAGGTTGGATGGATGGACAACTATCCTGCAACACACACACACATATACACACAAAGCAGTGGAACAACGGGGAAACTGGAAGGTTTAAGCCAGTGTCACAACAGACGTCTGCTGGAGCTGAATACAACAGCAGGGTTGCTGTCATTTCATTTGACCCTGACCTTTAACCCTTGAGAATTTCTCTTTAAAAATGATTTCGAAACGAAGTCAACCATAAACAAGCGTGTAGGCAGATTTACTGTAAGTCTTCACAATGAAATGCTTGACCGTTTGGTTTTAGGGTTGGGGGTTTGAAGGCTAGACGTGGTACCGTAACGTCCTCACTCGAAGAAATTAAATTAAAACTACGTTTTTTTATTATTAAGGTTGAGAATAGCCTGCAAAGCTTTTGAACAAAAGTAACCCCCAGTCTGATGTGAATGAAAACATTAATATAAACCTGCACAACAGATAATCACTCGTTATTTATAGACTTCACATAATTATTTACTGTATATGAGTCACGGAAACACCTACTGAAAGGAAGGGATGTGATAACATTTTGGACGATGTTGGGCTGTTTGGCTGCTCAGTCAGCAGAGTGCTTTCTTTTGTTTTGCTGATCTAAAGCATTTTCAGTCACAGTGACAGTCTGAATCATCTACAGTGTATTGTACTGAAAGTATGTGGCCAGCATCATGTCTCACATTTTAAGTTTACATAAAATACAACACATTATTGTGAATTTAAGGATTTATGTGAATTTCATGTAAAAGGCTTCAGTGATATGCAAGTCTATTTTGAATATGTAACAGAAGTATAATTGCAAGCTTCATGCTTCGGTTATTTAATAAAATCATCCACAGCCAGAAACAACGTGTTGGGGTTCAAGTGAAGCTGAAAGGGCCAGACAGGTAATCTCATTGTCATAATGTTCGCCTGGCTGCGAACACATGCACCTTGGGGCTTTTCATTTTATTTAAGGATATTAAACGCCATTAAAGATCCCCTCCAGACACGTTTCAAATCATAATGTCACAAATCATGCTTGTACGCACACACCTGGAACCGAGCTTGAAGGAGAGTACAGACAAACTTTGCCCATCTCAACAGATGAGACAGGTCTCAAATGTCTATAAATGTCACTCTGCACAAATATCCAGTGAATAACTAAGTAACTAGTAATTATAATAGCAAACATTAACAGTTTACAGAGCCAATGCGGCTGAAAGAAAAAAGAAACCGGAGACCAGATGCGTTCTGGAAACAACTGATCGCTAAGCAAGTTCAAGCCTCTTCTCTTTAGCCGGACATCTTTTCCACAAAGACTTAAGTCTTCAAGCATCATTGTGTCAAGTGGCGGGACCCTGTTGCCCTGGCAACACGGAGGAAGCTATTTTGAGCTTTGGGCACTTGGCCACACCTCTAGGAGCCACGGCCTTATGGTGGCTTGCACGTGGCTGAACTGGCATGTAGCTGCAGAGACGTGCACCCTGCTACTACCAACACACCGCAGTCTGTTGACTGGACAATATTTGGTAACATGTTTACGAGCACGAGGCAGGTTTGTGGGCTTACATCAGGTACTGGATAAAGCGGTCACAGTAAATGGTGTAGCAGTTTGTGGTGTGTGTTGGATCCCTGCCCAAAACTGTGCTCCACGCTTGATATAACACAAGACGACGAGACTTAAACCCAACATTACATCCTGAAATATTTATTAATTATAATCATAACACAAAAGAACATACAGTAGCAGATCCGAAATGCGTTATTGGTGCATTCAAAAATCAAAAACATTCACTGGTTTTACCTGTTGCAGAGGACAGAAAAGTGATTCAACCACAGAGCAGCCCTTAAAGTGTCAGGTTGAGTTCAGGCACCCTTCAAAAGTGCAGATGCAACGTACTGTATCTCATTATTTAACCCCAGTCAGACATGAGAACAATTCCTGAACGTGCCACCGTGCTTTCAGCTCACATTAGGCTGCGTCACAGCTATAGTGTCAGCAACACATCAACTGCACTGTAAAGACTCGCTGTGTCCATTTCCCCAGAATGAGCCAAGACCCGATTCAGAGAATAAAGACCAGTGAGAGTAAATCCACGAGCAAGCACACACGTCCCCCGAGGTAGCGCAAGGTACAAAACAAGAGGCACAAGCACAATGACACTGTTGGCTGTAGCAGCTAGTCTGTGTGAAACAAATGCAAATACACTTCTGAACTAACTTTTCTCTACCCCCAAGCGCGTCCGGCAGCACATGTTGCTTTATTCAGGCAGCGTTGAGCTATTTTTGGTTCAGATACAGAGAACCACACACTGTCTCAAGGTCCAGCGTATCATAGTAATTAGCAGATGATGGAAATAGCAATGGAATCGACAACAGGCAGCCCTCATTTAAGTAAAGATGATACATTATTCCATTTTTAGTTAGATTTTGTCATCCTTGCAAAGGACAAAGTACATTGCTGGAAAAACAAGTGTCCATGAATGGACATAAATTAGGAATGTAGCAGTTAACAACTTAAAATGTAAACGCGCCATGATGCCACAATTGTACTCATCTTTAGATCGCGTCCATTTACTTACGGGTGCCATCGAAGCGGGTCGCAATGGTGTCCAGAAATGTGTTCTGGGGGGCCAGGAGGCCCTTCATCATTGGCATCTTGACCCAGATCGGGAATGGCCAGAAGGCAGCTGGAGGTCACACCATCCCAGGAGCACAGCAGGTGTCTTCCAGGGGCACTCAGCAGGTGTGGGATACTGAGGACTGCCCAGCTTTGGTCACATGGGCGAACATCCACAGTGAAAGCAGCCACCCTCCTCCAAGTGATGCCTCTCCCAAAGACAACAGCAGCAGCCTGGGAAGACAAAAATAGCTCACTCCAGCAATGTAGAGGTTTGGGTGTGGGTAGTTTGGTCAGAAGAAATTAAGAGCAGCAATCACTAACAGCGGCTCGGTCAGATAGGAGAGATCAAATCCTGGTGACACTTGGACCCAAAAAGCTTCAGATCTGTCAGTCTAGTGGACACTTTTCAACTGGAGAGCTCATCCCAACAGCAGAATAGACAAAGTTATCCTTCAGGTCCACTGTGCTTTCCTTCTATAGGAGAACCAAGAACCTACAGTACGAGACAAAGAAGCGACAGAGCATGTATCTACCTCCTTCATCCCTCAGCTCGGTGATAAGCCAGGATGCTGTGGCAGAGTTGTTATATCTTCTTGAGCTGTCTCCCCTCCTTGCTTCTCTTTCGCTCTGACTCCGGCTCCCTTTCAGCCAATGAGATATCAGCATCGTCTGTGGGGACCTGTTTTCATCTGTGGTAGGGGTAGAGAAGAGAAAGAGAAAGAGAGAGAGAGAGAGAGAGAGAGAGAGAGAGAGAGAGGCTGAAAGTGAGAAGGAAGAGGTGGAGAAGAGAGGGAGGGAGGATGCTTTCGGAGACGGCACCACACTCCCATTAACACATGGCTTTTGTTTGATTTACTGTAAATCAAGGAGCTGGATTAAAATTCATGCTTAAAGTGAAACTTTATGCTACAGAGAATTTCAAGTTAAAACTGAAGATGTACTGGTTTTTAAAAATATAATGATGTATAATGAGTCAGCCTGAAAGTCCAATTCCTACTGTCATTTCAAACTTATCTGTCCTCCATGTTCTGGATGGAGCCGTCACTGTTGCCCTCCCAGCCCCTGCAGCATCCTCATGAGAGAATTAAGGCTCTGGGATAAAAGCCGCTAAGAGCGGATTAAAAGGATAAGCCTGGAGATATTTTTCATGAGGACTTGATGCTGAACGTACCCAAGTAACACTGTGTCTTAACTCACTTTGACCTAACACAGCGCAGCTTGGCCGACGGGGGAAATATGTCTAGATAGCTCCAGAGCTTAGCAGGAACAATTGTTTATCAGGGAAAGATGATCCTACTATTAATTTAATTACATGTAATGTATCTGTGATTAAATATTAATGATGTTAAACTACATTACGAAACCTGATAACTAAATAATTTGAATGCTTGACTGACATGAGACCAGCATCCAACATGGATGACAGTGCAAACATGCAATGCTTTCTATTAACTGAGCAATGGATAAATCCTACATTAAACAGATGCAACTTAGAAAACTGTAAAAGTTGAGAATCTTTCCACTTTTTTTACTGAACAACCTTTTTTTTTTTATTACTTATTTTATTGGTCACTGTGATTTATGTGAGGCTTCAGGGTGTAAGCAGCAGCAGTGTTGAGGTTGCAAAGTTTCCCCTAGAAGCAAGAAGAAAACACAAAGGTGAAATTTAACACAATACATCATTCTGAAACATTTAAAATACCGTTATATAAACTCAACCATAACATCAGTCAGACAACTTCAACCAATCTGGTACAGAGTGATTAACTAGAATGATTTACCGTTAATAGAAGTTGAGTGAAATAATTTGCTCTCAAATGTATGCGATATATAAAGCATAAAGTTGTGCAAATTTGTAACAGAATAACAAAAAATTGATGAAAAAATAAACTGAAATATACAAGTTTCTTGTGGGGGTGTCAATGATCTCCAAAAACCCTCTGCGGATTCTGCAGCTGTGTGGGCGTTTCCTCAAGCAAGAAACGAAGTTTGCCATCTTTAATGGAAAAAATGAAGATAATAATTTAGATTTTATTAAAAGTCCTGGCTTCAACAGCAGATGATCATACCCAGGTCAAGCAGTGAATAATCATGTAAAGTAATGTTTTACAGTGGACAGGCGAACATTTCATGGAATAATAAACTAGTACAAATGCAAAGTGAGAGAATTATTTGTTTTAAATAGAAGAACTGGCACATCTCTGACTGCTAAAGAAAAGCCGTCTTCATTAAATGCTGGAGAGCAAAGTGCTTGAACAATTATGCACAATTGTTCACAATTACCCATCTATCAGGCAGGTGAGCTGCTTCAGCAGAAAGAAGGGAAAGTAAAAGACTCGGGCTCATTGTTGTGGGTTTCGGATCCCGTTCGAGGCCTGGCAGCCCTTCGCTGCTATTTATTTTTAATGGCCTCTCATTGTCCGTTCTTCTTGTAGTTCATCCATCCCTGCTTGTCGGTTATAAAGAGGCTAATCCATTAAACATGCTCCGTCTACGCCGCGCTCTAATACGACAGAGTGACGCACAGACAGCCAGGTGAAACATCATCCCAACTGCACTTCCCATAGTTCCTAGCTGTGCGAGGAGAGTTTTAGCATTTCAAAGCACATCCCTAATCCTGACCTAAACCGTAAGATCGATGAGCTCTTCATGCAACATCCTTTCTCTCAATTAAACACATCCTTGTCCCATAGCAAACCCATTGAGAAATCAGGTCTGTCATTCTCAGATCTCAGCTGTTTATACTGAATTAACTTCGTAGCAAGCAGATGTGCCCAGAAGCTCTGCGTGTGAATGTCTGTGTGCAAATCCTCGAGGCACATGTGGCGGTGGGGGGGGGCATTAAGCACGAACGGGGAAACCTGTAACACAAAAAACCTTTTCTGGCTCATACACTATTTTCCTCAATAAAATCACAAGGTTTTGTCATAAAAAAAATCATTTTTGTCCTGATTTATAAAGAATAAAATGTGAACATAATCACATCTATGACGTCCATCTGTAACATGTGACTTCTTCAAAGCTCATGAATGTGAGCTTGCCCTGTGCTGGATCACAGTGTGAGGTGTCACAGCTCTGCTGAAATGGGACGTTACTAAAAATACTAGCCCACTTTGTGAATGGAGGGACCTGCAGGAGGGAAGCCTAACGTGGATCAACACACAAGAGCAAAAGCCTTTCACAAGCTGTAACGCTGGATATGATTTCTCATCTTAAATACCATAACAATGATAAAACACAACGACGGGCATAATTATTATACGCGTATGTGAAAATACATGTTCACTGCTCAGTATTTACACTTCAACAAGCCGTTGTTCAGAAACTAGTTTGAACGCAGAAACAAAAATTACAAGACAAAGGAGGGAGAATCTCACATCTTTAAAGCAAAGTGTTACCATGTTGTCTTTTGTAGAACTGGCTCCCTCTAGTGCTTCCTGTTGGAATCCTAGAACTGGGCTCGTGGGCAGGTATTAGCAGCGCACAGCAGGAAAAACAGGCAGCTCTGCATTATCAGAATAATTTGAATCAAAAGGCTTAATTTAGATTTATTCGTTCTTTCAAAAATCTTCAGTCTAATACAATAAACTGCAGATTGCATTCTTACCTTCATGCTGTGTGCTCTCTTTGATTTAGGAGGGCTTCTTCCCAAACATGCTAATCTTGCCAAATGCTGCTTTAATCTTCACAGGCTCTTATGGCATCATGAGTGTGTGATGATGCCACTACATTCAACAAAACCAGATGGTATCAACTGTGGTGATAATATTATGTAAATATGTAACTATGAAAATATTCTACAAGCTTAATGTCCAGATGTGAATCTAAAACCAACTATGCAACCAACAGTCAGAGTTAGTTTTAATAAGATGATAAATATGATTGGGAAACATAACCAAGTTAATATTTTCAGATGCCAAAGAAATTACTGATATTGTTTTTGGTACTTTTTCAACAGTATATAGATGAAAAGGTAGCGAAACATCTCCATCAGTCCCACAGTCCTCAGCACAGTCAGAGTAATTTTCTCCACAGGGAGTTTCAGGAAATAGTTTTTCCCAGCAAGAAGTGAGCGTCCTCTTTCCTGTGCAGCACTCTGTGCATTTTGAAGGTGTTGGGCGAGGTGTTGGAAAAAGCCATCATCCGCTTTTGAAGCTCCCTGAACGAACCCTCTGCCAGCAGTTGGACCCTCATTGGACCGATGCTGCCTTTGATACGAAATGACTTGTATACTGCCGAGTCCTGCTGCAGACAGATGTCCAGCTGGCAGAGAGAGGGTTGGGACAGTGATATATATATATATATATATATATTAAATGCAAAAATGGTGGGTTTTACTGCTTTTGCGGTTTGTCTTACCTTGTATCGCTGCTCCTCTGTGAGGTTCCTCACACCTTTCAACTCTAAAAACACCTGGTAATGAGGATCTGAGCCACCTATTGAATCTCCTACAACAGCATAGTAATGCAAAATTTATTACAGCGCAGACTGAACCAGAAAACCCACTCAGAAGAGTCCATGCAGACATTAGTGGGATGTCTTACCCATGATGCCACTCTCAGCACAGCAGTAATCAACCAGTTGAGCTGGGGGCCACTGAGCAACAGCTTTCTTTAGAGCACCAAGGAACAAAGATTCAGACACCTTCTCCCCCCGAACATTCAGCATCTGCCCCCGTCTGGTAGGAAACACATGCAAGAAGTTAAGAAGAAATATGCTACAAAAAGGTCTACAAGCATATGTTTGCGGACTCTTGTGTACTGTACCTGTACTGAAACTCAACAATAGGACACTGATGGTGGAATCCAACTACTTTCACAACATCTCCAATACGATACCTGTAAAATGGTGAATATCACTTATGCAACAATATTCATCTCATTTTAATCACATAAAGTTAACTGTGGTTATATAAAATTTAACAAAACACATGGTGACAAATTAATTTAAAACAATTACAAACCTGAAAAGACCTGAGGCGTTTGTGATGACGAGTTCATAGTTTTGTTTCTCCGTCACCTCCTCCATCAGCAGAGTTTGAGGTGACGCCTCCTCCAGGCTGCTCTCGGGAAGGAACTCGCAGAACATGGAGCGAGGACACAACACATAGCGTCTGCTTGATTCCTGTGGCCACAGGTTCACCCCTATTAGACCTGCAGTGGCCCACGTTACTATTAGACCAACCACTGACCACATTTACCGCAAATCATACAGGTCATATTTTGGGATTGGAATTAATCACTGTTCTCAAGAAAAATGTCAAAAACAACAAAAGTCATCTTCATAACATCCAGATCAAACCGTGTTAGTCTAAAAATAGATCAATTTGTTATTCCGACAATGTTTGTACCTTCAGTGGCTGCGTAGAAAGGAGAGTAGAACGACACGCCCTGGCAGTAGCTCTCCCTCAGCATTTCACCATAGATCTGATTGGAGCCTGAGTCCACGGCCAGCACCAGGTGTAGTTGTGGCCATAGGCGCTTGGCAATTCCACGGAAGCCATCCTGGAAGTGAGCCCGAAGCTGAGCAGCCCTCTCTGGGTCTGGCTCCATCAGAGCTTTAAGTCTGGCCCTCAGACTGGGCTCTAGAGCCAAAGCACTGCTCACCTTCCCTTGTTCAATGTCATCCACAAGCTCCTGCCAGTGATTCTAGGAAACAGATTGGATGGAAATTATCTCTAAGACTTCATTAATTAAGCTAATTAGTGGAGCGTATCTTCTATCAGTCGGTGCCCGACACCCAAGTAAAATTTTCACAACGAATTATCTGCAAACATCCCAGTGAAGCTACCTGTAAGGCAATGAAAGCATAGAAGATTGTGGAGGCAAAGTTGGACTCCAGTGTTCCCACACTGGGATCTTTCAGCGCAAACAGGAGATGCAGGTAGAGGGCGTCTTTCTCACTGGGAACCTGATGAGACCGATGGAGTTATAAATTTATATTATATTATAAAGAGAAACCTAACTACTGTGCACCTAAATCGTAAATAAACAGTGTGTAGGGGAAGCCCACGCTTGTACCTCAAAAGCAGGTGCTGGGGTTGTGTACAGATTGAGTATGTGGCGGGAGGAGGACGGCGTGGAAGAGTTTAGTCCGATGGGAATGCCAGACTCAGACTGGCGAAAAGTCGGCGTGTAGAAGAATTTGGCTGTGCGCTGGAGGCTGTTGGTTGCAGGGAACGCCTCACGCACGGCATCCAAACACACAGCCACTCCCTAAAAAAGACCCACAATTCAACGCCATCATGCATCTAGTATTACTTTTCATATGCACGTCAAGAGCGTAATATCACCTGCAGAAAGAACTCATTGTTGGTGTCCCTGGTGCTCGGCAGCATGGCACTGGGTCCTGATGTGCCAGAGGTCATAGCAAGAACCACCGGTTTCTCAGCAATCAGCACGTTCTCCTCTCCTGCAGCGATGCGCCCTATGAGCTCCCGGTAGTGCTCATATGTGGTGACGGGGTGATGTGCTCGGAAGCTGTCACTGTCTGAAACAACAGGAGTGTAACTGTGAAGGTCAGAAAAAGTGTGATGGGAGTGTTTGTTTGCAGTAAATGTAATGTGGTTAGAGTCTTTGTGTGGGATTCAGAAAAATGTAGTCCTCTCTTTTCTAGATGGCAAATAGATAAATTAAAATACAAATGTACTGGACTTAAAACTGCCCGTCAACGCAGTTTTATTTCTTCTTACCCTTTATTGAGCGGAAGTCGTACTGTTTTCCATAACATGTGTTTGCGTTTTTACGCAGGCGCTTGAGCAGAGTCTCCTCCTGAACTTGCTTCACATTGCGCGTGTCGGCTTCAAGTCTCCGTCTCTGGCGCCTGCCCAGCCAGCCCACGGCCTTCACCGCCAAGTACTGACTTAGCAGACTGCCAAAGGTCCGCTTGTCACCTTTAGCCTTCGTGCTAACGTCCCTCCATATGAGCGCCATCCCGGCCAAGAAGCAGGCACCGAGCGCGGCGGTCAGAGGCGACGGCACAGCTGCGGAGAAGCGCACATGAGCAGGTGGGGGCGCTGTAAGCCCGCATGAACAAGCGATACCCAATGCTCGTTTCCTCCAGAGCTAATGCTACATTAACGGACACATTTCCGTCACTCCACGCGTTCAGGTCGTCACATTTAGCCCACTTACCATAATTGTGTCCAGCGATGGCGACAGCTACTGATAAAACCACAAGACAAAGCGGCGCGACTCGAGGCCAGCGAAAGGCCATTTGGAATGAACTACACGAGCTGCCGTTTGTGCTCTTTTAACGGTTCACATAACGTTTAGACTGAGTTTGTGTCTCAAAACGAGAGCATCAACTTTTGCTTTCGCAGCTTTTCGAGTTGCTTCCGCGTTTGGGTCATAGCCTGTCGTTGATTGGTTGAGCAATCTATGACGTAGCCTGTCGGAACTCTTGAATAAACATCCTTCTCGCTTACATTTTACATCTTACCTCCAAATATATATATTATTTATAATCAAATGGCACAAGGCATAATTTTTAGAACCAAAATTATTGCCCATAAATATCTATATAAATATATTAGAGGCAAACAATTTTGTCATTCTTTTATTCTTGTTTTTTTAGTTCATAAAGTAGTTGGAATTACAATTATGCTGGTTTCTTAAGAGAAAGTGTCCTGAGCTGCAGAACATGCACTGTCCACGTTGCTTCTGTGCACTAGTCCACAGAAACGCCTTCATCAGCTCTCGTCCTCAGAACCTGCACGAGATCAGAGAAAACACTGGAAGCTTTGATGCGTCTGGAAATTATCAGTGTGGAAGGGACATCTGCAGTTTGCTCACCTGTTTCATTTCCATGGTGACAGCTGATTATAAAAGAGGACATCAAGTTACACAGTGTACAAAATGTAATCAAAGAGGCTTATTTTAGATCTGTATGAGTGTTTTCACTAACCTGCCCAGTAAGAGGAGGGTAGCGCCGAGGCTCCATTTAGGTATGCGCTGTGGAGCAGCTCAGCCAGCCAGGGAACATCAGCTGGGTTGTCAACAAATTCCTCTTCTGGTCCATCCATGCACGACTCAGTCTCTGCCATAATAGAAACAAACAGAGATGCTAATTGTGTCATCTGGATTTCCAAGCAGAAACATACTGCAGGAGTTAATATATTTTATCTTAGCTGACCTGTCATACCCTGTCCTTCCTCTTCGGACCAAGCTGTGCTTGTTTCCACTGCAGCACTGCAGTCAGACACGGAGGATGTGAGGCTTCTGCTTTGAAGTCTCTGTTTTAAGCGTGTTGTGTCACAGATGTAGGCCTCTTTGTGGAACTGGGTAGCTGCAAGACGCAGGTTTAAAGGTGCAGCATTCAGTTTTCACTATCAAATGATCCAAGTAATTTAGCTGGATAAAATGTTTAGAATGTTTAGAATGAATAGGGCCTCCCTGCTAACCCTGCATGTCTTCCAGCTGTTGGATGTAGTCCACGGCTTCCCTGGACTTGATGTGGAGCCGGTGACTGTCACTGAGGTGCTTCAGGATGTGTTTGGAGTGGAAAGCGGAATGAGTGTAATACACCAGCTTAGGGACGCACAGAGAGCCCACTGCAGAGATTTCAAACCTACGTCCCTGGAAAAAAAAGGGGAATTTAAGAGAAGGTCAGGATAAAGAAGTAGACATAGACAAAGATGAATGTAGTACTAACTGAATATCAGGTGAGCATGGGATCATTAGGACTAACCTGATGTGTGAAGCGGTCGATTTCATTCCAGGAAAAATCAAACAACAGACACAGTTTCCCTTCCACCTCCTTAGGAAATATTCAATCAAGTTACATTTATAATTCATGCAAATTCAGGAGCAACTTGGTGAAGTTTATTTACATCTACAAGATAAACCCTCAACAATTAAAGCAGGCACACCTGATAAATGCAGACTCCTTTCAGTGTCACACCAAAAAGGATGGAACTTCTCTGCTCTTGTTTCTCCTGCACATACAGTATAGAAGAATTTGAAAGATCAAAGCTGATATCACAGCTGTTATAGCAAAGAGTTATTATGGATTCAGACTCAGGCTGAGTCGTAATGAGGCCAATGTATCAGATCATATACTTGTAAATTCTCACTCGTTTCATCCTGTAGAAGGTGACTGGCCCATCCTGCAGGCTGCTGACCTCTTTTATAAATTGCAGGATGGCTTGGCTATGCGACAGACCTCTCAGCTCTCTGTGTAACACTGGGCAGTGCTGGAGCAGATATGCTCGTCCATGACGCTTTATCAGCTAAAATACACAACTATGTCACACAATGGAACATTGTTACAATTTTGAAAGTTAGTCTCCATGATCCCAATTATTATTTTTACCCAAGAGGGGAAAAAATCTTCGGGAAGAAAGTAATGTCTGTGTTTTCTCTCCCCATCCTTCCCCTCTCCCGGCTCCAGATCCCCGACTTCAGCCTGCAGTGCAGAAGCTGCCAACTGGAAGTACAAAGCTGCCTGATGGTGGCTCTGTGAACGCAGCACTTTCTGCCGCAGCTCAGTGTAGTAGAGCTGCTGCACTTTGCTGCTCCTGATACAAGCAAACAGGACAACAAACTAAAGTTTCATGTTAGAAGACACTAGGACACAGTAATTACACAGCGCAGAGGGCAGAACGTTGATGGTTTGTGTGCAAACAAGAACATGAGTATTAAATATATTTCCAGATGGAAATGATGATGGGAGACGGACTTACAATATTAGCTGGCCTCTCTCTACATAATACTGAACTCTCAGAAATATAATAAATGGGACCTAGAAAAGTAGAATAAATATTTCAGCACAGTAAAAACAGAATTGGTTTAAGAGAAGACATATACCTTAAAAAATAAAATACATTATTTTAATATATTATATTTAATATAAATTTATATTAATATATATGTAATATTATTTTAATGCAACAATCAACTCACTGCTGTGGATCCTCTGCTCCATCTCCTGCCGAAGTACTTGCTTAATTTTTGTTCCAAATCAAGAAAGAGGTATTCATTATCTATAGAAAACAAATATATGGTTTATTACAACAATAACCAATAAACCACTTCATCAACGTCAGGGACAGATATTGCGTGTATATCCTCTTTTGGTTACAGTATTTCAGTTAATTAGCAGAAGCCTCCCTTGAACTCAGCATGCCACAGTAAATTAAGTACAAACAACCCCACAGACACTGACTGACCTTTGAGGACAGACAGACCAAAGACTTGTAGCTCACTGATGCCAAGTTGCTTTAACACACTGTTCAGCACCTCATAGCCTCTGGCTTTCACCTGAGACACACACAATGTACAATCCAGTATGAACATGGCATTTTGTGTCCTCTAGGCCTCGACTTCAGCATCCCTAGATAAAAATGTTTTTTAGTTGAGACAATAAAACTCACGCTGACAGTGCAGTCCAGATGCTGCTTGTTGGGCAGAAGGATGCACACTTGTCTTTTCCGCTTCATCTTCATAATCACAGCAGCTTCTGCACGTCTCAGTTCATTTATAGCCTCCTCTTGTCCTCACATGGTCCTAACAAAACAAGGCAGTGCCTCCTCCTCAACTAACGATTTCTGATGACTCCAGTGGTTCATGTGAAATAAGTAAGTAGTTCAGTTTAACTTTCCCCTGACAAACATCTGACTCATCCTACGTGGGATTATAAGACATCACATGTTCTAATTTCATTAGTTAAAAAAAAAAGGTTTGTTTATAGCATTATATTAGTTTTTCATCATTCTAAATTTATGCTGTTTTTCTTTTATCAACCCACTGCCTTTACTTAGAGTAAATCTACAACAGGTTCTTTTTATGCATGTACCATTTCTGGGCTAAAAAGATAATTAATCACTTATCAATTTGAAGAAGAGACAGGAAACCATTGTTAATTTATTTAAAAACAACAACTACTGATGCCAATTGTGCGTTTCTCTGAGAGCAAAAACCAGAACTGTGACTTTTCTTTTAGTAGCTGGTGAGTCTTTTCATAGTAATCACATTTTCCTGTTTTTACAATCTACAGTTTTGGAGTCCCACACATTATAATTGTCAACATGCACAAAGACAACAAACAACCCCCGAAGATCACTACAGTGCATTAAAATGGCACCTGCTCCCCAAATACAGGCTTGTTTTTTTTAATCCTACAAAGAAGTAGTGGGATGTTGTTAATGCAGCGAGGATCAACCACTCCCACGTGCAGTTAATAAAAAGTGTATCATACCTGTACAGACTCCAGAATATTCTACAATATCACATTGACCTTTTGAGAAACACATGAAATACATTCAAGAGGTAACCAATTTTTTCTCCTACGCAAACTACTACCTTGCCTTTCAGCATTACTCAAACACAAATACGATTTTCTGTTCACGCTGAAGCGCTGATGACTAAAGGCGACCAGAGGAAACATGCAGTACAGTACGTATAGTGGTTTTGTCTCGGCCAGTGAGGACTGAAACAGAGCAGAGGCTCAGAAATGCTTTAAATGAGTTTCAGCATGAACAATCTTGTGCGCCCTAAATCCCATTCAAATGACATACTGTTCTGTTCTTCGACATGCTATAGGACATCATTCACGAATCTGCATCAAGCAACTTTCTTCATTTATGGATTATTTTCCCACACAGATCTAACAAACTGCATGAAAATATGCAGGTTGTTGTTTAATGTTTGTACTAAGCTCTGACTTTCATCACGTCCTATTCACGTTTATTTTACTGCCCTGACAGATCAAGAATGTCGGCCTATAACATTCACATCAGAGCTGCTGTCAAACAACGTTTTCCAGCATTATGTTCCTTTAAGCTGAGCCTTTCAGCTCATGATTTAGACGAGATCATATTAAGTCTTAAAAAAACAAAACAACATAACATCAAACTAACAATTCTGCAGCCAAATGCCCAAGTGTAGCGAGTTTTCATTGTCATGTCATAAATTCAGCCATAATTTTACTTTCAATTGTTAAACTCTGATTTTGGTTCCAACCTGTGACATTTCCCCCATAGCTAAAAACAGAAATCACCAGGATCTATTTACAGGCAGCTGGTGTTTAAACAATACTCCGTAGACTGATTTAGAGAAGTAAGACAGTGGTGCTAACAGCGAAGTCAAACATTACTGTAACAGAAAAAAGGGGTAAACGTGATGACCTTAACTCACGACAGTGCGTATTTAAAAGTAAA
Organism: Macropodus opercularis; assembly: GCA_030770545.1. NCBI lineage: Eukaryota > Metazoa > Chordata > Actinopteri > Anabantiformes > Osphronemidae > Macropodus > Macropodus opercularis. The sequence goes on along the minus strand of CM061107.1, from coordinate 5,556,742 downwards.
CGAAAAGGACAAACACATCCTCTGCTTTCTTGAAAGTACACCAGAGTAAAGACCAGGCCTAGTTCAACTGGATTACGTCTGATTTCTGAATGCCCAACTACTGGATGATAAAAGACTTTTATACAGTGTTGATAGTACAACGATGGTGGTAATCCTAAGTGACTGCGTTCCCTGAAAGGCATGACAAGTTTCTGAACTGCAACCGTGTGTGATGGCTGGTACTAAGTACTTGAAATGCTGTGCTGTGGAACATTCATTAAGAAGTGAGGTGTCACCCAAACACATGCTCACTCTTCATCATGCCCATGACGAGAGGTGTAACTGAATGCACTTAAATATCAGTGGGTTGAATGCACTTACTGTAACTACTGACGTCTGCGAGTTTAGGCTTCACTTTCAAACACATTTTACATTTGTGGGTACATTTGGATTTGCTGCAGGTCTGAACTAGTTTGTTACCTTCTGATTTGAGAGTTTATATCAGTAACTGTGCAGAACAACTACACTTGTTTATAGGAAGGATCAGACTGATAGTTGAAATGAAAATTCAGATATGTGACGTTTCTATCCAATGTTGCTATGATATTACATTGATGACAGTGAATATATTTAAATACACTAAAATGTCAGAAATTGTTGCTGTGACCAACATATGTACAGCAACTACATGTTGACCTTTTTTCTACTCTAATTGTGGAGACTAATGAAGAAACTACAGCCATTTTACAAATGAGCAGAAACAAAAATATCTTATTTTTCTATATTCAGATGCATATTTCTCTTGATCACTTGTTTTGATAAAAGGCAGCTTAACATGTTCAGATTACTGTAAAAGTGTTATTATGTACTAACCTATTTGACTATATCTTCCTAATAAAACTTCACTGGTTCACAAAAAGGGGATAATTCCTAGAAGTACCTATTCAAAGCAGAAGTAACAGTGTTTTACCAGCGGCATCGTTCTAAAACAAGGAACGACAGACTGGAACAAAAGAGGGAAGACTGGCTTCAAGTCACTTCCAACTCACAGCCAAGAGTCAGCTGCTTTTGCATGAAGGCACTTCCTGGTAAAGCTTTCCACAGAGTAGCACCTGGGATTGTTGAGAACCAACCAGTAGAAGCCCTTTATTGGAAGGAGCTTAGGGGCTGCGCTGGGTTGAAAGGTGTCCTGGTCACAGCAGTGTGAAACCTAAGATGTACTGCAGGAGTTTGTTCCGATTGGCCTGAGGTAGAAAGGTGCTGCTCAACTCCAGGGTGGTCACTTTGTTCTCTCTTCTCTCCTTTAGGACCTACAGACAAATTGAAAGGAAACGCTGCTTTATCCACACATTGTTTGAATGAACACCAGTTAAGCAGTACATCTTAAATAGGTGTTAATAAATGCAATTCATCTACGCATGCAGTATATTATCCGAGTTCAATACACATTTACCCCGAGCTCTTTGAATGTCTTTATGGTGTTCTTAACCAGGTAATGAGTTGCACTTTCTCCTGAAAACCAAAAAGCTTGTGTTTAGATATTCTGTTAGCAGATTTAAATAGCATAACACTTAGGGTATGTAGGGAATTATCATGCGTGTTTTACCATAAGCAGCTACTCCTCTCTCTGTGCGCGTGAGCAAGTATCTGAAGAGCCTCTGGGTATAGTCAGACTCAGACGTGGGTTGACTGAGGCTGTGCACGAAGATTGCGGCCCCGCTGTATGACTCCAGCACTGGGCTGAGCAGTCGCTGTAGAAAGACGAAGAATTCCTGGTGCACTGTGGAAGAGCTCACCTGATCAGCAAAATCCAAACAGAGAAAGTCAGCACTGAGGGGATTTTAATAAAACCATTAAAAAAAGACATAATCAAACTAGACCTTTAAGTAGCGATCTCTCTGCTCCTCGCCAAAGTCACTGTCTTCATCTTCCTCGTCACTTCTCCAGGAAAGGGGCTCTGGAAACCTTTTGGGCCAAGGTTCCTCTGTGGGGCTGGGACTCAGTTCCTCCTGATCCTCCTGACGAACAAACACATACATTAAATCACCTGAGTGATAGGATCCCAGCACACGCTTCCAGCATTACATTCAGTTTTATTTTTGTATACCAGTGCTGAGGTTTAATCCTGTTAACTGACCTCTGCTACATAGAGAACTCCATATTGGATCAGCCGGGACACTGCATCATGAAAAACCTGGTAAATAGTCTGACAGGGCTGTGGGACAAAGACAGATACAGACACTGTGAATGGAAGAAGCATGAAAGTGAAGACTTCATTTAATAGCATTATGTCCATCTGTTAATGTTCATTGATATTTCATTAAAACAGAGACAAACTTGTTCTAAAACACGGTGTAAGAAAAAAAAAAAAAAGCAGGTAAAAGTAGGACATTTTTTTGTCAAAAATCTTCAATTACTGGAAATTAAAGACAACAGACTCCAGGGTGTAAATGCAGGACTTACAGGTGCCACTGCCACCTCGTTGGAAAGGAAGTGGGAGAGCCCGGCAGCCTTGTGGATGAGTCTCTCCTGACTAAGCAGGATGCTACTGGGAGCACCGTGTTGGTGGTCTGACTCGGATTCCACGACCAGCTCTCGCTGCAGAGACAGGATGCTGCAGGCTGGGGATAAATCATAAAATTATTTAGAAAAGGGAAAATGTATCATTTAGAAGTGAAGAACTCGACGAACATCCTGCCTGATCAACATACCAATGATCGCATCAGAAATGAAGACATGGAAGAGGCCATTGCTGTAAAAGTTGAGCTCAAACAGTGCTGGCACAGTGTGGCTGGGTGCGATTGTGAACTCTCCGTTGCGATTTGCACTGCTGGTCACGTTGACGCAGTTTCCCAAAAGGTGGAGGGCACGCATGACCACATCCTCCGAGTTCCCGGAGAAGCCAAGGTCGAAGTCCCGCGACAGGATCTCCTCCTTCATGTTGAAAAAGTCTTCCACCAGCTTGGACAGCACCACCCCCTAGACCAAATTGATTTTCATTTTAAAAAAAACTTGACTGAACAACATAAATCAAACCCAGCAATTGTTGACTCCATAAACTAGTCCAAATCAATCAAATGTTGGACTTGGCCTAGATTATTTTATGAAGCACTGCACAGATCCTAAACACAGAAAGACTTCTTCCACTCACTGACACCAGTGTTCCTGCAGAGGGCAGAGGTCTACCACTTATTTAAATTAAAGCAACATCTCTAACAGAGAGAACCTCTCTCAGGAAAATAGACGAAGATGTACAAATTCAGTAGGGAAATCGAGTAATGTGCTGTAGTTGTGTGCAGAGGAAGAGGTAGAGAGGAAGTTAAAACAGCTCGACTTACCTGCCTGTGTCTATACAGCAGCAGACAGGCTACAATATGGGTAGACATGATGGCCGACGATTTATTAGCCGCTGTCGGCAAAGAAATAAAGAGGGTTTAAAGAGCAACACGGTGTAAAGATAATAATATCAAAAGGAAAAAAAAATAAAGACAAAACACGATAACATGCTAAATGATGGGCATCAGTAACGAGCAAACACTGTATGTTCCATTCTCATTTTCACACATTACATTATTGATAAATTTTCTTTATTTGGATAAAATATTTCTGCCAAATGCTGATTGTATTGGCAACATGTTAGACAAACTGTGTGTTTTTGGTGACTATTGTCACGCAGGGTTACTGTTGGTCAACTTAGGCACAATTAAAATGTTCGTGAGCACTGCTCTGCATTCCTTCCCTCCTCTGCTTCTCTATCCTCCCCTTACTCTCATTGGCTGAAAACAACATGCCATCCAGCTGGAGGCTCTGTCATTGGCTGGGGGAAAAGCAAAAATAGACCCAGCACAGGAGAATGTAGCTGAATGAGCTGGGGAGAACAGGTTTCTGTAGCGTTACCCTGGTCCAAACACCGTGAGTGATCTGAAGCAGACGGATGCTGTGCTGTGTTGGATTTCAATTAATGGAGGCAGTATGATGGATAAGGTTTCATGAGAGCTGCCTTTGCTACAGTAAGCAGGTGTAGCTGTAACACAGGAGGAAGTAGACACCTGTGCCCAGAGAAGATAAGAGAGGAATGCTGGAAAAAGCAGCACCCATTTTAAAGGTTTGGCTACGTAGAGAAACACTACATTCTAGTGAGAACACAAAGATGAACGTCCTGTCAGTTTTATTGTAACGCTGACATTTAAGTATTAACAAACATCTTGTTGATATTATGGTGCATAATCCTGTGTCCTGTTGTAAATTACTTACTGAAGATGACATGTTTGGCGAGGTTATTGATAAGCTGACGTCGTAGGAGGTCATCAGGCAGTTCTCGGTTAATCTGCTCCTCAAACGGCTGAGCATCAGGCCTGGAAGAAAAGACACTGACCATTTAGAAGTACTAAATTAAAAAGGAAGTCAATTCATTCGGACATTTATTTCCCTCCTGAAGTTGTGTGTGGTCCTGCTCTTTTCTCCGCATAGTCACAAACTACTGCATATCAGTGTTACTACACACAGCAGGACACCAATCAGAAAATGCCAATTACAACATGTGCCCAGTTGTAATTGGTTTTGCTGGCGAAGTAGGAGAACTGAGAAATGATTAATGTTTGAACAGTAGAGATTTGTTTGCCCTTACTGTGCAGAAATAATGGTGGGCATCAAGCTGTGCTCCAGGGACACTGGTGGTGGAATATGACGGCTTCTCTGACTGTCCAAGTACTCCTGGACACACAAATGATCATTACGAATACGTGGCTAGCAGCCTGAAAATCACATGTACTGTAGTTCATGAAACGATTTTTTTCACTATACCATTTCATCACCCAGCAACAAATCAGATATAAAAGCAGTAGGTCTCTTCCCATCAATGTTGCTGATCTCACCTTTAGGGAGAAGGGTTGGTTGAAGTCGACTCGGACACAGCCGTAGTTCTTCCTCAGCATCCTGAACACTCCACATGCAATTCCCCACAAACTCTCATTCTTCTTGGGTTTGCCCTGGAGTTTGTGAGAAGTTTTACAATTTACAATCATCATTCTCAGCGAAAGCAGGCACACACAACGTACAGATATGATCCAAGCACCTACCAGCTGCTCACTATTGTAGTTGCCCTCAATAATCCGGTCATAGGAGATGCCAACTGGCACCACAAGTACGTCTGCGATAGAGCCGGTGCACAGGGTGTCTACTACGATGGACAGCATGCCTGCACGCGGGACAGATGGTTTACCGCTACGGGAGCGTGTCCCCTCCAGGTAGACCTCCAAAAACTGCTGTTGAAGCAACAGCTCCTCTGTGTACTGAAGGATTGGCCAAACACAGAAACGTGGGTAAGTCAAGGAAAGGTGAACACCAGAAGTCAGGCGATACCTGCCGCAAAATCTTGGTCACTTTTAAAAAAGCCTGCATTGACAGATGCATTAAGATTAAAAATGAGTGATGGCCACCAACAGCGTCAACCTGCAACATACTCGTGACAAGCTAACCATGTTCTGTAACGGTTTCCTGCAGAGTAGTTCACACTGTACACAGCTGTTTCTTGCCCAGCTTGAGAGAAGCTTTGTGCTGGAGTACACCCTAGCTTGAGATGAGATTAAAAAAATGGTCTGAACAGCACAAGGCTTTTTAATCACCCGCACATCTTCCAGCAGTCACGTTCAGCAAATTCAGTTTCTGTGAGACAAAGGAATGCCAGACTTCCATCTAGGTCTACAGCAACACTGTGCATGCTGTGTGCGTTTAATACTGGTAGCGAGACAGATAAGGAAATGTGGGTCATCACTCAAACAGCTCCTTACGTCTTCCACTGATAGCTCTTATCTTGGAGGCACAATATTTAACAGCAATTTATCACTGTGAGAGACTGGCACAACTTAATAAGCAGCCAAACTATTTGTGCCTTTAGAACAGCTTATCACGGCAACACATAAACATTCACATTAGCTCTCTGTTCTCAACAGTAAAGCCTAAAGGCTCTGGTAACAGCCTCTTATTTCCTATAAAGTCTATTTAGCAGCATCTGCATCAGAAACACAGCAGAAATGTGAAATATTATCTGGAACTTTAAAAAGGAAGTTAATATAAACATAGAGCACAAGTTCACCCTAGCCTGACCCAGACTCCAGCAGCAACAGGAGTCCTCGCTGTAACCATCTGTACTAACAAATGGATATGACATCCCACCAGCCTGAAGCAACACATGACACCCTATACCTCTAATGAAATTACTGTTGCGGTGTCCAAGTGGATCAAAGGTTAGAAGTCACATTAAAGTTTCATTTACAGCACATGGGTTGCATCTATGTGGCCCAGTACAGAGGAGAACATATTTTACACCAAGCATTACATGGTTGCAGTTTGTGTCAGCCTATAAAAGAAAACTAGCAACAGAGGAGCTCGGCTAACAATGCATCGCAAACCCTGTGAACTCCCTGAATCATCACTCAGGAATGAAAAGTGCAGCATGAACGCACAAAGACAGGCTGCACTTGCATAATGGCCGCTTATTCTTAAAAAAAGCGATCAGGTGACTTAAACAGTATGTAAACAAGCTGTTCTGTTCACTTACTGCATGCAAGAGTGATCTGTACAAAATGTCTTTCTTCCCATCCCCAGTCTCTTCCATCCTTCGCCGTATGAAGAATCCTCCCAGTTTACGGATCAAGGTGCTGATAACAAATGAAAGTTTTATCAAGGTCCGTCCCACAGTAAAATGTACTTGTTACAGTATTTTCTGTGATCTGTGAACACACAATCACATCTCTTCACGCAGTGTTCAAAATTAAGACGCTTACATACAGACGTAGATTTATTTATTATCATATGAAGGCAGGCTAGGATAACAACTTTGCAACCTATTGTCTGGATATTTAAATGTCCCTATGACGTATTTCCAGGGAATCCCCTTTCTGCTGAGCTCCCACTGATCTAATTTATTATAACATGATCACACTTTATAGATCAAACCACACAAGCCTTCAAAGCCCTTTTACCTGAGTATAGGCATGCTGAGGTTGTTTCCGGCGGCGATGTGAGGAGCTTTGATATTGTGACAGAACAGGATCAAGGTGATGAGCAAATAGTCAATGTGGGATTTGTGAACAGGGAGGAAAACCATGGGCACGTTTTGCTGTAAAAGGAAAAACACACAGATTACTACCAATAAGTGTAGGACAAAAATAGTTCAAAATCAATATTTTACCGACCTCTGTAGCAGCTTTCTTGACCATTTCCAGCTGGCCCTTGTGGATCTGTATACTCCAGAAAAAGCCATTAAAGAGCCTTAGAAGAACCCATCCAGTCATCCTGAAGACAAACAAGCACATACTCTTCACTGTTCTCTTCTACAGTAAACTACATCATAGCCTCTGTGATGGCCAGAGAGGGTTGGGTCAACGTTTTTAAAAAGCAGGTAATAGTCAGTTTTGAGGTCCACACACCTGATAAAGGCTGGTGAAATGTTGGCCACCATCTCCTGGAGGAAGGCTCTGGCTTTTTGCTTGACTTTACTGACAGCTTTGTGCTCCTGAGCAGGCTGCATGACAGTGTCTGCATCTGTGGCTACATTCACAATAGCAGCCTCCACACTGCAAAGAGAGTTTGAGTTCTGGAGTTATTCCATTAACTGTGATATAGCTTAGTTCGATGATAAGTTGACTTCTACCTTTTGTTCTTGAGCACGTTGTCCACGACGTTCCTGGTGAACATGTCCTTGTGAACATCTCTCTCCATGACAAACAGCACATAACTCAACCTGCGTGCCAACCAGCCTCGCTGCCTGCATGAGCACCAACACGGAGAAACGCTTACAGAAAAGCAAACCTTTTTAAAACATTTACTGAAACATTCAGTGCAGGGCTTAAAGTAGAACAGACAGATTAACACACTTTGTTAAACATCCAGAAGGAAATTATTATATTATAGAAAGTATAGATTAAGAAAAAAGAATTTTCCTGATTGTTTTTATGTTTAGGTCAGTTTGCTTTCACGTTTCTTAGGTTCAAAATATCTAAATATATAAATGTGTAGACAAAGACAACAAAAGTCACTCTTCCATATTACTGCAGCCCACAGTCTATATTTACAGCAGGTCATGGGCTGAAACAGGTCTGTAGGTTTCTGTTTAGATTAATCTAATCATGGCAGCTCACACTTTCATACATTAGCAACTGACCTTTAAACTTCCTGAGTTTAAAGGGACTAATTAAATTATCCAAAAAAAAAAAAAAGTTCAAGTATTAAGGTACCTTAACTTGACTTTTGGCTGCTCAGATCAGTCACTAGATGCATGTGTGCCGTGTTCACTAACAAACTCTAAATTATTCATCTGTCTACCTTCCCGCTGTGTCAAAGAATGGCCCCTCTTGACTTGAAGCCATTCATTATACACAGGCGACCAGAAAGGCCAAGGTGTGTCTGTAACACATTGATTGTATTGAGGAGACTTTCAGCTCTTGCTCTTATTGCAGAAAGGTAATTTAAGGGTCATGAGATCCCAACGCAGATGTGGAGAAGCATCAGCTCGACGTGGAGTTTCAAAAGTTCATTATGTTCCTCCTGTCGTGCCAACCGGCTGCTCAGAAGCAAATAACGTGGACGGGACGTTGTATGATAACTAGTAGGTTTTGCTTCGTTTACCTAGTGTGCGTCTCATTGATGTAGATGACGTTGCGCAAACCCAGAGACGGGATACTGGCGTTGAACAGCTTCTCCTACAACAAAAGGAAAACTCATTACTAACCAATATGAAATCAAACTGCTCTGAATCTGTTTTGCTTCACAGCTTCTTGCACGATAACCATTTTGCTAAACTAGTGGACTTTGCAGTTGCACCACCTCGTCACATTCACATACACTAGTCGTGCTGTTTTCACCACCTCACCCTGACACTCCCTACACTGAAACATTTACTGGTGCTTCACACATTTCTTTTAAAAACTTGTGTGGGAGGTGGCACAAAATGTAAAATTGTAATTATAGTGTGTTTTTTTAGTCTTCCATTAGTTTTTCCAGAGGATCAGATGAAACACTGTGGAACAAAGAATCAATGGGACGTGACTTGAGTCTAGCAAATGATCTAGTGTTAATGTTAACGAGCTGTGGTGTTACATTACCCAGCTCTGTGGCGTGCAGGAGTGACAGCAGCGGCCCACGAAGGGCCTCTTTCTGTTCAGCAGGCCCTCTTTCCACGTGCTGGCAACACTGCGCAGGACTGAGGGGCTGGTGCTGCGGTCCTTCATTCAAACAGATTAAAAACGGCAAGTAAGGCAGCGAAGTAAAACATGTTGAATAAAATATGATCAGACATGAATAATGATACTAAATATGTGGGTCTATGGCTTACAGAGTCATCACTGGGATGTTTCCAATGGTTACACCACTGCTCTCCATTGTTGACCTGCAGCAACAAACCATCTGACAGCTCCATGTTCTCGGCTCTCCTTTGCTCTCCCTCCAGATCAAACACCACTAGCTGGCAAGCTGATAAGAGAACAGGATACATATAGGCTATATTTAGTTATGAAATAATCCTAATACAATCATCTTGCCTGAGGATTGATATAAAATAAGGTACTGGCTCTTAATTGACCTAAAATCATTCCAATCAGCTTTAATTGTGCTAATCTTTGACAAATGTGGAATCTCATTGTTTTAACCAAGAACTTTGAATGGTTTACCCCCCATTTACCAGGAGGTTTCAAAACAAACACAACTTTGAGGTTGGTCTAATGTGTTGCTGCTAGTAAGCAAACCACAACACAGCTGACCACAAGTAGAGGACTACTTCCTCATTTTAAAAGCCACTCAAGCATCTTTAGACATCGCACTCAACTTCCCCGTATTTTAATTAAACTTATTTATCTTTTGAATCTTTTGTTAGTGTTCAGAAGCAGTTTCAAATGAGAGGCCAATCTCTGATTACGCAAACTTTTGCCTAGATAACGCCATGAAAATAAAGCTGAAATGTTAACTATAGTTACAATAAACTAGAAATAATTACTCATTACATTCTGCAAAATAGAGCTTTTTTGCACAGCACTTGATCTAATGGACTGAAGGCACTTTAAACATGAATATCTTTCAGACGGTTGTGAGAACAGCTCCAGACATGATGAGCATAAAACGTTACTTCTTAAGGAACATGTCCTATGCAGACTTAAATAGCAAAACATATGGCACCTCTCATTGTTCCTGAAATAGGTTAGTGAGCGATTTTATGAATTAATGCTCTTATAACAAACAAAGCACGTGTGTGACTTAAGACAGTTTGCTGCATCTTTCTGTAAATAACACATCTGGGAGCGGCAGCGGGCACGAATGTCTCTGGGCATAAAAAGCTCCTTTCTAATTAGTGTCCAACAGAGGATGAATGCACTTATTAGAGCAACTGCCACGTTGAGTTGGTGGTGGGTGATATGAGGGAGACAGCGTTCAAACAGGTCAGTGACCGAGAGTACGTCAGCTGGTGGCGTGACTTTGATGGAAGCAAAACAAAGAAGTTGAATATTAAAAAGCAAAACCAACCAACCCACAAAACAGACACACTAACAAGACTGTAATGAAAACAATAGGCAGATGCTCGCATGAACGAAAAAGGCTTCCTATGCAAATACATTGTTAAATGTGGATGATGTTCGCTTTAAGACAGCAAGAAATGGCTACATTAATATTATAAGTGGTGTCCGTCTGTGATATAGAGCGTATTGTGTAATTGAGGTGTGTTTCTACAGCCTCCAACTGTCTGCAGTAAGCAGGTCAAACGGGAGAAGTGTCTTTGTGACAGATGGGCCGTGCAGACAACAATGGCCCGGGCCGGGCCGAGAGGAGGCGTAGCGGGGCTCGACTAGCTCGTCTAGCAGGGCTACACGCCGGCTGCGCGTTGTTGTTACCGCGATGATGACAAAAGTGGCATCTCGGCGTTTCAGACGGCTCCAGAGGCGTTGAGTTCAGCCGCGCCTCCCGGCTGGGGGACCGGCTGGGCAGCATGCCATCCCCGCTGCCGAGTCACACGCAGCCGCAGGACTCGCGAGAACCGCGGCGGCATCATCCTCGCGGTAGATCCGTTCGCGACCACGCGACTGGTGTTACACGAACCAGCCCCCGGAGCGGCCGCGACACGTCAAGGTTAAACGCCCCGTGTCGTACCGGCAGGGCTGCCCCGAGCTCACTGCCAACGTGAAAACGACCGTCAGGTGGCACCGCTAACACACAGACGCACCACCCGTATCGTCGGCCCTCGGCCACCGGCCGCGAATGCACAAATGTCACCGTACAGACGAGTGAAGGAAGCGGCGCCGACAATGAAAACGCAGCATGTGACAGCTTCGGTAACTAATTTAAGCCGCGGCTGTGTCGTTAGCATCGTTAGCTTTTAGCATCCGAGGTACCACACTTACCTTAAATGGCGCGTTGCTCTGATTCATATCTCAAAAATAACCTCGTGGACAAAGCTGCATCCAGCCGTGGGACATGTCGGTGCCTCGGCCCTCCTCACACCCCACTCTGCTCTCAGCACTGGACTGCAGCTCGGCTCTGACCGACCGGAGCGCTGTTGTTTTGACACGGCGAGGAGAACCGGGTTCGGCGTTGCTATGCAGCTGGCAGCCGGAAGGGGGCGGTGCAGAGCTGACACTTACCTAGAAGTATAACGTTAAAAATAACGTTGGGAGGTCATACATTAATACAGTTTGCATTTATGTGGGAATTTATATAACTGGTATTAGAACCAGACGCTAAAATAATAAACAAGCAAATTAATTTTCCTTAGAAAACCACAGTTACAACCAGAAGCATAAACAGATCGAGCAAAGACTTGCACTCTCTCCTTCATATGTTATTATCTAACTATGTAACCAGCAAAATCTTATTATTTCAAAGAAAGCACAAATTTTTCTTTCATATGCTTTTAACTATACTGACAATTTCAATAACACAAAAAGGGATAAGCAAGTTACATTAAACATGACTGTAGTGCGCCCCCTCGTGGTTTATTTCTGACAACGCGCCCTATTGGAATATGCCACTGTTCTAACAGTGTAGAGGGGGGGTTGATAAATTAACCAATCATGAATTCTAAAATGCAGGACACTACTGTTAAAGAATTGTATATTTTTATACAAGAAAATCGAAATGTAATCGTGTAATTGTTCAATCTATACATATATTTTAGATTGTGTCGAACAGTCATAATTGAGTCGCCCACGAGAACACGTATAATGGTAGGGCCCGCCTTGTGTTTCTTTCATTTCTATCAAGCTAGCGGCAGCCATGAGGTAAGCTAGACGCTTGGAATTTAAACGCATTTTGTGCGTTGTATTGGTTTTGACTTTGCTGGTCTACACAACAAGAATAATTAGTGGCTTGTTTGAGTTGGGCTAAAGTCGCCAGTTTCTACCCAAATGTAAGCGTATTCAAGGTAGCTAACCAACCTAAGCTAATGCAGACATGTCACAACATATTCCCAGACATGCGTTAGCAGCAAATCAGCTGGTCATGGTGTTGCCTGTTAGCGTGGCAGTCCAGTGTGAACTAGGAAAACTGGGACCAACAGCTCACCAAATTAAACACCATTAAATATATGAATATTAATTCCCTGTCTTTATTTCTTACTAGCATGCTCAGGCTGCAGAAGCGCTTGGCGTCCAGCGTTTTACGCTGTGGCAAGAAGAAAGTGTGGCTTGACCCCAACGAGACCAATGAGATTGCCAATGCAAACTCCCGTGAGTCATTCGTGTACTTGGTTTCTGATTTTGTGTATAGTCTATTAGCTCAATCCTTGGCTCACATTTACTGCGTTTGTGCCACAGGCCAGCAGATCCGCAAACTTGTGAAGGATGGTTTGATCATAAAGAAACCTGTGACCGTTCATTCCCGTGCTCGCTGCCGCAAGAATACACTGGCCCGCCGCAAGGGACGTCACATGGGATATGGTGAGGAAAGGGAAACATTTGAATATCCTTTGCAGTCCTTATCAAAATGTGCTCAAGGCACATCGCTGTAATTTAAAAGATTCCACACTCATCAAAACGAATACAAGTATATGATGGCTTTAACTTTTTTTTCTTCTCCATAAGGTAAGAGGAAAGGTACAGCTAATGCTCGTATGCCAGAGAAGCTGTTGTGGATGCGGCGCATGAGAATCTTGCGGCGTCTACTTCGTCGCTACAGGGAGTCAAAGAAAATTGACAAGCACATGTAAGTGTGTGTCTCTCAATACCCATTGCTGGTAAATACACCAGTGTTCATTCTAATCTCAAGAAGAGTTCTTGCTCTTAGATGTTTTGTTTTTTTTTTTTCTCAGGTACCACAGTCTGTACTTGAAAGCCAAGGGTAATGTCTTCAAAAACAAACGCATCCTGATGGAGCACATCCACAAACTGAAGGCAGAAAAGGCTCGCAAGAAACTTTTGGCGTAAGCTGCTTTATTTATATGCACACATAGTTTTTAGATGCAGCAGCCCAATAAATTAAGCTTTTAATCTTGTGTGGAGTATGTATACTGACACTGTAAAATAATCTGTACTCTTCCACCAGTGATCAGGCTGAAGCTCGCCGCACGAAGACAAAGGAGGCCCGCAAACGCAGAGAAGAGCGTCTCCTGGCCAAGAAAGAGGAGCTCATGAAGAACTTGGCAAAGGAGGAGGAAACGACAAAGAAATGAATCTAAATGGAGTTGATTTCCTTTGTTAATAATAAACTGGTTTAAATGAGATTACTATTGCTTGATTTTGGTTGTCTGCATTGCATGATGTCACCTTTTAGTGTAGGTACAGTGAGGAACTTTAGTGGCTCATTCCTGTTGTCTGTTTAGAGGTTAAACTGCAGTAATTAAGGTGCTGAGAAGATTTTCTATATTGACTTGTTTTCAACTATAGTCTAACCCTTTTGGAAAAAATGTATCTTGAATTAAACTGAATAAACACAACCTAATGTGGAGCCCCAATGTCAACTGTTAATTATGCCATGAGGCACAGAAGGACCACCTCAGAATGAAGTTGTTGATGTACAACATAAAAACAGACTTTGACGTTTAAACCTCTGAGATTCAAAGATTTCATTACAAAGATGAACAGGATTCTTTTTTGCGAACAACTATTTATGTCTCACCAGTAGGTGTCACTATTGAGCAATGGATTGAGATTGAGGCTACAGCAATTGTCAGTGGATCCAGCGTTTGTAACTGCCTCGTTTTTTTTTCTGATTACTGATTTTACTCTGACCATTAAAGGGTGGGATGATAATGTTAGGTGAAACATACATTCCTTACAAAAATCCTACTCTGACAAGTTCCATTAAAAACCTTATAATCTTCCACTTCTCGTTTTTTATGTCTATTGTTGATTTCAATTGGCCTGTTCAAACAGCTGCACTTTGTAGATATAAAAAAGGCTTGAGGAAGATTCCTGAAGTTTAATTCTCTCCTTTATGTTTGCCTCTTTCAGGGGATGGTGGAGATTAAAGCGAGTGCTCAGTGATACGGATCAGACAGATAGAGCTTTCAGATCCAGATAAACGCCTCAGCCTCCTGAAAACCCTGTTTTGTGCTTACACTTTTACAGCCTCTCATCAAATCTTACACTTTGATCCTGTCTAATACCAAAAGCATGTGAAATCTAGGAAATTATTTTAGATACTGAGGAAATCATAGTAGGACTTGAGCTGTTGGTTGGTCCTAATAAATCATTTTAATTAATAATTTTTTTAAAAACGTATTTAATTTTATTGGTCCATGACCTTGTAATAAAAAAGACGTTTAAAAAAAGTCAGCTTCTCATCAATTGAATGCATTTTATTTCCTTCTGGCTTTAAGGCTTTCTCATGCTGTAACTGTCTTTCTTTGTCGGTGAAGCACACTGAATTACCTTAGTGTGTGAAATGTCCTGTATAAAGCTGCCTTGCTTTTTATTTCCCATTTTCTTGAGTTCTGCCAAAGGCTGCAAATAGCCACATGTTAACGCATTAAATGTGTGATAGAATAAAAATACAGTGTTTCTGGGCTGCGGGCGTTTTCATGGATCTAAATTGCATTTCAGTCAAAGTGACATTGCAGGACTTCAACCTCAGTCCACACCAACCAAAGCTTGTAGCCAAAACTACAATCTGTGAGCAACTGCTACAGCGTGCAGTCAAACCTTGAGTCAAATCTGCTCATTCAACAACAGATGATGAAAATTTAAATAAATTAAATTGGTTATCTGCAAATTAAGTTTGGCACTTTTTTGCAAAAAGTGTGTGAAAGACAAACAAGACATTATAATGATTATGTTATGATGACATACAGTAAATTCATCAGACGCCCAAATGCTGGAGTCCAGAACACTGACATCCTCAAACCTAAAATATCCAAATCCCACACAAATTCTGACAATTGCACATTCAATGCAAATGCATTTCTTGCGTGAAAACATGAACGTTCTTAAACCATGTCAATCAAGTGTTTAACGAAATCCTGTGGAGCTGGACAGCCAGATGGATGCTCTCATTAAAAGGAGAAAAAAAACCAAGCAAGCAAAACAACTTGATTCACGGACAGCCATCTGGATGACATTAGCGATTTCTTAAGTTCTCGATTTATTAGAGAACTCGTGGAGCAGCGAAGGTGAGCAACACCACATTTAAATTAGGACGAAAGACGGACGCATGTCTAGTCAACAATATTGAAAAGTCATTGAAGTCTGGTGAGTTACGAGCTTTTCCAACTGAACAAGCATGTGTGAGAATTTCTGCTTCTACTTTATGCAGTGCAGACAGTTTCCTCAGTGTGGCCCAGTCTGTCATGCTCTGTGCTCTTATTGTTTCTTTAGTTCCCCCTCATTTCCTCCTCTTTTTTAAAAGCTTGCACCTTTCTTTGTGAACAAAACACCAGACAAGCACAGACTTAAATTGTGCCCTGCTGTGCCGATTCTCTAATATGCTGAATATTCTGTTGTCTTCATCTTTCTGTTTGTCAAAGCAGAGAGAAAAAAAATACTAGTTTCAGCTGATAGCAAGCGAAACAACGCATCACAGATTATCTTAAAATCCCTGCACCTCAAAGTCCGACACACAAATTCAGTAGATCAGTTAGTAGTCCACCGTTTTCAAACAAGACCATTTGTAATGGTGTTTGTTGGACTTGGCCTAAACTGAGATGTAACAAAACAAAAACCATCGGATGAAACGTAAAGTGCTTCTGGTTACACAGCGCACAACATATTTATATTTTTATACCAGCAGAGAAAAGAGCTGAGGCAGAGTAGCTGAAAAATTCATATGTTCACGTCCACAAGTGCATTGTGATATGAGAGAGCACAAAGAAACCCTGTCTGGTGGATTTAAAATCCTTTTCTTAGCAACTTAATGGATTTTTAAGTGCGCTTTCAAGATTTTAAAGCGTGTTGGATTTGAAAACCCTTTGAAAAGAGAGAGAGAGTTGAGGCGGTGGATGAGACACATACAGACGTCTCAAAATGTTGATTATTAATCACATGATGAAACATATATGTGCAGAACACATATCACTAGTATGACATACCAAGAGTTGTTAATATTCAACTCTACGATATCTCTAACTAATGCACATCATCACCACAGGCATTAAAGACACCTCCCTATAGTCAAGGCACAGTTAAAGCCACTGGACCAACTCTCCTCTCCAGCCAAGCACCACAGCCCCATGACCTTGTCCCTTAATTGTAATGCTTGACCTCCCTACCCTAGAGGTACTGGAACTTAGAGGTGTCATGGGCTTTACTCAGAGGAACAACTGACGTAACCAATTAAACAGACATCTGGTGTGGAGGCAACTTTACTATTCAACCAAATATTCATTTAGTCAGTAAGTACGTTCAGGAAGAACTGTGGGATTTTATGTAAATGAAACCAGATGACAAAAGCAGCAGTGTACTAAACATTCACAATATTACAGTAATTATAATATAATCTCACACATCAGATGAGGCATCTTATTTTAGTTAGCGGTGGTGACATACTCAGTGCCAGTCACAGCACCTTTCCATGAAGGTGATTGGATGAAGTGTGGGAAAGAGTGAACGGCATTTGCCAAAGCAGATTGCAGTTACGTGCATCCTCCACTAAATAGGAGAGAATCTCAGAGGAGCGTAACCTCCTCCAAAAGAGCACGAGATCAGTGGTACAGAAAGTGGAGAGGACCATAAAATCTTCAGCACCAAAGTCAGCAATTTTCTTAAATGTATGAGCAGCTTGATGTACTGCCAGTTGCACACATTTCTGTTTCTTTCTCTACAGAGAGGGAAATCACATTTGATCCAATTTGATAACAGAACTGGGTCATGATTTGAGAAATGTTCCTCACACCACAGCAGGGACGGACACAACGCACACTGAGAGGCACACAGCACTCTCTTTGCCAGCGTAGTCCACGGCTGCCAGCAGCTCCTCCACTGCCAATTAAATTTACTGGGAGTTAATCGTATTATTTATGGTCATTAAGAGCAGGCAGTCTTCTCGGGCTCTGCACCGTCAACTCACATGATAGATCTTTGTGCGCTTCCAAGCTGCGGCCATCAAGACGTCTCCTGCTTGGATGCAAGCGGCTAATAAATGTATGCATGGAATCGCTCCAGTTTTTCCCAGTCACGTGTGTTTCTTGCAGCGGTGCTTGCAAATAAAACAGAACACACTTTGACATTTCATCGGACTTTATTGAGATATGTGAGTATGACAGGGCAGCCAGCCATGCAGAGAACTAGCCTGGTAGTAGTGTGCATTTAGGTGACGAAGCAAATTCACCTGGGAAATGCTGATCCTGAGCCAATATCGGTTCTAGTCAGCGAGGGTAATGTTTAGGATTACAATGGCTTCAGGCTGATCTGAGACGGACACTTCATCAAAGCTGAATATATTCTTGAAACTGGATTATAAATTCAAATGTCGGCAAATGCACAAGTATGCACTGAGGTGTGGCTACGCTTCAAATAAGCCGAGTACAAAATAAAGTGAGTGACTAGAACAGTTGTGCATAGTATCCGAAGGGAATTGTGCTGACAGGGCTGGATGTTGGTTCAGCAAAGAGGTGCATACATTAAAAAGTGGGATATAAATAATAATCTCCTGCAATCTCTAGTTGTGGAGTTAATGCCCTTTCTTTAATGTTGGATAGCTGCAAACCTCTTGGTCAGGGTGCTACTATATACAATCTTTAAGACTATTTACATATACTGTCATATTCTTATTTATACTTATTGCTGCAACAAAGGCGGTTTCCACTGCCTTAAAGGATATATGACAGAGCAATAAATCAAAAGGTTTGAGGTGATTTAGCCTTTATCACCTTCGATTATAGAACAGTAACAGTCCCCTTGAGTCACTTAATCGTGTGCGCTGGAATAAATATGAGCCATTCATCAAAAATCCTACATCAGCTGACGTGTTTTGTACAGTCCTGTTAAGCAGCTTCTCCCCTTTGGACAAATACAGTAACAATGAGTTAGGCTTTTATCCATAATTATGTAATTACAGTATTTCTGTGTTTTGCTTTACCCTGAATGAAAAGCAAGCGCATCAGAGAGTCAAGACAGCACGCCATCCTCGCGCCACCGCACATAACACGACAGCAAGTACAGGCCATTACGTAGGGATAAACGACATTCAGGAAACAAACATGAAGCAGATTCCAGTGGCTGTAGAATCTGTGTGTAGAGAGGCTGTGATTGAAGGGCATACTGAGAAAGAAGCTCCCCGAGGTGCACGCAAAGCATTTGTCACATTGGAGCTGCGAAGAGCAAAACGCCACTGCAATCTAATCACCGGGGAGCAGCCTGAATTACAGGAACCCCAGTGAGCCTGTGTGGGCGTGTGAGTTATGACTTCTATTTGACCAGAATGTAACGCATGACTTTGTCCTTTGCTTTTCTTGTTTTTTTAAACATAATGTGGTACCTGAATCATTTGTAATCAGACTAGGAGTGACACATATGCACATCAACAGACACGTGCACATGGAAGCGGATCTTCGTGGTTTCTGCCTTTAGTTTAATCTTCTAAACCAATTCTGTTCAACAAGCAACTACTATAAACAACTACAGCGTCCTACGACATCTCATCTTGTGTTTTCTCTGCACATTCGATGAAATGAAAACAGTCTTGACATCATAACGAACTGTCCTCTCCCCTTTGTTGCGGATGCTTTGCCTGTGGAGATGGCTAGTGAGGTATCCACACTGCCTGCCCACGTTTTTCCTTTTTAAATAAGATGCTACATTTCTGTTGAGTGTGTAGGAAACCACACTGAGGAAAGTTGTGCTACAAGACAAGTAGCTCTGAAGAACTTCTCGAAGTCCCTTTCCCTTCCCCTTGTAAAGTTGTTTGCAGTAGAAAGCAAGTTGTGGTTCGACGTCCACTGAAGCTGCTATACTCTGCCACTTTTAAGAAGGGTGGAGGTGCATGGTTTGCGGTCAGTGAGGTGTTGGGTAAACACTCCTGAGTATTCCTCCATCTTAGTGAACTCCATCAGGCTGAGGGTCATGGAGCAGGACCGCGCCATCATATTTCCAAAAGATCCTTCACAGGCACCAAACCTCTCTTCTTCCCGCTGCTCAGCCGGAGGAAACCGTCAATCTCCTCATTCTTCCCCACGCAGATCTGCAGATCGGGAGTCGGCGGAGAAGGCGGGGAGGGAAGGGAGAGGGCAAAATGGTGCGGGGGGAGGGCAGGTGAGGTGACGTGCGAGTTAGTGGACTGAGGCTAAAAGTGAGCTGCATTGGAAGCCTCAGCAAACTGTCCTCTGTAATTCAGCAGTGTCGTGCATGGATTTGCATACATTGTAATATTTATCGAGTATGTGTGTGTGTGTGTGTGTATGTGTGTAACAGAGAGAG
The DNA here is from genome assembly GCA_030770545.1 of Macropodus opercularis. Taxonomy (NCBI): domain Eukaryota; kingdom Metazoa; phylum Chordata; class Actinopteri; order Anabantiformes; family Osphronemidae; genus Macropodus; species Macropodus opercularis. Next base: position 5,536,934 of record CM061107.1, on the reverse strand, counting down.
AGAGAGAGAGAGAGAGAGAGAGAATGGATGTTCACCTGGGCTTCTTTCACAGTCATCTGGCCTTTGTCTCGGTTGCCGTGGAAACCAGTGGTGACCTTCCACACCCGCTCACCAGGGCGAACCCGCTGCACAAAGTTGGCTGGAAAAAATCCCACCTTGGCTCTGCTTTTCCCCTGGTAAACACAGACACACACACACTGACTGTTATAAATCTGTAGAATTAACAATAAACAAACACATCAGAAATGAAATTTTGTCTGGTGACCTCAAAGTAAACCTCAATTTGCCTTTTTGTTGACAAAAACAAGCTTCTGCATCTCAATCATCTGCTTGCTCATTACACAAACATCAAGCCTCACGCAGTCCGCGGCTGAGCACATGCAATTAGATGCTGTGTGTGTTACCGTCACTAATAACAATCAACAACAAACATTTTGCATGTTAAATTAAATGCACAATTCACCTTCAGTCACAAGGTTTCTTGCCTAAAAGTTTAACATTTTATTTTGTTTTCCTCAACAACACAGAAAGCTAAAGCAGAGATGTTTTAGCTGAGGGCTTCGCTGAAGGCCAGAACAACATCAAATCCCACATGTTCAGTTTGGTAGATTTTAAATGAGCGTTTAACTTTTAGATTCATTATTCAGTATATCCTGTTGTTTTGTTTACGTGAAGACCTGCTTGTCCTTTGGCAGCTGCCTCAATAAGCTCTGACTGCAACCCGTCTTCTTTCGTTCATCCTTTTTCATGCTAACTAGCTCTGCTCACACCCGCAGCCGCTGTCCTTCAGTCTGAGCAGCTGTCATTTGAATTGTGTGTGTGTGGATGACACTGTAATGCAGTTTTTCTCCTGGTTACTTCAAGATCATTGTGAGCATCACTAAAACAGAACAGCTGGCGTCATGATAACTATCGTTTCTAACTAAAATACTGCATTTTGTCATCTTTCACGTCATTGTCTCATCAGCACTTTAAAAAACGACTGTAGGACAACGCGAAGTAGTGGCTCAACCAACCAACCAACCAAACAGATGATGCGTTACAGAGTGACCCTGAATAACCCACCTTCCACCAGTCCTCGTTGGAGTCATCCGTGACCTGGACCCTGTCACCAGGCCTGGAAGAAAAACAGACAGTGAGTGAAGGTCTCACGCAGTAAATGAGTTGTATTAGGTGAAATACAGCACTCGTCGTTAACTCATAGATGGTCACATCATGTGCTGTCGTCCTGCACATTACTGGTGGGTGTCCTGCTCCTACCAACACATAAAGCCTTTTTTGTCCTTCTCCCTCCTGCTGCTCTAAGCCCTCAAACCCCTACGACCATCCCGCTGAGTGGGCAGATGGTCCGTGACTGTTACGCTCATACACACACGGGATACAAAGGACTTAGACTGACTGTAGCTCCAGGTCGTCCTTCTCCTGAGGCAGGAACTTGTAGAGCGCCACATAGGTGTGGATGGAGTGAACCTCTACTCGTTTTGGAGTCTGACAACGAGAGAAGTACACAGATTGATACTGCATGTTCATCTTGTGGAAGTCTGAAAGTGAAGGAAAAGGCTGGATATTTTGAAGTAGGCTGACAGAGTGCAGCTTCACCAAGAAATACACAGTGAAGGAAGAAAGACGTGCTGACTACACACCTTCAGGCTGACTCGGTCTTCTGAATCAGCCTTCTCGCTTTCAGGAGGGGTAAGCACTAGAGAGATATGAACACAAAGACGCAGAGAGAGCGAGTGGAGAAGATGATGTGTTTGACAGAACCGGAAAGGTCACGTATAAAACAGAAAGAGGGTAGAAAAGGAAACGAGGGGAGGGACACAGCGAGAGAGGTCCAGTCACTTTGAAGCTAATAGAGAGAACACACAAGCCAAGGTCATCGACTGTGAGGCGGCAGCAGCATAAACAGAAATGACCCCATCCCCTGGGACGAGGCGAGAGAGCAGAAACTACAGGACACATGTACACAACACAACAGTGTCTGCAATGATCTAGGTAAGTTTACTATTTACGATTCATCAAGTTGCGACTTACTTCCTGGGATGTTTTCCTCTTCTGTTATCGGCTGGTTTTCTAGTTTGTCTTGTGGTTTCTCTGCCTGTAATTAAGAACACGTTGCAGCCAACAACGTCAACAATCTTCTTCGAGTCGCGGACTGGGCCTGTCTGAGCGCGTCACGTCTGTATTTGTGCTTTCATACCTCGTGACAGGGCGACTCTGAGATGCTGCCAAAGCTGGAGCGACTCATCTGAGCCAGTGACGTCCCATAGCGAAGCGCCTCGTAGATGGGGTCGACAGAGCTGTTGTCCGCCTCTACGCAACAGGCAGAGTGAAACAAGGCAACGTACAGCAGCGTCAGAAACTGTCAATCAACTACATCAGAGTCTGCATTTTGTTTGGTTACGTTTAGCCCGTTGGAGACGAGTCAGTGACTACTTTGTTTGTGTGATCTTGCTGCTGACACTCTACCGTGACCTGTCAGGCCCGGAGGACTGCAGGCCACAGACATGGCGATTAGTCACAACGGGTTTTCAGTTGCTGTGATAAATCAGCCTGCGTTCCCATCACTCACCCTGAGCAGCAGGAGCCTCTCTGACCACACCCAGCGGATCGATGGTTAGTAAAGGAGAGCTGAAATTTCTCTTGAAAGCTCCCGTCTGACCGGAGACAACAAAGGCAGGAGACAAATATTACGTGAGGTGGAAAGAGCAAAGGGAAGGAAACGCTACGGCGGCCAGGGTCCTCTGTATTAAATAATTTAATAATGGTTCAAAAGCACAGACATTCTGACCAAAACCCTTTGTAATATGAAACACAGCTGGCAGCGTGGATGCCTCCATGAACTACTGCAAACACAGCAGCAGGATTTAACCGGTAACTGGCCTTGGGTGCTTCTCTGACAGCGATACCAGTACGAACAGTACTGGTGTTTATGTTTCTCAACTCAACAAATGTAGCTGATGTGATATATTGCTGCAATAATTCATTCACCATTAGCTTAAGCACTGAATTACTGATGAACGCTGCTGTTTGCTTAATGAAGACTAAACTTCTTTTTTTTTTTTTTCCCTCATTTGCTTTCACGCAAATTTATCCACATGCTCTGTGTAATGAGGCATCACAACCAGTGCAGCGCTTGTACTGTACAAGCTTTCATGTTTGATTGTGTTCCTTTATTTAGCCAAGGAGATATGTTTAGCTACAGTACATGAGTCATCAGTCTAATGTAACAGTTCAAAGCCTTTTTTTTTGACAGAGGAGCTGGGCTGAATCTATTTTGTGTCTGCAAATAGAAACAGATTCTAATTATATTTTCTCAGCTTTATTTGATCTCTTGTCATCTGTTTTGAAGTTTGTGGTGCATTCTGGGACTAACATGTCAGAAGTGTCAAATGTTGGAGTTGTTTTATGTCGTCCTGTGGCACATTCAATGATTCAGCCTTCACATATACCACCGCATACACCGTGTCATGATGCATCATACCTCGGATCACGATAAATAATTCACCCACTGGCTGTCAGTGATTTGAGGGAATAGTTCACTTCGGTGACGATTAAGTGTTTTTATCGTTAACAGTAAAATAATATATTTAATAAATCTGAAGGACTGTTGCAATTTGACATGTGTTGTGAGTGTAGACCTTCAGAGAACTACAGGAGTCATCCAAAAGTGAAATGCTGCTTTGAGGCGCTGGGGGAGTGACATAGCTGCTTTGAGGACTGACAGACAAGAACTTGCCCAGAATCTATTTTTATCTTCTTTCACAGAGCACAAATTTCACCACCACAATAAGGTTTTGTCAGCATTTCTGCCTAATACTGAAATTACAAGCAAGGTATTGATGACTCCCTTTACATCCAGTAGTCAAATACATCATATCACTAACAGTAACAGTGTAGTATGACTCGTCTCTCTTAGAAGAGCAAACGAGATAAAATGTCATACTTTGTTCAGCTGAGATGCTCAGAAAACGAGATTTGACTGTGAGGAAAACCACACACGTACACAAAGTACCAAACTATTGTTTTGTGTGGTGCTCAGACACATCTTTAAATTTCATTCACGTTGAATCACAAAGGCTGTTATGGTCCCAGAGCCCTTGATTTTTTTAAAGTCAAAGGGAAAATGTATTAAACTAAGGTGAGAAACCAACATGAGCTCATGTAAAATGCCCAATTTGATGAGTGTGCAGTGATTGAAAGGACACTGCTGAAAGCTGGGCTACAGCCTCCCATGTCATATCCTCAGCGGATTGTGTGCGCCTCAGACACACTGAATTTCACACTGAATTATAGGCAGACCAGCTGGTACAGGGAGATATTGATTTTCCAACAGAGTTGAGAGGGTAGGGAGGAAATGTAGCACCCAGACGAGAGAGGAGGGCGTTATGTGAGAAGAGAAACACATGCAGTAAAGGAAGGACAAAAAGGCTGAGTGAAAAAATGCTGAGCCCTGAAACTTTATCAGTGTTTGTTCCTCCTGTGAAATTCATTTGGTGGTGACATGTAATCACACTGTATGTCTAGGTTTCTTACCTTGCCGTTACAAGGCTGCTGGGAGAGCTCTGACGAGCACCAGAGATGGGCCGGCAGCTTACAGGCTTTACAGCGCAGCCCCTGCTTTGAGTTCCCTGCACAGATAAAACAGCTCATTTAACACACATGGTCACACTTTTGGTAGCAATTATAAAACTTAGAGGCATGTGAAAGCAAGACAGGACTGGGGAAAACAGTCAACAACATTAGTAAGTAAACACTACTGGCAGTATTGTTCTATGGCTACGCACCTTGGATCATGTGTTTGCATTGCTGGCAGATGGTGGGTCTACGGAAGACATGCTCCTGGAAACAGTGGGTCTTGAGCGGCTGCGCTGGCTGGCCCTGAGACTTTGGCTGAGCTTTAAAGGTGATGGACAGTGAAGGACTGATAGAAGGTGAGTGTGATGACAATGAAAGGTTGGGACTGATGGAGGGAGACAGCGATGGCGAGCGCTCGTAAGCCAGGGGGGATTCGGCGAAGGGAGGAGGAGACGGCAAATGCGGCGCAGTTGTTATAATGGATGATGGAGGCCGGGTTTCACCGTTACTGCGCTGGAAAAAGTTGTCCACACTTTTGCTGCGCATGACTGATTTGAAGGACAGGGAGCGCTTCAGCCGCTGCAGCTGAGAAGAAAAACAAGATGACGTTTAGATGAAATCACAACCGGCTCCCGACCCTGTATACAGTAATAATGATGCTGCACTGTGAGAAGTGAAGCCACCGGAAGATTCTTCAGGCTGTTACATTAATTTATCATCACAGACATTTTCAACTTTAAAGTGTCAGGCGTGATGGGATACACAGTGTTTTAAAGTACAGTCTACCGCTGCCCTCTGACCATCCTTGTCCTGACAGGCTGACTTTTGATCTTACATTTTTAGACTGTCATCCCTTGTGAATCCATTCAAGTCAATACCCCTTAAAATTCACATTTAATTAGTTTTATTGAGCGACCTGCACCTTTGCGTTTGATGCAGTTAGTGATGCACAGCAAATAGTGTTTATCTTGGCCTCGGTTTGACTCTGTGTCCCTCGTGCTTTCACAGCACAGGGGAACTGATAACGACAAGCAGTCATATGAACTCAGGAATGACAGGACCTAACATAACTAAATAATAACTACAGCCTGGACAACGAGGATGTGATACAACCCTAAAGATTTTGTTTTGTTTGTGCCGTTAACATTTTTGCTTAAAAACTCACACGTTTGCATCATAAGGCGCAGCACTGCTCATCTGAACTCCTTCCGAGAAAATTCAATCAATACCCCTGACCAAGTTCTCCTTTTTTTTCTCTAAGCTACAGATTCAAAGATGCCAATTAGTCTGAGTGATGAAAATCCTCCTCTCTGTTGACCCGTTAGTAAGTGGCTCTCGTAAATGTTTCCTACAAGGAGCTGAGTCCATGTTTTCCTTAATGGCCTTTTTTTTTTTGGAGGTGCTGGTGGCCCATTCTGAAATGGATGTTCCTTTCTATTAGATTTGCGCGTTGTCTGGCTTTGTTAAGCTTCTGCGTAGTGAAGGGCTGTCATTGCTCCAGCACCGAGTGAAAAAGAATCAAGTTCTTTAGGAACAAACTATGTAACACGACTGAGGTTAAACATACCTGTCAGAGCGTTTACAAGGATTGAAGAGACAAAGAAACCTGCACAAATGAAAGCAATTAATGAAGGTTATATGAATAGGATGTAAACTGGTTCTTCCAGTCTGTTGCCTGTTCAGGGCCCTGACCTCAACCCCATCCAGCATCTGTGTGATGGATTGCAACTGTGACTGCAATCAAGGTTTTATTGCTCAGCCTCAGTGCTGGACATTACACTGTCCTTGGGAGCAAATCTCCCGTAAGGAGGGTTTAGCTGGACAGCCGGGGTGGTATGAAAGGAAGGGGACCTCTAACAAATACTAATGTGCCCAACGATGGCATGGTTTAGCATTTTTACATACGCTTTTTGTTATTAGCAGCTACACTGTCCACCTGGGAACGGAAACATATGGTGATGAGGCAGAGCTACCTCTCCCGACAGAAAGTCTGTTAGCAGCCAACATCAGCAGAAACCTGCCACAATAACCAGGAACAGTGTTAAACGTTAGTGTTCCTTTTTAAAATGTGAAAGTACTCTGTAAACAGCGCATTAATCCCCACATGACTGCAAAGTGGTGTGAAAAACTGTTAATGGTGCGTCATTTCTCAACTCATCAAAAATTGATTTGCATGTGTAAAGCTCATAACGTGAGAATCATTAAAGAAAATGTGTTTTGTTTATGCAGATGTGCAACAATGGTGCAATGGTTTCTTTTTTTACCTTATCAACTCTGGACGTACGACTTAACTGATGCTTATAGCACCTACCTGCATATTTATTTCTCTGTTTTAAATTAATCTGAGACAACAAAAATGAGGATGTATGATGGCGGAGGGTATGGATCAGTAGAGTAAAGTAGGGTAGCTAGCACGAGCATTTAGGAACAGGAACGAAGTAAAAAAAAGTAGTTTTTTAAAAGATTGCCAAGTGCTTCCATCAAACCACAGCAAGGCTGGTAGCGCCTGCCAGGGAGGAAACAGTAGATCAGCAAAGAGGAGACATTTATCACTACAGTGATGTGGGCCCCCAGAGGCCTTCAATGTATATTAACAAGCACATACCAAGGCAAACATGAGTGAGCCCGTCTAGGAAGGTCATTCCACCTTATTTCTCCATGTGTGTAAATACAGATCCAGGCAAACACGGCACTAAAACCACAAAGGTTTGGTCAGTGTATTAAAGCCAACAGCCTTTTAGAGAGTTTTATAGGTACGTGTCTTATCATTGTCTATATACTAAAACCGAAATCCAAAACATTAGTAACTGCCTGGGTTTCTTATAATTGAAAGCTGCAGGGCACCATGTTGCACACACACCATTATCTTGTATTCTTTATTATACAGGAGTGGCTTTGTGTATTTGCACTGGCACAGCTGGCTGCTGACGCTACGTTTTATACATCCTGTAACAAGCTCCTCTGAAAATGGAACCAAAATCAAAGGGGGAATACTAATGAATGCAAATGTCTACATTCCTTCGTAGCGCTGGTGTGTCTCTGTACGGTTTGGAGAAGCCTATTTATGGATCACAGAACTGTAGACCCATCACACGCTGAACTACTGACAGCAATTAGCTCACAGTGTAAGTAGTGTAGCATGCTAGAAAAAAACAAGGCTTGAGGACGAAAACAAAGCAGCAAAGAATTCAAATGTTTGAGGGCTGTAAGAAAGTGAGGAAAATAATTAGTGAGGTAAAACAGAAAGGAGAAACAGAAAAAAAACATAACAAAGCAAGATATAAGCTTAAACATATGCCATTTTCTTATCTTTGCAACCATAACACAGCCTTTTTTTATCATTACTGTGACAGACAAACAGCACAGCGAGGAGACAGATCTGACTCGTTCTTCACCATCAACGGTCTCTATAATTAATACCTGGATAAATTAATGATTGCAAGTGTTTGTGTGATGCAGAGACAACATTCGTGTTTCTCTACACTACTGCTGCTGAGAAACTCATTTATAGCTAATGGTTCAACACGTGATAACATGTTGAAGTTTGATAGGTCACTTGACCTCAGTTTGGCTCCAGTCAGGGATCGTTATCAATGTCTTTTTTCCGTGGACAGGAAGGTGAGCGTGGTGGAGATGCAAGAGAAACCAAATACTAAAATCATAATAATATACTTATTACATCAGCCAAATCAGTAGAGCCAAATCTTCCTTTTGTGTTATGTATCACAGGACACAGCAAAATGCTACATGATGCAAGCTTTCACAGCCTATTGGTTAATATATACTGAGCTGTACGTTCATTGCTCATAATCTTAAAATAGCATTTTATGTTATTTTGCATGTTACACAAATAAACGCCTTCATGCTTATTAGTCTTATTACCACCATGATGAATCATTTTTGAATAAATGAACATAATCCATTATCTTTTCCTGTTGAAGGCGCCAATAAATATCTGTCATGTTGGCTTCCTGTTAGTTTGCAGAAGTCTCATCTGCAGCTGGGACAGAGTTGAGTAACTTACCCTGCAGCCACGTCATGCTCACATAACTGGTCCACCCCGGTGGTTTCTTAGGACATCTCAATATTCCTGAAGGCGACCAGGTTTGGCATTCTTATTGCTGTGACCGGAGGCTTGGATTAAGGGTGGCCTCATTAGGCATGGCTCCAGCTGGATCTTATTGGATGAAAGTGCTCCAACTAAAATGACCTTTTGTGCAAACAGAAAGCTCTAATGCTGCATTGGCCATATCTGCATTGGTGGCTCTCAGTCTTGGAATAAACTGGCAGTTTCCTACAGCAACAGCTTTGCCTTTTAGACACAAAATAACTACAGAGGTTCACCATCATTAAAGTTACAACCTAAGGTCAGCGCTTAACAAAGTCCACTGTTATTCCCAGCAGACTATTTGTACCCTGACACTGCACGTGAAACTCTGCTGGATCAGCAGCATTCAGAGAACTCAATCAAGGACAAGAATTCAATGCCTTAGTCATTCATTAAAATCACCAACACTGGTCAACAGAGAAAACATTAGCGTAATAGTAGTAATATAAAGAGCCCGATTCTGGTTAGCAGCTTGCATCCTTTAAAGAAAAGACAGCGACGATGCCCTTTGTGTGATTTCTGTCATTGTAAACATCTATCTCAGTTATTCTTGGCCTCTCTTCAACCCTTCATCTGCTTTCAGTGCAGACTTTATTTTGATTCAAAGGTCGGCAGCAAGTCAGTCATTCTGACACAAAATGCAAACATATCCTGGTCTGATTGAGTGAAGTTTCCTCCTGTTAACAGTGATGCGGACGAGATGTGCTTTGGCAAAAAGAAAAGGACTTTGCAGGAATATAAAAGTAACTAAGAGGAGAATAAATTCCACCACTTTCAAAACTTTTCTAGTTTTGTGCCCTCCTTTTTGTTATTCATCTCATCTTCCTGCGTTTCTGTTCCTGTACACGTCCGTCTACCTCGTCCTCAGGCAGGCTATCCTATTCCTAAATCACCTTTGGTTTCTACAAAGCAGACATCTCACTGAGCCTCTCATCTCTTACCAGCACTGAGAGAAAGAAAGGATGGAGGCAACGAGAGGCAGGTACAGCACAGAGTGAAAGACTGGAAGAGGTCAGGGGGGAAAAGGTTTTAAATTTCAGTTTAAAATAGGAGAGAGTCAATAGTAAAGAAAGGTAATACATGCTCTGAAAGAGGAGAACGTGTACTGACGGGAAGGTTTGAGAGACTCAAGACTGTGAGTGTGAAGGGCAAAGTCAGAAAGACATCATACAGTATATAATAAAAACATCTTTGTCTTAGCTGAGACAGCGATTGTCCGTGTGCGACACTGCAGAACGGGGCAAAGCACCATCTCATCCTTTTAAGAGACTTTATACAGCAACTGACTCTGTGACAGCTTTAGCTCAACATAAGACTGAAAAAGAACTGCATCCAAATCATAACCTAAGCTGAGTGCGGCTTCATTTAGCAATATCTGTGATGAACGTCATTGCTTCGCCTTTCCAAACTCAAACTATTCCCCATCATCCACTTCTCTCTGCCTCAGTAATTGTAAGACACATAATGGCATATGCTTCAAGTGATTAGACAGAAATAATGCTGCTTTTGGAGCCATCACCTTACCCGTAGGTGGAGGAGGTGGAATAACTTCATTTTCTGTCACAGTCTCTATTAGAAGCCCTCTAGAAAGCTGCTGGGCCCACTTAGCTCTGTAATAAATACCCTGAGAGCCGAGGGATGGAGGAGAGACGGAGAGATGAAGAAGAGATGAGACGGACTGCAGAGAGAGGTGATAAAAGGAGCTGGGGAATGAAAGCGGCTTCAGACGGAAAGCAGAAAGTAGATGTAGTTAAGGAATAAGCTGAATAATGTGGAGGAGATCTAGTTATACCCCTGAGCACACTGTAACACAGATTTACAGATTTTTGCCTCCACTTTTCTGCTTCATCCTGCTTCTGCGGCATGTGAGCTGCTCGTGGCTGCCAAAGGAGGCTTGGCATATGCAGAGCGACACGGCTGACGCAGCTTAGGGGATTGTTTTCATCCTAGTTCAGCTTTGTCAGGGCAGCCATTTGTGTGAATTATGACCCGGCCCCTAGCAAGACACAGCAAACATCTGCTAGCTGATTGGGCCATAAATTCAGGCAGCACCCCAACAGCCACCGTCCATTGTGTTGTCTGCAGTCAAACAGAAACAACAAGAAGCCGGTCCTGCCAGGTTTGTGTCAGTGGGGAGCAGACGTCTGCTGTAATGCGATGTCCTGCTGAAACTATGGTCGTCAACGAAGCCCATTTAAAAAGATTAAAAACAAATGTGGTGTAGGATACTTAAGCCATGCCAGGGAGTTTTTTTTTAAATTCCATTTGTGAAGTTAAATGAACAAAAAAGTCCTTTTTAAAATATGAAATAATTACACCTCAACCAAGCCAGAAACTGCTCAGAAATTACTCTGGCAGGAAATCTGATGCCAGGTCATGTAAGTGGGAGGAATGATGGGTTAATAAAGCCCCAGCAGCCATGGCAGGTTAATCCGGTCATGCCTTCACTCTGTTTACCATCCTGTGTGTTGTGATGGTCCCAGTGAGAGCGAAGCAAATCCGCCGCGGTTCAAATCACCCCTAGAATCCACGTGTTTCTGCTAAACATTATCAACACTACAAACTGTGCAGTTTACTGTGACGCTGCCTACTCACTGCCTCTTTTATTTTCTATAACCGACGTGATTGATTGGGTGAAAAATGCACAAGGACAGTTACCTGCATTGTTTTCCTGAATTTTGCATTCACAGCACATGACAGAAAACCCAGTCACGCAGCCCCAGGTAATCTTTGCCCTCTACCTTTGAGGTCAGGGTAGTTACATTAATGAAATCAGCTTAGAGTTGTTATGCAAGACCTGCAGCCACCACAGAATTAGCATTTTAGCCCAGACAGCGACTTAATTACTCAGAGTAGGTGGTTAAATAAGCAAAAGTTAAAATGCAGTTTAGTTCAATCCCTCGCATGCATTTTATTTATGACTCCAGCTTGAAAAGCCCTCTTCCCCTTGATGAAAACACTCCTTTATGCGCACAGGTGTGGCGTTACCTTGGATTCGGGCTGGCAGGGAACGGCAGCCTGTGGTCGGTGAAGGTCTCTGTTCTGGGGCTCATTCTCCTTGTCGCTGATTTCCGTCATCTCAGATCCCAAAATGCGCCTCCGAGAGCAAAACTGAAGGAAACTGCCGAGTCCACGGTGACAGAGAAATGAAGCCTATGCACACCGGGGCGAAGAGGTGAAGCTGCGCGCGACTCTCAGGTCGTCTTCTCTCGGCAGCATCGTTTAGGTTTCAAGTCAAGTTTTCTGCTTTCACGGGCAATTCAACCCTCCCGTAGCTTCAGGCGGTCGTTCTGTCCACCTCTTTCCACTGCCTTCGCCCGTGCGCGCGCGCAAACACGCGCCTGCTCGTACGGCAACTTTGATTTTGCCGTGACAAGGTACTCGACTCATCCTGATTGGTCCACACGTGGGAGACGGTGGAATTGGCTGAGCGATGGTGACGTCGTACAAACTGCAGGTGGAGCAAGAAGATTCACGACGAATGAGGTTTCGGAAACTTTAGAAATTTAGCCACTATTTACGTTTTATTTTTTGTAGATGACATTTAGTCCTTTAATCCATTTAATCCTGGTAGTGTAGCCAACAGATGTGAGAATTTAGCCAAAAGCCCACGACTTGACTGGTGAATGGTGAACACAAACCCGCAGGTTTCCACAGAACGTCACATGTGCATGTTGCTCTTATAACAATATGTATTTAAGCTTTTTCTAATAATAATAAGTAGCAAACAAGCGCCTAAAAAGGGATGGAATTCACAAGACAAATAATAATCATGGCAGCACTTTTAGCATCCCTACCACTGTTGGAATTTATTCTTAAATGTAGAAATAGCGGTCTATTTTCAAACCTTGTGAGCTTTCGTTGTCTGAGAGCAGCACAGGCTGTGCCACAAGCCACTAGACAGAAACACAGCGCACACAAAGCACCGGTGGCCAAGCACGGGTGGCTGATTCAGCACCACGGACAGCTCCCCACTGCCTGACTCTCTGAATGTGTGTCACAAAGTAAAACAATCCTTCCTTTGCCACTCATCAGTTTAGCTTGGTTTTTAATGACAGTTTCTCTTATTAAGCAAGCTTAGATGTGCTTGTTGCGGCACGTGGACAGCACCTGCTCTGAGCTACATGCAGATACAAAATAGCTCAGTGTAAGGGCATGAATCTGCAGATAGATTGCTGTTGAGCGATGTATCCTCTCAGACACAGCGTTGGTCTGTACAACATGTCCTAGTTTTTTAATCGCAGTTGTCTGAAATGATCGTGGCCGGTCTGTAGCAGCTTGACAGAGCACGGAAAGCCTCTGTCATTCTCCATCACCGAAACAATATGGTGTCATGGTGCAGCAGGTAATTATGCATGAAATATCACACTGCTTCATCACAAAATGCATGAGCAGGGTGAAAAGGGCTTCTCAAGGGCTTCGTAGTGTAACACATATAACTACACTATAAACACAGTGCACGATCGAGCCTTTACTGGTTTCCTGTTTTCATTTGAATCCCAAAGCCTACATGGCCACGGTTGAATCATTTACACAAGCTTCATAAAAGTTGTCCATTGAATAACATCCAAAAACAGCAGCGATCTTTTATACACATTCATAACAAACAAGAGCATAAAGCAGCTACATCCCTCGCTCTCATGTCAGAGCTCTAGCTGATATCCATTTTGCAGTGTCATCTTTTATTTACTGCTCAGGGGAACTTTTCTTGCTCTACTTTCAGTACACCACCATCCATCCACTCACCCGTTAAGTATGCGTGTGTTTTATGCGTCACATAAAAAGAGACACGCACATAAGCACAGGAAGCATTTGACATCAATTTAACCCTATTTGAAGCACTTAAAAAAGAGACACGTTTTTTATTTTTCACTTTAATACCAGGTCTCTTACTCCATTTCCAACTGTCATCCAAACTACAAGCTGAAGCATTCACTGCTCATCATGTACAGCATATGAATATGAATTTGTGGCTGATGTGTGGCTGTTCAGTATGGTTGTAAAGTGAGATTAAGTTCCCGTCTCCTGAAGGGAACACAGCCTGATATGACGCTGTTTAATCCCTTCTCCTCTTCAATTAGCATAACTGAAGCGTCTATGTGTTCCCCTCTATCTACCTTCTCTTCTCCTCTCTCGTTTTAAATCTGGCGCTCTACTTAGCTCTTGTTTACTCATTGTCACTCTTCATCTGTGCCAACTTTCTTTCTCATCTACTGCATGTCTAGTGGAAATGGATCCGTGCTGCAGCGGGCAGTCTGGTGGTGAGGCAGCTGACGTCAGTGGTTTCTCAGCGCGGGGTGGTCGGAGGGATTTGTTTTTGCTCAGAGATGCTTGTACACTCCGCTTGGGTTGTGGTTTATCTGGAGGCTGACAGGTTCCCGTGTGGTGCCGTTTGGCCACAATTCAGAAAAGATACCTCTCTACAGTAATAATAGACGAAGAAGAGCTTACAGCGAGAGTGAAATTCATTCTGTTCTCCATCACACACATTGAATATGGAGTGTGGGCCATAATTAGAACACAATTCTGGGAAATGACCTTGCTAATGCAAATGATATCTCTCCATTATTGTATCCCCAACTTCAAAAGGAAGTGCAGGGAATTAAATTAAGTATGCAAATATCCCACCCAAGGCTCACTGAGCTGCTCTGCATGGGGCCAATACATTTCAGTGAACTAAATCAATCTGTAGACTCCATCTGTTTAACGTGAAGTTGTAATAAATGTAGACAGCAGGTTTTAACAAGGAAAAAGAATGAACCCTATACATCCTTGATTCTGCTTCATCACTTTTTAAACACTTCAACAACTAGAACAACTGATTGATTCACAACTGGGCATGTGCCAGACACATGTTGGCACTCAGGTCTGAAACACAGCATGACTCAGATTGTGACTACACTCCCGCTTCAGCCATGACAAAGGGTTTTTAACCATATTTTGGAGTGTGCACTGGTCCATGTAAAATCAAGCAGGTCACTGAAGACAAAGCAATACAAGCAGAAGGATCAGTAAAAAAAACAGAGGATAAATGACGTATTTAAAAAAAGCGGCGAATCGTTGAGCCCTGCTCGAAGCTGTAAGCCCACTATTTTAAAGTTGCTTTACTATTTAAATGAGAAGGCTTAATTTAAACTCTTTGATGTAATGAACATGCACAGATCCCTGCTGTATCTGGGTCAGACATTAACCTACTAATTCCTGATAGGAGACAAATCTCCTCCTTGATATAACAAGCAACCGTTTGCTCATGTGTGAAACGGCCTTGTTTTTTATTTATCACTTTGAAGAGTTTTTCACCGTAAGCCCGCTCCATGTGGAATACATGGCCCACTTTTTTTTCTCAGTGTGTGTGTATGTTCAGATGTGGATGAATATGTTTTTATTTCAATGTCCACAAGTGTTTCTCTGTTTCCATGGCATGATAAAAATGCACACTGAGTCAGAATCGTATGATGTGACAACTGGGGTCCCAGTGCACAGCTGATGTTCGCCCCTGTCCACCAGGTCTGCTGTGAATATAAAATATGTAAAGGCCAGAGCTATAACAAAAACAAGTTAGCCAGTAAAATGTTCAGGTATAACTAGATCTCCTCCACATTATTCAGAATTAATTTTGGCCAGTGAAATAAATCAGAACCCAAATGTGTTGCGACAAAGACGCAAACAGAGAGCACAACCCAGACTCATCATCATTACAACAACATGAAGATGAACAAAAAAGAAACGCCATTGTCTGCCCTAAATCTGATTATATGGAAATGATTCTGACCTGATTATAGTAAGAAAACGTATTATGGGCTCCCTCGCACGGTAAACAGGCTAACGTGGATCATTACATGCTCAGTGACCATCCAGATGGTTTACATTCGGTTGTTGTGCAGCTTTTGAATCATAAATCACCTTGTCGGAAAATCTAACTCGATGGTGACACTGGAGAAGGTCAGCGGTTCAAAGCTATTACAACTCATCCTGAGCGTTCGTTAAATTTTACAGCATCTATCAAAGTGTTGTCGTGCAGTAACCACACATTTTTACAGTTCGTCCGTACATCTGTTCAGTGCTTGATTTACTGATAGAGTTCTTGCACATTTAGACCCAAATGAGACAGACTGGCAGAGTCAGTTATTTTGCCAAATAAATGAGATGGTTATATTTAGCTCCAGAGGCAGAGCCACTGTGCCAAGTGGCGTCAACTCTCAGACCAGTCAAAGTGTCTGACGACGTGTGTGAGCCTGGGCATATGGCTGTTTGTCATAGTTCTGGTGAAATAAACACCACAACATGCCAAGAGATGCCCATGTTGTTGTTGTTGTTCTCTCTTTGTGATAGACTGAGTGAAATGCACACTGTTCTATTCGCAATTCAGTCCTTTTGGCAGGATCAAGGTTTTACAGCTTTAAGAATTTAGTTTTGTTCATTCTAACGAAAGGATGAACGTAAAGGAGGAAATCTGTGTAATGCATGTGGATGCACCTACATCACTTCCATCTAAGCAGCACACGCCAGGTCTCCAACAATTTACGCCTACAGGCAGTTAACTGGTCTTTGGACTGTGGGAGGAGTCCAGAGGAGGAAGAATAGAGGAGTAGGCAGAATAACTGGGCAGGTGGCCAGAATAACATTTGACTTTGTGTTTAACATGCCAAAATGTGTTGGCACTGCCATTTGCTGACTCACACGCTGGCCCCACCCCTGGGATTACAGAGACAATAGGCTCTTATTTCTTTTTAATGAGACACATCATCATGCCGAACTGCAGCAGGTGAACGCAGATGTGAATAAAGGACACGCGACAGTAACCCATATCTAGATACCACAGACTTTCAGGTCAATGTGCTGTGTTACTTTTGGCAGATGGAAATGCCTCTTTTCTAAAGATGAGGGAATATATACAGTCAGCGCCGTAAATTATAGAGCAGGGATATATTTTTGGCATTTGCTTTCCATGCACCATCACAATAAATTTAAAGTCAAACATTTAAAACATGAGCAAAGCGAGGACTCTGGGGAACTGCTTTCTGTCTCTAAAGGAAACTAGGGAACACTGGTGAAAGTAAAGTAAAGCAAATGGACACAGTAGGAATCTGAGGGGAAAACAAGTGTCCAATAAAAGTAAAAGTCTGAAAACAGGACTAAACCCACTGATCCTTGCAGCTACCTGCTGGTGAACTCGCACAGCACTGCCTCCCCTCTGAGGAACAAGCTCAGCCTTAACAAATTAATCTACGATTTCCATGGTTCAGCAGCAGGAGTATGTAAATGATGTCTGTCTGAATCTATTCAGCTGTGGTTGCTATTTCTTGCCTGGACAGTTATTATGTAGTTGTTGACGGTAATCTACATGAGCAACATCACCTTCTTTTATTGAACTGAGAAGTTTGTTCAAGGAGCAACCCTGATGTTGCTCTGCCTTCACGCTGAACGCTGTGGCTGTGCTGCAGAGAGCACAGGCTCTGTCGCTATAATAATATCCTAGTTAAGGATGCAGCACTCTCAGGCTGAAAATACATCTTCACTCCCCTCTCCTCCCTCCTTCCTTTGCCTTTATTCTTACTTCCTCTTCTTTTTCCCCCACTTCTCCATCCTCCCTCCTTTGCCTCCCAAAGCTGACTGTGTGCAGCTATAAAGCTTAACTAACTGGCAAATGACTGCCCCCCTCTTGCTTGCTTATCTACAGGATAAGCACGGAGGTTATTTCCATGCTACACAGCTCATCAAACTGCAGCGCTTATGGGCTGAAGGGAGATGGAAAACTGCTGAAGTCAACTCAGTGTCTGCGTCTGTTGTGTGTCACTTGCCTGAAATGTAATCTATCCATACACCCTAGTGGCTTAATGATTGGAAAGTGGTTGGAGTGCAGCCTAGAAATGAAGTGAAACACATGAGCATGGTACCTCATAATAGCCAACTTGTACAGTAGGTACCTGTGTCTCTCCATCCATGGATTCTGAGAGAACCTAACAGAGAGAGAGAAAGAGTCAGAGATTTAGTTAACGGGAGAAGAATAGGAAGCAGGTGAAGGAAGCATAGAGGAGGCAACGAGCTGTAGCAGCTATGTGAACGTCTAATGACAGTAGTTTGTGCTAAATGTTAATATGCTTTATGCATTTAGGCTCTAATTGCATGCAGCATATCTGGTAAAGATCTGTCAGGTTGGCTTATTTAGTTTTATGTAGGTCATGTGTGTAGACATCAGTTCAACACTAAGTGTGTTTTAAGTGTATTATGCTCTAGGACCCAGACTCAGTATCCTTTTGTTCGATTCCCCAGGAGCTTTAAACCTCAGGCTCATGTTGTTAAGATGACGAAAGCAAAAAAAAAAAACCTTCCAGCAGTAAGACGGAGTGTGACGCATGTATGAGCAGCAGGACTGACAATAGAGGAATTATTTTTGCTGTGGAAAAGAGCAGCTCAGCAGTTTGAAAAGGTTGACAGGGACTTTAGACTCAGACACACACAGGGGGAGAGCCTGCATCTCTCTTATTGCCTTGGTAATTTACACGTTTGATAAAGGCTTGACATAGAGTGATACGTTATTTGACCTGGTTCAGTGCCGTCCACATGCGTCACTGGAGACACTGGCAGAAAAGGAAAGACAACCAAAAGCAAACTGCTCTCTGATCAAGTGCCCATGGTCGATGATTTCTATTGTTTGAGCTGAATGTCTCATTCCTTCAGCTGATTCTTGAGCAAAAGATGATTCTCATAATAAAGAGACTTGGTTCATTTCTGTTGGCTAAGCAGGTTTGTAGGGGCTTCTGGGAAAAACAGCTCATTCAGCAACATTGGAGAGAAATGAGGCACGGAAGAAGATCGACTGAGTGGAAGCCCTGGAGCGATATTTGGTTTGTTATGTTGACACTTGGAGAGGTTACAGTTAAGTTAACATGTCTTCATATGCCAACTCAGCAGTATATGTTCCTGATTTTCCAAAAGTAAAGTACAGACTCTTATTTCAATAACAAACCCACAATACTTAAAACATTTTACACACACTGCTTTTTTAGCTAAAACAGATATAATGATGTTTGACCAAAGCATTAATGAGGTCTATTAAACGTTTCATATTACTTTGAAAACATATAGCGTTTCCTTATAGAATAAGCATTAATTTACCTTTTATCTGTATCCACTCTGTTTGATTTGTAATTTGCTTGTTTTTGTCCTGTCCAAGCTGCACCATGATTTCACACATTTCCTGTAATAACTGTGAATAAACATGTGAAATATCATTTAACCTCTGGGAGCTTTGAGGCTCATTTCAAAGCACCATGTGATTTTGCTGGGCCTGAGGTGTTTGATACAGTGCTGCCATCTAGTGTCGCTTGGTAGCTGGGAGCAGCTACAGCACAGGGGAAACGCTTAATTACAGACTTCATTCAAAACAAATTACATTTATTAAAATTCATTACTTACAGATACCTACCTTAAGCCACAGGACACTTTTATCTTGATCCTGCATGACAGTAGCTTCAGTCCTGTTTTCCTAATCTGAGAAATGTGACAGAAAACACATTTCCAGAAGCAAAATGTTTATTTCAACCTTACAACTTTTCTACAGTTAGAAAATTACCAGCATGTCCTGCTCCATTATCATTGATGATCATCAGTGGCAGTATCTTTACCTACACAAATTTACACATTGACAGGTTAAAATGTATCAAAATCTAAAAATTCCCAGTTCAATCGGAAAAAAGAAGGCAACTGAACACTGTACCATTCTAGCATCAAAATACTTGTTCTTTAACAGACATCATACTTATTTTAACAATATACAGTGTAGTGGCATTTATG
Source organism: Macropodus opercularis (assembly GCA_030770545.1). Classification (NCBI taxonomy): domain Eukaryota; kingdom Metazoa; phylum Chordata; class Actinopteri; order Anabantiformes; family Osphronemidae; genus Macropodus; species Macropodus opercularis. The sequence continues at coordinate 5,517,451 of CM061107.1, read as the reverse complement.
TTTTAATGACTGTTTCACCAGAGGCAGATTTATTAAATGTAAAAAGCATAAAATGAGTCATATTTACTAACAGAGACATCACAAGAAAAACAAAAACATCCGTTTGCAAAAATATACTGTTTAAAATCATATTCTTAATGAAGCCGGTACTTGGAGGTGGATGTACAGAAGTGTAGCAACATTACACACACCAATAAACAGTAAAACAGGACGTGACCTAATGTACGGTACATGGTGGCGCATGTATATGTAGTTCCAATTGGAGTTTAATAAATAGATGTTGAATTCGTTCTTTTTTTTTTTTTAAATGGGTTAAAATGTGAGAACTAAAAAAATTCTAAAAAAAAAAAACAATTAAAGATTGCCAGTGAGGGCGGAGTCCATGAGGTCATCGTCTTCATTTCTCATGTACATAGGACTGGGTCGGGATGGACGATCAGAACCCAGCATGGACAAAGAGGACTCTGAAGCTGAGATTGGTGACCGTGACCAACTATCTGCTTTAATGGGGTGCGACGATGACCCCAGCGAAATTGACGACTTCTTTTTCTCTTTGTCTCTGTCCCGTTCTCTGTCTCTGTCTCGTTCCCTGTCTTTCTGTTTCTTCTTCTCCTTTTTATGTTTCTTGTGCTTCTCGCTTGAACTAAGGGGAATTGAACTCAAGTAGTCTTGGGGGGGGAGGGGCCGCATTGTCTGGTCATCATCTGAACTGGGGCTGTTCTGGTGGGATTTCTCAGCCACGGAGCTGCTGCCTGACTCGCTCTCACTGTCGTGGTTGAGTGGGGTGTATCCTGGCGATCGGCTGTGGCTTGGGGAGGAGCGGTCATGCTTGGGTGTAGAGCCACTGAAGAGGGGCGAAGCTTTGAGGCTAGAAATTTGGGGACGCATCGAGTCGCCAGAACCTTCCCCAGCTTTCTGAAGGGTCACTTTGGCCTTAATGCTTGGTGAGCCACCATCAGGTTTGCTAATGATAATTTTGGCTAAACCAGTTGTTCCCACCCCTCCAGTTTTTGGATCAATCAGCTTTTTATCCCCACTTACCCCTGGCACTTTCACTTTCGCCTCTTTATCAGACTTTTCTCGCTTATACTCCCCACTTTGGGAGGAGGAGGAATGCTTGGAAGGACCCATGTTTGAAGGTACAGTGTTGGGAATACTTCCAGAACCAACACCTGGAGTGGATCCTGAACCACTTCCTGCTACTGGTGGCCCAACCTCACATCCGTCCTCCCCTACTCCCCCACCACCTACACTCTTTAGTTTGTCTATAACTGCTGTAAGAGATGGCTTTTTGTTCCGACTAGGAGATTTCCCCTTGGCGTTGGGATTATTTGCATTGTTTTGACCAGCTCCCCCACTACTTCCACCTCCACTTCCTCCTCCAACTCCGCCTCCAGTGCCTCCACCCCCTCCACTTCCACCTCCAGTGCTCCCATACTGAGCCTGGGAACCTCCTGAGAAGTTCATGGAGCCAGAAGATGAGGAGGAACTAGAGGATGACGACGATGATGTGGAACCAGAAGAGGAGCTGCCACCCATTGGCTTCTGTGAGGTCATTCCTCCAGTGGAAGAAGACTTTGACCCTCCAGAACTGCTACCTCCTGAACCCATTGGTGATTTAGCCTTGGAAGAAGGAGGTGTTCCAGGAACCTGGGACTGCTGCATTTTCATAGGCGAGGACAATTTCTCACTAGAGCTACTGGAACGGGAATGAGAAGGTGAGATGTTGGGTTTCATGTTGGGATTCATTAGAGACCCAGGAGGTTTTCCACCTTGAGGTTTTATTTTATTACCACTTCCAATTCCACCACCACTACCTCCAGGTCCAGACAACCCAGGTTTGGTGATTGGGGACGACCCTGGTTTTCCAACACCCATTCCCTGTGAGGATCCTTTAGACTGGGACGGCCCATTTCCACCACCTACTCCTGAACTTCCTGGCTTGGAGCTGGTGCCTTGTGTCATTGAGCCTTCCTTGGACGTCTTGATTTTGCCAGACGAAGATGAATGAGAATGATGGCTTTTGCTGCTGCTGCTTGTTCCCCCAGCTCCTGCTGTATTGCTTGTGGCAGAGCTGCTAGATGTGTATCCGCTATGGGATGACGTTTTTCCCCCAGTTATTGTACCTTTTGGGATCTGAATTGTAATTTTGGGAATTGGGGGTGTAGCGCCACCTGGTGGAGTTTGTGATCGTCCTACACTACCAGGAGACTTGGAACCTCCTCCGCTTATGCTTCCACCAGAGCCCGAACCACCACTAGGAGGTGTATATGGGCGGCCCCCTGAGCTATGAGAGGGGGACTTCCCATCTGGGTCCAGTTTTTTGCGCTTGGGAGGCTTATCTTTAGACTTTCCTTCGCTGGATGGGGTCCTGCTCCGTTTGACCTGTTTGCCCTCCGTTGAACTGCTCCCCATTCCCATCCCAGAACTGTTTCCTCCACTACCACTATTCTCATCTTTTGAACGCATGAGTCCCTGTTGCAGTCTAACTTTGGGTTCTGCACTTTTAAAGTCACCACATGCTGATCCAAGGCCCATTAAGAGAGGGCTCTGGGAACCTCCACCATGTGTGTCTCCCAGATCTGGAGCTTGTCCCATGAGCGGTTTACCACCACCACTACTGCCTCCAAACACTATGCCTAAATCAAAAGGGTCCTTCAGTGAGGGCTCTGGGGTACTCTGTCCATGTGGAGTGGGATTCTGAGGAGTTCCTGATGGAGTATTCTGTTGGCTACCTCCACTAAAGCCCTTCAGGTCCATATCACCATCTGCACTAGGAGAGCTGTCTTCAAAATAGTTCTGGGAGAAGCTATGGCCTTGGGCCAAAAGTTCAGGATTGAAGTCAGCAGCATCAGGGAAAAAATTGGTGGAAGAAGAATCACTGGTGGGAGTGGCAGCAGTTGCTGCTGCCTCAGCAATCAGTTCAGCAGGATCTGGGAAAGGATTCTCATTGCTATTCGTATTAAAAATGTCTGCAGACTCAAACACTGCACTGCCCTGACCTGAACTGGAGGAGTCACGGATGGGAGTACCTAAGGGGCCTCCATCCTCCCCACTACTGCCTATGGGGTGCTGCCCATGGCTGCCACCACTACCTTTACTTGTCTGCTCAGGCAAATCTGACAAGATTTCAGTAATATCAGGCCCAATGCTATCAGAGCTAGAGAGGCGGACCATTCGCGGTGGTCCAGTGCCTGGTGGTTGCTGAGAAGGAACATGAGACTGGGAATAAGGCATGTTTGGACCAGAGGGTGGTGTTCCACACTGGCTGGGTGCAGGAGTGATGCTGTGAGGCGTGTCTAAGCCATCACCAGTTAGGTTAACATCAAAGATAGAATTTTGGGAAGCATCAACATCCATTGAATAAAGCTCACGATGAAAATCATCCTCGTGTGACATTTGGTGGTGCTGTGGTAGGGTAGATGCTTGTGGTTTCATGCCTAAACCTCCACCTACAGGACCTCCAGGCATAACACCTCCCTTTTCGGTGGCTCTTGGACGCTTTTTCTTCCCCTTTGTGCTACCACCAGGACATGTTCCACCAATGCCCTCTGTTCTTGGGGAACCAGATGATGAATTCTGCCTCTCTAAAGGACTAGAACCATACAGCGCAGCAAAGTCCTGTGTGGGGTTGTCTTTCAACAAGTTCATCAACATGGGATGATTCTTAGTGTTGCTGGCAGGAGAGGATGTAGGTGGTGGTGTTTGATGGGGTGGTGGTGCATTTTGAGAGCTAGGACTTGAACCCACAGTTCCAGTAATCTGTAACAAACTTGTCAGTATGGGATTTTGGGTGACTTTGTTATAATCATCTGAGTGTCCTTGACCTTGTTGTTGTTGCTGGTTAGCCACCCCTCCTTGGTTTAGGCACTCTCCTCCTTGAGCTTGCCGGTCTGTTCGGGAAATACCAAATAGAGCGGTACTTGGACCTGTAAAGTTTGGTCCCCCAGGGGGTCCTCCTCCAGTTGGTGTGCTGCCTCCAGTAAGCCCAGGGAGCCCCATAGGATTTGTTCCATCACCTGCTGTCATATTGTAGGGACTACCAGAGGGTGGCAGGTTAGTCTTCACCATGATCTCCACCGTCTGTGCAATCAGTGAGAGGGCTGGAGTGTCTGCTTGAATGGTCTCTGCTTTCCGACGAATGGCCCGCATGGTTACAGGAATTGACATGCACCTATAGGTGGACGTAAACAATTTCCCAGATTACTAGTGGAAACACACAATGTGTGGGCGTATGTATAGACATGTATATTTGTGAATGTGCATACATGTGGATCAGGAATTCATCTCACCTCTGGACCACTTTGGTGATAAATTCATCAGTGCAGATCAAAGCATCTGATACTCCTTTATATAGCTTGCAGCAGACCTGCCTGGAGTCAATCACCTCCATCACCACTTGCGTCAGAGGAAGAACAACTGAGATTAGTCATACTTTCACTGAAACTCAATCTAATATATACACTGCGTTACTGATGTTTTTTTTTAAGTGAATATTATTTAAAGTGAATATTTACCACAGACGAGTGACTCATTGACTGGATGCTGGAAAGAGACGCTGAAACTTGAGTCGGTAAGAGGACATACTTCAAACTGAAGCAGGCCAGCAGCATCTGAGTAGGAGTAACAGCCATGACGTTATTCTCATCAAAGGTAATTTCAGACACAAAAGGCGTCATGTAAATGTAATGAATTTAGCAAATACAATAAGTCACAAACTAGATAGACACCTTCTTTGATGGAAGTTCTTTTCACACAGCTACCAATTAGGGTATTATGGGCTGCTTGGTGACGGATAATATCCAATAAGAATGGAACTTGTGCTGGGTGGCGGAAGGGAATTTTAGATACCAGTGCTCCCTGGAGAGAATGACCATCTTGCACTGGAGCATCACCATTCAGGAAGTAGCAATGCTGCTGATCTGGTAACACCTGTGAAACAATAAAGAGCAACATTTTCTCATTTAAAAAGCAGTATTAATACGTAACATGGGGAATATGCTCTCATTCATGTGTGTAGTGGCATACAAATCTAATTAAATGCCCAAATGTATTACAGGTGGTTCTATTATACTATTGGCAACACAAGATTAAATGTGTCTTGCTCTGTGTATCTGCTCACAGAATAGAAGTGCATGTTGTGAGAAGGCTGCAGTGCAGGGCTGCCCTCCTCGAGTAGTTGGAGTTGGCTTTGGACAATCAACTGGTAAAGAGGTGAAAGGCTGGGGGATTTCTCAAAGACTGGGATTGCTGGAAAAAGAGGAAAGAGTTATGCAAAACACAGTTATTAAAACAACGTAGTACTTAGATTTAAGTATATAACAATAAGCTAAGAAAAACAGAGCTGAAAAGGAAAACTCACAAGTCACAGCCACCATCCTTTGAATAAAGGACAAAGAAAAAGGCATGGGGCGGTTCATCTTGAGAAAAAAACAAGCTGGCAGATCCACACAGTTGGTATTAGTCACCGTGGAAAAGGAAGGGGTTCTGAAAAGACAAATGAATTGTCTCATTTTCTGTGCTTTAGGTTTAAAAGAGGTGGAGGGTTGCTCAATGCAGGGTTTTGGAGGATTCCTAACTATTTAAATATGCATGTTTACCCCTTGTTGTCCACTGGGTGGGATCCTGTGATGAGTGGAGCGATTGGGAGCTTGTAGATGGCGGAGGATCCCTCGATTGTCGCAGAGGTGCCCTCGATTGTCACAGAGACACTAACACCCAGAGAACGAGGCACTGCAAAGAGAAAGACGAGACAGAAAATGACAGAGGTAAACAATTAGATTAAAAGTGCAGTCATATGGCAGCTGTAGATTGTGTTATTACACTTACTACGTGTACATGTTATCGATGCACTTACCACTGTTATCTGTTAAGTTAAGCTGTGTGCCCGTTCCCTCCTCAAATATGTCATAAGGGGACACATAACATTGAAGAGAAACCAGATGACCACCGCTTCTAGCGGTCAGAAGACCCACACTGCCATGAAGAATAGTCTCCACAGTATTAGCATTGGTTGCTAACCTAGAAAAACCAAAACCTATTATATTAAACATAACTTTATAGTTCATTGGACCATATCATGTTGCCCAACAATGGCACAAAGACAATCAAGATGGTCTAAAAACTAATAGACATTTTTGAGCTTACCTAAACATGTGCATCATCTTAGTGAGATCGAGCTCCAAAGACTGCAGTGCTATGTACATCTTGGTTTTCAGCTTACTGCAACGCATAAATCAAATCAACAATCCTCTAGTTTCAGACAGAAAAACTCACAGTTCTACTTACTTATCTCCAGGGAGCTTGTACAACTCAACCAATCCCTTAAGATGTTTGGAAAACTCTTCAAAACTCTTCTCCCTGAAGAGAAACCAGGAAATAAATAGCATTCAGACAAAAGTGGATATTTACTGCTGCTGCTTTCATCACTACACAATAAAAGTACAGTCTAGTTGCTTGTCATGTATGAATGTACTGTACTATTCTGTGTACAGGTTCTACGTACCTTAGATGCTGGATCAGCTCAGGACAACTCTGCGAACAGCAAATCAAGACAATATTAAAACAGTAAACACTTGAGGTTCACACTAATGTAAATGAAAATTTATTGAGTAATATGAGGGACAGTTTGCCTTTTTTTGGATAATTATTCATTCAACACACATGGACAACAGCTGTACATGTAAAAGTTTTGTGTTACATTTACAACTGTAGCAAACAAATATAAAAGTTGTGATAAACAATAGCCAACTTGATTCAGCCTTGCGAGTCATGTGGAAGAGGGTAAACTCACCGTAGGGTTTTCTCCCTGATGAGCCACTTTCACATCCACTAGTTGTCCATTGGTGTCCAGCTGCACCTCCACGTAAAACATATCTGATGTGATGTAGCACTCTGTTCCTGATGGGCTCAGGTGAGATCCAAGCCTACAGACACAAAGCAAAAGCAGAAAATAGAGGTGAGACAGAAAACATTAGTAATAGTGAGTTTCAGTGCTGTTAGTTGTTGCCTATATAATGATTACTCTGTGTTTTATTAGGTTAGTTCCTCTTAGCTCTCTACTTAAGTTTGTAAATCAGTCATAGAGGAGAAAAACATTATCTAAAGAAAAAAAACTCACATGTTTTGTCGAGCTATGGATTCTAGACGATCTGTCATGGAAGACAGCGTAGACACTAGAAAGAAAGGCAGAATCACAAGATGGTAAATCATATCACTTTCATTTTAAACAGGATTCTAGTAACACAGACAGTTCCCTGTTGTAAACACAAGTGTCTTGTCTACCTTTCAGTGCTCTCTGCAGGGTCTCCAGGCACGTGAGCAGGAGCTGGTGACCTGCAGAATTCATTGCACCACGTTTCTCCTAAGAATTAATAAAAGAAATCAGACAAAGAGGCACTTAAGATGTCATGTTCAGGTTAGGTTCATACTAGCTTAGAAAGGTAGTGATGTGCACTTTTACTCCAGGTAGAAAGCGACAGGATGACTCCTTGCTCATTGGGTACTGATTATCTTTTTCAATGGAGAAACCTTTAACAGCCTTTCTACTGTGTATTTTTAGATCAGGCCGGTTGAAGTAACTCTTCTACATTAATCTGAGAGTTGCTCATTTTCAAAATAATAGAAGAAAATAAAAACAGTGTTATGAACCATTTTTTTGCAACCAGAAGCTGTGACAACTATTCACCAGACACTAGTCTAGGCAAGCTTTCTGGGGTTCTGGAATGAATCTGTCTGGGAATTTAAATGTTGCTTTAAGAATTTTATCGGAAGATGGCTCAGTCTCACCATTGCCTGACGAACAACCTTGCAAGTCTCTTGCCATGGCCGTGAAGCATTGTGTTTGGCATGCAGCCTCTCCAACAAAGCAGCCTTGCGGTTCTGCTTCTCTGCTTCTGAAAGAAATATATAAATTAGATTAGAAAGTTACAACAGACTAAATTATGTCAATCACTCCCGATGCAGCACCACACACACCTCAAGTTATTATGTAATTACTGGAGTTGAAACACCTACTATGTAATTTAGTAAGTAGTAGTGTCAACAAAAGCTGAACATTGTTGTTTTTAGAACTGTCCTGCACTGACCTTCAAAGTCATGTAACTTAGTTTTGCCAATTATTACAGTTTAGTGGACATTTCACATGTATGGGAAATTATTACAGTTTAGTGGACATTTCACATGAATGGGAGCAAAATAAAAATCTACACATACCCCACGATGGATTGATCTGGATATGATATGGTCTAATCATAATCTGGGTGTTAGTAACTAATCAGTAAATTATATGGTCATTAGTAATTAATTTCAATGTATACTATTACCTAATAAATTCTAGAGATGTTTCTAGAAATTAACAACAAAGGAGAAACAGGGAGACCACGTTAAAACTATTACTTACTATTACAGATTCAAACCCTTAATGTATTCTGTTTACTGTGTTTTAAATGCAGCTCAACCGCATCCTTCTAGCATTTAGTGCTGCCACTAATTTGTCTTTTACCTTTGGCCTTACTTTTTATATTTGGCTTCAGAAAACCGTAAATGAAGCTTTATTACCGACGTTAATCATTCCAATCAAATTATTGGAAAACCTACAACTATGAGACGATAATAACTGTCAGGCAATGTTTTGTTAGCCTAAAGCTAATCTGTCATAATAATGTACTAGCTGCTGTTGTTCTGCAATTAGTCGACGTTTTGTAAATTGGTGGGCCTTGAGAAACAATGACACTAATAATCGGCGTTAGGTAAAAGTCATGTAGGAAAAATAAAAGCATTTTGTACAAACACTAACGTTTTAAAAGTCTCAAACTTAATGCTAGCGAAATGCTAACTGTTAGCTCACAACAGATAGCTACTGCTAGATAATAACAGCTCATCTAAACAACAGCGCAATCAACCTGCAGTTGTTAGTTTTAGAGTTAATCACAAATGTACGAATGACAACATAAGCACATCGAAGCACGGATAGAGCAATAAAGTTACTCTGATACAATAACTAGCCGTTAGCCGCTGTTAGCTCCAGTCGCCCTGAACCACAACCCAGTTCATTATAATAGACACAGCAAGCCGAGCAAGTTATAGACGGTGTCAGGTTCTTACCTGTCACCTCTTCGGCTTTGACCCGATCCCCATGAATCGGATTCCCTGCTTGTGGAACCGAGAGCGACGGTTCTGTCGCAGGGCTACCGCTCGGCATGGAAACGCCAGGCCCGGCCGCCATTGTGCCCCGCTCCCAGGTTCGGTCCCCCTCGTTTCACTTTCCCCGCTTCGACTTCCCGTTCCCCTGCTTCGGGTTCCGGACGGTCCGAACTGCGCCATGACAAACCCAGATCGTGCTGGCGCAGTGCTTTCGCTTCACACTTTAGTCCGTCTTACATGTAGATCGCTTCACATTTAAATTCAGCATAACGTTAAACTTAGCCAACGTTGCAGTGTTTTAACAAAGCCCATTAGTATAAAATTAATAAAAATCAGCCTTTTATTTTCAAGGTTGTGACAATGGCAAACATTTTTGTTTTTCTGTCTTTATTCCTTTGAAACCAAAAAACAAACCTGGCAGGAAAACAACAGTGTGTGGACGACTCCAGGTGGCGTAAGATCACCTAAAATAAATGATTCATGATTTGCCAAAAGCAACAAACTGCCATAATCCCTAAGAATGGACCATGTTATTCAAACTCCAGGATAGAAGATGTTATGGGTTAACTTTATTAACTTTACGAAGAAAAAAAGTCTAGATAATTAAGCTGTACATAAAGAAATTTTTAACAGCAAAAGCAGTCAAGCGTTTGTACAGGACACCACACACACACACACACACACACACACACACCTGAGCCTATTGTACAGCTGAGCCTGTGGCAATGAGTGCTCTCCAGGGAGGATTTTCCCACCAACCATTATGACCTGCCTAGAAGAGGGAGCAGGAGTGTGTGCATGAATACATGTGCATTTGTCCATATGCAAAAAGAAATTTGTGAACATGGGTAGAAAATCACACATACACAGGAGATGGCTATAGACAGCAGTGGAGACGGAGAGACGGAGCAGATTGGCATCGTCTGAGACAGTAGACAGAGCCGCAGATAGACATGAGAAAAGAGGGGAGGTGCTGCTATGTAATTGATGTGCCCACCAGGAGCTTTAGCTGGCTGCCTGGCATGGAAGAAGAGCTGGGCACCGCTGCCAAGACAGCAGTAAGAGAAAGGAAAGGGAGGCACGGGCCTTGGGGAACACAGTAGCGGGCTGAAACCATGCCCATCAATCAGAGGCTAGTTCACCTTGCCATGCCAAGCGGGACCCCCCTCTGTGGCGAGGGAAGGGGTGGCACAGGGACTGAGGCTGGCACCGCTGCTAAACCTTCTCTAATCCTCCTGGTGGGTGTATCAGTGCCACGTCCGACTGGCGGTGGAGTGGGCCGAGGCTGACATCACAAAAAGAAAGGAAAGTTCAGCCCCTGTGCTAAAAGAGGTGTCACTGCAGGTTGTTGGCACCGTGGTATAGAAATGTTAATATTATTTCATTTAAGAAATACAAATACATGTAAATTGAGAGTTTTTGAGTATTAGCATTATTGTTTTACCACAAGACACAGAAAGACTCAGGTTGTAAAATCCATCAAACTCAAACTTTCATTGCAATTCTGCTAATCACTTGCCAACATACACACATGATGAACACATATTGATCTGCATACTACTGTACACACACACAGATGTATAACCACACCTGCACAGTAACATGGACTGTTAAACTGCCACCGTACACGGTATTTTCTTGTTTTATAAAAATGTTCTAGTGTTGCGAACCATAAAGACACATATTTGATTTGCTCTGCACGTTTCCAGCTGGATTTCCACACAGGGGATGGAGATGTGCAAACAGCTTGGCAACCTTATTGAGTGCTTTGAAGTTTACTACCCTCGTTTTTTTTTCACCATCTCTCAGGTGAACTCACATTTTACCTGCTGTGCGTAAAGATGGCCTGTTTGATGCATGCGTGCCTCCTTCCCTCACAATTCGTGGCTATGAGACAAATTAACTAGACAGTGCAAACAACAGACCTGCTGTATGGTTTTGTGATTGGTTCGTAGCCGTTTTATTAAGCTGAGTCTTCTACGAACGTGCCAAACAAAAGGAACCATCTAAGCTTTTTGCTTTTCACCTATCGTACAAGTTTGAGCTCACTGAGCATGAAGGCTGGAAGCGGTCCAGAAAACAGTGAAGCATTATCAGGACACAGTTTCTGCTTCTTTGGCACCGAGTGCCTTGAAGTGCAAGGGCAGCTGGGAAGACTAGCTGGGAGGGTGGTAGGGAGAGGGAGAGAGAAAGGAGGGGTCGGCCCTATAGGACCATTTGTGATGAGGCTCATTTGCACAACGGCACTTAATTGGCTACAACAATTAATTAATGTGTTGGAAAGTTGGCACAAAAAGTTCATTTAAGAGGGTTTTAATAAGCAATTAGGGAGAAGTAACCAGCGAGGTAGAAGCATTCACAAAAAAGATGTGAAAACTCTGAAAGTATCAACGCTAGCGCAGACATTTTGGAGATAATGTGCCATATCTGGAAACCGGGATGCGGTTTGCTATTATGGGCACACACTGCACATCCCATTGTGAGCACTGATGACTTTAAATACATTATTTTTACCCCATACTTTTACAACCCCAACTGCTCATGACACCCACTTTCCAAAAACAGCATTGTCTCCTCTCCCCTTCCTTCTCCCTCCCACTGTCTGCCTCTCTCTCCCTTCCTCACTCTGTGTATGAAATATCGCATGACTAATGAGTGGAGCAGGTTGAAATCCTGGGGAAGATGTCCTTGGAAGACGAATGCATTTTCAGCAGAATAATTAACTTAATTAACAAATTCACATGCATATTCATCAGCCTATTAATGTCTCCTCTGCGCGGCTTGATGAGCAGTGGGGTAATAACCATCTCATTTGCATAGCCTGTTCACACGACACCGTCTTTAAAGACAAAATAAGGGAAGGAAGAGCACAGGAGGAAGAAGGAAGAGAGAAATTAGAAAAGGAGACAACAAATAGAAAGCAAGGGAGCGGCGCAGCAGGGTGACACACAGAGGTGAGGAAGTGACGTGGGCTGATTGGAAAGAGGCTAACTGTTTATCTGACGGATGGGTGACACGGGCAGGGACAGCAAACATGAGCCCCAACAGATTGACTCAATCTCCCTCTTTCTCATCCCTCCAGTCAACCTTGTAAGCCATCTTCCCCCTCCTGCTGTTCTGTCATCACCATTTCCTTGCATCCACGCTATATTATTCTCCTTCCTGCAAGTTGAAATAAGTGGGTTTTGTGCTTTAATGACCCTCCCAGCCATACATCCGAGTCTGAGCACAGCAATATCAGCCATCAGTTGTTTGTCTTGGTAAATTGTTCTTGTTCGCTGTGCCCTCTCCATGTTTGTCTCCCTCTCTGTCTGTCTCGTTCTCTCCTTCTTACAGTCTCTCAGGGGGAATCTTCTTGGCATTGCTCCACTCCTTTCTTCTCCACTGCCAGGCTGCTGCTGCCGTCTCTACTCTGTTACCACTGTCTGCACACAACCTGGTGCTCCTAGCAACGGCACCTCGCACACATACACTCCACATGGCCGTCCGAATGGTGCCCGTGTGTGTGTACTAAACACACTTCCCTCGTGTTTACTGTAGGTTTACTGCCACCCGTATATTGGTGACTGTATTACCATAAATCCTCGGTCTACAGTGTATAAGCTGAATGTTTATTCTTTCACTTCAAAAGAAAACAAAAGAAAAAGGCAAATGCTGTTACTACTTCTGTGTGTTCTGAATAGCCGAGTCTATACTTTACACACCGCTTGTTACAGGACAGTCACCCAGAGCAGAGGTAGGCTTCTGTTACTAAATGCATTATGTGGACATGTTCCTCATAGAACCTGTGAGACAGTCAGCAGGTGAGTAAACCTTACACTGGATAAACTACCAATTTAGGGTCGTTTTCATGGAGACGACAAGAGACAGGCCACAAAATCTACTTCAAAAAACGTATTACACCAACAGTCGCTGCTGATTTTAGTTCTTGTCGGCCAAGTCATGATCAGATGCTTCCTTGGAAGCATGTAACAGTTTGGCAGCTTGTTTCTCTTCCATCCTCAACATTCATTTTGAGGACGGAAAAATGTGCATGAGCAAACTGAGAAGGCGATCAGTCCTATTAACGAATGCGGCGATACAAGTTTCTCCAGCTAATCACAAGCAGTCGACACCTATTAACTCAAAATGGGTGATGTGGTAAATCTCTGCAGTAAACTGTGGTGCTAGCATGCGTACGGCACCAAGGCCTAATGCAAGCTTCAGTTTTGACTCGTGTAGAATAGAATCATGTTAATATTGCGCAGTATTAGATCTTGAGCTTGGCTGTAACTCTTAACAGCATTATCATGTCTTCTTAGACCAGCTGACTTTGTGCTGATGGAGCTTAGGCTGTTGCGTAGCAGTGGTGAGAGGCAGGAAAGGCGATTGAGATACAGAGCATTAGCTGGTGTCAGGAGGAAATTAAAGGCCAGATCGCTTTCTTAATCAGAGCACAAGCGCTGCGTTAAGAAGGAATTAGGTCGACAGCTGCTGTGTCGCTGCTTACCTTGCTCTGGCTCGCGCCCTTCCTAATAAACACGCACGCTCCTCACACACTCTCATTGTAATTCTCCTTTTTGTTTCATTCCTTCACCCTCTTGCTCTCAACTTTTCTCTTTAGTTGTTAGTTGCATTTAGTAATTCCCCTGGCTTGTCACTTTTTGTTTCCCTTTCTGCTAGCACTCCCATAACCAGTCACACACACACACACACACACACATGCGCACACACACTTCCTTCTCCCACACACCCAAGAGCTGAGTTTTGGCTGCTCGTCAGCACTGGGCACACTCATACAACACACTCTCGCAAACCAAACAAAACTTACCAAAATAAAATATTCTACAAAATGTGTTCACAAAAATATGAAGAAGAAGCGACGACAAAAACAAAGGGAGGAGAAAAGTGATGCATGATGGATGGAGAGGGGTTTTGGTTTGGTTCCAGCAGGCTCAGTAGTAGCCCTGTGGCTGATGGATGAGCTGTCATTGTTGAGCTCTTCCGTGTACACCTGAGATGAACGGACCAACAGCAGAGGCCCTCTCGATGTCTATCCATCTTTTTCTGTTTAGAAACATTCTGCTGTCTCCACTTGTCCCCCATCAACAGACACAAGGCGCTCGTCAAAAATGGTTCTTCGAAGACTAGCACTATTATTTTTAGACTGTAGGTGCCAGTGGCCAATAATTTGTGCCAGTATTAGCTGTATTTTTAATTTGATCAATTAATGCCAAATCATGCTAATCATTCTGCGTTCTCCAGGATTCGTGTTGTGCTGGAACGATTCAAACTAACTCTGAATCATCACGGGAAAACTAAAACCCTCCAATTATATACAGGGTGGCAGTTGGCTAACCAATAAAAGAAGACCTAATGTGTAGAAATAAAGGCAAACCAGTATCATAACAGTACTAGAACAATATCTGATAAAAGCCAATACTGGCTCAGTGCCCAGTCAGTATCTCGGTCTTCTGCCAAAACGGGCACATTTGAATGTCTTGCAATCGAACGCATGCAGACTATATTTTCAGCCGGTTTCACTTGTCTTTTCACGTGAGGGAATCAAGGAAGACTGGTCACTAAGGTCAGGAGTCACTCCACTTTTTAATTTGGCAAATGCAGCGTATAAATTTTAATTTGTAGCTTTAATCAGTGGAATCAACTGGAATGACCCCGAGCCCGACTGCCAGCATCTTTACAGAGACTTCAGCTCTTCTGGCATATTGCACAGATCCTGACTGTATGGATATTACATGTGAGTGCAAGGATTCATTATTTAGCCATGGACCTCCAGTTTTACTTCGACTGTGTGAATTAGCTGCTAAATCCCAGGAAAGTTGAGTTAGACCGTCTCTAAAGATAATTTAGTGAAGGAAAAACATAACAGCAGGTGGGAGCAGGTTGCTGAAAGTCTAGTCTAAACGCACATGTGCACGTAAGCACAAATGTTTTCATAAGGTCATTAAGGTGAATAGTTTATAACAAGTCAGCTCTTGGTAGCGGAGGCGCACTTTGGGGTGAAACTGGTCTGCATCCTCTCCAAGGGAAAAGGTTTAAAAAACATTTAATTAGGTGTTGGCATGGCTTCACTTTTAGCCCGGAGGTGTTGGAGGAGGTTTTACAGACTTCATCCCTATTAGAGTCTCGCCGATTAAAGATTCATGAGAGCAATCAGTAGACCCTGCGTGTTCTCTCTTGCTGTACAACTTCATCTGTAGCTGGAGTGTAGCATCACATCCATGTGGCCTCATACAGTTGAATGATGGTGTATTACCGCTACCGTGATGAGCTTGTGAATATTGTTTCTCAGGCATCATGTGGTACACTCAGGCGTAAGCCACCGTCGATGCGAGGAAACTAAAATCTTACTGTTTGGTAGAGCACAGACTACAGAGCTGAAGTATGGTTGCGATGGTGCAGGAAGGCGGCGGAGGTTCGGGGAAGAAGGGTGGGCTGGTGTTGGGGGGATGGAGAGGGTGGGTGGGGGGCAACAGATGGTACGCCACGCTGCGAGGGACGTCGGCTGCCACGGGTGGGGAGGGAGGTGGAGTGGGGGCAGATAAATGGGGAAGGGAGGGGAGGGGGGACTTTTCCCCAAAGTGCCAGCAGGGATGTCGAGGAGGGGGACTCGTACGCGAGTGTGTTTGCATGCTTGTGTGAGCGTGCCTGCGTGTGCATGTGTGAAGGAAGAGCCACACTCAGATTTCACTTTCTCATCCAGTGAGGTGAGAAGCCTTAGCCTCAGCGTTCTATGCCCACTCTGTCTCTCTGTCTGTCTGTCTCTCTGCCTGCCTGTCTGCCTGTCGAGGAGTGAGCGATGAGTCCCCATGCGCCAGTACACAGCTAGTTCACAGGCATCAAAACTGTGTGGAGATGATGTTAATATTACTCATAACCCAGTTGTTGTGAGTAACTACAAATTGCGATCTCCATAAATCAGCCTCCAGCAAAACGGCCATATGTGAGGCGCATCTATTAGCCGCATTTTGTCCGAAGCTGCATTTCTTGCGATGAACGCTGGAAACCCATCCTCTGCGCCCTGCATCCCTTCCCATTGCAGCTCACCTCTTCAGCAACACCTATGCTCGGACAGACGGCGCGGGCACACGCCAAGCCAGTTGCAGTGGTTGCCTGTAAACACACCAGCATCGGTGGCATATATGGTGCCGCCTATTGAACAGATGTTGTGGAATTTAAGATGCAAACGCTCCCCTCCACCATCCCTCAATCTGATACACACACAAACACAAACCCTCACCACCACCAACCCCCCCCCCCCCAGCTGGCCCTGCCATGAACGTGCCATGTGGTGCTCCATTCCCCCTGGCACTCTGACTCTGGCTGTGCCAACTCTGCTGCGTCTGGCCGCCGCCAACTGGAAAGACCAAGAAAACAGCAGACTCAAAGTGGACAGTTTCTTTGTGTGTGTGTGTGTGTCTGTGTGTACCTGCAGAAGTATACAACCATGTGCAAAACTTCAACTAGTCAGTAATTGCATCAGTTATTTCACATGGAATCGAGGAGAATAGACTCTATATAACATTTTACGGTTCTGCAGGAGAAGGGAAATGTGCCTGTGCATCTGTGAGTTGTTCCATTTGTATGCCTGTGCAGGTGTATCGTCTATGCAGTGTGCACAGCATGTCACATTGTCAGTCTGTACATGCTGGTTGTGAATCCACATGGGAATGGCGGTGGAATTCCAGTTACCATGGAGATGTTTGAGCTCATCTGTAATAAAATTTCAACTTGAGAGAGATTAATTCAGGGGAAAGTGTTGATTAATTCATCCTGGTGGATACAGATGCACTTCCTCATTCGCTCTGATGTTGACTGTGACGGCTGCCCATTCGCCGACTGGTTTTCATTTTTCAAACCATGTCACTGATGAGATGTGGCTGCGGCAGATGCTGCTGTGCCTTTCTATCTTCATCACTGGTTAAGTTAAAAGATGAGTCTGGTGATCATTTCTATTTTTGTTAGGTTCATCAAGCCCAATGAAAAGACAACACAAACAAGGGAATGCTCCTAATAATTATGTTTCCTGCATGATGAAAATATATAATATTATACTGGATGATGTTATTCAAATTGGTCCCATATAGACCTTTATACAGTGTTATCTCAAAGGTTAAGGGTTAAAACCACTCCTGAATTCACCAACAATGCATGTGTGTGTGTGTGTGTGTGTGTGTGTGTGTGTGTGTGTGTGTGTGTGTGTGTTTGCCCATCTAGTTTCCCTTAAATTCAGTGCGATGGGAAGTCAGGGATCGTCTCTTCACTGCTCTCCTGTTAATCTCTTTTAATCTGAGAAACCAGACGTGGAGTGCTATGTCAATACCTCATCTCCAAGCTGCCACAGGGACAAACACTCCATTCTGTTTACTTCTTCCTGGCATCCAAGGAGTGGTCAGTGGAGATGAGCTGGCAAACAAGAACAGGAGGATGGAGGGAGGCTGCTAGGAAGAAGGAGAAGAGAGGGCGATGGGAAAGAATTAGAAAGGCAGCAACGTGTAGGTCTGACTTCATCTAAACGCGATGATGGAGTAGACGCTATCAACAATTACAATTAACAATAGCAGCTAATTATCACCATTAAAACAGTGCAGCTTGAATGATCAAGCTTTGGCAAACTCATAATCAGGATAAAAGTGATTATTAACACCAATTATCTCACATTGCCCTGCATCTCTAAACAGGATTATGTATTCAAAAAGATCATTTGTTTCACACAGAGGCATAACATCCAACACTTCTCTGGTGAGAATGCTCTTCGTGTTTCCAAGAAGACAGAGGATGGATACAGTTACAGTGAATAGATAATATCTGGAGAACAACATGCCTTTATTTCTTCAAATATATATTTATACCACAGCCAGACAGATCATTTAGTTGTCTGCCTCTCAATAAATCTATGTGAACTTACAGTATAAACATTACACTAAGTAGACAACTACAACAGCCTTAACATTCTTTGCAGTGAATAATATAGAAGAGCATATTATAAATGCATGGAAAAATAAAACACTAACAGATTTAAAGGTTATTGGGGATGAGTAGTGGCACTAATTTGAATATTATTTACCACTGTAAATGGGGAATGTGACAATAATTCGTGTCAAAATAAATTCTATTTGAAATACATGTGATGAAGGTAAAAACTGTGGTGTGATGACAAATAAAGCAGTAAAATAGCTAAATAACTTAAACATAAATAAAACAAAGTTTTGACTACCAGCTTGGTAAACACAGTGTTTTATATGCACACCAGGCAAACTACACACATGGACAAACTGTACACTTAGAGGTCAGACCCACACAAAGTCGAACCTGTGGGTGGCTGCTAAGTCAAGGCCAGCAACTAAAGACACGCGTGTGCGTTTGTGTGTGTCTGAGTTGTGCGCATCTTCACATGTGAGGGGACACTGTGGTAGTCTCTGTATGTGTGAGAAAGTGTTTAAATTCAGTGACAGCTGTTCATTAGTCCATTACAACCCCACACTGCTGATTCCTCAAAGCAGCACACACCAGCAGAACGGCACAGTGACGGTAACGGCTCTTTATTCTACAAGAAGCAGCTGCAGGAAAACACGCAGCTATGAAAAATTGGAGTTTTAATTTAGCAGATTTTTATTTTAAGTAAATATTTGTTTGTCTCATTTAGTTTGAATAAAGGCTTGTATTTGTATTTCAGTGGTAAAATATCCATGCGAAGGACAGTTCAGAGCATACTTTGGGTGATGCAGCCTGAACTGTCATTTATAACTGAGACTCTTCTTCTGTGACTTTAGAACATACTGTTGCTGGTTCCGTGCAAATGCATCACTTCTTGTACTGTAAATCGGATTTTGTGATGTGTTTCGGCTTTGACAGAAAACATTATATAACATTAGCATCAACATATTATTAGAGTTTCTGTTCAAGGTCATGTAAAGGTCGCGGACGTCTGCGTTTGCTGGGTAGTGTGTACATCTGGGCTGTCTGTGTATGTGTGAGTGGGACACTGTGGAAACATATGGACAGTGGCCAGCACGCGTTCCCAGCATTTCACTGAGCTTTAAATGGAATCTACACACCTGGCAGACTCTTGTCTTGGTTTAATGACCGAGGACTTGATGAAATAAGGTGAGTTTCATTAAAGTGTAATTTTGAAAGTCACATTCCATAAGTACTGGATATTTTATTTCTAAATATCATTTAATAATATGATTTGCTTTTGTTCTTAATGTGGCTCGACTGGTTGAATTATTTTAAGCTTTTATTTTAATAAGTTAAAAAATGTGGAATCCAGAAATCTATCATGCAGTTTGACGCGTTTGTGGAGAATTGCATTCATTCGCGTTCACAGATGTTCCGGGAGGAGATTTGAAGTTGTCCATATGTCACATACACCTTGGCAGTGAGCCTGGGAATCTACCGCACAAAATAAATCTGAAAAATACAGTATAAGGTAACAGATTCATACTGTTTCAACAAAAACAGCTCAATGGTGGCGCACAGTCATGAGTGTTCAGAAATCTCCCTTTCTTCGCTTACACTGATTCCTGATATGAAAAAAATATCCTGCACCAGTGCTCCAGCTGTTTTCGTAGGTCTCCGTCTTGATCTGGTTTGATGGTCAGTCTACAGACAGACCTGCTCTGCGTTTCTGCAAGAGATGCCTCTCCGCCTGGACAGTCTGTGTGTTTGTAAGTGCATGTGGGTGACAAGCAATGGAGGAGCGCCACGAGGGTGCGATGTACTTAGAGAAGTTGAATGTGTTAGACAGAAGTGGCCATGTGCCGTTAGTGAGAAAAGCTGGAGAGAATAAAGTAAAGAGAAGAAAAAGGTGAGGAAAAAAGTGATATGCTGGGAGGGGAAAGTGAAATAAGTGATGAGTGCGCGGTTAAAGGAAAATAGGGAGTTGAGTGTAAGTCTGTGTGTGGGATGCAGCAGAGCCAGCGAAGATGGGTAAAAAGGGCAGAGAGAGGAGGGGAACAAAAAGAAACAAACATGCCAGGGAAGGAGAGGAGACAGAGGGAAAGACAGGAGAGAGGAGAAGCGAGGGCAATGAGCTGGATTGAATACCATCTGACAGGTCCAGCTGGGAGTTTGCCCACCCCGCAGCACCGCAAAACCCCTCAATATGGAGGCCAATTACTGCTGCCCGCGTGACCGTGGCATGGCAGCATCAGAGATTCAACCCTCCTCCTCGCCTCCCTGTTTCCTTCTCCTCTCCCCCTCATTTCCTCGCACTCCCCAAAAAATAAATAAAAAAAACACTCCCACCATCTGTGCAGAGTGACAACAACCTCTATACCCTACCCTGCACAACACGGGCTGTACGCCGCACACACACACATCAAACATGACAAATCCTCACTCCTGAGCTCTGTGTGCTTTTTTGCTCAACCTATCAAGTTTGCTGAGCTGTGTGTGTGTGTGTGTGTGTGTGTGTGTGTGTGTGTGTGTGTGTGTGTGTGTGCACAGATGCATACATTCACACAGCTCCATACCATTGTTCCACAGATGTAGTGGAATTCCGCCCCATGCCAGCTTCATCTCTTTTCTCAGGCTGGGCGTGGTGCTGAGGCTGGCAGGGTGGCGATGGTGGGAGGGTGCAGGGTGGGTGAGCGCGCTGCAGTGGCACCCAATGCCCACTGCAGTGTAGAGCTGACTCCCAAATTTAGCTCTGTGTGCAGCCGGACAAGCTCATCCAAGTTGTTGTTTTTTTTTTTCCTGTGTCCTTTCTTCAACTAGTGTGGGTTAAAAAAAAAAGAAAGAGTCAAAATAAAACCATGTTGCTTTATGCTACTTTGTGCATCTAGAAATGTGAGGACCCTGCTTTACATAATTCACCTTTTAAAAGTTGTCCATACAACCTCAGAGAGGCCTGCTCACACCATCATCGCCCATCTTTCATCATCACCATTAGTCGATATTTTAGGTCGGTTCATTTCCTCAGTGTCCTGCCCCGCACAACAAACCCCTCTGCGCTGCGATTAGCCCCGTGAAATATTTTGACGTAATTATTCTCACAATAATTAATCCGATTAATGTTTACCAAATCTGATAAATGGGAGTAAAACTCTCCAGATGGAGATTTATATATTTAGGCCTGTGTCCGTCGTTTGCTATGCAGCGATTTCAGGGGCTCAGACTATCGTTTCTAAAGCCGTTAAACTGGGCTCTGTGCTGGATTATTTAATTACTGTAATTGCGCGGTATTTGATAAACATTCATTTGAACAATTACCCGTTAATAGGATCCACTTAATTGATTTTATGGACTTCACGTCACTTAAGGCCATTTATCATTTCGACTGTTGCATGACTCAGGTATCAGTCATAATGTTCCGTAACGTCCTGAGTATCAATCCGCTGAGAAGGTGACGTGGACGTGAATACGAGTAAAACATGTAATAATAATAATAACAACAATAATAATAATAACGTGGAGCTGGACCGTTAGTTTAAAGGTCTGCTGCTGTTCCCCTGTCGGGACTTTTGCAAACGTCTCTTTGACCCTGTGGTGTTTTAGTTTTATGACTCTCTCCGCCTTCTCCTGCGAAAGTGCGTGACCGGGAAAAAAGTGTCGTTTTGACCCTGGCCGCGCGTGGACCCTCAGCCTCCTTTAACGCGGAGAATAATGAACAGATGCTGAGTGAATTAGGAAAGAAATACTGGGTCCCTCCCACTAGGGCCACTTTGGCAGGGGCCGCCTGGCTGCCACGTGGCGCAGCTGGCACCGGGTTGGTGATGGTGGGTTTTACTGGTCTCTGGCTTTACTGGTGCTCAGACATTTAGCAACTTGGCAGCGCGTTCCGTCATCAAATCCTCCTGCCAGCCGCCACCTCTCCTCACTAAAAAAAACCCACCGGCGAACAGAGAGGTCAGAGCGGGAAAGAAAACCAGAGATGCGTCTCTCACCTCGTCCTCCGGGACGTGGCCTCCACAGCCTGGAAACTAAATCCAACCACGACACAGAGGGACGCAGGATATAATGCGGAATAATCTACCCTGTAATATTGAGCGATATGATTGGTCAGAGATTTTCCTTTATGCTTGTTTAAATGGCTGCCACCATCCTGCTACTCATACAAGTGTGTGAGGAACTGGGACTTTTGATTTGCGATTAATAAATAAAAATCAAACTGCTGTCGTCTCGTGTCTCTCACTGTGTCCTCACTTTAAAAAAATAAAATCTGATAGAAATACATAAATCCTATGTATTCACTCATTTAACTTGTCCCATAAATACATGTTACATTGTCTCAACTAATTAATAATGTTCATAAACATCTTCCTCGCTCATGTGTTTTCTTCTTCCTAAAACACACTGAGCTTTTCTGGGCCGTGTTTAACATTAAAAATCTGTTTTATGCCTGTTTGCCTTTCCAGTGTTAAATGTGTTTATTCATCCCTCCATTTATTTCTGATTGTAATAGGAACCATTTGCAGAGTGTATGTTGCAGTGTGTGTGTGTGTGTGTGTGGGTGTGTGTGTTGGTACCAATGGGCCATTGATTCACCTGATTTTGCACCTGCTCAACTCTTTTATTCTCATGTGCATCACATGGGCCTTTTAGAGTAGAAGAAAATCAATTAAAAAATTTAAAACAGTTTCACTAAATATGCATTTTTTATTTTGCTTCACTACGTCTATTCTATTTTAAAATTTGCCCTCGTGTCTTCTGGTCCATTTTTGCCCATGTTGGTGTTGAATGGGACGGTTTTTCACCCTGTGGTGCCCGGTGCTGATTTCCCCTGGATGTCCACAACAGCATATGGGACCCAGGGCAGCGATCCAAAGACGGTGCCATGCAGGCTCCACCACACCACTGATATGATCCTGCCTACGTGAACTCAGGTCACCAAATATTTAATTTAAATATCAGAATGATAAAAGCTTCCAGAAATACACCATGTGGACATCCTGCATTTAGTAATCTAACAAGTGAGCAGGATTTCATTCATCAAAATCTGAAAGGTTTATTATTTTTAAATGTACATGTTTTGTGCGACTTTGAAAATACACAAACACTCACGTGAAGAATCTGAAAGGTGCTGTGATGCGGCCCGGGTCCTCCTTGCTGTCCTGGAAAATAAATCCATCTCTAGCATATAAAAATGCATCTCATGCTCAAGTGTTGGTGCTTCTCAAGCTTCTTGCTCTCTCACAAAACAAAAAGCAAAGACTAGGCTTCGGTTTTCTAAAGATATTTTAAAGAATTGTTCTAAGGTCAGATGCTCAGTTGTTGCTAAAGAGCATCAGCTGTTGTGTTGAATGTATTAGTGCAAAAACACTCAGATAATTGTTCTCTGAAATTAAAAATGAAGCAGCTCACTGTGTTTGCATCTGTCAACATTACATATTTAGCAGATCACGATAACACACATTTATTCACTTGCTTATTTGTTTATGACCATGACCAACAGTTTTGCAAAAAAAAAAAAAAAAAAAAGAAACCTGCTCTAACTTAGCAAAGTTCATGAAAAGTTTGATATTTACTGTATGAAAACTTCAAAGTTTCATACAGTAAATATCAGTTTTTAAGGTAAAATTATAGCTGCAAGTTTGATCTGATGCACATCTGACTAATTTTAAACTTTGAATCCAATCTCAGCTGGACATTACTGGATAGTTTTTGTTTTTCCAGTACAGGCATTTAAGAAATTATACGTGTGCGTTAATACAATTAGTCTTCTGTATTTCAGTTCATAGGCTATGTGGCCTTTACTGGACTGTGACTCTATATAATTGATCAATAGATATTTTTTGAGGATTTACATTTGTATTTTAAACAGGGCTGAGGTGAGGCTTCATATTTCTGCCATATAAAATATAAAACTGTAACTGAGACGTATATGCTGAAATCAGTTTTTAATTCCACTAAAAAACAGCCCGTTTTCTTTAATTGTCACAATTACCGCAGGCCCACATGCTCCGCGTCCACGGAGCGAACGTCTGATTCACAAAGATTCGTTCGATCACTTCAGACAATTATAAAACATGTTTTATTTCTGCTGAGATCATTACATGTTTCTCATAGGCCTATACATCGTTTGTGTCAATTGCACTCGTTCTGCATACAGGGTAATACTGGACACACTCTGATAGGATGTACAACAGTATAGGGATGACATCAGTAGGATACAGAAGGTTGTCAGAGGAGTCGCTTCCCACGCAGTATTACACGTTACAGGATTGTCTTTACAAGGTCAGTCTGACTGGGCCAGTACTCAATTGTGGAAAAACGCGTTGAGATCCTCATACGGAGGAGCCCTGTCGTGGTGCAAGTGGACGTCGTGGAAAGGTGGAATGTTTTCCGAGTGCGAGCCGCCACCGCGTCCTCCCGGGGGCCCGAAAGGTAGACTGTGACCGGGTCGAGACGTGGTCAGTCCGGAGTAATGCATAGAGTAGTGATAGTTCCTGTCTGTCTCCGAGGACTCCTGTTGTCTCCCGGACAGGCAGACGGGCGGGCTGTGCTGGCCTTCGTAGTCCGGGCTGCTGTAATCTGGGGAGGTCCCGCCCGGCGGATACATGGCCTCGTACCCAGAACCGTAGGAAGGACCGCGCAAGTGGAGCGCGCCGGTCCCGGGCTGGTAGTGTGGACTGGACAGGCGTGAACAGCGATAAGAATAGGCATGGACGGAGAAAGGAGAGCTGGGCATATGCAAGCGACCTCCGTCTGAACACTGTTCAGTGAGGAAGTTCCTGGTGTTGAGCTGCAGGCAGCCTGCCACCAGGTTGGTTGTGGGCTGTGACAGGCCTTTGCACAGCATCTGCACATAGGTCACCACATCTGGACGCTTCCCGTTGCGTAAGATCTCCCCAAGGGCTAATATATAATTCTTAGCCAACCTCAGTGTCTCTATCTTAGAGAGTTTTTGGGTTTTGGAGTAGCATGGCACCACTTTGCGCAGATTGTCTAGCGCAGAATTCAAGTCGTGCATGCGCGTGCGCTCCCGCGCGTTTGCCTTCAGTCGACGCATTTTGGAGCGCTCCACGCGCGCCGCCGTCATCTTGCGCTTCTTTGGGCCGCGCTTTTTGGGTTTGTCTTCTGTATTCTCGTCTCCACACTCTTCTTCCTCGGCCTCATCGTCCTCGTCATCGTCCCCTGCCATCTCAGACTCAGCTCGACTGCTTCCTTCTTGTGGCTCGTCCAGCTCGTCCTCGTCGAGGTGACAGGGCTCGTGGTCTTCGCCCTTGGCTTTGCAGTCGTCGTTTTCATTGTCGTCCACCCAGTCAGCCGCGAGCCTCTGGACATCCGGTAGCACCTCGCTGAACAGACGGCTCAACATTGTGGCAAATAACCTGAAAGACAAAGAAACAACAGTTTGGATGGACTGATCTGCAGCGTGTTGCTGTCACAGGTGCAAAGCCAAACAACCTGCTGCTGGACCACCAGATATTTACCCAGAGAACAATAGACCGATTCACAACAAAAAAACAAAACACACTTACTGTGAATTAAGTTTATTAATGACTTATTTCTACAGGTACCTATAATTTACCCAAGACCCCTGTTCTTCCAATACTGCATATTAATATGACATCATGCTAAAGACATAGGCCCGGCACCTCTCAGCTGTCAAGAAATACGCTTGTTCAACAAATTAAATGACAGCGCAAAATGGCAGAACACATGTAAAGATTAAAAGTAAACCTTTATTGCTCTGTGTGGAAAACACGAATAATTAGTGCGACAAACAATCGGGCTAATTCATAAGACTGAACCGGACTCACGTATAGAAAGGCCTTAAAACACAGGCGTGAATATCAATATATAATTATGATAAATCTACACTTTTTCTACATTTATTTTAAAATGCGATAGAATCGGATTGAGTCATTGAACAAAGAGACTGCGTGGGCCGCCCCACGGCCTGCACAAGTGCCTCGGTGTGTCCGTTTCACCAGTCCGGCGCAGGGAGCGGAGCAGGCTTCAGCTGGTCCCCATGGGACGCATTAGGGTGCGGGTCCCTCCTCCGTCCTATAAATTACAAAACCGGAAGGAATTCCTGTACAAGCAGGCCTCACGGCTGAGACGGCAGCCTCTAAATGTTTCTGAATTAACAGGTTACGAGGCAGCTTATGTTAAAAACGCACAAACTTCTACATTAATATCTAAAAACGTAAAAAGCAACGACGACCAGTTCATCAGCACCAGAGCCTCTGCAGAATCAGGAGGCATATTTTGGACAGGACGCAGCCAAAGATAAAAAAGACCCATATTTACATTTTCTGAACTTCTAACGTAAAAACGTCTTAAAAACAGACGCAGTGTGTTTCAGATAACGTCTGCGTCATTTCACGGACCGTTGATCAAAAATTGAGGTCTTAGGTTAAACAACGTCGTATTTAAATGGTCTCAAGGCCAGGTTTGAAATGACATTTGTTTATCTGGATGCCAGATTAATCGCACAAACCAGTGACATGAACTAATTATTATCATTGTATTTAACAGTATTTTAAAATTTCACAGCTAACGTTGATCCAGCACTTGAGCTGAGTTTTACGCGTGGAGCCCAAGGACATTTTTTTTCCTAATCCTGTAGGCACAATGTAATTAATGCCAACCAATACCTTGTCAATTAGCTCGTGCGTCTCTATGGAGCATCCAACCCCCACAGTGCCCTGACGCGCATCGCGCAGGAACACAGACACATAAATTAAAATACAAAAAATACACAGTCCGTGCTAATTTCCTAAAGTCATAAAGTGCTAATTGTCAGGTGGCACCGGCCAATGTCGTAAAGAGGACAGCGTGATTTTTATTTGTTTAAACTAAACGGAGGAAAAAAAACGATTTTGCGAGCAGCCATAAATAACCTGATAAAATGTGATAAGTGATAAAATGACCATCTGATAACGCTGCCTGCGCTAAAACCAAGCGGTGTCACTAGAACAGGCTTAACGCATGAAACGATCGCTGTCCGTTAATGAAACCACAGCATCAATCACCGTACAACATGCAGGAACACAAAGACCATACACCTATCTGCATCTAATATTGATTGGGAATGCGTTACCTACGTCCGTGGCGGAGCTCAGTGACGGGGCAAAGCGGGTTTGTTTACACCATCTCTCTCCGGGTGGGCATCACATCCACACGCCCTGCACGGATGCTTGTGCAGGCGAGGCGCTGTGTACTGCTCTCACCTCTCTCTCTCTCTTCTCCTGCCACCCTGCTCTGTGTGTCTGCTGCTGATGCTGCTGATGCTATCCCCAGCTCAAACGCGTGGAGGGAGCCGTGTGGTACCTCAGAGGCAGGACTGGGTGGGTTACATACCAGCTCTGATGCCAGGCCCATATGGCTGGCACGTCATTGGCAAGAGCCATCACATGAGAGCCGGTGATTGACATGCGGCCGCATTCACAGAGACTGGCTTCCCCTGAGGGAGAGGGACTCGCCATCTGTCACTGAGCTGAAAGAGAAAATGGAATAAGGAGTGAATGGCACAAAAAAGCGTGCTGGATTCAAACTGCTTCTGTTAGCTTCCATCTTTGGGAAAAATGGGGTTAATCACATATAGACGGTTTAGGAAAACAATCCACTTATGAAAAATAATTATAGTAATCTTGCGATAATGCAGTTTACAGTGGTATCATTCAAGTATCAGGGTACAGGCATAACGAGAATCCTCCAGCTGCATTGTTATGAGAAAAAAAATCTACAAATAAGCCACATGAACCATATGGGAATATTAATTAAAGCTTAGTTATTCCAGAGGAACAATTAAACTCTATAAATCCCTACAGAAATGTGATGAAGGCAGCCAAGATTTCAATAGCAGGAAATTCACAGCATATAGGACACCACACAAAAGCCTGGGACAAATAAGGAACCCGCCACAAAGATCAGAGTCAGGGTGCAATTGCCTAAACGAGTCAATTGAACTGAGCTAAGTAGAGCCGTCTTGGTTTGGGCTGCCAGGCTCGGCACAGGTGCCCGTGGGCGGGCTGGTGCCAAAGGTGGCAGAGGCACAGACTGCAGAGAGGGGCCAGAAGATGGGGCAAGTTGAGAGAGGGAGAGAAACAAGAGGGTGAGGACTGTACTACCATCAGGTCAGTGAGGCCTGCACGCTTTCTCCTTTTAATGAAGTCAGTCGATGACAAGAGTCAAATATTTGCAGACATGTAAATGACAGCAATATTGTAGATTTGCACATTTCATCCTTTTGCACCACCTCTCTCTCGTAATCCCTGGTAGCCGTTGTAATTGAATTTCCCCAATAAGGGATCAATAAAAGACCATCTTATCTTATGACGTCCGTCCCTGTGCAGACAGTCAACACATAGATTCACATATCAGAAATAAGCCGTTCACCTGCTTAAACCCATGTGTTTCTATTTTATACTGCATTAAATGCACATTTATTCCTCATTAAGCCAATAATAAAACATCTAATTGACATGTGATGAATGAGGAGCTGAACATTATTTCCTAACCAGGTAAAACTCAATTATTTGCTGCATTGTTTGAGTGAGGAAGTGGAAAGGTTAAAATAAAGAAAGGAGGATGAAACTGGCCGTTTGCAAGACGGCTGTTTTATAAAAAGCCTTAAAATAAACGTGAACGTTCTCCACACGAGCGACTTCAACGAGGAGACAGTAGCTCAACACAAGCTGCTGCGCTGCGCTACCCGAGGGTGACACCTGCTGGTCACAGGTAGTCAGTGCACGTCTGAGCAAAAACGACAGGACTTGCGCTTTTGCTACGTACAACGTTCAACCGCATTTCTATTCGGAAGCTTTTAACATATTGTACAACATAAGCAATCTGCACATCGACAGCATAACAAAAAGTTTGACTCACGCTGGTTAAATCGTCTTAGACGTTCGCTTAATATGGTTTGTTGACGCCCCCTGGTGGTGATCAGTGAGCAATGATTGTCGGATTAATTATAATGCATGACAGTTGTCACAAAATAAATAATGGCTGTTACTAGGTCTTAATACTTTGGTATTGTGCACTTTTCTTTTCATATGAACACATTTTCTCCTCTTCTATCAGGTTTGTGTTCGCTGTCAACTGTGACTCGCACTGGAGCAGCTTCAGATCTCAGGTTCACTTCAGGATAAAACTGTGGATGTGCAGGATCTGTGATTAGAACCTCTGGTTATGGGACAGAGCTAAAACATATTCCTGCAATATTTAAAAAAAAAAGCCATAGAGCAGAAGCGAAACCTGCTCGTCCTTCCTTCCTCTCATCCTTGTGTTACAAACACCAACTGACAAGTCGTCAGTGTCACAACTCATGCAGCAAAGCAGGACTCAAATGCACAGATCAAGACGAACGTACAGGACACTATTTGTGTTTAATTAAATCTAATTAACAGGCAGGAGCACAAGACTTAAAATCACTGCACTACAGGAAACCAAAGTGACAGGAAGAAAAACGCTGCTGAGGCAGGAACAACAGAACAAGTAAATAGCATGAAGAATAAGAAGTATAAAGTATCAGTACTCACAAAATGTAACCCAACAGGACAACCAGAAGTAAAATGAAATAATAAGACAGCGACCAGGAGCAAAACAAGCTCTGACATGAACGAACAAACAGGGCGCGAGGACTGACCAGTCCTTAAATAGTATGGAGCCCAGGTGTAACTCATCACCATGATTAGTTTGGAAGACAAGAACAGGAAATGACGCAAGTGGCAAGTTACGTGAAACAGTAACGGAAAACACAAGCGCCCCCGCAGGTCGGAGCGCGAGTCATAACCGCTTCCTCCATCCCTCTCCTCTCTCGTCTCCTCTGCTTTGGTCACTGCTTTTGTATAAAAGCCCGTCAACTGTCCTTCACAGACTTGTGATGAATGTGTCCACTTGTCCCTAACGTGTCTCCTTTAAAGGCTCTCATAGGCAATTACACCCGTGCACATGCGCGCGCGCTCCACTCGATGCACTGCCAACACCCAACACTGCGCAGAGAAAGCGTTGCCACGGCAACGAGTTTCCCCCAAGATCACCTGTTACATATTTACAGTAGATACAGAAAGACCGGCTCGGTGTTTGGCTCTATCTCGAGGATCACAGAATTGAAGCCGACTTATTTAGAGGTTGTAACATTAAACTCACATTTGCAACAGGCCCATGTCAACCATGACACCAGATACGTTGTTACGATCATTATTTGACTTGTTTGACCAGATGGTGCCTTTACTTGCTCGTTTAGCTGTTTGCGTTTACTGCTTTACTTACTTAAGGATCATTTTCACTTGAAACAGGCCCTTGTGCTGGTTCTACTTACTTTAAAGTGGGTTATCCCACTGAGACCTAACTGACATTATTAATATCGTCACCATTTAGAGACTCTGCTTTGGACATGTGGGACACTGAAGGCGTCTCGACACTTTTAGTTCCGTCTTATTTTCGGCCCATCTCGGGGGGAATCGCTTTCTGGGCCACTTTTGAATTGCAAGCTGCAGCGGGTTTGTCTTGAAAGAACCAAGCCCCAGCCCGCTCTCCCACCTTCCACCTCACCAGCACCAGGCCCGTGTGAACACAGTGGGAGTGGGAGACGTGAACTCGCGGTGTGTGTGTGTGCCAGAGAGAAAGAGAGAGAGGGAGCGA
The DNA here is from genome assembly GCA_030770545.1 of Macropodus opercularis. NCBI lineage: Eukaryota > Metazoa > Chordata > Actinopteri > Anabantiformes > Osphronemidae > Macropodus > Macropodus opercularis. Next base: position 5,486,764 of record CM061107.1, on the reverse strand, counting down.
GAGGGAGCGAGAGGGAGGGGGGAGCGCAACCACTGCTGATAGTCGCAACTCAGTCTAAACAGATGTGGAACAGAAGGATGTTGCTGGTCACTAACAGCTAAATTGCTTATAGACATAACCACCCATTGCAGTTTGAGATTTACAGACCCACACAGGCTGCGCACTGGACCTGACGCCTCCTGGACTTTTATTTGGATTCGTGCGCTTGGCTGCGGAGGTGACGGGCTTCAAGCCATGGACCCGCTGCTGCCCGGAGAGACGGATGTGATGGAACAAGAGGCAGACAAGGACGCAAAGAGGAAGATCCAGTTCTCCGTGCCTTCCTCTGTGCCCATCCAGCTGGACCCTCGACAGGTGGAGATGGTGAGTGCGCTGTGGAGAACTGTGCGTAAAGATGAGCTCAAGTACACGTTTGATTAAATTTATTACCCTAAACACCTTTAATGTTACAGTGTGACGTCTAAGTGGTAACTTCAAATCCTGACTACAGAGAGTATCACGTAAAAAAAAATCAGAAACATCCCTCAAAGTTGAGTCGTAGCTTGCGTGAAGGGAGTGTTTCCATCTTTTGTGACATCTGAAGCATAGGTTTTACTGCCACTGGCTTTGGCAGACAGTTACGTAATCAGTCTAGCACGACTTTGCAGAACTCTGTATGTTGATGTTGTGTATTTGTACTCTGTGGGCAGCAGGGGCATGGGCAGTGCTGGGATTAAGCTGAGCTGTGCAGCTTTAGCTTTGGAAACCCTTAAAAGTGATGAGGCATCTCTGGGGAGGGAGCAGAGGAGGAGAGGGGCAGGAAGTGAGTGCGAGATAAAGCACCGCTGGTAATGTGAAAAGTGAGATTAGCCAAAATGTAAAAGGTTACACTGTGAGTCATGTACAAGAAGGAGGTGGTGAGTCAGGCAGCGTTTCTTACGTAAAACAATGAAGAGCAAATGCAGTAACGTACAGAGAGAATCGGATAGTGAAGCAGTGCTGTGAGGACAGGAGCAGCTTCATATAGGTCAGCAGCAAGGTGGAGATAATTTGATACAATCGCTCAGTAAATGACAATTATGTCATTGTCACTTTGAACGCAGATGATATCCACGACTCAAGGGCAGGCTGCCCCCAGGAGATTCAATTCACAGTTCAAAGATTAGGCTGTGATGTAAAAATAAAGCAATAAATCAACAACCCTTGAACGAGTCTCTAACGTCTGACGTTTACAGGCCAAATTGCAAACTCTAGGGCTTTGAACTAGTTTCTCGTAGTGCGGCACCACTCCTTTATGTCCTGAGACTTCTCTCAGAAACACGCGTGAGGACTGCTGGTTGATAATCAATGTGAGACGGTTCAGAGCCTTTACCACATAAAGTGCAGACCTAAACTGCCCATTGACAGCTTTATAGACTAGACTATGCTTTTAAGATCCTTGGGCGAGATGCCAGCGCAGGAGCAAGTAGCAACCCTGCAAATCTTTCATCACGGTTCTAGTGGGGCTAAAAGCTGTAAGTACGCAAAGTCGTATAAGTTGAATGTGAGGGAACTCTACAACGCTTGAGCAATATTTTACTGGATTTGCCCCTGCATACATAAAAAGCAGAGCAGAACAGAGCCTTAATGTACTGCAGCACAGGAGCTGCTCCGCTGTGTGATGCATGATGGTTCAAGAGGTTGCAAAGTTACGGTTGAGTGTAGGTCACATCGGTCAGCGAATGCAGCCCCGTGAGCTCTGCCTGACAGTAGCCTGTGTCTTACAGCCATGACAGAGAGGTGGGAAGGAAAACAGAAGGCGAGTAATGAAATGAGACGGAGAAAAACCATCAGCCGAGGAGAGGACTGATTAAAACCAAAGAGATTAGCTGTGGATGTCGGAGGCCTGAATTGGGGCAAGAGCAGTTGACGCCAAGAACTAAGTTTTACCGCAGCACAGCCCAGAGCTCTGAGCTCCAGAACGTCATCCCGCACTATCCCTGCTCCCAGTGAAAGGTTGGAGCGTTTCAAAACGCTGCTTAACCTTCACCTGTCGACTCTGCTGCAATAAACCTGGGCAGCAACATTTCTAAATTTCACTTCCATTGCACAGACAGTGATTATTAGTATCGGCTGTACAACTATTAATTTGTTTGAGTCACCGTGTTTTGCTCCATTCATCATCCGAAGGTGATGAGTCAGCAGAAATCACATGTAAAATATGAGCTATGTCCATTCACAATCTCTTTGCAAACATAAAGTAATTATTTTGTTTTTACTGCAGCAGTAATTAACAGACTGAATGAAATTATTACGCTGGAAACCCCTAAAACAACGCGACATGAATCAGTACAGACAGGACCTCTGTTATTATGCAGGGTGACGTTGTTCGAGTGTTCGAAAGGGTCTAAGTCCTGTTTTACATGTGTTCGATGGGAAGACGACACAGTGAACACACTTCAGTGATTGCAGCCAACTGATGGCAACATGCAGCGAAACAACACGCACATGTAGGTATTCCAGGAACCATCTGTGACAACATGTAATCCTGGTTTAGGAACAACCTGGGAATCAGCTGTTTTCATTATGTTATGTAATTTCCTTTTTTTTTAAATTCCAAATTACACACATGTACATATAGCGTTTGCAGATGACTTGTCTTGTAGCTGTTTGCATGTCCGTTGTTGTTACAGGTAGACTTATTCCATCAAATAAGATACATAGTTTTAACGCAGCGTGCTTTGACCCGCTTTAATCCCTCTGCCTGGTTGTGTTTCGTTCTTAAGATTCGACGTAGGAGGCCGACACCCGCCACACTCTTCAGATTGACAGATCCCCCGTCACCGGAGGAAGACAGCGGCCCGCAACAGGTAGATCCGCGGTTGCCTGAGACATTAAACCTCCAGAATCAGCGATCAGCTTTGATTTTAGAGGAGAAACAGACCTGAGGGTCGTTCTTGACTGTTAAAGCTTCACTATGCTGCTCAGTATGCACACAAAGCTGAAGCAGCGCGCTCAGAATTGTTCTGTGGAGGCTGCAAAACACTATTTTTGGAGATACTGGAAAATTATGTTGGAAGCAGTGATGTTTAGGTGGGATGAGAGAGAGTAGGTGCACAACAAAAGTACCGACAATTCCCCAAGGTAGTCACCACTACACTGATGATATGCACACATCTAGAGTTCCATGCTAGCGGAGCGTTTGCTGAAACACACATGGCACAAACCCCGTCTCTAAACCACTGGACGTTTGCCTCTACAGTGGGTTCTGGGAGAAAATGGAGCCTTAAAAGCCAAACTGGTTCACGCAGCAACGTATCAGCCACCTTCACTCAAAGGTAAGGGTGTGTTTATGTTAAAATCCTTTAGGTGCGCTACATGTACAGATAAACACACACAGAATGAATGTAAATGCGTTTTATGTGAGATTAGGAGCAGAGACATCTGTGTGTCTGGTCAGGATTATCCTGGATTATAACATGGGCACACGGTCGCAGTGTGCTCTGTCTCTCTCCATCCCTCTCTCTTGATGGTGCAGTAGTGACTTGCTGTTTATAATCTGTGCTGTGTTTTTAGGGGGGTATAAATCACTTTTTACTATAACAGTCGCACACACTGTTTCAGCCATCTCAACCACTGACGGGTGATAAAGGCTGTAACGAAAAGCAACATCGACCTGGTTGGTAATAAGACAAACTCAAAATCCTGTAATCCTTTTTTTTTATACATGCGCTGGTTGCAAAGTGTGTCATAAACAGTTTGGGACAGTCATGGTTGTGTGAGTTAGAGTAATCAGTCTAGTCTTACTGATTCATTTCCGCAGCTGTCCAGAGAATGGCCCAGGCCCACCTGTCCTCCCTGGACATGAGCTCGGTGGACAAAGAAGAAGCTTCCTCTGGAGAGGAAGAGGAGGAAAGTGAGAGCAAGAGCCTGCAGACAGACTCAGCTCCAGGTGGGACGGATTAAATACGCCACGTAATCACATTTTATATATATTAATAATGTAGATGTTGCTTAACAATCCCTTTGTTGTCAGGTGTAAGCGAGGAGAGCAAGTCAGTCAGGGATCAGTGTGCACCACTGGACAGTTCGACATTAAGTACTGACCCAGCTGTGGAGAGGAAGAGAAGGCCAAAGAAAGAGAGGAAGGACAGCGGGAATGACACGCGTTGACTGCTGTCATAGACACAGGACTGTGGCTGATACACTGACTTGCAAATGTATGAGTGTGTTGTATGGATGCGAGTGTAGGCACGCTGGCAGAATAAAAGCTGAGTGTGGAAGAACATGGAGAAAGGTCAGAGATGTATTAGGAGGACTGCAGAGGAACTCAAGGAACTATGGGTAAATTCCAATCAGCCAAGGACAGTGAACAATAGCTTCAGTATTTGTTTTACAACTGATCGTGATCTGTGCGCGTGAGAAGGACCAGATTCAGAATGACGTAAATGTGCTACGTCTACATTTTGTAAGGTGCGTTAACGTGGACTGATGCTACCACACGCGATGAACATGCATGTGCAAAACAATAATCAATAAACTGCATGCTTGGTATTAGCACATATATTATGTATAAACTGTACAGCTCACAGGGTATAAGGATGTGAATACGTCAAATGATGCGATAGACAATAAATGACAGCATTACAGGCACAGAAGGCTGCGGCTACAGTACTACTGCAGAATCCTCTCAGTTAAACTCATCAGCTTTGTGGAGCACAAGGGAAAGGAAATCAAAGCGGGATGGATTACGCCTGGTTTCAGCCACCAGATGAAATCATATGAAATTAATCCAACTAATAACGCAGCATAGTTTTTCCGGTTTGTGTTACGAATGAGTTTTACGTAACGTTACGATGTGCAGACGTGATCTACTTGGAGTAGCAGAGAGTGTTTGGACAGCTGGTGGAACCTGAAACCTGTAAATAATACGTTTATGTTGATTCATTCTTGATCCTTTACATAAATGATGCCGTGTCTTACTAATAAAAGAATAATAAATGAACAAGGCTACAAGCATCTTTATTTTGGAAGAAATAGAATAACACCAGCATATTAGTCAACACAGAGTTAGCAAGTGACAAAGTGCATGTGACTGAATAAGAAGCTCATCCTCAGATCACCTTTTGCTGACCCCCAGTGGTCTCTACCTATATTTACACATCACATTCTTGGATTCATGTCCCAAATAATTATTTATAAAATATTAATCCCACAGCAAATTTTCTGATTAAACCGTGAAATTGTATTTTTTATTCTACTTTTGCTTTTCAAATATGAAATTTGTTTTTGCTTTCTGCCTGTATTTCATCAGTAATAATGATTTGATGTGAAGATTACAGGCATTGTTCAGAATTATCGCTTATTATAAAGACGAAAAGCTGTAGTTTATGAAAATATAGAGCTCATAAATATCTTGAAATTCTTATGGTGTTATAGGATATGCTGTGCTTAAAGCAAAGGTTGAAGCTTTACATTCTTGATGCTGTGATTGCTGTGTTTGAACTGCGGGAGGCGATGGTTAAAAAGGTTATATGCTATATGTGAGTCATATGCTGTGGAAAACAAAAAGGAAAGGTTATTATTCAGAAAAGAAATGTACTGAGACACTAGCATAACATTGTAATACTTTGGATGTTCTACTTTCCTAATTTCACCAACAGAATGACTATGAATCATAAAATAATAATAACTATAGATCCAATCAAAGATTTTGGCTCCTGTAAATATAAACAAGTGACCAAAAACCAAAAGCTGAATATATGTGTGGGTGTTATGATTAGCTATCACCATTCTTATTTACGTTCCAGTGGGTTATTGTGTTTTTGATGAATGGTTATTTACTTTTGTCTTTGATAACTTTTGTCTTCACTGTTTAGAGCTTTCTTGCTTTCACAAAAAACACCCCGCTCACATCGTCGACACCCACCCTCATGTCCTGAGGCAGCGTGTAAACCTCCAGCCGAATCAGGGTGTAGCCACTCTCCATCAAACTAGCACAAACCTGGGCCTCGGTCAGTGAAACAACTGGGATCTTTACCCCAGGACCCCCAAGATAGTAGCTCTCACCCAAAGCTCCAATGAGCAGGAGGTGCCCACCGGGCCGCAGGAGACTGCCGATGTGGCCCAAGGCCCTGGTGAAGGCTGCCAGGTCAGGGCTGACACTCTCCAGGCAGAAGGTGGACACCAGGCAGTCTGCCCCTGCTGGAGGAAGGCCATCAGGGGCAACGGGTTGTGGGCAGTGCACATCGATCGGGAGGATGTCCTTGACGACCTTACGCAGCTTTGCAGCTTTCTCTGTCCATGCTGAAGGCCTGGTAGAGAAATAATAGAGACACATGGACAATGTGCGCACTCTAAAGGATGCCAGGTCCTGCTAGAAGTGAGGCTAGAGTGACAATGCTCTGTGTTCTGGGACCAGGTCATACCGTCTTCCTTCCAGCTTGCACACATACTGCAGGTACGGTGTCCAGTCCAGGTTGTAGCCTCCCTCGTCCTGGAGCCAGCGCCTCAGCTCCTGTCGGTTGACTTCCAGGAAGTCGGTGAGGATCACCGTGTTGAAAACCTCACAGCCACTCAACACCTGGTACAGAGTTGGACCCGATCCTACGTCCACCAACAAGTCACCACGCACATCACCTGGGAAAGGTGGTGGAGCAGAACAACGTGAGAATCAGACACAAAGTTTCATCGGCGCTGTTTAAAAGCCGAGCCGCGGCACGTTTGAAATGCCTGAATGCTGGAGTGTATCGCAGATTCGTTAGCCGTCTCCTTACCTTCGGTGAAAGCTCTGTGGAGACATGCCAGTTTCCACGGCACAATGCTGTCCTTCCTACCAAAATCAGCCCGTGGAGGAGTGTAGTTATACTTCAGATATGACGCAGGGTCAAACCTCTGGTAGCAGGCTGCCATGGCCGCTATGCCATTCTCTGCTGCTGTTGCTTCCATTGCCATTTGGTTTTGTGGCTTCTGTCCCCACAGTGGCCTTTTATACCTGCATGCGGGTGTATCTTTATCATTGTGCTTTGGGCCACTGAGTTTCATGGTCAGATAGTGAGATAGCGACCCTGTTTTTGAGCCTGATAGCATTTGTTCTGTTCACATTCCCTTCCCTGAGGCACTGATACCATTAGATCAGGGGGCTTCCTCCAACACTCGACCCACTAATGTACTCCTTATATGGCTTTCAGGTCTCCCACCCACCTCTCAGAGAAAATCTATATCTTCACAATCACTTTAAAGGTCCTAGAGCAGGTTTGTTTCAGGAAACCCTGTTTGAAAGACAGGGCTATCTGCACGACAAACAGGTTTGCCTCTGTTGGGAATTTCACTTTGGTGATGTTTGTACTGAGCGGTAGAAAGATGGGGAGCAGTAAGTAGTGGCTATATTAGATTATTACAAAATCAGACCCAAGTCACTTTACGTTCAAATGTCAACATTGTGAAAAAATCTTCTGTAATCATTTAGATGACTTATTAAATTGTGAAAGCACTTATGTTTCGGTTCTGCCGATATAGAAGGATGCAGCATAGCATATTCTCCTGGGAGACATATGTTAACACCCTGCTCATCCATTTGATGCTGCAATGCTTTGGCTATTCAGAGATTTTAAAGCTAAAGAAAAAGACCCCCCCCCCCCAACACACACACACACACACATACAGCCTAGTTAGTGGATAAGTAGAGCCAGGAGCAAGGTATAGGTCAGTTCCTTCCCCTAAGTCAGATGGACAGATAATAGAACAAAGAGGCGGAGGTAGGCACACAGAAGACCAGATAAAACACAAAAGTGGACAACAGAGAAAGAAACAGGACAGATGTAATGGAATAATACACATTTAGGCAGCGCTACTGGAGCCAATTTAGTTCTCTATGGTCCTAGGGGCAGTGGGAGTCCGACAGTGTCAGTCAACTCTGCTCTGGTTTGGTTTTCATTTGTCACAGCAAGTGCAGGTACAGAAAACTTTCATCACTACTGCAGCCTTGTAGGTTTTCTGTAAATGAAATGTGACAAGATGTTAAAAAAAACAACAACTAAGGAGTCAGATGGGTCCTACAGCCACGTGTACCTCTCAGGTGAAAACTCCAGCTGAAGAGCAAAGAACCTCAGACTCCAGTGTCTCTGCGTATTATCATGTAATTAGATTTTCAAAAAGAAATAGAAATAACATTTCAGAAATAATCTTTTTAAAGCTAAAGCTCGAATTACTTGTTGGCCAAAGTTCTAGTGATATGAAACGTGTCATGCTGATTGTATGGTAGATGCATATGCACAGAACTAAATGCCCAACACCATGCAAACGCTTTTTAACTTGGGAAACTAAGACAAGACTTTTACACTACGTGTCTATTTTTACTCTCGATTTAGCGTTAAGTTAAGTTGTTCTTGTGATTTTCTTTACATCATTCTGCACAAGTATCACAGCTAAATGCGCACATTTCCCTTTTACCTGGACCAGAGGTTTGCGCACAGACTGCGAGGCACCGTTGGCGACGCGGTCCGGGTTCACTTGCTCAGCAGCTTTGCGGGCGGGGAGGAGCCGCCCGGGCCCAGATCCAGCCTCCGCGAAACGGTGCGTGAGATAAATGAAGGAAAGACGAGGGGGACAAAGATGAACATCGCTCAGTAGAAGACGCTTCGCGGCCCGGACGCACTCACGACTTCAGGTGGAGTAAGAATAAACTACTTGCTTAACCCTTTGATCACCGTTATTGAATATTTGTTGCGGGCAGCACAGTTGAATGCATTTAATTGTGAATATTTGCGTGTCTCTCTGATAGTTAAGCCATTGTGTGACCATGCTGCTGCAGAGGCTGAGTCTGCGTTTAAAGATCCCAACCTGTCCCCTCAGACACACGCGTCGACTGCCCACCAGGCCGCTGACTCAAGGCAAGAGGCTGCATTACTGCCTTATCATCACAGAGATCACCTCTGCTCTCAGATCACAAACAGTACAACACGTTTAACCAAGATCACGGGGAAAAGGAGACGACAATTAGACCATTCATTGATTAGTGGCCTTACAAAATGCTGTATTAAGCTGAAAACTGTTTCACTAATGTGGAAAAGACACTTTCGAGTTTGTTTTTGCTACAGTAAGAGGAAAGCATCTGGGCTAAAGTGCAGGCCAGCTTAAATCTTCAAGAACACCAGTTTAGGCTGTAGGAAATACATTAAAAAGCATTTAAAACAAAGTTAATCATCTGGCTTTTGTGCGTTTAACTGTAAATTGAACAGCGTTTGGAGTTTTGTTCACAAGAAACTAATTATTAATGGGAATTTAAAGTGTTTTGATATGTAGACTTATGCTGTAGCTTGACTGGCAAACAACTGTGTTAGTTGGTACGGCAGTAATTAATGTTACATTAACTTATAAATACTTATGAATACTGGTTGTGCAGAGACAGTAATTAAGTAAGTGACTGATAATTGTATGTCCAGTAGCAGAGTCAATAATATGTGCAGACCTGATAACCTGCTGTTGTGACAGCTGAGAGTTTTCTGACCTACTCTAGTCTGAACAAGATATTATCGGCCTGTCCGTGTCGCTCACTTCCGCCTCATTGCTCCAACGAGATGTGTACCGTCAGCACAAGCTTGCTGCTTGCCCTGCTGATGTGGCAGTTTGAAGGGCGTAATCACCCGTTTCCCGGGTTACAGATGGATGTCAGGGAGGGATTCACTGTGTTTGCCTCAGTACAATGGAGACTCAGACACACGCGCACCGGACAATGCTTTGCTGTTAGTGATTTATCAGCAGGTTGATTAAAGGAAGTGATACCAGTAAAAACTCTAAAATTAAAATGAGCTCAACACTGGCGATTCCTCAGCAGTAACTTAACAGCTTCAGCAACCTTGTGTCTTACTAATCAATACAAACAAAATCTAGTATCATTGTCTATAGTGAGTCTGATTTTATCCTGCAACTTGTCCCTGTGGCAGCTCCCCAGGGCAGAATCAGTGGAAGCCCGTTTGCTCACCGCAGCGAACTGCGCCAGGCTAAACGGATCGTGGTCAAGCTCGGCAGTGCGGTGGTCACTCGTGGTGATGAATGCGGCCTGGCACTGGGGAGGCTGGCATCCATTGTGGAGCAGGTGAGCAAATGGCCAACACACTCAGGAAACCTTTCCTTGAGCTACCAGAAGTTTTGTGCCAATCGCTGTGATGAAAAACTAAAAATAAAACATAACAACATAGAGACATAAAGACACATTCAACAGATTCCTTAGAAACATTTTTTTAAATGAAGAAAACAATTGAACAGTTTGAACTCCCACCTTTGATGTACAACAAATAACACATAAGAAGTAAGAACCTGTAAGAAATCAAAATGCTCAGTGAGTCTGGCCTGGGAAGAAACGCCTCCCGGCTGTGATCCAGTCGACCTAATTGGTTGTTTTGTTCTCCAGGTGGCCATGCTGCAGAATCAAGGCAGAGAGATGATGATTGTCACCAGCGGAGCCGTGGCCTTTGGCAAGCAAAGATTAAGACATGAGATCCTGCTGTCCCAGAGCGTCCGGCAGGCGCTCCACTCCGGACACAATCAGCTCAAAGACATGGTAGGACAAGATGAAGCGATGTGCTGGGGAGCAGAACTGGAAAATGAGTCACACAACGTAGAAATGACAGCAGGTACTATTTGTAACAGTAGTAGTGATAGTTTAAACAGTTTAACAAGCTGTTTGCTGAATGTGTGTTGCAGTCTCTGCCGGTGCTGGAGGCTCGGGCCTGTGCTGCTGCTGGCCAGAGTGGCCTGATGGCCCTGTACGAGGCCATGTTCACCCAATACAGCACATGCACTGCGCAGGTACTTGCACATCTCACTGTGAAATGTTAAATGAACCACTACTCTACTACTCTTTCGTTCTTTGCTGTGCTTGTTGTCAGGTCCTGGTGACAAATCTGGATTTCCACGATGACCAGAAGAGGCAAAACCTCAACAGCACACTCCAGGAGCTGCTGCGCATGAACATCGTGCCCATCATCAACACGAATGACGCTGTGGTGCCGCCGCCGGAGCCCAACATCGACCTGCAGGGGGTAAATGTGGGTACAGAAAGCATGGGGCTGGCGCTGGTGGTGGTGATGGTAGCAGTGGCAGAAGGTTATTTACCATATCATCTGTACATGATGGAGACACCTCTGCCACCCAGCATCACCCCATCAGCAGGGGCCTTAACTGTTAAAGGACCATAACACTGGTATTGCACGTTCAAGCCAAGCACCCAGGCAACACCTTGCAAAATTAGTTTAGCCCCCACATTAACATATTCTGACATCACAGCCTGTAAGTGAAATGCTGGAGTGCAAAACCACTGGAATGGTCCTTTCAAGGCATGTGCATGCACAGAGGGCATGGATGGCAGTGCATGCAGTCACTGGGCAGAGGTGCTGTCAGCAGGGCCCGGGACTAACCCCTGTAGGTAGATGACACCTTTTACTTTCCTCCTGCAGCAATAACTAACTTTCAATTTACAATAAAATGTAATTGTATTATTTTAAAATTTGGGTTTGCAAATACATTTGGCAACTACAATTATGTGCAACAGGCGTTTCCTCCTACTTATCAGCATGCATATGTAGGTGGTCCACTTTTGTAGAAGCTCACAACCGCAATGTCCTGGTTCTGTAGGTGATCAGCATTAAGGACAACGACAGTCTGGCGGCGCGGCTGGCTGTGGAGATGAAGGCCGACCTGCTCATCGCGCTCTCTGACGTGGAAGGTATGTGCGTTACCACCACAACGGTCTGGGTGAGCTGTTAAATAACAACACCATCTGTCCACGCTCTTCACTGGGACGAACGGGCTCACTCCCTTCTGGGTCAGTCACTAACCTTCCGCCTTCATGTGTGAATCGGCGCTGATGGGGTTGACACAAGGGTTGTTCTGTACACGTCGGCTGTGGATCCTTTCTGCATCAGTTGAGCAGATTAAGAACGTCTGCATGATCACAGGTCTGCTCTCAGTGCTATGGCTCATGGTGAGTGGAGCGGACAGTGCCCATGCAGAGGAAAACAGGTCCACAGACAAGGCAGTGGATGGGACTGTGTGACATGCTAGACCTGTATGAATTGTTGAATCTTTTTAGGACTGTACAACAGCCCTCCTGGAACAGATGACGCCAAGCTCATTGACATCTTCTACCCTGGAGACCAGCAATCAATCACTTACGGTACAAAGTCCAGAGTTGGGATTGGAGGCATGGAGGCCAAGGTATACTGGTGATTTATATGTGCAATGTTGTTAAAAAGCGTTATCTTTGTACACATTCATCACACGAACAAAGGGCAGGACTTCTTGTACTATGGATTTCTTTCTACTTCAAGTTCCTTCTTGTCTAGAGGGGAAACCTGTATAACAAACTAACTTGCGTTTTTTGTATGTGCTCTCTGGTCTGGCGCAGGATTGTGGCCTTCATCAGGGTCACCTGCTCAAAATTAAACTTGAACCTAACTTTAATTGCTCGTCTGCAGGTCAAGGCTGCCCTCTGGGCGCTGCAGGGTGGCACGTCTGTGGTCATAGCAAACGGTACCCATCCTAAAGTCACTGGTCACGTCATCACTGATATTGTAGATGGCAAGAAAGTGGGAACCTTCTTCTCAGAGATCAAACCTGCTGGTGAGTTTGCTCTGGCTGAAGCTTCCACCTCACCAGCCTGCCCTAGACTTCACATTCCCTCTAACGCGTTTCCGTCTGCGTCTTATAAATGGTCTTCGTGAGCTGGACTCCTCCAACCATCCATCTGTTTTTCCTGTGTCTCTCTCTGCCCAGCATCTGTGTTCCTTTGTGTCTTAATTGTTTTTTACTGGCCAGTCTGGGTTCTGGCCTTTTCCTTTCGCAGCTCTGTTTACTATTTAATGAAGCTGCCAGTTGAGGATCTGTGAGACATCTATTTCTCAAACTGGACAGAACGTGCTCAGTTGTGCGCTGGACAGTTTCCAGCTAATTATTAAAAAGCCCCTCTCAATACTGTACAGTTCAACACCACTACAAACTGCATCTGTCAACAGGACGATACTGTTGAACTATAACCTTTAGATGAGGCTTGATGATGGATGACCTTAACCAGGCTAGTTCCACATATTAATATCTGCTCTATGTATTATGCAGGTCCAAGTGTGGAGCAGCAGACAGAAATGGCTCGTAACTCTGGAAGGGCTCTAGCATCGCTGTCCCCAGACCAGGTAGTTTTAACAAGCCAATATGATCAACATCTATGTTAGATGAATTAATAATAATCGTTGTTTATGCATGAAACCGTTTGTAAATGCGCTGGTTTGTCTTGAGAAACTCATAGATACATACATAGAAGAACACTGACCCCTTGTGGATTCATGTACTATGTGCTCATCCTGCTTCTGTTTGTGTCAGAGGAGTGAGATCATCTGCCATCTAGCAGAGCTGCTCACTGAAAGGAAGGAAGAGATTCTGGTGGCTAATAAGATGGACATGGACCTTGCTGTCAGTGCAGGTAGCGGCGCTCAATCAAAACACTCACACTTTATACTGCAAAATTAACCCGCTGTTTAGAATTCATTTCATTTGAGTTGGGCCAGAGGGACGCTCCCTCTCCACAGGGTCATAAGAAGCCCTTCACTTAAAGCTACAGTAGTCTGATCCCATTATCGCTTAGTGTCACCCCACGTTTTTACAGGTCGGTTGCCACCAGCCATGTTGAACCGTTTGAGCCTGTCACCAGCCAAACTTAACAGCTTGGCCACTGGTCTGCAACAGATTGCTGTGGCGGCTCAGGGAACTGTGGGTCGGGTGCTGCGCAGGACCAGAGTGGCTCACAATTTGGAGTTGGAGCAGATCACTGTGCCCATCGGTGTCCTGCTGGTCATCTTTGAAGCCAGACCTGACTGTCTGCCACAGGTAGCAGACAGATGCAAACATCTCACGTTATATAAATATTTATTTTGCTTGAAATGACAATAATATCACTCAGGTGTCAGCACTAGCCATAGCCAGTGGCAACGCCCTCCTGCTCAAGGGAGGAAAAGAGGCTGCGAACACCAACCGTGTCCTCCACCAGCTCACCCAGGAGGCTCTGTCCTTGCACAGGGTCAAAGAGGCTGTGCAGCTGGTAAAATAAATAAAAACAGAACAGATAAAAACGTGTCAACTTCTTTCTATTATTAAATGTACAGCAGATACTATTTGCCGTCATTAACAAATCTTTTTCTTTGGTACTAGGTGAGCACCCGTGAGGAGGTGGAGGACCTGTGTCGACTGGACAAGGTTATTGACTTGATCATCCCTCGAGGCTCATCTCAGCTGGTGAGGGACATTCAGCAGGCGGCCAAGGGCATCCCAGTGCTGGGTCACAGCGAGGGAATCTGCCACGTCTACATTGATGCAGATGCCAGCGTGGACAAAGTCATCAATATCGGTCAGCAAAGATCTCCCTATTGTACTAATAATAAGTTGTATTTGCTTTTAGTGAGCTGTGATTGTTGTGCCAGTAGGTCAGTTCTGCACATGGTAGATGCTGATTCACCACTGACAACAAACATATAAGTCACTGTTGTTTTCTTCTCAGTAAGAGACTCAAAGTGTGACTATCCAGCTGCTTGCAACTCCATGGAAACTCTGCTGATTCACCGGGACATACTGAGGAGCCCGCTGTTCGACCAGATCATTGACATGCTACGCAACGAACGGGTAAAGCACTGAACAAATTATATTTAACTTGCTGTATTGTACATCTTCTTGTATCTATTTAATGTGTCATCAGGTGAGGATTCACGCAGGCCCGCGGTTTGCCTCGTACCTGACATTTAGCCCTTCAGAGGCCAAGTCCCTGCGGACGGAGTACAGTGATCTGGAGTGCTGCCTGGAGGTGGTGGACAGCATGCAGGACGCCGTGGACCACATACACAAGTACGGCAGCTCCCACACAGATGTGATCATCACAGAAAACGGTACGTGGGCCAGTGTCTCATGCTAGTCTGTAGATAAATAATTACACAAAAAGTAACCAAAACCTTTTCACACAGACCTCAAATTCAGTTTCCCCCAGTTTTGAGGGATTCATATGAATATAAAATAATAAATACAATCTAACCGGTTTAATATAAAGGTACACGGAATGGAAAAGGGAGGGTGAGAACAATATCTGGTTTTGGTCGGTAGGAAAAAAATCAAACCTTGAAACCGCTTGAAAAGTCTCTACATTGAATATTGGATGCATTGCTGCCATCTAGTGACACAACCAGGTGCCTCATCAAGTGGAGTACAGCTTCAGTTTAGCTTATTTTTTTCAAATCAGCACATTTCTGAATTCTGTGTCATGTCAGTGTCACATATTTGACGTCAGTATCTCTGGCTTTTGGTAAATGTGTTCAGGTAAGTAAGTAGGAGCTATTTGTCACTCACAGAGAACACAGCTGAGCAGTTCCTGCACAAGCTGGACAGCGCCTGCGTTTTCTGGAATGCCAGCTCACGGTTTGCTGATGGCTACCGCTTCGGACTGGGTACGTAAAGGTCTCGTGACATCGGCCGTTTTGACCTTTTCCTGCGAGTGAATGTTGTCATTCTAGACAGAGTTGTGTGTTTACCTTTCTCCATCTTTGTCTCCAGGAGCAGAGGTTGGCATTAGCACGGCACGTATCCATGCCCGGGGTCCTGTGGGCCTGGAGGGGCTGCTCACCACCAAGTGGGTCCTCAGAGGTGATGGGCACACGGTCGCTGACTTTTCAGAGCATGGAACTATGAAGTACCTCCATGAAAGCCTGCCTGCTGGGCAGCCTGTAGCTGGGCAGAGAGACAGCAACTAGACTGGAGAGAACACTGAGCAGTTTGCATTGATCGCCAGCAGCTCCTGATTTATCTGTTGCAGAGAATAACTGGGTCATCGTTTTAAACCTACACAGCGCTCAGCATGATAGATGCTCAGGACACATGTGGGCCATTCTGTCAGCGCAACCAGAAATCCTTGTTTGGATGTTACTGTTGTCTACTGATCAGGAAAGAGGTTTACAAATTCTACCTCAGCTTTTGATTGAGCTTATGAGTCCTGCTCACGTGGTAACGCTACACATAAAACACAAGCATCATCCAAGTGGTTATGATTTAATTTTAACCATCAAATGTTTATAAAGTGCCAACATATTATTTGAGATCGGTTCAAAATGAAATTTTTTGCCAAACCATCCAAAACATAATGTGCAGTGTTATGATGAATATGTTAAATATGTTTCAAACCATACTATTTATTTAATATTATTCTAAATGAATGACCTTGTGTCTGTGTTGCTGTCATGATCACTCATGTTTATTTGTCGCTTATCTCATCTTCAGACAACACAAAGTTTTTGCCAACATTCTAATTTTCTGTACGTTTCAAGGTCTTCGTGTATTTTGATTAGATGACTGTAGGTAATATAAGAAGAAACAAGTCCCTCTGTTAGTTAAACAGACCAGATTTTCATTATTTGTAGGTTCTGTGGCATTTTTTTGTGTTGTGCTGTGTAATTTTCCTGATGTAAAATATGGCGTGGCTCAAAAAGGTTGGTCTAAGACATACGTTGAACACAGCACAGGGTTACGTGAAATATTAAAAATATGACGAGTTAACGATTTACCGGTGCTACTCTATCACAGATTTCCTTTTTTAATAACGGTTTCATCACAAATCTGCCACTTTTATTATCTAGCAATAAAAGTTCAAATGCACCCATTTAGATGTGATTATTGTTGCAGGTATATTGAATATCTAGCGCCCTCTAGCGGCACGACGTGCGTAGCAGCTCTACCGCCAGCAAACCTCAGAGGTTTACGCATGAAAACACGCTAAACATCACACGTCGACCCCGAAATGTCAACATGCTAACTTCACAGCTTCATAGTAACCAGAAATTGGATAAACAGCTAAACGTATCAATGCAACACAAGGAAAAACGTGCTTACCTTGCTAATGTGCGTGTCGAAAAAGGAAGTGCAGCCCATCAGCGCGCGGCAAATGCTTTCAAAATAAAACGAGCGCTTCCTGTCATCACATGTCAACACGACGTGATCAGGAGCAACAACACGTGTATGGGATCAAATTAGGGTCAAATAAAATTTGTACCTGTAAAATGATTTGTGCGTGTGTAACCCAGATTTGTACTTGTAATACACTTTGTGTGTCTGTAAAAAGATTTGAACTTGTAGATTTAACAAGAGTTTTACCAATATTCACACACACAAATCAAGCCTCTAAGTTACGCACAAAATGTGACCCTAAATTTACAAGTACAAAACGGTGACTGATTTGACGCTTGAATTTGATTGGCTAATGAAACCCAATCACCAAGCAGGCTGTCGCAGTCCTTTAGCGAAGCACTACTGGTCCTGAAAGGTGAAGACACAGCGATAAGCGGCGAGCGCCAATAACCCCACAGAGTAATTATATTTAATGACGAGACAGACTTGACAGTGACTGTATTACCTGCAAGGCTTTTATTCACGTTGGTAAACTTATGCGGCCTGATGAAAAACTATTACGTTGAGTCTCGGCGGTGAATGACAACGTGCTAACCGCCTTCACACTACACAGATAACATGCTAACAGCCTTACTGCTAACATGCTACTTTAACATCCAATAAAACCACCATTGCTAATGTGACAGAGTCAGCAAGTTATTTCCCTTTACGTAACCCAAGCAGGTCTCCCAACGCAAAAAGCACCAGAGAGCAGAGTTTGTGGCTTATAACATTTATTTTAATGACACTTTCAAATTAAAAAAAGGCGATTTCCTGTTTTAAAACATGCAACAATGTTCATGAGTAAACCAATGCAAACAAAATAAAACAGAACACACCATGCTTGGGTTAATTCAAAGCAAATAAACAGGAAAAATAAACCAAACCAATACCAATGTCAATTCAGTTAAAAGATCTACTAAACGCGATAAACTAACAGGATCCGGTCCACATCAGGACAACGAAGCAGGGACCGTCTCGCGGCCCCAAGTCGTCAGATGTGCCTTAAATCCGAATCAGAGTCTGAGGCAGAACCAGAACAGCGGTCGTCAGAACAGCAGCGGTGAGGGAAAAGCCGATTCGTGGCCGCTCTTCCCAGGCCAGAGTGCAGCCCCACAGTGGTGGAGCCAGAGCAGCAGAGCTTTGCAGCTAAGGGACCTGCTGCAGTGTCTTCAGCAGAGGATCCTCCCTCCACTCGCTGCAAAAGTTACATAAAACATGGTTAAACAGGTGGAGAGCGACCAGGAATTCTATAAAACCATGCGTGATACCTGGACATCAGCTGCCACAGCCCGGGCCAACACCAGATCAGCTGATCGCTACTAAAAGCTCGGCTCCGTAAGGAGACGTCGCCCCTGAGCTCTGTGCATATAAAAACGGGTAATGCGCTAAAACGTTACCAACCAGCAGCGACTTCCCTGCATGTGCAACACACGGACTCTACGGAGTCTCTCTAAGCTTGATTCGGGGCCGAACAGAGTCACCCATGCCCTTAAAAACACCTGCCAGACTCACCTGGGCCTGATGGAACAATAGGCTCCGGTGAGCACCAACACCCGAGCAGGCTCTCTGTTCAGTGGGAGGAGAAACCTCCACTCTGCCACTAACACCAGTTTACCTTTACCAGCTGCTACATTACCTTAGCATATCACAAGAGTACATCATATCATACATATAGACATTAAATATAATTACTCTCTGGGTTTATTGGCGCTCGCCGCTTATCGCTGTGTCTTCACCTTTCAGGACCAGTAGTGCTTCGCTAAAGGACTGCGACAGCCTGCTTGGTGATTGGGTTTCATTAGCCAATCAAATTCAAGCGTCAAATCAGAGTCACCGTTTTGTACTTGTAAATTTAGGGTCACATTTTGTGCGTAACTTAGAGGCTTGATTTGTGTGTGTGAATATTGGTAAAACTCTTGTTAAATCTACAAGTTCAAATCTTTTTACAGACACACAAAGTGTATTACAAGTACAAATCTGGTTTACACACGCACAAATCATTTTACAGGTACAAATACATGCACGCATCTGGGTTACACACGCACAAATCATTTTACGGGTACAAATTTTATTTGACCCTAATTTGATCCCATACACGTGCCTGCCAAAATAAAAGCAATGTATAGGATGTGTCTCATAGCACAGCAGCATTACTCTACTACGCATGTGTTTCCGTTTGTTCCTCCTGGTGCCTAAAGCCTCTGTCAGAGCAGGAGCAGTAATTGACAAGCTGCCTCCTTCAAGCTCGAAGGGGAAACTTGTTTTAAATGAAGCTCCTTAACATTCCAGCCTCTGAGCGTAAGGACGTTGTTTAATAGCAGCGTTGGATTGAATTAAAACAATGCTGAAAAAGAATGTTTGGTTATTTCTCTTACTTTCTTTGATTCCTGCAGAGTATTTATACATTTATATTCATCTCTGTCCTGGCACGAGTCTTTCTACTTGAACAAAAAGCGTAAATTAATGGGGGGGAAAGTCATACTGATGTGAAAAACAGATGTCTGAAAAGGCCCTTTTTTAAAGTTGCCCATGGGGGAATACGCTTCGCTGGAAGTGG
Organism: Macropodus opercularis; assembly: GCA_030770545.1. Lineage (NCBI taxonomy): Eukaryota > Metazoa > Chordata > Actinopteri > Anabantiformes > Osphronemidae > Macropodus > Macropodus opercularis. The sequence continues at coordinate 5,467,278 of CM061107.1, read as the reverse complement.
GGCAAGGAAGATGGAAGACAATACTATAGAGGTTTAATTATCCAGCCATCAAAAATGAAAAGAGGGAGACGGAGAACTGAGACTAATAATGGAATCACAGGCTTATGTTCTGAGTTTCTGTTTCTTTTTCTTTTCGTTCTATCGTCTAAAGAATTCATTCTCCAAAACGCACTACTTACCCTTCAATCAGCTTCCCATCACCGAGTCCAAAGGGTTCGGAGATGAAGGGGGAGACAAAACTCGGATCTCACTCTTTTGTCCTTTTATGTGTGATGCAAAAAAATCTTTTAAGTGACTTGAGGTAAGAGACGGAACAATTCAGGGACATTGAGTATTGCCTGTTTGATGCATAGTGATATATTTATAGGATTGTATTTAACAATATCACCTGCACTAAAGGTGTTTGCCACAGAAACACAACTGCTCTCGTTCCAGTATTAATGAAATTCCTCTTATTTTCAAGTAAATTGTGATTTTTCATTAAAATTATCAAATCTTAGCTATTAAATATAACCGTACAAATTCCCAATTATATTCTAAATCTTTTTTTCTGTGGCTCAGTTGTCGCCAGGTGCAAAATGGTGATGGGATCATAAATCTCCCTTAAATGTCTACAAAAATAATCCCACTGGAAGATGAGCAACTGTGCAAGTAGAAAATATGTCTATATTTTCACTGTTCTTCAGCCCAGTTCCATCATCAGCATAAGCAGAACCACTGAGATTACTGCTCTGAGAATATGTATAGAAATAAGTTTCATTACATGATTATAGTGAATATTTAAGAATGTTTACAGTTTACATTGAGTCTTTTTCTTTTCATGTGGTATTTTACACGCTTATAGCTTGAATCATTAAAAAACACAAATAATCAGTATCACTTAGAAAAACAACTAACGACAAACTTGTTTTCTATAGTAAATCTGAAAGCGCTTACTTCTGAAAGCCACAACCTAAAATCTCCTTGCAGTTGAGGCTGAGGCCTGGCAGCCTGTAAATTACCTCTCGTCTCTTATCTGGCTGTGCCCTGGACTCCAGCTGATCGCATCTCATGTTGCACCCTGCTGATGGTGTGCAGTCTGCTGGGCATTGTTGTCCACAGATATAAAAGCATGATGAGAACAAATCACGAGGCTTGTACAACAGAAATGACAAACCTTTAATTGGACATTACTCAAGGCCAAAACTCATATTTCTTGTTATTCTTGATCTTAAGAGACTCTCAAATACACTCCCCACTGGGCTTAAATCTTTTTTGAATCCATAATTAATGGTCAGATTTATTTATTCATATGTATCTTCACCAATTACGCAGCATCTAATTAACAATTTCAATAATTGATATCTATTTCTAAAAGGTTTTAGTATCTTGGGCTGATGAAAAATGCATGACCAGGGATGTGTGCTGGGTTTTGTTTTTTGTTCTGAGAGAGTTTGATGCTTGCGGCTAATACCAGGCCACTTTGACTCCAACTCTTTGACTTGGCACTGGCCCTGTGATGTGGATCTAATATGGGCATCTTTCATGGACCCAGAGCGCTTATTCTGTACCATGTGATCTCATAAAGACTCCTACATGCCCATCCTCAGACACCCTTTTTTTGTTCTTTAATGTCGAACTTCAAAGAATAAGCTTCTGTTTCCTTGATAAATTTTCTTTGTGTATGTAGAATGGCTGTACCATGGCAAACTGTTGAAACTCTGGGTCTTACTGGGACCTCAGTGGCTGCACTTGTACATCTAACTCTGTGGCCTCGTGAAACCAGAGATCAATTACCATATTTAAAAGGAACGTACCCCTCAGATTTATGACAAGCCATGTTCCCCTGATCTTTTGATAGTGACAGCTGCAGTAGTCAGTATAAAATTAACAAAGACTCCATTTAGTTTCATCAAGTTTTCCTTTATTGTGATTCCAGCAGGACAAGAGGTTGGGGGACTGCAGAGGCAAAGCTTTTCGCTGTGGACTGACCAAAGCAAAAAACGTCAGCGCTCTCAATTGTGAGAATTGCTTGCAAATGAATTTAGGGGGTAAACTTTCCCCAACAATGCAAAGCAATCTAACAAACCCAGTCCCAGCATCAGACAAACCAAAATGCTCATCATTACAATGGATCATTTCAGTTGTGGACACCACACTGGAACAGTGCTCTCATTAAGGGGAACAGGAGGATGCAAATGTAATAGTGGGACCAAATAAGGGTCATAAAAAACATGGTGGGAATCAGTTGACCTCAGTGACACGCCTCAGAGACCCAATAGTAGGGCTGGTGCTCCCCCACTCACTGTGCCTCCTGTACTCCCCAGGAAGCAAGAAGTACTGGCGTCCCCTGTAATTGGGATGCTCATGCAGCATCCAGTAGCCCTCCATGACATTGACAGAGGAGATGTCGCGTGTGTGGAAACGCTCATGCAGATTAGGGCAGTCTTCCATTAGCTCCAAATTCTGGCCCCCAAAGTCAGAGCGCTCGAAGATCTTCATCCTGTAATTCCCATTGTACTGCGGGAGGAATGCAACAAAGGTCACAGAACTTACCACAGTCACGTCTGGCCTCATCCGATATTTCTAGTCAGCTTTTACTGCCGTCACAGTTCAAGCCAAAAAGATAAAAAGCCACAGGTACTGGCACTGACTGGTGGAAACAGTGGGACCAGAACAAAATGATCCTAGACTGGCAGTTCTACAGAAAGCCTTTAGCAGTAACATATTGCATGAGCAATATGTTACTCATGCAATAGTACAGTAAGTCAGTGGTTAAAACTCACAGGTGGCACCATACGGCAGGAGCGGATGCAGTCATTGAAGCCTGCCCAGCGCTGGTAGTCGGGGTAGTCACCCTTATGCAGCATGTACTGGTAGCCACCGTAATTGGGCTTCTCATAGGCCACCCAGCAACCGCTCTCCACTTTTATTGAGTTGCAGCGGCTGAAGTAGTTTTGCATGTCAGAACAATCATTGCTGCACTCGTAGTGACGGCCCTGGAAGTTCCTGTCTTCGTAGAAGATAATCTGCATGTGATAAATGAGTGGACATGATCACATGTAAACTGAACAAAATACAGTAAGACATGATATAATTTAGGGTCCTCAAGACTTCAAGTCAAGCTGTACCAACACATGCTCAAGCATAAAAGCTATTTATGTTACAGATATTTCATTCATTAATTATTTGCTGCCTTCAAATTAAAATGACGCTACACAGAAAACAGTGGAGTTTCTGAACTTACCTTGCCCATTGTAACTGTGTTAAGTTCAGGCCAGACCAGGCGCTGGGTGGTACCGGGCCTCTTTATAGACCCTGCTGGGATCAGGGCTTTGTAAAAACAAAGCTTTGTCGTGTCAGCACAGTGGGCTTTATAGACTCCAGAAGACTATAGGACTGGTGAACTGCAGCAGCCGCTTTGTCTCTGTCAAAGCTCTGTCCAGCTATAGAAAATACTGTACAACTGCACTTTCTCAGACGACTACAATAAGAGTTGCAACATCTGGCTTTATGGCGTGAATGCCTGACACCTACGTGCAGGACGGGGCAGCAAAAGGTTTGGTTTGTTTCATTATGCGGCTTTCACGGCACAATGAACACTAAACAGGAAGTACGGCTGCAGCCTGGCAGTGCTGTCTGTGATGACAGACTGCGTTCAAATAAGCTCACAGAGGCCGTTGTTATTTTAAAATCAAATGTTTATTTAAGTTGCATTTGGATGGAGCTCAGACCATAGTCCTCATTCTCCTGAATGAGCCCACCATGGGGTTGTGGCAGCCCCAGTCGCCACAGGCCCTGTACTCTCCGGGCCGCAGGAAGTACTGCCGCCCCCTGTAGTTAGGATGCTCGTAGAAGATCCAGTAGCCCTCCATGATGTTGCAGGAGTAAATGTCACGGTAGCGGAAGCGCTCGTACACGTTAGGGCAGTCATCCGAGAACTCCATTGAGTGTCCCAGCATGTCGGGCCTGTTGTACAGCCTCATTCTGTACGATCCTCGATACTGTACGGGGGAGGAACCAGAACACGATCAACATGCAACTTCGGTAGGTGTGAACCCCAGAGAACTCTCTTCCTGCCCTGAGCTGAGCTGAGTGCCTCAACTTGGAATTCAGGTGAGGACGTGTACTACCGATGAGAATGAGCATCAAGTCTTTCACAGCGTGACAGTGTTAGGCACCCACATACACAAACAGCACATGTGACTGGCAGAATTAGAATGAAGACACCAGGTCTTATGGGGGGGGATCATATTCCTTTTAAAGAATGACTGGGTCTCCTTGTGGGCCTTGCAACAGACACTTTTATGCTATGACCTGCCTGAGTAGCTGTAAATGACATCAAAAGGCCAGTGACTGACATCCATTACTAAAGCAGCATTTGATGTACAAGGTGAGCGGCGGGGGGTGGAGGCACGACCAGTCCTATCTGTCTGTTTGATTGACTTACAGGGGGGAACATCTGGCAGGAGCGGATGCAGTTGTTGAAGCCCATCCAGCAGTGATAGTCGGGGTACTCGCCGGGGCCCAGGATGTACTGGTAACCCATGTAGTAAGGCTTCTCATAGGCCACCCAGTGGCCACCGCTGACACGGATGGAGTTACAGCAGTTGAAATGCCTGAAGGTGTCCATGCAGTCGCTGCTGCACTCCCAGTGGCGCCCCTGGAAGTTGCGGCCTTCGTAGAAGATGATCTTGAAGAGGCAATGAGAGGCACGCGAGTTAAAGTTATCTAAGCAGGTTGACTGGCTGCTATGCACACAAACGAACTGTAGAGGACACTGCTCTCCCTTGAACAAACTAAGTTACTTTGTCAGGAGTCCTCTGCGTGTGCAGGCATCTCCAGTCTGCTGTGCGCTCGGGTTGTTTTCCGCGTTTGACAGGTGAAAATCAAAGCATTCAAAGTAATTTACTTTAGAGAGCACATAAGCTGGTCAACGGACCATATGTCAGCTATGTCAGCATCTCACACTTAAGGCTACAGAAAAAAAATGATTCTGTCTAATTTAGATACAGTTGAATTATTTTCCAGAGATGCTTCCCTCTTAAAGACCTTGTGTGCTTCTGAGCTCTCTTTTCTACTTTGACTACTCAAGGATGTACTTTTACTACATGTTGTTCCCTCTGTTACACTATTGTAAAGTCAAATAGCAACAGTTTTCCTCTTTGACCTTGTGAGTTCATACCTTTCCCATGGTTGGAGGGCTGTGGATGTTTGCGCACCGTAGCCCTAGACGCACTAGCAGGTCCTTTTTATACTCTCGCGCGGACCGTGAGGCCTCTGACATGTCCGGGACTACAACTCTTTACCTTTTCAGATGCTAACTACTGTTCTCTTTGTCCGACAGCCCTCGGCTAACTTATCTCCTGTCTGCTAGATTTTACCTATAGAAATGATGCCCCCCCCCCCTCTAAAATGAACAGCCATACAAGTGCTATGCTGTGTTTGTATGACCCTTGTTCCACCATGACCTTGTGATACAGCCTTTTGAAATATCACACAAAGGGCCTATAGGTATGTGGCCCCAAACAACAAAGCCTTTAAAGCGTACAGTTGGTCCGGTCATTTTTGGGGGCGCTTTCAAAACTAGTGCTCCACCAGCTCATGATTTTCATTTCATGCCTTGCTTGTGTGGAAAATGGTAACACAGTACAGACCCAGTTAAGCTCCGTTAGAGCAGTAGTACAGGTCACAACGTAATTGTTGTTCAATTCCTGTTAAAGAAAAGTGGTGCTGATACTGTGGACTGAGTCAAGCTTTTGTGTTGATGTAATCTACAGTGAAATGTTGTTTCTTTTTGCTTCCATAGCCTGAAGTTGTACTGTGATGCCAGACGGGACTGGTCTGTTTGCAGATGTACAGACAGAACTGCTCAGTGTGTGTGTGTGTGTGTGTGATATAAAAGGAGGGGTTTGGGGCATCTGTGTGCTGTTTGGGTCTTTGTATAAAATGATAGATGTTTGGACTTGAGTCTTTGGCTTGTAAGCATAGCCCAGAGCTGAAGGGGAAAAGGCCAGAAAGAGTTGCTGCCATGTATTGTGTTCCCAAAGCCCAGCTGATGCCAGAAAGGTCAGTCTCATCCTTTAGCCTTTCATCAGGATAAAGAGCTTGTGCCCGCTCTCCACTTTGTGTGCTTTTTGCTGTTTCAACTGTGTGAAAAGGCAAATGTTTTCAGAAAGCACAATAGCCATTATGTTCCTGCAAAGCATTGCTACTGTGTCAGTAGATCCTGAGCCATATGACAGTGTTTCCGTGTTAAGGAACAGCATTGATAAGATTTTACTCCTTTGATCATTCATCGGCTCGAAACTCTCGTAGGCTTCAATAGGCTTCATGTTTGAAGCCGAACTCTTTTTCTATGACATAAGTAGATCATTGATATCCTTTCATCACTCCGTGCAGCGTAATTGTGGTAGATTATCAGATGAGATGCTGTTTTGTTTTGGGTTTTTTGAACCAAATATTTACTCCAGGAGGAAAGGCTTTATCAGAACATATAAGAAACAAATGTTTAGATTTCCCTCATATGTTCATTCGTGGATTAATAATTTCTTTCATCATGCCTATTAAATGTAAAATCTTTTTACGCCGTCGTGATGCACGAGGGCAGTTGTGTGAATGTTGCTGGAAAGTACTTGTCCAAACTGGCGAAGTAGCAAACACCTGCTGTGCCCGGGCTTCGTTGCATGGAACTCTACCAGCTCCATTGGCTGGTGCTCAGCCTGACCTCTGTTCTGACCTTAGAATTAAGACCATTGTGACTGAAGTGAAATACTATGTCTGAACTAAGAGGAACTAAAAGATTCGATTGCCACAGCCATCATTACCATTGTTCTTGTTTTCATCACCGGGACAACAGCTAACCCTAACTCATTAATCGAGACCTTGGCTCTCTCCGTGTCTCCTTGTTTCACAGGGTCTCAAATGATCGTCTTTAGCTGTGCTACAAGGCATCTCTTCCCCACCCTGAAGGAAAAGTAACATCACAGAGGCCCTTGTCTGCTTTCTCAGTTCCCCCCGGAGGAGAAGAAAGCTACCCGCTGTGGAGCATTCCACTCTTCATCTCAGAATGATGGAAGAAAAGGAAAGGAGAATGGAACAGAGTGGGGGGCTAGATCCGCAGCTCCATTGTGTCCGAGGATCTCACTGTGCAATCTGTGTAACCGCGTGGGAGATGACGACAGTATTAGCCCGCAGAATGACTGTCAGTTGGGGACCGACGTGATTGATGTGCACCCCACAGAGATCGGAGAAACTCTGACAGATAGCAACCCCAGCACTAGTTAACTCGCAACCTTTTTCATCTATGTGGTTTCCCAAAGAAAAACTCATTCGTGAAGCTGATCCCTAATTAGAATGTGAATGCGCAATTCACTCAGTAAAACTCATTTCAGGTCAGAGGAGACTTCTTTCAATTCAAAACAAATCATATTCCCTTAATCCAAACCACGGTCTCACCGACCTGTCTACATAAAGTGAGTCTCACCCCTAAAATGTTGCAGGGAGAGATAGGAGAGCAGCCGCACTTGCAGTACCTCCAATGCGCGCTTCTACTGAACAATCATTACAAAACCACTGTGGTACTGAGGTGTAAACAAGGGGTCTATGCGAGTTTTGCTCCTGAGAGCTGGCTAATCTGGTGCTGAAAATGTGGTATGATCGGAAAACTCTCGCCAAAAAGCCTCCCACGCTGGGAGTAGAATGAGGACCTCTCTTTTGCTGAGAGATCATCCTCTCCATTCTTTCTGTCAGAAAATCTCCAGGCATCCTCCCTCTCTTGTCCCTGCCAGCGCGCAGGCTCTATCGGGATTGCCAGACGCAGGAGCCACTATGAGCCTGTGCCAGGGCCAGGATTTACCGCGATGCGTCTGATGTGCTCCATCTTTTTGCTGGGGGATAATTAAAAGAGGAAATGGTGTTGGAAGAACAGAGTGGAAAAAGCAGGAGGAGGGGGCTTGGACCGAGCAAATGGATGCAGCTGTCAATTATGTTCAGTTGTTGATATGTTGTTTTTCTTTTCTCTGAGATTTTGTGTTGAACTGTTCCCGTCAGGATTTAGTTTTAAAGTTTGGGGTAAAGCTCCACTTCGAACATGTAATTAAAAAAGCATTTAGCCTAATTAAGAACTACTCTTGGCAATGAAATCACCATAAATATGTATGTACAGCTAAGACTTTACCTGTTCTTACCCTCAGCTGTTTACAGAGAATGTTAAACTACAACAACTGAGTTGCATCAGTTTATTTCTTTAAAATATCCCAACTTTTAGAAACAGTTCCTTTTCGTCTTGTGTTCAAAAATTAGAAGCTTATCTTAGCAACCATCTCATCCTCGTCCTGGTGGATTTACTTCTCTGCACACGCCGCCTCCAACGAAACCTGGACCGTTCGAATCGTTCTGGCGTCTTTCTTCATTTGACTGAATCAATTTGGGATGCTCCTCCATGCAGCATGACCCAAACTGTGCAGAAAGCAGGACAAGAGCTTTGTCTCTGTGCAGACGCACCTCAGGGATTGATGGCTTTTAGCTGCTCTCACTCCTCATCTCCACACTCTGTTTTGACGTGGCATATCTCCCATGCCCCAAAGCTTTAAAGGTTTAAAGAGCAACTTTTCACCCTGTAATCCAGGTGCCTTTCAAACAAGTCGCACTGTTTACTGACACATGACAAAAAAGTTCAGCCTCCTCTCATCTCTGTGCTTACAAGACTGTAACTCACCTCAGAGCCTGGTAGTCAGTCCTCCTGAGCGCCCTGAACAAACAGCGCCTCAGCAAGAAGGGGCCCCTGCCTTTCACCACTCACTAAATTTGTAATCAGATGTGATGCTGTTGTTCACTTCTTTAAATTTGTCATCAAAGCAAATGTGTTCTGACAACAGCTAGTGACAAGTGCACCAGAGGAGAGGCAGCAAATCAGCTTTTTCACACCGCATATCAATTATTGATCGTGTTGCCCCCCCCGCGCCCCCCCTCCTCCCCACCCCCGCTACCCCAGCAAGTAGACACATTGTGATAATGAAATACATCTATTTAAAAAATAAATAATAAAACGGGGTCGGCTCCATTGTTGCAAAGCTTTAGGAGCTTGATTGACTGCCTGCACATTTTCCTCGTTGGCAGTCAGCAGATCAAAGAAGGGTTCCTCTTATTGCCCAAGGCCACTTGCAATTTATTTAGAGGAGCAGTGCTGCCGTCCCAGCAGGTAACATTATTGGGCAGAGACACTCAGGATAATCACAGCTTTGAGGTGCCTCTCAAATCCCACCTCTGCATGATCTATCGCGGTTGGGCAAAAAAATACACGCATATGATTAGCAAAAAACGAAGCTTATTATGCTAAGTGAGGCAGCAGAGAAGGATGCAATCATGTCCTCATGTAGAACGTCCCGTGACTCAAAGGTCAGTGAATATGCTGGGTTTCATGGGCTTGAGACATATATGTCTTCAAATTCATATATTATGTTAACAAAGTAAATGTGCCAGTTAAAGCCTTTTAGCTAACAACCTGCATTACAAGAACCATTTACAGCACGAAAACGTTTGAATGGGTCGATGTTATAAATATATATGAGCGAGGGAATTAGTCATTTAAGTAGATAAACGCTAGGATGAACCGATCCCATTTTATATTCTAGCGTTGGTTATGGTGTGGGCAACATTGAGTTTTTCTTAATATGAAAAATGTTACTGAACATCAGAGAGCAAAAAAACACAAAACAAAACTAAGCAACATATGCTTGTGAGAGTTAAAATAACAAATCTCAGCTCAGGTTTCTTTAAGACCCAAAGTGTGATTAATTAATGTGTCATTTTATTCCAATCTGAAAAAGATTTAGTTTTGGATGATGAGGAGATATGGTATTAGAATAACACATTTGAATGGTATTTAGTGGATGTAAAGTATTTAGGGATAAATAAATGATGCAGTAATATATATTCAGTGCTACAACAGCAGCCCTTTGTGACAGGATGAATGTAAAGGCTGTATAAAAGCCATGCATTTATGTAAATTAGACTGACTGATCTTATTAAAAAGCAATTTGATGGATCTACAGATTAAACAGGCTGGTAATATTATTTGAAATAGGCTTCTTTTTGTAGAGCTTTTTAGTACATGGAGCCGCCTTTAGATTGTTTGAAACATGGAGGATAATTGTTGCTCATGAATACACAGAAGGAAGGACGCATTTAAAAGTTTACATTAATTTGGGCAAATGTGTATTTGTCTTTTCGATGAATCCTCACACATGCATAAGGAAATAACCGACTTCAGAGTTTAGAAATGTGTGGCGCTCCGTGTGCAGTCTCTGTCTGTTCGCGCCGCTGGTACGTTTCAGCAGCAGTTTGTCTTCACAGTTGGCCACTTTCAGCACAATTGGGTTCAATTTGCTGAGCAGTTCCGACACTAGAGGGCAGTAGAAGCCAAAGCACTGTCTCCAGGCCGAGCTGGTACAGTAGGAAGCAGTCGTACTCGTGAGCAGCTCAAATGTATTTGTTTGCTTGCATGTATACATTTGTGAATAAGCCTGGACATGCAACTATATAGACGCGCGTTCGACAATGGCGCAGATTCGTGTGGTGCAGCTTTGTGCCTGTGTCGGTGCCACGGCTCCCGTCTGTAGCGAAGCCTATCAGCAGTCAGACAGTTTTTACCAAGGGAGAAGTTTAAACGACAAAAACATTCACTAACAGGCTGACATGACCCGTGTCCCAGCTCACATGCTGCTTGTCCACTTGTTTGTAGAGGCAACACACACTAAAGATATAGTGGATAATGCACACACACACATCAGCTTTATGGATTTCAGAATCCGAGTTTCAAACAAACTTACAGACACACACACACACACACGCACACAGAGCATGGTCAAACAAAGTCTCAGACAGACAATGAACAGTTAGCTTTGTAGCACATTCAAGCCACTGTGTGTTTTTGAACCGCAGATGTGGATGCTGACTGAAGGATCAGTGCACAAACTGCAGGACTGCAGAGATGGCAGTTCTCCCATAGGGTCTGGCACAGCCTGGACCTTTGTGTTGTCCCCCATTTACGCTGTTCATTTAGCCATGTTGAAGAGATGCTGGTGGTCTGTGCCTGTGTGTTCATTTGAAAGTACATCCTCCAGCTCGTGCGTGCACATTGTGATGCCGTATGCTGTTCGTGCGCTTTTGGATGCCCGTCATTTTAAATTTCATCCTGGCGCATTCAGGACAGCAGAGCAAGAATCGAAATTGAGTTGTCCATTTATTTTTTTTTTGGTACTGGAACCTTCACATCTTAGATTTATGAATTCTGCAGAAAAGGCTTATCTCGGTGGCAAGCACTGGTTTCCATTTCTGCTGGGAGTTAATTGCCCAACTGTGAAGCTAAGGTACGCGAGGCGCAATCAAGTATGTTATTAACATTCGTGCACAGTTGTTTTGTGTTGAAGCAGAGGGTAGTGAGAGGCATGAGAGGCTCGACTTGATCCGAGCGAGGCCTCAGAGGAGCAGGGGAAACGGCACCACCGTCCCTGGACTGCGGCGAGAGCGGGTCGTCAGCTGAGTCCCTCGAAGATACAAAGCTCCACTCTGGAGTTTCAACCAAATTTGAAAACAATGATACACCAAGGGAGAATCTAATGCCAACTCCCATCATCAAGACCCACATTCTTCACTGTTTTGCTTTTAACTTTAGTTTTTTTTCCCTCTGCCTCTGACTCCGTCTCTCTTTTCCCTCCGCACTGTTGTTTTCTAGTTTGTTTTCCACCCGTACTCCTCTGGCTGTCGCCGAGCGCTACAGCCACTTTCAAAGGCTCCACTGTCACGTGCTGCCTTTGAGTCCTGTTTGAAATTTTAACGTACATGTTGTCAGGGTGCCGTCAGGAGTGATTGACAGGTTCGTCCCAGAGCAACACCGGGCTTGGCAGGCTGGCTGTCTTTTGTCAGAGGCAGCCGAGGAGAAGCAACAAAGGAAAGAAGCAGAGGAGGAAAAAACATACATAAATAAAACAAAACTGTTCTTACCCATTTCTCAATAAAGACCAAATTAGATTAATCTTAAGGCAGAGCAAGGCAGGCAGAAAAAGACTTGATATTTCTCCGGCTTTGTTCCTTGTCATTGACGGTGCGCTGCTTAGACACCCTCTCAACAGGACACCAAAGGCAACACAGCCAGAGTTGTATGAAAAGCCAGCTGTACATATTAATGTTCATTATCACCTCTCTTCAGTGGAGACATTCAACCTGCAGTTTTCACCCAGGTCTGTAAATAGAGATGTGAGATTTGTGGCCTTGTCTGTTGTTGGTGGCCACTTTAAAACTGGCTGCACAAATCCACTTGCTTTGCATTGACTTCTTAGCACATATTTAAAGGTGGGTTATCAGCATTTTCAAATTAAAATAATGTACATATGAGAAACGGATGTGTGTTTTTGATCAATACCAAAGACTCAGCAATGCCGAGTTCAGAGATATCTCGCTGTCAGAACTCACTTTTAAGCCCCCCTCGGTGCGATTGAACCGCTCATAGATGGAGGAGAGTGTGACAACACAAACCTCCATCCTCTTCCTCTCTATATCCATCGCCAGCAGCATATTCTGTTCCAAACAGAAGGAAAATACACAACAAAAGGCAACGCCAGCATTATTGTTAAGGGTTTTATATTTTCTATACATTGGATGTCTTCAGTATTAAGCTTACTCTGCTTGTGTAAAAGCTCAATTCGCTGGTATTGTCTCTCTATTCTTATTTGGACACAAAAGTCTATTTTTACTAACTCACTTGTCCAAAAACAAGAATGCAACAAAAAATGATCCTTTGCCTCAAAGACTTTGAGATTCATATCAGTTGTCAGTGTTGAGGTTGCAGGGCATCGCAGCAGGGCTCGGGGCCCACAGCAGCGAGCACCCAGTCTGCTTAAGTGTCTTTGAGCAAGACACTGAATCACTGCCAGCTGCAGTCTGATCTCTGACCTCTCTGCACAACGGGCACGAAGCACAAAGAGACGTTCTCTGTGAATAAAATCAAGAGTAATGAGAATCGAAATGTAGGTTCATGTGAAAGTTATGCCGAAGTTTGTTTGAACAGTGCAATAGAGCCGTAATGATTGATTCAGTGGTGTACATGAAAATGAGGGCATTAACAAGTCTCGCCGCTTTGAAAATCAAGGACACCAACGTCCCATCTCCCTTCTCGTACAAGTGGCGCTCGGTGTGCAGGGAGTTGAACATCAGCCACAGGAAATGGAACGCCAAAATACAACCGCACGCCCGGTGTTGAGCAAGTGTTCCTGTCAGACCGGGCTTGTGATTCCAACATGCAGTCTATGCAGCGAGATGCAAGAACGACGCAGGAGAGCGTGGCAGACGCACCTTGAAGCGATTTCAGATCTGAAAGTGACCGTGAACTGTTTTTCTTGAGGGTTACTTACATTGAAACAGCTTCATTTTGTAGCTTCCTGTTTTCCTGAATGTCAGGCGTCGTCTTCTTGGCTAAATAATTCCCTGTAATTAGATATTTTTACGAGTCTGTCTGCTTCAGCCACAGACAACCTGTGTCAACAACTATAGATTGGAGTAAGTCTTGTAAAGAGCAGCGAGTGCCGCACATGATGGGATGAGTGACTTCCACTCACTCGCTGAAAGGTTAGGCTTTTCCTTCTGCCGGTATCTTCTTAAAAGAAAACATGTCTGCTGTTTGATAAGTGCTTGACATTTGACAGGCTTCTCAGACCAATCAGACGCGTTTTTTATTTTTTATGTTGGCCGTCTGGAGGAGCAGCAACAAGGCAAAAAAAAACCCACAACAACATACAGCATTGTCACTTTCCTCAAGGCTTTCAAAGGCAGGATTTCGCCACAGCTATCAACATCAGATACCGCAGGTTCTGCGCTCGTGTGTTTCTTTCATTTGTGTTTATTTCTTGCTCTCTTTTTTGGGGGTCTTACCTAGTCTGCCGAGACCTTATCGCCACGATCACAGAACTCCAGACTCGGGAAAAATCACTTTCCTGTGTCAACCACCTTAACCAGTGAGCAGAATTACCACGGTGTGAGCGTTCTCTCCATCTCGCTGCAGTTCTCTCAAGCAGCTCAGTTGGCTGCACTGAAGCGCTCTGTTTTGTTCTCTGTGGGACATTGTCGCTATATCTTTATAGCTTCACAATGTGTTCTACTGTAAATTACCAACTGTATGTTATCTTGCTGGAAAAGTGAAGAGCTAGAGGGAGGCAACAAAGCCACCAGTCTCTCTAGTTACATAATTCATGTCAGCCATATTCAAATAAAATTTATCACATTGTCAATCATCGACGAGCGAACGTGTGTGTGTCTGGCTGCGCGTGCACATACGTGTGCGTGCGTCTGCAAGCGCACGGGTAACTGTGAAGTGATAAATTAATAACGTCCTACCATGGGAGCATGTGAATGAGCGTGTTTAGTCATTCTGTTTGACAACTGAAGGAAACGGCCTATTCCACGGGGTAGAAATCAAATTTCACACTTTTTATAGATATTGTTCCGTCCTCCAGATGTTTAAAATATGGAGTCTTGCTCTGGCAGGGAAGTGGCTCACACAGTACTTCCCACTGAAGTTACTTTTGTTTGGCCACAAACCAGGAGAACATTCTCTCAAGGAGAAAAACAGTACGTGGTGTGAACGTCCGTGGTTCGAGATGAAATTGAACAACATCGGTTCATGAGTGATATAAACTGGTGGACCTTGAAAACAAACTCTGCTCCGTAGTTTTTGTTTTGTTTTGTTTTGTTTTGTTTTGTTTTGTTTTGTTTTGTTTTGTTTTGTTTTGTTTTGTTTTGTTTTGTTTTGTTTTGTTTTGTTTTGTTTTGTTTTGTTTTGTTTTGTTAATTTCAGGATACAGTACACATTTAATTAATTTTTAAATCATTTTCATTGACAGACTCTTTAAATATCAAAATTATTTATATGGCAAATAAAAACATTATCCTTTTAATTAGAAAAAAAACCCACAACTCACTGTACCAGCCTTCCCACACCTGCTCTCTGCTTCCTCATGATCTGTCTATGGAGGCAGATCTCCCCAAATGCATAGGCCTGAACATGTGAGGAGTGACTGAATGGATGATTAAAAACGACTGAGAGACGCACAGACTCCTCCACTGATTTCAGCTCTGAAGTCAGCCAGCCAGGTGTCGAGTGTTTGGGAAACAGCGTTTGAAAAAAACTTGTGAAAGACAAAGAGAGGGAGTGACTGATTGAGACTCTTGAGCGATTATGAGCAAGAACAATGTGCCACAGATAAACAAGCTCTCACATCTGAAAACTGGAAGTCTAAAATGTTTGAAACGTTTGAAACTGTTTTTATTAAAAAAAAAAAAAAAGAAAGAGAGCGAGAGCGGGAGACGAGATGAGCATCCTCTCATCGGCATCGAGAGCATGTGTTTTCAGCATGCGTATCGGCACAGGCAGCCTACCACCATATGCACCTTCTACCTACTCTGTTGTGTCCTGCTCTTCACCGGCGCTGCTGTTGCCTAAACGGAGGGATGCCAAACAACTCATTCTCCTTTTCCCTCTCGTTTCCTTTTGTGTAGGGCCAATCTGACCCCTGTCTTGCACCAGGTGTGCATTTCCTTGATCCCGCTCTGCTTCAACCCTCCCCTTCATATTTACACCCCTGCCGCCTGCAATGAATGATTCACTTGGAGAGACTCCCTTCCACCATCAGAAAGCTTTGCAACTATACACTACAGCCCAGCCTCCATTCCTCTGATCTCACTGTGTTGTGTAACGCTTGAAAAACCCTTGCGTTCTTGTACTTGTGTCTTTTTTTCCACGCTCCCTCTCTTGCTCTTTTTCTGAGTTACATTCAGTATTGACTGTTTATGCTTTTTAATGTTGTGGAGAGGGCCCGGGGCTTGTGGATGGGGGAAAAGCGCTCTTCTTGACACACTTACGCCCCCGTAGTGAACTCTAGCTCCCAGCACTCTAGCAAGTACACAGACCTTCTTCTTTTTCCTCTCCCTCCCTTCTCTGTCTATTTCGCTCCCTCTTTCTTTCTACAACTGGGAGCTCCTCTGAACATCAGCACCCCGTGTAGCTCCACTCCAAAGATCACCTTATGGAAGATTAAGACGCTCAAATGCTCAAGCAAAATATTTACACAATAAGCCCCCTCCTTGTGCATCAAAGCACAGGCAGTAGCGTTGAGCGGAGGGACCTCAGGGGGGAGTTAGAGGGCGCCAGAGAGTGCAACAGTCACCTCTGAGCAGAGAAGGCCTGGGTCAACCCTGACAGGGAACAAAAGCGATCTCTCCATCTTCAGGTCCGCCATTTGTCTCCCATCTGTCGGCCCACCTTCAGATCCCCTCTTGACTCATACTCTCTCTCGCACACTTACGTTACAGATCGATTGGCTGAAATCTTTCCAGCCCAGCAGTGATGAGGAACGACTGCCTCTGATGCTTAATGTGAACACGCAGGCTTTAACAGTTATTTGTCTGCCGGTATATTTAACTTGCTTTTCCTCTCATCCTGCTGCCAGACGATATTTCTTACTTAGACAAAGAGGCTTCATTTTGTGTGGGTATCCTCAGTAGATCGGCGCAGAGATAAATTGCAGCGTTAGTGTACGATAACGCCAGACCACAGAGCCACATGCCGACCGCTGCAGGCAGGACGGGTCAGTACGTCTCTGAACCGGTTTTGCACAGCTACACAGCAAATGAGATCTTAATTCCACACAAACTGTCCTCATGCGCCTGCAGCTGACGCCAAGCGACAGCTAGTGGCTCGGCGCTGGTCCTTGCGATGGCCATCTTAACAGTCTTCAGGAAACGTGGGCAGCCTGTGTTTTATCACTGGATGTTCCTGCGTGTCCCCGCTGCTTTGATATCCCATGATTGACTCACTCACTGGCATTTTCAAGAAAGGAGGGGAAAAAAAAGCTTCAAGTCTCGTGCGTCTTTTCAAGTCTTAGTCATCTGCTTAAAGAGCATTTCATGGTCAAAAATTGCATTGAGGCGCGTCTTGTTCTGGAGGCAGACGCTAATGGAGTCGGTTTGAAGGCTGTTTGGAGTGTGTTTAATGAACACTAGTACGCAGTCAGATCCATCAGCACCGGCTCTTCAGCGGTGACAACCAGATCCTGTAATGTCGATGTTTGGAGATAGTATTACAAATTAAACAAGCACATCTGTCCCCGTTGTGCCCACGAGGGAATATGCATTACAGTCCAGGAAACAGTGAAATACAACTCTATCCCAACATGGGAGCAGATAGATGGCTACGATAACCACCAAATGGGATTCTAATGTGAAAAAAGCCCTGGTTCTGCTCCTTAATCACAGGCCCGGTGACAGACCAAAGAGGATGCTTTCACCGTCAGACAAAGGAAGAGATGGGCTGAATTTGCGATGTCTGGTCTGGCAGACCCCCCCTCATCCACGTCCACTGCACCCCTCCCATTTCAACTAAAGGAAGACATCATTATGAGTAAATGACATGAGGCGGCTGGTTCTGTTCCACTCCTGGCTCCCCAAAGGACTCTTTTGCCCCACAGTGTAGCCTGTTCCCATCCTGCTTTGCTGCTTGCCACAGGCTTTCAGAAGCCCAGGCTCCGGCTGCAACTCAAAGAGATGGACGCTCGCACATTATTGATTGGACACTCGATAAAAGGTCATGGGGGCCCTCCTCTGCTGTGGGGTCCAGCTCTTTGTGAGTAAGCCCCTCTCCATCTAGCCACACACACACACACACACACAGACACACACACAGCACTACTGTCCCCTGCATCAGCCACCTGGGGGATAAGCAGAGCTTGCAAACAAGCTAATCATTCCCTCCCTTCTTCTCACCCCCCAACACACACACACCACACACACACACACACACACACACACACACACACACAAACGCAGCAGCTCCTGAGTGGCTGACAAATGTCAGAATGGCTTGTATGGGATTTTTAAGAAAATTATTTATTAATTGAACTGGTTAATTAGGTCCCTGAGGCTTGCACGCTAATTGAGAGCCACAGAGCTGGCGAGGCAAGAAAGCCAAAACAAAAGCGAAGGCTCAAACAAATAGACAAGCGCTTGAGGACCGCTAACTCGCACAGTCAACACACACGCACAAAAAACACACACGCGTTACACACAGTCACTCATAAATTAACGAAAAAATAAACAAACAACTGTTTACATTTTTTTTTCTTCTCGGGCTTCCCCTTTTCCTCGCATAATTTTGTGACCTGCCAAATGTTCTCCTCTTCTTGATGTTCCAGCGATGGAGAGAGACGCGCAGCCACAGAAATCTGCCACATTGCACAAAGCATCTGTCTCCACACGGCACCCTGCATTCATTAAGTTTGTACCAATTAGCAGCCATAGCTTATAGCACAAACATCCATTTGTGCCTCCCACTTTGAAAAATCTTCCTAAAGTGAGCGTGTCCCTCAATATGCCCTTGTGTCACCCAACTTTATCTTCACAAAGTGTCTTTTCCTTGCATAATTAGAGAAGAAATCCATTTCTTCTCCTATCTTCTCTCAGGCTCTGTCTTTGTCCCTTTTTGCGACGCACTCGAGTGCACCTTGAGAGCGAGTGTGCTTTTGTCAAAAAATCACACCAAGGTTGTCTGAAAGACTTATGAGATGGAGTCATAGGCGGAGGTTGGTTTGGGGACCAGAACACAGAGGGAGGCATGCTGACATTTCGACAGTTACACCTGTTTCAACAATTATCCTGCTCTCTGATAAGAGCTGAACTCCTTTGGATGTGTGCTTCGCAGACTTAACTGAAAGTTTCCACTGGTGACAAAGTCTTGTGTATTCTTCTAAGTTCCAAGCCCCGGTTTCATAGCATTTGAAGGCTGGGTTATTGTGAAAAGAAAAAAGGAAGCTAGCTGATGCTGAACATTATAAATAGAACTTCTCTTTTGTATTTTAATTTAAAGTGCAACATAGGAACATAGGAGCTTGATCTGTGGAGCAGACTTGAAAGACTCTGGAGCCTAATTGGTGAGCTCACTACAGTATTGAATCTCCTTGTCAAATAATGGATGATTTAGTGACTTTTGGTAAACACCTGTGTTGACAGTGAATATGCAGGATTAATGGCGTGTTATACAGTATATTTCTAATTCCTACCACAAATTGTAAAATGTACGTCTTTCTTTTTGTTTCAAATCACACAGCACATACATTCAGGCTATATTATGATATTTTTTTTATACATTTCTTTAATTGGACCATGTGTAAAAGGACAGTTTCAGGGGCTGAACTTGTTCCTCTGGTGAAATCTGACAAAAGCTCCACGCATTGTAATTCTAATCATCGTAGCATGTTGCAGCCTCCACTAAAGGTCAGTGTTTGATATCAGGGGTAATTCTGAAGGCCTTTTAAACAGCCCTCCTTAACATTCATAAGCACACATGACCCCAGCAGCTGGAGCACTATTACATTATGATTACCTGCTTAACGCTATGGTGTTGTGAAAACTTGCCCCCCGCCCCCTCCCCAAGTAAACTCTGCCTCTGACCCACATTCCCTCGGTCTTGAGGGAGCGTTTGCGCTCTGTCTCGGAAGGGAGAGTCGGATGATGGGGCACTGGGGTCAGATACTATTGAGCGATGCTTCAAATAAATGTATGAATAAATTACTTGATAAATGAACGGCTGGACTGAAATCACTGGAGAACTGAACTTGACCGAGTAGTTGCAGAGTGAAACTCAGCTCTTGTCTCAGTTTGAGAGCTTACAATTTAAATTTCTGAACGGAAAAGCACAGTTGTGATCGATTAACGCTCAGCAAAGCTCAACTGAAGTCATTTACTATCAATCTGAGACTGGAAGTGCATGTGCGGTGGTACAGGAATCGTTCTGTAGCTTTAGTTTGATCAGCTGAAAATCTAATTTCACACTTCTCGCGTAATGAAGCAACACTGTTTGTCCTGTTCATCATAAAACACATCAGGGTCCAAACATCTTGAACGTATAGACTCTCGGAACAAGCCAGACCAGCTGCTTGACAACTAGTTTCATAAAGATCCTGTGGCCTATATATTAAACTCAACTGCGGACTAGAAGCATGAACAAGCGTCGGTTTTGGCTTTTCCTTTGCAATTTGAATTTTATGAACCTGCCGACAGAGCGACGCAGTGACTGTGTTCAGTAACTCGAGGCCAACCGAGAGCCAGGAACTACAGCAAGCACAGCGCTGTTCTACTCGCGTGACTTTGAAGTTCCTGAATCCAAAGGCTGCTGCGTATGAGACAGATCCAGTGCTGCAGCCAACACAGCTTTGCTGTTTGTGTTGATCACGGATGTATGTTGTTGATCCATCCATGTGACTGCATCGAAAATCAAAAGAGCATCACTTGTGGAAAATTTCACAACAGCCTGAACAGCCTTGAAAGGAGATTATTGTTCACATGTGACAACTGACAGCAGCAAGTCTCAATTCAAAGTTGTGAACATAGTTCGTGTTGCTCTAAAACGCGCACTTGTAAATTCAGGGCAAGTTACCGACACAAGTCTTAACCTTTAGTATTTTATGGAATCCGGCTAATGAAGCATTTGAAAGACGCAAACAATTTTGCCAGAGGCAGCAAAGTCACTCCCGTCGTCCCAGCAGTTATCACAAATCAAATTTCAGTTTTACTGTATTTAACAGCTGTAGATTTGTTAATGCACCTAAAGGTCGTCACAGAAGACATTACACACCACAACCCTCCTGGTTCTCTGTGCTAAACCCAGAGTCTTATGTCCAAAATAGCACATGTATGCTGCTCTGTTCTGTACACGTCTGTGTGTCCTGGGATCCCTTTTCTTTTGTTTTCCCCTTAAAGGGATTTTTATCCATTCTAAATTGTAAGGACAGATGTTGTTGCAGATTAGGATTTGTTATTAGTCATAAAACAGCATAAATCACAGCCATGCTATAGTGCATCCTTCTGCTCTTAAGGATTTTTTGTAGATGCTCAGGCCAAGTGACTTGTTTTGACACTGGCCACATGCATAATAAAATGTTTGCTGGCAATTTTTTTAAAGGCCCATTTAAAAGAATTCATGTCAACAGTACAGCTTTTTCCCAGCACGCAAACGCATCACATGCATGTAGAGGTTTACATTTATTTTATTCTTCATGTTAAAATAAGTTTAAAACACTATTATACAATAACAACAATGCCACACAACAGCTCCAGTCCCATGAGGCTGTGCGAATGTAAAGCAGCTGTGGCTCAGTCCTTAGCTGATGAACATCACAGCGAGGCCCCGCCGTCCCAGTCCCCCTCAGACTGGCACCGATCGATCGCTGCTTGTTATTGACATGACACCTGCCGAGCTGGGCTTTAAGCTATCGAAAACCGATGCGACAGATCAAAAATAGGACGCCAGCTTTCATGTTTGTAAACAGTATCGATTTGCATAATAACCTTTAAAAATGAGTTCCCCGGATTAGGCAAGGACAAACCTGTTTCAGCGTTTGTTATGATGCTCGCAGCATATGCCTAATTAGAGAAAAAAAGGCCGAGGCTGTGATCGGCCTGAAAAGCAGGCTGTGATCGGCTTGACAAGTAGGTGCATCGCTGTCAACACCTTTTGGTTTGCCACCGCTAATGAAAGGCTTTTTCCATTAAATAATAAAATAAAACACACCTCTCGACTTCTCGGCAGACAAAAGCGCTGATGCGTCACTTTTACACGGATGCAAATTACTGCTGCGTGTCACAATCATTAATTCATGAGGGGCCTTCTTCCTGTCGGTGGCTGTACCTGCGCCGTGCGTGGAGGTGCTCTTCTCCTGCGACGTGAGAGAGACGTCAACCTCCAGGAGTGATGAAGAGACGAATGTGGCGAAGAAACACAAGGACGTGAAGAGGCCAGTTTAAAAGCACTGAATAATGGATCCCAGCTGCTCACAAAACCACGGAATGACATCAATATCTCTATTTCCTGTCTCCGACCAACTGTGACCTTGTTGGCAAGAACAGAGCTCTGATAAGATGCAGATACTGAAATCAAGCCAATTATAATAGCACTTACCCAGAGACGTTATTACCATCAAATACATGCTCATAGGTTTAATGATAGTGTCTGCAATGCAATTCTGCATTTTAATACTTTGGCTCTGCTGCGACACACAAGCACGATGACAAAAGATGCTGCGAGGCAAAGATGAACGAGCCTTCCATGTCTGCTCCCAGTTGTGGACATTTTCCGTATAATCCGCTGCAACGCCAATCCTGCAGCGAGAATTCCCCAGTGAGAAAAAACAAAAACACTAGTTTATAGGAAAATAAAGGGCCAGTAGTGTCTGACAAGCCTTTAAATCTAGGACAGTCATCCCAAAGAGGAATGCACGCCATCATCGCAGGGACATGAAAGGCGTTGCGAGAGAGATGGAGATGGTGGGCCATTAGCCGGATGGTGCTCTTCTACGGCGCCATGTGTTTGAAAACTGTGTAGGAGCCAAACATTTTTATTCTAGACGTGCACTTTCACTGTGTCAGACATGTTGGCTCAGATCAGGGCAGCTGCATTTCATGGATTCATACAGGCGTGTTTTAAATTTGTTTCAGTAGTTTAGTTACTATTTTAATATTCACTTTAAATCAACCCTAGATGTGCCGTAACTGTATAGATGGATAAGAAGAAATGCAAAAGCAGGCGGAGTGGGAGCCTCATGGGTGGATGTGGCAGATTACCACGGCCAGAATGGTTTTCCCAGACCCACCTTAATAAAAAACAACAAAACATATGTGGAAGCCTATTTACGAAGTGCTGACACCAGGGCCTGAAAGAATTAGTATTCTGTTAGGTAAATGTTTTCCTCTGGGCTCCGTCGCTGCAACAGCTTGCAGATGTTCCGGCCATGCCGAGAACGCACGGCTTTTCCCACCACGGCATGAATGAAAAAGCACGAGGAAGGTTGGCCCCAGCCAAACTCGGAAAGTGATCTACAACTTCTTCTTGGGTGCACTCTGCTAAGCGCTGCCTCCCTGCGCCGGCCAAGGTTTCATCTGACACAGATGCTGTTTAGTGCTGCTTGCACGGACTCCAGCGCATATTGCTCGGCGTCTCTCCAGCAACAGATGTACTGGCAGCCGTGCAGAAAAAGCAGGACTTAAAGTGCACTTCATAGGAGAGTTGAAAAATATTGTTAAATGTATTTTAACGTGTTCGCTCTGTATACCCTGACAAATTTGCTTGGTGATAGAAGAAGTTTTGATTTTGAAAAGGCCACATTTGTAGCTCTTTTTGCACTTTCTCCTCTTTTGTTCCGTCTCTCTCTCTCTCTCTCTCTCTCTTGCACACATCACTGAGGAGTCATAAAAGCAAACCGAGCCAATCTTGTTTACAAGGAGTAGCGTAGAGCCAGCTGACTGCAGCGGCTGCTCAGCCTCAGCCTTGACTCCTATTTACTAGTGTAACAAACCATCAGGGAGGGGAGTGAGGCAGGGGAAAACATTGTTATCAGCAGGCCAGATAAACCTCCTCCAGAGGTAGCGCCGATAGAGAGGCAGCTCCGCCACTGGGCAAATAGAAAGATCCTATCTGGTCCTTGCACTGAGACGGCCAATCAGCCCGGCAGAAGCAGAGGCTTCCTCCAACAAGGGAGATGTGTGGAGAGAGGGGACCAGCGCGTCGTCAGGTCTGCTGCTCGTTTTAGATGGACTTTTAGGGCAGGATCTCAACAGTCAACAGCAACGACTGAGAGGAGAGATGCCTTTGCTGCAGCTGTCGAGCTCTGGGTTAGGTGGTGTTGGTGGAGGTCAGGTTGGAAAAGAGTGCCTTTACAAAATAAAACCAGCTTTGCCATCTCCTGCTCCAGGGACGTAGCAGAGCCACGGTGGTCAGCTGACCGTCAGCATCAACTCACCTACGTAACTACAGATCGAACGCCTATCACACTGAAATAAAGCATTTCGCCAGCTTTCGCGTGGGCCCTGCAGTTGACTGCAGCATCATTTCCTAATAGAATATGGAAAACACACTTTCGGAGGCTTGAAATTTATTGCTTTTCGATTTACGATGTTATTCCATCATCCTCTCTGCAGTTGTCTTTTTCCACGTTCTCACTCCTCAGTGGATTGGCCTTTGTATTTATTTCTCATTTCTGGTGAGTAATGGCTTTTGCGGCTGGCCTGGCGTCTCTTAATTGACCCCTTCCTTGAGGGCTGCTGCAGTAGAGCCTTGCAGGGTCCCGCAGTTTTCTATCTTTTAAATGTTTGTTTGTGTATTATCCTCCCTGAATGAACACATTTTCTCTCTTCTTCCACTAGTGGCTCCAGCTTCGCTCTGGGTTACACACTGCACCTTAGGCGGAGCATCAACACACCCCTTTCTATCCAGTCACCCTCAAAGCCAGAGCTACAAATTATCCGGCTATTGCATCTCTTGTTATTGCACTCGAGTCTAGATTTCAAGAGTAGAGCCACCTCTTTCTGGAGGCCTTCAGCTCCCTGTGATTCAGTTCATTCAGCTTTGCAACACCATTAGTAGGGGGCACTTACTGAAGTTGCAGTGATTGTACTCGTGTAAAATATTTCTGCACTCTACCCACCTCTATTCAGCAGTTTGATGTGGGCTTGTGCTGATAGGCCGAGCTCTCTTGTCGCTGTGACAAGTGTGAGGTGCATTTTTAGAGGCAGGAATGAAGGGCCACAGGGTGAAGAGGCTACAGCTGTCATTGCTCATCTTAATGGAGCACAAAACACACACACACATACCTACGAATATGGGTTAATTGAGGAAGCTTTAGATGTACCCGTAAAAACACTTATACACATGCAGTGCAGGAAATGAGAAGATGAGGCTTCAGATGTACATAGAAATACGTGAGCACTTCAGCCGACAAGTGGAGCCACATAAACACACACATTGGCTGCATTTGTACACAGACGTACGAGCTCTACAGCACCATGAATATGTATCCCTTCACATCCAGAAGTGAGCACACAGGTACACACACCGGTGGCACCTACTGTACAGCACCCAGACACACCTTCACACACCGAGCATTGCCTGTGACAGATGTTGGCAGCAATACTGCCAGGAAGAAAGCCGCTCCGTTGCTTTTCATTCCCGGTGTTTTGGCATGCCTATCTCTGTACACAGTGTGGCCATGTCACCGAAGCTGTTCCTTTTTTCTTGCAGTTCCTCTTCGCCCCCCCCCTTCCCTCTGTTATCATCATGAAATTGAAGTCACTTGTGCCATTTGTGATTAGAAGAAAATCGTGAGAAAGCGAAGGGGACATTAGCAGATATTTTTGTCAGTAATGAGCTAAGTCTTTGTTATGCGCTGGGCTAAGGAGGTCTAATGATGACGTTTGTACCAGAGTCCACATGCACAGCCAGAAAGCGCAAGCTTTGGTGCAACTCTTAACTCTATTCAATTATGCAGATGAGCCCGTTGGACTCGTGCTGGCCGTCACTTTAATGATGACGTGGATAAACACACATAGCTCCATTTTCTCTTTAAGTCCTAGCCCACCCCCGCTGCAAACCCCCTTATTTCTTATTTTGCACCCACAAGAAAGTTAATTGTCTTAGTCATTAAAGAGGTATCAGCTGTCAGGCCTCTGACAAAGACGTAAAAAGAAACGGAAGGCAGAGGGATGTGAAGAAGAAAGAGTCGGGAGAGGTTTATTTTCTGCCTTCCAGGCTGATGGCAACGAATCTACTAAGATGCAATCACGATATTTTGATGAAGGATGAAGACTGATCAACCTCTCCGGGCTAAAGCTCTTTGGAGATTTGTTATCCCCAGTGGCCACCGGGTGGCAGAAGAGCACAAGGAACACGCAAGTGTTTGAAGCAGCTCGGGTTCATTCAC
Source organism: Macropodus opercularis (assembly GCA_030770545.1). Classification (NCBI taxonomy): domain Eukaryota; kingdom Metazoa; phylum Chordata; class Actinopteri; order Anabantiformes; family Osphronemidae; genus Macropodus; species Macropodus opercularis. The sequence continues at coordinate 5,441,503 of CM061107.1, read as the reverse complement.
CAGAGACAGCGTCAGGCTTTTTCGCCCGCGTACAAACCAACTACAAAAAACTTCAACGGCCCTGGAAATTATTGTTAAACTTACAGTCAGATATACGGCTTCAAGATAACATGGCTGCAATTTTACATTAATACCACAACCCTTTTATTTATCTTAAAAGAACTTCACTGCAGAGCAACGTCTAAAATGGGCACAGAGTCAAGTCGGACTGCTGTGGACTCAGATAATGAGTCCAGTGAAAGCATTTATAACATCAGTCACATTAAGGAATTTAGTATAATTATGAGATTCAGTGCATTAAGGTGAGAAGCAAAACACGCAAACAGAGGCACAAATTCGTGCGAAAACGTGTGAAACATTCTGAACCCGTGTGACGTGGGATTCAGGAGAACAAACTGATGCCACCTGACACGACCGAAATACCGTAGATCAGTGGTAAACAAAACATCAGACAATGTGACTTATTTGTATTGTATATTCATCTGATTTTAAATGTAGCAGAAGTTTAGCCTAAATGATGGGACAGTGTTTTACGTTAAAAGCAAAAGGAGTCCGCTGTGACCTAATGACCCCTCAAATATGACTTTTATTGCTTTTATTGATCTTTGTAATGTGGACTTATTCAGCGATATCCGTGGACACAAATTCATTTTTAAATGATTGTCACATCATGTCAAGTCTTTCTCTCCATGCTCTTCATGTAAGAACCTACTAAAACCAGTTGTCTCCTCGCTTGTACTTTTTCTGCCCGGAGGAACGTGGGCGACCCCACAACGATGGTCACCACAGTTCAGACACAAGATGAAACTTCTGTCACTCAGATCTTAAAGGTTGATCAGCTCCTTCTCATCTCAACGCAATAGCTGCATCTCTTTTGCTCTCTTATGGACAAGCGTTACATCCTCTACTATTATTAGTTTGGGGATGTAACACTACCTGCACCCGGATTTGCATAACGCAGCTGGCCGCACAACAAAACAAAACCGCATTTAGGTGACATCTTCCAAATCAGAACAACCCCTCCTTCATGAAAGAATCCTCCTGGGAGCAAATACTACGAACGCGTGTAGGTAAGCGGGACAAACTGTGCGGGAGGGATGTGGCTAGCGTCAGTGTTTATTGGACGCCATCTTCTTCTGATGTGACAGGGGGTCCGAGCCTCGTCTCCACAGAGTGCATCTCGGCTCACGCAGCGGGAGGCTCGCGCTCCCCTTCTCCCTGGCGCCACTGCCAGCCGTCTCCGCCGAGGTGGCGTGCTAATCATTTAAACAGCCCAATCAAAGGCGATGTGATGTTTCACACAAGGGAGAAAAAAGGAAGGGAGGAAAGTGATTATTAGTGTTTGGGAGAGGCAGCCAGAGTGATTGAGCTGAAGGGGGACTTTGATTTTTAGGGCCTCTCGTTGTTTTTCACAATGGCGTTGGGTTTAGCCGGCAGGCTTCAGGAAGCTGGTGAGCTGTCAGCGTACGACGGTTAAATTCTCCTTTTTTTTTTTGTTACTCACTCAAAGCCACACACAAAGATTCGATCTCACCAGCGTATTGTAAAAATTCAGCCCTCGTGAAGCGAAGAAATCAGCTTTTGTGTTTTCGGATTTTGTGTCCAAATTCTTTTGTTTTTTATCGTCGTTATTGTTTTCATCCCGCGCTGCTCGAGAGGAAGAGTGAATTTTGGGAGCAGCTTGAAAGAAAACGTCGCTTTGAAAAGCGCTTCTGAGATGTGGTTAAAATAGTTAATGTTGGGTTTGGTTTGTTGTTAGGTGCTGTTTAAATCACTATCTGGAATGAAAACATTCCCGCACGAACACACGAGAGCGTGCACACGGCGCAGTGGAGATGAATCACCTTGGCTTGTCAAGAGGTTGGTAATAGACACATTTGATGTCACACACAGCCCAGTGGTGTTGAAAGGGTTTTGTTAGTGTGTTGATATCACCTCCTGTGCATAAAGCTCCACTTAAAACAATAAATAGCAACGAGCGCATCCAAAGCCCCTGCAGTTTAAACTATATCCCTTTGATATGGGATACCTATTACTGCTGGCTTTATCTAATGGATTGGATTACCACACCTCATCCCTGTGGTATTTCAAAGTAATGAAACCGTCAGATGTGCTATGTTATCAGTACATTAGTTTCTCTAGAGTTGCTGTCGTGGGTTGATATTTCTGTGGGACCCTGCACCTGGTGCTCGCTGATCCACGTCCGCTTTGCTATTTGTCCGATTGGTTTGTGACTCGATGTCAGGAGGAAACTTGTTTCTCTGCTGCTGGATCGATCACGGTCGCAACCATAAAGTTTCCACTTTCCACGCGCATCGGCTTCGTTCATATTATCATATCAACAACCTACTTTTCCGCTTCCTGAATAACAGCCAGTTGGCCTGAAACCGATCATGTGTCACAAAAGCCTTTTTTAACAGCCCTGGATGACAACAGTGTTAAGAATTCACATCTGCACTGTCCATTTCCCCAGCGATGGTTTCCAGTGGCTTTTACCATCTGGATGAACTGAGCAGTAGCAACTTTCTTTACAGCCTGTGGCAGCTTCGATTTGTGAGGTGGTCACATGTTTGCCAAGGTGCTGGTTTAGTCTGAAAACCACATAAAGAACTACATTATTTCCTTCACTTCTCTTTAAAGGCGGTTCACCCTAATCAAACTTACTTAACATTAGCCTAACGCTACACACACTATACGTATTATACCTGGACGTGACGTACGGGAGCATGACTTACTTTATGAGCCCAGATTCTGGCTGTGTTCGCTTTGGAACGACAGAGATCTTCTGGCCACAGACGTGTTTGAAGAATAAAATTGTCCACCACCTGTAATTTTCCCTGGAGGAGGAAGGAGCATCTTGTCTGGTTTTGTAGTGAGTGCTGCTCAGTTGGATTCTACATGTATGAGCACAGTTTGTTTTGTTTTTTTATTTCTCCACGTCCTTCTTTCTCTTTCGTTTAAAAAGGCCCAACGTTGTACGAGTTTAGCACCACTCAGTACTTTGGGTTGGCCTCAGTCAACCAGTGCTTCACTGTGCAATGCTTCAAAATAACATAAAGGCTAAATGTTAGTTTGCTTTTGTGCCTTCTTATTTTTCCTCATTCTTCTTTTACGTGTCGGCCTATAGGCTGGCCCTGCTAAAATTATACTGCCCGTCTAAATGTATGTCTCATGTATGTTTATCCTCTTACTAGAGTTGTCATTTGGAAGTATGCAGCACATGTGAGGTCTTGTGTGATAACAGGGTTAGTTGTGCGCCGTGCGCTCTATATAGAACACGTCTGTGTGCACTGTGATTGTGCTGGAACGCTGGAGCAAAACAAGCACACATCTCCAAAAGCAGCCACCAAACAGCTCCTGAAGGGGCGGTCAGGCAGCAGCTGTTTGTTTATTTAGATCTAACTTGTAATTATGTCTGCGACAGACTGCACCGCGTACAGTAGGAAAGACGCGTTTGGCTCCACTCGGCAGCCCGTCGTCGAAAGGGTGCCCGCTGTTCCTCCTGATTACAGCCGTGCCGTCCCAGCGAGCCACCGGGATCCTATTCAAGAGGCAACTGCAAGTGACTGGACTGTTCTGAACGCGTTGGTATGAGAACGTATTCTGCTAAGTTTGCACCTCTGAGGGTGGAAACTGCTGCAAGTGTCATTGCGCGACGTCGCAGATTTGGCAAAAGGGTCACGTCACAATACTTTGTCCAGGTCGAGGAGTTTTGCTTATGATACAAACTGTATGTAAATGTGTCTTTGCCAGCACTCGCTGTGTTCCCTCGTTTGGCATTTAGAAGCAGTTGTGACGACCTCATCAGTTAGACGGAGCTGACTCCAAGACAGCGACGACAAAACCACAGACCTCAAAATGAGAGGTGCAGGAAGACGGAGGCTCCACTTCACAGGAAGCGTGGAAACTGAACCAAATTCTCCCTCTCTCCCTCACTTCCCCGTCTCTTTTCTTCCTTCCCCTTTCTTCACTCGCTAGTTTAAAGTTGTCCTGGCTTTTATTTTGAGAAATATTAATTTGGTAGAAGAGTGGCGTCGTATCTGAAACACAACACAAAGCGAGAAAGAAGAGAGAGGGAGAGTGAGGAAAAAGGGGGGGAAAGAAGGGAGGAAGAACGAGGCGCAGCGCATGCACATTTCTCTCGCTTGACGTTTTGCTGAAGTTTGTACGCCACTTGAGCCCGCCGTTGCCATCGCTAATGATACCAGCGGAGCCTCTCTGGGGAATGGCGTCCGTTGTGCGCCTGGCTTTCACATTTCCAGCACCAGGTATTTTGGGATACGTAAGCGGGGACTATGAGGCGCATCATTCCAAGAGCTCATCTGACTCGGTCTCTCTCTCTCTCTTGCCTCCTCGCCTCTCCAATCGGTTTCACTCCTCTCTTCTTTCTTGTTGTTGTTGTACTTTTGCATACGCAGACATTCTCTGTCTCTCTCTCTCTTTATTTCTTCCTCACTCCCTCCCTTCCTCTGTCTCTTTTACTTTTTGATTTGCTAAGGATGATTTCAAGTATGGAGGGGGAAAAAAGCATGCACAGGAGATGGAAAAATCTTTTTATTAACTTATTCATTGTATGTGAAATCAAGAGGCTTTTTCCTTTCTCCCCTCTGCTGTGTCTCCCCCTTCCTCTTGGTTAAGGCAAATGAATGTTTAAAGAGGTAATTTACTGGGCCTTGGCAGGATCCACATTTTGTATAACACAAACAGGCGGCAACAAAAGAAAATTCTAATCTAGACAGTAACACGACTGCACAGAGGCTCCTCAGCAGGGGGTCCAGATGAATTATACAACAATCTGTGTTCTCCCTCGTTTAATTTAAAGGTCTGTTTTCAAGGCTATCGCCAGCTCCTACTTCACAGGAGAGACTTGGCTCACTGAGGTCAAGCCCATATTGACAAATATCAAGAGGCAAGAAAGGAGAGTCTAAAACGCAGATATGAATAAGTAAAAGCAAAACAGATAAGCAAACATAAAGCAATGAGGAAGAGAGGAGGCAGACTGACAGGAATACACACGGCATCGCGTCGACCATGAAACACGGGGGCCCAGACGAGGTTTTCCAAGGAACTGAGAGAAACACGAAAGTGAGCGTGTGAAGGCGCTGCGCGTTTTAAAAAGGTAAATAATCGCCCGTTTGATAGCAGCGTGTGGGTGTCAGGGTCCTTCGGTTTTCACACGCCTACGGGGAACGAGGTGCCGTTACCGACGCTCAGCCGCGATCAGAGGCCCGTCGGACCTCACCTGGAGTTTACACAGCAAAGGTGGAGTCAGCCTGGAGGAATTTGTTGAGCCGATTCTTCCCAAATGTGTTCTTAGTTATGTAACGTGTGATTGTGCCTGCTAGATCACGGCGGTTTTATTTTTAGCTTCCACTGATGTGGTTTCAACAGACAACTTTGAACATCCTCAGCCACACAGCCCCCTGCTGGACACGCTGCTCTTCCCGCGTTCTCCCTTTCTACCTCCCCTTTCCTCCCTGAGTGTCAGACAAGAGCATCAGGTGCTGACAGAATTGCCCGGCCACCCCGAGTCACCTCTTGTCGCCGCTGATTTGCTTCATAGTTCGCAGGAGCAGCCTCTCTCTGCCCCCTCCCAGTCCATCATACCTCGACAATCAACAGGTCACGGCCCCCTAACCCCTCCCTGTGGTTCACTGCCAATCTGCTTCTGACAGGATGAGTTTGACCTCCGACCCCTGGTGCAGACATCTCAATTCAGTCGCAGTAAAGTAAGCGGGAGTGTAGCTGCGTCGCATGGCTTCAGGGAAAACGACACTGCTGGTTTCCTTTGAGTATTTTCCTTGTACCTCTTCCTCAGTCACAGAGCTGCTGTTAGACTTTAATTTAATTGTGACATTGTAGATCACTTCAGGCACTGAGACCATTACTAATTTCCTTTATTTGCCCAATTCACAATCAGTGTTCTTTAATCATCTGAAGCTTACGTGGCTTTTATTTGGCTCATTTAAACCTCGAAAGTTGTAACCCACCGCTGACGAATATGATTTGATTGAGGAGGTTTAAAAAAAAAAGAGAACTGTGATGCAAATTTGGCCCCTTGTTCACAGCAGAACCGCCAGTGATGTTTGCTCCCCTACGTCCTCTGAGCTCCACCGCTGATTTAACCTCCAGGGATGAGCAGCCAGTGATCAGAACGCTCAGAGGAAGTTAGCGGCCTCCGCTCTCCAGAGGCCAGCACTTCCTCTTGATTTTGCCTGTTCAGTCGAGAAAGAAAAGGAAGGTAAAGATAAAAAACCACCCCTGCTATGCTGTGTGTGTGGGCTTCACACAACTGTAAAACTGCGTCATCAGCACAAAGATGAGACTCTGCGAGTGTGTGTGTGTGTGTGTGTGTGTGTGTTAGTGCATGTGTGTATTTTAGGCGAAGTGCCTGCCCTGGAGCTAGATAATGTGAACAGAAGCAGATGGGGAAACTTAAACGCACACCCACTAGGGTATAGCAGAGTTGGCACAAAGTAAGAAGAGGTCTTAGAACATCTCCCAGCCCGAGTGGATGCCAGCACTCTCGCTAGCGCTGAGACTGGATGACAAAGAGAGTGGAAAAAGAGAGCGAGAAATAGAGTGAGTAAGTCAGAAGGAGAGAATCTGTGCTGTGTGTGTGTGTGTGTGTGTGTGTGTGTGTGTGTGTGTTTTGCACAGCACCTCTACTTTTTGTTCTCTGCGCATATTTATTCTTTTATGAAAGCGTCGGCCCTCTGTCCTTCTGTTTTGTATCTCATCTGTTGTGCTCCATTACCAAGCAAGTCTGAGCTCAAACGCCAGCCGTTAGGTCCAAATAAAACACCGAAGGGATGTTTGTTTGAAAGCAGAAGAATTCAAATGACCACATATAAATGAAGTGAAGTGAAGGGGAGATTTCTCCATCATGCTTACAAATATGCAGAGGCCTGCTTGGAAATCACCCTTCATCACATTCTGGTGATCTGTTCTATGCAGGATAACAGGCTACACGCATGTCATGAGATGCGTTTGAAAACCACGACGCTCGCACCTAAATCACTCTGACGCTGCCTGAGCAGGATTCATGCGAGAAGCGCTTGTGCCAGCCCTTAGTCATGCGTCACATTTTGCAAAGCATCCGAGTCACTTGGGGCCAATCTGTTAGGCCCATAAATCAGCTCTGGATCTCCACACGGGGAAAAGGGGCCAACGAGTCCTCTCACAATGAGATACACATGTTGCAGCCTGGTGGGTGGGTGCCGGCGAGGTCAGCAGGGGTGTGTAGGTTAATAATGAGGTGAACTTGATCTCTTCCAGTCACAGAGAGGATCGGTCGTTCTGACCCCCCCCCCCACCCCCCAGGGGGAAAAGACCATTATCTCAACAATGTAAGAAGAGGAAAGTGATGAAAGAGAGACGTGCTTGGGTCAGGTAACGGTCATGAGACTGAGAATAAATGGGCCATTACTGCTGTGAGCAACAATAAAAACAATAACAATTTGCGTCTGGATTAGTATTAATTAGAAAGAGAACGGACAGTATGAATAATTGTCTGTATGTTGATCCTGTGACACTAACTGTGCAACTCGTTCGCTTAGACATTATTAAGCTACGATTTCCAGCTCGCTGCCTGCTAGGATTTCCAGAGGGGAGAGAGATGTAGCTTTAGGAAAAAACTGGTGCTGATCTCCTCAGGCACATTTCTCCAAAGCTTAATGGTCCTGACAGAAAACACTTTGACGCCCTTGACCTTCACACTGTGGACAACACAAGGTCTCAGGCTTGGAAACTGTTAAAAACAAGCGCGGAGTTAACACAGGCTGGATGGAAACCACATATCTGTGATGTAATGGCTACTGTTTCGTTAGGCCAACACGGGTTTTAGAGATGGATTCAAAGTGCAATGAGAATACACTTGTCAGGTTTTATATGGAGAAATACTGTTAATCAGCTGTTTCAGCTAAAAAGCCCAGGAAAAAAGCGAGAACGTCTGACGGTCAGTTGGATGATCTTCAAGAGTGAAGTTCATCAGTGCTGGGTAGTTATTGACAGAGGAAGCAAGCCGCCCTTCGTCTCTAGCTGGGTTTAAGTCAGAGTATGTGAACGTTTCACGGCGACACCAAAATCGCATTTGGAAAGAAACTGGAATCGTTCCAGGCCAAACTTACTAAGCAGATTGTGAAGCTTACTCGTGGATGAAAGAGCAGTGGAGCAGAAGCCACAGAAAGCCCTTCAGGTAAGAAGCCTGGAGATCGGTGAAACCTCGGCGTCTCCGGAAGAGACGCACGTACTGTGGCCGTGCAAGTACACACATGCACAAACACGCATCCCACCCCCTCAGACGGACGTTCAACTTTGATTGATGAGGAAATAGATGGCAAATTGCAGTGTCCATCCTGATGGATGACATCATTTGGCCCAATGTGCTGATCACGTATGCCAAACCGGAGTAGTGCCCCCCCCTCCTTCACTCCTTTTTGCTTACAATTGATCAGTGGGAGTTTTGCACGCCAGCCTTCTTTGAATTTAATGCATGAGGAGGGAGAGCAGTTGACGTGGCTCTTTACTGCCTCGGCTAGTCCCCTGGCTCCCTCCCTCCTTTCCTCTGCCCCATCCATCTTGATCTAGAGGGGTCCAAAGCATGACAGATCCGCCGCTATTCTGTTTGTTTACCCTCATGCACAGACAATCACTCTGTGTTAAACGGCCCTTCTCCTTTTAGATGGATTATAGTTTGCACGAGTTCAATTACAGCACGGGAGGTTTCTGATTGGAGACTTATTGACGGGGAGACTGAGAAAGATGGGCAGTGATTGTCAGTCAGTCATATTTTCTATCAGTATTTGTTCTGTTCTCCTCATCAAACTAAAACAACCGCTGTCAAGTCTTTCATTTCGAGCCTCAGTGTTTGCTAAGGAATTTTGCAAGGGCCTGTTTAAACAGTGTCAACATTGCAGATAAACACTCGCAGACGCCTTTACCTTTGCCTCAGCAGGATGAGCTACACGTTGTAATGTGTAAATAGAGGCTCTTTCGAGGGTATTCACGTGCCTTGGCGCCAGAGAACTCTGCATATTCCTCGATCGAAATTCCTGCACGTGCAAACAGCTTTGCCAGGCCTTGTTCTCCCACAGGCTTATTCTGTGGAAGCCACTCAAACAGGCTGACAGGTGAAGAAGAGTCAAAGGCGAGTCTGAGCGGCGTCTTGATTGATGGGCCGGTGGCGCCCGAGTTTATGAGCCAGAGTAAATCTGAATATTGAGAACGCGGCCATCATGTCACACCGGCCGTATTAAGAATTATTTGACAATGCATTATGTTGGAGATGTGTCACGCAGAAAAGATGAGCGTGTCCCTCCCGCTGCGGCTGAAATTGCAAACCCGCCGTGCGGCGAGGAGCAGCTACGCCCCGCGCCTGGAGAATCCTCGGTGGACCGCTGTGACACTGGGGCCCTCCTCACTTACTCAGAGTTAGCGGCTGCCAAAACAAATGACACAAAGCATCAGTATGCACAGATTCCACCGCTGATTTACAGGACCTAGGTCTGCTTGGCTTTCTAGAGCCCGAGAGACCACAGAGAGACGTTTTGGGGTTTTTAATAAAGATTTCACAGCTCTTTCCTATACTGTGCTTCACTGTCCCATGGAAATGATGTGGCCTATAATATATGACCCCAGGTCCATCCCCGGGCTACTTTACACTGTGAATGACACGGTGCTAACAAATGGCTTTCACCTGAGCCTCCTGTCCACTGCAGCTAATCTTAACCTGGCTGCACGGCGCTGACGCCACTGACTGGACCACTGCCGCAGCTTGTCCCAAGCGTTTGCTGCTTCACATTAAATGAACCCTGAGGCGATTTCTTTGTTTTCAGTACGCGTGCTTGAAAAAAGCCCGATCGCACCTCGGTTCGTTTTGTGTTGACTTTGCGGCGCGGGGGCTGTACGCGACAACCTAATAACCTCAAAGCGTTAATCTGATATTCATTTAGATGTGAGCCGTGTTCCTCGAAATGGAGACGGAAACAAATCATTGGCCCTTTAATAATAATCAATGCCTAATACCCCCCCTCTGCTTCTCCTGTGCATCATCTGGTGTGATGTGTGTGTGTGTATGGTGTGCGGTGTTTCTAGGTGTACTCTGTGAGCCATACTTTTACCTCTAGGGGTCTCTTTGGCTGAACCCTTGACCCCCTCTTTCTCTGAGGACAGCCAGCTAAGAACCAAGCAACATATCAAAGAGTGGGGGGGCACAGCCAGGCCACTGGGTTTCTGGCAAAATCATCTCAATAAATAAATATCACAAGACACCGCTGGAGGGTGAAGCTTTGATGTGGGGGGGTTGAGCCCCATTCTCTCTTTTCTCTTTTACTCTTTCTCAACCTCAATGCAGGCGCTTCTCCTCCAGTGCCTTCACTCACCGGCAAACCTTCACCACTTGCTCTGACAAAATGGCTCATGTGTGCGCCTCTACGCGCATCTCGGCAGCGCCGAGCGTTCAGGGGCCTTGTAGTTCCGCCTCTCTGAGGAGGTGAGAGTTGGAGAAGTGCTGTTTTGTTATCAATAGATCCAGGGCGCTGGGTTGGTTGTGAGTAGCTGGCACCGAAAGAGAAGCGTTTTGTTTTTTTCCTCTCTTACAATCTTGAAGCGCTCAGGTGAAAAATAAGTGTGTACACTGAAAAGATATTTACCCGTTTCTGTTTGAGTTCAAGTTTAATTGTTTCCACAAGGTAGGATAAGAAAGGATTATTGTCTAGAAGCACCCTGCCAATCATCCCTTTGATTTATTACCGGCTGAACAATGACTAGAACTGATAAAAACTACACAGGTACTGCAAGCTGCCCACAAAGCTCCATCCCAACACAATAGTCAGGATATTCTCAATTTCCACCAAAGCTTTATCGACATTCAGTTTCACTCCACTGATGTTATGATCAGCTCTTAATTCTTCTGGTATATTTAAGACGCTCGGGACGTTTTGAGAAATTGCTCTGATGTGAGTGTCATCGGTCTGTTCAAGGGGATTGCAACGCTTTTACTGGCTGTTGCCTCAGTGTGTCACCGGACTGAGCTGCGTTTTTTTTATAGGGTGACCCTTAGGGATGAATCCCAATGTCTGCTTCATGGAGGAATAAATGCGCACGCTGGACAGGCCAAGCTGTCTGCAGCCGCCGATCACCGAAAGATGCTCTGAAACAGAGCTGGTGTTAATCAGCTGCTTTCGCTAATGCGGTTACTTCACTAATGTGCATGTGACTTATGGGACTGGCCCACGTAAAGCAGCGTTTTGTAGGTTAGAAATAAATATTTCATTTAAATTAGTTTGAAATCATCAGATCGATTTTCATCGCTGTCGCTGAAAAACCCTCGTCTAATGGTGCAACATGAATAAAAGACGGGCTGATAATATGACAGCGTGATGAAAGCAGGCGGGGGGGCGGCGAGTGGATGCCCGCAGGGTGAAACGTAGGTACATTAAGCGGAGAAATTGGTCAATAATACTTTCCTCTCGCTATCGAGAGGCAATTGAGTGGAATGTGGATCTGAGTGCGTGTCTGTGCTTTAATGCACGGAGAACGATGGGGTTAAACTGCGAGCCTCTGGGGAACATATTATTGACTGTTGACCAGCCTAAATTAATTTTCAACAAGCCTCTTCAGGGGAACAATAGAGATGGATTATTATTGCAAGGGAGGGCCTCATGTGCTTTACTCCAAGGTCCACTAAGTGGATGACTCCGCTTTAGCTGCACCACACTACGACGCCTTTCTTCTCTTCGTTGCGCGTCGGCTTTAGATTTTAACGGCGAGCTGTGTTGACAGAAAATAGCTTTTGTTATCTCCTTTCCTCCCAAATTCTTCTTCCGATGGCACTGACTGCAGTCATTATTTCCAAAGTCTGGTCCTCGTGCGGATTTAAATGTGCTTGTGTAGTTGATGTGCCTCAGCCGAGGAAGTCAAGCAGCTGAGTTAAACAAGAGGCCTCATTGTTAATTTGAGCATCCTAGCTTATTAGTTTGGTTTTGATCTATCGCAGGCGGCTGGGTGTCATCCCATCGCTTGTTTTCCCTCTCCCACTTTGAATGGTACAAGTGACAAAAGGCCTCCCACACACAGTAGCTGGCGCAGTGTGATCACTGCATGCTGAGACACAGGGAGGTGTCAGCACTAATCTCCTTTAAAATGGCTCTCTTGTCTTCCACCCGGTGCTTACAGCGTATCCTCCACACTGTAATTGTGTCTACTCGATGAGACTTGCCGTCCCACTTTTACTCCACTTGCGTTTCACGCGGTGAGTGCGCGCCGCTGAACTTATGATACATTGCACTTGACTGCGGAGTTGGAAATCAATGAAATGCTTTTTTTTACCTGCTATTCTCAGCCACATCACTGTGTCTGGTGCTTTTAATCTCCCGTAATGCGCAGTACAAAAACTCAATCTGCTCCCATTGTCAGCCCACTCCTAAAACATACACACAGGCAAAGTAATGGAGGCTGTTGACTTTTGGGAAAACTAATTGATGGCGGCTTCTTCTCCAGGGCTTTTATTCAGTAAGTTACAGGAAAAATGGAGCAGAGTCTGAGCTTTTATTTGAAGGATTAACCAAGTTTTTCCTCGATAACTAAAGCGACAGAAGCTTCTGCCTCCTTTAATTAATTACAGTGATGTTTTACGTCCAGGTGCGTCGGTACATCATTCCGCTTGCATCATAACTTCTTCCAGAGTTTTATTTATTGTGGAGATTTTCTCTCCTCCAATTAAACGACGTTGTAAATCCATTCTTGGCCTGCTTACGCATTATTTACAGCGCGTTGGAGAAACAGCTCAGACGCTGCGCTTATAATATTAAATCATATTCCTGCTTTATTGTCCAGATATTCTCTGTCTCCGTGGTTAAATACAGGTCCTTTTAAAAATCAGACGTTTTTTATCATCGCGTATTAACTATTGTACATGTTCTCTTGGAGGCCTCAGGGTTATTACACAGGTCATGGTTAGCTCAATAGTATCAGCTGTCATGCAGGACGGAGGCTGCAACGCTGAGCGGACGACGTTTCTGTGGAATCTTTCAGTCCTAATCCCCAGCAAGGAGTGTGGTTGCTGTGTTTTTGCACTGCTCTGAAAATATGAGAAAAGGGCCCATAGCTGAGGTGGTTTTCCCAAGGTCACAGGCTGTGATGACGAGGAACAGAGCTGACTTGATGCATCTGGACTTCATTATAGGAGGCTGGAACCCGCTCCGTTATCATTCCTGCTATCTGCCGACAGAGATGGAAGACAGCCGCAGACTTCAACTTAGCAGGAGTTGTCTTCCATCTTTCCCCGTGTTTGCGGGTGCGCCTTCCATCTTCTTATTTTCCCTTTTGTTATTCGAATAACTTCATCTTTATCTCAGCGTCTGTCTCTGAAGTGCTGTGTGTTTATGCAAAACCCATGTTTGGCGTACTTGTCGAGACTGAAGTGAAGATTGAAGTGCTCGTCAGTGCTTTAACTTCACGTCTGCCTCGCTTGGATGATTCCCCCCCTCTTCCCTTCCTTTCACTTTGCTGAGAAAGTTTCTTCTTCCTCTCCCATGCCTCGCTGTTGCCCCGGAAAAGTCAGAGCTAAGTCAGTGCTCTCCCCGTCTTGCCCTCAGGACAGAGAGCACCTAGCCACATGCCTTGTAGGCTCGCCAGGAGCTCAGCGCCTCTGAACTGGCTGATTGCCACACACACAAAAAACTCCCACACTGTTGCCATTCTGCCATTTGCTTCCATGCGTGCAAACATGGAGTACATCAAAGGAGCATATTCACTTTTCCCCTCTTCATACCCTCATCAAGCCACACCATTCCCCGAATGCCTCCCATGCCCTCCTCCTCGCTACCCAAAATGCACCTCTCTTTGCCCATTGTGAAAATCCGCTGATTACATTGAACAACTACCTTTCAGTGGCGCGTCAGAAGCGGTGCACTGGACTGCGCGGCTTCGAGGAAAAATCAATGGGAGCGAGCGAGAGATCAAACTCAGTATGTAGGTAGTGTCTTCATTACACCAAATGCATGTGAAAACGCAGATTCACACTGGAGAAAGAAATGTCCGCTCTCAGAGCGAGAATGACTTATTTCCTCGGAGTTGCCTCAGCTCCTTTGGTCACGTCGCCTGAAAGGTTAAGGCTCATGTTGTTGTGTGGCTGCATGTCTTGTCTAACATGGACTATAGGTTCCACTTGGGTGATACAAGACGCCAGGTGTGACGACAGCCCTGCTTAGGATGAAGATGAAGGCCGCGCTGTGTAACGTCTGTGTGCTACCTTACTCCCGTCCTTGTCACGTTGTGTCCCTCTTAGTTGTATTTTACTGAGACGGGGAAAAAACAGCTGTTTCCATGTGAATCACACAAGCAACCACATTTCTGTTTTCATTTGATATGTCATTGCTGGACCTTGTACTATATCAAGAAACAACAGGGATCCATTATTGATATCTGGCAGCTAAAGTTGCATCACCTTGAGAGTTCCGAAGGTGAAAAACAACACAGCACAACTGGGTGTTTTTTATTTCTTTATTTATTTCTGTTTCCCTCTAGTGAGATGTCACTTCAAAAACAAGCCAACCAAGGAATGTTATTATGCTGAGAGAATGTCAGGCAGTTACAATAGGCTGCTTAATGAGGTAGTGTGGCAAACTTTCAGGCAGGCCATAATATGAATTATTTGTCATTGGCTCTCTGTGTGTGTATGTGTGTGTCTTTGGAAAGGGCCAAGTGTAAAGCAGGATGAAGGCAGGCCTTGATGGAGAGATGTGGCACTAGCCTGGGGGCTCGCTCCACTGTGAGGGTAGTTAGCTCGCTGCACACCGCCATCATTAGGGACTAGGGCACTTGCGCTGGGAAGGTGACACACAAGCCTCCATTCAGATGGGAGCGCACACACAACACCTGTATGTACGCGGCCCTTGTTTCCTGCAGCTCCCTCCGTGCCTGCGCTGGTCTGTCTCAAGGTATTAGACGACCAAAGCGCTTTAGTTAAAACATGCTATTTTTCATTTAGCCAATGTTTTAATAAACTCTTCCAGAAGCTGGTGACGTAGCCTCTCCTGTCCCACATGAGGACGCTTTGAAATCAACAGATTGTCCTGGAGTCTCACGGAACATATATGTGGTTTTGCTTCGCTCTCTGTGCCGTCGCCACCTTTGATTAGGTTCAACTATTTGGAAGGAGCGAAGGTTTACTTGAGAGGCTGAAGCAGAAAACAGGTTTTCCATGCCGTGGTCCGAGTTGCAGCATTGCTGATTTCCACTGATGGAGCATCTCTTCAGTCCCTGTTGCTTATCCCTCTCCTCTGTGTAGTTGATCGCTGCTTTCATTGTCCCTCTTATCAGAGTCCATTGTAGTGCAATATACACAATATGTCCTTAATGGATCCAAAATAAAATCCTTCTGATTAACGATGGCCTTGTTGCTGGCACACTCTGGGATAGTCCTTTAGGGAAGGCATTGTGCACCAAATTGTACCAAATCCTCCCTTGTGTGGTAGCCCCTATTTATTTCTCAGATAAAAGAGATGCTTTCATATTCTAGGAAAGAGAAAATCTCTTAAAATACCCACCTTTCATGTGCATCATTTTGTTCTTCAAGGTTAGAGGACAATTGTTACTGAATAAAGAGTGGGATAATTCTTTCAAAATGAAGTTTTAGAAAAGAAGAGGATATTTAGTCTACAAGTGGCTCAGTGGCATGTATTAAATTTTATAAAAAAAATAACTATAGACAAGCGGTTTTGAACATCAAAAGCTAATAACATATGAGAAGTAACCACGAACATTTCGAAAAGCAAAACACTTATCGAATCCTTCCATCCAGAGGTTCTTCTCCTTATTTACTCTGTTCATCAAAAGCTTTTCAGAGCTGTGTGTACGTGGCTGGAACTGCACGCAGCTATATTATTTGTACTTTTCAAAGCCCAAAGCAACATATGGCAAAAATCGAGCGACAGATAAGGCGAAATGTAATAGAATAAAATATGGAAAACATTACGCGAAGAAAAGATTCTCTAATTAGCAAAATGTAATTAAATCTTGTGTTTTAATTTTAACTTAATTTGAGCCATTTTCTGTATCTGATGGGAGTCAAATATGGCAACGCAACATCCCCACAACACTTGCCTTCAAATACTGCAGCAACAGTCTTTAAGTTAAGAATTTGGCAAGAGGCTTCTCTTGATTTTTTCCAGAAAGTAGAAGATTTCCACGAGGCCCTATCGCTGCACTTTACCACTCTGAAATAACTTTTTCTTTTCCAAGACCGTAACGCAGCATTTAAAGCATTCAGACTTTTGCAGCGTTGTCTTTTTTTACCATCCCCTCCTTTGAAGCGCTTCTATCTCTGCCTCCTCACCTACACTGCTGAATGCAATCGTAATAAGTATTGATGTGACCTCTGTGTTTTTTTTTATATATATCCTACAATCTTGCAAATAAAACCACGTTTGCTCCAGTTCATCCTTCCACACAACTTAAATCTCAGTTTGTGCGCCAGGTCAAGAACAGCGCAAACAGGCACGGATCCCAAACAATTACTGGAGTGCGTTTTGAACTGAATTCTGCTGGCCGTGTAGCGGCCTTCTTCAAGGAGCACGACGAGCGAATGAAGGTTCGCTTGTCTCTGATGAAGGTCACAACGGTGCTGTGATGCCCGAGCATTGATTTCAATCTGTGCTTTTGAAACATCTGCACAATTCCGTCTTCTTCTCTTTTTTTGTTTGGTTTCTTCAAGAGCGTTGTGAGATCTCCTCTCACATGTGGCCTTTGAAAACACACAGGCCTAATTACAGTGATGGAATGAACAACATATTTATGGAGGATGGTGACAAGTCTGCTAAAATGAAGACGTGTAAATTCGTCATTTACAGCAAAGATGTGGTAGATGTTTATGCTCTGAAGCGGCCATTTTTTTTCAGGCTTTCAATTTTGTCCTATCACCGTCAGGAGGGTCACATGTGAACGTCGCGCTTTTCTTAATAACATCCGAAACACGATCTTGTTGTGTTTTGTTTGTTGAAAGCTAGAGGACGTATTTAATGCCGTGCGGTGTTTTTCTAATTTGTATGCTTGCCTGCAGCGATGGCCTTCAACACCGCTCCTCCACGCCACGCCGACATCAAAACACGCCATTTCCTTGCTCCGGTGTACAAAGCCTTCTCCTCCTTCTAGAAATGTAATAGAACTGTCACCGAGGCTTCCATGTTGTACGCTGCGGTTTATAGTTCAAGGGTATAGCCCACACGCGGCGTATACATATTCAAAGGCAACAAAGAGGAGTCCTACATTTGCTTGATCGTACCTGAACCCATCGCTGTGGTTTCACTCCTCTTTTGCTTAGTATTCAGGCCCATCTGTGTGGCCCTGATCAGCTATAACATGCACGCTGTACTTCTTCCATGTTTGTTTGGCTACTGTGCAGATTTAAGCAAACTTCAAATAAATAAGAAATCAATGCTGTTCTCCTCAGTGTACGGACTGAATCCATAAATTGTTGCGCTCGCCTTGCAAACGCGTACGCGCAGAGGCTGTTTTCTGGCTGATCCGCTGAGAACGTCGCGTAAGTGGAGACCGACCCAAAACAACGCGATGTAATACATGTGTGCTGTTTCTAATGCAGACAGTCGGTGCGCAGAATAACTTCACAGCTTCAAAATTAAAGTCCGTTTTAAAGCGTTGAATGCCTTCAGAGTCACCCTGAACTCTGTGTGGACGGCCACAGTCGTTTCCAAGCCTCTTTGTTCGCAGGAGTTCGCTTTGTTTTGGTCTTTACCAGCTCTACACGCTACGCTGCTCTGAGCTCATCTTCAACTCTGGCCTCCACGTAGATGGAAACAAGGGAATGTTTCCCTACGGGGCTTTGAGAAGTTTCACCTTATTATTAATTTAATGTGAGAGGTCTGTTTGCATGAGACGTAGGTAATGTCTGATTGTGCTCGGACCAAAAAAAGTGTTTCTGCAGTAGTTCTGTAATGGTCTTTAGATTCCTGCTGCCTGCTGGTGATCAGGTTTCCTTGCAGTATAAATATTTTTCTTTCTAATCAACAATAAAATTTACCTGTCCAAAAAACGGGTAAAGGTGGATGAGGGCTGACTTTGGGTCATGTGCACTGCATCCAACACACAGAAGGTCAAACGCAACCGTGTACTCACGTGGGACGAAGGTGGACGTGAGGGCTCCAACCCGGCGCCGTCTGCGAGAGGAAGAGCAGTGAGGAAACACCAAGTGGGCGAGGAGACGCACACCTGTCCACGTCCAAGAAGTCGCTGCCGGTGGCGCCGCAGAGGACAAGAATAAAAACGTTAATTATGCTGTAAAACGTCCTTCTCTGCAAACTAAACTGGCTAAACTTACCCTGTTTGGACGAGCAGGCGAGCAGTTAAAGCCCCAAACAGGAAGTCAGAGGCGCAAAGGGGTCAGAAGCTTTAAGGGACAGAAGCTGCTTCGACATCACGACTGGTTAGTGACACTGCGTGAACAGACTGGTGCGAACTCGTGCTTTCAAAATAAAAGCACAACATTTAAATCGCGTGAGCATCAGTCGGGAAGTTCATAGGTTTCCATTAGGACTAGTAAGAACAAGTAAGAAGAACAAGTTTTAAGTCGAAACGTCGAAATTAACTCGAGCAGGAAACTCATGAACGAAGTTATTAATCAACTAATCGTTTAGACTATGCATCAGGTTCTGTATCTTAACTGGCAGTGGAGTCTGTTGCGTCTGCTATTTGTAACCTCTGCCCTGACTTTGCATCAAACTTTAAAGACTATTTTCAGTTGACATCCGACTTTGTAAAAGACAAATGTTATTAAATCGATTATCTGTGGAGATTGTGGAACTAAAGCCAAGTAAGAGCCTCTTTGTGGAAGCATCTTAGGTCAGTGCACCTGCCAGGGGACGTTCAAAACAAAAGGAAAACACACATGTGCACATACTAAGTTGCTTTTATTAATACAGAACTGCATGCTACAGAGACTGTACAGCATAAACATTTATTCATTACAAAAAAACATGGTTTGGGAACCATTTAAAATAACAGGAAAAAACAAACAAACAAAAAAAGATAAGAGCATAAAATAGAACAGGAACATCACAGCCGTTAAGGAAACATTCAAACTATTTATCATTAGCATCTTAATAAACCAGAGAAGAAATCGACAGATTACAGTCGCGTCATGTCAACTACAATGGCACCGAGTGGATGATTCTCTTGTAGCTTTTTTTACAGCCTCTTGCAACATCAACATGCCTATTTTTTCTATCTACCTATATGTAGTAGTGTACTTAAAAGTGGCAGTTTGTGTATTTTTTTGTATTTAATATTTTTTTATGAACCTCCTAATATACATAATTTGGCCCTTGTGGGTTTATACAGTATGATGTCCGTCTTTTTATTAAGTTTAAATTTTAATATTTGACAATTTGCTACCAAACACATTTGTTATAGCAACATTTATACTACATACATAGCAATCTATGTAACGTCACAGCAAAGAATGGTATTGAAATTAAAAAAACAAACGACAACAAAACAAACGAACAGAAAATGTATCCCTACAGCATGGTTAGCGGGGCAGAGAAAATTATCACAAAATTTGGCACGGAAAATCTGTACACGAATCTACAGTCCGAGAGATGAGACTGTGCAATAAAAAAGAAGGGCTTTAGACACTTTTCCAACTACTGAAGACACGGTACCCACTGCCTCTTGTTTCAAGTTTTCTTTTCTTCTTTTTTGTAAAATGGCTTATAGACGCATTTCTTGAAATGAAATTGTGCATACTTCTTTTCATGAGATCTACACAGTACACTGAGTGGAATCCAGGTTTTCAGTGAGGAAAGAAATCCATAACAAAAGATTTGCCTTTTAAAACCTCCTTGTAAAAATGGATCATTCATATATAAGTCGCTTACCTTAAGAAAAAATATTTGTACAATGTATTAAGAAAAAAAAATTCAAAAAGAGACACGTACAAGATACAACAAGCAATCTCTAAAGCAATAAATACTACTGGTCCTAGCGTTGTGACATTTTAATAACCCTCAACCCTCCCACCCCGACCTCCCCCCTCAAGCCCACCCAACTTGCCTGACTCCACCCCAAAGGTAAACAACAGAGAAAAAAAAGACAACGCAGTGGAAGAATGCATATTTAACACAGTAATCCCCCCTCCCCATTATTCTGTACATTTAAACAAGAACAAGTAACATCACAATTAAAGTTGTTCCTCAGAGAGGTGTCACTGCTAGCCTCATGCCCTCCGAGAGTTTGAACTGATGTCAAATGATTGGTTCGCAAGCTCGTATTTAATACAAATAAAGAAGGAGAACCAACTCTTTCAAGAAAAGGGCTCATTGAATAATCTAGCCTACCTTTTTATATCCGTCTTTTAAACATTTTGAAGTTGAACTAGATAATTTTTCTGTTTGCACTGTTTAACACTACAAAAAAGACAAAACAAAATTCTTAAAAATTTTGGCAGATTCACAAAGCTATACTACAGCTCATTGTATCATTTCTTTATAATAATTAGATTTTTGATAATGACAGGTCAAATATTGACCAATGAACTTTAATAAAACAAAAACTAAGATTTCAAAGCCTTATGGCACAGAAACATAACAGCAAAGAAAAGCTGACGGCGTGTGAAATATAGCAGAGAGAGGGCCTAGAAAGGTGTGTGTGTTGGTTTGTGTGTGCAGAGCTAGAAAAGAGGAGAAGAAGAATAGGGTAGACTATTCTATAGACTTGGTCACTAGCGACAGAGGCTGAGGGGCCGTGGAGGGGATGAGCGAGTGGGAATGACACAGCGAAGCTGAGGGCCGGGCCATTGAGGACGCCACAGAGGAGCCCGGCTGCCGCGAGGACGAGACGTCACCGTGCTCCAGGGCTCCGTTGTGGGAGGAGGCGCCGGGCGTTTTGCTAGCTGCAGCAGAGTTTTCCAGCTGAACCAAAGATGGTGGTGGAGGCCCAGCCAGGAGGTGCGGGTGGTGGAGTGGCTGGTGGGCCGGTTTCATAGTCAGTGAGAGAGGTTGCATTTGTTCAGTCTGAGGTTTGGACTCTTTTGAGGAGGGGGAGGGGACCACTGAGGAGGGGGAGGATGGGGGGGAGTCTAGTAAGCTTCCGTCCGTAGAGGGAGGACTGGCACAGCTGCCTTCACCTTGGATGTAGCGAATGCACTTTTTTTTTCTCCTGAGGAACAAGGCGAGATAAAGAAAACATCTTTTAGAGTCACGTCTTCGAACGGCGCTGCGTCTTAGCACTGCTGCTGACTTGAATGCACTATTGCTTTCAATATAGTGAGGGAAACCTCTCCCTCGCAATTTGTCAGTCTTACGTAACAGCTCACAGTGCATTTAAGTAGCTTTTTTAAGTAAGTGTGCTAAGAAGAAAAGTGGTAGGAAGGACAGTGAATTTACAAAGTCTAAGCCATCAGACAGAAGACACGAAGGAAAGATCACAGATGAAGCGTGTGGACAGGAAGCAACGGGAAGATGTGGATGATGATGAGGAAATGAAGCAGAGTAGGTGTAGTAATGCTCTCTGGTTTAAACGCGGCCTTTCTCTTTCTCTACATCTGGGGATTGGCTCGTTCTCTCCAGCAACGCGAGGTTACAGGACCTGTCTCACTCCTCTACTTCTATCTGGCCCTACTTTCTCCTCTCCTGAGGGGACAGAGTTTGGATACCAGGCAAAAAAAAAAAAAAAAGTCAGCAGGATCCACAGTACCTTGCATCTGCCCCACAGACACAAGTGTGTGTGCGTGAGGGGTCAAGGCACCATGTTTGCATTCCTGCCTGGGGTCAGGACCCTCCCCCTGCCTGCTGAGTCCTGAGGCCAGGCCTGTTGCCCTCAGTGGAACCCGGTGTACGAGCGCGGCAGAGGGGGGTGGTTAGGAGAACAGGGATTGTTGCATTTATCTGTGGTGACTCTGCTGTGAAGGCAGTGTTCAAATTTGGTTAAGGGGGAATCTCTGCCCACCTCATCTTTACCCTGACCCTGGCTGTGACCCCTCTCTCAGCTCTCTATTCTATCACAAGGATGCCTGAAGGCCATGGCGTATTTTTTAAGACTCACAGGGACAAGGAGGAGGTAGACTGAGGTGTTTAGGAAAAAAAAAAAAAAAAAAAAAAAGGAAAGATTGAGATTTGGAACATGTAAGACTGAGCTGCTGTTTCATTAACGTTGTCATAGCAAAAGCTTTTCCTGTGAACCTGAAGGGTAAAACCGAATAAACACAGAGAGAGCAGATTACTGAAAATGGAAAGGAGGAGGGACACCAACAAATCACACAAAAAAGGCTCCTGAAACCCTGATCGCATGCTGGGATGAAAGACAGGCATGCATTTCCGATAAACCCGACGGCACAAGCACAACAGCGGGCAGTATAGAACACTAGAAAAGAGTGGAGATAAGGCTTTTAAGTACATTCTACACGGATACTGTAGCGCTGGGTGGTGCGGCCTATCGATCGGGCGTAAAAAGGTATCATTTTGCTACTACATACACATCTTCCTCTCGATAACTGTCTGTCAAACTGCAGCAAATGAGCTAATATCCATTTTTTAACAGACATATTGATTCATAGTATGTGCCCGTGTACGTTATTGATTTCTCGGCCTCGGGGGACGTTCAACCAGATGCATCTTTTAGGAAATGGAGCCCAGTGAGAACTTTTAACCTCTCCGCTCCTACAGCGAAGACTCAATGATCGCACTTCACTGTCTCCTGGTCTCACGATCTGCTTTTATCGTTTAGGGATGGAGCAGTACTGAGAAATAAAAGCTAAGCGGAATCACAAACTGGGGAGGCGGGTGGGTAAATACAGAAATCCTTGGACATACAGGTAACAGGATTATGACTCAATCAGAGAATATCCTTAGGTATCAGTGGGTAAACTGCTGAATTTCAACTCCTGAGAGCAAGTTTAGCAGAGTACAAAAATGACTTAAACAATGCAAATGGAAACCGTAGCAAACAATGTGTTGCAATGGTTGGAGCTGAAGAGTTGTGTCAGGAAAGAGTGGGGCAAGGTGTGGTGTAAGCCAGACACAGTGAATGGTATTACTTAGCAGAAACAAATACCTACCATGAAAATATTTCCAATTCAAAGACTGCTTGTGTCAGAACAGAAAGACAACAGGTAGGGACTAAGTAAGGGTTATTGAAGAGGAGTTTGGAGGAAGAAGAGGTGGAGAAAGAGGAGGAAGAGGGCACAGAAAAGAGTGTCACTGAGCAGGCCCTCAGAGAAAGCAGGGCTAAATTTGTAAGCATAACATCGTTATTCAAAGGCCGCCAATTAGAACATACACGACAGTTGAGATGGGAGAGAATAATCCACTGCCCGGGCAGAAAGTGGATTTCAACAGAAAGTCCAGTGAGATTAGGAAACTGTAATCTTGCAGGAAGACGTTTTGTTGATATCGAATATTCAGTTGTGTCAGGTAGAAATCCACTTTCTGCCACTGGGCTTGAACCTAGTTCGGTGAATTTATAGCAGGAAGCTCCTTAGTAAGGAAAAGAGCAGAAGAGTTTGCCATCTGTTACCACACTGATGGAAACATGTTTTAGGGATATCTGAGCAAGTAATCAGGTGGTAGTAGAAGGAGAGGCTGCTCATTGTGGATGTCTTCCTCCCATTGGTACTACAGCAGTTATACCTGCATGGTTTGCACCATAAACTCAGCTGGTCAAGCCCGAACAAGGCACGACACTTCTTTGGGGTATTTGCATCTGTTAGCCAAAGGTAGACACAAACATACACAGACAAAAAAAAAAAAAAGAAAAGGACAGAAAAAAGAAAATGGACACGTCATTTCACAGACATAAACATGTAGCCAGGGCTTAGGTTCAGGCTGGCAACACTGGGATGTCCTCCAGATTGACCAAGCTCCAGATTCTCCAAGCTCCAACCTGCCAGTTTATGAGTCCTGCCCACTGTCAGTGAGGCTTAATGTAATGTACATCCAGGTCCAGAAATGTTTCTACGTCAACACGTGCACAGACGCCATTCACTCAAACACTCTGGCATTTGCTGTTAATACCCATCTTCCCAAACAAGAGGTAAAGAGGTAGCCTGGCAGGGCGTGGCTGGAGGAAGCTGAGAGGTCACGACAGGCCAGCAGGACAGACAGAGAGACTGAAGAGCAGAGGAGGAAAAGGCAGCAGCAGAGATCAGAGGAGGAAGTCCCAGCACAGATTTACCCAGCCTTCACCTGGCCCCGGCCGGTGCAAGCACACACCATACACACCTGCACGGGCCACACCAGTTATTCTGTTGGTCGAGCCCAAAGCGCGCTCGACACTTCTTAGGAGCGCTCAGGTCTGATGCCACAGAGGGAAGAGGAAGCCAGCAGAGAGGAGGAATAGAGCCAAACCCCCCCAAAAATAAGGAACAGAAATCAAAAGGAAGAGAGATATAAGGAGAAAAAACAGATAACAGTGAATCTATGAAGCTTGGCAGTGGCTCATTGTGTAAGAAAACTCCCCCAAACCCCCATTAAGCCATTCTCAGTTGAGCCTTTAAAGATAGCACTGAACACAATTAGTGTGTTTCAGACATTAGTCAAATCAAAACACATGCAAATTATTAAGCTATTAATACAGAACAAAATCGCTTTCAGTCTTGTAACTCAACATCTGACTGGGGTTAAGCTTGAAGATAAGATGCTTATTTGGTGCAGAAGAAATAAATGGGGCAAACGCAGACTGGATTAATTGGCTGCTAGATGTTATCAGTGCGTTATGGTTTCAAAGACAGGGTCAAGGTGCTAGAACTAGGCAGCAGGAGCAGATTGCTAAAACAGCCCTAGCCAGGGAAAGGATTAAAAAGGCTGGAGTCTACTCCTCAGACCTGGCATCAAACACTTGACTGTTTTCCATCAGCACTGGCTGTCAGCGGCAGAAAAGCTGCCAGTCACTAGCTCTACCCGCTAATCGTGTCATTATCTCACGCAGAGCGGAGTGACAGCCGAATGCTGTGGAGTGGAGTGTTGGAGCCCAGGCCTCGTTTGAGTAGAGACAGATTTCAAAAGGGGGAACAGGCCAAGCTCATGCTGGCCTATAGGAAAGGGCACAAGCGCAGCTACTAAAGCATTTAGATTAAGGAGGTTTACCCTGACACCACAGCCTCCGGGTCATACTCCACAATGACAATCTAACCTTACATCATCAGCTCCTCAAGCATACTGCATAGTGATTTGCCAAAATATGGAAAATGATCTAATATAACTAGCAACATGAGTAAATGGCGGCAAATTAAATATAATCTGACTTCAAAAACCAAATGGATAGATCTTAAGAAGAGGAAGCAATAATCAAAGGAAAGAGAGCATCTTTAAAAATACAGATGTTTAGCTTAAGTCTGCTCAGTACTGAACATTCAAGGATAAATACATATACATTAATTACAAAAAGAAAAAAAAAACAGTTAGTAATTTAATACTCAAAATAGCATTAGCACCTGTAATCGGAGGGAGTGAAAGGCAAGGGTTTGGAAAATATTCTCTGTGTTCTGAAAAAAAAGAACAGATAGAGAGGCCTTCAAGAAGAAATCCGTCACCAAAACGAGCGCAATATACATGAAAACAAGTCTGCAATGCTTCTCACAATATGATCAGAAGAGTCAATGGATGAATCATAAGAATCTGCAAACCTCCTTAATTTTAAGATGTAAGTGATTTTTCCTTTTGTTGGTATCAAAGCATGCATGAAAGCAAGCAAGGGGCAGCCCGACAAGCAAGCAAACGCATGCACAGTCACAACGCACACGCACACACACGCACACGCGCTGTCAAAGTAGTGTCTATCTGCAGGGCACAGGCATTACAACACGGGGCCACGCACACAACACTGGCGAAGTTAATGGCTCTCGCAACGCTTCAACTCCACATTCTCAAAACACACATATCACAATACTACAACGCTAAGGGGCAAACGTGGGGGTGGGGGGTTGTCAAGGGGGGAGGTGAGAAGGAGTGAGGGGGGGAGTCATGCATATTCAGTTATTAGCTGGGGAGAGCTGGGGAAAATTGGCAAAGGGGGGCATTACAAGCAACTCTACCATTTAAATATTCCATTGGGTAGCACGACTATACCAAAAAAAGCCAGGCACAATAACACACACACACACGCACACACGCACAAACACATAACACAAAACACTAGCTTGACTTTTATCTTGCAACATGTCACATCTGCCTGACACATGATGGGCCTCTTCTAATATAAGAGATAATTGCAGCTCACTTACCATTGCTCTCTGCTTGCTGCTTTTCCCTTTTTCTCTTCTTCCTTTTCCCCTGTTGGTTAGCCGCCAAAAAAATAGAAAGAAAAAAAATAGACACAGACAGGAACCTTAGTTATTATATTGCAGAATGCCCAAAACATGAAACAGAGAATAGGACTTATCTTTGTGTTTACTTATTTATTCATTCATTCTTTCTCTTTTCTCTGTCTCTGCCCTCTGGTTTGTAACAGACACTGCAGGCCAGATCCGAACTCTCCCTCCTCTCCCTGTTTCTGACGTTTTCGGCTCTTTTCTTGTTTTTCTCTAATCTTTTGTCTCATTTTCCTCCGCTCTGCGAGCATCAAGACGTCTTGATGGGCTTCTGCTTTGGAAGATGTGGGGTTTTTTTTCTGCTGAAGGTTACCCCTGGCCAAGCTGACCAGGGAATTGAGAAACTGCACGCTTACTGTATGTGTCAGAACACAAACTTGAGGGCACAAAACGAGCACATGTACTCATGGAAACAAGCTCACTTTGTTACACATGTTCCTTCATGTCATAACAACACGGGCTTAGGTCATGGCAATTTGTCCAGGTTCAGATATACACATCAAAAGTACATTAAAGAAAGCGAGTCATTCCTCAGGCTAGGGAAGACAACAAAAGCCCTTGTTCTGGTCATGTGACCTAGCAAAAAGGGAAAAAAATGCTTTGTTACGACTTGTAAACTTAAAAACTTACATAGTTGTCTCGTGCTGACCAGCCTGGGTACAGCTGCATGTGGAGCTGTCGTTCTTTCCTGGCCAGCTCGTAGTACTTGGCCTGCTCCTCCCGCGATAGGGCGTGCCACTAGCGACAGGAAACAAGACGTTACATTTCACCGCAAGCAGGCCATCGGGTCACCAAAATAAAACCCGCTCCGCTAGGAGGACTCACCCTCCGCCCCAGGATCTGGTTGATGGCAGCGCTCTCCTTCAGTGTGCACTCCGCCACCACCTTGGCCCGCATCTCCTTCATGTAGAGCATGAAGGCATTCAGAGGCTTCTTTATGTGGACCTGCTTCTTTTTCTCCTCTTCCTTTTTAGCGTCTGACTGTTTCCTGCGGAGCACGACAGTTCAGAGAGGTGAGCACAGTCCACCCACAGCTGTGTCCAATTTACGTCTGACCGAGAAGCCCGAGCAAGTCTACTCACGAGCTGTTGAGAGAGCTGATGTCGCTGTGGGACGATTCCTGCTTGACGTTGGGTGTGACGATGGCTGGGTGTGGGATGCCCGTGGTGTGCAAACTGTGGTGAGGGGGCACCATGTGTGGGGGGAACCTAGAGGACAGAAGACTGTGTAAATCGTCAGAATGGACATGGGTGAAATGAGAAAATGGAGCACAAGTAAACACAAGACTGCCTGTGGTGGCTAAACCCCATTTTCACTTTTTAATTTATGTTAATGAAGGTGCTTTTTCCAATTCACTTTAAAAAATGAAAATGGCCTTTAGCCACAAGACATAAATGCATACAAACGTTCATATGAAACTGTCCAAGACTGATCCTGTGTTATTTACAACTAGAAGGTTTGCAAAACACCAACATGAGTGTTAAACGTTAGTCTGAGCACAGAATCAATCTGGACAGCTTTACACAAAAGCATAACACCAAATTAATTAACACTGACTGATTAATGCATCAATAGGTGAAGGGTCTCCTAACCAATAATTCTTGCCATAACTTGTGTTAAGGCTCTTAAGTTTTCCACTCGTGGCTTCTGAGACACTGTGCACCCTGACACTGACAGCCTTGGCTTTTATCACCGCTCAGGAGGAACGTTCCCCAAACGGTTTCTACCCATCTCGAAAAATGTCACTAGCAAACGCCGGAGAAACGGTTTCCAAGTATTATTTGAGGAAACGGCATTTGAGCAGGTACACAGATATGAAAAAGCCAGGTTTTAGAGGCGTAAAGCTGCAACCATTATCTAGATTAACACCTTCTATCAAAGTCTAGTATCACTTCTCGTATTTGGTTTCTATTTGCTTCCTCCCGTTCTTTTCTGCCAATTCAGCGCTGTCAGCAGCACTGACATTTTTATCTTCATGCCTATGCTCCTATCATCATTTCATCATCTCCAACAGCTCCACATATGGAGCCCAGAAACCCTTATTTATGTGCCGTTTTGCCGGCCAGCGCAGACATAAGACTCCGCTGCACTGTATGTGTGACGCTAATTATTTGTGCTCGATTACTTAAACATGTATGCGTCTATCTGCATGTGTACGTTCACAGCACGGCGCCTCGGCTCCACGTGACCACACACAAATTTAAGAGAAGAGAAGAGGATGAAGGAGAAGGGGAAAAAAGGAGGAATAATTCTTTTTTTTTTTAAAGCAGCTCATTATCCGACTGTGTCTGGCTGCATGGCTCCGAGCCAGAATATAATGATGAGGATAAACTCGCCAGGAACAACTAGTTTCTGTTGGAGGCCATCTCAGGGGAGTGCCAGAGCGCTCCCCCCTCAAACTCTTTCCCTCTTTTTCTCCTTTCCCCTCTTCTCCCTTCATCACTGACACATTGGTGTTTGTGCCATGTCATCCGTTGATGGGGAGCTCGGTAGCAGTGGCTGCATATCGCCCATCATTAGGGCTGCTGCATTTTCTTCTCTCACTCCGACTCCTCTCTCCCCGTTCACCCTCCCGCCTTTTCTCTCTGTGCACTTGTTAAAATTTCCTCTGTTCCGAGATCTATTTTTTCTCCTCTATTCCTTCTTCTTCTTCTTCTTCTTCTCTACTCCACCCTGTCCCCTCTCCACCTCCACGCTCCTTCACTCCCTCCCTCTTCTCCTCATGCTGCCACCGCATGGCCCAGGTTATGGTTTAAACATGATGGCCATCCCTTTGAAGCAAAGGGGCATCACCATCATCATCACCATCATCACCATCCGGTCTCATCAGCAAAAAGCGGCGCCTTGGACCAATTTAACCAACACACAGAGGGGGAACGCAGTAGAGACCCCCACCCGTACCCCAGGGCTCCTACGTCTCAATCTGAAAGGTAAGAATAGCTGGTCATGCTGTAGGGTGGGGGTAAGGGGGGGTCACTGGTGCAGCAAGCCCCAGTGTCAGCCAGTGCCATTTAATTGCCGATGCGAAGCAGTAGCCCCGGCGCCTGTTTAATGTATAATGATCTGGCCGGTGCGCTTCTCCCAGTCCCCAGGAAAAGAGAGGGAGCAAGATGATGGGGGAACATATCAAAGGGCAGGCTTAAGCATAAGGGGCATTCACAACCTCCCACCTGTCACACACATATTCACACGCACACAATATAAGGGACCTGCACTGGCTCCAACCCTATTATCAAAATAATGTCTGTCATTTGCTCCGCTGACTGTTTCTACTCTCCTTGGCCTTTTTTTTTGGGCCTCATATCCTAAAAGAATGTATTTTTAACAGGACCTAGGTGTAAGGTGCTCACTGCAACACCGCGAGGTACCAGACCCGTTCCCTGCATCCTAATTCAGTGTGGGCGACGGCACAGGGGACTGGTACTGAAGCAGCTCTCATAAAAGACCCGACTCCCAACAAGAGTACACGGCCGGGGTGTGTTTCTCTCCGACTTCCTCCAGTCAGACTGATCCCTGCGAATGGTTTGGGCCATCTTTGAACAGCACCAAGTCGCTGAAGGCCATGTATGAGAGAAGTCTGCCATTTAGCTGACAATTACACAACATTGTTACTCGATTTTGGCATCAATTAGATTTTTTTCTGTGTTGCACTAAAGTCAGTAATTCTTTTTTTTCCCACTGTGTATAAAAAGGGATTGGGGGATTTTTTGGGGGGGGGGATATATTAACACCCCCCCCCACACACCCCCATTGTCCAGAGAGATCCCAGAGCGCTCCATCTATTCAGTTAGACTAATTCAATTAGGGGCCTCATCACAGGGCATTAGCTCTTCCCTATGGCCAGTCCCCCTGCACCCCTGCCAGTATATTCAATTAGCTACACTGGAAATAAGATGATCACAACGTGGAGGCCGTCATTAAGGGACCAAATTAGCAGTCACTTAAAGCCCAGGTTGGCTGGGTGCTGCTGCCAGATGCCGACGTCTGGACTGGCCCACTGTCTGGCCCCCTGTGCACCTGAGACCCGCTCAGATGAACTGGGTGACGGGAATGCGAGATGCAGACGCTGTCCTGCAGAATGACTTTAGTTGTTTGACATGTGGAAGCAGGAAGTTTATTAAAAATAGAAGTGTAGGGCTGAGCTGAAACACTCCTCCCTCGCTGCATCTACACGACCCATCACAGAGGTCTAAACACGCTGCCCTCAGGAGCTGCTGTAATTAAACATCCCTACACTTTCAACCAAGCCTGTCCAAAGGTCCCCTGCTGCTGGAGCGTGTAGAGGGGAGGAGTAGGAGGAGGAGCACAGGGAGTGGATATAGTGGGAGCCGGTGTGTTTGGTTTTTTTTGCTCCTCACGACCCACATATCATGAGCGTTTAGCCATCTAAAATTAATTACTTTTCCCACACCGTATAGATGACATGTGTCCCTCAAGACAGCATTAAGTACTTTAACACCAACACACACACACATGTATACAAGATGGCAACAAATACACATACCCCCCATGGGTGCACTAATATCCACAGCAACACTTGAGGTGAACCCTAATGGGCTGGACCAAAGTGCTAACCAAGTGTCGGGCCCCGGCTTATAGCATCTCGTCCCCTTCAAAGCGTTGCTGTGTTTGTTTATCTGTCTGGCTGCTCAAACTCACAGCAAGGATATGCCCCAGCTCACTGCCGATCCGCCTGACATGCAGTGGGGGTAAATGTTCTTCAGGGGCCTCATTAGAAAATGATAAATACAATTAATATTTGAGCAAGCTAGCCGGAGTCCCACGCTGGAGGATTGGCCTTTTGAAAACAGAGACAGCGAGCGCGAGCTTTCTTTAAGGGAGAAGTTGCAGCTCACCGTCTCTGCTCGCAAGTGTACATGTGTGTTGCTTGTGCGTTGCCCTCACAGCCAACACAAAAACACACAAGCGAAAGTATGAATAGGTGAGAACGAGTGCGTGTGTAGCTCCTAGGGCTCAACTCACCTTGACATGGATGCGTTGACAGTGAGCGCAGTTGGGTAGGGGTGTCTAAAACCCCCTGTTGTGATTGGATAAACAGGTTGACCTTGCCTGGGAAGGGGGGAGAAAAGAAGAAAGGCAAAAAAGGTAAAGGAACAGAGGTGATGATAGAGAAGGTAAAGCTCTCTCTCTCTCTCTCCCCACCACAGGCCTCTTTATTCTCATTTGATCAGGACAAAAATCTAGGGGATTGCAGAGCGCAGATCAAAGGGAGGAAAACTCTGAACAATTTGAATGCCACAAATCTTGATAGCAATGGCTAATTAAATTTCATAACCCTTCGCTCTGTGTCGACAGAGTGGGGCCCTGTTCCTCCCCAAGCTGGAACTAGGTGTTTTGTTGTGATAATTAAAGACGAAGCACGGGTCTCTTTAATGGAGCCATCACGCTAATTGAGGTCTACACATCCAAAGACAAACAATAATGAATGTAAATTTATACCAAAATAAAGTGCAGCAAATCAAAGGGCACCATGGCTGCGCTCGGGGCCTCTCTTGGTATTTAGATCGCGGTGAGAAAACATTAAATTAACAGAGCTTAATTTGTATCCTTTTGTCATATTAACAAGTGTTGACAAGAGTTACCAGGGGAGAGCCCCCGTGTGGAATTGTGGGTAAAATACTGGCAATCACGGTTCATTACTCTAATTGGACCATACAGAGACATGCAAAATAGTATTTGGCACAAAGTAGCAAGTTGAGGTTGGTGAGGGCCTGAGGAAGCTACAACAGTGAGTGTGTTACAAAGTTGAGCGATCGAGTTTCGGTTTGAGAGGGGCCTCCACAGTGGGGACCACAGAGAGACAGAGACAGCTCGCGTAATTGGCTTCATCCACATAAACACCAACATCCTGTAGCAGCAGTATACGCAATAACAAAACCTGGTTTTACTTTTATTCACTCATTAAAACATACGGTTGCTATTAGAATAGAGGAAATAGTGCAAAGAGAATAAAAAAGGCTTTGCTTACTGTGGTACTAACCATCCTAGCGGATGGGGGATCTGGCCGACAGTGCCAGGTGACAGTGGGTAATAAGGAGATATATCTGGAGGATGTGGAGGCCTTGGAATTCCTGTGAAATACAGAGGATGACAGACATAGAGAGGAGGTGGACAGACAAGATGATGACAGAGGGGGAGAAAGAGAGAGAGAACCAAATCTTTGTCAGCTGCTGAATTCATTCTTTGTTGAGGGTTTCACGTGTGAATGGGGCAGACATCACAGAAGTGCAGATGGGAGGAAGAGGAGGAGGCGGAGGAGGAAGAGTGCTTGTTGCTCACGTGTACACAGTGCTAAAAAAATCACACTTCCTGATCAAAGACCTTTGAGGCGGGCGGCACAATGTGTTGGAAGAGGCAGAGGGGGAGAAAGGTGAGGAGGAAACACCAACACGATTCTTGTCACATTTGTCTCCTGATTCAGAAGCTTAATGATATAAAATGACGCAGGTTTAGAAGTTAACGAAACACAACAATATAATTAAGGCTTTGTCTGTGATCAGAGAGCTGCCAATAAGGGGCTTCGGGTTGAGCCCGTCTGCTGATTTACACAGGTGCTGACTGGATGGATATGCATTAGTATTAGAAGATGCCAGCACCGACACTGTTAGTTTTCATCTTTGTCATTCTCAGATTTAACATAGAAACAGCAGAAAATTTGGTTTGTTATCCTCCACAGAGCAACAGTGACAAAGATGTCCAATTTAAGAACATCTTTTCGTCTCACGGGGCGGCATCGCCAAACACTCACAGCATCCACGGTGTTGCCTATACTTTCTGTGGCGACTGACAGACGAAGGAACTGCATCAACAAGCTGCCCTGAACGCTTGCCTTGAAAAAGGTCTCATACACAGTCGGGTGTAAAAATAACTTTCTCTCTCATGACAACTTGAAACGGGGAACACTAGGCATGTGTAAAAGCACAGCAGGGAGGTGTGTGCACGTGTGTGTGTGTTTCAGTACACCAGGAATTGAAGGACTTTCATTCTGGCTCATGTGCAGTTCTTCCTCACATCTGGATTTCCTGTGCAGCTGTTGTTGCTGATACTTTGGCCAGTGTAAGCGCAGCCAAAGTTGAGCCAGATCCGTCTTCATAGATCAGAACTTGGCTCGTGTTGGCGGTTACACCCAGCGTCTGGGAGGGATTGTGTTACTGACAAACAAGGTGTTGCGCGGCAGTTAGAATAAAAACTTTTCTTAGAAAAGCCAGAGGCAAGTTCTGGTTAAAAAACGCCTCACGAACATCATCCCATCACCGGCCGGCACTCAACAGCTAATATAGCTCATTAATTAATTAAACACTGAGCCCAGTTAAGCAGCCCCATTAAACACTACATTAAACAGCAGCTGGTGCATTATTTCCCCTTTGTAAGGACCGTTATAATAAGGGAACATTATTACCTAAAACACTGACTCAATCCGCAAGAGACCACTGAAAAGCATGGAATTATGCACTGCACTGAAAATGCATTAACCTGAAAGGACGGGCTGAATGACGGCTGAGCAAATGCGCTGGGTCAAGACGCTGGTGGAAACAAACTAAACTGCCTAAAAATGTTTACTGACTGGTTGCAGGAGCAGAGGGGGGTGTGTGGGCAGAACCTGCCCGTTCATCCTGGATGCTCTCACTCTCCAGGATCAACAGGCTGTTGAGACGTAACTGCACATCTGACAGGCACCGTTATAAAAATAGACGGTTATAAATAAAACCTGAATAAATCCTAGTGCCGTTCGCCCATTTCGAAGACATTTGTCTGCTTAGTTGAACACATCCCTTCAAAGAGGCAGTACGTCTGCTTCTGGTGTTTACTACGAGTGTGGGGACCTCCAAGCACAGTGGCTTTCTTGTGTTCGAGTCCTGGCAACTGGAGTTGTGGTCAAGAAACGTTGTGGTTGTTTGCTGAATTCAGTGTTTTACGAGAAGTTTATGAGCCACTGTTCAGATTCTCGAATGTGATGCCAAACCGCCTTATTGACCTTGATGGGATCAATCAGTAACAGATGAACAACGTCAGGAACTTTTCAAGAATTTTCCCCCTAATAACCATCACAATGTTGCTTTGTCCAGGCCATTAAAAAAAAGCAATAAACGATCAAGTTTTATTATTTCTACCTCCTAAAACCTGGTAAACCACTGAACACTGTTTCCAGCTTTACCTGTTTTGGGATCCACGTCTGTCTGTAGGTGAGGTGGGGGGTTCCCCGGTGTGAAGTGCTCATTGCTGTAGGTGATCAGAGGCGTGAGCGGGTGCACATGGTGAGGGTGCTGTACCACTGGAACCTTATTAGACTGAGAGGATAGGACGAAAGACACAAATAGAGAGAGAAGGGGAGAAAAAAGAGGCCGGGGTGTTAATATTTGGGTTACGGCTTAGATATTGCAGGCGCCTGCCTCAGAATTGCAGCTTGGTTTGAAAACTCTCGAAAGAGGAGCTATCAAGTTCTGGGTACACTCGAGGCGCCAAACCACCAAGCCACAGTGAAAATAGTGTGGTTTGTAATTAAAAACACTTCTGTGGTGTCACTCTGGAATCCAGTAACACAATCTAAGAGGCTTGGGGAGTTGCCAGATCCCATTGGGGTCTGATGCGCGATGAGGCACTTTTAACCACCGTTGCAGTGAAGTAATCGATCATCTGTAAACCACAAAAATCAAGGCAGCGCGTGTGAATCCGCAGTCATTAGCGGCTCCAGTCAGCGCTGTCAGCCGGGCTCTCGAGCCTCCTCCTGGCCTCCCCTCTTCCTCGCTCCCCTCATCTATTCCCCCAGGGCCCAGTTCATGGAGGGTTAGGGCTGTATTGTAATAAAGGGGTTAGGGGAGAGGAGGTGGGGCTGAAAATCCATTTCTGCATTTTTGCCAAATTAGTTTTAGCTATGTAATCTTCTCTTTGTGCTCCTAAGTGGCACAGGCCCCCTTTTTTTTCAATTACCCAAAGATTACAGTGGAGCTTTAGGGGTGTGCTGCCGTGGGCCCCTGCGTTAACCGGAGCTCAGCCCCTCTCATCAGACCAGGCCGGGACAAACACTAATACACACACACAGAGTCTCGGACCACAAGATAACCAGATTAGAGCTCAGCTGTAGATTAGGCTGGTGGCAGAGGCTCCTCTTGCCTCTTTACCCACACATCCTTATCCTGCCCTCAGCAGTCAAAGAAGCAGCACTAATCAGGCTTATCATAACATGGATGATATGTTCAGGGGGAGAGGAGTGAGACGCCAAGCTGCTTGTGTGTGTGTGTGTGTGTGTGTGTGTGTGCTCAGTCTGCTCTCTCATAGGCCACACACCCTCATTAGCGACTTTAACCCATGCAAGGAAGAAAAAAAAAAAAAAAGCTCCAGCGAGGCACATTTCCAACAGACTTTGAAAAGCATTAATGGGACTAGATGTTGGCAGGGGGGCAAACATGCATAAGATGCCGTTGCCTGATGCTCATTGACGATACAGCTGTGGGTCCAGGCTGAGACAAATGAGAGCACAGCTTAATGCTACAAACTAATCATGTGCTTGGGCTGTTTGAGGATGAAGTTAATATCTGGCCTAACACATCACCAAGAGCCCTGTGCTAAATTTTCACTGAGAAGTTAAAGCTGCCCATCTGTATGGTCCAGACAAGCCTGGCCATCTAGGCCTCTGTTCTATAGTCATGGTGGGGTGGGGGAGTGGGGTGTGTGTGTGTGGGGGGGCATTCCCTATTGCCATGGTCCCAATGAAAGATTAATGAACCCCAGCAGAACTCCAGGGAGGCAGAGAGACTCCTGGGACTCATTCACAGCCCTCAGCTGAAAAGGCTGGGAAGGAGAGAAGGGCTGTGTGTTTGTTTGTCAGGGGCGGTGTGAGGAATGGGCTTCGTTAAAAAGAAACACAAACCGAGGCACTCCGCGTTGCACAGCGGCGCCCGATCTGATCTGCACGTCTACAGCAGAGGGATGAAAAAGCGAGTGGAGGAAAAACAATCAGAATGGAGATTATGACAGCTGCCAAACGCGGCTGACGAGTCGGTAGCTGAATGCTACAAGATGGCCTCTCTCTCCCTCTTTCCGTTTTTTCACGCGTCTCCTCCTGAGCATCACCTCCTAACCTCCTGCTTCATGACTCCCCGCTCCTCCCTCGGGTAATGATGTGAAAGAATGTTGTCAATTCTTCATCACTCTGTGCTGAAAGGCCTTAGTGGCCATTTAAATGAGCTCTTTTGTCCAGGGGCCCCAGCCATTGAGAAGACAGTTCAAAATGCCCATCCACTGAGTCCACATTAAGACAGAGCGCGTTAAAGAGGGTGTGTATGAGACAGAGAGAGAGAAGAGACGGAAAGAAAGAGAAGCCAGTCGATTTACATCACAGTCACTCGCAGTGTAAGATTGTGCTCTTTTTCTTTTCCTGAAAGGCCTCGAGTGAGGCCAGCAGCAACAGGCTGGACTCGCTGCTGCCTCCACAGACGGTGGCTGGATGAGAAGACACAAGTTTGGGTGGTAAGTTAACTATTGCTGACACGGGCGAAACTCAAAAGCTCCACTGTGACATCATTCGCGACTGCTGTCCACCTGACGCGTATACGGTCCGTTCGCCATGCACCGCACACGCAGCAGCATCCACGCTGTGTCACGCGGACGTCAAGCAGCTCCCGGTGGTCCAGCGCGTAAAGGGGGCCCACCACCTGCCCCGTGGCCACCGCGGGACAATGCGAGCCCAGGGCTCGTCTGGCAGGCTGCTGGGTGCCTCCGCCGCACAGAGTCCACAGAGCACAGGGAAACAAAAGCAGGCAACGTGGGAGGCTTTACACTCCCTGCTCCACAAAAGGCAGGGGAAAAAAAAAATTTCCTGCCCCTACACCCCCACTGACTTGCATCTCTCCAACCACCTCCATCATTACAACAAACAGATTTAACACAAGACAAATATAAATAAACAACAGCTCAGTAGTGATGATGACCAGATTTACAAGCCTCTAACAGATTTCACACTCAGAAGAGCCTGAAGAAAAATTTAAGAGCGCACTCTTGTATGAACATCAATTGAGTCTTTCCATGTCCAGGACTCGAATGGCGCTGCTGAGGAAGGCCAGGGCTGTGAAGTGCAGGCAGCACACTTAAGTAGAGCAGACACAAAGACGAGCAGTAGCTACCGCCTCTGGTAATGTTACTGATATTTCTGTGGCTCTATTCTATTCTATTTTTTCTATGTCCAGTTCTATTTCCAGGCTCGTGTACTGAAAACAAAACAAAGCCTACGCGCCTTTCGTAAGCGATTTCGTTTCTGTGTCACAGAAACACACACACCACTACTTTGGTTTGGAAACAAGCGTTGAACATGTTCAGCAGGTAAGACTGCTCTGCCTCTGTGGGAAAAGAAGCTTTTACATGTTTGCAAGCTTCTTGGAGTCATGACTCTGGGGAACGACACGGTGTGACAACGCAACAGTCCGACGGAGTGAGAACGGGGACGGTGGGTGCAGGGAGGTGGAGGCCAGACAGGAAAAAGCTGTTGGCCTTGCATTTCCGCCTGGTGGCACCTCACAGGGGCCAATTTCAGGCCTAAATGTGAAGGTGGCGACCTTGTGAGCCCAGGGGGCTGCTACGTAGGGGGGCTACAGCCTGTCTCTCTGCTTTATGTCATGATATGATGAGTTGTCACAACAGCTTGCGGGGCGCTAATGAGCTGTAGTGAGGCCGGGGCAAAGAAGGGAGTCCGGGAAGAGAGGAGAGGGATGTGGGGATGACAGTGCCGTGATGGATTGAGGTCCTCGCAGGCCTCTAAAATTCCAAAGCAAGCAGAAAAAGCTGCCAGAGCGCCCTGAGCCTCTCCCAGACCGTGGAGATGGCCACCGTCCAAGGCACACGGAGTGACAGCACACACAGCAACAGCGTCAGGGAAGAGCCACTCACACGAGTCTGAGCAAAGCAAAAAGTACAAGCCGTGCTGCCACCGAGCTAATGAGTCATCTCTTATCACTCAGCGTTGTCCTGCTGAAATGTTTACACACATTCGTTTTCCGTTGGGAGGTATCGACTGCCCCCC
Source organism: Macropodus opercularis (assembly GCA_030770545.1). NCBI lineage: Eukaryota > Metazoa > Chordata > Actinopteri > Anabantiformes > Osphronemidae > Macropodus > Macropodus opercularis. The sequence continues at coordinate 5,403,149 of CM061107.1, read as the reverse complement.
TCCAGGCTAAAGATCCTCATCTTAAAGCAAACCTCATATCATAGCAACACACACAAGCCCTGGCAGCACTCAGTCAAATCAAGCCTCGCATCCAAGTAGACAATCTAAAGGAGTACTTGGAGATTAATGGCTGGAATATGAAACACTCTGACAACTTGGAGGCTTATCAGACCCACAGTCCCCCAGCAAAACTAATATTTCTAGGGTTAATCATTACAGGGAAGAAACTCCACAATATTAAGAGCTGGGAAATCACAAGGGGGCAGAATGGATAAGAAGCAGAGACGGAGGTGTTGATCAGTTTTCTCTTGCAGAGAAGATGCATCTCTGAGGGCAAGTGGCTCCCGAGACCACAGTATATTTAAAAGTTAATCTATTCACTTTGCTGCAGTGACACGCCGACTGCTTGATCAGAGCGCTGAACAAAAATATTATGTGGGCCAGAGCCTTTGCTCCCCTTCCTCCTGCTCTCTTCGCTAGCACTCAAGTCGTTCGTCACCATTTATTTTTGCTTCCCATCTTTGATAGTTGGCATATCAAATAGAATCGCAGAAAGGACACGTTCTGATATGTCACAGATAAATAAAAGTGCGCGCAAATAGCTTAAATATCAAGTGCTATTCGGCGGAACTGCTGTATTCTGCGAAGACAAATCGCCTCTTAGACGCACGTGCGTTAAAGCCTTTTCTTTTCAACGTAAACAGCCTCTTGAGTTCTCATACCTGAGCTAAAGGGGCTTCTCTGAGAGGTGATATTGTATCATAGTGTTAAGAGCCAGGCTGAATTCTGCCTTTTGAAATGCAATCAGCTCCTCAGCATTTCAGTTGAAAGCCAGGCAATTAAGAACGTGAATTGGATGGCAACGCTAACAAAGGGATATGTTAATCGGTGAGGTTATTGAAAACTGATTTTACGTTTCACGGTTAAGACGTGAGCTTGATCAAGTCGTGTTTTGTTAAGTAAATAATGTTTGTTGAGAGATACACTTTATAGTTAATTAAGATATGTGGAGTATTATTTAGGCCTTAAATAATTCGCCAAATCAAGATTATAAATTAGATCAATTACTATGCGTATGTTATACAATTAACATGTGTAGATATGAATCAGGTGTCCACCACTCCCTCAGCCTAGACAACACCCTCCCCCTGCCCTCAGCAACTTCTGCTACTCACAGCAGCACCACAACAACAACCTGAAAGCCGGTGAAGGAGCCGGGGATCCGTGCTGCCGTTACTCACCCAGCTGTTCAGGCTGAGGTGCCAGCAGCCCACCTGCTGGAGGAGAGAGAGCCCGGGGCCCAGGACTCCTGCCTTGGCTCCCGCCTCCTCCGGCACGGCTGGAGATCCATCCCGCGGGTACATGACCCCGTCGGTACCACCCCTGCCCCCCACCTCCTCCTCCTTGTTCCACCTGGCCCCCCCAGCTCCTCCTTCCCCCCTCTGTCTACGCCGGGGAGAAGCCCTCTTGCTTCCCTTGGCCGCTTCTTTTCTCCACTTGTGCTCCTTCTTTGTCTGTTTCTGCCTTGGCTCCTTCCTCCTCTGTGTGCAAGTGTGTTGCTGGGCATGTGCGGAGTGTGTGTGCGTGCTTACGGTCCCCCCTCGCTTTGCGCTTGGTGCTGTGGCCGGTTGACCATTGTTCCAGCAGGTTTTGACATGAGAGGCCGTTTCTCTTGAGGCGTCTAGACCAGGCTCAGCATCCGAGGCCTAGTTTCCCCATAAACACACAGCCACCACAGTCCTCCCCGCCCACCCACGTCCATTCTCATGAAAAAAAATGAATAAATCCCCCAAATCCTTGACTCTAACCACAGAAGCACTTGCTCTGAGCAGCCAGCAGACTCCTCTTCCTTCTCAGTGAAAGTTTTAATGCCAGCGACAAGAAGTTAGAAGAAGTGAAAGCCAGATTGTGGAAGGAGAGAATGAAAATTTACTGTGAGCACTCCACAAAAAAATATATACTCACAGACACACAACTAGTTACTACCCAAATCCCTGCTGTACGTTAGGTCTGCGTGTGTGTGTTTTAGTATGTGTGTGTATGTGTGTGGGCTCTGCTGTGCCTCCAGGATGCCCAGAGACAAACTGGCAGCTTGAAAAGCTTTGGCTACAAGGTAAAGCGAGGTAAGGCGAGCGATGGAGACAAAGACGGGAGGAAGAGAGATAGGAAGAGGAGAAAAAAAAGGAACAAGACACAACAACATCCACAAAGGGAGGGCAGGCTCAGCAAAGTGTGGCCAACAGTCACTTTATCTGTGTGATGCTGACAGTAACCTCTTCAAACCCACTTTCCAGGGGGAGAGAAAGTCTTCACACTGACACAGATGTGGCACCTCTCGTCTTGATCCTTTTTCTAAACAATAACTTAGAGCGGAGAACAATTCTCCTCCGAACTCCCCCCCCTCAACTCGGTCTCCATTCAAGGTTCGTGTGAACAAGGCCTCGCGCCCCTCCTCGCCGCCCTCTTCTCCCCGTTCCCTTTTGTCCGCAACTATTTCACCTTCGAATCCATTATTCGTCTGAATGCTGAAGTCAAATGACAAGCTTCACATGGTCAACGCTTTTCATTTCCAACAAGCACAAATAAATTCAGGAGATCTGCTGGCCATCGCTGTAACACATGCAGGGGGGATTCCATTAACATAACCTGTAGTGTTTTATTTTGAAAAGATAACACGTTCCTAAAATGTGACACATTGAGTAAAATATGAAATAAAAAAAGGATTTGTTCCTATTGTTTAATATTTAATATTAGATAAATATTATTGAGATGCTTAAAAAATAAGTTAAAGGACAAATTAATTCCATTAACTTAAAATAATCACAGTTAATAATTCTAATAAGAGAAAAAAAAACATTTCTGAATCGACAATTTCCAAAAGCATAATATACATTTTAACGCTCCATAATTAACTAGACCTGTCATCTTTTAATTACCTTTTATAACCTCAAACAACCTGAACCTGACTAATGACCATGACAAATTAAATATTTATAGAATAACTTATTCCCATCGAAGCACAGTAATATTTCATATATATTTAATATAAGCTGATGAAGGTTGTTGAAGGGGAAAATTATTAGGAAAAAAACACCTTGAGTAGGTAGTAGGAGAATTCAGAAATACTGAAAAAGCATGTGATAAGAGGCCAATAAAAAACATATTTATTAGCTCGAACACAGAAAAACTTTTCTCTAAACACATCGCTCCTTTTTCCCTGTTCTCGTTCAGCCTCTCTGTCACTGTTAGGATCCTGCTCTTCCCCTGGCCTGCAGCAGGCAGTCCTGAGGCCCTTAAAGCCAAAACAAAGCCCTGGGAAAGTCCTTTACACAGCGTGGACAATAGCGCTGGGGCTCCAGCTTGACAAGTAAAAGAGCCCCGACAAGGCGGTGGCTAATTGCCTGCCCTCCCTCTATTCAGCCGGCCTGCTACACTCCTGCCATCTCCTTTTGTCCCACGTGCACTTTCTTAAGTAAACTGCCAGTTTGCCAGCAAGTGATGGACAGCTCCCAATCACCCAGCCACAATAGCATCAGCGCCACAACAGAGAGCAAAGGAGGGAGAGGAAAAAATACTCTATCCCACTCCACTGTCTATGATGTTCGCACGAGACCCAAAAGTGTGCGAGAGAAAAAAACAAAACAAAAAAGGAAGAACCAAAAGTTTCACAAAACAAGGGACGGAACAACCTATGACCTTTACAAATTCATTATTTTCTCACATAACTTTGAAGAATGCGGGACAAAAGCATAAAAACAAAACGCCATCAACGCAAAGGTCTAACATCAAAGTCACGGCTCTTTTTCTTAGTATTTGATCTAATAATAGCAGTAAATTATTGTTAGTTACAATAATCATATTTGTTAAGAAAATGACACGTGCCTATAGATTTTAAACACAAACTATAAAACAGAAACAGGAGAGCAGATGTGACAGCTGATCTAAATTACAGCAGTTACATTTAAAACTTACTGCACAATATTCACTTTTAAATGTTACTTTAAATAAAATGTATGTTGTATACACAATGTTTAAATGTGCTTTACAAAAAATAAACAATAATCACATTTAGTTTGATGTCTTAGAATAATACATCCCTGTCAGACTGTCAGGACAAAGCAATCAAACACTGCCTTTCATTATCCAAATTGTCAATCTGTCACTTAGCAACATAAGTGTTATAAATTTCCAAACAAGCAGCAGAAAAAATATCTATGAATAAATTCAGTCCAAACATAATATTTAAAGCTGAACAAGCAGCAAAAAATAAAGCAGAGCTGTAATTAAAATGTTGAAAAGTCTTACCATTTAAAAGAGCTGTATTTGGGATGCTGCTCGGTTCCTGGTTAAAACAAGCATGCTGGCACTCGTGGTAGTGCACAGACTCCAAGCAGACTCCCACCACCATGTCAGCCACTAATCCACTGGGGGGCAGCACCTCATCTACGGCAGCCCCTCGCTAACGACCGATGGGTTAAGCCGATAAGAAAGCGGCCGGAGCGCCGGGCGAGAGCCAAGGTATGCTGGAGCGACTAAGGATGGCAGTCCTTCGGGTCCCAGAGCAGAGAGGACCGCGAGCGGGCGGCCAGAGCTGGATGTTCACTCTCAGCCCCCTCACGCATTCAAACGCAAACCCAGGCTGCGCTGCTCGTCTCTGCATCTGACCGGGACTCCCTCTTTCCCCCTCGCCCATCTTCATATCCCCCCTAATAAGCTCTTTTGTGTCCATCTCTCTTTCTTTGATAAGTTGAAAGAACAACAAAAAGGGAGAGAAAGAGAGAGGCTTTCATTCAGCAGCTTGGCAGACATAAAGGTAGTGAAGTGCCGTCTATAGGAGTTGCCCTAACTTGGCTAAACTCAAGCAGTGGGGTGTCTCTCGTCATGTCATTAATCCCCAAAACTAGCCACGCTCCATTCACCGCTAGTCACACTAAATTAAATGCAAAATCAAAAACACAAACGCTGGGCAGAAAACGTGTCAGAAAAAGGCTAGAGAAAGCATCCCGATCCAGGGCAGGGTGTGCGGCGCCGCAGCCACGATGCCCCTCGGTCCTGCCCGTCGGTACCCCCAATTTTTGATGTTAGGAGCCCAGGACGAAAGGCAAAAAAAACCCCAGACATTTATCACCAAAAGAGCCCGTCACTGCGGTGCAGCTTTAGCACCTCCAGTCTCCTGCCTGAACTCTCCTAAGACAACCGAGAAGGGAAAAGGAAGCCCAACTCCAAAGTCAGACAACAAGCCAACAACAGCAGTTTAAACAATACCAAAAATACCAATAAATGGATACTAGCCCTGTATGGTTTTCGGGAGAGCTGGCAATAGAAAATTCAACCCGGCCAACTGGTGGCTTGAAGAGAGGAAGCCCACTCTTAAAGCCGTGATCCGACCATCCACTATACCACCGCTGTGAGCCTTTTAACCACAGCAGAAAAAAATGACTATTGATCTTCAAATGGCGATAATTGAAAAGATCAAAAAGATTAAACAAAAAAATCAAGAATGTGCTGACTTACCATGTTGTGATCCTTTTTGTTGTAAGGTTTTTGTTTAAATAAAAAAATATTTGCTCAAAGATGCAGCATTGGAGGTGTCAAATTTTTGTAGCCGTCTCTTGATCGTATTACTTCCACAGTCCTGGTTTCCAATGCGTCTGAACTTTTTCCCTTTCTCTTTTATTTTGTTTGTGGTACCTAGCCTTTTTTTCCTCTGCTTAAGACTTTAAAAGCCTTCAGCTCAGTAAAGCAGCACAAATTATCTTGCCACCTTGCTCAGCTCTGATGCTTTGGCCGCTAACTTTGGAAGGCCCTTTACTACTGCATCAAAATTAGCATTGTCAAAGCAGTTAATGAATATTAATATTGTATTTGTCATTGGAGCTGGCCCATTGCTGAACTCCAAGTCATCCATCAGGGACAAGATTAAGCACACAATTATTTCTGACTGACAGGGACCAAATCTGGAAGATTTTTTTTCTCCTCCAACAATTTAAAGAAAAAGACACAACATCATCTTAAGGTACCTCCCATGAGACGAGACAAGATTAATACACTTTTAATGAAGCAAGATTTCATGGTGCATGAACAGCAGGAACCTCAAGAAAAAAAGCAGAGGAATATTGAAATATCTTACCCTTAATTTTAAGATTTTTAAGGACTAAAATAATAAATTAGACAATTTTGATGACAGACAAAATTAAAACCTCGAAGAACATTCTTTTTTCTTTTTTTTTTTTATGGATTTTTTCCCCCAACAAAATCTGGATTTGCTTTTTCACCTTTGGAGGAGAAATAAGACGTACAAGCGCTGCACTGTGAACAATGCTGGCTCTAAATTTAACATGAAACATTCATTCAAATCCTGGACCTCCAGCGCTCTCGGCGGAGCCCGACGGAGCACCGACCGCTGAGGACCACACAGACAGCCTCCATCAGCACCACCCGCTGCAGCATTTCAGCTGCATCCACGAGCTCTCTCCCTGCTCCGCCACCCGCTTCCCCGCAGCTTCACACTAGGAACCGCGGCTCTGTCAAACACGGCTTTCTGCACAATTTTCCAAACCTTCATCAAATGTGTCACAATGCACAATTCTGAATATTTCCCCAACTTTTCGGCTGAAAATAATTTTACACCTAAAATATTTGCCTGCACAAAAACCTTTCCTACCTGCAGCTGCCTTTAAAAACTGACACGACATCTTCTCTTTACCTCTTAACGCCAAGCATTAAAAGTACGTTTTGCATGATTTTAAAGGCGCTTTTCTTAATTCTCATGCATTGTTAAATCCGAGCAACACGGATCGCACGTTCATCTGATCGATTCGTTTCTCCCCGTAATTATTTACACCACAACACATCTCAACGGCCAGATGCAAGATTTTCCATTTGCGCCCTTCTGCAGAATACGATGTAAAATAAATTGAAAATCACTGAATAGGTCGCAAAAAAATGGCAGATGTAGGGCACCAATGCCAGCAGCCCAGTGAATTGGTGTGAGTGCAGGGGTCAAGCTGCGGGCTCACCTTGGAGCGCAGAGCCCCTGCCGACCACCCTGCCGGCTCCCTAATACCATTAGCAACCCTTAGATGAACATACTAAATTGGCCTTTTGTCCTCCAGGTGCCGATCTGGCCTCACCAACTCGGTGGTATCACGGCACCAAGTACAGATGGTGCAGCCTTTCTCTGAAATGAATAGCGCACATAAGAAAGCGCTCTGTTGTCACGATGCACCGAAGCCGTCGGCATTGCCGTACTTTTTTTTCCCAGCGCTCGTTCACATTTTAAACACTTTGAATTATTCGTGATTTAAGCCATTAAATCATAAAATGTTGTCTAAATGTGCATTACCATAAAAAACATTTACTATTACATTTTGACTTTTACAGACCAACCATACGATGCCACATAATAAATTAGACTTCATCCAATACAGCAGTGAAGAATAACAGAAGAAGCTGGATTTACCCAAAAATAGATGCTGAAATGTCTTAATTATTACTTAAAATTATTGTGTCTTAAAAAATCGAATATTTATGTCTTAGAATATCTGTAAATAAAATATCTTAATTGCAGCATTAGTTCATATTAATTAATAATGCCTTTCAATGCGAATATTAAAAATATTAATTTAAACCTAATCTTAAAATTCTAATGACTTGGACAGAAAGCTGTAATTAAATTCCAGTTAAACGAATTACGGTTTACTTGTCATGACACAAGCACAGACACCGATTAAGCGTTGGAACCAGGCTGCCTTTATAAACAGGCTCTGAAACGCAGAATCCCACCACAGCTTAATTCAACTTGAGAGTCTAAAACAGGTCCAATCTAGGTGAGGTGGAGAGAAGGGAAGGGAGAGATGAGAGGGAGCAGAGCAGGCAGCTCTGTGGCCCAGCGTGATCACATCAGCGCTAGTATCAAATTAACTCTCCGACTTTGAAACTTATTGATCTGCTATTAAGACACTAGTGAACTTGATGAAGTGAGTGCTGTAGGTGACTCTGGGACTTCAAAGTCTAGCACCAGCCACATAAAACAAGCCACTTTGATCCCCGCTCTGCTCCTCGGATCTGGAGAGGGGGCTTCAGAGGAACCCCCAATTCTACTCTCCCCTCTTCTCCCACTCAGCCCGGGCCCGTGCTCTCTCCAGCTCTCTTTCCCTTTTCCGCATCTACTGATTCCCCAAGAACCGCCAGAAAGCGCCGGTGCCACACAACGTTCAGTCGCGCCACGTTTTACAGAACCGTCAGCAAGTCGAGGGCACAGTGGGGTACAGTGGCGCAGACAGATCTCCTTTCTGATTCACTATAAAAAAAACAAAATAAACCAACACACACACGCGCACACGCACAGAAAAAAATGCAATGTGATGTCAAAACAAGCACTAGAACAAGGCGGCTATCTAAGCGTATTGGCAATAAAATACAGTGTCGATAAGAAGGGGATTCTTCATGCCAAATACAGCATCTAATAAGGTTGGCGATGAGAGAGACAATGCAGAGTGGGAGATAGCAGCACTATTGTGTGGTGAATACATCCCCCTCTTCGCTTTAGGCAAGTCTTCCCACTACATTAAATACTGTGTGCTGCCAATCACACCTGCCTTTTTTCATTTTGTGCCACTGGGTGGAGGTAGTAGTTAATGTTTTCACTACGCACCATATAAGTATAATATACTGACGCAGACACACAACAACCAGGCCTACAACACGCGTCTTCTCTCAACAAGCTAATGGGACAAATGTTAAAAATACAAACTAAACAAAGACAACACAAAACAATATCTTTTCTATTTATTTTGCAACATGACAACCTGCAGAAAAGAGAAACTAAATTTCAGGTTCACCCTCCACTGAGCTGCTAACTTAGCAGGATGAGTAAAATAAATATTAACAGCTAAATTAATCATCGGCAGGACAGTGTTTGCACTCAGGCTCCAGTGCTCACAGACAGTGGTTGGTGTGTGTGTGCGTGTGTGTGTGTGAGTGCTGAGGCTAAGCTGTGTCTGTTTAATTAAGAGGGGTAAAACAGATGACAAATGTGAGACTGTTAAACATTTAATGTGTGCTTATCTCCCCCCTCATTTATTTAGTTGGGAGACAGTCAGAGTGGGTGGCGTGTAAGAGTGATGCGCCGGCAAAACGCTGGTGGAATTAGAAGGCAGCCCCGTGTGCCGTGACAAGTCAGCGAGCAACACGCAGCCATTTCCTGACAATTGTTTTGACGTTTTGCAACTTAATTCTGTTTGATGAGAAAGAAAGGGATTACGTGATGAATCAAATAAAACACAAATACTGATTCAGCTCCACAGCTGTACTGAAAAGCGAAATAATAAATAAGTAAACTGAGCTTCAACGTAAATGACACAGTGTCAGTTCATTATGGATATATTATTTTTGGCAGCGTTGCCTACAAATTGTCAGAATAAACTGTGCAATTAAAATGCAGCCGTTTCATAGCCCTGCTTTCTCCTTCATTTCACCTGACAAAGATTTAATTCTTTTTTCTTGTGGATGATCCCCATTGTGTATCTGGTGCTGATGCACATCGCCTAGAGTCAATGTCAAATCCCAGCTCCAGCAGTCCCGCAAAAAATACAGAACGAACAGTGCCCGCGGCGCACACATCCCTTTACTCAACCCACTTGCAATATCTTACCCAAAGTTATCGCTTCCAATGTGACAATGTTAAAAAAAATAAATAGGAAAAACTATTTTATACAGACATAATATTATATTATATTATATACACATGCATACACACACGCACACACACACACACATATATATATATATATATATATATATATATATATATATATATATATGTCATTTTACATATATATATATATATATTTATAAAGACAAAGATAAAAATGGGTGGCAGGGAGCGGGGGTGTGGATGGGGGAAAGAAGCTAAAAAAGCAAAAACAAGGAGAGGGAGAAAAAGAAGAAAAAGAGGAGGAGGAGGAGGTAGAGGAGAAAAAAAGCCCTGTGCCACGAGCATATATAAGAGAAACCTTCACCAATTAGTGGGGAGAAACGGGAGAGGGAGCTGCCGCAGCGTCGGCACTCAAAGAGCCAGGCCTCGCGGCGAAGCTGTCATGTCGGCAGGATTGATCAACAGGCCTGCTATTTCTAATGGCATGTTGTCATGAAGCTGCAGCCATGGGGAGCCACCTGCCTCAGTCCTTGCACAGCACTGTGTGTGTGTGTGTGTGTGTGTGTGTGTGTGTGTGTGTGTGCGCGTGAAAGACTGGGGTTGGGGGTACTGCAGCAGCCATACCTATTCTGTGCCCATATATCTTTTACTAACAATTTGAAAAGCGCCTGGAATCCTCCTCCCACTCTCTGGCAGTCTCACCTTGCCTATCCCTGAAGGTGGGAGAAATGTGCCATCCTGGCTGCTTCTTTATTCGCACTCAGCAAAGCCAGGCCATTGTGAAAACGCAACACAGTGGATCCAAATGTATACATCGCATTGTCAAGACGGGAAATGGAAATGAAAGCAAAGGGTCGTCGTAGCTTTGTAACAATAGAAGCATAGACAGTGGCTTTATTTATTCTTCTTAACCGGTTCCCTTAAATATCTGGACAAACGAATCCCTCCATTTTGTGTCGTAAAACTACAATGAACTATTATCTTGTTATTACATCGTAATAGTTTTCATTTTAAATTTTTTTCATTTTTTGTAAAAAAATTTTTTATAAAATTCTAACAATAACCGGACAATCGGAAAATCCAAAACAAGGCGTCTGTTTCTAAAAACGTGGTAACGTCATCCTTACTTCGCAGTATTACTGACAAAAACAACCTCTTGGCTTTTAGCCATGGCGGCCAAACAAGCCCAGCCTCGCTAACAATAAAAAGTCAAATAAAAGTTACAGAACTTGAGAGTTCAAGGTAGCGCCAGCTACTTGGAGTGCGTGTCACGTACAGTTAACCTTTTTATCGGGCATGCCTGTGGTCTCATCAGTCGATGAAATTCTTCGCCCGCGGCGGTGGCTTAGCCGAGGGACACGGACCAATAGAAAAATATTTCATTGTGTTAGCATTTCAAATGGTGAGTGGAGGGTGGAGAGGAGGGTATTTGGAGCGGCGGCGGGGGAAGAAGCTCTAACCGATCGTTGCCAGCGGAATTAATTGCCTATTCTGAGAATAATGTCCCTTATCCACGATCCTCGGAGGGCCGAACGCTAGCAGAGGCCACTTTTTTATTTTTTGTTTGGTGTCTTCAAAAAGAAAAGTGCTTAGGGGTACTGGCCATATTAGGAGTTTAGCTACGTCCCCTTTAGGCCAGGAAAAAATAATCAGCAGCATTGAACCAAACTCGACTAATCCGCACCGCAATTAAAAACGCTGAACCCGTTACTTCCAACATTAATGCGCGCGGAAAAATAAATACTTTTAAATGATTGACATTTGTAACAAATTCTGCAAATTCGGACGATTTTTACTATTAGATAAAAATCGCTTTAAGAGGACGAAAGGCTACGTCTCCTTCCAGCCGGCACTTGATAAATGGCTCAAGATGGAGCCACCCTGGTGGCGCTTCTATCCTTTTATTTAAGGGGATTTAAGTTCAGGCTCTGTTACACATTGGCCAAGCATATGCAATGACCCTAACTGATATCGGTGCATCTTTTAGCCACATCTTAATCTAACCTTTATAAAGCTCTGCGGCTTTTCAGACTCAAAACAGCATTGAAAACGAGTATTGTTCGGAGCAAGCAAGGAGGCGGCCCTGGGAGACGACTCGGCGAAAAGCTGGGCCAGAGCCGGGACAGAGCCCTCTGGAAAAACAGCTGCTTGTGCACTCCACTCGGTGGGCAAACAAAACCAAAACCCAAATGCTAAGAAGAAAGGGGGAGAAACCCACGGAGGGGGCATCCCAAATGTTCCGTCCCTCCACATCGACCTCTACGGGCCCATTCGCGCTAGGTGTCGATTTCATCCCTCGGCAGATGGACGAGCGAATTCGCAGCAGTCCCCATTACACGCCTCTCCTCCGCTCATTGTGAATTCAGTCAACGAAGTCAATCTTATTAACTTCCGCGCCGGTTCACACATGACATTTTCTTCAATTTTCTCGCCGACATCAAAAACATCAATTAGCAGCTCGAAAATGGGAAGGAGCGAATGACAGAGTCCGATAACGCCGACTTATTTGAAGCCGAGGGTAAATCTATTCTCCAGTTTTGAATGTGTTCATTACAATTGCATTTTCAAAGAAGACCTCCAAATAGCAAAGAAATTAAATTTATCTCCTAGAAATGTCCAGAAATTGTTTTTCCCCCCTTTTTCTTTTTTTAATCCTGTGTCTATCTCTCAGACTCAGTGGGTGACACAAAGCACCGTGGTGCTGCATTTTCTTTTTCTCATTAGAACAGATCACAACTCCCACAGAAGTTGAAACCTTATACTGTAACCTCTAGTGTAACCCATTAAAATTATTTTAAAAGGAGTCCAACATTTCTTTAGGAAGAAAAGGAGGCGATAAAGTACCCTGCCGGTGACCTACAGTTTTAACCAAACACGAGATGATTATAAATGCAGTGTCTACTTCATCCAACAAGGGGAGCTATTATCAGATTAAAGACGCAAAATGCTTTAAAAGGGAAACGTTTCCCATTTTTGCTTTTTTTAAATTCTTATTTTGAATCTTAACATAAACACGTATGTTTTCATTATTTAATTTACAAACCTATTACACATTTTACAATTACTATCATTGCATATAATTATGGTTTTATTACATTATTATTACAATTAAATGTTTGAGTAATAAGTGACCTTTATATTTAAAAAATACAATTTGTTTATATTTATTTAACACATCAACACATTTAAAATTGCTTTGAGTAAAAATTATTAAATAATTTCATGTCCAAAACTAACTTCCATTTGTCCACAGGCTCATTGATCATTTCTTGCTACTCCACATCACGGTTGCATCAAATTGTGAAATAGAAACCTTCACATTAATGAAGCTCTCTCATGGCCCAACGCTTTCTGCCTCCCATCACTGATGAACATGTAACTTAATAAACCAGTAACCTTTAAGTAAAAGGCTATTTTTTGCCGATATCCAAACATTGTCAGACGGCTTCCTCATGCTTGAGTTACATCTCCGAGGGAGTGAACAAAAGCAACTTTGCTGTGGAAAGACACTCGTAATGCACCGGGAGGGGGTGGCGGTCGCACACGGAGCCGTGCGGATCACGTTCCTCCGGCCCATTGATTTCTGATCTTTTGACATTATTTAGTTGCTTTTTATTTTCTTGCTCGTCTTTTATTCCATGTCACAAATGACAGAAATGTCCAAACAAGTGAAGCTGGGGATATCTACTATCTGTCAAAAGAGCAGGCTTTTCCCGGCATTAAAGCGACCAAATGCTCTGACGCAGTGCCGAGAATCGGCGGGATGAAAATATCACTATTTATAATGGAGGCTAATCAGATTTCGGATGCCGTTAGGCTTCTGGCTAAAAGGACATGGAAACGCATGGAGGAGTCCGGCTGTAACTAATACACTCCTAGTTTATCACCATTCTGACCTCGAGACAAAAGGCCTGCACTTTGTCCGCACATCTGATCTACAGTCTACGTTAAGCCCAGAAAACTGTCACAGTGTCAAAAATTAAAAGTATTACTGAATTTAATTTGACCCTAATTTCTGTCCTCAACAAAGAGACAAAGCAGCCGAATGCAAAGAAAGACGATGGGATGCGTCCGTATATACATCTGTCGGCTGAATGTTGAGCACACAGTAGTGATCGCTTCCATTAAGCAGGGATTTGATCCTCTCCCTCGTGCACAGTCGCAGATTAGATCACTGCGAAAATGGTCAAATGGCGTGTTTATCTGTCTGTAATTATTTTGATGCAGATTTCAGAGATTGGTTGTTTGCATGTGGCCTGATGAGTGTGTACAGTGTAAGCCAAGACATGAACACAGACACACGCTCGCTGCTGTGCAAAGAGCCGAATGGTTCCTCTCAGTGCCATTAACCCATTAGATCGTTTCAACAAAGGCCTGAAAATAATGTCAGCACAGTGCACATGCAATTACTGCACCGAAATCCTTACGTTCGGACTAATATTAATGCACTTGCTTTGAGACACAAATGGACTTTCAATGAGATTAACAAACAAAACAATAGAATGTGTTGAGCTAAGCTTACAGACGCAACAAAAGCAGAAAAACACCACTATGCACATCTTGTCTTGTGGTACTTTAGGAGCTGCGGAAAGCAGAAATACTCCTCTCTTTGTACTATAAACAAATTTACCAGCTCAAATTCCAGAGCAGGGAAACAGTAGCATCACTGCAGAGAGAGATGAGAGAAGATGAGAAGGAAAACTTGGAAGAAAATGTTGAAGATTTTTAGACTAGTAATGAGGTCATGTATATTTAATTTGCTGCTACCTGAAATCATTTGCAGAACAATTCTCTTGGTATGCATTTAGGCATTAGGCGAGCTGACCTCTATTGCGTGCAGCAGATGTTTTTGTATTCCCAACTGCGCTGACCTTGAGTGAAATTGTCTCAATCCTGCGGGGCAACTTTAAGATCAGCTGCACACTGCTGCCCTTCCAGATCTGATAAGATATTCAGAGTTCTATGAGATCATCTGTGCGATGGATCCTTTCCTGCTCCTCGTTCCCGGTTCCTCAGTAATCACCTCTATTTTCACTTCACTTGAGTTAAGGCTGTGTCACTAGATTACAGGCCCTTCGTATCTACCTTTCCAATTACTTTTAAGAGTTTTGGATGGACAAATTTGTGCTTTCATGTCCAGTGTTAGTGGATGAGTCGCTGCTTCTGGCCATGAAAGGAGAGTTTTTAATGAGCTGAGGTGAGGTTAATTGGTTCGCTAAGATCTTCTAAGTTATGCGCCGCTATATGAAATTAAGTCTATTTCCCGGAGTTTCCCTGGACGTATTTAATAACAAACACTTCAGTCCAATTTTTAATTTCTCACAGTGAGGGGGAGACATGGGTAAGAAGGGGGAGCTGGGTTGTTTGTGCTTGGCTTGCCCCTCACACTAAATGCTATCTGTGTCAGTGCATCTTCAAAGACCAGTGGTGTAACATCAACTCCCATCACCTCTAATTCATATCTCCAAATACCACCATGTTTCCACTGATACCTGAAAACGAATTGCTATGCAAAATAATATTCTACAGTCTGATTTTATTTAATTTCCAAATCCACGGTAACGCCATATTTCATTAAATGTCACTAATAGGGCAGTGGACTAAATTATTGTCTCCATGACATGAATATGAACTGGGAGTCTGTATGTGTCGATATTTAGAAACTGCCACAAAGAAAGTTTCATAAAAAAAAGTCGGCCTTTAAAACTTTTTTGCATCCTCATATATACACACACACCTTCCTGCATGATTTTACGAAGCACTGATAAAGCGAGGTCCAGTTTTGATCCACGTGTGAGGCTGGTGCCAAACACGACTGTGTGGTTCCATGTGTATTTGTTTCTAATGGGACGACGCGACTGCATGAAGCCTTGGCTAATGTTTTCGTTCCTCTAACAATGAGGGCAAATCTGCAGCAGCCGCTCGATCGCTGCTGTTGACTCAATGCGAGGGAACTGCTGCACACACACTAATCCTCCGCAAATGACTGGGTCTTTCACTTGCTATTAGGAACTACATGATGCGAATCTGCCCAGACTAAAAGACCTTGTAATCAACACTGGTGCAAATGTGTTAAGTTCAGCGTCTCGTTGAGGGGGGTTCGATGATCCTGACAGTGTAATTACGGGTTGCCACCACGACGCAGCGGCCAGCGTGCTCAACACTAATTCAATCCATCTTCATTTCCAAAAGCAACGCCCCAACCATTGATGGATAGTCATCATTAGAGGGTGACAAAGCACTGAAACAACTGAGGCGTGAACGGCAAAAATATGCGCACCGGTGTGTGTGCTGGTCGTCAAGTCAAGACACGGGCGGATGCGTCCTCTCGCAGATACACCGTCGCTGCGGGCAGGGATGAAACTTGGTGAGACAGGACGGGGAAGGAACTTTGGGTCAGGGAGCAGGTTTGCATGATTCATACACACAGATTATGTTCACATACACACACGAGCAGTTTGGCTCGCTGTGACCCCGACACACAGAGAGGCTACGGCTCGACTCACCAGCCTTTTATAGCATGCTGCTCAGACTGCTGACAAACACACACAGACACACACTTGCACAGGTCTGGGCACCGTCTGCAGCCAAACACAAAACCACAGGCTGAGACTGAGGCCAACTGGTCTGCTCCTCTATATTTTCTGTCTATATATTCAGTCCACCCTAGGCTGTATGTCTTAATTATGCACTTTGCCTCTTTTCCTAAAAGAAGGGGTGACAGAGTCTGCTAGTCAGGCACCGGAGCATAAGCAGGCCACTAAAATAAGGCCTTTCCAGTCTTTATGGGGCCTCCAGCTCAGCCACTGCATCATTACATGACCTTTAAGCCCTGGACAAAAACACAGCGGATGCCTCGTTCCCCGCGTTTCTCCTGGTGTTACTGACTTGCACGACGCGCACAATAGAAAAGATCCTGTTTTTGGCATTTTTCATAGCAGCTTGTTCGCCTTCAAAACAAACTGGAAGTGCAGAACTTTTCAGGACAACTAATAGGCTGTGAAACGCTGTAATAAGTAAATAGCTCAAAGGGTGGACAGGGGAACAAATGGCTGGAAGAATTTTATCACAGTGTTGGGCTCAGTATGATTATCTTTCTTTTTTGCTTGCGGGTCATGGCTTTAAGGGTCAGCACCTCCTCAGACACACACACACACAGGTTGGGCTTTGCCATTTCAATGACTTAATCACATCTGGAGCTCTCCATCGATTATGCTCAGTGACCCTGCAAAGGCCCATGTGGCGAGTGCAGGCCCCAGCTCTCTGAATCAGACCGCCAATCGAAGGGGGAGCCAGCATCGCGGTCGCGCCCGTTCATTAACCAGGAGGTGGTGCTACTGGGATGCGGAGCTCCAGTATTTTGCGACACCTGGATTTCTAGACGCTTCCTCAAAGACGCAGACGTACTTCGTCTTCTTTAGCGGCACAGAGCGGTGAGAGGTTTACAGTCGGCTGATGCTGCCTGCTTGAATGCATGCGATTCTCAGACTTGTGAGCTCTTGTTCGGTTGGCTCACTGCGAGGAATGAATGGTTTCTACAACCTCTCCAACCTGAGAGCAAAAACCCCCACATAATTAAACTGGATGCTTACTCACGCACATTCCTAATGCGCTATTAGACACTCGGGCATGCTGTACATACAACCGCATCGGGGATCTGCACATATACATGCAGGCATGTGCCGAGCGGCCGATGTGCTGCAGGAAGCTGTAGACTGGCTGGCCTGCTTGCAGACCCTGCAGTTTGTTTAGCAACACTCCTTTTGACGACGCCCGAAGGGTGCAATTAAGCCCAATTAGAGCCTGTCGGTTTTATTAAGAGGCACAGACTGGCCAGGCTCGGGGGCAGTGAGGGGTAGAGGAGGGAGGAGGAAGAGGAGAGGGAGGAGGAGAGTCTGCAGCACCCTGCTAGTGCTTCTCTCCAGAAACTAGGCAAGCACCGCGGAACGGAAGCTGCTGTAAATATACAGTATGCCAACCAAACACATACTGAACAGAAATGGCAGCTGTGGCAGTTCGATGAAATGGCGAACCGCCGTTACCAGCGTTGGGCCGAGAAACTGAGAATTGCCAAGGGCCTGATCAAGCCTTCGTAACCAAGTCAGGTCCAGCATTTAGCCTCAGGTGCTCTCAGTTCAGGAACATAGACGTTACCCTTACGAAGCTACATAAAAGCTACGTGAAAGTGCAGCTTTGTGATCAGAGAACCTGAAGGGATCCGTGGAAGACAAAACCAATCCCGTCTATAAATACTCTCTGGCTACGCTGAATGCAGACATGTGTGGATGCAGATGTCACAAAGCATTTTCGGAAGGGGGTTAAGGGGGTGGTGGCTGTGCAGTTATGCGAGCCTGCCCTGATATATTAGTGTGGCAGTGAATAGAGCAATACAGCTGGGCTTGGAACAAAAACCGCAGCATCTCTTTCATCAGCCAATCAAAAAAAGAACGCAAATGAATGTATCATTTTCCCCCCCTCACAAATCCTTTTCCGTCGACCCCTCGACAGAGATGTTTACAGATAGCTATCATTCCCCCTCTTTTTCACATTTGCGCTTGGACATGTTTCAAAAGATCGGGCCTTTTCATCTCCCCTCTCGCTGTGAGGAAATTTGCTCCTTAATGGCTTTCAAAACAGGAAGCGCAGACAATAAAAAAAGGAGAAGTGAGAAGAACGCTTCGCTCCCTGGCCCCCCACCCCACCCCACACACACACACACACCCCCAAACCCTTCAGTCGACGCATCCTTAGCGGAGCCGAGTGCTGCAGCACACTGCTGCTGTGCCAAGGTGCCAACTGTGCCAGTCACACTGACCTCCATCTGCAGGCAACTCGATACCATCTCTCCAACCGCCGCATACTCCCACTGAATGGGCTCGCTCAGTCACACTGAAGTCTGAATGCCATTCAAGGCTCAGGCTTGGAATTGTGTTTCGAGTTTGTGTGCTATTGTATTCTTTGTTCACAGCTGCTGTGTAAAAAAATCCTTTATCACTAAACTGAATACTAAAAGGGTTGTATTGGAGGAATGCACACAGGAATACACCACTGCCAATGTGCAAATCACTATCAGGCAAATTAGAGCTGATTTGAGTCTTTATCAATGACCCTCAGCAGAGTAAAGCTGAACTGCTACAGACTGGCTCAAATTACTACTCTGGATGGTCTCCTGCCAAGTACTAGGCTCACTATTTTAATAGTATATGTAGGTGTCTGTTTACTCATGTTGTATTCATAATTCCGCCTCCTGCAGGGCATCCGTGTCCACTGAGTGCCCTTGAACATGCCATGAGTAGTCTTTCTGCGCCTCAACTAAAAAGAGACCTGAAAGACAGCTACACACGCTTCCGCACAGTTGGATAAAACAAACCTTAACCACACAACTCACCCTCACCAAAGAAGAAGCTTTTTTTCAAAAGATGTTCAGAAGATTGTTTTTTTTTCCCTCTCTCTCTCTCCTCGTCTTTGCTTTTTCGGCTCCCTGGGTAAAACAAATGCATCATTTTTCCGTAAAAAAAAAAAAATCTTTACTCCCTCCTCTCTCCCTCCCATTGTGCCATTTCCGTGTATGGAAGTGTTCCCTCCCATTGATTTTTTTCCCAGCCTGGGCCCTACCCAACACGAGCTGCTTCCTTGCTGGTGTCATCTCCTTGTGCCTTTCTCCTTTTAACTGTGTTTTACTCTTGTGGCAGCGTAAAGTAAAACTGCCAAACTGGCAGTGGGGAGAGGGGTGCAATGGGAAGAAAAACTGATACATGCACTCAAAAGTTTCGGCTATTGATTTCTTTTTGATGCAGATGGAGAAAAAAGAGAAATGTTCAAAGCTGCGGAGAGCCTTTTTGATCACCACTACAGTCGGGCCAATGTTGTGGTAATGTTGCTGGTAGTAAGGCACAAGGAATGTGTGTTTATCTGCGCATTACGTTGCTTTGTTGTGCATTGTGCTGTGGCTCAGCCTCTGATGCTGTGCGGTCAGAAGGCTTATTAAATGCACTGACCAACATGCACCTTTGTGGGGGCTTGTCAATGCACTTGCATCATTAATGTGCACAACTGCCTGGAGAAAGGGTCAGTTCCAGTGGAGAATGTCACAGTGAGCAGAGTAGGCCTACAGCTGCAGCGCAAAACAAAAACTGCAGGCTGGAGCCGAGTCCTCAAGGGGGTTGGCAGCTTTACAGCTCAGGAAAAGAAAAATTAGACATGCAGAACAATGCAGCGCAGGGTGCAATGGAGAAAAGAGCAACACTTCCATATACTGGAAGACTGAAGAGCAGGAGTGTTTTGCAGCCTCTGCAGCTCCTGCTCCCCTCTCAGTGCAGGCCCCTCTGTGATGTACGCCTGTGTCCACTGGGGGCTACAATTAGCCCATCAAACTCATTCCAGCCGGGAACCCACGCTCGCCTCTCCAATCCCCTCTCTGGCTCTCCGAAGCCCGGGCTCCTCCAAAGAGACAAGCAACTTGTAAGACTAGGGGAGGTAGCTTTTGATGTGCCAGGTTCTGCCAGGGCCTCCTTTTTGCTCGAATCAAGTCTGAGGAGGGATAACAATTAAAACAGTGGGAGACGCAAGACGATGCTGCGTACGCACACGTACAGTCCGTGAGCCACATGTGAGTCACACGGCAGCAGAGTTTCGCAGTCCCACCTGCACACACGACATCTTTCCCCATCCTCTCTATTACACAAACACAGGCCCAGTCAAACGACAGTAAACGCACGTCAGTCACATCTCTGCAGTCGCTCTGCGTCTGGCGTGAGCGTGCCTGAATTTTACTGTACGAGCTGTAAGACTGTCCACAGTTTAAACAGGTGTGTACTTGTGTACTATGCAGATGTACAGCTCAAGCATGTGGTTTGCATTAGTTACTGCACTGGAGCCAAAGTGAGCTTTCACTGGAGCACGAGTCGAGCCCAACATGTCATTTGGGGTTAGTGATCTACTCAGCCTCAATTCCCTGGTTTCAGGAAGTGGAGATTTCTTAAAAATTCCAAAAAAAGTACGTGTATGAATAAACTGTCCCATATGCAGACTTGAACTCTGACTCTTGTGGTTGGTAGAATATCAACAACAAAGCAACTATGTGTTATAACGCTACTAAGATTAGTGTCATTATCATAACATTAGCATGTCAAAACCTTCATATAAAAGCTGTAGAGTCAATGAATCCTTGGCTGGAGTACAGCAGCAACGTGGCTTTGCTATTTCATTCTGACATAAAAGCACCAGAAAGTGAGTTTGCATAAAGGGAAGTAAATTGCACAGAGAAAACAAAAGGAAAGTCATGCTTCAAGGAAGCAAGAGGTATTCTCTCTCCCTTGTTGGTTATTCCACACTTTTTCCAAAGAAAGGAAAAAAGCTGCCATGCATTCCAGTGAATGCCACTGAGAATCAAGCGAGCTATTCATGCTGCCAGTTGATTTAGGTACGCGTCGCTACACACCAATCAGCCCGGCCCCGGCTCCGTCCGCCACTCACTTGTCTGCCATTCCAACACAAGATGGAGACAGTGCCAAAAGTTCCAATTAAATTATCCATTTGTGATGTCTGTGCAGAAAAAAAGAACAACAACACCAACAAAAAAACCCAAAAAAAAAACAAGTAACAGGCTTTTTCGATAGCGTAGGAGAAAATACAACAAAAGCTGCCAAAATTCTGTGGACAAGCCACATACTTAAGAGTTTTCTGTCTACACAAACTGAATAAGTATGAAGAGTGTGTATGTAGGCAGAAAGCGTGTGCGTGAGAAAAAAAAAAAACAGACAGACGGAGCGTGTGCATGCACGGGAGTGGGAGCGTCTTGTTATGGAGGAACAGAGCATGTTGCAGATAAGAGGGCGATGCTGTTCAAAGAGAAAGGCAGGCCGGTAAAGTGCACGCCGATTCGACATCATCGCCTTACTGTCCCTTAATGAGCCTGGAGAGGAAGTCTGGTGTCCACAGAATCCGCTCCTGTCTCGCTCCAATCACGCTGCCGGGCTTTTTATTCAAATCTCACACACAACTGTCACACATTCAGTCTGGCCGCGCTGTTTATCTTACTCCAGGAGGATGTTAACAAGACAAATGAATGAATAAATACACAAATAATGCGTTTAGGTAATGTTAATAATGTATGAAATGGAAGCTGCTTTTTGACAGTAACGCTGCACTAAGGATTCTTTCCAACTTTGGTGACAGGCTTGTTTATTCTCTTCCCAGCATGCAATTCTCTGCATCTTTCGAAAGCAACGTCTGGCCAATGCCTGCGTCTATAGCACATCTTACTGATGAGGAAGAGTGCTGTGACACATTAGTTTAGACTTCTCTGGGTAAAATGCAGACTGTATACCATCAAATCCTCTACTGTGATGATCTGTCACAGGCTGATGGAAACAAACTCCCCTTTTCACCCACTCACGCTTCCCTCCGGCTGTTACAAGACTGATTTCAATGACATTTCAACAGGCCATTCAATTAGAGAAGACAAGTAGATAAACATACACAAGCATGTGCACACCTGCACAGGTATGCAACAGCAGTTAAATCGCAGCGTCACCTGTCTCACAGTGTCCCAAACTTCTAGGGCTGTTAGAAAAAAAAACAAGTAAAAAGCACAAGCCGAGGAAAATGCTCAAAGAAACTGACTAGGTAGAAAATAAGGCTCACATCTAATTTCTTTCCCAGCCTGAGACAAAAGCAGGACCTGGCGCTCAGATGCCGTTGAGAAGAAAACAACAACATGCACATCAAAACCAGAGCCAAACAAATCCAAGAAAAGTTCAAATGGGTCCTCACTGGAACTTCCGAACGAAAGAAAATCAAATAAATTGGGGGGTTTGTCTCGTTCAGGCTGGCCCAAAGAACCTGGAAACACAGTTTAGAATATATGAGGAAGGTGACGGAGCGTGATGCTAAATGACTCAAAGCAGACACACGCTGTTTACCCCTGCAAACTCCAAAGAAAAGCCCCTCTCCTGTTATTCCGCTGGTGGGAACAGACACCCAAATTCAAGGCAGCTTAAGTGCTCTCTGGAATCACTCAGCATTCTGCCGTCTTCCACACAAACACATCCACGGAGTCCAAATTTGACTGTGACAGTGTATTCATCCATAACTGTAAATTGTCCTTTGGGGAATTTGTCGGGGCTTGATATTCTCCGCATCTCTCCCCAGTCTAGTCCCTGTTCTAGTCAACCTTTTCCAAAGTGTTGTCTCCATCACTCTCTGTCGCAGCATAAGCATACAACAGACAGTCAACACTGCAATTCTGGAATCATACAGCACAACGTGATCACAAAATCACAGAGAGATTAATGATCCCAAAGCAGAAAAGTATCTGCTCGTCACTCCCCTCTTAAAGCATTTGAAGTGTTCTGCTTCCTTTATGTCCACAAGCCGCATATATGATCATGCTTGTGTGCATTCACGTGTGTCAGTATCATAACACTCGACTAAATTCTTGTAGCTCACCCCTGACATATCCTCTAACTCCCTGCCACCAGTTTGCAAAAGTTCAATTCCAAACTTCCTGGAAAAAGGAGCAGATATTTCTGAGGAGTAACAAAGAGGGTTAGTGAGAATAATAACCTTGTGCTTAATCCCACACGATTCTGCCCCACACCAGAGTGAAAACAACGAGCCAAGAGGGACTCGCAGCAAAAATAAATCGACTCTCCTGCAGACGGATCCGAGTTCGAGACGAGTAATAACAGAATCGAGTGTCAAGAGTTTATCTATAAGAAAAATACCACAAATTACCCCAAACTGTGCTTGAATGAGTTGAAACGTCACGATGCATTCAGCCGAGCTAAGGCTGAGTGAAAACACTGTGGTGGTGTGGTGTTAAAGCTACGCTTCCCCTTTTCCTTTCCAGTCTCTTTTCTTTCAGTGTACTTCCCCTCCTCTGTGTGGCTCGCCTCGAACCTCAGCTCTTACACACTGCTGGGGAAAAAAAACGAGGTCACGGATCGACTTACTCCAGCCTGCCTCCGTATGGTCACAACCCCCCTCCACACCTTCCCCCAACCAGCCCCTCTCACTCAAAACCTCATTCCATCACTGTGGCCAAATCCGCCTCATCCATCCTCCCTCCTCCCTCCTCCTTCTCCTCCCCCCATGTTTTATTTCTTCCCCACTCCCACCCTTCCCGTGCCCTCAGCCCAGTGCTAATTGGTAAATCTGTTGAACCATGCCAGGCCCAACAATGAGACACCTGGAGTTCTGTCAAAACAAGTTTCCCTGTGAAACGGCCTCCAGTGTTAATACAGTAGCGCAGGGAGCTGCCGAGTCTGTTGTCGCTCACAGGCCAGAGTCACAGAACGGAGCCAGGGATCGCGCTACGTGGGGAAATTTGTCAAAGACGAGTGCACTTGACTGCCAGTCTTTTAGAGGGTCATCGGAAATGTGATCATCAACGTTAAATCTGAACTTTGATTTTAGCTCTTTGTGCTAATAAACTATGGCCTAATCACCATTACCACATTTTCCTGAAGCCTCCCAAGCCATTTTCTTGAGCTTCTTGCTTCTCATATGCCCGACGCAGGCCTGCAAGTCTGAACTGTGGGTTAAACCAGTTTGCGTTGTATGCAAACACACGAGTTTACAACCGGACCAGACCTTCTGAATACCTGTCATCCAACACTCAAGTCACACCTAAGATGCAGGGATACTACAGTACATATATGCTGGCTTAGACAAAGGTGTGTTTGTAAGACACAAACGCACACAGAAAGACAGACAGGCACACCCAACAATGATCCTGCCAGACCTTGTCAAACAAGTTCTAGCAAAGGGACCTGAATAAGAAAGGGAGGGGAGGAAGGCAGCAGGCTGACACAGTGAGCAGGGTTGTTTTCTTACTGCTTTCTATTTTTTAATCCTAGTAGACCATAGTAGTTTGCGCCATTAAGCATGTTTTACCTTATTTACTTCTTTTATTTTGAAGGTCTATATTAGTTACTGGCCTCAAACGCTCTGCGGAGCATGCACAGAACGGGTATTTGATTAGTCAAACAGTTCCAGTAGGCTATGTTTACCTTCATGCTCCTCTTTCTTTAAATTACCGCTTGCATCTGAGGGACGTCGGATATGAAAGGGCGTGCAGTGTTAGATTACTTTCGGTTGAGCTCTGATTTGATCCAAAGCTCAACCTGTGGACATAAACAATGGGTGTTACGGCTCCAACTATTATATTTCTCAGCCTCAGCTGCTGTTCATAAAGAGAGCTCAACTCAAAACAGCAGCGCAGGAAAAAAAAAAAAAAAACAGATCGACTCCTCTCCGTTGTTGGACGGTCGCAAGAAATTCAATCCAAATACATCAACATGAGGACTTCCACAGCTAAACAGTGTTATTAAAGCAGATCAATCCAGAAACTGGGACCAGTTAGGTTCAAAGAAAGCAAACAGAAACTTTAAAAACACAGAAGTGAGCAGAAGCCTGAGTAGTCCAAAACATCCCACCTACACATATATCCCGTCACCTGCTTTGGCAGTTTATACATTAAAAAGCACATAAGCAACAAAGCAGCAGCAGTGAATTAGCACAAAGAGCAACACAGCATGATTATTATAATTATATCCATGATTTTGCTTTGTCATTCAATGTCTTTTTTTTTTTTTTTTAAATCAGCAGTTAATTTCAGTGTGGAATCAAGAGATTTGGGGAATTCAAAGGTCTCTCACCAAATGAAACTGTCCGGGGAATTCCCAGCAGAAGGGCCCCTGAAAGGCAAAGATGGACGTTCCCAAGTCACACAATTATATCAGCTCACGCTCTCACTAGAACACATACACTCATGTGAACACAATCCCGGCCGATCAGGTTTTATGCAAAAGCACCGTGTTCTCTCTGGACATAATGCACCCCTTGGCTTTTTAGTTATTTAAGCTACTACCTCATCTCTGCTGGCTCAGCTTCCTCCTGGGTGCTTGCTGGACCCCATTACTACGGATTTAACTCACAGAGAATAGGAGAACACTGGCTCTACACTGGTTACGCTGATGCTGCTGCTGGCTGACTGCTTGTTCAAACCGTGTTTCCCTTTGGTTGGACATTTTACTTGTGCATCCACAGCTTCACAGATGTTCGGGAGCAGCCAGCTGAATGGGACTATGTTACATTAAGAGGTGTCTCTCATGTTTTGCTTAATTACCACCTTTCTGACAGCTTTATAACCTTGTAAATGTAGAATTCACAGCAGAGTTGCGTACCTAATTAATCGGCCAGCAACATTCCAAACAGAGATGTAAACAACAACACTTGACTTGATTTTATATTAGTTGCAACATTTATCAATTTGTCAAGGAAAATAAGAAAGTGTTCTGGCTCTGGTTATATCTAAAACACATCAGACCTAACATCTTTCTGACAGATACAGAACAAATAAGAAAGAAAGTGGGAGAGAATGGGAAGAAGGAGACATCATAAGCAGTAAAAGCAACGAGCCTTTGGTTGGCTGAAAGGCTGCAGGACCTAAAAGCTACTGGGCAGGTCGATTTCTCTGATTGCCGGCTTCTATTTGTACATGTGCTCGACCCCGGGGCCGGCTTGATAACTGTTAGACAGCGAACACTGTGGGTATTGAAACTCGCACACTTGCAAACACAAATATGTATTATGCTTTCAAATGTGCGTGTCCAACATGGAGTCGCACATTCCCCGGGGTGGCTCAAGTTCACAAGGGTTGCGTAGCGGTCAAATACCGCAGCAAGGAAAGAGAAGATGACAATGCATCCAGAGCTATGCACACACATGACTCACTCACAGGAGAAAAAAGCTGCTATTCACATTTCCTACACACAAATTTTGTGATGGAGAAGTTCCTTTTTAATTCAATATACACACAGGACAAAACCGTCTGCTGACCCTATGCATGAGCATCATTATTAAATCCAAAGGCCCTTCCTGCCGGTTTGTCAGCTCCGTTTGGTTTAAAATGTTAGGTATGCTATTCAAAGTCCATAAAGACTCCTCAGACATTGTTGTGGTGTTGTTGCTGACTAAGCCGACACTAAGTGGATTGTCTGTGGGAACAAGCAGCCGTCCAGACTGCCGGACAGATACAATGACAGAGATGCTCTCATTTTCATTGTCACAGTTCCCGGGCCTGACGCCACGTCTCGACAGCTTCACATTTTGGCCTGAGCCGGTGATGCAAGCATGACCCCTTGAATAAACGTCTTGTCTGGAGAAGACAGCGAGAGCCAGCTGACGGGCACAATGGTCACTATCAGGGGTTTGGATCTTTGCCGAATAAAAGGACTGGACAACGTGGATGAAAATAAATGATAATTACTGTATCAATAAAGCTTTAACAGATATGAAAACAATGACGCGAGACAAAACTAATTCTTGAATTTACAGCAATAAATAAGTGTGTGAGAGGCAGGAAAGCGCAGCTTAAGGTCAACTCAGCCAGGATGGAGAAAGCCTTCTCAGTGAAACCTGTGGCCAGTGTGTGGGTGGCGCCTGCTGACCACAGGGTCGCTCATTAACAGAGGAGGCCACGACCTCCTACAGTCCTGAGTAATTGTTTGGCTAGCACAGGTGCATGGACCATTCAGACCACAGGAAGGCCCTTTTATCCCCATTCCTCCAAAACGGACAGAGAAGTGATCAAGGACGTGGACGAATGTGATTCTGGCCACGTCTTTTCTAACAGTTGCACGGCCTGCCTTTTCTAATCGCTCGGCTGAAATGTGCTTTATTTTAAAATATCAAAGCCACGTTAGCGCTTTACTTTCCACTAAACATTCTTTGGAGAAAGGAGCGAGACTGAATGGGAATAACATGAGCATGTTCAGTAGTTGTAAAGGCCCAGGTGGGAGGTCTTACAGGCTGTAAAAATGGCCCAATTCCATCACTTCCTCCACAATAATTACCATACACTTGCTGCAAGTGCCCTCCCTCTCTTCATCCCTGAGCCCCTGCTTCCCTACCTCTGACACACACACACACACACACACACACACACACACACACACACACACACACACACAATAACAACACAGCAAGGTGCAGTTGGGAAATGGTTAACACTCCAGCCATCCCCTGCTGCCACTGAAAGCCCGCAAAACAATGGACACATTGTTCATCCAGGGCTAGACTCTAGACTCTAAGGCTGTGTCTGCGTATGCATGTGAATGTCAGGGAAGTAGAGCGCACGTCTGTGTGTGTGTGTGTGTGTGTGTGTGCTCCTAACGTGCATGTTTCTGCCCCAATTCCTGGAAAGACAAATTAAGAAACGCGAATCAATTAAAAATACTGGTGTTCACACTGGTTTTCAATATCACTTGTTCACTTTTACATCAAATTTGACTGTGAGATGAGTTTTTAATCCTTAAATTATGTGATTCCTTACTTTTCTGTTGTGAACGCTTCAAACTAATCAGATATAGGTCTATTGCTGGTTGATAATCCCTGTTTAGACAACAGGAGTGTGAAAGTTGTAAAAACACACACCACTGAAGCTAAAGCAACAAAGACTGTCAAATTAAAACATCACAACAAAAGGCAATTTGACAAAGTGGGGACTGTTTATGATCTTTCCCCCTCAGGAGCAGTGTGAGGCATAAAAATGCTTCTTGGAGTCTCTCCCCTCAAAAATACACATCAATAGGAGGATAAATATTGAATAACTTTCAGCCAATGGCATAAAAGTTCAGCGGCAGCAGGATTTTGAGGCTGCCTGCGGGGTGGTCAGGCACTTCAAACGGGTCCTGCGCGGCCTCCTTTGAGCGCATGGTAAACAGGGCCATACGGCGTGGCCTCAGAAAGACCAGCCTGCGTGAGGTCACTTCCTCTTTTCTCGGCTGATCCCCCCCAGCGCTCAACTTCACACCTCAGCCTTCCAGCCAGAAGCCGGAGCGCCTGGATACACCTCTGTCGCCGTCTATCTCACCCTCCATTCTTTTCTCTGCCACTGCTCTGTAGCAGGCTTTATCTGCAGCCAAATGTATATTATCTCCCACTGCCTCTGACTTGTTTTAACTGTCTCAGGGTCAGTTAGGCTTCAGATCGCCGTTATCTCGCAGGGCAATCGACGGCTTCTTATCAATGCCAGTGCAGCACGCTGGCGCTCCAGGCGGGGAGAGGTCAAGGTGCCTGGGTGCCTTTGCGTGTCTGAAGAAAAAGAAACTACTGTTTATAGCCCACTCATCGATACACACGCAAGTTGTACTAAAAAGACAAAGAAAAAGAAAAAGAAACTTTGAGTGACACCGGCGGGAGTCCGCGTGGGGTTATTATTGGCATTCACGGCACTGTCCGCAATAATCTGTCTTTTCTATATGTACGACAGCCGGCATGATGCAAACGAGGGAAACATTCAATCGCACTTCCTCCTCAGACAGAGGTGGAAGCTGGATGGAAGAGGCGCCAACAATACAAGCAGCATTTCACATTCAATTTCATCACCTGTGCTAACAGCGAGTTGTGCGTCTGTGCACCGGTTCTGCAGCGCCTCTGATCATAGCCGCCTGTGTACTCTATCAAACGGATCACACTACGGCTCGGCAATATGACCACAAATATTACAATACATTCTTTCATATTGATCAGTGTCGGCACTAATCTCACTACGAGTTTAACAGCTCCCCGTTCTGCTTTTGCCTCTGCTGTCTGCTTGGAACTAAAGCCCGAAGAAAGACAGAAACCAGAAGGTTCATTTAAGTTTCAGATAGTTGTTTATAATCAGATCAAGCTGTGTTCTTGACCCTGCACTGAGTCTCTTACAACATCTGTTGGAAACGCATTGCCGATCAGTCTTTCGCCTCACTCCTATCACTTATCACCAATTTTTGGAGTGTGTTTTCATGCAACCCAATAGGCGCAGTCATTACCATGTATAGAGAAAGCATCTGTACTCCAGCTTATTTTATCCATCTGAATGCTTGTCCATCTTCGTTCTTTCAAGTCTTGTTTTCGGCCTAAAGCCACGTTTTGCTTTGTGATGAGTTGCCGGTGCTGCCTGTTTGTTCCAGTCTGGTTAGAGTTGCCTGCTTGCCTGTTAGTATTACAACTTCATGTGTACACTGTGAAAAATACACGCTTAAATGTATATTCTCTTTATATTTATAATTATATTATAAACCACTGCAGCACCTACATCCTTGCTCTATTGAGCAATTAAATAAAATAAATGAAAAAAGAACAAGTGTATTTTTAAACTAGTAGCAACGCCCGTGATGCATTCAAATAGCAGAAACCACACTGGTTTTGTTCTCAAACTTCCTCTAGAAGCGAACCGTTCAGCAGCATAGGTGGATGTGAGGTGGTGAGTATTTACAGCCACATGACTCATAGCAGGATAAAACCTCAAGTATTTACCTGCAGCTTGTTCTGCCTACCACCAGTTTTATGACTTCACAGGAATTGGGACTCTTTTTCTTGGCGTCTCTTAAAATAACAGGGTAAGAAGAGGCCCCTGAACTCTTAGGTATAAAAATAACACCGGCATCGCAGGGGAAGATAAGGAGGGCCTTAGCGGGGCCTGTTCTGCGCAGAACAGTGCTGTCATTGCTGGCTCTTTGTCTTAAACACAACTTTTGACAAGGCTCCTGACTCCTGCTATATTAAGATAAACGAGCAAAATACCACGGGCCCACTTTTAGTATCTGTTTGAGCTGGTATTTATTAGAGACTATAAAATTAACTGAACTGATCAAATGTCAAATGTGACTCAGAGGGACACTGTGTTTTGACAGAGTAATTAGTGTGATAAAAATGATCACTATCTTCTCGGTGCGTTGCAGAGCCGTGACGACAGCACCTTTATGTACAGATTACATAAACCAAGTGTCAGCTGTGTATTATTAGATGAAGTGTTTCCACAGGCCTGTGCGTCCACATCCAAACTCAGAAGGTTTCTCCACCCGACATCATTATGCATTTTTTTATTTTAATACAATATGTAGAAGATGTACGACTCCAAAACAAAAGTAACAACTGTGCCAATGAAAGGCCCAGGGCATGGTCACTTCACTAATTCTGCTGAATCCCCACTCTCATTGATTTTTCTGGCTCGCTAACCCTGTGACCACATACGTACACCTCCCTGTGTTCAACCTTCTGCTGACCTCCGGAAAACTTCGGGCCCTTGGCGAACTACTAAGTTCACATTCAGCTGTTCATTCTAGAGCTGCTAGCCTCTTACATATTGACATGCCTGGGGTGGATGCTCTGTTATGTATACGCACTGCCTATGCCCCTACGGTTGTCCAGCCAACTCTCCTGCCAGAGTACTCCTCCAACTCCACGGATAGGGTAATCAATGCTGAAGGAACGCCCACACTTTTCCTCAAAGACAGTATGTTAGCAGCCTGGCATTAGCTCATTCTAATAAGAAAGTAGTTAACATGAGCAGTTTTCCACCGTCCCTCGGCTCAGTGAGAGGCTTGGCTTGGAGTTGTCGTTTCTCTGGGATTACAGGTGGTGCGGCTGTCCACAAAACAACTCCTGCACCTGCCACCGTGGCAGCCCTCCCGTGCCATTGGTGTATGGAACTGTCATAATTTGCCCAGACAGATGTGTTCAGGATGGATGAGAGAATGAAAGTTTGTTTGTCTATCTGTCATGAACAAGGGAAGAAGAGCTGGTGAAAGAGGAAAAGTACCGAGCGGAGTGTTACTTACAACAATGTGTGCCGGGGACGGGGACCTGGCATCTTTAAGTGCTTGTCTACTTTGAAGACCTCCTGGTTGAACATCTAGCAGGGGCCATTTCATCTGTAGGTACTGAATGGCAGAAAGGAAACAGAATGGAAAGAAAGAAACAAAACATGTTAACAATGCAGAAAGCAAAAACCAAAAAAGGAACAAATTAAAAGTAAGACAGAAAACAAAAAGGAGACGACATTTCTTGACGGGTGTTTGAGTGTGGAAAATCAAAAACATGGAAAAGCAAATAAAGATCGTAAAGCGGATGGTGGATGGGGTGGAGATGGCATCGAGCATGCAGAGTACGCTGCAGCTGCATAAAGCAAAATACCCGTGTCTGAAAAACAAAGCACAGAACTGTTGTTTTAGTCACCGGGTTCCTTACAATGAGCAGGAACAAAAACTATTCTTGTTTGTAATTAAAATAAGTGACGGGTAGCACTGCATTTTGTTTTGAATGTGTAATTTAGAGGGCAGAGGTTAAGAGTAGTACTGTACACAGCCTATGGCTTCAAGATGACCTAATGTCATAAATGTGACTGTTGTCAGACTTTTACTGGAACCCATAAAGAGGTTAAAGCGTGGCGTCTCACCACACTCCTCTGAGGCTAAACCTCCTGACTGCTCCCATTAATGATTTACTTGGAGTCTATCAGAAGCCTCTCTCTCTCTCTGTGACACACACACACACGCACACAAGCCCAGAAAAACAGATAAGCAGAAACAAGGGTCATGAGAAACATCTGTCTGCGTTATAAACCGGGTGGAGTCTTAAATTTGATGACACGTGCTGTGTTGACTGTTCTACCTAAAATAATCTGCTCTGTACTTGTACCTTGAACCGAGCAGGACCTGACAATTATAAAAAAAAAGTATGACAAATAATCCAAATCCAATTCATATGAACATAAAGAACATAATCCGTGGCCATAAGGCAAAATTGTTCGTGGCTTTTTCAGCCACTCTGCCATTTGTCTCGGGTTGACCTTGCTGCCCACAGTATGAGTGACCGTATGCGTCGTCCAAACTGCTTATCAATGTCACGGCCACCTAGTTTGAGGGAAAGAGGTCACAGTGGTGGTTTCAGCTCTCCAGGCCGGAGCCTGTGTG
Source organism: Macropodus opercularis (assembly GCA_030770545.1). NCBI lineage: Eukaryota > Metazoa > Chordata > Actinopteri > Anabantiformes > Osphronemidae > Macropodus > Macropodus opercularis. The sequence goes on along the minus strand of CM061107.1, from coordinate 5,370,746 downwards.
TAAGTGTATGGTACGAAAAGCCTAAAGGTTGTTAAGATGACAAACTAGTGTGGACTCAACATCGGGGACAACACGTGGAAACTCTAAGACGTAAAAAAAGAACCACACAATTTAAATTTTAAAGTCCCGACCGGTTCAGTGATGTGGATTTGAGGCGCTGAAAAGACCTTTTCTCATGTGTTGCTTCACTTTTGGATCCAGTCTGAATCCTATTAGTTCATGTGTAAGTGAGATATTCATGCAGCCCAATAATCTTCACATTTTGTCACTTGGTGTGATCTATAAATTTGAAATTTATAGACGTAGTATTTCTATAAAGTAGAAATGCACCGAAACCTCTAATATGACTTGTGAAGTACAAAATGAACTAAACACATCTCTTGCAGCAGTTTGCTGCCGTGTGGTCACTCGGGTTCGCGCTGGGCACCAGATTCTATGCATGTCTGAGTGTGTCTGAGTGTGTGTGAGTGTGTGTCAGCCCTGGTCAGACTGTGAGTGTGTCACGACCCTTCCTGAGACTGTGTCTAAATCAGTGGTAATTAGTGAAGGGTTCACTGTGGGGTGCCTGCCAGTGGTAGACGCTGGAGGGAGTTATTGACTCCTCATGTCCTCAGTTACATCCCCTGCAAAAAAGAGCTGTTTGCTGCCGCGTCGTTCTTTACTACCACTGATTTATAAGCCCAACATAACTTACTGCAAAAAATCTGGGTTTGTTTGCGCTTGTTTGTCCAGAGCGCGGAAAAAAGGAAAGGTTGTAAAAACTCCAGAGTTGAGTTCCTGTGGGTTTTTATGGACCCCCCACCCAGAGTATTAATTGCCATGAAGGGGAGAAAAGATGATGAGAGAGGGGTGGTGCTATAAGTGACGGAGCTGCTGTCATCTATGAGGTAATTCAAGACGGTGCCCATTGGTGCCAGAGAGGCTAAAACAGGGGGTAAACTGTGAATCCAGCCATGGGAATGTTATGCTCACACATGCAAAACTCCCACCGCCGAAAACAGGCAGAGGGGTCGAGCAGCAGGACATTCTGAGGAGGCGAGTAACGAGCATGAAGGCGACACCCCCCGAGTGTGGCAACGTGATAGAAAGACACTGAAGACTGCTGAAGCGCATGCCCTGACAAGTGGCTCCGCTTCAGCCCAGCTAGTGCAAATGTTCTCACACACTGATCTCTCCTGCAGGTTTTACAAGCATGCCAGGAACATGAAGTCCTGGCGAGCGCTGCGCTTCAGGACCATCCCCTTCTTGGCCTTCTCTTCCCTCTCTCTCCACCCGCCCGCCTGCCACGCTAACGGACGCACCGCCTGAGCTTGAGTAGGCCATGACCTCTGACCCCTCTCTGCTGCTCCAGGCCCCTCCCATGTGACCTGAAAACTGTGCTATGAGGGGGCCCCTCGGGTAACTCAAGAGCCATTCCGATGTGACAAATTGCTCCCGAGTTCCAGGATACTCTCTCCTCTCCTCTGTCTCTGCCCCCCCATCCTTCCAAATAGACAAAAACTAACCAGACCCCCCTTCGACACACCCCAACCCTGCAAAAGCCACCCAGTGGTTGTGCTCTCACTCTTGCTTGTGCAGCAGACAGCCTCTCCCCCCTCACCCCTCCTTGCCTAGCCAAGCCCCACAATGGGAGCTGAATGACTCAATTGTCTCTGATGAAGTGAAAGACAAGGCAGTCCTCTAAATCCTTACAGGGGGATGAACTCACTCTCACTGTTCTTGCTTTCCTGTCCTTTAATGCTTTCACAAGCACAAGGAGAGGGCTGACACTGCCGGTAGTAGGGGTGGGACTTGCTTTGACAAATACTTTCATCATTGATTATTCATTTTTCCGGTCTATAACTATTTACTTCACGTTTGTACTTTCATTCTCTGTCACTTAATGAATCGGACGTTTTTTGGCATTACTGCTATACTCCTCTGTCTGTGTACTTGCAAAGCCCACCCATGCGTGAGTGACTCCTGCTGCTCCAGCGCTTGACATGTTATGAGCTGATCTGTTAACCCAGATCGACACTCGCTGTCACCGCCGCGCCAAACAAGCCAGGGCCACCGCTCCACTGTCACAGCTTGTAGCAGTGGGAAAGGCGGCTGCAGACAAGTCGAGGGGCATCCTTTACACCCGACACGTCGCCCTGAAAACGTCCACACACCAGCTTCCAGCATTGTTGTTACTAATTCAACAAGCTGGCACCGTAGCAGTTTGGCCTAAAACACTCTTCTGGCACCAATGCCAGTCTCTGATCTTCCCAAAACTAAACAACAACAAAAAAACAAGAAAAGAAAATTACCACATCCTGTCACACATGAACCAAAAGTCAATGTGCTACTGGCAAAGACGTAACTTGTTCTACTTTGAATGACAGACAAAGAAAGTGCACATTGTTTAGTCCAACCAGCTGATTTTCCATCAAGCCCCCATCTGATGTGTTTATCACATGCAGCCTGGCGGCTGGAACAGCCACCGCATGGCTTGTTCGTTTTGTTTTGGATTAGGAGCAAAGGGCTTCTGACCAATCAAACAAACAGAGCTCCTTATGTGCCAATGTGGCTCCCGAACACTGGTCCACTTTCCAGCAGGGGACCACGGGACAGATGATGAGGACCACTGGGGCATCCATCAAGCATGTGAGCAATGAGAGAAAGGAGGGGAGAGAGACACAGAAAGACAGACAGACAACAGCTTGGGCTGAGAATCAGCATATGGATGCTGGGTGTTGCTCTACAGAGTCCAGTAGATCTTCAGCCCATCTGTGGCCTCCTCATCTCACAGGCATGACATAGCAGGGGATGCACATTACAGGCAGTGTGTACAGATACCATATGTACTTCACAGCGACGCCCACGAATACTGTAAATGTGCGTGCTGCCACATTTGAGCATCCTATGGTCGACAGGCCCAGCAGCTCCTCTGGGAAAGGGCACCGAGATGGGATTGACAGCTTGCAGATTACACCAATCAGACTACTACTATAAAAAGCTTTATTTAAGTCTGAAATGATCAAGGCTAGTAAGAGGAAACCATTCAGAGCTCTGTAAGCAAACTGCACAGAGCTTAAGAGATTAGTGCATCCAGTTTGGATACAATTTTATCCCTTTAAAAATGAGAGCTGAGCATATTGTCTTGTTTCTGTTGCCGGTCTTTGTCCTCACTCACAGGTGAAGTAACACACAATTTGTTGTAATTTTCTATAATTGAGGGAAGAAGATGCTTATTGGAAACAGACCCTTTGAAATCCCCTTTGGAAAAAACGATGCATTACTGTGTGTGTGTGTGTGTGTGTGTGTGTGTGTGTGCAATACAAATGACCAGGCTGCAAATGGAAGTAGCAAAGAATTTCTTAACAAAACTGGGAGAAAGTTATCTGACACAAGAGAGCACATCACGGCTGCTTTGGTTCTACTAATGCACATTTTATGAGTAAATATTAAAGAAAAAAAAGAAACACCCCACCTGCTCAGATAGCCAGAGGCATTTTGCAACCAGGAAAATAAAAGTGGAATGTGGGAAGGCCTGGGGTTTGAGTGCCCTGGGGCGGGAAGGGGTCCACTGGGCCCATATTTACTCTAAAGCCAGAACCGCTTGGGGGTTCCACTGGCCCTGACAGCACCGGGGCGGCTGACCTGATCCAAAACCTCCCTTCCTCAACTCCCAACCCTACCCCAGTTGCCAACAATCTCCTCCACAAACTCCTTTTCTCTTATTCTTGCTGAAAAACTCAACTTGACATTTTAATGTAAGCCTTTTATCCACATGGGGAACGTGTATGTTACCTCTGCTTCCCCTCCACCCAACTCAGACTCACCCCTCAATCCTAAAAGCTACAAACAGTCTTTGAATGCACCATTACTTTGCTTTTAACCCGTGTGTTTGTAATTATTTCCACTTTAGATGAAGTTTTTGTCTTTTATCTTTTATCTGGTCTGCTCTAGAAGTTCGTTTCAGCCTCTTCAACGCTGACTCCAGAGGTTAGAATGACTGCATCGACACTGTTTGCTTAGCAGGTGTGGACAAATGTGCCGTTTAAACACCAGCTGATCGAACACAAAGTTGCAAAGGATTGCGCAACATGCAGCTGACGCACATTCTCCAACTAGACAAGAATTAGACGCAAACAGTGAATGACTTAGCTAAAATGTAAAACGACAGACTATAGTGAAGTGTGAGGGTGACATGGTTACTTCTCAACAAGCCTTAGAAAGTAAACAGCGCTCCATTTCTGACTTCTGCACCCCCCCTTCCCCCGGTCCCTCTCCCTATGTCATTACGAGTATCTCTTGGCTCTTGGCTACTCTATAAATAGTGGCAGGGAGGGTGAAGGCCAGCAGGAGCTGGCTAGTCTTCCATCAGTCCAGCTAATGAACAGGCACTCTGGCACCTTTAGCATCAGGCTTCTGCTTTCAGGTGGTTCTGCTGCTTCACAGAGCTGCTTATGTCTAAATAACTCTCACGCTGTCTCTCCTTTCCGTGACGAAGCCATAAACCTGGTCTTGTGGCGCTTTCATTGGTTTGCACAATCACAAAGTTATACGCCATGAGAGGCTTATTTACTTAGTAATAATAGCTAACTTGAAGCTAACTCAAGAGCTTTATTTCTGATAGCTTAGCATTTTTTTGGTGGGGCGCTGAAGAATGAGACAATAAATCTGAAAACCCTGCATAACAAGTCTCTCGCTCACCCAGGCAACAGGCGATCTAGAGTTGCACAGTCAACGCAAACTGGATTTACTGGTTTTGTCTTTAGGACATTTTACACCTCATGAGTTCTGAGAACTAAGAATCGTCTTGGATGAGCGGTGGAGTGAGGTGTACATTTATTTTGGTTTATCTATTTATAATTTGTGTGCATTCTGTTATTGTGTGCTATTAAAAAAACATTACTAACGGCGATAGCTAGAGAACCGGAAGCTGACTAGAAGTGGGTTGATGCACTGACAGGGCAAAGATCGTCCTCCTAGTTGGAGTCTTGTGACCTACTTAGAGGCATCGTGAAAGTAAACATAGCACGTCTACAGGCCTAGGTGTGTGCGAAAGCCTCTTCCATGGCCAGGCCAGGAGGTGACAGGAGAAAGGGTTGGGCAACTCGCACACTCACTTCATGCTCACCTGTGTTTGCAGGTAGCACGGTTAGGGGTGTAGAGTTAAGAAAGGTCAGCTGCAGCTGAGCTCTGCTGAGGGAGAAAAGTAGCCCGGCTGCAGTGCCCAAGTTCTGCTGGAGAATGCAGCGTTTGGTATTGTGCTGTAGGAAAGCTGAGCGCTGCCCTTGATGTCGGGTGTCTGGTTTTGTTCTGCGAGAGTTCACTATGAATTAGTTAAACGGTCGACTGGATATAAGGAAGCGGTGTAACATGCCTCAGAGGGAGACGATGTGTACGGTCTCACAAAGGCTTCCGCTGATCTGAAAACACAGCGCACAATCACACGCACCCACCTACGCATAGTCATCAATCAGAAAGCAGCGTGTCGAAGGCATCATTCACACAGAGACAATTAATCTTTACAAAAGCATCATATGAAGTCAACAAACACACAGTTTGATTTGTATCTATTTACACAGTGAAACTGTTCAGTCCCGACTCCTCCACATACTTAAAGCCCAACATGGCGATGGTTTCTATTCAAACCTTAAATATGTGTATGGACCAAGCAACTAGGCTAATTCATCAGCTTTAAGCCACGTGTTTTAGGTTCAATTAGCTTTGGATTCAGTTATTATTGTTGCAAAGCACACTATGACATCATGCATGGAAGTAGGCAAAGAAATTCCCACACAAGCAATTATATGCACACTCACACAGTGGGGTACTGCCGCTTTTCCATGGTGGCTTAATGAATAAATCAGTAATAAGGGCTTGTTTATTGGAGCTCATTAAAATGGGAGACGCTTCTACGACAATAAGACCTGAGGTGGGTCACGGGAGGTGGCTGTGGGGCTCGGGCCAGAGTCCCTTCCTAACCTGACCGCTCGCCTCTAAATCAACCCCGTCAGCGATGCAGCCCTATCTCACCCTGAGCATCCCTACCCTTCACACCAACACACTCGGCTGCAATCGCAGGCTTAAAAAAGACCCCCCCACACACACACACCTCTCTCATGGTTAATTACCACTTAGCTCAATCACGTGGTGATCCGTCCATAAGAGCCCGCCTCACCCTCCTCCCCCGCAACACAAACAGCAGCGCAGACATGCCAATTATTGATGAATCTTTAATAAGAGGTTTTACAAAGTCTCCATCTCATTTCCTACCATTGAGCAGGTGATTACGCCACCGACAGGGGAGCCCACATGAACATAACACCACTGTGGCATCGAAAATATTACACCCAGAATACTAGGCAAGAATACATTAGCTTAATGTAATATTATCATTGCAGGGTTGAAATATAGTGGCCTGAGCCATTTGGAAGAGACAGAACTTTTTATTTTTGCTCCTCCTGCCTTGCATCTCCAGCTAGCTCCGTATAAAACCCCCGGACAAAAATCCCACGCCGCGATAACGTGTCAATAATGAGCTGAGGCCATCTATTGATCAGCTTAATTTTGCATCTATTAGCTAGGGAACGGCTTGCTCCGGGGGCGAGGGAAGCCAGGCACTAACACGCACCGACAGGCTAGATGGAGATCATTACAACTGATGTTCACACACACACGCTGTGATTGACATGGAGATAAGGCAGGAGAGAGCCTGCGCTCGCACGCCTCCCCGCACACTAAGCTAATGATACACCGAACGTGTGCTTTGTGTGCGTGTGTGTGTGCAGGAGCACGATAGAGAGCGTCGATCTAGAAAGAGTTGGCGCGAGGGGAAAAAAGAAGAAAAGCGGGCCACACGCCTTTGCTAATTGGCACAGTCAGACAGGGAAGCTAATAAAAGACGAAAAAGCATTTAGTGAAGCACCTCAGCTTTCTGGATCGCCTTATCAAGCCTATGCCATTTATATACAGTTTCCTATACCACAGGAAAAACCTGAGTTTGACCTGAGCAGCTTCATCTAATAGTTCTGATACTTCCCTCAGCTGACGCATACCGAGAGGGCGTGTGGAGAAAACCTCACGGTGTGATGCTCTTTTCCTCCAGCTAACGGATCCACTATCGTTGTGGCAACAGGCTTGGCTTGGCATTGATGCAACCAGCTGCAATATACATAGGATCGCTGCCGTTATCCGCGCAGAGAGTCAGAAAAACGAAGGGCCGGGCACTGGATCCGCACCTTTTACCACACCGTCGAAAAAGAAACGGCTGGATCTTTGTGTACACTGTCTGTGTGTCTGAGTTTTACAGGAAAGAGGGCTTGTTTCATGGCAGATAGGTTCAATGGAAGAGAGGTCAGAGGCGCAAAAGAAAAAACCCTTGGCTACAAACTGTGTGTTTTTGTCAGCTGAGGGATGCAGCGAAGGGATCGAGGGAGCAGTGGGAGGAGGGAGGAGGCGAGGGGTGGGAGAGAGAGAGGAGGAGAGAGGAAAAAAAGCCCTCAGCCAAGCCATCAAGTTGAACATTGAACTTCACAGTAGTAGCTGCCTTTCTATGCCTCTCCTTTTGATGTTACCTCCAAAGCAAAGGATCAAAGACTTGGAGTGTGGCGTGGGGAAGTCCCAAGCTCTTAGCCTGCCAGCCTGTGATATATGCAAAAGTCTACGCCAAAAGAGAGCGAGTGGGGCATAGAAAGAGAGACAGAGAGAGATAGGGTGCTTCGGAGCAAAAAAGAAAAGGGGAAGCTTGCATGGAATGCGGCTATAAAGTATGTTTTGTGTCTAATGAATGATAAAGGGATGACACAATCAGCCATTAGTTCCAGAATGACGTCGCTCGGGATAAAGTGCACACACAGGAATTTTAGAAAACAAGCCTCAGAGAGGGCTGGGCATGAAGGCACGGGATTGGATAAGGATGGAGCGGGGGGCTGTTGGCAGGGTTTGTTGCCCCCCACCCCTACATTCGCCCTCAACAACCAACGCTGGATAACCAACCCACCTCGCAGCAACTCCCAGCGCCTCCCCGACATCAAGGGGGTGAGAGTCTGTGTCGTCTCGGCATAAATATACAGAGTGCCGTTAAAGTGAGGACTACAGTAAACACGGCGCACATGAAACCCCGGTTGTCTCTCGCCCGAACACAAACACTCACACAACACACACCAACACACAGCGGGCTCAGCTGGGCCAAAGAGTGAAGCAGAGGTGTGCTAAAATTGACAAATCTCTACGAGACAAACACAGTCCACACACACACAGATACACACTCACACACCCTTTCCCCAAGGCTGTAGGATTAAGAGGTCCAGCTGGCTGACAGCAAGCCCTTCCTTCCCACGTATCTCGTCGATGTCAACCCCCCCCACCCAAACACACGCTCAACCCCAGCCTCTCCCACTACAGAAACCTCCAACCCCGGGTCTGCCAGCCTTCCCGCTCACCAAATACGCCAGGGCGACACATGCCACCATCACAGCAGTCCGTCCATCCAGCCAGCCTACCTGTTAGCGCTTGCTTTCTTCATGAACTTCAAATCGCTTCAGGTTAAGAGGCAAAGTAAGAGCGTCGGAAAATGAGGAGTGGAGGAGGTGGCTGAAGAGGATATCTTTTGAGCCCTGCTGATGGATAAATAAGATAAAGAGATCTGGAAAAAGTGGATACGGGAAAGGGCAGGAGGTGGAAAATAAACCTAGGCAGGATCTTAACCCCCCTCGTCTCCTTTTCTGCAGCTGCCAGGACACTTTACAAATGTCTGGAAGGAAATATTCAGCAGGGTGTTGTTTGAGCCTTGTATCATTGTCAACAGGAAAGCATGTGCAACAAAACCAGCACTCAGCATCCTAATAAGCAAGATGAGGTTAGGTTAGGATTACATGTGTTAGCTTAGCACATAGCACAACATCTATCACTCCGGAAAACAAAGCAGAGAGTTAAGTTTCAAAGGGCCAAAGTCAATACGAGGTCAAATCTGCTGCTCTGTTGATTTTGAGGAACCACAACATGTAAAAGAGCTTCAGGCTGCAGCTTTACGCATCATTTAGCAACCATAACTGTACCTGTATCACATAAACATCCCAGTGGCTGCTCTCATGTTCACGTTCACCAGCATGACCGACCCTAAAACGATGGATGTGATTTAGGGTGAAGTTTAGGTGAAGGCAAAACAAGGGTCGTATTCTGGTTGCGATTATCACCAGAGGAGGCTAAAACTGGGCTCAGGGACGCTTCGCCCGACGGATAACTAATGAGAATACCGGGGGAAAAAAAATCTATCTGGCAGTTCACCATGATGACATCGATTGGGGAAGATCACTACCAGCAGACTGGGCTGGATGGGGTGTGGAAGGAGAAGGAGAAAAAAATAGCAACAGACAAGACAGTGGTGTAAGAAAAGAATAAGAATTAGGGAGTGAGAAATGGAGAAAGGAGAGAGCAAGAGGTAGAAGCGAGGAAAAAAAATTCACAATGATGACACGTAAGTGCAAAGAGCGATTAAGGATTTACTTTCAAAAGAACTCCCATTGATCTTTTTTGATAGACCTGCAATAAATCAAACCGGATTGACTCGCATGAGAACCAAGCCTAATCCTTTAGTCAGATCCAGGAGAACTCCAACCAAACCAGCTGTTAATTTAGGCTTTACAAGATAAAGCGGGAGAAATCCAACCTGATGTACCCTAGGGCAGAGGCTTACATCATCTCTGTAAAGCAATCAACTTATTGCCAGTTTGGAGAGGTAATCAGAGCACATACTGAGAGAGGAGAGGGAGGTGGAAAGAGAGAGAAAGGGGAGACGAGAGATGGCTGAAGAGGTTAGAGAGAGAACAGAAGCATACAAATGTAGGAAACAACAGAAAATGGAAGCTGAGGCCAATTTTAAAATGCAATTTTAAAGAGAATAACCGAAACTTTTCTGCATGCTGGGACAGATACATGAGCTTCCTGACTGAAACAATTAAACTTAACTTTGAAACAAAAAGCATGTTTACACAAAGCACATCCCCAATTATCTCCACAGGGCAAAGATGAAACGGAGAAGAGCTAGCTCGCTGCAAAACAGTAGCGCGCTCGGCTGACAACAGGGAGTGGAGGCAAGCTTCAGCTGCCCCCCTTCCTCCTTCTCCTCTACGCCACCCTGTAATTTCCTTGGAGGCCGGCCCAGGCTTCATCCCCATCCCCAGCGGCCAGTGCCACCTCAACTGGGTCCTGCCAGCCACACTGTGGTTGCACCATAGCACAGCCATGGTAATTAAAATGGTTATTTTTGTTTAGGGGAACAAGAGGGTTTTTTTTCCCCCGAGCTCCGGGTGGAAGTATTGCAAGACACCATCCAGCCCGCACTGAGTAAACTGTCCTGATGTCTTTTTTAGTTGTACATTGTGAGTGTGCTATAAGTCATCATGGGACTGCAGAGGTTTTAGTTCCTCTTCTAAATCGGGCGTGTAACACCACAGCGGAGGATGCAAAGCATAAAGCCTGAAAACCACTTAAACAGCACCCACCTCCCCCTACCCCCCCACACACACACCGACACAAGGACTCATTAACTCGCCATCTTCCTCGTCTTTAATGTCCTGTTTACAACGCAAAACAACCAGATCAGGACTGAAATCCAATCACGGAGCTTTGCAGGGCCTATCACATCGACCTCGCAGGAGAGCTGAGGAGAAGCAGGCCTTGTAGTCTCTGGACACTGTCCAAGGGAAACCAAACATCAGGAGTCCAAACAAAACCACACATAAAATCAGAGTTAAAACAGCAGCCTCCACTCAGCCCACCGTGACCCCACCAACTCACACACACACACTCTTTGGTCGGTGCGTCTCTACAGTCTCCTGGTTACACTGTAAAGCACACAGGGATCACTCCAACTTCAGCTGGGCTCCCAATTTGACTGAGGCTTTGACACAGGCTCGTTGGTGTGTGTCAATATATAAACAAGGACACATCTATGTAAAGGAGACTGACACTTAAGCTCAACTCACATCAGTCTATGCTATCTTTAGCAGCTGGGCTAAACTGTTAAAACCACGCAACAACTCTACCCCCCTCCCATCCTGCTTCCCCCAACTTCACACAAGTCAGGCTGCCTCTTTAGCGATGGCTGCCCACTGGCACCTCCCTCTACGGCCGCAAGGTCACACATTTAATTACACAGAAAGTAGTAATCTCACCAGACAGATGGCAAGCAGGCCGCCTCTCAATTACTTTATGCCCAATTGAATCATTACTGATGTTATTTGCTAAATTATGCCACACAGAAAAACACCACAAGAACTGGATTTTGTGCTACAGGTGGGAGGGGGGAAGGGGTCGCAGGGTTGTGGCAGTGTTAAGACAGAGAGACAGATGTGCCAAACAACTGTGACAGAGATCAAAAAGGCGTGAAAGACACAAGCGCATGGCTGTGTCAGCTTCTGGGAAAAATTGGAAGTTTAATACCACAGTGATCGGTGCCAGAAAAAACAGCCCCTTATTTTTCTCGAAACCAGAACTGGTACAAAACATCGGCCTATGTGGAAACAGTCGGCTCCCGGCAGCCCAGTTGAGGAAACCGCATGACAAGCCCAATTTAAAATGTGAAGAAAGTGTCTGTCTCTTAAACGTGAGCCAAAGAAAAAGAGTCGGGCTTTCTGGATGTTTCCTTTTTCTCTAGGACAACCAGTTCGTCACTGGGGAGCATCCCACCAGGCTCCACTTCTTTCCTGAAAACCCCTGAATGGCCAATGTGAGCGGTATCATCCCTGCATCCATCCCTGTTGATGCCTAACTCATCATGGCTCAAATCCTCCTGCCAATAGCGTCTGTGAACAATTAGATGTCGACTTTCCCAGCGTATCAGACCACAGATTCTGATTTCTGGCCAGGGAGCTCCAGCAGTCAAAATGCACGGCCAAGAAATAAGATTATCTTAAAGATCCGACCTGAGATTTGCTATTTGCTCATCACTGTTTACTAGCGATGAGGCCTCTCAGCCTGTTTATGGTTTAACATGAATGTATTTCTAAATTTAGCAAACCATGAGACAATTAACAGTTTGGCTTAAATAACTTAACAACCAAATCCTGTTATGAAACGACACACAGTGGAAGTGAAAAACACTCGTCAGGCTAATGACCATAGCAAAACTGGCAGCTCGCCATTAACTGGGAACAGTTGTGTTGAGGGGTATGTACGTCTACTAATGTAAAACGATCTGTGGGTGCATATAGAAAATTTCCATTCTTTTTTTTTTCCTCTGCGGCACGGTGAGGAATTCCACTGGGCTATACGTGGCAGCCAGCAGTTGTTCTCCCATGAGGGTGGGCAAGCATCTGGGAAGAAAAAGCGAGCAGATAGATCAGGAAAAGATGACTAGACTGGAATATTTATATTCAGATTACAAGAGTTGAAGTCACCCCAACGATGAAAATGAGAAGAAAGCGCCCAGAGAAGTTCCCGTAGAAGGGAAGCAGCAGGAAACAGACACAGCTCCCAGGCACATCCACGATGCCGCTGTCCTAAGAGGACGGGGGGCGCTTCCAGCTCGGCCCACTAAGATCTCTCCATATAGAAGTGCAAAGAAAATCCCAGTGGATGAAGGAGATGCATGCGCAGGCACATACAACATGTTGAAGTCTTAAGCCACAGGTCCGCGGTGAGCCCTGCCCATTTGATCCACTACACTCAAGGAATTCCAGCTCCACCGAGGCCCTTTCTCCAGCTGCTCTACAGCCGGCGTGGACGGCAGCGCTGGCACCTGTCTCTGACAAGCCTCCACATTCACACCGACTGAGACCCTAGGCTGACAGTCAGGTGACAAATGCCAACACACGCCTGTTGCGGACATGTCCTGCCCATGCAAACATGCAAGCTCACTGGCAATCCAATCAAAATGAACCAATAGCCACTTAAGTTTGATCCCAGCCACTTAAAAAGCTTTGCATCTCAGTAGGAGAGAGAGGTCTCGCCCTCTTGTATCTCGGTGTCTGAGAGCTAACCCTGCCCTGATTCAGGCTGTGGCTTGGACTTGTAAACCAAAGCTTCCCTCAGCGCCTCTCACCCGCCCTATGCTCTAACCACTGCTTTTGCATACCGCTCAGCTTGTGCAACTGTTGAGTGGTTTCGCTCCAGTGAGACAATAGCTGTGTAACAGTCTAAGCAGAGCGAAGCCATGTAATGCAAGAGTTGATAAACAGAATCCAGGCCACACTATACGAGACTCTGGCATCCAGTGACTGGAGAGTTTTCATGATAACAAATTGTAACGTAGGTGAGACTGGCAGCGCCTGAGGAAATCACCGTTCAGACCAACACACAAGCTCAAGGGAGTAGGTCAGTGTGTATCCACAGCAAACCACTGACATCCGATGCAATTATCACTCAATAACTCCTCTACATGATCTCTCCCACTAGAGAAGGAGATATTAGTGTTCAAGACGTTTCTTAAACCAGATCGTCACTAGAAGCAGAGATTTGGTTAGAGGACCATATGTTTATGCCATTTGATTAGTAGACTTAGTTACAGCATGAACACAACTGCAGCTTGTAACAAATGTCTGACTCAACAGGCAGGATGGGTGTTAATGAGGGGTGCGAGAGGACTAGATTGAGCTCTCAGTATGCCGAGGCTTACTGGTACTCACTCTGCCGCCCAGCGGACCGCAGCCACGTTTCCCCACCTCATTTGCAAAGCAATCCCGCTTCCCCCTCGCTCAGTGCATCTTTTTGTCATTTCCATGTCCAGGCTCCATTTGTTTTGCTGAGACAGCGAGGGGGGAGGGCGGGGGAGTACCAAACCAGCTCTCAAGGAGACCACTCTGCAACCAAAGAGCATCTCATGTAGCCCCCCTCTCAAAACACACACCCACGTCCACCCAGCCCACTGAGCCAGCACGCACCCACCTCTCCCCCGCCTGACTAATGTGCCCTGACACTCGTACATCACCCGTAAATTGGCCAAATGAATTAACCACGGCCCCTGCTTAGCTTTACGGGCTTTAAATGGATTTTCTCCTCTCCAGGTCTGCCCAATAATTGCATTTATCCATCTTGTTGAAGCCAGGTTTACACACTCACTAAGATCATGCCAATCCCCCGGATACATTTTCCGCTCTGGTGGCAAGAGTGTCACAGATTTGTCATCGGATCATAACAGGTTATTCAAACAACAATTAACTTGACAACTTCGCTGTATATCAATGTCTGGCTCCTTGTCGGACAGGAGCTTGGTTAGACCAATGCTTTACTTTCGATCTCTTCATCTGTCTGCATATCTCCTGCCCTTCCCTCGTGTCTCAGTGTGATAAACTGAGCCTTGTAATACTTTTTATCTATCATCCAAGCCTGCAGGTTAAAGCAGCAAACACCCACAGTAGGGAGGAAAGTAGTGGCTACGAGTTTTTATTGTTCACACACTTTCAGACAGGGTGAAGTCAGACATGTGAACACCAGCAAACAGTGGGGGTCATCTCTACACTTGTGAATGTTTGAACAGAAGTGCATTAGACACTGGGGGGCCCAAAGGACAATTCAGCTATGTAAACATGCAGCAACTTCCTTCCCTCCGCTCCTCCAGGCCTGCACTGAGACGAGGCACTGTTTAAACAGCACACACAGCATTCCTGTGCCTGGGCCCGGGCCAGCTGCTGCATCCTCACTACGGGCCTGGCTGCCTGTGCGGAGACAGGCCTTACAACAGCAAGGGTCACCCACAACAGACAAAGAGCTTTTATAGGCATGCAAAACTCAACGCATCTACTGCGAATGCTCCAGAGCCGTGGGCTGGGCACTTAACCGCTCACTGCCAGAGTCCACGCAGAGCACTCACGGATGAGAGAACAAGGACCCATCCTGAAATCTGAACCACCTGATGACACATTTAATGACGAAGCAGGAAAATTATCTTTATTGATATTCCAAATATGCAAAGTGTGGCGGCCAATAAAGATAGAGGAGGCAGTAAAGAGGCGATAAAGTGCTTCCTGGTTCTAAAGGGCAACGTGAAGTGCATCTAGTCCTGATCCCAACTTTCATTATGACTACACAGATTCTAGATTCTTACACACAAGCACAACAATCACTGCTTCCTTTCTGTGTCAGTGCCTTAACAGTGGACACCAGCAGACGCCACTGACTGCGGGTCATTATTTCATCACGATCGTTTCAGGGCGGCTAGGTTGCATCGTTTTACGCCTCAACAGTGCCGCATTCTTCCCTCCCGATCCGTTGGATCGTCCATCCGTCCGTCCAGCCCCTCTGCCCGGGCAGCGCAGGCCATCTCACCTCGGGACAGGTGTTCAAGCAAGACACTCCGTCCACTCTGACCCCAGAGGAAGGAAGGCAATCGACAATTCACTGAGTGCCGTCAATTTGTTCACTTTTGGAATTGACCCTGAACACTGCTGACACACAGGCCTCTCACTGGAGTGGAATGAACATGTAGTAGTGAGGCTGGGGGAGAAGCAAACATGCTGCAACAATGACCCACATATGTTTTAAATTTACAGAGCTGTGCGCGTGACGAGGCCATTTGCAAAGTGCAAAAATCCATTTGGGGTGGAAAACAGAAAATAAATATTATATGCAAGTATCTCAAATGTAATTCATTTCAATATAAAGTGTTGAGCCGGTTAAGTTTGAATGGAGAAAATAAAAATTACACTGCAATCTACTGGAGCTAAATAAACACTTAATGCACTCTATACACCATTACCTGCACAATGGTTGGCAATTCAATGCTCACGTGCCAGACGCAGGCCACGTGTGGATGTGACAAGCTGTTCACACGAAACGTTATCTAGTGCTGTACACAAGTTGACAGCTGTCTCTTCACAAGAGGCGTATTATTGTTGTGTGTAAATAGGTTTCTAACAGCTGGTTAAAGAGCTAACATGGGAATTTACTCTTAATCTGTTTTCCACTGGAATTAGTTCATCAACCAGAATTAAAAAAAAAAAAAAAAAAAGATTCCAGCGCTGCTCCACACTGCACAGCGGGGTAAGAGGGGTTACATTTTATTAGCCTTGTGCATTTTTAAGTAATCTCGCCAACATTTTTTTTTTTTTATTTCCAAATCCTAAACGTAATCCACAGATTAGTAGATTAATTTACTTCTGCTCGGTCTCTTAAAACCTCCCTCACCTTTCGCAGGCAGTTATGAATCCAGCACCTTCACGACAAACAAGCACGCCATCACCTCATTAGCAGACTCGCTCCTCTTCCCAAACACACACACACACACAATCACACGCGCTCCTTGGAGCTTATCCTGCTACAATTAAAAGTTTAATTAGTAGATTAAAAATACACTGACTGGAGTTTTATCACCTTAAACTCCTCCATTATGTGTTTAGCACACACAAAGCGCCTCCTTCCCATCTAAGCCATTTTCAACAGAATACATGCAAACAAAATTTCCATTAAGACTGGAGATATCAGCAAGGGACCAAAACAAGACTGCTAAAAACTCCAGCTGCAGTTAATGCTGTATGTAGCTGGATACATATTGCTACCACATATACATTTTGACTATTTGTATTATTATAAAGACTCAAATATTGTACAATATAAGAGCCCAAATAACACACGAACAAAATGAGACATATTTCATTTAAAAAATGAAATTTTATAGTGGTGACATGTCTATATTTACTGCCAGCGATTAGTCACGTATCAGAGAAGAGGAAGAATATTTGCTAACGCTGAAAACGAGAGAGAAAAAAGGATTTTTAAAAAGATATTAACATAAAAGAGATGCTTCTTCTATGGTACGTTCAGAGCGTGGAGCCACAGCCATAAAAGGCTGGTGTACCACAGGTGTTCGCTGCACACTGGCACGGCTAGTCATTATCTAGCCCGACATGATCATTAAGAGCTGTGATGGCAGTGTGGCACCTCCTCCCTGCGTGCGCACACACACGCAGGAAAAAGGAATCACTCCGATCGAGGCTGAAGCTCTCCCTGGTCGTTGTTGTAAAAAAAAAAAAAAAAAAAAAAGGGTGAGAGGAGAAGCTCCTTGCTCAACGAGAAGCATGTCGGCGCTGGTGCACTTTGACCCTTCCCAAACACGCTCCACAAGCCAAACAGAGGGCAGGGCTCCAGCAGAATTCCTCCAGCGTCACAGCGGCCTCTCGCCCACAGCTTTTAAGGCATCTTTTTTTTTTTTTTTTATTCGATGACGACGAGGGTGGGAAGCGTGGAGGAGTGGATCGGAGCGACGGGGGCGACGAGGGTTGACTCAGAGGCAGAAACCACACACATGAACACATGCCTGCTCGGCAAGTGTGGCTGAAAACTGAAACTCGCTGGCTCCAATCTGCGTTCGTCTCCACTCGGGGCCCCGCCGCGCTTCCCCCCCGTTCCTTTCCACGAACGAGAAGATAAATGTGAAGCCTAGGGGCACTATTGTTTGGACATCTAACCAGGAACTGTCGCTGCTCTCATTGCCCTGGCATTAACAGCAATTATGCGCTCTATTCAGACGGCTTTTGTGCATCCGACCCCAACCCCCCCACCGCTGCCCCTGCTTTCCCCTCGACTCATACATCCACACGGAGAGTCCTAATGCACATTTCCCGCTTTTCTCTGCCCAGGCCCACCCCATGCTTTCCCTCCCACTCCTCTACTGGTGAACTCATTTGGCTCCTGCAGCTCTCTGGGCCCATTATGAATGAACCTGCAGAAA
Organism: Macropodus opercularis; assembly: GCA_030770545.1. Lineage (NCBI taxonomy): Eukaryota > Metazoa > Chordata > Actinopteri > Anabantiformes > Osphronemidae > Macropodus > Macropodus opercularis. The sequence goes on along the minus strand of CM061107.1, from coordinate 5,353,105 downwards.
TATGCACATTCAGGCAGCGAAAAGAAAAAAGACAAACAAATACGAAAGGCACATACCAGAAGTATTTCTGCACTGATACCTGAGCTTAAGCAATTCTTCACATAGCACAATCATTATAGCAGTAGATGAAAAAATGGTTCAATGCACGTCTATAGCAACATAACTGTCATGCTAGAAAATGACATTTTGCAGTTTTGTAATTATGATAAAAATAGACACGGTGTAATCAGCTCTTGAAAACTCGTTAATCCTAAACCAAATAATAACCTTTGTATCCAAGAGATGCGATCAATAGTGATTTGTAACCTTATCTGCCAGGTGCAGCCGTCTGCCAATAAAACCTCAAATCTTCAGCAACCACTTCAAATTATCTCATCACTATTTTCAGTAAGTCTCTGTTTGAACCCAGTCCATGTCATTTCACTCCAGATTGGCTGGAGTGTGACAGGAAGCTGCACATCCTACCAATCAACACTGTCTACACATGCAATAGTCCTTGAGCACACTTAACATGGATAAAGGGATCAGCTATGCACTGCCCTTGAAATAAAAATAAATAAATAATCACGGAACTTTCTATGTAATAAGAAAACGATGCTAAGCTTAATTAACTACTCATCATTTCCGCATTGCTTATTAATAGTTAAGTTGCAAACAATGAGCTGTCTACCAAGGAAGGCTGTGAATAAAAGTAAAGCAACATGCTGTGTATAAAGATACAGATTTAACTGGCGGCTACACGCACACTCACACTCGCAGAATAATTTAATTTCCATGTTTCAGGGAGCCCCGAGCCCTGTGGGCCAGGAGCAAGAGCGAGCCTATATTTAACAGATGACAAAAGTTGCATTCCAGATGTACAGTACTATCTTTGTGCTCCATAGAAATGCATGGGAGAAAGAGGGATGGAAGGGGGGAGGCTGGGAGGGAGAGAGGGGCAGGGGGTTGCACTGGGGGCTGGGGGGCACCAGTGCACAGCTGCTAAACTAATGCCTGTTTTTCCTCCCTTCTTGCTTTTTTTTTTTTTAGCACAGACACAGAAAAGCAGAGTGTGGTGGCTCATTGACAGGACCAGGGGAGGATACAGGAGGTAAAAAACAACATTTTAGCCAGTGTGATGAAACAGATATTATGAAAAATATCCAGACACGCTTTGACTTAATGAGCAACGGGTATAATCTGAGAGGCTGAAGTCAAAATTAAGATCAGATTAGCTGTTATTACATTAAAGACAGTGACGCTGATGATTTAATTAAAATGGGTTCAGCTCCATAGCAGAGTACAGCTGAACGTTAGCTGCATCCCAGCCCAGCTCGAACCGTCACCGGGGATGCGCTGCTCCCTTTGCACTAGTTAGAAATCTCATTAGAAACACACACACGCTGATTTGTTTTTTTATATTGTATTGCCTCTGTGGTGTTTCAAGCAGAGTGACAGATCGATGGGCGCGTAAGCTCTCGCACGGCTCAGCCTGCCAACATCATCAGCATTAGACAATTAAGGCCTGCGAGCTGAGAGAAAGAAACATACATATCTCCTCGGTAAATATTTATTGCGCAAATCTTTTTCCATTCATTCACCAGGCACTAACAAAACCTTACTGTACTCCCTCTCCCTTGTCTCTCTCTCTCTCTCTCTCAGAGTCCCCTCCGCTACCACCACCACCACCCCTACATCTGCGATTCATTGACTTTACAATTTACCACATGTCGAGATGGGAGAGGTCGAGCCTCCATCTGAATCATGGCACAAATATGTGAGTGATTTATTGTTTTAAAAACCCTGGGCCGTTTTAGTGCAACTCCACTTTTCCTGAGCATTACTCCTATTGGCAGACCATGAACAATTACAGTTCGGACTAATTAAGCTCCGAGAATGTGCTGTGCACCGCTAATGTCTAGCAGGCCCCAATTTTAGTTTAATGGTGCCAAACTTTGCTTCCCAGCAACCCTGCCCCCCGCCTCCCTTCCCTAACTTAACTCCTCAAATCCAAAGCAGATTGTACTTTTTATGACGGTTTATTGAGTCGAAGAAAAATAAGGACCTTTTCTTTCCCCTCTCCTAGCATAGGATGAGAGAAACGGCGGAGAGAGAGAGAGGAAGAGAGGGAGCACAAAAAGGAGTAGTGGGAGGGAGAGAGAGCGGGATCTGCTTCCGCCATACTTTGTAAACAAAAGTGATTTGCAAGACAAAAGGAGCGCAACCTTCCAACTAAATTCAGAGTGCATTTCTGCAGCTAGAGGCACAGAATGCGGCCGCGTCGTACCACGAAACCCCCTGCGGACACCAATTAAGGCCTATTAACATGTAAAGCCAATTTGATAAGGTGTGGGCCCTATCCCTTAAATCCGCATTAAACTATCTTTCCCCTTGTCACAGCCAAAAATCCATTTACAGCAGCCGAACACACATAATCCATATGATATACCATTGTTATGCTTATGCTGCTGCCATGTTCAGGAAAGATACTGTCTGTTTGTGTCAATTATAACAGATAAGGCCACAGCAATGTGTGCACATCAGCACAAAGGAGGCTGGTGTTGCATTCACTCCTGCATGTTCATTACAATAACCTGACCAGAAAATCCTCCATTATTCTCCCTAAAATAAAAACCCACGAAAGAAGGAGCCAGCCTGAAAGTGGATTTATTTTTAAAAAGGTGAATCTGTGGTAACGTGAGCAATCGTAGCAAGACGACTGAATCAAAGAGGGAAAATAGAGAAAAGCTATTGTTTCAACCACACAAAGCCTTGTAGTAGAACTGCCATGGATTCTGAGAGCATCTTTTTTTTTTTACTCTAAACACAGCGGTGGATGCTTGGCGTTGCGTTTTTATCACCCTTTAGTACCCCCCACTTTCTTGTTCTTTTCTAAACGACTCACAATTACACATCGAAACTCAAAACCTCCACCAAAAGTCTCCAGGCCCGAAGAATTATGGGGCCAGAGGTGGCGTCAAATATCTTAACATTCATAAGTCCGAGAGGCAGTAAATAAAGCCAGTGGATTTACGGCCCTTCAGCCCCAATGCAGGAGAGCTGGACGCTTAGATCCTGCTCTACCCTCCCTCGGTCTCCGCTATTCCCGACCTGTTGAGGTGTGATGTTAGCCCACAGCACCGGAGTTAACCTGCCGCCTTTATTCACAAGCTCCGCGTTAGCATCGGCAGGAAACAAAAGGTAGACGGAGAGAGAGGACGGGAGCCAGAGAGAGAGGGAGAAAGTGAAAGGAGATAGAGAACTAGGGTGAACCGGGCCACTTCTCCAATTCAACCTGCACCCAGTGATCCAGCAGGCCTTTGTGTGAGGTTTACAAGAGGAGGGAGTCGGCAGGGAGAGGAGCGGCAGAGACGAGGGCAGGAAGACTTTTAAAGCCCGGGCACAGCGTCACGTCAAATTGCTAAATGATACCAAATTGTAAGCCTCCTAGGACTTAGGTGGTAGGAAAAACAAATTCTTGCTGGTTATGGCTCCCAGAGGTCACACAAATTATGGTAACCACCACATGATGGAATTTTTTTCCCTTCCTGAAGTCATGCAAAGACAGAAATCACGGAAACAAGGTACAATGACCAGATACATCAGGATCAGCCACAGACGACGGACAAAATCGACACGCTTAAAAATACCTGAAAACAATGCCATACAGGGATCGCAAATCTCTACTTAAATTAAATGTGATAAAATACAGGTGGAAAGACTTAGATGTTGAAAAACCACATGGTGAAAATTATATTACAGCATCATCCGCACCACAAGGAGAAAATGAAGGGAAAAGCAGCGAGAATCAAAGCTTCTCATGACAAGACACAGAAAGTCTCATTTCAACAATACTCGCAGTCATATTTAGCCCCTCACATGACATGTTAGGGAGCAAGACAGCTAATCAATGTCCAGGTGAATTATTTATGCCAGCTTTAAATCTAATACATTTATATTACAGCGACCGCTGACTTCAAAGCTCTAATGGATGGACACACAGGGCGCTGAAGACAGTGGGAGCTGAGGCTGTGCAGTAGGAAGACCGTCGGCAGAAACCACAATCAGTTAGAGTCATTGTTCAGGTGCATGTGTGAATTAAAGCGTAATAAATGCCTATTAAATTACTAATAAAGCACCTTCTCAACAGGCAGCAGTGGCTTTTAGATATTTCTAATGACTTTATCTTTCATGCCAAGTAGCAACTGCAGAACCATGCATTTAATTTAAGAAATAACAAATAAAAATCCAAAAGATCCTTTCCCAAAAAAAGTATTTAAGGGAAGGAATTAAGAGAGCAAAGGTCAACGCTGTCTCGCCGCAGCATCCTTCAGCCATGCTACACAATTTACTGCTTTTCTAACTGCTGCATAAGCACAATGAAAAAACGAGCGCTCCACGGACTAGTACAGGACATAATACTGCGATGGTCACAAAGAAAACTACAAACCTCCACTGAAACAAGGAAGTGCTTCACTTCAAATCATGTGTGTTGCTGTGTGAATGTGCGTTTGTGTCAGTGCTGATGAGAATAACGAGTGACTAATTCCACATACCAGCCGGCAGCGTTAACAAGGCTGACTGAGAGGGAAAGAATGGTAAAATGCTCTCATGTGCGCATATGCTGAGAATTATAAAATGTTTTTAACAGTGAAAAACACACACTAACAGCAAAAACAAAAAAATCCAGGTGAAACTCATGTGATGTTGAACTCAAAAGCAGAAATTGTGTCAAACACAAAAGGCAGCATTACGTGTCTGATGTGCATTTATTTTCAAGGTGTGCACACACAAAAAACTGAGGTAACAAATATCAGTTTCATTAGGTGGCAGTGGGGTGGAGGGGTTGTATTTCCTAATGCCTGGTCTTTGCCTTAACCTTGTAAAATGAGATGACAGGTCCTAAAGCGCAGACTTGTAATTGCAACCGTTTAAAATAGGGGGGCAAAAAAAAAATACACACACACACACACACACACACACACACCCATGGTTAGGAAAATTATGCCGCTTAAGGATTGCCACTGCCCAGTGGGACCTGTGTGTTGCTGAGCAAATGAGTAAGTGTGCATAATTATAGCACGGTTTATTGTGTCCAAATAAATAAAATTAATCATTGATTTAAAAAAAAGGGGGGGGGGGGTTTGCAGGGCACATGCTATAAAATAATAAAAAAGCACAATGAAAACTCGTCAGACGTAAAGGTGGCGCACATGCAGAGCAGAGCAATGTGTTGCACACAATTTCTATTCAATATGTCAGACATTAAAAAATAAATATATATATATAAATTAGAAAGCAAAAATTATTTAGCATTATAGTACAAATGTGACATTTTTGAAGGCATGCACCATCCTAACGCTACCCTAAACGTTTTGACACATGCAAATCACTTGCAAGAACAGGCTGATTTGCATATGCATTTAGCTGGTGTGATTTTACACTGCTTGCAGCGTGTCAGAGGAGCCAGTGTAAAGGTCTGAGCTCATGCAGCTTGTGGTAGAAAAAAGGGCATTTTTGATGAGGCTCTGCAAACAGAGGCCAATTGCATTATTCAGTGGGTTAGAAACATGCACTTGAATCCAGCCAAAGCCTACATAATAATAATACTAATAATACAATTGTTATGATTGCTACTAATAGCTAGAATGATATTTTTTGCGTTGCTCGTGTATTTTATTTTGAAATTGTTAACAACAAAATTTACGGAGGTAAAAAAAAAAAAAAAAAGCCATGTACACTTGCCCTGCCATTAAACTGCCTGTTCACTGCCCTGGCTCCTAGCGCTTAGCACTGTTAGCATGCTAGCTGCTGTCCATCACTAAGGCAGGGGCCGGGAGCTGCACGCGGACATGCCGCGCGCCACTGTACTGTACACTTCAGGGGGAGTTGCAAAACTTGGCTCCGCGCTTTCATCGGCAGCGATTCTGGGTGACAACACTCCGCGTCTAAGCTCCGTGTGTCCGTGTGCGTGTGTGTGCGGTGTGTGTGCACATACAGTTGTAAATAAATGAACTTACTGTGCGTGCTGTTGGAGAAAGTGATCCATTGGGAAGGTAGGGGCTTGTGAGATCGGGGATCATTATAAATGGATAGCCCGGGTACGGTGGGCTCTTGAACAGCCCTCCATCTTGCCTTTTCGCAGCTAACATGGCGGGGGGGGGAAAAAAAGGAGAAAACTTTTTATAAAAGTGGCCTTGAGAACTTTTCTTCCCAGGAAAATGCAGTGAAGGAACACGGCGGAGGAGAGTCCCCGCGTCAGGCACATATAATGTCACGGTGCAAAAGAGTAAGAAAGCACAAGAGTGGAACAATAAAGCAGAAACTCACCCTCCTCTAAACTTTCTCTTGTTTTGTCTCTGAAAGTTTCAGATCTAGGCGGAGGCCGTCTTTCCGCCTTCAAATGCAATGAAACACAGGGATTGCGTTAAAGTTAACACAACGCGCGACGAGGCTCACAGTTAACTTTCTTTTCAAGTCTGCCAGTGTCACAATGCAACAAACGTAGGGGCCTAAAGTTAACAGCGCCGGGGAGCGGAGCGATCGATCCCCGGTTTTAATCTGCGACTTACCTCTGAATCCGACGAGCTGTTTTGATTCGTTTCCGACTCGTTTACAAGAGAAGATTTGACATCTGCTAAATCCCTTTCTGCCGAGGAGTTCTCCGAAATTTTCTCTTCCTGCTCCCCTTCGTCTTTGAAGGAAATCATTTCATCGTTTGCGCCCAGATCGTCCCCTCCGTTGAGCTGCGGCATTTTTCCCGAGCAAAAATTTTTTTTTTGTATGGGGGGGCAAAAACACAAAGTTTTAAACCCTTGATCTCGGGGATCTAGAAAGTCCGAGTTTAAGTTTGGGGTCTGTATTGGCGTTTTCCAAAGCTCTGGCTGGTTGGTACAAAACTAAAAAAGAAGGGAATCTTGGCAGAAAAAGGAAGCCGGAGAAGGAGCCGAGCCGCTCGGATTGAGTGAGTTGAAGTTGGTCGGAGTGGTTTTCAGTTCAAAGGCGGCGCTGATTGACAGATAGAGAGGGATGGAAATAGAGAGAGTCTGGATTCAGGATTATTGACAGGGAGAAACACACAAGAAACTAATGAGATTCAAACAGGGAGGGACTTGAAGTGACGTTTTCATAAATAGGAGGAAAAAAAAAAGAGGGAGCGAGGGGGAGAGAGAGAGAGAGGGAGGCTGGAGGAGGAGGAGAGGCGGACGACTGCAGTGAAAAGCGTGCGAGGAGGAAAAAGCCAGTTTGGGAGCAGGATAGTGATGGTGAAATAGGAGGAAGATAGGAGCTGCTTGCAAATGTGGATTAAACGCACATATGGGCGGTCTCCCGGTGAAAAAAGGAAAAGAAGGCACTTCCTCAGGCTGTTTGCAGCCAGTTGGACTCCGCTGCTCCCCACCAGCCTGTCACACAGGGGCCAGACGAACTTAACATTAGGGCTGGTTTTATTTTTATTTAGTCAAACAACCTTCACACTTATTCTCCGTAACCTACTTTAGTATCTGTCTTTGCTTCTTCTTCTTCTTTTTTTTTTTTTGCTTGATAAAAAAAACCCAGAGGCCTATCAAAGCAGAATAAAGGCTATTACTCCGAGCTTGTTTTCATATTTTATCTGCATTGTCACTTCCTTAGATCTATTTTTCATTATATTAGATAATGTTTCCTCAGATCTATTTTTTGGTATGGAGGTGTTATTGCATCCTGCTTGTTTGACAGGTGTGATGTCCTGTGGGACTAACCTGAATTTCTCACTGGCAGCTCAGACTGGGCTGTTTTTATTTTTCTCCTTTTCCTCAGCAACCAGACTGGACACAAATAACTGATGCACATGTGGACGCTCCACATTCTGTGTCTTTTATCAAAGTTAAGCCTTGAGAAGACATTTAAGATTAACGAGAAAATATAATCTGAGGAAATTAAAACTCTCAAGTAGTAGTGTAATCCAACACATATTATATTCATTTGTGTTATTCTTAAAAATGAATGACACATTATGATTTCACGTTAAAATGTGAAATGACTAATATATTAATAAGGGTATAAAAACACACAAAATGCAGCAACATATACAAAAGTGAGTCAGAAAAACTCCCCTGCACAAGAGGACTGTGCCTGCGTGTGTGTGTTTGTGCACGTATACGTTGGACATGAGCTCAGCGCCGGTGATTCACTAACCTTATCTCATCAGCTTTCAGTTATAGCCCGTTTCTGATGCAGCAATCAGGAAATCAACAATGAATTTGAAACGTAACACGGAGCTGAAACAGGCGCCAGGTGACACTTACACTCTGTTGCAACATGGTTGGCTCCTTTCATGCAAATATAAACCCCTGTAAGATCAAACCCAGACAAAGGGATGCTGATTAAAAATATTGCCTCGTGTCATCATGCAGTTAGATGCATGAAAACAAATATTATGACACTAATTCCTCTGTATCTGCGCTCAGCAGTGATGTCAAACATGGGGATGGGGAATTATGTGCACAGTGCAGAGTGTTGTGAATCTGCCTACCAACGCACCTAAAGCAGGCACCACCATGAAAGCAGGCTATTCCGCTCAATGATCAGTGATGTGCTTTATCTGGATGATGTGAAAGCAGTGTTTGTGTTCGCTGGCTGCAGCCCCAGCCACAGCAGTGCTAGGGAGCAGGGAGGAAGGGAAAGAGCTCGCTGTCTGGTTCTCTTCTACTGCGCCTGTGTTTAGGCAGCCGGTGGAAGAAGAGGCACCCTGCTGGTCGGGGCCCTCCAAACCCGAGCCCACACCGACCAGACCAAAGCGGAGGAGCTCCAAGCTGGCCTCTCCCCGGATTGCCTCAGCAGGTACCTGAGAGTTTACTGTGGGCTGGCAGCGTGTTATCACGCCTGCAGTGGGGACACCTGCCTCTGATGCCGCCCCGGTGATTCTAATCTGCACAACCCTTTAATAAGATGATGATAGGCTGCGCTGCTGCCGCCGCTCTGAATGATGGAGCGGTGGCACGCACAGGTTGTTGCGGGTGTTATTTATTTTATTTATGTGGCTTGCATTGCTCACCTCTGCTCCATGTGCACTTAGGGTTTAGTGCAACTGGGAATTGTCTCATCCGCGCACGTCCACGCCTGAGAGCATGGAGGAAGCCTTCAGCTCAGCCTTCCACCGTAGCCTTGCTCCGCCCTGATGTTAGATCCATGCGCTGACCCCTTCAAATGTGAACGGTTAACAATCAACTCAGATCACATTTAATCATACTTTTGCCCCAGAATCCAATTTTAAAAAAGCAAAAGGCAAATAATCACCCAATCACAGTTGGTGCTCTGCTGCTGGACACTATATGTGGCATTTTTATAACAGGATGCTGTTTCTCCCTTAAATCAATTTGGAAATATGTACAAAACTGTATAATATATATCAGTTAATATTATCTGTGACACTTAGGGTGGCAGGCCTACCCAGCAAGGCTTTTTATGTTAAAGGTTGATTCTGAGGACGTACTTTAAGTAATTAATCCGTTGATCCACTGTCAATAAATACTGTGTGAACATGCAAAGTGAGCCGAGCCCGAGGGGTTAGTGCAGCACATCTCTCTAAATCATCTCCTAATTTGTCAGGGTCCCTCTGCACATATGTGGTGGTTTCAAAGTAAAAAACAAGGAGGAGAAGCTCTACGTTTATGTTTAAATGAACACACGCAGAGCCAATATTTCTATACAGCATATACAGAAACAATGTCATTACTGCCCATGTTATTTTCTCATGCACCTTCACAAATTTTGATTTAACTGCTTTTAATCCACCTTACAAGTGTACAGTATTTGGCTAAATGCGTCTTGGGTCTAAAAATAAACGTGACAACACAACGTAACTATAGCAGAAACACATTTGAAAAATCTTCACACAGGAAACCAAACTACATTGAAAAATCACCCAGCTTCTGCACGAACACCTTCCGCGTTTCATCTCGAGCAGTGGAGGCAGCAGCAGTGCACATCCTCTGTGTTTGCAAACAGTTAATTACCCATCATGCATCCATACAAGCTAAAAGGTCTCTCACTGCTGATTAACATTGCTGCTAGACATTTTCTCCTTTTTCCCCTCACAAAAAGTGCCTGTTTTATGGGAACTGCGTTTTGATTTATTCCAGTAATGAAGTTTGTTCACGTGATACTAAGTGAAACTTAACATTTAACTTTAGTTGCATTTAGTCAGGTGCAAATTTCCTCTATTGTGAGGAAAGGTGCTGTTCAACATTTTGGCATTTATTGCCAGTACATCTCATATAAATTCTATCACCAGGATAATAGCTACTGCAGTTAGTCATAATTACATGTATAGTAATGGTCCACGTCATCTTTTTGGGAATGGACAGGATGGAAAAATAGTCTGATTTGCCTGATTATGAAAAGACTGTTTCATGCTGTAAATTATTCATTAGAGTAAAAGCAAATCAGACATTTGTGTGCATTTGTGTGTCAACAGTTAATGCTGTATTCCTGAATAATCTACTTATTACTGTGCTTATTCAATTCACAAAGCCACTTCTTCAGTGTTTCAGTGTATCCTAGCTATTTACTGCTGACTTTAGGTTTGGGTTGTATGTAGGTAATGATGAGGAAAGGTTGGGGTTAGTTGCTTCCTTGAAGGATCTTCCATATGTACAGTTCATGTAATGTATTTCCCTCTGCTTCTATACTCTTAAAATGTTACTGTAACATTCACAAATCCTTCAGCAAGTCACTTTACAAAACAACCTTCATGTCATTATTATTATTAATATTATACAGACAATAAAATATATATTTTTTTACCTATAAAATCTGAAGTTAAAGTTGTTGTCGGTTCATCATCTGCAGATGTGTAGATTACACAACATCTGCTTAATGAAATTCAACAAGTACTCAGAACTGTGTTATTGAAAATATTGCAAGCATAGTATTCATGATCCATAACACAAATCACAACGAGAACAGAGAAAATAAAACGTCACTGAATTATCCGCTGAGACATTTTACAGACACCTTAGCATTAGGTTAAAAGTGGATGAAGTCATATTCAAAACATATCAAATCTCTGGATATAGAGCTTTATTTTTTTCCTCTCAGAAAAAATCCCTGTGCAGGATGAAGAGTTTCTGTCTGACTCATGATTAATGTAGGTACGCTGCTTTTTTTTACCATTGTAGGTATTGGACTCAAGCAGGAGCTGAGTGTCTCCAGGACTCATCCCCACACAGCACCGTGGGAACCGTCCTGGGCCAGCTACGCGAGGCTGCCTCCAAAACAAACAGCCAAGCGTTTTTCAGAAATGGACGTGACAGTCATTAATCAAGGTCCGAGGCAGGCGCCGAACTCTCTAAACATGGAACCCACCTGAGAGACACAAGGTAACTGTGTACTTGTCTGCTGCAGATGTGCAGGTCGGCACACAGACCGTTCACCTGTCCGTCACGGCGGCACCTCGAAGGGGGAGGAAAGCCGAGCCGAGGGTGGCTGATTAAAACAACTTAAAGGTCACCGCTGTACACGGCAGCAGGCCGGTGGTTGTCACCTATATGTTCACATGACTGTTGATTCTGTCCCACGGAAAATCACTGACATACTGTGTAGTTAAACAAGACGGAAACAGACGTGGATAACCCCCAAGGGTGTGGCCCCGTGTGATGAAGAGGTGGATAGAAGCTCTTATCTCAGCGTCTGCAGTCACGACTGCAAGCTCCTGATGAATTTGAGCTATTTAGCTAAAGCCACTGAAGCAAATGTCAGACAGCACATTTAATCTCCGACCTTTGTCCTTTTTGAACCAAAACAAAAGCCAGAAGTAAAAGCCCAAAGATGTGGAGGACCCTCCACATCTTTGGGCTTTTATGGGAAGGAACTCTTTCTGATTGTTTGTCAAGGCGCTGGGAGCATCTTATAGAAGGTGTTTCCTCGAACAGGAAGCAGGAGGCCTCATTGAGATGTTGGAGAAAAGAAGAAACTGTGTCGTCTTCGTGTTCTGGACAAAGAGGCCATAATTAAAACCACAGTGAGGGTACGTTGACCTTTCGGGGCAAGAATGAAGAGTCATTGTGTGCACGATGGAGGCAGAGTTGTCTTTGTGTGACTGCGTGAGAGCGGTGAGCAAAGTTTACTGCACGAACCTTGTGCTTTGTGTCTGGGTTTGGACGTGTATTCAATCTGGGCATCGCTGAGGACCTACTGTATCATATTCACTGCTGCTTGTTCAGCGCCACACGGTAGAATTAAACCATGTTATATTCATATAAACAATACGCTGAGCCGCTGTTATGAATTCCACTTTCTTTAATTCAAGTCTATTTCCCAACGCAGTCTTTGTGTTAGTGAAGGACAAGTAGAGCTTACTCACATTATCTCATTATCATCATAGAAATTCAAAGAAATCTTAGAAGACATCAAGTAAACTCTCCTTTTTTGATTAGAATTGGACAGAACTACTCATTTGGCGAGTTAAAGAAGCTTTTTCGCTTTCAGTGCTGCAAATTCTGGTTAAAAAAAAAAAGGACCTTTAACAATCACACTTATTAACGAGCAACATAATGGAGACGTGACCTTGAGTGGAGCGAGCTGCCTCTCAGTGCAAACCAGAGCACCGTTGTGTTCATCTGCTTCTGTTTTCATTAACAGAACGGAAAACGAGCCCATTAATGAGACGTCGCTCTATGTTCCCTGTGCAACACGAGTCCGGCGGAAGCCAAGCGTCGTCCGCGCTAAGGCTGCGATCGGGTGATAGTGGATGCACGGCGCTCACAGCGCTGGCGTCGCATGTCGCAGCAGGAAAGCAGCGAGTCCATCTAAACTAGCATCTTGTGTTTATAATGACCGTGAACCACATGACCCGGGTTTCTCACTTGTCACACGCAGATTGAGATGTTCTGCACTTGAAACTGTAATTGAGTTTCTTTATCAGTTTCTCTGTATATTAGACTCCACATATTTAGTATTTGTATAATAAACTATTGTTTAGCCCAGGAACACGTTGCGTATCAGTGTAGCATGGATTTATGCAACCTGTATGTAAAATCATTCAGAATGTAAAGTACAAGTGACTTAGTAGAATTTACCTCAAGTATTTTGTAACATGTCAACAAGTCAGTCATCACAATAAGAACATGTTAGCGCTGAACCCCGAACTTCTGCGCCTGTCAGAGATATATTTAACAATGTCCTGGGCTCAGCCCCAAACATAAGCACTGAACAGTTCGTAAAGGAAGACGGGAAGCAATGAGCGTCCACACGCTTTTTTTGATCATTCCCCTCTGTCTTGAAATGCTCTTTGTTGTCAGGACACACACCGTACGCTCACAGCTGCTCTTAGAGGTCTGTCAGCCTTTTGTTTTAAGGATTGACTCTGATGGAGGGATGTGAGCGAGTGAAGTTTAAGGGCACAGTTGGCTCAGATATTGATTACCTCTCAGGTATTCCTTTTTCCTGAAAATTGATCCCAAAATCGTTGATAATCACACACATAGTTCTGTTAGGTGGAGACACTACACGGACACGCAATGCGCACATACGCACACACAACATTAAGGCCCCAGAGCTTCGCGATTCAGCCTCAACTAGAGTTTTTTGGCTGCAGCCCTTGTGGTCTTCTTCCAGGATCCTAATTGAGAAATTAATGCAGAAAAATCAATTGGCCGAGTTTTGTGTCCAATACGCTCCTGAAGGCTTTAGGCGGGCGGCAATCGATGCTTTTCCTCATGCAAAGCCCCTGACTTCTTTGTTTATGTGTTCATAGCTGGAGGATTTCGTTATATGAATTTCAATGAAATAAACACAAATGAATTTTCCAGCTTTTGTCGCTCCCACACCTCTGTGATGCACAACGTATATTCCAGGGCATGAAACGATGTCTGTGGTTGCCACTTAAGTATCACTTAGTGCAAAAAAGCTTCCTAAGAATTGAAATATACTGTGTAGCGACTGTGCCCTCGTCGGCAATGCTTTTGTGCCGCCTTATTTACACTTCAAAATGCGGATCTTTTAACATTCTGTGATCATCCGCAGCCTTGTTGTTGGATGAATTGGCATGTTTTGTTGCATCCCTCCTACCTGGAGCGCATCAGCTTATTTAGGGCCATTTTAAAGCTCCGCGCATCATCATCAGGTCAATGAAAAAGCAACCTTGAATTCCCTTTGACACCACCGTCTTTTTCCAGCACTCAAGCATCGCCTTTGAACAACTCAAGGCAAAAACAAACAAAAGCGTCCGTAGGAGAAAACCAGGAGGCTGAACTCCTAAACCATTCTGACAGTTTCCCCTCAGACACCAGCAACATTTACCTCGCGACGTCTGTCAGACTCTCAACCAGACTGAAGTGGACATTTGCGTGTGGTTTTTGCGCGAGGAAAACGGGAGACATGTTCCTCTTTGTGCTCGTTAACCACCTTCCAAATTCATCATAAGCCCAGAGATCAGATCACAGTAATATTTGATCAATATTAATAAGGATAGGCAAACTCCTCCAGTAATTACCACAGTCTCCGGGCTTTGATTTGGACCATTACTAACGCCTCTGCATCTTTAGATTAAAAAAAGCGACCCCCTTTTATTTCATAACATTAAATCCCGACATGCATCTTCTAAAAGCTCTAATAAGACAAAGATAAGATTTGCATCCCCATACAAGTGTCTTTTTCAATTGATTATGAAGCCGCCATTGATGTGCGAGAAATTGATGTTTTCCTCTGTTCTTAAGGGCGGCTAATAGAAGGGGCGGGCTTCGAGGAGGAGACTTTGCTACTTTGATCTTCAATCAGTAAAAAATCCCACTTCTTCTTTGTCAGACTATATTTGGTAAATAACAGTGACAGTCTGCAGGGCCTAGCGATGGAGGGAATGAGAGGAGAGAGGAAGCGAGGGAGCAGCGAGAGAGAGACGAGGGCACAAAGAGGAAAATAAGTAGCTCGTTTCATTTAGGAAGATGAGACTCCCCAAAACGAGTCGCGTGATGCAATCTGAAGATGCCACGACGACAGGAAACATCGCTTCGCTTGTTTATTTTGGGTGAATCAAATTTTACACCGCTGCCCCTGTGTTTGTGTGAGTGACGTTACGTTATGACACACGCAGTTGGCTTCTAATTAGGCCGTGTGAAAAACAACAGGTGGATGCGAGAAGCGCAATAAATCATTGAGCCGACGTGTGTCAGCAGACCTGTTGCTTCCCCGTGAAGAGGAGCGGACGAGCAGATGTTGTGCGTGTCCCACCCATATTTGTAATCAACGTTTGTGATGATGCTGTGAAAACAGAAAAAATGAAAATGACTGCACTTCTACCACTGAGGGAATAATTTCCCACCACTTTAGCTTAGCTCTGCACAAAGACTTCGACTGTGGCCCAACACTGTCCCGCAATGAGAAAATCCACCTGACAGCCCCTCGTTTGCACCATGTTCACTCAGAACATTTGAGCTTGTAATGATCTACAAACACGAAGTCGGCTCCAGCTTCCACGCGTCATCCTAAACCAACTTTCCAACCGAACTATTCGACTTCTCTTGTAGGTAAAGTGAACATGTGGACACAGAGAAGGTGAAAAACACCCACAGGTGCCACAAGGAGACAAGCTCTTAACAGTAGAACAATTCACAAATTAATATAGATACAGTGCAGAAAATAAGATGCTGCCTCTGAACAGAAGCAACAATTAAGCTACAGTACAGAAAAAAGAAAAAGGGATAAAATAATAGATATGAAATAAGAAAAACTAAAGCCCAGAGTTTAGTCAAAAGCGACCTGAGACTGGACAGACAGACCTGGAGATGAAGCCAGAGACAGAGGAGCTCAGTGGGAGGTTGTGCAGTGGCTGGGGGCAGGCTCCAGGCAGAGCAGAGGGCAGCGAAGGAGAAACCCCCACAGACGCCACACACAGAAAAGCCTAATATGCCTTCAACACATGCAAACTCTCATTTACAAATGTTTACAACCTTTAAGGAACAAAAACAGCGAAGCAAGCTGGGGATAAACCCAAAACAAAGGGCGAGCACGGCATCCATTCGTTCGTTTTTAGCCTTCAACAGCAAGTTTGCTATTGTCAGGCAGCAGAGAACACGAGAACAATCTGCACAAGAGGGGAAAGGTTTGATTCCCACTTAGTTTCCAAGAAGCGGACACATTTCTCAAAAAATACTGCATCTTTTATACAAGTTGAAAAATGTAATAATGTTATTCAAGTTACAAATTCACAATGTCACAAATCACACGGCCGCTCTGAAAGTGGATGCTTTGTGAAACGTCCACAGCAACTCGGCACACGGACTTTCAAATACTTGTGTTAATGACTAGAGTTACAGGGTAATTGAACAGCAAGCAGAAAAAAACCTCGCTTACAGATTCTTCATCTTATTTTATTGTCATGCTTGAGGCAGAGACAGGTCAACGAATTCTATCGTCACCTTGAATTTCGGACTTGTTCACGAATCAGCTCTTGATCAAGTCAATTCGAGATAAGACCTCGTTAACAACATCACAGGATTCCAGTCGCCGGTTTAAAAGACTAAAGGAAGGTTTCTACCGATGCTTTATCCTAATGCATTAGTTGCAATAATTTTACAATCATTTGTTTGTGTGTTTTATTGTTTATGTGCACAAACAATAAGACCTCCTGACCTTGCTACAGCATGATTGTGGTGCAATATTGATTTTGTAATTATGATGAATATGGATTGCGAGAAAAGGCGGCTGCTCATGTGTCTGCCTCCTTCCTCCCCTACAGTCAGGCGGTGCGAGGATGTGAATGTGGCGAAGCGCTACAGCTGCTGAAAAGCCCTGGTGAGGACTGAGGGCTTCGTGTAGCGGTTACCGGCTCACTGAAGCCTCTGACCCAGCGACCACCAGCCTCTCAAAAGCAACTCAAGCCAAAAGTGAACATAAGAGGCTCTTTCTTCAGCCCTTTTTAGAGACAGCATCCATAAAAAGCTCTGCTGGCTCACTCCAAACACGTCAGACCAAAACTATTAAAACTCAGCCCAGTGTCTGTCCTTAAAGTCTGCAGTGAGCTAAAGAGGCCTCAACAAAGACAGTGGGATAAGTTTTGCATGACATTAAAAAGGAGTTTGTTTCCGTCCTGCCTGTCTTCAAACAGCAGCATTAAGGCGAAGAAGGAGCTTCGTCTTTCCCGGGGAATGACATTTTCCGGAGGTCTGTGTCTCTGCGCTCCCGGCAGGTCCGTGAGTGGCCTCGTAGCCCACCACGACAGGAGAGGGAAACCTGTGTCAAAAAGTCTGTTTTCTAACGGCGCCTCATCTGCATATTTGAATAATACATAGTGCTTATAAGCATATTAAATGGAATGTGGCTGTGCGTCATTTGAAGGCAGAGATTAGACCTTCCCAGTTAATTATAAAGATGTCAAATGTCAGCGGATGAACCCCCGCCCCGGGGTCAGCCCCTTTAGTTTGGTGATTATATGCACAAACTATAGATAAAGTGTCATCATACAGGCTATTAAGGTGCTGAGGCTTGAAGAGAGGCTGCCTCCATCTTTATTACTATGCAGAATCTGTCTGAGGAGGAGGACGAGACCACACACTCTTAATGGCTCCTCAAACAGTTAATAGAGCCAGCCTCATATTTCTCTCACATACTTTGAAAGAAAGATTAGGAGGAAGGTTCAACTGATGTTAACTTGCTAAATTAGCTGGTTGGGGCCTTTCGGAGCCTAAAATCGTCTGCGATAACGTTGCCTTAGCTGAGACAATAGAGAGTGAAGCTTGTTTTTGGTCATTACCCGGCATTAAGAAGCAATCAGCTCAGCGGGGCAGCC
Source organism: Macropodus opercularis (assembly GCA_030770545.1). Classification (NCBI taxonomy): domain Eukaryota; kingdom Metazoa; phylum Chordata; class Actinopteri; order Anabantiformes; family Osphronemidae; genus Macropodus; species Macropodus opercularis. The sequence continues at coordinate 5,335,362 of CM061107.1, read as the reverse complement.
GCGTGGAAAGCAGCGCAGGCCTGAGAGAGCACCTTGGGTTCACCTTGACAGGACCGCCAGTCAAACGGGGCAGCCCTCTCTGTGTTCCTGTCAATCTGACTCCCCCTCTGAAGTTCATTTAAAGGGAGGAGCAGCGGCTCACTAGCTCCTAACAGGTAAGAAGGGCCCATATTATCAGCCCTCAGAGAGAGCCGGGCAGAAGTCTGATGTGCTCTTTCAACTGTACTAAACTGTCTGTACTGTAGCTCAGCTCGCTGACTGACACACAGCAGCAACTCGGTCAGCTGATTGGAAAAACAGGGAGGAAGAGAGCAGAAAGTGAAGGAGGCTGATTTGCATGGGGAAGAGATGCAAGGAAACAAAAAGATTAAGGGCAAGGGAAGGAGGATGAGATTAAATCTAGGAGAGTCTGACTGGTGTGTGCGTGAGTCAGGCTGGGAGGAGGGAGTGTGGGGGGTGAGAACGCAGAGAAAGGTATACGTTTCAATGGACGGTATACTGCAATCCGCTTGTCTGATTTTAGGAGAACACCAAGGGACCAAGGAGTTTGTTTTGGTTTGGGGGAGAGCTGACACAACATCCACTGCTTCCACCGTCAGGCAATCCCCACTATACATACACAGACGCACACACGCAGACACACACACGCTCCCCTGCACGAGGCCCCAGCCCAGCCCTTCCAGGTTCCTCAATATTTCATGGGATGAGCCCATGCTGACTAACTCAAGGCCATGCGAGCAAGGCTCCCAAACCGACCAAAGCGCTCGCAGTCTGCTGAGGTTGCCGGATGCCGATATCCACCATCATGGAAACAATAACATTTAGCTGCCGTTCCCAGCGAGCCGGTAAATGAGACAAAGAGGAGCCCGGCCGATTCAATACGACCGCAGCAAATGCAGATGATGTGGAGGTTTCCTCTGTGCGTTTGGCATCACAGCTAATCTTCAGCGAGCTGCGATGAAAATACACGTAGCCGCATCTCTCACAGCATCCGGTGGGTCCCAACAAAGGCAAAAGTTCCACAGCTCAAACTTGCTTCTGGACGATTGCATGAAGTTACCTCATGCAAGGTTCTTCTACTTCTTTTCCATTGTCTCTCTCTGTTTTGGATTCAGATTCCAGCTTTCTGACCCAAAACAAAATAATAATAATAATAACCACAACCAGTAGTTCAATTATTTAACATGCAATCGCATTTGTTCGATTTTGTGTCCGTCATGTTGTGAATTACTGGTCTGCTTTGAATCCTTTGTGGTGCGGAGAGACGCGTGAACAGGCTTCTGCTTCTGCTTGTGAGGATCAGTTCATCGTTGTTTCTGTATTTTCTTCGACATCGCCAGTTATTTTTATAAATGTCGCTGTAGCGAGGCAACATTTAGCGTTTGCTGTAATAGACATCACACAGACTTCGGTTAAAGATCACCGTGGGTGTTTGTGAATCGCCTGGAAAAACCTGAAACTGCATTCAGTTTTGGCCCAGTCTTTGTTTTTCAGCCTGTTCCTGTTGAATATCGAACCATCAAATACTCCAATTTTCGCCACTCTGCCTTGTTTTGTCTGGATTCTCTTCGAGCCGAGTGTCATTGGAGAGTAAACTATGTGTATGCGTCGAGTCCTTTGTATTTTTTTAATCCCTCCACCTCCCGTTTCTCTCTCATCGGATGTGTGCGAGTCAGCCTGCGCTTGTGCGTGTGTGTGTGTTTGCAAACGAACGTGCACAGGCTTTGTTTTTCTTTTGAACATCCCTTTGATGTTGCTGTTTATTTATTTATTTCTCTGCCTGCAAAGGCCCTTTTCTCGGCGGTTAGGGCTACAGCGGATTGGGCGCGCGTTGCTCTGAGTGCCATCCATCAGCGAGGAGCCTCTCTGACGGATGAACCGATGACCTCGGCTCCCTGTAGCACATCGGCTTGAAGCTGGAGCTGCACCGGGGGATTTTTGTTTTTTAAGGAGACGGAGTGTAACCAGGAGGGCCTCTGCTTCATCACCAACCTGTCTGGCTCAGTACCAGTGTGCATCACATGTAAAACAACTATTTCATGTCTGGCCAGGAGCTACTGCTTCACTTTGGTCTCCTACTGTTAATAGAACTCCTGTAGTGATGGGTGGACGTTTAATGTCTCTGCTCAGTTTATATGGGTTTAATATGATGGTTCTAGTTATATATCAGCGATGAGGTTCCACGGTGACATTGGTTCAGGTGGGTTATACTGTTACTTGTCTCAGTTTCCACCATGTTTGCTGTTCTTGCACCTGGTAACATAACAGACGTCTGAATAGGAAGGAAAATATCACATTAACATATAATAATGAGAGGATCGTCGTATTTCTAAAACTCCCACTTGTCCACACTTGCTGCGCTGATCTTGCGGCGCTCACTCAAGCCGACCGACTCTTCTTGCTCCAGCCTCAGATTATTTCCTCTCGCTGTGTCGATGTCTCGCCTCTTGAAGCGAACCTTTCGGACCATGGCCTCCAGGTTCATGTTCAGCTTGTCCGTGTCCACGCGTCTGGTGTTCCTGGGCCGGCGTCTCCTCCGGTGGATAGCCGTCATCCTTCAGTCTGCGGAGTTAAATGTCTGACAGACACCTACTGAGACGCGCTGACAGCTGAAGCAAACCTGGGCTCTTGCGTCCTTTTGTCTCTGCTTACTCACACAGCTGTGTTGACTGACACGCAGTGATCACTGTTAACGCTCTATACCCAAACACGGTGCATCTTAATTTCCCAGATGTGTTGCTACTGAAGACTGCAACGCACACGTGATGAGGTCTGTGAACGTCTCACGAGTGTCCCTCCATGTTCTCACCCACTATTCAGTCATTCTGCGCTACAGCCGACTGTAAAACACATTGCGTGAAGCAAACTGGTTATTAGAGCTTCAAGGAAGCTGAACTCACTTTATCAAGGGCTGACGCCTTCTAAGCTTTCTCTTCTCTGAATTCCACTCGCCCCTCACACTTGGCTGACAGACGACAGATCGATGGTCTTGTTTTCTTGGCACTGGTGCTTTCAGGTGCTGTTAGGCTTTTTAAGAAGCCTGTTGGATTCACAGAACACAACAATGCTCGGGTGTCTTTGATGCCTGGGTCAGCTACTTTGATAAATCCTGAAGGAACACGTTCAGAAATCGTGTTGTTTAAAAGCAGGTACAAAAAAGGTGAAATAAAAGAATAACTTTCTGAACAGTAGCGGAGTCATAGATGGTTTTATCTGACATAAACAAAGGCGCCAATCAAAAAGCTAACGTTAATCTTTAAGGAATGCCTCCGACCCCGGTGCTTCACAGACGACCAAGGCCACAGCACGTCAGCAGGGAGCAGACGCTGCAGACACTCGCAGTAAAAGGTTCTCAGCACATCTGCAGCATTTGCTTGTTGATTCCGTCTGATTGTACCGTGTGGGTACAATCAACACGAGAACGCAATTTCACTCTGAATGAGCGCTAGCATTCTGAGCATGCAACTTTAGGATCATTCCCCTGCAAAAAGGCTTGTCCTTCAACCGCTGCCATCAGCTCAGCACACGAGAAGATTTCATATGATTTCAATAGCGCAAACAGTGAGCGAGCTGAATACGCAGCTTATTCAAGCCATGAAAGAGATTTTTGTCCACTGGTGTCACTTCTATGGCCTGTACGTGCTTTCGCATTGACCCAAGTCACTATCTGATACCTGTCACTATCATGTCCACAGAGGAAGGCATACAAACCCCCAGATTAAAGATTTATCAACTCCTGTTAAAATGCTCCTTGTTTTTTCTATGGACCTTTGCTTTGTGCTACACTTCTAACTGAAGCTCAAACTGCTGATAGACAAAATATGTTTCTGTCATCACCAAAATCCTAATTGAATGTGTTCTATATCCACCAGGACCTTCACCAGGACCAGGGCTTCAGATGACGAGTGAGGATTTATTTATTACTATCGGTGTTTATGCTGATGTCTAACAGTCCATCAGAGCAGTAACACTTTTCCTCATATGTCCTGTTTACCTAATATTTACTTACTGCCATTAAAAGCTAAAGATAAAGCAGCAAAACACGTTTGGAAATATAAATGAACAGGATGACTGTGTGAACGCATTTGGCTTTAAACACAAGTGGGCTGGTTAAAATCCAAATGTATGACAGGAAGCTGTTGGAAATAAAATCAACCGCTCACGCTTCCTTCACATTTCCATTTGACACTGTATTTATTTAAGCTTTGTACAATTAGCATTTTAAGGCATCGTATTCACATCACAATACTCGTCTGTGTAGGTGTAACGCAAGACAGACGACTGCTGCCAAACGTCCAGAGCCAGGTTTTATTTGCTCAGTCGTTCATATTCTGCTTATAGGCTGTAAACACGTCTGAAATACTGTTTGAGGAAGCTGGACGCTCGTTTTAGCTCCGGTTATTTTGGACCAGCATGCTTTGCTGTTGTTTTGTACGGCTATGATAAAATGAGGAGGAATGCGTTACCCAGCCCTGACACGAGACAAAGCACAACTGGTGGTGAGCTGTTAGCCTGGCGATGGTCTCGGGACATTTTTTGTCTCTCTCTCTCTCTCTGGAGGAGAGTGTGTGAATTCAGCATTTTGATCCCAGCGAGTAATCGAGCGTCTCCTTGTCTGGAGAACCGCTGAGGGATGGAGGCGCGATCAATCACCCCTCTCCGGGCGCTCCGGCCGTTTTACATGTGGCTGAGTCCAGGCTACTCACTGGTGGGAAGAATGAAGAAAGAAGGTGTTGAAAGTTTTCAGAACATTCATGTGAGGCAGGTTGATGATTTTCTGAACACAGCGTGACCTTCGTGGAGAGGAATGTATATTTTAGTGCATGAACTATTCTTTCATTTATTTTAGAAGCCAGCAGTTTAAGCCAGAAAACACGATTTTTCTTTACTCGACTGTAGAATAAATAGAAATAAAACCTACTAATCTGCAGCAGCGTTGTCCCATGTATCGTCCTCTGTTGGGTCAACCTTTGTTGTTGACTTTAGCAAGCACACCAACAGAATAATTAATATGTTTTGACCCCCTCCTACGCTGGTCAAACGAAGGCCCAAAGGCCAAAAGAGTTGTTGGCCTGCTTAGCATAAAATGAGTGCATTAATACCCGGAGACGCAATTATTTTGGAAATAGTTAGGTTGACACTGCAGGTTACAAGAAGCCGCCGACATTCAAGACCTTTAGCTTGAGGAAGTGTTGGTTTTGGTTCTAATTGTGGATAACAATAGAACAGTCATGCGTTTCATTCAAAAACGTCTCTGTGATAATACAAAACCCTAAAACTAAATTCATTCATGGACTTACTGATTACGGATTTGGCATGTGGATAGCTTTGAAAATTTTGAATCACGAGACTCCTAAACGTACGATTCGTTTTTTTGGATTACACTCGTCAAATCCTCCAACTACAACATAACGCAGAGTTGATCGTCATGGTTTGGGTTCATCTCCATCTTTTATTCCAGCTCTTCACTCTTGCCCAGTAGATGCAGCCGCTTCCCTTTACCCCTAATCCCCACGCTGACTCCTTCCCCTTTCTCTCACCTGATTAGAATTTCCGCCGTGGCCTCTGGGATTGGACGATTTCAACATATTTTATTTAACTGCTTTTGTAAGCCCTAATATTCAGCAGCTGTGATCTATGGCTGAATTACAATTTTCAGGGTCAAGGAGGGACTTAGCTGAGGAAAAGAGGTGGGTACAACCGCTGTGCTGTTGGGGGAGTGTGTGTATATGTGTGTGTGCTAGAGGGAGGGGGGAAAGGAAAAAACAGAGAAAAGAGGAAGGAAGAATCTCACAAGTTGTCTTGAAAAATGAATGAGAAAATGGGGTAATCCCAGAGTCACAGCATGAAAAGAGGGAAAATCAATATGGCTTCTCAGTTCACTGGGGCCCCCACAAGTCCTTGAGATGAACAAAAAGTTGTGCATTTTGTTGCCACATCCATACGTCTCAATAGAGGTGTGTGTTCTGTGTGTGTGTACAGTTAGCCTGTCTGTTTCTGAACACCGCTGGGCTGCGTGTGCAGCTGAGGCCGTGCGTAGGAGCCGTAATTTGGACCTCGACTGAATAACGTAGTAAATGGCTCGTGTGCAGAGTACGTAGATCTTGTCCCAGCGTTTAAACCAACCACAGCAGACTGAGAGAACCACTTGGTGAACTTTGAAAGGGAAACCGCTGAGACGACATCATTCAGGTTCTGTAACCTCTGGACTCCACTACCCTGAACCTGTCCCCTCTAATAGAGTCTAGATCCACTTCCTGGCTCATGTGGTGGAAACTGGCCAGCGAGCTCCGGGATTGGATGCTTCCTCGTGAATATTTAATTGCCACCAACCATCTGAGGCAAAGGTTGCAGGGCGGCAGACTGGTGGGTATTAAACTGGTTTCCTTTTTAATTTAGACAACGCACACAAACACCTTCTCGTGTAGTCACTCATCCATCCACCTGCATGTCTTGATGGCAAACAGGAGCACACCTTCACCCATCTGTCCATCCATCCATCCATCCATCCATCCCCCACTCCTGTCCTCTGTGCTGTCATGCTAAGCGATTCCCCCCCTTCCCCACTTCATTAGCGAGCTCTTCAGTAGCCTGTCATGGCGGATGTGCTCCATCAAAGCTGATCGACTCTCCGTTTTTCCAGAAAGATGTCGCGGGTTATCACCGCACGCTCAGATCTCCAGCTACGGGAGGAGCGTGACTGGCAGGCCGTCTTTTGAAGGCAGCGATTCCTCCACTGATGCCTCCCAGTTGGAAATTTAGAATCGTGTCTGCTAAGACACCGTATGCAAAGTAAATTACTGTACAAGGGGTGAGCCCGACTAAACCAGACTCTCTCTGAACGTCCAAGCCACTGAGAGCCGTGCAGGGAACCTGGCATCATCCCTGCTTTTAATTTTGTGTCTCTTTCCATCAGCCGCTTTAAAAATGTACAGCAAAAGTCACCCACAGTCATCAAATACGAAGCAATCACGCTTATTAATAATAATCCTAAACAGTTTTCTTTAACATGGAAACATTATTTGGATTGTTGCTAAAAAATTAAACACTAGTAAACTAAGTAACTTATCAAGGTGTTTACTACTTATGAAAACAGCCTCTTTTCCTTCAACTTTCCATTATCATGCAAATGACGTTGCTGGTTACAACTGTGCGTCTTTGTAGTGGTAAAGTGTTAATTTCAGTTCAAAGGCTGTGGCAGTATCCTAGTGGGAGAACGACTGAAGGTAAGACGGAGGTGGAGGGAAGAGGAGGGAAGAGGAGGGGCGAGCTGCCGGGTTCAGCCTGGCTCAGCCTAGCTCTGACCCAGCTCTTTGTGTTTCCATTGTCTTCCAAGCGTTACACCCGTGCGCCGTTCAGACGAGCTCGCCGGGCGCCTCCCCCGGGTGTTTCGCTCACTGACAGCGCATGGCGGCAGAGAAAGGCACTGCAAGTTATGACACAGCATTTGGTTACAGAGATCCAGAACTGCTTTAATGACAAATGCCAAACCACAGCAATACTGACAGAGATCACAAAAGCCATCGGCTCAGACTCCGACTGGTTAAACCGAGGGGAACGGCGTGATCCTGGTCGGCGGGAAGAGTGTGTCATATACAGATATATACACAAGCAAATGTTGCACGTACAGACAATTCAACAACACATTCCATCCCAGCCACAGGACACATCCTACATGCATCCGTACAGTACGTAGCCAATGCAACGTCCTCAAATAATGGGGGGCATTGTTATTTCTTTGTGAGCACAAACACCATTAAAATGGTTGACAGCGCTGATGGGGGCAAAAGAAAAGGCAGATAAAGGGCCGAGGAGAGAAAGAAAGCCATTCTGCGAGGCCTGGTGGGGTGTACCAACGGAGAACACGGCTCCTCTTCTGGAGCACGTGTGTGTGCTTTTATTGCGGGCGTCCACCGTACGCGTGTCCATGCATGTGTGTGCTCAATCAAACAGTGGAGGATTCATTGTAGTTCTCAAACACTGCCATTGTGGGGGTTTTCTTGGGCAGCTGGCGGCATCGTGGACACTCCTGGAGATGAAGTGCACACCCCCCCCCCCGCCGTGATTGCGCCACTGGAGCTGTTTATCCCATTTAAGGCCCGCCCCATCGCCAGGGGGACGGCGCTCAAACGACGCTTGTCACAATCCCTTGTCGTCTTAACTGGCTGACAAACGTCAAGCTTCTTCTGCATGTTTTTGACCAGGAGGAACAGAGATGGCCGCTGACCCGGGCACAGAGGATGCCATCGCTATATAAGCACTCGCGTTACTGAGACTATGAAGAGAGACACAGCAGAGCGAGGAGTGTTCCAGCACCGCCAGGATGTGGCTGCTGTGGAAAATGAACAGAGACACCCAAAGTCTCAATCCTTTCCCTGGCAAACAAGAAAAGGGAGGGAGAGCTTCAAAATCCCTTTTCAGCCATCAAATAATTAATTGCTCTCCCCTCCTGCTTTCCTCCCCTCAGTGTTTCTCTCCCAGTGTCTGTATGGAAGACACAGCTCCAGTCACTTAAGGAGGGTTAACACCCGTCTAAATTAAATATTAAAAGGTGTCTGTACCTTCTGCTATTGTTGCCCCTTGGAATAAGATATAACCTATTTTTGACAAGTTTTCATCCTCAGCCTTCTGCGGTGAGACGCTTGTCGAAAACCAAATCAGCACGTGGGGGGAGTGGTGGTGGAGAGTGTGTGTGCACACGGGGGGGCACTGATGAATAATCTAGTTCATATTCCAATGACACATGCCGCTCAGAGAAAGAGAGAGAGAGAGAGAGAGGAGGGGGGGAGAGAAGGACGACGGGAAGAGAGAAGAGCAGGTGGAGAAAGGGAGACGGAGCCGGACAGGGAAGGGGGAGATAAAAGCTGAAGGGAGAGAGTGAGGGATGGAGGAAAAAGTAGAAAAGAGGAAAAAGGGAGGAGAGGAAGCTGATCGCTGATGTCTGCCAAGGTATCACATGACAGCGCTCTTCTTTAAATTATAAAGCAGAATGCGAGCTCCAAACAAATCGTTATCTCCCTACCTCCATACATTCTGCCTCCCCCTGCCCCTCCCTCCCGTAGCCTGCTTTTAAAAACTTGTTTTAATGCCATTTCTTAATGAACATAATAGCTCAGCGCTAATAATGAAAAGAAAATAAAAACATCTAAAAACACGGAGGGGCCCCCGAGTTGTCGCCGGCGCTCAATTATTTCCTTGTCAAGTGGGTCTGTTTTTAATGAGGCCCTGTGGGACTGACGTCTGTCAGTCAGCCCTGACTTTTTGACACCATTACAACTTCAAATAGAAGCCGCCGCCACGCTGCCTTCCACCGCTCGCTAGCTACTGCTCCCGCTCTTCTGACAGGCTGGGAGGGAGGGAGGCAGGGGAGGACAGGGAGGAAGAGAAAAGGTGGCAGGGGAAGTAGAGAGGGAGGAGGGGGGAGGCAAGAGCCATGGGAAGAGAGCAAAAGACGGAAGGAGAGGAAGAAAAGAGCATATCGACACACACACACACACACTGGGTAAAAAAAAGCACTGGGGGTCATTACCAGATGAGGTCCCCCCCTCACCATTCACATCCATCCTTCCATGTTCGCTTCCTTCCTTTTTATCCTTCCTTCCTTCCTTCTTTCAATATTCCTTGGCTTTAATGATAACTCTTGGTGGGTCGGCCCCGCGTGGGACAGTCAGCGGCGCACTATTTTGTTGGCCATTAATTTGAGTCTTTGAAGCAGGCGGCGAGGGCCTGTGAAATGGTGTTCACGGAGGTGGCGAGGGAGACCTCCTCACCGCCGCGACACCCCCGCGTCTTCGAGAATGAAGACCACGGCCCTGAAACAGAATAGCAAATGGCCTCTCTGGGAACCGCCGCGCTAAGCACAGGAGCCACCACGTGTCTGCGTAGGCATTACCATCAGCGTCAGAACGTCTCCAAACACGCTCTCACATTTAGATTCCCCAAGACCCCCCGAAGAATGGCTTCCCCCCAAAGAACTAAAGGGCGGTGAAGTCACACGAGTTCAAACACCTTCAAATGTATCATCACTAAGCTCACACATAAACAGAAACGAGGACCACGTCATAATGCTCTTAAGGTGACAAGCAAAACATAGAACGACGAGAACAAGATCCAAAACAAGACGGGCCCCATTTATAGGAACAGAGGAAAATAAAACCTGTAAGACGTAAAACTAGACGATTCACACATTTCACTGGGTCCTGGTGTGCAGGCTGTTATTTCACACACAAAATAAAGACAACAAACGTGGTTAATGACGAACACGTTTAACTTCATAACATAAACAGCTAAAGCACTGAAACTTTAATTGAACTCATTTTCTGAAGGTATAAATAAATAGTAACACAATCACTTGTACTGAGAGTAAAACACTATACATGATGTAGGTTTCAGTGTTAACAAACATATCACACTTTTCCATGATCATTAGAAGAATAAGTCCATAGGAATGAGTGAGTGTGAGTCTGCAGGGGAATTATTCCAAATGCGGAGATTGAAGCTGTTCATGTGTGAAGGAACCTTGCTCTGTACTGTCAAGGTTCCTATTGTGTTAAAAACATAATAAAAAAGCGAGTTTATTGTTTTTATTATTTAGCCTTTTGAGATGTTCATTCAGTTTATCTGTCCCCAAATATAGAAATTGAAAATAAGCAGTTTCGTCTTAATAAAAATAAAAGTTTCGCTTTGATTGACTAAACTGACCCCACCTTTTAATATACATCCTATTTTCACAGCAGCGCCACTCGTCTATTTTGGGCTCCGCTGAGCTTTTTAAAGTAGGAGTGTGAACAGCATATCTCATCTGAAGGCACTGTCCTCTGTGCTGTGTACGGCGACGTGAACAGCTGACTCGTTTAGCTACATAAACTCATACATACTACAGCGTAGCGCTCCATACATGTGCCTACACACTAAATACCAGCTGACCCACCTTCGTCCCGAAAATAATATACACATCCGAGCCTGCTTTGCGTTTCCAAAACCCGTCTGGGAACAGGACGGGCAGGAGGACGATACCGTGAAAAACAGTTAGCGATCATAAAAAAGTCTCCCTCTAGCCCTGTTGTGGAGATATGAGAGAGAGCCTGACAAGGAGAAGACGCAGTTGAAGAGGAGGGGAAAAAAGAAAAGGAGAGTAGAGAAAGAGGCAGAGAAAGACAGAAGCAAACAGAAAGAGATGAAAACGCTCCCTGTCAGGCTTTGGAAACAGTGATTCATGGGGACCATTTGTCCTAATTACAGCAGAACAACGCGTTTGTCGCTATTAATCTCCTGTGTACGTGTGTGTGTGTGTTTGTATTTGTGTTAGGGGGTTGCCGGGGGGGGGTGTATGTGTAGAGGGGAGATCAGCGGCCCCGCACATTGAAATAAATGGCCAGGATGATGGTGAGGAGAATGATGGCTCCAAAGACGAAGACCAGGATCCGATTCTGGATGATCCTGCAGACAGAGACAGACAGACGGAGAAAGGCATCAGGAAGGGTTCACAGAAGTCATATTGTGTCTAGAGAAAGAGAAAAAGCAGCCTGTAAAGCAGTCACATGTTTATGTGCAAACTAAATGACCAGCCATCAAGTGGAGGCTCACAGTGTTTAATAGCTACCATGAGGTCTACGTACGTGCTATTTACTAGTACGCAATCACTGGCATGGGAGTGTAAAACACATCGACACAGTATTTCCGACACTTTTGTGCAAAGCTCCAGTCACAAATCATTTCATAATTGTATACGGGCTCGTAGACGCTAAAAACACACATACAAAACAGAGCAAAACACTAATAAACAAGCGTGAGACACACATACACACACACACGTAGCAGACGAGCTCTAAAACTTTATTTGCACAATAAAGTGGAAAAAGTGGCTCAGTAGTTTCCTGGAGGTAATAAAATCACTGAATTACTGATGGAATTTGCCATAAAACGACTCATACTTGTGCACATTTACATTTTTCCCACTGTGAGCTAAGTCAAGTTGACAAGAGGGGGCTTTGAACCAAAAAACCCACGAGGCTAGGAGCAGGATGGCTGGACAGAGGGCGAGCACAACAGTTACGGGCCATCAGCGAGCAGCTCCTCACATTCGTCCGGTTTGTGCACCCCAGCCTGACAAACGCAGACGGACCCGCGAACCCTCCGCTGCCCCTGACAAATGAGAGAATTATCACATTTGCTGACATGCGGAGGGGTGGAGGAGAGGCCGAGGAGGGGGAGCACTGTCCACTTCTCTAAGCAGGAGATGAATAGCCCCTGCTGTGGCCATTCATCACCAGGGAGGGGGGCTGGCTGGGTGCTCAGTCACCCTGCTGCCCGCTAAAGCCTGAGCCCGAGGCCGCTGCACCAGTCAGGCTGGGAGCTTCCTCCCATCCACCAGCTCGGACCTGCAGCAGCCTCAGCTAACCGCTTAGTGTTCGCTTCAATCACAACGGCTGTGTGTTTGCAGAGAAATGTCTCCATGTCTACTTGGCAAGGACTCTCCAGCCACATACAAAAAAAAAGCATGTTTCTACCCTCTGGTACGTATCCGCTGCAATAGACAATCAAAAAAACACAAACTGCTTTTCAGAAACAAGACACTTTGTCATTGCAATAACAGACTTACGCTCTCATTGGATAACACTCGAGAGCTCATTATAGCTCGTGTTTCTGAGTAACTCCGCTTCATAAATAGACACTTTATCCTTGAATAAATACATACATTATCATAACTGTGTCACGCTGTATGGAGTAAAGTGTGAGAAATAAGTTATGGTATATGTTTATGTTCTGTTTAGCGCCGTAAGACAGGACGACGAGCAGGAGGTTTGTTTTAAGGGTTTCTCTCTGGAGGACGAGACCAAAACAACTAAATAGTCATACTAAGTAAAAACAGGCCATCGCGCTTACGTTCAATGTCGACACGGCCATGCACACAAAAGGCGAAGCAGTGCTGGGGTTGCTATGACGAACGAGGCTGACCGAGGCTGAAATGATTGGCTGAAGCCATCTGGGGAGGAGATCCCGCTGAAGCGCTAATCAGAGCGTGCTCAGCAAGGCTACGTCTCCCCCTATTAATTGACATTCATTATTTAGAATGATTATTTATCCCAGCCAAATACCCAGTGGAGGTGCATGCGTAGACGCGCATTGTGTGTTTGTGTGTGTGTTTAAGTGCGAGTGTACTGGGAAAATCCAGACCACTCTGTGTTGTTTGTTACTTTTACAGCTGGAGAAACGATGGTGGGAGAAGCAGGGGGGATAAAGGGGCTGACTAGAGGCCTGGGGGTGGAAAAATGAACAGGAAGTTAGTTTAAGCCTCATGGATGAGGAGCCAGAGGGCTGATCCAGGCAGAGGGGGCCAGATCTTTTAAAAATCTGCATTCATTAAAAGAGTCTGATTTGGGTGCAAGCAACACTGAGTAACTTCAAACACTTAAGCGTTCAAAGCAGTGAAGAATATGACAGTGGTGCGATTTAAGAACTTCTCAGGGGACACACACTTAAAAAAACAACCAACCTTTTGACCTAAACAGATTCTCTGTACATCAATTCCACAAAACATGTGCGACGTAAACCTTGTTTCAAAAGAACTTTGATACAAATTTAGCAATGCCCAGTCGAAAACTCTGAGCCGCTGAAGCAGCTCATATCTGCAGAATGAATTACGTTTAAATTCAATCTCGCCACAACTCAAACTCTAAGCACAGCCTTTCACTCGGTCAGCTGCATGATTTAATTCACTGTGAGCACCGAGGTGTCAAAGCTAAGACAGAAAACATAAAGGCCCATATATCTTTCCTAATGTTCATAATAATTCAAGTGAAACTACAAGATCTTATAAAGTTTATGAACCACGGGTCACCTTTGACCAGAGGACCCGAACACTGACGGACTGGCAGCAGTGAGTAAAGGAAGGAGGAGTCATAACTCAGTTCAGCTATGTTGAAATCCATTTCAAATAGTGTCTGTGACACTGCAAAGAGCCACAGACTTTCCCACTGACAGCGTGAGCAGTGGGGATATTAATGTCAATACTCAGCTTTAGCCAGCACACAGGTGAGAAGCCTGGAAAAGCCAACGCTTAAATTATATTATAGCCTGGGTGAGAATTTCTCCTTCTGTTACCCGTGTAATTACACAAAGTCATACAAAGCAATATATAATGTACAATAAAAAGACATAACGTAAGATTTGCATTTGGTGATTTGAGAGGGAGTCAGGGATCATTTTCATGAAGGTGCATGTTTTCACATAGATTTAAACCTTTGCTTCACACATTTTACAGTAGTCATTTAAGTTTCCGTTTAGGTGCCACAGGCAACAGAAGCAGCATCGCACAAATGTACCACACCTGCCCCCCAGCCAAAAATCCCAAAATTGGGAGGCAGGAGAGTGAATAACATCGTTTTCCTCTGCCGTGTGGTTGATCCTGTCCTGACACGAGGCCAGACAGAACAGAACTTATCAAACCGGATCCATCCTCCAGCTTTGACACTTGACATAGAGGTGGGGAGTGAGAGGTCTGTGTGTGCGTGGGGATGGGTTTGAGGATGTGTGAGTGATGCACACAGCACACGTACAAGGGTGCAGACGCACAGTACACGCTGACCCACAAATACACACTCCACACACCGAGCTTGAGGAAGCTACAGTTTCCTACTGTACTATGACACTATGATCCTCAAGTCTTTTCAGACGGTGTGCCCCCCTCGCTGCAAACCAACTAGTACCGGAATAGAAGAACAGCATAGGATGCTGGCCTTTCTATTGGCTCCTGATATTCCTTTATATGACGGGCAACCAGTCAGCTAACACCTTACTAGACGGAAATGCACCGATCTACAGCGCTAATGTTAGCGAGAAAGAGAGAGAGAGTCAAAATGATGCATGCAAAGGAGAGCAAAAAACAAAAAAAACAGGCAGGAAGGAAAGAAATGGACAACGAAAAGCTGAGAGTGGAAAACAACAGAGAACGGAGAGGAGAAGAGAGCTGGATAAACAGAAGGAGAGTGGGAAAAGAAAGACAGACAGACAGAGAGAGAGAGAGACGACAAGAAGTCCGTTTACCCGAGGAGGCAGAGCTGGAGGAGAGGCTCCTCCGAGACAGATGAAAATAATGAGGACTTTTCTGTCAGGAAAGATTTACAAAATCGTACCAGTGTTATTAAAATTTAAAATCTCCCTTTTTTTCCTTCTTCTATCCTCCCCACCCTCTTCCTCCCTCCCTCTCTTCCTTTCCCAGTTTTTTTGCCTTCTCTTCCAGCAGCTCAGCCTTATTACCAGCTCTAATGAGCACCGGGATGCACCTCAGCTGTGTGTATGCTTGTGTATGTGCGTATGGGTCTGTCTGTTGGGGTCCAGGCCCCTAGTGCCAGCTCCATCAGCGTCAGACTCCTCATTCCCTTCAATGACACAAACGTGTGTGTGTGGTCACACAAAACGCACAAGGGTGGGCACACAGATGCACAGTGGCACACGCGTACACAGACTCATGCGGCTTTTGATGGCTTGAGAGGTGGCTGGACACACACACACACACACACACACACACACACACACACATTCACACACCTATCAGGCAGACAGAAAACACCCCCTACCAAAACAAAAACAGTCAGACAGAAATAAGCTGATAGGCCCAAGCCAGCTAAACACACACACACACACACACACACACACACACACACACACACACACACACACACACACACACACACACACACACACACACACACACACACACACACACACACACACACACACACACACACACACACTTCAAGAACAAACTTAGCTGCAGAGTTGCATCTCTCCGGCCCTCCCCTATCCCTCCTCTTTCCACTAGTAGACCAGTAAAATAAAAATCAATGGCTGTCTGAGCCATTCTGCCTCTCCTCCCTCCAAACCCTGGGAATATATGGGGGAGGGGGGGTGAGGGGAGGGAGGGAAGGATCAATGTGTTCACAAATGGTTTGAGTGATGGACATGGAGGTGGAATGCTGGTGGGGTTAAGTCCTAACTAAGGCATCGACTTGTTATCACAAACTAATACAAATAAATGTTTCACCGTGGAAGCGAGCGCACACCTGCCCCAAACACAAATGAGTGACAAATCAAGAGGTGGAGAGAGGCCTGACATCAGCCCAGACTGTGCAGGATAACGTAAGAAACATCTGCAACGTCAACTTAAAGCTCGTGTTGCTCTGCAGAGGTGAGGTCTTGACCGAGGGATCTGAGCACATCACGCATGTTCTACCACTTTTCCTCAAGGGGGTGTTCAACATAAATTATTTTTTATACACAGAGAGGCGGAGCAGAGCTTAAGTCGCAAGGTGTTTACTGTAATTACTTTAAGACGCCCCGACATCGTGTAAGAAACAATATTTAAACAGGCTCCCACGTCTTAACACTCACATGTTTACTGCACACAAAGGATGCAGGTGGCAGCTTATTAAATACAGAGAAATTACTAACATGACACTGGCTGTTTGCCTTCACACTGAGCCAGTCTGATCTAAATGCAATGAAGAGAATGTGTAATCACAACTGAACAGACCCAGACTCTGAGCTTTAATCACTCAAACTACATTATTACTATTTTACTATGTTATAGTTCCAATTCCACAGAGGAGCAGAGCAAACCGTGATATCTGAGTCTCGATCAGTTGCCTGACTGAAACTTTAGCAGTAATCTGTTTCTTCACAATACATAAAGTGGTTTTTTACTACATGACACAAACACTGAACAACTTTCTTTCACCTTGTACAGTAATTAAAAGTCTAGTCATGTATTTTATAGAATTTATTGATTACTAAAAACTGGAAACTGACAGTGTTCTATTTGCAGGATGTGGTCTGAGCAACGCATTTCATGTCAGCCTGATTCCTCCTTTCTCCTTCTCTATTTCTACCAACTTGATGCAGGAGAACAGCACCGGGGCTCTACAAGTTCATCCATTTTTTATTTGCCGGCTAACAACCCTAGCCAGCAGTAGCCTAGACCGAAACCCAGTTCTCCCCCGGAAAAAGGAAGGACGGGGCTCAGAGGAAGGGTGAGAGGAGGAAGGGAGAGGGGGAGGTAAAAAAGGAAGGAATTTCAGGGCATGTAAGCACGAAGGGAAAGATGGAGGAAAGTAGATGGAGGAGGAGATGGAAAGAGAGGAGTGGATGAAGGAGAGAGAGACAGAGTGAATACATTGAAACTGAATGTGGAATATTTAAGAAGATTTTTTGCCGGCAGCAATCTCAGGTAGCTGGTGCAGCCTCTCCTCATCTCGGTGTGATGTACAGGTGGCTTTCTGTGCTCCACACACACCCAGATCATTCCCCTGCCTGGTTCCCTGCCTGAACCCGCGCCCTGCTCCGCCTTCCCTCTCCATCCTGCTCCGTGTCCTCTTTTTGTCCCCTTGCTCATACATTCTGCCAGTTCGTTGTGCTGCTCATTTTTCCACTCATCCCTGCTACTTTTCTTAACTCCTGCTACCTCCACTCCTTCCCTCACTCTAGCTGGAGGGGTGCAGTGATATGAAACCGTTATTCCCCCCATGTTTTTCTCTGTGTGCTTGTCACCTCACTACTTTATGGAAGCGTGTCAACAGTCAGCGTACACTAATGAGCACAACTGCACTCATGGCTTCTGAATCACATCAGCCCCTGTATAATATCCTGGGTTTTATTGTGTACAAGATCATAACGAAGGGAGAAGTAAAGGAAATATGCTGATTTTAAAAGGGAATAATGCTCCTAATAATTACTGGAGGTGGTGTCACAGTAGAAAAACAGGTAAAAAAATTTTCTCTATTATGAAGCAATGCAGTGAGATTGTTCCTTTAGAAAGTATTTTTGAGTATGTGCTACTGTGCTTCTGTTATGGATGATGTTCATGTTATATAACTAGTAAAGTGAGAAAGTCCAAAGGTAACGGGATAAAGTTCCGTTTGCAGCCCTGTTATGATTATCAGCACGTTTGCCTGGGATGGAAAGGCTCCATGTTGTAATTATAAAGTTATTAGTATATAAGTGACACCGTTGTTTCTTAACTACATTCCAAACGTCAGAGATGCGATATCTCACCACCCAGATATCTGACATTCCTCAACGTTTCTCCTTTCTGCGAAGATTTCCCAAAACACAAAATCCCCCTTGTATACATTCAGCGAGGGCCGGCGGCCAGCTGCAGATCCGATTACCAGCCCTGGTGAAAAAGGGCGTAACGTCAGCCAGTGGAACTGTAGGCCTGCAAAACCGTGATGCCCATAAATTTTTATTGTTTGTTCAGTACTGAAATCTCATTAAAGCACATAAATCATACACTATACTACCCAATTTCACAAGAAAAAGAAAAAAGGAAGAAAAGCACAAAGGAGAAGAGGCTTCTTATGGCGCTTAGGACACCTGAGGCAAGGGTTAATGGCATCTGCAAGCTTTGTTAGTAGCAGAGCAAAGTACACACACAGGCAGGAAGGAAACAAAGGCATTTCTTTGGCACAGTGATTCTTCTTCCATAACTTTTCAAAGTCGTGCTTTTAGTATTTTTACTTTTACAGAAGGATGCCAATATATTTTTGTTAGAGTTCATGTCAAAAAGCAGAGTGATACGTCCTCAGTCTGACACCGAACACCAACTCCACTGTTGTGAGATCTGACCTAAAGTCTTCATGCTTACTGATGAAATGTTTAAACTTGCAATATAAAAATAGTCTGAACAGAAAAGTTTTTCAGAGGCCAATAGTAATTTAAAGTTATGTTAAATTAAAGACATAAGGTTCTGTGTTTTTCCTTATGGTTATATATTTTACATGTATCCTAAAATACGTTCATTAGACAAATGCTTTAACCTCTTTGGATCCAAGAAGACAACTTCTGTTTAGGGTTCCACGATAAAGCAGCAATGAGGATATTGGTGTTTATGTCTGAGGTTTTTATTAACTGCAAGGATGCTCCTCCGTGTGGTTTGTTTGCCATTTTCTCCAAATATTTGCTTCCAGTCCCGTGTGGCTTCGCTTTTGCATCCTGTGACTGGTTACAGATGATGTTGTGATACTACCATCCTGCACACAAGCACATCTACGCTTTCTTTATTTGAACATTCCTGTCTGCCTTACATTAACAGTATATTCAGCCTATATAAATTACACAACTTTAGAGCCGATGCTTTAACTAGAGAAGTGTTTGGGGAGTGGTTTAATACTGTGGACAGCAGTGATCATAAAGAATAAAGTTCAGGTTTCCATGTCACTGTGGGCAAAATTCAGACAAACCGTGTTCAGATTTCAAGTTAGGGCTGCAAGAGTCCAAGAGCATTAGTCATTTCTTGAACTTGACCTTGTGGCCATCAGACCACCTTTGACCTTTGCTGTCCTGCAGGAATGAAGCGTCTATTCCAAGTCAGACCATACATGCATGTGTGGAAAAGACAGTGTAAAGCCTATTTTGCAGACGTGTATCTGCATGGAGGGGGTGTCGAGTACATGTGTGAAAACTACAGGAGTGTGTCTGGCAATCTGGTGAGAAATGACGTTTAGGGATTTTGTGCATGGACGTGACCAATGCAGGCGCAGATTGGTGAATTCAGTAGGTGAAGAGAGCAGAAGGAAGGAGAAGAGAGAAGGAGACTGGGAGAAATAGAGGGTGTAAGGCTATAATGTCATCCCACAACCCCCCATTTGACACTACAAGGGAGGCTTTAGTCAGCCTAAATAATCCATGGTGCTCCATTAAATTTGCAGACTAGCTTCCCTGGTAACTGAGAGTCTGAGGGAGACTCAGAGGAGACGGTTCAAGCTGGGAAAGATGCAGCTTTCACAGGATGAATCCCCAGCAAAATCACATTACAGTCAAAATGCATTGTTCAGGATAGTTTGTGCTACAAAAAGGACTTAGAGGAAAGTGTGAAAGCCCACACACAGGCCCTACTGACACTGACTGACTCATGAGCCCCTGCCTAACATCAGACTCCCCGGTGGAACGTGTGGGGGGAGGCGACCAGTGCGACAGGGACTGTTTCAGTAACAGCATTATTGACCTGTTGCTCCAGCCATATTTGCTTAGCCCTCAGGATGGCCTAATCGATAGACTCTGGCCTCTGAAGCCCTGATTAGCAGGGCCTGTAGCTATGCAGGGTCAGCTTTCTGCAAAAAAAAAACCCAGGAAAAGGAAAAAGAAAACAAAGTAAAGAGGCAAGAAAACGATAAAAGATAAAGAGCAACAGAAAGAGAAGGAGAACTTTGAGAGCTAATGGTGGTTTATTTTCCCTTCCTGTGCTGGAGGTAAACTGGTGTGGCATCTCTCTCTCTTTCTCAAAAGCAGTGTGGGCGTGAGCCACCATGAGAAATGCAGATTGCTGCTTTACCTCCGCTTTCCTGTGAACTGCGGTTCAAAAGTCAAGGGGCATCTGCGCTGCTTTGGGACATTTGAAAATGCAAGAGCCAATCCATATTTGCAGAACCCACTTGTGAGGTCTCAAGAGGAGCCATAGTTCACGACACAGATATAGGAGGAGGGGGTTTATCTGATGCATGTTAATATGATTAGTCACAGGGGAATTTAAAAGGTATGCTTTTGTAGAAAACAGTGTCAAATGTGCTTAATGACACGATAACATGTGTGCTCTGTACACAAATATACAGAGCACACAGACACTTTTCTGTTTGTGGTCAAGCTGCTGTACCTGGTCAGCAGACCCAACAGCCCTGATGCCGACCCTGAGGTGTGCACCAGGTCCCTCTAACGATCTCCATCTGTAGCCTTATGTTCAGCACATCACAAGACCAATATAGAATGCTATGGCAAATTCATGGGGGAACTGTCCATCCAATATTAATGATGGGCTCAAAAGAAGTGGGTTTTCCTCTCAGCTTTTCCCTTGATAGCCGTGGTCACTGCCACTCTATAAGACCTCCCATAAGAAAAGAGCCAGAGAGGAAAGGACAGGATGGAAAGAGAGAAAAAGGCCAAAAGGGGCCAGGCAAACATTTTAAGGGTGCATGGATGTTCAACATTTTCTTCTGAGTGGCCTGGTGAGCTCGAGTGCAAGCCGAGTCTTGATACACAGGTCCCAAAGTGTAAACAAAAACTTGTATACTGTGTGTGTCATTGTTCTCAACTATTCTTTCTGTTGTGTTGTCAGCTGGTGAAGTGGGATTCTTCTGTGGTAGCAGTTCCACCGTAACTTCTGTTTTCACTGACACTGGCTTTCAGTTACCTTCTTTCAGGCTAAGAACTCACTGTAGGGCTGAAATCATAGGTGATTTCTGGAAGGTATTATCTATAAATGAGCCAAAATACTAACTTTGTGAGAAGAAAATGAACAAACTTTTCTCTGGGAATAAAAAGCCCTTGTGGCTAAGGGAGTGGGAGGTCCAATTTTGGAGGATGCAAATCAAACAGCAGTAGGATGAACAATAAAAAAAATGACAAAAAAAACCAAGAGAGAAATCACAGAACAAGGCCCGAAAGAAGCACTTTTATACTTTCATGCAAAGATCCAAATCATAAGCACACTATGATGGAAACACTGAAACTCCTCATCAATGGAGCCCTGTTCTCCGTTTTTGCCACAGCCCTCGCAAACCCCCCCCCTAAAATACCAACACCCACAATCACAGCTTGAGTGAAAGTGCAGGGTCAGCAGCGTCTCCTCTGGCTTTGCTGACCAACAGATATTCTAATAATCACCTTCCTTCTGTACTGACAGGCCTGCAACCAGTGGATCCCTCGTCCGCCTCGCGTCTCCACTTATACTAGGGGCTTTACGAAGCGGCGCTGCTTCGATACATTAAAACTGCTGCCCCATGATCAAACGAGCAAATACCTCCCGGGTCAGCAAAGGGCTACCCCACGTCAGTTAACAATGCAGCATTTAAACATCAGTCGTATGCAAAGCGGCTGGTACACAAGGGAGGAGATGGGCGGCAGGAGAAAGCAGAAAAGCAAGGCCTGGACCGGAGAGATAATGAGCGCAGGAGCACACAGGAGAACATCAGCAGCTATTTAATGCTACCATGTAAGCTCCAACACAGCTTTATGATGAAAATATAAGATGTGAGGCTCCATCAGCATCATAACTAGGATGAGCTGTTGGCTGAGCGCATATTTATCTCGGTCAAATGCAGAACCCGTTTTAATGAATAAGATTGTGGTTTACACCAAAACATTTTCATTTGTTGTGCAAATGTTGTGCATCATTCACCAAACATCATAAATGACTCTCATCATACACAGTGGAAAAGTTTTAATAAAGTAGTCTCTAATTGCTTCAGGTGGAGAAGAATAATGAACAGATAAGGTGACGATTATGTGTACACAGCACTGTTTGTCTACACTCACCCAGGAACAGGACACACACTGTAAGCGTAGGTCATACTTGTCTTTCTCAGAGAAACATCTGCAGCTGCGTGGCGAGCATACAATCATCCCAATGACAGCTGAAGGTCTACAGAACCACACGTATCTTGTTACGTACCTAAAATTTGTCGTTCCTCTTTTAAAAAGACAGGGGAATGTGTTTCTTTAGAGAAGAACCCGTTAATAATGAAGCTCAGGGGTGAAGAGGTGAAGCAGAGTTTTTTTTCTGGCCTAGTCCTCTCTCCCTCTGCCTACTGCTTGGTTAACCGACTGACCTGCTGTCAAAGGAGCCTTTGTGAGTGCGCTTTGGCGGAAGGCCAATCAGATCCTCCGGCTTGTCTGTCTCAGAGAGGAAAATGGCGCCCCTGGTATGCCATCACTGGCAGAAATGAGCAGACAGTCTGACTGCAGAGGCAGGCTTGGCTTGCTGGAGCCCTTCGAAAACTATGCCGGAGGAATTACCTGTTTGGCCCGTGGCCAGAGGGATTCGTTCTACAAGGGCCAGTGGTTATTCATCTGTTTATTCACTTACACCTCGCGCACACAAGCGCTTTCAAAAACTCTTTAACATCTATTTTTACGGGCGCTGGCAACATTCTCCTTTGAACTACACAGGAACATGCGATAAAAGCTTTTTCTTGGTTTTGGACTTAGCAGAGATAACATATATGTCAAAAACTGTTTACTGAAAGACTACTATAAAATCACTTAACTGCTTACTAAGGTTGACCCACAGTGTGTTTCACCTCTCAACCCTAATGTGCCTTTATTTTGACAATGACACAAAAAAATGACACATTTTTGGCACCTTTGGAATAAGTGAGTGTTTTTCATTCGTGGTCATTTTAAATGTCCTCTAACCAAATAACTGGAAACGTGAATGACGCCAGGACTAGATGTGGGTGAGACTGCAGGTGAGACTGTGGGAACTCCAAAACGCAGGAAAATATCAAACACTGAAATGAACACAAGCACTACACAACAAGAACGCCAGCTCTGACAAAACCTTGGTTTACACTAAGCAGAGATCACACCTTGCTCCCTGTTCGCTTCCTCTAACTAACACCTGCCAGAGACAAATACTCCTCAACAAAGTGCCACTTGTGACACATCATCCAAGGAAGCAAGTGCTCAGACTTCTGTTTCAGAAAACAAAAACGCATGACAGTGGGAGATGATGAAACAGAGCAAATCCAAAATTATTCTTGCACTCCCCAGAACGTGCTAAACCTGCTTGAGCCTGGAGCATGCCCCCCCCACCCTCCTCCTGAGAGAAAGAGGGAAACAAAGTAACGAGAGGTCCACAGAAATGAGAGAAAAGGGGCTAGAAAGGAATGGGAGTGATGTAGAGACGCTAGAATATGTAGCATTATTGAGCACTGTAAATTATAACGCGAGGCGAACGTGAGGCCTTCCATCGTTTACCTGCTGATGAGCAACGTAAGCTCTGCAGTTGGTACAAACAAAGTCCAGACAAGTCTATCTTCCTTTCCGCAAGTACTGACATACGTCACGACAGCATTCCAAATGACACACTCAGCAGATCATAAACCTCCACATGTTCAGACCCAAACAGAAACACCATTCTTGGCAGTGCTCACGTGTGTCTGCTAGCTCGTCAGGGGGGCGGGGAGGGTCGGGATAGTCGAGACTTGCTCATTTCACACTGTGAGGTGAGCCAGGGAGCAGTAACAGAATCCAGTCATAAAACACAGAGGGGGGTAAGGATGACTATAGGCCATGGTATAATGTAGCCTAGCTGCCACCCCCCCCAGCCTTTCTCACACTTATCGATGATCATAACCTCTGTCTCGGTGGAGATGTCACACACTCTTGTTTGGCTGCTCCTACCTTGGCTGGCGTTGTGCCGATGTAAACAAACAGGAGGGAATCTAGTTTGACTACCACAAGCTGGAACGCAAATACAGCGTCTTTTGTGCAGCACTAAATTTAGTAAACATCGTGATTTCCTAAAACATATTGATTATTAATTGCTCCCACACACACACAAACACTTTTTAAAATCTGAAAGATAATTTGGATTTTTATTGGTCGACTTTCCTTGGGTCAGTCAGTCAAAGGCCTCTTGACAGGTTTACTGAAACAGGGCTTGTTGGTTTAAACGTGGCAGCCTGGATCCCTTCATATCTCGCCCTCAGATGTCAGGGCCTTTGTGAATTTAACCCTTTCACATCTGGAGCGTTATCAAAGTCTGGGTCTCTCAGGAGGGGTTCCACACCTCAAACGATGCCACTGTCGACAGACATAACCCTCATACCCATCTTCTCCTTCATTTGGGTTAAGTGCATCAGTTCAAGCAGCCCACCCAAGGAGAGGCGGTTCAACCGAGGGGAAGAAAGGAGGAGAGTGGGAGAGCATCACGGGTGCGAGTGAGGAGAGAGGTACATTTGGTGTGAGTGTTAAAGATGTGGAGTAAAGGGAAAGAAGTTGTATTTCATATATCGGTGATAGCAGTTCTGCCTTAAATGGGAGGTTTCAAAACATTCTGTACCTACGACAGGTAATAACGATCAGATACATCCAGCTGCAGTGGTCCCGTGTGCCACTGACCGAGCCATTACGGATCTGAAGCGGACTTCACGAGTCACTCTATTCTCGTCTGCAGCCACAGTGGTGTGTAAAATGAGAGGGAATGCTATGTTTTGGGAAATCTAATTTGAGGCCTATGTTTGTTTTCCTGGCCTTATTTTGCAACCAAGTAGCTGGCTCCAATGTAGCACAACTCTCTCTTTTCCCCTGGTTTCACAGCAACAATGTCCAACGCCAGAATCCAACAAAATCCCTTATACTCATTTGAGGCAAGGACACAGGCCTCTTTTGCTCTTCTTCTCTGAGCGTCACGGCAGATTTAAACGCACCATTTATTGGAAGGTTATTCACCGTGTCACAAAAACATATGCAGACCTACACAGATACAGACATATTTAAAAACACAAATATTAGTAGCCATCTTTTGGCTGCTAATTGCAACGTGCTCCCTGTGGGAGGAGAGTGGGGTCCTCGGTCGATAATTAATCCTCGTTTGGAAAAGTAAATGACATTCATTAGTGGGGAATCGAGCCAAGTGCCATTATTTACATGGCAATAATCTGGATCGTGCTGGTGGTGCTCTTTTAATGTTACAGAAATAACTCTGAGACAGGGGACGAGTACAGTTGCTTTCTTTCCCTTTTTTTTCCTGTCTTCGCACCCAGGAACAATTAGGCTTAGGCGAACAGATGGGGACGCCTCTGAGTGAGAAAGCTCCTCTGAACGACTCTTCATCTCCTTCTTATCTCACTCCCTCGTCCACATGCACTCGGCCATGCGCACACGCACAAGGATAAATAAGGATAAATACACAAATCTAGCCATGTACACACAAAGTCACTTCAGAAACACACACACACACACACACATTTGGGCACACGAGACAGCACACCAAGTACTGAGCATACTGAGCTAACTTTTAACATTAACTGTCAAAAGAGGAAGCGCTTACAAAAGGAACCACCAGAACTTTGAAAATGTGGGCATATTGAACACACTAAGGCTGAACAATAGAGACATACAAGGTGGCCTGCTCTAGATATTCCTAGACAAAAAGGCACCTGCTTTTAATCTGATCAAAACGAAGGTTCTATGCCATGCTGTCTTTTCTTACAACTTGATTGAAACAATGACTTTGTTTAGAGTCACTGTGTCCACGCACATGACATTTATAGCTTATGTGTGTGAATGTGTGCCCTACTGAGGCTGGCATACGATACGTAGTGATGAAATGGTGTAGTCAGGCCCATTTGTTGCCCTGAGGTTTTCCACAGTGGTCCCAGCCTTTGCACAATGTACGGCTGAAGGAAGAGCGTGAAAAAATGTTTGGACAGAGCAGAACTGTCATCAATACCAGCTGAAAACTACAGACTAGTAAAAATATGAAATCACCTTTCAGATCATTTCTAATTGTGCACAAAGAAAAATGTATTACTGTAGTTTTATTCATAGTTTCTTGTGTGATTTACATAGTTCATATGAATAACTGAACTGGATGCTGTTACTGCAGGTCACAGCGTTAAACCACCTCTCACTGTAGAACCTGTTGCCCATCTTTGTCCTGCTAAGTGCAGTGATCAATGTACTAGTCCTTGATGAACCAGGCGTCAAAACCAGAATTTAGTGTATACATCACCGTCTCAACAGCAACAAGGCAGTAACCTCAATGGACGCTGTTGACGCCCCTCTAGTCACACTGTTAGACACCCATAACAATAGGTAACATCATCCTGTGTTTGCTGACGCCAGTGAAGCTGCTCTGACCCCTGAAGGGCCTTCTCCTCCTCATATTCTGTTACATGTCACAACAATGGACTCTAAATATCTGTTTATTTTCCTACTACTACTACTACTATAGTAAAGTCAAAGTGATGTCCGTCTCTCATTTGTGACCAAACCTAACATTAATCCTATTTACATCCTTTCCTCCCTTGATGCCAAACAGCAGCTTTCATTTTAGCTTTTGGAAAGACTGACGCCTACAACGACCTTTTCTGAGCTGAAGGGAAACTTCCCCGGAAAATTCGATAAAATCCAGGGTGCAGGCCTCTCTAATTCGTCCATCCAGCTCACCACACTGCTGCAACCTCTATTCCTTCAGCCGCTCCCCAGCATCCCCCAATCGATCTGCTTATCTCACAAGATCAAAGGCTTGCACCGCCGTTGTACATTTAGCTTCGACTTGGTCCTCCCACATTATGTCTAAATATTAATGATAATAAAGTCTCACACCCATCCCTGTGTCAGGCAATTACAGCCAACATTGATCCTCGGATCTCTGCTCCAATTAGAAGTCACTGCTCGTAATGCGTCCTGGCCCATCAAAGGATAACAGCCATTGATCCACTTCTGGATCTTAACGTTTACCGTTAGGGGAGAGAGGGAGGGCGATGTGGCCTGGTGTTTGGGGGAAGCAATATTCTGACTAAAGAAGAGGAGGGAAGAATCATTGTATTCAGTCATGTAAAGGAAGTGCTGAAACTTGGCAGAGCCCCCTCTCTGCCAAGTTTATCAATAATAAAGGACTTTCCAAAAGGGCCAGAAGGCAGAACTGGCATCCAAAACCCTGGAAGGCCACCTTAACAACAGTACCCTAAACACTAACCACAGAAGAGTCTCTGTTCTTAAAACCCTTGAACTGACTCTCTCGTGTACTGTACACATCAAAATATCACTTTCTGAACCACATCAACAATCAACCTGATGAAATATAAGACTCCGAGAGAGAGAAGAGAGACCCAGTGAAACATTTTCACCTCACCGCCCCCATGTCTTTAAGCCAAGTATTCCTGAAAACCAACCTTTCTGAAACCTTTTACATCCACAGTCAGCGCACACTATAATGTACCATTCTACCGCCATGCAGAGAGAGACGCAGAATCAACAACAGGGTAAAACTGGACCCAGTGAGTCAATAGACTGCGACACGTCACCATTAAACCAGGGACATTCCTTGTACAAATGAAGCTTAACAATCCCACTGTTGACACCATTATTTGACAGGGCTTGTTGTTAAGCCCTTTCTCTGCTGGACTGATAGCTCTGACAGCCCTGGCCTAGGGCACGACCTCACAGCCGCCTTTGTCACAGAGCTGGAGGAAGGCTTGTCTATTGCTCTTGGCTACAATGATACTTTTCATGGTATCATAATACACTGAATCATTGTGCCGCTGGAATGCAAACCATTAGTTTGTATAACCACAATTAACCTTGACTGGCTTAAAGCTCAAACAAGATGAGGAAAAGTCCATGCAAATATAGGAGCTATGGCTCATAATATCTATTAATGTCTCTTTCAAAGGTCATAGTGAATCTTTCCGCGTCTTTTTATTGTAACATGTAGTATCTTGAGCAAAATTAACAAACTTGAAAAGGTTCACCTACTGTAGTTTGAGTATCATCACTAACCACACGTCACATCATCTGGCAGGTCAACTCAAATCTACCAACCCTGAACTCCTCAAGCTTTTTATATTATTTGTTTGTGTACAATATTTTCCCTCTTCTCTGCTCACTGTGCTCTGGATGTGGTGTCCCTCAATATTATACGCTTTGCTAGGATGTGCTTTGCTTCAACTACGTACCTCGGTCTTTACCAAACGATGTAATTAAAGATTGGTTAAATGAAAGCAGTGTTTAGAAATGGTTTATGTCAAGAATTTTCTGAAATACTATGCCACAGGGAAGCTTTTAGACGGGATGGGCGTGCATCGTCGACTTGTTAAATAAAATACAGTCTTGGCCTGAAGAGTGAGGCGAAACGTTTAACCAACAGAGCCTCAGTGTGAGCCAGGCTGTGTACAATAGTAAAGCAATGGTAACTGCAGGAAAACATTTGTTGTTGGCTGGGATGTCAGGCTCCTCACATGTGTGCGATACTCAGTGATGCATTCAGGTCAGCTGAAGAAAATGGGGGAATAGGTGGACTCCACAAACAGGCTGGGAAAATGACACCAGGATGTTAGGCCAAAACACGAGTGTCCTCACAACTTCCCTGTAACTCTGAAGCGATGCTAGCCCTGGCGCCATCAGGCTTCAAGTTTACATGATGGCTGACAGGATGCACCCAAGGAGCAAACACAGAAAATAAACAAAGTGGCCTACATTTTTAAAATGCTAAGGTAAAGACCATGCACAGACGTTGTGATCCGTTTTGTTTAGCTACTGTAACTTGTCTACATTTTTTAACTACTTTATGAATAAACACTGAAAGAGTCAAGTCAAACTGTAGTCACACAAAGGTCAGCGGAGAGTTAAGTTGAGAATGTGTGGCTTCTTGTTGAACTCAGCAGTGTGTGCAACGTTTTCATGGATTTCTGCTAATTGTTTTAAACTGGAAACAATAACAAATATGACATTATATATTAAATTATTTATAGTCCGAGTGATGCTGTAACAGACCACGGTGGGCTGATGTTGACCCAACTAACATCCCTGCCGCCACAGAGGCGTGAAGATGGTGGTGTGAGCAGGGAAGTCTTCCCTAAACTGGCAGCAGGCCTATTCTAGCACCAGGGTGCTCAGCCAACAGCTCCTCTCGCCTGTACGAGGCCCCTCCACCTCTTTCTGCACAGACTCCTGGATGCCAGTCTGCATGGCTGGTGCGGGCCAAACAAGTCCCAGCCACCGGGCCAAAGGGGCAACGCAACCGCTGCCAGCTGGGCCAGCACTTCACGGCCGAGCACCACTCTCCAAACAAACAGTGCAGTGGGACACAAGCCACGGGCAACATGGAACCTGTCATTACTGGCCGTGCATGGCTGGTTCACTCCCCAAATTCTAAGCCAGGCCAAGGACTTGAACGTGTACTGCACTTGACTCAAGCTACATTCTCAGCCAGGGGACGTCGTAGGAGACTTCCTACTCACAATTGTTCTACATCACCAGCTTACCATGGTATCTGGTCAAATGCCACCTTATAAATGACTTTTAACTTATCAACACTAATCAATAGAGAATTTATCACATGATTGACAAGATGAAGATGCTTAAAAACTATATTGTGAGTGGAAAGACTGCCTGCCAAGACAAAGATTAACTACATACCATCTAATTATACAACGTCTAGAAAGCTTCCTATATTTCCTACGCTATAAGTGGGCGCAGGGATCAGGCCTTGGTGGGGTTTTCACCACTGATCAAGGTTTTGTGGCATAACTCTGTCCTGTCCTTACAATTTTGGCTTCAGTGTACAGCATGCTGGTTTAAGGCATTCATCATAAAACAGGCCTTTTATTCAAGATCACCAAGTATGAATCAGAAGAGGAGGACAGTCTCCACTGAACGGCCAACAGTTGCTTTCACTGGACAAAGGCATAGGGAGCGTCTTAGAGTAATGAACAATAACACAGAGAGAAGTCGTGTTTCAGTGCTGTGGTTGGACCGTTCCTTGTCAGCTGTCAGGTCAGTGTCAATGCCAGACGCACTGGACACATGTCGTATCTCTGACATTCTACTGGAGCAATTCATTTTCAAGTGCATGTGGTATTAGAGACAAAGTTAGTCAAAGATGGTAATGGCTGCATTACATGGCTTCCGGCCTGTTCCGCATCATTAGTTTAGCTCCAATGTCACAAGTTTTGAGAGACCTTGACCCTTGTTTTCAAAAAGAGTACCCAACAACAAATCAAGCAACGTTTTGAGTCTAAGATTTGTCAGTGTTTTTTCCTGTGGCTGAGACTCTGTTCAGTGTGTGTGGGCGAGTGCAGCAGCCACAATTAAGTGTAAATGAGCTTAACCAAAAAAGACGAAGTTTGTCTCACAGCTACTCGTTTGGATGGTTATTTATTTTCTAACATAATCCACTTCAGTGTAATGTTTCAAAACATGAGGACTTCCACAGTTTACTGCTATTGACTAATGAATCTAAGTGACTCAAAATAAACACATGCATTTTATTACACTTTGTCGTCTCCTTTTGTATTTTTTAGTATCTGAGAAGCTTTTATTCTGCCAGAAAAAAAGAATCGCAAAAATAATTCATATGACAATAGAAGGAATTCAAACAAGATTGAAATTGAATTTTTGTTTAACAGTAGACTGCATTGTTAAATTGGATTTGGCAAATAAGACTTTTTAAAAGATGTTTTCTTCAGTACTTGTCAAAACCGTTGTGGTTTACACGTCATGGAATGTCTTTCATGGCAGGCACTAGCAAACCAAAGTCAGACATGGGTGGGGTGATAGGGTCTGTCCTTTTGCCTTCTAGCCTTTGGGACAGAAATATGAAGTACAACAAAAAATTCTATTTTCGTATTTAGTATAAAAACACTCAAGGTTAGAAGCTTTTGCTTGGAAAAGGGACCAATAAGCTGTTGAAG
This sequence comes from Macropodus opercularis, assembly GCA_030770545.1. Lineage (NCBI taxonomy): Eukaryota > Metazoa > Chordata > Actinopteri > Anabantiformes > Osphronemidae > Macropodus > Macropodus opercularis. The sequence continues at coordinate 5,304,169 of CM061107.1, read as the reverse complement.
TATTTTGACGAGAGCTTCTCTTGAGTACTGATGCCTACAAATGCCTCGCCTTTAAACCATTTGACTTCCATGAAAAACGGGTCCTCTACTCATTGTTTTGCCCATTGTGATAAAGGGGATCTTTTATGCCATCAACAACATTGCAACAATGTGGTGCCTTTGTTTCATTGCACTATCCTGGGGGTCTGTTTGGATGAGATATAGACATACAGAGGTGCAGTAAATGATTGATGGGCTCGAAGAAAGTATTAAAAAGAAAATTCAGCATTTGTAAATATTTCAGGCTCTTGCACCCTAACAAAGAGAGATCTGAGGGGCAACAAAGATAACAGCAAAAAACTATCCCGCTCCAAACACGACTGAGACAGCCGACTATCACTGCTTTAAAAAAGCCATTTAGATATCTTTGATAGGAACAACACACTGTAGCAGTAACACACTGGAAGCCTGTTGTCCTACTGGACACCAGCTGTATACGTTTTAATTACACGTGGCGCAGACCTGTTGGTTCCTCCTCTATATCATAACAGAACGAACTGTCAAAACATTACAGTCACAAATATGCAACATATTATTTTCTAGCATTCCATAATATTCCAGGCAGCTGTTGCACAGTATCCCCAGAAGTAAGCACAATGGCTTGCTGGGAGGCAACAACAGTCAGAGAAGAGTCAACGTGATAGGTTCTAATTGCTTCAAAATGTCCTGAAGAAGACCCCCTATTATCTATTTAAATTGGCTGATAATGGGAGGCTAGAAGGAGGAGGGGATGGAGAACAGGGAGGAGGAGTACGAGGAGAAGGGGGGGCGACCCAGGCAGAGGGAGAAAGCTATACTCTGTGCTGCTGTCGCCTCATTATTTTCCGTCTTGACGGACGCCTGTGCTCTACCCCTGGATGAATGGCCCTGTGCTGAATAAGTTATCGCCAGACACACAAAGGGAAGAGTGCGCTCCACAAACAACACAGCGGCACTGCTAAGCATGATTCCCTTTTTTCCTCTCCTTCCAAACCCCTCACCCTTCCCCCTGCTCCCTCTAGACGAAAGCAGACCCTGCCACAGACTGAGATCTTACCTGTAATTTCTACAGAAGCTCACAGTGGGTGGGGGAAAGAATGTAATGGAAATAATAAAATGAAAGGCAGGAAGGATGCAGGCATCTGTGTTTGCTAAAAAGATATATACCACCATTCTCCATTTTGTTTCATCTGTCTCTTTTGTTTGTGCAGCTCCTCACTGAAGACAGGGACCTCCTTTGGACAGCATCTGAGGGTGTTTGAGAGGAAGTTTTTTGTTCTTCATAAGACAAGGCCCACAGCATGATCAGTGAAAACGGTTTGGTTTCATCTGATGTTTATTTTGTTTACTTTTCTGTTGTTTGGACTGCTGGGGCCTGGCATGTCAATTACAGATCAACTGTATACAGTGCTCCTGTGAGGAGCAAAATGGGAACTAGGGGGGTAAGAAAAATGTCCATTCTAAAATAATTACTACTACGGTTTGCTCTGTGGTCACCAATCCCTCTGCTTTGCTGTCACTCAAAAGTAGCAGTGGAACTTTTGGACAGGAGAGCCTCTTTCCCCTGTGACGGGGAAATCAGAGGGTGCCGTGGCCCGACAGGCGCTCGACGGCAGATCAAACAGGGCGGGTACCCTTGGAGTGACACCTGGAGCCACTTCAAGGGATGAGCACGCCACTGATCTCCAGTCATCCCGTCAGAACGACAGTCTGTCAGGGTTAAAGGAGGGAAAAAAGGGAGCTCTATCAACTGGGAAGGTATGAACCAGGTCGTACGAGGCATCACCTCAATGTCGTGGCTGGCTGACCCTAGAGCAGTTGGAGAAGTGATGATGCTGAGAGGAATTTGTTGAAATTTAAGTTTGGCTCAGAAACTAGTAGGTGATACTGTAGGTGATTCTGCTGATATGGCAGCTTCACTCATAACGGGACAGTTGTTTTTAATTGTTGAACTTTAATTGGAAATGACATGTATCTTAAAATGACCGTTCCATCTCTGAAATACCTTATTTACTTTGAAATAATTAGTATTCATCGAGGTCCTGAGCTCTCAAAAACAGAATTAGCTCTTAGAAAGAGAGATTTACCGAGGGAGAAAAGAGGGGCAACCTCAGCCAATCCTCAACAGACAACTCCCTCCCTTATATGAAACAACTCGTCTTTGCCCTCGTCAACAGCCCCTTCCTCTTCAGCCAGGCTTGAGTGAGTCTATCTTTTCCTTTTCTGCAAAAAGTGTCCCATCAGCACTCTCTAATGGGCGAGGTGGAGAAAGAGAGAAAAGGACGGCGATTACGCAGGAGGAAGAGCTAGTGAGAGAGAGAGGTGGCACTGAGGCTCGCTTGGCTGTGGAGCAGTGAGTAATGAGGCTATGGTGCCACTGTCAGTGTCCCAGCAGCAGCCTGCAGACACGTACCAACATTAAAACAGATCTCCTATAGCCAGAAAGTGAAAAAAAGTGATGATCTTAAAGACACTTACAACGTATGACTTTCAAAACAAATACATACAGATTAGTTTGCTGTTGGGGCTACTTACATCTTCAGGCATCTGCTCTAATTCAGAATGATGTTTCAAAAATGTGCTATATTATGTCCATTCGATAGTAGGACAAAATGTTTGGCTTCAATCAATAGACCCATAACATGCGAGCACAGATCAGCTGCGCTCATCTTGATGTGTAAACTTTACCTAGAGGTTGCAGTGGGGGCAGATACGATTCATTCTTTGGCACTTTACTGCTTTGCCAGAATAAAAACAGGAATGGACATAAAAAGCACAGAACGCTTCCCTGGAGGGGGCAAAAAAGGCAGAGATGGCACTGACCCGGAGGGACGCAGCAATATGGGGGTGCGGAACAGGGGGTTGAGTGGGGTGGTAATGATGCCAGGCTGAACAAATTGCAAAGCAAAAGGGAATGAGCGTAAATGTAGTACATGAAGTTATCGTGGCAGCAACATGGAGCGGAGATCAGAGAGCCTGCGATCCACTGGGAGTGATGTGCCACTGGGACAGACAACACGAAGTGAGGTTATCGCTACTGTGGTGAGTTCAACTGTAATACAGGGTAAAATGGAATGTAAAACAGAGCAAATGGGGCTTACGCGTCAGAATACAGAGGCAAAAAAAGTATGTGAACTCTATGGGATTACATGGATTTCTGCAGAAATTGGTCATAAATGTCTACTGCTCTCTATCAAAGTCACAACAATAGAAAAACACAGTCTGCTTAAACTAATACTGCACACAAAATTATATGTTTTCATGTTTTTATTGAACATAACATGTAAACATTCACAGTTCAGGGTGGAAAAAATGTGTGAATGACTTCTCCAAGAGCTAATTGGAGCCAGGAGTCAGACGACCTGGAGTCCCATCAATGTGATGAGATTGGATGTGTTGGTTAAAGCTGTCCTGCCCTATAAAAACAGTTTGAGTTCACTCTTCTCAAGAAGCTTTGCCTGATGTGAACCATGCCTCGCACAAAAGAGCTCTCAGAAGACCTACGGTCAAGAGTTGTTGACACAAAAGCATCTCTAAAAGCCTTGATGTTCACGTGTCCGCGGTAAGACAGACTGTCAACAAATGGAGAAAGTTCAGTGCTGTTGCTTCTCTCCCTAGGGGTGGCCGTCCTTTAAAGATGACTGCAAGAGCAAAGCGCAGAATGAGGTGAAGAAGAATCCCAGAGTGTCAGCTAAAGACTCTCTGGGACACGCTAACATTTGTGTTGACAAATCTACAATAAGTAAAACGTTAAACAAACAGGCTTTGCTGCCTCAGGGCAGTTTATCGAGACATTTTGCAGGAAAACGTAAGACCACGTGTCTGCCAACTTGGTCCAAACTTCCTCCAGACCGTTACACAGGTCTGATCTGCAACTCTACAGGAAACGTTTGGTTGAGGTTATTGCTGCCAAAGGACGGTCAACCAGTTAATAAATCCAAAGGTTCTCACATACTTTTTCCACCCTGCTCTATTATGTTCGATAACAACATGAAAACATATAATGTTTTATAGTTTAAGCAGACTTAGTTTTTCTATTGTTGTGACTTGAAGATCAGAACACATTTTATGAGCAACTGATGCAGAAATGCATGTCAACCAATTTAAACAACTTATTTTGTTTTGCTCAGCTTGACAAAACACCTTCTGATGCCCCAGCACACTAGTAGAGAATGATATTAATTATGTGACCTTTATATTCCAGCAGTTACAGAAAGCAAGCAGAGGAAAAAACTCCTGGTTTCCTGTGGCAACCACACACAGAAAACACTTGTTGTTCCTATGCTGTATTTGCTCTGAACTTGCCACATCCAACCACCGCGTAAAATCACAGAAATGAATTTAGCCACACATTAAGACAGCTTGTGCAAACACATGTGAAAAAGGAAGCTTGTGTCTTCCTAACAGTGCAGCCGCATTGGTTTGTGAGCGGATGCATCATCCTCACCCTGGCTCGTGAGCTGATCTCTTAATCAGTGTCCAGAGTGAGCATGAGTCCTGTTCTGAAGGCTAAAACTCTGTCCATCCTGCTGCCCGTCACTGCTGCCAGTTCCAGCCATGAATATGGAGCTGTTCTGTGGCTGGGAGCTTGCTTATGTTTTCTGTCTGATATCTAGGCCCCATTCCCATTTCAAAGGGAGGTCCACCCGGGGCCTTGACTTTTTGATCTGCCTGGCGACTGAGTCGACCACCTGCATGTGGGATCAGCTGCCAGCGAGAGCAGACAACCCCTCTGCTTCAAAATATACATCCTCCCCCTTTCGTCCTCCATGCTTCATTGCCCTTCACTGTACCCCCTCCTTCCAATGAAGCTGCCAGGAGCCCCAGTGGTCCTAACTGGGTCTGGAGCTGCATCCCATTCCCAACTGTGCTGACCAAGGCGGGCGAGATGCTTGAGGTACTTAAACCCAAGGCAGGAAGGCTTTCGCTACGGTCAGAGTTCACATTTGTGTTTACGAGAAGCCACAGTATCAGTGTACCACAGAAACTACTACTAGGACTTTTCAAAGTGCCTTCCTCCTTTAATCGGTGACCCTGATCAATAAATATACTATATAAAACCTATTAAATCAAAATGAGAAGTCATGAAGAAGCAGGAAAATCCATGAAACAATATCTACACACAGTATTAACATCAGCTGCTGCTGCTAAAAACGTAAATTATTAAAAGACAGGTAGTCTTTACACCTGCTTTAGAGATTAAGGTTTTTACATTTCATGTATTCACATGTCCAATATCAAAACCTCATATAAAGGGGATAAACATGCACTAAATAAAAGTTAACACAGCTCATTTTATAGTTATAGATATGTCATCGCACAATTAAAACCCAAAGGATTAAATTAAAAAAAACAACCAAGTAACCAAGAGTGGACGTCCTAAATTTCCAATACTAGACAACTGATATCAAGGACACAGGACACAGCGGCTACATTTGTAAAACTGATTATCAACGCATGACCCAGCACATCAACAGGACCTTAAACAATGTTTTATACTAATTATGCTTATTGACAGTGATGAGTCAGAAATGTGTAAAGAAGAAATAACAGCTATTCAAAATGTGTGTTTGAATGTTTTTACCCAATAAGTGATGTCTGTGATGAGTCTAAGTTAATTGGCTCTCTTGCACCCTAACAGCTAGTTTAATGAGTGTCTAATTGTTTCTCAGCTGGGGCGATATCCACCAGGACACAAAGACGCTTTAAGAATATGCTGTTTGTCTGGCATAGATCGGCCGCAGCTGTTGTTCACCTTCATCATCCTCACCTTGCCGATACTGGACATTCTAGTAATACAAAATAATTATGCAAATGCTTGGCTTTCAAACAAAATACTGGTCATTAATAAATATGTGCATTCCAGGAAGAACAAACACGAAAACTAATATGTTTAAAAAGACTTAAAGCACAAACAAGTTACCGGAATTATCTCCCCCTCCCCACATGACTATAACATCCATTAAAAAAAAAATTGGAAAAGCAACAACTGCAGAAGCATGTATGAGGGTGTGAGATATTACTAGCCTTACATCATCATTTTTGTTTTTTGTTTTTTTATTTCTCTAGGTGCGGTTATAAATGACTTTACATGTGATCTTTCCAGGCCACAAGCTTACAACAAAACACACTTTCTTCAATTCAAACAAAGAACAAACAGAAAGAAAGAAATGACATCCTGGTAAAGAAAGGCAGGGGGTGTATTCTGCGCTGCTCCCATCAAGCAGAAAGCTGGGCAGTAGTCAAAGAGCTTCGCTGCCGGGCCCCACTTTGGAAAGCCCTCATAAATCCTGATTTGAGCGAAGCGCTAACCAGAGGAGGTAAGGCACGTCAAGGGAGGGAGCTGGAGGAGTTGGGGGGGGGTGGCAGCTTGCCTCTTAAAATGCTACATCTGATTAAGTCTTCCCATTATGTGACAGCTGAACTTTAACATTAATATGATAATATTGAAATAAGTGCGTGTTATTTACTTCAGCACCAGAGGGGGGAGCTGGGAAGAAGAAGAGGGAAGAAGGAATGATGAATGATTTCTGGACAGCTTTGGGTGACATGCCAGGCGAGGTGAGCCCCCCCTCGCAATTCCTCCTCCTTTTCCCATAATCAGACTTGACAAAATGGAGACATATGCAGAAATATTGGTTACAGTCGGCGTCACAGCCCTTCTCAGGCCTTCCCTCTCTAGTAAGTGTGGGCCGCCCTGTGAGCTGCCCTCCAAATTGTCTACGGGCACTGAAGCATCTATTTCAATTGGCACTTCCTTCCTGGGCCCAGGATTTTACATTTAGTCTCTGTCATTTACATATTACTCTTAATCAAAATCCACAGTGGGCGACAGGGAGAGCGACAAAAAAAAACAAGAAAGAGCCAACGAGAAACCAAACCATGGCGTCACGGTTCAGGGGTAGGCACACAGGCACTTTATGAAATGGAGATGTGACAAGACATTGCAGTGTACGCATGTGCGCGTCTGCACATTCGTGTGTGTGCATTAGGAGGCGGCTGTGTAAGATAATGCAGGGACTATTGAAATATCTGTGTGAACCCTTGTTTTTTATTATTGTCAGGAGCCAAAAGGCAGCTTGATCTTGCAAGAAAGAGAGACAAAGGCTGCAAGATGGAGAAGGGTCCTAAGTGCATTTTGGAAAACAAAGGCTAAGAGAAGAAAAGAACAAAGGCGTGTACAGCGCACGCGTGTCTTATTTTCCACAGGATGCTAAGCTGGGCAACACTTCGTCTTACTCTGACCAGAAAAGTGAATCAGTTATAGCCTTTATTAGATGGTGACGACGTGGAGGATGCTCGCAGCTCATACATGCACAGTGAGACGCGGAACAATGCCCCTACCTGTCTCTTACCTTCTCAGCATGCCGGTAAGGATGCGAGAACTTTTACCCAGGTTGGCATCCGTTTCTCTCAGCTGTGAGGACAAAAACAGGCGTAAGTCAGTTTTCAGCGTCGATTTTGATCCAGCAATTCAAAGATTATGTCTGTGAAGATACTCCATACAATAAAGCGTTAGAACAGACGTACTGCACCACATTATTCATGTAAAATACAGAGTGAAAGAAGTGTAATAATTGCCATAATTGTCACAGCAGTTGTGTAATCCTGCATAAGAATTCGTGCTTATGCAACTTCGTACTACTGGCCTTGAGGCCTTGCTCAAGGGCATGCTGAAACATGCACCACTAAAGTTTGAACTGAAAGTTGTTGGGTATAAGATAGAGAGATAAATATGAGGTCTTCTGATTCAATAACAGCTTTCTGGACTTCACACAACCCTCGTCTAAGCTGTTTAAAGCTATTTTAGAAAGCTCCTAGATTCACCAAAACATAATTAGCCTCATTATGCATAAAACTCACACTTTTTGACATTGACACTTTTTATCCACAAATCTATCAACTAGAGGCATCACAAGCTGTTTTATGACAGACACAAATGTCTTCAAAGAGGTGATCAATAGCAGGATCCCAGAGAGGAGGACGTGTTACAATGGCCTGATCTTGAAGCAAAGCAAACATTACCGTGGTATAGAGAAAAAGAGTAAGAAGGATGCTTTATGTTTGACGTGCATGGCAAGCACAGGGAGTCCTTGAAAACACACTTGAAATAATGATCATGGCTATCCAGGGCTAATTGCGTTGGATATTTTCCTTTTTCCTCGCTCCATCTTCTCTCTTTTCTTTCTCTCTGCCTTTTTTCCTCAGGGGTCATAGGAATGTTTTCATTTCTCTCTCTTATCAGGTGTAAAGCCTTTCACAGGGAAGAAAATTGGCAGAGATGTTGCCAACAAGGTGTGAATGTGACTGGGAAAAAATGCTGACAGTGCACCGAGTGAGCTGCCACTAATGTCTACCTGCGGTTGCCTTTCTGGAGGTTGATAGGGGAGTCTGGGGAAGAGCCATAGTAGAGATTTTCTCTCTCGAAACTGCGGGGAGTGATTCATCCTCATCTCTCTGAGATAATAGCTGCTTTTCTAATAAAGCCATTTACAGTCAGTATGTTTTCAGTGTATTATGCTGAATTTTATTCTATTTTTAATTCCTCACTTTCATATCTCTTCTTGCAGCCTCGCTCTTTTCTGAAATAGTTCCAGCATCAACTGTCCTGTTCTTTCCATCTCTCCTCTGGTGCTACTTTCTTCCTCTTCTTCAGTCTTTCTATCCAACCCTCTGCATTGCAACAGCCCAGATGCAGGTTGCCAGAGCCAAGGATATATGTGGTACAGGGTAGGAGGTGGGGCCCTGGGGTTTGGACCCTCTGGCAAAGACAACAAGTCCTGCAGTTGCCTGATGTCTGCCTCTACCCACAGATCTGCCCTCTAGATACTTTGCACTTTCTCCCAAAATACATCTCTCTCTGAATCAGTCCTTCTTTCCATTTCTCTCCTGCTCTGCACAGCCCGTCGCCAAATCTCACGTTTTTTCATCCTTAACCTGAAATGGAAACCAACTCAAAACTCAGCACAGCAGAGTGTCTAAAATTAACTGTGCCTAAATGGAGATAAGACGAGAAAGATGTTTCTACCTACAGCTCCACACTCACCAGGGACATCCTACAGGATCTTTATAAAATAAAGCTAATTTTAGTTTTCTATAATCGCAACATCATTTTAAACCTTTTAAAACTAAAAATAAACAAAAATATAGAAAAGAAAAATTATGAACAGTGCAGAAGTTCCTTAAATCTCTCTCTGTATTATATCTATAACCTAAAAAAGAAGAATAGTAATGGTATGGTTTCACTTTGACAGTACTGTGCTATTCTTACTTCTTAATGTACACAAAAATGTAAACATTTCAAATATCTAAATTGCTCATTTTACACAACAACCCTTCACTGACCATAAAAAGGACGCACCTCCTGCAGAGCACAAGGGTTTTGTGTGTACATGTTGGCACGCTTGTGTGTTGCCCTTTGTGCTGACACAACATTTCCTTCATCTTCTGTCACTTTAAGACAAAAGTGCTGTTAAGTGGCTCAATCTAATCTCATTAAACTGTGCTTGCTTTTTATTTAGCTTTTTCTTGTCAAATAGCCTTTAAAGGCCTATGAGTGAGTGAGTGAGTGTGTGTGTGCATGTGGTGGAGCTGATAGGTTGGGGGGGTGGAGGAGCAAGACTCATGGGAAGAAGGGCGAGGTGGAAAAAGCAAAAGAAAGAAATAGCAGATAGTCTCAGTAGACACCGTGGACCGTTTTGAAAGGAGATGTTTGATTTCCTTTGAAATCGCCTGTGCGAGGCCGACTGCTATGTTGTGATCTTTAAGCATTCTGCATTGAGGGGGCCGACAGGGCTGGGCCCCCTTCCTGTGCTTGGTCTTTTGTGTCTCTGCCTACCTGTCTGTATGGCTAGATGCATGTACAGTTAAGAGAGGTAGTGCTATGGACTGAGGGACAATGAGAGGAGGAGAAAAAATGTGAGATAGAGGAGGCTATGTGAGGATGGAAGGAAAGGCAACAGCATTTACTGTAAGGAAGAGAAAGAAAAGCAGATAACAGGTAGCCACACGCATTCAGATTTCACTTCATGTGATGAGGTATCACCATATGAACACACAGATGAACATGTGTTTACTGTCCAAGTGGTAAATGCTTTCAAACTGCTGGCTAGTAACGCAGTCGCAAAAGGTCTCGCAAACACTTTTATGCAGGTGGCGAGTGTTGACGCACCCTTTCTCTGGCTCTCTGGACCTTCTCACGGTCACTGTGCAGGTTGGAAAGTATCTCCTGACCCACTTGTTCTGAAAGAGAAGCAGACACGGTTTGAGTTAGATACTATTACTAGATACTATTTACAAAATAAAGAGAAACTACAGCTAAAACGAGTAATACAGCGATGGGATGGTTTTTTTTAAACATCCTTAAAATGAAATAAACAGACATAATATTACAAACAAACACTACAGCATCATTCAAGCAGCCAGTGGGGTCCACACAGCCAATGCAATATTCATTAAGCCGTTCTGTTTTAAATGCCTCTCGTCAGCTGTAGATGTAAACATATTAACGCACAGTTATAAAACATCCCGACAAAGCACCTGACAAACTCGTCAGTGGTCACTGTCATTCCCCTGTCCCCTGGGTTGGGGATGAGAAAAGAAAGAAATAAACAAACAAACAAAAAAAAAAAACAGACCAAATACGGCCCACCGCCACAAAACCCACTGCTGCCATCAATTCAACCATACTGCTACAGCATTAGCGTTTAAAAATGAGGGAGGCACAGGATGAATCAGGAAAAAAGGAAAAGAAGTGAAGAATCTTTGCATGGATCAAAGACAGCCTTTCAAGCGCACCAAACAAATCCGGAATAAACAACGCAGTTGCTGACTGTATTACACTACACAGGTGCCGCACACCAAAGGGCCCACGTGCTGAGCGCCTGTTTGGGGGGAGCAGTGCAAAAAATGGGCTACATCTGGCAGCTAAACAAGAGAAGAGAGAGAGAAATTGAGAAACAGATAGAGAGACAGAGAAAAGGGATCAGGGAGATGTAGAAAAAAGAGAAAACACTGTCAAATGAACAACGTTCGTCTCCCATTCATCCCATCACTCTTACCCCCCGACACTGTAACCGACTCAAATGTGTCTCTTCCTGCCTTCATTAATTTCTAATCTGGGACAAGACAGATTGAAGGATACCCAGATTAAATAGTGCAGTCAGACAGTCACATGTGACAAATAGGGCAGATTAAAAGACTGAGTGCAGGTATTAATAACCATAAAAATAAAAGCCCTTCCTTGTCCCGATCGGAGAAGAACAAGGAATAAACAGGAAGTGAGTTGTAGCGGAAATCTTCTGTTAAAGCAATAAATAAGCACATCTATCCATCTCTGTCAGGGCTGTGTGTTTTTCTAATAAATGACTGAAAGAAAAAGTGCAGCCGCCGAGTTGTTTTCTGATGGCAAGTGCATTATTAGGAAGGTTTGCATGTGGAAAAAGACGGATGAGGTGATAGAAGGATACGCCCAAGACGTTTTAGCCCAATCATTACACATATGCAACAATCCTGTTTCTAGCCAACAACAAAACACAAAAAAAAACATAAGAAATGATGAATAGCAATAAGATACTTTTCAACGGACCAAAATGTTTCCACAACCACAGAAGATCCCATATCCACTCACAGGTGACGAGAGTAATACAGAATTATTTGTTGTCAATCAGAACTTTTCTTAAAGTGGCTGACACAACAGATGATACCGTGTATAGGTAAACATGTTCCGTGGCTGCGCAGCCACAGTGTCTCTCCACTTGTCAAAGCCTCATCATCCCTTCTTGGGTTCCCCCCACCGCACTGGGCTATTAGAGATGTACACAACAGCTCCCCTGGGAATGTATGGTGTTTATCTTTATCATGCATCTCCCCTTGCATTACTCATTCTCTGGCATGTATCTACATTTACATTCATCTTATTTAAAGCCTGCTGTCCAGCTGCCTGTGTGGACTTCATTAGTTACTGTGGAAAATAACCTGTTGGACAAGAGATGGCACAAGAATATTGAGTTAAAGCAAAAATTCTAAGAAAAGGACATGCAAGTAAAGTAAAAAAGTAAAAATGCACAGTTGAATCGTTTGGGGTTTACTGTTGAAAACGCGAAAGAGGAGAAATAATTTACAGTTTAAGTCCCTGACTAGTTGCTCGTTAGTGTGTAAAATATTCCCCTCCTGTTTAAACAGCTATTAACAATTTAAATAACCCTGGCCCTGAGGCCTTGCTCTGACTCACTTGTTAAAGATTCCCATCCCCCAAGGTCCATTTAACAAGCCCATTATCACATTACACTCGCACCAGCACCGGAGAGCTTTAATTGAACTTATTTCTCTAATGTCGAAATGCGTTCGTACAGAAAAGTTTACGGTGCATATTGAAATGGAAATCGTCTCTGGATTAGGATTTTGGTTCCCTTCACATTGCTAATGATGCTACGGGCAAAGACAACGCCTGCTTAATCTCCTCTTAACCCTTCATTTGGGCAATAACGACAAGGTAGTTAGAATCCAGTTTAAGTAGCAATGCAATCTACAATAACAAACAAAAACTATCAAACAGCTTCCTCCCTGGCTCAGGATAACAGTGTCTAGAACACCAACAACTCCAGCACTAGCCAAACCTCTGCAGTCTTCAACTTTCTCCAGTCCATGGACACATTTAATTGGAGGCATCATCTATTTTACAGGAGCTGTTTCAGAGCAGTTACACACTGTCTGGGGCCCCGTGTCTCTTTCTGTGTACCATTTTTGCCTTGCTCCCTCTGTCCCCAGAGTAGAGAGGGTACAAGACCTGACAGTGGTGTGCTCCAAGGCTCAGCTCAGCTCCTTTTCATTAAGCAGTTGAGACTATTTTTTGAAGGTTACCACACACACTTATATCCGGACACAAGCCCCACACTCCAACAAACGGGGTGTGGAAGCCCATGGGAAGGTTGAGAGGAAGTAAGGAGGAGCCTGATAAATGTTAGACCATAAATTTTCTGCCTCTCAAACTCTGTACCGCTCACACACACAGTACAGCAGTCGACGTATATGCCTGCGACTCCCAGCTGAATAAAGTTACCTGTCTTTGTACATTTCCAAAGAAGCATCTTCTTTAAGGACTGCTCAAGTCTACAACTGCCTAGTGACACACTTTCATCACCTCCATCAAAGTTGTAGCCACACTGGGATGTATTTGTAAAGCTGAGCCCACAAGCCATTGGGCTTGAGCCTTTGCACTGTGCTATAGCAGCAAATAAAGAAGTGCCAACTGCTGGGTCGCAGGGGGTCATGTAGCAGCTAGGGGGCTATGTGGCTCTACAACAGTTTACTAACAATAATAACAACTCCATCTCCTCAAAATTAAGATATTTCCATAGTGTGTGCTCAGCACTGGTTCTTTTAGCGTATACTGATAGACCACATAGTTAACCCTATCCCATTCCGTTCTGACCCGTTGTTGGAAAAGTCTAAAGACTTAAAACGGCGTAAATCAAGAAATCTTCTGGGCAGGGTGAGGCTGGGCCATTCCAGTTCATCCTGACTTGCCCATGTATCAGCCCTTCCCCTTGCATGTGTAGTGGTGGTGGGCAGTAAGGGTGGATTTCTGGGGCCTTTCTTCACTCCACCAGGCTCTGTTTTATTCATCGCCTGCGCCCTGACCCTGCAGAGCTCCTGTTCTGACAAATCACTTCTGATTAAGACAGATCTCTGTTAGTCAGCCACTCTACTTGGCCTATTCATCATTCCGCAGAAAATATTCTGCCCTCCTCCCCCGTCCCTCCTCCTGCCAGCTCGTTTGCCTGTCTGTCAGACCGAAGCAGGGCGCAAAAGAAATTTCCGCTGCTGTTTTAAATGGCTGATTACAGACAATTGGTGGATGGAGAGACGTAAGAGAGTCTTATGGGTGATAAGACGCAAGTTTAATGGGTATAAATGACCAGGCTTGTAAGAGACCAGCTGGTAATAGAACAATTTGTTTAAGGCTGAACCGGGGTGGAGAGAGCTGAAAGCTGCATTTTCCCTCTATTTGAGCTTCCCCTCCTCTTTTTCCTTCACCTCGGCCTCAAAGTCAAATTCTCAGATCACCAGATTTACATGTTTTTAAACAGCAAAGTCCCCTTCATCCTCATTCAATGAGAATTGATGAGGCTGGAAAAGGAGTAGCTTGTTTTACATTTATGAAATTACCCATACCTACATGTCCCTGTGGACAAAGCTGCAGACGTTCTGACCGCGTCACTAACATTACTTTGTTATCCACGAGTCGGTAACTAAATAGAATATGTACAGTAAGCACAACTAACAGAGACTGATGTCTGACAGTCTTCACATGCAACGTTCTGCTGTCATAAAGTACAGCTAAGTCTTTACTCTGTGCTGAGGCATCAAGACAACCAGAAAGATTTTGTGTGACAATTTCTAACAAACCAGATTAAATTAACCTGAACACCAACCCCGCTGGTGGCAGAGGGCTGAGAAGCAGGAGGGGTGAGTGGAGAATGGGGGCTCTACAAGCAAATTGCCTGAACTTAATCAACCAGTCTTACTGAACCGTCCAAATGAAAACTAATGGACTTGGGCGCCGCTGTGATTGCCCCACATGCAGCATTGTGTGGGCAAGACTATTCCATTCTGAGGTCTTCAATTAAAAATAAAAAACACAGGGAATTTCTACAGGCGGCTGGTCAGCCGGTATACCTACAGCATTCTACATTTATCCCCACTGGTCAATTGTCACGCTCAAACAGAGTGGACTTATTAATTCCATTTCCAGTGCTGGGAAAATGTTTTTTAAGTGTTGATTAAAATTGTTCAAATTCGTAAAAAATGTATGAAGTGTGGAATTAAAACTCTATCTGAATGAGCTAATTTGTGTATGCATTATTCATAACGCTGACATTTGTGTCATACAATTGTGCTGGTCACAACTAAAATATAAAAAACTAAATAGCAGATGAATAAACAAACACCAGCACATCAAACTTTATTCAGCCACTGTTAGCCTACATAATAAAACCAGAGGTTAAGTGCTTTAGTCTGCAACTTAAATAATTTCATTTCATTATGGACTGAGTACCAATATAAATGATGGTGCCACCGCGTATGAGCATTGTGAAAAAATAATGACCATCTAAGCTGAAGGTCAATGCAACGTAAAAATACAAAACGTAAAAAATTAAATGGAAGCACAGTCTAAAGAATTCTCAAGACAAACGCATTACATAAACGGAGGCTCTAACAATGATGCCACGACTAGGGAGAGATATTAGTAGGAGAAAATAACATGTCACTGGGTCCAAATCAAACACAACATCTGATTTAACAACTGCTGGTGGTACTGGCTGGGGAGAAAAGTTTGCCAGTTTGTCAGAGATGGAATGTGGGAGAGAAAAATGGAGGCGGAGGGATGAAGAAGGAAAAAACTTGACGTTGCTTTGGTTCATTTTCAACAGTTTAGGAGCGTTAATCATCACATTACTGTTGATTAAAGGCTTTTACGTCTCTAATCAGAAAGTTGACAGGCAGATCAAAGAGTGAAACACAAATTTCTTGCCTTTTAATTATCTCTACAACACCACACCTCGGGCAGCTCTTCCCTGCCTATCTCCTCAAACTCACTGAAAGACTGTGAAAAGAGATCTAACACTGTACAACAGTTCATTATCCAATAAAATGGGAGATGGGGGAGAGAAAACACACACACACACACCCACCCACACAAAAAGTGTTAAGACTTTATGATTAGCAAAGACCCGGGGAGGCCTGCAGTCTTCTTTATTAACATGTCGCAAAATAGGAACACCTTAATTATGTCAAAATTGGACTTGGCGTCAGGCTCATTTGCATGTTTTGACAAGGCCTGTTGGGAGCCTCCCCCTATTTCCCTTTAGAGTGCTGGGAGTATTTAGCACATTTCAACACCTACTGATAATTGGGTCTTGTAGCTAAATGGATGAAATAGCTTGTTAAATGTTCTTTGTTAAATACGCCCCCCCAACCTCAGTGTTTAAGCACTAAAAGCCTAGAAATGGTGCAAATACAAGGAAGTAGACACAAAGGTGTTTCTCAACGTCTTGATCAACGCTCGCTTTCCGCTCCTGTTTACTGATGAGGGTCTGACGCCTTCGGCAGCTCCACTGTTCTTGCCCAACTGTTCCCTGTCAAGTGGTTTGGACATAAGAAGTCCATCCGACTTTAAAAAGAGATTTGGCAACACTTTGGAGGCTCTGAAAAGTCTCATGTACCATAGTTTATTCAGCGCTGGAACAGATTGCTGCTTGACTTAAGATCACATCCTATTTGAATATGAGAAAGCAACGGACCACTCCGTTCCTTCCCCGATTAACAACTCGCTAAATGAACCCTCGTTACGTCAATGATATGTAAAACAAGCATGATCGAAAACAAACAAACAATCTGTGGGGACACGGGACTGTCAGCGGCAATTTAGCAATCGAGAAAAAGGAGGGCATGAAAGCCAGACATCAAACATTAGTCTGAATGGAAGGCGCAGGCCATTAGAAGTGGTTGCACTGACAGGATCTGACAGTTGGAAACACTTAAAGATTATTTGCTTCAAACTTTGAATTCATTAATACTCATGAGCTGAGGATGAGCCCCCAAAACAGCAAAAAAAAAAAAAAAGGCTGGGCTAAGTCTCGAACGGTGGTGTGACAGGTTGCGCCAAGGAAGCTGCTCAGTCGCTGAGAAGGAAGCTCGTTTTCTTGGTACCAATTAGTACTGTAACTAGTTTCTTGGTTACATCTGTTCGGCTTCATCTCGTTTTGGATTCTGAAAAGATTCAGTACATCAATTAAGGCAAGCTAGTGACTTATGATTTGCCAAAATCATGCTAAAATAAAAACAAAACTCAAATCACACAGAGACCTTATACACCATCAACACAGTGTTATGAAAGACATTTTTCTTGATAAATGCCTAAGGGGTTGAACCACAGCTCAACTTTGGTCAATTTGATTGTAGTGGGTCTTTGTGGGTGTTGGAAATGGCAGTTTCACCTGCAGGAGAAACGCTCAAAGCCACTGACAGGATGAAAATGTATGGCCTTACAAGTCAGAGGCAAACACGTTATCATTGGCACTTGAATCACAGTAAGTCTCAGTATTCCTTGGTTGGGAACAGGACTGGCGCCAGCTAACAAGATCAGGTTCTTCACTAGCTGACTGTTCTAGTATCTCCAGGTGTCAAGAATAAAGCTGCTGAGTAACCATAAATAATCATAACGATTAGAAGTTCAGCTTTTATTTGACTGAAGGGAAGAACGTCAAGGCATGAAAGTAGAAATATACATTTTTCCTCACGTGATGCTCAACAGAATATAAAACGATCTAACATTTTAGCTCCGTATTTGAGGCATGCCGTAGATTGTTTAACTATTCACTGCAGATGGCATAGTTGCCCTCTTACGGGCAGACGATAAATCATTCTCTTCAGCAAATCTAAGGTGCTCTGACAATTTTATTTGAGCCAGCAACAGTGCAGCCTGTTATCAGAACACTGCATCATTGTGGCTGCTCTGACACACAGCACAAACACAAGTTTGTGTTTTACTTGGGGTAATACCATTGCACTTCCTTGCTCTAGTAAAAGGAAAATAATACTGCTATTATGGGGACGACGAGGCACAGAGGGGATGCACAAAGGAGAGACGCATCATGCGCCTCATTTAACAATGACTGTGGCCAGAGAGTTGAAGACAGATTATTGTCAGCTGCCACTGTGAATACACACAACGAGGCATGACATTTGAGGCCATGTCAAAGCTCGTGTGCAGCGTACATTGTTTATTTCTGCTTACTTTACATTGTTCCGTGTTATTTGCGAGCAACAATTTAAAAACATTCAGTCTTTCTGTCTCAAAGACTCATCTTAGAGAGTCTGTCAAGAACGGAGCGTAATTTATGCAACAGTAGCTATGACCTGATTACTACTGAGGAGGGCACAAAGGAAATGTTGAATGCCAGAAAAAAATCTGACTACATACAGTACCTTGACAAGCACAGTTACAACTTTGGCAAAACAAAAATGAGGTACTCAGCATTTCTTTTATGGTTTAGGCTACGTTCTGTTTGATGCAGTAACATACTGACATACTAACATATTTTGCTTTACTAGACATTCAGAAGCACAATATCTTATCTGCAGTGATTCCTGAGTATTTTCTAACTGGCATACACATATAATAAAAACACGCGTCACTGCTGGGGTGACGAGGTGTCTCCTGTTCCTCATCATTAGCTAAAACAGGTTTAAGTGAATACCCAACATGCCCGCTGCCATCTCCCTCACTAATGAAGCATATCTGAGTTTTAAGACATGGCAGAACTAATTTAATCTACCTTCTAAGGGGCCCAAGCACCATCAAATTAATTATTCATAAAGGACATGATATTATAACTCAATTGTCACCGCTATAGCTGGCCCATTTTTTAACCTCCCCCTGCCTGTCATCTCTTTTGTCTTGGACTCTCTTTTAAAGAAAGTCCTTTGCTTTTAATCTATAACTGAGCAATACAGTCATTAGCTGTTGAACAAAATAATTTCCTTTTTTCAAGTTTGTCGATGAAGGTGACAGTAGGGTAGGGGAGGGTTTGTATGATTGGCTCGGATCCCTGTGGATTTTATGGTATGCTGATGGGGCCAGCTTCACCGTGGAGAAAAAAAAAAGAAAGACCCAAAGAGGGAGTCATCAAATCTGTAATAACACAACCTTAGATACCTTTTATTTTTCCATCATGAATTATGTATGCTATCTAGCAAAGCTAATCTCGCAATAGTGTATCTTAGACAGGCTGGTCACCAGGAGGTGGCACAAATTTTCTGTTACACAGACTGATTCTTTTAGCCAGGTGTCATTTTCTCTTCAGGGGTAAGATGAGGATATATAACCCCGACATGACTGACAGGAACAGCAGAAGCCTGGCATGGCTACAACACCCTATAGTGAGAAACTAATAGTAATATGTTGATTTCATAAAAGTATGTGGTTCCGCTGTGCAAATCAGCATGAGTTCCACACAGCCAGGAAATAAAAATAAAAACAAGCAGCATCAACCAGAGCTTTGAGTATATTTATTCCATCCATGGACACGTACAAACTCCTCATAGAGCATTTGGTAACGCACATAGCAACCGGCCGCGGAGTGACTACAATTCATTTAAACTAATTACTACTAATGTCCTTTTGAAAGTGCCCTCACAACTACTTAGGTGCATTTTAAAGTTGCCTTGTAGCAGCCCAGTATCAAATACGTGTTTTTAAGATGAGTCTGTCTGTGACAACATACGCTATATGCAAAAGAGAAACTCCATTGGTATTACACAGTCACAGACACGTGGGTGAGTATAATGAACGACAGAACACAGAGCAGCTAATGAAACTGCAGTATCAGCTGTGACAGTGGGCAGCTTTTGTATGACCCACCCCCTGATTGTAATTGAGGCCGACGCATGACAGCCCCCCATGTGCCCTCTCTGCAGTGGCCTGGGGCATAGGGCGTGCTGACAGAGGAGGCTGCGGGGACAGTGGCACAGGGTCTTGGCCTGGCATGGCCATGGCACGATACCCTTAGGGGCACTGACCCTCCCCCTCTCAACCTGCCACAACTTTCGCTGCCTCACCTCTGTCACCAGGCATCTCGGAGGCTAACGAGAGGGCAGTCGAGACTGCTTAAGAATTCTACCACATCCGCTGGATGGGTACGCAAGCAGCTCTTTTTTCCACTCTTCCATCAGTGTTCCTCTCCCCTTGCTCCAAGACCTTTGGTGAAATGAGTGTCAGCCTGAGGAGACAGTCACTCATCAACACTTTATACTTGGGAGGTATATTAATGCTGTGGTTTCCTGGAAGAGGGAAGAAAAAAAGCAGTGCCCTCATGAGGAGATAAAGGACGAAGCATTGGCCAAGTTTCGAGGATGTTAACTTTGACTGCGTTCATGTGGACATGATATGAAAGTACAAGGCAAAACACTGAAAAGTATAGATACTTGGTCATGTGTTTCTACATGAAGCTATATTTATATGAAGACCAATACCTGAGACACACACAGCACAGTAAGAAGATTCTGAGAGAGAACAAGCAAATGCATTCGTTTCCACCAGGATAGTTACAAATGAAACTCCACTTCCACAACAAGTAGAGCTAGAGGCCTATCTGGCCTTCTGGTATCTAGTCGGAGATGCATAATTAAAGGAACACAGGGAGGGAGCATGTTATTACTAGTGTTTTCATTAGGCCAAGTTAACACTGGTCTCCCCCAGGTCTACATACAACAGGCAAGAAAGTGGACGGAACTGGATATTACCTATCGGGTCTAAAACATTCACATTAGTGCTGCTTCTGCATCTTCCCATTTTGGGAACAACATTTAATTTTGACATCAGAAATATGAAGAAGCATGCATGAGCCTGCTCTTTTCATGATATTTTCAGTCTTTCCCCAACATCCAGGCTTAAATTAGCCAGGATTTTTAAGATCAGGGACTGTTTTTTAGGCTATGAAAAATGGATTAAATGAAGAGGAAGTCTGGCCTAATGAGCTCCCTGGGCTATGGAGCAGCAGGGACCATGAGGGGAAAGAAGGGAGATGAGGCAAGCCTTTGAGGAAGAAGGGGCCGCAGCCATGCCCAAAGTGTGCCAGCTTCCCCTCGCTTTGGCGCCAATGGCACAGACGGCACCTGGGCAAAGCCTGGCCACCCTTTCTCCTGTGCCAAAGGAGACGAGAGGCAGAGCAGCAAGTTTGTGTTGAACCTGAAACTTCTATTGGCCATCTTGTTTTTCTTTGAGGTACTTTTACTCAATGTTTCCATTTTTTTTCACTGATGTTACAGTTCATGAGCGCAGAGGTGAGAAATGTGTTCTTTACTATGAGTCAGTCCAAACATAATCATTGATTAAAAAACGAAAAAATAGAAAAGAAAAATCTAAATAAGACATATCTGCTATAGTGTGTCATTGAAAGTAGCACAGCAGTGTGAGTGAGAACCACCGAACTAACCTGTTGATAAGATGTTAGGTATCAACATGTACCATTTTCTAAGCTGCAGTCAGATGTGCTACTAGTGGAACTGAATTTTTCTATAACAATTCCACTGTCCTGGACAGGTGTTCGTGGTACGATACTTTCCTGTTACTCTAACGTGACCTTGCATGCACCAGAATTTGAAATGCTGATGATTTAGGTGACCCAATTCCTTGCACTAAATAATAGTGTGACCTTATGATACTGTAGCTTGAACTGGACGAAATATTGTTCAAAATCTGAATTTGTTCCTTTAATTTCTTTTTTTTTGTGACATTTCAAATCAGTAAAGTAGGTCTTCCTAGACATATTATGTTAGTATGATTTGTGGCCAGATTTAAATATCTGATGTTTTACTTAAGTGCAACCATTTTCTCCATTCTTTTATCACATATTTGCCACATATTAGAGCTACAACACTAAACCAGGAAGGCTGCCAGTTTCTATGGGACATACTGAGGCAGGCTGTGTCCTTATGGCCAAGGAATGTCAACAACGGTCCAGAGCCATGCAAAATGAAGGCTGAGTTCATGGAGAACAAGAAAAAGGCGAGGAAGCAAGAAGGCATTAATCTGGCAGCTAGTGGATCCTGGATGCCAGCCAAGATAAAGAGAAAGAGAAAACAAAACAGGGTAACACTAAGATCCTTCACTCACCTTTGAGAAATATAGGTCAAGCTAAACCCAAAAGAAATACTGAGAGGCAGAGAGACGACATAACACACCAGCTATTGGAGAGGCCGCGCAGGGGAGAGGGTGTAGCTGGCACATTCTTCAGCTACTTTTTCTGACAGCGATTAGAACCTGTCAGAGCCTCTCAACCTGCCACTCCTCTGTGCTCATAGGAGACCTGTCATTACAAATAGCCCAGATTAAAATACCACACTCTTGGAGCACAGGCGCTGACCCCCCCAGCCACCCCACATTGCCAAATGTCTACCACACAGTCACCCACCCGTCAAGTGGGAAGGAGCAGCGAGAGAGGCTGGCAAGTGAGGGAAACCAGATGGACTGTTAGGGTTAGAGACGTTTAGAAGAGAAAATTAGCAGTAAAGCTCTTTATAGTTAATAACCAGGGAGACGGGCAAAAAGAACAAACAAAATAGGCAGAGTAAAAGGAATAGATGTGAAAAACTTCAAGCATTCAGTTGTTGATCTAGATAGTTCTTTCAGACTTGTCCTACAGCTGAGATGCACATAAATGGAGTTAATTAGGCTAATGGTAACAAGGCTCAGAGAAATGCTATAGGTTTTCAGCTCGTGTATTTGTGCATGAAGCTGACATATGCAAACAGAGAATAATGAGTGGAACGTGTCCCGGATCTATCTGGTGCCAATGTGAATCGTCTGTCCTGACACTGAAAAATGACCTATCTCAGCAAGATATGTAGACGGGGGGGGGGGGGGGTCTGACAGTCACCAGAACTGTGGTGACAGCCCAATAGAGTAGAGGAGGAAGGCATCATTAGGATCACACAGACAAATATACAAATACACACATCAGCGCACAAATATTCATGTACAGAACGCTCACACACACTCCATCAGACAAGAGAAAATTTGTGCATGCCTGCTTGCACAGGAAGAAGACAAAACATCTCTTGACTGATAGTTTCAACCTCAAACAGAGCATGAAGTTGTGGCCGCTGTCATGTCACAGTGTCAGGCAGGAAGGGCAAGACAGCCCTGAACACAAGTAATGCAGACAGGAAAAACAGATTATATGACAGGCCACATTTTAGCCGTACGTTGCCCTAATCTAAGCATAAACACAGTAACTCCATAGGGCATGGCAACATAATACATCCTTTACTGCCAAATACAATTTTATTAAGAGGGATTAGTGTGAAATTGCCTGACAGCCTTGCAAGCTAAAAATCAACATCCGAATGGTGTCATGAAAAGAAGCACCTGCCGTGAGATAGAAACCATTTCAAATGAGTGTGAATGAAGCTGGTGGCTCTATCGAAAAGGAGAAATGAAAAATTAACCAACGGGGACTGATGTCAAATACATCAAAACTGATCGTGACCTAAAACTGCTGCTTTATTTTTAACTCTAAACAGCAGAAAAATAATCTTTGATACATGGACAGCGTGTGAGAAGACTGGCCCAACAATAGCATTAGCGCACCATGATGAATTTAAATGAGCAAACTTGGAGAGCTGACAGGCTACTTCTCCTCATGAGACTGTCTCCAGAGAGGAGATGACAACTGAATGATATGTAATTAGACCATCAACTGTTTAATTGCACAAACAAGGGCTGGCTGAAGAAAATAACAGGGATAGAAGAAAGCCAACAAAGAAACTTTTTAAACATTGTAAATGTATTAAAAAAACAACTTGCAACCATGTTTAGACACAAACAGCTAATCGTTAGGTTCACAGTCGTAAAGGCAGGTGGGAAAAACGAAATCTGTAGACGTTTATAAACTTTTGTCACGGAGTCACAACTGTACTATAGAAAAAGCATAGAGATCTTTATATTGGAAACATTTCATGTTCACAACTGAGCTTGAACTAATAAAGCATTTGGTTAGAATTGTGTTACCTCTGTAAAACTGACAGTGCCCCAGAAAGACTACAGTACTGGAGTAACAGAATCCAGAAGTGGCATGACCCAAACACAGGCATTTCTTAATTTGCAAATCAGATTAATGCAAGACAGCGCGTTGAATTTCCACCAAGATGTGGGAACGCTAGAACACATCCTGCACCCTCTTTTCTCCATCAGGTCGTGCTCTCCAAAAAAAAAAAGCATAAAAAAAAGTCTCTCACCTTATTACAATAACAAAACAAAAACCCTGGCTGCAGCTCCACAGTATTCATACAGTATATCATACCTAGATGGTACAAGCACATAATGTATAATAAGTACAGCCCACTCACCAACCACATGTGAAAAATATGTACATATTCCAAAACAATGAGGTGATACACAAGTGCAAGAGGCAGAGGGAAGGAGAGTGTGTGTGTGTGTGTGTGTCTGTGCGTGCAGACAAACTCCTGAGAGTGACCCCATACCTCATCTCCAGGGCATAAATAAACATGTGCGTGAGCGCGCCTGTGGATTATAATCAGAGAGAAAAAGGAATTAAATTTATTCTGGAGCTGTCATTAATATTTCAAGGCTGTAACTGTAGCCCATGTGAAAGAGCATGAATGATTAATTTAGACATCACCTCTGTCACAATCCCTTACCAGGCCTAGTCCATGATCCACCTTTGAGAATAGTAAACAAAAGGTGGGCTCTCCCCTGTTTTTGTTTGGTTTGGGCTGTTCCTGTCTGGCAAGTAGGAAAGGGGTAAGGTGCTGTGCTGTCTTGTGTTGTGTTGTTGGACAAGCTCTCAAGCTTTCGTGTGCTGTCTGTGGCATTCAAGTGTTGAGTGAACAGCCATTTCTTGGTGTACAGTGGGTTTTTGATCTACTACTGACCCAAAAACCTATTGCAGGATCCTCCACAATAAAGATTTTTGTGTATATGTGTGTCTGGTGACCTTGGCTGTGACCACACACAAGGCTACTGAAACCGAGTGCTCATCTCTCCATCAGAGGCAAAGCTAACGAGCAAACAGCACACAAACGCATATATTTCATATATATAATAAATCTAACCTTTCCCCCAACTGGCACAAATGCAGAACCAGTAATAAACACTGCTAATGTCCAGTCTGTATTTGTCATTAGCAACAAAGCAGCACTAACAGCATAAACCAAACACAACTCAACGCATTAGCCTGCAAACAAGCTACATCAATAGCCCAACCAGCCTGACAGGTGCACCTTAACACCCTCATTCCAAGTCGATGGATGAGCATCTTACCTGGTGATGGATGGGAAGGCATCCATGAGACCCTATCAAACTGACATGTGCCCCATACCTGTGTTTTTGATTTGTGTTTGGGCTTTGTGTGACGCTTGTCTGACAAGTGGAGATCACAAGGAGACAGGCTCCATCTATCAGGCTGCTGATGCCACTGCTGCCGTCTCCAGGGCCTGAGGGTGTGGTGCATACATCTGTGCATGAGTGTAAGTGTGTGTTTGTGGCATCTGTGTGTGTTATCAAAAGTTAGTACGTGCAGAGTCTATATTTGTTTATCAAAACTATTGACTTGGTGAAAAAAGCAAATTCATATGAGTGTTTTAAAATATCTTATAGTGAATATTAATGTGTGTGTTAATTTGTGTGTGTGTCTGTGTGTGTATGTGTGGCTACCTGCTGAGCACTAAGCCCACAGGGGCAAAGCAAGGAAGGATGACACTGATGCGATGTGTTGGCATGTGCCCTCGGGTGTTTTTGGTGTGGTTGT
This sequence comes from Macropodus opercularis, assembly GCA_030770545.1. Taxonomy (NCBI): domain Eukaryota; kingdom Metazoa; phylum Chordata; class Actinopteri; order Anabantiformes; family Osphronemidae; genus Macropodus; species Macropodus opercularis. Next base: position 5,278,817 of record CM061107.1, on the reverse strand, counting down.
CATTTTGTTGTTTTCGTACAGCTCCCCCTTCGTCATACCCCGCATTATTCAAATAACGCGCCCCAAAGTTTCATAAATAAATAATGAATTCGCAACTGGATGGATTGATGAACAGTGATGGAGAAATATTAGCTTTTTTCTGTGTTTTTCCCACAGATTTCTTGTTTGGACAAAGTCTTTGACAGACACTTTTCTCTTGGGAGATTGAGCTTATCAGGAAAAAAAGAAGTGCTGGGTTAGAAGGCGGTTTCACTGTGTGTGTAGATCTATTCTTATTCAAACCATGGCTTAGCTTTTTAAAAATAAAGTTCCACTCTCTAAAATAGTTATCTGGATAAACTGCCTGTGTCTGTCAATAACTTAAAAGAAACAGCCAAGTGTGTCAAGAGGTCAGCAACTACAAGAAGAGCAGCAAGATACACTATACATGATACACAGTACAATGGAGCACACACACACAGTTTCTCTAAAGCATGTACAAAGAAAGGAAACACACACACAAACAGGAAATTAACTTGATGCGAGATTACATACGAGATCATAGACTCCTGAACTTATTTCTTAGACATACACGGTTACACCGGTTTCTCTAAAGAAATCTCCATAGCTTACGGGACCTAGGAAGGTCAACATGCATCCGAAACTTCCTTGTCTTTCCCCAGAAAAAAAACATGTGTGGGACTTGAAAGCTGCGGCAACTAACCGACTCTGTTCTCTATACTTCCTAAAGCCAATGCAGATCAATACGCAGCCATACATACCACAACTGGAACAACTCTTGTCAAAGGTTACTCCTTTTGCTGCGTGTTTCTCTCTTCATTTTAGCAGGGCGGAGGAGGAGGATGAGACGGTGAGGAAAAAGAATGAGAGGGGGAGAGAGAGGACAAGGCTGCGGCGAAGTAAGACGAGAGCAAGAAAGATAAACCTAAAATGATCCCTCTCTACAGATGCAGAACTCTGTGCTAATAGGTTTTGACACATCGCCAGCAGGCCAAAGAGAGAGGGGGCTGGGGGTGAGTCGATACTGGTGCACGGCGGTGGCCAGAGGCTAGCAGCAGTGGCTAGGCCAAACCCCTGGTAGTAGCATGGGCTGGGGGCCTGACCACTAATCATTAGAAAGTCAATGAGTCCTCTAGCGCTTGCAGCTATGCTAGCCTTCCCAGGGAGCCACACCACCTAGTGAGGGCCCTGTTGTGAACATCTGTATACACATAAACAAAAAAAATCATATATGAATTTAGATTTATGTGAAACCACGCACACGCAAAGAGTGTTTCATGATGTACGGCATGTCAGCCAGAAGAAGTCTGCAGCCTTGATGCTGCTTCTCTATTATTTAAGCACGGACCCCTTTTGACATACACTGGACACGGCGTCTCTGGAGGCGCCACACAAACTTTTCCTAAAGTCACACTGCGGCTTGGTCGCCTCACCTGGACCCCATGCATTTTTAAGTGATGATTTTTAAGTCAAAGTGAACCTGAGACACAGCTTCAGACTAGACTGCTAAATGAGTTTCTCTAATTGGCAGCGACTCTTAAAGGCAACATGAATAAAATAATCAAACTCATAATTATCATTCATGTTTATATATCACAGCTTGTGTGTGCAGGATTAAATTGTACTTTGGTTGTGAGGTTCTGTAACATTGAATCTATGAGGGAACAAGCCTGTTGTGCCACAAATGTATTCATAGTTGTATCATATTTCTCGGAGCATTTCATGGTCTGACCTTGGGGCAAATGTGCAGCGATGTCGAGTCCTGGAAAGTTTGGGCAAATCAATGTGCTGCTTCACAGCTTTAGAGCAAATAAGTGCAAAAACCTTTAGGTCTACAAACCTGCTGGTCATTACATAATCAAGGGCTGATGATCAGTAGCACCTGCCTGCAACTTACCCTCTTAAACCATATGATAGTGGTATTAGTGGTATAGTGCTATATTGTATATATTATATAATTTTTGTCAAATAAACTTTTACCCAAAACACACCATAGGAGGCACCAACTTTTGCACATGATGCTATATCCATACTCAATCCAAACGTAAGCAAATTGAAGTAAATCAAACAAGCGAAAATGTGCAAATTCAAAATAAAATCAATAGCCTTACAGCGTCTTAGCCCCACTCTGATCAATATGCATGCAGTCAAACTTTTTTCAGTATTACCTCCACCACTACGCCCATCGATTGTGTCCATTGATCTTCAAACTCCTTTTAGAGGCGGAAGGTATGGATATTTAACAATGGAGACCCCATATGGCCATTTTTGTGAACTCTGACCTTTGTGCTAATCCTCAAACAAAAGGCAGGACTTATTAGGACCTATAAAGTCTGACTTCAAATTGTCCAAGGGGGGTAGGAGGCGAACCACAGGGTGCCGCGAGAGCCCCATAATTCAGAACGACCCCTTCTGGACTTGAGTCTCTACTGCAACAACTCCAGAATGACAAAATTACAGGTTTGTGAAAGAGGCAGATCTGGTTTGATGTTTAACTTTCGACAAAAGACAAAAGTTTGTCAAGACAGTCAATAGCAGCACTGGACATGAACATGACAGATATGATCAAGAGCAAAAAAAACATGAAGAATGAGACAGCGCCAGAGGGTCAATGAGGGTGGGGCCGCCAGAACCAGGGTGTAGCGAGGGACAGGCGTTCACTGAGGCTTCTCACTGATGTGCCGCCATCCCTTTGAAGGGATTATTAACACATTTAGATTACTCTGGTCCAGTTGTCACAGAAAATATAACCTCCATCAGGACTATAAAATGGGCGGCTCTTTTATCCCCAGCCTCCCTCATGTTGTTGCTCCTGTCAGTCCCTGCCGTACCTCCATCACCCTGAGCTGGCCTGGCTCAAAGCAATCCACTAATTACAGTCGCAGACATCTTGAAGAATGAACTAACACACTATAAAGCTGACAAAGACACAACAGCTTCTTCATGTACACCCTCGTCTTATATTTGCTTTGTATGTAGAATTTAAAAACATATAGTGTGACGATTTCAATGTCATCAGTTATCAGTCCCAAAATTTGTAGGTAAGCGATAGCTAAATTATGATATATAAGTCACACATAAAAGCAGCTTTTACAATATTGTCAAATGAATTGTAACAATTGGGTCCAACTAGAAGAGCCCAATAATTCATTTACCACAGTGCTGCAGTGTTAGGGTGCAACTTTCTTTTGACACCACTAAATCTGGCACATCCACAATTTGCCATTAATTGCCATGTTTCCCATGCCACTAGTTACAATGGTGGGTCACATCCTGCTTTGCCTGTTAAGACCAGTTTGGATCATTAGGTGCTGACCACTTTTCAAGAGAAGCTGACAACAGGGTTTAGCACACTAACACTGATTAGACTCCACATTGCAGCCTTTTCCCCTACAGGGTCAACATTGGTGAGTGTGGGTTTTTCCCAGAAAGCGTCAATGCCAATAGGTCTTGTGATTTAGAGTCAAAGGGTCTGGCACAACTACAACTGACAAGTGATCAGATTACAGACAAGTTGTTTAGAAATGTGAAAACACAATCAGTGCGTATTACCAAGCACTGTTTGGGATGAGAGAACCTGTTGAAGGAGGTGATCCTGAGGCCACTTTGGGGCAGCATCAGACAGTAAGTGCCCAGTCAGAGCAGAGTATAAAAGAACTTAAAGCGACAAATCCCCAAGACTAGAGCTTCGCCAGAAGTCAATGACAAATCCCTGGACAAGTGACAGATGCTAGTCATTGTTTACAGTAACCTGGAGTAGCTCATTAATGTCCGCTGTGCATGACAAGACAAAACAACCCCAGGTTTATCTGGGAGAAGTTCAATAAGGCTGAATTTGTTGTTACGGAATTCAGCAACACCTGAGCAAGAGTGAGTCGGCAAAATCTTAGTTCCAGGGGCAACTAAAGCAATTAGTTGACTAGCTGTCAAAAATGAATTTTAAACAAAACGGGAAAACAGGTGACTGTCAAGGTCTCGGTTGCCAGATCATTTACTACATGTAAGCACATGACACACAACAAGGTGCGTTACCAGGACAGAAGAACAACAACTTGTAAAAACGAATGACTGACATTGCTGGTGTGTCCGGTTGTGACAAACTGAAATTAAATACATCCCATCAACTGTATTCCAAGACACTGTGTGGACATTCAGCAAATCTGCCTCCGTACATTGACATCATGTGACAAAACTCACAGACCGGACAAATATGAATCCTGCTGTTTTGTTGATTTTACCTTCAACACTAAAGCAGCCAACTTTGTGTCTTGTTAGTGTTTGTGCTTTTGACTTCTGAGATGCACACGCCTACCCAGCTTCACACCCTGTCACTTCAAGACTAAATAAAAAAGATGCTAACAGACAAGCAAACACGCATTTCCTCCTTGAATAAATCTTCTTTTCCAAGAACGGTGTTCGGAGATATGTACAGAGGAAAAGAAAAAACGCTAACAGAAAAAGGAAACAAACAGCAGTGTCTGAAAAAGAAAGGAGAGAATCGAGTGAATGGAAGCGTGGTTCACACCGTAAACCTTAGCATCATTTACTGTGATAAGCGCAGCTAATACATAAGAGAGAAAGCTTCTCTTTGTAGACCATTAACTACGCATCCTGTGAAATGTATATTCATAAACAGACTGAGGATTGAGCAAAGGGGCTATTTTCAAATGTACACATGATCTGTGGAAACGGCCAATGTAGTCAACATCAAAGGGGCCAGAGTGTGAGAGGTAAAAGTAGGCCAGGCCAGAGCCTGGGAGAGCAGTGGGAAGTGGAAGCAAGAGAGAGAAGAGGCTCTATGGATGGGAAGAGCGTTAGAGAGAGATTGGTCCCAGGTCGCGAGGAGCTCAGGTGTGAGTTGTGAGGAGGCACCTTCTGTTCATGGCTACGAGGCCCCACTGCAGACAGTAAAGGGGCCCAGACAGACACGAGCCCCTCTTGTTTGGCCCAAATAAATCCAGGTGGCTTAAGACGCGTGCCCTCGCCATTCATCACAACTTCACCTAACGCAAACACACAGCAATGCAATGTGCAAACTCATACACGCTCAACTCGAGCTTTCAAAAGGTCATAAGAGCCTGGCCAGCGACATCTACTGTTAATTAAGAAGCTAGAGAGTAACATATACAGATTCTCCTTTTGTTACAATGTAGGCAACCATTTACATTATTAACCAGTTTAGGCTCTTCTTTGTTTTCATATATTACACTGTTGAACTCGTTTACAGTGAAGGAGCTCCTCACTTTTTTAGAAAACAGATGGAACATTGGAGCTTAAGTGCTATTGAGGCAGTAAAAATACAAAAGACGCAAACCATCAATAGATACTGTGCATTTGAACCTCCTCAAAAAGACCAAGAAAAACTTGCACCTTTACAACAATGCCCGGTCGACGAAAGCTCCGTCCTAGAACGGTTTTGAGTCAGATGGATCATGTATAAGATGGAGTGCTGCTGCTGGCTGGCTACATGCCCATCCTGTGGTTGTGCTCCTATGAGTTTCCTGAAGGGATATACTGCAGCTGATACAGAGGCTCAAATGAGGAACGTTATAATGGACATTCAGGCACAAACAACACAGTGCAGATTATGTGAAATACGATAAAAGATAACGACTAAGACTAGAAATGTGACAGAAATGACCCGCATCCCTCTGAAGATCGTCTTGACAGCTCTACCAAAAATTTCAACTTCTCAGCAAGAAAGATGTTCAAACCACTCAAATCAATTACATCAAAGAGGGAGCTCACATATCGAGACTTGTTAAGTTAACTGTAGTCATATCGCAAAGGTAGGGTGCCAGAGCCATTGCTGTCACTTGACGATGTTTGCGTCTAAATTAGGAGTGAAGGCCTCCCCAGGAGAGATGGGTGAACCTGCCACAAAAGACTGAGGGAGCAGAAATGTTCAAAAAATGCACATACACTCACACACATACACACAAACACTAAAACAACACAGCATCTCCATATGCTTAAGATCCTAATCATCATCACCATCATCTGTTCTGTCCTTTCAATGTGTGTGTGTGTGTGTGGTTTACATAAAAGAGGGGCATCTGGAATACAATTAGACACCCTCACACACACATGAACACAGTTTCCCTTTTGGTCTAAATCTGCATGAATTCCATACATCTGGCCTTTAAGAGGCAATAACAATTATTCATTGAGCTGGTTACAGCCCAAATGTAACTGGCCACTGGTCTAAACAGCTCATTAAAATAGCACAATGCATCACTTCAAGCACACAAGAAAATTGGCAGACAACTCTATCACGGCAATATTGTATGGTGCTGGATGTCCATTCTGGATAACATAATGAATTCATCGTAGCTTTGTGGAGAGAGTGAACATACCGTATATTTCTTTTTGATTCTCTGGCACGGTTTTCTTCCGCTGCCTCCTTTGTCTGCCCTTATTGTCTGAAACTGATGCTTTGCATTGTTCAGGTGAACTTTGTTATGAATGAAGTCAATGTGAAGGCAGTAGGGTTTAATAAATGCGTGGTAAATATTTACACATACATTTCTCTGAACACTGAACCATTCGTATAAAAAAATGTGAATATGCTGTAACAAATTTCACAAAAATAAAAAATTCTTGCAAAATGATGCTATACATAAATTAGATATAATAATTACAATGAATTAAATCATTAAATTTCACAACAATAAAGTCTACTTGTGGTGTTTGTTGTTGATCTTATTTGTTATTTTTGTTTGTTTCCGGATTATGGAATTGAAAGTTAATAATGTCCAGAATTTTCCCAGAAAACAGCCACCCTGCTTATTGAGCAGGAAAATGTAAAACAAATGTCTAAAAACGGTATCAAAAATACTTCGAAATCACACTAAGTACATCCTGACTATCACACAACCGCTAACAAATGTTAGAAAAAGTCAACATCAATGTGTCAACTCTATTCTGTGTGTAGTCACAACTACGCACATATTCACATCAAACCTGAGACGGGCCAGACCAAGGAAAGTGTCCCTTAGGCCATCTTAGCCAGTCCTTCACAACTAAGCTTTAAAAGACGGGCAACAGTACAGTACGCTGCAGCTGGCCTTGATTGATGATTGAGTAACCCGAGATCATAGATATGTTCAGTGAGGACTTGCCGGTGCACAGCTCTGCATACATCAGCCCTTCAGGAGTATCACTACATACATCATGGGGTGAGAGTAACTGATGTGAGAATGGGGACTATATAGACCATTTAAGAGAAGCTTTCTAGAAGGCAGTCAATAGCCAAAGTTGACTAAAAATGATTACAGTACAGGAAAACCATGACTTTGCAAATATAAATCATATTTCATGTGAGCTTGAAACGACTGAGGTGCAAAGCACGTGCAACATGCACATATTACTAGTAGACACACGCACTCAGACACACAAACAGCACACATATTAACTTGTGCTGATATCTTTGACAGGCACAACTACAAAAGCATAACTCAGTGGTAAATAAATAAATTCATGCCGTCTGCGTGCATTCTCTTTTTAGGAACTCTTGGGCTCACATAGACCCGTCCAAAGGATTATGTGTGTGCATTCGTGCATGCACAGAGGCCTCCTTTCAGCACCTTCTTAAAGAGTGAGAACAAGCGGCACATCCCTCCTAAAGCAGCTCAAGGGCGCAGCCTATCTACCAAACCATAGAATGCACCAGTGGAATTGTGATTCGATTCAGCGAGGCGGCCAGCCTCCATGCAGTCGGTACCTTGGTTCATTTATATGGGAGTCAAACTGTTTGTACCGTCAAGGTTATGTTATTTAACAGGGGAACAGAGAAAGGATAGAGAAAAGTTCCAGGCAATTTAAAATCCGGACTAGAGCTCCACCAACTGTGGTTTACATAAGAAGTCAGCAGATCTAAAATGAGACCAATTAACTTCAATCATGTCGAGGACAGTACAGTAGACCTACACATTTTATTCAGTCATTCACACATGTGTCATGATAAACAAATTATTTTTGCCTGATCTGACAACAGAGAATGTAAATTTAAGTTTCGGTCAAAATGTGACACTCCTGTATGTGCACACAAATCAAAAAGGACAATGTCAGCATGTTTGCAGCGATCTAAAAAGCAACTTGCACAAGTGCACATACACACTTGAGCAGCACGCGGAGGACTCCTAAGGTTACCCCCCAGGACAAAAGCTTTACCATCCCACTGACTGGCAGATGGGGCAACCAGCTGACATCTCGGCCCGGCTCTGTTTCATGTTCCCTGGGTGTCTTAAACGGGCGGGCACCCTGTCTGATGGGCACAGGACAGGAGGAAGGGGGTGTGCTCCTTGGGGCCACCACTGAAGAAAAGAGAAGCAAGGACAGACGGAGATGTGCTTCACTGTGTTTGCACAGTACCACTGTGTTTTGTAGAGTGAAAGGCTCAGGAAACATCTCAGAAGATGCAGATGAATAAAGAGCTAATGACTGCATGTCCTGCGTGGTGTTATATGCCAGGTTCGAAACACCTTAAATGTTTTGTGCTTTTTCAAATTTAGACCAAGCAACCTCAACCTAAGCATATGAAGCTTGCCTATAGTAAAGGTGCCACACAGCAGTTTGCACACACTAGGCTACAGAGACAAGTGACACAGGGCATCCACTAAATGACTCTGACAACAAAGCAGTAGGTTCGCCACATTCAGCTAAAAGCAGCTGCTTTTATTTCCAAAACTATTTTAATACAGCGCCTGCGGATCCCTTATTTTCAAAATTATTTAAAAATATTTCTGAAACTAACAAAAAAATACTACAGATTATTATATAGGTATTATATTAGACACAGATGTGACACTTATAATTACAGTAAAAAAAACAACAAATGTTTGTAAAAGTATGTTGTAGAAGCCTCTGACAAACACATTTCATATTTAATCATGTTATAGTCTACATGCATATAAAAAAGAAATTCACCAATTTATAAAGAATGGCTTAGCACCTCATTTCTCTTTTTAAACAAATCAGCTTATAAATAAATGTAGTAATATGGAGAATGAAAGTATCTCTGTATTATAGGCCAAAATATAACTAATTTAAAAACAATTTAGTGGACATTTTATTAGTTATTTGCAAGTATTGCTTGTTGCTTATTACGGTGACGCATAGTTGTAAAAATACTTTAAAAGGTTTACCTTAAGTAAGTGAATGATATATTAATAGCATCAGCAGTCAGCTGGTAGCAGGCTTCTATCAGGATAATGTTAACCTGACAAACATTTATTTTTAAATTCGATAATTAGAGTCTTGTGTCAATGAAGCTTGTGTGTGACGTAAAAACGTTGTGTTTTAATTGGACTAAATCTGGTTTTACTTTAAAAAAAAAAAACGCTAAAACTAAATAATTTAATAAAATACATTTCTATTTAGTTTGATTTAAAAGATGCACAGAAAAGTGATGTACGTGGTTAAAATCTGCTGGATCTATTTTAAGCAACTCACAAAATGTTCATATGCAGGAGAAACCTACAACGTTAAACAACTACTTCCCTTCTGTAAAATGCTGTTGAATGTCCATCAAAAAATGCCCATTTCTGTCTGCCAGCTTGACAGAAGACTCACTGTGAGGATACAGCGCTAATAGTGGTTTGACTCAGTTGTCGCTACTCAAGCGCTTTGTAGTTGCTCGTCTCTCGTCCCTTTTAACACAGGTCGTCGCTTTACTACACCGTCAATGACAACACACGTAAGGGAGGTTGCTGGTCAAATATAAGATGAGAAACAAAACCATTTCATTTGTGGGGACTGTTCTGAACCTGGTCATCTCATTCTCAAAACCATCTCGGTTGCTTTACTGAAATCTACTCAGTTATTCTGATAAACGTCTTTCTTTTTTCTCCCTTTTGAATTTTACCTTACTTGCATCCTGTTGCATCCTCTTGTCATCATTCACAGCGAAATTAAATTTTTTGGAGTGTACATCCTCAGATGACGAGGTTGCACAATTATCCTGCACTGCATCGCCTTCACTTTATTTTACCCATTGTTTTATTATTTTTATTTATTTACTGTCTTTGGTTCTCTCTTATAGTTTTTAATGTTTCAACACTTCAGATGTAGCGTCTCTTTAAAGCACCCATGGGGGCTCCAAGTCCTCGCTTTTGTCTCCCATTTCCGTCTGAAACTGTTTTTCTTTAACCCTATGCAGCTCTTCACAGTTGTTGTCTTAGCTCTCTCCTCTGTCGCTCTTTTTGCTGCCTTCCTTCTCTCCATCTCCCCCTCCCTTCCTTAGCTTTCTCCGTGTCAGCCAGAGGTCAACGCTACACTTTTTTCTGTCTGCATGCAAGAAGGCAGGGGGTATCTTTTTAGTTATTGTAACCTAAAAATAGAAAAAAAAATCTGATTTAAGGTTGGGACGAAAGTGTCTTTTAAGATATAGTGGCATACCACTATCTAGCAATTGGAGGGTGTTTCGCACCTTCAGATAAGGATTAGATTATATCAATAAATGATGTGGATGAGGTTTGATCGGGAATGTAGACCAATTTACAGACTGGGCCAACTCGATTCAACTCAAGGTTGTGACGAAGTGACATTGGCCACTCATTTAAAGCTGCAATTAGCTCATTTTGTGTTCATTTCTATATCTGTCTTTAGCATTATGAAGTGCTGTAAAGAATCATAAAAAAAGTCTCTCTCGGCCTTAATGGGACCACGATTTGGAGGAACAAGTTGACTAAGTCATTGGGTTGTACTGCAGGTGAAAAGTTTAGCATTCGCAGGGCTTTAATGTAAACAAAGTTAAACACTCAAGTTTAAACATTTGGTTTAATAAGACTTGTATTAAATATTTGCTGAAATGTAAATGAGCCAAGTTCACATTTAATTAAAAACACATCGATTTGCCTCAGCAGTGTTGTCTCATGTCTTAGTGAGCAGCAAAGCTCCAACGAGCTCTCTAGTCAGATCATTACTTCCAAGAGTCTCATTATGTGGAGAGCCTTGTTGAAGCTAATAACTGACTAAAGGTCTAATTATTAGATTTTCCCATAATTTTATTAATGTTAACTAACACTCTGTGCAGATATAAGAGAGGAACACGGGGAGGCTAGCAGTTACTGGGGTAGCTAGTGGGCTCAACTGAGGTGTTACCCTTGATCCGGAAAGTTTGGAGGTGCATTCGTGGAAGGTTCATTTAAGTTTACGCAAACAGGTCAAAGCCATCTTAGCCCCACTTAACTTAAGCCAATTTCTGGACGTTTGCGACGACACGGTCAAAACACAGGGAAAGACCGACTTGTCCACACACCAACACGCACGAAAACACACACACATACTTGAGTCTGTTGGTTCAGCTCTTCCATTGAGAGTCCGTATGCTAGCTGGCCATTGTGTGCGTAAGGCCTTTTGTCTGAGCAGCCTGAAACCAGCGATTGCACCTTAGCTACCGCAGTTCAAGCGTAAACGGCGTTTTCATGCCCTACGATATACACTGTTGCCAGTGGACCCCTAAATCCCTGGAACAGCTGAGTCCTAGGGTGTCAAAGATAATGGCGATTTATTGCAGTGCGAGGCTTTCTCATTGCCCCTCCCGCCCCCCTTTCCAATCGTCCCTCCACCCCTCCTCCTCCCTCAAACAGATTAAAATTAAGCCGTAAACATGTGAGGATGGAATTAACACATTTAGCGAGTCTCCTCTTCCCACATCCCATTTTCGCTCCAGAGCGGCTGATCCCCGCTGTCGAACGCGGGTGCAATTTTAATGACTCGCGACGTTTTTGAAGTCCACATGAAAAAAGCATCGCTCGCTGTTTGTGGCGGCGCTAGATATGGCTGGGCCACGGCCGGCCATGATTGGGGGGGACACACGCCGCCGACTCGGACTCCAGGCTCTTCGATAGGATCGGTGTCATTTTCCTCTCCACGATAAGACGCCTTGCTGACAAGGTCCGATTAGGAGAGAAAAAATCATTATTGCTACGCCTTTCATCCACCAGGGGTTTACCGATAAACAGCTCACCCACGGCTAGCTTTTCTGAGAGCAAGATGTTATGCGTTGAAGCATATATATTTAGGAAATACGGTTTCAAGCGAAATTTGGGGAGTATTTTGAATAATTATTTCCTTTTTAAATACTTTTCCTTTAAAACCTTTCTCCTCAGCTGAAAAGCTCAAGCTGTGAAATATTTAAGTCTTTGCTCCCAACGCCATTAATCAAACAATTATCAAATAACTTCATATTCTTTTTGAACACAATACAACATGCCAATTGTATCAGCCTACAAAAAAGTGATTTATTATGCTATACCTCAAGGAAATCCACTTTAGCAAACTGTCCTTCTAAAAAGAAAAATTAAAAGGAGATCCTTAAAATATTCAAGCTACACTGTAGAACAGAGAGAATAAACTAAAAGTGATATCCAGCAACATGATAATAATATAAAGATTTGCATTGCATTTATACAATAAATCTATACACTATATATAATAATTCTACAAATCATCTTATCCAGCTTTTTGTCTGTCTCAAAGATAACCTAATATTTAATGGATATAAACAAATATTAAGCTTTTAATAAAAACTCTATTTCATTTTAAAAAATAATATAAAATAACTAATATAATATATTGACTTCTGTTGAGATAGTTGTTTAGTTAAAACATTTTATTAAATCCTATTGTGTGGAATTTAACAGTAGATAAATACTTTATTAAATGGTTACATAAACAAATAAATACATTTATTTTTGTAAAAATAAAAGATTTGTGTTATTTGTACATAATAAAAATAGATTCCCATAAGCTGTGCTAAAAATAGCACTTGTGCTTAAAAAACGCGATTGATATTGTCATTGGCTCTGTGTTTGCTTATGGAGTTAAGAAGCGCGCACCACTTTGGTGGCCCAGCACCAAAAGATTCACTGAGTCTGATCTTTAGATGGAAGAGGGAGAAATAAAGCAAGTGGGAGAGAAAACACAAAAAGAGACGAAGATGGAGGGGGAGCGACACAGAGTCGGGACAAACGTGCGCTGTGTTACTAGGCCACTCCAGCGCCCATGGACTCTCAGCAAGACTCAAAGCCGCACTCTGCATCAAAAGGGAGCCATGAAGATTTTTTTTTATGTTTACAAAAACATATTTATTTATTTCGCGTCACTCTGTCATTTATCTATTTATTTCTTGCTGTCCCAGCACCCCTTGCTCTGCCACTGGAATCATGTTCGATGACGCCGACTCGTCCGCCCTCCCCTCTTTCCCCCTCTCTTTTAATACCGCAGCAGCTGAAAATCAAACTGCTCTAAAACAAATTGATGTACTCTTTAATAAAGTCGTCACATCATCACAGGGTCCTCACGCGTCTGCCTCAGTGACAACTGCAGGGCTGCTTAGCTTAGCCCAGCAATGGCTGCCACTTTGTTGGCCGCTTCAATGATTTATCACAAAAAGAGAGTGACATTGTGTGAGTGCGAAGAGAGAGAAAAGGAAAGAGACAGAAAGAAAACTCCCCTGGATCATGATTGAGTCACTGCCACCTTTGATTGACAAGATCTAATCAGCTTATCTTCATCCTAATAAAGTTGATGGCCTGCGGTGCTGCTCTCTACCTGGCATGGCGTGAACTTTGGGCTAGGCTGGGGGCCCTGGGGGCCAGGCCTCAACCCTCTCTGCTTATCTGAACGGGTCTGAAATCGATCCCTAATGAGCTGTTTTCATTTTACGGGATTGATTACAGGCCCCTAAACACCAAGACCACTCGCCTAAGAAGTAATCTCGGCTCCTTGCTGGCCATCTTTAAAATGCAGAGTAGCAAAGCTTTTGTCCATGTCTTTCTTTGTTTCAGTGGCTCATTCTGCTGCCTCTGCAAAGTTATTTGTTTCAACTGAACGAGTTTAAAAGGAGATAATTTTTCAAAGTAAATTTCACTCACATTTGCCAGTTAATTAATGAGACATAGAGATGAGATGCTACTGGTGAGTTTATCGTAATATTAATAAAGCCTTTACATTACAATAAAATGATAAATAAAACATTAACATACAGCTGCACACAAACCATAGTAGTATAGAATATATAAACATATATATTTTACACTGGTCAGTCATTGTAACGGTGAACAGTACATTTTAATTACATAAGTGGTTAATTAAGCTGGGGTTGGAAGGGACATTTGAATGTAGCGTCGATGTGTAAGACTTCTCTCTCCTTCAATGCACCATAATCAAAAAGGTGGAACAGCTAATCATTGCAACTTAGATGTCTTATCTGGCATTTTATCCATTCCTAAACAAGCAATCATAAATCATTCAAAATCACTTCAACTGTAGAGGGAAGGACTAAAATCTGCCACGTCTTTGATTTAACATCAGTCAAGCTTTCACATTTGGGTATTTCAAATGCCCCCGACTCAAATGTCTTTAAACTGGCTAACTGCGTGCCCGCCCTCTTTATTTAGGGCCCTCTTTAACTGGGCTAGCCCCCGTGTCTGCTTGTTGCTATGCCTGGGCTTTTAAGTCAGTGCTCTTCACTAATGAAGTTCTATACTTTATTTATAACACAAACAGAGGACCCCGGTTCTTGAGGGTGCGTGTGGTAAATAGCGCTGAACGTCCAGAGTGTCTTCTCTGTATCTCTCTGAGGGCTCTCACTGCTTTTGGCAAGCCTTTGTTTTCGCTAAATACACTAGAGATACTGAGTAGTAGACAAAAATGCAAAAAAATCTGATAAAATGGTGCCGTGTGAAGATTCATCTTTTCTTAGAACTAACAGCTCTCTTTTTTCCCCTTAAATGTGACCTAGAAGCATCCTGGCTTTTTTGTTCCTGGTCATTAAGAGATATTTTGTCGACACTGAAGAGAAAAAGGGGCAAAGCTGAGTTTCTACTTCATTCCTTTGTTCACGATCTACCTCTTTGAAACCAAATGTCTTTTAGTTCCACTTCCCCACTGGTCAATTACAGTTCTTAGGGGCTGCTGTGTCATTGTGGATGGAGAATGCATCTTTGAATTACGGCAATATAATGACGCTAAACTCTCTTCGTAAAAACTACAGCTTAGATGTTTGAGAACGAGGTTGAGGCTTGTGCTAAGAAAAGTATTTAGAGTGTGACTAGAGAGTGTCTGATTGGAGAAACACTAAACGCTCTAATTATTCTTGTTCAATGTCTGTGGATGCCACACCTCTGTGTCTCTAACTCAAAGCTTATTCCTCAACGACTGCCATTGTCATAATGCTCATTAATAAAGCACAATGCATTAGCTGGATATTTATTTCATTATGTTGGGTTTGTTGCTGTACAAGAGAAAAGACTACAATAAATGGAGTAAACAATTTAGTGTTTAGTGAATCCTGAGTATACTACGTCTCAATAAACAGGGCTATGATCCAAACAGTGCAGGATTTCATGAAAACGTCTGAGAAGGGTTGTGAGGGGACGCTATGGAACTACAAGAGTAAATAAGACCAAATAAAGTTTTGGCTCAGACTGTGAACCCTGCAAGACCTTACGAACCCAGTGGATAAACACGGTTATCTGCCGTTTGCACCAAACACATTTGTTGAATTTCAAAAGCTGCATTACATACTTTGTAATAAGTCTGTTGGAGGAGTGCATATTCCCTGCGCGTGTGTTTTTGTGCAGATGTATTCCCCGTTTGATCCAGAAACACTGCCATTTCAGGTTGTGCATCTGAGCGGAGGGTTGGTATCGACAGCGGAGTAAAGGAAGGGGTCATGGATTAAAGACACGGGGCGAAGCTTCCCCACCAAATCACAAACAAGCCCCACAGCTGGTGTGGACCAAGCCAAGTGTGTGAGACCAAGGCAGGATAAATGGGTATTGTTCTTAGCAAGCCCCACACACGGTGGATGAGACGGCCACCGGTGACACAGGGTCAAGGGGGATGCGGTCGAGTACAGAGCAAAAAATAAATCACTGGGCCTAGGAACACTGCTGATCCATGGCCCAGTTCTTTAACACCAACCAAGCTGTGAACCAAAAATCAAAACTAGTCACTCTAGTGAAGGATACAGTACAGCTGAGTAGAATTAACAATCTGACAGCTGTCGCAGAATCTGACATAGTTTCAGAAACTCAGGATCATCCAAGACATTTGAATCAACATTTTTAAGCAGAGGATGCAGATTGTATTTCTGAATTTGTGAATGCAAGTTACTGCCAACATCAAAAGCCAGTGGTCTGCGTGCAAACCTTCCTTGACTTGAATTATTAAATCTGTCGATGTCTCACATGCCAGCCACCCTGCGATTATAGTGTAAATTGACAAACTTTTTCAAAACTACAACGGAAGCCAGAGAAAGAATGAGCTTTGATACATCTCTGAGGAATACACTGTGCCTCAATAATGTGGCGACTGTCAGGAAGGAAGACAGGAAGAAAAACAATATGCTAACTGGTTAAATCTATTTAAGATCCCAATGAGCTTTTTTCCTATTTTAAGATTAAAAACCATCCTTGATAATGAGAAAAAAGGAGTTTCTGTGTTTTTGGATGGTTTATTTAGAAAATGATTTTTTTTCTTCCTTCTGCACTCCTAAATTAAGAACTTCAGGAGGAACGCTGACGGTGTTTATTTTCATAGACCCCCTGTCTGTTTGTGGAAAAAAAAAAAAAAAAAAAAACTACACACACACTACAGACCCAAAACACACATACACAAAACACAGACACGCATACAGCGATGCATGAATTTTCTTCAGGAGCAGAGCTCAATCTGTCGCCTGTACATCTCTCTCTCTCTCCCTCCCTAGCTCACCTTTGATGTGCACCCGAAAATGTCATCAGACGTCAAGGAAAGAGGTTTCTTCAACCCAATCCACCCCCCCAAACACACATATATACCAACCCCGCATATGAGCGAGACAATTTGCTGTCGCTCACTCATCTTCACCACTATCTTGAACCCTCGTCCAACAGCCCCCCACCCCTTCCCCAACCAATCCAAAAGAGAAAACATACCAGTTTCTACAGCTATCTGGTAACCGGCCTCCAGTCTCCGTGATGACCTTTCCAGCTTCTCTGTGTTGTCCAACAGATGTGCTCTCTGCAAAAAATAAAGAAATAAAGAAATAAATAAAACTGGAGAAACAAACACCAAAATTGATGGAGAGGGCTGGGGCCCGTTTCAAAGAAGCACATCAACACTGTCAGCTAAAAAAAAAAAAAAAACCAGACCACATCCACAGTGACAACATAATATAGCCAGGTTGGCAATAACCTTCATGGATGACAATGTGTTACATGCTGATGCAATATCAAGCATGTGCATGTTGACGGTGACAATGTAAGAGGTGCTACTGCCTCATCTTGGACATAAAAACAAGAACCACTTTGAGGTACACTGCACAGGGAAACGTTAAAAAAAGAGGTATGGCAAATGGAGATGAAATGAAAATGTTAAAGCTTTCCAGTTAAAAGAAAATGCTGTACGGGTGATGGCTTCATACCGAGGGAGAAATGCATGACCAAATCAACATTTACACACAAATGCAGGAAGTAACGCAACATATTAGCATTTCTTCAACAGTAGTAATTAAGCCGTCTGGAGCATATCAATGTCAAATGCAAATAAAATAAACATCATTCTAGTGGTCTAAATATAAAATGTATCCCAAACAAAAATTCTAATTCCTTATCTGCTTTTTGTTTACCCACTGTAGGAGCAAAGCAGTAAGTCACAATGTGTGAGCTACTGCATCCTCGCTTGATTTACTCACAGCTCAGACCGCCCACTGACAGCATACGTCAAGGAAAGACGCGAGTCCCTAAAACCTTCCCTAAGTGATTTGATCATTTCTTTTCCAATATGAAAGTTTCAAGGTGTTAATTGGGGCTTTAATATCATTTGTACGCATATCATTTGGAAATTGTTCCCTGGGTGACTAGTGATTTTTCTTTGGTCTAATTGTGTGTCTTTAGCTCAACAATTTATGATAATGAGGCAGCAAAATATCTGAGTGATGGCCTTGAGTTGCATCTCCAACTCTTAAATGTGGAAACCTTCCCTCATTGTTTTGTTTCACCGCCTTCCTGTATAATATTCCTGTACACTAACGTGTTAAAGCCATATCAAATATTGCAGTTCAAATTTGTTTTCTTGAAGATTATTATGTTAAGAGACGAGGCAGAGAGAAAACATAGGAAGCAGAGGGGATGGCACATAGCAAAACTCTCCAGTGGGACTGTGAGTCAGCATTTTTAAGAAACTAATCGTCAGTCAGTTGTTGTAATACCTATGCAATAAGTGACAGTTTGATGTATGTGTGTGAATATTTCAGGCTGACAACGTCTTAAATATTTTGCTGTTTAGCTTAAACAACTGTTTTCACTGCCAGCATCACGGGACCCTTGACTAACAGCCATAGTAAGTCAGTTTGTCATGCACTGGGAAACCAGCTTGGCTGCACGCATGGTAATGCCAATCATGACATTTTCCCTCACTGAAACTTTAACGTCGTTAACTCTAAATAGATAGAAACGATCAATGGCGGAATTAAATTTAGCACGTTTTACCACAATTAGCAAGAATAACAAACCATTTCAACGAGCTTTGGTATCCAGCACTTAAAGACAGCTTAAAACTACATATATGCTATTTGTTCTACTGACACACTTTATATGAAGGCTTAAAGTAAGACATGTTTTTTATTGAATGCACGAAGCCTACTGAGAATATCAGTAGCAGTAAAAACGTAACCGTTAAATGTTTACTCAAATGTTGTTGGTTTTGATGGGCTTTTTTCTAAAATGCTATGTAAGGAAGCTGATCAGATGCAACACATCTGACACTCAAAAACAACGCTATGAATGACAAGCGCCTTTCTGAAAAGGGTTTATGCCCATCATCTGAACGAAGGGGACAAGGGGAGAAGTGAAATCCCTAGTTTTGGTTGAGCTGTCAAAATGTGTACCAGCTAATCACTCAGAGGAAATGAAATACATGGAGGGAAAAAAGTCAACGACACACTTTTCAAAGTTTGACAATAAGAGGGATGGGAAAAGAGCAGGGTGGAGAAAACTCTCTCTGAACTCGTTCCTTTCCCTCGTTCCCTTTTTCTTCACGCCGCTGACAGATGTCATTTAAAATTGTACAGATACTTTTTAATAGTTAAAGGGAGGTCGGGGAGGATGGAGTGGTGGGAAAGCGGGTGGGTGGGTGTATGAGTTTAAATGGATTGCTGGCAGGAGGAAAGCAATGAGGAACGGCTGAGTGGGACCAGCACAGGGTTTGGTTGGAGGTTTTGGAGAGGGGTTACAAGGCTGTGGAGCTGGTGGTGGCATCAGCAAAGATGGCAGTGAGCACGTGGAAGAAAATGGATACCCTGCTTGGGGTATAATGAGACCCTATGGATCAGCCGCGATGGAGGGGACATATTGACATGCAATGCTTAAGCTAATACACCTAGACCATGGCTGCAATTCCTGTGCGCGCCTGGAGCGTGAGGGAGCCAGGGATACTGACAGAGTAGCGCACTCCCCCAGTTCTTCAAAGCGCTCAAGTGATTAGTATGTTATCATTACCATTCGAAACGTGATTTTCCTATTCCCTCTCGGCAAAGGTGACACGTCTTGGGGAGACGGCCGGCAGACTCACTGCGATGGAAAGCCACTTCAAAGCTTTCTCCTCCCGAATTTCTCTCTCTCTCTCTCCTCTTTTTCGTTCTGTCTTCTTTTTAGGGCCGGGGGGGAGGGGAGGGTGACTGTGGGTGGGTGTGCAAGGTGGGGGGGGAGTAGCAGTGGCAGCGGTGGTGTGTATATGTGTGATCATTAGAATAATGCGCCCAAGGTTGACAGTGGCAGAACCAGAAGGAAAGGGTGAGAGTCACGCCACTAAGAAGCTGCTAATAGTACACTATGATGGTCCTAATAATAAAACAATCCAGCCATGGCTGCAGGCTGATGCCATGGAAAATACTGAATAGGAACATAAGCTAAGCTAAATATCTACACGTATCCTACAAAGCCCAATCAAGGCTGATGTAGTGATTACGCCAACAAACCTTGACGTCAGGAGACTCTTACTACAGTAAATCAATTCTGTTCCAGTTTTCGTTACACATCGATCCTTAACAGTCACCAACATGTGAATGTATCCAAGTCTTAGGATTTCATTCTGCAGATATCAAGCAAGATCGAAGAAAGCCATGTCAGCATTTTTGTTGATGGAAATGTAAAGTAGCCGTCAGACCCAACAGTGCTACAATGTCCCATATCAAGGCTTGACCCATGTAGGCCTGTTGTAGACTATTGTGTAAAGACACACATAGACCAACACATATTTATCTATAATACTGGCTTGCAATTTAGATTTGCCATTTCTCTACTTACAAAAAAACAACCGTATCTCATCAAAACCAGATCAGACTGTCTCATGGAGCCTTCTAGCAAAAGCGTTAAATGCAACATATGATAAATATTGTGCATCTGTGTGTGCACCGGTGCATCCCCCCACCACAACATCATTTCTGCCTATGCATGTATGCCTTTTCATCTGACACCTACATTTTGAACAAAGATCTTCTTAGGAACCACGAAAATGGTGTTTTTTTGTTGTGCTTTTTTGCGTCAAGAAACACTCTTCAGTTGTAAGTTATTAACAGGGAGCCCCAGAACAATGCAGCTGTAGCTCAAAAGAAATCTCTCCCCTCTTCTTTCACTCTCCTGCCTTTTTTCAATATCAAACACAGGCGGTTACTATCACCATTTTCCAAAGTTCAGATGATTTCCTTATTATTTCAATAAGGGTGGGAGAGAGTCAAAGTGAATAATGATGACAGCTGTGATTCAGACTGACTGTGTGATCTTCTGTGCCGTTTGTTTGGGACTTGTAAGACGAGGAATTACAAGTGTCAAACAGCTGTGAATATGGGTGCTAAATATTTAAACATGTTTTTCAGCTGAGGAAAAAAAAAAGTATAGTTTTTTAAAAGCAAGGCTTAAGTGTGTATAAGCTGTGCCAGCCTTTGATTCAAATGGAAGAAGAGCAGAAGGGTAAAAGACTGCAGTGGAAAAGTGCAATGGCGAAGAGGGTGCAGAATCAAGCCTGATTACACAGATATGGCCATTCCAGAAAGAGAAGACAGCTGAGTTAAAGCAAGATGTCTTCTGACCCTCAGGCTAGGAGGAGACGCACAAAAAGAGGAAACAAAAGTACAGACAAATAAAAGAAAAACATGTGATAACATGGCATCTGGGCCAGGTTTGGACTCTAAATAATGGATGGGTGTGAATGAAAAGGCTTTGATAGGAATTAAATTACTCGGCTTCAGCACAAACTCTCCTGAACATATTCTCAATCAAAGACAGATTTAACAACGTGCTGTAAACACAAAGTTCAGCCATGCTTCAAAGGACAAGATTTAATGCCATCTATTGAGACAATGTACCTTAATTAGAGGGAAAACACACTTTGGCATAAATAAATATGGCATCTGCAAAAAAATGCAAGTAGACTTTCATATGGTTTGCTTTCTATTCTCTTAGGATTCACAATTAGAATTATTTACATTGAACGATGCTAATGTTTCGGCAGACACTTGAATCTTGCTGGGAATTAAACACATTTATAAGATTGAAGACTGCTTTTAAATTAGGCTACACCAGTATGTAACCACATACTTTACATAGTTTGACCTTTAGAAATGGCCATTTACTCTGTGGATTTGCATGACCAAGCTTTTCACATCACTCATTATATTGTGTATAGGTGTAGGTCACCCTTAAATGAAATGTGACAAACTGATGTTATATTTTTATAGGAGCGGTGCATCTGCATTGGAGTTACAGATGCAAAAATGACAAGAAACCAAGATTTCTGTCCCGCATGACAAAGACAACGAAGCTAAACATGTAGTTGATACACTCATGATAGGATTTTAGTTTAGTACACCAACCAGCCAATGGCCACCTCCTTTGTCTCTGTTGTATTATGTTCCAGTAGATTATGTTACTTTATACAATATGAACAACCACATACATTAAACAAATGATGATCATGTGATGGTGAATGACTCACAGCTCTGCATTAAGTACAGCCATGTCCAGCAAAAGCTACTCATTTGGCCCCATTCTGGAGAAATGAGGGGTAACAAAAACAAGCAGTTCAAGCTGTGTTGGGCCCAATAACTGAAGCTTGCAGAAGTCTTGTTGGACTCCCTAAAATTTGCCTTCAAAGGTGTATCAGAAATAATATCTTATCTCCACTTTCTAATTTCTAAGGTAGAGGAAGCTGTCAAAACGGTCTTTCAGTAGATTTATTATCTTTGGCTTGGCCTTTAAACCACTCAATCAGACATGCAAAAAAAGTGTCCAAATGAGCGGATTTTAATTTTCTCCAGGAGAGAGGAGGGCAAATGGAAATTTCAGTGGGAAAGCGGAATTTAAATTGTAGCACTTACCTCTTCACGTAACTTTATCAACTGCATCAGGAGAGCAAAAGGGAGGAGAGAAAGATGGAGAGAGTGCAGGAGAGATAAAAGAGCAAAACATGGCAGGAAAAAGATCAGTCATGTGGCTGGCTACAGAATTAACCTTGACGATTTATCTGTTTGCATGTTTAGCATCTGGAAATCACAAGACAAAACATTAAACGAAGCTAAACATGCCGCTCAGGCTGACTTTTTTGAACAAACAAAGATCAAGTCCTGGCGCTGTCACATTAAACACGGAGTGCGAGTGGATTGCTCGACTTGCACGATCAACTAACATTATCGAGGAAGTCACATCACAGAAGTTTATATAGCAAGAGAAATGGGGGGAAAAAGTAAAATACACTCAGTTACAGTATGTTTAAAATGCTGAGGAATTCTATTTTGCATTTTTTATTTTGCTGAATTCTGTGGGAAAGGATAAAAAGAAATGTGAGCCCCTTGGAACTGGGTGAGAGTCAGAAGTCAGAAGGAGGCTGAGCCATTCTATTTGTACCACTGTTCAATGCTGATACCTTATCAATATTTTACATACTGTAGCCTATGCATCTCAGTAGGTGTATGCACAGAAAGCACTGCACATGCATATACATACAATGCAGCTGATCATTGAGATCATGAAAAATACATTTTAGCATAGCTATACATTTTTATTTTATCTCTTTACATTAAAGAGAATAGCGAACTTCAAATGAAGCAAATAGGAAAAGCTACCACTATTCCCTTCCCTGGAATATCTCCCATCTCTGATAACGCATCAAACATTTGAGGAAAGACAATAATCCCATTTGCCATTAATTATGCCTGATCACAATTAAAGGGATGCTTGCCTTGCGTTTTCTTAAGTCATGGCTGTAGACTAGAAAAACGAACGGGGCTTATCATGGGAATGCAACACATTTGGCTGAAAGAGGGAAGGACACATTTCCTAATACGCCTCTTAGAAGGTGATGTTTTTTAATTCACATGTCTTGGACAACATTAAAGGTTAGCAGATCTAAAAGCAGGCTCCAGGCCACTATTACTTGGCTGCTTATTTTGAATTGTGAGTCTGGAGTCATTTGGAATAAGTCAACATGAGAGTTTTCAGATCTTTTAGATCAAGCTTGATGATAGCTAATGTTAATGTTGAGGCTCAGAAACATCTAAGAGTCAGTGAGAAAATGACATCTACACTAGATACAAAACGCACTTTAACCGGTTTTCATGAGCTGAATAAAGAAAAATATGAACATTTAACATATGCACCTACACTCCTAAACAAGTAATATAACCTGCACTGCCTGTCTTCTATTTATATTTTAGCTCTAGTAAACACACTGAAAGAAATGTGCCACATAAGTCTGCACTGTAGAAAAACAAATATTCAATTATTTTATGCTTTACAGATGTTACAGCATTCCTCCTAACAATTTTAGAATCATCATAAAATATTCATTTTGTTCCATTTCTTGCTTTTCCCACCAGTGATACCTTGCACCTGACAGTTGACTATATTTTTATTTTCAAAACAATATTGTCAAAATGTGTAACGTGGAGAATAAACAGTGTAATTGTAACATTTTTCGGAGGCTCTCTTACCCTTGAAAATGTCGGCAGTAACAAGATGCACTTTAGAGTGAAAACAGTTTTTTCTGACTTAAGCAACAACTCCCCACTAAGTATGCATTATTGAAGAGGCCAAAGTTTAAAACTACACTGTGGATGTGGTTATTTGGGGCTTGAACAGAGCCAGCAGATCCTGCGATCCCTCACCCCAGCTCTGCCATCAGTCAATGGGTACCAAACAAAACTTGTTCTAGCTCATTTGTGCTGCCTGACTGATTGTAAGTCCTCGCAGAGGATTTGTTCAAACTATACGAGGGCCATGTTGAGCAGCGTTTCTTCTTTCTTTCTGTTTAGTTTTATTTTTCTTTGGCATCTATTCTTTAGTATGGTCACGTTGTACAAAAGATACAGAGTAGTAAATACAGAATATTGTAAATGTTATAATTGCTCCTGCATGAACGCCTTGCCTTGTGTTTTTGTGATGCCAGCCAGTATTCAAAATTGCACTGCTGCAATTTTTCTGTTATGATAATCAGCAATTTTTTTCAAACAAAAGATTTTTTTTTATCCAATACGGAATTCGATACAAGTGGTAATCTGCTTCCTTTGTAGCCTGTAAAATCTGGTCCACGCCGGCTCAAACCAGCACAATCTCTTGTGGCCAAGCCTTCTGCTGTGACTGAAATCGAAACTATTCCGTATAACGTTTGTGTGTGAAAAATGTGTGTGCACTTGCCGCTTTGTGTGTGGCATCTGTGTGTGCCTACATTTGTGTGTGTGCGTTGCATGCAGAGAAAACAGAAAGAAAAAAAAAAAAAAGTGCAATGGTAGCCTACCACATTATTAAAAAAACGAGTGATAGTGCCAATTCAGGCTCTGTCCGCATACAGATAACGAATAAATGCCGAACTCTATTAAATCGTCCTTTAGCCATTATCGCAGGGCCAACATGCCATTTTCAGAACTTATGACGGTTCCCCATTTACTTAGCTATAAATCCTTGCCATGTAACCAACAGATTTGTGACTGGTAATGATCTGCTCAGCCAGGGCTATATGAAATGATCCTGACCTCTTTCAGATCGTCAGGAATTAAATTGACCGACTTGCCCCGGCCCCCACCATCTTTTCCCCTCTCCTATCACCGCCGTCTCGTTAGATAAAAAACCCTGAAGTCCCGAGTACTCCACTCACAGCAAGACCAAGACGAGTATTATCTGCACAAGTTTTAAAATGAAAATGAGGTAAATACGGCTCCTGGGAGAAAAACAAAATGTATATCATCTATTTACTTTCCTTTCGCCCCCAGCATGAACTCTCTATGGCTTTGTGTGAGTTTGTACATACAATAATACTTTATTCACATTAGACATTATTATTGTTAATTATTACAGTTTTTATTGTATAATACATCACTGCTTTAAAAGAAAATCCTTTTCTTTTAGTGTGGTTTGATTGAACATGACAATAGGAATATGTGATGTATGCCTTGAATTTTTTTCTGTACATATTAAGGTTAAGTCACAAAATATTGTACAATATTGAAATTACACAATAATATTTTTCAAATATTATTTTACATTTAATTTTTTATTATATGGAGAATAATAATACACTGAGCTTTAAATGTTTACTCTTTATTATGTCAAGCCTTGTGCACGTCTACATTTTATTGGCTCAACCATTAATTAAATAATACAAAACTATAAAAATATTTAATATTTAAAATATTTTTTACAATTATAAATCAAAAATTGCAATTTTATAACAGCAATACACCTTGTCTCATAATCTACCCACACCATATAATGTGTAAAACTATTTCGTCCATAGATATATTTTCGTTTCATGAGCTTTATAAATATTACTGTTAAATATTTTGTATACATTTTTAATGAAAAGGAAAGAAGACATGAAATGAAATGTGAAACCGTTTTTGGCTTTTCCTTGACAGGATTTTGAAAGAACCCACCAGTGTCTCAAATGTGACATTTCTGACAGCAAATCTCCTTCCAACTTATGCACAAAATGTCAGAAACACTTTTGTGTCTTGCTAATTTCTCAGGAATATGCATATCAATTACACATCTTAGCTCGTGATACATATGTTTCTAAGATGTGCAGTTCACGGGTTATCATTGAAATGATAATAGGCAACTGTTCAAAAACAGACAACTTTATTTAGCTTTGCTTAGCTGTGAATCATCTAAATATATTCCCATAAAGCACGGTGGGTAATGTGTAAATATGCATTTGAGTATTCGTCTTTTTTCTTCTGAGTGTGTACGTTAAAATGCAATGTTTTTATTTGCATGCGAGGGTGTGTTATTGTGTGTGTGTGTGTGTGTCTAGAGACACAGTAACCCCTGCAAGTTGACAGCCGATTCTAAAGGCAACGTATAATTAGTCAAAAGACGTGTGGTCATAGTTGAGAGTGGTTGCGTATGACTGGCAGCTGTGCCAGTGAGCAATAGGTAAGTGTTTCTTAAATGTTAAAACGCTGTTTGCTGAATCTGTGAAAATATCTCTGTTTTGATGAAGCTCTTTGTCTATTGAAAACTATTTATTCAAAACAACTTAAGTTTAAAAGAGTGGCATATTTTGCGCAAATTAAGATCAGAATTTCAGATAATTGTTTTTCTGCTTCACTTTCACTTTAATTACTGATGTGACTTAATCTTTTGTAGACACTGCAGACAAAGAAATGGAAATGGCTAATGTGGTTTTGATCTGCGGTTATATCCCTCAAAATCAACAGGCTGAACTGAGATTCGGATAAAATGACACTTAGCATATTTTAAAGAACAATAAATCAATTGTTCATATGTTGATAGATAATAGATCTAAATGTCTAAGACAAAATATGAGAGTTTTGAAGTCAGGCCAATATTTGTTTAAGTCATCTATACATTATAATTACTGGCAGTTCTGTGCCAATAGATTGCGTTACAATATTTTTAAGGGGTTATTTATTTAAATACCAGTTGTCAAAATAAAATATAAGGACCCGCTTCCTTATTCATTTTGAGTATCTGCATTGTGCAGGTTCACCACCCGTGGAGTTTAAAGAAAGACGAGAGACGCA
Organism: Macropodus opercularis; assembly: GCA_030770545.1. Taxonomy (NCBI): domain Eukaryota; kingdom Metazoa; phylum Chordata; class Actinopteri; order Anabantiformes; family Osphronemidae; genus Macropodus; species Macropodus opercularis. The sequence continues at coordinate 5,251,789 of CM061107.1, read as the reverse complement.
AAAAAGTGCACGTATGGACCTCGACGGAGAAGGATGGAGGATCTATTAAAAGGCCTAAGTCCACACCCGCTGGAGAACAGCTGTTGGATCGTTGGAGTGGGAGCCCAGGTTTTTGGTTGTGTGTTTGGGTTTAGGTTTTAACGTGTGTGTGTGTCTGTGGTGTGTGTGTCACAATCTGGCTTTGGCCAGACACTGCTCCCATGCCCTGAGCCCACTCACTGGCAGCCCAGCTTTGCATTAAACAGTGTTCCTTCCGCATGACTTGGTGACAATACAGTGGTTTCAGCTCTCGATGGCCCCTGCGAGAGGCCCACCGCCTCACCCTGGGGGCCAGTCAGCCACCCACACTGGTGTCACTTGGGCCCCTGATTAGCAGCTCACCTGGCTCTCCGAGGAGCTGGCGTCATCCCCCAGGAGCTCGTTGCGCACCTCGTCGCTGTAGGCAATACGTGACCTTTTCTGCAGGGGGAGGAGAATGAAGAAGAAGGACAAAAAGACGAAGAAAAGGGAGAAACAGAGGAGAGAAAAAAGAGAAAACAAGTGGGGAAATATGGCTTAGTTCTGTTGTTGATACAAAAACACAACAGGCATTCCTTAAGCACGAGAGCCCCCTAATGGAACTCTGTGACAAACTGAGTCATACACATGCGGGTTGTGTTTATGTGTGCGAGTGTCTTCCCGTGTGTGTGCACCCTACAACACGTGCTGACAACAAGGAAGGCAAGGTTTGTGCCATGCCTCCTTCCAAGGTGATCTACTGTACCTACTACACTTGTGCCACAGAAGTGGTAGCACAGAGCTCCCCCCACCTTGCCCACTTAAACAAATACATGTTGAGGGATAAAAAAGCTCATCTCGTGTGGATGGAGAGGCTGCGGAACAGGGGGACAGGGAAGAGGACCAGGGAGATGTATTATGAGGAAGTATCACTTGTCAGCACTAAATCTTTTCTGGGGGCTGTCATTGCTGTCATCCCAGTGCAGTGGCAGGCTCTGTGATAACACCAATGCTGAGACTCAGACAGGGAATAATTCATCACCCATTGGCGGCCCATCGGATTTGGGGTTGCCTCTCTGCCTCACACACACACAAACTCTCGCTCACTCTCTCTTTTTCTCTGCTCTCCAGATAGGCTAGAAACAGAGGGAATGCCATGTCCAAAAAAACAAAAAGCACCCAAAAAGACAAACCCTTAGACACACACATTTCATACACACTTCAGAGTGTGCCACCTCCGATTGTGGAAGAGTGGGCTGCCGTTGTACTGCTTGTTTACAGACGCCCGACCCATGGAAAAACAGCCTCTTGGCATGCCCTCTAAACTAAATACACACCAGCAGCAGACACAGAAAGTGTTTACTAAGCCTCCTTCGCTTTTTCTCCCTACCTTGACAGGGTTTCTAGGTGGGCTGCAGGAGGTGGGCAAAAATCAAAGACAAACACCAGCATAGGAATGAAAATATCACTTTTTCTCAACACGATTTTTATTTTTCTATATTTACTTAGCCCCAACTCTAAATAAATAAAGCAAAGACAGGGAATTGGTGAAAAAACACCAGCTACCTGGTGGGGACATTTTTCCCTCAAATACGATGTCTTTCCAACAATCTTTCTATCATCAGTAAAGTTAGAAGCTATAGCTCAGCGTACTTTTAATGCTACGTTCCATGAGAGAAGCCCCAAATCAAACCTGAAAAAGCCAATTCTAACCTCAAGAGTGATGATATCAAGTTCCTTGATTGAAACAACTTTGGAACCAATCACGAACCAGCCAGTTGATTTTTTTTATTTTTTTTATTTGTCCGTCCTCATAATCTGGAGCACTGAGTGGAAAGTCAGGGCTGATGCGATGTGGCTGTTATTATCATGATGGTGAGGGCCACAGTTCTCTGGAGTAATTACGGACTAGACGTACGGCCTGATTGACCCAGACCACAAAACCCATTAGATAAAGAGCGCACCCAAACAATACTAAACCACGGGGACCTAAGCTCACCACAGAACACCTACTGTGGGAAAAAGAGAAGATTGGCAGCACAGCCTCAAACAAAACACTACATAGCGCCCCCAGAAACAAATGACACCAGAACACTATATGACATACTAGAATAAAATAATTATAAATTATTATGTTATTAACTCTGCTGTTTACATTCATATAATATTACTATAAATTATTTTACAATTATTTTCATCACAAAATGTATAAAAATAAAAAGGTATGAATGGTCTGATGAATTAATAATTACATTAATATTGTCAAGATGTCAATGTCCTCAAATGCAATTTGTTCTAAAACATGGTGAAACATTTGCTGGAAAAAAAAAATTGTATTTATTTATAATGTAATTAAAAATGTCAGCTTTCAATTTTACTTCTAATGTCGCATTCAAAGCCTTCACCTTTGACCTTAGGTGCATTAAGTGGTCACTTTGCTATTCTTATTTAGAGGAATTTAATATTTGAATAGATCTATAGACACAATAGGCAACGGTCTAAACACAGTGTGTACACTTGTACACAATGCGCGTACACACGTTCCGCCAGGAAAACACCTACACATTCCATTTAAGTCAAGCTACAGCTTAAAGAGCTGCAGTGCAACTTAGGGGGAAAGACGACTTCACCAGTAATTGAGACAAGGAAGCCTGGAAGAAGCATTGATTTGAACGTTAAGGCTTACGTCGTCTTCAAACCATATGAAGGGTTTTTTGGAATTTGTAAATAGCTGTTTGTTACAGATGAATGCATGAAGCCTATCTGAAACAGGAACCGTGCAGATAACAAGAGAAAGTATAAAGAGTGGAAAATGTCGCTCTTGCTGCTACTTCTCCTCTGCAGTATTCACTGTAGCTTTTGGATTCCCCTCTGGAAAACCACTGATTCCTGAGTGATTACTTCCTTCTCATCTGATGTCAAACATAAACAGCTGTGCACAATTGACTGTCTCATGCATGTGCACAATTTTATTAGTTATTAAGCAAAAAATGGTAAATGACAACAAGATCACTCTTGAGGTCAGAAAGTCCTACAGCAGATGTTCTATAGTACAATGGTCTGTTCTATAAAGACAATGCATTGAAACAGTCTCGTTCTAGACTATATGAAGTCTAAGCTCTGCATCTTAAGATGAAACCAGCTAATCGGGCATTGTAATCTAAAAAAGAACGAGCGCTTTCAGAAGGTGCCTTATTGCTCAGAAAAAAAAGAAGAAGCTTTTTTTAATCCTTTTGAAAGGTCTGTCTTTTGTCACTTTTTTAATCTCGGGTGAGAATTTGCTTCTATTCCCGGAAGCATGCAAAAAAAAAAAAAAAAAGTACAAAAGGTACATCTTAACTTTATGCAAAGTGGCCTGCCTTTAAAAGTCTACGCATCCCATCAAATGCAGCGATGGAGGTGTTGGTGTCCTGTCAAAAACGTACGCTCTACCTCTGTCGACACGGAAAGCAGACAACAAACCAATTCTCCTTTACCCATCAAAATGTAATTACATATGCATGCATAACAATTCATATCAGATATGGTAATCGGTTTGGCATAATCCTCTAAGCAGCAGATGATATTTATTTAATTATAACAAATAAACAAATCTTCTTCCCTTCTGCTATATTATTTCTACTATATAGAGATGCTAATGAAAGCATTTTCTAAATAAGTAAAATGATTTTAGAGGTTTCACTTTGTCCAGGAAGTAAATCCTAAAGACACAAACTTACAATCCATACATTTATAAGTGTAAATATTGACTTGTTTGAATTTGACAATCGCTGTCTGGGAAAGAAAAGTTCCCCATCTACAAACACAAATACAATCGCAATAATTAAAATCAAATAAATTGAAAGACGTGTACACATTTCAATGCCCTCCAACTCTCCTCCTTGCTTTTTGCCCAGTGCAACGAGTGACACAAGGACACGCACAAATAATTGCGGCGCCTGGAAAGCTGAAAAATGTAAACAGTTCATTAGATGGGAAATAAAAGGCATAAAAATACCCAGGGGCAGAGTGTAATGAGGGGCCCTGAAGTTCTTCTGCAGACGCTTTTTCCCTCCACTTTCCCAAGCCTTTCCTTTTCGCTGTGTACACATGGCTGGTGGCATAGCATGAAGAGTAATTAACCATATTCAATTTACAATTCTACGTTCCATTACAAGCTCTTTCACCAGTAGGAGAGCAGCTGGGGATTTCCAAATTTAGACTGAGCCTCATATGTCCAGCTTCATGTACTTCCCTGCTGTAACTAGCATTCAACTTTTTATTTAGTCAGAGTTGCTCTGTGTAAAAGGAACATGTGAAAACTATGGTAGCACAGCAAAAATAAGTTTTAGTTGTGCACAAAATGCACATAAATATGATGCTGCCAAATAGAAAAAGCAGGACAAAGTCAGCATTGAAATGACAACAAAGCAGGCTAGTAAAATGTCTCTGTGCTCACAATAATGTGAGCTAAACTCAAAGGTTATCGGTATCAATTCCTTTCCTCCTCCTGCTGTGATATTTTCCCAGGTGTTGTGTGGACCAGTGCCAGCAGGTCGCACTCTGGTTCCCCCCCACAAGTGGGGGCAGAGGTGGACTGATGCGGCATGGTGTTAAAAGGAAGCTGAGACCTTTAAGCAGGCACAAGTATCACAACAGCATCTTAAATAATGCATCTCTGCTTGGCAGGGGTTTAATACGCATACGCGCGCATGCAGCAAGCACAAAGAAAACGCACACAAACACAAAGGGTTGCGTAGCCTCTTCTACTGTCCTTTAACACAAACAAATTGGGAGTGGTTGTTCAATTAAGTAAGTGTTCTTTTCTAATACATTTGATATATTATCAGACAAAGGCAAGCGGCTACAATTGGGACTGTCACAGGAGGGTGTCATTTGCGCCTTTGTTTCACTGTGTTCTTTGGTGCCATTGAATCCTCCACTTCTGTCTGTTGTGCGTTTGTGTGACTGCATACGTGCACACAAGGGCTACTGTATGTAAGACAGAGGCTCCTACGAGCCTTTGCATCCCGCGGAAACCTCCTTCAGAGATTCTACGTGCACAACATATGTGAACGGTAGCCCGGTGCGTGTGTTCTCTCCCCTAATGGAAGTGCAGAGGTGGCAGAGAAGCAGGAGCCTTAGATAACAGCATGGGGCCTCTCATTAGCTCACAGGTTGGTGCTTTGGTGGCTTCAACGTACACAGCATTGTGTTCCACTTCCATGAAAAACCGGAGGGAGTCTCACAGAAGCAGTTGTCGAAAACACAAATAAAGGTGAATGATCAACCGTGGAGAGGTAATAAATGAGCTTGCAACATATCTAAACGAGTATGTTGCGAGAAGACTTTGGGTGGTGGAACTTTAGATCTTAGGTTAAAAAGCAATTGTTATTAGTTTAATTGAATTTAATTTGACATTATATAATTGAATCTAGTCTTTGAATAACAGACCACAACTAAACAGGATTTTATCTTTGTTTTCTTTTTTTACTTTTCTCTTATCCAGCTGTTTGCCAGTGGAACAGTGTGGTATTCTAATAGAGGCCTTTCATGCTTGTACCTCTGTGATACCAGTGGTGTATTTCCCTGTCAAAGTCATTTCTACAGCTAAGTACAGCCGAGATCAGTCAATAAGTCTAACGACTGTACCCACAAAGCGAGAGGCCGAGAGACGGCAAAAGAAAGGAGGGGTTGCAAGTGAACTCCAAACAAAAGAGCAAAGTCGAGGAGGGCTTTGATTGAAGAAGCGCCATATACTTTTTGAAGGCTGAGGGATCATCTCTCAATGGTTATTACTTTAAGGCATGAGGGCCCGATTTAACCCAATATTAAAATATGGACGTGCTTCTAATGGAAAATCAAAGGCCCTGTTTCCCCTCCCACACCCCATCCTTCCATCTCTGTTTCCCTCCTTCTCTCATGTCCTGTCAGGTTTTCTTCCCTTGCCCATGGTTGGGTGGGAGGGGACAGAAAAAAAAGAAGAAGAAATAAGAGAGCGAAAGAGAGAAAATGAGGAAAAAGGAAGGGTTATAAAGATGAGGGACCTAGGTGCTAGTGGTGCAAAACAGAGACAGACAGCATTGGTTGGAGGAGTAAATCAATAGAGCAGAGCCGTCGGGAAGGCGGGCAGCCAGGGCAAGGGGAGAGGAGAGGGGAAACCAGCACAGGGGCCTGGGCTGCGATCACAACGCTGGCTTCTGGCGTGCAGTGGGGAATAAAGTGGGCCTCCCTGGGTCAGCACCAGAGAAAAAGGTGAGATTAGAGGAAAGTGGAGGAGGGATTTTCAAGTGGGAGGGGTGGGTGATGGAGAATGACGAGGAGAGAGAGATGGTGGGGGGGTGTTAGGAGATGTGCAGTGTAGGATACCTGGCAAACCAGGGACCAACCGGCCCATTAGCCTGTGGCTACCTACATATGGTTCACTGAACTCTCTACTGAGAAGAGCTTCTCTCCTATCAGACTTCCTGTCTGTTTTAAAGAAAGAAATACCTTCACTTTTAACCCTTTCTCTGCTTTGGAAAGAGGCTCACTCCTGACCTCGATTTATGACTCATTTTTGTTTGATGTCTATTCTTGGAGCGTTATCTAAAATTGAAAAATGTAATAAAAAAAAACCTAGACACAAAGGGAGAGGACTCGCGCCCGCTGAGCATGTGCGTGTACGCATCCAACAGTGGACATAGACAGAGAAGACTCTCCTTCAGTGCTTTGCTTTTTCTTGTAATGTGACCATTGTTGGTGCTGAATAGCTGGGGCATTAGCATAACAATACACTGGCACACATAGGGACTTAGCCAGATCATTATCGCTATATATTTATGTATACTTTGTTATTTCACCAGCTAGAACACATTCAAATGCTGATGAGGCCAGTAAAGCCCCCTTCCAACATGTGCCCTCCTGAACTTCCCAATGCACTAACCAGTTTCCTGGGAGTCTGCAAGTTCTGTACTGGAATTTACATCTGCAGGTTTTTTTTTTAAATTACGAGAAAGCAGGAAGAGAATTTGCTTGCACCTTTTACACACATTTTAGAAAAATGTGTAAATAAAAACACAGTAGGAATAAACAGTGAAGCTGAATAGTTAACAAAACAATCGTTTTCTGATGATTTAAAAAAAATGGAATGTAGCAATTATAAAAGATTATTTGTTTTTTTAATAAGGCAACATCATTTTTCTTTTGGCTTCTGGGACTTTTGGCCACTTGATGGAAGCACTTAAAGCAGAGAATGTGTTCTGTGAAACAGATCATTTCTGAATAAAAACGTACAAAGACAAAAATGTACAAAAGCTTGACAAAGCAGAACAAACAAGTGCTCTATGGTGATGAGGGAAACAAAACTAAATAGTTTAGTCTCACTGCAGGAGTAGGCTGATGCTCTAATGGTGGCCAACCTCTGGGATAATTGAAAAAAACCCTTAATTCATCTTCCACAATGTAATTCTGATCAAGGCCACAGCCAGATTCCTCTGCAGGCTTCAAAAACACCCAAGAAAAAAAGGCAAAATTGTTGGTTGCTGAGAGCAAAATACTTTCCCTTTCTTTTTGGCACACTCCCTCATTAGAAACACTTAGGATGAGAGGAAGAGACTAAGTTAATTGTGTGTCTGTGTGTGTGTGTGTGTGTGTAGGCAGTGTGAGGAGTAGTTAAAACATGTGTAAACATGGAGCTTTAACTATGAAGAAACACCAGTGAAGATGCAGAAAAGAGCTCTTCCTCTATTTACCCCTTTCCCCACTCTTCGCTTGGCTGAGGCTCACTTATTAAAAAGCAAATGTTACAGAGGAGAAAACACAGAGCCAATGATTCATAATATATTTCATAAATACTTCATGAATCCCTTCACCATACTTAAGCCAGTCTGGCAAAAAAACATTGTCACCTATTCTAGTACCCGCTTGTCAGCACATCACTGGGGAGTGGGTGTCACATGTCACTTCTACTTTACACTAGTGCGTGGGACAGGCTCGGTGCACAGAAAACGGGGGTAGGACAGAAAGAAGAACAGAAGGAAAAGTGAAGGGGAGGTGGAAAGGGGAGTAAAAAGAAGCAGCATGGGGAGGGGAGGAAGGGGGTGTTATCATATCATCGCCCTGTGTCTTTATATTTTCCCCCTTATTATCTTTGGCCCCCACTCACTCCAGTCACTCAATCACACAAGCCCTGAGGACAGCGAGGGGACCTGGGAGGGCCTTCGCTTCATGGCAGACTCAGTCAGACAAGCGTCTGAAAGCTATACTGATCGCTGTCAGTGTGTGTGAAAGTACGGCGACTTTGGAGGGGCCAGGAGAGATAAGCAAGAGAGGAAACGATCGCGTGGAAGGATAACGGCCGAATTTGCACACTGCCAAACAAAACCTGTGCTCCAGGCATAATGCAGATACCCAATCCATACAGACAAGTGTTAACATAAAGAGACAGATAGGGGCTGATGTGCTTACAAATTACAGATATGGGAGTTCTGCGAGTCGACTACTGACAAGAACTCATCATGTTAGCAACCGGAAAACTCATAAGGATGACAGTGAAGCAAATTACCCCAAAAGGATATCCTGCTTCTCTGTCTGAGACGCTCATCATAACACTTATTTTTATGAAGTGGTTGCAACCTTAATGTGAGGTTCAGTCAAAAATAAAAATGACACCAGAATAAAGGTGCTCTCCTTTTTCTGAATGTCTAATCTTTCATTCTGCTAAAAGCATCTATATTTGCTTTAAAATGTTTACTTTTATTATAATGAATCACTGTGTATCAGAAAACTAGACAGAACAACTTAAAAACAACCAGTAACAACCTATAATTTATCCATTTGAAATCTTATTCTTTTTTAAAAATGGACTGTCTCAACAACACATTTTTGTCTTTCTTGTGACACTGTCCTTCAACCCATATTTGACCCACAGCTTCCACCACACCATCAAACACTCCCAAAATGTTTTCAACACGGGTGACGCAATAATCCGCAAATGAATCCCATGGAAAAGCCTCCAATGTCACAAATCCACAAAGGACTTGAGGAAGACATACTGTGCACAACAACTTCCAAATGAAAGCCATGATTCATAAGTAGGGAAGAAGATCTGTTTGTTTACATCTTAAATCTGCCATCTGCACAGAGGAAATGTAGGAGGAAAATCCCTGTCCATTGAGGAAGTCTTTTTAGAGCTGGTTATAAGTGATTAGACTTTGGTCTCATTGATGGGATGTTAAGCAACAAACCATGAAAAGAGTCAATCTGCATTTATTCCTCAGTGTTTAATAAGAACAAGTAAGATGATTTAAAGTGTTTAACATCCAACTAATGTTGGTCTATCATGTTGTTACTGGCAGGAGTCACCATAACAAGGACAGGGGGCAAACAACAAGAACATTCAAGATGGATTACAACTGGGATCATTTATAAGCACAGCTAATGTGGGTAATCTAGGAAGTATGCTAGTCTAAACATCTCCATCAAAATTAAACCTTAACACAATTAATCTGTATCTGAGTAAAAAACATGATGTCAAAGCCTCTTAAGACAAATGCACAACTTTGTAATGACTTTGCAGACTCTTCTCTTGCTACACTGCTAACTGTGAGCGTGCGACAACTACCAGCTAAAGTTGGAAAATGTGGGCAACCTTGCTTTGTTCAGGACTGTGTCAGCATTAATGTTTGTTTGCTCATCTTCATCTGTTTGGATTGGGTCTTGTTGGGAAATGCTCTATTAATCCATCCCAGGTATTGATATGTTTTAAAGTGCTATTAGAAAATAAAACTTTAACCAAGAGTAAAAAGCATTCGAACGGATGCACTATGTTTAATATAAGATCAAAAAAAGCTTTTATTTCCACATTACGATCAAACCATTTTTCTGCATCTACGTGAACTGCTTAAAAGACACGTCGTCAAGTACAGCACTCACTGTTTGCCCCAGTTGAAAAGCTACATTTCAACTTGTTCCCTAGAACCACTTAAGAAACCGATATATCCAGGTGAACAAAAGAGAAATAAAAAAACTGACATCAAGACCAACAGCTTTTTTAGGCCGTCCCACTCACCTTGGTGTACCTGGCAAATAAACTGTTCAGCATTTCGAGGCTGGCTGACTCTTTTGGAAATTCATTAATTATCTCCCTTGGCAGACGCAGGGAGGCATTCTATCTAAAGATTTTTACTAACTTTTGAAGTTACAGTGAATCCAAATAATCTCGTGCACTATACTCTGACAACACATTTACTAATCTCGTAAACACAGGAGTTTCAAAGGGAACATTGATGGCTTCCAACTATTTAACAATAAACTCATGTTTTATTTTGCTTCTTTCATGAGCTTTCAGATTATTACTGAGCAGAGAAAGAAATGCATGAAGTTGAAATTCCTGGCTACTACAAACTACTTTGTCTTAAATGTTTTTCCCTAACAAGGACATTTTTGTAGCATCACTTCCAATCTATATTACACAGCATGAAACACGAGGTCAGGCAAAGTAATAAGGAGAAGGATTTATCATAGCGAGTGCTCTCATACATCAGAAAGACAATGTAATTGGTAAATGTGCCCAAAATTGTGCTTGTCATGTACCTTAAGAGGAAAATTCACAGAGCAATATCGCCATCTGCTGCAAAAACAGGTCAACAGCCAGAGAGCAATGAAAGGCGACACACTGTCCTCACTGTCTGTGAAACAACATGAAGATACTTTCAAATAGAGAAGATTATAAGAAGTAAAACATGTGTGAACTCATCAAGGTTTGAACTGTAGCGTTGAATTGTGTATCATAAGCCCTGGGACAATTCAAACATACTTATACTTAAGTTTTATCCCCAATACATAATATTCAACCACAGACAAATCACCTTCACAAGAGGCAGGAAAAGATCTTTGATATTTAATTATGTAGAAACAAAAGAGAAAACAATACCCACATCAAGTATTCTATGGCTGATTAAAGAAAAAACTTATCTTTAAGCAAATCATCTACTGTGACATCACTTCATGTCCATTTCAGATGCATCACACATTCACAATCAACTTTGTGTAGAGTCTCTCACAGCAGCAGATGTCTGTGGACTCCCCCCTTTGCAACTGGGAGAGAGCAAACGTGGACCTTTGAAGCTCTGTTTAGCTGATACATTTCATTAAATTAAGCTTACATTAGGCCTCTTCTTAGCCTGATCAAAGCCACTGTTAAGAGCCATACCATTCTGCTTCCTCTGAGTTGAACAAGCCTTTTCCACCAAATGGGATTTTGTTGTCCTTTTTAATTTTTTTCACACACTTACTTACGCTTTATTTGCTCAGACTGGCATCCCCTTTGGCTTCTACAATGCCTGTTTGTCATGGCCCAGCACCTTTAAGACCCCCGCCGTCCCCTCTATTATCGCAATGAAGCTGTCAGCCAAAGCAACAAAGCTTCATCTCATATATAAACCTCTGGGATGCCCGTTTGATAAGTTGTCTTCCTGGATGAATTGGCTGGGTTACTGAGGTCGACTCAGGCCCTGCCTAGAAAGGAGCAAGAATGAGGTTTCAAGCTGGCACACCGGTGGTAGGAAGACTTCAAACCATGGGTGAACGAGAGGATGAGAGAGCAGGTTAAGGGGGAGACACCCGTGGGAGGCCAGTAGGAGGTAGGGAGTGGGGGAGATTGGGCAGTGGGGGAGTGGAAGGGCCTTGATATCCACGGAAGGCACAACAAAGCCTGCGCTTTTTACATTAAAAAGAAAGGAGATTGCCTTTTTTCCACTAGACGCCTTTTGCAGCCGAGTCTCATGTCCCTAGGCCTGCAGGAAGTGAGAGGCTGAGCTTGGCTATAGCATTTGGCACATCTGAGGCACATCTGAGGGGGCTAAAGTTCTTGCCTTGTGAACACTTGCATCAGATTTGCAGGGGACCAGATATACTAGGTGTTACTGGGTTAGGTGGGTGATCGGGATTTAAATGTACACTGGTCATACAACACCACACGCAGAGGTGTGAACATGAAATTTACCGCCTCACTAGGCAATCACAGCTTCTACTTTGTGCAGCAGGACGACCCAACTGCTACCTCCTCCTCTGCATTTCAGTACAGTAGGACTTCACATGTACAAATCTCAACAATTATGTTATCGTGTCCTGTCTACACACCGTTGTGTTAGTGCGTTGCTAACTTTTCCCACATTCTTCTCCACATATGCCCTTAAGACAGGCGCAAAAATAAAAGCAAAAGAAATTAGCACCAATATCAGCCACAGCAGGTATCAACTGCTTGATGATTAAGCACGGTAAGTGTGGGGAGAAGAAAAGTTAAAGATTAATCGTCAGCCAATTAAATGCCCATGGCGAGGAAAGCAAACTGTCTTGGCTTGGAGATCTCCTCTGTGATCTCAGCAAGCTCATCTCAGTGGTGCGCTTACAGATCACTAGCACATGATATCTTCATCCTAATGGTTGTTTATTTGTTCTGCATTTGGACTAAAGACAGATGCAGGGAAAAATTTCTAAATTCAATTCAGTGCAGAATTTAAAAAGCAATTTATGGAAAATGTTATACATAAACATTATACAGTAATCAACTATTTATTACAAGTGCAATTTAACCTTCTTGACCTGCTTCCCAACATCCTTCAGATACTGTAAAAAATAAAATAAAGACAAAGGTTCTATTCTTATGAGAAGCTAAACTTTAAATTAATTTCGATTTGTTGTGTGTGTAACACTTTAATCTAAAACATTCACAAGATAGGTAAATAATACACAAATCCCTGGATGGCCTTTTGTGGGTTTATTTAGAAAGTTTTTAAACATCCCATTCAGTTTTAGTTTGCTAGTATTTTTGTGTTTGTGGGTTTATTTCACAGCATATTTGATCTGTGGAAGGACTAGTCTGCTCTCGAGCTGAAGGTCAGGTGCATTTACTCAACGGGTTTATTATCGTGTTGTGAGCTCCATCACAACAAAACTGACAAGAGGAAACAATAACAGACAAAAGAAGAGAAACGACTGTCATTAAAAATACTCCGCTTCAAGATAAAGACCTGACTATAAACAACAAATCAGAGTTTTAAAAAAACAAAACAGATTTATTTGCACTGGATTATTGGAATACGCGAAGAACCTGAGCAACATTAGCAGCCTACAATGTGGGCTAAAAGCAAGTTACCCACAAGACTGAGTTGTTCATTAAGCTTTGATAGAGGCTAGAGATCAAGTCAAGGCATACAGTGATTTATGAATTACTAAACAAGGCCAGATTCTGCAGCAACAACAACACAAACATACACAACCTGCTCTCAGCAGGCATCACTTGCAAGTTCAAATACAAACTCTGAATTAACCTCAGTGGATGTACCACGGACTTTCAGTGTACAACGGTTTATGAGTGAGACTGAGGATTTATTTGAGGGTGCAAACAATATAGATCGCAAAGGCCGTGAACATTTCTGAAAATGACAACTTTTAACTACTTTGGCAAGAAAAAGTAAAGTAAACCCTTTAGATGTGTTTATGTAGACATGTGTTAATATGTGGTCAGATCGATTTTACTTACCACAAATATCTTTTTCAGCTTCACATACGAAAAACAACAACCCTAATATTTAGAGTTTGCCATCCACTAGACACATCTACTGATATAATGAAAGAGCAGATTGACACTGCACAGCACCACTAACAATGGTCTAAAGCCAAGTACTGTACATAAAGAACCTTATTCAATTGTTGAAATGTGTTGCTTTATCGTTTATTCATTTAAGTATACTGCGTGTTCTGTTGTGTTACGCCGTGTACAAATATATTCAGAATTTAATATGACAAACCACTAAAGTCAGTGTTGTGTTCAACTAACAATCAAACAGCCGTTCACAAAGCTTTAAGCCAGCATTTAAGTACTTACAAAGTCTTTTTCAAGCTTCTCCATCTCCTGCTTGTAGCTTTTCAGTCTGCTGTTGTACATGGCTCGACTCTGGATGGGGATCTCTCGGACCTCCAGGTCCATCTGCTCCAGCTAAAATCCAATTCAACCAGTTACTTAAGCGCCACAAAAAAAATAACTTAAACTTTCAGCTCAGAGCTATAAAATCATTAATATATAGACATGTAAAAATGAAAATGTTTGGAGTTCTTATCCTGATGTACATAGTTTTACTTCTGATCATTTTATAACTCATCTCAAAAAGTTTTTTTTATATAAAATGATCACATTCCCTTTACCATTTACACATTTTTTAACTTTTCCATTGCTAAGCCTCAGACAAGGTTCTCTCTAAGAAAAAAAACACTCATGCACTAGTGGTAACCCAGAAAACATTCAACTTTGTCAAACTTTAGCAGCTTTTAATTTATCATGTTCCAGCATTGAGTGTAAAAGAAAATGCCTCCTGATCATCACTCAGCTGTGATGAAAACATTCTGACAGTGGAAGGCTGTTCTGTGCATAAATACACAATCAAATATGAAGGTCGTTTTATTTCAGACACATGAACGGGCCCGACAAAGTTAAAGTACATTTGATGCATGGCTAGACAGGTCTCTCTGTAGATATAGAAAAATCTAATCACTGTGACATAACAAGACAACTGCAACAACAATTTGTTTCTGTCAGGTGACTTTGCTCATTTCTAAACAGCAACATGAAAACTCCCACCTCAAGATAATGGCTTGAAATGTGTCATGGGGGTGTCACTTAAAAGCACATTACTGGAAAGTAATCATGTGAGGAGGAAGCCTCTTTTCCGCCATGTGAAGTGTGTGTGTGTCTGCATGTCATGTCAGCACCAGGATAATACAAGTGCTGCTGTCTGATGCCAGTGAAAACTGTCCCTCCCTGTTTCCACAAATTCATTATTTAGAAAATGGGAAGAGGAGAAAATTACTGATCAAAGACATACCAACTCTCTGACTTCTTCAAGCTGTTTGTCGACATTTAGAACCAGCTGTGTCTTCTCCTCTGAAAAAGAAAAAAAACAGCAACATATTGATCAGCCGACAGAGGAACAGCGCTTCATGACAACAACCTAACTCCCCCGCAACGGGGGAAGAGGGGGAGAGAGAAAGAAAGAGACTGGGAGAAAACAACACACGAGGACACATTTGAAGATATATTTACACATTCTCTCCACACGACGAGCCAACATTTGATGTCTCTTAGTTATTGGCGTCTATGAGGCCTTTGTTGGTTTGTGTTTAGGAGCAGTGAGGCACCTCGTGCCAACTCAAAGGGAAGGGAGGTGTCAGCTTTGCTCACTTGCCAGAAGTATGAGTCCCACTCACAATGACTAACGCACCGTTCTGCACCTCACCCTGTGGCTGCTCTTCCACATTACCCATTGAAACTCATTAGGACTTGAGAGAGTTCCAAAAAAGCATGTAAACTACAGTGTATCCCCCATTGTTATTTGAGGAAGCAACACAACAACTTTAATTTCTCTACGTATAAGGCATCTTTATTCTGAAATGAGCAGTTTGCCATAAAACAGACTTGCATCAAATGAGAAGCTTGGTTGTTCATTAATGACACATCAATATCATAAACAATATGCAACTAAATGGAGATAAAATTAGATTTTTTAAAAAGGAATAGATTGAAAAGGAGAGATACATTAAATGCTAAAGTACCTTTAAATGTGTTTAGGTAGAGGAATATCCCTCAAAGGAACCAACAACATACTTCTATTCTAAATACTACTGAAATTATTCAGTATGTTTACAAAAAGCTGGGACTCTGTAATGTCACTGTAGAATAAGCCAGAGCATCGCTTTTAAAAAAAGCAAAACATTTAACTTTGGGCATAATCAGTAATGATTTTAAATCAATATAAGAATTTAACTCTTCACACACTACACTCTGTTCACAAACCACAATTTATTGTTAGTTACAATGGGAAAATAATTTTATTAAAGAGCAAAAACAAAAAAATCCAGAGGAATCACTTCTTGCCCTGACATGGACAAGACGCAGGTGAGTTCAGACAAAGAATGATCAAGAACACACTAGTTGGTAGATTGCAATGATGTTGGGTTAAATTAAGAACAGCTTTAAAGCTACAATATGTAATTTCAGCAACACGACTCAAGTCCATTCGGCTCCATCTCCATATGCTCTCCAATGTTCTGTCCAGTATTTCAAGTAGTTGTCCTTGTGTAAATACTCCAAAACCTAATAATCCGTCCATCCATCCATTTTTACCCACTTATCCAAGACTGGGTTGCAGAACTTAAGAATAAAGCAGAAGTAATTGAAGTTCCCTTAGATTAGAAGGGCAAGCCTTCACCCAATGTCATTTTCATCAATGAGAACCATTGGTTTTCTTAGTTTAATGCATTCAACAATAATGAATTAACTAACTCGACCAAAACTTGACAGTTATTTAATGCAATAAATAATTGAAATGGAAAATTGTGCACCAAGTCAAATTAGAAGGTAATCAGTTGTGCGACTGCAATACTATAAAAAATCTAAACCAAGATCTTCATTTCTCGAGCAAGACAGGCCAACATTACCTTTAGCCAGTCCTCAAATTCATTTTTAAAACCCATGTCCAACCGCACAACCTACACAGTAAACAGCCAGAGGCGATTCTCTGAAAGGTGAGAAGGTGCTTTCTTATTCAATCTCGGGCCAGAGATTGGGGGGTTGTGAAATATGTATGGATATTTACCACAAGTGCTACCTGCTGATGGACAGAGGAGGGGTTTTCGTGCACTTAAGCGAATCAAATAAAACAGAAGCAGGGCTTGCATTTGTATGTTTCATAATAAAGTCGAAATGGTTGACAGGCAATGTCACTGTGAACACTCAAAGGTGATAAAAACGTCATGCATGTTTCATGGAACACAGCCTAACATTTTATTTCACCACTCAAATACTCCTTGAAGCTTAGGCTTTGAGCAATGTGAACAAATAAATATGTAAGCACTTATTCAAGTAAACACGGTCGCTTCACAGCTAGAGCAGCTCAGCATGTTCTGCCCATCTGTGTGTGGGTTTTCTCCAGGTACACTGAACAATCACACAATCTAAAGACATGTAGTTAGTAGTTAAGTGGTGCCTTTAATTTATTTTAATTGCCCATAGGTGTAAATTAAGAATAATTGGTTGTCTGTCAAGTTAAAATTAAAGGTTAGTTTGGTTTATTTCAAAGTCTCTCAACATCACACAACAGAGAGCAAACATTGAAGTGAACAAAAACATTTCCAGTAATGCAGGATATGTATTATGTTAGAGTTAAAATGCTAAAAGTCAAAGAAGGAGAGTGGCATGAGCTTCCACAGGACTACAAAGAAAATTTAAAATATTTAATATCCAAGTGTTCTGTTGGTGGCAGACATTGTAAAACAGCAGCTGATACACGGTACGTGTTCTCCGATTTACATGTACTTATGGGCAAACTCTCACACAGTCAATAGATGGCAAGAGGAAAAAATGTGGACGTTGTGTCGGAGAGGTGTATGAAATTAGGCCAAACACGTCAAGCGCAAAAAGCTGCTTTTCCATCATTACTATTCCTGACTGTGCCTATTAATAAAACAATATTGTTGCTTCGTCAAAAAACGAATAAAATCACAACATTTCACATGACGCTGCTAAGCTCAATGTTTATCCATTTTCACCGAAGCTAAGTCCTAGCTATCATAATAATATGTCTGCCAGTAACACGTGATATACTGGTTTAATAATAAAAGCGTAACAGCTCTGTCTGACCGGTTAGTGTATATTTAAAACTGTGTCGCGTCACTTGTTAGCTTCCTTTGCTAGATTAGCTAGCATTCCCAGCTGAGTCTCGGCAGGACAGCTAGCTCCAGCTTGGCGATTCCAGTTAGCAAAAATAACGATCTTACCTCCACTTAATTTGGGAATTCTGCCAATTTTGTTAGTTATTTCTGCTGTGATGGTCCCAAAGTCCTGCTCGTAGGCTTCAAAGTCTGAAGACATCGTGGCGTCTAAGTTTAAAACAGGTGGGGGGGTTCTGTTTGACAGCTAGCTCAGAATAATAACAACAAGGCTCAAATAGAGTCACTTCCGTGAGTCACACTGTAATGTGTTCGGCAAAGAACAGTCCTTTATTTTAACATTTTCCCGAGATACTGTAAAAGTTGTTCATCAAGTAGATAGAGAGAAACCATTCGCGTTTATTTTTGCCAAACGAGGATTTATCAATGTCTTCGCCTTTCGCTGAGTAATAAATACCTATATTGACCAATCGGATTAAAAAGTTCCTGCAAGTGAGGGTTTCTGAGAGACTGTGGGGAAGGGACATGCCGGTACACAGAAACACATTTTTTTCAAGTAAAAAAACTAAGGAAGTGGCCAGGTTAGTAATTTAAAGTGACAGCTTTTTCTCCATTCATAAAACGTGTTGATATACATGTTTCGGTAAGCGTTGGTTATATCGTCAAAATGAGTCGTTATCCACGTTTTTTTGTCGCGTCTTGCTGCACCCGTCCGTCAAACGGGTTGTCTTGCCAAGCTAGCAACCAGGTAGCTAGCGTTAACTGATGGAGCGCTAGCGTTAGCCCTGCGCTAAGCCGAATTAGCTAGTTAGTTAGGGTTAACAAAATTGAACACTGTGATGCTCTTGTGTAATATTTCTGCAGTGTTTCACTTGTTGTACTTGTGAATGCGATATACATTGCTTGCGTTTGTATATATTGAGGTGTTTTTATTTAGTTACTGTGATTCAGCTCACTTGACAACAAGCTAATTAAATGGTTAATTTGCTTAAGTAAATGCGCCTTTACGCTCAGAATCACTCGTCTAATACTAAGAAGATGAGAAATGACAACGTGTGTTATAGCTTTATGATGTAGCGTGCGCCTGTTGATAAGCTATCAACTTCTTCAAATTATTTATTAGTTTAAAATAGTTATTCCGAAAGTTTCTGGTTTGCAAAAGTGGAAAAGTTACGTAAAGTTAAAAATATAAATTGTCAAACATTTCTTATGATTGATTTAGGTGAAGTTTTAAATGTATGTAAAGTGACAACTGTACGTATGTGTAATAGATGTAGTGACTGGTTGCAGTAGCTGGTGTTTGTACTGTGCACACAGTCAAGGTCACTTGGTTTGTAGTAACAGAAGACAACATTTCTCACATGACTAATGTTACTGACAGTTTTTAAGCCTTTCAACCTTATCTGCCTTTATTTTCTTAGATGGGGCATTGTGGTCTCTTGTGAGGATAGTGGGCTCCAGAGATTGGCCGGAGAGGATGCTGCTTTTTCCCAGGCCAAGGAACGATGGGACACACAGAGCCCCAGTAACACAAGACCAGGCCTGTTGCTGTGTACTCACAAGACGGGAGAAAATATGTGCATCACCTGCACCGCTGACTTTACAAGATAGCAGAGGACACGAGTAACATTGAGGTTTGATCCATACATTTCAGGAACTCAGCAGCCAAATATTAGTACTAAACCTTTGGTGGAAAAAATGAATTTCCTGTCAACATTCGTGACATTTAAGAGCCTCCATGAGGTTCGTAGATTGTGCCACTGGGGGCCAGTCATAGCCTTGTCTGTTATTGCTATATGCTCCACCATGGCAATTCTGGACTCCATTATCTGGTATTGGCCGCTAGACACAACAGGAGGCAGCATTAATTTCATCATGCTTCTCAACTGGACTGTTCTCATCTTATACAACTACTTCAATGCTATGTTTGTTGGACCTGGGTACATTCCTCTTGGCTGGAAACCAGTAAGGACAACATAGATAATACTGTTCTATATTTGCATTCATTTAAATATAGTGAATAGACAAATACACAAAAGCTATTGCATATAAATTATTTGTTTATTTCTAAACAGGACAACCAGCAGGATATTCAGTACTTACAGTACTGCAGAGTGTGCCAAGGCTACAAGGCCCCAAGATCTCACCACTGTCGCAAGTGTAACAGGTAGCTACATTTAGCATGCAGTAGGATTTTTTACTGGAAAGTATTTGTGTAATGTAAAGACACTGTCACAATTTACCAAGCTACACAAACCATACATTAGTCACGCTAGTGCTTTTACTGTCAAGTATAAAGTTTAAGCTCATGTTACATAAGGTCAAGTCCTGGTGTAACACCTCTGTCACATCTTACTTATACAGGACACAGCAAATGACAAACAAGGGGCCAAACTTGTTGCATTGGTCCCATGTACAGTCAGCTTTAACAAAGTTTTTATTAGAAGAATGCATTGTGTGTTGCTGATGAACTTGTCACTCTATTTCCTCCCACACCCATCAGTTCCTCCAGCCCTCCTTTCACCCTCTTCTTCTCCTCCAGGTGCGTGATGAAGATGGATCACCACTGCCCATGGATCAACAACTGCTGTGGCCACCTGAACCATGCCTACTTCACCAGTTTCCTGCTGCTGGCTCCACTGGGCTGCTTACACGCTGCCATCATATTTGTTATGACAATGTATACACAGCTTTATGAGAGGGTCAGTAATCGCCTGCTTTAGATCATCCTTCATTTTCAGCAATTATTTTATCAAATAAATTTTATTATTTGATGCTGTCATTATGTGTCTGTCTTTCTTGTTTCACTGCAGATATCCTTTGGGTGGAGTACAGTGAAGATTGACATGAGTGCTGTGCGACAATTCCAGCCCCTCATGCCCTTCACTATGCCTGCTTTTGCTGCCACACTGTTTGCCTTAGGCTTGGCACTGGGCACCACTATTGCCGTTGGCATGCTTTTCTTCATACAGGTCAGTTTCACCTGTTTTAACAGCTTCGTCTAGAATAGAATGTGATATTAATCTAATTTCAAAATTCACAGTAATGTCCTTTGCCCTTTTAGATGAAAGTCATCCTTCGAAATAAGACCTCGATCGAGTCCTGGATCGAGGAAAAGGTAACAGACCTATACTGCCATTTTCCAGCTACTTTGTCTTTGAAATTTGAGAAGGGTGAATTTTCGTAACTAGCATTATCTGTCAGTACAATGCTACTTGCAAATTAAAGGAACTTAACACTACCACACTCACTGGCACACGTCATCATTCTTGGTTTCCTCTCCTCCAGGCCAAAGACAGAATACAGCACTACCAAACAGGGGAGGAGTTCATCTTTCCTTACGATCTTGGCAGCCGCACGCTCAACTTCAAACAAGTTTTCACATGGTCAGGGACGCCCAAGGGGGACGGCATTGCATGGCCAGTTCATCGCAAGTGTCACCAGCACACCTTAACTGTAGGCTGATTTTGTTTAGTCGTGTTTTGTACATTGGAAGTCCCTATGCTAAATAGTACATTCTATTGTTTGATTTGGAATATGGCAGATGGTCTTATTATTAGTCCTACTATTATATATTATGTTAAACATTGAGGGGAAGTTGTGTTGTCATACATAGGAGATTCAGTAGTTGTGTTCCTCTTTAAACAGATTGAGCAACTGAAGCAGAAAGCAGATAAACGAGTGAGAAGTGTAAGTATCTGCCAATTCCATATGTCACCTTCCAGTGCAGTTTGTCCAAAGCGATTACAGCTAATTACTGCTTGTAAGACGTAGTCTTAATCTAAATGGTTACTTCAGTAAAACAGTCTTCCAGTGGGTGCAAATGTGCATATAGTTTTATAATATGCGCATTATTTCAAGGTTCAGTGCATGTCTTATATAAACATATAATGCATCCAGTCTCTATTTATGTAGGTCTGAGCAGTAGAATAACCTTTTCTGTCCTCTGCCAGCAGGTCCAGTATCGGGCTGTAGAAGACTATAATGGAGCTTGCTGCCCTCTCAGCAAAGGTTTACAAACCTTTTTCAGAACCCCCTGCACAGAGGAGCCAAGAATCCCTCTCAGCAAAGGGGACACTATCCTGGCTACCCGAGGCACCAAGTAAGTTTATCCACACAGAGGCTGAGCTCAATGTAATTTAGTAGCATGGCTTTGCTTTTAATATGGGGATCAGTGTGAATATGGACTAAAACTACTTTGTTTTTGTCCTGCTTATTGTTTTTTTTCCTTCCGTAGGTGGTGGATGTATGGAGACAAAATTCTGAGCGAGGATCAAATGACAGGTAAGATTAAAAATGACAGGATTACGCTTGTTTGGATTTAGTTCAGATTTTCCAAACAAATGTGTTGTGTAAGATGATGTGTTACTCGTTCTGTTTGTGCTTTCAGCAGGAGAACGTATAAGGGGATGGTTTCCAAGGCGATGTGTGGAGAAGTGCCATTATGACACAGCTTCCAGTGAAAGCACCAGCGATAAGAAAGTAAACTAGTATATTTTGAACAGGCTGTGGAGCAGGGGAGTTAAACTGAACAGAAGGTGGCTGGACTTAAACAAACATTCACTGAAGATGTCATGCCTGATGCTGCAGGCTCACTATCAGCAATTTAATTTCTTTTATAAAATCAATACCAAGCTTTACTAAGGTAGCATAGTTCATTATGTCTTTGTGAGTACGTTGCTGTTGAACAGTTTTATGACTGTGTAAGGGAAATAGTTCAGTTTCACTCTTCTGACCAAAAACAAAACCCAGCGAGTCTTAATTTCCAACAATTGCCACCAGGCTTTTATGTGACTTAATTGTGATTAGATGACTTTTTACTTGAATCTGTTGCTTTTTGTTGTTGATATTTATTTTTTTTGCAAATTATGCAATGCCTCTGCCCAGCTAACCCCAGGGCTTCATCATGCAACTCTTTCTACAGTATGGAGATAACACTTAATTTTGTCTGTATTATTATTTTTGTAAAAATCAAATTTTGGCCTCAAAGTGTAAATTGAAATTAAAAATAACCTTCAGTCTCATGTTGTTTGTGATTTGTGATTATCAGTGATATTGGCCCAGTCTGATATAGATCTGTTTAATGGAAGGAAATATTCCTAATATTCAGAATAAAAACAGTACATTTAAAAATTAAGGTAGAGCTGTTGGCCACCTTTTTCTCTTTGTTGCGTTAAATTGTATTCATCGCATTCTCTAGTCCTGTGGACTGAAAAAAAGAAGAAGCTGTGGATTTGGATTCAGCCAGCGTCTTAATGAGGGGGCTGTGACTACATGTCCCAGAAGTCACAGCTGTTTCCGCTCCCACTCACGATGTCACGTGACTGTCCAGGTTCAGTTCACTAAGTGAATTCCTCCAGTGCGTGTGTAGCTGTGTCGGGCCGTAGTGAACTGGACGGGACGGAGGCTTGTGAGAAAACGACCTGCTCTGTAAATATGTGGACGTAGGGCGTGACGTAACTGTTATTCACGTTAAGGTTACGGTTGCTCGACACAGGTAAGCTAATGCTAACATGCACGGGCAGGCTAACTCTGTGCCAGTTTGTCATTTCAATACAGTGGACGTGGGCCGCACCAAGTGTAGTTTATAAAATACAGACAATTCTACTGCTTCAGAGTCTTAAGGGAATCGTAATCGCTCGACGTTACGCTTTGGTCCTGCAGAATCGCTTTGCTAACGCTGTTGTATTCCAACTCTTGAAAGGCAGCGTGGTTGTACTGGCTAACCACAACTTTCAGTGGATGGTTAAATGCAAAAACCGGCTGAATTTATGTCACACAGCTGCAAGCAAGCGAGAGTTAACTCACGGTGTGTGTTATTAACGATCATCCTTTGAGCATCTGTTATCGGACTAGTCAGTGTCCGTTCGCCAGGCCAGGTTCTGTCTGCTGTGATTCACATACGTCTGTGGATGCAGCTTTCAGCAGACGGAGGTAATGTCATAGAAATCAGTGCTTCCCGGTTGTAGTGTAACGAAAGGGTTGCAGCATCAGCAGCGTCCTAATAAGAGAGTTGTTGTCACAGTGGTAAATCATTGTATTGTGGAGAGAGGTCGATAAGCAGGAGCCCCACAAGCACATCCAGTTTACACAGTGTAGTTTATCAGTAACTACAACACAAATGACTAACTTCTTCACAACCACGCGAGGAAAGCTGTGCAACAAAGATTCGCTTTATTGTGGTGCACAAAGGAAAATAAGTCAATATTTAGACCCATGCACAGCAAGTTATTGCGTCATAACGGGTTGTTCAGGTTTGTTGTGCTCATAGTGATATTAGGTGGTGATCACCACTCTAGAGAAATTGTGTAACTAAACACGGATATAAAATGCAGACTCATTGTGCTTGTTAGCTTAACTGAGTTACAGGCAGGTGATACTTAGGATTTGTGTTCAATTCTATGGTAAAAGCTTCACTTGATCTGAAATAAAAATGTGTTTGTGTTTTTTCCGCTCTTTTTCTAGTACTGTCCCATCTCCCTGCGACCTGTAACATGGCCATGTTCAGCACAGGAATCCTTGTGCTGACGGCTCCTCTCAACACCCTCCCCTTGCGCATTGCTCCAGTACTTAGCTCAGCCGCTCAGCTTGTAGAGCGCACACTGTACGTACACCTCCATCCTGGTTTGAACCTGGGAAGTGGGACCCAGTCTCGGCCTGTTTTCATTCCACCGGTTGTGGACCTGTCTGCGCTCATTACCCGCCTTTACAGCAACGCAGCCAATGTGTGCGGCCATCTGGATGTTCGTGTTTTGCTGAGCAATGTGCACGCTCATTCGACTTCCAGCAGCAGCAGCCCCCTGAGCCCAAACTGCCCCTTCCCCACACCACAGTCTCTGTCTCACTCCCCAGAGGTGGTGCTTACAGACTTTCCTCTGCAGGACCCTGGCCAGTCTCATCAGGTTACCCAGTGTCTGCTGAAGTACACCGGCCGCTGCTACGTATGTGGCCCCAAACTGCATTCAGTACTGCTCCACCCACAGCTAATGCAGCTGGAGGAGAAAGAGGATAACCAGCTAAAAGAACCGGAGGAAAAGACAGAAGCAGAACCTCTGGAAACCTACAGTGATGTGGTAGTAGGGGGGACATTTGATCGCCTCCATGGGGCTCACAAGACTCTGCTCAACATCTCATGCCTGCTCGCCAACAGAAGGTTTATTATTGGTGTGTGTGACCAAGCAATGCTGAAAAGTAAGTAGATTGTTTTTGGAATGTGAATTCATTTATTGTTACTGACTGTAATGATGGGCTGTAAAGAGATGATCAGACAGTAGCTTTCCTGCGATCCTCTTCCTCCCAGAAAAGGTCCTAAAGGACCTGATTGAGCCCTACTCTCTGCGCGTTCAGAGGCTACAGGAGTTCCTGCAAGACATCAAGCCCTCGCTGCAGGTGGAGATCGTGCCTCTAGACGATCCTTTTGGCGTGTCTGTGGTTGACCCTTTGCTGCAGTGCATTGTGGTTAGCGAAGAGACGAGAAAAGGAGGCGAGGCCGTTAACAAGAAACGCGTTGAAAACGTACGTTTGAAATGTTTAACTTGGCTATTTATAAATGCAACTACCTCGCTTGCATTTCAAAATACTTACATATTGTCTGCTTTTTAAATCAGGGCCTTCCCACTCTTGTTCTTCATGAGATTCAGTTGCTTAAGGATGCACATCACACAGACATAGAGGAGGAGAAAATCAGCTCCTCCAGTTTACGTTCTCGTCTGCTGGGCACACTCCGGATCCCACCTAAAGTAGGTCCTGTATTAAAAAAACAGCAGATAAAAGATTTTATATCAGCGTAAAAGTTCCCGTTCTTTTATCTTCGTTATTGTAGGTATGGCGCGCTTATTCTTATTCTTCCATCTGTAAATCAAATTATTATTTTTAAATGTGTCCCATTTGTTCCCTGCTAGGACACATCCCATCTGCCTCCCTCACCGTATGTGATTGGTCTAACAGGAGGCAGCGGCAGTGGAAAGAGCTCCATTGCCAGGCACCTGGAGGCTTTGGGTGCAGTCCGGGTTGACTGTGACAAGCTGGGCCACGATGTGTACCAGCCCGGCACAGCAGGCTACCGCAGAGTGATTGAGGAATTTGGGTCAGGTGGGGAAATGCTCTGGGATGTGTGATTATCGGACAGGTTGCGCTATAGTTACAGGATGAGAGGACTATGATGTGCCTTTGCATTGGTATTATTTTAATATTTAATGATCTTAATGATTGACATAATGAGCACAGTGTAGTAACTAAAGGTCAGATGTTTCAGACATGGCTGCTTTGTTTTAGATGAAAGTCGACTGTTGGACATCTGGCCTTCATGTTTTTGATTGGGCAACAGAATAACGGAGCATTGTAGAGTTTCTTTATCAGTTTTTATTTTATTGTAGCAAACCCCACCACAAAAAAGTATTGGCCAATATATTGATTTTCCTTTTCCAAATATACTATATGAAATCTCATCAGTGGAATCAGTGTCAATCAAGTTTTTCTTTTTAGATATTCTGAATGACGACAAAACCATCAACAGACGGGCATTGGGAAGGAAGGTTTTTGGAAACCAGGTAAGGTGATTATTTTGGCACATGACAACATTGCAATCACTGTGTAACACCAGTTTAACAAACATGCTGTTTGGCAGGAGCGGTTAAAAGCCCTAACAGACATCGTGTGGCCTGAGATTGCACTTCTAGTAAGAAACCGAATCAGCCGAGCCAGAGACGAAGGTATTGTAAACCATGGTGTTTATGGTGTGTACCAGAGAAAATACTTTGTTGCTGTTTATAAGGAGACGTTTCCTCCGTGTTGGTGTAATCCTGTGCTCTTCGCAGGCAGTCAGGTCTGTGTGCTGGATGCAGCTGTTCTCCTGGAGGCTGGCTGGGCTGATATGGTCCACGAGGTCTGGGTCAGCATCATCCCGGAGGAGGAGGTAAAACGTTTGCTGCATCAGTGGGACAGAGACAGACTCATTAGCTTGATGGACTCACTGGAAACGATGCCTCATCAGGCCTTAAGTATAGGACTACCACTGGGGGGAGCCAGTGCAGGAAATAAAAGCATAAATGTTGTTGCCTCCCGTTTCTCCTCTCTTGTCAGGCGGTGTTAAGGATAACGGAGCGTGACGGGGTGACGACAGAAGATGCTCTACGACGGCTGCAGAGCCAGTGGCCCAACAGCAAGCAGGTAGAGCATGCTAACGTAGTCCTGAGCACACTGTGGGAGCCAGAGGTCACCCAGAAACAGGTGAGACCAACATCAACGTATTGTCCGTTTTCTTTACTTTACAAGGATCTAAATAAATCTCTAAATAAGAACGTGGATTTGTATGATCATTTTCTGTTGTCCTTTATTTTGAAGGTACTTAAAGCCTGGAATCTCCTTCAGGGGAGAATCCAACAGAGGCAAGAGGGAAGTAGGACCGTGCGGGTTACTACGTCATCTCAGCTGTGACTTGTGTGCACACACAGCTGATCCAGAGGAAACGCTGCCTTAGGAAGAAGTGAGGTGGCCAACGTGCTCACTCCCTGCTCCAGTGCCTGCTTGACTTTCCACATTTTTAAGTTGTAGTTTTATTTTAAAGATGTTCAAAGGTTGGGTGGATGAACGTCCCATCTGGCTCAAGCTGGAATTCAGTTGCAGGACTAATAAAGTTGTTGTTTTCCCCTAAGGCTGGTTTTACACACGACATGCCTTTAAATGGATACTGCTGTGAAAATGATACGCCCCACATACAGCAGTCAAGTTGTCCGCTGGTCACTCTACATTATGTCATTCAGCTACATGCAACTCACATCAACAACAATTAATATCAAAGTAGCTTAGAGGAAGAAATGTACAATGTTGACAGTTTGATTTGGATGATTAAATTTAAATGATCAATCAGAACATTATATTGTAGAAATGTGTAATAGATTTGCATATATTGTTGTATGACTTGTGTATTTCTCATGTTACTGGCAGATAAATGCACAGACTGCTTGAAGATTTTAAGCTGAATTCCATGTGGTTTAATAAGATCTGTAAGAACCATAAATGTATTGGATTTTAAAGGGTTCTAACACCTAAAATTGGCTTTAATGTTCATTTGAGGAAATGAAAGTTTTTTTTCCTTGACTCTAAAACATGAATGTTCCTTCCTTTACGCTAAAAGTACCTGTGACACCAGCAGAGTGAATCATGGTGTGTTGCTCTTGTTGAGTCTTTTATTCCAAGATCCTTGTGTCATCTGCAAACTCATAAACTGGTTCCAGACAATAAATGAAATAGTTTCGACTCCTGAGCGAACTCTGCATTTTATTCTGTAGCTTTAAACAGGTTCATGAGATTATACACTTGTTTTCAATTTGAAAAAAAGTCTGCATTTTATTTTCAATGTGCAAATGCGATCGTTCTCTTGTGACTTGTGTGAAGAGCCAGTAGCTGAGAAACAGAAGCACCATGAAACCAAAGTGTCGCAGTAGCTGGTGACGTGTGAAACGAAATGTCACGGTAGAAGACAACACCTTAGTTTGCCTTGAAACTGTGTGCAAACGGCCTTTGTGTGTGGTATTAACTGACTTTCTGTCTTTTATCAAACCTTTCACATCTGTCTATGTGGGAGAATGAGGCGTTTTTGAGGCGCTTTGGTTCTGGTACATCTCCACTTTGAGTTTGGCGGAGCACATGGCTTCCCCCAGGGCGTTGATGGCCTTGCACGCGTACACCCCCGAGTCCGAAGGCTGCACGTCCGCCACAACTAGTAAACAGAGCCCGTCTTCGTCTCGCTTTGTGGTCACTCTGTGCGACTCTGACACCGGCTTGTCCTCATGGAGCCACTTCACCGCTGGCTGTGGGTAACCTAGGACAGAGTAACAGCAGCATGATAAACACTGCGCTGCCGACCTGTGGGGGGCTTAAATTGGAGTCTTTGATAACTGAAACAACCGTTGTTTAAATCTGCGTTTAACGTTACTGAGTGTGCTTCAGAGGTGGGAGATTTCACAGCAGAGCTGCAGGCCATCAAATCTAAAGAAGGAGCTCAAAGATGTTCAAACGCTCAATAGGACGTGGGAAATGTAAAGCTGGGGTTGGTTTATCTTCATATAAAGCCACCTTTTCATGCAGGGACAAAGGTTTAGGTCTCATTCTACTGCAATCAAAGCATGTGCGATGTCTTTTTTTCCATTTTGCCTCAGTGCATGGCCCGTGTACAACATGGCAGGGCACAATTTAATGAAGCGCATCATAGTTCTGTGACTCTACCGTTGACGAGGCATCTTAGCTGAGCGGTTGCTCCTTTGGGAACGGAGGTGTCCTTCAGGGCCTGCTTGAAGCGAGGCTCGCTCTGAAGCTGCTTATCCAGCGACTGGATGGCCTCCTCCGCCGCCGGGCTCCAGCCTGGCTCTGGATGAGAGGGAGGAGGGCGATGAATAAAAGGGAAACAAGGCTTTACTGATCACAAAGGGCTAAACTTGAAGTGACAATCTGAAACCGTGAGTCATCTGCCATATGTATGCCGCGCTCGGATGTGGGAGGGCGGCGAGAAAGCGTGTGTGTGTCTAGTTCTGTATCTGTCTTACCCTCTAAGTAGCTGCCAGGAGAGTCTGGCCTGTTGGAGAGGTTAGCCATCCGCTTTAGGGCCAAAACAGCCTTGCCAGTTTTCTAGAAGTTTAAAGGACAAAAAGCACCAGATGACAAACTACGCTCTATTTAAAGGTCAGAAAAGGAATCGAGAGAATATGGACACATCTGTTGTTTTACCTTCCACTTGCGTCTGGCCAGGAAGTGTCTCATCTTGTCTTTTTTGAGGGACTTGGTGGCTCTGCCTTTCAGAGCCGTGAAAGACGCCATCCAGGGATGTGCCAGGGCCTGGGCACACGACAGTCTGGATCTACCGTACGAGTGGACAGGGAGAGAAAATCAAAGGCTGGCAAACGCTGCCAGTGGCCTCCTGAGCTCACGGCCACGCAGCCATGCGTTGTCTGCTGCACGAGTGCTTAAATTATATACAAGGCTTTTATGGTTCATACTCATACAGGTAAAAAACACCAAGTGAAAACCACACCCACTTTCTGTCCTTCTTCAGGAGGGAACTGATGAAGTCTTTAGCGAGATCAGAGATGTCCTCAAAACTCTCCTCGTCAAATTCGTAGTAGGCAGCGGTCACAAGCGCTAAAGTCTCAGCATCGCTGTTGCCCTGGAAGGGAGACTCTCCACTGAGCCTACAATGCAAACACATAAACGAAAGCTTAAATTTCATCAATGCGCAGGGAAAACATTGATTTTCAGTAAATTATTTTATTTACTGTTGGGTTAGGACGGAATTATTTCATTTAAAACAACTGGAGGAGTACTGTAAAAAGGTAAATGCAGTAATTTCACATTGACACCAGCAGATGGCGCTAAATCTGCACACAATTAACCCATGCACAGTGAATGGCCACTTTATTAGGTACCTGTACAGTCCAAATGTGGGGCCCAGTGTCAAAAGAAATTATAAAACCTTTGTGTGTGTTCTTTATTGTATTTTGTGTTGTTGCCATAGTCCGACCATATTTGAACTTACAGGATAAAGCAGATAACTCCAATGCTCCACATGTCCGTCTCCAGGCCCACGGGCTCGTAGCCAATCACCTCAGGGGCCACAAACTCTGGCGTCCCGTGCATCACCAGCAGGGTTTTACCCTCCTCTGAAGAACAGGACGAGAGTACGACAAATATTCAAAATGTCACCTCGAAAGCGTTGAGGTTGTATCGACGCAGACGTCCCAGAGATGTGTAACACACACAGCATGGAGCTGCAGCATCTGGAGCGTCACCAGATGTTGCTAAACTGGTTTCTCAGGGAGGGAGAGGTGTGTTTCAATGATGTAATGAATGAACTGAGAGCACACAGCTTAAAGTTATCTCTGCTTAGGTTTGGCGTGTGTTGTAGTGTTTTTATAGGCTTGTTACAGACTGTTACACACACAGTCTCTATTTAAACAAATCAAAATTATTTCATTATTTAAACTGGACAGGAAACAACAGGATTCTTACAAATACAAATCACAGACTAAGTAACAGCAAGTGTAACAATGTCCAAAGCTACTTCTGACGCTTTCCAGAGAAGTGAACTCTTAAAATGGCCCCAAGCGTTTCCCCTTGTTTTTACCGTATAAGGACAAGTGTTACACTCACCCAGTTTCGCAGCCAAGCCAAAGTCAATGATCTTGATCTGTGTGCCAGTGGTGTCCACACAGACGATGTTCTCTGGCTTGAGGTCCAGGTGCACGATGTTCTGCTTGTGAACGTAGAGCATCCCGTCCAGGATCTGCTGCACGTAGCGGGCACAGGTGGGCTCTGTGTGCTCAAAGTTCTCAGCCACGATGCGCTGGAAGAGCTCCCCGCCCGCAATGCTGCACAGACAAAACAAGTAGTACTTGTAGTATTTGTGGCCCGTGCTGTCTAAGTCACCATTCTGCTTCACGCTACTTACTACTCCATCACCATGACTATCTCTGAGCGGGTGTGGTAGGCGGCCAGACACTGCACCAGTTTTGGGTGCTGAAGGCATTTCATGAGTTCGATTTCCTGGCGGGCGGCCAGTTTGTCCTTGCTGGTCCGGGCTTGGTAGAACTTCCCCGCACACACCTGGCCCGTCTCTTTATGGGACATCCGGAACACCTTCCCAAACTTCCCACTGGTTTTTATCCAAAACACATAAAGGACAGCACGACTTGATGTCACTTCCACCTTTGGTTCCACTGATCTAAATCGTACAGAGCCTTACACTCC
Organism: Macropodus opercularis; assembly: GCA_030770545.1. NCBI lineage: Eukaryota > Metazoa > Chordata > Actinopteri > Anabantiformes > Osphronemidae > Macropodus > Macropodus opercularis. The sequence continues at coordinate 5,220,367 of CM061107.1, read as the reverse complement.
CAGCTGCTCGAGCACATTGTAGTGGTCCCTGACTTTGTGCTCAGTGTCGACGGTCAGTGTGACGTACGAGTCGGGTTCGTCCTTCTTTTTCCCTAAACACACAAAACAGGAAGACGTGAATAAGTCCAACCCCCAGATAATCCCATCGGTTCTAACATCAGGACATCCCATCGCTCACGTTCAGTCGCCATCTTGACACACTCAGACTCTCGGCTGGGTTCGCTGGTCCCTGCTGAGTTGTAAGCCCTGATGCGGAAGCGGTACTGACCCAGAGGCTTCAGGCCCGAGCGCACGTGGTAGGATGTGTTCTTACACTGGTTTGAGAGCTCCGTCCAGGGCTCTGGCTCGCCCAGACCCTCCTCCCTGACCTCCACGATGTAACCCAGCACAGCTGTGCCTCCGTCGTAGCTGGGACCCATCCAGGACAGAACCAGGGACTGAGTGAACAGCTGGGAGACAACCGGCTGGGATGCTGGTGGGTCTGGACGGTCTGATGGAACGTTCAAGTACGCAATAATCATACAGCAAGACAGTGACAGCATTTTGAAATAAGACTGGAGGATTTCGTGACCTCACCTATGACAGTGAGGGAGATTGTGTGCTTGACAGAGCATTTTTGGTTTCGCACAATGACAGTGTACGAGCCTGCGTCATGTGGATCGGCCTGAGAGATCTCCACACTGCTCTGGGTCTCGCTGGTCGTCACGGATACTCTCGGCCCTGCTTCCAGCACCTGGACACACAGACCGAGAGAGTGAATATGAGTAAAACTATAAACACACGAGTCCGTGCTAACATCACGGGGCGTGTAAAGCACCTACTCTGTTCTTGTTGTAAATCCAGCAGCTGGCCACAGGCAGAGAGCTGCTCCTGAAGTCGCAGTGAAGCCGGGCCTGCTGTCCCACCACGACCTCCACGTGACCGGGTGGGTCCACAAAGTGCAGGGACCCTGGGGGAAAGATCTGATGTTTAGCAGGCAGATCCATCTGACGGACAACTGCTCTCCGTGGTTTCCTGTCACAGTAAGTCCACCTTTGTCCGTCCCGTCTGTGAGCTGGGTTTTCTCCTCACACGCTGAGGACAGTTGAGCGTCTTCACGCGTCTTCTCGTCGTCCTCGTTGGTGGTTCTTTCGGGGACTTCCTTTGCTAAAGCAGAAGTTAAACGTACACACTACAGTTAATGACAAGCGAAACTCTTTTCGGATGAATATGCTCTGCTGCTGTTTTACCTGTGATACGCAACACTGCACTGCTTGACTCTTGTCCCGCAGGATTTTCAGCTACGCACGTGTACATCCCAGCTTTCCCAGATGAGCACTGAGCCACAAACAGACTGGCAACACCATTTCTGAAGGAAGTGTTTTTGGCGTCTACCCTCTCACCTATGTGACAAAGTGGCAGCTGATCAAATGTCGTACATTTTTACTGGAGTTATTTGGAGCTAGTTGTAGTATTCTGGCATATCACCCCTGTCATTGATGTCATGATGGCAATTAGTGTTTTACCGTTGTGAAACCAGGAAACGCTTAAGGGCCGCCTGCCGGTGAGAACGCCTTGAAACGCCGCATCACTTCCCTCGCAGGCGGTACAGTCCCGGAGTTGTTCTTTGAAGCGAGGCGGTTCCAGGTTCTGTTTGGCATCTTAACACAGAGGAGAAGTCAACGACAATGGGCACCACGACCCAACAGTTCCCCCTCCGAACGTTTCCTGGCTCTGCCTCCAGGCTGAGCAGCATTTACGTCATGGCTTTTGCTCTTTACTATGGTATGTCACAGGTATCGGTTCAGCGTCCCACCAGATGGCTGGCACATGTAATTGCATGTGTAATTCGCTTGTGGAATGTTGGGAGCAGCAGGGGCATTGGAATGTGTGTCTGCGCCTCTTTGAGCTTCGGACCACGGAGCCACTGGGCAAGTCCTGACTTTTCCACATCAACTTCACATTATTATTACAAGTCGCCCACTCTGACTTTTACACTATCTCAGTAAGCACGGAAGCAGCAAATGTCACGGTTCCAGACAATATTTTAACAAGCGACCAAGCCGCCTCAGGAAACGTAACATCATCACGCAAATAGCAAATTCTAAGAATCCTCGTTTCCTCGACAGACCTCGTCAGCACCAGGTTAACGTGTTGCCTGCAGGCGCTGCAGCGAAGTCAAGATGTGGCTTCACAGCCACAGATGTGAGCAGTGCTTCCAGAATGAAGAACTACAAGCGCTGCTGCTCTGTAAGACACTGTGCCTACCTGTTGCAGATGGCGGCCCCAGCTTGTTCCTGCCCGCCGCTGCCCTGTTGGGGGCATCCAGTCCATTGACCTTCTCTTTCATCCACCCGTGAGGCTTGAGGACCCACCGGAACGTGGACACACATGTCTTTGGCTTCTTCTCGTCCTTGTCCATCCTGGAGCACCAGCGTTTACCAGAGAGAGACAACGGGTGTGTTTCTCGCGGTCAGGCCTTCACCGTTCTCTGCTGTTTTTACACACACAGTGTGAAGCTGATGTGTTGCATCTTCGCCCTGGTCTTTATTAACACATCCTCTGAGATGCTAACAGGAGGAGCCTCTGCTTTCAGACTGTTACTGAAATAGGCCTGTACACAGGAAACAGTCTGTTTTGTCAGAAGGCCAAATAAAAACACAACTATCCAGCCCACCAGGGTCTCTCTGCACTGGAAACACGGCGAGAAAGACACACGTGTGACAAAAAACCAACAGTGATAGCAAGCAGGAGTGGGAAACGTGTGGGAGATAAGAAAACATGCAAGCAGATGAAAAACAGAGCAACGAGGTGGGAGGAGATTATAAAACACACCAAAGAATAAAAGCTTTTACCTGCTGGAGCCTTGTTTCTCTTCTGTCTTACGACGGACAGATTCCTCTCGTCAAACACTTGCCTGTAAACACCTGAAGCCTGTAAACACAAACTGAACGTTAGGCTGCGGAGCCAGAGGCGCCACAGGAATCAAGACGAGCCAGTAGGACGACTTTCAGTGAACATTTGCTCCACTCTGCAACTGACAAAGTTATCAGTGACGTAACTTTTCCAAACGATGAAGTTGAGGGGCTGAGTTTTTCTTTTAGTTTGTGGAAGTGAGCATCTAACCTCACACACTGAAGCCCTGTGGACGGGGAGGAGGGTCCGGTTTGCTGTTGTTGTTTTGCTCCAAGTTTGAAAAAAAAAAAAAAAAAAAAAAAACCAATGAGAGAAATCTGGGAGAAAGCCCAACAAAACCCGTTCAAGGAGTCAGCAGGTGAAGAGAATGACTTCCTCTAAGAAGGCACACGCCCCCGGATGCTCAGCCACCACAGAGTAGAGCAGAAGTTAGAGAGAAACTGAAACAAGCCATTAGTTAAAGGTAGAAAACCTGAGTAATCTGTGAAGAAGCCACTGATGAGAGTTAAAGCAAACAGAAAAAGAGAGAATCACTATAAGCCAGTCACACATGAGCCGATGAGGGATCAGTGAGGGAATGTGAGGAAGTTGTTGGGCTTTTCTGTGTGTACTGGGTAAATGGGACCATATGTTAGGAGGCTTCAAACGCACCACGATTAATGGACCAGGCATTAACGTAAGCTCTGTTTACTGAGAGACGTCTCCCACAGATTTGTGTTGAACCACACATTCACATTCAATCAAAAGATGTGGTTTGACAAAACAATGTGTCACTGAATAAGGTAAATTAGTAACTTTTTTCTTTTATATAAACAGAGTTTAGGGTTTAGAGTTTATGGCTAACAGGGTCATAAAAACATGAAAGAACATACGAACATTGAACAAAAGGGTCGTATAAAACATGCCACTGTACATGCTACATGTTTTCTGTTTCACCACATATGGTTCTTTTAATTAGAAATGACTGTATTTCGTGTGAATATAGTAAATACCACAGTCCAGTGGCTCCACCTTCTCCCTGCAGAAGTATCCTTATCGGACGGAAATCACTAAAGCTTTTCACCAAGCCTTGGAATTCAGAACAGGAAAAGCAGCGAGTGGGTCGGACATTCTTCCCCTCGTGTGACACCGTATCCCTACTATGGTAATCGTCTCACTTCCTGTTCCCACAAAGTTCTTCGTGGAGACTATGTGAACCGTTTCGCATTCAGTTGCCAAATATGGAATAAAGCAGCCTGATTATTAGTGAAGAATGCTTGGAGCTGCTTGACAATAGCTCGTCAAGTGTCAAATGAGGCCCTTCTCTGGCTGGACAAGTTGCACCAACATGCGAACACACACGCAAACTACAGACTCTCTGATGTGTGTGAAGTTTAAACTGTGTGGTCCTTCGCAGTCTGATCAGCTCTGGCTTCAACACTGAGAATGTAGAAACAGGAGAGGCAAGTGCTGAGGAGATGGATGCAGAAAAGGGCACGAGGAACAGAGGATATGTTGGCAGCCTCGCGGTCACTCGCTCCGAGGCGATGGAGAGCACGGCGCCGAGGCCCGAAGCCTCCAGCCTGTGTGGACTTGGATGATCCACAGCCACATATAGAAGCTCAGAGGGAGACGTCAGTCCTCAAAAGACTGGAAGGAGATGGCACAGCGTGCGCCAGTAGTTCACTTTGAGTTCTGCATAACAGAGACAGTCACTTCAGCTCATCCTTCACGTCAGAACACACGAGGTGTAAATTTATATCCAAATAATTCTTGTGGCATATTCTGCAGTCCATTGCAGGTACAGTTCAAACATACAACCATAAGCATCGTACTCTGTGTTATGCAATTAGAAAGCTATCGTTAAGATTATCTGCTCTTTTGCATACGCTCACATGACTCTGCTGAACTAAATACGCTGCTTTTATCTCTTTACGTCTCGGCCGAGCGCAGTTCACGTTTGCCTCTCTGCTCCCAGTTTCCTTTCATCGGGTCCTCACAATGTGCTCATTTTGCAGCTTCAAATGTTGGTTTATTTTCTTCAACTCCGTCTTCTTGGTAAGTAGTCTTTTCATTTGCAAATTTTCCCGAAGCAGAGAAAAAGTACAGAAACGGCTACAGAAACTTTTTTGTCAGTGAACGAGCTGTTTTCCAGGCATCTGGGATCGCCATCATCGTCATCGGAGCGTTGCAATATACAACCTACTCACAGATGAGCACGTTTTCAGGTAGCTCCTTGACTAAAATCGCTATAGTCCTCATTGTCATCGGCATCACCATAGTCCTCGTCTCCCTCCTCGGCCACATTGGGGCGTTTGCTAATAACTTTTCCATGATGGCTTGTGTAAGTAACAGCATGTATTGTATCTCCTTCCTGAACAGTCTAAGTCTAAGTTGAACACGACACACTGACAGAGTTTGAGGCCTTTTTTAAGGGAGACGTGACACAACTCTGACAGCTCTCATTCTCCATGCTCCAGTTCATTTGCATCCTGATACTGATCATCCTACTGGAGATTCTCACTGGAGCCGCCTTTTACATGTTCATCAGAAGAGTAAGACATTTGAAATCCTCTGCAAAGAGCGACATCGCCTTTACCAGTAGCAGGCAGTGTTTTCATTGTGTTTTCTCTGTAGCTCCCCTTCCTGCAGATGAACAGCGCCATCAACACCAACGCGCGGGCGTTCATCTCCGACTACAGCCCAGGAAACAGACTCGCCATCAACAGAATTCAGGAAAAGGTCAAACACAGAGCTTCACAAGGCACATGATGAAAATGAATGACTTCATTAAATCCTCAGGATAGTGATTTGACTATGCAAAAATATTCAGAAAAACCTCCAGATTATGTCATTGTTAATGTCGAGCATCAATGTTATCTTAAATATGGCCACATGATAAATGTGAAGCCTCTGGGGCCCTTAAAGGACAAGGCCACAAGGCTGACAATCATAATAAAACCACAATATAATACATCTTCTAATGGGTTTTGGGCCCATCTAAAGCACCACCTTAGTCTCTTCAGTGCACAGTGAACGGACAGGTCTCCATGTACTGACACGTGATGTTTCAGTTCGGATGCTGTGGTGCTGACAGCTACACCGACTGGTACAGTAGCGCCAGCTGGGGAAAATCCAACGCCGTGCCAGATTCCTGCTGCGTAGCGCCGAGTGAAGGCTGCGGACAGGACACCGCCAAAATACACACCAAGGTCTGCTACTGCAGCGTCACATAGGCATCACGATGCGTGTGCACACGTGGTGCAGGAGTTGATGTGTATGTTCCTCCCCAGGGCTGTATCACCGCTATCAAGCTCTTTCTGCTGAAAAACCTGGTGTGGGTCAGTGCTGTGTGCATCGCGCTCGGCGTTGGAGAGGTACAGTGAACTGTTGAAACACCCAACTCTGACTCTGTTTTCTGCCAGTAACGTAGAACCTTCTCCCTGTTCCAGGTTTTTGGAGTAATAGTCGGCGTGTGCGTGTGTATTAACATAAAGCGGAAGCAATACGAGCATCTGAGCTGATGCGTCAACATGTGCAAGCCCAGCCGCCGTCCTGCATCACTGACACGTTTTGCATTTGCCAGTCTCAGTGCTGAATATGGCTAATAAATGGGTGATGACATGGCTGTCGTTGGGGTTTTTGTTAACACTTGGGTTTTTTAATTTAAGATAATTATGAGCAGATGTCAGACTTAACAGCTCTACAAAGCACAGTATGAGCTAATGACATGATTTCTTTTCTACAGCCTCTTTTAAGTGACTAAATTCCAACTTTTTTTGACCTGTTTTAACTAAAATTGCTTCAGCTATAAACCTAAGTAGTATTTTACTATTTATTTTACTACAAAACACAATTCAGATGAAAGAATTCTGTTATTACAGCCACTATATATCAATATAACTTAACAATATAACAAAACAACATTTCCCAGCAACCCCCGTAACAGGAAGTGCGTCCGCACTCAAACTTAGTCCGACTTCACCAAACCCGCATCAGCACGATAATGTAGCATGCGTGCAACCAGGAGCATTGACAAGTGAACGAAAGTCCGGCGTTTATCACACAGTGAGACTGAAGTTAAAGGTAACGAAGTGCTTGTTATTGTTTGTTTTTTTGCGACACCGTTTGTGAGTTAGCATGAACAGGCTGTGACATCCAGCTGCTAATCCCGATACAAGTCACTACGAACTACAGCTAATCTAGATCAACTTTGGCATTAAAAATAGTTTAACTTGATTTATTGTAAAGGACAATTGTTAAAATAATTGTCGTTGTAATAAATGTAGACAAAGAAGTGATTGAGAAGTGTTAAGCAGCGGAGGAACTCACTATCATTTTAGTTTTCCTTTATGGATGTAATTTTTATTTTCAAGCAGTATGTCAGAAACTTTAACCCAGCGAATCAAAGCGCTGGAGGAAGAGCTGGAGAGGCTCAAGTCCCAGTTGAAAGAGCCGGTGGAAGCTGGAGAGGATACGTCCAGTCCATCCCCGAATGAAGACACCAGCAGCAGTAAAAGGGGTAAGAAAACGAGCAAGGAGCGTCCTTTTGACTTCTCTGCCCACCCTCGCCGCCATGTGGCTCTGCGGCTGGCCTACCTGGGATGGGCCTACCAGGGCTTTGCAGTTCAGGAGAACACAGACAACACCGTGGAGGCCAGGCTCTTTGAGGCTTTGCTGAAGACTCGTCTGATCCAGGAAAGACAGAGCTCCAACTACCACCGCTGTGGTCGCACTGATAAAGGAGTCAGTGCCTTTTCCCAGGTGAGCCACCGCTCACAGATGCTCAGATAATGTCTTGCAGTAATCAGTGCTGTGTTCCCTCCATATTTAACTCAGTCGGTGTCTTTCCCACAGGTCATTACCATCGATTTGCGTTCTACACAGTTTTGCGGAGGTATGGGTGTAACTCTGCCTGATAATGTTGATTTAAGCACCAAGAATAAAGGAGCAGTCCCTGAGCTTCCGTACGTCAAGATGCTGAACAGAGTTCTGCCCCAGGACATTAGGATATTAGATTGGGCGCCAGTAGCGGAGGGTTTGAGCGCTCGCTTCGACTGTCAGTCCCGCACATACCGCTATTACTTCCCTCGCGGGTCGTTGGATGTGGAGTTGATGGCGGAAGCTGCAAAGAGGTGAGAAGATGCAAATTTGTGAATATTATCTTGACATGGTTCACAGTTCTGACTGGAGGTCGTTTTGACTTCGAACAGATACGAAGGCACTCATGACTTTCGCAACCTGTGCAAAATGGACGTAGGGAACGGAGTTCTGCAGTTTGAGAGGACTATCTTGTCAGCAGCAGTCAAGCCTGCACAGCCTCAGCTGAACTACAGCATGAACCAATATGACCTCTTCATATTTGAGATTAAAGGACTGGCCTTCCTTTACCACCAGGTGACAAGAACCAATAACCCAGGTTTTGATTTCTTATTGTATTATTAGTCATATTTGAGATATAACTCAGTTAAATGAATAATTTGAATGTTGTGTTGCAGGTGCGATGCATGATGGCAGTGCTTCTCCTTATAGGGCAGAAACTAGAAACTTCAGAAATTATTAATCAGCTATTGGATGTTCAGACCAACCCCAGGAAGCCCCAGTACAGGTGAAGTGATTACCGCAAAAGAAGCTACCGGTTGTCATTTAAAAACAAAAAAACAGATCTCATCTCAAATGAATTAGTTATTTTGTCAAAATGTAACTGCACCGGTGAGAAGATGTCTTGAATATTTTGGTTCCAGCATGGCGGTGGACTACCCACTGGTGCTATACGACTGCCACTTTGAAGGGGTGAGCTGGCAGCAGGAGGCTGAAGAAGTAAACCACGTCCTGTCCACTCTGCAGCAACACTGGACAACGAGTGCAGTCAAGACTCAAGTTGTCCATGGGATGGTCCAGGGTTTAGAGGCCATGGGTAAGATGTTCGATCTGAAATTCACATTTCCGAGCAACTGCAAACTACATCTGTTTAGACCTAAACGAAACCACTGCGCACAACTTTTCTGTTCATTTCAATTCCTCTGTTCTCCAGGTGCGGTGTCATCAAATTATTGTTTGCTAATGGAAGGAAGCAGGCAAAAAAACTACAGACCGTTGCTGGAGCGTCCGTGCTGCGAGAGCCTGGAGTCCAGGATAAACCATTTTGTTAAAAGAGGCCGACTGGAGCGAGAGGAAAGCGAGAATGGGGGGGGGGTGGTCCACAAAGGGAAACGGTCCAAACACTCCCACGCGTCACCCAGTCTGCCTGTTTCTGCAGAGATGAAATAATTGGAAAGTGGAAATCAGAAAGGAGTGGATTAATATTTTTACACACAAAAATGGACGTTTGGTTGGTGATTTGCAGCATCGTAATTACTGTTTGTTTCAGCATTATATTTTACTGTTGTTTTTTTTTTACTATTTTTATGAAAACAATTTACCTTTAAAATAATGAAAAACACTCCGTTTTGTTCTGTGAAATAAACACCTTGGATCAAATGTCTAGAGATAAGATTTGGTCTCAACTTTATTTAAAATAAGTTTTGTTCGAAGGCGGAACTACCGACGGTGAGAGGCGTCGGAAGACTTTCAGGGATGCTCTTGTCAAACTAAGACGCTAGGTCGTTAGCAGGCAGTGCAGTACGACTCAGGACTAAAGTATTTGCCGTGTAATAAGACAGACTTTAACGTTTTTAGTTGATTACATTTACAACAGGACGAACTGGAAATGGCTACGACTTCGTTACTTCCTGTATTCGCGGTAGTTTGGGTCTGATCAACACTCGTGCTAACTGTAGCTAGTTAGCAGCTCTGGCTGTTAGCTGTGTTGACGCCACTGGTGCCTGCTTGGCTTTGCTCATATTCACATCAGGAGGGTGACTTTTACAAGGTAAAGCAAGTATACACAGCAAAAGTTTATTTAAATGACCCTCCGATTGTTCAGCAGATTCAAGTAGCCCGGTCTCATGTAGATGATAGGACGCTTTACGGCGTCGTCGGACTTTTTTATGTTGCAGTTTAGATCATGATGAGGAATGATTCCCGTCAAATTACACGATACGACCAGAGGAACCAGTTCAATTCCTGTCTGAGCAGCAACCAGCGTTACGCAGTGTAGCTCCACGCTCCCACAGCAGGGGGCGCGTTTTAAAACCCATACAAACACAGACTCAACTAGAGACTAAGGTAGAATAGAATAGAATTAACCTGTACAGCTGTTACTTAATAAAGTGGTCAGTGAAGGTTTATTAAGCTTAAGCTGAACTGATAGTTGTCTGGTATTTGTTAAATGTTGTAATAACTGGTTTATCGCGTCTGTTTCCTTTCTGTTGGACAGTATAGACCTAGACAGAACGTGGTTCCTCTTAATCAGTGTTATTTGTGTCTTTGCTTTTGAGATGTTTCTCGTAGGGCTGACTGGAGGCATCGCCTCAGGGAAAAGCGTGGTGTCTTCAATGCTGCGGGAGTTTGGCTGCCCTGTTATTGATGCCGACGTTGTGGCGAGGAAAGGTCTGTGGATATCTGCCCTTCCAAACTGCTCTGATTTACACAGTGAATACAAATGCAGTTGAATTACCAGTTATATGTCATCCAGCAAAAAAAGAAAAAGCTAATTGGATATGTCACAAAGTATCATGCAAAGGTTGCTTAGTGTGACAGTATTTATAGTTATTATTGTCATATCTAAATGTTGAAATTGACATAAGGAGGTTAGGCCTGTAGGAGGTTCATTAAGACCAATGCTTGGAGAAAGTGCATGAATCATGAAGGCTGTCTGTGCTGACTGCAGGGAGGATGTTCTCATTATGTAGTGAAGATTAAAAGGTCACAAAACTAGGTGAAGATTCTGTCTGCATGCGGGAGAAAATATAAGGCAGGAGGTGAATGATTTAATTACACAGGTGGTTGATAATTCTGTTACAAAGTAGATTTAAATGTCCTCTTCAAATTTGACATTTCTGTTTATTTTGCTCCCTGTTTGCTTTTACTACCCTGCTTGACTGTTGCATGTAATGAATATGATTGACTTTTCTCGAACAGTTGTGGAGCCACACACTCCGGCCTATTCCCGCATCGTCTACCACTTTGGGCCTGAGATCCTTCTGGAGAACGGAGAGATTGATAGGCAGAAGCTCGGCCAGCTCGTCTTCAGCAATGATGAAAAGAGAAAGCTGCTCAACTCCATCACCCACCCAGAGATCCATAAAGCAATGCTCAAAGAGATCCTGGTCTACTTTCTGAGAGGTGAGGCAGGAATTTGAGCAGAAGCTTAAAAAAGGAAACTTATGTTCTTAGTCGTACATTTGTTGACGCTAATAAATTCACATTGTTCTCCAGGGTACCGCTATGTGGTGCTGGATGTGCCGCTTCTCTTTGAAACCAGACGTCTCACTCAGTTTCTGAACCACACGGTAGTAGTTTACTGGTAAGGCCACTGCTCCTCCATCACCTTAGTTTTGCTTTTGGGCCATTTTCAACCCATTAAACAATTGGAGGTGTGTTGTTGACAGAAACTGGTCATTAACTTGGTATTTGTTGCTTTTCTCCAGCTCTGTCTTTGCCTCATTAACATGACTCACTGCCTCTGGAGTTTTTAACAAGGCACCCTGGCTGCACCATAAATAACCTCCATTGTCTGTTCCTTTTCAGTGACCCTGCCACTCAGCTATCGCGGCTGATGCAGAGGGATGGCCTGACCCAGGAGCAGGCAGAGCAGCGCGTGGCTGCACAGATGCCGCTGAATGAAAAGCGCGGCTTGGCCAATCACGTTATTGAGAACTCAGGCAGCCGTGAGGACACCCATCGGCAGGTCCTACGGCTTCACACAAAGCTGGAGGATTCCATGGACTTCCTCCTAGTGCGGGTCATTGCTATTGCTGCCACTGCAGGCCTCAGTGGGATCTTGCTGTATGCAGCCAAGATACTTTTGTCCTAACACAGGAAGGATGAGCTGTGAAATGCTCTGGAGAAAGATGAGGATGAGAATAGAAGCAGACAAAGGCAGGTTGGTGGCACTGATGCAATTTACTGTGAGATTAGTTTCACAGCACTTCCAACTACAGCCCAGGGCGCAATGTGCTCTGATGGCACTTAACATGAACTCACACTATTGACATTACTTGCACTGACAAATGTTTAGTGGGAAGGGTTTCTTCGTGCAATTTCTGTTGGTTCTTCTCAGAAACTGTCAATTATGAAGGCGATATTTTACAGATTTGTCAAAACATAGGTAACATTAGCTAAATAGTCAAAATGGATAAAGAGATTTTCTCACCTTTGCACCTTATGAACTAGATTGTGGATGTATAACTTAAAACACCAAACAGTAGAGCAAAAGGTTTTAATTTATTTAACACAGACCTTCACTTCATTTATAGAATGTGTCACAATATGTTTTTAATTTGGAGCATTTAGCTTTGTATTAAAATAATGAAGTGATCAGAATTGATGGGATGCTTATAGAATATGTTATGACTATGTTACGAACCTGTATAATGAAGGTTTATGACCAATCTGACAATCTATTTCTAAAGGAGTTAGCAGACTGTATTTTCTTACTCTTGAAGCTGTCCACTGTAAAGACTAACTCTATGTTCACTCACCTTTAACTAAACACATTTGTAAACTTAGCTGCTATGTTTAAATGTAAGTGATCCGACACTACTGTTTTAAAGGAACGGTCCAACGTTGTCTGTGTGTTTTGCTTATTGTTGCCTCACTTTGTTTGCAGAATCGTTGCACAGGTTGTTGTTTCTTTCTTTCTTTAACGTCCTTTTGGACATAAGCGATGTGATGTTGTGAAAGCTGAACTTGGTCCATGTGATGCTCAAGCCTGTGATCTCACACACACACACCCTGAAGCCTAGTCAGTGCTAAATGTTTGAACAATATTTGCATATTCATACATTCTGAAGGTTTCCAGCCAGGAAAAGGGCTGCATGTAGAATTTTTAATAAATTTTTATTGAACTTTATAGCAAAAAAACACATCAAACCCATTTTATTATTCAAATCAGGGTGATTTTACATGTTTAAAGCATGTCTAGAGGGCTGCAGAGAACTTTAAACTACTTTGTTCTGCTTCAGTCAAACGTTAATGAAGAAATTAAAACAGGGTTAAAGGGTTGATCCAGCCATTTAGCCTTGGATCGTCATAAAGGTTTGGAATATGGGATAGAAGATCTTTATAAATTGGTCCAGCGAAAAGGCTTTTTAAAATGTATTTGTTTTCAATGTTCTCTACCTAGAATTTAAACTCTGCAGTTTAGATTCCAGACTTTCTTCCAGAGCTGGATTTGAAATCTGCCTTCTGAACCACAGAAGAAAGCATTAAATTCCTTTTCATCGTTTACATTACACGTAATGAGCTCTTAAATGTGGAAATGTGTTAGTGGCACAGCCACAGAAGAAACCAATATTGAACTTGTAGTAGTTGTGATGTCCTTGATTTGTTCACAGCAGAGCTCAGATGTGAAAATCCAGAGCCACAGGCAGCTGTGGTGACATCACCCTGGCACCGGAGTCCAGCTTGCCTGCGTGGCTCCCACTGGTCTGCTTCCTTGTTTTTTTTATCAAGCTGCCACACAATTAATGCAATGTGACACGCAGGCTGTGGTGGGTGTGGGGGCAGCGAGCCACAGCCTGCATAGCTACACATTTAGTTAACAGGGAATCATGTCACGCACAGTGTAATCATCTACGTACATACAGCACATAATGCAGCGTGTCCGTTATTCATAATCACGCTTTTCCTCCAGAACATTTCCTTTTCTTAAACCCTGGCTCCGCTGTGATCCAGGGGGTAACATGCTCTACTGGGCATCCAGCTGTTCAGCAAAGATTTCCAAATGTGCCTTTTCTCAGTCTCTTTCCCAGACTCAGACAGAGGCCAGATGCAGAGCATGGAGGCAAGACTATATCTGTACGAGCAAGTGCCACCGCTCCAGGCTTAAAAGGGTGGCAACGTCTCAGTATGAATATAAATTGGGTTTAATTCTGAAAGCGACAAGCTAAAAGGTGAAAGTCTTAAGTTGCCTTGTTACCCTTTGTAAACGCACATGGACGCAGGCTCAACCCGCTGGTTAATTGTTGTTGTGTTGTGGGTCCTCTCCAGGAGCACAGCAAATAATTTCCAGATGGCAGGGGGTAAAGACTTCTATCATCTCACCATCATGTTCAGAGAGTTGGCCTGCGGCACCACAGTGCGCCGACATTTTGGAATCTCCTGTCTGAGTGGTTTTTCATCATTTCCTCCGCCTACTGCCGACAGGGAAGGTAAAACAGCTCGGGCAAAGGCAAACAAAATAAATAGCTTTGCTCCACACTCAAGTGTAACGCTAATTGACAGTGCCACACACAGGAACAGACACACTATGCATTAGTGTCAGACCGAGTAGTTCACCATAGGGGCTGCGTTTTATCACAATTAAAGTATGTTCTCTGCCAGAGCGTAATAGACTCAGTATTGATAGGAGGTCGTGAAATTATTAACATTTGTTTCTGCAAATGTACGTGTGCTGGGTTATTGTGTGTTAAAGAGCAACAATAAGGCTTTAAACGAGTTTTGGATCAAATTTAGTTTTTACTGAAAACTTCCCAGATCGAGACTAAACCCTGCAACTGTTTCACTTACGTGTCCTATTGTTACAGGTTATTGAATTTACATGTGCTCATTTTGGCCACATTTCAAAACGTGGTGTGTTGCGTCATCTGGGTGGGAACATATGCTCTTAATGGTGCCTTCAAAGCTGTGCAAGTTATCCGTCACAGTCGCTGTCTTTTGATCACAGCTGGCCGGATGGACCCTCTGCTCTCCAGCCCACGTGATCCATTTCATACAGAACTTCTATTAACTCGTCAGACCACAGGACAGTTTTCCACTTCACCCCATTGCATCGAGAATCAGCCTGCGTGCAACAGGTTGAGATTCAGTCTTTCAGTTCAAGGGAAACGGTGCTAAAGACTTGAAGATGCATCTGAGATTAGATTACAGATTGAGCTACAGTCCCTCAGCCTGGACCAAAACGAACAAATCCATGTTCCCGTTCACAAGTGGTTCTGTCAAAACACACTGTGGCCAAAAGGAAGACCTGTGTTTCTGAATCCAGCTGGATGTGTGTGTCTTCATGCCTTTCCTTCTAAATTCACTGTTTTTCAAGTGTCATGGTTTTTGCAGATTAAAAAGCTTTATCAGTATGTGCACACTCCACCTTAGCCCAGACACACAAATGCAGCTGGACACCAACGGGTAAAGTAAAGTGACTTGAGCGACTGTAACGAGTGTAGTGTCCCTGAACTCTGGCATCCGGTGTCACGCTGAGGAAAGGGCCAGTCGCAGAGCCTCCATAGCCCTTTGTCAGGTTGCATCCATAAGACTCCGAAGAGGTGAAGAGACAGGCAACACGCCAGCAGAGCGTCCCCGGCCACATGACTCAGCCTGTCCCCGCGCATTAGCCCCGACCCAGTCAGGGCTATGAGAGAACAAGGCCACTGGTATTGAGTCACTGACACACTGGACAGTCCCCGGATTAAGCGACGAGGGGGAAAGAAGTGGGGAAATATGGCGTGTTGTCATGGTAATCTCACGAGGAGTGAAGACGTGAGGAAACGTGCATATATGCAGATGATTACTGAGACTGTCTGTCTTTGAACGTCCCCTCACCGCTCGCTGTGATGTTACATCTGCGTGACAGCATTATCGAACAAGAGGCATTCGACCAGCAGAATCGTTTCCAGACCGCGCCCGTCACTGAAAGCGTCTGCGTCTGCGTTGGCCTGAACAATCGCAGGATAACTTCATGACAAAAAGCAAACGCCGCGCTATCGCGTATGCAGATCTGCCCCCTGGCTTTCCTGACCACTCTTCCGTTACGCCAAGAAAAGTGATGAGAAAGCAGCAGAAACTGATGAGAGCATTGTCCTTTTTCAAAATACAAGCAAGATTTAGGGGCCCACAAAAATCAGTCAGTACTTGCTACTTCCTGCTAATCATGTCTTTTATTGTTCTCGCTGGAGCCTTGAGGACATTCTGTACCATCGGAGGCCTACGTTTCTCAATATTATGGTCAGTGGACGTTTCATACTGTAGCCCAGTGTGAAAGATGAGATCTGCCAGTGTTCAGAAGCTGCTTATTTTTAGCGTGACACAGGACTGTGTGGTGGGTGAGGGGGTGACAGAGTAGCTGCATTATCCTGGCGAAGGTGAGCAGCTACTGACAGCAAGACAGCTAATAGACACGGATCATTGTTAGGATGACGGTCAGAGAGTCAGTAGATTCCCTCTCTAGCACCTCTGGGACTTGACAACCTAATGCAAACACAAATTACACATTAACTTCAGCTCTTGTGTCATGTTGACATAATGAAATAGCTGATTTAGTGCTGGAGCTACCGTTTATGTAGCTAACTCGCTGTTTCTCTCACCCTTCCCCCTGTTTGTCTCCTGCAGGATGTGCCAGCGCCCGCGGCCGATTGGTCAGTCCCCTCTGCCCAGGTTCCAGCCCATCACCTGGTTTTTGTTATTGTGCTGTGCCAGTGCTGGCCCCTGATTGGTGGCCTGCCTGAACGGTGGTCAGCGTGGTGCGGTGCTCCTTCAGTCAGGTTCCCAATGATCACTTCATAATCCCTGCCTGCTGCACAGCAGAGATCAGCTGCTGAGCCGCTCCTTGTTACCTGTGTGACACTTCGAGCCTGTTCGCTCCTTGTATTGTAGTTGTATGGATGCTCTTCTGCTGTGTTTGGGTTATTGCGTTTTTAGCCCTCCCTGGAAAACACGAATGTTATGAACTGTTAAGATCAAACGGTCGTAAGAGTCGAACGTTGAAGAATCTTAGTGCACAGTGAGCAGGAAACCCAGTTGTGGGCAGGTGGGAGGATGTGTAGTGGGAGGACGTGCACGAGAGCATGAAGGGCGATTTATCTCGACAGTTAAAGCATCTATCTCTAATTTGGATCTCCCCTGGGGAGTTAAGTGGGGACACTGAAGATAACAATACCAAGGGTTCATTAATGTCGCTTCAGACATGTCAGAGGAGGTCCTCCCTCCAAGCCTAGCTTTCTCCTACAGACACATGCATGGAGAAACATGCACACTGACCCGTACGCTGACCCAAGCACTTGAACACATGCACGCAGGCTCTGCAGTAGCCCGATAAGCCTTGTGCCTCACCAATTGGCCCCTGCAAATGTCAGGCCGAAGCCATCTCAGTTTACTGATAAGGAGTGGATGAATCAAAGTTCCCTTCAGTGAGGTCTGCTGGAGATTACCTACATTAGAACAAGTCTGCAGGAACGACATCATCTTTCAAATCCCTCTGCTCATACATGACTGTAAAGTAGTATGGTAGAAAAACAGCCGAGTCCAAGACATGAAGCTTATGTCAACACAAAGCTGCTTAGAGAAATACTCCTCTGTAAACCCTGGACCTGCTTAAAGTGAGGGAGATGAAATGTGTCACATACACTGACCCAGAGTGTCCTGTTCAAATCCGACCCGTTTTGTTGTGTTGCTTCTGTTACACAGACACAGCAGCTTAAGTGAGGCTCGCCCAGCTTTCAGGATGATGCGAATGGTACCTGCCAAGGGAATGTCTGCACGTTCTGAAGAATCACTGAATACATGCTAAGATGCAACCATTTACTGGACCAGAGGCCTGACTGGAATCCTGACAATCAATACAAGCAAGGAAGCTCACTCAGACAGCCGACCGCTGGATTCCCTCCTTTCACTCATACACTCATGTTGTTGTACCTCTGGTCTAATCTTTGTTTTTACATAAGAGCAGCTTTAGTGCGTCCCAGTTTCCCCCTCAGGACTCAGGGGAAAGTACAGATGTTGCAGACTCTCCGGCAGTGTTCACTTCCAGTGGCTTCGGCAGTGGAAGCTGTTTCTCGCAGACCCGAGGCGTTTGTCTTTGATGCTGTGACATGAAGTCTCTAATTTGACGATGTGCTCATACGCCCTGTGAGGGGGAAACAGCCTGCGCGAGCGCTCGGCTCGGGCGACCTCTGCTCAGGCACAGACCCCCAGTCTTAATTGTGTCTGGAGGAATTGCGCTGTCTTAAAACAAGCTTAGGATTAGACCACAAGGCTTCACGGCCTTTACTTCACAGAGCAGTTAAACACGAAGAAGTTGTCTTTCTATCATTTTAATCACCAGCTCACAACAAAGAGCTGAATTTAATTGCGCTTCAAGACACATTTTCAGAAGCAACACACTGACTCACCATGACTGAGGAGCATTTGGACATGGTTCCATATTTACATTGTTGACACCCTCAAAACTTTTGCTCTTGAACTCTTACGTAAGTCAGAGATAGTTATGGACCTAACGTGGCCCGTGTCAAAGGAAATTATGTCCAAGGAATTTCATGATATCAAAGTAAGCTCTTAAGAAGACTATTGGTTTTTACAGTTTGAGCCTGGAAGCTATTTTCTTGTCTCTGACTCTTGTCGCAGTCACAGCGAGCCTAATTTGCCCTGGATTACCTTTCGACACTGATCTAAGCTTGTCATGATACATTCTAACACCCGTTCCCTGACTTTCTCTCACCATATCTCAGCGTCTCCACACCCATTAGAAGGGGAAA
This sequence comes from Macropodus opercularis, assembly GCA_030770545.1. Classification (NCBI taxonomy): domain Eukaryota; kingdom Metazoa; phylum Chordata; class Actinopteri; order Anabantiformes; family Osphronemidae; genus Macropodus; species Macropodus opercularis. The sequence goes on along the minus strand of CM061107.1, from coordinate 5,201,924 downwards.
AAACTTGCTTTGATGCTTTGATTGTGAAACACAATCATCTCCCGCCTCATTTGGCATTTAGCACAGCTGTGATTCCCTCTGCCTTTTACCCGGTGATCATCTCTGCGCTGATTGCCTCTCGCTGGGCTGGCGTCTCGTGCGTAACATTTGCAGGACTGAAGGCTGATTTCATTGGAAAATAGATGAGGTGAGTGACATTAACCACATAATGTGTGAGGAAGCGCTAAAGTCCCCAGTTTAATGAAAAATGAAGGACATTAAAAGTAAAAGCCACAGCAACAGATGCTCCTCAAGCCATCGCATAACCACATTATTTCAACTTTGTTTAAAATCACTCTATTTATCTTTTTGAATTGGAGAAATATACACAAAGGTTCAACTGATGTCACATGCATGAAATAAATAATACATAAATCAATATTTACACACTGTTTGCACATAAATAATATAATTGTAAAATATCTATTAGCTATAATAGACACACAACAGGGTGCAGTGCTGACACTACTTGGACTGTAAGTATAGACATTAAAATTCAATATCAAATGTACAGTTTATACACTTTCCATATGCCAAATAAAATGAGCTGACAGTATATTTCATGATTGTTTCTGCTGTCAAAATAATCACAATCTCCTCTTGGCATCCACTTTTTGACAACCGTGCATATTTCCCTGTCACTGGAACACAGTACGAACTTAATTGCAATAGAAATCTAAACAGCACAGTTACAGACACTGTAGGACTGGATTTCCAGACATGAATGTGAAATGACAGCTCAGAAATGGTGGTGAGGCCTTCTGTACTGTCAGAATTGTCACTGTACCTCAGCATGACACATGGCAGTGACTGTCACGCGTCCGTCTCAACGGTGGCGTAGGCTCGCCGTCTTCAAGAGGACGTATGGGTGAGGAGGATGACGGTTGCCAATGACCACAGATCCACAGCTTTACCTTAAACGTGTTAAAACAATCTCATCGTGGATCAGTAGCTATGGGCAACATTTAACCTTAGCGTGAGAGAAAGTCAGTGACCGTCTTCTGGCTGCAACCTTTCACCTCCGAGCCCATGTCCTTTCCCCTTCAGTCGGCATAGAGGATGAAACCTGAAAAGGTGCTGTATTTGTTGCTGTTGCCCCCGTGAGCCTTGCCCCCATCCAGTTTTATGAAAACCTCATCGCCTGCATCCAAATGAAGGATGACACTGTTGCTGGCGTAATCATAACTCTGGTTCTGGTCCTGGGCGATGGCGCTGGCCCTGACCTGGAACGTGACACGCATACACAGACAAGGAGAGGAAAAAAAGTTGAAGCGTTCCACCACAGAAGCTTTTAATAAGTATAGAGCCTGTTACTTAAACCTACTCAAATAATCAGATGGCGTTAATAATACATCACTATTAGCTCAGGCTCAGAGGATGACCCTGGTAGGGTTGATGAAGAAACACAATGTCTAACGTTTGTTTCAGCAAACATTAAATGACGCGACCATGTATTGAAATCAAAGATTAAGAGGCGGAGAGTAGATTTGAGAGTCTGACTTTGTGTAAAGCGTGTCCCTGTGGGGAATATATCGTGTCTTTTCTCTCATGACTCAAGTCTAAGGGTCAGGGTTGAGTCAGGCTGCCTCTAAGGGAGGATGGCACTGCAAACTATTCCTTCGCCTCCTTCTCCTTACATTGACTGGAAATGCCTGAACATGAGCGTGTGAGGGTGTTAGAGCAAGTTTAATTCATTTCTAAATGACCTGCGTTGGCAGATCAGCTGTTACGCTTCTACGTTACCAGACCAGTAAATCCTCCTTCAGCCAGTTTGAAGCGCCAGGTTCAAAACCAAGCTCCGAACAGACCCATTAGTGTCAGTGGAGTACAAATGTGTGTGTAAGGAGGCCTCAGGGCTAGAGAGGAGATGACAGCATAATGGTGGTTTCTGATACATGAGGACGAAGCTGCTTGACGTCGCCTTCCGCCCAGCTCCCACTCACAGCTCTGCAGCAGCATCGTAGCACTGACGGGCGTTTTAATTCACTGTAATAATAAGGGATGTGCAGTTTAGCCATCAAGCTCATCATGTCATTGTATCGTGTGCCAGCTTTGTTTTTTCCTGCAAATAAACAAAGTTATTTGCTATTATGTGCGTCTTAATGTCGTAATTGTCACAATACGTAATGATTTTAATCAGCAGCTTAATAGGTTTCTTGAAGCCAGGCTTGAATAGTACTTGTGTTCTTAATGAAATCAAGTACATAGAGATTTTATTTTTACTGTGTTATGAGCCTTAGTGTAGAGTAACTGTTAGTACAAACCTTTATAATATGTAATTAAAGTTCCAAAATGGAAACTAACTAATTACTTTTCTCTTCGTATTTCAATGAATTTCTTGAAGCTCATTTTAGGTTCGGTTAATTTTTGAAAAGATGAAAAGCTGGAAAGTAGTTTAAGTTTCCAGAAGTCAACATTCACTCATATATACATCTGATACTTAGTACTTGAATTAAAGGCTATTTTTAAAATCCAGTCTGTGTGTGTCCGTGTAGCAGGATCATTGTCCAGTATAACAGCAAAATGTGTGTCGTGTTTAATCATTTCAAACCAAGTGAAGCTGCAGTCGTAAAATGTACAGTTGAGATCTCTACTATAGTCAAAGCTCGTCTTGTGTTACTGCATTGCATCAGAACGTACAGGTTGTGTCCATCCTCCAGTGTTGCCTGTTGCAGTTTGCCCAGGATGTTTGCAGGAAATGTCAAGATCCAGGTTTACACAGTGTTTGATAAGTGTCATCACCTGAGGCTTTAGAGACATTACAGAATTATCCGTGAATATAGCAAATATCACGAGTTAAAATTGAAACGCCTGGGCCTGACAGGCAGTGAGATAACGCACACTGGCACATTATGGTTTCATGAAGTTTGTTGTATTTCAAAGGGCACCAGCTTTGAACTAACCACTACCCCAGGGTGTGTTTTGATGTGTGCAGAGTTGAGATAGGGCTGCACTTCTTCTACTCACTTCAAGATGTACATCACTGGACGTGTAATGTGCACAGATACATAATCTGGCAGTGTGCCACTGTGCATTGTTGTAGAGGTCCACCACACCAGACCAAGTCAGACCTGAAATCACTGCACACATGAATGCATGAATACTCCATTTAAACTGCCAGCACACGGGTTCCACTGTTCCAGGAGCAGTTTGATCTACGTTTACCCCAGCAGGTGATTCATAACACGTTAAGTCTTTAACTACACTCCAAACATTAGGACGTGCCTTAATCTTGAGTTAAAGGAATTAAAGCTTTACCCACCATACCATTCTTGATCAGGTCAGCCCACATGCTGGTGCCATCTCCCCCCCTCATCAGTACATTGTAGATGAAAAAGTAGGTGCCAGGGATCTTACAGGTGAACTTGCCTGTTGCGCCTTCATAGTTACCACCAATATTAGTCACCACATCATCAAACCGCAGAATATCGTAACCTTCCTGGGGGTTTCGTAGTCCTGCATAAAATGCCACCCGTGGCATGGTGTTGTATGTGGTTGTGCTAACTGCCCCTTTTCCCCCTAAGCCGAGTATCCCGGTCCGTACTATGTCCACACTATCTCCTGGTGGTCCCTTGGGTCCGGGCGGACCTGGCTCTCCAGGCGGTCCCGGGGGTCCAGGCTTGCCCGGACGTCCTGGTTTTCCATGTGAGCCATGAGCACTGTAGGTGGGCAGTGGTGGCCCAACACTATGATCACTCAGGTCTGCCTCATTGTCCACATGCAGGCCTGTGGTTGACGTATCAGTGCCTGCATGCACACCTGTGCCCATTGTGCCCGTGCTGGGGAAAGGGTCGCAGACCATCCGGCAGGTGCCCAGCATCTCGTAGTGGCTCGTACTGTCGTCTGTGCCACCTGTGCCAACGGAGCTGACCAGCACAGGTATGAGGACCACCAGAACCAGGACCAGCATGACCCCCACAGCAGCTGCCACCAGGGTCTTCCGCCCGATGCTCAGCCGGGGAAGGGGCTGCGCTGCCAGCGTGGAACTCTCCGGAGTGGAAATGGTGACTGTGGGGAGTGCGTCCACCTGACAAAACACAGACACGAAGAGGATCCCCCTGATGGCGGAGACGGTGTCCAGGGAGCGCTGGTGTGAGTGTATGAGTGAATGACAGAGCAATGTGGGAGCGAGGGAGAGCGAGCGGAGCAAGGGACCCAAGTCATCAAAAGGAGAGAGACATTGAGAGAGTAAGGAGAGAGTAAGAGAAGAGGGGGAGGGAGAGCGAAGAGGAAGACAGCTTGAGAGAAAAAAAGAAGCAAGGGGAGGAGAGAGTAAGCAACGAGCACACACTCACCAACCATCTGAGTCAGGGCTGATCAGAGCACTTTCCTACTGGAGGATGTGAAAAGCACGAAAGACAAAAAGTCTAGGCGACGACAAGTAAACGCAATGATTCACCTTCAGTGGGGAATGAAGCTAGAAGTGTTTCAATGTTTTTGAATCCAGGTGCCATCGTTTTTTATGTACTAATGCATGAAAACATTTTAATTTCAGATTATAGGAAGCCTCATTTGAGATACATTGTGAAATAACAAGCAAGAGGCAGATGTAGATGAAACTTAACCCAATACATTTGAGTTTCGTGACTCTTTGTGTGTGTGTATTTGCGTAGCAGGAGGTTTTGTGTGTAGTGAGCAAGTTGGAAGCATTTCTGGCATTTATGGTCAGTCAAACTATGACCTTCACAGAAGGAAGACGGTTTTAATACAACATTAGCCGCATCATTTGTGCTGGTTATGATATTATTTAAATGTTGAGCCTTGGCGGCAGTGGTAGTGGCAGCATCAGCAAGGCAAGAGCTAAGTAGCTGAACAGATTTCTGGGAGCATGAAGTCTGTAAACATTGCACAGCTGTAAACACAACACTCCTGTATTATGACCATGAAAGACGGACGCGCAAAACATTCGAGTATTGGCCAGTTTTTAGCAGACGTGGAGCATCTGAAGCCGTGTTTCTGTCCGTTCAGGGAAATTCATATTGTTTCTCCAGCCTACAAGCCTATTTAATAAATAACGGGTTTATGCTCCTGCTGGCTTTGGTTACTGCAGTTACATAAACTGCGACGTCCTTTTGCTTCCGCTCGTAAAACCCCAAGCTATTTACTAATAGTCATCTACCATTTGTTAATGTTGTGGTTTGGTGTTACATAAGCAGCGAGTGCCTGCACCAAGCCACCAGTTCTGAGTTCAACATGCTTAAAGTATTAATTTCATCTGCATAGCTGTCCATGGTGGCGTATTCTCCTCAGTCGTTGGAGGTGTTTGGTTAAAGAATGGCCTCATGGTGGCTGGTGACCTCATAAAGCAGGTTACGTAACTGTTGGTGTTGGGATATATGTCTCATGCATGAACATGTTGGTTGGTTTCTTTAATTGGTTTCACTTGTCACACATACACAAAACACATTGTGCACGTTCTCTAAAAAACAGAACCCCCGTCCCACCAATTAACCGTAGATCCAAGCACCACACCAGACCGCGCTGAAGTCTGCTACACACAGGGCTGAAGAATGGCTGGAAATGTTGGAGTGATCCTGTGATACTAGAGTAATAGGAGCAGGGAGTATTTCTGCGACCAACTGATGCTGCTGTTGTCGCAGGACATGACAATGGTACTGAGTCAGATACCTTGAGCACCGCTTTCTTGCTGAGTCGCTCCTTCTGATGACACAACACGCTAAATCAGAGAGATAACTACATGGTCAGGATGACAGAATATTCATTTGTTCGTATCAAACATACTCCAAATTAACGATGAGAGCAAAAGAAATCATGAGCTGTCACGTGTCAAAATGGACCAAAATTAAAAGATTGGCATACACAAAAAATATATACGTGTTACTATACATATTTAGTTTTCTTTACACAGCGTTATATAGTGCAACGACTTTTCCGATCTCCCATCAACTCAACACAAACCAATTAGGTATAAGTCAGCTTTGTTTTAAACCATACATGCACGTTATCAGCACTTCATGGACATCCGCAGACTTGAGTGCCCTCCTGTGTTCCTGAAATACATCTTCAGATACCCAACCGCTCACCACACATTTATTCTTGTCCTCTTCTTAGGGCTGTTATTGGTTGAAGGTGGAAATAGGAATAGTTTCAATTAGAAATAACATAGAATATATATTGATCTGTATAATGAGAAAAAAATGTAAAAACTTCAACTCTAGACTTGAACTTTAGTGCAGATGACAGTTTTCGTTTTCAAAACGTCCCTTTCTGGTCTTGTGATGCACTGGCTACCTGTCCCAGGTGTCTCCCGCCTCTCAGCCAATGACAGGTGAAATTTGCTCCACCATCCGTGTGACGTGAAGAATAATGGATAGATAGACTGATGGAAATCCTGTTCTACTGCATTTACTTATTCCAGCCAGATGATGGCACCCAGTGCTCATTGTTGGAGAAGCATGTGACACCTGGGCCTTACACTAAAAACTGGCTGAATTTGAATTGATAACTGTCATTGTCATATCAAACAGTTACAACAAAGTCAACTCAGCATATTCTGCACAGAATTTACGATGTTGCGTACACACAGTGATTACGGTGTATTTCAGGGCATTTCCCACCTCCTCGCTGCAGCAGGAACCTGATCCTATCGCTAGGAGAGCAGGGGATGGTATAGACCTCCGATGTTTGAGCAGCCTTGCTCACATTCCAGCATGGACACACGGGATGGGCTTGTCAGTAACTGGAGAGGAAACAGCAGGCCCTGTCTGAGGTCGATATTCTGGATGGAGTCTGCCAGATAGTCCATTATCTGACCTTCTGGGAAAAGCAGCGAAACTTATTGGTGCTTGTGCTGACTAATGAATTTATTATCGAACTATACTATGACTATAAATAGGTTATTCAAGCTCAAAGTCACAATCATTGTAATAATCGGTCTTATTCAGGCTGTTATAGCGTTTAAATGGTATTTGTTGTAATACCTACATTAAGGGGAAGCATATGAACTCTGGTGTGTTTACACTAGAGTTCAAACTGAGCAACTTCCTTGATTCTTTCATTTCATCTTTCATTCTCTTCCTTTTTAGGCAATGGGCTGCTGGCTGCAGTCTCTCTTGGGATTCTGTGAGAATTTTCTTAGCTGGTTTGCTTGGCAGCTGGCTTTAGATCCTCCGATATTGTTATTTCACTGTGATGAGACGAGGGACTGATAAACATCTGTCGTGGGCGTAGTAAACAATCGTGTATGGGTCTTGATGTGTGTAATAACTGGTCATACATCACGGCATTGGGAGAAGTGACACCACCAAACATCTACAACGTGCCAGTGTTTATGTTGTGCGTATAACGATACTCTTAGCCATAACTATCCTCTTATTATTCTGTGCAGAACAGACAAACGCATGTTCTTATGGGGGACGAAGGGAGATGAGTTTTAAGTTATTGACATGATTGTTTACTGTCAAGGAGGTCAGCAACCCTGTCTGTGCTCCTCTTAGTCACAGCTGCCATGAAAGCTTGTCCGATTGTGTAATTTACAGCGGTGAGACGCGCTCCTTGCAAACAGTAGACACATATTTCCCTTTTTAGGGCATGGGAGTCTATTACGTAATTTATGGAGCACTCGGGTCTCTGGCAAGTTCGCCTTTGTGGAAGCGGGAGGTGCTGGCGCAGAGAGGCGTCTCGGCGGACCAATCGGGCGCCAGGATATTTTCCATCTCCCTCGATGATTGGTCAGGGGACAGCCAGAGTTCGGTGACGTGTACGTGGCTGGCGCTCGCGCCCACTGCGAGGCTGGGAGTTTTTCCACATTGATGGTTTCACGGGAGTCGTTGCAGTCAAACGGAAGGTGAAGCCGAGCTGGACAGAAAACTACCGGGATAGTTTTAGCTGGAGTTTGGGAGAAGTTCCCTTGAGTCGTAGGATATTTACTCCGTTTTCTCTCGGATAGTGCTCTAAAGTTTTCACCATGCCGGTTTTTCACACGAAGACGATAGAAAGTATCCTGGAGCCGGTGGCTCAGCAGATCTCCCATCTGGTGATAATGCACGAAGAAGGTGAAGTGGACGGGAAGGCGATCCCCGACCTGACGGCGCCGGTCGCCGCCGTCCAGGCTGCGGTTAGCAACCTTGTCCGGGTGAGTAAGGTCAACTCGATCCGCTGTGGGACACCGTATCTGGTGAAGGCGTCTGCCTGGGCTCGGTGGGTGTAGCCGGCTACCTGTCGCTCTTTGTCCCGCACCCTCCGCTATGGTGGTGGCGTTGACTACCGCTGAAACCCGGGTCGTAGCTAGCAGCGTAGCATGTGCTTGACTCTTCGGTTTGGGCTTTGGGGCCAGGGAGGAGCTCTGCCCTGCTGAACTTCGTTAAAGTTGTTCAACATGGGGCAAAGGGCAGAGACGCCCTTTACCCCTTGAAGCTGCGCCATATCTCCATGTAGGCACTGCTGCTAAGTTTAACCAGGTACTGGAGCACATGGGACTTACTCTTTACGCCTTATTCTACTTAATCCACTTGACTTCACAGAGCAACCTAACGCCTGCCCCTTCTTTTAGTGTATGAATGGACCTTACAAGCAGCGTAGGTGGGTTCAGTCCTTCTCATTCGCCATCAGGCCCAGGCGGGTGTGACAGCTCCGTCAAACCGAGCAACAGAGCAGCTGCGTGGGAAGATGGCAAAGTGAAATTAAACCTGCAATCCTCACAGACACATGTGCTTTCTACCAACACTGCACGTTTTTATGTAACCCTGAAGTCAGACCTGATCACTTGCTTTTGTAGAAACTATATCTTTGTATGTAAAGCTACTCAAAATATTATTTCCACCCACAGAATCACAATATTGTGTGCCAAAGTGACTGATTAAAAACTAACTGAACTCCCACACACCGAGTTTCATAAATGTTCAATATGCCCTTGTGAACAGATGTTTGTGTTTTTACTATTTTTAGGATCAAAAGCAACTTAACCATGCAGGTGTTCCTCAGAGCCACGTTGCACCAACTAAGGAAATGCCAGTGTTGTTATCTCAGTTTTAGGGTCAAACAGAAACAATGAATGGCAAAGGAAACATGAATATATGAGAGGGGGTGACTGGCTGTGTCTTTTAAGGAAAGGGACATATCAAAGCTATATAAAGGCACACTCATTATCACTCATTCTTGTGCATTGCCTTCTTTATCAGCCTTCTCAAACACCCGGGCCCTGGTACTACTCAGTTTTAGTCACCATGGATGTGGTAAAGAACCTCAACAGAGTGTTTTGGAAAATCACAGTCCCTTAAGGGTTTGGTGGTGTAGTACAGTGAAAAGTTGAATAAAGTAACACCAGGTTGTTGCTGATTCATGTAACTTACTTGTCAGCACGTCCTGATGGATGAAAATGTCCTGTGCGTACCTCAACCAGTTTGGAGTGATCTGATCCAGGCGTCTCTTCATTGTGTTCATATGTTTTCCAACAGATGCAGGAACAAATGTATAAGCCCGTAATTGCTTCCAGTTGCTGTAGCAACATCACAACATGGATGGTGCTATGAGTTCATTGAAGTTAATGATCAGATGTAATTCTTCTGGTTTTTGTCCCAGTAGTTCCATGAGTCATACATGGCCAAGCTCACACGAGGAAACAGACACTCTGTGTGGGTCCTGTCTTTGACTTCTTTATTACTGAGAAGCAGAATATTTTGTCATCAGTTTGAGTTTGTGGCGTTCTCAGTTTTTCCAGTCACAGAGTTTAATCACGTCTGTTGACATAAACACATCTGCAGGCTGTATTGGTTTTGAAGATTGGGTCGTAGGAGGAGAAGAGATGAAGCTTTGTGATTGCGTTATCAGGGTGGGGCTTTAATCAAAGGTCTTTCTTGCCCACAAACTAAGCATTGTGTAACGTTTTTTCCATCAAACTTTAAATCTACTCCTTTAAAATAGCAATCTTTGTGAACCTGGAGAAGTTGGCATGCCCACAAACCATTGTATAAATGAAATGTGTCTAACCAAGTCCTATCACTAGTGCCCAGCATCGTTGACATCAGTGTTTTTTGATAAAGACAATGAGCCAGACCTCAAGCCAGGATGAATGTGAGGAATGTGAAGAATTCCCAGCTCCCACCCCAGCTCAGTGGGGGCTGAGCTAAAAGTTTGAATGAGCAGTTTATAATAAGCTATTGAGGAAGCTGATCAATTAACCCTCATAGAAAGACTGACTTTAAAAGTTCAGCCTTACCTGTAAGTGCAGTGTCTGTGGTTCATAGTGACAACACAAACATGATATGACCACAAGATGTTCAACTGTTAAAGCTAAATCCTACGTCCATGTTACAGCTACTTTTGATGGGCATTTGATAAAGTAAACAATCAGTGATGTACTGTGCTGGTGCGGATGCAGTGTTTGACTTCCTGTTTGTGCAGATGACAAGTTTCTCACTGTTTTTGTTCTGCAATGTTGGTTGAGTTGCAAGACACCAAGAAAGTGTGATTCCCAGAAGGTGTGTTAAGTTCTAGTGTGTGAAGTAGTTTGCAATAGTTGCAATAAGAATAGTTGATAGATTGCATAGTGTGTGTGTGTGTGTGTAAGTATATAAAGCCCAGGTTAATCTTTTCAGTCACCTTCTTATTTAGTCCTTTACAAATGGGAAATAGACATGCTCATTACCTGAAGTACTTATGATCACACAAAAGAAAATGCTTCCTATTACCTGGTACGTCAACTTCCTACAATTTGTCAAGGGAATTCTTGCCGCTCAACATTTGTTTCTGTCATCTTGGCAGCAACGCAGGAAAATAAAGAGTTTGAAAAGTTGATATGAGTGATCAAATCTTCACAGAGATACTACATCTGTGGACTATTCCTTCATCAGTTTGTTGAAAACATCTTTTTCTAGTATGCAGCAGTGTTGAAGTGATGAGGAAAAGCAGGAAGCCAAGTCAGGAAGACCCAGCAGCTCTTGGCCCCACACAGGAACAGGAATATTGTCCAGTTTGGGGAAACCCTCATCGTCAGCAGTGAGATGTTTATGCCTGGTAGTTGCATTTTTTGACAAAGAATCTTAACTTTTCCAGATCTGAAAAAGATTAAAAAGGTCTTTGTTCTCTAAAACAGTAGTTGTCATAACCTGGGTTTGATGTTAATAGATGCAGTAAAAGTAATCTCTAAATCTATGGGTTTTTATTTCACAAACCTTGCTCTAATGGAAATTTTCATCTTGTATTGAGTCTTTTTAAAATAGCATTCAAGGTGAGCAGAGCTGCACCCCAGTGAGCCCTGCTAAGCCCCTGTAACATCAGATAGATGGCTGTGATCTATTTCCTCCCCTTGCAGGGCCTGCCTTGCCGTGGACAGACAAGCCATTTGATTCTTCACTGTCATCGCCTTTGACACGCCGTGTGTAGCTACTTCCTAAACCAGAATAATAAACCACTTGACACCTTCTGTGAAACCTCTCTGCTACTACTATAAGTCACTATTATTCATAAGCCACTTGATATCTCATAAATCACTTGCTGGAACTGAGGCTATTGATGAAGGGTAGGTATCCTGCTCCCTCGTCAATTTGTGTGAGCAGGTCTGATCAGATTGCACTGCAATCAGATCAGTTAGAGATGTGAGGAGCTAAATCTAATGCAAACGTACTCTTCGTTTGTAGGACATTACTAAGGGCAGCAGTGACAGCACTTTTGCCATTATAGATCTTTGTGGTCACCATGTGTAACACACTATTGTGCTAACGCTACCCAACCTGTGAAAGGCAGGCTGTGTCTTACCAGCCTTGTAGCTTTCAGAGTGCTCTTTCTTCCACTGGCAGAGCAATGGGCTGCTGTCGACAAAGGCGGGTCTGTTCTAAAGAAGCAGCCACTTCATCAAGTTGCTTCACAACATAGGGTTTCCACACAACCAAGGAGTCTTGCATGGTGAGGACTGCTTCCACTGCTGATACAAACCAAAACTGAGCCCAGTAGCCCAGTCGTGTGGTATGTGGAAGATGGTGACTCTGAATCCGTGAACAGTTTTAAAAAAGAGGGTGGGAGTGAACAGCTGCTCCGCCATAAAGGGCGTAGAATCTATTAACGGAACATTATATTTGTGTTGTGGGTTGGACTGCTCTCATGATGAAGACATGAAACCCCACACGTCATTGTTACTCCTGTCTTTAAACAATTGCATTATATTATAATTAAGGCATTATGTGGCTCCTGCTTCTACGTTATGGCGATTTGCTGCTTTTATGGTTTCATTTTAAAAGGAATATCATAGAGCTTGGACTGCTGGGCAGAAAAAAAACTAGATTTTTACCACCCTGCCTTCTAAGAACTAGAGAAGGATATTTTCACTTCCTTCTAATATAACTGGAACAGTTATTGGTCATTGTAAGCACTTTGTCATTTGTGTAGTATACTAATAATATCAGTAGTTAAATAATATTGTCTTGTGATGCTGTTAAAGATAAGAATGTGATCCAGATTTACAACACGGCAAACTGCCTGACAGCAAGAGTCTTAAACTTGGGATCACTGGTCTATTTTCGCAGCAGTTAGTTCGAATCACTTTTCAGCTGTGGACTGTTGTTCTGTTCAGATACCAGGAAGCAGGTCTGCTTGGTTTAGACACTCCTTTGTGCTACGTCATAGGAGAAATTGGCTCTGGGTTCATTAAATGCAGCTCGCCACCCAGCTTTTGACTTTCACATTGTTGGTTGTCAGTCTGTCTTCTTCCCGCTGTTTAGTTTAGGTCATGTCTAAACTTGACGTGATCATAGAAATTTGCACAGTTCTTTTCTGAGATCACATAAAACTTGTCAGGCAAGTTTTCCAGCCAAAACCCGATGTCAGGGAGCTGCTTCACGTCGACATGGGCAGCCTCTGCTAAGCTTCAGTTTGACTTTGGCACAAACTTTGACCTAATTTATAACCCCTCAGTTACTCAGAGACCCTTTGGTCCAGTAAACGGAAAGTAAGAAGATGTATGTGAGCTCTGCTCCATTTCAGCCTCCACGTCAACCGTCTGGAATGGCTCCGCTACTGTGTAGTTGTACACGTTGACAAGCTTGGTCTGTCAGAGTCTGTGCTTTTTTGATAATATTAATCTTATTATTATTGTTTTGATTAAGTTTCTCAGCTTCACATCTTTACATTGTTTGCAGTGTCCAATCCATCATCCAAGCCTCCAGTTATTTGACAGCAAAGTTGAGCACGGTTGAAAAGTTACATGTTGCTGAACTGTGTGTGTGATGTTGAAGTCAATACTTATTACATAATTAAAAATACAGTTGCATGTAAAATGTTGTTCTGCTTCTTGAACCCAGTCAGCATGGTGTCCTGGTGTGAATGTGAGTGATCTGTTGCCCATGGCAGCTCGATGTGGGTGATTTGTCTTTCTGCAGAGCTGAGGTCATTGTGGGGGAGGTGAGTCATTTTGGCATAGAGGGAGAGGAAGCATTCAGCTGCTTTACACATTATAACTGCCGAGGCCTGGCGTGCCCTCAGCAGCTGGTTTTTTGGCTTATCTCTGAACAAGTAACGGGGCAAAAGTACGCGATTAAATCCCCCTAAAGAGGCAGGTTTGGTAGCTGTGTTTCCTCGTGCGTATGACTTTCTGTTGATGTATATAATGTGCTCCAGTTGCATAAAGGCTTTGGAATACACCTCAACTTGAAACATCTCTGAGAAAGTATAAATGCCTCTGAAACGTAGAGCTGGAGCTGGAAGTGTTGAGTGATACAAAATCCCCATGACTGATGAAGCGGTCATCTGGCTGACGAGGTGCGTGAGCGTGTATCCTGTCTCCACTGGCGTCCATGCGGCCACGCCTGCTGTCACTTTACACTATTTGATATCTGCTGGTCACTTCTGTTTTCATGCCACAGTATTCTCTCATCCTGGTTCATTCTAGTTCTGCTCCTACAGGATTGTTGGTAATGCTCGTGTCTAAGCTGTGTTTAATGTGTTGACATTGCTCAGTCTGGTCATTTTCATACTGGTGTTAGTTCAGTTTAATACATCTTAACAGATCTTTGTGAATTAAACATAGTTGAAGGGTCTAGTTATTTAAAAAACAATACAGGGCATGACTTGGTTGCACAGTTAACATTAGTATGTAAAGAATCCAGTAAATGTCATACATTTACAGCAGCAACTGAAATAGGACGTTGCAAGATGGGTTACTTCCTGTCACAGTTTTCTATTACAGCACACGACACTAGTGTGGAATGGAAGTGAATGCAATTATACAACATCTGTGTTGACACTGTACTGGACAAATGAGGTGAATCGGAATCGCCGTAGGCGTTTGCTAAGTGCGTGCTGCTGCCCCTGAAGCCCCAATTCAATTTAATAATAATTGTGTCAGACGGTGGTAGGGAAATGTGTGTTGTGTGTCTTTCTGATTTTACATGACTTTTCATTTCCTTTACATGTCTTGTGAAATCATACTTGATGTATAAAAACGTCTGTGCTTTTCAGGTGGGAAAGGAAACCGTGCAAACCACAGAAGACCAGATCATGAAAAGGGACATGCCACCAGCTTTTATCAAGTAAGCACAGTAGTGTCTCAGTTCTCCCCCTGAGCCTCTCAATTGAATTTAGATGAAGTTATTCATTCCATACAGTACGTGGAACCCACTGGCCTCTCTGGCTCTTTTTCTCTCTTTATCTGTTGCAGTAATGGCTGGTTGTGCCCAAGCAAAGGTCAGACATGGCATGTTAAGTGCCTCATTGTCTTGCCCTGGTGCAACATAAATACTTCTCTAGGGAGTACCTCATTTATCCCAACAACCACAAACTCGTATGTGTCTTCATGCACAGTCACTTGCCGCATCTGTTATTTATGAACAGAAAGCACTAAACCAACATGCTGTTTTAGAATAAAGAGAATAAAGGAGAGATATCTCATCAATGGATTTATAGGCAGGCTCCACGTTTGTATTTTATGCTCTCCTAAATGAAGGGGCAGGTCCACGGAGCCCTCGAGGTCAGGGATGACATGAATTGGCAGGCACAGGTTGTCAGGCCCCACACATTTGGCTCCTCAAAGTCACATCGTCACCTTGTCGTGAGCCGTCAGCACACGTGCTGGAATGCGCCTCCTTCACTAAATATAGTGTCTGCTGGGGCCTAGTGTATGCATGGCTGTTTCCCGCTAGTGCACGCTGAAGGACACTGTTTGCTGGCTCTGCGTAGACTTGACTCGATGTCATGAACATACATTGGCTTATACCATGCAAACAGAACCTTGGGAACAGAGTTTTTCCTGTTTGGTCCCTTTGTAATGCCTGAAGTGGAAGATCGACCTCGTCGTAATGCAGGCTTCAAGTCAATATACTGTTGGAAGTAGTCTATGTTGATGCTTCTTTGAGTCAGGCTTGTTGCCTTTGTCTATTGCAGTATGGCTGTTATGATGCAGTTGACGTGTGCAATGCTGAACGATGAACCTGCAAACTCTGCTGACTTAAGGCATGACTTGTACTGCAGAGGATGTTCCTCAAAATCAGGCTTAATTTAGTCTGTTCTCCATCATATACCTTTTTTTTTTTAAACCAGCCCTAAAAGCAAAACTTTTAAGACAATAATATCAATGATTAGACTATTCTTAACATATCTACAAGAAATCTTAAACTACTGAAATGCTATAAATTACATAATAGAATCTCATCATCTGACATTTGATTGACATCTCATGGTGTCATCATGATATAGTTGATGCAGTGGTTCCAATAAATGACTCCATGTATGGAAATGTTTTAGGTCCCCCACTAGTTGCACATGTACTTTGTTTATTAAACAGGAAGGAAATAGTGACCATAGAGCAAAGATGAGTGAGATTAGAGTAACAGACTGAGACGTGTGTGAACACCTCCATTTTGCAAGTACAGGAATATTTTCGGCTTCGACATACCGACTTCTTTCAAATTCCCAATTTGACTTTTGTTTTGAAGAAGACGTTAAATTATTCTTATAATTAGACTAGAAACTCCTGTAGGTCCTAAAAAGCATATAAGGGGAAGTGAAACAAAGTTTTGCGTGGAAAGCAGTAATGCCGTTTGTATTCCTAAACATTTGTTGGTTTCCTGCATCACTGTATGTCCAGCCAAGCTTCATATCATCAGCATGACCTTCATAGGATTTCTTACCTGACTTTGAATTCCTTGTCTTCTGCTTTCCACAGAGTGGAGAATGCATGCACTAAGCTGGTGCAGGCTGCCTCCATGCTGAAAGCCGATCCGTACTCCGTTCCTGCTCGGGATTACCTCATTGATGGCTCGCGGGGAATCCTCTCTGGGACCTCTGACCTGCTTCTGACCTTCGATGAGGCCGAGGTATTCATTAATTCGTTCTGTATTTATTTTATTTGTAAACCTGTTAAACCACATAAGCTAGTATCCAAGAACAAAGTCAGAAAACAGTTGCAGGAATGAAATACTGACCCACTGACTCTGCCTGATATCTTTTAGAGGTTAAGTGTATTTCACATGTGCATTCAGCAATGGTTTATTGATTTTCCCGACGTTGGAGGAATTGGTTTGTCAGCCTCTCGTGCTCTGGAGTCTGGACCTCAGTACATGAATAATTCATAAGTGTAAAGTGGTGTCTGCCTACATTTACTTTGATTTCGTTTTCACCTGTACTGCTTAGTTTGGTTTTAAGGGTTTTTCAGAAGACATCTTCCTGGGCTTTAGTGGTCATAAATAAAAGAAAAGCAAAGAATTGATTTATGATAAGCTGCTCACTACAGTGCAAGCAGTTACAAAAACAGCAAAAATGGCACCAAGGGAGTTAAATATATCTCACCACATGTAATACACGTGAGACTGTAAAAGCTGTACCACTGATTCAGCATAGTATACATCTCCTCCCAGCAGTTTGTGTGTCTCCTTATAAAGAAGACAGAGGGGGGAAATACATTTGGCGGATGAACCTACGTGTTTGACACATATACCATTTTTTTTTAAATCTTGAACCATCTGGCATGTCGAGCAAGAAAAAAAATTACAGATCAGCTCTATGTGAAAACCCATCAGGCGTCCCAGCGCAGCAGCAGTCAGCAAGACTCAGCAGGAGTCATCAGTCAGCTGTGCTGCTTAGGGATAAGTCTGTATAGTGGACCACGTAATGCTGGTATAATGGAGAACAAAACGGCTGAAGTGTCAGTAGGCAGCATTATCACAGTATAATTAAAAGGAATGTGCCCGGGGGGGGGGTTGTGTCTGCATAATCACTTTTCTGTAGTCGGGCAATTTTTAATTAACTATTATTGTTGAATTTAAACATTGTCATAGGTTCGCAAAATAATCAGGGTGTGTAAAGGAATCCTGGAGTATCTGACCGTGGCAGAGGTGGTGGAGTCTATGGAGGACCTGATCACATACACAAAGAACCTGGGACCAGGTCAGTCTACTGATGCAACACCTGCTCTGCAGTCTACTCATTTACGGTCTGATGTTTAAAGTAGTAAAATGTTTGAGGAAATGCATTTAATTTCTGCTCGTCATGTACAGGAATGACAAAGATGGCCAAGATGATAGATGAGAGACAGCAGGAGCTGACACACCAGGAGCACCGTGTGATGCTGGTCAACTCCATGAACACAGTCAAAGAGCTTCTGCCCATCCTCATCTCAGGTAATCTTAACAGACACGACGTTGCTCCACTCTGCACGTCTCACATTCAGTTCAGATAAAAGCAAACATGCTAAATTGCTTTGTGTACTTTTTGAGCTTGAGCTTGTTTTGTATTTCAGGAATCAAAATCTTTGTGACGACTAAGACGTCTGGCAGTCACGGTGTGGAGGAAGCCTTGAAAAACCGAAACTTCACCTTTGAGAAGATGAGCGCAGAGATAAACGAGATCATCAGAGTGCTGCAGCTTACGTCCTGGGATGAGGACGCCTGGGCCAACAAGGTGCGTGCGCTATTTTCCATCCATACTAAACTACTGTTTCTATCCACGATGGTCTCCCACAACCACAAATGGCATTTTGTGAATCCTTGTGAAATGATGTTATTCTCCACTAATGCTTTTTTTCTTCTTCTCAAGTCATGCACCTTTCTCTTCAGCATCAGCCTTAATCCTTTGAGGACTTCGTGAAGTAGCGTAATGCCTTTAGGCTTCCATACAGTTAGTAATTAAAGTGACCATACTTTACTTCACTTCCCTGTGTCTGTGTAGCTGGTTAATCTGTTGCCTTTTCGGTTTTTCTGCTCTGCACATCCTACATCTGTCACACTCCCCATAATGGCGCCATCTTGTGTCGGTTCTTTCAACAGTGTTGTTGGCCTTCTTTTGTTATGTCCATTTGTATTTATGTGGCTCTTCCTTTCTTTGTACCGTTTCTTTCCTCCTTAACCCCCTGTAGAAGGTAAGCCTCCACTGTCTCACCCCTTGGTTGTGCAGCAGCATGTCTGACAGATGTGTGTGCTGATTTGTGCTTTGTGGTGCCAGTTCATACGTTTCGGTAGCTATGGTGACGTTAAACTGTTGCCCAGCTATTAATAAGGAAAATTAGCAGTTGGTTTTGGAGTGGTGTTAAGCAGACTGTATTTGATCAAATGTTGACCTATTCACTGTTTGGTTCCGTATGTTTTGGTTTGTTCTACTTCATAACATGTTGAATTAAATCAGGATCTCTGTGTCCTCCTCTTGTCATTTAATACCCAGCATGCATCTCCTCAATCCATCTGGTTATTGATTGAGCTGACTCATGCAGTATTGATTTGGGTGTCATTACACATAATTCAAATGATCTCAGCATCTCTGTGACGGGTCTGGTTTTGACTGGTCTGTATTTGTGTCCTGGAGGAGGATGCATAGAAAACATGTGTATTTTTGTTGTAAGAAAGGTTAATTTGCTAAGTTGCTAATGTGTTCTAATTCAAGAGACCTGTCCTAATTTACTCACAACCGTATTTTACCCTATAAAATATATAGAGTTACAGTTCTCATTACTAATGTCCTGAGACAAGCCAGCTCTAATTTTCGAGCAAATGCATCCTGTGTGATTGATTGAAGAGTGTTTCTCTTTTTTTCGTTTATGTTATATGCAGAGATCCCTAAAAAGACTATCTTTCACTCCACTGCCTATTTTTCATACGTCCTCAAGTGAATAACAGCAGTTGCACAGGTTTAAAGAGTAAACAGTCACTTCACACCTCGGACAGTCTCTTTTGTTCTGCACACTAACATGATTGTTGTTCTCTTTTATTTAAGCAGTTCAAGCTGATTTATTGATGCGGCTGAGACGTATTTGTGGCTTTTATTTGCAGAACTTTGTACTTAATAGGATTTAATTACTATGAAAGCTTTGCCTTCTGTGGCAAAGATTAATTTAGGAGACACATGTGTTGTCTCACTAAACCACTCATCCGTTCGCTTTGGTCTTCTGCATAGTCCTAGTGGACGCTGCTTTGTTTTGCAGACTTCAGCGATGAGTGGACTGATTGTCAAATCTGCTGCTGTTGGACAGATGTTGTATTTCCATCCACTTTGATTGAGATACAATGGAGAGTTGTTTGGCTTTTAACATGACGCATTCATTACGATGATGGAAACAGCATGTGTTACATGGTTGTGCCTGACAGATGTTAGAGATGCTGCATGTTGATTTGCTGTATGTTTCTCTTTCTGTAATACCTAAACAATGGATTGATTGTGGAAAATGACAAGATCCTTAAGATTTTCTGATCATGCAACTACACTCAAAACTCAGTTTGTAAATATCATGTTTATGACACCACGTGGGAAATTTAAATTTAACCAGAAAGAGGATAATAAAATATAAAATGAACATATGCAATATGTTTTATTATGTCATATCTTAGTTTACTTTTGCTTAGTTGATTCCTTTTAAATAAATCATTTCAATCTGTTTTCCACCCTAAAGGACACAGAAGCCATGAGAAGGGCTCTGGGGCTCATTGACTCAAAGATGGGTCAGGCTAAGAACTGGCTGAGGGATCCAAACGCTCAACCAGGTGCTAAACTGAACATGTCCACTAAGTTAATCAGTTTATTCTTATTGGTCGTCTTATTTTGCTAGGTACTGCATGTGTAATGTGTTTGTTGTGCTTTTAGGGGATGCAGGCGAGCAGGCTGTCCGACAGATCCTTGATGAAGCCGGGAAAGTGGGCGAACTGTGTGCTGGCAAGGAGCGTCGAGACATCCTAGGCACAGCCAAGACCCTGGGCCAGATGACTGACCAGGTGTCTGAGATGAGAGCCAGGTACAGTTTACACCACAGGAGATGGCAAAATGTTTAACGCAGTCTGTTGTCTTCATTAGACTGCTTTGTGCTGTGTTACTGTGTATGTTATAGATTAGCTTTTTAAATACAGAGGGAACCTGAGTCGTGCTAGATTAAAACCAGCTGTCTAATAGTGGTTCATAATCTACTTTAGCTCCTGATGTGTTACCTTGCCCTCGTAATCTTAATCTCCAGCGTAAACAAACATGTCAAGTGGATCAGAGAACAATAGAAATGCATGTCAGTGGTTCATCCATGTCTCTTACTTGTCCATCCCAGAGGTCAGGGGGCATCTCCAGCCGCCATGCAGAAAGCCCAGCAAGTGTCTCAAGGGCTTGACGTGCTAACTGGCAAGGTGGAAAATGCAGCTCGCAAGCTGGAGGCCATGACTAACTCCAAGCAGGTCATTGCCAAAAGGATTGATGCTGCTCAGGTGAGTCATTGACCCTTATAGGGAAGTGTTTGTCTTATGAGTCATGAATTCAGATCTGTCAGAACAACATTTCCATCCTGTTTCAAGAGGTTATTTTTCTCCTGCAGAACTGGTTGTCTGACCCTAACGGTGGCCCAGAGGGAGAAGAAAACATAAAGGCCCTGCTCGCTGAAACCAAAAAGATTGCAGACATGTGTGAGGATCCCAAAGAAAGAGATGACATATTGCGCTCTATGGGAGAGATCGCTGCCATGACTGCCAAGCTGTCAGATCTTAGACGACAGTAAGTTGCAGTTTGTCTGCAGTATGAAGCCTTTTAATGTTGAGTTCAAGCCCGAATTAGATTTATTTCTTGTCTCATTTAACTTTCTGGTCTGGCCTCTACTTGCACATAAAATAATTCACTTTTCAATTGCTTTTAGGGGTAAAGGTGACACACCTGAGGCCAGAGCTTTAGCTAAACAAATTGCAACAGCTCTGCAGAACCTGCAGTCCAAGACCAACAAAGCTGTGGCCAACAGCAGGCCTGCAAAGGCAGCTGTTCACTTGGAGGGAAAGATTGAGCAGGCGCAGCGCTGGATTGACAATCCCACGATTGATGACAGTGGTGTTGGTGAGTCTGGCTCCCATCCTCCCCTACTTCCTCACCTCACTTCATCTTTCTTTCACACACCTTCTGTGGCTAAATTGCAGACCAGACACTTTGTGAACATATTGCCCTCTCTTTGTGTTTTACGTTCCACAACACTCTTCCAGTACTGTTTTTCCTTTGGTTTTGACTTAACAAAAATAATAGATGGACTAACCAGGCGTAAAAATAGAAATTTAATTAGCATTATTTTATTGAGTCACTTCATAGATTTGACTCCTTGTGTCCAGGCCAAGCAGCCATTCGTGGGCTGGTGGCAGAGGGTCGGCGCCTGGCCAACGCGCTGCCAGGCCCATACAGACAGGAGCTGGTGGGTAAATGTGAGCAGGTGGAGCAGCTCATGGCCCAGCTGGCTGACCTGGCTGCTCGCGGTGAAGGGGACAGCCCTCAGGCACGCGCTGTGGCCCAGCAGCTTCAGGAAGCCTTAAAAGTAAGTCGGCTCACTCTCTTTCCCATTCAGACTGGTCAGAAAATTCATTCAGTGATGCGGGCAAACATCGCCATCTGCTGGTTCCCAGTGGTGAAAGAAAAGCACCATCACTGGGGAAAGAATCCTTGTGTTTACCTTTTCAAACTTTAAGCTTCATACATTTCCTGAAACATACTCTGTACCTAGTATATTTACTAGTACGTGTTGAATTACGTTCATGTATACAGTGCACAACCCTTTGTGGTAACTGATTGTAACATCTGTTTGTTGTCCTCCCAGGATTTGAAAGGAAAGATGCAAGAGGCAATGACTCAGGAGGTGTCTGACATCTTCAGCGACACCACCACCCCCATCAAGTTACTTGCTGTGGCTGCTACAGCCCCTCTGAATGCTCCCAACAGAGATGAGGTCTGTGGTGTGGTCACTGTGTTCCTCAGCTACTATCACTGGTGTAATGTTTATTGGAAAGGTGCTGTTTTATTTTTAACAAGCCTTTGGACAATTGTTTTATTTGGTCATGTGTAGGTCTTTGACGAAAGGGCTGCCAACTTTGAAAACCACGCCAATAAGCTTGGCGCCACAGCAGAGAAGGCTGCAGCTGTCGGCACTGCCAACAAGAGCACGGTGGAGGGAATCCAGGCTGCTGTCAAATCAACAAGAGACTTAACACCACAAGTATGTCACGGTTTATTGTTTAGATCTGTTTCCGTTTGTCTGCCTCTCCAGTCATGGAGCTTGAGTGTGTCTTGTTTCTTCCGCCAAGCTTTTAGCAGATATTATTAGACTGACAGTAATGGCTGGGTTGTTTTTAGGTGGTATCTGCTGCTCGTATTCTGCTGAGAAATCCTGGCAACCAAGCTGCATTTGAACATTTTGAGACCATGAAAAATCAGTGGATTGACAATGTAGAGAAAATGACAGGTGGGGTTCACGAAGACTATTGTAAACACCTTGATTGCAGGTGATTGTGCTTCCTCAGCCATAAATATGCTAATGTATTTAGGTCTGGTGGATGAGGCCATCGATACCAAATCTCTGCTGGATGCTTCAGAGGAAGCCATTAAGAAGGACTTGGATAAGTGCCGTGTGGCCATGGCCAATCACCAGCCTCAGATGCTGGTAGCTGGCGCCACTAGCATTGCCCGCAGAGCAAATCGTATCCTCTTGGTGGCAAAGCGAGAGGTGGAGAATTCCGAGGATCCTAAATTCAGGGAGATTGTGAAGGCTGCCTCTGATGAGCTGAGCCACACAATTTCACCCATGGTGATGGGTGCTAAGGCAGTGGCTGGAAATATCCAGGATCCAAGTAGGTTCATGTTCTCATGGTTTTTAAATGCTATTTTATGTGGACAGTGTTACATTTTACAGTACTTTGTTTGTTTTGATCATCAGGCCTACAGAAGGGTTTTCTGGACTCAGGGTATAAGATTCTTGGAGCTGTGGCAAAGGTCAGAGAGGCCTTCCAGCCACAAGAGCCAGACTTCCCACCACCTCCTCCAGAACTGGATCAGCTTAATGTAAGTCATCTATTATTTTAAATTGAGTCATTTCTTGGCAGTTTGCTGTTTTAATGTGTTAATGTGTGTAGTGGACAACTCAGTCGAGGTATATGGAAGTGGGCAAATCAAATGAAGCTACTTTTCTGATAACACTTTGCCAACACTTAGAATTAATACTAAAATTTCTAGTTTTTTTTCTTTAGGCAAATGTTGTACTTTCTTGGTATCACCTTGGTCGATGATCCTACTCCCTGTAGCTGTAGTAACACCTTCAGGCATTTTGTTGTTTTTCGAGCTCCCCTGAATGCTCATCAGCCTTTCATCATGCTGCTTTCAGCCTTTTCTCATTGCTGTGACAAACCACATACTGAGAAACAAGAACAACATTCTTTCAAAGTCCATGGTTTATGTATGTGTTGGCAGTTTGACAAGACGTCATGGCAGCTTCGTGTAGCGCTGCTATGACAACCAGAAACCAAGTACCTAGTACAAAAAGCGTGTTTAGTCTAGCAGAATTAAGTGGTGGGTGGAAAAACACTGTTAGTGTCCAAAATGACTTGTATATTTAAATTGCTAAACTCCAGTACTTACATTTTTCCTTGTAGCTCAACGATGAGCCAGCACCACCAAAGCCTCCTCTCCCAGAGGGTGAAGTTCCACCCCCAAGGCCTCCTCCTCCAGAGGAGAAAGATGAGGAGTTCCCTGAGCAGAAGGCCGGTGATATAGTTAATGAGCAAATGATGGTAGCTGCCAGGCAGCTCCACGATGAGGCTCGCAAATGGTCCAGCAAAGTAAGTCAACACTGCAAACACAGGAATGGACTAAGACCATAGAGGAAATGCCTCATTGATTGATTGATTGATTGATTGTATTTTTGTTGTACTTCGCAGGGTAATGACATCATTGGTGCTGCCAAACGAATGGCCTTGCTTATGGCTGAGATGTCTCGTCTGGTGCGTGGAGGCAGCGGAAACAAACGAGCCCTCATCCAGTGTGCCAAGGATATTGCAAAGGCTTCTGATGAAGTAACACGACTGGCCAAGGAAGTAGCTAAGCAGTGTACTGACAAACGTATCAGGACCAACCTGCTTCAGGTCAGTTCAGTGATGTGAAGGTTGAAGAGTACCTCTCATTCATTATTTTAGTATCCAATTTTTTTCACTTCATCTGTTTTCTGATTTCGCTCTTAGGTGTGTGAACGTATTCCCACCATCAGCACCCAGCTTAAAATCCTGTCCACAGTCAAGGCCACCATGTTGGGTCGGACCAACATAAGCGAAGAGGAGTCAGAGCAGGTGAGCAGAGTGTCCGACTACAGCTTCCAGTGTTTTCTTTAAATAGCTGTTGGAAATGGATTATTTCAACAAACACAATCTTTCACTGTCTACCTCTTTTTTTTTTTTTTTCACCAGGCTACTGAGATGTTGGTCCACAATGCTCAGAACCTGATGCAGTCTGTGAAGGAGACTGTTAGGGAAGCTGAGGCAGCTTCGATTAAAATCCGGACGGATGCAGGTTTCACCCTCCACTGGGTCAGGAAGACCCCCTGGTACCAGTAAGAGAAGGGCCACTGTTCCACTGAATGGACAGATGTTTGCTTCTTCAGAGCTGTAATAATGGTGCCCATCTCCTTACTGTGGGCAGTGCTTCTCTTAGTCCCAGGTCCTGTCTGTAACAGTTGCTGTCCTAGTAGAATGTAAAAAAATGTCTGTGCAAGTTGTGGATTAGTTTACTTACTGGGAGCGTATTTTATTCTAAAGTGTGTAAAAATTTAGTTTGTAAGTTTATTTTGACAAATCCCAGAAATGTATGTATATTGATTAGAGGTTGGATTTCATACTGTATAATGTGGAAGTAGGTTGGTTGTTTTTTTGACTCTTCTGCACACAAATCACAGTTTAAATAATAATAATAATGCTATAATTGCCATTAATTCAATGTTGGTAGAAAAGCACATATGAACTAGGGGACAGTATAAGGCTACGTTTAGCACACGCTAAACACAGTCAGTGGTATTTGTCTGTTTACACTATTTTATGTTATCAAGTAAAACAACACTGCTTCTTATTTTACATGTTGTAACAAAGTTGTAGCTACTGTTAATTTCTTCAGAGTTCTGCCAAAGATTTTCTGCCTGGATCTTTGAAATATGTATTTGACATTATTTTCTTTGTTTCCTACAGCAGTAGATCAAGTAAAAGCTGCTTGTAGTCTTTACATCAACTCATTCTACATATATTTTATGTTTCACATGCTGCATTGAGATTAGATGTAATAAGCTTGTGTATACTATGAGGCCTCACAGCCAAGAACAATTACTGATTTCACCACAACCTAACTATGCTTAGTCTTCTTCAGAGAAACTGCAGGGCTTTTTTTTTATAAACACTGAGCACAGTTCATGTAAAGTCTTGTGCATCGTTTGTTGTGAAAATGACATGCACACTTCTCGTAGGTAGCCAAGGGAATGAGCAGAGTTTAGAGATGAAGCAGTGTCTGCGGCTGGTGGAAAATCTTTGTTTTACATTATGACTGTTGTTGCAACATGTCTCGATAGAGTACACTAAAGAAACAGGCCACTTTTCATGGCAACTGTGATTGATATTTTGAAATGTCTGGAGTCTTTTTTTTTTAATCTCCTGTACCAACTGATGTGCCTTGTGGAAAACAGTTTATTTGCAACTGATACACTTTTCATTTTTAGCATTTTGTATCATTTGTATGTTATCATGGGGATGATTTGTTAAACACTTGTTGTACATGGTTGCTCTATAAAACTTACACCTGCTCTGTGGCTTAAACTTCAAGTCAGATTATGCTCTATGCAAATACAGAGGACGCTTAATAATCAAAGTTATGCAATTTAGTTGGGTTTAAACGGACCTGAACATTTATGCTTAGGCATTGTTCACTATTTTGTAATAAAGCATTTTATAGCACTTTGAGCCGTGTTTGCGCTTGTTTGAATGCTACGTAGAAGCGAGCAGCTGTGTGTGTATTTCAGTATAGAATAAACGTCTATTTTTAGTAAAACATTTAAGCGTGTGAACCTTGCAGAGCTGAGGGAATAAGCAGGAAGCTGAACTTATTGAGCGCAGCAGGATGGAAGGGAAAGCTCTGATAGAACCAGATGAACGTGCGTCAGGTGAGGCGGGCTCGTGCGGGAAAGTCGCTTCTTAGTATCAGCTCCTCTCCGGAGATAACGATGCGCTTCTCTCTGGGTCGCGTGCTGCTCACCAGTTTCTCCAGCATCATCAGTGGAAGGAAGCCGCAGCCTCTCGCTTCTCTTCCCCGGCAGTGAGCAGCGGCTTCCCGGGGCTCGTCAGCGTCACCACACCGGTGGCTGATCACCAAGAGAGATGTCTGTCGAAGCAACCAACGCGTCGACGTGGAGGAAAAGAACGTTGAGGTATAAACCGGTGCGTGTTCGTGCTATGTGAGCCGCGGTGCTTGTGCCGCTAGCAGCCGCGGCTAGCTGGCACTTCATGCTAACACCTCCGGTGGGGGGCTCGGCTGTCAGCGGGGGGGTGCAGCGGGATCAGGCGCTGGGCTGTCGGCACGTGTGAACGTTGCATCACGCCTGCATTCAGGTGGAGACACCGTTAGCACTCAGGCTAAACGCAGATTGTTTGATCAAAGGGACGCTAACAACAGCTAGCAGCCGAGGGTGGGTACACGTCACATGACTGACTTGAATTATTCAACCTGTGGGTATCTTTAATTGAGATAAGTGCTGGTGCATCAAACCGTTATTTTATTTAAATAGCTTTGATAAACGTGGAGCTTGAGGGGAAACTTCAACGTTACGTTAGCTGAAAAAGTTGAACATCGAGAGCTTTTCATTTGTTCATAAACACGTTTTTTACTGTATCCTATGGTTCTAAAGCAGGTGTGAACACTCAACGTGATCATCTTTAATTAAAGCACTAACACGCACCGGACAACGTGAGACCTTCAAAAGAGCAAGACTGAGCTTCATTAACTACAACCGCCGAGGCTACCGTGTCATAAAACACTCCCGCATGTCGCCGTTTTGTGTGTTTAATCGTTATTCTTTACCATTCGCGGCTCTATCAGGCAGCTTCGTAGTGTTGACATTAAAAGCATTCTCCGCGTAATGTGGAGCGAGTTAATGGTGTTGCGTTCACGTAACTCTAGGATCATGCAACTTTAAACAACTGCCCTGTTTAATGTTTAAACTTTTAATGGCTCCTGGAAAAACAGTGTCAATCCTCAGAACTTCTGCAGTGAACTCAACTTTATTGGCAAGTATCCGAACATGACTTATTCATTATTAATCTTGACATCCTTGATCAAATCAGAAATGGGAAACAAATAGAAGAATAACAGCTTGGACTACAAAGGAAGAAATACAGACATAGGTGAGGTTACAAATTCTGTGAAGTTAGGGCAAAAGGCCAGTTCAGTATTTTTTTGTTCATGCTGACTCGTAGTGACACTATCATATCTTATTGGACCAACTGATTAGTCTTTTGTAATGTTATTGACACATTTGCTTTTCCATGGCGTACTTGCAAACATATGAGAAGGTCAAAGCAGCTTTTTGTCATATTCCTCAGTTATTGGTATAAATAATGGTAAGAAATCAGTCCAGTGCGAGGGGTTTAACGTGAAAGTGTTCTAGATATTGTTTCGTTATGCAAAAATAATTACACAAATAATACTCATAACACATTTATGCAGACACATACACACAGCCAATGAATACACATGCATGAGCTGACAGTTTAGTAACATTATGTAGCTCTAACGGCTTATTGATCTTATACAGCTTTGAACCGATGATGAAAATAATCTGTATATTATTAATATTTATTTTAGCGGCTGGCGTTATTTTTATGACTTTGCCTTTTTTCCTATATTCCCCAAACGCATCATAGCAAGCGTTACAATAATTGGAACACGTACAGCCAATCACATGTCTAATAGTTACATTGGCCTGCCCACTTTCTCCACCGACCAGTCACAGCAGTCGGCGTGTATCGTCAGTTCCTGTAGTGAAAAACCACGTTGCTTTCACAGAATAGGAAGCTCTTGGCCATTTAAATCATCAGGTTGATCTGCTGAGGTTTCTGAAAACATGCCAACGCCGAGGTAAGATCCAGCTGATAAAATCATTAAGAGTTCTGCTCATGTGATTGCATTTGTATATATAACATGCTTAAAAGCTTTGATGTCTGACTTTTGATGGTCTAGGTGCATAAAAACCAGATGTCTTCAGGGAGTCTTCTTGTTTGGCAACCTCTTATAGTTTATAAATAGTCTTTGACCTCTCACCTTTTATAAATATGTTATTCGCAAGCTTTCTAATGGAAATGCTGCACATGCCTTTAGGCTGTGTGAGAGCGTTCACGTGCAGAGCGATGATCCTTTATTTCAGCTTGCTGAGATCCTGCTCATTATTTGATTAATCTTCCTTAGCAAAGCAAACTCTGTGCTTGGCTGTTTTAAGTCTCTCAGCAGAAGAGTGAGGTTGCTCACAATTGTAAAAATCATTAATTACTCTGTAATGAGGTCATTAGTTTGTGTTTGAACAAGTTTCTGTAACTTTTTCTCGTGCGTTGCGCACACTTACACGCTAAGTTGTTGAAAAATGTAAGATATCAGAGACATAAGTGAGACAAAGGACCAAAATCAAAAACAGATGAGTTTCTGTGTCACAGGATTGTTTGTTTCCTCTGTCCATGAAGAGCTGGTGAGTGGGAGTCTTCATAATACACTATGCTTTTTGTCTCCACACAGTGAAAACATGCTCTTTGGGATGGGAAATCCCTTGCTTGACATTTCAGCTGTTGTGGACAAAGATTTCCTTGACAAGTAAGTGGAAACACAGCATTTATATCCTTATGCTTCTGAAAAAACAACATTTACATTTTTTATTCTTTAATTCTTTCCTGAAAGGTTTGGATTGAAGCCCAATGACCAGATCCTTGCCGAAGACAAACACAAAGCCCTGTGAGTCAAAGCTTCACTGGGAGACCACATACTCAAGTAGTGTAACACAATATGTTAAAATGACTTGGAGCCAAATAAGGGCTACGCTGGTCATTCATACCTACTACCCTCTTGACACTGTGAGCTGTACTTAAAATAGCCAAGTCATAAATCATCCCTCTGTAACTGAGCCTCAGAATTTGACATGCTCAGATTCACCCTGTACCAAATTTGCAGTATTACTATTTGTCACAAAGAATGACTTCTGCTAAGGGCTAAGTAGAAATACAGAGATATTTTATATGCATGCTTAACTACATACCATTAGATTGATAGCTGAATTCCTAAGCATGCAAACTTCCAGACCCTCCCTTCTTCACATTTCAAGCAGTAATGCTATAGCCTTCCTTGAAAACATGGCTGCACATCCCAGAACACAGCCCTTCACGCTTCAGAAATGCACCTAAAGGTAAAAACCGTTTTTAAACAACACAGAGACTAATTAAAGCAGGAACCAGCCTTAATTATCGAGTGTCCCATTTCCTTTGTTTGATAGGTTGCAGGTGGCTTTTCATACAGGGAATTCATTCATTTTTGTGCAGACACAAAAAGTGAACAGTCTGTAACGGGGGAATTTTAGATTATCTCATTCCACATAAGCGTTGCCTTAAGGAGTCAGAGATGTTAAAGACCATTATATGAAGCAATGTTAGGAAAACGTGACAATTCTTTTACACCAAAAGTTCACTTTCTTCAATCATGTGGTCAACCTTTCTCTGTTGTTGCTGGCCAGCAGACTAGTAGCAAATACCACAGACAGTATAACCCCTTTGTTGGATCAGGCAGGAAAGTTATAGTTTCAAAGCGTTTCATGACAGGATGACTCATGATAAGTGGGTGACTTTTGGCAGTGCAGTGCCTGACTCTTTGACCACTGAGATCCCTGTTCATTTTGCTGATATTAGAGGATATTGTAATATTCAGACGTAGCTTGTAGTCAGATTGCTTGCCTCCATGTCTTGCTTTTTACAGGTAGTGCAGTAAGTGACTTTTTTATTTAACCACAACTGATTGACTGAGCACAAATGTTCTTTTACAGGAATTCATTGCTTCACACTTCAATGCGCTCCAACAACGTACCATGCATAGTACATCTGTTGCATGTAAAATAGCCACATTCTTACCTGCCGGCCTCTGAGCAGATGGGTGTTAAGTACCTTGCTCAAGGGCATCTCTGCAGTGGCATGAAGGGTGAGAGAAATGTTCTTTTTATTACCTAAACCCAAGTTCTTCCTGTTGGTCTGGGGCAGAGCCAGTGTGCTGAGAACAAGGAGGCTTGTGACTCGTACGCTGAACATGTGCAAACACTGACACACACCTTGTTAACAGCTGTTATTACAAAGATTATATAACTAATTTGACCACGATATATAACGTCATGGTAAATCCACAACATATAAAAAAGTGTGACATCTGTTTCAGAGACCTTGTTATAGAGGCAGTGTATCTGGTCGTCTGTACCGTACAATAGGCCACCTTGTCAGGTCTTGTTACTTGACAAAGGGACACATGTGACCTTGGGCGGCAGCGGCGGCACAGAGCAGCATCATCAGCAGTGTTGTTCTCCTCCAGCACAAAGCAGCGGTGTTATCTTTAGCCCCACAGACCCAGTTCCCTCTGCATTCTGCACAAGGTCGGGGCAGGATTAACATGCAGCTTTGGTGGTTAATTCCCAGCACAATGCATTTCAATGCACGTTGGCTGAAATGCCACACACAGCAGCACGGTAATCATCATGTCTCTAAACGTATAGCTGAACATACAGGGATGTCTTTTTCATCTGTTTAATCTGTACAGGTTATGGCAAACCTACCTTCAGATGCTGAAGTAGTTAGTTCTTTGTCATGGGCACGTAGGTCATTCACAAGGTCATCGTTGGCTGGATTGTAGGGACAACTACGATTTGAAGAAAGGTCACAATAGACTTTATAAGGCTGCTCAGCAAACACTGTTGTTGAGCTTCTGAATCTGCAGAGTGTAACACGATTCATTTTCCCCATCACCCTGGTGGGAGGGAGATCATTGGATGCAGTGCACTGTGGCCATGTCTGAATTCAATTATCCAGTCACAGCAGAGTCCATATAATCCTGAGAAATTGCCTGCTGTACAGTAGAACTGACAGCATCCCTGTTAGCACCGGCTGGAGGATTAATCTCTCTTTCTCTCCTGAATAAGCCCCAGATATGACGTTTGTATTATGACCTTCTGGGTTCAGCTTTATGTCATTATAAACAACAGAATGAAGGATTTATTAGTGTCATCTTGGGTTTAGGGGACTTGTGTTTACATCTAAAAGCTATTTTGATGTTTATCTTCTGAAACATACCAGACAGATAAGTGGTTTACTTAAATATTAATTAGGCAACATAAAATAATGGTAAAAATGCTGTGATGCTTCATCCTGTAAATTGTGTGGCTGTGGAATCCCATGCAAGCTTAAGTTTAAAGCAGCGGCTGCTTCGCACTACTTGGGTTTTATCCAGCGTTGCTCTCGGTGCTCGGCTGACTCATGTTCCAGTAAACGCCCAGGCTTTGAACTGTGTTATTTGGATGATATTTCCATGGTGGCTAGTGGGCTGCAGTTGAAAGGTTGTTTTTGGCGGATGGCGGCTTTTCGCTGACCGCCTTGGTTGTTTTGAACTTGAGGCATAAGAGGAAACCAGCAAACCAAAGTTCTTCTTTTGGGTCTGCTAGTGAGTGAAACTGAAAAGCTACACGCCTGCTCACTTTTTCAGTTGCTGCTGCCATCATGTGGTGCAGGGTAGGACATTTTAATTTCCTTTTTTTGTATCAATAAAATATAGTTTGTCTCAGAATATGAGATAAATTCATACAATAAATATTAGCTGGTTGGCTTTAGTTTTTATAGTTGCGTGTTATTTGTGATTTAAGTGGTCAATTTATAGTCCGTATGTTCAATTTCTTTGTCAGTTTGTAAATTTGTTTGGTCAGCGTTGATTTAAATGCCTTTGACGTCCAGCAGATGGCATCGGTCGCCTGTTTCCAACCCGAGGAGTCTCTGTAGGAAACATCATGTCAACATAATGAAAACACGCCTCTTTCTGCAGGAGATTATTGTGTGGGCAAATAGACATTTCATTTCAGGATAACTAGGCACCACAGGTTGTTTTAGAACACACTGCATTTCACCATAAACAATCCACCCAAACCTTCTTGGGCTTGTTAGCTGTGTCGTATTAGAGGCTGATGATTATTGGTGTTGTCAAATGAGCGAGTCATTGTTACAGTGACTGTATTGTCACCTCAGGGGGGTGGGGGGGTGTCAGCTGGCTGCTGAATATTAGTGCCGTTCAAACATTTGTTTTATGACTCCCCCTGTCCGATGATAATTAATTGTTTACTTTCTCATCTCTGGATGATGGCGTGACTCTTTTCAGAGGTTGTTTGCTCACAGCAATTAAGTTCATCAGTGCTCATCCTCCCTCCTCCCTCCCCTGCTCTACTCCCCCTCACCACCGCCAGCAGCCTCCTTTTCTCGCTTTCTCTATGCTAAATGCAGATTAGCAGCGTCACAATCACATCCAGAATGAGAGTAAACTCCTCATTATGCCGTGTGACCCTCTGCTGCATGAATAATTCAGGGCTGCAGCGTTAGTGGCTGGCTGTTATTAGCATTCCGGATGGCGAAGGACAGGGAGGGAGGGTGGGAGGCTCATATCACTGACAGGGCTGACTCAGGGGGATCAGTGCTGGATGGAGACACACATCACACACACATCATCACACGACACAGGAGATCAGTGGAGGTGCCTCTTCACTCACACACCCCGCTGTCTGTGTACATCTTACACTCTCCTGCTGCTGCCGTGCAGCTCAATCTGCTTACTGGGAAGAAAACAACAAAGGCCCCACTCACAGAGTACATGCTAAACACTCTGGCTCCTGGGTGTGTGCGTGTGTGTGCGCCATAGATTTTACTCTGTAAACATACTTGACTCTACCCTTGTTTTTTATATTTTTAATATATAACAAAGCGAACCCCCAGCCGAGCTGCCCTGATGCGCCAGGAGAGGCAGCGCAGCGCATAGCTTGTGTTTGTTTGCGTGTTCGCATGCAGGCATGCGTGCGGAAGCTGCATGTGCCTGCCATGGTGCCACTTCACTGGGTGCACTCATGCTTGACTGAATGTGTAGACAAATCACGCTGCCTTACTTTTACTTCCCAGCGCCCGTGTCTGCTGCCGAGGCTGAGTGCTGTACTACAGTGCTGAGACTCGCTTCTGCCAGCCCACTGGGGGTCAAAACATCCGGCTCCCCCTGCTGCTGAGGCCAAGGTTCACGGACCTGCATGCATCAGCCAGACTCTGAGCCAAAGAGCAAGAGCAGAGATTAATGGCTCTCAACTTGTAATTGAGACATCAGAAACACGCTCGACCGCCAGCTGCGCTGTTCTCGAGGTTTTATTGTTGTGCTTAAAAGTAACGATTTAGCGAACTCGCATAAACCCGACATTCCCACCCAAGCTGTTCTTAGCTGTGAGAACGTCTTGTGGTTAATCTAGACTTTCTCAGTTCCTAAAATGAATGAAGCCGCATAGTTTGTTCTGCCATTGTTATTTGATTAAATAGAGTAACATGCTGTGAAGCACGGTGATTGCTGTGCATTTAAAGCGTTCATACTGCATCATAAGACATGGCTGATGCAATCATAATTAAGGCTCGTCCTCGCCTCTCTCCAATGTTGATGGCGGCTGCCAGCAGGTGGTGCCAGAAGGAAACATCACAAGTCAAAGGGGTGTAACAAACATAATCCACATCCCTGTGCATGTGGGCGCCCACCCCCTGTCCCTCTCTTCTTCCAACTCCGGCCTTTTAAAGAGCATTTTTTAATTAAAATGTGGCCATCTCAGCCAGTACACACAGCATGTTCAGTTCAGAAAAGCATGCTCAGGGCTATTTTTAGTCGTCTTTGATCCCCAGCAGCAACGCAGGAAAAGCCTCCGATGGCAACAGCTCTTATACAAACGTACCAGATAGCATGCTATCTGTGCTGATCACTTCTCTACATCGAGCCCAAGCAGGGGTAGACATGGGAGGCGGACTGGTGAGCGGTAACACACTTCGTGTGTTTAAAGTTCACACTGTGCCATATGGTCCTCACAGCAGGGGGTGCTGGTAGAATTATTCATACGGAGCACTCTGAATCACCAAGATCCTGGTATCAACCTCCAAGATAAGGGGAACGTCTCAAAGGCTTTGTGCGCCGGCTTCAAATCTCAATCCTCAAGAGAACACCAGAAGTCCCATCCTTTGCTTACACACTCCCTCTTCTCACTCTCTTCCTGTGTCCCTCTTTCTCACTTTCATATCCACACACACACACATGCACGCCGTCACACTCCCTCTCCC
Source organism: Macropodus opercularis (assembly GCA_030770545.1). Classification (NCBI taxonomy): domain Eukaryota; kingdom Metazoa; phylum Chordata; class Actinopteri; order Anabantiformes; family Osphronemidae; genus Macropodus; species Macropodus opercularis. The sequence goes on along the minus strand of CM061107.1, from coordinate 5,167,308 downwards.
ACATCCACACAGTAGGCTACAGTGTGACAAACAACGCCACCCTCTGCAGTGCGAAGCCAAAAACCTGTGACATTTTAGAGGAAATAATATGAACTCATCCTCCGTGACCAGATTTTGCCCCCACCGTCCTAATCCTTGAGTGTAGCCTAATTAAGTACAAACAGCGGTCCTCGGTTAATGCCAACAAATGGGCTGCTGCTGCTGGATCAGCCGATTATTAAAGGGATGCACGTTTGTTGTTTCTGCATTCTAATGCAATTACTCACCCATTATGACCATGTAATTGTGCAGCCATTAATTGTGCATCCAGTCTGTAATACAAAAAGCCTTATTGCGGTTGGAGTTGGGGCTTTTTTTTGTCGTCCAGGGACACCAGAGGCGGGTTTTCTCAGCTGAATGGGGATTTAGCCAAATGGATTGAGATACCTGAACGATGGTGATATCCGAACGCTTTGTGTAGATCAGCATTCATTCCTTACTGTAGTCTATTAGAAGATGTCAGAGGACAGGAACAAGGCCTCTCTCGCTGTTTGAATCATGACTCATTTGTGTTCAGTACTTTCATGTGCCTCGTTCTTCGGCATCTATTCCCATCCTGCCCTAATGTTCCACTGATAAGAATGTCCTATTCATTCTGCGTTCCTCACCGGTTGCTACAGAGAGAGACACTTTACAGGCATTGAATGAAAAGCACGTCTGTTTCTGAGGAGCAGCGCGAGCACGCTAGAAGATAATTATTGATTTGAAATAAGAAAAGATAAGGCTCAACCTTGAGCAGCCCAGCGATAGCGCGCAGAACGGAATAATTAATGGGCCTGTCTTGTGTCGGGACAAGCTTTCACACTGAGACGAGCGTATTGATTTTAAACAGATAAACTGCGTAACCCTTTGTGAAGGCTTTGACAAACAATTTAATTGGGGGGAAAAACAACAATATTCCGCACCCTTTCCATCTCCCTTTCATCACATCCCCAAGCTGTTTTTCCTCTGCCTGACCTATGGAAACAATTACTGTGCATCAGGCCTTGTACTGCCTCCAGACTACCAAGGAAGGCGGGTGTAGGATGCACACACTGATTGGGGAATCTAATCAATGGTGGAACCTGTCTCCACTCCAGATGACTGTGTTGAAACTGGGATTAGCGGAGCCTTTTAGCCGCACTGCCCCCTCTCCGCCTGTGTCAGAGAGAGGAGATTGATCTGCCTGTTTAAATGTACCTGCCTGCTGTAGTAGAAGCAGAGATAATTTACTGTTCCTGTACAACCCTCCTCTTTCCTAATCCCCAAGGAGAGCCGCAAAGGAGCCCCAGTCCTTACTTCTTGCCTTGCCCTCCCCTGATTAGTGATAGGGGCCGTTTGATCATGTTTCCTTGCCTGTCCTTGTGATTTGTAAGCTATTTAAACGTGAACAAGGCAATTAAATAAGGACGAACGACGCGTAGGAGAGTGGGTGCCGTGGTGATCATTAGCAATGAATTACCCCGGTGTGCACTCAAACACTTGGGAGGACTTTCAGGCGGACCACTCTCGAGGATACAGATCCAATCTAGCCATTGATTAACAGAGACTTGTTCTTCCTGTGAAATCACTCGACGGGGATTTTGGGCCACTCATCCGGTCTTATCGAGATAGGCTAACATCAAAGGCGAATGAAGAGGGATTGGGTAAATGGGCTCACCTTGCCCTCGGTGTAAGAGACTTAAAAGAGCAAATCTTGAATTATTGCCTCATGTAAATAATCTACTTGGCTCTTTTTTGGGGAGGTGTGAGAGGAACTCATGAGTCACTCGGGGCAGAGAACACTCGTAGCACTTTGGAAGCTCTCATGTTTCCCTTGATGGGAAACAACGGCGGGGGCTCCGTTCCCAGGAATGTAAACAACATGATGTTTCTGACTTGCGTTATCTGTTGAGCTGGAGAGATGTAGAGGTATTAGTTTTCGAGGACTCTCGTTATCGGAATACAAATATTGCATTCAGTTGGCTAATTTCCCTAATTTGAATATGATTTGATTTAAGCTGAATGAAAATCTGCCTCTATTACACTCAAGTTGGGAGGCATGAAACCGAAAAGTAGCACAGTGCCTTTAGGTGAGACTGGCATTTAACCACTGTCAGGCAGTCTCTGAAGTAAAGCCGATGTTATATAACGCACGCTGCCCATACGTTGGTGGAATGCGCTGCGTAGCTGGAGTCGCTGTTCGATTCAGCAGCACCAGCAGGTTTCAACAGCAGAGGTTACTGGCTGAGGACATTTTGTTCAAAACAATTTCTTTTTCTCTGCTCCCTCCCCTCACCGGCTGAGCTCAGACTGCAGTAGATGGAAAGGGATTTTCTCTCCCTAAATGGCCAAGGGGGCCGTTTACGGTGTCACTACTATGGGATCACATGATGTTTGAGGGTGTAAAGGTCTCGAGGCAGCTGCTCCTTTTCGGATGGGATTTTCGAGGCGTCCAAGAGCAGGGCCCCATGCTGTCTGCACTGAAAGGTGGAGCAAATACTTCTAGGGAGGGGAAAAAAAGCTGAAATCCTCACAAGCTGTGTGTCTATTTGAAATGAGCTCGAGAGTCCCTTGGCTGCCTTCATGTTATAAACACCCACAGTGCTCAAATTCTTTCTTTGTCAAGGAGTCATAACAGGTGTCTCAGGAAGAATTTTTTTTTTCCCGGTTAGCATATTTTCCACTTGCATGGAAAGTTTTTTTTCTTTATTAGGAACACGCTGCCCTGGGTAGACCCCTTGCCTTGAGACATGATATGCAGAGTTTCTTTGAAGCATTAAAGGTTACTTTCACACTCACTCAAAATCCGGCCATGCTTAGTTAAACCAGATTGTGTTGAAGTATTGAACACCTCTGGCTGACGTGTTGGTAAGCCTCCAGCATACCAGCCGCTCCTGTAGCTACATGTTTATGTATGGATACATATTCATACGTGTGCGTGTGTAAAAACAGTGGACACACATTCAGGTTCAACTTTGCACTCGCTACATGTGTAGCAGAGCTTTTGCATAATCAGCACCTCTTGCGAGTCTGCTCAAACATTTCCTCAGCAACACTTTTTACCATGTTCATTTAAGGTGGAATTACAAATAATGCCTGTGGGAATGGAGTTGTGCACCTTGAACTATTTACCATGTCATTGCATTTTTCCCCTCACGATGGACAGTCTTCAGTTTACTGTTGAGGGGGTAGAAGCCTCCTAATGTGGCGTTTCATCTTGACTGCAGTTATGCCAGGCTGGGTGGACGCGTTTCATAGCCTTGGGAGATTGTTTGTGTGAATAACGTGGAGAATACAGACAATCTGTGCGTGCAGCTCAAACTGAAGGCTCTATCTGACAGCATCCTCCAGCGTTGCATCACCTTAAACCCAAGTAGTGGAGCTGCTGCTGTTTTAAATGGCAGTAAGTTGAGAAAACATAAAAATGATGTGTTCCTGTGGTTTATGTGTGAAAGCTCCCTCTTCCCTAAAGTCCAGTCCGTGTTGTTGACTCATTGTGTTTAGTCTGTTACAGTTGTTTCTAAACTTTGCTGTAGTTCAGAGATCAGACATTTTTATCAGATGTGGTCTCTCCCTAAACACGTTATTTATCTCTGGGGCGTTTTAACACAAGAAAATTGTAAAACTTGTTTTGCAATGACCACCTATGAAATCTGAGGAGGTTGCTTATTTCTATCAAGATGAAATGAATAGATCCTTTTTTGCTGTCTGGCTAACTGCATGCTTCTCTTTTGCTTTTACTTGTCTGACCTCTACAACCTAAATACTTCTTGATATTTCCTTCATTTTGTCGTATTATATATATTTTTGTGGCATTTTCTAGGACCTTTTGTAGGAACTATACATCTCGCACCTTGAAAGTCACAGCAATCTATACTGAAGTCTCAAGTTAATTAAGTTGCAGTTGTGACTTGTTGCTGTAGCTTCATGTCGTTGTTTTTGTCCAGTCAGTTCTTGGAAAACTAAAGGAAAGTATAAAGACGCATCTGGGCACAAACATATAGTGACACTGCAGAAGCTAACAGTAAACACATGCTGTGTTTAAACTAAGCATGTGTGAGCAGAACAGGTTCAAATCACTGTCTTTAATCTGAAATTATGTCTTTTGTAACAACTCTTGTGTTTTTCAGGTTTCAAGAAATCGCCAAGAGGAGCAAAGTCGAATACCATGCTGGTGGTTCGACCCAGAACTCAGTGAAAATTGCCCAGGTTAGTCCTCTCTGGCCCTCTGAGCCGGCACAAATGTGGTTTGAATATACACTGGTATGCTTGTAACCTTAGATTTGTCAGCTTGGCAGCCTTGGGAATACAGCACATACTGTAGCTGCACAGCACGTTGACACATTACTGTTTTAGGTGTTGTGAATTCATCAGACCTGCTGTGGAAAGAGAAAGGCGGGGAGGATTCATAATACTTGCAGTGTTATCTATTTGGCCTAATTTCCTGAGACATATCAAACATCAATTAGAGAGAATTACAAGTAGATGCAATTAACATGTCACAACAAATTATATCAAACAAATGCTGATCTCCTCCCTGGCTGTTAGACAGATTTGAGCATCTAAAAGAAGTTGGTGATTGTCCAAATCTGAAATGGCAATCGGAACTTGAGAAGATTATCACTGCATCCTTTCTTAAGTGACTGTGGTAAGTCTGAATTTGACATGCAGTGATTAACTGCTGATAGAGCTTTGGTCTGCTCACAATAAACAAAGAGAAAGCATCCAGCTGAAAAATAATTCTCTTCCAGGGAGAAATGAGTGCAGAAGCTAATTGAGAGGCTGATGTTTGTGAAGGCGCCGACTCTTTCTTGTGTGTGGGTTTTTGTTTGTCCATGTCAGTACAGTGTGTAGAGTTTGCTATTTGTACACATGTACGTGCGCACTGTGTCTGTGTGTGTATTTAGCACAAGATGGATACAGAGGGAGGAAAAAGAAGGCAGGCAGGCCCTCAGGCTGCCACCATCTCCATGCTTTGGAGACAGTAAACATCCTTTTAAAAGAGACTCAGTGCTGTGCACCTCCGTACAAACATTCTTTAATTATCAAGATCAGAAGCATCTGCATAAACCTCAGTCACTTGCAGACATTAACTGCCAATTTGATTTTGTTCTGTGGATAACAACTCCCCCATTTCTTTCTCTTCCTGTGCGTCTGTGCACTTGATGCCATTGTACTGTACTTTTTTCTGCTGGAGTTAATTATGAATACTGCAGCTAAATCCAGATATCTTCTCCTTTATTGTCATTGCACCAGTTAAAGCCATACGTATGATTCAGTTAAGACTTAGATCTTGACAAGAACAGTGCTTTTCATGTTGTAAGAATGCGTTGAAGGAACCGCCTCAAGGTGCATATCAACTGGCTTTGTGAAATCAGATGGAGACGTTTTTTTTTTGGTTGCGGGCCCCCAGTAGAGAAGGAGCCGTCATGGCCTCTGTGCCCTCTGAGAAGCATTCAGTCAACTAAATTGGTCCTATAATAGCATGGCTGGCCCCAGTCAAATGTTATTCTGTTTTGCTTATTTGGATATTTACCCCCCTCCAAGCTAAGATGTCGGGCTGATTCTGAAATGTTCACAATTTCTGTCCCACTCCTTCAGTCTCAGAAACACTTTCTGTCAATATATACCTTCAAGCACTGACTTTTCCACATTTCACTTTCAGGTGATGGTGTTCTTTTATGAAAAATGTATAATGCATAACCGGCTCCCAGATTATCACATTGTAGCACCTGCAATATGTGAAACTTCAAACCTCGCTGTATTGTGGAAGCTGAACCTTCAAACACGAATGATATGCACTGCAGCACTGAATCCACATCAAAGGCCCCGGTGTATAAATGAGATGCTCGATCCAGGGCAGGTTTGCTCAGGAGCACCATCGCCGCTGGAGGAGAGAAAGAAGTGTTCAGAGGCTTTGCACTGGAATCGTTGCACACGCTGGGAAAACCTGGGGAGGACGGGGGTGTGGGAGGATCAATGCCTTTGCCAGTTGAAGTCATACTTTCCTTCACTTTATCGGGGGCTGTAGTAGGTTAAATACTGTCGCTTCGTCCGAGTTAAGATTTCTGCACTATCAAGGAGAACCTAAACCCTGGCTTTAAGAAGATGCAGAATCAATGGTAATAGGATTTAGTCGAATGAGAATTGACCAAACTAAAGCTTAGATGGATAAGTATTCTTTTCCTCCAACCACGGTTTGCCCTGCGCTTGGATCGAAATCTTCCATCGCAGCGTCGGCCGGTTGAACTCGGTAAAGAACACTGTCTTTAGCACTGGGACGTTGCCTTTTGTAATTTTTCATGCGTTATGGCTCCTGTCGCTGCTTATTCAAATTCAAATTCCTCAGTGAGCAGCAGATGTCGTGGGGATGTCAGCGATGTTGCAAACTTGTATGCAGAGCTCTCTGGCTCTGGTTTTTAGGAAAGACAAAGTAGAAGTGAGTTGGAGGTTGTTGCCAAACACCATGCCCTGAAGGGGCATCTGACACAAAGGCTTACCTACTGGATGTTGCAGGCCTGTAAGGTAACTAAAACCAGCCCAGCGTTGCTTGGGCAAACATCAAAGGCCTTCTGCTCAGATGGGGCGTGGTGGGAAACAACAATCCTTTTTTCAAACACTCAATTACAAAGGTGAAGGGAAATTCGTGGCTTTATTGAGCATGTGGTCCATAATTTGGTACCACCGGGCACGCATGGTGTTTATCACAGGTGACAGAATCGGTGTGGGGGCGTCGGTTGACTGGAGGGCTGTATCAAGACGCACAGTCAATTCATTTAGACAGAACATCAAAGTCCTCCAACAGCTCCTTAGGGCCCAGAGATTGAAGTCTGAGCAGAGACAGGCTCACAGGGAGTTATTGCTGCTGCCAGGGAAGCAGATCCTACTCTGAGTGCCTCGTGTAAACCGTGCGTTCTCATTATGATCCTCACAAATCAACACCATTGACATATTTTATTTCTTTGCACTGTAAGCAGACTTTGTATCCATTCAGCAGAGGAAAAACCGCTTTCTATAAGCGCCTCAACTGTGAATGCATCACAAAAAAAGGCATGATTAAGTATGTTCTCTTTTCTTTATTTAGATTTTGTGTGATGCTTGGAGTCTACATCATCAATTCCCTGTGATGTCTTAATTATTGTTTGGAAAGTAAAGGCTTTTGAAAAATCTGCCGTCTATGTTATGGTTATGATGGCTGTTTAACATTTCCTCAGACTTGGTCATTCGTGGAAGGGGTGAATGAGGCCCAGGCTTGGATGTTGGCTCTGAGCGCTTAATTGGAAACGCATGTGCACCACACTGTCGAAAGCTGTATTTAAAAAAAAAACCATCCCATAGCACTACTTGACTTTGTAAAGGTCTTCACCAGCTCGTATTTTGCAACAGAATACTTAAAACTGGGTTTGATGTCTCATTGAAGGCAGTGACTTATTTCTTGGGGTGAAAATATTCCATGACCTAATGTTTAACAGCTCGTTTTGTTAAATAAATAAAGAACAGCAACCTGCCTCCACTTGAATGGGCTAAATGAACAAATGCCTATGTCTGGTACCACTTAAAGAAAGGAGGACAGTTAAGGAGAAAGACTGGAGCTTTTGTGTTCAAACTACGTGACCGAATCCTCTGGAGAATGTGTTTATGCGCTAAAAGAGGGCTTTCTAAAATAGTTTTTGTTGTTTGCATTCTTGTCAGGTTTTGATTGTGCTCTGACAAATATTCTTTGTGAGACGGCTCAGACTTAATGGACTTAGTGCTGGTTCATCTTGGCTTTTTTTGGTTGGCTTGCGATCGTAGCGAGTGGTGCTGAAAGGTGGTGTAATGACAGATTAAAACCTAAACTCCGGTGGGCTTTTGAGCGTCACACCACAGAAACCCACCGTTTCAAGATGCGCCTGTTGTTAAAGCAAAAGCCTGTTGTTTGCTTTAAGACAGGTTAATTGCAGAACCACTGTTAACGCCCGCTTTGAGCCATTTTATGGCACCAAGGTCTCGCAGTTTCCTTCCCATTACCAAGCAGTGGAAGGTCACAGTCTGTTAAGTTTCTTGAGAGATGCATGAAACCAAATGGATTTTTTTTTTTTTTCGTTTTCCATTTCCGCTCACGCCAGACATTCCAGGTGTGCAGGCATGCTCCTGAGGGAGAGGGCCGCCATTGTTTTCCACGGTACAGGCAGCGCCGCGAAGAACGCCTCATTCGCTTTGATGAGCGATATGCTCGCGCGTGGGCTTCAGTGTCACCCGCCATGAGGCAGCTGTGAAGTTGCAACTCATGTCTCTGGTGCCATTTACTCAATGATGAAGTGGGGATATCACTGTTGGTTCCTCACCCACCTCCCCTTTTGCACACACAGCCTGTCTGAACACGTGTTCCTCCCACCTCCGCTGTATTATGACTGTGTGTCACGGCTAATACCAGCGTGCAATATAATTTGAAGCTCCGTGTTCAAAGTGATCAAGGTTGACTAGGCAATTATGCGAGGCTTTGTCAACTGATGGTCGCACAGCATGACGCCTCCCCTGCAAACGTAACTTTCTCACAAAATATTTAGTTCGATTCAGTTTTCCTCTCCGTATAGGTGACATATTACCGTCCCTGTTGAAGTTAATTTGCCGTCAAATATGCAACTTAATTTAAGCTGCCAAAAGGAAGACGTGGGGAGTAGATTGTAACTCATAAGTATGCATTGGAAAGAGTGTTGATTAACACTGAGGGCTCAAGAGACAGACAAACTCGGTGTGCGTCATCTGGCCTCAGAGACTGGCAGTGGAATTGAATGTGATATCTTGCATAACGTGTCCTTGCTTTAAGTCGTTGGTTCCAGGCTCTGAAGGAAAGACTGGACCATTGGCTTGCTTACTTTTTGCTTGGCTGTGTTTCAGTTTCCCGGGCTCCAGGCGAGCTCTGAGTGAAATCTGAAAGGACTCGTGAAACAGACAGTAGTCTACATTTCTGGCAGCATTCTCATGTCAAATTACAGAATGATATTTTGCACAGGACACTTGGTACGCTTGCCACGTCGCTATGTTCCGCAGTTAAAAGCAGGCGCGTGTGTGTTCGGTGCGCAGGCGAGGAAAACATGTGCACACGTGGCTCTGTAATGGTCTGAGAGCCATAGAGACTGTAAACAATGGTTCATTAAACAAACTATTGTTTGGCTCATCTGTTGACACAGGTCAAGTAAATGATGAATGAACGAATGATTGTGCATTTTACACAACTGCTCCACATTTTCATGTGATTATTGAACGATGCCCCTCGCTCATATTTCCCTGTAGAACGTCTGTGGCAGTCGTATTTATTTGGCACATTCTCAGCATGCTCCCACTCTTGCGGTTGAAGTGTTGCATAGCAACTGAGAAAAACAGCTTTAAATATTTTGGTTAAAAAGGTTTTAAGAAAATAAAGAACAGCCTGCAATTACTGTTCATTTTTCCTGAGTTCAGAAGTTTAAGGAGGTATAGTATTGTGCCAAGTAATAAATGAAATACTAAATTAGGCTTTGTGTTCGCCTGGAAAACCAGAAAAACAGTATGTCAGCTTAGGTATTCATCTATAGCTTTATTGTTTATCGGATAAATGCTGTCAGCTGTCTGCACCTGCACTAATTCACAACTGTTTTGAAACAAAGCTCACAGTAGTTTTCAGAGTGCAGCTTGGCTCAGTTTTCAAGAGTATATCTGTGACAGGGTGGAAAATGTGTAGGTGAGTGCAAATTTGAAGTGATGTGCCTCAGGAAAACGGATGGGGATCGAGCGACGGGGATGGGGGCGCGCGTGGGGAGAGAGAAGGCTGGATGACGCACAGCAGGTGACAGACAGACACTAATAGTAATGGCTCTTATCAGTGCTTCGCTCGCTCCCTCTTTTCACATGGGCTCTGACATCCTCCTCCTACTCCACCCCCTCCATCTAGCAGGGGGTGCTGGGAGCTCGCTGGGTTGTGCAGCCCGCTCAGACGGAAAGAGCCTGCCAAACACCGGTCCCCTCACATATAAATTGCATCATTAACATCGCCTAGATTATTCCAAGCTCTCCCACCGGGTTTATGGCAGCACCAGCTCAACTTTACTATTTGACTCACTGAAGACATTCGGGTTTCCTGAGTGAGCTGCGTTCAGATCTGTGGTGAAATGCACCACTTCCATTCTCTCTCAAGGTTTTAAACAAATCCAGAGGAAATCTGTCTTTTTTCCACCCAGACAGGGTTGTTATACCGTCTAATGCGCTTAATTTTCTAACTTGAGTTGTAAAAACTTGAGCCGTGTGTTGTCATGCACACCAAAGGAAGGCTGCATAGTGTTGGTGTTTTGCAATTTTACAGCTGTTTCCAATTGTAAACGTAAAATTATTAATGGAGCATATGTACTGTAGCTGCTTTACATGGTGTAATACACGTCTGTACTACAACAACGTTGATAAGCAGTTTTGTGTCTTTCTACGTATTGTGTCAAAGCTTTTACAATATGCTTTGTTCTTGATTTGCTTCAGCAGCCTTTATGATTTAAAATCATTTCCATAAGAAGAATATTCAACTTTTACACTGACATGCAGTAAATTCATTACAGCTGTTTCACTCTCGTATATTTCTCCAGGCAACATGCTTCATAGGTGTTAAACTGAAATTCAGTGAATAATTCTGTTCATTTGAGTGTTTTGTAAAACAGTAACACAGTGCGATGCTATTATAATGTAATTTAGTGTTGCAGTCATTAGTGGAGTAATTGATAATTAAAGTAATATATCAAGCAAAACGTCCAACGTCAACATCCAGACTCTCAGATGTGACGATTTGCTGCTTTTCTGTTTCATATCATAGATATTTAATATATAATAATAATTTGAGCGATTTGAAAATGTGAAACTAATTAATCACAACCTTAATACAGTTTCAAAAGTGAGCATGTGATGACGAAGGATTAACGGATGGTAATAGAAACTTTAACAGCAAACCGCTCTTGACCTGACTACTGCTAATTGTCCTTCCTTTAGATGATAGAAGTCGATCCCTGACCTGTTGCACCTCCGGACGACGCTCTTAAGCCTATTTGACATGTGCAGCACAACTGGATGGAGTTTTCTCGTCAGATCAGTTGGCAATTAACTCTGCAATTACTGTCGGAGGTCAGGGTTAAGCTCAGAGTTAAAGGTTGGAGCAGCAAACATTTTATATGATCCTCTTACTCTATTATCCGTCCTCCCTGATACAAGGTTTTACCTCTTGGTGAGAATACATTACACAAAGCCTCTTGGCAATTACTCCTCAACGAATATCCTCATGGCATATAGGCTATATGATTAATCTGGAATCACCTCTGCCTCTGTCCAACCGCTCTGGCTCTGCTTACCATGCAAGTTTCATTTTCACCTGAACAAATGGCTCCTTTAGACAAAAAGTGCCAGCCTGTTACTTTTACTGGCTGCTTGGGAGAAAGAAAAACAAGGGGGGGAAACAGAGAGAGAGCACAGCCTCCTGCAGTAATAACGGATGTAGCTACAAGGAGAGAAAGGAGAGGTGGGGTCAGAGTGGTTGGTGCTGGTGGGTTTTTGGAGGGGGGGGGGGGGGGGTGCTTAATAGTGTTGAATAAAGGAACATTTATTTTTGTGCTTCGGCCTGTAACAGCCTCAGGAAATAGCTCAGTCTCTTGATCGGGAGCAAATCCTATTAACTTACAGTGCTCTCACTCAAGGTAATGGGCTCCACCTTGAGACTTGGGAGAGCACTTTTCCCTCTGACACATTGATACCGGTGTCTGGAGGGCTCGGTGTTGGGTAGTCTAACACTTGGGCAGAGACTAATCAAGTCAAACAATCTGCTGGGCCGCAGCAACACGAAGTGAAGATGTTGATATCTCGCAAGCTCATTCAACAGGCCCCTTCACACGTTCCTAACCCAATACCAAAGGATCAGTGCTCAGGATCAGTTCAAGATCAGGTTATTCGAGCCCCTGAGAATTGTAAAGCGATCCCTGAGCAGCTTTTGCTTTCTCAGGAGTGATCAGAGCTGTCGGCTCTGTTATGGAGTTCTAGGGCCGAGGCCAAAGGGAGCTCCTGGGATCTCCATTTATTTCTATCCAGCAAAGGAGGGACTGTGTGCCACTGAGTGTTTGCATTGTGCTGTGTGTGTGTGTGTGTGTGTGTGTGTGTGTGTGATTTGTGGCAGAAAGTGAGAAAGAGAAACTCAATTTACAGTATGTGGCTAACCACCATCCCAAAGCCAGTTTGTAGAATAACTCCAATAACTTTCAGTGAAAACGCGGGCCACCTCTTGTTTATTATTTTCTGTCAGGTTTATGATGTTTGAAAAAATTGCAGCAGTTCGTTTAAGGCTGCCACATGCTGCAATTAGCCCACTGCGAGAACCTCCGGAGGAATGGGAGCTCTCTATCAAAAGCATAACTGCTTCAATTAAGAGACTGCACCGGATTGAAAACTGCCTTTGTGGGTGGCACCAGACTTCTTCTGTGGTTAAAGGCGACAAATTGCACCACATGTTTTTGAGTGTTGGCACCTTTTGAAACCCCCCTAAGGCCTCATCTAAACGTGTCCTAAACATGACTCCACTGATGGATCGCTTCAGCCTGAGCCTGCTCATAAATCCATGTTCAGTGGCATGTTCTTCTCTTGTCACCATTACCCCTTGTGCCTGCTGTCATCCGGCTGTCTTATGTCTGCAGAGTTACAGTGTGCACCTGTCAGATACAATTTATGGCAAACAATTTGTTGTGCACCGTGGGAGCTGCAGTTTCTTGAACTTCTTTTCCCTTTTTCCCGTATTTCATCTATACATGGCTGTTATTCTTGCTGAATTTGTGTGAAAGCTGAGTATGTCCAGGTTTCGTGTGCAGACAAGGTGACGGATTAAAAGTGTCCTCTTTTCAGGCCCAGATGTTGTAAACGCTCAGAGTTTTCGAGCTACATGGGTTTTCTCCAGACAGCAGCATTAGTTAGCTTGCAACGAGCTGTCAGCTTTGTTTGATACAAAGAAAGGAAATGAATGCAGAGCAATTAGATGTTTGTTCTGTGTTATTGTTGCACGACTGCACCGCTGGTGCTTGTGCTCTCAGCTAGGCTGGATTATCGCCCCTAAGAGGGGGAAGCATTACAAAATGACAGCCTCTCATGTCGAACAAGTCAAGCTGATTCAGTGAATATTGAAGAGGTACCCACCACATGTTCTCCTGCATGTTAAGGGAGCAGCGTTAACCTTGTTTTGATTTGCATCTCCTTAGCAATTAAGATAATATGTCGTAATTAGAATTTTAATGTACCGCTGTGAGATTTTTGATAATTATACAGAATTCTCCACGGTGATTTTCTCTTTGCCTGCTTGTCTTCACAGATGAATTCATGGCTGATTTGATCACTGCTCTAATCAGATTTGAGTTGCATTGTGAGAGATCATCCCACATGTCTCTGTCAAGCTGAGTTACGCAGTGTAACTGTGAAACTGTTGAAGTGACAACACATATGTTCGATAGGAAGTTTACAAATTGGACTTTTACAAGCAGCAGGTTGCTGCAAAACTGCAGATAAAAAGCTAGGAGGCAACTTCAGCCTGTCAGTTTCACATCATTAGGAACAGAGGCAGTTCTTCTAGGTGTAGGGCAGTAATGTCAGTCAATCACACAGCAGAAAACACATATCAAAGTGTGTTTGTATGTGTTTCATTATCTCTGCTCTGATGAGTCTACACGCTGCACAATGCCACGTGATGCATATTTCATCGCCGTACCTAGCCTCAATACTGTGTTTTCACTCTGCTGTCTCCTAGCTGCTTGTTTTTATTCAGCAGCCAATATTCCCCTTGGCCTTTTCACTACAACAGTACAAACCAGTCAATATTGGCAGGAGAATATTTTCCAGCCCCAAGTTGCCACAGTATCAATACCTGAGGACGATAACAGGGACCAGTGTAAATGAACAGAGATCTGCAAAGGAAAACTAAAGCTGAGACCTCTTTGTGGTGCGAAATTGGCCACCACAAAGGAATTAATGACTGATCCTTCCAGCATAATTGTCTAATTATGCCGGGCAGATGGGGCACTGCTTTAACTAGGACACATTGTGCTACCTCTCCAGACTCTCCACAACAAAAGGCAAACCAGTGTGACAGCCTCTTCAGCAGCGAGTGGGAGGGAGAGTGAAAGAAAGAGAAAATGGAGAGAGGGTAGAGGAGAGGAGGGGAAAAAACTGTTTCTGTCACCGAGCCATTCCTCCACTCGACTTGTTACCACAGAAACAAATGTATGGTGTAAACACTGCGTGGATCACGGCTCCTGGGAGGTGAATCACTGCAGTGTAATGAGGTTGGTTTACATGCTGCTTCTCAGCTTCCCACCCAGGCTAACTCAATACTTAAACCCTCTAATTAAAGAGAATCGGCCACTCGATAATTGATCACATTGGTTGCCTCGGCGTACGCCATCGCTGTAAGGCTTCACGCCACTGTTTATTAGAGCTGTCTGCCTGCGTTGTCTCCTGGGAAGGAAGAAAGAAGAGAAATGTTACAGGGGGAGGGGGAGGCAGGGATGAAGCAAAGGTAAACATGTGAAGAAACTAAAGCTCCGAGCCGCTGTTAAAGCAGCAACGGGACGAGCAGCACAATATATCACATAACAGTTTTTGTCTCATGGGTCTTTTAGGAACTTCAGCTGTTCATGTCAGTCACTGGAAATGCTGCTAATCTTTGTAAGCACTGCTTCCCGTATCAAGATCTCATTAAAGATTAATAAAGTGATCTGTTGACCTCTATCTGAAACCAACAGGAATTACAGCAACACCGACTCGGCCGGTCGAGTTTGCGTGAACCACGCTCGGCTTCAGGTCTGTGAATTCTTTGTTCTGTGTAGCAGTGAACATAAAAAAACAAAGGAGCTCCTCACAGTTGATGGACGGTGCTGAGACGGCAACAAGAACGTCTCGCAAAACAAAAACTAAGTATTAAATCTTAGGCAAAACAACTTGATGTGTGTTTGTTGTGTTTAATTGGCAGTGGTATTCCAAAGTTTCAGTTTGATTGACATCTCGCGCTACTTTCATTTCCTTTAGGAACGAGACAGAGGAGCACACAGATCTTTCAGAACGTGGGAATTGGTTTATTGTGCACGTTAGTATGTGGTTTGGTGGAAATTGGAACGAAGCATCTGGCGCAGCGTTGGTTGACTGTAACTAATTACAATTGAAATTTGCATGTTTGAATTTGATTCGTTGTAAAGTACATATATAAATATTTATTGTAAAGCGGGGAAGGATACGTGAAAGGTGCTAAAATATTAAAGCGACCGTGCGTGTGTATGTAGATTTCCTGCTGTTCTTGAGTTAATTTTTTTCCACCCAGCTTCTCTTGTACACTGTTGGTGTCTCATTCGATGGATGCTATTGACCTGTGTTATCCTTACCGCTGAGGTCCATCACTGTGTTTTGAAGCAGGCTGACAGGAAGTGACAGAACTGACTACTGAGAATCTTCAAGACCTCTGACTTATAGATTTTCTCCGACTTCCTGTGGTATGGGTTAATTGCTGACTTTCAGAGATTGACCGATGGAAGGCAAACGTATCATCTGGACAGGATTGAGGCGGGCAGAGCGGTGGGCTTATAGCATTAGGCGAGGAGACTGGGGAAGAAACGGGGCCGGTGGAGGAACGTAACACACAATAACATGTATCTGTGGTAAATGGGTCTGAAGTAAATACCCAGAGTACACCTGCAGAGTAGACAGCAGGTTATTACAGATGGACCTGAGCAGGTGTGGCGGAGTCGAGGAAGATGTACGACTACAGTCAGTCTGTTGAGCCCATTCCTTCTCAAGTGTTTTCGCTCCTTTTGTTTGCTTGACTTTATTTCCTTTACTACAGTCACTGTAGTCGCAGCGACGCAGTGTCACGCTGCTAAACGCTGGCAAATCACGTTGTTATTAATTTGAAATAACATCAAATTAAGACATTAAGCATTTGCTCCATTGCCGGGTGCATGCCACTATTACCTTGTCAGAAATGCTTCCACTCATGGCAGTGTGTAAAATATGTAAAGGCTAGAAGCTGTAATTAAGGCTTATTTAGCAAAATGACTTCTTGAGTGCAGTCACCATTATTAAATTTGTTCAATGAGTTACATCTCGCTTTACAGCAACCTGACCTCAACCTGGCAAATAATTATAGTTTTCCTCGACTTGATGTATTTGCACAAAGTGATCTGATCCGTCTGTCATGTCTGCACTGGCAGCGACCCATTTGGCACCTCACCAAAGAGAAACATATTATTACAAAGTGGGTGGAACTTCCTTGTGCCAATCACAAAATGCTGGTTTGGCGTTTCTGAATTCCTGCGGCTGGCAGCTGTTAGTGATTTTGCCGCCTTTTAAAGAAGCATGCAGGGGTTTTCCCATGATTTGAAATTATTAAAAAGCAAGCGTAACAGACAGAGAAGCAGAAAACCCTAAAGAAGGTGATAGTCCAGTACAGTAGTGCTTTGTGAACTTATACTGGTATTGTTGTACTTTAAAAATATCTCAGATAAAATCTTGCACTCCTCCCACGCGAAGCACTGCAGCCCGAGAACACACCACAAAGATGAACTGGCACCTCTCTGAACTAGTGTTAACAATTAGAGAGTCAGAAGCTCTGCTGACATGGCCCTATCATATTATTATCACCATGCTATTAAACATGCGCCAAATAATACACGTTCAGAAATGTGTTGCGGTGATAAAAAATGTATGTGTATCTGGATCAACATCAAATTAGAACAAGAACTCTGTGTTGAATTATTAAAGCTCGGTGATGTTCTGTATTTCTGTTGCCAACAAATTCAATGAACAGAAGAAGACGCAGTGAACTGATCCTAGAAGCAGGTACGGGCGTCACAGCGCGGCCTGTAAATAACCCGTTGGTCCGTGTCGCACAGCTCTGGTGGCGTCCAAACTGTGTTTAAGACATAATTGAGCAGTGGGTGGTGCGTTGCTGTTTATTTTGAGTCAGTGCTACGTACTGTACACCACTGAATGTGTTCATTCGCTGCTGTAAACAGTCCCCAACAGATAGGTTGTTTACTCCAGTAACGACAGTAGTGCTATAGAAAGACCCTTTTTAAATACAGCCACTATGCTCGTGAGCTGTTGGTACAGATTTATGTCTTCATTAGAAACCAATGGACCTGAAACTACAAACAGAACAACACTCGCCTTATCCCTTGTCCATTCCTGGATATGCACCCACCAGCCATTACGTCTTCCCCGGCTCATTGCCACCTTTTCGCCAAATTTCAGTGAAACCCGTAAACAGGATTTTTGAGATATCCTGTTCACTCTCGTACTAATTGTGTGAGTTGAAGTCAGTCTTGTGGGGCTAATATAATAAACAGACTTGTGTGTTCTCCAAACATGCTTTTCTGTTCTCTGCAAGCAGCTGTGTGTGATGCGTTTCTCCTCCTTGGCCTGTGATGTTGTTACACAAACACTATAATACAACTGAAAGCCTCAACCATTGAGGTATTAGATTTCGTTTTACACGCTCTTTGCATATGGTGTATCATACCATAAGAACAAGCACAGCTTGTTAGTCCTCTGCCTACTTACTCTTTCCCTGGGGTTACAAAGTGAAGTTATTTTTGTTGAACTCCGTATCCTTCTGCACTCATCGGGTTTTATTTCAAGGGTGGGAGAGACACAGCTCTTCCTCTGGCTCTGGGCAGATCCTGTGCTCTGCGTTATTGTACTGGTGACCTTGGTTCTTCTGTGAAAGCCTTCTGTCAGTGCAGATTCTTACAGGCACATAGCCCCGTAGTGTTGGCTGAAAACTCGGTGAGTCTGCTTCGCCAAAGCCAACAGGGCAGAAGGTGCAGGTGCTGCACTGAAATTGGTTTGCTTTTTGCTTAAAAAGTAAAGTATGCGTCACCCAGAAAGGCCCTCTCTAAACAGTCTCTGTAACCAGATTCAGCTCCCTGTGCTCCACTTTAGGGCTATGGTTTCGCTGGAATTAAGAAGTCTGTTTACACGGTGCGAAACAAATATATGAATTGGATTCAAATACAAGACTGTATATATTTTGGGTTATAAAAACTGCTCAGACGCTGATATATGGCCATTCCAGTAAAAATTCAGTGTGGTTTGGGACTTAGGTGAATCAGTCTTGGCTCCCGTTCAGTTCTTAAAGATTATTATGCGACTGCGATTTCAAGGGGAAAATAGACTGAATGAGATCGAATTCTGTGTTTTGGCAGAAGGAAAGGCTTGTTGGCACCCAGAACAATATCTAAATAGAAATCACATTTTTCACTCAAGTTAGATTTAACTGGAGTGCATTGTCCTCCTTTTGGCTCAGGAGCGTTGCCTGTCTAGAAATGGGAAAGTCGCAGCCGCAGAGTTTCAGTATATTAACATTATTGGCACAGCGGGTGTTATATCTGGCAAGGAGAATCCATTTTGGAGACTTTGGAAATGCTGTATGTGTGTATATATATATATATATATATATATATATATATAAAGAGCATCTGCCACAGACCATAGTTTCTTCTTGTAACCTGCAAAGTGTTAAATAGGTCAGTAATATTTCCCTTCTCTCTGTGGCGTTCGTATAATGCACAGGATACGGGACCGAATCATTAGCGTGGATGGAATCCAGAGCATTAATGGTAACCAGGCAGAGTCGAATGACATTGTTATTGCAGCCGTTCCCCGGGAAAGTGAGGGGAGCTGAAAATTTATATTTGATTTATAGCAGGGTTTGAATTTATGTTCCAACTCTCAATAGGAAAGTAAGCGATCTTCGCCCGGTTTCTCACAAGAGAGGGCCCCACAGCATCTGGTGCTGGAAACATCTCTGTATCAAAAGGAGTTCCTTCTCGTTTCTCTTTGCACTGTTAAACCACCAAGAATTTACACCGGCGGGGGATATAGTATTACTATGTTCACTGGACCGCATTCAAGTCTGAGCCTTGAGAAATTATCAAATGAGAGAAATAAGCTGCTCTTTGTGGGAAACATGGAGCAACAGGCTGCCAGCGGGTTTTACGTGTGGCGCGTCACGATTACCTGCTGTCTACTACTGTGCAGGACGTGGTGGCAACGATTGAGTGAAGACTTAATTTATCTGGCTTTGTTATACAGTACGTGGTCTTTAGTAGCTTGAGTGTCCGCTCAGCATTGCAAGGAGCCTGGCGTGGATGCGGCCAGAGCTTTGATTTGCTGGGCTCAAGTGCTGTTATTTATTGGGAGCTCTTTCTCCAGCGGCGCATTGACGAGAGCAGAAATATACTGCTCACTGTCACAGTGAGTGTGCTTTTGAATCCTTGAAACATCGCATCTTCACATTATTATCTGCTTGATGTGATGATACGAATGCCATTCTTTATGGTTTGGTAATAACTGCCTTATTTTTCATAGGGACGCAGAGCATTATTTATCATTGGCAGTCTTCACGGGGATTAATGATGCATAACTCTGTTGGAGTTGTCTGGCACGCAGCACCAGCCGAAGGAATCTGGAAGGTTATCAGAGCAATAAATCCCAAGTTTTTTGCCGTTGTTTGTCACGATGCACTGCAGCAGCCAGTAGTTATGAGGGTTCCCGCGTGTTCTGCCCCTCTCCCTCTCTCCGTAAGCCATCAGAAAAATAACACAACTTGTTTAAGCTGTCACTTGATAAGGTGGAATTTGATCGCAAAACCTCAAAGTTCAAAGCGGGCAGCTGTTCTTAAATCTTTTTCTTATTACACTGAATCTGTCTGCTTCTAGCTGGATGATGGGGTGTAGATAAGGAGCGCGCTGCACACTCGCTCCACCTGTGATGTTTGTTGGCAAGGAGAGCATAAGCACAGTCTGTTCAGTCTTGCATTTTAACTGTTTTGTCAATTGGCATCATCCCGTTCTGTTATGTCTATAAACTGGAAATTAAATTAGGTGTGCAGATTGTTACACGGGTTCAATCTATATCCACCCAACAGCAGCAGCCCTGCTTTCATCATGGCCTATTCTCTCTGTTTAATTTATTGAATGAATTGCCTCTTTAACTTGCCAAGCAGGAGGAAGTGATCCATGCATTGTCCATGATCCAGACACAGAGGAAGATTCAGTCTATTAGTGCAATAGGGCCTTTACTGCGGTGAGCTCACTGATTGAATGGCAACCTTCTCAAGGTCAGGCCAGAGCTAAGAGCTATTTTCTGCTTACCTGTGCAGCCAGCCGGCCACAGAATCTGCACACAAACTGCCTTTACGCCGGCGAGCTTAGTAAGCGGAGACGCTCATCACTGATATTTCCAGCTGGTAACATGAAGAGAAACCTCTTTGCCTGCAGAAAAGGACACAAAGGCATGAGTAATATGATAAGTGGGAATCTTGCTACAGCGCGTAAAGACATTAGGAATGTTGTTTTCCGATCCGCGCCAAGGGCCGAATCATATCCTCCCATTGTGTCCCTGTCAAAGTAAAGCAGTGTGGTAAATGCGAATCAGTTGGCAGTGAACGTGCAGACAGTCAGAGGTCAAGCTGGGAGCATCACGCCTGTGTCTGCTTGCTGCTGATGAATGTGAAGTATCTGCTGCGGCTGCTTTCTTCATCGAGCTAACGCAGTAGCAGTGTTCATAGGAGTTAGATTGTGGGATGACATCACATCCTAGAAGCACAGCCACTTTGATTTGACCTGCACTAAGCCATCATTTGAAAAAACAACGCATGCTGTGACCGTATTGGGGGATGCTGCCACCGCCACAAGATCAAAGCGCCGTGGAGATCCACCGTACTGTGTACAGGGGAGTTGTGGGGAGGGGAGGGCAGAACTGATCTACCTGTGCAAGGGCCGAGCACAGCTGCTCTTTCCCAGCTGGAGCCCATGAACCACGGATAGGATTAGAGGCTTTAGCCGCAAAGGTCCCTCATCATTTCTCTGTCCGGACCTTGTATGGCAACAACCCCTGCGAACACAAATGACGCTTTATGATCACTTAATAACACCCTCCATCCTCACCTCCTGCACTTACCCTACAAGTAAATCAGCGCGTGTGCTTTTATAGCCACCCTCGCCTCTGCAGATAAATAGGACAACCCCGCGGCGTGGGACTCCCAGCCCATGAATCTGGTGTGAAGGCATTTTCTCTCCTAAGCCCCCCCACCTCAGATGGGTATCACTGTAAGGCCCGTCATTGTGAAGCTGCGCCCTGGCTTGTGTATCTGAGCTGAGCCCCTCATGCCTGCCAGGTAAACCTGTCTGCCTCTTTGCTGCTGCGATAGGGGAGTTTGGCTCTGACTGACTGAAACAACATCACCTTGTTTATCCTGTAAATAATTCACCCCTCCCGGGCAACAGAAACAAAATCAAGGTTGTGTGTTTAACAAGGGAGGCGAGGAATGAAGAGGAGCCAAAAAAAAAAAAATCAGGTGTTTCCTTTTTAGATAAACTTGGTGCCTGGAGACAGCGACACATGCCTGATTTCTATGCAGCGCGAAGATGCAGCTGAGAGATATGTTAGAAGGTGTGCTTGTGTCGGGGAGGGGTGTGGAGGGCTTTATTTTGTTCTCACTGAACCTGCCCTTTGATAACTCTCTGAAGAGGGTGCAGAGATACTGTCAGGGACATTCGCCTTGTGTTTAACATCAAAATCTATGGAGTGTGTCGGCGCATCATCGAGTTTGATGCTTATCATCAGGGGCCGTTCCCAGGAGTTGCCACCCCATCTGTGACACACATGTGAAGGTGTGCGCGCGTCCTCTCTTCTTGTTTTGGTGTTTTAGTGTCTCGCATCGCTCCATGGGGT
Organism: Macropodus opercularis; assembly: GCA_030770545.1. Taxonomy (NCBI): domain Eukaryota; kingdom Metazoa; phylum Chordata; class Actinopteri; order Anabantiformes; family Osphronemidae; genus Macropodus; species Macropodus opercularis. The sequence continues at coordinate 5,145,558 of CM061107.1, read as the reverse complement.
CGTGTGTATCTGTGTCTAGTAAAGAGAACCTCCAATTTATTTATTTGTTTGCGATCAGGCTTCAAGCCAGATGTACAATTGACTTGACATCTCAAGCGGGAATCAGCTGTGAAAAGCTATAATCACAGTAGTATATGTAATATACAACATAATTACAATTGTCATTTTTATTTGTTTATGTTTGTGTGTAAAAACAAACAAAATGGTCCCGTGTCCTTCCAATATGTTGACACTGTGCGTGGAAACAGGCTGTGGTTGTAAGTTCATTTAATTGATCATCTGCCATATGCACAGTTATAAATGAGACCTTGTTGTTTGCAGGAACATTTTTCCTCCAACAGCCCCTGTTAATCCATGTGAAAGGCCGAGTGTGATCGAAGCATTTGTGAGCTCTTGATCTGTGTAATTTAAACACCGGCCTTTTGAGATTGTGATTCATTAAATGCGAATGAAAGTAAAGCGGTGAATAAAGGCAAAGGAATCCCAGGGTGACGGGATTCTACAAGCTGCATGTGACGGGCGAGTGACAGATGTCAAAAACATTTTCAGGAGTACGGTGAATGCTGAGCCTCAGTGCTTATTAGATGTTAAATCTAATACTTAAAAGGGGTCACAACAAAAGGAAATGAGTCACCCTCCAAATACTTCCAGATTTGATTCCAGATTTCACAGTACATTTGATCATCTGTCAAGCATCAGTCAGCTTTGTATTGTCCTGCAGACAGAGCCTGGAGCAGCACGACAACTGCGAAACCGTTACAAAAGTAGACTTGAGAAGTGATACACGCGCCCCTCCAGCCTCCGGTGTGTCAGCGATGGGTCGCAACGATCTGGATCTTTAAGCTGATACGCGGCCGGGCTCCCGTCGGGCGACATGCGAGGCCTCCTCTTTGAGCGTTGATTGCATAGAGCAGAATGTGGTTGACTGATCTGAAAGGAAATTACTGGAGAGAGGGCTTATCCATGCCTTTGACTGATAATCAGCTCATTATCGTGTTGATCATTTACAGCTCCCTCTTTCGCCTGCGCTCTATTCTTTTAGCTGTGTCACTGATGCAGAGCACAGAGACTTTTAATGGCTTGGCAGGGAGCCCGCTGTGGTGAGGCAGAGTTAAAACAGCCACGCTAGCCCTAGCACTTTTACACAGTGCAGGTCTCCACCCCACTTATCAGGCCTCTCAGGGAAGATAAAATATTAAAGAAAACCAACAACAGCGACAACAACATATGCAACCCTGATGCGAGCAGTGCCCCAGCACCCCAACATGGCTAACTATGCATGAAATTGAGCTGATTGGAGTTATTGACCAGAAGGCTCCAGCCCCTGGGAGGACGGGGAGGAGGGTCATGGTGGTAGCTTGTGTGTTACCTGATTGAGTGAAAAATCGTCGTCTGGTTGCTTTGATGCCTGGCACTTTACAGGAAAGAGTGATTTAATGAAAGCTGCCAGACCTCATCAGTGTCAGCGCTCGTGGTGAGGGCCCTCTGCTCAGCCGTGCTTTATATATAAAAGCACTTGTCATGACAGGTCTTGATGGACAGATGTGTGAGCGTAGTTTTAACCGCACATGGATACCAACCTGCACCTCTGGCTCGGTAGCGCTGTGAAGTGAGGGGAGGTTGTTACAGGCTGCAGCATCGGCCTCTGCTATTTTAGGCCTCTATAAATAGCCCCATTGAATTTTTGCTGGGGTTGATAAGCCTGTAATTAATGTGACCATCATTAGGCACGGACATGTTCTTCTCAAGAGGACCCCGCTGGTGAGGTGAAGTGAGAAGAATAGAGACTCACGAAGCACTGAGTAGCGTGAGAGTGACGGCCGACCAGCTTCCTGGCGATGTGCAGACGGCGCCACTTTGTTATCACGCTGCAGAATAACACTCACTGTCATAAACTCCCCGCAAACGCTCGCCGCGCAGCGTCTTCAGTAGATCTGAATTGCATTGGAATTGCATCATTAATAGAGCAGAAATGATTCCCAGCAACTGTGGGAGAATACATTGACCCCTAAGGGAGACTAGAAACAAGACAATGTTTTTACAGGAGGAATATCTAACTAGAGGTCCCATTACCACTTCATCAATATACAGCAGCAAGTGAGTGAGGAGATGGAAGGAGGGGAGGGGGCATGTAATAGCTTATAGTGCTAATGGCAGTCTGGGCGCTCCAGTCCCAAACATTCAGCCGCCTCATCTCATCTGGGCTGTGTAATTGCCCTCCTGGAAGCTGCCACGCGAAGCGGCTGCCTCCGCAGTGAAAGGTGGCAGCTGCTAGGAGCAGTCCTAGGTCAGCTCCCCGAGTGGGGCTCCTTGCAACCATGAGATGTCATAATTAATAGCCATGTGGGGGCCGCGGGGCCAGTGTCGGGTGGGTGGGGGTCGTGATTATTTGGGTAAATGGAATCCAAATAGAAAGAGACGCCAGGCTTATTCTCCACTTAGCATAATGTACACTTATCATCACTTTGCCTTTAGCAAGCGCGCCTGTGCAGCATCTTACCCCCTGCTTTCCAGGGATGTTTTTCTTGCTTGTTTGCATTAGGTTTCCCTTCCGTATCCAAACGTACCCAGAGATATGTTGCTGTTGTGTATCATGGGAACTTATTAATCTTTGGGGACCAGCATTCTCCCTAGTTAAGTAAATATACATGAGCTGCTGTGCGAGATACAAGCTCCCAGCACCTTCAGAAAAATCAGTTACTTCAGCTTCCCTCTTTCTTCCATCCTCCTCTCTCGCTCTCTCTAACATGCCGCCTGGGGGCAAATCTCACTCTGTCTCATCTGCTGCTTAATTTCACTGGAGCGGCCCTCAGTAATGAAGCGCCTTGATGTACATTTGCCAATTTCTGCCTCTGCCACTGCGGTATAATTGGGATGTGACTAAGCATGAATACCCAGCGCAGGGTTGGTTGACCTCTCGGCGACCCCGCGAATAGCGCTTTTGTCATAATGGAGGTATTATCTCACATAATCTGGGAATGGAGAGGGATTGTCTGCAGGGTGCCAGGGATGGAAATGAATTGATATAACTCTCTGCTCCTGTGCACCACAGAGCAGAAGGGAAAAAAAAACCGGCAAGATAATTTTTTTACATGCCCATAATGAAGACATTTTCTTTTTATCTATTGCCGCTTTGTGTTTATTGGAGTAGGAGAGCAGCTTCTGGCAAAAGCAGGGGTGGAATTTTTTGGAGGGGAGGGAGGGAGATGCTGTGGCACTAGAGAGGATTTCTCTGTATGTGTGTGTGTATGTCAGCCTTTTTCCTGCATGGGTGCACTGTCTACTGATGCACATGTTAGTGTGTATGTGTGTCTGTTAATGACCCTGTAAAATGACAAGCTGAGCTGGCAGTGAGAGTACAGCCGACGGTCAGAGAGAGGGAGGTGGATGAGGCAGGAGGGTTCAGATAAAGAGGGGTTGGGGGGGTGTTGAGGCCGGTGGTTGCGCTGTGATTCACCATGCTGTCATCAGAGGGACAGGGGCCTCCGAGTGGCGCTCTCTATTCCCACCTGAGAAGCCAGAAAAACGCAGGGGCCACGCTGACATTATTTACAGCCCCCAGCTCCTAACCTTGGATTCGGAGCTCATCACCGCGAAGGGAAAATCAGATTGGAGTTGACGTGTACCCGAGTCAGTGACCTTGATAAGTGTGAGGTGCCTGCAGCAAGAGGTTAGGGAAGAAGAGCTCGCTTCTGTCGGCCCCCGCCGTGGATGTGCATGTGTTTGTGTTTTTCACTCAGGTAAGGAGGGAAGGGGTTCAGCTGAATGACTGAACCGTGACTCTAGGTGTCACGTGGTTGGCTCATAGGCCGCTGTGCGTTACGCTGGAAGCTTTGATGTGGATGGATAAAAATATCAAATCGAGTTAAGTTTGTCACCAATGAAGCAAAAATACCAAACCATGTAAGTCAACCGTGTTGAATCGCTATAAATAGTCTCTGGACTCGTAGCCCCCACCGCTTTACCAAAAAAATACGAATTTGAAACCAAACTCTCTCCTTCTCCGTTGAGGAGTGTTCAACATGAAGGTTGTCGGAAAGTGAAAATAATCCATGTTTTCACCCTGACGTGAAGCTGCCTGATTGGCAGTCTGAGAACACACCAGAGCCTCACTTTAAGTAATGAATTTCTTCCTGGGTAATTTTATTTCTCTATTTGGTTATTTTTCATCCTTCTGAACTAGTTACCTGGAGACTGGAGGGGGGAAAAATGAACAGCATCTCAGGATGGATGATGAAAACGCATTTTCCCCCTTCCCTTAGCAAGATGCTATTTGGTCATGGTGAAATGATTAATTCCACACATATACAGGTCATCCCCCGAAAGCAGCAACATCTCATTCACAAGGGGCCTCCGTCAGCAACAAAACAGGATCCGCAATAAAATGAGCATACAGCAGCACGCACTGTACGTCTGTAAATCTGTGGAGGTTAAACCTCTCTCTCGTCAGGTAAAAGTCAGCGGGTACATCAGGACTGTCGAGACCAAAAAATAGCAGATGAGCAGTTCGGGGAGTGTCCTGCGGTAGCGGGTACACTCGTTGCCTCTCTCCCGAACACACGCACACAGTCTGTGTTTGCATAAGTAAGATGGAGCCTTGAATTATGGGCTTTGTGTAAATAAGGAGATGAGACTGTTTTTAGCACACAGGCAGGAAGGAGTGCTTGGATGAGAGCAGTGCCTCTGTGCAGAATGGAATTGGTCTTGGGTTGTTTACGACAGCTCGCAGCCCTCATATATCACAAGCAGTATGTTTGCTGTGAAGCTACAGTTTGTGTGCCATCTGCCTTAGCTGAACTTGACCCTTCAAACAGACTTATATTTTGTCAACTGAGCTTACTGTAACTGCTGTTAAGTAAGTTGTTTATTTTCTGTTTCTTAGTGGATGATCCAGGAACCCCACAAGGTGGCCACGTTCTTCGGGTGCATCGGTGCCGATCACTTCGGGGAGATTCTGAAGAAGAAGGCCGAGGAGGCCCACGTCGACGCCCATTACTACGAGCAGAACCAGGAGCCGACCGGTACCTGCGCTGCCTGCATCACAGGGGACAATAGGTTGGCTACCTTTTAGTCACGTTTGACCTAGAAATGACCCACCAGCTTTGATCCGAGCCATTTTTGTTCATTTTTACATCCTCAGGCAGGCAGTTGACTTCTCTGGGCTGGAAGTCATAACAGGGAATCATAGCTCAGCTCACACATCAAAAGGAAAAAGAACAGCTTGAGCGTGTTTTTCCAGGCCCCCACTCAGTCTCTGCCGCCTCGGTGGGTTGTCATCCATCTATAGGCTGACAGTAGCAATGTGTTAGAGTTGGCGGGGCTATCCTGGCTCTCACCTGTCAGCCTTCTCGATTGTGAAAGGGGCTTTAGCGACTCTCACGCAAGCATCATCATCAGTAGGTCTGAAACAGCAGAGGTCAAAGCCTGCACAGACGCGGGCACAGAACGGTGTGGGTTCCAGTTCATGATAGTCCAGGTGTGGATCAATACGTTCCTCTAAACACACTCTTTCTCTGCAGCCCTTCATCTGCTGCTACTGGAGTTGTCAGTCAGTCAGTGGCTGGACCCTGACTGCTCCAGGAGCCAGCCCTGCTGAACGGTCTTAGTGGGCTTGTTTGATGTGGGTCTGACACCTGAAAAGGTCAGGCGCTGTGCTCAGGGAGACGCGCTCTGTAATATTTCTTACAGGTGTTTAACAGACAGCTCAAGAGGCCAGAGGAAAGGTTGCCGGCAGGGCCAGGTTGGGAGGGTGATGGCTTTGAAGGATCGGGGAGTCGGTATGTCACAGCCCCAGGCTTTGATTAGCGCACGTTTTCAGAGAGGAAACCATCTCAACAATTTGAATTTCAGGTGATGTGAATAATCACATTCTAGGAATAGAATTTAATCAAAATGTATGTAATGTCATGCCACATTAATTTTTAATATTTTATTTGATGTGCAATGAGACATAATCCAGATTTCTTAACTGTGATCTATTAGGAGAAACATTTGTTAAGCTTTATCGCATTAATTTTACTCATTTAGTTTCCCGTCCGTTATTGCCGCGTGGGTCAAGCTTAGGCCCCGTCCTTCTGTCATTTTGTAGCCGTCATCTGACCAACAGAGCTCGTTGTTACTCTTGGTGGTGTGAGAATGGAGCTCTTCCTGTGGCAGCGCCCTCTTGTCATATGGTCGTCTAACCGTTTCCCCCCTAAGCACCAATGATGGTTGCATTTATTTTGATGGCCGCTCATAAAGAGGGAGCACGTGAGGACTGTCTAATGAGCTGAGTTAAGATGAAGCCACCTGCTTCACTTTCCAGCTCCCTCCACTCTCCGCTCGTCTCAGGTGTTCATTTTGTGATGCATTCCTGTTGTTTTTCCTCCTTTTTAACAATAGACCTCTTTCCAGGTGATGTGATTATGTGAATCATCTGGAGGTGGCCCAGTCCTGGCCTTGAAAATCTCTCAGTTTATTTTAATCTCTTCTTTTTGGGGCTTGAGATAACCCTTTCTTTTTTTACAGAGAGGAAAAATGAAGACGTTCTGATTACTTTATTCCACCTTGGCTCAGATATTTTAAGAAGCCATTATCATTCTTTTATATCGGGAAAGAACAAAGGAAAGTCTGGGGCCCGAGTGTTTTTAGGGATGTTTTTGAGACAAAATTAAGATGGATGATAAGCGAGGCAGAAGATTTATGGGGTCTGTCTCGGCAGGTCCCTTGTTGCTAACCTGGCAGCGGCAAACTGCTACAAAAAGGAAAAACACCTGGACTTGGACAGCAACTGGGAGCTGGTGAAGAAAGCCAAGGTCTATTATATTGCGGTAAGTGAGACCCTCTACATTCAGAATGATGTTCCCCAACTCTACTGCCAGAAGAGGACAAAATGTTAAGAGGCTTTATTCAGGAAATGCCTCAGCTTCCCTTTTGCATTGTCAATATATCTATTCATTCTCTGCTGAGTGAAATGAGCTGCGTTACCTACTGAGACAATGCAGCTCCATTCTCCCTGTTCCCCCCCCGGTCTTTGGGCACGTAGCTGCAGCACAGTGTGAAATTGTTCTGCATGTAATGCATTCGCTCATTTCTTTTAACGTGAAAACAAGCCAACAGGTGCTGCGGAAGTGTGAAAATCGATTAAGCGAGTTCATTCGGCTTTACCCCCACCGACACGATCTTCCCCTTACAGACAAAACACACACACACACAGACTGAGGAGGACAGATGTTTTCCTAGACATTCGCACACACTCCCAAGCTGCATCGTGAGGTAATGTCTTCACTTACAGCTTCTGGATTAGGATGGCCTGCAATGCTCATGTTTCACTCATTGGGATTATGTCTAATTCCTGCAGATCCGCATTTTCTCTGATCTCAAGTCAAGATGATAGCCCTGAAATTTCACTGAATTCCACGTCTTTAAGCAGTTCATTATCAGCATAAATCACAGTTACAGTTTAGCCGTCGACGCGCAGCTTGGCACGTCCCAAGAGGAGACACAGTCCTCCCCCTGTTGCCCACGAGCGTGAGTGTACTGTACTATACCACCCCGGCCCGACTCAGAAACAAACACCAAATGAGAAGACATCAGTGTTGGTGCCAGACAGCAGATCAGTCAGTCCATCCTCCAGAGTTTGTGTGGTCTCATTTTTAGCCTCTGCTTCGCATTAGCAAACACGGCACATCCTCTGCAAATTGGCAGTTTGGCTTTGCCCACATCCGACAGTCTTGCGCACAGGGAAAAGCTTCCGTGGGATTTTCGAGGGGATAGAAGGGCCACAAATGGGTGTTTGTCAGTGCCTGGAATCTCAACGTGGTGTTCAGCGTCCCTCCTGGGCCTCTTTGTCAAAACAGGGGGATCATTTGCTTTATTAAAGTCCTATTCGCACTTCTAGAGTGCTTAGGCAGATACACTGCCAAAGCTATCCCCACTTAATACTGTGTGGCATGTCTAGACCGGTGTTCACGAAGGCCTCCTCTCTCCATTAACCTTGTCGAGAGTACTCAGATGTATTTACCCAATTTACAGCCAGATACGTACGTTCTCTACCCCGCTCTCCCGCTCAGTGTACCAACCTCTGCCACGTGTTGATGTGCTTTGTTGACTTTCATTAAGTAACTGCTGGGCGGTATACGCGGTCATGTACACGCTAATCTGTAGATTTAATTACCAAAACGCACGTGTGTACGTTACCATGTTGTCCCCCCGCACGTGGGCCTGTTTGGTGGAGCATGTGTGTTAAAGAGTTGATTGATGATTCCTGGCAGAGGCTCTCAAGGTGCCTGCTACTATGTGGTGTGATTGGATGAAAACAGAATTATTAGAGGGCTTTTGCAGCCAGTCTGGCTCTTCCAGCAGTAGCAGCAGCAGCAGGGCTGGTGGCAGACGCAGAGCAGGGAGGCAGCACTGCCATTTCTCACAAAGAGAGAGAATGTTGAACTCCTGCCAAATGTTTGGTGGCAGGCTGTTGCTAGGAAATCTGGGTCCTTAGGCAAATCATTGCACAAAGACCAATAACAAAGGCGCGAGGGGGAAGAAGGAATAGCTAAACGCATTTCAAGCGGAGGATATCGTTTTTTTTTTTTGGTTGAATGCCATCACTGCTGCAGTGATGTTTACTGTTATTTCTTTTTATGACGACTGTAAACATCACAAGTGGAATGTGATGCATTGTGTGTGTGTGTGTGTGTGTGTGTGCAGGGGAGACGAGTGTCTAATTGGTGGAGGTGATGTGTACGTGCTGGCCCAGTTTGCCTGCTCTCCCCACCCGCTCCTCCTCCTCCTCCTCCCCATCCCCATCCCCCCTTGGCCCCCTGTGGACACCCCCTCCTTGTCCTCCTCCTCTCCTTTTGCTGTCTCCTGTTCTCCCCCCTCTCCCTCTTTCTCCCATCCCTCAGACACACATGCACTTGCTGCTAAACACACACAGCGTGCATGCACACATTCTGCAGCATGCCACTGGCTTGTTTTTCTTACCACTGAGCGCTTTGCCCTGTAATTTGATCTCCACTGCTTGATGCATCCTCCACGATGCCACTTTGAATTAACCTATGGCTCCAAAGCTCTCCTTAGCCCCGGATAATAAAATGCCCCGTCCTTACTTACTCAGTTTACATGCAGGGGAGAAGAATGAAGCATCTCATGGCCCTGTGTCGTGCGAAATGAGCAGAAATGAAGAACAGAGGAGACAAACAAGACAATTGACTGTGAAAAGGTCTGTTAATGACTGAGCACAGATGGTCAGAAATAACCCAAGGATAGACTGAGGAGACACTTGCCTCTGCCAACTGGCCTAATACACAAAACTCACTCAATGAGACACAGGCTGCATCGCTATTAGGTCACAAACCTGATCACAGCTGTAGGCGCTGTTCGCTTTACAGCCTAGGCTCACAACGTTCTCCCTGTTAGCGTGCAAGAGGTTAGCCACACCCAAGGAAAACGTCCGGCCCGGCGCTTTTCCCCCAGTGGCGCAGTGGTTGGAGTAGAAAGCCTACACTGTTAACACTGGCAAACTGCATCTAGCATTAATTGGCAGTTGTGTTCTTGCCCTCACTGCAGGGGAAGGCTGAGTTCAGCCTCAGTCACTGTAGCATAATATGCAAGAAGAAAGAGGCGAAGGGGAGGGCAAACGCAGGGAAAAAGCGCAATACTGGCACCACAAGCAGCACGTCAGCCTGCTTACACTCCAGAGTGGCACACACACACACACACACACACACACACACACACACACACACACACACACACATTGTTACTCCGCCCCACCAGCCCCTGCAATTTGCAGCCAAAAAAGTGAAGGGAGAGGTTTTTACACACACACACCCACACACACGCAACAAACTGACACCTCATCATCCAGCCAAAGGGCTGATTAGCACTGAGGTGACTGCGGCTGTGTCTCTGTCCAACTCCGAGGACCACACTGTCCTCGCGCTGACCTTGAGCTCCTCTCATCCCTCCCTCTGTCCTTCTCCTCCTCCTCTTTCTTCCTCCTGCCCCTCTCACTATTGCTTTATCAACCCTGTTCCTCCTTTCGTCTGTCCCCGTCTCCTCCCTCCCTTTTTTTTTGTCTTTCCTCTCTGCACCACTCTGCACTGCCCCTGTCCTTCCTCAGAGGGATCACGAGGCAAAATGCAGGCAGTGGCGAGAATGAGGGAGGGGGGAGGAAAAAAACTGGCAGACTCCCCCTTTGTCTGCAGGCGATCAGTTACAGTCTTGGTTGCCGATGAAATTTAATCCCCACCGCATTTACATGCCAAGTTTGACTTCTGGCAAGCCGTATTAAATAGATTTGTAAATCATTTCATCTTGATTAGAATCTGTTCTCAGGGGATCGACATTTTTTCGCCTTGCTTGTGTTTTGTTATGTGCACAATCTGTGCCCACTGGTGTTAAAAAATGTGAAAGTCAAACCTTGATGGTGTTGTTTTTCCGTGTGAGCAGTCGGTTTAAGGGACAAAGAGCGGCCGGTGCCAAGTCCCGTCCCGTCCGTCACCGGCCGAGCCACTGTGTCAGCACGTCTCACGTCTCTGGAGGTCATGTTGCTGGGCGAGCAACCGCTATGATGTGTCTTGCCTTTATTAGGCTGACACCACAGTGTCTTTAGCACGGAACAATGTCATTTCAAATTGCGCCTAATCAGATGGCATTTTGTAATTGCCAACAAGCATCTTATGAATATGAATTCATAATTGTTCAATTACAAGCCGACTGCATCATATTTATTGGCTTATTTATTTTTTTTCTCCCGCTGGCCTGGGCCAATTATAGGATTTCAATCTTGAGGCAATCAAGTGATAAGGGTGAGGCGTTTAGTGTTTGCTGTCACTATATAATTCTCTCGAATGTTAAACATGCATCTGGGAGGGCTGTATCTGTCAGAAGGCTGTGCGTGGAGGTGCACCTGCCTAATTGAGTGGTAATGAGCTGTCAGGAGTGCGGGCTTGGTGATTGGCTCTCAATGGGGCGTCCCGTGCCAGTGGGATGTATGGGCTGGCCCGCCCTGCTGGAGGATCAGCCAGCTCCACAGCCCCGCAGGCCTGAGTGGGTGGAGCATGGTAAATTAGGGTGGAGAGGCCAAGCAGCGCTGGCTGTGGAGACATCCTGTGGCTTTCATCCGACGGTGGGATTTATTTAGTTTTACTGCTTCATGTCAGAGCAAGATTTCAGATGTTTTGCTTAGGCGAGAGTAGTAATAATGTACTATAAAAACTTCAGAAGGAGTAAAAATGATGTACTTAATTCTTGCTTAAGGCCACCATGTGTAAAAATAATGAGTTTTAATGGGCTGGTTGAGGTGTAGCTACAGTAAGTTAAAGCACCATAAACTGTTTGTTCATCATATATAGAAGAATTTTAAAAAATAACTGCGTGTACTGCAGTAGTTTAACCAGTATATCTACACATTACTACAAACTGATAGTAGACGGAAACAATCTTAATGACTTTGTTCTGTTATTGATTATTTATGTGATTATCTGTGATGAAGCAAAGCTTTACAAAAGCAAACAAGTTAGTAACTGTTGTGGAGCTTGTTTACAGGATGTCTGAGGTTACCTCATGTTGTTATTACTACTTTTCATCACACTCACTGGCATCTATTTTTGTTTAGATTTGTATACTTTCTGTTTGAAATGTGTGGGGAAGTATTTGAAGGTTGTCCGGGCTTTGAACGACAGAAACACATCCTCTGTGTCTTGAGGAGCTGTCTTTGGAGGGGGGTGCAGACTGTAGTCCGTAATAATGTACCAGCATGCAGCCACTTTCTCCTTGTGCACCCACATTACCTTGTAAAAACCGTTTTTCTTCTTCAGTGGGGAAAAACCATTGGCTTTCACCCTGGATTACTGTGTGCATCTGCTCCATCGGCAACAAGTCGCTTTCCTTCTGCCTCACTGTAAAGGGGATGAAATAGTTCAGACTTAATGATATTTCTTCTTTCCATCACCTTGTCCCCTCACTGCCTCCGCATCAAAGCACAACGAGTGTTTGTGTGTGTGTGTGTGTGTGTGTGTGTGTGTGTGTGTGTGTGTGTGCGTGTGCCTTTTTATTCATGAGCCCGAGTAAAACGTAGAATAACATTTCAGTCCTACACTGGGATGTTGTGGCCATTTGTGTGAGTTCCACAGCTTAATTGAATAGACTGAGTAATTATTTGTCAAGTAATGCTGAGCAGAAAATAAATAGCCACTTTGCGGCCGTGAATTGTGCCTGATGGCCATGTGTTGATACTCTCACCAGGGAGAGTAAAAACCTGCTCTACTGGCTAAGTATCTGATTAAGATTCACATGATGGAACTGCAGACGCTTTAGGATAGTGTGTCTCCTGGGCAAAGATAGTGAGTAGAGTTAAGTGTCAGACACTGTTATATTATCACGCTGGAGCATAAAGCCTCGACTGAACAAATATTGCTGGAATATTCTCCTCCCCACAAACCATCTGCAGCAATCGGGTCAGCTTGACAGTTTATGAAAGCGGCCTACAAAGAGTCGCCACAGATGTGCATCTCTGTGCGGCAGATGCTGGACACTGTTCTTTGAGAATTGTTTCCTCCTGCAAGGTTTCATTTTTCTCTTTTATGTTGCTGTAATTTGTTTATGGTTTGTAATAAGCCTGTGCATATCTTCCTTCTGCCAGTTTGGCGTGGATCCATTGTAAACTGCCAGTAATTTTTTCCTCTCCCCTTTTTAAAGGAGCCCAGTGACTTTTGACGAAAAAATTATATCGATTTGACCTGATGTTTTTGCATTATATCAGGCGTTCATTTAAATGTTATAATAGTAATAATAATAACATGCATGCATCCTGTTATTGCTGCTGGTTCGGGTTGTGTCTATTGTTAATGTTAATGATCCCTCGTTATGGCCTTTGTCATTACACAATAGCTTTGATGGCCTGTGATGTTTTGCGTTTTTCCTTATTCCTACACGTAAAAATCTCAAGTGTACAATGAAAAGTTGTGGTTTCATGGAGCCTTATATGTGGGACTGTTCCTTGGCCAGGAGCAGTGACGTGTTTGGCGGTTGCCTGGCAACTGCACATGGATGAGAAGACTCCCAAGAAGTCACTGCACCTGGCAAAGAAATAGTCCCCAACACACAACTGCAACTTGTTGTTTTGACACATCAGCACGGGCAAAACAGGCGACATATAACACGTCACAGGCGCAAGCATGCTAAGCTAACCTTCTCCTGGCAGACGCTTTACATTCAGTGGACAGGTGGGAGAGAGGTACTCTCGCCAAGAACAGTAAGTAATTAAGCACATGTACAAAGATGTTACATGATAACTTCAAGAGCATTTCGTATCAGTCAGCTGCTGCCGTTTGTCTTATTTTGTGAAAAGCATGTGCACCGCTGCTTCCCAGAGGAGGTGACGCCTGGTGATTTTTGGTTTTTGCTGGGTGAACAGGGACTCAGCAGCTGAAGTCTGCAGCTGAAACCAGCTTTTCGCCTTGGATTTGGCTGACATGTCTGGGGTTAGCACATGCAGCTGCAAAGTGTTTATTTTTCATACATGGTCCCACTCAGATATACGTAGGCTACTACTCTGACCTTATCTATTGTTTCTCAAGTGTGTCTTGTAAGCAGCTTTGGAGGCTTTTTGGAGACCTAGACATGGCTGCCGTTGCTCTGGTGGAACATTTGGACCTCTGGCAAGTGTCAGATTTTCAGCAGCACATTAAATCTCTTAACCCAGTTCTTTTTTCCTCTTCCCCTCCTTCTCTGTCTCCCTCTCCTCCTCCTTTTTCCGTTCTTCCTGCCATGCTAACAAGCTGGCTGTGATTTATTTTTCATGTGTGTCGCTGTTAGCCGGCCGCTATCCCCCCAGCATCTAAACTCTTGTGCCAGTGGTTAGGCTGGTGCCCGGGCCCTGAGGGGCCGAGTGGAAATGCAGCCAGAGCAGCTGCACATCCACTCTGACTGGGCAAAGTCCTCTAGTCGCACTGTGAAGGGAAGGCCAGAGCCACTTTGATTAGCATGTCCGTCATTATTGGCCAGCTTGAATGTCATCCACCGTGAGCCCAGTCGTCTAATGCTTCAGCTGGCCAACGGGGCCACTCCCTGCAATTACTGATAGGGCTGCTTGTTCCAGAGTGGAGGCGAGGCCGGGGAACGTGCCAAATGATTGTCCTCAGCAAATAAAAAGCAGACATCTTCCTTTTTGATGTCCTATATGTGCGTGCCTTATTTTCAGATGCTGTGGCGCAATCACATTTGAAAGCATTTTGCGCTTCCAACCTAACAAGGGGGGACCAATCAAAACAATAACTGTGGTTCCTTTTGACAAAGCCCTCGGCTCACAATTGTCAGAAGATGTAAGCTGACTCATCCACACAAGAAGGGCATGTATCCCTGGGAGCGAGGGGCGCAAAGCTATGATGAATCTTCCCCTCTGTGTGCTCCTCTCTCCACTGAGCCTGCATGGATTAATTACATGACTAGTAGCTAGTTTAGTCCCATTATTTATTTTTTCTAATGAATAATTTTACTCTCCCTCTCCGCCTAGATTTTATTCTGCTCAGGACTTCAGCTTCACCCCGTGGAAATAAGAATGCATTGATTATTTTCCATCTAGCAAATATCCCACCAACTGAGGAATAACATGCCTTCCCCCTAATTGGTTTGTTTATCTTGAGCAACAGACTCTGGGTTTGTTTGGACTCTGGCTGGCATCCACACACTGCACCGCTCCTCAGCATGATTACTCACCTTGGGAGGAGGCTGCTGGAGCAAGGTTGATGTTCCCCGCATAGACATCAGGCTGTCATTCTCCCCGCTTATGTGACATCATTTGCCAAGACAGATTTGTTACAGGAAAAATAAATTCAGGCCTAAAAAGGGATTGATTTAAGGACAGGCTGTGAGTGGAAAAAGGCGACAGGAGGGATGGGGGCTCCCAGACACATTTCACCACTCAGAGGGCTCGGGCCAGATCCAAACAAGCTGCCAACAGAAGATGGATTCTGGCTTCATGTATAATTGATAAACTGTATGTTCTAGGTGTCAGCTTTAAAGAGGGAGCTAGGACTATATCAGGAAGCTATTTTTCCTCTCTAAGGCAAGCATCATTTTTATTTTGTCCTCCCCCGTTCTATGGCTTATCTTCTCAGTTCAGAAAGCCCCGTTGAAAATTATAGTTTTCTTTGAAGACGACTTTTGAGAAGCGCAGCTTTTAAAGCACATCCTGTTCCTGGGCCTATTAGGACTGCTAGTCCAGGGCAGATAGCCATCTGCAAAGTTGACTGTACATCCTGAGTTATCAGGATTAGCCATCTCACTCTTGACACCTAGTGCATTAATATTAGCTATGGGAGACTCGATCCCGCTGAAAGCAGCATAAAAGGATTAATGCGGCGCTCATCCTTTTGGAAATAATGCCCTTTATTGAGCGGATTTGACACTGTAAAGGCTAATGATGACACTGAATGGAGTCAGAATAAGTAATGGTGCATCATCCCATGTCATGCAGCTAGAATGGTCACAATTTGCATTCTGATGGCTCCAGCTGAAGCACGTCGGCTGAAGGTGTTGGCTGTATTTTTCCTCCGCAGAAAAAAAAACAAATGGCTAATGACAGGCCCCTCACTCGGCCTAACGACGTGCTCCATTCATGGCGATACTGTTTGTTATGATTTCACCTCTAAACGGCTTCGTGCTACATCAGTAAGTACACATGAAACACAATATGGCAGCACGTCATCGTCCTGTCTGTCACACGGAGGCAGATGGATTCACGCGGCTTTGCTCACTCAGTTTAGTACAGAGACATGTGTATCCTGCCAGTCACACGTGTTAGCAGCAGGCTTAGCTACAGCGAGTCGCTTTTATCCGTTTTTCAGTTTTTGGGGTAGAACACCAAACGGGTGCCCTCTCGTTTCCCTTTGACTTCATAGCAATGAAAAGCTGTTTCATAACATGTGTTTTTTACACAGGACCTGAAGTGCAACAAGTGGCCTGATTCATATTATTTTTTTCGTATCCCACATGTACACTTGACTTTGAATGATGCTGGATGTAAACAGGAAATGTGCCTGCATGGGGTAACCAGATCCTGCCACGCAGTGAGAGCTTAAATCAAGCAAAAATGATTGTAATTCAGTGGGAGAGTCTCCTTGAACCCTGAACATAATTTGATTATAACAAGGTTAAACAACTGTAAAAATAAATCTGTCAGATTTTTAATAAGATGTGCCATTTTGTATCGGGTATCATAACACTGAGGGGCAGACAAGTGGCCATCAGGGCCACCTGAGAACATTTGCTCTGTTCTTTCTGCTAAATTGCTGCTTCCCCTAGGTGTTTTTTTTTTGAGCTGACAAGATAGTAACCTTATCAATCACAGCTGCTTCCCGCTCTCTCCCAAGGACTTGTGCTGATATGTTCTAAGTGCTCTCTCCTTTGGCGCTTTTAATGGGAATATTGCATGCTCATTTCTGTGATGCCTCCCTGTTTTCTAATGAGCTGATAAAGCCCCAATTATGGAGGCAAATCCTGATTTCTGATTTGCATTACCGACTCTTGTTTGACTACACACAGCGCAAATGTACATGATTGAGGTGCTGAGCCGTCGGCCTGTGTGTGTGTGTTGTGCGCGTACAGTATAGGGACACAGGAGATGGACAGATTAGATTAGGTTCAGTAGATGTTGCGCGCCCCGGCCGTTTGTGCGTAGAATGTGATTTAGTTGTGAGGTCTGAGACAGGCTGTGAGGCTGCTCTGGGTTGTGTGATGGGTGAGGGGACATACTGACAGTGACAGTGGGGTGGTAATGGCGCTGAATGAGGAGGAATGGTCCCGGTAAGCCCCCCCCCCGTCCCCGTCCCTGCAAAATGAATTCTTCTCTACACCTGTGTGGGTCCCTTCTCCACAGAAGTAGAAATCGAGGCTATTTATAGCTTCGCCAATCTGAGGAGAAATTGTAAAAGAAATGGAAAATGGTACCCTTAAAATATCCAGCCTTCGCTTTTATTAAGCATCGGCAGCTGCTGCAACGCCACAGCCCATCAGATGTTGAGACATCACTGGAAGTGGAAAGATCAGAGGATGTTGTATCGCATCTGCAGTTTTTTGTTGCCGGACCCCGAGACCACTGCCAAGAGGGAAAAGCAGCGTTGATCAAAGTTGACCTGTGGATGTGTTATCAGAGATGTGGACGCATTACGATGAGTGCAGTTGCATGTGAAATCCCAGATTTGTTTTCATACAGCCACATATTTGCCTGTGCTGGCCCCGGTGCCCCCACCCTCTTCCTCTCTGAAACTGAAACATCATGTCTAGAACTTTGGCTGGGGAGCTCTGCAGTTCATGAAAAATGCATTCACTCACCTCTTTTTCTAACTCCTCGCCTCTGATACTCTTGTCATATCATATCCATGTCATGTCAGTCTGTGTATTAATTATGTAGCAGGCACAGCTGAGGAGACAATATTGATGCATCTCAACTAGACATCCTATGTATATTACTCACCCGTCACTGGAAGTATAAACAAGACTTAATTAAGGATGGGAAGATGCTTTAATGTTTAGCCTTGTGAGTAAATAATTCTTAGTCTGTGTTTACAGGAAGCATGTTTTTTTCGCTTTCTGCCTGCTTCTCCCTCGGGCTCCGTTTTATTCTCAGAGTCTCACTCTACTCAACCGTTGCGGTGACTTTTTCTGGTTCAGCTGAGACGTTGGGACTGGTCATTCTGCGTAGCCTTAGCCTCTCCTTTATTCTGTCGACTTCGCAGCCGTGCAACGTGCACTGCTGCCGACGAATGGCACCCAGTTGCACCTTTTGGAGGTGTCCCAAATTGCAAAGGTAATTTATTTCCTTGCAAGCAGAATTATGCACGAGAATGAGGTCATATTGTAATATGAAATTGCTCAGCAGTTGCACACATGCCATATCCTTTTCAGCATTTGTGTTTCTGTTTATGAGTCCGCACTGTGCTGTAATCTTATGGAAACGTGATAGCACTTGAATCTATTCCCCCAGCAAACGAGCATCAAGAGCGAACATAGCTCTGGATGGATCCTCTTGAAATACAGCTGTTTCCCTCCGGTCCTCTTCCTCCTCCTGCAGCAAATGGTCTCTTAGGATTTAAACCACTACAAACACTTCAGAGATATTAATCTTCTTCCAGGACCTCTTTCAAAAGTTGCATTTAAGAGGAATAAAAAAACACACACTTGTCACAGTATCGTTAATGCGAAGACAGATGCTGTGTGTGTTCCTTGCAGATATAGAATAAGTATGCAACAGTATGAAAGGCATACTTTAACTCACTAATCCTATTGCTGCTAACAACGGAGTCAACACTGATCTTGCGTGTTTTGTAATGCTAGAATGATTATTTTACAATGTGGCGATGGCAGCGGTTTGGCAGGAACAATTGGAAGTTCAAAGCATCGATCTGTGAGCGTAGCCTGGGGATAGGTTTCTGGAGACGCTGACACTTCAGACGTATTATGAAGCCATCACGTCTAATTTGCACAGGCCTCTTTTGTAATTTACCCCCAATTCAGAAGAACAGTCTCCTGTTCTGCAGCACAATGCACACTCCGCTTGCATTGTTCACGCTCATTGGAAGAGACACTGAGTGAATGACTGTTGGAGCTCAAATAATGCGCAGCACTGTTCCTGTCATAGTTGTTGCTGTGTAATGGCTCCTGATTTGTAGTTTCCTGCAGCACCTTTTCAGCTTGATTCTGTGCAGAATACTGCACACCAACTGTTTTCTGTGCATCCAGTCCAAGCAGCTTGTTTCCAACTCGCTGCTGAAGCAACTGCCTGACAGATAAAGGACCTCAAAACTTTGAGAAGGGGGAGGAAACCTCTTCAGAGGAAGGGCTGGGGTTTTCCACATGCCGCCCAGACATTCTCACACATATTGAGTTTGTCTGTGTGCATCTTTGAAGATGCAAATATGTCAACCACATGTAACCAACCGCCCAGCGAAAAGCTGAGATGCTCAACTGGCTTTCTCACGACTCCTAAATGGTGCCAGTGATCTTTCACAGCTCGGTGTGTCTGTGAAGCCTGCAGTTCGTTTCAAATGGGCAGATTAGTTTTTGTGGGAAATTGAATAATTTGCGCACATTAATCACTGAGCGAACGTGTCGCGTGCAACCGCCTGCGGTGATGGAAGTGAGTTTGACTGTGAAATATTATGACCTCTCATATAGCAAGCTGTCACGGGGGACGGTATGTGCAAACTTTGTGATGATACAGGAGCATTAATTGGCCTCTCATGTAAACCAGAAACCAAGAACAAGTCGTTAAACTGATTTATTAGTGTATTTTACACGAGAACACCTTTTATTATGCACAGTTCATGCACTCGCTTCTTAATCAAGACTATATTGAAACCTCAAACTTTGCCAGGCAGCTTTGACATGTGGTGTAAGGAAGACAAAAAGACAGCACATCATAGCACATCCTGACATTCGTAGACATTCGTAAAATATTAATGTTTTCCCTTGCACTGTCACCTATCATCACACTACCCTTCTACTGCAGCGGTTTGAAATGCAAGCGTCGTAGTCCTGCAGCGTGGCAAGTCATGTTTCTGGCTCTCATTTCAATATCTGAAGTGAAAGGTCGGCATGATATATTCCATCCTGCCGCGGTGACAGTGACTTACACGCTACCAGTTCAAGATGGTACACTTTTACGAGGCCCACCCAGCCTGTCGAGCAAACTGATTATGAATCAATCTGTGTGAAACATTTATGGGTGCCGCCGCCCACCGTCACCCTCCTTCTTCCTTGTGCGAGGCCAATTAGAGCGTCCTCGTGGCCCCTGCTGTCTGAGTCAGGGAAGCCCCTTGCATTGTCATATCAATATTCCTCTGTTGATCTCCAGCTGAGGCGAGTCCGGCTGCTCTTTCCACACATGCTAATTTGCATTCGCCAGCATGTGTGGGAGATGGCATGCTGGCTGCCTCTCCTCCTTGTTCCCAAACCTACTGTTGCCTCCCTCTCTCTGTCTTTTTCTACTTTTGTATTTCAAGAGGGAAAGGTTTCTTGATTCCTGGCATGCCAGAGAAGGGTCCTCTGAGGATTACATTGGCTAAGCCCTTATCACTCCAGGAAATTCACTGCCTGCTTAAAAAAGTGGTAGGAGTAGAAAATCAACGGGGAAGTGTTATTCTTTTTAAGTTTCTCCCTATTCCCATGGAAAGTTATTACAGGTTTGAAGAAAAGTCCTTTTTTTGGCACTCAAGTTTTCTCGTAACTGCATTTCATATTTCTTCTTTCTTTTTTTTTTCCAGGCGGCTGGTGGAATTTTAAAAGTGGAAAGTGTGAAGGCAGGTGCTCGAGAGAGAGGGAGAGGAGGAGAGGGAGGCTTAGGGAGGGCTGTGCTCACTGGGAAGCAATGTTAAACATCCAGGGGAAATGTTTGTTATTCTAATGGGATACCACCATGGTAACAGCTTTTAGAGACTCCCAAGGCTTTGTGTGGAGTATATGCACGCTTTCATCAATCTCGCCTAATTTCTTTGGGGATTAGCAAATATAATCAGTCCTTTCTCCAAGTCGTCACCTGCTTATCGACATGAATATTATGTTGAAATTTAGCAGAACACAGCCCCGTTGGATGTGGAGAAAACGATACACAGGCCATTAATATAAATCACAAATTGAAGTGAGTCACTAAATGGATTCAGAACTCATTAGTATGCCTTTTGTGCTGAATGACATCCCAGCTTACTTTTTCTTCATACCTACTTGTTTTTTTTTAATCCTTGCAATTGACACCAAAGCACTTTTGCTCATATTACATCTTTAGGTTAAGCATGTTTGAAACGAAGGTAATGAATTATGTTATTTTCAGACTTAATACCTTTACCGGGGTTTTAGAGGCAATGGAGTGAACTCGGTTACACAACTCGGGAAAAAGGAAACCCTGTCTGTTGACTCCACTAACTCATAAGCCCCTTGCAGTTCTCTACCTTTCTCTCCCCCTGCAGATTTCCTTAAGTGGCTTATGTGAATTGCAGTTGCCACATTAAGGGCAGGAATATACAGAATTCACTTCTTCCCGGCCGTGACCGGCTAGCATCGCGCTGAACTTGTGCGTGTGGTGATGGAGAGGTTTCACACGCAGAGCTGCAGCGCCATGGGAGTATAGGCTGACCCAAAGCTAAGCCCCCAGCCGCAACAGCCCTCCATCACACTCACAACACTGCTCTCTTATCTGCTGGCATTTCTGTCTGATACAAATAGCCAAGACGTGATATAGTTGGCTACATGTCATATCTGGCTTTGTACTACGCTCTATCTGCTCCCCCCTCTAAGAAATATAATGCTTTTAACTCACCAGCTTTTTGCCTTGGCTATTTTTTCCATCTGTAGCAGAGACAGAGACTCGTGTGTTTGCTCATCTTGGCCAAAGGCCAAAGGCTCTTTCTGATATAATCCCCACCATCGATCAGACTTTGTTTACTCTAACATGGTTTCTCTCCCCTCCAGCAATTAGAAGGCAACCTTCCACCTCCTGCTCTTCAGACCAGCTTTATACGTTTATTTTTCCCTTAAGTGGTAATTTTTCATGTTGCGGCTCAGCTCTAAGAAGTGTGGGTGTATATTAAGTAATGGATACTCTTCAACCAGACTGACATGTTAGATACCAAAATTTAGTAAATGTCTTTTCATCTTTGAAGAAAGGCTCTCCAGTCACCAAACACAGGCGCAGAATGTACTGTGCAGTCAGTATATTACCGAGATGATTCACGCATGTCCTGCGTTGCACTCTGCATCCTGTGTGTTTCATTTCGGCTGCTCCACTTATAGATCTCAAGCACTTTGAAATTTTAGAAAAATGGATTTGGCTGTAGAGGCTGAGGATGACTCTCCTGTCTGTCTAAGAGGCTCTCGTCATAATAAATCAGGCGAGATGGTAACTGGTCTTCTCTGTGGCCTTGGCTAAAGAGCTTTAAAATCCACCCTGGATACCATTTTGTTTTATTGTTAATACTGTGAGCATAAACACAGTTATGACCAGTCTAAGCCCTGGGTTTAGCGCCTAGCGATTGAACCAACGAGCCGAAATAAACGCTGGTTTGGAGCTGGTTGTCATATGGAAGTCCATCTGTTGCACAGATATTTTTAGGAGCTCATAATAATGTATAATTTGTTATGAAGTTTTACTTAGACTCTAAGATGTGTTACTGTACCCTGTCCACCGTAGTTACTTATTAATGGTGCTCTATATGTACGATCACATCTTTAAAAGCCTCGTAGTGGAATAAAAATGTCAAGGAGTAGCTGGAGTTCTTCCCTTTTTCTGCTGAGCTTTAGTGGTTCCTGGCTGCTGGTTGGCACTAATGACTTTTTAAACAGAACAACAACAAAAGTGAACATTTTCAAGGCCACTTTAATGGATAAATTCTGTAACAAGCTCAGTTATATCAGAAAAAAAAAACCTAGTCAAGAAAAAAAAAAAATAGTGACAGGCGCAAACAAAAATAAACAATATTCATGTTTTAGTCGACATGAATGAAAGATAATAAAATCTTGAGCCTTGAAGACGAAGCAACGTTATTAGTAGCAAAACAAACACGAGCCACAGAGAAATATTATCTACTTGGTGTCACTGGTCAACAAATGTCATTGATTGTTGCCGTGGAAACAGCATCTCTTTGCTCTGAGTCAGCCTGGAGGCAGGTTGGCTACCCTTTTAGGCTCATATTAGTCAGTCGTATTTTTTGCGAAGCTGTCGACCTCATGTTAGACGAGTTCCAGATTAAAATAATTTAACCCTGTAGATCAGTATAGCACAGATTCTTAAAACAAGTCCCTGATGTGTATTAGTCACCGTGTCCTACAGAGAAGTAATGTTGAGCACATTGCAGTTAATAAGCCTTAAAGTCAGAATTATCAAAGGCAAGCAGCATGCTAATGCCTCTGAACAATTTTAATTTAACATCTAACACGTTTCCTCACCCTGTTACTTGTGCTTTTGGCAGACAACCCCGACGCCTACCAGCAGCATCTGAATTTGGTGATTTTAAGGTTTTGTTTGAAGCTTAAGAAAGACTCACATTTTCTGGCTGTGATTATATCCATCTCAGTCTGAGATGCTATTCTCAAGTGGGAGAAGCTCTTAGCTCAGTACACTACTAATATTTGAGTGCTTCGAGGGAGGAAAATGTCTGTTTAGCCCAGTGGAGAGCAATAGCTTTCACAATAACTCACAGACAGAAAATAAGTAAGTGAATGGTGGCCAACTTTTAATGGTATTATCATGCACTCACTTTAAAAAGTTGAAAGCTCCTTCAGTGTCTTTCAGTTGCTGCTGCTTTTTTTTTTTTAAACGCTAAGAAGTGAAGTCCTGCTGAGTTATTTCCATCAGCTGTGATTAGCTGTGCGCAGGTAGGGAAGTACTCTGACTTCAGCAGTGAATTCTACAGTCAATTTCCAATTTGAGTAAAGTCTGACCTATTTCTCCTAACAAAGACACTTCACATCAGCACAAGCCTTTACTTAACTCGTTCTGGCATTCACAGGACTAGTAAACATTCGGTTTAGAGCGTTTTTGTTTTCTTCTCTGTTGAATGTTTACATCGTCTGTGTGCACTCAATATTTCTCCCCTTTGGTTTGAATAAAAGACAAAGACAATCAGAGCTGACTCGTAGCATCGTCACAGCGCAGCGCATAAAAAACATGTGGAACAAATAAACAAGCTCTAAAGTTTCCGAGCCTTGGCAGCCTTTCTTACCAGTTGTCATTTTATATAGCCGTGTCATTTTTTGCATAATTCCACGGTGCACTGGCTTGGCTTGATTTGATTTAGGACCTCCACTCTCAACGAAATTGGGCTTAAGGTATGAAAGTTCACACTTCTTGCCTCCAGGCAATTGATTTTTTTTCTGAGCTTGATTTTAATACTAGTTGAGCAAAGCTGTGCTGTAAGTACGGTGTTGTCATTAAAGTGCAATTATACGGAAACCTTGAACTGAGCTGTGTCAGATTTTACAACCTGTATAGTTGTACATTAAAGGTTAAGGGCGGGTGTTTGTTTTAGTATTCAAACTGTCAATTAGCTGGCTTCATTTAACTGATAATTGATGGAATCGTTCCAGACATTCATTGTTTTCAATCTCAGTGTGAACATTCTGTGCCTCATTGTTTTGTTGTTGTTGTTTTTAAGTAAAGTTTGAACTGGATGTTGGTCAACAACATGATATTTTAAGATGAGATCAGAGTATTTTCTGGGTAAGTCAGACTCTGCTCTAGTCTAATCTGTATCTCACTAGTCTCCGACTTCATGTGCACCTCTTTTCAACATAAAACACGCGCGTTATTGCCAAAAAAGATATTTTTGTTTGTATACACCTCCTGTGACTTTTTGACTCTCCACTCATTTGGAATTCTAATTTGGCAAACAGACTGTTTATAGCTGTTGGTGTTTTCGTCTCGCACGTTCAATTATTTTTATCGTTAAACGGGCGTAAGTAATCGAAGGTTTCTCTTTCCGCCACGTGTTCTGCGACACGAACACAATCTGAAGTTATTATTAGACTGAATTTAAGCAGCCCCGTGTCCTCAGCTCTGAGCAGTGGGCACCGAGCTCCTGCATTGAGTTTGACAGCCTTCACACAATATTGTGCAAGGGCGCTCCCTTAGCTTCTCATGCTGGTTAAATGTAATATGGCAGATGGATAGTATTTGCAGGGAGAGCGGGGGTCTCACCCTCCCTCTCACTGTGTTTTTTTTTTTTCACCGTCTCTTGCCAGTACCTCAGACATTTGAAGGGGAAGAAATATGTATCAAATTAACTCTTAGCAACAGGGCCTCCGAGCTCTCTGCCCTTGTCTTTTCAGCAATCAGAGCTTTGTTATTTTAGTCTTTCAACCAAAACCAAACTGGATTCAATGGCTTCAGCAATTACCTGTAATTTTCCAACCTGGTGCGCTAGCTTTCACTGCAGCGCCTGTGAACAGTGAAAGATTGTCTCCTCGGTTCCTCATTTCAGTGTTCAACTTAAGTGCACTAATTCATTTAACTCCACAGAGTGGCACATTTGGAAATGTTCACTTCCCAGCAGCAGGAATGTCGGCAGAGATTTAGTTTCTGTCCGTGCAGAACCTTCGTGTCACCGAAACTAGAAACCCCTGTGCAGCGCCGGCACGCTGACACTGAGCCTCTGCTTTATACATCTGACCCATATATATTAATATGTCTTTTCAAGACATTTCAAAGCAAACGACTCCAACATCTGTTTTTACATTGTGCATTTTATGCCATTTTTCCACTGACCCCTACAAACCTTCCTTTCCATTCTGCATCCTGTTCTCACATCGTGTCAGAACCTACAGAAGCCAAAACCATACAGTGTGTGTTTGTCAGACTGGTGTTTCCCCCTCAGTGGTACTGGAGGAGAGAGAACTGCTCGTACTAAAATGCTAATTAAGTGCAGTGTGGCAAGCAAGGACACTTGAGAGAGTGTGCATTAGCAAGTTTTAACTCCCTGCAAACCAAACAGTTTGTTCTGGCCTAATCTTCCAGTGATGGAGGTAAAAACAACATACGAAAGCCAGACTTGCTTTACAACATGAAGAGAGAGCAAGAACAATGGTCGTCTTTCTCATCGGCGAGATAAGCGTTAAGGAGAAGAAAGCATCTCCTCTGGCTCCGTTTTCTGTTTCATCTCTTCACAGAGGTAACATATGGCATCTGTAAGGGAAAGTCGGCGTGCGCCGTGTGGTGAATTATTTCGTAGATTAGTATTGGCATTTAAATACTCCTGGCGTTAAATCTTGTCTGTTTTAGATCTTAAGTACATTCCTTGGCATTCCGCTCTCCCGCTCAGGCTGGCCTATTCCCCTGGCCAACACATTTTTGAAACTGTAGAGCTTAACAAGAGCAAAAGGCAGCTATTTGAAAAGACCTGAAGCTGATCTCAAATTACTTTTAGTGAGATACCACTCCAACCAATTTTTCCAATGTTGTGATGCCAACAAACCTTAACCCCGAGCCGGGGTTAAAACCTTTTTTAATTTTTTTTTCCATGCCAGTAGTTTTCCTCATTACTTCACAGAGTGGAGGAGACTGAGGTTAATGTAATTACAGTCTCTGATGGTTCTGCATATTAGAGGTTGGTCGAGTGACACATGCTCCCCTTAAGTTTTTAGTGGTTGGGCTTTAATGTCTTGTTTTATCCGTGCTCATTAAGACGACCGCAGCTAGGTATGCCGGGTTATCGCCACAAGAGAACTTTCATGACACCAGGAGAAAAAGTGGGCAATATTTAAACCAGAGAAAATGTTTTGGATATAAATACAGCTGGAGTTGGTAAGTGATGACTGTGCCCGGTTGTTAAATCCACCGTTTGTGGCACATTTATGTTGCCCTGGAGATGCCGGCTGACATGATAGTCCCCTTCCCTCATCTGCAAGCGGCCTTTAGACGCACAACCCTCCCTCCTGCTTCCTGTACAGTTGGCCTCCCTCCAGCCCCCTTGGAAGAAGTGGATGGATTCCTAGATGTCTGATAAGCTTCACCAGAACATGAGTCCTAATGCAGGAGAGAAGAAGAGGAGGCAGATGCTATCAGCGCGGCTGAATTGCCTCGCAGTCAGATCAAACATCCTAAAAGTGCAGGGAATGCTGAATTATGTCGCGAGGTTGCCGCACACATATCTTCTCTGCTGGTTTAATTGAACTTGTTTCTGAAACCAAGTGGCCGTTCAATGCAAACAAAACATCATTAACCTTGTGAAAATCACCTGCTTTGTAGCATGTTTCTCACTTATTTGAAAAGAAATTGAAAAGCCTTAAATGGACCTTTTCATCCTTGTGATTTTTTCCCTCCTCTCAAGACGCTGTGACACCATTAATCACTTCGTTTCTCCAGTTTATCGGTTGGAGAATGACACAGACTATCACATGTGCAGGTCTTGTTTGTCCCTGTGTGCTTGGGTGTAAAACAGCAGGACCTCCAGAATTGTGGAGTAAAATATATCTTGCAACACTACACCAGCGTAGCGTGCCAGAGGTGTCTTGATGGAGATGGAGCCATACTGAGCTAATGAAGCTCCAAACCTGAGCTATCGATCCACCTCACAACGGTGCTTTACAGAGATAACTGAGGAGGAGAGCAGTGTGCGGCATCACACGCTCTGATCTGTGTGACATCTAATTCTGTGTAATGAACCCTGCGTACCAAAGAGCATGATGGGGGGTTGTCTATGGTAATGGCCTGGGTGGCTTTTTAAAAGGCTTGAAACGCCGCTAGTTACCTACAAAAGGGACATACGATAGCCTGCAGTATACTCCAGTCTGATGAAGTCTTATTACTTCCATTTCTAGCACGGCTGTGTGGACAATAAATATTATAAATGGTGTTTTTCTGTTACGACTGTGGTCTAAGCAGCAGCAGAAATCACATGCTTGGCTCTTGAAACTCCTCCTTTGTTCCCTTTCCTGAAATTCCTCTGACATTTTCCTTACCTGCACACCAACATTAGCCCCACCTCCAGGATGCAACACTGAGCCATGTATATGTGTCAAAACAAGGAGGAGGGTAAAACCAGGTAAAACACGTTGGCTACAACATGGAAATCCCAACAAGGAGGGAGACGTCTTTGAATTTGTCATCATTCAGGCTGCAAATAAAGTAAAATAGTAAAAAGAAAGAGACGTGTGCAACCGTAAGCTGTTATTCACACTGGAAACGATAGCGTTACTGTATCGAAGGAAGTAGCTGTGATGGTGTTGCTACAGGTTACGGTGACAAACACAATAGGAGCATTCGTGCCTTTCAAAGCTAATCAGACATAAAACAAGTGGAAAGTTTCGACTGTCAATTTTCCTCCTACTTGATGAGCAAACATTCATATTCACAAACTCACTGCTTCACAACAACGGTTAACCAGATGAATCCGGCGTCGTCTTAGTCCACACTATTATGCAATTGCGGTGTCTGTGATTTCACCGCGGAGCTGACGGAGAATTTAAAATAGACCTGGAAAAAAAGCTTTTACTTTTCACGGCTACCTTTGCTGGAGGTGCAAATGACAGTGCCCTTCCCAAAATAGATCATTTCTACCCTTCAGATGTCCACTTTTATTTTAAGCCCGGTGACACGATGCCATCCATCACACCCAGCGCTTCAGATGTGAGCAGCCCCGGGGACAACACTGGCACGAAGCAGGCGGAGTGTGATAGCGTGCTGCTGCTGTGTAGTTAGATTACCACTAATTTCATCTCAGAGTAGCATTTAGACATTTTCTTTGTGTGAGTAAAGTGGAAGTCATTCCTCTTTTTAGGGTAAACATTGAAAATGGATGCCCTGCCTTTCCAGCTCTTCCCTCAAATTACCACTTGACATGGCCAAACATCACTCTGCATTATTGTCTGCCAGGAAAATGCATTTCTGAATGCTTTATTGAATGTTTTGGCTGGATGGAAATTGTACGAAGTGTACCCAGCGCTTTGATCATCTTGACCTGGAAATGTGATAGTCACCCTACTTCACAGGGCTCTCTGACACCTGGGAAACCGGATCTGGTATTCTGGATACGCGATCCGCACCACGGCACTAAAGACTTAATGTCTCCTGTTTCGTAGTCTGCACAGTTTACTGATGGGAACTGGAATTTCACATGGCTCAGTCTGAGGCTTTTTTCCCACAAGCCACACAAGTCACAACATTTGGAGCCTTTTGGAAAAAATGAACTCTATGATTTTTATGAACGAGATTCCTCCACTTCAAACACAGAGAAAGGGTTTTTAGAGTAGATTGATTTCCATTTAAGCTTCGTCCATGGAAGCCGTGACAGCTGATTGTATCTGACAGATGTTAAAAGACCACACGTGAGCGTGGACGCTGACAGGTGTAGAAGTTGGCTTCTTTGGCTTTTTAATTCATGGCTTAGCTTTACCGGAAAACATTAAGAGCGGTTTTTATAGCAGATTTAGCTTAGCTGAAGTTTCATATATTTTTTATTAATAATGCTTCTGCATAACTGGTGCACACCAGGAATGGTAGCAGACCTTTGTGGCCCTCCATCATTCCAGCGATGCAAGCAGTAAAGCGGCAGCTCAGGGCTTAGGGGGGAGGGAGTGTGACATTTTGATGATGTGTTATTTTTGCAACCCACCATCGAGGTTGTTTCTCCTGGGAGGTTTTCTGAGGACCACTCTAACCCGTGACTTGGGAGGTGTAACAGGCTACGATTGGGTTAAGCACAGGTATACGCTGGAAGGACGCTGCAGATCTTCTGCTGTGGATTTATGTTTGAATGCATAACTTGAGCATCCTCATCACCGAAGAGGTTTTCACTTTGTAGCTTGATGGGCAACGATCAGGGGAACTTTGGGAAACGTGTAACATACCTTGTAGCAGCTGCAGTTCTTTCAGTTAATGCTTTACAGTACTGCGTTGTGGACAGTTTAATGCGACTGCACTGGCAGGGTTAGTGAGGCTAAAAGTAAATTACACAGAGCCAGTGTGTGATTACGACAAGCTGCGGCTTGGCTTTTAAAGTTCACCACCCCTCAGGATATTTGATCGAGCTGCCGAACTTTGATCAACGTTAACATTACAGTTACCGTGACAGTTTATTTTCAACTACCAAAAAAGACCATTTGTGTCAGAAAACAATCTCCCCTTCCTCTGACACGTTGGCACATGGCAAAAGAAAAATGTCTGGGTCAGTGATGGGCCATTAGCCCAGAGTGAGTTTCCTTTGTGCTCCCAGGCCCATTGAAATCACCTTTTTAGTCTCCAACAGATGCTACCGTGACACAGCAACCACAGGCACCGACCTGGGGCTTAATGTAAAGACATTTCCACCAACACAGTCCAGCAGCCCAGAGGAGCGGGCAGGTCTGACATGCTGGATGTGTAATAAAGAATTCGCCCAGCGCGGCTGTCTTGTAATGCCTTGTGCTTTTGATTGACTACACAGTCCCCCTCCATTCATTGGTGTCAGGCCCTTTTCTTTTTCGTGGAGGTCGCTCCTCTGTTGCTGCAAATTTCATCGTGCTTTAATGAGAGCTGCACGGTCGCCCACAAAAGAAGCTTTTCAACCAGATTAAATGTATCGCTGTGCTGAAACTTTCCTTTTCTCTCTCCCCTTTTTGCCCCTATTGTGACACAGTGGTTTTACAGAGCAGCTTGTTGCTGAAAAACAAGGTTAAGAAGATCAGTATCAAAGGAGGATTGTTTTTGTGTGGCTTGCAGGAGAGTCTCGCTTCAGGTTTCCACCTGAAACACAAAGGTGTTTTCTTACCTGATTTGTATTCATTCACACAATGCGTGGACCTGCCTCTCTTGTTTCCAAGTAAGGAGAGTCCAGACGAGACTTTTGTTCAGCCTATAATCAGATACGTGCGCGATGCTTCCTCCAGGACGAGCCTTGGAGCGCAGCCACGGGCTTTGTCCTGGGTGGATTTTTTTCCCTGCCCTTTTCCTCTTCTTTGTTGCTCTAAAAGCATTTCAGATAAATGTTTGAGCGCCAACGCCGCTTCTTTTTCTTCTCTGTTATTTCAATAATATCAAGCTTTGTCACATACAAATTGCAAACAGCAGAATCCAGAACCCATAAATGAACAGTCTGTTTTCAGCCTGTATTTAGATCTCTCCTTTTCATATTGTGATTTCTTTTGCAGCGGTACAGTACTGACTCATTTGAGGTCATTCAGGCTGCTGAAAAACAATATGTAAATATGCAAATGTTGTTGTGTTTTTAGGGATTTTTCCTGACTGTGTCCCCGGAGTCAATCATCAAGGTAGCGAAGCACGCTTCAGATAACAACAAAATCTTCTGCATGAACCTCTCTGCACCTTTCATCAGCCAGTTCTTTAAAGAGCCACTGATGAAAGTCATGCCCTACGTCGACATCCTATTTGGCAACGAGACGGTAAGTGAAACAAAATATGTTTCTTCATTTTGTGTTTTCAGTCTTGTTTAAAGAATATTAGTATCTTGTAACAATCTGTATTTTAAATGTTTGGCTTGACCGCTGCATATTTATTTGACAATATCCACGTCAAGAGATTGAACATACGTCGTCTGCGAGTCCTTAGTTCAACAATGTTCCAGTCATTGCTCTCCTTTCCCCTCAGTATCAATTTAACTTCTCAGTTATCGCTGCCCCATGAAGAGATGAATAGGAACCAGCCCTGGAATCATTCATCTCTATTGCATCACCGTTGCACGCCGGTTGAACTATTGATTCCTCCAGGCTCTGTGGAAGCGACTAGCTGGTTGGAGGTCAAGCTGTGGTCATGGATTGTAGTGGTGCTGCAAAGTATCCTCTAACAGCCGGGCTGGGCTTGGCTCTGAAGCGCCGCTTGGACAAACTGGCCCTTGGGGCGGGTAGGAGGGGAGCGGATGGCGATCGGACTGAACTGGCCTTCCCACGGCTAAAGCTGCTCAACAGAGCCCTGCGTATGTTAGACTTAGCGATGGAATTGGAAGGAACTGCTCAGCATTTGAGGATTTATTGCTGTTGCCGACCTCAGCTTTTTCCCCTTTCTTTCCTGTCGCTACATAAGACCTCCCTTTTACATATGCACGTCTCTCTCCCTCCTTAATTGCCGTGAGGAACGAGTCTGTCTCCGAAACCGAGGTGTACATTTTGCAAGCGTTATGTATTTTCAGGTGGGAGGTACTGTAACTGTTTGCTTAAGAAGTTTGCTCACACCTCTAGTCATTACAGTTTAATGACTCTGGATAATTGCAACGTGTGTTTGTTGAAGGAGATTATCTTTTGGAGACTGTCAGGTCTTGCTCTCAGGAACTGAACCCAGCTGAGTCCTCCACACTGAGAGAGTCAATGGGAAACAGAGCAGATATTCACCACTCAGCTGCCTCAAGCTGCGAGGTCTTCCAGGGTCTATATAGGACTAATGTCTGTTCAGAGTGTTTTGACTCCTGTTGGCCTTCCTCTGTGCTGGCTGCAGCAATGAGGGAGAGGGGAATGACTGCTCAAACAGTTAAGACCCAGACCTCCCATTGTGCACAAGCCAGACAAGGTTGGCGGTCATGCAGTGGTGCATGGTGAGTGACAGGCAACAGGGTTGCAACGCCCCCACTCGCCCCCTCCAGCCCACCCGGCCCTCCTATCGCCTCAGCTTCCATCCCCCAAAGTGATGGATCGGCCTCAGCCCTCGATGCTTTCATAACAAGTCAGTGACAGTCAGGATCATGCAGGCTGACTCCTATAGCCGCGCAGAATGTGCCATAAGGGAAGGTTAATGTGTCTGCCTGTCTCTGCCTTCCTCTCCCACACTCACTGAGTCACGATACAGAGCTTCACACACTTGGGAAAATATGTTTTAAGCAGCTGTACGATCTCATGTTTTGAAAGTGACTAATAGCAATTTTAGGCAGGATTTAAATTTTTGACAATCCAGTGCTGCGTGAATTGTCGTGACTGGGACGTGTTCCCTTTTGATCACTTTAAACTCCAGCATTCATGCACCACAACCCTCCACTCTCAGAGAAATGTCAATAGTCTTTATGTCTTCTTTTTGTTTTTGCCTGCTTTTGATGTTGAAATGTGTCTTGTTTTGGTGACTGAGCCTACCCAGGGTAGTTCTGTAACTCGATCCTGCTGGTACTTGTTTGAAACCTGGCATCAGCAGGCCCTGCCTGGCCTATCGGCAGCCTCGCACTTATATAACAGCCTCCCATCCGTCCTGTAATTACTGCCTTTTTGGGACACAGAGTGGTGTCTGTTCCTTCACTAGTAGGGGGTGGAGAGGCTAGTTACGCCGTTCCCATGTTGCCGGGGCCCATGAGATGGTGCCGACAGAGGCACATAGACATTAGACACTACTTCGCTTAATTGGCAAACATGTCGTGTGATAACCTGGGACCAGCACAGGCCTAATTGAGTCCTCCTGCTCTGTCCTCCTCTGACTACCTGACATGGAACCCAGGGCATTACATTTCCCTCCATTTAATGGCTGCAGTTAATTAGGCCCGAATGAGGGAATCATTACTGGTGGAAAAACCACATGCCAGTGGATTCACCGATAAAATTAGCCACAATTTGCTTTTGCCATTTGAGCATAGAGATAAACCGCACAATAGGGCTGTAGAATTGGACCATTACTGGAGGATTTGTATTGTGGAATATTAGACGTATCATAGACAAATGGAACGATTAATGAGGACTGAATTAATCACACCGACTGTCTTTCTCCGTTTAGATTAGTCCGTATGCTTTTGCATTTATAATATGTGCAAAGGTTTTATAATGTGCTCCCATAATAAAACAGGACCACAGATGGGGAGTTTAGTTTTTTGCCCCACAGCTAATGCCCAACAACCTCCTCACTTGTCTGACATTAGCATTTCATGCCACCCCCATACAGACGCTTCCCTTCCATCGCGGTCCAACGTGCTCCGCGGCTCCACACTCGCAGGGTGATTATTTATATGGGTCCCAGCCTCGTCTTCCAAACAAGAGACAGCCATTGTAATTGAATACTCAATAGGTGAGCCATTTAACAGAAGTGGAAATGGCATTCAGCTATGTATTAATGTGCTTTGCCGAAGCAAAAGGAGCCATCATCATTTCAGTGTTCAAGCTGTTTTAAAAGAGCATTTAGCCTGCCATCTCTCCAGGCCGTGAGAGCAGAATGACACGGATTTCTTCCACCTCTGTACTTTGTGTGAATGTTCCTCGCCTAATATTTTGTGTGGTTATCTCGCTTATTTTCCCCAGCCATCCCTCAGCACTTCTCCATGATCTAGGTGGAGGGATACAAGCAGCTCTACAGAAGGTTATTGTCATCAAAAGCCCCTCAGGCGTTCTGGCTTTCAGCCCTACTTCGCTCCATCTGCATGCAGTGTGTGTCTGCGTGCACGCATGGACGTGTGCAGGGGGGAGTGGCGGGGGCTCTAATGATTTTTCCAGGACAGGCTGAAGTGGGTGTACAAGTGTATATACGCGTTTGTGTGGATGGAAAAGAAGGCAGGCAGAGGAGATACACGGGCAATATGGCATCATTTCTGAACATCTCTCCAGATTCGTCATCTGGCTTTGTTTGTTTGATAGACTGCTTGGAAGCCTTATCTCTGTGGTGAGGCCCACGGCTGTTTATCGCCTCTGTGACGTGTGCGGGACCGTGGATGTACGTGCTCTCTGCCGTCGGCATGTGTGGGTAATGGCAAGTTCACTAAAGACCCCTCCGGGTACGAGGGGTGTTCTGTCCAAAAAAAAAAAGGCACAGGAGGAAGAATTTCCCCTTGACAGCTCACCCACAGTGGACTCGATGCGTTTAGCTGGGAGAAAATATCCTGTCTCACTGCCTAAAACAAAGAGATGTGAGAGCCAGATTAGCGCGTTACCAGAACGGCTTTCCTTCTAGGCTCTTCTGTCTGCGCCGCTGTCAGAGCTGTCTGCAGAGAACAGGGGAGAACATGAGACATTAACCTCCATGTGTTTATTCACAAGGCCCCACAGGCCAACTGGGAGGATGAACACAGAACCACCTCGAAAGCCGGCGAAGCGGAACAATCACAATGTGTCATTGGTGGAAAAGACATGAAGTATTAGCTGCTGCTCTCCTTTGTGTCTTCTCACAACTGAATTTTAATTGAATGTGTGTGATGAGTCACATGCCTTCCGTTCAGCGCTAGAGTACTTTGACCTTCAGTGTGATGTACAGTCAGTGAGTTGTACGATGAGTCATGGCACACATTAGCTGTGATAAAATTCTGATGTGGCTTTACTTTTATTCCTTTTATTGTTTTAATATTATATCAGTGGTTCTCAGCCTCCGGATCAGGACCTTCCAACATGATTAAAAACAAGAAAAAGGACGTTACTTCAGCATCAATAATTTCTTTCTCATCATTAGTCATGACTCATTTGCATAGATACAGCTGGTGGCAAGGAGTAAAACGTGAACGTAGGTTGCACAATTTATTTTTACAGGAGGCCACAGGAAGTCAGAGAGAGGAAAGCTGCAGTCCTACGTCAGAGGAAGCCTGACAAACTGTACAGTGTCCAGTCAGCATCTTTCATCACCTCTACAGGTTGTCCAGTAGTAAGACGCAACATAATAAATCATCTGCGGCGACAGCACTTAATAGTAATATCCACCTCTGAGAACCGCTTAATGTGATCACATGTATTGCTGCAACACATGCTGCAAGTGCTACAATTAAACCATCAGCCACACAGAGGATTGAGCGCGAGAGCTGAAAGCATCTCCCCAGCATTCCTCTGTTTTTCCTGGCCTGTCGGTTTGCAAGTCATGGCACTGTGGGAGCCAGCATGGCTCCACCAGAGGAGTCCGGCTAACCACTGTAATTGTGCTGTACTGAAGCCGCCTTCCCCAACCTCTGGATTGAACCATGAAATATTTGAAAATGCCAGGGTTAAGAGAGGGGGGGGGGGGTGTTTGGCAGTGCAACGTGAAATGTGAGACCATAGAGCATCTTTAACAAGGAGGCGGATAGAAAGGCAGCCAGGCAGCCAGGGCACACGGCGGAGGCCTCTGAAGGAGAATAATTATGGATGTAAGAGGAGACATTGCGCTGAGAGCAGATCAATAGTGGCCACGTTCTGCTGGTGCTGAGGCCAGTGCGTTTCTGTCACAGCAGGAGAGAGTGCAAGATATGAGCTTGTAGCTGGAGGGACTCACTGAAGTTTGAACACCGGCAGGCGTCCCAGATACCCGTACAACCCTCATGCCTATCCTCCCTTCTAGCCAGCGCTGCTCGGAGTTTGGCTGCTCGCTTCCCCTCACACCCCCTCCTCCCATCTCCAATCCTCTTATCCACACAGAGTTGGCGGGAGAACCGGCCTTTGTCTACTCATGATTGTATTCCCACAGTCCAGGCTATACAGTCATGTTTTCCAGTGTCATTTGGAGGACTCCTCTATTCTCCTCACGGTGAGACGTATCTGGAGAAGACGACAACAAAGACACAATCAACATGCGTAATATACCCACCCTTGACGCTGAATTAATTTTGCTCATGTCGTGGATAAGGGAACCTGTGGATGTGTTTTAGTAATGCTGCTTGGCTCGTTCTGAGCGTTCGTCCCAATGTGCGGACTGAAATGGTCGTTTTGTTCATTTATTGTGAGATTTTCCATCTAGAATTTTTTGCTGTCACTCCATCTTACGCCACATCAGCAGATAACACACTGGACATGATCTCTGTGTTTGTATGGGCAATTGATTCATGCAAAACTCTCGTGTCCTCTGTGCACACAAATGGTTTGAATTATTCTGAGAGCATTTTTTTTTTCTTCCCTGGGTTTTTCATTGTCTGAAGCATGCAAGTCCCTCCAGAGCAGATCTTTGTTTCCCATTAGGAGGTAAATAGAGCAGGCCAAATGCTCATATGTTTATTATACACAGGAGGGAATGGTCACTGTTCTCAGCGGTTAAGTGTAGAAAAACGCTCTCTGCTTTCTTTTAACCTTTGTTTGCAGCTCCAGCAACCAAACGTCTGTTGAATTTACTGGATAATAGGTTCCTAGAAACCAGTGCACTGCAAAGAATTTAGGCTAAAAGTTTAACAAAATAGTAAAGAAATGAATGTACGATTATCATCTTGAACTATTAATCATAGAACAGCTGCAAGGAATATTAAGTATGCTTGCAAATATGTTTTGCAAACTTGAACGAAAACACCAGAATAAACAAACTAATTACATGTACATGAGAGAAAAATTGTTTTTTCTCGCCATGAAATAGTGTATTGACCCCGAAAATGTGCCCCTGAATCAAGGTTGCAATTCAGTGTGTTCTGCTGTATATGCATGACTAAGAGCAATCATCTAGTGGGAGACTGAAGTCCTGGGTCCTGAAAAATTCAGTCCGTTGGACCTTGAAGGATCCAACTTCTGGACAATCAATAAAACTTACAGAAGCTAAAGTGAAATTCCACTTGAGTGCAAATTTAGTTTCTTAGTCTCAAGTGAATGATTCAGGTGAGTTCAAGG
The DNA here is from genome assembly GCA_030770545.1 of Macropodus opercularis. Classification (NCBI taxonomy): domain Eukaryota; kingdom Metazoa; phylum Chordata; class Actinopteri; order Anabantiformes; family Osphronemidae; genus Macropodus; species Macropodus opercularis. Next base: position 5,108,655 of record CM061107.1, on the reverse strand, counting down.
GGCCGGTTCACGTTCCAACAGCAGTGCAGTCAAAGTAGACAGAAGCATTTATCTTCTGCTTCAGGGTTATTACATCCATCACCCAACCTTTTAGGTTAAGAATTTAGAGATTACCTACAAATGCGTACACGTGGAACGAGTGAGCCTCTGCATTACGCTGCGTGTTCACCACTTCATCCGCCACCTTCCCTTTATCCAGTGCTGCTCCTTGAGAGATAGCCAGTCTGCGGTAGTTCGACGTTGTGCACTGACCCCTTGTTTGAGCCCAGAGGTGAGATGTGTGATAGAGGCCCTCGGTGCTGATAAAGCCATCAGTCTGATAACTAACTCCCCTCAGCACAAAGCTGCTGCTGCAGCTGCCATGGCTTCCATTAGCCCCACCAGACCAGCTGAATGCCTCCCCGCTCTATCTGAGGTCACATCCTCCATCCCCAGGCCCTTATGCAAACCCTGCTTCCCCATGCAGAGATGGCTATCAGCTGAGCTTTTTATGTACTGCACATGTTTCTGATTGTTTAACCTTTGGACCTGTGCTGTAGGTGCTGCTGCCGTCCCTCTCGGCTTCACTAAAAGACCCTTCTCCTGCCCTTGTAGGCAGGCTGAGATAGAAGGGAGCGCAGGCTGTTGCTAGAGGTGTGTAATGGACTGGCAGCAAGGGTACTGTGGAAATTGGTCACATGAAGGCTTAGGTTAACTCTGCTCACGCTTTCAAGTTTGGACCAGTGTCATCAAAATGGATTCAAAGGGAAATGTCCAACCAATTTTGATTCTGGCTCTATTTTATGTTGTCTTCTGGTTCAGAGAGCATTTTTTAATTGGTACGAGCTATGAAGCAGCAGGGAGATGGTAAAATTGAACACTGATAATATGCTAATATGAGTTTGCCTTTGCTTATTTACTATCTGTATCTATGCATATGGGACAACAGGTTTGTGGAAACATTTTTATTTCACAACAAAATTCATATTGTGCCTAAAAAACATCTCAGTCAAATGTTTGTAAATCAAACTTTACACCTCTGACCTCTGCATATGTGGTTACAGTTGTTACAGTTTGGTCGTATGTTGGCTGTTTATTGTTAGGGTCTAAACTAGTTTTAGCTCAGGAACTGGACACGTCATGCTGTGCAGACATATTTAATAGTTAATCAGGTACCAGCTTTATGCCACAAATGCTGGAATAAACATATAGTCAAATCTCTAATTTGTCTTGAATCAGTTCAGCAGTCAGCGCTGATCCCACCTATATAAAGTCTGATCCGTTTCCATCTGTTCTGCCAGCCTCTAAAAACACTTCTCTAAAGCACTGCAGCAGAAAGTTTGAGAAGACCTTGGAAGAATATGGAATACACAAACTAAACGGCAGAAGGCTGCTTTAATTAAACATGGCTTGTTCTTCGTCTTTTTCCAGTGGCATTTTGCAGGTGAACTTAACCTCTGTTAGTGTGAGATGGAGGCTGCAGATGCACTTCAGCAGTTTGTTCATCCAGCAGATGAAGGCGAGCTGCTCAAATCCTGCCCAAATCCTACCACAGCAGATCCACGCAGGCGTTCGTCTCGCTACAGAGAAGCCCTCTATGCACGCTGCAATAAAACAATAAAGAAAATATGACCAGAAAACGTTACGCGATCTGTGTTTACGCACAGCCAACAGATTTCATTACAATGTGAGTGTGCATAGCTGCAGCAACAGGAAACAGTATGAATGCTGATCTATGTTTATAGATGAGACTGACACATACTCTGGTTAATGGACGAGAAGTTATCAGCACACGCGTCCTTCTAAGCAGACATGACGTTGCGGTTCACAGCAGCACGTTATATAATGAGCGTAGCTTGAGGCAAGCTGAGAGATTTGACAGAAGTTGAAAATGAATTCCATCTTATGTACTGCAGGAGGCATTACAAATGTAAACGCTGCGTCTCAATAATGCACCATCTGCGGCACAGTGGACAGAGTTGTGTAAAGTCGAGGAGGAAATGAAGTTATTTCAAAATGCACTTGTTAGCAGGTGTTTTTGCTTTTTCACAGCTCTGCTTGAAGACATTAGAGAAACGCTGATCAGAAGACAAATTTGAGGTAATGCATTTGGGAGCCAGAGTTTGGAACCCAGCTAAACTGCCTGCGCGTGAAAGATGTAAATCTGTCAGTAACACAAAAAGCGACAGATGAAACCAGTGCGATCACACCTAAATGTTAGAAAATGACTAGGTAGAGATGCCACTTAATCGCTTGGTAAAAACTAAAGTGAAATGCCATCAGTTGCTGTTGAGTAAATTCCCAGAGGCGGTAAAGGCGACTCCTGCCTCCCTGGAGTGTGTTGTTCCCGCGTGTTATGTTTATCCTCGTGTTTGGGGGATGTCATGCTCCAGCAGCACTGCTACATTCTCCTGGGAGCTTCATGAGGGCTCAGAACAGGTGATTTATTCCTCCTAATCTGTCCTGCACAGTCGCAGGCGCCCGCCCCCCTCCACCCAGCGTGAGTCAGGTCCTATCGGCTTTCATGATCTTATTAATAATCACCGGCGACCGTTATCGCCGCGCATATCTTTGAGGTGGGAGCTGCTTCGTCAGCTGCACCTGGACTCGTGCGATGTGCAGGCGTCCAGACGGAGTCAGTTTTGTGACCTCGATTTCATGTCAAGGACACTGATAATCTGCACCGATGCCATCGCAATTAATTATTCACTTCTCCACCCACCACCCTGTAATGTATGCTGTGATAATCTGGCAGCGAAGGCTTGAGATGAATACCAGATGTTGTTTTTACTGGGCATTTATGACAAGCTGTCATGCTTGCCTCAGTAATGTCTTCACTTACATGCAGGTACCCAAGAAAATATGACACGTGCGACCGTTCTGTGTGTAAGTAGTGATAATTGGCTGAATTGTTGAAGATGTCACGACCCAGCCATGCTCTGTTTAGTTAAAGGCTTTCTGCAGTCTGTGATTTGTCATTTCCAACTGATCTATCCACACCGTGTCATTTTTCTCCTCTCGCTGGCTCGGTGTGAAGACTTAACTGTATTTTCTGTATAACGCCGGAAGTCGTTTTTTTCTTAAAACGGCTCTGTGCCGGAAAAATCAGTGTCTTTGAAATTAGGCTTTATTGAAATTCCCAGACAGGAAGAACAAGGGTGTTGTTGTAAATAAGTTGTCGGGGCTATACCTTCCACGGCGCCGCGCCCCCTCCTCTCCCCGCACAATGTCAAATACGATTCAATTTCTGCCTCAGCATCAGCTCGGGCTAACACGGTCAAGCAAATGCCTGTTTTCTGAACGGCCTGAGGGAGTTACGCTTTTCAGCTTATCAACTTTTATTAACCTTAGCACTGAGGTTTGCTCTTTGATTTAGATTCTTTGGGAAACAAGAAAATTGGATTTTTTTTTCCCATCTCTCGCTCCTGCTGTGACATGTGCTGAACAACTTGTTACAAAGAGGAGAATAACTAAACGTCTGCTTTGCTTTGTTACTGGCATTATCTTAGAGTCAATAACTTCTCCGGTTTCATGTCTTGTCTTTTGGGTTTGGTTTTTTTTTATACGCATTAGTTGTTATGTTGAAATGCAAATGCAGTGTAGTGAGGAAGTTTGAAACTACTTTCAGGTGATTTAAATACGTAGTTATGTTGTTATGTTTACATAATATCACCAGGTTTTGGTGGTGGTAGAGCCCTAAAACGGAGCGAAAACAATTCGCTCTGTGGCCAGAAACGCACGTCTGCACAATCACCACACTGACGTCATGACTGAATGATCACTTGCCTCCTCGACGCATGATGCCGTATCAGATAAAGTGGATGGAGATTCATCCGTTGGGGTTTCATGCAGCATGGGTAACTTTACAGAAACTACCACATACTGTGACGGCACAGACTGTTTCAGGCCTGCTCGGCTCCTGTCACTTACAGTGTCAAAGAAAACACAGCGTGAAAACTGCCCCTCGCATGAAGTGTGTATTTTGTCTTTCATTTTGCTTGGCAAGAAATTGTAGACTCCCACCCCCCTGACTGGGCTCTGGATTATTAGCTTAAGCTCTCTAAAAATATCCCTTTGACTGTTTAAGCCTCTGACAGCAGCAACATCTCACACATTCTGATAGCTTTATACTAACTATGGCTGCAGAGGGCTCATGCACTCATCCTGCCTTGTTATCTTTTACCTTGTTTGCCCGGGGAGGAGAAGGAGGAGAACTCAGGGGCCCCCGAAAATCTGCAACGGTTCTCTCTCATTTGGAATCAGACCCAGAGCGGATCATCAAAGGCGAGCATGCAATCACAGCAATCGGCGAACAAACGAGATGCTTTTTTGAGCACGAGAGGATTTTGCCCAGATGTCATTCGAAGCACTTGTCATTGTCGGCGACAGCTGTAGGAGCACATGGACCGTCATTTGAAAACCGTCTACCACAACATACCAAACCGGCACGCGTCGAATGTGAAACACACACAGGCTGAAACATAAGGTTTTTGAATATTAATGCCGCACAATAAGCCCCTTATAGCGCAGCGACTTTGACTGCAGCTTTATTAACTTGTCTGCGTAGTCTCAGTAATTGCTTATTTACCACCATACAGTATTTATCATAGCAATATATTAGGTTTAGCTGAGCCTGTAGAACGAAATATTTTTGATGCTGGCATTCATAACAGCTCATAGAAATTAATAAATTCCTAAAAGGGATTACACTGTACACATGTGGCTCATAGACATTGCTTCAATTATCTTTTCTTCTAACACCCACATGCTCTCAAAAGGCTTTTCTCACAAATATTATAGCTGCTAACTAGAGAGAGATGGAGGGTGAGATAGAGGCATGTGCCGCTCAGCAGCGCCGTCGTTATTCCAGCCTTCATTCATGTGTCTCTGTTAAATGCTTCGAGATGAAATATCACTGTTTTGACAAGACATTTTCCAAGCTGCTCGCGTCCCTGTGAGATGCCTCGTGCTTGCTGGTGATGGAACGCTCCGGAGGAGAAAAGTCAATATGCGGTTGTAAGTAAATGAAAACAAATGTGAGACCTAAGGAGGAAAGAAAAAAAGGCTGTTCACCTTTACTCATTATAAAGCGTCTTCTTGACTACAGTGGCTAATTGACCAGCCTCTGTCTGTGTGTCGCGAAGGGAGCTGGGAGGGTGAATTGACACATCGCTGCCACTGTGATGTTGATCCAAAGCAGAGAGCCATGATGCTTTCCTCCAGGGACCTGTAACCTTATTGTTCCATGTCATCTCCTCCCCTTCTATTTGAGGACCAGGTTGTCAACCTCTCCCCAAGGTCACGCAAACACCAGCCCCCCTTCTGCACATAATTGGATTATTTAGAATCATAGCATCAACTTATTGCCTCGTACGGGGTCAAAAGTGAATTAAGTGCAGAAGGTTGTCTGTCATGGTTTGTGGCATCGTTCTGGACTGACAAGTAACAGCTTCTGTCATCATCAAGGATGGATGTTTTAGTTTATTTATGACATACTGTATCAAATGGGTCATCACCGTTATCCTAATAACCAGAGCACGTAACTATTGGCCTCAGTATGTATAAAACAACAAAAATCAAACGTATAAAATACTAGTGGTGATTTTATCTTCTTTTAGGCTTCACATTATTTATCTTATTTTGAAGAGATGCTGCTGACAGCTTCCATGACGTCTGACGCACGTGTCAGTTTGGTAGTAACTGATAGTGGCTTATACTTGAAGGGCTGCACATAGTGTAGCAGAGCAGGGAGGTGAGGGTGGAGCGGACTGGGTTGACTTTTTTCTGTTTAATTGAAGATGAATTAAGCAGCAGTGAATGGAAGCCCGTGGCCGTGTGAAGCTTACAAGCATAAACTCTGGTGTGTGTCTTTGACTAAAGCAGTATATGCTGTACAGTATTAGGGGCCGACTGCCTGCAGCGATGGGGATTCCCACATACCACCACATACTGTATTCATGGTTTCAGCGGTGGTTTCATGGCTGGAGGCTGACGTGGTGTTATCTCCTGCCGCTGTGGTAAGACGAGATGAAGTGGGGCAACAGATTAAATGGGTGGGCTGCATGCCTATTAAATCAGGAGCTGGCAGAGCAGCGCTAACTCAGGTTACTTGTTCTCAAGTGACAGTGAGGAGCAGAGGGAAACCAGATGTCTTTACTTCTCGTCTGGAGTGTGACACTATGCTCTGTTTGTGACACTGTAATTAACTGCTCATTTGTGTGTGTGTTTGTTTATGCTTTTTTCTAGGAAGCGGCCACATTTGCCAGTGTGCTGGGCTTTGAGGTGAGTTGACCAGCAATTGCACACTAAACAGATCCTAAAGGTTTATTTTTGCTGATAATGAAGTTCTTTTTGGACAGTGATTGATGTGCTATTATACTCTCCAGGCCTTGCAGCAGTTGCTATGGAAACCTGGCAGTCGTCATGGTTTCTTTGTTCAGCCAGCTCTCTGTTATGACGCACTCTGCTAGGTCTGCACCCAACATCGCCTACAGATGTTATTTATTGAATTTTGAAAAGCCTCTTGGGAAGCTGAGAAGTTGGGCATGGTTTCAAGCCTTTCTCTGCAGGCTCGGGGCTCATCAGGTTGCCTGGTTAAAAAGCTTCCTCATTATCTTCAATGCTCTCAGGGATGATACTGTATGTCTCCCTTCACTGCTATACCATTACGCCACAGTAAAACACACTGTAGTCTTTTAATAACCAAATTATCGCCACCTGTGGTTTTAGATTATGGAAATGAAAATTACGGTGCTTGTTACCCCATAGAAGCTACAGTGTTTTTTAAAGAGCAGCTATCTCTCAGCTGTAAGTGAATCTTCTCTTCGTCTATTTTTGCTTGCATTTTGCATATTCCTTGTGCTGCTTTAAAAACGTGAAATCAAAAACACAAGTAGCCAGTGTGTGTGTGTGTGTGTGTGTGTGAGTGAGTTTTTGAAAATGGGCTCAGGTATTTTAAGTGCCTTCTCTTTCAAAGGTAGCGCTGCCTTGAATATGGCTCTGCTCTGTGTGAATAATTGTCATCCAGAATCACTAACGGTGTGATCAACGTGACTGGAATAGAAATGCAATCCTGATGGCAGTGACAGGTTTAAGAGAGGAGAAGGGATAAAAGCAGAAAAAAGTGGTGGCGGCAGTGGAGGGGGGGGGGGGTGATGGAGGGAGCCTCAGCTGAAAAAAATCACAAAGGGCATGTAGACTTTCCTAGTAGTTACAGTTCTTTGACATTTTCCATGTCAACCTGATTTGCCAGAACACTACAAAATTGCATTGGATGAATGTGATTTCTCAGATAACATCAGGGGTGTGTACTGTACTTAGTGCATTTCTAGGTGGTTGCAGTTCAAAGAGGTTTTCTTCACAGTTGTCTTTTCTTTTCTCTTGCTGCTTTCAGATTATTTTTATTTGCACCAGATTGCATTAGTCGTACACTAGCAGGTCTCCATAATATCCGTACATGCTACGCGCTCTCTATACACATACGTGATACTGTAGCCTTCAGCGTGAGGCAGACTGTGTTTGATATTTGCATGTGTACCAGGAGAACACAGTCTAATCATATCAATTCAAGTGACAGGCTGACTGAACTCAGAGCTGTCATTCAGTTGTACTACAGTAAACAAAAACACTAGCAGAGAATAATTGCTGCCAGAAATCCAGTGAACAGAAGTGTGTCGCTGTGTGCAGTCAGACTCTTTTAAGGCCACAGAGGTTAATTCAAATTCAGTAATAGCCCAGTTAATTGGTCAGTATGGCTCTTTTGAGGGACGCTGTAATTGGATGTTGTTGTAGTTTCTGCTCACTTGTCAATATCTGACCACAAAAACACTGCAGGATGCACTTTGAATGTATTCAGAAACACTGTTATCATCACATTATGGATGACTCACAAAAATGACAGCAGCACTTCTTCACTATAAATACTCGATAAAAAGCCTGCCCTCTCCAAAACAGCAATCAGCCGATCTGAACACAGTCTCCTGATTGTGATCTGTTTCCTTTAAATGCTCAAAGACTTATCTGCATCGCAGCTGTAATTGAATCTTTTCCTGGCCGTGATTCTCGAGCAGCCTGCAGTGGAGACGACCGCGTTCTCGCTGGTATCAACACGGCAACACAATTTAACGCCCTCGTAAAGCTTTCATATTTCACGCTTTGTTGATTTATGTCTGATCAATTGCCTCACTATCGTAAATATTGCCATTTGTCAGCAGTAAAGCGCATCGATCGAGTCATTTGTCAATTCATTTGTTTTGCACTCACGCTGTAGATTATTTGTCTGCATTGTTTTGCCGTAGGAAGTGTTTGTGCCGTGGAACGGTTGTCAGCGTGTGCGTGCGCGTGTTGCTTCGCTCTGCTCAACAGCCTCGATGCTTATCCTACCACCTCTGTCCCTTAGAACCTTTTAGCTGCTAAACCTGAGTAGTGCGCCTTTTTTATGTCCGCGAACATAAAACCAAAGGGTGACAATGTGCCGAAGCTCTGTGCGGTTTTGCATTCGGTGTCTGGAGGAGTGCTTGTGGTTACATCCAGTCACAGTGACAAATTGCCTTTTTTTCACCATCGCCTGCTAACAGCCTCTGTATTAACCTTACCATTAGCACTTACTTAGAGTGTTACACCCATTTTTCCTCAGCCCAGGCTCTCCCTGGACCTCTCAGGGCTGATTAAAGGACGTTTGGGAAGCATTTAGAGGTGTAAAAACCCATTGGTTTGAGTGAGCCAGCGTGGCTGCTGGTATTGGGCTGGAGCCTATCTATCTGATTATTCCCATAACCACAGTATTTGCTCACCCTAAAGGTGCTTGACTGTTAGCTTTGATACACATGCTCGAGGTGTCTATGACCCTTAATGCAAGCTCCTCAGTGTGCTGTATTACAGAAAAGCACAGTCCACCCCACTGCGAGACGGCGATAAAGACATTCCACCTGCTCATAGTACATCATGATGAGTTAATAATAAAGTAGCACTGACAGGTGTGGGTTTTTTTATCCCTCTCATGATCAAAGGCAAGCACTCCGGAGAGTTTTGTCGTCTCCAGGCGAGAATATCTATTCTGTGCAGATGCTTAGGAGAGATGGCCTGTTTCAGGAAGGGAGTGATACAGTACACGCACCACGTATCCCTTCAGCTGGCAGAAGTAGCTTTATCTGACGCTGGTATATCTTCACACGCTTATTTTCACTTCACTTAGGGAATATGATAGTCTAATATTTTGCAGCTCGTGTGTAACTGCGTGAAAGCATCATTGAACGCTTATATTGATCTTTTCTCAAAGGGGCTTCATAGTCCATCTGGTTTCATTATCACCTTGATCCCGTCTGCCAGGATTGGAAAAATCTGACCTCGCTGTCACACTTGAGATCGTTGATTAACTCCTCAGAAATTGCTCTTTATGATGCACTCGTTCAACTTAACATATTCACCCAGAGGCCTCGTGTTTCCACAGACTGACGACATTGCTGAGATTGCAAAGAGGACCCAAAACCTCCCCAAGGAGAACCTGAACAGGCAGCGAGTGGTGGTCTTTACCCAGGGCAAGGACGACACCGTTGCAACTGTTGGTAGGCCATTTTCCGTTTCCATTTTTGTGTGTTTATCTACACATATTTTCACTTGAGTACCACTTGAACCCATCCCAACTTTGGCCCCTTTTGGACATCTTTACTCTACTTAAACCTCGTATCTCCAAACTGCAGAACACAGCCTTAAATAGATGCTAGAGCGCTGACTGAAAAGAGCCGAATACTATCAGTAATTTCTTTGATGTTAACCTCCAATATTGACACCAGATGTTAAAAAAAGAACGCTTGCACTACATTCTGTCATTTCAGAGCATAAAAGAAGTGTGGGGGATGCAGAGAGCAGGCATTGATTTGTGAAGTACTTCTAACTTTGTCTTGGACAGACTCCAGGCCAGTCCTCAGCAATTTTTATGCATCAACTCTTATATCCTGCCCTTTTCGCGGCGAAATGCTGTCAGAGTGACCTCGGGAAGAGGTCGACCACACTGGTCTTCAAATCAATCCGGTTTCTTTTCATACTGGGTATGTTTGTTGTGAGTCAGCCATTAAAAGACGACGTCGTCCTAAGTGAGCAGGGATTGGAGCGTTGTGGGGAGAAGCAATGGTTTCTGATTACTGCCGGGGAGCCTTTGCCTTGGTCTGGAGCCACTGGGTGTCTCTCCTTGTTAGCCTTGCAGTTCAAACTAGATGCACATGGAAAGAGAGGGCCTCAGGTAAGAACTCCCAACGTGTCACCCATCAGCAGGGTTGTGTCTCCACAGGTGTCCAGTGTACTTACAGTAAGTGCTTACTGCAGATTAGTTACGATGTCTAGTATGTCACAGAGAGCAGTTGGTGATTAATTGGTCGGGTGAATTATAGTATAATGGAAGTTAAAGTGGTTGTGATCAATATTTTTATGTTAACGAAATAGATAAAAATAGATCTTTTCTTCTTTGTGGTTCACGTTGGCAGTATTTTTAACATCCATTTGTTTTAGCATCAAAGTCCTCACCAAAATTATCACAACGCACAACATGACAAACTGCATGTGATATGTACAGTAATATATGATCTGACCTGTGCAGTGATGTTGTGTGTTTCCACCTTTTAGAAAATCATAAATCGCTCCCATTGTGGAGTGTTGCATCTTCTGACATCACTGCCCTCCGGTACTTCAAACACACACAAATAGTCAGGATATGTGAAATTGCAAATTTCTTTGCGCGTATCTGCAAGAAAGATGGTCTGCTTCATGCAGCAACAGGGGTGTGACGGCGTGGAGGGCGTGGCCTTCTCATGTGCATTACATGCGGTGTGTTATGTATGTCTGTGCATCAGATAAAATACTTAACCTTATATTTGCTTGGCAGTATTTATTCACATAGCAAAACCATGAGACGTGATATCGCCCCAGCAAGAACCAACCAGTCAATAAATGTTGAGTTATTGCATTAATGAATAGAATCTATTTTAATCCAACAAGCTAATTTGAATTTTTGTTATTTAACTAGAGCTACTCGAAGTGATTTTCCTTTCATGGTAGTTTGAAAAGAAATCTCTAAGCAGAACTCCAACAGGAATCCATCCATTGTGCTGGAGGTGATGGATAATTCCTGCCTCCTCCTCTCATTGCTCCTGCAAGAAGACAGAGCTGTGTGCCTCTGTGAACTTTATATAAAATACATGATGAATGCAGGTGGGATGAAAGACAATGTGTTTCAGATGTCATCTACAAAGACAAACATGATAAATGTCGTTGACTGTGGTATCATTGCGGTGGCGCAGTTACAGTAGTAGGTGCAGCAGAGCTGCGATGTGTATGTGCGTGTGGGAACATCGCTATTCATCCCGGCCAAATAAATGTCAATGTAAAAAGAGAATTAAAGATTTTCATTTCCCAGAGGCGGCGCTCTAATAAACTTGATCTCTCATTTTGTTTGCAATTTGTCCTCCTGTCAGGATTTGATCATTTGCCAGCCTCTGCATGTCGTGTTAAACCATTTTATAGTGATTAAGGATGGGAGAATGCCTTCCCCCATGGTATCATTCTACAAAAAGAGATGTCAATTTGTTATTGTTCCTTTCTCCCTGTCCTTCATTTGGAGCCTTTCATCACGCCGCTGCTTCAAACGTGTCTTTTAAGAGCTGGGAGCAGGGGAAGTGGCCCTTTATTTAGCTGCCACTGACACTGCTGAACTACACTATGCTTTTGCTTATACACCCATTAAAGCAGTAATTAAGATCATTGTGCACTGAACCTTAACGGTGAGGAGATCTAATAAATGATCATTCAGCATTCAGGTTGCTGCTCTAATCGCTGATGAGGACTTGATAAAGCCCGACTCGTTTTCTCAGCGAGTTTTAGGCCTCTCGAGGGGACGAGGCCGGCAGATTTCGACTCAAAAAAAAATCCAATCTATACATTGTGATCACATAAGGTAGGAAGAGAAGCAAATGCGCAGGCTGCGAGGCTTTTTTCCTACATGGGCCATTTGTCATTCCACTGAAGTTAGGTTAAATGTTGCAGAATTATTTTAATCACTACTTGAAGACATTTTAATGCTCTGCTAAAAAGCAGCTCGCTTGTGTTTTATACTACATAATAGACTAAGTCAATTAACAGCCTGCGCTCTGAGATGGACCTTTTTTTCCCTTGGCATCTCACATTGAAGTGTTTTCTTTCATGTGTCTCTAAAAGGATAGTGGTTGGTGCTGATCTTTTGCCCACAGTCATAGTAATTATAGCCATATGCATTTTTTTCTAGCTGAATTGTGTGCAGAGACGTTGGTTATGATAAGGAAACAGATTGAGTTTCAACTTGATCCTAACCAGTTGCATTTGCCAAGAAAGCGGTTACGCTGTTTGCCTCTCCAGTCAGAGTTTGGCTGAAGTGCAACAGGAAATGTTCCAGGAGAAGTATTCACCGAAGTTTCTCTCCTAAAGATGTTGCAGTTAAACTACTTCAAAACAGTCGCGTGTAAGAGAGACACTTGTCAGTTTAAGATTTAAAATGATTAACGATTAAGTGTTTTGCGCGTGTGGATGGTGAAGATCAAAGTTAATTGTAATGACCTGCCAAGTATCCGACCACCTGCCACAGGTGAGCACAAAGAGAAGCAAGGACTAATTTAAAATGCTCCATATGCTCATTTTCCAATAAAGCAGAGCTCTTCTTATTTGCATGTACTGTGTTTGTACAAGGGAGCATTTTCACAGCCATTGTTGAGCCGTGAGTCGGCATTGTGTTAGAGAATAGCCAATAATAAATGACTTAATTGATACTAATTTCAAAGAGACGCATGTTGAAAGAGTTTCTTGAGTTTAATCACTAGCATTCAAGAGTTGTAATGAGGGAATTATGAAGAGTGAATTAACAAAAGCACACAATTATAGCGTTCTGAAAGGAAGTGTTCCTTCAAGTTTATTGTTTTTTTTCTGCACAAGTTACCTGTCAAAGCGCGACTGTACTACACTCCCACGTATTCACCCCCAGTCTGCTGCTTCACTAGTTTTGTCAAACTAGAATCAAGAAAGAAGGTGTTTGTGTTTACAACAACAACAAAGTAAAGCAGAGAAGTAAATGTCATCGATCTCATTATACAGAAAGTCAGCGAAGTGATGTTTTCAGTCCGTCTACAAGCCAGTATCAACAGAGTCAGAGCATTTTGGCAGGAGCGGTTTTATTGCTATTTCCACAGACATACTTTGCCAAAGAGATCTCTGTTACAGATGGCCAGGGAATTGTTTGACTGTAACTTGAGTTAGCATGTCAGTGGGCTTTAACAATTTGTATCCATGAGGTGATGTGAACTCTCCCCTGCTGTAGGAACTTTAAGTTTGATCATTGAGGAAAGAGCAAAATGTGCGTTTCTGTTGTGCCGTGTTTTAGAAACACAACAGACGTGTGACTGCCATCCACTGCCACCACAGTACCGGGCCTTTTAGACCTGAAGATGACAAAAGAATCGATCGCACGGGGACCACGAATATCATTTTACTGCTTTTCATGGCAGTCCATAAAGTACTTGTGGAAACTGGAGTCTAGACCCAAGTGGTGGACCCTCAAACGCTGTCATAGTCCTGATGTTGTTCCTGAAGCGATAACTTATTTCTACTGTACCTGTTATTTATTTTATTCTGAAAATGCAGGTAAAAATAAACTAATTAATAACTGGAATCAAACGTGTTCTTGGTGAACAGGCTAATTCAGGAAAACAACAATAAGAGACAATGAAGCCAAAGTAGAACAGCCTAATGTATTCAGCCTAGCGTCATCTAATTCCCAGGTCTTTTAAAGCTTTTGAATGAGAATCCAAAAACAGAGCTGTTAATTTCCACCACATAACAACAGGTCTCACAGGTTCTGATCTGTTTGTTTAATGAACTTTGACACCTTTTGGTGCAGTGTTATCACAAAGACGTTCATCCCTCCACGTGAGAGTTCACCTGGTTTCTAATGAGAACTTACCCAGACAGAAACCAGGTGTTCCAGGTCCCATTAGCATATTTTTACACACAATTATGTGTGTTGAATATCTGACTGAAATGAACAGACGCGTGTCTGCGCCGAGCAAGTGCATCCGTTTCAGAGTGCGCGGCTTCATAGCTGCGAAGTGCATCACAATAAGCACGACCGCATCTGTCAGCTCCAGTTTTTTATCCGCGTTAACTGACAAACTGTAATTTATTATTAGCACATTTTCCATGTGCGATTAATCATTTTAAGAAGGAGGAGGGTTCGTCTGTGGCATTAATTAAACAAAGTCGTTATGCTACTAATTAGATGATCCTAAAAGGATTCATGTCGGTTTGTAATTTATTATCAAAGTGACAGTCAGCTGCTTGGCTTAGAAACGGAAAACGTGTCGTTATGAAAACACACTGGACTCTTTTATCAGCTGCATCTTCGCTGTCTGACCTGTAATGTCATTTTCAGCCACAACTCCAGGGACTTTCTCTCACAGTTGGCGTATTACAGTCATTTCCCTGACATCAGGTGTTGAACATATGCTCAGCTGCAGGTTGTGTGTATCTTTTGCCCTGTAGGACAATGACAGAAATGTATTTAAAAATTGATAAGGTGGGGTTTGTGCAGCTGACATATTCTGAGAGTCATTGTTATATTAGCAGGGAGCCTCATTAGACAAGTTTTTTGTAGTTTTTGCCTCCTCGTGTTCTTCTTAAACTCCCAAGCTTTTTCTCTCAATAAGGGGTCTGTCAGCCTCCTCGCGTTCCTTTTATCCACATGTCAGTCTTTTGTCTCCTGCACCTTTTTTGAAGGTTCATGTCGGCACCAGAGCCTTGGATTGTTTGAAGTTTTTGCGTGTGGTTTAGATTGTTCTGACATAAGTTGCTGATTTAATGTCACTCTACACCTCAAGACTTTGTCATCTGGTAGATTTTTGTGTCTGCGCCCCCCTCTCCCCCAAACTGGAAGTCTCTTTGAAGTGCATATGCTACTGATAATTGAAGCAGTATAATCCATTGAAGATAATAGAGAGGCCCTCATTTAATGGATTCCATTTTGAACTGAAATGACTCACGGTAACTGTTACTGCATTGTTTTTAATTTATCAGAGCGCTCACCTAAAGCTTTATAGACACAGAGGATTATTGCATTGGTTCATTTGTTGCTTTTGATGCCTTTATTTAAGGCCACTGTCACAGAGTCTCCACACAAATGCCTTTTAGCACAACATGTGATTCACCTCATCAGTTGTGCTAAAATGAATCCATTTGTTTGTCGACAGGAAACAGTAATGATCATAGTTGATTGTTTGTCATTTATTACGCAAAAATGCCACAGAATCCACAACGATGTTTGTTTTAGTCTGAATCTTTTTGAAGTGATTGTCGTGTGTGGTTTTGGGCTGTTAATCATCCCAACTATTGATGAATTCACCTTGGGTTCATGGACATTTAGTGGAATGAAGGTTTTTGGAGAAGAGTAATAAACAAGCCAATGTACTGTCACGAGCAGTGACGCCGCATTGCTTTAGCGTGTTTGCTTATTAGATACAAACAGAAGGTGCAGCATTGCATTGTTTTTCATGACTTCTTGACTTTTTCACGTCTGCTTAGCATTTGTTAAGACAATCCATTGATTATATGTGTCCATCTCTGAAATGCTTAGCTGTTATACAGCACTAATTAAATACTGTAGTATATATGTAGTTAAAGTCCTTAAAGTCGTAAGTTATTAATTGGCTTTTGCTACGGTGCAAATCTCAAATGAACAGTTATATCTAATTATAACGAAGCCTTGTGTGAAATGACCTATGAATATTTTCATATGAAGTTACAATAAAAGAAATAACAAGACTAAACTTTGAAAAAATGTTAAAGGAAACATTATTGGTCGGCTTTAATTAACAGCCTTCCTGTGTCTTGACCACAGGGGAGAAGGTGACCATGTTCCCTGTTTTGGACATCGACCAGAACGATATTGTGGACACTAACGGAGCAGGAGACGCCTTCGTGGGAGGTACGACATGAAAATTATCCTTTGCACAGCATGACTTCAGTGTACTTTCCCAATTAACCTTTGATACTGACCAACCATGTCACGTAGTAATGTCTCCAGATTATATGAGCGTGACATTTAGCCTGCTGTTTTTACCCTGTATGAGCTGATCACAGCGCCACATAAAATAGTCCTCATTTGAGTCCTGTAGAGGACGAAACCTCATTTTCCCATTTTCCAGCAACCATTAGCACCCAGATCAAATTAATACTAACTGCTCCCCAAACTATTTTGGACGTAATGGATGGTTACATGTTGACCTGTGCTCTTTCATCTGCCCAGGATTCCTCTCGGCATTGGTCCAGGAGCACGCGCTGGAGGAGTGTATCCGGGCCGGGCACTATGCCGCCCACGTCATCATCAGACGAGTTGGATGCACCTTCCCAGAGAAACCAGACTATCACTGACGCACCACAGCACTGCACAGTTCTCACTTCCATCAAATCCTTGCAAATGTACGCTCGGGAGTTTTTATGTACATTTTCTTTCTATTTACAGTGAATGACTGGGACTGAGTGCAGCAGCTTGGGTACTTCACCAAGCTCAAATAAGCAACTAAGATGTTTTAAATCACTTCATACAGTGTACTAATACAAAATATTGCAGTACTATGGCTGTGTTTAAAGGAGCATTCCGTTGACAATCTGTCTAGTGAGTGTTAGAAACACCGACAGGCGTGAAAGGTGGAGACAAGCGACAAGTTGTATCACTATAATTTACTTGATCACGCCGGCATTTCACCTAAACTGTAGCGATACATTTGCAAAGCTGTGCTATTTTGGCTCATACTACAGATTGGACGGGTGCGGGAGCGCATCATCTCGCAGGATATGTTCGAAAAGTTCCGACATGCAGCAAGTTAGCGTCTCGCTGCTTCACGGAGGAGTCAACGATCAATTCTAGTCGTGACCCAGAGTCAAGGCCAAAAAAAACACCCAGACAAACTTTGCAAATCTTTCCTGCAACACTATTAATCATTATGCTCAGAATGTTATTGCTTCACCAATAAACTGCTAATTAGACTCTTATGAGCGATGAGGATGCAGTAGTGTGGCACAGAAGTGGTGTATTTGGCAGTGAAAACCATGAGTGTCATCGTTCACAAACTTTTTAGAGCCTCTTTTCAAGCCTGCAGGGGCTGAGTGGTGCAGTATTATACACTACAGAATTGATCACATTTTCAGTTCAGAGTATTCCTTTAATATTCGGTTGTGAAGCTGTAGAAATCATAAATTGGGTCCCAGTACCTGCGGGTTTCAGCACGAAAAGGATGTTGTTTTGTTATTACACAAATAAAACGGTTTCAACTACATTTGATATCTACTAAGATAAAACTTCTTCATTGCGGTTTGACGTTGAAATTGTTTGATCAGCTGCCAATGTTTCTTCAAATAACCCCCCAAGAAAATGTGCAACAACGTCACAACACACCGAACTTGTGTATTTCTCCATTATTCAGGACAACACACATCCTCCAGTCTGTTATCCTGGCTGCAGTCAGTCACCCCCCACTCATGCTGCTGGATCCTAACGGGACTCTCTGGGTCTGGATCTGCACAGAGAGGCTGCAGGAGATAATTTTCCTCAGTTAAGGGATTAGTGGCTGCTCGTCGTGGCCATCATTAGAGGGACCTGAAAATTAGGCTGATCCTTCGTACCCAGCTGTGCCGTCACTGGGGGTTAGAGACGAGGATCAGAGGGAGGCCCCTCCCCTCTAACCCTCCTTTCACTGTGGGCCGGCAGCATGTTGGGCAGTGTCTCGAGTGTTTTGTTGAAAACAATTCAACCCTCATCTGTTCACAGAGGAGTATGATTAAGAATAGCATGTTGTTCCTCTGAACCAACCTGTTACATCATATTTATTTTATTTTCTGTGTCTGGGCTGCAGTTTGTTCACTCCGCATAAGAGCTGGGTTTTCTCTAATGAGGCATAGTATATGCGTCTATGCTAATCAGGGGCGTCTAGGTGAAAACATTCTCCAGCCAAAATGTTATTAACAACTTTGAGACACGATTTTTTTTCATCAGCATTTTTAAGGTTTCGTGCAGATGCGCTTTGAAAAGGACCACATTTCTGATTGGGCAAGATCACACTCCATGGCAGCTGGTTCATTTGCTTCTCAAGATGACAGATGGCAAAACACAAACACAAAAAGAGGGAGCCATGATTAAGTAATGAGAAAGCCTGCCACAATAAGGAAACGACTAAACATACTTTTCTCACTCTTCCTAGTAAACTTTTGCTTTGCTCAATGAATGCGAGACGCGTAAAAACAAGCATCAAATCTGTGCATTTCATTTACATTTTACGACGCTGCATGTCTTTGGTAAACTAGTGAGCCAGGGGCTTTTTGAAAATGTTTAATTACAGCTTTATTGTGTCACAGAAGTCTGCAAAATCTCTTCATTTACGCGCCAAGTTAACTGTGTTGTTAGCAACTTTGAAATGGGGCAAGACAGAAAATTTGACTTCAAACGTGGGTTCAGATCACTGAATACAAGCGAAAGGAGTAGCTGGGGCCCTGGCCAGTGTTTTGCCCCGCAGATGGGCAGCAGTGTTTGTGAATACCAGTGTGGCAGTTGGCAAGGACTGAGCAGGGGGGGATGGGTGAATTGCAATGGCACATGCTCCAATTCAAATTATCCCTGGACCCATGTAGCAGTGAAGGACCTGCTGGGGCCCAGGGTGGCGTTCATTATGAGCAGACACAGGCAGGTCTGGTCAGCGCCTCCACCGTGACACCAGTCTTCAACGTGGCTACGCTGAGCCTGCTTTACTCAGACTTCACCTGTTTTAACACATTTTATTTTGTCAAAATAAATAAAGATGCTAACAATGCATTTAATTTGCTATGTAGATTTAACTAAATACCAATGGCAATAAAAAGGTTATCAAGGCACTAGGTGCATCTGAAGATACAGTAAAGCACAACGATGAGACTATTGACCCATGAAAGCAAATCAAATTACATATCAAACGATTAGCTTTTTCAAAACTGCCTGTACGGTACAATGTGTGTGTATAACGTGATGGGACGTTCATCTGTATTACTGCGTGAAAGATGAGCTTTTTGGCCTCTCCTACATGCTGCTACAGCGTTGGTGAATGAGAGCGAGGGCTCAAATCCAAAGAGTGAAGTTTTAATGATCTACATTATTGCTGACAACTACTGCTCTTCCTTGGGCAAGCTGAAGTTAATTAGCAGATTAGCGAGTCGCTGTATATTATCCCATACTGCTCTGGGTCATATTAGCCAGTCATGAAGCAGCACCGTTTAAAATTAAACTCTTAATTTGTGTGTTTATGTCACATGTGAGGCTTATATCAACTGCACTTCAGTGCTATTTAAAAAAAAAAAAGCGCACAGGGATTAATGGCAGCGGTTCCAAGCATGTCTGCATCAATACACAAAAGGATGAAGAAGTGTAGAAAAATGTTCCTCTTGGCTCATCAGTGGACATGATGGAGGGGGGGGAAGTCAAATTGACAATATCATAGTAGGAGCGCACTAAAGGGGCGACGGTCCGCTGCACTACACTGAAGTAGGGATGTCTACAGTGGAAGAAGAAGAAGGGGGAGGGTACCACTTTGTCACAGGCTGCTATGTAGATTAACCTTTCAATTAGTTGTTATCAGGTCCTCTCCATGTCTCGGCGCAAGCTTCTCAGCCTTCGTTGTAACAGATCAAATCCCACGAAATCGCTCGGATATGTCGCTGCTCATTTATCCTTCGACGTTTCCCCGATAATGAAGAGGAGTATCCAAGGGGGGGAAAACTTGAAGAGGTAAACTACCAGCAAATATTGACGCTAGCGTACGCTGTGTGTGTGTTGTGTTTTCTCTTTCCATAGCCACTAGTTATATGTTCATCCTTGCATGAAAACTTGGCGTTAATTTGCTGCGCGTCCTCGCCCACGGCGGCGGATTAGATGCGTGCAGGTCGGTTTGTTTAACATCTAACAAAACGGTGTGAAAATGCGAGCGCGCCGTGGATCGTTTCCTAATATAACACGGGGAAGGCGCGGAGTCGAGCTCGGGCAGTGATCGCTCGCTGTACATAATTGAGGAGCCGCCGTGTTAACTTGTATTCCCCCATGGACGCCGTTTTCCCTGCAGGGCTCACTGTTTTTCCTCATCGGGGATATTTGATAGTTAATGGTGATAAAGAGGTCACGCCAGCATAGCGGCGCACGGCGCAGGACCTTCGTAATTTCACTGCGAGACTCGCAGCGAGCACAAGACCCTACTTTCCCCCCCCCTCCTCCATTGCAACGTTTATTCATCGCCTCCACTTTTAGCGTCACGTAGTTTGGATGTTAAACACCCGTAGAACTGCGGCGTTTCTCGGGGAAGGGATGGGAAGGGAGGGAGGTGAAGACGGGGACAGGCGATAGCTTGGACACGCTTAGCCTGCAGGAGTCTCGGCTGCGCTACCTGGAATTTGTTGGAAATTAAACGCCTTCCACTTTAAGTCGGCGTTAGAGCCCTTTTGCAGGTTTTACGCAAACAAATGATAGATTTAACAAACAGCCAATTAAAGTCCAAAATGATCCAAATCACTTTCAAGTGTAACCAACTGTTTCAAGGAGGAATCTAAATAAAGGTGGGCCGGTGTTAAGCGCTTTGCAAATGAGGTTAAATATGACTCTCGTTTAATTACTACTCAGCCACTTTGCGTCTGTTCTAACGTATTTAGTGGCTGGTTGTTTGCGTGGCGGCGGCTACAGCTGTAAGTTGACATAATTTGAGCGTTGGAGGTAAATGAGTTCGACTCATCACTGAAGGCACCTTAAGAGGCGGGTCAGTTGAGTGAAGTGACAGATCATACAGCCAGTGCCGTGCCTCTTAGAGTGAGCTCATACATAAAGATTGACATGTGCTTTATCAAACCAGAAATCGGATCTTGTCTTTACAGCCAATATTGAAGTTGCTAGGGAGGGCACATTAGTGTAGGTAAGGTTTAATGAGACTCCATTGGATTGTAATCAGCGTCATGTCGGATTCATGTAAACTACAACATTGTAACAAAATGGCGACTGTTTAGGTGACATCAGTAATGCTGGCAACGCTGTCATTTACCAGCTCAACTCAGCGGAGCTCAACTCTAGGTTTGTTACACAGTTGTTGCCGGTTTGTTCCTGCGCTAAGCGGCTCGGCGGCGGTTTGCGGACGTGACTCTAGCGGCCAACGGCAGCTGTCAGGAACGTGGACGTGGATTCTGTCACCGGAGCTCGCGCAGATCAGTTTGTCGTCGCGGACGTCGAGCTGTCAAAAGTTGCGTGCGGACGACGGGCGGTTAAACTTTACGTGCGGTCTCCGTTTTGGTGCTTTTCGGACGTTTTGTGCGTTTTGCGCAGTTTAAGGTGACATTTTGGAAAACGACGCGTTAAAGGTGTAAATGTTAACTTTATGTCGAGCTACAATCTGAAACCGAAAATATGCGTCTGTCGTCGACACTGTTTATACTTTTGCTGGAGCCCGTAGAAGTTTCTAGCATCGTGTCACAGCGCAAAAACTTACTGCTTTTACAAAAATACTGTGTTTTGATATGGACATGTGGTGTAGTGTGTGGATTATACTGTCAGACTGTGGATTAAGACTCATCTTTAGCAGCCATGACAGCTTCCTGCATCTGTTTTTATCCATCTGTTTCTCATGTTTTAGCACAACTTAAAACTATGCTACATGCTAATTTATAAAATGTGAATAAGAAGAAATCACCAGCAATTGCATTACTGTGTTAACTGGTTTATAATTGTGCATTCCTTTTCCCCCCCCTTTTTAGATTTGATCTTGGATTAGATAAGTAAAGGTCAGCTGGTAACTACCACTGTGGAATTTACTAGTGCCAAGTTTTCCTCAAGTTCAATGTCAGATCCCCAGGAATGAGACGAAATATGTGGATGCTGGAGTGGAACTTAACTTTTTGACCCCAGTGAAGGATGTGGATGTACCCAGTTTTCAGCTGCAGAAAGGGGGAATCTGTATGGATCACGTTTTTGTGAATCTAATTGTTCAGCCATGGTAAAACTTGCAAACCCTCTGTACACGGAGTGGATTCTTGAAGCAATACAAAAAATCAAAAGGCAAAAGCAGAGGCCCTCAGAGGAGAGAATCTGTCATGCGGTGGCCACATCGCATGGACTGGACAAGAAGACTGTCCTTGAACAGTTGGATTTAAGTGTTCATGATGGCTCCGTTCTCAAGGTTACAAATAAGGGGAGCGCCTCTTACAAGGACCCAGGAGTTCCTGGCAGAGTTGGATCAATCGCGCCTGCAAACGTATCTGTGCCATCAAAGGAATCTATATGGAATTCAAGCGATCTTCGCCATATTGATTGGAATAAAATCCTTAAGAGGGCCATTGAGGGCCTGGATGATACCCATGGCTCCTCACTCAAGAATATCGAGAGGTATCTGAGGAACCAGGATGACCTCTCAAATATTGTTGATAACCCTGCTTTCAGGCAGAGGTTGCGGCTGGCGGCCAAGCGGTCAGTAAACAATGGCAGGTTGTTAAAAAATGGCCCACGTTATAGGCTGAGCCTTGGCAGTGCAGAGGGAAGGGGTTCCAGGTGTCCAAATGCTTCCCCCTTGGTTTTGTCATCAGTGACGCTCCTTCCTCACGAGCGAGACCAGGTACGCACTCCTTGGCCTCTGCATTCCCACGACTTCACCTCATGCTGTTTCCCGTGTCACCCTGACAGTTTTTGTTGTTACCACAGAAGGATCCGCCAAGAATATTGTTGTTCATGCATTATTAGTTTAGATCTTGTTCTGCTGTAAAGCTTGATTTTAGTAGTTAAGTCCGATCAATCGCATGTTCGCGTTATTAGCACCAAGGTGGAATGGTGAAAAGGATAAGCCACGACTGAGTGTCTGATATGTCTTTTGACTGGAGTTGTAATCGTTTGCAGTCTACTTTGCCAGGTCAGAAACAACGCCGTCTAGAGCGCGTCCCTTTGGGCCTGTGTTTCTATTCGTCTCCATAATAAGGGAGCTTGGATAATCAGAAAGTCATGCTGACAGTGTGTGGTAGGCAGTATGCTGCAGGCTTCCCACAGGTTATGTAACTCTAGCCTAATGACCTTAAGGGATGTTGCTGGCTGTCTTGTGAGCTGCAGAGCATTAGTGAGCAGATTCTGTATATATCATTGGTCATTTGCAAGCTCATGAGCATCTACTAGTCTTCACAAATGAGGTTTGTGTGGCAGGACAGACAACATGCAGTTATTCTGACCTTGGTAAGTGAGGCGCCACAGAGAGGAAATAAAATATTCTAAACAAACTTTCATGTCGCATTGTATCTGCTGCTTTTGGCACCTCAGGGGTGGCTTATAGTTTGCAGAGATTTTGTCTCAGCACATCTGGTGTTTAGCTGTTATGCATGCGGCAGACTAATATTTGTAAGTTGACTGCACCTTTGTACTTTCTTTGCAATTTAAAGACACTGTCACACATAGGAAAGTGTGTCATGGAAAACAGCTTTCTTTGTGTGGCCTTAACGTGATGCATACAGTCATTTAGATAGTTTGGTGTGAAGGCTTTTTGCATGTTAGTGTGTTGGGGCTTATCAAGATAAACTGCGGTCTAATACTTTATGCTGAAGTTATGCAGCTGTAGTGGTGAGCAGCACCGGCTATAGAGATATCACCCTGCTCCCCACCAGTTTCACAGTGAATAATCAGGAAGTGACACCTTGATACTGCAGCCACAACTGTGACTGTGTCTGTGCTTAGGCCAGAAGTGAAACTAAACACTGCTTCGAGACACGGTGTCCTGCGATAGTTCTCATGGCTGAGGAAGGCCTGCTGTTTTCCATTTGGAACATTTGAACCTATTGCTGCTGGTCTGCTGACATCACTATCCCAGTCCAGGTTTGCAGTTGGCTTCAAAGGATGAGACTTTGAAAAAAACCAATGTGTATGTGTTGGCAATAGGACTTACTTTAAGGTGAAGAGTTTATTAGATTCTGAAGAGACTCTGGCAGGAACAAAAGCAAGGAATGAGGTTTTTTTTTCCTGCTGTGTTATGCAACCACTTGAGCTCTCGCTCTGTACCAGCAGTGTTGTAATAGGACCCCACCCCCTCACTCAGGACAGCCTTTTCTTTTGAAGCAGCATAATTTCCTGTAATGTACTTAATTTAGACTCCCCTAGTAAATCATCTGCATCTCTTCAGCTGTTTGTTCCTTTTTTTCAGATTTCGGGCCTGTGCCGATTACAAAGTGTGATTGGTTTTAATGACCAAGGCTAAGAATATTCCTGATGGAAATTAATCATCCAGATTCTGGAGTAGACTTCATAGCTCATTCAGTGAAGACTATGTTATGAAGTAAAGACTTCATTTAAAAACTCGCCTGTCAATTCTGGATTTCATCAATATTATGCACAAGCTGTGCAGATTACATTAATTTTAAGCTCCTTACATTAATGTTTATTCTTCCACCTCTTTGTGCATTTATCAACCCAAAATAAGAATTGTAAAGCTGTTCAGCAGTATTTACAGAGTGGTTTTGGTTTTCTTTTTCATGCTACAAAATAGAGTGACACACGTGGTTTCTGTATATAAACAAGAATTAATAGCCTCTGAGTAATAACAACACTGGCTTTGTTTTCACATGCCTGTTACTACAACTCTTGGCAGTGACAAAAGGCTAAATGCAAAAATGTTGCAGTGTCTAAAGTAATTGTGACATGACATTTTAAGACATATGAGCATGAAAATGTCACAAGGTAGTTTTGTTAGTGCAAGTCCAAACATATTCAGGTTATAGTAATATAACGAGTAATCAGGCTTCAGAAGCATAAACCACATGTTGTTTGATAGCATGGCTTGAAAAGACATTTAACTTTTGGGTAATGATTTGATTTGATAAACTTACTGCGTACATGGAAAGTGCATAATTCCAATAACCAGAATCACTGGTCAGATATTGGCATTTTAGTATTTTTATGTTCATAATCACAGCTAAACAGCCGTCTGCATCTAGTGCCAGTGCCTGTTTTCAAATATTGACCTGGCAGGTTAAAAAATAGGGTAATCGTTGATGTGGCAGTAAACTGCTTCCCTTCATCATAACAGCTAATTGATACAGTGGCAAGGACCATGACCAAATTCCCACTACAGTGTACTTTGCTGTATTTTCCGCTGGGATTCATTTTGATGATGTGACGCATTGAAAGGATGCTGCTGTTGTGTGTTATGTTGACAGATGGGAAAAGAACGAGATTTTGTCTAATTCAGCCATAGGCCAGGAGCAGGTCAGCACCAATAGAGATTTGGAGGCTGCAAATTTGGTTGAGGTCAGGATGCTGAAGTGCGTCATAGAAACCAGGAACTAATTATGAGCATCCCTAGAGTGCCCTTCAAAGCTCCAGTCAATTGACAAAGCTTTAGTGTGTAAACCAATGATGAGGTGGGTTATTTATGGTCACACCCGCGAGTGTTTTTTTCCGTTAAGAACTTCCTCTTAAGCAGGAAAGAGGTAGCAGTTTGTTTGATGCTTCTCTGGAGGCTTGTGTGTATGATCTCATATTTAAAGGGGCACATTATTAAAGTCATATTGCAGCCCAATTTATTCTGCATTATGGATTTCAGTCTAAGATTGGTTTGGGTTTGTCTAACTGCTTCTTGAAGATATGACACAAGTCTTTCCGAGTTTCCTCTGTGAAGGCAGCCTCTCTTCAATCTGAGTGATCAATAGGGAAATCTTCTTAAACCTTGAGCTCATATTTTATTTCTTCTGAACTTAACCATAATCTCATAAACGAGTGTTTGTTTTGAGACTAGCAACACTGACAGTGGATCATGGCAGTAACAATGAAAGTATGTTTTATTATTGAGGTAATTTGATTACATGCTGGTTAATCCTTTCAGACTGGAGTTCAAGCTTTAGGAATTGGATTAAGCCCTTAAACTATGATTACTAAGATCACTTTACCATTCATATGTAGTGGATAAAGGAGCAGCATATCTCCGAGGATGAGATTCATTTATTATTCATTTCTTGGCTGTGAGAACTCAAGTCTTTTTTTTTTTCATTCTTTGTGCTTATGCTTCCATCTTTTCTCAGTGTCATTAAATCCACGCACTGGTTTTATCTTTAACCAGCAATATGCCAACAGTGATCCCCCAAATCCTGACCAGATAAAATGTCCAGAAACAAACAGATTTTCAAGGGTACAGTCTCTATTTATGTTTTTTAAACAGTTTGTCTCTGTTTGTATTCCCACCCAGCTCCGGGTTGACCCCATCCCAATATGCAGTTTCTGTCTTGGAACGAAAGAGTCAAATCGAGACAAGCGGCCAGAAGAGCTGCTGTCCTGTGCAGACTGTGGGAGCAGTGGTAAGTCGCAACGTTTCACCCATTGGAGAATCCCTCAAGCCATAACATACTGTATTCTGAATATCTAATATGAGAGCAAACCAGTAATAGTGTGAATGGACACAGGGACAGAAGGTGGAAGATGTGTTTTTGATCGTCACAGCAATAAAATAAAATGTTTTTCAAAGTCATAAGACATGGCTTCAGAACACACTTTGTGACTACGTTTATGCTTTGATTTCATTAGATAAAAGTGCCACTTGTACTAATCACTAACTGTATTAACAACCAGTTCCCTGTAAAAGTGGACTTAAAATGTGTTACTTTGAATTGAATTGAATTGAATTGACTGAACATTGTTTAAAGGGTCATGCACCTTTATGTATGAGGCCCCACAATCCACTTGTATCACTGCAACACCAAGACAAATCTTTTCCAAAGCTCTGCTTGTTCCCAAGAGCACCACAGCCTCAATAAATGTGAAAAAGAGTAGTTTGCAAGCAACAGGACTCTTCCTTGAGATAAATGTTTGGCCAAATTGACTGTGAAAATTGTTGGGTCGTATGAAACAAAGAATTAGGACTCTGTAAAGAACTCCGGGCACTCTCTGACAGACACCACCGTACCATAGCTATGGTGAAGCATGGTGGCGCCAGCACCATGTTTGCTGTACTTCTCACTGACCGGGTCAAAGAAACTGACTCCAGAGTGTATATGACCTAAGACCAGGGAGACTGTCTAAAAGCAGGTATGAGAAGTTTGTTTACCAGTGAAAACACACTGTATATGTGAAGTTAATGATTAGCAATAAATCCCAAATTCACATTTTGGTGTGTCGTCATAAAGGTTTCCAACATTGTTTAGCCAGATATGACATTTTTCACTTCCCTTTAAGCGATTTATTGAGAGAACAATGTTCAAATTGAGTGGCTGAAGGGGTCCAAATTGCTTGCAACCCTCGGTGGACTGAAGACCAGCAGATGCTCCATAAGTGGCCATTAGAATCTGAAATCACCCTGGATTGAGTGAAAATGACTAAATTCTTCTTACAGAGCACACCAGGCACAGCGGATCAAAGATCAACCCTTTCCCCCTGCTGCAGATTGGTGGCATTTTCTTTATTGTTCTTTTGTTTCAGACTAAACGGCTACCCCCACCCCCCGCCCCCATTAAATTACCTCTGCCAAGGAGTCATTTTTGTTTGAACAATTATTTTAAATGCCGTAAGGAATTGTTCTCCTGGTGACATTTTTATAGCTCAAATTTGACTAAGTAGCGTCGAGGTGGTTTTCATTAACCGCTCGTAGTGTACACAAATTGTGCTCTCACTGTAAAACAGCTGTTTTACAACCATGAGAGGGAGTCGGGTGAGGGAGAAGGCAAGCTTTTACATGACTTTCATGGATCTGCTTCCATTAAAATGAGTGCCGCTACTGTTTCTGCCTCATTAAGATCAAATTATCTGTAATTAGCAGCTCAGATGTTTGATCATAGTGTTTTTAGACAACTTATGGCGGGGGCAAAAAGTATTGTGGACAAACACGTCCATCATTGTTTTTCTGATTATGTAATATGTTAATATTTAATTTTACTGTGCAAATTAAGGAAAACAAAGTGACAGTTAATTTTGATAACAATATCCTAAAATGCTTTTTTGATTACTTCTAAAGGGCATCCATCATGTCTGAAGTTTTCCCCTGAATTAACCTCAAATGTGAAGAGATTACGGTGGCAGTGTATTGAATGCAAAACCTGCAGCTCCTGTCGAATACAGGGCAAAAATGCTGTAAGTATCATATTGCATACATCTTAAGACGCACCATTTTCTGTGATGTTTGCTTGGAGGTAGATCCATTTTGTGCATCCCTGAGGATTTGCTGCTTTTCCCTCGGATTTGTAAAGCCTCTCTTGTGCACAATTGGGCTTATATTTCCAAAAGACTTTAAATGACGGGTGGGTGTTACGTGTGTGCAATAGGGACATCCTTTACACATGCCTGCTGCTCCTTTTCAGGATGAGATGCTATTCTGCGATTCATGTGATCGGGGCTTTCACATGGAATGTTGCGACCCTCCGCTTTCAAGAATGCCAAAAGGTGAGGTGTTTACACTGTCTGGCTCCTCTGTTTCCCTCTCTGCTGTCAATTCAAAGCCTTTTCTTCAGAGACGACCGTTTGGGGCTGTCACTCAGCACACAGTGAGGCATCGGTGGCTTATTAGGAGCTTTGCATGCATATCAAATTATTCAAGCATCCCTGGGGAGATCTCGCTATCTCTGGATTACAGTACTGACCCTACAGCGCGGCTTGTAATGATGGTGCACATACAGTAGTGGGATATTTGGCAGGCTATACATACGACTCACATAGTTCTGCTCAACAAAGTGACACAAAGTCTATTTCACTGGACACAAAATTGACCCGGTGTTTTTCTTATGGATTTTCGCTTTGTGCTGAGTAATTGATTGTGGGCTGGCAGGATTCTCGCCAGCTCTCTGTATTAAAGGAAATGTTTCAAATGAATGTACTCTATGTCCTTTGAATTGATGAACCCACCCAAATGGAACCCTCTGTGTTTGGACGCACTCCAGGAACCTGGATCTGTCAGGTCTGCAGGCCCAAGGAGAATGGGAAGAAACTGCTGCACAAGAAAGCCGATCAGATCAAACGCCGATATGCAAAGCCAATCGGAAGGCCCAGAAATAAGCTCAAACAAAGAATGTAAGTGTGCAGCAATTTCTAACAATAGCATTTGATGTACAGGGGTTAACCTTTGAATGCTTAAATTGTAACTGTCGTCTGTCTAGTTCTGGTTTAAGTTGTGTTACTAGTGTTAATCGGTGGTTATGTTTTCTAAATTGCTTTGTCTCAATGTGCAAAGTAACTAGTGCCGAAAAGCTGTCAAAAGAATTGTGACGCCAAAACTTGATAGTCGTGCAATTAGTTTTAGATATACATTTAAATGGGATCTTCTCTCTTTTGATAAACAGACTCTGTTGCCGTTGTCTTTGCAGGTCTGTAACCAGTTGTGACGGCTCCATGGTAGCACTTGGAAGAAGGGGGTCACCTGGTAGGGGTCAAAAGATTACCGTCTGTTCCACACCTTCATCTGGTCATGCTGCATCTGTGAAGGACGTCAGAGACAGATTGGCTGTTGCAGACCCCCGTTGTGCGGTCGACGCCACCCAATTCACCACTTCCACCCCCACCACCACTCCTTCCCTCACGCCCACCTCCACCCCAGCTGCACTCACCGTTAACAAGAAAACCAAAGGGCTTATTGATGGGCTTTCCAAATTCTTTACCCCTTCCCCTGTGGGCCGTCGCTCGCGAGCTCTAGCCGTAGAGATGCCTGCCAAGCATTTAGGCTCTAGAGACAGGAGTCCCCCCAAACTGTCCAAGCCACCAGAGTTGTTTGCCTTCGGTGTTGACTCCACTCAAAAGATAACGCCCTCGTCCTCTGCACTTCCTCCCGCTCCCACGTTGCCGGGACTTAGCCCCCCCTCGCAGGTGTCCAGCAGCTCCACCTCTGCTAACTCACCCCAAAGCTCTTCCAGCCAATCTAGTGTTCCTTCTCTGAGTAGTCTCTGCAATAGCAGCCAACTTAAGGGACTATTTGACGGACTTTCTCACATATATACTACTCAGGGACAGTCGCGGAAAAAGAGACTACCTTCCTACGCACCACCTAAACGCATGCACCATAAGCAGGATTCGCCCCACGCATCCAAAACGGGGCCCCAGCGCCTTGGAAAGAATGAGTTTAACAAAAATAGGTTGCACTCCACATCTGCTGGGCCGGGGTGGCCCAGAGGACATGCATTTAAGATGGTCAGCCATTTCAAACTAAACCCCTTCCTTAAAAAGCACAGGACACTAGGCAGGCTGAGATATAAAGTGAGCCCTCAGAAGGGAGCCCCCTCACCAGGAAAGGCAGACTTGACAGACGGAAGAATTAAGCCTGAGAATAATCATGGTAAGCAAGGCTCGAAACTCCAGCCAAGACCTGCGTCTCTACACCTATAAGCTTCTTCTTTATTTTTTTAAAGCTTGACACTCGCAGTTATGTTTTTCCAGAGTAAAGCTAATCTTTTCTTTGAGAAGACACCCTCAACATTCTAACAGACTACTAATCTTCTACCTAATTTGAATTCTTTTAGTTTCTTAACCCAGTTTCGTTGCGTTTTGACTTGGCTGCGGAGTTCACGTGGCATCCATCCTCTCGCCCGTTGGCTTTTGTCATAGTGCATGGCCCACTAACTCCCTCATGTTGCTCCTTGCTCTGTCCTTGACCCTCTGCGGTAGTGCACACATTGTGATCACTACCTAATTGAGGCTTAGTTACATTTGCGCTCTTGCTCATCCCACCCTTACTCTTAAAAATCACTGTCTCCACTCAACCTCACTTCCAATGGTCATTAGACATATATAACCTAGTGATTCACACACCCATGTTGACTCAGAGCTGACATGATGATTATAGCCAGAGGTGCAGTAACCCTTACATTTCACTGTCTTGAGGAGTCAATTCATAGTTTAAAGAAATAACACACTGGAAACCAAATGGTATATGTTTTAAACAGTTCTAAACAACACACTGTACAAAGAATGCTTACCTCTGCAACACATTTCCATAAATATGTTAATGACACATCACTTCCACTTGTAATGGGTTTTTGTTTTGGTAGTTAAGTCATGGTGTTGATGTCTTTCATAAAATTACTGCCTGCTTACCAACATCAGTTGCTTTTCATGTCGACACTCGCTCCCTTCACTGCATCTGCTTCTTAATTCATGGGAAACTGTCTTGGTGGATGACTAAGCACATGAAAGCGGTTATGCAATTAGAGTGATTTAGTTTCACTTCATTACATTAGGGATTTTCATATAAACATGCAAAGATGATACATTATGAAATTCCTCAGAGACACGGCCTCAAACAGACTCAGCAGCAGTACTCACTGCACATTTGCATAGAATGCATTTATGAGATTATTCAACCACGGCTGCTTGAAACGGTGTCTGTGGTGATACGCTGTCTGATGTGGCCATGTTGTGTTGTGCTTGTAACAGGCCTCAACCGGGAACTTCATGTGAAGCAGGAGGCCCACATGGACTTTGTGGCCATGTCGAGAGACCATGTCACAGAGGAAGACATTGAGACATTCACACATGTGCAGGAACTTGCAGCTCAGGTGAGAAAAGTAGGTTGAAAAAAAAAAAGGATTTTTAGTTTTAACTGTGTATATTGACATCATCCATATCGTAGTTTTAATAAAGTTAATTACCCTAACTTCAGCTTTTCGTATCTGATAACAAACTACTGGTAGTACTACAGGAGTGTAAACAGATCATTGGATCGGTGGAAAAATATATAGCAACCAGACAAAGACTCAGTCAGTTGCCTGTTTTCTTGAATTTGATTGTTGAAAACAAAATTAACATAAAGAAATGTTCTCTGTCATTATTTCCTATCTTATCTAAGTATTTGTTTTAATTATATCTGCATTTTTTTTTTACGTTGCACCTTTTTTTTTTTCCTCGTTCGTTTCTTGTTCCACTAAAATGTGGGTGCTGCATATTACATTATCTTATATGTTTCTTCGTGATGGTAATTTGCATACAAGTAATTGAACTATAATCTTGATTTAAGAATTGTACGAACCAGCGATAAGAGACACTGTAACATTGAATTATCTGGGTCACAATATTTATCAGTTCTCCTTTTGTTAAATCTTTTCACAGAGAACTGGATCTCTGAACACAGACTCAATGCGACGTCCCGCTGTCATTGAATTTGGAAAGTACGAGATTCAGACGTGGTATTCGTCACCTTATCCCCCTGAGTATTCAAGGTATTGTTTATTTTGCATCCCACATGCCACTTTGTATAGTGCTGGAGTTGCATTTTATAGTAACGCCATTTATAAAACCTTCAATGCTGAAGTACAAACCACAGCTCTCCCCTTGTCTTCACTAGATTACAAAAGCTTTATCTGTGCGAGTTCTGTCTAAAGTACATGAGAAGCAAAAACATTCTCCAGAGACACACAAAGAAGTGTGGCTGGTTCCACCCGCCAGCCAATGAAATCTACAGAAAGGACAACCTTTCCGTATTTGAGGTCAGTCTCCCTTTACTGCAAAAAAGCAATAACTGTATGCTGAGATTCCACTGAATGGGTTCTAGGAGGAGGAGCAGACAAAATGAGAACTGTTTGAACAGTGTCCTCATGCTCTTTTTATTCTGTGTTTAGGTTGATGGAAATGTCAGCAAACTATTCTGCCAAAACCTCTGCCTGTTAGCCAAGCTTTTTCTGGATCACAAGACCTTGTATTATGATGTGGAGCCTTTCCTCTTCTACATACTTACGAAGAATGATGAGAAAGGCTGTCATCTTGTGGGCTATTTCTCCAAGGTAAGAATTACACAGTGATTACATGGCAAATGAAGGAATACCGCACATCATTTTTGAATGGTGAGACTGATACAGAGGGGCCTACTGTAATTTGTCCATCTTTGTTCCACAGATTTAATTTATTTTGAGTTGTTTTTTTTGTTTCTTTTTCATAAATGTAGTAATTATTTTTATGTATTGGTGGTCAGTCTATATTGTGACACTATTAATCAAATAATCCAGTGATTCATAACACAATACAGAACACAAGATACCTTTCAGTAAAACCAATTGGTGTGTGTGTGTGTGTGGGGGGGGGGTGCCTGTGTGTACCATGCACAGCTTTAGACAAGGACAATGGCAGGTGCAGTAAATTGCCAGCTTCAGCAGAGCTCTGACATACTTGATCTGTTTCTCCTTCCCCCAGGAAAAGCTTTGCCAGCAGAAGTACAATGTCTCCTGCATAATGATCATGCCTCAGTACCAAAGGCAAGGATTTGGAAGGTTCCTTATTGATTTCAGTAAGTTTCTTAATGCTTTTTAGACCACTAGAGTTTTTTTTCATTGGGCTTTACAAACAGTTTCAGATTAAGGAGTGAATTTATAGCTTGTGGCAAGGTGCTGTTATTTGGATAAGGTTTGAAGTGGCCTAATCAAGAGCATTCATGTACTGTGCTTAAGCAATCGTAGAAGATTAGGAGTGAGAAACACTACATTCTAGCTGCATACATTATTTGATGGCCAATAGTATTTCACCTAAGCATCGCTTGAAGAGCTTTTCCATAGAAAATGCCTGCTATTCTCTCTCCTTGACTTGTGATGAGGTGTAGATGCAGCTTTTATGCTTTAGTCCAGTAAATGCAACACATACAATATTTAAAGCCTTACGGTCCACTTATGAAAACAGTTGCTGCCTTGAATGGATTTCTGTGTTTAGGCAGGCAGTTTTTTTGTCATTATAGGCATTTTATTATTTTTTAGGAGTTGTGTCTTTGCCGAGTTTGTGTGTGAAGATATGGAGAAAAAGGAGCCAGTGCAGGGAGGGCGGGCGGTAATGGAGCATTTGATTTCCTGTTCACTTTGGGAGCCATTCAGACACAGAGATGCAAGAGGATCTGTGATATTGAGAGTGTGCTGATAACAAAGACAGGGATTAAGGGAGATTGAACACAGCTGAGTTCTGAGCTCTTTGAAGGCTTTATTGGAAAATGTAGCTTTGGAGCTGGAAGTTGTTTAGATTAAGATTTTCTGTTATATTGGATCGTATTAGAGAAACACTTTGTCTCAGGTAGCTGCAAGAGCAATGCATTAGTGAGTGCTTGTGTGAAAAATGTTCTCTTTCAAATCATAATTCAAAGGACTTGCGGTAGCTCTTTTATTCTGGTTTATTAATGATTATATACTTGTAAAATGACACCGAATAAAAGATGACTTTTTCAATTAATTTGGCTGAATATATTCATCGCTAAGTGTTTGTTATCACAGGCTCCTCTTAGCTTTAGTAATGAATATTGTCATGATTACTGGAATATTGCGCGTTCACTGTTTGGTGATTAGATTAGCTTGTTTGGTTCTCGGTAGTGGGTGCACATTAAAAGGCATTAATTAATTTCATGCCGCTCATAATGGATGACCCTTGATAGGGTCGCTATAAAACTAATTACACACAGATACATATTAGTATTAGATTTTTTTTCTTGTTCGTTATCTCTCCTGAGTGCAGTCTCTTGTGAGCAGTGACATCCAGCTGCTTCTCAGTTTCGCTTTGTCGCTTTGTTTCCTCCTTACTCCCTCTTTTAAACTGCCTTTGTTGCCCTTGCCAGCATGTATCATAGCTTTTGACAGATTTTGAAGGAGAGAAAAACTGATTTACTTGCCTCCCTTTATACTGTTTGAAGGTGAAATCCCAACCAGGTTTCAGTGTGCACATCCGTGCATGAATATGTAATCCATAAGGGAGGGGCTGCAGGGATTGAATTGCAATCTAAAATAACCCAGCAGCAGCATTTAGCTTGACTAAAGCATTTTGTTTTTGTTTGAATTGTGTCTTTTTAGGTTACCTTCTCACCAGGCAAGAAGGACAGGCTGGCTCCCCGGAGAAGCCGCTGTCAGATCTGGGTCGCTTATCCTACCTGGCATATTGGAAAAGTGTCATACTGGAGTACCTTTATAAGCACCCAGATAAATACATCAGTGTTAAAGGAATAAGCAGGGCCACTGGGATGTGTCCACATGACATTGCCGCTACTCTCCAGCAGCTCTGCATGATTGACAGACAGGATGGCAGGTCAGTTTCCGAGCCGCAGTCTCCTTCAGCCTGTGCTGCCGCTTATGTATGCTGTCTGACTTATCCAGGCCAGCTGGTATTTTTAACAGCATATCCATTAATGCAGCTGAATATTGACAGAAGTAAGTCAGGTTAAACACCCCCAAGGACATTTCGCACCTGCTGTACCACGGAGCTCATCTTTGTGCTCATATTTAACCACACATCACCTTGCTTCCCTGTCTCATTCTGCTGTCGAAATGAACTCATGGGTTTCTCTGACTCAGGATCGTGCTAATCAGAAGAGAGCGGCTGATTCAGAGGCACATGGAGAGACTGAGAGCTAACCCACGTGAGAACGAGGTGGACCCCGATGCCCTGCGCTGGACACCTACCTCTGGCTTCAGTGCCGTCCTGTCTGAAGAGGAAAGGGAGGCAGAGATGGATGTAGGTTTCCTTGTTCCAGCAGTCACTAGTAATTTGTTTACATTTGCCTGAAATGCTGTGTTCGAATGTTTGTTTGATTAGCTGGGGAGTTCAAATAGAGGGCAATAATGGGAAAGTCATTCTCACTGTCAGCAGGCATCTAATGTTGTGCAAAATTGGCCTAAATCAGTTCTCTACATAATTGATAGAGCTGAATATTCCATGAAATGCAATCTCTCCATGGTTGCTCAACGGAAAT
Source organism: Macropodus opercularis (assembly GCA_030770545.1). Lineage (NCBI taxonomy): Eukaryota > Metazoa > Chordata > Actinopteri > Anabantiformes > Osphronemidae > Macropodus > Macropodus opercularis. The sequence goes on along the minus strand of CM061107.1, from coordinate 5,072,974 downwards.
GTTTTTCCATGACGAGCAAACGTCCAATCAGGACTCTGCTCTTATTATTAGGAGAAATTTGCAGTGATTAATTTGTCGTGATGTTCATTTCAATCCCTTGTTTTCCCATTAGCGTCACTGCTCAGATGTTGGAGCTGTACGTGTGCTTCTCCCAGAGATAATGCATCTTGTCTGTTTAATTACCAGGCTGAGCGGCTGAAGGAGCAGGCCAGTTGCTGGGAGAAGGAGGAGAGGGAGAGCTACATGATGACTCACCGTAACAGACAACCTCTCACGAAGGTCCACTGCAAGGTTCCCTACAGGACCTATGAACGCCGCCCTGCGCCATCATGGGCGAGGCGCATTCAGCAGTTGAAGGAAGTGAGTGATGACGAAACTGATGACGATGGTGATTCTGATGCTTCGGGTGGCTCACCATGCATCCTGACAAAAGCCCATGCGATGCTTGCAGCCAAGAGAAAGGTTTGGACATTTGTTTGTTGATGTGTATCATGTATTTTACCACAAATCTGCTTTTTCCATGGTGGGATTGTCTCCTTGATTATCTGAACCTTTATTGTGGGAAAGGGTGAAATCAAATGTACATCCTTAAATATTTTCCATCATTAATGACCATGTTGTGTACTTGAGTGAGACCATAAATATTCATGAATTCAGTGAAGGGTTCAATGGCTTCCTCCTATCATCTGGAGTCTCCTTGTGTGCCTGCAGCTGTAGATAATAGATTGTGTTTTCACTGCTGGTGTCGAGACTGTGCAGGCTAAACCTTGTACTATTGTCAATCGTCATGGTTAATTTACTGCCCTCCTCTGTGCTTCTCGCATCTGTTCTGACTAGATGGCACTGCCCCCTTGTGCTCAAGACAATATTACAACGGGCTGCGTGATGTTAGGGAGACCTTTAAAGAAATACAGCAACCAGAAAAGAATGACAGACGCTGTTGGGTTTTTAGGGCATTAGTTACAGTATTGATTTCACATTCTTCTTGTGAAGGGTTTCAGAGAGGAGAGCAGTTGAGTCGCAAGCAGACAGTGGGAAACAACTGGAGAATGTAAAATGTAGACTGTGGTTTCAGCTTGCTCTGCTGGCCTCATTTGTGGTTTTCCACACCAGTCTTCATCGCTCAAACATTTAGTCTCACAGTGTGGTTTTAACATTTTACATTTAGCACAAAACCCTGAATGAATTTTTTGTTATATCCTCATAGAGGTCATCCACCTACTGCCCTAGTTTTCAGCTTTACATAACTTCACCACTCTGATAGCGGGGGTTGTTGTTCTTTTGTGTTTCAGAGAACCATTGTGCTCAAGAAGAGAGGGCGTAAAAGAAAGAGAATAAACAGCAGCGTTACAACAGAAACTATCTCTGAGACGACTGAGGTGCTAAACGAGCCGTTTGACAACTCTGAGGATGAGCGCCCCATGCCCCTGCTGGAGCGCACCTGCAGAGTGGGTGAGATGGAGGAAGAAGAGGAGGAGGACAGGCCACCGATTATACCAATGAAACGGCGAAGAGGTCGCCCAAGGCTGGAGAAAAATGCACACAAAGACAATCTTGAACACTGGAAAGACGGTAATGGCACTACCATACTATTTTTGCTCACATTATTTCTCATAACATAATGGCCATTTAGATTGTTCTGTCTCTCTGCCAAATTAGTGAAGATGTATTTATTTTTTATGTCTAGGAGCTGATGCCATGTCTAAGAGACCCAGTAGAGCCCGTCCAGTGAAGCGGAAGAAAGGATGGCCCAAAGGAGTGAAACGTGGTCCTCCTAAATGGAGGCTAAAGAACGAGCGAAAGATGGGATTCAAGCTCAACCTCTACACACCTCCTGAAACCCCTATGGAAGCTGAGCAGCATCATATTCAGACAGGGGATGGAAAAGGGAAACAAGACCAGGCTTTTGTCACTGCAGACATGGGCAGCAAACCAGGTAGAGGGGCATCTAATGTAGAGATGATGCAAGAGAGGCTCCCTACTGAGCCCTCTAGTCCTGCAGACCATGGCTCCCAGAAGTCGAGTTCCCCAGAAGAATCACCGTTAGCTTCTCCAATAGGCTCAGCTGCTGCCTCCCCAGGCGCAATGTCACCAAGGCCAGAGGACAGAGGAGATTTCTCAGAGCCACCTGAAGATGATCACCAAGAGAGTGAGAACGACCAGGACTCTCGAGGCAAAGATGTGAAACACATCACAGAAGGTGCTCTATCATTAGAGAATGACAATGAGGAGGATGAAGAGGAGGAGGACGAGCAAAGGACTCGGATAGAGGATCAGGATGCAGACGATGAAGATGACAGTCACAGCAAGGCAGGAGAACCTGAGAGCAGCAAAGTTGAATTGGAGCAGAATTCAAAAGAAGTACCCCGCCCCCCATCTTTTTTAGATCCAAAAGAAAGCAATGAATCTGAGTTGCGTCAGCAGGTTTCTTCAGTAACATCTTGTGAAGAGAAACCACCTGCTGTCACAGAAGACCTCCAAGAGGCTATCACTGAAACAACAGTAGCAACACCACCACCTAAAGCAGAAGCAGTTTCAGTAGCCGTAGAATCTGATAACGCTGTGGACTCGGAGTCAGAGGAAGACGGTACTCCCAGTCCTTGTCCAAATCTCGTGGCTCCCCAGCCTGTAGAGAGGTCAACGCATAGTCCTGTGCAGAGTGAAAATGCCCCAGTCTGCACAGAGATCGACTCGGAGACGGCCCAAGCTGTTCAATCCCTGACACAGGAGACAGAGCGGGAAAATGTTTTCCAGGACTGCGTAGAGAGCCAAGAGCCCTGCAGGAGCCTGCAGACCTACACCCATGTTGCCCAGAGCCCCCAGCTCACCTCTCTGGATGACTGCCCCCAGTCAGACCACAGCAGTCCGCTTTCCTCCGCACAGTCTCATCCCAGTCAGTCGGTACGCTCTGTCAGCAGCCCGGCCGTCTCCATCCTGGAGAGCGGCTACACTCAGATAAGCCCTGACCACAGTGCCATCTCAGTGCCCTCACTCCACAATATGGAGACAAGCCCCATGATGGACGTGCCATCCGTGTCAGATCACTCCCAGCAAGTGGTGGACAGTGGCTTCAGTGATTTGGGCAGCATCGAGAGCACCACGGAGAACTACGAGAATCCCAGCAGCTATGACTCCACCATGGGCGGCAGCATCTGTGGGGCAGGCCCCACCCAGAACAGCTGCTCCTATGGCACCATTCCCCCCAGTGGCCTGGCCCAGAGCAGCTGTGCTGTGAGCCAGCAAATGGCTGCTGTCAACCCCGGCAGCTGTGGCATGATTCAGCAGAATAGCCTGAGCTCGCCGCCGCACTGCAACGTCAAGTCGCCACAGGGCTGCGTGGTAGTAGAGAGGCCTCCCAGCAACAGTCAGCATAGCCAGCGTGGCCAGCACAGCCAACACAGCTCTCACAGCAGGCACGGCCCACACAATCAGCACAGCCAACACAATCAGCACGGTCCACACAATCAGCTAAGCCAGCACAGTCAACACAATCCCCACAACCAGCATAGTCACCACCACAATCACCACCTGCAGCACAATCAGCTCAGCCAGCACAATCAGCACGCTCAGCATAGCCTTCACAATCAACACAGTCAGCACGGCCAGCAGCAGTCGCTGGCACAATGCGCCATACCCACCAACTTCACCACCACCATGCAGCTGACAGACATTGCTGAATCTGGCAACACAAACTTTGCGCTCTTTGAGAGGCTCAACCACCAGGGGGAGTACGGCAGCGGGCACTACTCTCAGTCGTCGGGCCTGAGTCTGGCTAAACTGCAGCAGTTCACCAACACGTTCATAGACCACCCGCACTCGCTGCCTTTCAACCACACTGCCTCGCATCCCATCACATCTTATGCAAACACACCTTCGCTATCATCACAGCACTCCAGCCTGGTCTCATTGTCCCAGACCCCACACAGAGTCCCCAACCCGCAGGTGCAGGCCACCATGACCCCACCCCCGACTCTCAACTCCCCGCCCATGATGCTACAGCGCAACATGGGTATCCCACCCTCACAGCAGATCCAGCCCCAAATGGCCTCCAAGACTCACATCTCCTCACGCTCCAAGTCAGCCCCACTGTCGCACCACCAGCAGCAGATGTACACCCGGCAGCCGCAGACTGTGGCCATGCAGGCGCCGTCCAGGACGCTGGCTGCTATGCCACGCATGAACATGAGCGTGAACATCATGCCGGCACCAGCCTACAACGTCAACTCCATGAACATGACCTCTCTCAATGGCTACAGCATGAGCCAGCCAATGATGAACAGCGGCTACCATGGCAACCATGCCTATATGAACCAGTCACCCCAGTACTCTATGCAGATGGGCATGATGGGAACACAGCCATACCCCCAGCAGCCCATGCAGGCTCCACCACATGGCAACATGGTGTACACTCCAGCTGGTCACCATGGTTACATGAACACAGGCATGTCCAAGCAGTCCCTGAAAGGGCCTTTCATCAGGCGGTAACTGACTGAGCTGGTTCTTCTCGTGTGCATTTTTGCCGTTTAAAGATGCACTGATCTGGCCTTGTGTTGATTTCTTTCTTTGTGTCTTTTTGTTATTGTTTATTACTTAAAAACCAGCAGCAGCAGCACTTGGAAAGAATGCAAAATTCCTCAGCAGTGAGTTCACGTTGAAGCTAATGTTGAAAAGTATTTTTGTTTGTCCAGATGGGAAGCCTTACATCATTACGATGAAAATCTATTTAATTAGTGGTAGTGTCTCTAATGTGTCTTTAGAGCAGGTGGGTTCAGAGCTCAGAGGTAGAGATTTCATCAGTGGTCTTGCAGTTGTGTAGCAGCCTCAAATGAAGCCATTTAATGTGCCTGCTACAAGTGGAGTTAGTGGCTGTTTGTACCTGTCTAACAGTGCTGACAATTAGTTTGTACTATACTCATGCCTTTGTATATTTAAATTATTGTACTTATTTTGTAAAGTGACAACTAGCATGCTTCAGTCTCTGTTAGTGACAGTGCATTGAGTAGTACTGTACAAGTGTTGTGCTTAATAGCAAGCCATTTTAAAGATATCTGGCCTTTAATAGGTTTCCCTCCACAGGGAGAAAGATGAAACTATATTTTGTTAATTCTAATAATGTAAAAAAATGTAAACCTAGTCCTGTTTTACGTTCGGTTTGAGAGGTTTTATTGCTATCTATGTATAATTCTGAAGTCTTTTGTAACAGATCTCCTTGAGGCAGCTTTCTGTTTAATAAAGCAGACTGATTTCTGTCAAAATAACAAAGCATATCTCAGTGTTTGTACCCTGAAAAATTCTAAAACATTTCAAAAAGTTCAGAAGTGTGGCAGAATTTAAAAGAACTAAATGATTATAGCGATGAATAACAATAAAGAAAGTATAAATTTAGTCCAAAGTTGATATTTTACATAATGCCTTTAAAGCTACGTTTTCATTCCATCTGTAGATTTGTTTTCTATCTTTATAAAATGTTGGATTTATATTTTACTGAAGTGTAGAAGAATAGAGCCTGTGAATAGACCAAACTAAGCTAATGGATTGCATGTAAAACGCAACTTGTACTTGTGTTTTTGTTTATATTGCTCTTTTTGTAGCCTTTGTACCTGTACAGCATTGCTGGTAAGAACAGGGGGGAAATACCTGGCTATGTGCACAAAAGTCGGACAGAATGACATTCTTGTATTTATGACTTTTCTCCTTTTGTCAGTCATTTAAAATGCTGTACATTTTAGCATAAGAATAAATTATGATTGACCATGTACTGGATTGTTTTCCTTTAATTTGAAACATTTACTGGGCAATGATGAAGTCATGGAAATCCAGGCAGCTGTTCTCTCTGCAGAAAAGTATTTTAAAATAAAAAAGGCTCAACTTGTAGCATCCCTTTCCTCCATCAGCTGCATGTCCAGCTCTCTCAGCTGTTTGAGGAAGCCCCAGTTGGGGATGATGCGTCTGCATTTTTTCACGCTCTCTATAGCATCAACCAGCGTCATCTTCTCACAGATCATGAGGAAGGCGAGGAACAGTGTGGCAGAGCGACTCCTTCCCATCACGCAGTGGACCAGCAGCTTATCTGGAGACGAATCATGCAGTCATTTAATGTTTTGTCTCGAGCTTAGTGTCACCGAACGACGCATTAGTGGTGAGCTTTACACAGGTAGCAGTTCTTTGACTGACGAGCCTTTTATTTACACACGCAATGAAGTAGACCTTTAACTGCTTGTCGTCTTACTCTGTGGGTTGCTCAGCGTTGCCTCAATAAAGCCGGCGGCAGAGAAGAAGTACTGGCTGAGGTCAAAGGTTGGGACGTCTTCTGCTACCACCCCATAGTAGACGATGTCCATGTCGCTGTAGTAATCGGCTCCGGTGTCCACGTTGTTCCACGTGCCCTCTGCTGCGTTCAAGATGTGAGTAATCCCCAACCTCTGCAGTTTATACTTGTTCTTTGCAGTTTGCCTGCAAAAAGATTTTGTCTATAATCCATCATTATTCGATTGGCTTTAATAATTATGTGCTTGTTTACTTACTCGTCTCCAATATGGACATTAGGCCAAACCTCGTTGACGGGAACGTAAGCCACACTCCCACGGTTGAGTATTTTCTCCAGCTCATATCCCCCAGGTGTGACGTATTCATCCACTGGTCCCAAGTCCTCTGCTGCTGTTGTAACATTTATCTTGGTGCCAGTCTTTGACTTGTGAGAGGCCATTTTCTCACTGTGGCTTCCTTTCACACATGATTTATTAGCTTAAGGGGAAGAAGAAACACCACACTTGTTCTCTCTCTCTCTCTCTCTCTACAGCTAAGTAAGCGCACGGTTTTGGTTTTCCTTTTTTGACACGCGTCTCCAAAACCACTCACCGATAGATTGTTTTCCCACTTGAAAATTTTGTTTTCATCGTTCTGGTAGCTTGTTGTGAAGCGCTCCTTGAAGGCAGAACATGGTGAAGTTGCATTCAGGCGAACTCGAGCCAGGGCACAGATTGTATAACCGCTTTGTGACGGGGCATCAAATGCAGGGGATATTTATAGGGGCCCTCTGACCTTAGCTGCCACGTTCGCTGTCTGTAGGGAAATTTTCCACGCAGCCTGTCCCTGCCATCCACTTCTAAACACACAACTTTAATCTCTGCTGCTGGCAGGAAGCCACGCTTATCCAAACTTTGCACTTGCCAAAGGATACCCGTGTTCGCTGGAGTGAGCAGGGCGCGCCGAGCTCCTTCCCCAACTCTATGAGTGACTCCTTGAATTTGTGTCAGTCTCTCCCAGCCCCTTTTCTGCGTGTCTTCAGACGCGTGTAAGCGCTGCCTCGCAACACCCGTTAAGGATGTTCTGCATCTTCCGGAGCCTCTCGGGGCCAAAAGAGAAGTGAAATGTGTCAGACTGTTAGACAGATGAGGGTTTTCACAGGATGGCACATGTCTTTGATTCTCGGTTATATGATATGCATGGTCCATTCAGTGATCTAAATGCAAGGCCCAGAAGTGGGGGTGTGATGACGACTGTATTGCAGAATGGCTGGATGAAGCTGCTAACATGTCAGACAGAGTTTTCACACCATCAGGCTCCTTTATTTTTCCCTCATATCTTCATACTCAGCCATCATTCATTCTGACAGTGAAATCATTAAACCTGTGATATCCAATTCCTTTTATTTTGACAGCATCTTTCTCTCTCTGTCTCCCAGTGTGCTCTGGAGAGCATCTCTTATTAAGATGGCTTCATCGTTTCATCTCTTTTCAAAGTCTGACCTGAATCTGTATACACGCTCGCAACCGTACTGGCATATTTTTGTCATCTTGTATCAAGCCTCTTTAGACATCACAGCTTAAACTGTGCGACGCAGGATTGCAGCAGTTAACACACAGTATTTGGAGAAATCTAAATAAATAAGTGGAGCGTTGTTTATTTATGGGGCTTCGCTGTCTTCGTGTTGTTCGAGTACAGCAGGGGGTTTCGGCAGTTGGGCTCCATTTGTTTTAATGGTCTCTGTGATGTTAAATGTGCCGTGTATTAGACATGCTATAAGTATAAAGCACCAGTTTTTTTTTAATATGTTTTAGCTCCTTAACTACAAATCACAGCTGTATTTCTTATTCCTATTCTAAAGTAGCCTTCAAGCAAGTTCCACACTGGAGCAACTTGGTGTTTAACAGCTGAGGTTGGAGTTTAACTCCTCATCAGCCGCCTCAGCGAAGAATGGACTTGGATAGAGCTTGTTGACGTCTTTGTAGTAAGATGTGCTGGCGGCCATGTGCAGCGTTCACAATGTGATTCCCAGGTTCCTCAGCAGGGTTTGATCCTGAGCTGTGGCCCTATACACAGCACCAAAGAAGAGCGTTTTTGGCGGTTCTTCTCATGCGAAGCCAGCTCTGTAAGCACGTGTGTGCGAAGGCATCACTGATGACTCAAATGTACACATTTCATGTTCGTCCCATCAGTTGGCCAAAAGCAGGACTTGTTTGCAGCAACACATCACCATATTGCAGCGGGGCGCTGAAGTGAGACTGTCACTTACGCGCCTCCGACGTAGAGGTTGGGCCAGACAGTGGGGAGCCTGTTCTACAGCAGAAGGCTGAGCAGATCGCAGGTGGGAGGTGTCTGACACTCTGGCTCCTCCTCTGGCCTCTTATCTGCATGTAACACTCTGATGTTGTCAGATAATTATCACAAATTATACTAAACACTTCAACAGAGAACTTTATAAAAAGATGACTTCTCCAGTTGCTGGAAGGGAAAATTAGGAAGCGGGTGCTGCCGCTTTGCTCGGTTTTCCTTTCTGAGGAAAGGAATAAAACTCCAACGTGTTTTCCAACTGAGCTGTTCAGTGCTGTTCGGAGGCTGAGCCCTGCTGGCACAAGACAGCTGAAGATGGCAGATCTGGGCAGGGGTGGGGTGGACTATTTCTGTCTCGGATCACTGTGGCACAAGTCAGGCTGCTTGTGTAGTGACAGCTTTAAACACAGAACCACAGTAGAAATGATTTAAGACACGAGGAGCATTTGTTGTCAGGTTCAAACCATGTCAGTCTGTTTGTAATGTAGAAATGTTTCATGTTTCTTTTAATTACAGTGTGATACCAGTGGTACAGATACAGACTCTATGGATGATGTTGTTGTCCCTGCGTGCTCTATAGCACCTCTACTGCCCAAACACTCCTCAGGGTGACCTTGAGGTTGCTCTTAAATATTGTCTAGGACACTTTAATTTTTCACCACAGTGGAATTTGTCTTGCGAAGAAAAGACGTTTTTTATTTCACGTCCGCCCGTTGACGCTCCAGCTGCTCACTGATCCCTGGCAGTGCAGCTTTCTGTCCAGCTCCCGGAGCTGCTCTAGGAAGCCCTCGTTCGGGGAGATGTTCCTGTTAGCGCTGACCGCTTTGAGGGCGTCCACCAGCGTCATGTTCTCATGGATCATCAGGTAGGCCAGCACCAGGGAGGACGAGCGGCTGAGACCCATCGCGCAGTGGACGAGCACTTTACCTGCAAAAGGGAAACAAAAAGTCAACGTAACATCCTGAGGATCATTTCCAAGCTCAGTTATTAGCTCTGTGTCTCTGTTTACAACATCCAACCGCTGGATTATTGTGGTGAACTTTATTCTGTCTAATTTGTTACCCCACTGTGGATTAAAACCCATGCACATCACAGAGAGTAGTACTTCTAACTCCTGACTATAAGTTTTCAACAATGTTGCAACAAATGTTTCTACACACGCTAATCCCTGGCTCCTTATCAGGCCTGAGGATTAGGGCGCAGAGGAGCGCGTAATTGAACTGCCTTGGCGTCTGTGGGATTACCGCAGGCCCCGCCACACGCTGCAGCCCCTGATCAGCCAGCATGTGAAGGAGGAGGCCTCAGCTTATTACTGTCATGTCAGATACCGACTTCGCTTTGCATAACAGGCCAGGCAGGCACCGGCCACAAACATAATTGTGTAATTTCCATGTCCAATAAAAGTGTTGCTTACAAATTACCAGGGCAATCCATTTAAAACCAATTTTCCCAGCCTAGGTCTGAGCTCATGAGGAGATTACCATGGGGGAAAGATATTAGCTTGATATTATGTTTAGTGTTTGATTTGCATTTTAATGACTAATACAACTGGGGGCTGTTGTAATGCGAACTGACTGACAAATGTTTCTGTAAAAATGTCTTTCCCAAGAGAACGTGTGAATAATTAGCAGCCCGCTGAATCTGCTCACCTGTAGACGAGCTCAGCGCGTTTCGGATGAAACTGGCCGCCGGGTAAAAGAAGGGACTCAAGTTAAAGGATGGCATGTCAAAGGCTTCCACTCCATGATAAGTGATTTTGGTGTCTCTGTAGAAGCTGGGCCCCGTGTTAACGCTGAACTTCCCATCAGCAGCGTTAAGTACGTGGGTTACGCGGTGAGCCTGAAGTGTGCTCTTGTCTTTGGCTGCATACCTGCATGGAAGAGAAAGCTGTGTTTGACTAGTGCCCTCAGTGTTTTTACAAAGTCTATGTGCAGACCATGTTTAGTCGTAGTGGCTCAGAACTAAGTTCAGTAACTTTCCGTGTTCTCACATGTCTCCTATGCAGACCCTGGGATAAACCTCGTCCATGTGGTTGCTGCTCCCTTTCTTTGTCCACATCAGACGGTGCAGCTCCGAGGCCGAGGGGGTCTCATACCTGCCGCTTCCCCCCTCAGGGCTCGCCAAGCAGCTGAAACCTCTGGGCATGTCTGGATGCTCCACGACTCCCTGTTTGTAACCCATCACGGACAAGAACCACAAATTAGGTGAGTGGTGGTGAGTGATCACAGTAAAGTGTTAGAAATCAGTGTAAGAAAGACTTTAGGTAATATCTGCCTCTTATTTTGAAGTAAAAACTGCCCCGATGACCTCAAATAGACTAAACCAAGGGCAAGGCACACGTGTGAGTAACACATAGAAAGAAACTAAATAATAAATCAACTATAGTCAGCTTATGGTCCTCTTATTATTTTATCTGAAGTCTCCAATTCAGTAACAGCTGGTGGATTTATTTTTCCCACGAGATACAGAACATTGGTGTTCAGGAACTATAAACACACTCTTTTCATTTCCTGCAGGCAAATCTAACCTGCGCCTTTACAATTTACACACTGGGCTTTGGAGAGAATTATTCTACAGCAGTTGGATACATTATCATCCATTCAGGCAGCTGTGTGGCTGTGCTCCAGGCTGCGTGTAACTGGTGACTGTGCATTGTTATAGTAAAGGAACCAGTAGCTGCTCATTTGTTTGCTCACATAATGTGACACTCGGGGTTTGGAGACTTGTTGTCGTGTCCACAGGGATGAGTCATTGAGAGCAAATCTCGTTGCGTGAGCTTTTGTCAAGCTGCTGTGGCATACGGAGGAGGCCTCAAACATCACGATGGCTTCACCCCCCACAGAAAAGCTGCATGTGACCCTGCGTTTGCTCTGCAGATATGAGTGTGTGAGCCTTGGAAGCGGAGAAAAGAGTGTTTTTGCACAAGTACAACATGGGCCTGGAGTACCTGGAGGCTCTTCTTTCTTCTCATTGATCCATAAGTACAACCCTTCCCTCCCTCCCACAGTCAGGGCAGAGAACTGATTTCCCTGGTGCACATGTTGAGCTTCAGTGCTGCTTTCATAGCCTCCCCCTTAGGCGAACCTGTCCTTCCTGCTCTACTTCTGTGTAATTAAAGTTGCTATGTATGGGAAAGTGCCCACAGTTAACATGGAGGGCAAATAAAGATGTCTTTTTACCTCCTTCGGGCCTCTTCTTGGCGGTTTTATGAATTCCGCTTCCCGCTGCAGTCGTTCGGATGTGGCTTCTAAAAATTGTGAGCAATTAATAAAAGAAGCGACGTGATTATTCATTAGGCAAAGCGTCGTCACGGAGCATGCTCCTCTATAAATGTGCTTTATAATTATGTTTACCCTGCAATTAAAGGTACATAGTGCAGGAATTACATGCGCTGCAGTTCATTACTGGTATATTTATACACTTTATAGTACAACTACAACACTCAGGTGTTAGTAGACACTTGCCTTGGTTGTAAACGCTGCTTTTCCCCCTCACAAGCACTACATGTAGGTCGACAACACAACTGTGTGCGTTCTCCTTGGTAATCTACCCTGCAACCTTTTTTGCTATTTTAACATCTGAATCTCAGCCCAAAATAATCCTGGCATCATCTTCTGCATTCCTTAAAGGTTACCCGAGCTGCCAGCACAGGAGGCAAGGATGGGGCGCAGCTTTTTCAATAGCAGCAGAATTAGATCACTGCTGCTCTGCTTCAGCTTAAACCAAGCAATATTTACTGAGATTCCTCTCCACAGTGAAACGACTTTAAATCAAAGCCCAGGCATTTGGTCAAGTCAGGAGTTTCTAATCTCTTAACTTTTCTTAAACTGGTAGAGTTTACCTTCAACACACCAGCATGAAAAACTACTTTATATATATATATATATATATATACGAGTAAGCCATGAAAAGGAATTACACAAATGTAGAAAGACATGTACAAAGATTTGTTTTTTAGCATGAGATGTTTGTGTTCAGTATTTCTTCTGCTCAAATAACACGTCCTCAGATGAAACATTCATGAACCCACGCAGGGAACACAGTAATTCAGTTCAGTTGTTTTATTGGATGCCATATCCCCAATTAATCTACTGCTGATTCCATTTACAAATATTTGATGGTGATGAATTCAAGGACTTTCACTGTGGACACTGATGGGTCGGTGTCATTAACAGAGTCGATGCTTTAAACTGGTTCCCAGGTTGAGTTTCAATGCTTCATGGATATTTGGTCCATTTCTCTGTGAAACAAACTGACGTGCAGATAAAATAAAGTGACGTAAAGACACAACTGAGGACACAACAGTTAACGTGTGTCTTCTTATTGAGACATTCTCTGTTTTCGCCGTTACTGCTTACACGTCAGCTCAGACCCAGCTGCTGCTCGTTGACCAGGCTCAGCTGTGCATTGAGCCGAATGCTACCATGTATTAGCATCTAAGCTCCGTCCCATGTTGACATGCCTCCTTCATGCGTCGTCCGCTATAGTTAGCGTGTATGCTTTATTGGACGTTTTTGTCAAGTGTGAGCTCATCACAGAATCTGACATGTTTTCTTTTTCCTTGTCAGCTGAAGATCCAGATCCAGCAGCAAAGCCAGAAAATTCCTGTTGGGGTAGATGGCTCTCTTCTGGATCAGTTTCTGCAAAGCCTGTTTGAGCGGGAGGTGATGGTAGATCATGAGGTACGCCAACACCAAGGTCGATGACCGGCTCATTCCCATGATGCAGTGCACCAAGACTTTCCCTGAAGAACAGACAAGGCGACGGGAAAAGGGATGTGAGCGAAGGATTAGTGAGAGGCCTCGGTTTTATTAATATCATACATGGCTGCCTGTCTCGTGCTGTGGCCTTTCTTTTTCCTGCTGTGAGCTAAAAATGGTTCCCACAATTCACTGCCTTTGTTCATTTAAGGTCCCTTTGCAAACTGGGCCCAACTGTCTCTTTAATCCCAATTCGTCCTCTGCTTGATAGCGTCTTTGAAAGGAGCCATGGCCACATTATAGACTTAAGTTCTGCAAGGTAAGACTCATTATTCCTGCTGGCTGAAAATACACTTATTCAAAATGTGTTACATTGTAGCAGTGGGTGACTTTGAAAGGACAGCATGCAGGGAGAAGTTGAGAGGATAAGTTTATTAAGGATTTGTGGAGTGAAACTGTAAAAATTGGCATATTTTTTGAAGAATATTACTCATTATAATCTTTACAGTGAGTTATATTATTCAAACTCTCTGTGCAGAACATTTTACAAAGAAACCACGAGGAGTCTTACCGTCCGGCTTCTTCAGCGCTTTGTGAATGAAATCAGCTGCGGGCTGGAAATAAACATCCAGATCAAAGTGTGTCGAGTCATCTGCTGGAATGCCACAATACACAAAGTCGTTGCCATAAAAGCTTTGGTTCCCTATGCTGCCTCGCTTGGAGTGAGCAGCATTTAATACATGAGTTATACCTAATTTCAGCAAGGCAGCCTTGTTTTGGGCTACTGCCCTAGCAAGACAGAGAGACAGAGAGAGGTTCACTCCTGAGCTCTAAACACAAAACTCTATGTATAGCAGCAGCTGTAGCACACATGATAACATAGAAACTAGCAGGGCCGTTTGTTTGCTGACAAGCCAAAGTCATTTCAAACTAAATGTGTACTTACACATTGCCTATGTAAATCTTTGGCCAGACCTCGTCAATATGACTGAGACGCAGTTTGCAGGAGTCCAACACCTTCTGCAGATCTTTCACTGATAAATATTCCTTTGTCTTGCGTTTCGGGCTTGACATTTTGAGGCCTAATCCTTTGGCTTGGATCGATTTCTGGTCCAGTTGTTTTTTGTATTAAAGCAATCCCGTCTACTCCAGCTCACGGTGATCTGTGCAAGCAGGTGTTTATCCGCTGTCACTGGACAGTTACCCAATTTAGTGCTTAACCTAACGTGTAGTCTTACTTGTGCAGGAGGCAGAACAACAAACAGAGCAGCTCATGCTCTGCTTTTTCAACCCTGCTGTCGGACTACAATTCAATAAGACTCAAAGAGAGATGAATCATCCATAGTGCAATGATAATTAGGTGTAATTATAGGCAAATTGTTGTGCTTACACTGAATTTATGCCACAGAAATGCTGAAACGGCTTCATGAAGCTACTTTACTGCTCTGACACAGATACACTGTGAAAGCAAATTGAATGAAAAGTGAAAAATTAAACTGTGGGCTGCCATCAAACAGCCCTCACACTGCTACATCCAGCGTGGTTTAACCCCGCTATTATGTTGCAGGTCAGCTTCATTTATCAAAGCTTTTACATTGAAGAAAAACATAATTAACGTCTTTTTCATGCTTTGGTAAGTGAAGTTTTTTGTTCATTCCGGCTCGCAATTATAAATGTAAAATGTGGACGCTATGGTGTATTATAAATGTCAGGACGGATGTTACATACACAGTCAATTAATAACAGACATTTTTGACAAGTTCCTGTTCAAGTTCATGGACCAAATCCCACTTGTGTATTGGTCCATGGGTCTAAATGAGGATGAAGCTGAGTGTGAATAGGCTTGTTTTCAGTGCATCCATTTCTAAAACAAGCTTAATTATAAGGTTGTCGTCAGTCGTAAATAGCAATAATGTTAAAATGTCGAAGACGTTTCAGGGCTGGTATAACGTAATCCGTTTTTTTGCAGACTGGAAGTTTTTCACATGCAAATAAGCACTAAGGAAACAGTACTGACAATGCATTTAATATTTGCTGAAATGCAAGCAAGTCTTGGAATTAATTAATACTACTGTATTAATACAAGGATCAATATCCTGTGAGCTTGCATTAAACACAGCAGCAGAGTCAAACATTCCTCCTCTTGTGTAGTTCTGTGTCCAAAGCACAAAGCTGTTTGAGGAATCCTGTGTTTGGGAAAATCCACCTGCGCTCTTTGACCTTACTGATGGCATCCACTAGTGTATAATGGTGGTGGATCATAAGGTAGGCCAGGACGAGGGAGGCAGACCTGCTCACCCCAACTGCGCAGTGGACAAAAACCCGAGCTGGTAAAGAGTAAGATTACAATGAGTCCACAGTATCAGCTGGATGCGGGATTTGATGAGCAACATGATGGGTATTTACCACCAGCTGTGTCCAGCGCATTCTGGATGTACTCAGCAGAGGGGGCAAAATAGCGAGAGAGGTCAAAGGTCGGTGAGTCATCTGCAGGCACTCCATAATAA
Organism: Macropodus opercularis; assembly: GCA_030770545.1. NCBI lineage: Eukaryota > Metazoa > Chordata > Actinopteri > Anabantiformes > Osphronemidae > Macropodus > Macropodus opercularis. The sequence continues at coordinate 5,057,214 of CM061107.1, read as the reverse complement.
TCCACAGTGGCTCCATAGAAGTCGTGACTCCCCTGACAGTGCATCCTCCCGTGAGCTGCGTTCAGGACATGCGTGATTCCCAGCTTCCACAGACAGTAGCGATCATTGGCCGCTGACCTGTGGGCAGCGGAAACGCAAACACAAACATGACGCAGAAGCAAAGTAAAGGGCAACTTTTATAGCCAGGCTTTGACTCACATGTCACCAATGAACAGATTAGGCCAAACTTCATCCACGCGATTGCCAAACCTTTTGCCTCCATACAGAACTTTCACCATGTCTTTGACAGAAGCAGTAGGAGAAGAAGCGTCACTTCCCCGCATAATATTCGCTGTTGGCTGCATGAACATGAGAAAATGCTCCTTGTGTGATTCCTGCTCGCGTTTCTTTTCAAACTCTAATGAGCCTTTACACTAAGCATTTTGGTACTGACAAGAACAGGCGTTCCCGGTCTAAATTTAAAACGTGGACCTACATATTGTAAAGTCTGATCAAGTGCGTTTTATGCCTCTGCACAAATAATTAGTAATGTACTAACACTAATAACTTTCAACGCAGGTACGAATACATCATTTTCACCAGTAGGTGGATGGATCGAACGCATCCAAATCAACTACTTTACTTGCGCAGCTATTCTGGACATTACCGCGCTGCGCTGTCAACAATGCTACAATGCTAGCTAGCGCGAAGCCAGGGCGAAATGGTTTGGAGCGCGTTAATGCCGCAAACGCCACTGCGCTTCCTCCAGCTTCTTTCGAGATGCCGTGCAGCTAGCTAGCTAAACAAACGCGTCTCCGCATCGCCTCCTGTCGCACCTCCGTCCGGGTGAGTAAGAGGAGGACGCGGGCATTGAGTCGGCTAGCGCGTAGCATGCTAGCTGCCGTTAGCCGCAGTCGAAGGGCTTGTTGTGACACAGTAGATGCTTTAGTGTCGCTCAGTGTTTACCTCAGATGAGCTCACACACGTTCACTCACAAAGCTGGTTTGTAATTTCACCACATGCTGAAATAAGTAGGACGGTTAGCAGAGCCCACGTCCCTGAGAGACAGTGATGTGGAATAGCAGGCAGGTTTTCTTATGGGTTACACACACACACGCACACCCCCAATCTGCTTAAATAATGATAACAGTTTATAATGTTTGGTCTCATAATGGAGACTACTGGCCCTGGCGTTAAACCCTAACGAGGTTTCTTCAGTTTGGTGTGTAGGACAGTGTTGGTTACAATCGGGATGATGTATTAAATGAAGGCGCATAATCCTTTGCTAGCTTAATAGTTGCAGTCACTGCTTAGCCTGGCTGCTCCTTCACCCATATTTATATTAGGTGGAGTTTCCATTGTGCAATTCTCTTTCCAGTGCTTATCTGTGTTCATTTCAATCTGTCTGTTTGTTCCAGCTACGAGTGACTATGAAGCTATAATGGTCACTCACTTGTTTATTGGTTATATATATTTTGTCAGAGTAAAATATTTCTTGGTTTGGTTTGTTTAGATGTAATGTTGCTGATTCGGTGGAAATGGTCACGTTTCCTGCTTCTCCTTAAGATTTGTTTGTTAGTGAGGAAGTTGGTAAGACACGAACATTAAGGCTGAGCTGAGTTTTGTGTTCTTGTCTCCAGTCTCAAAGTAAGGACAAAATGACCCAACTGAGTGTCCGTCGCTGGACGCCCAAGCATGTGGCTAAGTGGCTGAAGGAAGAAGGCTTCTGTGACTATGTGGACCTGCTGTGCAACAAGCACCGACTGGACGGCACCAGTCTGCTCGCGCTCAGCGAGTACGACCTCCGTTCGCCACCTCTGGAGCTCAAGGTGCTGGGAGACATCAAGCGGCTCATGGTCTCCATCCGCAAACTACAGAAACAGAACATTGACGTGATGGAGGAGCTGGGGCTTCCCTTTGATGGCCACTCTCCCACAGGCTCTGGAGGCAGTTTGGACTGGCTGTGTAACGGAGACCCAGGCAGAGACTGTGACAGCACTGATACTGCACCAGTGGGGGAGGAGTACCACCAGTATACTAATGGGAAGTACAAGCAGCAGACGAGGCGGCTGGACCCAGAGTACTGGAAGACGGCGCTTAGCTCAGTTTATGTGGTGTTTGTGTTTGGCTTCACGTCCTTTGTCATGGTCATAGTGCATGAGAGGGTACCTGACATGCGCACATACCCTCCTCTGCCAGATATTTTCCTAGACAGGTGGGTGTCTGACAGCTCCTAAACCTTTTCACTGACCTGTGCCACAAAAACCAGTAAAACACGAGTCAGCTGTTAAATGTCGAAGAAATAGATATTCATCAACTGTCAGAATATCGTGCCAGATGGTGGACAATATAACTGCCCTACTTCCTTGTTGCATGTTTCTATATTTGTCCTTGCATATTCCTGATGGGCAAGCTTTGGTTCAAAGAGGTCTTTTAGATTTTCTTTTTTAAAGTGACCTACATTGTAGTTTTACCTGTTGTTTTTTGACGAGATTTGAGCTTTTAATAACATGGTTTAGCTTATTTTACAGATAAAGCATGCTGAGGCGGGAGATTCGGGATCTCGATGGATCTCATTTGTCCTTGTATTCAAATAATTTACAGCTGCAGTGATGTTTTTCTTTTTTGAATGACTTGTGGACATACCGTAGAAATTGGATGCTGCTGTTGATAGCATCCTGATCTCTTTTATCCTTTTTCATCAGTGTGCCTAGAATACCATGGGCCTTTGCCATGGCTGAGGCATGTGGTGTGATCCTCTGCAACATCTGGCTGCTTGTTCTGCTGCTCCATAAACACAGGTAAAATCCTGTCAGAGCTTCACCTTGCTGTCATTTAGGTGATTACCTGTGTTGGATAACTATTACTCACAACTTGCAGATCCATCCTCTTGCGGCGTATGTGCAGCCTCATGGGAACAGTATTCATGCTACGCTGTATCACGATGTTTGTCACCTCCCTGTCTGTGCCAGGACAGCACCTGCAATGCTCAGGAAAGGTAACGCATGAATGTGTTTTGCATTAATATTATTATGAATAACACCTTTGCATATTCCATTGAACAGTTTTAACACTTTCTGTTTTCCCCTGTGTAGATGTACGGTGACATGTGGGCCAAACTGCAGCGGGCTGTTGCCATCTGGAGTGGTTTTGGGATGACCCTGACTGGAGTGCATACATGTGGTGACTACATGTTCAGTGGCCACACAGTGGTCCTCACTATGCTCAACTTCTTTGTCACCGAGTGTGAGTAGTTGCACATTTATGACGTGCACGAGCACTTAACACCATACTTCAAAATATAAATAGATTTTAGCTTTAAAATGTCATTACCAGGTTTTGTTCCCTCATGAGAGATGATGAGCTGTTGCTAAAAGCTGTGCTTTTAGAGGGTTAAAATGTTAAGATATAAGGAAAACAGTATATGTTGCGCTGTTGTTGCCACCTAGTGTATTTAACTGGTAATACAACAGAAAATTCAAACTTAAATGATACTTAGCTGTACAATAATACACACAGAAGATGACTGTATTTCTGCATGATCTAATTTATGTTCTTCTCTGCAGACACTCCCCGAAGCTGGAACTTCATTCACACGTTGTCCTGGGTCCTCAATCTGTTTGGCATCTTCTTCATCCTGGCTGCACATGAACACTACTCCATTGACGTCTTCATAGCCTTCTACATCACTACCAGACTCTTCCTGTACTACCACACTCTAGCCAACACTCGGGCTTACCAGCAGAGTCGAAGAGCTCGCATCTGGTTCCCCATGTTCTCCTTCTTCGAGTGTAACGTCAACGGGCCGGTCCCGAACGAGTACTGCTGGCCCTTCTCTAGACCTACCATGATGAGGAGGCTGATTGGGTAAGGTGCAGCAGTGGCTCTATCTCTTTAGCCTGTGCTGTTTCATCTGCTTTGTCAAGTTGCCAACAAGTTGCAATATCCTTATTAACAAAGACCACTGAGACTGGTGATCCTGTCGGCACCGAGACGGGATGGGATACACAGAGCCATACCTTCTTATACTCTGGAACTTCAGTTCCAACCTACTGTCCTGTCATCATTGTTATCTGGATTAGATGAGTACCCCCAACCCTGCCGAGTTTGTTAAAGACCCTATGAGCATGCATTGCTTGGTTTGAAAACAGAAGACAGAGAATATGTATCTCATTGATTGGATATTTGTGTGTTGCTCTAATTGATTAGATCCATTTTTGTAACATAAACAGCATTTTTTATTACCCCATTACAAAAAACTTGATAGCACACAGTAAAAGGAAGCCACATGAGGTCTAAGGTAGCAGTCTACCTTTTCCATCATAGTTGTTTACTATGTGCAATTAAAATATCTCTAATTGTTTTAAAGTTTGGATCCTGCTTCTTCACTTAATGTTTTGTCTTACCACTATCTGTGGACCACTGTTAAAGCAATAAGTAAAGAGCTATCTCACACTAATGCTTTTTTTTTCTGTATATAGATTTTGTCATAATGTTGGGAAGTAGATTGCTTTGTACTGTAAGTCTGTTGCATTCCATGAGAGGAGGCTTATATTTCAACTATGTTATTACATACTGACAGAAAAAAAAACATCTCATGGCTCATTGTTTCAAGAGAAACACCATGCATTGAGTCCTTTGTTTGAATTGTTCACATAATCTGCCTTTCCTGACCAGACCTACAAAATCAGCCAAAAGTGTGGAACACAAAGCTTTTTTCCTAAGCTGTCTTAAATATTATTCAGTTTGCCAATTACATTGAGTGTAAAAATAGGTTCTGCTGTATAAAAATTCCACAAATCTGTCATTTTGACTCTTTGTTTGTTGTTTAGTGCTTTAAAAATGCATTTCATCATTGTGTATATGAGCAGGCTTAAAACCTATTTGACCTCTCCTTGATATTCATGTGTAGTGACAGCTCTTAAAATCACAGTTTGTATACATTTGTTTATATTAATTTATTTCACTTTGTAAATGTCGATAGGTATTTTTATATTTCATAAACAAAGTTACAGCAACATGCACATGTGTGAATATGTTTACAGTTGCTCTTATCTGAAACACAACGTGCTATTTAAGTGTAATGTTCAGTCATGTCCATCATTAAATACCTTAAAGAAAACCCTGCTTATATCTGTTTTGTTTGACTCGGCTACATAAAACAGTATTTGGTGGATGGTTTTCAGTGTCAAAGATCAACTTATATTTTAGATGTTGTTCTCGATGTAAACAAAAGTAGAAACGTCACGAATAACCAATGCCATGCGCTGGCGTATTTGTTGTCATGGTGATTTAGACGTCTTTAACCCGCCAGTGTACTCAAATAAATTAAATGTACAATGTTGACTTAAAAATGTATTGTTCCCAATTCATAGCACTAATACTGAATTGATTAACTTCGAACTGTAAAATTATAATATTAATAAAATCAGCGTAAATTTTACTCAGGCACGAAGTAGACAGCTACGGTTTGGGTCCTTTCGCACCGAGGTCAGGAGGAGGGTGTTAGCTGCGGCGTCTCCTACGTTGTCCTACACCGGTGCTAAACGCTCTTTCTGTCTCTTACAATATTAAACAAGTTGACTGCTTGCTCGCTAACAGCAGAAGTACTCGGTAAGTCATAAATGGTTTGTGTTTAGTGCTTCTCGGGCTGCTCATGTTGCAGTTTGTTGGAATGTCAGCAAGATGGCTGTCAAACGTCCCGTCTGCTAACGCTAGCTAGAAAACGCCCCCTACGACACTCGAGTATGAAATTCAGAATACAGGAGCAGCAGCGGCTATGGCATGTTTATTATAACTGGCAAGGTTTCACACCTGTCTGAGCAGTAGAGATCACGAACCAGTAATCCTCCAGCACCTATGAGACCTTTTTCAAATTCACTGTAGTGTTGTGTCCTTCATAGACTTTTGTTTCAAAACATTTCTTCGCGCGGCTGATAATCGCGTTAGTGCAGAAAATGTCCGTAAAGTGTTGTTTAGTCAAGCAGTGTTTAAGAAGCCTGATGTCACCTTGACCATGCGCAGACGTGACGCTCTAAGTGTGACTAATGGAGATACTGCAGGTGTCTGGCAACACATTTTAATAACAGTGTAACACTATAAACCAAGTCACAGTTTAGGCTGTTGCCAAACGTTTAGAAATAGTGTCAACATTCCATTAATATTTCCCTGCACAATGCATTTCATATAAAGTGTTCCTAATATATTGATTACTCAAGAAGTATGGGATTTTTCTACATCGGCATTATAAAAATTGCTAAATGAAGATTGTGCCTATGAAGCATCCATATATGTAATTCATGAGAACTAAGGATGTGAATTCCCTTTGCAGCTAAAATATTCACACTAAATGATAATAAAGAGGACATGACCTTATTATCTTGTAATAGTAACTACAGCTTTTATGGGCTTACAAAATGACCAGACATATGTATCTGGGTCTCTAATTTAAGACTTGTTAAAGGACATTTATGTTGTCACCACAATTACGCTATAAAATGTCAAATTTGTGGCAGGCATAATGGCAGTTCCTCCAGCATATGCAGACCTTGGAAAATCAGCAAAGGACATCTTCAATAAGGGATATGGCAAGTAGAAGCTGTTGTTGTTATTTACTATTTATTTATTGACGCTTGTTGGACATGCTGGCAGTTACTCACTTTGTTCTCTTTACAGGTTTTGGAATAGTTAAACTTGATGTGAAGACAAAATCTTCAAGTGGAGTGGTGAGTTAATATGATACAGTAGTGAGAGTCAGTCACATTTTAGGATGTTGCACTATATCTCTGATGAATAAAATTCTCTACCTTAACGCCCAAAACCCTATGTTGTAACAGTCATACAGTCTTACACCAGTTTCCAGGTAGTAATACTTTTCTCCTGTATTAACTTCAGGAATTTAAAACGTCTGGTTCATCCAACATAGACACCAGTAAGGTCACTGGAAACCTGGAAACCAAGTACAAGTGGTCTGAGTATGGGCTGACGTTCACAGAGAAGTGGACCACGGAAAACACACTTGGAACTGAAGTGTGTGTTGAAGATCAGGTAAATGAAAAACTTGCGTACTGCTGTGTTACGCCCCTTTTTTCACAAAGTTCTAAATTATTAGTGACTGATGGAGTGACTTTGCTCTTTAGATTACTAAAGGCTTGAAACTTACTTTTGAGACTACGTTTTCACCAAATACCGGGTAAGCTCCAGTTGAATGTTAATCATAAAATCATGACTGACACAAATAACATTCCTGTAACCCACGTTTTTAAATTTTACAGCAAGAAGAGCGGGAAGGTGAAGACAGCTTATAAGAGGGAATACCTTAATGTTGGTGCCGATGTGGATTTAGATTTTGCCGGTCCTACTATTCATGGAGCAGCAGTGGCTGGCTATGAAGGCTGGCTGGCAGGGTACCAGATGACCTTTGATTCAGCTAAGTCCAGGATGACTCAGAGCAACTTTGCAGTTGGCTACACAACTGGGGATTTTCAGCTTCACACCAATGTGTATGTTTTGCAATCAACAAATATTTAAACCAAGTATGCTCAGTAATTGTGAAACTCACGGATCGGTATTTATGTCAGCTTAGTGACATGCAAGTGATGTTCCACATTTATTGCTTTTGTGTAGAAATGATGGCTCAGAGTTTGGCGGATCCATTTACCAGAAAGTCAATGACAACTTGGAGACTGCTGTAAACCTCGCTTGGACAGCAGGCAGCAATGGTACTCGCTTTGGAATTGCTGCCAAATATCAATTAGACTCCAGTGCTTCCATATCGGTAAGCCTTTTGCTTTTACATCTCACATGAACGTTAAGTTTTCCTCCTGCTTGTCAAAAGAGTTTCCTAAGAATGTGTTAATATTTGAGTAATTGGAAATTAGGCCATAGGCTGGTAACAGAATTTTACATTTACATTCACATAATGTTATATGTTTATATAATTCAATTTGTGCATTACTTTCTATTTTTATGTAGATTTCTTCCAAATATTGATTTTTAGTGCAATAACTTCATGTTTTTTTCTGCAGGCTAAGGTCACCAATGCCAGCTTGGTAGGAATTGGCTACACCCAGACTCTGCGGCCTGGTAAGAACAAGCCTTACTTAAATTTTTTTTGATAATTCCCGATGTTTTCAATCAGTTTTTAATGCATACAAACTTTTTGTTTCAGGTATGAAACTAACTCTATCTGCACTGGTGGATGGGAAGAATATCAACGCTGGAGGACACAAACTAGGTTTAGGCCTTGAATTAGAGGCATAGGATCTACCCTGTCATTTCAGAAGAAGACTGTCACCTGAATCTGACCTTCAGTGTTCCTATGGTTAGCAGGAGTGATATTTTAAAGAGACGAAGCCAAAACAAAAAATAAACCCAAATTTGAGATAAAACCTTCCCCATTAACCTCTGTTCGTTGTGGTTCTAATAACTAGTCAGGTTTCACATGTATTTATCAACTTCTGCCAATTTAACCACTATAATGAAAAACCATCCTCTGGTTATTGAAAGTTGGCTTCCTTAGTCTGGCAACCCAGGATTGGTTAATACAAAGAGTAAAGCTTGTTGTTTTGCTGAACGGTGATTATATAGAATGTAAATCTGAGCTGCTATATTGCACAGTAGAATTCACGTTTATTTAAGCTCCTACTTTATTTGCACACTTATATTTGGTAGTGATTATCTACCTGTTGGAAGCATGACTAATGAAGACTCAGACCAGTCTCCTGGCTGGTCCTCGAGTAGCCTAAATGTGCAGTGTGATGAGTTAGAACTTGACTACCCTAAGCATCAGCTTCTAAGTTGCAAGGAAGTACTGAATAGATGTTTATTTTCCTCAGTCAGTGAAAGAATGTCCCTGAATCAACTTTCCTTCCATTTGAGGATGGTGACACCAATCAGAAAGCTATTTGTGTGTTGATGTGCGACCTTTGCAATAAAGCCCTGAAATAAATTGATATCTTGACTTGTAATTTTATTACTACATGCTACAACTGTAATGATACATATTTGTACAGTTCAGCAACATGAGAAGGAGCATGAGATCTGTGATGGACTACAGGAGCAGTATTTATTGTTAAACAAATAGTTGTCCAGGTCACGTGCAAGAATATTGTATCACTTTCCAAATATGTTTTGCAGAGGAATGACACAATAAAACAACAGGTGAGTATAGATTGTTTTTTTACTGAAACTCCTTGGTATTTCATTGAAATGCTGTAATTGTAGGTACAAAAATTATCTGTATTATCATACAAATTAGACCTGGTCCCTCGATCATCACATTAACTAATAATAACATTAGCCCAGACCGTAGTAAAAACTATTTCAACCCCCAGTAATGACCATTTCTTTATCTAAACATCAAGCAGAATAGTTGAACCATCATCAGCAGGCTAGGAATCAATACATTTATCTGATAATATAATAATCCTACAATTTAAACCCCAGTGTGAGTCCGTCTCCTACTGTGACCATGCTCAAGCTGATGCGAGCATCTTTGTGCAGCTTCTTGTTCAGCTTGTCGATGGCTATGGTGCATTTGTCGTCAGGGGCTGGATTCAGGACGTTCCCACCCCACAGCACCTGCAGAAGGAAAAGCTTCCACAATAAGCTGCCCGGAAAACCACTGCAAGGATTCCCTTACTTTCCTGGTTGAAAGCCTTACGTTGTCAATAGAAACGATGCCCCCTTTCCTCAGCAGCTGCAGGGACTTCTCGTAGTAGTTGTCATAGTTCTCTTTGTCTGCATCAATGAAGACGAAATCAAATGTTCCAGCTTGGCCAGCAGCCAGGAGATCATCTGGAAGGACAAACTACGCACTTACACATTTAACTATTGCGGAACTGCGCCACGTGACTCCGATGACTGACGCACTCGACGTCGTCTTGCGTCATCGCGTCACCTAACACCGGTTCCCAATTGAACTAATTGAGCGATGAAACGAGTCTGAGGTCAACTGGCGCTTCGCCTCGAAGCTTAAAAAAAACAATATATTCAGATCGGTAAACGATTTATGTTACAGCTTTTTCGGACGTTGGAGGATTAAGAGAAGTAAATGGACCTCGCGCGGTTACGTCTGGAGTTCAGGTACAAACACGTGTTTAAGCTGCTGCGTAGGTAGCGTCTCATTAACATAGTCTAAGGTCTCATTTAAAATAAGAGTTGTATTAGGAAAATCAAGGTCAATTAACTGCACATCCTCCAACAAATTCCCATTAAAGCATTATGCTGTGAAAACATGCATTTCTGTACCTAGAGTCTTCAGTGCTGGCTGGATGCGCAGATCGATTTTTTGCTCAACTCCAGCCTGTAGACAAAGTGCAGCAAAGTCGTGCAATACAAGGTGATACATGTTAGTCTGGATTAAAATCATATGCTATATATCAAAGAGTGTGTGTAAATAAATTGAGGATAACAGGCTCTTATGAGAACAACCTATACACATATATGAAACACTTGGATAATACAGAGATGTACTTCTATCCAGTAGGGTCTGCCAATGTTGGGGTATTCGTCGCTGATGTCACATGCCACCACAACTCCATCGTCAGGTAAAGCCAGTGCCATATTCAGCGTGTTGTAACCTGTGTATACTCCTGCAAATGCAAAGGGCTTAAGATCAACATGAGAGCGACAGTACAGTGTATGGGTCTATGTCAAAAGTCTAAACTTCTCAACCAATGATGAGCGTCGCTTGGTTATTGTTTGTCACTTACCAATCTCTAAAGCTTTCTTGGCTTTTATTAGCTTTGCCAGATTGGCCATCAACTGCGCCTGCTCACAGGCGACCATCATACCACACCACGGATGTTCCATAGTCCTCTGGAAGCAACAAACGGAAACCAGTTCCATTAGTTTTAAAATTACGCTACGAAACACGATTGCATCTTAAGAGAGAAAATGCGTAATCGTGCCAGAGCACAGCATTATGCCAGATAAGCAGACGTTACCATCCTGAGGTTTTTGAGCGATGGATGTTCCCTCAAGGAGTGATTGAGGACATACTGCATCAGTGGGTTGTCTTTTCCCCCGCAGTGACTTTTGGAGATCATTCTGAAAGATTTTCTTTTCCCTGAGGGCAAGTATGAACAGAGATGTTAAGACCCTTATGGTGTCACTGGACCTGGAAACTGTCAGATGGAGCTCACCAGAACCAGTCTAGACACATGCTGCCATCCTTTAGTGCCACTGTGTTTGTAAAATACGCTACATAGTGCATATGAATCCATTGAAAACCCATCGTCTCTTGCTCTTAGCTTGGTCCTAAATGTTTGCAGTACATGGTATAACAACCTGATCTAAAGCTAATCCTAAAATTCCAGAGTGCAGCGGCTCCACGCATCAAACCACGGGATTTACAGCTTATTTTGCATTACGTCTCCTAAGGTGCAGTAGTTTTTTAGTTATTCTTACCGAAAAAATAACCAGTGACAAAAACGGCCCCCAGCGCCACGGATCCGATCAGCGCCTCTTTGCAAATATTACGAAAAGTCATGACTACAGTACAACAATGACAACGTCAAGCCGAAGCCAGCGGAGGCACTTCCGTGTTGACGGAGACCTGTACCGTAATGACACGAGTAACGGCGAAGCTGATTATTTTAGAGGAAAGAAGAAAACGCGGAAAATAAAATGCGCCAACCCCGAACAAACGTGGGAAATATGGCAGAAGTTAAATGAAGTAATATTAAAACGCGTGGTCTGCCCGGCTGCTCTGGAGAACTAGTCTGAAGTTTCATCATGAAACGACGTCGCAGAGCTGAGAAGCGGGTCGTGAGCTGAAAGCTGCCAGATGGTCCAACAACAACAACTCACCCAGAACCGGCGCTGAGCGGACTCCGCGGTGCCTCAGCTCTGGACGGACTCCTGCCGAAAGCGCCTCACAAACGCGCCCAGTCACGAGCCGACGCGCGTCAGGTGACCCGCCGCTGCCCGTGCGATAGGACGGGAACCGGGCCGCCCACCGCCCGGGTCCGCTCCGGGCCAACTGGATGACGTCACCAGGAGTCACAGATGTTAAAGCTGCCGCCGCTGGACGACGCGTCGCTTCACGCTTGTTGGTTTGCTGTTAAAGTGAATGTCCTGCCTTCACCCCTGTGCTTATTAGACGCTAACGTATCGTCTCCCACGATTTAGCAAAGCGACGTTTCCGGTGACGACTGGGCTAAAGGCTCCACAGCGACCATTTGACCTCCTGTACTGTTTGCTCTGGCTCTTGTTACTTGTTTGTGCCAGCATCACATGTTGATCACGCTGTTGATGCCTGTGAGAGATGTCGACATTCATGCTTTTATGCTTCGATGGTCACAAAGCAAACGTTGCAGCCAAAACATCACCTTTGTTTGTCACCAATGTTAATTTGAATCAGTTTAGGGTTTTGTAACTTCTGATTACTGTGATGTTGCTATTTCAGGTGAATTTCATGCACATCAACACTCAATGCTTGTTCTTCAGGGGATTCCTTCTAGAAATGTAAATGTGCAATAGATGGTTAATAAACTTCCTTCCTGAATTATAAAACTAATTAGGCCTCCATTACAGTCCCACGCTTATCCAAGCTGTAATGCGGCTTATCGTCCACATAGGGGCAGTATTGTCATGTTTTACCGTCATGAAAAAATAAATACTCAGTATTTGCTAATGTGAGGGTTTGTTTGAACTTTGACACAATCAGTTTATTACAGCATAGTGTCAGTTTATTAATGGTAAGGACTAAATTAAATGTAGTTTTGGAAGGAAAACTTATCAATACTGGGCAGGTTGTGAAATAACAGGTTGCGTTAGTTTATATCCTGCTATACATCAGCATTTGTTCGACGCTCATACTGTGTGTTTTAAGAATCTATCGCTGCATGTAGGAAATGTATAAAGTACAAATTTGTTGTAATAAAAAGTAATACCTGGGCCTTCAATTTATGTTTAACAGCTTAATGAATCAAATGAGTAATTCTTATACTAATACTGAAACGGTAAAATAATGTGACAGATATTTTGTTATGTTAAACTTTGCCTTACCTGAGAGAAAACATAGCACATAACAGACTCAGGCACGTAATAAAAACACTGTCACAGAGGGGCAGTGTTGCCATGGCAATGGTGCTTAAATGCTCTGATGGTGGTTATTTAGATTTGATCTTTGTTTAGTCTTAGAATATATAAGTCAGCAATAGATTAAAGTACTTGTAGCCATAAGTTTGTGCCCAGTTAGATCTTTTTGCAAGCAGTCAGTGTATCCACGTGTGAATTTCATTTCAACACTGAACTCTGATCGTTTTTATAAGTTAATCACCAGAAACATTTACAGCTGTGACCCAAGTGTCACTATTGAGTAAAAAAAAAAAAACGTAGCATGACATTACAGTCCTTGTAAATCATGACTGTGATTGGATTACACGCCGTGTCTGTTTTTGTTTCTGGCACACCTCCTCACCCAGGGACTGTGTGTGTGGCCTGTATCTGTGACTGATGCTGTGATGAGAGCTGCTGCTTGATTACATCTGCGTAAGACACATGAGCAGGGGGTCAGAGGCAAATCACATTATTAACTACATTGCTGAGATAAGTGCTCCACTACTGACAGAGCAGGGCACCTAAAATGCGTTACTGTCCCATCCTGGAACAGTTTTATTGTGTCACAATAAAAGTGGGGCTGTTGTTTAATCACAACTTTCAATAATAATTTATTGATTTTATTAATTGCTGTAAATCGCACATCACTGCTGAGCAGATAAAACCGCTACAAGTGCAGATTTTTTACGGTTAGACACTGAACTCTGCTCTCATTTTAACTGTAATTTAGGCTTGAGCACAGAATTGCTCCAAGAATTTATACTTGAGGGTGAAGTCCAGATATCTTCATTTTCTTCATTTAATTTATTTCAAATAATTGCTGCTTTCTGAATTAGAACTGTGCCCATTCTGTTTGATAGGTAACTTGTAACTGATGCTTTTTCTACCGGCTGCTCTACATTTACCAGGAAGACCTGGCAGCTGTCCTGCGCCCGCGGCTTGCTGACACACTGGACAGCAGAGGACAGAGTATTCCTCCAGGGGGCTGGGACGCGTACATCTAGGCTGCTGAGGTGCGCCGCTTGCCTCAGGCTAAGCCTCTTGTGTGAGTAAACACCGTAACCATCCAGCAGAGAGACGCCTCCCAAGCCGGGACATTTTCTGCTGTGCCAGAACAATGTGTGACACTGTTGTGATGATGGAGTTTCACAGGGCAGTCTGACGCGAGTCTGCTGTCTGAGAAGAACAGTTTTCTGATTCACTGCTGCTGTGATTAATTTGCTCTGAAATGTGAAGGTTGTCTTTGTTTGGGCGATGAGGCAATATTCTGTTTGTGACAGATTACAGGAAGAACCATGAGCACTTGTGAGCTTTATTAAGATTCAAGTGACCTACTGTCATCTGCTTACTCGCTACCGCACATTATTACAAACATGCCTACACGTTTTAAAGCAGGACTGAACTCTGCTAGTCAGACTCCTTTCTTCTCCCACATAATGAAATGTCACGTAAGTCCGCTCCTCTCAACTCTCGAATTTGACTTTGGGTAGCAGTGGTTCTCTTTGACGGACAGATGAGCGAGCGATACTCCTCCATCAAAAGGAGCAGCCTGACAGTTTGATTTGACAGCCCTTTTCAATCCACGTATACTCCTTGTTCCTGGCATTACATCAATTTGACAAGAAGAAAAGCGATTTAAAAATGTAGATCCTATCCTTGATGTGCATTTCACTCCAAAATAATCAAAACAAATGTCGGTTTTCCTCCCTTCATAAGTGTTACTCATTGAGTCTCCCCATCATCTGTCTCTTTTAGGGGGCTACACTACACTTGTACCTCTCCACCTTTATATTCACATGCCGTTTGGTTTTATTATGGCCTTTAAAGTAAGTTTTAGTAGAATAACCATTGGTGTGAAATGTTTTGTGCGTGCGGCTACATTATGTTGCGTTCCAGTCAAAACATTTAGTAATTCGAGTGTGTGAATGCTCGGTGCCTTCTGCTCTTCTATTTGGCTAATAAAACACATACTCTAGACCCAAATAGTTCATGGCAACCATTTACATAATTCATAATTAAATTCCCATTTGATCGCTTGGAAGTTATTGGTAGTGAAAATACACGTGCTGACATTGTGACATGTTAATTAATATCTTTAGTTATTGTCGGCACATTGCTCACTCAGCTGGGGTCCAGTTATGGGGCAGGAATAATGCAGTGCAACAACAAATTATCTGTGCGTTTAAGTGTGAAGGCCTCAGAGTGATCGCCGCAATATGCATTTGCCTTAAGGACTTGATGGGAGAATGTGTTTTAGTGGTGTTGTCACATATTTTGACTAATCATTTAAACGCTGTGAAGACTAAGGGCAGCTTTCCCTCTTTGAGCTCCTGGCCACGGATGCAGAGCAATCGTAATCACGTCGAATGTGGGAAAAATGTACGTGTATCCCACACACATTCCCACCACTTCATCCTGTAAACAAAGAGACGGACGCAGTATTGGTAACGAGGCAGATGGATTTTTGGACTGATTGATTTTCTTGCCGTGGTTTGGTTGAGTAGCCTGCTCTAAGCATAGACGAATACTCAACAACTTCACTTTCTTCATTCAAGAAAGATATTAGTTAAAATTCTAACTTGTCTGTTATTTCTTTAACGGAAGTTGAAGTGACCCTATAATGACACTGCAGTCTTTTGGAAACAATACAGGTCAGTCTAATGAACCTTTGTAGTGTTGAAGTGTATTCTTAGCTTGGACAGTTAATTCACAAACGGGCGTCCACTAACTCTCTCCACCAGTGAACAAACAAAGGGATCCTCTACACTAATGGTCCCTGAGGCTTCAGTGCTATCTATTGATCAGCTGTCACCCAATTTCTCCATGACTTATGCCCTGCTTAATTCCCATTACTGTGCACACTGAAGCCTTATCAAGGAGAACAATAGGCTCGTTGTCACTGAGGGCAAAAATATGAGGGGGCCTGTGACAGTGTGAGCGCAAACTCATGACTTCAGCTCTCGAGGCCTCTCCGTGACCTCTAAGCTCATGTAGGCCACAGTTTGAAGCCTGGCATCCGAATGCTAAACTCCATCTGAACTGTTTGCAGATGAATCAGAAAATTGGATCTTGCTCGTTTTATAAAAACAATCCCCCAAAAACCAGAGGGCTGGCTCCTTAAGCCATAAACCTGTCGAGGTGATATGTCTGTAGCAGTGATGATTCTCGTGCCCTCTCTCCAGCTCCTCCAGCCGCTATCTCTTCCTTTCAATTATATGTTTCCCTGGTCTTTTAGACAAAGAGTAATAAAGCTATAAATCGCCAGTCCAGCAAAAGGTATGGACATTCTGTCTCTGAACTGCTGTTGAATCTGCCATAAACCACCCACAAAGTCAATGATAAAGATTTACAGTTATTTAACATCATTGGTGTCTCCTAAATCACACTGATAAGAGAATTAAGTGATGGCTATAGGTTCTTTGTCCTCTAGCTATTGATTTTTTTAACAGAGAGGGCCACTGCAATGTTTTTATTGCACATCCTATTTGCTTTGAGCTTAGCAGTGGAAATGGACCTATTTGGATTGTTTTATTGAAGCGCACAATCTCCACAGGGAATTAATCCATCTGATAACTTCCTTCTTCTTGTTTAATTTCCATTCGCTTTCGGGCGTCGGGTCTTTGCTGTTGGGAAATCTGCAGCTTTGGCGTCATAACGTTTGCAATGCTAAGGCCAGTGGAACGACTATTTTGTATAGTGAAGAGCTATGTGATCTTAACACTAATAGTTAATACACGGTCTGCTACATTAGAGTCACAAGGACTGGAAATGCTCAAACGATTCCATTTACAGAGGAGCGATTTCTCCTCTTTGCCCTCTAGGAAAAAAAAAACATGACTTACAGGAAGACATCCATCTTTATAGTCATTTGTATTAATATGATATGCGGCAAACAATCTGCTTGTTAAAGAGGCCATTGTTTCACCAACCCTGCAGTATATGTCGCTCTTAGCGCAAAATGTCCCAGTTCGAACAAAGACGTGTTTAGCTTAGCGGAAGTTAGTCACTCGTTTCAGCATGAAAACACTTATGTCAGTCGGCAAAGCTGCAGCCGTTCACATTTAATGATTCAGTTGCTGTTTAACTTCAACTTTACAACCCCGGAGCTATGTTAAATGTCAAGCGCAACAATATCCCTCTAACTAGACGTGCCACTGCCAAACCATCATCTTATTATTGACTGGAAAAGCATACGGCGCTGTAACGTAACTCTAAACGCTATGTTCAAGTGTGTTTGTCTGTGCAGCCATGTGGGCCATTTATTCAGTGTGATTCATTTGGCTCAGGGCGTCGCTGTCTGTTTCTAGTCCAACTCACACAACGGGCGTCAGGGCAGTTCTGTAATTATGTGTCAGTACTTTTCATTATTTGCTGGAAATATCAGCATTTAAAAATTAAACAGTCTGACAGCGTTTCCGGTCACTTTCTTTAATTTATGGTACGGTTTGGTTGAAGCTTTGTCTGATGGCAGTGAAACATCCGAAGTCTCAGCAGGTAGCGTTCAGGTGTCGGAGCTGCCTCAACTCTGTGGGAGGCGGCTTGGAGCTGGGCAGCAGGTCCATCATGCAGCGTGTGCTCGTAACAGTCAATATGGTGAAGTTACTGTCACAGCAGTTTGCAACTCTGTGCAATTTGCTAATTGACGGAATGTTGTGGTACTCGAACTGTAGTTTTCACTGTAGTGGCTTTCAACTCTTAACATGCTGCAAACAGGTTGATACACCGACAATGAGCAAAGTGAAACATCTGTAAATGATGTTAACATTCGTATTTATGCCCATAGCTACATGTGTTTATTTTTTACAGATATTTGCTTAATGCATTGCTTTTGATCGTGGGATTTTATTTTTCATCCGTGTAAGAATAACGTGGGCTGTTCGCAGGACTGCGCCCTGCTCTGTAATGGGAGGTATTTATGAAGGTCTAGAGCTGCTGGCTGCAACGGCTTTAGGCTGTCACGCCACCACCGTATATCATTCCCAGAAAAACCGAAAGGGTCGCTTCTCTATGTATAGTCCAGGTGGGCTTTATTTTAGGGAAGGGTCATTCCACTGTGTACACGGACGTCGCAGTTGTTCGGTTAGTAAAGCAGATGGTAGCAGCACTGTTACTGAATGACAGAAGTCTTTATTGTTAGTTCTGTGACTACAGTTAATTCAGGTTTTGGACTCTCTGCACAAATGTGTATAGGTTGGTTGAGTCCAACCCTGCAGCCTGTAGCCACACAGTAGCTGCTGGTGTCAGAAGATCCCGTAACGTTGAAGGGCATTTGTTCCGCAACAATAAAAGCTGCACATAGATCTGCAGATGGCTTCGGTGCATTCAGAGCTTGAAATATTTAGGGCTGATGTCATGTTTACCACAATAAATTGCAGGGGTACAGCTACTTACTGATAATCCCCCACGGACACCAGAGAGCTTTTAGTTGTCGAGCCAGCTCAGCTACTGTACAGCTCAGGTACACGTTGTCTTCATCAAATGACCGCAGTGACTGCTGTCCTGTCTCTGGCCTGTTTGCTCTTCTGTCCGTGCTACACTGCAGGGTGGTCAGTCAGTCTCCTTTAACCAGTTTAGCTTAAACATAAGGAGGCACATGTCCAGTTTAAGCTATTCTGCCGAATGACAGTTTGGGGTTGATTCACCCCCCAAAGGCAGTGAAGACACACTAGCTGTGGGTGAAATGCACGAATCAAAATGCACAGAGCATTTCAGCGAGGAAACGTGAATAAACTATTTCTTTTTATAAGCACATTTTACAGGATGTCTTTAATTTCCAACATACACATAAAATTGTGCTCTTTGAGTTTTAGAGACTGACTTTAGATTTGTATCTCCAAGATGTCAGCATATTAGCAGCTCCTGTGTTTTTATTGTTTGCCCACGTTAAGCAGGTTTGTTTAAGTGTCGTGTGAAGTGCTCCAAACTGCAAAACAATAAATTTGCCAATAATCAGCTGGTTCGTTGTGTTTAACGGTTTCAAACGCCACGTGCTAGCGTCTGTCCACACGCTGCCCCGACCGAGGCCGAGCTCCATCATTAGCAAAGTGTGGGAACGAAAGACAAAGTGCAGAGGAGTCCACAGCGCACATAAATACAGTGGAGCAGAAATTATGCCCAAATATAAAACTCCAAAACAAATGAGATTGGAAAACTCTCTGGGGCGTCTTCTAAACTTTGCTGCTGTTATTCATCAAAAATATTGCCATGCAAGTCCATACAGGACTTGGACAAACTGCCTCTTTAAGCTTTTCTCTGGGAGGCATAAAAGTGTATTTATGGCTACCGCGGGCAGGTATAAAGGAAGATTGGCAAACATGAAAACCAAGTCCTCTCCCGGGTGCCATCCAGCCATGCCTGGCTGTGCTAAATCATAGATGAAAAGAACAACAGTCTGGTGGCACAACAGTCCGGGCTGACAAAGCACTGCCTTGGGCCTGCGTTTTACAAGCCGTTATTGGAGTCAATGTTTCGTCTTCATACCTGTTTTCAGGTCTGTAATGAACTTCATCTGTCTTGTTCTGCACATCAGTGACAGATTTCAGTTTAACGTAACCTACAGTTTAGCGTATATTACCCAATGCCAAGATTTAAGGCTGCAGAGGATCCTGTTTCTGCACTTAGCTGATGCGGGATTGATTTCCTTTACGGATAAATGAATCACTAGGGTCATTACTGAGCTAGACTCTTTCATTAAATTGAGCTATATCTCCTGCTTCAACACAAAGCCTTCTGAGAGCTCGCCACCAAGAACATAGTGTGCCTCCATGGGCTGAACTGCTTTGAAAACAGCGGCATATAAAGTATAGTTTCATTTGTTCTATGAATACTGAACATTGATCCTCTGTGGAGGACGGAGATGACAAGATATTCTTGGAGCTTTTTAATAATTCACATGTATGTCAAGTGATTGTAAATATACTTCTAAGTGAATAAAGCTGATAAATGAAAAAGTGGAACATCATAGTTTTTTAATAAGTAGTAGAACATCATAAATGCGATATGCTGCCGTACTCGCCCTTTATACAGATCCCTGCAACTCGCTCACTCTAGAATATTCCCCTCACACACGGGCTGTATTGACTTTTCAAATAAAAAGACATTAATGTAGATAACGGCCATTTTGAATCCTCATTAGTCACCAGTAATCTAGAAACATGGGCGATATATTAAGAGTGGTGTTTGCAGCTAGTCATTAAAGGAGAAATAAAAGACAAAATAAATCCAATCCTGGAACGCATGCAATTAATCATGTTGGCCACCACTGGCTGGCTGCTTAACAGTTTTATTGAGTCATTTATGCTGGTTTCCCTGATAATCCATTTTTTCTGAATAATGCCTCCCTTCATGCTCCAAGTGCTGTGTTCAGGTGATACCACAGCAAAGTGTATTTCTTCTCTTTAGTCTCTTTTCCCTAGACAAACATATATTACAACAATTACATGAAATGGCTGACAGAGGAAAAGCACAATTGCGCATTATTCAGGGAAGCTTTTAATGAAAGTGTTAATTAAGTATATTTTCAATTATTCCTTAAGGGGATGACAAACCAAGATAGAGTCATGAATAATTTACTACACAGAGTCTAATTAGAACAGATTTAATGCAATTTTTGCAGCAGACAATTGCGGAACAAGAGGAGCATAGGTTTACTGGTGTCATTGTAATAGCACGCAGGGCTATTGATAGTGTCAGGTCATCAACAGCCACTAAAACCAGCAGGACACTGAAATGTTAGCAGCTGGGTCTTGAATGTACTGCACCACATACTAATTCCCTAAAGTACTTTATACCTGATGATACTAATATCAGGATACTGGCTATTTCAGTACCACGTGATGGATGTCAGTCAAAGTGTCTCTAAAAACCATCCTGCAAATGAAACTTATACCAACAACCAGAATTTGTTCAACTGCGTAGATCTCAGATTCACTTTGCCTCAGCATTATGAAATGGACTTAGTGTGGTGCGTGTATACTTTTTCCTTTGGGTAAACATATGGAGCTGCGAGTAGCAGTTATCAGGATGCAATCGAAAGCCTGAGGAAAGAAGTAGCGTCCAAACATAGAGATCGTGTGGAGGAACAAATGCCAAGAAGAGCGTGAAGCAGAAGTCCAGAGCAGGGGTCACCACTTCTAACCCTGGAAGATAAACCTTTTAAACGTCTTTGGTTTAAACAAGTTTTACAGCTGCTACTTTTCAGGCCAGTCGTGAGTGGTCTGTTTGCGTCCAGCATTAGGGTGTAGCTGGATACACGGCTGTATATTTAGTAATGAGGATTTGTAGTGTTCTCTGCCGCGTCTCTGGAGACTTTCTCCCAGGCTCTGGACTGAAAGCCCGAAGCCTATCAAGTATCCCACGCAGCACAAGTCCCAGCACCTGACGACATGGTTCTGTGGGGAGTTGGTGCTGTCACAGTAAATCAGAGGTGGACAGGATACAGTATAATCGCGCCGGTGTCCCCTTTCGCCCGGCTTCTGCTGAATGTTGCGTGTGGTGGCAGAGCCGCAGCCGTGCACGCGTTGCGGCGTCGATGGTGCTTGATGGTTGATTTGAGAGGAACAATCCGTGGGATATGCCGTGTTCTGCAACGAGGCGTCGATGTTGCTGCAGGTCTTGTAATGTAAACAGTGATGCTCTGTGCTGCCAGGAGCTTCCTTTGTTCATAAGCATCTTGTGCTTTGATAGCGGTTGGAATGACCTAGAGGGAAAATACGCCTTGAAGATCTGTTTTATATCTTAACATGTAGCTCATACCTTAGAACTAAGGCGTTAAAGACGTTCAACAATGTTTGAAAGCAAAGTGTTCCAGTCCATAACCATATGAAGCCAATACTTCAGCACCAAAGTAAATTGAGGAGCCTGAACTATCAGAGCGGGGGCCGTACTGTGCTTATATCTGAGCCTCTTTCGCTTCATAAAGATGAATCATAACGTCTAATTCTCACAAATTACCCAAACATTATGTAGCTCTCTCATTTCCAACACTGTTTAATCTGTGTCTGGAGTATTCGCTGTCACTTCATGTTGCAAACACTCCTTTCACTCCGGCACTTCATTGTCTTTTGATGGGCCATAAAAGGCTCGGTTTGATGGATGATAACTCCGGGCGTCTTTCTTTGTTGTGGGTATGTGACGACTGAGTGCATGCGAGATGTGAGGAGAAGACACAGTGTGAATGGGAGATGTCATCGATGTCTTGTGCTGACACCGAGGCCCTAAGCACGAGCTTTGATCTCTGTGAATGATTGCAAAGCAAACACAAATAAAAGATTGCAGTGCGTCTTACAGTTACTCGGAAAGTTGAACTGTTTTACGAACAGCTTCCAAGAGGTTTCTCCTTTATTGGCAACGTGTTTCTAAAAGTACAAGGACCTGCTGATCGGGCGCCTCTAACAATTTAGAAGTTGGAAAAGCTGTTTGCAGGAAGGAAGCGCGTGCTCCAGCTTCTGCCTATATGTGAAGTAAGATTTATCAAGAGCGAAGACGGCTCACGTCACTGCCCTCTGAGGCTGTATAATAAATAGTGAGCGCTCTATAGGCCGTGGGCTCCCTGCTGACCCCACAACATCTGCTCAGGTACTTACCACTTAATCTATTAGCTGTGTGAACGGGGCAGGTGTTTCAGTCGGAGCCAAAGAACATGAAAGTTAGATTGTTTCTCCCGTTGGTGCATCTGAATCAAAATGAGTCACCACCTGCTTTTCGTATAGAACCAAAACACAAATAGTGCTGTGTTGTGAGCAGGTGGGAGAGTTTCTGTCTGGATGTAGCTTCGTGGCCTTTACATTGTAGACAAGAAACATTTTTTAATCATGGCGATACTTTGAGGTATCTGAGAAACTATTTACAAGCTATGAGCTACCTTTTTAGGAATTAAATATGTTTTATAGGCATTAAGGGGATCCCCAGCACAATGATTACAAAACAGTGATAACTGTGCTTAAATGTGTTCTATCATGTGGGTTCAAAATATTTATATTTTATTTTGAGTCAGTCCTGCTGCTGTGAATGTTCACTAAATCCAACCAGTCTTCAGCTAATAATAGTTCACCACACTTTTGTTTGCGCGTTTAAGAACTTCGATACCCTGCTGTTTTGCAAAATAAAAGCCAGGGAATGTTGGGTTCAGTAGCAACAATAGGAGGTTAACACACACAGACAGTAACAACATAAACTAGTTCAGCATCAGATGCTTACCCCTTTAACTCAGGTACAGTGTTTGGTTATGAGCCAAGTAAGACGTGATGAGATTTTGGTGCCGATCCAGGAATTATGATGTTTGAATGGGCATGTATCCTGTTATTGTGCATCACCGTCTCCTTATTTTTGAATTAGGTCAAAAAATTGATTTCCTAATTGAGCTATATACTTGTTGTTGCGGCTTTCGGGAAGTGTGTGCTCTGACTGCTGTCTAGCTCAGCACAGGAGGTCAGAAATCAGGAGCATGGCTGAAAATGATAGTTTGCACTTGTACTCACCTGTGTGGGTGGAACATGGACTAGAACCACATTTCTCTCAGCTGAACATGAGCAATGTGCTGCAAATCATAGCCTCGGGATAAAACCGAGTCCTTTTGTAGGATATCAGTAAGCCCAGGACAGTTTAAATTGACCCCTGTCATTTCCATCAACAATGTATGCGCTTTATTTTTGGACATTCGAGTCTTTTTTTTTTCTCCCACACCAGCTCGGATTTGTATTATACACAGAAATCCTAAGACATCTGGTTTTCATTTCCTGTGTGGTTCAAGATGGTAGGAGGGTTTAAAAAAAAGGAGCCTCGTTTGAACTGGGGTCTAATGTAGTCAGGATGGAGTCTGTCACTCTGTCTATTGCATGTCGATGACTAAGGCCAGTTTCAGCTGTAAGCAGTCCATGATTTATGGACACAGAGTGAACTCGTGTAAGCAAAAGCCAACTAGGAGTTCAGAGCAGCAACTGGGCCCTTTTTTGGCTGCGGCGCGCCTGCGTTTTCTTTCCATTCCATGCCAAAATATTTCACACAGCAATTAGCTCCATCCTCATTCGGGCCTGCAGTCCCACCGGGGTAGCAAAGCCATTCATCATCCTCGGGGCTTGGAGCTCCACAGCTTAGGCTCAGGTAGTTTTTGTAAACAGTCATCGTCCCGGCTCTTTTCATTTCACTAAATTAGAAGGAGATACAGTAGTTGTGAGGCGCTGCCATCCATCCATCTGTCGCATGCTTTGCTTTTTCTCTACAGGTGTGGAAGCAAAAGGGAAACGTCATTTCACGTGGCTCGTTTGTCATATGCTAACTACGTAGTTGGAGTGAATGGAGTGATGACAACATGGCCCCTCGCTTTTTTCAGAGGGTCAACTGCTCAGGATTTGGAGTCTACGGCGCAGGCAGAAATATTCTAACAGTCCTTTTAGGCACGTTTTAAACTTTACAGAGCTTTTTTAACAGCAGAGTTGACTTTTAGCACATGTTTACATAGATACAGATGTAAGATATGCAACCTCATTAGGCACTATTCATGTCTTTTACTGATCTATGCCTTCAGTTATATTGAAATAAGTGTTGGCTCGGCTACAAGTATTTGTACGGCGTCCAAATGCCTGCAGGGTGTCATTAAAACCCATATTTGAACAGGCAGCACTATAAACATGTGCTGGATACATTTTGGGGCTATTAGCTGAAATATCTTCTAAGGCAGCCAGGAAAATAATTGAACTCCAGTATGTGCATTTTTCTGTTTTCACATCAGTCCTTGGAGAGTCGTTACTTCACAACCAGCTCGCCAACCGATTTCGAATCCATCATTTTCTGGGCCGATATGTTGCGTCTCTGTTGCCACTATGTCTTTATCAATCAGAATTAAGGGATTAGATTAAGATGTTTAGCTTTGTTCCGTTAAGTGGCGGCACACTGTAATACAGGCCCAGGGGTTACAGGGAGTATCAGAGGGGACTAATTGTCAAGGTTATGTCTCTGTGGATGATTGATGTGGGGCCAGGCTGTTTTTGTCAGCTTGTCAGGTGGCTGGAATGTTTAATGTTCTCATTATTGGTTGCTCTGTTGTGTATATTTCTCTGTCAGCGCCGCTGAGCCATCTGAACTGCCAGAGCACTTCAAAGGCCTGCAGGTCATCCGTCTTCCTCCTGACGCCCTGAATGTTCAGGCTCAGCTGAGTGCTGGTGATTTGTTATGACTTGAGAGCCAGCTGACAGACAGGTCTCCTATAAAAAACATGCACCCATTTCCCTTTTGTCGTGCAGTGAAAGCATCGCTGCTCCAGTAATGTGGTGGGGTTGGGAGGGGGTGTTGGGGCACAACTGTCACAGGAGGCTGGCACCTGACAGTTGTGTCATCTCACTAATTTGCAGACATGACTTGAAGTATTTTGTCTTCTTTTTTGCCTCAGTGGATTTTGGTTCTGGTATCACCTACTCTTACAGGTCACCATCTGTTGTAGAGCTCCACAGGGAGCGAAGCTGAAGAGAGATCACTATATTAAGGCTCATTTTCATATTCCTCATTAGTCCAGGGCTTGGCACGAGCCACGTGATGGCACTCAGCAGAGAGCATCATGGGAAGAAAGCTGATGGCTGCAAAGTCGGTCAAGCACCGAAACGTGAGAGGTGAGATGCTAAAGACAAAAAAAACGGAATCAAAATCTCAATTGTTTTCCCAGACTCTACAAGATTGATAGTTTTCTGTTGATCCAATTTTGGATCATACCAAAACAGCCCATTTGTCTTGAAGAAAAATGACGTGCCACATGGTGCAGATGGAAATTTCTTAAGCTGCAAAAG
The DNA here is from genome assembly GCA_030770545.1 of Macropodus opercularis. NCBI lineage: Eukaryota > Metazoa > Chordata > Actinopteri > Anabantiformes > Osphronemidae > Macropodus > Macropodus opercularis. The sequence continues at coordinate 5,031,391 of CM061107.1, read as the reverse complement.
ATTAAAGTGAAACCCTGCTCCTCTGCCCTAATCACAAGCCGTAGATTACTCTGCAGTTTTATCCAGATGGCAGGCTTGATTCTGCACTTCCCTCTGTATATTAATGAGTGGCACTCTGTTATATTTGACTTAGGTAAGTGACATGTCCATCACCTGTAATGGTCTGCCAGCTGGCATTACGCGTTTTGCACCACTTTGGGTCCACATGGCATTTTTTCATTTGAATTGTTATTGAAGGGACATTTTTGTTCCCTGCTATTTTCCATCATTGTCACTGTTCTGGTAAATATTTTTTCCCGAAGAGAAAAATCTCCAAGTTGTGTCCACAGCTAATTTCCTCTCATAGGTCAAGGCAATAATTCTGGCACTAAAACTGTCGCACCGGCCGAAGCACATGAGTTCGATAGTAATTTGATTAAGTTAGCCTGTCGACGTGACTGCGAACACCGCAATACAGTATGTTAACAAACCTAATAAGAGGGGGGAGTAAGGGGGAGGCTGGGGGTGTGCAAAGAGCCGCTGACCTTAGAGAACAGCTCGTGTAGCTTTGGTTTGTTGTTGGCAGTGAACACGTTTTTATCATCTGAATTCGCTGATCTGTTTGTTTACGACCGTATCACATCTCCTTCACGTTAGCTTTCGGACCTGATTGTCTTTGTCTCAAAGCGTCAGTCCAAAAAAACAACAACAAGGAAATCTTGGAAGCAGTGAACATGTGTTTGCCAGTCCAAGCCCCTAAAAACTCCATCCATGAATATGCCAGGCCTAATTTTAAACCAGCAGCGGGGGAACTTTGGCTCCGTTCCCCCAGCCGGAGAGCACGATCAGCGTGGAAGCACAATGCCAGCGTGTCATACATTTAAACACTGTTAAATTAAAGGCTGTTTACTGTTCGCAGAGGCCATTCATCTTACTCAATGTTGGTCTGCTTCTTGCAAATTTGTCAGTAAGAGCTTCCACATGCCAAGACGAGGAGGGGAAACGTTGGGGTTATCAGAGGAGGGTTTTCTTAGCGTCTCTTCAGTCAGCCTGTAGTTAATTAGCCACCCCCACACAATGAGGCCATAAGTCATTAATCACCCAGGCCCGAGCAGAAGCCGACTCACTGTGAGCAAGACGTTTGGAGACAAAAAGTTTGCCATCTATGACAGACTTCAAAATGGCCCCTGTCAGCGGTGTGTAAATTATAGGGCACGTTGAGCAGTGAAAGACAAGGACCCACTGTTTAACTCGCTGTTGCTCCTTCCTCTGCTTTGAGTGGAGACAGAGCCTTCGAGGGAAAGATCTCTGTCTATCAGTTTCCAGCTGGCTTGTAAACCCCAAACTTTATTGGGAGTATACACAAGACGCACATGCCCAACTTATATACATTAAGATAATCTCAATGCACCAATGTCACTTCCTGCGTTTTATGATGCCGCGCTGGATTTAATAGAAGAAGACGAGCTCCAAAGGTCAACAGCTCAAAAAAGCCCAGCTTGAGTTTTGTATTCGTAGCGTTTACTTTCCCTGTCAAAGAAAGGAAATGATGGAGTGATGATAAATACGGCGCATGTTTGAAGAAGCAAAAGCCTTTCTCCTGCAAAAACAAACCACAGCGTTTCTCAGGATGATGGAAGACACGCTTCTCAGCTGATTGAACATGCAAAGGTCATCAGCGTTTCCTTCAGCGTCTGTAAACAGGGAGGTCTGAGGAACGTTTGTGCAACGTGGTGAAAGTTTATGTAACAATGGGAAAATCCCGTGATTAGGTCATTAATAAGACTGGCAATAGGTGTGAAATTCATTACGTGACCATAACATGTGTAACAAGTGTTTGAAAACCTTTTGATGAATGTATTTGCTGCAGGAACCTATTTGCGAATAGTTAATTTTCCTACACCACTGTAGACATTTTTTAGTGGGAACATCAGCTCAGCCCAGCGGTGATAATGTCCACGACCAACCAGAACAAACACTTTTAACACATGGTGTGCAGCTGTGCACAAGTGACCGTTTCTAACATCAACACGCGTCCGTGACGGCCACGCTGTTGTGATCTGTTCTGTCTCAGGTGAAAGGCCGCGGGTCGTTCTGGTGGTGCCGAGCAGGTGGGGCTGTCTCTGTGATTCAGCATGGGGTCACAAGGCTGTGATTTACATTCAGGTATGTGAGATAAAGGCCTTCATAGACTTTACCCTGAGAGGACACATGAGCAGTATGTGAAGCCTGCTGAGCCACTAAATGAAACAAACCTGCCTCTATTTATTCATGCAGCAGCTCATCCCACTAAAAGCTAAGTTATATTATTACAGCTGGCATCGGACACATTTCTATATGTTTTTATTACAGTGCATGATTAAGTGTTTTTAAACGTTTTACAAATATTAGCTGGGTGGCAGATACTTCTCATCTAATTTTTAAAAGTCATTTATGTTATGATCCTTTTTTGACTTGTGAGATTTTGTCTTTTACAAAATATAAAATATGTTCCTTTAAAAATACTTAATCAAAGAATTGACTGATTGAAGGAAAAAAATGGCAATAATAGATTTTCTCATTAAATATTAATTCCCAAACCATTTAGTTCAACAGGCACAGATGCTCAGCTGCACTTTTCCTTCCCTAAATTCAAAGTAACACATCAACCGATGAATTACTGGATAATTTATTTACTGGATTATCAACATTTTGCTTGAGAGCATGTGAGAGATCTTTTTTTTACTTGACGTTGAGATATTTGTTCACACCTCACTGCTGGGCTGTTTGCAAATGGCAGATCACGTGCGACCCGCGGTGGCTTCATGGCTGACTGGTTGCAGTGCTGAATTGTGGGTTAAGGGCTTTATCACCATCTATCACCGAGCTATGTTTAGGCTAATCTGCATGAACGATGGGTGGATTTGATGAATATGACATCTGACCATTAATGATGGTGATTTTATTGCTGGAGAACTGCCTGATTTACTGAGGATGGATAATAGCACTGTTAGCTTGATTTAGCTGATTTGTTTTAAGGGGCTGATTAAATACTTAGGCCTCGCTTTATTTCATGCTGTGCGCTTCATGGCTTCATTACAGCGATCACAAAAGCCGTGGAAACATCTCCCATCTGGTGTCGTTGTAAATCTTTGTTTAGCCAGCTCTCCACTGATATCAGCAACTCGTTTGTCTTTGTTAATGAAACATCAATCCATGACCCCGTGATTGAGAAGATGTGGCGTGTTTTGATGAGCCAAAGAGAGACTGCATCCGAACGAATACACCCACACACTGTCCCTATCTCCCTCTGCTGCAGCTACAGCGTCAGAGCCAGTAAGTGGTTTTAATTTCGTGTAACCATAAGCTGATAAAACGTAAATGTTTAGAGAAGCCTCACTCATCTCTCGTAGTGTATGTACATATCGTACGTTTAAACACTCGCGATGGTTTTGTAGTTCTAGTGTCAACATCAAATCATAAAGAAGAGCAGTTATGAAAGAAAGCTGGTTAGGTCACATCACATTTTCCACAAATATCTTTAAAGATATATTTGGGATATGTATTAGTGTTTAGTCTCACAAAAAAAGGTGAATTAAATAAATATTTAATTAATAACAGAAGCCTTAAATCTCATTGCACATCCAAATTTATGTAAATAAAAATAAACGGAATAGAATAAACCAGGAGATTCATTCATTAAAATAAGAAAATTTTCTATTAAAGCTTTGAACCTCATTTGACCCAAAACATTTTGTATTTGATGCTTAATGTACATGTAGTTTTAAAAACGTCCCTACAAGGAAAAAACACAAGCAGTTTCTGAGATGATGTAGTTTTGGGTAAAATCAGGCTTCATGACACTTTTCACTTCCCACAAAATAAATGTGTCACAGTCCTGAACAATCTGCTCCTATTGCTTTTCCACGTCACGGCCTCTTAAGCCCTGTGCTTGAAAAGACAAACAGAAACTTACAATTAAGTATTAAGAGTTAAAACCTTATTATTGCTTAATGGTTGAAAACATTCTGCAGGTAAAAACACAAGATACACGCAACCTAATGTCGTTCCCTGTATAAAATAATGCACATTGAGGCTTTTCAAAGTTATATTATAATTCATTTTTATTTTAGTCACGCTTGAAGCTATCGCAAATAAATACACTGATCCCCACATGGATCCAGTCCCTGCATGAAGTACAATATAAAACTCACTGGGCCTAAATCTTCTTTATAAATGTATAATCTTTGACTCTACTGGTATCCTAAGGCTGAGGCTGTCGTCAGTCTCTGTCCATACAAGGCGTACGGGGAGTAATATGGACCGGTGGCGGCGGGCACCGGGACCGGGGCCCCCGGAGCGGGCAGGGGGCTCTTTGAATAGGGGTGGTAGCGGCTGCTGAGTCCGAGGGGGTGATGGGGCGCCCTGAGGGCCAGCGTGCCGGGGCTGCCGGGGCCGCTGGGAGGCATGTGCATGTGACACGCCATGGCAGCGGCCGCGGCGGCGCTGGCCAGAGACGAGCCCGGGTACCCAGATATTAATTTCTCCGTGCCGGCAAAGGCCGTGTGAGTCCGCAAATGGCTGAGCAGCTCCTCGGAGGAGGAAAAGCGCTTGTCGCACGGTCCGTTCGCAGACACCCAGTTACACACGTGCGGGAGAGGGTCGTTGGGAAGCATAAAGCCGTAGGGATATAAAGGGTGTCCGCTGAAAGCCGGGGCCGAGGAGTGCACGCCGTGCAGCGGGTGCGTCGGGTACATTAGCGGATATCCAGACTTGAGCGCGGTGGCGGCCGCAGAGTCATGTGCGCAGTTGGCGCTGGATGCGCCAGACAAATGGCTTGTGCAGTGGTAGCTCAGACAGTAGGGGTCCCGACAAAGGCCAGCAGACATTAGAGACGGCGGAGATGCTCCAGCAAGAGGACTCGTTCCAGCTTTACTGCATCCCAGTGAGTTGGCAGCAGCGAATTGTGCGCTTAAAAGCTGGCTGCTGGGTTTGGTGGGGTCAAGGGTCATTCCAGGAGGGAGGAACGGCTGCGGGTAACCTGCATAGGCACCCGCTAAACTTCCAGGATAGGAAATCCCAGCAGGGGGCAAGGGGAAAACTGTGTGACCGGGCTTATAGGGAGAAACGGGTGCCACCAGTCCTGAGCCGAGGACAGAGGAGGACGAGGAGGTTACGGATGCTGAGTCTGATGTAACAGTCTTTGATCCAGATGTGTTCTCTTGGTTTTGCGCGTCAGAGGTAATTCCACTTATTCTATGGCTGCCATTGTTGTCAGTCGTATTGCTTTTACTGTTATCAGAGTCCTTCTTTTCCTCCTTGTCCCCCGGTTTGTTCTCGGACGGCAGTGGAGAGACTGATGTGCAGGAGCTGGGGCTGCCTGTCCTGGGGGTGAACGGCTGGCAGGTGGCGCTAGGCACACGGAAACTGGTTTTATCTCCACTTAGGCTGCTGCTCGAGTCCTTCTTCTCCGACGATTTGGAATAGGGTTTGAAGCTAGATTTGTCGTCGGCTCCGATGTCGCTCATTTTCAGAGGACCGGATTTGGTCTCCTTATCGTTAGATCCATTTGAGGTCACAGAGGACAGTTTGGAGGAGGACGGCGGGTCCGGTTTGCCGATCTGAGAGCACGTTTGAGCCAGAAGAGCTAGAGGACTTTTCTTGGCATCTAACTGCGAAAATAAACAAAAGACAATTATTGAAATAATAATAATAATAAAAACAGTTGTCTTATCGTTCTGGAAATGTGGCCGTGCACGTATTTTACGCATTGCGCATATACTTATCATGGGATAAAAGTCGAATCAAGTCAGAGAACTTACAGACAACGGATTTACACAAGATAGAAAATAAGATGATGTTGTTGTTTCGCACGTCCATAGTGACAATCTGAATAACAAGCTCACCAGTATACCACAAAAATATCATATTTACCTAGATTCGACCGAATTCGACGCGTAAGCTCACTCGTAAAATCGCCAAACACAAGCCGGGATTTAATTATGTACATACGTGTTTTGTTATGGACCCACGTTAGTCCGCTAAACTCGGTTTATATGTCCCGTGATTTTGCTAAAAGAAAAATGAACGTGAGCGCAAAACGTTTTCACAAAATACTGGATCGCTTACCTCGATGGGGCTGATGGGGGTGGACGGTAGAGGCTGGAGGTACTCCGGGTGTAAAATGTGTCCTGCCCGAGCCGTGAGCATTTTCAAAATCTTTATGGGAAGACGACTGGCTTGGCGAGAAGGGTCTGCTGGAGAAACTGAGTTGAGGACGGACAGCTGGCTGGTGTTTACTGCGCCCTTCTCCCCCGAGGAGCCGCTCTCCCACGCTGGATTCGTGCTATTTCTCAGGACAGAGACCGTGGGCGATGTGATCATGACCCAATTCTCGTAGAAAACGTTGAGAAATGCATGTGTAGCGTAGAGAAAGCCCGCGCTAGACCGTCAAATGGTTAAAGCCTTTGCCAGGAATAAAAGAAAAGACAAATCCTCAAAAAGAGACGCGCAGTGTGCAGACAGAATCCGTGCGCTTCACGGCCGTGATGCTACTTCCCCGGCGTCGCTCTGACTGTGGCTGTGGGTCCGAGAGCGGACTGTGTTTACATGGGTCTGAAGCAGGAGGAATCACTCCGCCTCCTCTTTAGCAGCACCTGAATAGTCCGCACATCACAGCCCGAGCCGCCTCCGAATCAATCATGGGTCGAGGGAATGTGACGCTTCCTCCTTACACGAGTACTTATTTCACATTTCACTCACTCAAAGCGCCTTTGATTTGGAGTTTTATATGCGTCTGTGCGTAATTGGCGAGCTGACGCATGCGCCGCCCCTGCGCCTTGTGTGGTTTGGGGGAAGGTGACTCTGGATGACCAGAACCTCCTAATGTCAAGTGGCACAAAGTGCACAGTAATCAACTCAATTTTATCGCAGTCACCGTACAAAAGCCTTTAAGACACTTGGAAATGTGACAGCTGTTCCCCAAACGCTGCGCGTTTGTGATGTTGTTCTAAGTTGAGGTGCGTTTGAGGTCATTTTCATTTGGATAGCTGGACAGGTTCCAGTCCAGAATGTCCAAGCCATTTGTGAAATGGACGGTTTGGGTGTTTTCTTCGTATTTTTGTAATCGAAGAAGCAACTGGGGGCTTCTCAGACCAGTAATCCGATACGCGCACCAGTATTCATCGTCATGTTACACATTTTCTGCAACTTTCTCCTCTCAATCACGCAGCCTGTCGTCTGTCAGTTCTCTGTCCCACACGCCAGTTATCTGTCAGCTGCCTGCAGATCTTTCCTTTTTCCTCTTCTCTTCAGATTCAGGTCAAATACTGTAAAGTGAGTCTGCGAGAAGTAGAGAGTAATGATGTCTCTCCCTCTCACTCCTCCATCATTATTAAAATCTGGCAAATCTTAAAGCTGCAATTTGTTTAATTAGAAGTCTCCTATACATCCATTGTATTTATTATTTTCATTAAAGTGTTTTTGTTTTGGACATTTTTTTGTTTTACCCCGGTTTCGCGGCACATTCAAGTAAGCAATCTCTTCCTTTTATTCCAAGAGAACTTAAAGCCCCTTTTTGGCTGCTATTAATCATTAAAGTGTCCACTTTCTTCCCATTGAAACAGACCCACTTATCTTATTACTCAATAGCCTATAAATGTCTTGCTGATCAGGCGAAAGTTAAACATATGCAAGTGTTTTTTGATTGATAACAGAGGTGCTGTTTTCGGCAACGGCTGTCAGGCTCTGACACAGCGCTTTGAGTTATTAGGGCAGAGAAGGGCGACCATAATTTTCGACCGTCAGGCAAAAACTCCTTTATTGTGGATGTGATGGATGACTCTCTGTGGCAGATACCAAATTCTCAGCTTTATCCTTAAATGGCTGCACATTTTTTGTTGCTGTAATTCATTACTTTTAAGCAGAAAGCTTGAAATCTCCCGCAAGTATTTCACACAAGGACGTGTTTATGAATCACCCAGAGTCATCTACAAGCAGGGATAAGTATCATTACAGAGAACACAACTCTGTGTGGTTTACATTCGGTTTGATTATTAATGTTATTACATGCTTAATTCAGCTTGTTCTTTCCCCCGTATAGCTCACGTTCGATCATGAATTCAGTACGAGTTGTCAGAACTCAAACCGTAGCACACAACGGACCTTAGCTTCACCTGATCAGCATCAGACCAGTCTTTTGCAAATCTTTTAATCTAGAGTGTAATAATACAAAAATATGTATGATTTTTAGAATCTCAGGACAAAGTGTTATTTGTGCTCCTTAAATGCCTGCAGCATTCTTGTGGTGTTTGTTTGTGCAAAAACAACTTTGTGTCTTGGTGACAACCTCACATTTTATGCATGTGGGTAATAATCCTGTTATTTAAATTCGTAATCTATAATCTTAAAACATGCGGTGTGATTAGAATTGCTCGTGGCAATATAAGATGGTTTGCTTATAAACAGATGTTCAAATTTTATTTTCAACTAGAATCTGTTTTATGAAAGTACATGTTGCATTATTTCTTTTAAAAGGCCCGTTTCTTTAATCAGATGCTTTGGAAGTTGTACTCAAACATTATAGAGGTAATTTGTTGCTTTTTTACTCCGGCACATATGCAGTAAAACATCTTAAAGCACGTGAAACGGAGAAATTACAAAAAGTCAGGTGCAAAATTGTCAAAAGGATATAGTCGATATAATGTTGAGCAAATGGAAAAGGAAATTTCCTCGACACGACATAAAAATTCACCTTGTGGCAGCCGGCGCAGGGCACGCCATCTCAGCAGTCAGACAGGCCGACTGGATCTGACAGGTAAAAAGGGGAGATGATGGTTAGAAGGTGCTATTGTTTCATGCGGCTTTCTTGACCTGTCAGGTCCCAGCGCAGAGGCCTGGCTCGAGGACCTCCTTAGCACATGAAAACAGTCTTAAAAGGCTGTTATCCAGGCTGTGGTGATTGCTCCTGTTTAATTGATTTGCTTTGCAGTGAGGCCTGTCACATTAATAATGGTTAAGTACAGCCCCAGTGTGTCACCCAGAGTGGTGCGTCTATCTGGAAATTAGCAGCCTTAACTAACTGCTGTCTGCGAAACAGAAATCGTGGGATCATATGAAATACACAGATTTAATATTCACACCAAAACTGTATAGTTTGTAATTTAAATGCTCCCGTTTATGTGCAGCAGCTGCAGATTTTCATCTTTTCCCCCCATGTGTATTTTTAAAACCTGCGACAGCTTGACCTCTTCATTTAAGCAGCGATATATATGGTTATATTATATACCCGTCTCATTATGAGCTACCATTCTGTGTGAAATGGAGAGCTGCACTGACAAGTAAATGGTGTTGAGTGAATAAGACTCAGATTACTCTCTCCACCACTTCACAGAAGCCTTTGACAGGTTGCAGTAGACATTAAGTCTCTGATATTTCCGTGACTGACTGACGGTTTGAAATTGCTCCCATCACCTTGATAGCATGGTAATGCACCTCGCATGTGGACTGTCTTTAAAGTGCAGGAAATTAGACTCCAAGTTGAGAGTCACCTTTCAACCAAATATGACAAGAAAATAGACTGCTTTTCTTCTACGCCCAGAGCGAGACAGGGCCCCAAAGAAGCTGGCACAGAATAAGAGGTTAGAGGAGAATGTGTCAGGAAGTATTACTGATATTACGTGTTTAAGACAGGACATTTCAGATACTTAGAAATCATACCCATTCCCCTCGAGTACGCCCGAGATACCACCGCCCATCTGTGTCAACCACTGTACTGTTGACTTCATTTGCAAGAGCTCAACGCGCAGCTGACACGAAGAACTTACGCTGTCTTGCCGGAAGTCAGACGACGGGAGCGCAGCATGACAGAGAGTTAGAAAAGTTGAGGTGCAGCCAGGATCGCGCCGGTGAAGAGTCTTTTTCACTTTGTCTTTTCAATTAGTTAAAGCTGGTCAGGAGCACGAAGTAAAGCCTATGGAGATTATGTGCTGTCGTCCACTTGCCATCAGGTAGGTGAGGATCCTGGCGGGTTGTAGTCATGCTGTACAGAAGAGTTAACTTCACCTACCGTCCCTCTTAACACTGGAACCGGTGTCTCAATGCAACCTGACAGCTGCCATATTACTGGTTCAGAGCTTCGTTCAAACTTTGTACTGGTTTAGCAGCTGTAGAAGAACGCGGGTGCACTCAGTTCTGCTTGTGGTGACATCGAAGTGGAGAACACGACTTGATGTAGCCTACTTGGATGAGCTGACAATTAAACGGCTCCATTTGTCTGCTTCGTTTTGGTCTACAGCCCAGTGTAGCATCTTGAATTTGCTAGTCTTGTCTGACAAACCGCTCCAAACTAAAGATCTCCTGTTTGGCAGCATATAAAATAGGAAACTGTAGCACATGCTCGTGTAGCGAGAAGCTGGAAACAGGAAATATCTGTCAGCCCTGTAAGAGACCGACGACCTGTCCAGAGTGGGCCTGGGGTCGGCTCCAGCCCCCTGTAGTCTTGTAAACAGGGCACAGCTAATAGATGGACAGATATTTGCTTGAAAAATGAACAAAGTTGCTATTTCCACTTTGTTTCTGTAATATTTTTTTGTAAAACAGGCCCCGGACACCATGTAAACACATGCAGCACTAGGTGCTGATCCTTCACATTTCCATGTGCAGATTTAATTTATGGAGCCTAAGCCGGGGTGAAAATGTACAGGTAGCGTGTTATGACACTGGAAGAACTGTGCAGGTCAGGATGAATGTCTGTGATGGGCAGATTATTCAGACTAAAGTAGGCCTAAAGAATGATCTTGTCACATTTCACAGGCAGGATTAGGGATATGCAGGAGGAGATCTTCAGTCAGGAATTAGCGTCATGTGGTCGGCTGGAGACAAGCATGCAAGGTATTCGCAGAGACAGGCTTGGACACTTACCGCTCCATTTGTCTACTTAGTGATCAAATACCAAGGTTGACGCTTATTTCTCTGTCACTTGTGCTTTATGTGATATGAAGTAATCTCCAAGTTGTGAAGCCGTGTGAAATTCAGGCATCTACAAAACCCTGTGGACACCCACAAACGGGTTCATTCTGCTTCTCTCTATACATATATAACATGCAATTATACATAGAAGTTAACAATAAAAACACATCAGATGCTGACATGCAGCAGCGCCCGTCTTTATTTGTGGCTTTGCATTTTAGATGGAAGTAGAGTGTGATTGTCTTCAGGCTATCACAATGAGCTATTGCCATGATGATTGAAGAGTGAGGGAGTGAGCGAGCTAAAAGACAAAGTAGAAGAGGCCTGACAAATGAAATCAAACTTCATAAGACCTGCCAGTGGTGTCAGTTGTTATCCATATCTCAAGCGCATTATGGTAGCGCAACGCAACGTACTGCCTTCTCATCTGTCGGCTCAGATTCATCACATCCTCGACTGTTTCTTTTAAGTCACAAGTGTCAGTGTGAAGAGGAGTCTTAATTGACATCTGAGTGGCACAGACGTGGACCGCTGCCTTTATTTGATGCCAAGAAGGGTTGTGTTGTTTTGATGAGCTATTATTGGCAGAAGCCAGTAGCAGATAGCAGTTGTCCTGGAAATGGGAAGTGACATCAGACAGAGAGGAGGTTGTCATTGTCTTCAGGCGAGTTCAGTCTTGCTGTAAGTTAGGAACAGCCTGTTGAAATGTCACTCAAAACACCATATATTTGGTAAATTTTGAGGAATTATTTAGACTCTAAGCATCTGTTTTTGAAAATATCTCAAAATGACCAATCTAGTTTAAAGGAGCCTCTATCTGCTAAATTAGATTTATTGGGTCAAACATGAGGAAGGAAAATAAGAGTCTGCAGCCTTTAATGGTGCAAACGTCATATTTGAAGGTCTCTGGTGTTTTTAAACTGGAAGAAAAATCGGTATGACTGTAACCACTAGAGCTGTAGCTACGGAGGCTGAATATACTGGTTTGAACTGTCCCCTTTAATGTGGATTTATATGTGAGGACCTGCTGTAACTGCACTCACCGTAAGAACAAATGTAAACTGTTGTTCTTGATACTATAACCAACAGTCTGAGCACATCTGGCATTTATGGCCGTCTCATGGTAAATCAATGAGGCGTCTGTAACGTGTAGCTCAATAGAAGCACTTTATAATCACAGTGTTCCTCCTCCAGTATTCACTCAGCTGTGGTACAGTGTAAACAAATGGCTCCCAGCGCAGTGCATCTTACTGTACATTGATCACAAGCACGAGACCCCAGGCAACAATGCTCAAAAGAAAAATGGCTTCCTTTATTTCACTCATCCAAGGCTTCATGCAGCCGTTAATAGACGAATCAGAATGTCTGCTGTGGTGTTGCAGGCTTTATGAGACCATTACAGCTTTTTACTGTGTTTCCCCAGACTAATGGCCTTTTGTAGTCCCTTGATTTACAGCCTGTCAGCTTTTGTGGCTGTCCATTAGAATGAGAGGTTGACGTCGAGCCAGTGGCTGAAGTAACCACTGTTAAAATGAAGGAAGTCATGTTTCACACACAGACGTCAGTCGCCTTAAATCTCTGTTCCAAAACACGTTTGTACTCGCCTTTTTCCTGAGTTTGTAGTCTTTTCATATGCACCGCGTCTACTTCATAGCAGCCTTTATTAAGTCATTTACTGTCTGTCAAAGCCATTAACACGCAGCTACATTAAAGTGTTTTTATTATTGTGTCTTAACCATGGTCCTAACACTTAAATGCATTATTAAATATATTAGGAATTTATTTCTAATCTATTTTCAGCCTTGTTTTAGTTTGTGTCCATAGATGGGCTGTTATTTTAACTATGAGTCATTCACGCATAGATGTTACTGATGCCGACACCAGTCATATTTAAAGCATATTCTGGTCTATTAAACCGTATTTTGGTGGTGGCGGCTCATTCGTCACAATAATATAGTAGTAATATTAATTAACAGCATCAGACTCCTGATAGTGATTCCTAGTATCTGTGAACACGGTAACGTTAGAAAGATGTTTCCTTTTTTAAATGTTGAGGAGAAGGTTGTTGCCACGCGATCCAACTTAATTAACCCCCACCTAAATAGAGAACACAGACAGTCTAAGACCGGAGCCAGAATATATATATATATATATATATATATATATATATATATATATACACACATACAAATGTTCTGGCTGAAAAAGGTCTGTCTGGATGGATAAATCAAACTCAGCCTTGGAATTATAATCATTATAATCAGATCAATACTTTGCTTCGGACCAGATGATGGGTTCAGACAACAGGAGCGTTTCCAAACACTGCAAATATACTTTTGCCTGCATGTGCTCATCCTGGCAGGCAGGAGTAACGCAAACAGGAAGGAATGTTTAATTTAAAGGGGATTGTAAATAGATCACTATACAAGAAAGCCCCTCAGACTTTTATCTCTCTTGACTCTCTCGTGATCATTTTTATGTACATCTGGACTATCTTTAAAACCTGCTGAGCCGTTGGACAGTGATCTTACTGTAGCCTGCGTCATCAGACCTGAATCTTCCATAAACCTCACTTTATTAGCTCATTCATGAGGATCATCCGTGTGGTATTAGAGCAGAGAAATGTAACGTCCTTCAGATGTTCTGACAGAAAATCAGATCTTACAAAACACACTGTGCAGTTGCTGTATGGTGTGATACAGAGATATTTACTCTGAAAACTGCAGATGTCTTGTCAATACTTCCAGGTCTTCCTCTAATTGTTAGTGCTGTATCGGAACCACAGGCAGGGGTTAGGCAGGTGATCCCTGACGGGGGTGGAGCTCGTCTTGCTTCACAAAAAATCAATTCTGGCCTTTGGTGTTGGCAAGCCAGCAGGATTGGGGGTGAGGAGGGGGAACACATGTCTGACACCTCCTGACTTTTTCATGAGCTACTGTTTGAAGTTTTAAACCCCCATAGAGGGTTCTTGGGGCGATGAATATAAAAGGGTGTGCAGCTTAAAGCTCAAGCATATTACCATCAATGAAGACCGTTCCCCAGTTTGATGAGGAAAGTCAAATTATTTAATTTTTTACTTAGCATCACCTTGAATTTTTAAGACCTGAAAGAAAAAAGCAGCACTATTAAAGCTTTAAAAAGCGAATTCATTTGAGTGGTTCTTCAGTAACGCCGTGTTTTCTTTTATGACTGATGTCCTTTCATTATACGTTCCACTTAAGTGGTCCTTGCCTCGAGTGGTTCTGTTCTGTTAATTCGCCGTGGTGGGCACAAAGAAGAGGAGCATGACCTCAAAGCATCTTTTGTTGCAGAGGCAGTGGAGGGTGGTAGCGGTGATTCATGTGATGGGGTGAGGAGGTGTGGTAGGTACCGCGGAGGGTTAGGCCGGCAATGACAAGCTTGAGTTCCGCAGGCCTGGTGGTCCCGTCTCTCAGCGTGTAATAACTCTACTCTGCACTTCGCGGCAAAACGCACGGTGGTAGCATGTTTGCCTCTCAGTGTGTTTGATGTGTTTGTGTGATTGAAGTCTTGTTAGGTATCACTGCTTGTTAGCTACAGCCTGGAGCTGCTGAGTTATTTTACAAAGCAAACATTATTGCTGGTACAGTTTATTCTGTTTTCTCACGAGGAACGTTTTAGGCTCAGTAAAGCGTTGGTAAAAGGTTTAGTCACGATTAATGAACAGACAATTTGGTTTCCCTTCAGGATGAGATGACTGAGACCTGAAACCAATCAAAATACATATAATTTCTAACTTTGATTCTGACTTTTACATTAAAATTAGGCTTAAAGAAAAGTTATTAGTTATCTCACATGACTTTAATACTTTGTATTAGCATAAGTCGATGTATAAGGGTGTGAGGTCACGTCTGGGCTGCGCTTGCACACTTTGTAGGACTCAGGATTTCTAGATTGGAAAACAGATGTTGTGCTCTTTGTCGTTTGTTGTTATGCAGTAACTGCCACACATGACACTGAACAGCTCTCCAAATCCAAAGACGTGTCATTTGCCGACTTCCTCCAACAGACGCTGGTGCTCGTCCCAGGGAAGCGCAATGTCCTGGATCTGGTGGCACTGCCATATAACTGCTGCATAAATAGATTTCTATGACAGAGCCATTCATCTCCAGCCATGAACACATCAACATTAAAAGACAGCTCGCAGAGACCTCTGCTCTTGTTAGGGCGAGATCAGCCGTCCAGATGCCCGAGATGTAAACTCGTGAAGGGAAGATTAATTTATCTGTCATCTCTGCCTTTGACAGTAGTTATAAATCTGATTTAGCTGTTGAGCAGGGGCCATGAAGAAGGGCAGTTGGACATTAAGATTTCAAAGGAGCGATATCAAGAGGACCAACTTGTGACTCTCAGCCTGCCACAAACGGGTCAAAAGTTCCTGTGGCATGTGTCGTGTGTGTGGTGTGATGTTTTGCAACTTTGGGGGGGGGGGTCTCCTGCTCATCTCTCCTTACGTGTGGTGTTTTCAAGATGGTGGTGATCATGTGAGGCCCTCAGACAAAAAGCGGGCACAGGGTGTCAAAGGAGCTATTTACTGGGAGATGGATGGGAACAGGCGATACGAGGTGGTCACATCCTGTGACCATCTGCACGGGAGTCATGCTAGTTATTCAGATCGGACACAGATGCTCAGGCATAACGTGAGCCTCTGTGCTGATATTTGGGTGCAGGACAAGGCGTTTGCATGGAATCTGACACGTAGCCTTTCCTGCATGTTTAGGTTGATTTCTAGTTCGGGTAAACTTCACAAATTTAAATCCTCCTCAGAGCTTCTGTCTTTAAGACGTCTACAGCTACAGGTTTGGGCTCTGTCAACATTTTCCCGTGTTTGACATTTACTGTATTTTTTAAACAAATCAGAGGGTTGAGGAAACTCTGAGGCATTTGCTGACACTGAAATGACTCTGTGCATAACACACTGCTTTAAGATGCTTAAGGTGGGGATGAAACGTCACACAACATTACACAGCTAAGTGACCTGATTACAGAGATGTGTAGGTGTAGCGCGGGTGGGAGGGGCGACGCGCGGTGATGAATCTGTCCCTTTGAAGGCCCTTTTCTTTTTAACGTGTCTGTTGCTTTCACTCGGATCAAACCACACTCTTTGTGTGGTAAACAAGATGCTTTTGTGACGAGAACAAAGGGCGAGCTGAGGTTCTGAGAGGCAACATGTGGAAGAATGGTGAATATGCTGAGCAGCAAATGTACATTCAGTAGCTGTAATGTCATTTCCTGAATATACTTTTTTAATTTATGTAATCAAGTCTGTGTCTGCATACTCGTACCTTAATAATTCTCTGAGAAAATTGCCCTGTACAACAGTAACTGAAGGAATTTTAAGGTTGTAGTGCTTGAATAAGTTTATGCATAGATTTCTACTCCATTGCATTTTCCATATGAATACAAAATGAAATCAATATTTACTGGCTTAAGTTTTAGCTACTTAAAAGTTTATTAGTATATTAAGTAGTTAAAGTCCCTCTGACTTATTTACTTGGTATCATCAATATCAACTGCGATATTTATAAGTTTTATATATATATATAGCTGTTGTTCACCCACAGGCCCAGTGTTTTCTAAATGTCGACAGTCTCTTCTGCTCCTCTGCATTAGAGCTCAAAGTAAGTCGTAACAAAACGCAGTTAAGTGAACCTTATTACTGTAATGATGCAGTTACTTACCTTTTTGCTGAGGTTTGGTCACTGCGGCTCATTTTTCCCAGAGCTGTACCACGGAGGACAGTGGGAATTTTGACATGTCAGAGTGTCCAGGGCCAGAAGCAGGATTAATGGCCGCTTGCCTGCATCCAAGGTCCTTTAGGAGTAATTGCAAGCAGAGTCTGACTCTATGATCTCAGCAGTGCTAAGCAACATGCCAAAACAGCCTCCCTTTGACAGATTGCCTTCCTGCAGTAATAACCTAAGCATGTTCATTCTCTGAAATTAGGCAGCACATGCCTCCCACACCACAAAACAGGAGCAATGACTTTCCGCTTCCGCTGCGTATGTCTCACATTTTCACAGCACTGGCAGCTCAGAGCCTAATGTTTTAGTTCAACTTTTACTTTACAGTCTGCTTTTGGTGGCCATGTCACTTGACCTGTACTGTGCTTGACAAGAGTTGGGAAATGTTTTATGGAAGATAGAATATTGAAATCACCTCTTGCAGCTTTGCAGCTCAGGCCTAATGAAATGCTTTTTGAGACTCGCACCACAGACATCTTCAGGGCAGTCTCACAGTTTCAGCTACTCTGTTTTGTTACCCTCCAGGCCTGTGCAGGAATAAATCCCACTGCGCTTCTCTCTCTCATTCTCTCAGTTGATGGTTTGTGCCCGGCCTCAGGACAGGGACTCCTATGTGCTGCTCTGTGGTGGGTGGTGTTCTCTGGAGCAGTTAAAAGCCTGGCGGCACCACCCCATGACTGTCCAAACACAGTTGACTCTAGGCATCCACATCAAACAGAGCTCTCTGCAAAGCCCGCTTAAAAGTTAACCATAGGCTGCTGAGCTTGCTTGTTTATTTTCTACATTTTAAAACGTTTGTTTTTCAGATTTTTACATAGTGACATTTTGTCATTAGCCTTTGTAATCGACAGTTCTGACACTGGACCCGGTTCTCAAAAATCAGACAAGTGACAACAAAAGACAAGTTGATGAAAGATCAGAAGAGTCTGCTCCTCAGTGGACCTCGCAACATGTAGGAACGAAATGAAGCTTCCCGGCAGTGTGTGTTTTACGCACTAATTCGTCCTACCTCCAAATCCTTCGACACTGACGCGCGAGAGTAGATGCTATGTGAAAATGTAAATAAACTTTAGAGGAGCTTTGGGTCAGTGTGGGATGAAATTTATAGTTGTGGCATTTGCTCTGCAGTCATCATTCATCCCCCTGTCGAGAGGAGAGGCCTTGATCAGCACAGTCTCCGTTGGCCCCCGGATGACCTGCAGCCTATCTGACCAGCTGTGGTTCACGTGCCTTACATACTGTAATAGCTCACACTCTTAACCTGTGACAAACACTAAGACAATGAGCAAAGATTTTCTCCTTAGCTAAATGTAAAAAAATAGTAAGGATAGTTTTGATGTTTAGTATAATTTGCCTCAAAGTTGCAAACAAAACACAAAGGCCACTTTTCTTCCTCAGCTAACTGGTATTAATCCAGTTGCACCATTTACTGAGAGTTTGCGATATTTGTGACATTGTCCCATCTCCCAAAGCAACGGAGAAGGAAAAACCCTCATTATATTCTTGATAGGTGTCAATTACATTTTTCATGAGCACCAGTACAAAAATCATCTCACTTTATCTTATTTGTATCAAACCTTGATGCTTGAAATTAAATTAATCTGAATGACTAGATAGAACAGGCAGTGGCAGAGCCAATATGTTCAGTGATTTTAGGTGAACCCGCGCTATAAAGAGGAAATACGACACCGCAGCCTAAATTATAATGAATTTGGCAGCTGCTCTGAACTCTGTGGGGTGTGTGTACTTCATAGCTCAATGTACAACCTTGTAAAAGCCGAATCAAAGTATTTTAATGGGAAGGTGGCCTTCAAGCAAAGTGCCAATTATTGTAAATTGCTCCATTAAAGGGAGCTGTCCCAAATGTCACGCCAGCATTTGGACAGAACAGCTGATAATTTGGGTTCATGTGGGAGTAACTGCAGAGAAATAAACACATGCAGTTTTACATAACCTCACGAAACAAATGATTTTGTTTTGAACTCTTGCCATGGCACATAACTGAGTGACAACGGGAAGGCTGGGTATTTTCTCACTTCAGCAAGAACAAAGCAGGTGAGTGCTCCGGCTATTAATTTGTGTAGGGCCACCTACTTTAATTGGTCTTAATCTGGAGTGAGTGGCTTTGATCACTCTGACAGTTTGACTGCATTAGCACGAGTGTGCAGGCTAATCCTTTGCATAGCTTGTTCTTTTGGCGCAGCCAGAGGCCTGTCCAACGATAATATGTCAGCTGAGGGATAAGCTCTCATCAAACAACTGGGTCTAAGCTTCTGGAAAATGGGGGTTGAAGGGCCACCATCACGCTGCGCCTCAAACAAAGATGGAGACATAAAGCAGCTCCAGGTTCTGCTTTATTTGTTAGTTTAAACTACAAGAGGGACGTTTTAAGATTTGTGTTCTTTATGCAAACCTGTTGTTTATGCTCAAGTCCACTCTTTGTATTGATGTTCTCCTCACAAAGCCTTATTTCCACCGGCCTGCGTGCATGGTCCTCGTATCCAAACACCGCCGTTATCTGTGTTGTGTCATCTTGTTAGGAAATAACAAGCAGCCGTATGAAGTGTTTGTCCTGAACTCAAGTTGAACTCTGGTGAATTATGATAAGCATCGCGCTGTCAATAGTATCTGCTTTTAGGAAAGGAACAGAGCGTGAGCTGATGATGGAGCAAATAGCAGCATTTGAGCTTCCCTAGTGATTAGATCACAACATTGTGAATTAGTTATTATGACAGTTGTCTTGATTTTTGTGGATCTTTTGGGGGGTTTTTTGTTCTGCGATGGAGAAAACTGAGCTTTCCTCAAGATTATACATGATTGAATGTTTAAATACATCACACAGATTGAAAGAGGAGTAGAAAGTAAATGGATTCCCTAAAGTTATCAGGGTCATAAATCGGCGTTAAATTCCCTTTTACCACCTGTAAGTTGCTCAAAGTGTTTTTTTTATTGTATCCGCTTCATGTTGATAGAATAGATTGTTTTGAATTTGAGTAAAGAGAAACACAACAAGAGAACAAGAGGGAAAAGAGCAGCATTTATATTTAAAGTGTAATGTGGTAGTTGTATATATTTTTTCTTGTATGTGTTCCTTTAAATTCTTGAGTGTGTGTGTGTGTTTATATGTAGGAGCTATACAGTAATGCATTGCACAGCGATGTTTTGACTGATCTTTTTGGCTGCTGTTTTGCAGGCTGTGCTGTTCAGACGGTCTGGGCTCATCGGCTGGACGCAGCGGAGGCCACCTGTACAGTAAGTGGTCATCTGGTTTCTTTTGTATTTTGGGCCATTAGGCCGATTCATCATCCATAAGAAAACACCAAAGATATTTAGTCCAGTGGGGACATTATGGGAAGGTGACTCTCCAGTCATGGGCGTGAGGTAAAGATTAATCAAATGTTATGTGTACTATCACCAGCTGGCTGCAGTAGCCTCTAAGCCTTTGAGTGAGTAAGTCCACAGAGAGTCCTGTGGCACAGTTGAGTTTGTCTTGTAAAAGTGCAGCTGTCCCAGACATGACAGCTACAGCATTAGCAGGGCCATTAAGAGGTGTAGAACATTTCCAGGGAAACCATTTGAAAAATGACAACCCCGGGCACTGGTGAGATATTAATTATACGCAGCACCCGTGGAAAATAAGCGAAAACAGTTGGTAAGACAAAAGACGCCTTGTTTGTGCACAAGCTGCCTCGTTTGTACGTCAGGCATTTAATAAGCAGTAAACAGAGGAAGGAGACAGGGTCAGAGCGAAAATTCTTACTTTCGCCTTTAACAGACGTTTTCCAAACGTAAATGCCTGGAGAAATGACTTGCTCTGCTCATTTTACCAAATTAAACACCGGTTCAGTGTAAACGGAGGCTTCTCAGCCGCCGGCAGGGAGAAGGAGAAGCAAAAGGAATTTGTCCTGCAGTGATTCATACTCACTCTCACGTTGTCCTTGAATAGAAGCCTTCTAAATGATTTGTGGGAAAATGTATTGTTTGCAAGCTAACTTGAATAATGCTTTGTCCAATACAATCATTACGGCTGTTTGTTAGAAACTCGCCCTTCCAAGAGTTTTTTTCTTTTTTGCCAGGTAGAAATGACTCTGACTCTAGGTTTAGCCTTTTTCCCTGGAGTTGTACTTTCTGAAGACATAGGAACTATTTAGAAATACAAGACTTCCTGTGGCTGTATGGTTAGAAAATGTTCCCATCGTTATGAGGCACGTGGTGATATTCTTTAAACGTTTCCTGGACTTCAGTGACCAGACACGTTCTGATGGATCCACACCTGTTATTGATCTTATTTACACAACTGTTCTTGAGTGCAGTGTTTTTGACCTACTCTTAAAGTAAGGAACAGACGCACAGGACAACGGAAGCTGAACTTGTTCTGGTGCTGCAGGGACTACACAGGATAGAGACTTACTGCCCCCATTATAAACTAAAGATTAAACTTTTCGCACATGAGATATTTTCATCCTTTTATGCAGAAAGCCGTTCCATAATGACCAAATCTGCCTGTGGTGTTAATTGGGGATTAATTTGCCATGTTTTCAGTAAGTTGAAAGCATTAACAAGGATCCAGCAAGTTGCCTGCTAATTAAAACTGCAAGTCCCTGGGAGTGTTATAATTCCCATAGTCCATTAATTGGTCATAACTAAACCCAGAGCTGAGTTGATTAGTAAAGCAGTGGTGGTGAGTCTGGCCACAGTTTAAACTAGAGCTACATCCGTCCTCTTCTCAAGGGAAGGAGATGAACCGATGATGGCCACATAATGTCTTCTCACACAGTCTCATAAATAAAGAGCTGGCCCTGAGTGCAAACCTCTGTGCCAGTCCTTTTGAATTACTTATGCAGATAAATGCAGCACCATTCATCATCACTTCCATTCATAAATAGCCAATAACTCATCTCTCTCCATATGGAAGATTAGACCTTGGAAATGTGACTTAAGCACAGGAAGTGTTCAGTTCATGAAAAACATGAGTGATCACACCCACAGCCATCCCCCTTTACTCATTATATCTTATTCTACATGTCATTTCCCTGCTCAGCTATCGCACGAGAAGCTTCTTGGTGGTACGTATGCTGACTGAGAGCAGATGAGCTGTGTCTTTCTTTCAGTAGTGTGCTGGTTTGCAGCGAACAGGCCGTAGAGGTGCATAGACTGATGAGAAGGGGATGATGTATGTAGCGCCTGTGTCCCAGCTCTCCTCTGGCCCATTGTCATTAATCACGGCCATTAGGCTCCCCCTCCACCGCTGCTTGCCGTGTCTGCACCCAGCCATCACAGCCTCCCTTTTGTCTCATATCCATAAAGGGAAAGGTTGTATTCTTTCACCTCGCCTCTCGCTGTAGACGTACAGAGATGCTAAAAAGGGTGCGAGCGTGTTCTGGGGAATTAAGTTATAATTTATCTCATTATTGTGTGGTAGGCACCTACAAGCTCTAGCACAGGTGTTTAATTTAGAGTTTTATTGTGCTGCTCGTTTCTTTGATGCACGACTTTAGTCTGATTTACTTAGAAATGCACGGAAATGTTTTAATCTAGGCCCCTTCGCATTATCATGCTGTTGTCTCTGCGAGCTAATCAGCAGTCACTCGCTCTCCTCTTCCTGGCGCAGTCTTCATCGTTAAGTCTCCCCGAGTCCTCCGTGTCATCAAACCCAAGAGGTCTGATATGATAATATGTGTGAACTGAAATGTGAAAGCAATTCATATCACTTTCCAAGGGCTTTGGATGTTTGATTTGCATAACTAGAGAAAATGATATTAGATAGGCATATTGATTTAATTTCATCCTAGAGCAATGTTAATTATGGTATCATAAAAGTGTCATCTCTTTATTATCAGGTTCAGAATGGGGGCTGATGGCTGGTGTTGGCAGTGGTTGCCTTGCTTTGGGAAGGCTATCATCATGATATTGTTTTGCATAATTTTACATTATGGGTCATGATGTAGCAAAGATACAGTTCCTCTTTATTGTCTTTTGATCAAAGGCTGTTGACGTCAAATGATTTGCTATTTTTTCTCACTTTGTTCTTTGATATAACATGAATTAGTTTCTGGATGAGCGGCTCTGGATGAGCGGCTCTGAATGTTTTACACCTGCTTCAATTTGCTTCCTGCTTTTGTCATTTACTTTTACTTTTTAACAGTGTTGCACATGGAGGAGGCGAACGCGCTCTTGCTTTATCCATAAGGCCCTTGTGTGTGTTCTTAAATCCGTTTGGTATTATCGGATAACTATCCCTGTACAGCAATGTGTGCACGTTCTGTAAAAACCAGCACCGGTTACTGGTGGGGTGTTGAATAAATGAAGTATCTCCTCCTCTGCTTCCAGCTGAATTCCGATCTTTACAAATGGATTCCCTGAGTGCAATTTATCTAAATGAACAGTGATCATTATTCTAGATCTACCCCATCCTTAATGCTAGAGCACTATTGAGCAGATATCTCTTTAAACACAGTAAATAGGTGGTCTGGGCTCAAAGAAGGCTGAGTGCATTCATTACTTCTCTTCTTTTTTTTTTTACCTCAGGAACACAAAGCAGTGCATAATGTGCAATCTGATAAGTGTTCTCTTGCGCACGGCCGCCCCCCCTTCATTGTCCAATACATCACTGGCCGGCTCAGCTGTGGTTTGCGAGAGGAGAACTCTGGGATTGGTGTGGCTGAAGTTGATGAATAGGCCTGAGAGGGTGAGAAACTCCAGGGCCAAGCTGTAGGTCCATCCCCATGGCATGTGATGCTGATTGGCTTTGTCCTGTGCGGCCGCTCTGGAGAAGCGGACATTAAGATTAAGTGATGCTGTCGTGTCGGGGAGCAGTGCACTGCATCATCCTGGGGAAGAGACAGCTGCGGTGGTTAATCCTTCATCACCAGGGGAGCGCTGCCAGAGCAGAGATATACAGCCAAAGATAACCCTCCATAACTTCTACTAAAGATCAGAAACTTTGAGTTCGTATCCATCTGTCCTCAATCCACACTTAAAAATGAGAAATGAGCAGAGGCGGTGCTGCAGACAGTGGAAAACAAATGGAGCAAATAACATCGAGATGAGATGAATGTTTTAGTGAGAGTTAACCCCTCTCTAACTAGCAGCGAGTAAGAGCCGGCCATTGTGCAGCACATACTGTGGCTTTTGTCAGTGGAGGTAGAAGAAACAAGGGCAAACAAACAGAAACCCATTTACAGCGCCTCTGCAATCGCTCTCATGTCAGTGTTTAACAGACAGGAGTGTACTTTATCACACATTCTGGTTTGTGGGAATTCCCAGAAGATGGAAAATCTAGTTTAGGCAAAGAAAAAAGCCATTCAGAGCAGAGCTAAAGTGGTCTGCATTTATGTGTCTGTGTTCAGCGTCAGCATATTTTAGATTGCTGGGTTTGCATGTTTGTTGTTGGTCTGATGTAGCTGTCATGATGTGATGGATGAACATCGTCATATAGGAGTAAAAGAAGAGGGAAAGCCGACATGTTTTATTGCCCAGGGTGGCCCGGAAAGACTGCGCAGCGGGATCGGTCGCTGTCCATACGCTTCGCCCTCTCCTCTGCCCAAAACCAGCCTGCCTGAACTTTACTGTTCGCATTTTCATCCCACTTGTGCTCCCACTTTTCTGAATATGGTAATTTCCTAGAGGAAGCTTGTGCGATCCTGGGGGACGGTATATTTGGTATGGTGGAGGCATACCTGCAGAGAGCATTTGTGACAGTGACATATTAGTTACGGTGTCTCTTGGAATCTGATAACTTCAAATTTCCCACCTTGTTAAGTTTTGATTTATGTGATACCATTTCACTAAAGTAATTGGCCTGGCCTGTTGTAGAAAATAATCAGCCTCTCTGCAGAACAAATGCTGGGCCATGCTAATGAGGCGGCCCGAGTGCTGAACTGATGCTGCCGACTGACAGTTATTAATGATTGTTATGAT
This sequence comes from Macropodus opercularis, assembly GCA_030770545.1. Lineage (NCBI taxonomy): Eukaryota > Metazoa > Chordata > Actinopteri > Anabantiformes > Osphronemidae > Macropodus > Macropodus opercularis. The sequence goes on along the minus strand of CM061107.1, from coordinate 5,006,783 downwards.
ATTCAGACGAGTCGAGATTGGATGAAAAAAGTGACATTTAAAAAGTACGGCGTATTGGGAAGTACTAATGAAGTAATATACTGCTAGGAAAACAATCATGTGCGTTGTCAAGGCAATGTGTAATTACCCAGCAGCCACCCTGGCTGGATGTTTGGCAGGCAGGCTGGGGGAGAGCTGAACAACCTGGCCAGTAATGGATGGAGCTCTGCTGGCAAGGGGCTAAAATGCACTAGGCAGTGACAGAGGTGTACAGATTGATGAATTAATTGGGTCTTTCTCGGGACATAAGGGGAACCGCTGCGGCATATGCTTGGCTTGTTACTTTGGAAAGTCTACTGACCCTGAAAGTGAAGCCATCCCACGCAGGGAGCTGTGGCTTTTTATTGCTCTTTTTCTTGGGGGGTTGCGTTGCTCTCGCTAAAGGATATTCAACTGTCATTTGCTTGAGCTTTATACTAGTGTAAATTGTAACGTTCTTACATTTACTCCATCACGCTGAGAATTTTATTGTTGAGCCCTGTTATGATAACGAAATAGACAATTCAAACGGAGCACGGATTACATCACCGCCCTCCTGACCCGTCAGACGCGTTGTTGACCCTCAGCCACTTGCAGAGGTCCACACGTAGTCGCCATTTAATCACAGCGCTGCGACACCCTTCTGTCAAACCTCTCCAACGCCGTTACTTAGCGCTGGCTCCCGCTGAGTGCGAATGAAAGTTCTCACAGCTGCTAACTGTCACTGTGGTCTTACTTCAGCACGTACCCATTGGCTGCGATTGCTCCCCCTCGCTCATCTCCTATCAAGCCGGTGCATTAGGGCTGACTGGCGACCGCATCAGTGGGCCTCCTCGGCCCGCAGAGAGTCCCAGGCCCATCACCACGAATTAACCAGAGGCTGTGGTAGTGGCGCTGCTTTTGGTGCCACTGAGCATTACACTGACACAAATGCTGAGGATCTTTGTCAGCTATTATTTCAATACATGAGTGTGTGGTGCCTTGTCCATCTCAGTTTCTTTGAAGCTCACGTATCCTCCTCCTACTCCTACTAGGAACAATTCCCATTTGAAGTAAGGGAACAAGCTCTTGGATATTGATAGCTAATTAAGCTCATCTTTCTATTTTTGTTTCCATGTAGGTGTTTCGTGTCTGAGGGTACGTCTTGCAAGGACACAGTCAGAAATAGTAACAGATGATATGACATTTAGTTTTAGTTAGGTTGAAAGGTGAATTTCTTCAGAACAGCGATGTTACATTTCCCTGCAGTTTGAGCAGCAGATATTTCTCTGTTTCTCTTAGTTCCTTCACTCGAGCTGTTAATTATGTGACAGGCTGTTGTGTGTAGCTCTGCTGTTTTTGGTTTTTTTTGAAGCCCGAGTAACATTGTACTCTTTGCTAAACATCCCTTCCCTCTTTCTCTTCCGTCTCTCTGCCACCCTCTGCCACATCTTTACATTTATCAGAAGAGACAGGTGAGTTAGTTCGAGCTCAACTTCAAACCGGCGTAATTGTTTTTCATACGGAATGAGAGCCGCGGACTGGACGTGGATTGTGGAGGAACAACAGGGCTGATTAGCGAGGGTTAGATTTGCTTGCTGGAGCATTTTGACACCTGTCTCCCCGCTTTGCCTGGAAGCTGGACCTGATCCCTCTATACTGCCAGTCACACTGGTGGGCAGAGAGAGGAGAGTAGGCAAGATAATGGATGGAATGAGAGTGGGAGACCCCCCCCCCCCCCCAGTCAGGATTGTAATCACAGCTTGTCTTGAAAGTCTCCATGATGGAGCTATTATACTGTACTCACATTATCTACAGCTCATACTGTGGAGACTATAAACCTTCAGAGCAATTAAGTCCAGTGACTTTTGTCTTCCATTGCTGTAGTCATTGATGTAATCCTATTTTTAGATGGATAGAAAGTTGGTTACATTAATGCACGCTCATCATACCGTACATCTCAAGCAATTACTGTGTTTTAACAATATTAATGTAAGGCTAATTTAAAAGTGACTCCAATAGCCGTGTGCCCTTATGTTCTAGGAGACTAATGTACAATATTCAAAATATGCATCCCATCTGGCTGCGTCTTGTTTACAGAACACACTGGCAGCTCGGGGTTATTAATCATGTTTGTCTTAATTACCCGGCATAGCTGCTCCATCCCCAACTCCGCATTTGACCTTTTTTCTGGATCCTTTCGAACCATTAATCATGCAAAGCTCAACGCCAGCCAAATAAGAGTAGGTAGCGTTGCGTTGCCTCAGCTCCTCGTGGAGGCGCGCGGTACACTCGCAAAGCAACTTTGTATAATTGTATAATTATGTGCAGCTATGAACTGATAGCGCAGCTAGTTTTCCTGGGCTACACTCGCACTTATAAGAGTTAAGAAAGTGTCGCGGCGGGAACAAAGTCGTCTTGTTGTGTGAGATCAGTCTCCTCGTCTTCGTACACGTTGCTCCTTAGTGTCTTGGTCTTTGAGAATTAACGCGTGTTGACATTTTTGGAGACAAACGGTTCTACCTACAGGTACACTTTCTGGTGTCTTGCCATATGGCCAGAAGCAGAGTCCCTCCTAATGTTAATCTGACAGGTAAATGAGAGTCTGTGTGTGGTCTATCTGTTGACGAGGGACAGTTTAGTCCTGTGGGCTTCAATGTCCTTGCCAGCAAGTCAATACAATTTACTGAGAAGACTTAACCCAGGCATCGTTTCAGCCAGTTTTTATTTGTCACCACCAGACTGAAGGAGGAGATATTGCTGGTACACTATGGAGACGTGCATGACGAATAGCAATTAGAAAGCTGCTTTTGTTTCAAGAAAGCGAATTTAATTGTGGAAAACGACATCTGATGACCTGGAAAGGTGATCTGCGTGATTGGGTAACCTCTGTTGTTGATTGTTTTTCCGTGAAAGTTGTCATTTATCATTCAAGTCAGCCAAGCGGTGGTTGAAATTAGCATCACACTGTGCAGGGCTGTGATATGGAGGAGAACTCCCTTTTCCACATCTCACCTCCAGTCAGTTAAACAGATGAACTATTGCAGGACAAAGATTAAACAGTAACTGGGGGTGCCACAGCACTATGTGAATGGGGCCTGACAGACATTTTATCAGTAAACCAATTAACATGATTTATGGTCTGGGGTAACCAAGAGACTTGCCCATAAATACAAAGGGCTGGCTGAGCAGCTCCTTCTAAAGCGAGACGTTATCAGCTCCTCTCGATTCTGCTTTGCTGGCGTGGAGTCAGCATGCATTTGTAAATGCAGCTACTGTGGATGGAGGCCCGTCCCCTGTTCCAGTGGGTCAGGAGTTCAAAACTCAGCCTGAAGACTCCACGACTGGGGTGTGAACTGCTGAACCCCTTAATGTAAGGAGGGCAAGGAGTAGAAAGCAAATTCCTATCAGCATTCTCCCGCCCAGGTTTTCATGCGCTGTGTTTGTCCCATTAGTACTTGGAGATAATTCATATCTCGTGTATGAAGCGATGATTTCAGAAATGCCAAGACTGACGTCAGCTGACCCACTTTTCTGTCAGGTACAAGCTAAACCTGCCATGTGCTTTACTGCACCGAACATTCAGTCTCCTGCTGTGTGGAATTTGGGCCTTTCCTGCGAGTTCAGGTGCAGTTTTCGTTCAGAAAAGATTTACTGTTTCCCAAAAACATGTTAATTGGCCTCTTGTCTTTTTCTCTGAGATTTACTGTTTTATGAGTTGGGTTGTCAGGTATTTTGGTCTCAGTGTTACATTGTGACAACATATTGGACCCTAGCAGCTGAAGTCTGTCACCAAAATATGTTAGTAAGTCAAATTTACATGGACGGAAATTCATCTGAATGTAAAATGACAAGTACTCACAATTTAACGAGCTGGAAACAATGAACCCTTGCAGCCTGTCGTTTAAAGTGGCAGATAAGGCTTCGTTAGTTACCCTACTACGAGCCAACGGGGTGGATCTACTATGAATCAAACACACATTCAACTATCGATAAACTAGGAATCTGAAAACAGCTTATCAAGCATTTACTCTGAACCTGACGCTTTAGCACAACACATCTGTATAAACTTGTCAAGAGGGCAGTAGATTGACATGGGCCATGTGTGAGTAGGGTGGAGCTGACTAGTGGTGGTTTACCTCGTGTTTAGAGTTCAGTGAAGGCCTGAACATGGTCGTCTGCCGCTGTGGTGTGTGTGTGTGTGTGTGTGTACAGATGATCAGTCTGCTTCAGGCCTCATCTGCACTTCGTGTTCAGCGATAATTCGCGTGTGCTGACGTGCTAACACACTAAACTAAGATGGTGAACATACTTGCCGAGCATCATTGCGGACATGTTTGCATATTGACAGGGAGAGTTGGCTCAAAGCACCTCTGCCTTGGTTCACTTATGTAAATAAGATGATCTCATTGTTTCAGCGCTGATTTGGATAATGAAATCTGTGATGGAGGTACGGAGACTGCTTTATTTGCTGTGTGTGATTTTTGCATCGATAGCCTGTGTTATGAGACAGTGATGAGCTCTTTATTCCCTCCTAGAGATCAGTGTGATCAAGTGCTCATGATTAATCACGGCCGAGTGATTGCATGATTAATGTTCATACAGTCCCCAGTGGAGCTGCAGGACATTCTCTCACGTCCCTCTGCATGTTTACGACTTTACACCTATTATGGCGGAAGATGGAGCGCTCCACTTACAGTTCACTAACCTTCATGGCAGCACACTCTCATCTGCATTTTATTTTCTTTTGAGCACTTTAAGTCATCCACAGAATGTCGGAGTAAACCAGGCCCATGAAGTGTTTGGCTGATTTAGTTGAAGGTGTTCCTCTCTCATCCCTGGTTTTATTAGAGCTTTTAATTTTTATTGAAGGACGGTGCAAAGTAAATGCTTCCTCATCTAAGGGAGATTAAATGGTCTTATACAATTTACAGAAACACGGGGGCATGAGGGACAAAGGGCTGAAATGAGCTTTATAGCACATGTCCTCTAAATAATGCGCAGGGAGGTGAGCAGCAAGGGAGACGCGTTTCTCTGCAGACACATGTAAATCTATTTGTATCGATCCAAACAATACAGCCAGCAGCTCAGCACATTCATTGATTAAACAATTAGGTAACTGCTGGATCTATCAAATAAAAAATTATATTTGATTTAGTTGAAACCTGACAGTCAGATGTGTTCGTACCCTGGTGTCCTCTGGCCTTAGCCCTGTTTAATGAGACTGAAATATGCAGACATATGTGTACTTATTATAGCAGCGGTGGACGTAAAGAACTCCTATAATACTCGTATAATACGTGATAACTATAGCATATATATTATAGATCTATAATTCTGTGCTTGAATCTCATTATATTTCGATATTGTTTAGACTGTATGTGGTTCATTTGCAACAACGGACGACAGCGTGTTGCCTTCACAGCCTGTGTTTGCGTTGCACTCAGCCACACCCTCTCACATTCTTCAGATCTTTGGCTGCTGTCTTTTTTTTTCGGCCTTCCATGTGTCTTACACAGTTCCAGAATAAACCACGGCTTTCAATTCCCTTGCTCTGGTGTTTTCACTCAGGAGTAGGAGTGATGAGCAAACGCTTTCAGACTCAATCCTTGAGCAAAGGGCCGCGCTGACAGGGATTATTATTTATTTGTCATGGTGGATGTAATAAGCTGTAGATACAGGATGGAGGGCCGGTGATTTATTGCTCTGTCGACCGCCACTAGCAGGCCGCGCGCTGTAGCGTGCAGGATGAATACCGCACTGTCAGTTCTGTCCATCCGTCACCATCACCTCCTCCCTGCTGCTGCTTTTCTCACACACCCTCCCATTTCATGCCACAATACATAAACTATCTTTCATTATTTTGATACCACCTTCCTTACGTTTGTTTGCTTGTCTCGTTATTTTGATCCACTAACCTGCGTCGTGCACTTGTGGTTGTGAAACGGTTTTCATTAAAACCTGCTTGACGTGGTGGTGTATTCGCTCCCATTTCGTCATGTTACTTTAAACATGGCCGATGTAATACCAAAATCCAAATTGCTGAGCATTACTATTGTCCACTGGCACCGGCTACTGGGACAATTGTACTCCAAGTAATTACGACCATCTTTTGCTGCTGCTTCTTATATTATTGAACCGCGTCTCACAGAATGGGGGGCTTTTACCTCTCTGTAGGTCATGTAATCTTGTTAAAAGCCTTCATGGTTTTTGGATTATGTTATTGAAATGTCACCTAATTGGATAAACATTTTTCATGCCGTAAACACACAGCGGTGGGCTCTGTTTAGTTGCAGTGGATATTGTTTACACGGCAGGGGGATTTGCGTAAGTGGAACTGACTCCGTAAACAGCGGCTCCCGCTAGAGGCTTTATGTGGAAAGCAGGCTGAAAGTAAGGCATCAGGGAAAACACTTAGCCCACATATCAGAGCTGCGGACATGTGTTTGGCGAGAGGGAGTGAGCATGTTGGTGACAGCGCTTAATTAATATGAGGAATTGCCTTTGTGTCCGGGTAAACGACTTGAGCAGGAGCCGCTTTGTTGTTTAAGCCCACTCAGCTGAGCGTTCGGTGGGGATTTTTTTCTGTTCGTGTGTGTGTGTGTGTGTGTGTGTGGCGTGAGCTGTAATCTGCAAATAACATTACACTGCTGCATAGGAAGCAGCGAGCAGTTATTCATTCCTTGGATCAGACTTTGTATCAATCCTTCCTCGTTTTCCTTCGTCTGCGCAGACAGCAGCCACTTCCCTTTCTCTCCGCTCCCTCATGCCGTGTGCCACCACGCAGCTTGATATCTGTCTTATTTAACGGCTCGCGTTTCCTCAGCAAATTGTTGTTTATGGATTTCTGTTTGTGCGCAGGCGTCATTACTAACAATACAGTTAATAACAATCATTTGTTATTTGGTGTTGGTGCTGATGCTGAGCACTAGGGGCAGTGAAGTGAGAATACTCATTTGGAGGTTGAGGAAAGTCTTGACAGGGCCCATTTATAACGAGATCGTTCCGGAAGGTCCATCCCATTAATAACCCTCCATCGCAGACCAATTAGTGTCTATGATTTAAATTAGTCTGAGTCATAGAATTACGTAAATCTCTCTAGTGCAGATTATTGTTGGTGCCCTCCATGTTTTGTTGAACACCTGGACTGATTAGGAGTTGATGCGACCTTAGTGTGGTGCAGCAAATGTGGCTGAAAATGTAGATTATTGAATATTAATTGTAGCTGTCTTTGCTTCTTGAATACATTTTCTTTTTTTCCTGGTGCATCCTGGTTCAAACAGAAGTGTTTTTACGGATGCTAGATCTAATAAAATGCTGTCAAACCCAAGGCTTTAGATGCCCAGATAGACCATTTAACCGCTGAATTAAGCTGACTCCTCCTTTCTTTCTTGCCAAAGTACAGCTGACTTGCTGCTTATCAAGCCTTAATTAGTAATACTTTTTCTACCTGTGATGGCTATTGATGTATTCAAGAAGAAAAGGCAAATTGAGTGGTAGCTTGACCTGAGAGCCAGGTTTTCTTGAATGTTCCCCTCTTTACCTCCCTGCCTCTCTCAATCTCACCTCATTCTCTTCCCACCTCCTTTCTTTCCTTCTCTCTCTCTCTCTCTCTCTCTCTCCTTTTACCTCATGTAAGTCCAGGAGTGGTCTGGAGAAATGAGGTGCGGCATTAGTAGCGTTGTTTTTTTTTTTTGCTTGCCTGTGCAGTAGAACACGCTGCACGTCAGGGGCGCCGTCAGCAGATCAGGCAGATGCAGATGGGAGGTGAAAAAGCTCCCTGGTGGCAGTCGGGCTCTGCTCCGATGTGATTGCAGTCGCCAGGATGAAGTCAGCACTGACAAAGTGCAGCCATTGATGGATGGACAAAGCCGGGAACTGGATGTGAGAATGGATGGGGCCGGAGTGGGAACTTAACACAGACAAACAAAATGAAAGACAGAGAGGAATTACCTGCTAAAGCTTTCCGGCAATACAAATCCCAAAGCAATTTACTTACTGCTAACTGAGCGCAGGAGGACTTTTTGCGTCCGCGGCCGACAGCAGGAATGGCTTTCATTCAGTCGATAGAGGTTGCCTGATTTTAAACTGCTACTGTATATGAAGACACGTTGACAGTGTTTGGCTGTCAGGTACTTTGTGCTCTTAGTATTTTAGTCAGATTCAACACCAACCAAATCCAAATTGTTGGGGAAAGTACAAGCATTAAAGTTTAATGCATTTAGTTTAATGCTCTTGATTAATACCCTGTCAATCAGTCGGTTTATTTTAGCTCCGTGTAAAGAACTTGTCCGTGTGCTCCAGCACAGTTTAATTTGTCCTGTCTCCAAGTGGACTGTACAACACGAGGTATTTTAGGTACCCATGGCCTGTAGAGAACTAATAACCCCTGAAGCTCGGGGCCAATAACCCTCCCTAATCCAGGACCTGTGTGGGGGGTGGGAGCGTAGAGTCCCTTGTTGGGGAATGCATTCTCATTACCGTTGCACTAGCACTACATTAAATGTCAGTGTTGCTGCTGGATGGGGCCTGGAAGATTAAGACTAATGCTGCTGGCCTCAGGAACTCCGATTAGAACTATTCTCATTAATCAGAACCTCAGAGATGGAAGCAATTTAAAGCCCCGTCCCCTCCGAGCACGTGGCAGGGCGGCACCCTGTCACCCGTGAGGGGCGACACACTTGCACCCATTTGCTATCACTTCATTACGTACCTGCCAAGGACAAGTCAAGGCAAGTCACCTTTTGCTCCTCACTTCCAATTAATCTGACCACAAACGATCACCTTTCACTCACACGTAGTTAGGATGCAGTAAATATGTTTTTAATCTTGTACCTGCGTAATAAATGGGAGTTTCGCGCCAATGTTCATGTTTTTCTACCCATTGTTTTAGCCCTGATGGTTTCCCAGCTGGTTTAAACTGACTGAAAGCTACTGTACCATTGTCCAGAGAGCGTGACAGAGTTGTGTAACCGAGGTGATAGCATATCAGTACTAAAACGTTTTGTCAGTCTCCGGAGATATGACACACACACACACACCCCCACACACCCTCAGTGCTCAGCTATATTCACTGTTTTCACTGTGTTAGAACAATATATTCAGGCACCATAACTCCTCAGGTTTAGGTTATTCTTGTAGCTTTTGTATTTTGATGGATAATCGTATGGTCTGTGTCTTTGTGTCAGTGCCCAAGGTCGCCCATGACTGTGGTAAAAGAAGGGTTTAAAATGGATGCAACCTGTGCTTGGTTCTCAATTAGCACCTGTCATAGGAGACAAGCTGCTGGGCTCGTGCTCTTTGTGACACCCTATAGATGGGCTCCTGTTTTGTAAACCACCAGGGATGGATACAGCTCCTTGGTGGGAGTCAATGTGTTCTGTAAACAGGAAGGCAAACAGGAGTGAATCCCTCATAAATCTTGGGGCCTAGCAGTATCATTTCCTTCAGCTGACCTTGGTGAGGCTGCAGGATGGGAAGCTTGGGTGGCGAGAGGAAAAAAGCATCACATGATATACGAGCAATTGGAGCAAGGTGCGCAATGAATCACAGCAGCCTGTGATTAGCTATGAAATCTTACACATGTGAACTCGCTCGGTGCTGTTGTGCACCACTTGGACTATTTACCTTTTCATCTCTTTTGATCTTTTGGCATCGTGGAACATGAAACTAACCTCAAACATTATAGAAGTTAGTGGTCAGAGATGGTAAATATGTTTCCTCTAGTGTGGTTCCCTCATGCAGGCTGCAGAGCAGGACCATCACCACGTTTGTCTCAAGCGTTGGTGTTTCAAACAAATACTTATCAACAGGCCATGAAGTAATCAATGAGGATAATCCATCTGGGAGCCTGTCGATATGGTAATGACTCTGTCTCATCATTATTGCTACACAGCCATAAATCATTCGCTTTAGCAGAAGGCTTAGCAGCTGTTGCAACAGTGTCGCAGTTGTGTGGAATAAAGTGCTGCCGTTTGTGATTAATGCCTCAGCATTGTGCTGCACTGCACACTGATTGTTTTCAGATTTGGTAAGAAAGCTGGATGGATTGTATATCAATAAACCAGGGGGGCTTCTAACAAAAAGGTAGGCTGCAGGTATATCAATCTCACTTATTCAGTGTTTCTATTATGCATTGTTAATGGTGCATTCATACCGAGTCGTGCCAGACAGGTGTTAAAGGGACCATTCATAATCAAATGTAAACAAAAGAGCTGCTGTCACTCGCAAATTGATGCACGGCTCTTTTAATGCAGAGAGGGTACACATGATGGAAGTTATTAATGTCTCCTCATCCTGTTAAGCGTTGTTCACAACACTCGTGTGTGAAACTGTAGGAGAAAAGGTGTCTTCATTTATTGTAATCTGCACACAAACGTGTTGCAAAGTCTGTGCTTCAAATTAAATAACAGACGTATATTTGTTGCCCAGAACCAATTTTTCTTTTCGATCTGTTATTTTTGCTGTTTAAAGGATTTATAGTCCCGACTGAAACCGCTTCTTTTTATTATTACTGTCACACAGAAACAAGGTGTTTTACTCTATATGTAAACAAGCTGTAGATTAACTTTTGCTATGTTTTTCAACCATCATCTGCAAAAGTAGTGATCAGAAGATTAATTTAAAGGCTGGTTAGTTAGTTAGTGGAGTTGAGGGTCATTTGCAAACAATGATGGTACATTTGTTTCGTCAAAGAACTAAAATGAGCCACTGATTTTACCTTCAAGTCCCAGTAAACATGAACCGTCCTCAGAGCTGTAGAGGCCGCGTCCACAGTGTTGCACAGCTTGTCCAGCCAAATATCAGACCTAATTCATTTTGGCCTTGTGTTCCAGAGGCAGGAAGGAGCTGCAGACAAGGGCTGAGTGAGGGAACAAAGACAATTAAAACTGATAGCCCTCGTCCTCATGAGTGTCAACGGCAGCCAGGATGGAAGCAATTTATTCAACCAATCATTCAAGTGTATGAAGTCTGCTGCTGGTGGGACATTGGGAAAATGTGATGGTTGCTTCCTCCCTATGAATCAATAGAGGCAGGATGCTCGCTGGACGCAAAGTGAATTGTATGGCGTCCTGATAACAATTTAAATCCTGTTATGGATAATGTTGGGTAATGCCGTCCTTAAAATTGAACATGACAGTCAGGCGATTTATTCTCTTTGTGTTTTTGACCCAAGACATTTGTTGTGAGTCCAACCATATTGTTTTGATCCCCTGGAAGGTGCATTCTTGGTATGAGCATGCGTTTTCTTTTATTGCATGCAGATGGTAGTTGTGAACAAACAGATAAAAACCAAGTGAGAGATCTGGCGCGGAGATGATGTATGTGTCTACAAGCGCAAAAAAGGATGGTGAGAGTTAAGCTGCATGGTCCTAAACTGCTTTCAGATGTCACACAAACCAGGAGATACGCTGTATTTATCGGCGGTGAAATACCACTGCGTTATGCTGTGAATGCTGTTTAATGTTGGACCAGTTAAATCTTTCACGACGCAATTTATCACGTCGTAATTTTAGCCACAGGACAGTTTCAGACTCGGTTTGCAGATGTGAGGCAGTTGTGGGGGTAAGAAAACAACAGCTATCAGATAAATCACTCAAACAGCGTTTTCAGCCTTTCTTCAGCGCACAAAGCCTGTAATCAGTTTCAACGGGTAACTTGTTAAACTCGTGCCATTCTCATGAGTTGGTTAATAAGTGATAGTTCCCCGCTACCCAGAGGAATGTGCTCAGGTCTTTCTAACTGTAGCCGCCTTCTGTCCAGCTGCTTTTTCAGACCCAGCTGGTAATTCCCCAAAACATCCACAACAAACAGGCCTCCCTTCAGCCCCTCCTCAGCGCTGGAGAGTTTCCTCCCCCTCTGGTCCTGGGCTGACACCGGGGCCGGCCTTTGGTCTGATTTAAGACCCTGGCCTACTGATGACCCTGTTTGCTACTCTCTCCCTCCCCTGCTCTATCTCTGGCTCTAGTTTGGCTTGACTTAGGGAAATGCTTGCTCATTCTCTCTGCCGTTCATTAATCCGGCAAACAATGAAAAGAGCTGAGCTCAAACACAGTTGGGCGTAAATCTTTAACGCGGAGCTTTTAGCTCTTTTGTCTGTTTTGTTTTACGAGGCCAGGGCTCCTGTCATAAACAGGTTTTGAAATATCTTCTGTGTCTGATGATTCTGTGAGAACAAATTATTGCTACTACTGTTTCAGAGTTTCGTTAGCACATTATCTGTTTTCCTGTCACAGGCTGTGAATCATAGCGATCCTGACTTTCCTGCTCTTGACTTCTTGGCATCGCAGAGTGTGTTTGATGATTCGTACACCGCAAATGAACGTCACTGCTTTAAGACAAATGACTGGCCCTTGACCTTGATAGTCGGACTCTGGTACTAGTCTTTGGACAGAGACGTATGGCCTCTAAATACATAAATATATTATTTATGTGTGCTTAAGTTACTGCTATTGTTGTCTCAGCACATACAAAGGCCAGAGCTGTGGCCTTGGGCCAGTCGACAGCACAGTCTGTCATAGTTTTTCATTTTCATGCATAATTAAAAAACTTAAATTACTTGTCATGTACAAATTATAATGCTGCAGGAAACAGACTACATGAAAATGTATTTTCTTTTCCACGAGACTGACAGGAAATCAATTAATCCTGATGTATTACTTTATGCTGGACAGGCACTAGGCTCCAGGAGAAAGAGAATGGAGATTGGCTACAGCTGTTCTTATTGGTGCAGCCATATATTATGGCTGGCGTGTGTGACAGCTTCTGAGCAAAATGGCTGAAGGGTATCAGGCAGGTGACTAGACTATAAAAAGAATAACACTGTGGTACACAAAGTGTTTTCAGTGACTGATTTAAGATTTGTGCTGGTGAGGAGCCACTTTATTGCTCTGCTGCTTGTGCTGTAGGTTTGCTCGTATTTTTCCCAACAACGGCTTTCTGTCACTTCTTATGGCAAACCTTTCTGTACCTAATGTCATTTTGTGTATGTTGTCACAGGCTTCTCATACTTAAACCTCAACAACTTCCAAGCAAGGTATTCATCTTTTAAAATGCTGTGAAATTATTATACAGTACAGATGTTTAAGTAAACAATTTAGGTTTACAAATTAGTCAAACTACAAATATAATCCAGGATATCAGAAAATTAGAAGCCAACCCACTGGGAATCAAATTCAGAATTATGATGTAAGGTGAGAAGCGCACAGATAACACAGAGCAGAGTCCTGCCGAGGTCAGATAACACTTCAGTAGTGAGCCAGCTGAGCCTTAATACTTGCAGCCACAATATCAATGAGGACGACACTTAAAAAAAAAAAAAAAAGGGAATCGTGAGTGATTTGGGGATCTGACAGCAGCCGCCTTGCTTTTTTCTTCTCTGGGTTAATTCACTGGATGAAACGTTGTGGCACATGATATGTCATATATCAAAGGTAGGGCATCAGTGATCTTTGCTCAAGGGCATGGATAACAGGCCGATAGACATGTGAATGAGATGGAGAGCGTGGTGGACGTGGGGTGGGCTGGGGAGCAACTCATCCTTTTCTGCCATCACCATGAAGAAGATAGAGGAAGATTTATGGGACATCATGGACCACATACGAGCAGGCTGAACATTCAATGCAGTATGTGAGCCCTTCCCTCCTGCAACCTTTCCTCCATCTTGTCTTTTTAGTTTAACACAGCAGCCGTGTCAAAAAAAAAATCCTCTTGTTTTCCTAATCACAACCTCCATCCAGTTTGTTTTTTCCAAGCTCAAATCCAAGTTTCTGAGCAGCCTCCTCTGTGATCTTAGAATAACTATCACATTTCTCCAGGGACATCCAAACAAAGCGCTTTAACACAAGCATATCTAATGTTCAGGATATCTGTATTTGTTTTTACACATTAGCAACCCATTGACGTTCAATAAACACAGATGGTTTGGAGTCTGTCCAGTTTCCAAAGTACAGCTCAAAACACAATAGTCTTACGCATTATTTAATTACACTCATCTGTAATGCTGTCACTCCACCTGCGCTGCGTGGCTCTGCGCTGAAATACTAAACAAAATCATGCACGCGAAAGCTGCAGGAATTAGAGGCAGTAATATGTTGACATTTTAATCAAATGCGATCGCTGAAGTAGTGCTAGGACGTCTTATCTGACGGGACCTGGGCCAAGGTGATTAGAACTGTGAGGACAGATGATCTCCAAAGCACACAGTGTCACACTGTACGATGATTTCTCAGCTTTCCTGGAAGAGAAGCCTTCACATCTGCCTCACAGGTCGTAGATGATTTCTGAGGATCACAGCTGCTGTCCTCCCTTGGGACACATTTATGTGTTATCGCCATTCATTACAAAAGCGCCTTTATGATGGAAAAGTCCCTCAGTGTGTATCAACGCCACCGCTCACAGAGGGAAAATGTTGCTGCGCTTTAAAACTTTCAAATGAGCATGTGCTGATTTGGTTGAAACCAAATCAGTTAGTTGTTTTGCACTGTGGTAAGTTTTTACTGCTGCGCGCCGTGAGACGAGGCCATTTGGCAGAGAGCGCACGTCCTCGGGGAGAAAGACGAAACCATTGCTGACATTTCGATGGTGTCTAATAATTTCAGCAAATGTTCAGGCTCTTCACAGTTTCTGTTGTTGAAGGCTAAAGCATGTTAACTATCCAAGACTCCTTTTGGGTTTGTTTTTGCATTTGAGCGTGTTCATGTGCGTGTTCGCGTCTATCGTGCTGCACTTTGAATGTTCCCTGTAGCGAGGCAGTGCCACATTTCACATAAGTTTGCTAATTGACCTGAGCAACCGTTGAGAGCTGGCTGATTTACAACCGTTGCTGCAGTGTAAGGAAAAACAAGAACAAACACAGAAATGTCGTGACGTTGCATTTAATCACTGGGTCAGTTATGCGTGAGCATGTTCAGTATTTACTTGGGTGACATGTGGCCTTGTGATATAGATTGTAATGGAGGCACAGAAACAGGACAAACCACAGCCTTGTTGTGTATCAGGTTGCTTGCCAGGAACTATTGAACTTTTCTTCGACAGGTCATTCAGCCTGTGACATCAGTGAAAGGACAGTGGGATCAACTTAAATGCCAGGAAGCAGAGAGTGTGTGCTGACTTTACTTCACATGTGATACACTGCAGATACACCGGCTGGTATTCATGTACCTGTCAGGAGCGATGAGCACAAGGAGGAAGTGGCCGTGTCGTCGGGGGATATCCTTCCTCTCGGCAGCGGAGAAGGAAAACGCCCTGTGCACACAAAGGGTAGCCTCACCTCCTTCACGCTGTTTATTTTTAGTCATAACATCCACTACAATGAACGTATGGGTCAAGGTGAGGCTAGGACACTTGTGAGGGGGAGGGTGCCTGAGGAACAACAAACAGATGTTCTTTGATGATAATTGCAGAGAAGGGAAAAGGAGTGTGGAGAGCAAGCTCGTAAAGGAGTCACTTGTTGAGGCCGTCCCTCCCGCCTCCTGCCCGCTCTGAGGCCCTGTGGTGGTATGTTGTTTAGCTCCAGGAGTCGGAGCCTGGCCTGCTGGTGCCATTACCCTTACTTGCCAGAGGTGACATCTGTTCATAGTAGCAGCCACAAATTTGAATGCCAATATCTGTTCCTTGAACTGACCTGGAGAAGCGGGAGGGGGGAAAGAAAAGTTTGTCAGGCAGTGACGATCTTTCTGAACATGAAAGGTTAGGGAGCCACAGCCCTTAATCAAGTGTGGCTGTCAGCAGCCTCCCTTTAAAATGGAGCTGTAAAGACAGGCTGCCAGCGTTGCCGCCGATGAGCGCTAGCACAGGATGATTGATTTGTGTAAATCATTTTCTTTTTTGCTCTCTCCCTCTCTTTTACGAGCATTGGTAGCGGTGGAGGATGGTGAAGACACCATCATGGGATTAAGTATAGCTCCTCCAGGCTGTCTTGGTGATTAATGAGCTGCCACAGCATTCCCAACTGTCAGTAAGAGGAGCACGGGTTCAAATCACGTCTAGACTGATGATACAAAAGATAAAAATCAGTTGTGTCATCATGTCATTAATGGCCAGTAGTTCTGATGTTGATTTAGCAAGTTGCCAATAACTCTTGGTGTAATGTGACACTCGATGGATTTCTGCAAATTCATCAAGACAAAATTAAAATGATAAATATTATGTTGAAGTTCTGGGTTAGTCAGCAGCCAGTAGCAATATTTTATCAAACGCAATTAGCATCGGCGTTTAGCGCTGGGAGTTGCTTTTTTATTTTCTGTTCATAGTCATCGCAGACCAAAGTCACACAACATAAACACAGACCATCAAAATAAAGTCTGGAGTGGTTAGAGTTATTTATTTAGTTCTGCTAATTCACAGTACAACACATCTTTACCCAAATAAACACTGCCCTTCACTCTGATGTGACTCTATAGAATAATCCTAATATCACTGTTACTATTACTATTAACAGAGATATCAGCTAAGTTCCTCAGGTGCTCTAGAGATTCTTTATGTTCTGTTTCAGAAATAGTTTCTTGTAACGTCGTCTGACCTTTTGCATTGAACCAGATAGGTGGGCAGAGAGCTGTGAGCAGAACAAGAGAAGGGGAAATTGAGCGTCTCTACGTCCATCTCTCCCAAAGGAGTGTCGTGTTTCTCTTTCCACCATTTATTTGAAAGCTATCATTTCCTGGGATTCATTGCTGAAAAATGGCATTGATTCTCGGGATGATAGATGCTAAGTGTCCTTCTATCGACATGTCTATTGACAGGCCTGTGTAAATTCTGCATCTTATTACCCCCCAGATAAATGATACACCTTGTGAACCGGGAGGATGTAACTCAGTCGATTGCAACGTCTGAGCATTGGTGGCTGTCACGGCTGAACACTGTGATTAATTTTGTCAGAAAACACCTTATCAGTCACCGTGCTGAATAATTAAACGTAAAAAGGCCGATGGCAGATAGCGCTACTCTCTAAAGCAGCAGGCAAAGAAGCAAGAATGACTACAAAAGCTTTTACTTTGCTCTGGGCTGCAGCAACTGTAGGAAGGTCGTATCTTAATCTAAAGGTGTTTGAGTCTAATATCCCTGTCTGGAAAGTTTGCTGTAGCATTAAAATGACTTATGTAAACCCTTAAACCTACTGCATGTGTTGTGAGGCAGCTAGTTTTTCTATGCATTGTTTACAAGGGCTATTTTTCTTGGACTCTCTAAGGTTTATAGCGTCTTAATCCCACCCTTTTGTAGCACTGCCTGCAAGGACGTTAAATAATGTCCCACTGCCAAACGTTTCCTCCATCTCAATTTATTTTATAGAAACACACAATTTAACCTTCAGAATAGCATTTGCAGGTTCATAACACTTGGAACAGGTGTAATTTTTCTAACAAACACAGCTGCAATGTGACCCTATTTATCTCGCTTTCATAAAATGCTTTCTATTAATCTGTGGCCCATTCGTGAACCAATATTTCAGTAGGACAATAATTCACTCTCATTATTCGGCCTTGCTACTGGAGGAAATCTTTCTAGTCCAGTTGTACTACTTGCTCCGCCATGTACTGTGCCTTTGCTTGGGATCAGTGGAAGTTTGGCTTAGTAGCTTTTTGTAGAAGAGACAGGAAACACTGACCGTTTGTCTTTATTCAGTAAATAATGACTAGAGCTGTAACATTAGAAATCAACAGCTTAATGTGTGCTTTGAAATCCACAATCAGCTAAATGACAACTAAATGTCAGTCAGTTGCGTTTTACCAGTGAGAAACCGGTAGTGAGCAGCTAAAAGCCGAGCTGAACCTCTGCACCAATGTTTCTTCCCCTTGTTCTGAAGATGAATTAGCAGCTTCTAAATAATGCAATGAACCCTAATTCTCTTTGATTAGTAGTGAGTTAGATGATGGCAACCCATTGAAATTGGTCATCAGCATAAATAACGAGCGAATGAACTGATAAAATGCAAAGTCTTCAGCCATCATAAATCAAATGGAATCCACTGGCCATGGAAGCGGGTGGAATTAGAAGTCCATGCTCCTATTAATTATGTTGCCTTGTGAAGACGACAGCGTGATAAATCAGTGCTGAAAGGCCCTTCACTAGCGGGAGCCTCAGGAGTTCGACTGCCTGCAAATTGCTTTGTGTATGCTCCTAATTGTTTCTTAAATAACCCACCTTTTTGAGGCAGGTTGTAAGGGTATTCTACCAAGAAGGGTCGGGGACGTCATAACCGCTGCCTCTCTGAGATAACATTGTGGAAAGTCGTCTCACTCTTTGCATGAGTTGAAACCAACTAGGGTATGAAAACATGATCATATATAAACCGAAAGTTGCCAGAAATAATTTCATTACATGTAACCATTGTCAGATGTCTGAGAAACATGTAATTAATGGCAATGAATCTGAGTACGGCAGCTTGTTCCCAATACGTCGCGTCTTCTGAAATGAGACTTAAATACTGCAGCAGTCAGGAGCTATTGCTTGTTAAAGCACAACCAAGTATGAAACCTAATTTGTATTTGTTGAGCAGTGGGCATCGTCTAGTGAAATGTAGTTTGCGGAGCATTTAGCAAGAATATGCAGTTAAGTTAAATCGGGTGTGCTGTCTGGAAAGCCTGCGGTCATGCAATGTCAGCGCGTGTCTGAGGGCTTTTATCTCCTGACTGCTCTGAAAGAGGAAGGTGTGTGTGTCCGTCAGGCAACTTTTAAATGGTGTGACTATTGATTATTCTTTTTGAACCTTTGAGCCTATAAAATGTTGTGGTATTACAGGTTTTTGCAAAAATGGAAAATGCATTTCTATTTTCTGGACAGCGTAAGTTAAAAATATAACTTCTACACATTCGTTCCTGGGAGGCTAAATTCTATACGTGACAGGACACGTAGGGGCCAAATGCGTGTCAGGACTTAACACGTCTTAATAATGGGTGTGCTTTATCAGATTTGAAGTTGAATGACATACATTACTCATTTTTGAAACAAAGTAATGACATTTTATTATCCCTGTTTGTCATTGGACTCGATGATAATTTCAAATTTCAGGTAACTGGCTAATCGACTTGTACACTAATGGTGGCATCTCCAACATTATAAGTCCACGTCTAAAAAGGTGGAACGAGTCCATGTTGTCATTTGTTTTCGCTAACGCTTCAGGATTAATTCATTGTTAACACTGTCGGCTGATTTCCTTTTAATCGACTTATTGTCACATGGCTAATGTGTACATGTGTGAAGTGGTTGTGACGCGGACGTCCTTCTGCTGACATTCAGGCCCCGGCACATGTTTGACTTTAAATAATGCTCCTGTGTGGTTGGAGGAATAATGGTGTGGACTTTCATGACATTGCGTCAGTGCCAAGGTGACTGACTCGAGGACTGATTGCTCCCTCTGTCTCCCTCTCTCTCTCCCTGTCTGTCCCCCCCTTCTCACCCTGTCAATAAGCATCCTCTTGTCTGATGGAGTCACATCAGGGCACTGCAGCTGACACCATGGTGTCTTTATTTCCTGCAGCAATCCTTTTACAACACACATCAGTGGTGATTAATACACTGACAGCAGCCAGGAGGTTAACCCCCTGCTGCCGGCCAGCTCCTGACGAACACACCAGTCTCCGTGCAATTCTTTGATATATAACACATAGAAGCACATAAGAATAATGATGGCGTGGTTTCATGCATTGCCCAGCACTGTTCACTAGCCTGGATTGATAAGAGCAGATGATACTTGGTATTCCAAAACGGTCTTTTACATTAAGCCAAATGGTTGCTCCCACTTGCAGCTGTCTGCACGGATATTAAATCTGAGGTCTTCCGATTTAAATTTATGGCATCCATTACTTGGGAATTTACATGTCCAGGTGTTGCATCTGTTTGGCTTCAGGTAGGGGTCACTTTGATTTATTAATACCCACAGTTTCATCTGCTAGACAATCACTGACATATTGTCACTTAGGGCAGCATGTCTCTCTGCCTTTAACAGCTGTGACAACCTGCGTGTTGTTAGCTCGCTGGCTGATTATGCAACAAACAGACCAAACACGTCAGCATCTGTAAAGTGAGATTACACGCAGTGCTTAACGCTTATAGTAGCCAGTAAACGGCCACATGCAGACTTCAGGCTGAATAAGGATTTCACCATTATATCTTATCAACACCTGCTAAATTGTTGAACATCTCTGGAATCTCATGATAGTGGAGATAAGTTAACAGTCGTCAGGAGTGATGGAGCCATCTGGGTCATTCCAACCCATATGTTCACACTTTGTTAGAGTTTCACACGTTCAAGAAATCAGTTGCATTGTTTGCAAAAGCCCAGAAGCGCTGCAGTTACTCAGCACTCTGGAGTACTAGGTACTTGGAAACGCTGCGTAAGCAGCCGCGTTATCGTTTGCTAAATGGATTAGATGAAGAAAATAATTTCCCAGACTAAATTCAAAGTTGAAACGATCATCAGTTGCGTCCTCACCTCAGGTCCAACATTAACATGGGATTGCGAGAACGCTCTCATTAACTTTGCAGCTTTCAAAGCAAACGCTGCACCAGGTGGCATATGACAAAGAAGCAAGAGGCTAGAACTTGGTCTGGCCTCCAACATCGGCGTGTCGCTGCTCACAGTGCGTGTCAGCCGAATGGACCACTGACGGCCATAGGTGGCCCAATCGCTCGGACGTAGCAAGTGTCACAGGCCGAGGAAGTGAGCGTCCCCTCGGGTCCCCCAGATGCTGCTCCCACCTCTCATCATTAACTCTCACACTGAGATGGTAATTAGGGCTCCTTGCGGCATAAGACAGATTCTGCATCAGACCAAATTTTCTAAGCTGTCATTCTAATTATGTAGGCCAGGGCAAGATGGATCAGCTGGGCTACGCGTTAGCATTGATGTCAGTTATTCGTGGTGAATGGGCCCCAAGTCACACGGCTCTGCTGCGTCCATGTCGCTGTACGGCTAAACAGATTCTGTGGCTTTACAGTAAATGTGTAACTGTATCAATTCCAATAGCTGAACAATTGTAATTATAATTGACTATACGAGAAGACTTAGACTGCTCATTTACTCCTGACTTTAGTCCATGCTTCTCAAGCAAGTTGCAAATTATAACCTTTTCTCACTCGATAAGCTAGGACATGTTAATTGGATTTGACAAGGGCATATTATGCACAACAAATATGCATAAATACACAAAAATGGAACAAAAAATTGGAAATAAAGAAGAGAACAAAGTAGATTTACATGGTTGGCTAGTCTGAATGTCTGGTATCATATTCGCTCCTGCTGCCTGCATAAAAAGGCACAGAACTGTAACAATGGGTATCAGTGGAAAGTGCTTTAAAGTTAAAGCTGATGGATGGCTTGTCAAAAAAAATAATTGCACTGGTTGGAAAGTGGGTCTGCGTGCTTAGAGGGGGGAGAGCAGGATCTACAGAGAGGATGATGGGAAGTGACAGTGGTCTGTCAAGATGCAGTGCTTGCCCAGAGTAGTGTGAAGCCCCAGCTAGAAGGTGGCAGAACAGAGCAGGCTGTCAGAGCAGGAAAGTGCCTTTTAATACATTGAAAAGAAAAGGAATCCGCCTGTCAGACCTGTTCAGCCATTTGAGGAAGGAAGAGGGAATATGGTGAATAGGTGTAGACATGGTGGAGCTGGGCAGAGCCCACGTGCCACTGGCCTAGCTACAGGTACACATCACGCAGCCGAACGAGACGGAATCATCAGTCGCTAGTGGCCACTGCTAGTTACAACTGGCTCCTTTGGCTGTGACAATTCATTAATCAGCTTGACAGATCTGGCCTTATTACATGCAATATCTGGCACTTGAGCAATTGGATTGTCAACTGCATCCTATTATGAGTGTAATTCAAACGGAGTTCTGACTCTCCTGCCCTGACCTTGGGATGCAGGCGCCGCTGCTGTGTACTTAAATGTTTGCACTGTTAGTGGATGTACCTATTAAAACATGTTGCTGCTTTCCTTCTGCCCATAGACGTTCTAAAAGTGGCAGGCTTTGACGTGAAACGATGTATAGAGTGACCTAACAAAGGGACTAGTGGCCGGTAAGACAGCAGCGAGACGGACAGCTAATAGATAGAGAAGCCTCATTTAGAGAGGAAAGGCTGTTTGTGCTGCCAATATGACAAAGGGGAAGTCGACAGCCATTGATCCATGCTCACCGATGACAGCTTAAAAATTCAGCAATAATCATGACAAATGAGGAGAGGCACCACCGCCAGAAAATTATCAATAATCAGCGGCTGAGAAGAAATGCCAAGGTCAGAGAGAAAAGGCTACTGAAGTTCTGTCTGTGTGCGGACGATGTATTGGTAAAGCTGGGAAGAGCAACCTCTAAAGGGAGGTAGAAGCTTTTAATTAAGTTTCAGATCCTACTGGGACCCGAATGTCCCTCAGTATGGATTCCTTAACGGAGCCAACTGAATGCCAAGGGCAAAGAGACAATTATGTAACAGGCAGATTCTGGTGGCTTTGATCCCTCACAGGGGAACTGGTGGATGGATTTACTGTATCAATAACTCAATCCCCTTTCAAAGGAACCCTAAAGAAGGCACTGGCATTAGCAGCATCATGTTTTGTGACAGGTCAGCGCTGATGTGGGCTCAAGCTAGAGGGATTTACCTATTCTGTCATCAACATTCATTACCCTTTTTTGAGTCGTGTGGCCCTGACGGGACTGAGTTGGCAAGCAAAGTAGCCCACTGAGCAACTTTTAACAGCCAGATCCTTAAACCTTCCCAAGTCGTGTGGGAGATTTGCTGGGTCTGACCGCTTCTAAAAGACCAGGCCAGTGCTGTGAAGAGCAAACATCACATACTTGTGATGCAGGGAATGCTGTGCTAGCCTCAAAACTGGGCTGATGTCTGAGTTGGGAGGTCATTGGAACAGCCTTTTGGGGCCTACTGCCACATCTAGACGTGTAAGGTGAGTCTAAGAAGACCCTGACTCCATGGATGATCTTCAGACTTGTGGGGATGTTTGTATTCAATAAATTTAAATTCCTTGCGTCATCACTGTTGACTGTTGCCCATAATTTAAAGTTCAGCAAGTTGCATGACACCAGCGCGACTGGCTATTTGCTGTTAAAGATGAGCGGAAGTAGGTTGGAGAGGTTTAAAGCGGCCCTGACACGGTCAGCAGAACTCATCTCTGCCTTTATGCACCAAATGCACTTTTTGGGGATCTTTTTAAATCACCAGGCAGGTCCTTTGTTCAGCCAAGGTTCAGTGGGCCATGAGGTCAAAAAGACAAGAGAATAATTTACTAGTTGTGTCCTGTCCTGTGATTGACTCATCGTTCTGGCTTTGGGACTTGCTTTGTTGCCCTCGTGTGAGAAGTGGCATGCGGTTGTAAGTACGCACTGTTCAGGGGAGGTGCGCTTTCTCACATCTCTGGTCCAAACTAGCACGCTCCTAAAAACAACGCAACAGATTAGTCCTGAGATGGTGAAAACGATCATGCAGCAAACATTAAAAACCTTGGTGGAGGTGTGAAGCAATTAAACGTCCACAGCAGCTCATTTGTCGGGCGTCCTGCGTTCTTGCCAGCGATATAGAATGTTTGCATCCATTTGCACAGAGTTGTAAATTTTTTAAATACCGTTAGCATCATAATGTGATACGTCGCCTCAAGAGGGATGATTATTCTGTCATATTATTACCGCCCACATGCTGCCCACACACTTCCTTTGCCTTTGCTGTAAGGATAAAGCACAGTTCCTGTTTTTCTGGGACCATCTGTAAGAAAAAACCAGCCCAAGGTAAAAACGATGACTGCAACTTGGCAGAAGATTAAACGGGCCCTCTGCAAAAGCCATTAATAATTCTCATATTTTGGAAACAGACCATACATACAGAATCTGTGGTATTTAATCTCCTCTCTCAGCGAATAAAAAAAGGTCAGCTGGGAGGGAGAGGCGTTTTTTTTTTTCTTCCCAAGCCCAGAGTGATGGGCCTAGCTTTTCCAAGACACCCCATTTGTCTGTCAGAGCTGTGAGCAGAGCCAGTGATTTAGTTTCCATCACATGAAGCTCGTGTCCGGTTGATGATACTGCCAGGCGGGATATGGGGCGAATTTGTCACCTGCAGCTTTGACAGGCAGATAATTGCTGATAGTTAGCAGAATAATAGGATATGAGCATTACTAGTCGCACACGGTTAAAGAATGTTGGTCGCACATCACTTGTGAGCTGATTTTGATTACACAGATTTAACCTAATCGGGGTGAAACAACCAACATATCAACTAAAGATAAGTTCTGCACTGTAATAGTTATCAGATTAACACTGTGACGCGATGTCAGTATTTATACAGCTGAAAAAAACATGAGAATATAAACAAGTGATTAAAGTGGTAAAAACAGGAAAACGCCGGAGCTCAACAAGTGCCGTCAAGATCGTTTGAACGTGTCATAGTATGTCGTTCATGCATCTGCCACCTCTGCCTGTGGCTGCAAACAGAGCAGAACACGTCGGAGCACAATGCAGAACAGAGCAGGAGGCCTCTCCCACCTTTGTTCAAGTCAAAGGGTATTTTTCACTTATTATTTCTTGGTTGAAGCTCAAATGGTGTTAACCTTAACCTTCAAAGTGGATCAGTCAGTGAACATGACACATGCTTTGTTTTTGAGTTGTGGCTGTTCAGGGGATTCTTATTGACAGGTTTTCCATTTGAAGCTGATCTGAGGCTGGACTGTATCTGTGGCGGTTTAAACTCGTGTCTTAAGACCTTTCATCTAATCTATTAATCAGAATACAAAAGCCGTAGATGAGTACATTACCCAAAGTGCTTCTTGATTTCCTTTTCATGGCACCGCATTAGGAAGAAATGTGTTTAATGTTTTACATTTTCTTAAAACACGAGACAATGAAAATCTTTGTTAAAGCTTAATCTGATCCAAATGTCTGCAAGACGAGTGACTCACAAAAGAGAACGGTCACGTTAGACAGCTGTAATAGATAAGGCACCAAGACAAGTGGTGCAATAAGGGAAATGCGCCAGAAAACTCCGCTGTGGACCTCGACCCCCCCGCTCGTTAACTAATGTTCTCTACTGCCACAGATCCAAACTCTCAGCGGTCCTGCGACCTGACTCTGGACCTCTACCTACCGCCCCTCAGCGGGGGGGAGGAAACTGTCGTAGAAGTCTTCACAATCAGCGAGAGGCTGATTTAGGGAGATTTACCCCCTTCCAGAAGAAATATATCTTTGAAATGAAACACAAATTATCTCTGTTGGGAGCACAGTGAAATATTTATTGCTGTTGTTTCAGTTGGTGTGGTTTTATGTGCCGTTTGTGTATTGGATAGTTAATGATGTGTATTTTCCGCCTGTGCGTTGGGCGCTTTTTTCTTCTCCTCAGGATACAAGGTATAAATCTTTTCACAATGAAAATATGATATTCTAATTGCCTTTCCAAGTGAGTCTTGATGCATGGATAGAAATACCTCAGACTCTCTTGGGCTTGAGGGCCATGGACAAGCTTTTTAAAATGATATATTCCAAATGGGAAGGGGTTACAAGGCACTGGTCCCACCCAGTAACAGGGTTTAGTTCTATTACTCGCCTCGTTCTAACTAGGCCTAATGAAGTTAGGGGGGTGGGGACACATGCAGCCAGGCATTGCCGATTAGGTCAGTGTAATGGCCGCTGGGCTGAGCATGATGGATGACTGGTGGAATGAGTTTGAGCCTAGTGCTATTGTGAAATCTTTTCATTGTCAGTGACGGAGCCTATGAAGAGGACTGATAAATGAGGGAGCAAGTGTCAGAAACACCCGTCTGTGCCCTGCTGTGGTTTAATATCTCCCTCAGCTCAGAGCAAAGTATTGATAAGTGAAAGTTTTAAAAATAACGACGGTCTGTAAGAGCCAAGAACAAAGTGGGTTATGATTAAGGTGACCAGCTGCAGGTCTTTTTAAACACCGGTCGAGGCCACTGCCCATGCTGGGAAGAGGGATTTGCCTTTTTGGGGAACAAGTCATGTCTTTGTAAGACTGAGCTGTGATGAATGTGTTGCCTCCATCTGGTTTATGTATATGTAATAAATATGTGGACTCATTTTTGACGTCGCTGATGTAGCAGACAGATCTGTATGATGTGAGGCGTGTGGACAGATTTCCAGGTTTAGTGTTTTTTGTATATCATAAGGCGTTTGTGCATAAAAACTGACCAACAGGCAACTTTTATCCCTCCACAGTCGAGGGATCACTACTAACACACTAACAATGTTTGAAACACTGGCACTAGATCATGTTAATTTGCGATAACTAAGGAATTAATACACCAGGCAGCTATCATTGATTAATTCTTTGTCCGTCTTTCAGTGGATCACTCGATTAATCGTTACAGTCCACCTTTCAGTGGCTCAGTATTTATGAAGTACTGTATTTATAGGGCAAAGTAAGTAATGCAGGGAAAGAAATAAAAGTAATGGCGTGAAATAAAGCATGCACACAGCCAAAGCTTTTCCTTTATTACCCCATTCCTGCAGCTTTGTGGTCTGACCTTGCAGCTTGTGTGCCCCATCCATCTTGGGCTGTTTAGCCATTTCACTGGATACATACTGCGCAGATTAACACAATTCATCACCGCAATCATCCTCGATTCATCACCCTTCCCAATGAATGTTTTGACATCTAGTTAATTTTCTGCTGATGATTTATCAAATTATAATTACCATACTTTGAAGGAGTCATTCATTATGTTGATACATGATAATGATGCCAAAGTGGATTGAATTTTAAGTAAGTTCTCTATGATTTTAACATATGCATTGTTGTGAGTAATGCGTTGCACTTTGGTCGCCTCCAGCAATAGAAAGTCCAGGCAGTCTGTTAGTGTGGTGACAGTCAAAGCAGAACAGTCAGACAACAAATAGTTTAGCGAGACATAAGAAGTTTACCCAGATTCCAGGCTGTGATTTAGGGGCTTTGTAATTAGAACGTGCACTAAATCAGTCAGGGCTTCAGTTATGCTCCTGGGGAGCAAAGACTTTAACAGCGTCAGGTTTAGCTGCGGTGCCCAGGTACTTTATTAAAAGCTCACTTGTTCATTGAGCCTTACTGTTATGAATCAAAAGCAATCAATAGAGAGGCTGGTCGGCTGCGCATAACACAAGGTAGATGGTTAATGTATTGATTACTCTTATTTAATTAAATTGCTCATAAGCTATTAAGGAGTCAGTAGGGCTGAATTAATCTATCACTTATTTTTTTCAATTAATTTGTTAGCTACTTAGTGCAGACCGTGAAGTTTTCACAGTTCAATATGTGTGTGTGAAGATTCTCAGTCCTTCAGGTCACTGAACAGTGCAACGCCTTTAAAGTGACTTTAGTTTTACACAGTTTAGTAGAAGCATTGTCTTAAAAAGCCTCACAATCCATGTAACCAGTAAATGTATGGACTCAACTGTCAGTAACGTACTGTCTCACGGCCCCGGTGCTACTCGGACCGGACTTTGCAACTACTCACTGCTTCGCTGCTTAATTGGAAGCAAAAAGCATGAAGCTGTTGTCCAGGACGACTGCATCAACATGCAGGCCAAGTTGTTTGGCAGCTAATTAGCGCAGTGTTCGCTGAGGTCAGGAGGCCAACAACCTTGCAGTGTTTCACTGTCAGCTTGGCTTTTCTTAGCTCCCAGGAGTGGCCCTGTGGAATCAAGTTGTTTTGGTGGAGAGGCCACGTTACAGAAGCGTCTTCATAAACAGCGGTAAAGCGGCAGCTGAGCAGTGATACGTTCTGCTCATCACCAGTTGTTGTTGTCATCTATTGGTGCAACAGGATGTTACTATCATGGGAAGGTGTGGTGCAGTATGGTGTTGGCTGCTTATCAAAGGATTATGGTGCTTCTCACCACTATATATTTCTCTTGTACCTCACTTTTGTCTTCTTCATCTGGCTCAAACTGAGCCATTTCACCTCCAACCTCCACCTCCTTCTGTATCCTCTTCCCTTTGTTCCCCTTCTTGCCCTGGCCCCTATGAAATGCATGGTGGGTAACCTCCACTTCAGGCTTGTCAGCCCTAATCTCTAGTCATTTGGTGTGAAATGTGCGCCTTGGTCCCGGGCTTTCAAGGTCAAGGCCTGGTAATTGATGTTGCTTATTCATCTGTTTCCTGTGTCTTCTCCTCCTTCTTACACAGCAGCCTTTGTTTGGGTAAATAGTTTGAAGACTTACTGTAGTTCTTAAAAGCCCTGAGAAGTGTCCACCTGCTGCCCTGACTCACTTGAGGCCCAGTACTAATGACGCACTGCTGGTTTTGGACAAAGGCAGTTTTCTATGACAAGATCAGCCTGCTCAAGAACTGAGGGTTGAAAAATATAGAATTATACATCTTTAAACGATAGAAGGTAAATTAGGGTTTAAAATGAAATTGGAGTCATATCAATAATATGAATATCTAAATTAATTCCCTCCCAAATCTCCTAAATAGCTTTTCCTTTGGCAAAAAATTCTGGCATTGTTACAAATTCAAATTAGATTTTCCAAGAGCCTCAAACATTCATTTTTAAGCTAAAAAAAAACTTTGAACATGGGCTCAAATGAATTTCCTACGAGCGCATGAAGTATCTCTTTCACACTTTCGGTGCCTCCGCAGTGCTGTGCGCCCTTGATGGCTGTCACCCAAGGTGCAGATAAACAATGGGCTCATTTGAAAACAAAGAAATGATTATGGGGGGGACGTTTAATCCCAGCTTGACATGTCAGCAGGCTGCATGGGCGACAGCCTTCAAGACGAGCTTTGAAGTGGCAATCTTTTCGGATTCTCGGCTCATTGCACAATAAAGAACACTTCACATGTAACTGAAGTGGGCTGGGAAATGATGGCTAATGATGTTTATGACTTGCAAGTGAATTTACAACACTGGGCATCATGTGGCTAGCTGGGTCTTTTTAAAGACATGGGGGGGTCAGGCAAGCGTTTACTCGTCAGTCACTGATGATATCACATCTGCGTTTATATTAACAATAGAATAACAAGTCGTGTGGAATTATCCTCCATTAACAAGCCTGTATCTTATTGTATATGCACAGGTTATGAAGAAGTCTCTGGTGTCTTGGTAAAACTTTGTGTGGCGTGTTGAATGGCTTCACATTGGCAAGTTTGGCATTTCAGTCTTTTATCGTCCCCAAACAATAGTCCTAATCTCCTTGATCACGCTCCGTGAACAGGCCAGGAGGAATGTGAGTGATGGGCCCACAGTAAACATAGGAAATGCACCTGTGAGGACATTGTGTTGTGGAGGAACAAAAAATGCACACAAGGCAGCTGGAGACCTTTTAATTAGTACTAATTACCTTAGCAGAGGAACGTCAGGAGGCTTGAAAGGATTTGTGTCAGCGCGTGAGAGATCAAAGATTGAGGCGGTCACGTTTTGTTCTGCTGAGTCAAAAACTAATAAGGAGGGTGATAATGGGGCCCAGGAGAATGACAACTCAGGCGGTGGTGAGTTTAATCCCCACTCAAACCTAATTCAACTTTCACGCAAGTTCTAATAGAGGATCTGCAATAATACATTATGAAGGCGTTGCCTTAAGAAATGCACTTCACTAAACTCTTTAAATGAAGGACAATCCACAATACAATCTATTTAGGGTCAGCAAGCTTTTCAGTCCACACCTATCAACACAGCCCCTATGATGCTATCGGCAAGTTTTTCCAGAGGTGGGTCAAATCTAGCTTAGAAGTCGCTCCCCTTCACATCCAATTCAGTGGCACATTCTTACCTACGGGCAACCTCTGCTGAGCCCGGTCATTAATCAAAGCAGAGTGCTGTCCTGACCTCAGCCCCTTCCCTTTGAAGTGCTCTGTCCTCTGCAGCATAAGGAAATCATTTGCTGCCTGATTCAATGAGCCATCAGTCGAGCCAGCAGACCTAATGACATGTGAGAATATTAACCTCCTACCACCAAGAGTGCTGCTTGGAAAGAAGTCTATTATTCATCCAAGGTTTTACTAACCCTTTTTCATAGATCTGCCTCTCGGTTAATTCCCTAACAGAAACTGTAACCATGAAGGCACATAGTGCATCAATTATGATATTAATCCACACGTTGTACCACGTATACGAGTTGACAGCTTTGGTTGAACCCAAAACCTAAGTTCAAAACGCACAAAGGCCTCGACTGAGCTCGAGTTGATTGGTAGGTCTTTGAATTCAGACCCACGGCAGACAGTACCTGCATCTGGGCAGATGATTTATTGTGCTGTCAAAGACTTGTTTACATCTTTTCATAACTGACAAAGAATCTCCAGTACTAGAAGATTTCACACATTCTTATACTGAAACACCTAAAACTACATTTAAGTCGCACCTTATTAGAACTTGCCTTTTTTCTTAAACACTACAGAACTAATGCTATGTTTTTTTTATATGGCTCGGTTATCAAACATATTTATACATACTTTATGGTTAAACAAACAATGATCTGGACTTTAACCAACAATGTCGTGTCCTTTTAAATGAAGGTAAAAACCTTGTCTTTTTACGAGCGTGCTGCTCGACGCCATTCGTTATGGTTTCCTATCTCGACAGGCAATCTGTACTGAGAAGCATCCAGTCCATTACACACATATGAGACACATCACTCCTGCAGTATTGACAAATTCATCGGGCATTTTTCTCTCTGCTCCCTGAGCAGAATTTAGACTCGACTGCCGTTCCCAACCCAGAACGGCCCTGTTAAATACAAACACGGCTTCTCCACTCTGACGCTAGTTGGACGCTCTGAGTGACGAGCGGTGAACCTGTCAGCGGTTAAAGCGCCGCCTCCAGTATACACTGATTTGTCAAGTACAACAGCATTGAGTAGAACTGCAGGCCAAAAAGGCAAGTATCGTAATTTACTGCGTATTTTCAATAAAAGCTTAAACTAAGATGTTAGCAAGAGCTTGAAAATTGTCAGTCAGTGCTGTTCAGTTTATTAATTTAGGAAGCAGAAATACCAAACAGTGTTTGTCTTCAGCCTAATGACTTTAATCTACTGAGCGACTTTGCACATCTTCGGGTTTTGCCCCCTCGACCTAATTTATGTCATTTGCTACGCACTGGCTACATTGAAGAGCAACTTAAGACCCATTTCTGTTGTATTCATGTTATCTGCTCATCACTGTCAAATATCAGGACCTTAGTCCAAGCCCTAGTCCTTGTCACACACAGTAGCAGAGAAGCCTGGACTGACAGCGACTGGAATCCCATCTGACAAGTGATAAAAAAGTGTTTTGGCATGTTACGGGCCTTGTGGGCTGGCCTTCGTACCCCACGGTCACAGGTTGAGGACATCCGACCTGAAATGCATGCAAACTAATGGTCAGCGTGACTGACATTTCCCCTGATGAGCCCAAAGTGTTCGCCCGTTGTCAGCAGGAGTTTATCAATAGGCATGTCTGCATATGCAGTCGTCTATCGATCCATCCATCTCTGTCGTCCTGTCTCTGCATCACTGTAGTTGTCTGTTGTCATTCAGTGGATTGGCTGTGAGGAGAGATAGCTGCAGGAGCCTCAATTTGCAATCCTTCTTTCTTGGGAAAGGGATGTACAATAACAGCAGCAGCGTTTTGTGACATCGTGTCAGAGTCTCACCTGACCTTGCTGTTTGAGATGCAGAAAGTCAGATTTCAGTTTCACACTTTATAGGAAACATGTAAACAAGTCGGTGGTGTTACCTCACGCTTGACATTGCTAATGGATGTGAGCTAGCCAGACCTCGTTTGCACTGTTTGCCCATGGAGACTGACTCGCTGTACTGAGTGTTTTGTTAACAAGGCCCCAGGTTAATTGCGGTGAGGACCAGAGATCTTGCCCTTCCAGATAACGCGGAGCTCGAGCAGCGAGATGCTTTGTGATTAGAGAAAAGGACCGGTTAGCTGGCTGAGGTGAGGATAAAGAAGCCAGATCAGGTCTCAGAGGGAAAGGAAGGCACGAGTCCACAGGGGACTGAGGTAAACAAGATTGTACCTGTGAAGGAGCTGCAAGCTGCTGCCCCCAGGTCATTATAGCCCAGGATGCAGAGGACACACAAACGCACACACACAACTTGGTGCCTATCAATGTCCAGGGGATAATAAGGTTACTTTTTTGCCCTAAACTGTCATCCAGTCAAAGCAATCCTTTATGATGAGCAGGCAGTCAGGGGCCACAAGGAGTAAGTGAAAATTGAATTAATGAAACGGCTGCATTAGCGCAATGAAGGAGCGAGATAATAACTTCATCCCATTTGCCTAATGAGTGTTATTCAGCGCACATATATGTAAATCATACCCAGGAATGAATTGTAACGACAGGTTCATTGCCGATATATTATTATTACACCTATAGCGTTAAACCTGCATCAGGCCGCAGCTCCCAGGGCAGTGAATTTAGCTGATTAAATCACTGGGTGCACACAGCAGCGGTGACACGAAAACAACAATTAATAAGCCAACCCCCAGTGCAGTGGCTGCATTTTATCCAGCCTGCTAATAACGGTGCATGGCAAAACTATCCTAATCATACAGGTGAAAAGGGATTTGATTTTCTATTTACAGTCTTTATAGAGAACTTGAATGTGTTTAGCTTGATGTTGGGCTGTATGCTGTGCTAAAGAGGCCGCTTGCTCTACAAAAACTCCAGATAAGCTGTGTTGTTACTGTCTGTACTGTTTATCTTGACAGCTTCTCCTCTTTATCTCATTCATATTCTTGCTCCCTCCTTCCCTCCCCCCTGAAAACCATCCTTCCCCACATACACATGTACGATCACTCACAAAGAATGCACATTAAAAAGGATTTGTTCCCCAAAGAAGGTCGGCATTTGTAACGCTACTGACAGATTTAAGTGTCAATTAAGTTGATGTACAGCGGGCACATTATCATACAAGGTTGTCAGCCGTGGCCATTTGAGGGAAACAAATACCCAGAGCTTTACACCTTCCACAGCTTGAACTTTGTATGGACCCACAGTTGCAATGAATGTCACAGTCAATCATTTATCCTGTTGGCAAGCTTTCTGGTGGGGAGTGAGAGATCAAGTCATTTTATACAAATAATAACCATCAGAAAATTTGTGTTTCCAAAATGCTTTGTCATGTTCAGTAGCGAGGTCCTATCCCTGGCCTGTTCGGAGGTCGCACACTCATTATTGGGAGGGGGGGGAATTATAGCTCTGCACGAGGATGATGGATGACAAGTTAAATTTGTGTCCAGGGACTGAAGGTGAATGGTGACAGAGGTATTTATCTTGAGAATGGAGGTTGGGGTCATGCGAGGCTGGGTGCCTTAAGGCACAAGACAGTGACAAATTTATCCAGTGGACCCCATTGCTTGGGCCTTTTCTTTGTTTTGAATTCTGGCCACTCGCTAAGTGACCCACATCGCTCATGCTGCCAGCGTGTGAAGAATGTCCTGCCAGGCCAGGCATCCCACCTCTGCTGATGCTTGTACTTCTTTCTTTTGTGAGGCCCGTATCTGACTCGTGTTGAACCGTGTTTGTTTGTGATATGATTCTGGGTCACTGGGTTAATGAAGTTTTTGTAGCTGCGAGAGTTTCAGGAACAATTTAAATCGTGTTTTTTCTTCTGTCGAGCTTCTTAGGTTTGGTTTAAGGTGATGTGGTGCAATTAGATGCTTTTATAAACATTTTGTCCTCTTCTAAGTCGCATCCATGTTTTCCATCAGTCATACAGTAACGTGTATTCAGACAGTAAGGAAGGGGGTGAGCCACAGAGCCCTCTAGTGGAGACTGAAGGATGATATCCTTCAAACAGTGTATATGTGTGTGTACGTTTTATGATAATCTGAAAACATCTGATGTAATAATCAGGCCATTTAACAGTGGATGCTACTGTAATGTTTAATTTGCGGGTGAACCTGATGCCTGAAGGGAAGGGCAGTGTGTTGTGTTTTGATACCGAAGGTCTCGTTTTCCAAATTAGGACAATGAACTGGTGATGGATACGATGTGAAGCGCTGATTTGTTTGTGCTTTAGAAGACGTTTTCAGAGCCTTTACAACCGCTAACCACTTTACCACGGTTCATCCATCATTTTGTCAACACCCGTGAGTTTTGAACCTATACAGCCTCGGCCCAGAGAGGAAAGTAACACGGACAAAGCAGTTGGTCGCTTTCACCACATGCCAAATTTTCAACCTATAATGAACCTCCCTCCTTTTTGTGTGTGACCTCCTTTTGGATGGATTAGTGGGTTTTGAATAGCAGGAAAAGGGTTATGGCCGACACCATATGCGTGTGGAGTTCAGTGTTGTTCTACCCATTGTTGAACAGTTACCTGCAAACCAAGGGCTGTTGTTGGCGCATATCCACTCATTCCTCCTTTGATTAAATGACGGACGACTACACGCAACATGACATAATTGATATTGTGCTATATTCTGTTGTGTTTAATACACATTAATGTAAACGGATCCTACTGAACTTACAAAACTAAGTCAGCAGATAAGCCAGACTGTACTTCTTGAATGTGCTTCCTGTTTTTTCCTGTGGAGTATTGATTTCCTGTCATAGTGATCTACACATTGAATCAACTATTACATTGAACCATTGATTGAATTTTAAGCACACGTTGCCTTTTAAGCAGTTACTACAATTAATTTACGCTGGGCTATGTGCTTAAGAGATGTTTTCTTCGAAACAGTATAAATGAATAATGTCATTTCAAAATTTGAAATGTCATGTTAATTAACTTTCAAACTTTGTGACAGGTGCCAGGACAGATCTGTTCCCACTAAAACACTTCTGAGCCCATTGTATCCATTAACTACCTGAGGCATTAATATGCTTTCAGACAGGCCTGGATAATGCTACAAGCCCTTTCACCGTCACTTGTATTTACTTTAACCAGTCTGCCCTTAAGTGCTGTTTTTAACAATGCAGGCATTATGAATCATTTACCATACAGGACTACCTTAAAGGAATCATTTGCTTTGGAGACATTTGTGGTTGGTGTGATGCTGACGAGAGGCATTATCTCCTGACTGACAGCCTCGCGTGCTCCTCTGATGCAGTATTTATCACGTGTCACGCAGTCGTACATCAGGGCGAGAATGGGCCATTGTTTCTGTGTTACGCACATGGCTCTGGCGGCGGTTAGTCAGCGCCAGGTCAGTGATAGTTTGGCCAAAGCAAACAGAAATTGAAAGTCACTGTAGCGTGCATGCGCAGACGCTAGGACACTTTTAAAACACAACAAATATGGAATTATATTGAAAAGTGATTCAACCTAAGCGTTCTTCACAGGCTGTATCTCCAAGTGTTGTACTTGGCCCGAGTAATTGAGACGTGTAAAAACTGTGACACAGGGCATTGTCTGACCCATTTTCCGTTTCTTCTCACATTGCTTTGTTTGTACATGCCTCGCTGTCATAATCCCTTACAAAGCTCTAAAGTTAAAGCCCTTTGATAAATTTGCCTCCCGTAGCGTGATAGCCATGAAGCAGTTCTTTTTAATGACCCCAGTCTGACCTCATTTCATATGCATAAGCCCACATCAAAGTAGACAGCGTCCGTCCAGTCCGTGCAGCGTTCTTCCACTTGACGTTTTTCCACATTGGAGCGACAAAGCACATGCATGAGGCTTGTAATTGCTTAATTAGGTTCAGCCTTGGAGTTTTACCTTGGGTTGACCTTGTATGAGGACGGCACCTGCTCCCCTCAATGAAACTTGTGATTTGATTGCTTTGCGAAAGGTCACCTCACAGGTCAAAGAGATGCTCTGTCTACAGCAACGCCGGCGGCACTTTAAGGCTGCATGTAACGGCATCTACTGCTGCATCTATTTATCGCTACACTTACGAGTACAGGAAATGCCTTTTGGCCTCGCACATGCTTAAAATTCCTGCGTAAGAGCATGTAGGGGCCTTATACACTACACCGTGAAGTCAAACGCACATCAGCTGTACGGGAATGGTTGTTAAAGTAACAGCTAGTCTAAATCCAACTGAATCTTGTGAAACATATTTGTTTTATGTAAAGCTGTAGTAGAATAATCAACAACTGTCACCCAGGCTCTGTTTGTAAATACTTTTAATCTGACACAGTTTAGACTTTCACATACAGTAAATGAGACTCACGAGAGAACACGCGTCTGGGACTGGCAGCGGTGCAGGCTCTGTCTGACCTATAATGCTTGAAACACCACCTGCCAGCTCTGCAGGCACATTTTTCAGCTATTTGAAGTTAGTTGTTGACCTCGCTCTGCTCTCTCTGTTCAAACAACAAGCCCACAGTTCAGGACCTCTGCCAGGTACTCAGTCTTCATGGCAGCTCTTTGATGCTAAATCTAAACACGAATGTTTATCTGACTGGACCTTGATGAGCTCATCACGACAGTGTGTCCAGTTGTTTTGGTTATGATAACAGCTGGATGTTCGGTAAGAGGCCCAGTACATCAGCAGCTTTATTTTCCTTTTACCGCTTTAGCAGCTTTTATTATATCCAACAGTTACTGTAAGAAAACCAGCTGCGCTGAAGTCTACGGTAGGAATGGACTCGCATTGTTCTACGTTATTTTCCGATAGTCTAAAAAGATAAATATCTTTAATAGTTATAAGGGACCATTGTTAGTCAGGATAGCACCTAATGCAACACATGCACAGAGCAGAGCAGCAGTATTGAGTAAATCTTTTCATCAGGTCAGCAGAATAGTTGAAGTGTTTCCTCCTTATTGGATTTGCAAAGCTTGGGCTCTGGCTGCAGCCTTAACGCCACATGTTGTAGCCTAAAGTGCTGTGGGCACGACAGTACTGTATGTGCAGGGGTCATACTCAGGTCATCATCCACAAATACACGTGACTCAACTTGTTCGCATCATGCACAGAAAAAGTGCACCTCGTAAAGTCGACTGTTAAACTTTAAAGCACATGTGATTACTCATAATTGCTGCAGAAATTGATTTATTAGCTCGGGTGTGAGGCTGTGTGAGCCGAGTGCCATCTGACCTGCAGCTGAATGAATAATCAACAAGCAGATGTTTGAAAGTGTTGCTGTTTTATCAGGTCTCTAATGTGAACAGGCATGAAACCAGATTAAATTAAATGTTGTGAGGACAGACAGCTGTGACACATTTGGACTTTGCTGCCTCCCTCCCTGGCTTTTTGTGTTATTAACCGCTTATGTTTCCAAACATAAAAGACACCGTGGTCTACATCACCCTGTTTTGATTACTGTGCCACAACGACGTGTTGAGAGAAGCCGTTAAAAGTGTTTGCCTGCTTTTATTCTGTTGACTAAAATAAATCAGAAAAGTAAAACAACCAGTGGAAACAGCTGATTTACAAACAGCAGTAAATCAGAAAGTGTTTTTCCTGGCTGCTGTTGCACCACTGGCTGTTTTGTAAGACGCTGTATTCTTCAGGGATGTGAATGATGATCCCTTTGGTTCTGCCCTTTCCTCTAATTGCTGTTTAATTTCTTGCTTTGCTCATGATTATAAGGTGTAGCCAGCTTAATGAAGCACAGATGAGTTGTTTATGAACTCTGTGCACTTTGTTGGTTAGCCTGCAGAGTCTGCAGCTCTTTTTTATGACAGTTCAACCCATCTTATGCAGATTAGAGAACGGCTAAGACGACCTGGACAATGGTCCCATGGCTTTTCCTGTGTCTGAGCGTTTGCACGATGCAGTAAGTGATAGTCTGAGGTAGAGCTCGGCTGGTTTGTGTATTGGAGCGGAGGCCGCCGTGCGTTGTTGTGTCTGCCCCAAGGAGCTGTCGACTCAAGTGTTTTTCCCCAAACCTGTCACACTTTTCAGGAACAATTAGAGAAAAGAAAGTAAATTGTTCCCAGGCACTTGGATTGCTGTCCTCGCGACATCTGCCACCACAGTGCGGATGATAGATTCCTCCTTCATTAGCCAGGGGTGTGGGATTACCCAGCGAGAACACATTAATCACCACTTTCTCTGACAGCCTGAATGCACCTCGCTTTGTTGAGGCAAAAAACTTTTTTTTCCTGATGTGTCACTCTTCTCCTGTGACAGCCCACAATCAATCATCATGATTGGCAGCACTGATAGGTTACACTGTTTACACAATGTGTAATGAAAGATCATGTTACCCACTATTGTTGTTACTGAGACAACTCTTTTGGGCTGGATCTGAATAGAGTGGGCGCTTTGGTACGAACACAGGCACACACTCGGTTGCTTTCCCTTTCTGCTCCCATAGCAGTTCTCCGCTGTCATTGTCTCCCTCTGAACAATCACTTGAGGACACAATAGGTGGTCAGTGGGCATAAGAATCTTCTTTGTATTGTGATGACCATTTTTTATTTTAA
This sequence comes from Macropodus opercularis, assembly GCA_030770545.1. Lineage (NCBI taxonomy): Eukaryota > Metazoa > Chordata > Actinopteri > Anabantiformes > Osphronemidae > Macropodus > Macropodus opercularis. Next base: position 4,968,548 of record CM061107.1, on the reverse strand, counting down.
TATTTCCTAGAAAATCTTTCAATAAACATTTCACTAGGTTTGTTGTTCAGAAAAGAAATGATATAAGTGCTTCTGATCTGAACCAGGATGTATTGTGACAAAACGGAGATGATGTGACAAATGTGTGCGAGTGAGATAAACAAACCTGTGTCCTGAAGCAGGCTGGGTGTTGTCATAGTCACGTCTCCATCAGCTGTGCACAATAACCAGCGTTGTTCTGAGAGAAGGGCATTAAACTCTCAGGAGCTGCAATATCTACAGCACTCGCTCATCAGTTAAAGTGGACGGCTTGGTAATTGTGCTCTGGATCAATCAGTCACGATCAGCCCATGAGTAATAATTAGTTGTACATGGCTGATGTATCGACAGATTTTTAAAATTCTTTTTCTGCTATTGGAGTTTTTCTGTCAGCGATATATCATTAAGCTGTTTACCTGCGAGTCCAGTGTTTCTGATACGCGCTCGTCAGGAGCCCCTTGAATTATTTTGCCCTACATTGACTGTGGAAGTAGAAAACGGATGATTGTAAACATGTTGAGGCTCTTCTGCAGTGTTTACTGGCAGAGAACAGTCTCTTTGGCATTGATGCATGTCATGATGAATATGTTTTTATTTTAGCTCATGTTAGATGACTCTTATGGAAATGTGCCAGGTCTCTTCCTCCTGGGCATCAGAGATAATCTGTATTATTTTACATCAGCTTTTTTTCTGGTATCAAACCTCTATGTAGATGATTTTCTTGCACCCAGTCATTTGTTACAGTAAAGTACCTTAAATGAAACGCTCACAGCTTTGGGGACAAGCTGGGTTCCCTTATTGCAGCCAGTGGTGGATGGACACTTGACCTTCTCTTTCACGTCATGTTGGAGACATTCACCTAGTTATGTTTTAGAGTCCACTAGACAGAAAGCGCCGCTGACCTGGGTAGATAAGAGCTGCGGTGCCGACTGAAATAAAGCCAACTCATTCCCACCCGCACGCTTGCAGGAAGAGACATCAATTCTTACCTGTCATCTTTACCCCAGTACACTGTCTCATTAAGATTATCTCTCAAATACACACAGCGTATAAAAGCTCCAGTAAATCAGGCCCTGTTCTTTTACAGGTTGGGCTTTAGTACAGTAATGAAACTCAATGATCCATTATGAAAATGTGATACAATGTCAAGGACTTCAGTCGAATTTTCTGCAGATAGCGACTAGAGAGGATTAAACGCACTGTGTACTTTTGAATCAGCTGAACTTGTCACAGCTTTTTTAGCAGAGACCCCTTCTCCGGCTCCTCTTGGGTGGTCTTTCAAGACGACGTTCTGTGTGTCTACCTCCCGCTTGACGGCCATTGTATAACGCCAGCAGTGCACAACAGCAAGACATGCACACCTAACAGAAATCCACACAACGCGGTCTGAAGCTTTAAGCTTTTGGCGTCTGCCTCACTTCTTTAAAGAGACTGTTAAATATGAGTCAGCTGTTGTGCTCAGGACTCCAACAACAGCTTTAATTCCTCTGCCTCCCCCTCTTTTGCTTAAAAGGGGGGCTTTGTGCCTGTAGGGCCCCCATCAGTTACCTGCTGACAGGCCGAGCATGACTGATGAGCTGCCCGAGGCGCCCCAGTATACTTTGTCAGCTGCTCATAATTTATACATCTTATCTCCGTCAGAACAAAAGACAGAGCACGGCTTTATGGAAATGAAAACACAGACTTGTTTAGACTCCAGCATGTGACGTGAAGTGGAGTGATCGTACTGGTACTTGCTTCTCTCTGCGAGCCGGACGAGGCGGCTCGTCACCCATTCTGTCTGCCCACACCTTCACTCTCGCGTGTGTGCGTTAGCGACTGAGTGACCCCCAGAAGCCGCGTGGCGCTGGCCTCTGTCTGGTTAGTTACATTACGTCCAAGTGGCCAGATGATCACAGTTACAATCGTCTGTTACTGTGATGGAGGTGTAAATGTTTAGAGAACGTACGCTCCGCCACCTGTGATGGTCTGTACATCATAATGAATGCAGGACTGATGTGAACCATGTGGAAGACACTGCAGAGAGAAGTAATTTATCACTGCCAGTCGAGCCCTTCCCTGCTAAGGGAGGACTTCTTTCCAAACGCTGTGCTTTGGTCTGTGATATTGAGAGTGATTCATTCACTGACTCATCCTCAACTACTTTGTCAGATTCAGATTGTCCCTGCCAACTTCTTTTTGTTTTGGTTTTCTCATGGCCTTGAACAAGTGGAATATGCAGCAACTGACACGACTGCGAAAACATTCTCATCCTGCTTTTGTTTTGCTTCGCTTTTTTGTGCCTCGTCAGTAATGAGATACCCAGAGAGTGATTATAATGGATCGCCCGTGGCCTGAAAGACGGATGATCCACAGCACTGGATATAGTTTCACTACAGACACTCATAACAGTTTAGCTTAAAAAGCACTTTGTTTCTGTTTTCACAGCACTTGTGCAAAATATTCATTTGCTGCAGGAACAACAAAGACATCACTCTAAGCGCACAAAACCTGATACTGAAATCCAGCGTGTACTAAGCGAGCGATAATCCAGGACAAACAGTGACTTTGTGGAGACCTCGTCCAGACAGGTCTGCTTGCTGAGGTGATGAAGGGCTGCATTATCCAGCCTCCTTCTTTCCAACTTCGAACACTTGTTTTTGCATTTGAATTTTATCTGAGACAGCTCATTATATTCTTCTGGAGACTTCATGCAGTTTCCAGTCTGCTGTAACTATTCACAGCGAAATGTGCAGGTATCAGAGGTGTTTAGCTGATACCCACATGTCTTTGTGTGGATTTTATTTGTTGCGCTTCGAGCTGGCCCGGCAGTGGATCATTTGCACCCCTGTGACAAGTACATCATCATCCACCTGTAACCTTAGCTTTGAAAGACGATGCAGGCTTTGTTCTCTGCCAGGCTCACTTGGGGATGTTTGGCAGTGTGCTGATAGATATGATTATCCTTAATGTCAGTGCATAGCACCATCCCTGATAACAGATTCTCTCAGTAGAATCCGCCCGGCTTATCTCGCTGCTATGTTGTTAGGCTGGGTCTGTCGCTCTGTGTGGGGAGATGCGACGCAGGCAGTTTTTCATTTTGACTTAGTTTTGTTCAAATTTCTCTTTGATAGGCAACATGTGTAAATAACTCAAAAGTACATTGTGACTAATAAAAAATAATATATGCAATTTAGATGGATGAGAAATTTAACACACAAAGCAAATTATTGTAATTCACATCGCTCAAAATAATAAATGTTGTGGCATAATGTCGGCTGTTTTGTTTCTATTTGTGTTGCATATCTTGTCCCTGTTGTGATTTGGAGATCTGTGCTAAAGCTTCTGTAGTTTGCCGCGGTGTTAGCAGGACACGGTAGACAACCTCACCTGACACTTGTGATGGGGTGGAGGGTGGGTGTTGACACAGTAGTGGTGGTAAAGGGGACAAGGAGGAGGCCTAAGGGGGTGGAGGGTCCTGTTCAGCACCACTCAGCAGCCTGACGATGAGCCCGCAGGAGAGGACTGTGTCTGCAGATTAGAGCCAGGAGATGAGACAGAGGCCTGGAAGGGGTTGAGGGCAGGGCGAGGCGGGGGGTTGAAGACCTGGGAATGCCAGCTGCCAGACAGTTCACCATGTGCAACACATGTCTCTCAGCACCTACTGTTCCACTATGCAAAGCCCCCTTCACCACTAGGATGACAGAACAGTTCATATCCTGCGCCAGGATGATAGATATGTCACATCTCTGAGAGCTCTGTTGTCTTCCACAGGTGTATGAGCTCTTTTTTCCCCTCGCGGCAGGCAGCGCACACGGCGCTTTTCGACACTCTTTCCTCGACTGTGATTTGGCCTGTCGACCATATCAAAGGGGAGATCTTTCCCATGCAATTATGGCAGAAAATAAAGGCGATGAGGTGTGTTGCACAAAAGAAAGCAAGGGATCAAAAGGGCTGGAATGAAAGCAGATTACAATAAAGGGAGACGCTTCCGCCCACCGAATGCCACTGTGTGAGTCGGTTGAGTCAGTAAAAAGAACAGGAGAAGTAAAACTGCGAGGACTTTATTTGAATGGTTCTATCATTATTTTAAACCTGAAAACTAGCGCATGTATTATTATATTGTTTACGTAGGATATTATCTGGATTTAATGAGTTTACATTTTTTGTGTAGTACAGTGTCATCATCAACACTTTGGCTTATGACCAAATACCTACAAAACAAATGACACACCTACTTACCTCAGCTGAACTTGCAGGTTAAACTAATAATTTGTAATGATTAATCTACTGTAGGATTGGAAGTGATTTTCGCTGGACAACAGAAAGGAATCTTTCACTTAGCATTGGAACAGATCCCTGACGTTTGAGTGCAGAATACTGAAAAAAGAAAAGTACAATATGTTCTTGACATAATGTGGCATCGCAGTCTTAGAAATAAATGACTCTGAATGTATTGGATTTTGTGAACAAGCTGTGACTCTGACTGGAACAGCTGCAGTGTCTCAGCTGTTTGTGAGCCGTCATGGATGGGTCTCGGGCGACCGTACGGTGGGTAATTCTTGCTGGCTGTCAGAAACAGTGGGTAATTGGTAATGAGTGGCCTCTCGTAAAGGCGGTTCGGTATTTTTCCTTTTTACTGCTAATAATGCACGATTGTTCTCTGTAATCCCCAGAACCATTTGGCTTTCATCTCAATGGAGAGGTAAAAAAAAGGGAGCTTGCTGGCCAGGCAGCCCATGCCATGCTAAGACGGCTCAGCCCTCTCCAAGGGATTTATCCACTGTTGTTATGACTAATACTCTGTGGATTACAAGTTAGTGAGAGGTCACCTATCACTTCTGTTTCCTACAAGTGAGACTCACAGGGCTTCACTTCGTTCCCTTTCACCGACTAGAAAATTTACTCCACGTCAGCTTGGTGAATGACAGGCCGTAGTTGGTATGCTACTTGAAATCATTTGCCAAAATCTGACTTGAAAGCTTTCTCTTTTGAACTGAACTCAAACCTGTCACTTACTTTAATGCCAAGTAGAAATCTACAGCTGCTGAAATAATGAATTAGGTTGATGGACAGAATTATAACAGCCTGGCAACCCAGCCACCCCAATGACACTCTCCGCTCTCAAATGCTGCCAGTGATTTAGCACCTCACCCAGGCATGATGAGGGAATTGAATTTATTTGCAGGAAGGTGGCGGCTGGCGCTGACTCATTGCCTTTATGCAGCAGACCATGTCCTAATTAATCAACGAACATGTCCTCCCCAAAAGGCCACAGGAAGTTCATAGACAAGCAAATGGTTACTTATTTATGAGTCCAGATTCAGAGATCGTCAGCTGCTGTTCGCTGGAAACAAGCTCGTCCTGAGCATGTGTTGCAATCTGGAGTCTGGTTCATATCTGTATTTGTTCTCGGTTAGGATTTCAGAATCTTTTGTGTTTCCCGTCTCCAGCTTCTGGCCGCTCGTAACCTGCTCAGCCCCCCTGTTGAAGAAAGTGAAGTCTTGAAAGGGTTGATAGGGTTTGGATTGATGCTTAGCAACTGCATTCCTGTGCCTTAAGTAGCAGTAAGCCCCTCACTGCACCCTTTGATGTGGCTGTCAAGGCAAATTTATTTCCTTTTAACACATTGTCTTCTTGTCCACATACATAAAGGGTTGAAAGAGAGTGATGTTTACACTTTTTAAATTGTAATTAAATCGTGTTGCTCATGATATTTCAGGTGTTGTGAGACGTGTGTGATGGTGGATCTGACAAAGCAGCTTAATTTGATAGTACATGTGGCTTTTTGAAAACTGACGTCAGGCTGAGTTGATGTCTACACAAAATAAGTAGAGAGTGTGGCAGAGCAGCATGAGGGTGAAGGGAACAGACTGAGTTCGAGTCTAATTGTGCTGCTGCGGTAGCTGTTGACTTTGCCTCACCACACGTTGCCATTGTCTTCATCTTGGTAGTTTAGTACCTTTGGATTAGTCACTAGCTGCATGTACAAGATGTCCAGAAACCCACTAGAACCCACCTGTGAGGCCTCTCTGGATCTGCTTGGCCTGTCTCGATGCCGCTTGTCTCCAGCAAGCTCTGACTGGCCCTCCTTGTGTTCTCATCGCTCACACATGGGAACTGGGCAGCTGGAGAAGCGCTTGTTCTTTGTGTTTTGTCAGACGGCCCGCTCTGTCAGCCACATGTCTGTAGAAGAGATGTGGCACGGCACCAGCGGTTTCCCTGAAGAGGCAGCTCAGAATCAAACCTCATGTTTGACCGTGAGCTGCAGAAAGCAAGGAGCAGTGTTCACGGGTGCATCTGCCGAATGTACATCAAGTCTCCACTCTCCTTCCATGTGCTTTGGTCTCTATGATCTGTTTTTGCCTCCATCTAGTTCGCTGCACACTTATTGTCTTCCAGAGAGTTCTGAACAGTTTGCTAAACTAATGGCACATTGTGGGTAAAAACACGAGACATGCCAAATTTATATTGAGTCGGCTCAGTTAGTTACCTGGTGTCCCAGTCACCATCTTGTCAGCCATCATTGTCCAGACTAAGTGTCTAGTGTTTAAGCGTCTTTGCAGTTTCTACCTCAGAATTATAGTTTGTTTCTGGCCATCAGATACAGTCTGACATTTAAACGTCTTTCCCTGCTCCCAGAAGCCCCTTTAAGTTTAGCACCATCACATATTTTGTTGACAGATGATCTCTCCCCAAATCCAAGTCCTTGATATATTGCTGTGAGAACAGCACTTTCAGCACAAAATTATTTCTTCGTTTAACTTTAACTTTAGCTTGACTGCCAGAATTTTAGTGAAATGTTGGGATGTGCTCCATGAACGAGAAGTAGAACAATTCATCAGAACAGAAGAAAAGCAAGATGAAGACAAGTCTGAAAGATAACACTAGAGTAAATGTTAAAAGGGAAGTTTTGAGGAGTAGACCTCTACATCTCTTGACAACTAAGAAGAATTAAGTGTCATTTTATTGTTTTTACTTCAATATGTCTGAACAAAATGCAGTATGTACTTTCTATCTTATCAGTCTTGGCTTTTTTGACTCTTGCTTGGAGATTTCTTTCATCCATTGCTTTTCCCAATTCTTTGTATATGTAAGTATATGGAGATTTCTTAGCGCATTTTCATCAATGGACATAATCCACTGTTAATGGAAGAACAATTACAGGTTGAGCAGGTCCTGTGTCTTTTCTTTTGGTTCTACCCACTCAGGACTCAACAGAGAGCCGGGCTCAGCCTCTGAGAACGTCTGTGATGATTCGCTGTGCAGCAGTATGATGCTTCTGTACAGATCAGCTCAGAGGTGCTGTCCTCTCAGTACGGCTTCGTAGGAGACCTCAGCACAATCAAAGCTCTTGTTTGAAGACGTGAACGCCTAGTTTTCAGTTTGGACATCCCCAGTAATTTCTCACCACTAACAAAGCCCTGCTGCCTTCTGTGCAGGCTGAGATTTAGATCTAAAGGCTGTATTTGAAAGTGCTGGTCATGCATGCAAACAAGGGGGTGCTATGAAACCATGCCCTTTGTCTGACACACAATAGCGTTTCAACCACTGGGGAACAGCTTGGATCTCCATAGAACTGGCATTACTTTCATGTCAAGTGACACTGAAGGCAATAGAGTGACCAACTTCTTAAAAGCCTTCCACACATTCAGCTCTCGCTCTCGCTCTCTCTTCTGGTCTTGCAGAATTGCTGTATCGGGACATTATTTCATATTCTTTTAAAGTTTTGCCAGACATTTTGTTCGGCAGCAGCTTTGATCAAGCCTGCGGTTTGATTTGTATTTGCTAACGGCTCAAACCTGACTGTTATAGTTCACCTCAGTAGACGGCTGCAGTAATCATGGGTCTGGAAAGCAAGAGTGGAGCATTGTTCCTTATCTCTGCTCTATGTTTACATAGCGTCACGGCAGGACAAAAGCAACGACCGGCTTTATGTTATCATATGTAAGCTACATTCATAAAAGCAGAGCACAGCTTGTTTTGACAACCTGAAACATGACTTACATCACTTTGATATAATGGCCTGAACTACAGCACATTTGTCATCTGTCTCACACAGAGGAAGAATTATTTCACCAGTGTAGCACAGTTTTTAAGTTGTGGACTGTTTCTGGTTTTCAGTATCATATTTAAAATGCAGCAGCCCATTATTGATTAATTCATCTTACTTATTCATCTGATTCTAATAATAATAATAAATACTAATACACATCTTCAAAGTTCAGCAGAACAGTAACTAAATATAATTTATTCAAGAAAGCAAATTTCCATGTGGTCCTTTGTCAGATGTTTTAAAGAACAACCATAAAATATAAATCATCAAATTTAAAAATGTGTTGACTGACATCTGAACCCGGTAAATGTAAATGACACTATAAATGCCAGGAAACATTGACGTGTAAATTGCTAATGCTGTGATTTCTTACTAATTGAGTGAACTGTAAGTGCTACAGTATGGTAGGAATGCTGTCGTCTCTTAATCCCAGTGATGGGCCGCTGTTGGTGAAAGATTGGAGGAAAGAGGTAGAGAGACAGACTAAGGTAGATGGAGGGGAAAAGGTAGAGAAAGGACTCCACTGTGAGGTCGGTGGGTGGAGGGGTCCTGTTGTTTGATCAGCAGGCAGGGAGGGTGAAACCCCCTTGATGCTGATATTCGCCAGCGGTTTAAACCCCTGGAGTGACTGACACTTCTGTCATTCTGCCGTGGGCCGAGTGAGGCGGCGGAGGGGTGGGGGGCCGGCACACAGAGAGGCCTGTTCCTGGCTTTACATTTGCATCCTCTGCCTGTGGGTGGTTGTGTTAATAATGTGGCAACTGGGAAGATTAATTGTGGACAAGCAGCAGGATTACGAGGCTCTTTGTGCGAGCAAAGGGAGCACTGGGTGGGAAAGGCCTGTGATCTGTGAGCCTGAGAGGAAATTAGTCAGGGCAGGCTGGAGCTGCCTTTTAACAGCGTACCTAAGGAAATGAAAGCCTTGTGCAAAGAGGATATTGAAATAAGTAGCCAGAAAATTCTTGACATTCTTGCAAGGCCAATATTATAAATATTCACTGAGCTAATTTGACCATACAATGACAACAACACAGTGATATGTTCTTAAATCGGCTACTAAGCACCACGCTGGCTTTCTCATTCAGAGATGTGAGCTCATGTCTTACAAAACATAATGTGGCTCTTCTTCAATGATCAACACTAAAATGAGAAAAATTGGCCTCGGTTCCTGTCTCGTAACCAATTAAGAGGAATAACAACAAGGAGTCTTCAGTTCCCTGCAGCTGGGTGTCCTAGAAGGAAATGAGAAGGGCAGGAGTCTCATGCCACCTGTTGGATTGTCCACACATAGCAGCAGAAACTCTCAGGCACTCGTCTGCTGCTGGCCCTTGTCCGACCTTGTTCTCATCACGTTTGGCTTTTTCATGCTAATTTGGAGCTTTGGCTGCACTAGTTTCACATAGCAGACGGTCCAAGGAGAGCACTTCATCTAATGGGGTGCAGCATCGGGATAAGAGGCACAGAGCCTGTAGTAGCACAAACACTGTGGTCACAGCTTCATACACATGAGAGTAAAGTCCCTCTGCCAGTAGCTTTTCTATCAGTAACCATTTAAAACAAATAAGTAAGCATCTGGACATTCAGGCCTCTTAATTAAAATACTGGTGTGTTACAAGAGTAAGAACAATCATGACGAATGGCCTGCCATGATGGGTTTTGGAAACAGCGCTGGATGACTGCGGGGACTTTCCTAACAGAAACGCACGGCTTAATAGCTGTTAATTAAATTGAATTGTTCAAAGCACGTTTGCGAAGCTGAAGTAGCACAGTCTAACTGTAGAGTAACAGTATGGGCAGATTGCTGTTATCTACTTATTCAGTCCTATTGAGAAATGTCCAGTACAGGAAATGATCTGCAGTTGAGTTTCTTTTACCCCCCACACAATCACTGGAGAAAAACAATGAACACACGCAAATGTCTGCTTTAATAACACTGTGCTTGCAGGGGGCATGTAAATTCAGGATGTGCTGTTGCAATCTAAGCTATAGTCCACCTGAGCCTTTCCAGGCCTCCAGCATCACTCGCCAGTATCTGGAAAGAAATGCAGTGAATGCGTGTGTGACACGATGTGCTTTGAAATAAATTCATAATGCACCAAGCCCCTGTGATTTGTGGTTGTAGGTCTGAGCATGTGAGACGCAGTGTTGTATTTCAAGTACGTTTCTAGTTGTGCCAAGACGTTGCACCATTTATTATTTTCTGTGGATTTTTGAAGCCTCAACATTTATCAAGGTGATTTATTGGCAGATGCGCTTCCAGATGTTTAGTGTCTTTTTGCAGAAAGAGGACATGTTTTAAACATTAGACCACAACGCAGCTTTGTAAAAGAAACCCTCACAGTAGATCTAAATGCAACAACAAACATTTACACTGTGTGTCTGTCAACGGCAGCACCAGGTCCAAACAGCCGACACTTAAGAGGCTTCTTGATAGAGTCATGAGGGTTGAGGCCTGCTAACGTCATATTTAATTCAAATCTAAGTCCTCAAATTAACCTGAAAATCAGCTCTTTAAACGATTATTCTTCCATCTCAGTACAGTCCCATTAGTCCACAGGTGACAGGTATTTAAGAAGTGGGCACTTAAATTGAGTGTTGCCAGAGTAATAGTCCTGTGACCAGTTGTTAAAATAGTCATTCATGGAAATAATTGAATGAATATTATATTATTACAACTCTGAGGTGATGAATAACTGCCATCCTTTTTGTCTGATACTATTCAACCAACGTTCCCTCTGGGTTTGCTCACGTTGCAACTACAGTACTTCTATCTAGTTATTAACCTAGTTAGTTGTTTGCCTGTCATTCGTGGAGTTTGATTAGATTGTTTTTAAGTGGTTGAATCAAGTTTCAGGGAACAGCTTTAAAAAAAAAAAAATAAGGCTGTTGCTCACTGTTTATAGGTAAATGGCTGGTTTGAATGAGGCAGCATGAAGATTTAGTCCTTAAAGAGGAGAAGAGAGTTGTTTGTCTAGTGATGATACTGAAACAACCTCGGGAGCGGAGATGCGACGCCATGGGGCCTTTTTTGTTGTCACTAACACAATGTGACATTCAGGCATCAGAGCGGTTTCAAGCCAGAGTGAGTACGAAATTTGTATTTTCACATCTGGCTCCTTCGTCTTGTGTGTTGTGAACAAGCGAGAACAGGTTTGGCCTGGTGTGTCGTAGACGTAGCCATAAATTATCATCAGAGACCCGTTATTGTACATCTTCAGCCTCTTCTCATTGAGTTTCAGCTCGTGTTCCACTGCTCTCTTCCCTCATATCTCAGCTGCGACTTTGTCATGCAGCCAAGCACGTGATATGCTCTGAGCTCTGTATCATGTCCAATTATAATTAGCTTTGTCAGGCCTGAGCCCTACAACCCTCATGCAGATAATATGATAATATGTCTTCATAACCAAGTGACCTTACACGTGCAATATTTCCCTCCTTCATCAGATTGTGTGTCAATAACGTAATGTAGTCTGGGAGGTAGTGGCAGGGGAAGACTCTCAGGTGCGGTGATGTATAAGCGTTATTGTTCTACCTGTCGGAGTTGTGTACACAGCTGGGTGCAGCGTGGCGGTGGCCAGGCAGGGAGCTGGGCTTTCAAGGGAGGCTTTTGTTAATAAGCCCTCAATCCTTGGTTAAAGCCTGGCACTAAGGGACACTTTCTCATTTACACTCTGTATGCAGAGACTGTGAGTTGAAGTAATGAGCTTTATTATGGTCTGGCAGCAGCGTCATGGACGTGATATTAAACCAGCCCCAGTTTGGGTTTTCTAAGGAAAGAATGTGATTCATACAGTAAATGATCGTTATTTCATCAAATGATGTTAAGATCTGGTTTTTAACCAATGAAGGACAAATACCACTCGACGTGGTTCGCGTTTGTCCAGTCTAAAAGCCTGATGTTAGTACATGTTGGTCTGTATGTAATTGTACATTGTAGAACTGTAGAAGTCATGACGCCATAAACATAAATTAAAGTAATGCGTAGAACTGTTGGTAGGATGATTAGTTGTTGCAGCTCTAAAGATCCTGAATGTCACTGTGTTGTGTGTCACATGACTAATTCGTGCTGAGGATTTGCCTCCAGCTCATTGTCATGGACATGTGCAGCCATGCAGGTGCTTTGTGTTTGGGGTAGCAGAGGTCAGCGAAAACACCAAGACACATTGACATATATGTAATAGCTGTGAGATTCCCATGTGCTCCTGCGCCTCACCCTGCTGCTTTCACCCTGTGGTTGATAGAAACAACTGGACAAGAGAGGCTTCCTGAATTCCTGACAGGCTGAGGTTTCACTAACACTGACGCAACGTAATGAGGGAGCCAGAGGTGAGGCCTATCTCAGCACGTCTGTGCGCATTTCCCTGAGTGATTGATGTGTTCCAGTCAAATGAAGCAGTGGGCTGAGTGATATGACACTTGTCTCGCTGTGACACATGTGTTCGCGGCTAACGGTTATTGGTGTTGATGGGACCCACTCCACTCACCCAGCCAAGCACAGTTATTTTGATCCCTTGTTCTTTTATTTCTGTCCCCCCTCTTCCCTGTTTTCTGTCTCCTTGCCACATCAAATCACGGTTCGGAGATGGAGGCAGGACCCTCAGGTACTATCTTATTAAGCATCGGGAGCTGAGATGAGATGAAAAGAATAATGGGGACCAGACAGCTGGGTGGGCGGGTAGCGTCTCAGGTAGGAAGTGATGTTTGGAATGTTTTTGTGAGAAAGGAACTTGTAGCATAGCTTATATGCTTGTCTGAGTAGTTAGTTGTTTTTAAGTAATGGTGTAGTGCATGTGTTTGACAGTTGCATTTGTGTATTTATAGTATTAAAGAATTGTTTGGTCGGATAATCAAATAAATGGCACTTCTGCAAACTTGAAATAAATCCATTGTTACACTTAAGAGAGCCTTTATGGCTTGTGTCACATGTTACCATCCAGTAGAGCTTTATCAGTGAACGGATTCATTGTATAATCCTGTGCAAGAACTGGTGTGAAAATTAGTTTAAGGGCTGTTATCTTGCTGCTGGCACTCAAAACATTTCTTCATCAGATGCCCTTTCTGTAATTTCAGCAGCCACGAACCAAACAGCGATACCCTCTCAAGGTCTAATGACTAGTAATTGGATTAAAGTGAGTCCAGATTGATCATCTAAATGTGAAATAGCTGCCTTTAGTGAGAGCTGTTGTGTGTGCGGGAGCTCTGAAGTCTTATTTTTATCCCTGGTGAATGTGGCCGACACTTCCAGTGGTCACAAGATGGTCGCCATCAAACACTATCCGATGCTGCTCTCTGTGACAGCTCTCATTATTGGAGGCCATCGACTAGTTACCAACTGATAAAAGCATATCACGGCGCGGAGGAAATTGAATTCTGGAGGACATAAATTCTGACTGGGGGAGATCACAGTCACAAGCTAATTTAAGGAAGATTAAATTAATTTCAATGACATCCATTCTATCTTGACGAAGTCGGTACATAGCGTAATGTACATGTAGCTCTGTTGCCTTGAGATAAGAGGATAGTCATTGGAGACTGGGCACAGCAGTAGCTGAGGATCAAACCCTAATCCCATTGCTGCAACCCTTTTTACAGACTATCATGGAGGATACAGAGTGTCTGACAACCATTATTCAGTAAGGGGATTTTAAAAGTCTTTTCGTTCAGTGTGATAATTTAATTGACTGCTGACCCAGAGCCTCAGGACACAACTTGCATTCAGCCCAGTTTTCATGTTCACAGTCATATTTCTCATTTTCTTTTTTGTGTTTTTACTATTCTTCTAGCTTGTTGTGTAACTTGCTGGTATCAGAGTTGGTCGATTATAACAAAAACAATATACTGGCTAGTTAGTAGCACCTCGTTTGCTTTCATACTTTCACTGTGTGAGAAATGGTGCGTCTCCCTCAAGGCAGAGTCCTCGTGGTGGAGCTGTCTAAATGGCTAATGAATTAAAGAGAACATAGACATAAATTAATCTCCCCGATGTCCCTGGGTAATACAGCAGCCGTTTAAAACTTTAATCAATAACCCTGAAGTTGGAAGCATGCAGGCTCTGAGCTTGTTTGGTCACAACAAACACAATGTGGACTGTATACTCCTCTAAATCATGGTGACGAGCACAGTCACGCAGAATCATGGAAAGTAATAAAAAAACGTTTGCGTGACCTTATGGGCTATAAGGAAACAAACGATTTATTGCTTAAACCGTTATCCAGTCCTTTCATGTTGCTTGTTTTAAGGTTTTCTATTGTAAAATATGTATATTATATAAATATTAAGGAGGCCAAGTCTAAAATGTGCTGGAAGCGCCTTAGTAATGTGTGAGACCTGGCACATTAGCAAGGTTTGAGGTTCTGTATGTGTGCGCTGCTCAGATTGCTTCCAGGTTGCTTGTTAATACCCCTTTCGTTTTGTCTACTCTTTTCTTCTCTTACACGGACGCGACATGTTACTTCCGTCCTTCTCCTGCGTTTGATTCTCCTCTTCACCTCAGACGGATGATGTGTAGATGCAAGCTCTGTGGTTCCTTCATCTGTCTTTTCCCCCCACTATCCCGTTCCTGCTCTCCATCTTTCAGAACTGTAACCTATGGTTGCCGGCTGTGCAGGGAGCCCCAGAGTGTATTTACTGCAAGCTGCACTTTATCACACCCAGCCACACAGCTGCCAAGTTTACTCCGAGCGTCGTCCAGCCGTCTTGCCCCCGGCCATCTTTTTTTTTTTGGTGTGTGCGTCAGTGAGATCCTACACCGGAGCTGCATGCTTCTTCCTCCCCAGACGCAGCCTTGCTTGAGAAGGTGGGGTGAACTGTTAATGGCCCGTGGAGCTGGTGCCCGCGCTCGGCCAGGCTTCCAGCCCAGCTTCCACTGAAAACAGAGCTCATCATTCAGAACTTTACCAAGTCAATAATTTTTATCAGGCACATTTTGCAGCACTTTTTTCACCCAACTTTCCTCAAAAGAAGCGATTTATTGATTGCTGGTGCTTCTGTCTTCTGACCTCTTGTTGATGTTTTGATAGAGCATTAAAATATCTTCCCCACGTTTGGCCCAGTAACGGCATAAATCTTGATACTGCAGGGGGCCTGGTGATGAGCTACCTCCTTCAGATCGACCTCTTGTCCCCAGGCAGACAGAGTGAATGCATTCTCCTCTCTGTCTTATAAGGTCCTCTGTGTCCTCCCAGCCTATCAGATTAGAGAGACCTCCACCCCCACCCCCCTCTTAGCATAATGGGAGTTGTACATCTTCTTCTGGTGCAGAGCTTTACGCAAGGTGACAGCTCCTCACACTTCAGTGTTTGGATCACCTCAAGTAGCTCAGATATCGGAAAAAATGAGCAGACTTCCCACCACAGTGACCAGATGTAGATTGACTGAGGGTATCCGCAGGCCGCCGCGCCCCTACCCTCCTGTCCTGACAAAACAGGCCTGCTGGTAACTCTCCCCATAAGAGAGCGCAGAGTCTGGAGACACATCAGAGGCGAAAGCTTGCTGGAGACAGAAGGGGAGGTGGTGGTGGGGAGCGAACACTTTGAAGCCATTGGAGGTGATGTCAAGTTTACTTAGACTCAAAGGATGGTGTTTGAATATGCTGGCCACTAATATGGCACCAGTATCTCTGTCCTCATCTCTGTTTTCTGTCACTATGTACAATCTGGGCTCGTCTCCTCGGCTCCTGACAATGTCCTTTCACATCATGTTATTGCACACTCCAAGCTGCAGTCAGCAAGCCGTCACTCAGGTTCTTTGTCTGGAAGTCAGCCCTGTTGTTGCTGTTAATGCAACCGCTGCCTGTATGAAAGTGACGGGATGCGCTGCGTCTGTTTTCCCATCAGGAAATCTTTGGAACTGGAATGTCCTTCGCCGCTTGCCTTATTTACAACAGGGTCTAGTCGTGTTCTCTGCAGTCTTTAGATGGCGTTTGAGATTTACAGCGGTAACCCCAGAAAGTGTCTTTGCAGGCTTTTTTCTAAGTATGTGCGACGCTTGACACCTATGGGTTCAGTTAAGTTCAGTTCACCCATAGGCAGTATCCCACTCGCAAAACCCATTTTCATCAGCATTTTCATGGAGCTCAGTTTATTTTTAGTGTTTCTATACGTTTAGCTCACCCTGAAAACCTTTTGAAGAGACGACTGAAAATAACAAAGCATTTTATAACCCCCTCGAATTGCAAATATTATTTTGAAGTCATGCCTCGGCAGCATACTCTAAGCCAGTGATCACTTTAAAGGGTGCTCCATCTTCATGTCTAGACATTGTCCTGAGGCAGAAACATGTTTTGAAGGTCAGGCTTGAAAAACTGTTGATTTTGTGTGTGCGTGTGTTTGCAATGTTAAACAGAACAGATTAAGATTCACTGGTAGTTGAGTTGTTTTATGAGCTGTCACCTCAGAGCAGGATTACAGCTACAGATTAGCCCATTATTTGTTTTCCACAGTTTGTAGTTTATTCAGTCAGTTGTTCACAGCGGATAAAATCAGTCATCATTTTATGGACACAGAGCAATCAGACACAGCCCTCCAGTGTCTTCAGCTGACTCTTCTGGCCCTGTCAAGTTCTCCTTCAATCTGGGAGTCTGAGCAGTCGCGTGGAGGTTGACATGATTGCCTTTAAGCAGCCCCTCTTAGCCAGTGACACACAGCTGCAGCAAGGCACCTCCTCTGACAGTAAGAGCACCATGATGGATTGCCTTGCCAAAACTGCTGATCAAAGGAGGTCGAAGTTCAGATCTGTCGGACTGCACCAGGCATGTGAAATCACCAGAGATGGCTTTTCCTGTCCAAACACCAGAGAATAAAACTGAATTTTAGTTTGCACATACCTGTTGTATTAGTTACTTCATAGGAATATATTAGATATATTTTGACACCTTATTGAAGCTACATGCTGTACAAACGTATATTTCCACAACATACTCTTTATTCTAAGACCTTTTTTTTAGTGACATACTATTCTATGACCTATTTTTAGAGACGTATTATACTTTGACATGTATTTAAAAACATACTATACTATGACGTGTTTTATTGATCACATACTATACTATGACGTGTTTTTGACCACATACTATAC
The DNA here is from genome assembly GCA_030770545.1 of Macropodus opercularis. Taxonomy (NCBI): domain Eukaryota; kingdom Metazoa; phylum Chordata; class Actinopteri; order Anabantiformes; family Osphronemidae; genus Macropodus; species Macropodus opercularis. The sequence continues at coordinate 4,951,420 of CM061107.1, read as the reverse complement.
TATGACGTGTTTTTGACCACATACTATACTACGACGTGTTTTTGACCACATACTATACTATGACGTGTTTTTGACCACATACTATACTATGACGTGTTTTTGACCACATACTATACTACGACGTGTTTTTGACCACATACTATACTATGACGTTTTTTTTAACCACAAACTATACTATGACGTGTTTTTGACCACATACTATACTATGACGTTTTTTTTAACCACAAACTATACTATGACGTGTTTTTGACCACATACTATACTATGACGTTTTTTTTAACCACAAACTATACTATGACGTGTTTTTGACCACATACTATACTATGACGTGTTTTTGACCACATACTATACTATGACGTGTTTTTGACCACATACTATACTATGACGTGTTTTTGACCACATACTATACTATGACGTTTTTTTTAACCACAAACTATACTATGACGTGTTTTTGACCACATACTATACTATGACGTGTTTTTGACCACATACTATACTATGACGTGTTTTTGACCACATACTATACTACGACGTTTTTTTGATCACATACTATACTATGACGTGTTTTTGATCACATACTATACTATGACGTGTTTTTGATCACATACTATACTATGACGTGTTTTTGATCACATACTATACTATGACGTGTTTATTGATCATATACTATACTATGACCTTTTTTTGACCACATACTATACTATGACGTGTTTTTGATCACATACTATACTATGACGTGTTTTTGACCACATACTATACTATGACGTGTTTTTGACCATAATACTATACTATGACATGTTTTTGACCACATACTATACTATGACGTGTTTTTGATCACATACTATACTATGACTTTATTTTTGACCACATACTATACTATGACCTTTTTTTGACCACATACTATCCTATGACGTGTTTTTGACCACATACTATACTATGACGTGTTTTTGACCACATACTATACTATGACGTGTTTTTGACCACATACTATACTATGACGTGTTTTTGACCACATACTATACTATGACCTTTTTTTGATCACATACTATACTATGACCTTTTTTTGACCACATACTATACTATGACGTGTTTTGGACCACATACTATACTATGACGTGTTTTGGACCACATACTATACTATGACGTGTTTTGGACCACATACTATACTATGACGTGTTTTGGACCACATACTATACTATGACGTGTTTTGGACCACATACTACAGCATGACCTATTTTTAGCGACATACTTTGCTATGACCTGTTTTTGGCAACATACTATACTTTGACCTGTTTTTAGTTTGTGTGGTATGTATAGTAGTAAAAGTAGTAAAATGTATACTCACTAAAACAGGTCATAGTACAGTTTGTCCCTGAAAATACGAGAGAGTTTAAAATGTCACTCAAAACTGGTCATAGTATATTACAGTATTTGCTATAGTAAAATACGTCTGAGCTTCAGCATCATAAAGTTGGCGTTTTCCACACAGTGACAATATAGTGTAGTCTTTGACCAGTCACCTTATGCACAATAATACCCTTACACTTACATCGGTGGAATGTAGAAGTGTGTCTGCTAAAAAGAGCACACATCTAAAAGTTTCTGACATGTGTCGCACTACCATTGAGATGGTGCCATTGATGTAGGTGGAGCTGACAGCATCCCAGGCATTGAAGATGGCTCTGGGACATACCAAGTTTGGTATGTGTCAGCTCTCATAGTTGTCAGGGTGCATCCTAAGTAAAGCTGGGATATGCAAACAGCCTCATTAAAAAGAGAATCCATACGAAACATTTTGGGTGAAGTGATGAAGAAATGTTGTGATGTAAGCTTTTATTCTCCTCAGAAACCCAACACTTAACTGCAAAACCAGATACTGCAAATCATATTAACAATAGATTATTTTCTTAAATAGCCATTAGTCATTTCATAAGCAGTGTGCAGGTATATCAAGAAGTCATGTCAGTACATTTGTTGACATTCATTCACCTGCAAACAGATTTTATTTAACTACAGTATGTCCATCTGTGTTCATGCTGGAGCATTGCCATGGCAACCATACTAATAACTGTCAAACAGGCTGATCTAGTGGGTGTACTCTATCACATAGCAAACATAAAACACAGCGCAATATGAAGTAATGACATCTAGTTGTTAACACATGTGAGCTTACAGTGCCAGCACATTACACACAGGTTGGAGCTTCTTTAACTTGCCTTCGATGGAAATGAAGCAGAGTGGTAAAGGCTGAGGTGACGAAGGAGTCTTATTTCTGGGCCAGACTCACATTTGTGACATGTATCATTGAGAGAAAAGATGTTATAATTAGCTTGTCAGTCTACTTTAGGCTGAGCTGGCACTCTCCGAGAAGAGGAATGGACTGCAAGTCCAAGGAGCTGACAGCCAGTCGATAATGTGGCAATTAATGTCATAAATAATTCTAAAGCCAATTATAATAAAATGGCCCTCACCCTCTAAAGCAGCACTTTATTTCCTATCATTTTATGATGTGGTCTGTATCAAGCAGTAGGAGCACATTTGTTCTTCATATCTACATATGGCCGACATATGGCGAAGTGATCATGTGAGGCTTAAGCAGTAAGACCGTACAGGAGATTTATCTGTTGATTTAGTTTACTCTCAACTTATCCGTATTGCTGAAACATCACCGGTAGCACAGTAGCAAATACAATGTGTAAAACCACTTTTAATCAAAGTTCGATTGCCTCTATGTAGCCAGTTGTATAAAATGTATTTAGCTCATAAAGAATGTGAGTAATTTAGTGGCAGTAGTAGTTAAATATATCAAATGCTCCCTCTGGCCTTGGGAGGGTCAAGCCCAGTGTGATATATAGAGAAGACGGTGATGGCTGAAGGTCGTGTCAGCTTCTTCTGCATAATGCATGAATTCTGTAACTCTCTCTGGCTCCAATCTTCTGAACCTGAACCTTGGGATGAAAATTTTACTAAGTAAATCAGTGAGCATGCTGGCATTTCTATTAACCTCCACTGTGGTCCTGACAGAAACATGAATCACAGTAAATAATATCTTGCAAATTGTAAATCATGTTTACTACTTGGGCTGAGTAGTGATGTTATGGGGACTGCCATCTGTTTGCTGTTTGTTACTGCTAATTTCTTTGCAAAGAAGCAAAGTGACAGTGATTAGAATGTGCAGAATTGTAATTCAGCACAAAGTATGGGGAAAGACTGATTGTTGATGTTAAACCAAATTGGATTTACTTTAAGCATTTGTTACCTAAAGCATCCCCACAAAATTGGAAAACATCTGCACTGCGCAACAGGCACAGATGGTATTTATTCCGTATTAAAGTAGTGGTGTTCTTCATGTACAGGTAGCGTTTTGTTTTTGATGACTGGTATTTCCCACTTCAAACAGGAAAATAGCCGAAAGCTTTGATTTGTGCGTGCATGGAGTGAAACAAAGGAAAAGGAAATGTTGACCTTTACAGGGAACATAAAGGGTCAGTGCAGCAACTGTGCCTTACAGGCAAATTGCCTCCCAGTGCCGACGGTCTGTCCTAACAACAAGGATGAAATTCTTATCTTTTGCTGTTTGTTTCCCAGTAAAAATGCAAAGAGGCACATTGTTTCTGTCTGTGTGTGTGTAGTCCTCTTTAAAGCAGCAAAAAGGAAACAAATTACACAATGTTATGATGTGAATGTTAACAAACCAAGTTTTTAAAATCATATTCAAAGAAATATTCATGTGGCAGTAGCAAGAGCCTTTACTACTGTACATGTGAGTCTACAAGCTCTTCTGCCCTCCTTCATTTCTGTATCAAAGGGTAAACTAATGCAAAATGTATATGGCCCTTGGCACAAAAGATGGTGGTGCGGCTCAGTACAGGAAGATCTGTGTGCTTAAAAGCTTGAAACATCTGTGTAAACACATGGCCTTTTTCCAACAATGTAGGCAATGTTCTCATAGCCTTAAGATAGATGTCCAAGGCAATATACCTTGCCCCGGGGCCATGCTGGAATAGCTTTGAACATCTGAAAAACCTTGAGCTTCCAGCAATATCCACTTTTAATATTCCAGCTTGATGGCAAAGGATATAAGAATTCAACCTATGGCTTCTATTTGACTCTTTATTGGTTTGGATGGATTTTACAGACTGGAAATGATAAAAGCACAGATGTTTTAATGATGCACTTGTGCCTTTTGTTTGTTCTTGTTGTTTTCAAATGTATTTAAGGGATTTTTATATAATGGAGTTTAGAGGCCAAGGCAAACGAAACAAAAAAAGAGAAGGCCTTCTGTCTTTTTGTTGTTCTTTAATTCTGTTAATAGCCCAAGGTAAAGATTTATCTGCTCTTGTCAATTTACCTCAGCCTCAATATAAAGCACCAAGGTCACTTTTTCCTTGCCTGGCCCACAGGATTAAATTGTCATGTCCCTCTAATAGGCAGCACAGGGAATCATTAGTCCAGCTCAGCTGCCTGACTGATAGGCATTTTAGTCCAATCATGGGAGTGTGCTGCCACAGGCCAGCCAGTATTGACACTGTGTCAGGACTGAGAGGGGACGCCTTAATCAGCCAGGACACTCTCAACATTGATTTGACAAGCTGCCGTAATGACCCCCTTGTTTTGGTAAAGAATCACTGTTTATCCAGGTTGGCATTGATGCACTTGGAGTGCTGCATTGTCATGGAAACCATTATCACCTTCCAAGCCTGTGCATCTGGACACGAGCTGTCTTCAGACGGTTCGACTATAGATTGGTCTGGCTGTGTGTGTTCACAGCCAATTGAGGTTTTACTCACCTAGATGCATCCTGAAGGCAGACTGAAACCAGCTTCTTCAAAGCATATTAACTTACTGTATGTATTGTAGGCTAATGTTTTCTCTACCGGGATGCACTTGCTTGTTTTATGAATTTTTAAACGTTGCTGGTTCAAATCCAAGCTGGAGCCGAGTTTGTGTGGTTTGTCCTCTTGAGCACAGACAAAGCCGGACATGTGGCATTAGACAGGATAAAGTAAGGATGCAGGTCTGTCTTTGATGCTCCAGGGGTTAGGTGCGCTGGCTTTAACCTTTGATGTTCCTGGTTCCAATCCAGCTGTACAAATCCTTTTTTGTAGCAATAGTTTACAGGAAGCAGCCATAATTGTACAAAATGTGTTGATTAGCTTAAAGACAGCGTGACATCATGATTTGTTAGTGACTGAGTGCTTTACCAACTATTTCAGCTGCTTCTGGCAAAAAGATCTAATATTCACTCTAAATCACTAGATTCAACAAATTTTAGACCTTGCATTTGCTATCAGTTGGTATTTCATATGTTGTTGAAAACATGTCATAGTATAGTACGTCTCTCAAAAAAAATCATAGTTTAGGATGTCATTAAAAACATGGTGTGTGTCACTAAAAAATGCAAAAAAAAAGGTCATAATATGTACCTAAAAACATGCCATAGCATAGTATGTGGCAAAAAAAAGGTCACCGTATAGTTGTAATTGAAAAACTGTCATAGTTTATTATGTCACTAAAAACAGGTATGTGCCTCAAAATATGCCATAGTATAGTATGTGCCTCAAAATATGCCATAGTATAGTATGTCGTCCAAAATATGCCATAGTATAGTATGTGCCTCAAAATACGCCATAGTATAGTATGTGCCTCAAAATATGCCATAGTATAGTATGTCGTCCAAAATATGCCATAGTATAGTATGTGCCTCAAAATATGCCATAGTATAGTATGTGCTTCAAAATATGCCATAGTATAGTATGTGTCTCAAAATATGCCATAGTATAGTATGTCGTCCAAAATATGCCATAGTATAGTATGTGCCTCAAAATATGCCATAGTATAGTATGTGTCTCAAAATATGCCATAGTATAGTATGTCGTCCAAAATATGCCATAGTATAGTATGTGCCTCAAAATATGCCATAGTATAGTATGTGCTTCAAAATATGCCATAGTATAGTATGTCGTGAAAAATATGCCATAGTATAGTATGTGCCTCAAAATATGCCATAGTATAGTATGTCGTCCAAAATATGCCATAGTATAGTATGTGCCTCAAAATATGCCATAGTATAGTATGTCGTCCAAAATATGCCATAGTATAGTATGGGCCTCAAAATATGCCATAGTATAGTATGGGCCTCAAAATATGCCATAGTATTGTATGTGCTTCAAAATATGCCATAGTATAGTATGTCGTCCAAAATATGCCATAGTATAGTATGTGCTTCAAAATATGCCATAGTATAGTATGTGCTTCAAAATATGCCATAGTATAGTATGGGCCTCAAAATATGCCATAGTATTGTATGTGCTTCAAAATATGCCATAGTATAGTATGTGCTTCAAAATACGCCATAGTATAGTATGTGCTTCAAAATATGCCATAGTATAGTATGTGCCTCAAAATATGCCATAGTATAGTATGTGCTTCAAAATACGCCATAGTATAGTATGTCGTCCAAAATATGCCATAGTTTAGTATGTGCCTCAAAATATGCCATAGTATAGTATGGGCCTCAAAATATGCCATAGTATAGTATGTACCTCAAAATATGCCATAGTATAGTATGTGCCTCAAAATATGCCATAGTATAGTATGGGCCTCAAAATATGCCATAGTATAGTATGGGCCTCAAAATATGCCATAGTATAGTATGTCGTCCAAAATATGCCATAGTATAGTATGTACCTCAAAATATGCCATAGTATAGTATGTCGTCCAAAATATGCCATAGTATAGTATGTGCCTCAAAATATGCCATAGAATAGTATGGGCCTCAAAATACGCCATAGTATAGTATGTCGTCCAAAATATGCCATAGTATAGTATGTGCCTCAAAATACGCCATAGTATAGTATGTCGTCCAAAATACGCCATAGTATAGTATGTGCCTCAAAATACGCCATAGTATAGTATGTCGTCCAAAATATGCCATAGTATAGTATGTGCCTCAAAATACGCCATAGTATAGTATGTGCCTCAAAATACGCCATAGTATAGTATGTGCCTCAAAATATGCCATAGTATAGTATGTGCTTCAAAATATGCCATAGTATAGTATGTGCCTCAAAATATGCCATAGTATAGTATGTTGTCCAAAATATGCCATAGTATAGTATGTGCCTCAAAATATGCCATAGTATAGTATGTGCCTCAAAATATGCCATAGTATAGTATGTCGTCCAAAATATGCCATAGTATATAGTATGTCGTGAAAAATATGCCATAGTATTGTATGTGCCTCAAAATATGCCATAGTATAGTATGTGCCTCAAAATATGCCATAGTATAGTATGTCGTCCAAAATATGCCATAGTTTAGTATGTGCCTCAAAATATGCCATAGTATAGTATGGGCCTCAAAATATGCCATAGTATAGTATGGGCCTCAAAATATGCCATAGTATAGTATGGGCCTCAAAATATGCCATAGTATAGTATGGGCCTCAAAATATGCCATAGTATAGTATGGGCCTCAAAATATGCCATAGTATAGTATGGGCCTCAAAATATGCCATAGTATAGTATGGGCCTCAAAATATGCCATAGTATAGTATGGGCCTCAAAATATGCCATAGTATAGTATGTGCCTCAAAATATGCCATAGTTTAGTATGGGCCTCAAAATATGCCATAGTTTAGTATGGGCCTCAAAATATGCCATAGTATAGTATGTCGTCCAAAATATGCCATAGTATAGTATGTGCCTCAAAATATGCCATAGTATAGTATGTCGTCCAAAATATGCCATAGTATAGTATGGGCCTCAAAATATGCCATAGTATAGTATGTCGTCCAAAATATGCCATAGTATAGTATGTACCTCAAAATATGCCATAGTATAGTATGTCGTCCAAAATATGCCATAGTATAGTATGGGCCTCAAAATATGCCATAGTATAGTATGGGCCTCAAAATATGCCATAGTATAGTATGTTGTCCAAAATATGCCATAGTATAGTATGGGCCTCAAAATATGCCATAGTATAGTATGTGCCTCAAAATATGCCATAGTATAGTATGGGCCTCAAAATATGCCATAGTTTAGTATGGGCCTCAAAATATGCCATAGTTTAGTATGTGCCTCAAAATATGCCAGTGCTTCAAAATACGCCATAGTATAGTATGTCGTCCAAAATATGCCATAGTTTAGTATGTGCCTCAAAATATGCCATAGTATAGTATGGGCCTCAAAATATGCCATAGTATAGTATGGGCCTCAAAATATGCCATAGTATAGTATGGGCCTCAAAATATGCCATAGTATAGTATGGGCCTCAAAATATGCCATAGTATATATAGTATGGGCCTCAAAATATGCCATAGTATAGTATGTACCTCAAAATATGCCATAGTATAGTATGTCGTCCAAAATATGCCATAGTATAGTATGTGCCTCAAAATATGCCATAGTATAGTATGTCGTCCAAAATATGCCATAGTATAGTATGGGCCTCAAAATATGCCATAGTATAGTATGGGCCTCAAAATATGCCATAGTATAGTATGGGCCTCAAAATATGCCATAGTATTGTATGTGCTTCAAAATATGCCATAGTATAGTATGTGCTTCAAAATACGCCATAGTATAGTATGTGCTTCAAAATATGCCATAGTATAGTATGTACCTCAAAATATGCCATAGTTTAGTATGGGCCTCAAAATATGCCATAGTATAGTATGTGCTTCAAAATACGCCATAGTATAGTATGTGCTTCAAAATATGCCATAGTATAGTATGTACCTCAAAATATGCCATAGTTTAGTATGGGCCTCAAAATATGCCATAGTATAGTATGTGCTTCAAAATACGCCATAGTATAGTATGTGCTTCAAAATACGCCATAGTATAGTATGTGCTTCAAAATATGCCATAGTATAGTATGTACCTCAAAATATGCCATAGTTTAGTATGGGCCTCAAAATATGCCATAGTATAGTATGTGCTTCAAAATACGCCATAGTATAGTATGTGCTTCAAAATATGCCATAGTATAGTATGTGCCTCAAAATATGCCATAGTATAGTATGGGCCTCAAAATATGCCATAGTATAGTATGTGCTTCAAAATATGCCATAGTATAGTATGTGCTTCAAAATACGCCATAGTATAGTATGTCGTCCAAAATATGCCATAGTATAGTATGTCGTGAAAAATATGCCATAGTATATAGTATGTCGTCCAAAATATGCCATAGTTTAGTATGGGCCTCAAAATATGCCATAGTATAGTATGTGCTTCAAAATATGCCATAGTATAGTATGTGCCTCAAAATATGCCATAGTATAGTATGGGCCTCAAAATATGCCATAGTATAGTATGGGCCTCAAAATATGCCATAGTATAGTATGTCGTCCAAAATATGCCATAGTTTAGTATGGGCCTCAAAATATGCCATAGTATAGTATGTGCTTCAAAATATGCCATAGTATAGTATGTGCCTCAAAATATGCCATAGTATAGTATGGGCCTCAAAATATGCCATAGTATAGTATGGGCCTCAAAATATGCCATAGTATAGTATGTGCCTCAAAATATGCCATAGTATAGTATGGGCCTCAAAATATGCCATAGTATAGTATGGGCCTCAAAATATGCCATAGTATAGTATGTGCCTCAAAATATGCCATAGTATATAGTATGTCGTGAAAAATATGCCATAGTATAGTATGTGCCTCAAAATATGCCATAGTATAGTATGTGCCTCAAAATATGCCATAGTATAGTATGTGCCTCAAAATATGCCATAGTTTAGTATGGGCCTCAAAATATGCCATAGTATATTTCAGTATTTACTATAATATGGTGTGTCTGAGTTTCAGCATCATAAAGTCAAAGTTTTTAACACAATATACTTTCGTCTTTAACCAGTCATCTCACAATACTACTCATAAACTGAATGGGTACAACGTTCTAACATGAGCATTTCCAAGTGAGGTTGTGTTTGTCTTCCCTCTTAATGACTTGAACCCTAGCATTGTGATTCGCCAGAGGACGGTTGTAATGATGTTTTGTACCGTTTGTTTAAATACAGGTTGTCACACAATATATTTAGCGATACGTGATAGCTACATGCGTTTGTTTACTAAGAAGTGATGACAGTGCTGCTGGCAGACATCAGCAGCCCCTCTGTGAGGTGTTAGACTGTAAATATTATTGGCATGCTGACAGTCTCCCGCAGTGTCCTCGTGTGTGAAATCGTTAACGAGCAGCATGATGGGCCCTCTCATCCGCAAGGTGACAATGTTGAGGCTGTTTCACAAGCCATGATCCAGAGGGTGCAATGAGTTCTGGCAATCAGACAGTACCTGTGTGATCATCACAGGAAAGAGCCCCAAACACTCAGCAAAGGAGTCATGACTGTATAACACAATACATTAGCTTTTAATTTGTGAAAATACAAAATGAAATCATATACAGTTTATGTACAAGGCTATTTGTACAAGACAATATACTGTATTCATTATTGGTATTATTGGGTATAATGACATAGTCAGAAACATCAACTTAGCACTGTCATTGTTTCCTCAAGTGAATGTGCTAAAAATGAAATAAGTGAAGCAATAAAACACAAATAGACTGCAATGCCGAATTTCCCTCAACCCCACAGGTACTGTCAAACAATAACACACTAGAAAGGAATATTTTACATTAAGTTTTACATTGTTATTGAATAGTACATAACATAGTTTCTTTCAAGCTCTGCTCTTTTCATGAGTTGTCGAATTATGTATTATAGTCTTAACGCCAGGCAATTATTGCCTCAGATAAGGAATTTCAAAAACAGTTTCTGAGCTGGAAAAGCACATTTCGCAGTTTCAGTACGTTTTGCTTAAAAATGCAGCTAAACTAGAAGCCTCTTCGCAGTAGTGGGTCTTCTGGAGTCCTCCGTTGGCTTCAGCACTGCCTGGCACATTACTGGCAGGGAGGGACGGACAGCTTGGCTGTTCTCTGTGCCAGTATAAATGTCACCACCTCTCTTTTCACATCCTCAGTGGATTAAGAATTTGTGTTGCATCTTCATTGATTCTAAAGTAAAGTGACAACAGTGCCAATACAGCCGTGTTCTATTATTTATATAAGATAAGATTAACAACCACTCTCAGCTCTGTTGTCCAACATCGTGTGCTTACAAATGGTTGGTGCTTCATCAGATAGAGATGTAGTTGGTTTGTTTTATAGCTCTCTTGGGTCCACTGTGTAATCTATTCACTATGACTCTACAACAGAATATGATCACATATAAATAGCCAAAGTCACATTTTATGATAGAGCTGTTTGTCATCATTTTTCTTTCACCAAAAAAGCGTAAGCGTGTATGATTATGGCATTAAGACCGGTCATGGAGAACTGGTGCTTCATGGCCTCCAAGACAATCCTGTGTCAGGCAGTGCTAACAGCCAAAGGAGGACGTAAAGATGCCCACTTTATGCGATATGTGGCTTTAAGGTTCATCTCAGCTACAGACTTATCGTGTGGTGATGTTCTGTGTATTTGCCTCTGTTGTACAGTATATGGTGTCGTATAAGTTTTTTGGTAATGTCATATTGCCATTGAAACAGCTCTATCATATTTGGCTACTGGTTTAAAAAAACAAAACATTCCTAACATTTAACACCTCACCCCTGGAGAAACTCTGCAGATCCTTAAAAGCTATACTTAATGAGATTTCTGGGGTTGTGGGCAGCGAGCGTACGGCAACATGGAAACATTTATAACAAAGATAAGACAAATAGAAATGGACAGAGATAAGGCTGGAGCCAGATGCCATTTACATGTGGACACTGGCCATCATAACCGTCACAAATGTTGTGAAATAGCTCCAAATGGCAAAGGAATCACTGAGAGTCAGTCACTAACGATGCCATTGTGGTGAGACTGCAGTTTGATGTAAAATCCACATTAGTATACTATACAAAATAACTTTGCAACACTGGGTAAATGCAGTACTAGTTGTTCATCAACAGCTAAAAAGGCAACTTTTACAATTGCAAAACTTGATCCAGTAATAATGACGTCTCTCTATAGTGGTGGGGGTTTTACATTGCTCTTCTCCAAGTGACCCTCATTCCCCAGAATGGAACCAAAAGTCATGGAGTCCGTTCACGACTAAAGCTTAGATGTGCAAACTGATAGTTGAGTGACATGCCTATGATTGTCTTCATGTATATTTCATTCATGGTTGGTAATAGATGATTTTTGCTTGCAGATGAAAAGATGCACATCTTCTGGGAGTCAGAGCTTCCAGGGGTCAGCAGCTCTCGGCTTCTCTGTTACTGTGGATTTCTAAGGACGGACATGGTTGACGGCGAGAGTATTCACAGGCTTGATCTGTATGGTCCTCAGGTGGGTAGTTTCTGGCTCATCTGTAGACCATGTCTTTTCTGAGAATGTCAAAATAATACGAAGAAAAGGGACATCAGTAAATATTCCTTAGATGCAAATCAGCTTTAAACGTTTTGTTAAACTTTTAAAAATTTAGAATAAATTTAGAATTAAAGTTTAAACACACAAAATTACATTTCTAATGTAGAGAGACTTAATATTTTCCCTCAATAGCTCTTAACGATTTGACAATGTCTGAGAAAGATATTCTGTTTGACTGAATGTCCCGTTTTCACCTCTGAGATGTGCTACAGAGGTCATAACTATGCGTTGCTGATGTGCTCATTTGAATACACCAAAAGTCTTGGCTTTCATTCAGAGGGCAAAAAGTCAGCAAGGGCACGACTGCATTCAGTGCATTATTTAACATTGTGCATACCTTGGCCCACAATATTCATCCTTGTTTAACTTTGCAAAAGAAAGTAGTAAATTGAATAAGCTAAATAGGAAGTAATAATGTGACCGTTAACAGAAATTGCACAGTGTGACAAGAGACATGAGAACATGTTCTACATCTACATTTGTAATGAGAAGGCAAAAGCACTGAGCAGTTATATCCCAGACGCATGTAATTTGGCCTCTCCGATCTGAACCCAAGTAGTGTACATTGGAAGGGATGCCGTCAAGCAGAGGGAGATGCAGAGGCAAAACCAGGGAGAATGACTATCAGTTGGCCTCAGGGTGATCATACTTCTTGTCTACGCCAGCGTACTGAAAAGGAAAATCTGGATGCTAGGGGGAGGATGGAGCAGGAGCTCAACAACCAGAACGGTGCACTGGTCAATCAATGGTCCTACTCTCACCTATGCTCGGCGTTAATGACCGAAAGGACAAGATTCTAGATACAAGCGGCTGAGTTGGCAATTAAATAGCCTGCTCTACTTTACTGAATGAACATCACACAAACAACAGGGCGTCAGTTTAGAGGCGCACTTACTTTTGTTTGTCTCGCGAGTCTCTGCTTTTGGTGCGGTTAGTGCGGTTGGTGGCTGGGATAGAGTGGACGGATGAGCTCTTTTTACTGGAGGAATGAGACGAATGGGAAGAGTGGGACAGGCTGGTTCGGGACTGGCCAGCGTTATGGTCAAACTGCATCAGGCAGAATATCAGGTCTGAGGGCACCAGCTCAAATGCATATGGTGGATTGGTTATGACATACCTAGAGGAGAGAATCAACAGATGTTAGGCAAATAAATATAAAGATAAAACTGCTGCAAGCGCATGTTTACTCACCGTTTGGTACATTGGCTTTGTGTGTTTAGATGTGCGTCTCGTAAACGATAGATGCCAAAACACAGCATGTTGTACGTTTTCAGAGCTTTACAAAACAAGTCACCGTAGCAACCACCATCCTGTAAGAGAGTCAAAAACAATGTGTAGTTAAGCAGCTGTGATAAAACGCCAGCCTAACATGAAAATTTGCACAAGTAATATTTGGCGCAATTGAAGACTAAGATGGACTAGATTCAACTCTTCCCTGTTAACAACTGAGGTCATGTGATTACAGCACAAACAACAACAAATTACAATAAAGAAACGTAGAGCTAAAAACATTTATTTTGTTGTCATAGCGTTCCCTGATTCTTACGGACTCTGAACCCAACCTGCCCTGCTAGTCTGACTCCTCTCACTGAAGCAGACAAAGATGTCTGGCCCTTAGGCGACAAGACCAGTCACTTACCCCGAGGTCGGCAAAGGGCCCGTCGTACAAAGCCAGCTGTGCCACGCGACACCTGTCCCTGTTCGCCAGGGTCTGTGGTGTGCTGTAGCCGCCCCGCAACGCATTCTCCTCTGCTAGCAGCCCCTCCAGCTCCGGCGTCGCCCCGCCTGTTACCAGCGTCCGGATCAAGGTGAGGATATTGTCGTTGAAGTATGTCTGAAGGAATGAAGTTAGAGGGGGGTGAATCCTTAAACAACCACCACCAAAGTCACAAGTGAATCTTCTCAAAGTGCCAGACAGGCCGAGCGGGTCCATCTAACCCGGCTCTGTCGCATCACATCGCTCTGCACAGTGAGTGAACAGACAAGAGAATCCAATTACTGCAGGTTACGTTCACTCCCATCAGAGAATACACGTCACGCTGTTGAGGCAGATCTTACAGCCTAATTACATACACTAGTTTTTTTTTAATCACTTTTGAACAATATTTAAGTATTAAGATGTGTAGATTTTGTTGAACCTTTTAATTCCAAACCGTTGCTTTATTTGTTTTAACATGGTCAAGGTCTGGCCTTCTCATTGCGCCGCACTCTCATGTCTCCCCCTGCCGCCACCTCTATTGACTCCGATGACGGATGAGGGCTGTCCATTAGGCAGCGTTACCTTTGTCTACACTGGAGCGCACTTGAAGGCAGCTTTGTTCTAACCTCACTCAAACTGAAAGGCAGATAAATGAAGCCATCATACCTGCTACAAGTTCAGTCTTGTCATCTAGTGCTTTAACAGGAGCAGGGAGTGAATATGTTGTTGGGGAGATATAGTTCCCAGATATTGTAGATCACTATAGAAGTGTCTGTAATAATGGCTATATTTACATTTATCTGAAAGCCAAATGAATTGTGACTTACAGCGCTCATTAAGGAATCCAGCACACTGACTGCGAAGGCCGTCCCACAGGCAAAAGGCTGAGTGAGGTACAACTCTGTGTCTGGGTCGTCGTCATCGTCTTGGTCCAGAAATTGAACGTTTGAATCGTTAACTGTGGAAATAAACAAAGATGCCATCAGTGGTTTCAATGTGTCAATTTTTTGCTGCAAACTGAAAACCAAAGCTCGTGAAGGACTTTGAAAAGCAAGGCTTGTGTGATTAAGCATTGCATTAACCAGGCCACAAACATAAAGTGGTCAGCAGATA
Source organism: Macropodus opercularis (assembly GCA_030770545.1). Classification (NCBI taxonomy): domain Eukaryota; kingdom Metazoa; phylum Chordata; class Actinopteri; order Anabantiformes; family Osphronemidae; genus Macropodus; species Macropodus opercularis. The sequence continues at coordinate 4,936,180 of CM061107.1, read as the reverse complement.
TGGACTGTATCGCAAATCTTCATACAATTTCTAGTTGGACTATTTTGTCTAAATTTGGATTAAAAAAAAAATCTAATAGTTTAGTTACCGGCTGAAACAGTCTGGCCTTTGTGTTGGGCCTGCTGGCCTCTGCCACATTCCATATCTGTGCTGTTCATGCACACTCATGACACCATGCATATTGTCAGAGTCCTCCTCAGGTCAATATCAGTAGCACCAATATGCCATTATCTGTCTGGTAAATCCAAGACAGAACTTCCAATTACTTGTACTTGCATGTCAAAACAAATGAACGTATCTCATTGCCCCAGAACCTTCTTTGAAGATGTCTTTGAGCATAAAAACACATGCAGTAGCTGGAAGAAAGTAATGATGTAAAATTTAGTTGGAGGACCGCTACTTCTGTGAGGACAGAAATAAATGTCAGTCATATCGGCAGGACGGAGATGAAAGAAGGGCACAGGCCAGAGAATGTGATCCGACAGAAGATGCTATGAAAACAGCCACAAGGACTTCTGAGGGATCAAAGGCCTTGTAATTCTTAGAAAAATAAAAGGGAAAATTTTTGCTTTGAGATAAGGGGCCAAAACAAGACAGGCAATTTCATCCAGAACCAAGGGTAAAATGTGCTCAAAGTGGTGCCATGGGAATGGACTGAGTCTCTTGTGCAGCGAGAGAAATCAAAAGAAAGCTGATATGGAGGCAGCGGCAGTTACAACACTGCAGAACAGGACAGAGGCGCTTCTTACCCAGCTCTGTTATCATTTGTATGCTGGTCCCACTGCTTTTATCCTGACTGAATGAAATCACAGGCAGTTTTTTGCCTGGCTTTGCTAATGGCTCTAGACAAGCGTTGAGGAGAAACAGTTACTTGTGCTCATCAGCAAGGGACAACAAACATAAAAACTCCACTTTTAGTACAGTTAATTACGTGCTGAAAGCCTGCGATTGGAAAAATTGTGCAACACAACTTTAAAAAAAAAAAGTAGCCAATCGATCATCTGACCCATATGTAGAGCTGCAAGCATACCGAGTTCTGTTATGATGGGGATATTTGCTCCAGTGGTGACGGAAGTCTGCCGTACAAGTCCGTGGACTGGGCTGTTTTCAGGAGAAGATCTATCCATTCCCGGTGGTGTGAAGCCTAAAAGGAGACACAACATGTGTGTTAAGTTAATAAAATACTCCATATTTCATCAGAGGCTACAAGCCAACACATCAGCAGAATTAATCCTCGTACTGGAGCTACCTGAGCCACTCTTGGCTGCTAAAGCACAAAGATGCCGAGTGAGATGTTACCATGTTTCTGACAAGGTCCAATATTAGTCTATATATAATAGATGTGACATACGGTTCATTTTGTTTCCGTTAGATTGTGTGTGCACGGAGACGGAAACCTCTTACCCACACAAACACAAAAGCATGTCCGGGACGGGGCCATGAAATAGAAAATAAGTGATGCAAGATTGAATTCAAATTGACTTGACATTCCTTGCTTTCCTCAGACTGACATGTAAGCACATTAAATCAGTGATGCTGTATGTATAATACATAGGCTGTGTTTTGACATCCATCACTTACTGCTGACTACAGAAAATGTGAGGTCATACATGTATTAGTGGGAGAATGAAATTGGCAGGGCCCCCCCCCCCTTCGTAGGTCAAAAGGTTTCTAAAAGGATTCATCTCACTCCATAAGAATGACCATTATTGAAAGCCCTCTCAGGCAAACTAAGTGCTTCCACGGCTGCTTTGCTGTAATATGATGCAATATTCATAAATTAAATGATTTTACAGTATTACCAGTTATTACAACATAGAAATGTGCAAGGTTTTAGAGGCAGTGCTCTCCTCACTGTCACCAATTAGGTGTTTGAAGGAACCAGTTGTTACAGTAACCTGAGGAACAGTCAGTAGGGTTTACTGTCAAGCACAGCGACACCAGGTCAGCCAGACAGCACAGTGAGGGATATTGTCCCTCCTAGGCAGTGCAGTGAACTATGATAGGGCGCTTCTTACCTTGGGAATTAGCCTGCAAGACCCCAATGCTGTCGTCAAACTGCATGGATTTGATGTTGAGTGACGCCAAGATGCATTCTTTGTCCTGCAGTGATGCATCATCAATATTGTTCTGATTGGCTGACAGAATGACACACATGTCGCAGAGGTTGATGTTGACAGCCCTCAGATCTGCCCGGCTCAACGGCGTGCCCTTTGAGAGGAAGCGAAGGACAGACTTTGTTATTTCACCTATGTGACACGAAAGGTAATTATAAATGCCAACAGCGCGGGACCTAACCCTGTCTGCTACAAATCACTTTTACTACTTTGTCATACATTAAAATGGAACAACTGCAGTTTTTCTGCACAAAAGCACCTTCACACCTGGCAGCGGAGTTTGTCTAAAAGGTTTATGCGTAGCTTCATCAAAAATCAAGCTGGAGTAAACTACTGCAACATTTAAAATGATGAACAGGTCCATGACCTTTTCTTGGCTTGAATTATGTGCTTTTACTCTCTTAAGACCATCTGTAAAAATCATTATGATTTAGTTACTGAACACATACATGGAAAATAAATTATTTCACAAATGAATGTCTCTGTTGTGTGTTTAGTCAGAACATTTTGCATTGGCAGGTTTTTAAAGTGTTTCTATTTTATGTAACATGGTTTCAAAATGTTTTTTAATTGAACCATACAATCGTGTTACAGTAGATAAATCTCGTTGGCATACTCACAGGCAGGATGGAGATTTTTGGAAAATTATGAAGCGTCTCCCACTCTCGCTTTATATACTCAAGTGAGCCAACAAACACGATGTGTTTCAGCTCGTGGTAGTGGAAGTTGCTGGCTCTCAGAGGCATGACGAAGTTTCGGAGACCAATCAACGCTGACTTCACGTCTCCAAAGATGCACACGACTACATGACCACTCAAAACAGTCATGGCCGCTTCACTTCGGGTCTGAAAGTGTTTAGGACATTAACGCAAATGTTGGTGCTTTTTTATCTCAATTGCGTCCTTACCTAGTAAAATATATCACATTCATTACTGCAACTGACTGCGAATGTAATTTGAATCATGCATTAGTACAAACATTATGTATGTTCCCTCTGCAGCAAATGACATGTCGAACACCTCATTTCAGAGTGTTTAAGTGCCACGTCAGCCTCTGATGGTGTGTTTTTTGACATGTCACATCTTTCAGCGGGGAGAAGGGTGTCAGGGACAAATGATGTGTGCAGCGTGAAAGAGCAGAACCCACCAAGACGACCTTCTCGATGTCTTTGGACGGGCACCAGTGGAACATCCCGGTGGAGTCGTATTTCTTCACGTTCTCGTCCATGCTCTCAATCTGCTCGTTCCCCGGGATGAGCAGGGGGTCATGTCTAATCAAGCAAAAAGACAAGAGGGAGGGAGTGAAAGAGCATTACATGAACCAGTGCTTGACATTTGACTTCTACACCTAAATTAGAACAAGATAAATCCAAGTTCACAGGAAGACATAAATACGACTAAGAAGCCATTTACAGGCGATTGTATGGCCAAATCTATATTACAAGTTATATTGACATAAAGATGCCAAAATTTTTTGGGTCAGGAACTTGCGGCAATAGACATCACAATATTTTGGTTTCTCCAAATAAATCAGTCAAGAAATAAATTTGCCTGCTTTCGTCTTCTCCCGTCTGCTCATTCCTGTCAAAGGCTATCTGCAGATGTGCCAACACAACTGCCATGTCATCAAGCAGAGTGACATCAGCAGCGGCAGCCAGGCAGAAGGAGATGGCAGCAACACACTGCGTTGACTGGCATGAGCACGGAGATGCAATTACGCCCCCTTTACTGCATACAGCTTCTGACGTTCTGCGCTGCGTGGTAAAAGCTTTAACAGACCACACTTTAAATATTTCAGCAATTTGCCCAATCATATTTGCTTTCCAAAGTGAGGGGGATTAATGTTTAAACAGGACATCAGACCTACATGAACTAACCTCACTGAGCGCAGTTTCATCTTACCCACCACTGACCACTACAGTGATCTCCAACATGAGAACCTGCAGCTCAACATCACCTCAACATCTTGAGGATGTCTTTAGCAATATTAAGATACGAGGCACTAGCACAAGCTATGAGTAGCTCGTAACAAGCCTAAACCCACCACTCAAATATTTACAAACTAGTTCATTTCATAACAATAATAACAAAAACCAAATATGTTTACGGAAAACACATCTTGCGATCCGCCGCTCTCTCTGTCCCAGGATATCCTGAAGGCAGCACAGAGTACAGTACAGCAGGGTTAGCGGGCACTAAAGCACACATTTACAGCTGCAGGCCTGATTCTAAGGTTTCCAAGTTGCCAAAACGGCTTAGGTGAGCCTAAAAAGTCAAAATCGTCACAGTAAGCCAATGCACAGCGCCCGAGTGCTGCGCCACACATTTCGCTTCGCACTAAATCAATTGTCAGATCACAGACGAACATCTTCTATTCAGACAGCAGCCTTCTGTCTCTGCCCAAAACCTTTTAAATACTTCAAGTCTTCTCCCTATAACAGGAGCATCTTCTTTAATCCATACAAGTACTTTAAAAGAATGCTACCTTAAGTAACACATTAAGTATGCATGAAAGTGTCAGCTAAAACTACCATTCCCTTTGGCTCCAAGAGAGTGAAGCCAAATAAGCCTGCCTCTGGGCTTATATACCCCTAGGCAAGACCTGGATGTCCTTTCAAAATGAAAGCAGTTGGAAATGTCTTTTCTGCCACTTTCTAGCTCTCAGACACTAATCTGTCAAAGCTATTTTAATATGAAATGACGAAGTGTGTGCAAATTAAATTCTGAGGATGAAGGCATATAAATAACTTACAGAGAAAACTTGTGAACTTAAATGTTCAGGGAAGAGGAAGATCTCACCGAGTAAAGTCGACATCTCTATGCTGATGTGGTAAATCATTTCATTTGGATTATTCTATACATTAATGTGTATTAAATTGTCCCTTTCACTTGCGAGGACTGTAGCCAACGTTTGGTATTTTCGGGTGGATAAAAGCCGTTGATTTATTTCCTAAAAATCGCTGAGCTATTAATTAAGCCTGTTTATCTGACAAACTATACAGCATCAGCTTGGAATACAAATAGTTCTAATAAAAGTAAAAGCATTTAGTGGTTTTACACCTCGGCTAAATATTTCATCAGAAGTCGAATGTTTCACCACTCGCTCGGTGGAGCCGCTGTCACTTCAGTTTGTCCTTGCGGAGATGACTGGTGAGGCAGAGCTCTGCCAGGATAGCTATCGCTCACTGTCAGCCATGACGGCCTGTCACTATCCTGCACTGCCAATTGCCTCAGCAGTGCTGTAACAGACATGACATGTATGTCACGGCGCAGTCCGTGTGACCAAACGCACTGTGACATCCCACAATTAGATGTGTCTTATGACCCATCAAGGAGCCTGTGGAAACGGTGTTAATTTCAGTGAAGCCGCTGTAGCTGAGGTCTCGACAGGACGCGTTTGTTTGTTGACGTACTCTGGGAAGCGGAGGCAGACCTGCGTGCACAGCTGATCGTTTCGTTATATTGCACGGAGCAGAGGTGTCATTTCTGTGCGCACATTCAAAATGATCAGCGCCATAATTCACTGCTTAAGTCTTAAGATGACACGTCTGACAAGGCTTCACACATCATGGCCCCAAAACATAAGGCCAGGTGTCTTGTAGAGGAGCGTAATGACACTTGAGAGAGACATAAAGTAGACGCTAGACATGCATATTAGCTAGGTTTTCTATTTCAGCACTGCTCTGGCTTACTGCAACACAGGCAGAAGTCTCAGAAACCCTGCCCGTCATGCACACTGACAAAGGTTTGCGCTTCAAAACCCACAGCCAATCTGCTGATCATTACTTATTTACAATGGCCTTGAGGCCGCAGGTCCTGTAAAAACACATTCGATATAGTATACACCCAGATGTTTTTTTTTCTCCCCTCTGCTTGTTGCATTGAAGTATCCCTTAGGCTACCGCAGCGAATCCCTCACCAGCGTGTGGGCAGCAGACAGTCTGAATTAAATAACACATCCACCTGTACCGAACAGCGCATTAGCATGGCAACAAGATGGATTGGTACGGTGGGCTGATGGCTACGGCGTTTGTTACCCTAGAGTCCGGAAATCACCTGGAGCGATTTAACTTTGACAACACTTTGAACCATTTCAAACAAGGGCAAACGCCCACCTGAATAAACAGAGGCCACAGATCAAAGAAAACCCTGAATTATTCCTATGAACACTTCTTTCAGATATAGTGTGATGTATTTTTTATAACTGATCTTGCATTGCGACAATATAGACATTTATGTTTTTAGCCTTTGTCAACATATCCTCATCTGTCACTTTGAATTCGACTTTGCAGAAGTTGCACATCGTCCCTGTTGCCTGCCTTGCTCACGACGTGCCCTTAATGACAGCGATGATGACTATTATCCATGTAATGGCCTCTTGTTGAAGGATAGTGTTATCTCCAGTCAAAATCAATAAGCACTGCTTTAATTTCACAGGACAAGATAAAAGCAAGGTAGCATTTGAATTCACTTTCATTGCGATGATACATATCATCTGTGGCCTTATGTGCTGAAAGAGCTCAGAGGGATCCGACAATAGATGGATAGCCTTGGGCTATCTATCCTTCAGAGCCTCTCTGCCTGCCTGGTGCTGTCATTACCGCTAGGCCTAGTCTGTGGGTGTTACATGGACCCTGTGGCATAGAGGCCCTTTCCTTGATAACAGCAGCACAGAGCAGTTCTTTAAGATGTCCTCTGCAATATGAACTGTATTATAGAATGATACAGGATTTTTGTGGCGTAGACATCGATATTTGTTTCAGCAGATTTCTTCTTTTACATGAATTCTATGGTTCGCCCAGACAGGGGTCAGACAAACAGGCTGCTCCTACCTCGTTATCTTGGGCGAGGAGTTTGGAGAGTTCCTCATGCCTCCGTTGCGCTGCTTTTTCTTGGGCGATAACACAGACTGTTGGTCCTCTTCGACTGCAACAAAAGGCAACAGCGTGAGGTGGGGAAATATAACACGACACTCAGAATCCACACATTAATAAGACGACACGTCACAGTTTGAGGTCAGTGAATTCAAAGAGGTAACAGTCACAGAGACGCGGTGAAGTTGGGTGAAATAAAATGAAGGGGACACACAAAACAGTCCAGCGTTCACATGGTGACAGGACACACTAGCAAGTCACAGCATGGCTCAGTACGACAATGCAAACATGCGTTAGGTGACATCATCAACCATAATGTCAATTATTCCCCACAGCCTCATCTACAGAATCTAATCCTAGAATCATTTACTTGACTCTTCTCTCATTTGATTAAGGTAATAACGCATTAAATAAGCCCCCTGTGCCAATACTGACCCAGCTGGAGTGATGTACGGACGCCTGAGATGCTCCCTGGACATTGTTACTACATTGCTACCGTTAACAGGGAATAGCTTGTTACAGACCACGGAAAATACACCAGACTCTGTAAATGACGGTTCAAGCTGTCAAGTTGATTTCATTAAAATTAATAAAGTACCAAAAGCCACGCTCCTTTACAAGCGGACACAAGATTTGAGGCAATGCTAGAAGGTCTAAGAGTGACACCATAATGGAGGATGTTGAAGTGGAGAGGGACGCTCCAACACACTGGCCCTTCACATCTTGCTTGGCCTGTTCAATATTTAATGTTTCACAGCTGACAGCTGCACACACTGGGTCATTAGTAAGGAATGCTACACATGCAACCACTCCAGCCTGGCAAGCACATGCTCTGCTTGTGCTGTTGTTGAATACAGGCCTGCCAAACACGCCGGGGGGAGGGGGAGGTGACCCTTACAGTGCCTGTGACTGACTGTGGCGTTACTGGGATGGTATCTGTATTTCACCGGCAGGCTACGTGCCCGCTGCAGCCGGCTGGTTTCCTCTGCCACCCCTGGTAGCCGGCCCACCTGGCTCAGGTCCCTGGAGCCCACCAGGCTCCATCTTGGAGCGGAGGGCTCGGCAGAGGGGAACAGGCTCCCTTTGCGGTTGTTCACCAGCGGGACCGACGCGGCAGTGACTCCACTGCGGCCCCTACACAGCTCGGTGGCTGAGCTGTGGTTCAGATTAGAGGACTTGCATTGATACGTTGATGGGTGGACTATGGGGGCGTCGTTTACTGCTAAATAAAGAGGAGCCACAATCAGCATCTGCACATTCATTAAAATGATTCCTGGTGATTTTTCATTTTTCATCTGTGATTTCTGCCTCCGCCTAAATATGATGCACGTGATTTTGACAAACTGTAAATTATCCCGAGTGAACTGCAGTAAAATATTTTTTTAAAGAATATTATTTCCTTCAAAATAAGATTTTATGTGGTGAGCAACATAAGCCACAATTATTTTAGGTGGAGGCAGAAATGCCAGAGATTTCAATCGCAATCTGCATGTGTCCATACCACAAGGGGCGAGTAACAAAATGCTCGCACTGTGATTCGGACCAACCTTTTAATTCTTCCAGCTAATGACAGGAGAGGCTTTAATTTAATCTGACTTCAGTGAGGCCTGTATTGTGCATGTTAATAAAACATCTTGTGACTCTTACCATAATTAAAGCACAATCACTCGTTTTTGGGGGTAATTCCTTCTGGCACAAGAATGCTAATGGCTGAATAATTAAAAAACTCATTTTTATTAAACACCACTTAACCACTTGGTGTAGCCACCAATGAAATGTTGGATTTGACATTTACTTTGATATTTATGATAAACATAAATTAGTAAATATGCTTTCAGGTGTTCCACTGATTGTTATGCCACAAGAACAAGGAGGTGACAGTGTGAATTACCACCCACTAGATGCTCTGAGCAGCCTATGGCTGACGAGCGAGCAGTGGATTCTCTCTCCACTTGATAATTCGGGACGTGAAAGTCTCCAGTTCCTCTGGTGTTTCAACCGAGGTGAAACTGGTAAAGTAAATAAAACAGACAAAAGAGGCAGAGGCAAGTCGCCCCCTTACTAAACAACATGACTGGGAGCAAAAACTGGAGAATAGAGATGATTATTTCAACAGTCAGCTGTCTAGCAGATTATCCTCCCTGCTCCAGACTTCCACTTTTCATCTGCCCCATGTCAAACATGCACAGTTCTTCTCCAGCACAACACACTGTGGCAGATTTGCTGCCTATCACAGATCCTGTTAAAGCGGACGGCCTACGAGGTTTACGCTGCTAACGCCTCGCAAAATAACAACTCCTGCGTCTTGATGCACTGTTTATCTAATTAATGGCTACAATAAATCGTACATACTCTACAGCAGATATGCTTGTAACGTCTTCACATTAAAGGCTTTAATGTTATTGACTTAATCCATCCACGCTCACGGTGAAGCAGTAGCACCATCTACTGCTGAGCCGCAACAGATTCCACAACACAAACCACTCAAACCCATTTCCTGACCATTTGCATATAAAATGTAATGATAGATGATGACAGACGGAGGAGTAGAGCAATGAGCAGCACACAGTGAAGTAGGTTAGACAGTTCAGTTGGACAGTGTCAAATGTGAAAGGGTTAAAAACAAAGAACAGCAGAGAAGGACGGGAAATCAAACTTACTTGATTTGATATATCCATTATAGCTATTTTTAGCTGAGAAAAATGCAGAGACAGATGAGAGGTTACAGGGTGAACAGGTTGCAATGACAGCAAATTATAAATGACAAAAAGGAACTGACGGCAAATTCTTAAAAGCCAATATGTACAAAGCAATGAGAAATACAGCACGAGTCCGTTTAGGGTGTGTAGTAATGGGGTCAGCTGCCAGTGGAGGTGGACAGCGTTAACTTAAGGCTACAATAAATAACTATTTCTGATAACTGAGCAGACTATGATGATGGATTTAAACCTTTCAGACTTGATGTGACCTGTGTGACATTTAACTGTTTATTATTGCATTGTGTTCGTTCCTCCTCTTCCCCATCGCTGCCTGACACAACCTGCACAGCTGCATGGAACTTTCTGTGAGTCACTCTTTGGAGCCATGAGTCCCACATATGCTCATTAGTACCTTATTTCAACCCCTTGCTTACAATAAAGGTCATGCATTGAGCTTAAGGCAGGACAGTGACAGCGATGTTCAAACAGAGACCTTGCTGGTCCTGGCATCTGTCGCCTGCAATCGCAGGGCGCGAGCAGAGTCACAGGACTAACAGGCTAGCATCTGTCCCACAACGAGAGCGGAGCAGAGGGGCGGGGGCTCTCGGCTGCCTGGTGGTTAGAAACTGTCAGGCTGAGTTTCATAACAACCGGTAGCACTCCAAAAATGAAAATGCAAACATAATTTCCATGTCAGGCCGTATAAGGCTTGGCTCCGTGCGTCTCCCGCACCGTGGCGACAGCGACTCTGGAGCCCTGCTCCAGCTTGGTTCGCTGGGCGACGCTCACGGCACACGAGCCTGGAAGACGTGCCGAGGGGTGCGAACGCCCAGACATGTTCAACCATACACAGAGCGGATGGTCTGTGATCAGGACATGCACTAAAACTGTGTGACAGTTTACAGTGTTTTCCAGCAAATTGTATCAGTGCTCTGCAAACTCAGACACATTCTTTGCGCGACACATCAGTACTATTTAACGTGTCCTCTGGCTTTAGAAGGGGAATTACGCCCAAATTACTGTAGGAAGTCAATTCACTTCAAGTCCAACACAATACCGCACTTCCTGTTATATGCAAATCCTTTCCCACTATCCCATCTTTACAATTTAATCAATAGGAGTGAAAACAGAAACTACAACCCGCAGCTTCTCTGCTGGCAACACATGGAGCTGCTTTGTGAGCCTCCAGTGCTTGATATTAATTTAATAAAAGCAGTACATTAACCTCAATATGTACCGCTCTGCCCAGAAAATCCCCTCAGGTGTTCTCACACACGCCTTAATTAATGCTGGCTTCATACAAATATCTCAAAGCCGATCCTGTTCATCCATTTCTGGAGGCTACAGTAGAGAAATGTTTGGATCACAAGGACTTTATATGGCTTATGCTTGAAAAGATGAGATTACACTCTCCAGTGACACCATTAGAGCATCTCAACACAATAATTTGGAGATATGCTTGTTGTGTGCAGGAGGAAATGTGTGTTGGGGGTGAACAGCTTTAGTTTCAAGTCACTAGAGTGGAAAGCACATGCTCCACCAAGATAAAATGAGTGTTCACACTTATTTAACTATAGGTCAATTTGAATTCACATTCTTGACAAGACACCAGCAAAACAGTAAACCCAACATGCTTCACAACAACTAAGTCACTGCCAACACAAACACAGAGGGAAAAGCAGCAGCTGACTGCAAATCATAAAGCTACAACACTACAGCAACATCTATATCCATGACGGTGACGACACAGCTGAGAGAGCCGGACAGCGCACAAGCTAGAGACGCACAGCACGGTCAACACAGCATGTAACACACACTGAAGAGCACATGTCATGGCGACAACTTACAGGCACGTAACGTGGCTGAGCAATCATTAACAGAGACAGCAGAGAGTGGGATGTCACGTTGAGGGGAGTCCGTGTTAGAACGCACATTAACCGGCATGCAAGAACAGTCCCGCTGCGAGCGGCGGCAATCAAAACAACATGCCAGTCTCATTTTCTTGTAGGCGGCCGTCTTGGCTACAGTCACGGGTTCAGACGAGAGGAGAGGAAGAGCAGGTTAATGTCGAGGGTCGTTCTGGAGGAAGAGTGGACAAAGGCAAGACAGGGCACAGAGGACGTCTACTGCTGCTGCTGCTGGGGTGCACAACATTTACTTTGTCTCCACAGCCTACAAATGGCACAATTTCAGGGGGGTTGTCCACTTTTTGTGGTGAATTCATTTTGAGGCATTTCTGGGACTGAAGGGGGAAATATCACAAGGTGCTGGGGTCACGTGGCTTAGGGGAAAAAACGAGGGAGTGCAGGTCATGGTGAAGACTTCTGTTAGTTTCCTCTTGACCTTTTAACGTCATCCTCAACTTTTACTTCAATATGACCCTATAGCTCATGTCCACTAGGTTTAAAATAATAATAACAACAACAACAACACGACTTGTTCTCACTTTCTGCAAACTAAAACCTATTTCAGAAATGTCAACGTGCTTCACATAAATCACCGTTCTTCTAGTAAATCCATTCACCTGGACACAAAGATAAAAAGACAAAACACTTCAACACCATAAATTCATCTGACACTTTTGTCTCAAAGCATCCTGCAGATCAGACGTGTAGCGAGTGTGACTGTGCTGTCGCCTCAGTGAATTACTTTGTTTTCCTGGTATGTGTCACATGATTTACTCCTTCTTTCTAACCAGTTACGATGAGAAATCAGGAACATTTCTCATCCTGGTGTATTTTTTTTTGCTGTGCTTGTTGTTTGTCCAAGGACTATGAGGACATCTGGTGGTGATGTGGAGTATTACACTTTCAAACTAATAGCATGGATCAAACTTTGCAGCAAAGGATCATATTAAATATTTCTTACTATCAAAACAATACTTTTGTTATCCTGTGGTAACTGCATACTCAGCTTTACATCAACTCGCCTAACGGATAATTATAAGATCTGAAAGCGACGTGCATATGACAACAGGAAGGGGTCCAGGCAGCGTCAATCATTCTACATGCAACATTTAAAGTGCATTCAAACAGGCTGATTCAACCAGGGGCAGCAGGCTGTGCTTTTCAGAGGCGATTCCAAATTACTCACAATATATCACTATAAAGTGAAATATTAGAAAAGTGTGTCACGTTCCCGAGCAGCAGGAAAAAAAATGCAAGATTAGACACATCCAGGGGTAAGAACTACGGAGTGGCACATGATGATTTGAAAGTCTAGAAACACACGGTTGGTCCATGTACCTGTAGTGTTAACAGTCTCTCTGAACAATATAACCTGTTAACAATGAACTGTAACAGCACAGGTGGATTCATACAAGCCAACATAATGCATAATAACTGATATGCTGTAAATCATGATGCACAAGTCTTTCTGTAGCTTGATATTGTTAATTAAAAGGTGGGGAATTAATGGAAATTATAATATTTAATCAGTTCATCCAAATCCCCAACCAGAAATCTTAGAAAAGAGTGTATGCATGTCCACAAACGGTGAAAAATTTGTGTTTTGTACGTTACAAAAATGTATGACGTGAATAATTAATGCTGGATCACATGCAAGTCACGTACAGCATCACAGCTCCATCAGTGCTTTGTCACGTTAGTCCGCTGTAGACGGTTAAAGCCAAGCAACCACGTTTTATATTGTCACTTACATTTTTTGCATCCGCATTTCTTTATTCGTTTGGGGTCGGTAATGTCATCGTGGCAGGCTTTACAGTAAAACAGCGCCCTGCAGAGGAAAATTCTGTCATTACAACTGTACTGTAAATATTGCACATGTTGGCCAATATTCTTTACTTTAACCATTTGATCTTGGATGTTATTTCTTTACCTCTTCACTTCTTTGGCGTCGCTGGCAATAAAGAAGCCCAAGGTCCCCTCCTGCACTTTGACGTGGTTTCCAGGGTTTATCAGGGTGCTGCGAGGGTTTAAGGACCAAAGTTGTCGTACAGAATTTGCACTAATAGCTGGCATCGTCACACGCTGGCAAAATTTGTGTTCACAAATTGTTTGGCAGGTGAATCTCTGTTTATTCAGTTAAGCTGATAAAGGCAGTGACACTTGCTAAGCACTAAAACAAAGCTTTAGCTGTTCATGTCGTTTGTGAACAAACCTCTAATTCAGCCTTCGGCACAAGAATCTTGTGTTTGCAAATAGAGAAGCTGGTTTAAAGTGGCAGCATTGATTCCTTTGAATAACGTCCAATAGTTCGCTGGGAACAGATCCACTTACCTGCTTTCTCTCTGATCAGACTTGTACTCTATAGCTATCAGTAGGAGCTTCAGCTTCACGTAGCACAGTCTGCAACAGAGAATAACTGAATTACAACTCAAGCACACTTGGCAGTTTAGACTCGCAAGTTAACGCACATTTAATTTATGAAAGTGCTTCTGTGTACTTACTCGCAAATAACTGGGAAGGACAAGCCCACAAAGGCACTTGACAAGTACTCGGTGTACATCTCATTGGCTACTCCTTCTAGGTAATACTTCTGCCACGTGTCCTCTTCAATCTACAACAAAGAGTGGGACACGGTGAGGCCTCACTAATTATTATAATCTATGCCGACTGTGTTCACGGCCTGCCTCTCTGCTGAACCGAATCCAGTGAGCACAGATGGACGAATCTAAGAGTGGGTACCTTGATGAAGGACCTCATGGAGAATAGGTTGGCCAGCATGGTGGAGAGACCCTGAGCCAGACAGCTCTGGGCAATGAAGCCGAGCTTCAGCTCCGCAAGGCAAATGGCATCATCTCCCTCCTTCCAGTTCCAGCTCGGGATGTTCAAAAGGTGGGCCTAAGAAAAAAAGATGAATATATAATTATATCTGTGTAAACTCTACCAAAAATCTAACTGAATGTATAACCCACCGACCTTATTGTGGTACTGCAACATTTGAGTGATAATCCTGATCTTTGGGTGATAGTTCTTGATGGATATTACCCTGACAGAAAACACAATTGAACTGTCATCATTGTAGCAACACAATTTAGAAAACTGTATGGATAATAAAAAAGTCCAGGCTGGAGTTCATTCACGTCATGAGTCGCTTCTAACAGAATAAAACTTTTAGTAATACCACACTTAAACAGGTTTAAATGAATGTACAATACAAAATATTTCTGCATGATTAAAGTTACAATATTACTTAGAGAGTCAAGGAAGATTTGATTTGATTAATAATTACAATAGCTACACTGTCAGACTTCAGAACTGAGTCTTAGTGAAGCTGCTTGGGTTTGTTTACCTCATGATGTTGGACGCATCCTCCGCGTCAGGGTCGGCACAGTATTTGTTGGCTAGGATCAAACAGGCGTCGGCCGATTCGATCTGGAAACAAAGTCATGCGATCAGTAACAGTAAACGCTGCCATAACGTGCACCGAGCCAAGCGGCACAGCTTCCCTCAGGGTTACCTTGACTCTGGCCAGGTCATGAGGGTTTAGGACAGACCCTTGGTAGAACTCGACCTGGGTGAAGTGGCGCTTGAACAAGGCTTCCAGCTCAAGATTAGGGGAAATACTGAGACGGAAAAACAGAATCCGTTTGATCCGAGCAGGTAAACTATTCAGGCTTTTCCCCCAGGGACGCAGATGTTTCTGTACTTACTTATGGAGAAAAACAATTTCTACATTGACATCATCCCTGTCCTTGTGTAGGAAGTCTTTTAGGAAGTTGGACACACTCTCAAGTGTTATATGCCCACAGACTACGATGTGCCTGGAAAACAAGGTGCAGAACAATAAACTAAAACATAACCAGAATAAATGTTACAAAACACATCAACACTTTATTTGTCCTTGTTTCCTGGAAACAGAAGGTAAATGACGAGATAATGGACACGATGGGTAATCAGGCGAGTGATTTGAAATCTGTGTGGCAATCATAAAAACTATGTTACAGGAGGGATGTTTGATGTCCCTGCGTGATAAGTGAGGACTGAATGAGCAGGTCAGAGAGCACGATGGATTTCAGAATCAGATTATAAAAGGATAAGAGTTTACTTAGACGGAGATTATGAAATCAGTACACAGTGTATTTCAATCCCCTCATATCACAGACCCACTTTATAAAATAAAAAGTTATAAAATAAATCTACAGGATTTCGCAAAAATAATTTCAGTTGTTTACGCCAGTAAACATGTCACCTTGAGGTGCAATTGCTTGAGAAGACCCACGACTGGAAGGTTTACTGTTCATACAGTTTGCATGAGTGTCATGTTCTTCTACTTTTTAAATTACCACAGTAACATGATGTTAGTTATGCCAATAAAAATTGCAAATAAAGACAAAGGGAAATCGAACAATTAGAACAGTACATATTTTAAATAAATATCAAATACTATATAATTGCACAGTCCAAAATAAAACGACTTTGTCCAACGTTTTGAGTTCATTTTACTAACAAGCAGAAGAAGCAAAGACTTTAAACATTCTCAAAGCGAGTGAATAGCCACAAATAAAGTACGCAGAGTCTAGAATCTAGAGGCACAGAGAGTCTCGCTATTTCGGGAAATATGCGGATAATATAATAAGTCAAAGAAGGAAATTAATGCCACTCTCATACTGGATGCTCGAGCTGGGAGCCAGTTAGCTTAGCTTAGCATGAAGACTTGAAGCAAGGGGAAAGCTGCTAGTTCATCTACCCACAAGCACAAGTCATACACTGCATTTCACTCTGGACACACATGAACAAACAGGTTGTTTGCTACACTAATCTAAAGGCCTCCTGACTTTACCTTCACATTTAACTCAGTCAAGAATGGAATCAATCTCCTTATCTAAGGGTCCTAAGACATCTAGTACTGAGGGTGTAGGTCCGACTGAAGATAAAGGCCAACAGCGAGAAATACTGACAAACTGACAGCAAAGCAAAAAAATAAGCATAAAGCAAGCGGTAGCATACAGGACGGAATGAGCTTCACCTCAGCTGAGTAAATTATCTTATTCTTTATTTTTTGTCTTCTTTATATTTAGTAATTTACATATTTTAAATAATACTTAATCAAAAATAAAATGTGTTCTGATCTTCATCGAAGTCACAACAATAGACACAGTCTGCTTAAACTGATACTGCACAAACATGATATGTTTTCATGTTGTTATTGAACATAACATGTAAACATGCACAGAAAAAGTATGTGAGCATCGCACTGAGTCCCATCAGTGTGATGAGATTGGATGTGTTGGTTATCGCTGTCCTGCCCTATAACAACACACTAGTTATGAGTTTACTGTTCTTAAGAAGCATTGTCTGATGTGAACCACGCCTCGCACAAAAGAGCTTCAGAAGACCTACGGCCTGTTGTTGACTCTCCACAGAGGATGGTGATGCAACAGGACAACAACCCAAAGCATCGAAGTAAATCAACAACAGAATGGCTTCAACAGAAGAAGATCCGCCTTCTGGAGTGACCCAGTCAGAGTCCGGACCTCAAGAGATTCACAGCAGACACCCCGAGCATATAGCTGCACTGAAACGGTTTTGTAAAGAGGAACAGTTCACAATTCCTCCAGACCGTGTGCAGGTCTGACCTGCAACTACAGGAAATCTTTGGTTTGGCACGTCCAACGTTTCACATACGTTTTTCATTCTGCACTGTTTACATGTTATGTTCAGTAACAACATGAAAACACATCATGTTTGTGCAGTATCAGTTTAAGCAGACTGTGTTTTTCTATTGTTGTGACTTCGATGAAGGTCAGAACACATTCTATGACCAATTTATGCAGAAATCCATGTAATCCCAAAGGGTCCACATACTTTTTCTTGCAACTGCAGATGCATGAGACATATTGTTGGTCTATCGTTATTTCCCCTGGTTTTAATTTGGTCAAATTATCCAGTAAACAAATGTTAAATGAATGAGTGATTTGCACAATTTTGCACATTCACAATATGCAGCCTCATCATGTAAACATAAAACACGTACGATTTTCTCTCAGCAGAAGTTACTAGAATAAACTGACACAGCTGTAGTGAAGGTTATAGTAGCTTTAGTTAAAGAAGATCAACCTAACGTGTATTACAGCACGGAGAAAATCCTACATGTGGAGCATGACAGTAGTAAAAAACATCTCTTCTCAAGTCATTTTTGTCTTTGTGTACGTCCTCGTTTTAGGAGAAGACTTTTAGAATTTAAGAGACAAAAATCTTTTGTTAAGAAGACGTTTTTGAGATATAAAAGCTGACATTCATCTTTAATTATAAGCGGCAATGGCAGCTGGCACACACAAAAACAACAGCACAAAATACAGGACAATGGCCAAGTTCTTCAGTCACAGTGTGACTTCAGTGAGAATTGAGATCTTTATCAAAACGTACTGTGTGTCACCTCTTTAGGAGAGGGTCACCTGAGTCACACAAAACCACACCATTCAAAAGTCTGCTGTTCTTTTTGTTTGACTTACTTTCTGCCTCTGGTCGAGTTATAACTCCCTCCATATTTCTTCCGATTAAGGATGAGAGCAGCAATTTCTGGCACGTAGCGAGCAAACATGGCCTACATGCATGAAAAAGAAAAAGAAAAGGGCATGCAGAGAAGGTTCTACTGCGGCGGAGGCAGTAGAGCCTCCTTGAATACTTACTTTCTCCCATTAACCGCACTATAGGAACCACCATATTTCTTGCGGTTTCCTATTAACTCTATGATTTCAGGGACGTAGCTTGCAAACATGGCCTAAGGAGAAGATAGAAGACAGAAGAAGAGACTAAAAAAAAGATAGGCAAAGAACAACAGGTCCTCTAGTTTTACTTTAGAGAGACGTGTAAAGTCTGAAAGAGGAACACTGTATGTGTAGGAGTCATCCATTATTACACAGGGAAGAGAAAATTAATGTTAAGTTTATTAACATTAGACATCAGTGACTGAATTTGACTGATATTAAGAAAAAAATGTGGAAATGGAGAAAGAAAATGATGACACCAATATTTACGGATATTGGAAGAAAAGAAGAATAAAGGAGAAAAATGACAGCTGACGAGTGGCGTTTCGATCTGCGGTAGAAGAATAAAAACCATAAAAACCAAGACAAAGCCTTATGTGCCATGTTTCGTCCAACAAACACACATGTTGGGTTGATTTGATTAGCACAGCCGCACGGATGACGGTCAAGAACTAGTCTGTAGTCGCAACATGTACCGTGTGTAAAGTGGAAAAACAAGTCACGTGTAGCGGTAAAGCCAAATAAAATGTTCACAGCCCAACTGAACGTCAGGCCGTCAAATGCTGTTTGCTGGCTGGTGTTGAATTACTTCAATAACTTGTACTCGCATGTACTTTCTTTATTATGTAAATCGAGTCTGTGACAAATCCCTAAAAAGAGGTTTCGCTGTGGATAATTTATCATTGTCCTGTTAACATTATGAACTTTTAAAACCTCTGCACAGTGTGTTGCTGTATCCATACAGCTGGGCTATAATAAATCATCCTGGTACCATTGTGTTTGTTGGAAAGAGGGAGGGGAGGCAAAGGGTGGAGCCACCTGAAACCGCAGTACTCATACAGTTCATAAATGCAAACATCATCATCAAAGGCTATCATTTACAAATAAATGCACCAGCTCTTGATCATCACAGCTGACTGAATACAGAGAATTTTTAAATTACATCACATGCAGCAAACTTCCGTGAACAAGCTCCCAGCATGTGTGGTTAGAAATAAGTAATGAGATTTTTACCAAACCACCAAGGATGAAGAAGACCATAAACAGGCGGCCCAGGGTGGTTTTTGCATAAACGTCTCCATAGCCAACAGTGGACATAGTAACCATGAGCAAGTAAACACACTCCCAGTAGGAAAGTGCTTGGGAGTTTTGGAAGTTTTCCCAAGGATCCCCAGAGTTTTCCACCTGGAAAGTGGGAAAGTATATTTACAAACCACAACAAATATATAAAGGTTTTCAGTGTCTCCTTTGCTCGAATTACATACTATAACCTGAATGTCTCCTGGTAACTTACCAAATGAATGAAGCCTGCTGCTGTGAGCCATGTGCTTATGAAGATTGAACACAAGTTCACCAGCTTTATGGAGTTACTGTTCAGAAATAGAGTTTTAATTATTCACACACACACAGAGTAGTTTCCAAAAAGGTTTCACAACAAGTTATTAGCTGCTTTAAAACTGACCACATGTTGTATAACCACAATGAATTAAAACTATAAATCACACAATCTCAGTAAGGTGCAGAAGCAAAAAGCAAAGTTATGGAGTCACAGCAGTGAAAAAGTTTATTTATATACTGTAACCAGCCAGACGTGTTCCTGCACAATCTCCGTCTCCCTACTGTGAGAATGAATGACTGAGGAGATTACTGCCCAGCATTTGGTTACGCTATAAGCCCTTCCTGACATGGCATCTGTGCAAAAAGCTTCAATTCTAAGCGTTGATGAGACCCAAAGCCGTTTCATTCAAGAATCTCACGTGTGTCCACTACATTGACGCCTTGCAAACTGCTGTGATTAATTGTGCGTCAAACCAAACACTACCGATACGGACCAATCTTTTGTTGAAGTCTCTGCGCATGCACTGAAAACATCACACGCTACCACACAAGTGAAAAGTGAGGTGAAGCATCAATCACTTACCTTGTCTTGAGTATATTCAAAAACTGTAAAATTTCTGAGAACTGTATCAACCTTAAGGCCCTTAAAAACCTCAAGCCTGTGAAAAAAAAGAAGACCACATGTGATTATTAATGATCCAGACGCACAGTCAAATTAATCATTTGACTGTGTTCTAACCAGAACATCGTACCTTTCATGCTTTCATCCATGTTTATCAGCTTCATTGGATTCACATTGACAAAAATCTTAAAACTCCAGCTGATCCAGCGCTTCTTACGCACTGTGCCATAAAATAAACAGAAGCAGAGAGACAACGAGCTCTACCGTCCCAGGAATGACTCCATCATGTCTCATTTCCCAAAGCCCCCGACATCTACCTGACACGCGTTTTATTCTCACTGAATAATTCTCTGAACATGTAGGAGGCGAAAAACTGTTGATTGGAGTAAAGACAGGTGGACGCTGTCACGCAGGACTCAGCGTCACATGTGACGTCAAATCCTAAATTTGGCAGGGGGGAAAAAAATTCAGCCTGTTGTCAGAACCTCAAGGACATAACACCGACAAAATCAGCTGTGAGTGAAAAGGTGATGATCCCTGACCAGCTCAACTAAGCAAACATGTGAGACGCATCACAACCACTTCACCACTACGTCTGTCCAAAAACCATTATCTACTACTCAGACAAGTTTTCTTCTTGTTCATGAGGTATTGAAAATAAGGTGCATTGCAATAAGGGCGCTCAAAGTACGAACAGACAGTCATTGCAGCTGCATAAAATAGAAATCCCCTCAGCCAAGAAAGTAAAAGCCCATCTTTAAACGCATTCACCAGCAAGACAGACTTCCCTGCTGGAACGCGCGTCTGAAAGCCAGCGCACACAAATCAAAGACGCTGCAGTCAATCATTCAGCCAAAAACAAATATAATTAAATAACATTTTATTAAATGACGTGGCGCTGGCGTGCCTCTCGCCAAAAACCCGCTTTTCCATCATAAGCAAGCATCTGCCAGATGGGGAGCAGAACACAGAGCAAATCCTGAACCTGCTCCAGCTGACACTCAGAGCCCAAAGAGTTCTGGACGTGCCAACCTTCAGCTTTAGTGGAGATTCCCCTCGTTCCCGAGTCCTGCAGGTCTTACCCCAGTAGCAGATCACATGGAAGCATGCGCCGAAGCTGTAGCAGACACTGTCCTGGTCCTCTTTGTCGCTGGCCTGCCCGTGGCCCATCCTGACCCTGTAGCCTTTCTGGAAGAGCTCCCCGGTCGATTTCTTGCGTCGTCTGGTGTTGGGAACAACCTCGGTCTGTGTAGCTCCATCAGGAGCCCTGTACACTAACATCTTCGTAGGAATCATGGCTGGAAAGTACTCAAAAGTCTCAAAAATAGAATTCAAAACCTGCTTCACGGCCACATCTCCACTACTCGACATCCGCCTTGAAGGGTATAGTGATGAAAAAATGTGACGTTCCAAAAACAAAAACACAGCGAAAGGAATCAGGAGGCTTCATGACGCGCACCCAAGAGTTAACATCAAAGAGGAAACACAGCATCCTTGTGGCGATGAGGCGCGGTCAGCAAGCTTAAAGCAAACCCTTTTCCCATCAGGATATTAGAGTGTAAGCTCCTTTAGGATTCATCCAGGGAAAGGAGGCGAACAGACAGCGGGTCTGTCCATCAGCTGGCTCCACAATGTAGCCGACATCTCATCCCTGTAACCCCCATGCAGCTACTGACCAATTTCATCCACTAATCTTAGACATGGACAGTTTGTGTCTTTGTCTCGTATTTATAGCAGGAAACAAGTCATGTGAACAACCAGGAAAGCTGTGCACGGAGCAACAGGAAGCTTTGCCAATCATTGTGTTTTTCTATGGGTTTAGTAATAATCCCCAAATTAATCACAGCTGATGTAATAACTGCTACTGTAGCTGATGTTAAATCTAGATGTAGTCAAAAACAATACAGCAACTGACAGCTGTCAATCATTTTAAAGTTTAAGGTTGAGCAGCTCACTGGGAGGCGTGAGTGACGACGGAGACGCAAGATGTCCAACAGTTGTGAAACGTTGTTCGAGAGCTAAAACCTAACAAATACAGCCTTTAAGGCACTTTCACAAAAAGCATTACAATGCTCCAGAGCTCTGTTATTACCGCTTCATACTTCAGTTACTCGAGGGGCATTGTGAGACTCATTCATCAGTGGTTCATCATGACATAAATACCCAAAGATGGAAATGAGAGTTGCACTGGATTATTCTCGCTGTCAGATGTGAACGTGATGCCCAGACGCCGCTCGTATCCGACACCTGCAGCAAGTCGCGGTGTTGTTTGTGCACAAAGACCCATCCAAACTGTGCGTCGTTCTCACACCCAGAAGCCTGGTGGGACGAGAACATGAGCGCATGCATAATGCCGGGACAGGAGCGTTGGCAGCTCGACAGTTTGGCTCGTTGCCCTGTGAAATACGGACACTGATCAGAGGTGGGCGTCCGACAGCTGCGAGCAGAGACGACTTGGTTGTGACCTCATCTCCGGTTTAACCACAGTTTAACTAAACAGTAAATCAGTCACTACTAATCCACCACCAGTTGCTCACTAGCCATATTTACTGGGATTATCCCTCGCATGGAATTTCTTCCACTGGGATTTGCTCCAACAACACAGGAAACGTCAGTAGATTTGTTACCCTCAAATTACACTACTGCAACCAACACAATCATGCAGCCAATAAATAAAGGCCATGTCTGTCAGTATCCATCGTCATCAAGCAGTCATTTAACAGCAGAAACAGCAGGAAACACAAGTTTCACACATTTCATATAGAGCAACAAAATAAGAAATATACGCCAAAACACACAAGTTACACATTTTCATACGAAATGGACGTAGAAATAGAAAATCCAAGTGGCTTAAACTGCATCACCTCACAAGCTAGTCACAACCTGTTATGTCCACTAGATGGCACCAACAACCAGCCCTACCTTCAACTGTTTTCTAGTCAGTACATGTGCACTGGCACAGCCAAGGAAAATACACAGACATTCTGCAACTGTGTCCATCAAACAGACTCTTCAGCTTTCAGAGGGTGTTCATTGCTTAAACAGGTGCTGGTGCTGGCTACGCAACGCGTTTGTTCCTCAGCAGGCAGGAAAAGAAAAGCTATAAAAACCTACAACGCACTGGAAAAAAAAAAATCGTCCCTCTTAATCCTCTAATTCCTCACAGGCCTCTCAGAGTGATGAGCTTCGCACATTTAGCAGATTGACTTCTAGCCCAGCGCTGCGGCCCCCGACAAAGCCTATTACCCATTTCATCCATTCGTGGACTTTTCAATCAGAGCGTGGTTTCATTTGACGGTTGGTGCAGGTGAGCTGGGAGCTGCTGGTGAAGGGCATGTGAACGCAACCCAGCTCTTCGCTGAGAAGTACATTTCTATTCATACTAAAAAAAACAAACGAACGCTGGCTGAAACAAGCACTAGCTTCACTTGCTTTTTTTGTTAGCTTCAGCTTATATTTACCTGTTTTTAATAGTATTATCATACTTGAGTGGCCGATACTGTAGCTGTGCCTCTGTAACCAACCAAAAAATACCAAGACGTTCTCTTTCCAGCCTTAGTGACGTCATAAGATTGTCTAGTGCATTCGCAGAGAGCGGTTACACACAATAAATCCACTGGGTGGCGGCAAACGCCGCTGGAAACTGCAAGTTCAGACGATCTGCTAAACCTTTCTAGGTCAGTCCTCCAGCCTGTGAGTGAAGCGAGCATCCTTACCGAGCCAGCTCCGATTCAGGTACACGGACACGAACACCGGAGGAACCGTGAAGAAGTCCACCACTGAGTTCACCTCCAGCCAGAACCACAGCTTGTCATTGGCAGCGATGAACTTTGGAAACGAAGGAGTAAAGATGAGATTCACAGCTTTCAGGGACAAAGAGGGAAACAAATCAACGAGTCTAGTTTGACGTACACGGAGGCCGAAGTACAGCAGGAAGAACACGTTGAATGCCATGTCGATCTGCAACGTGAAGTCTTTGTAGAAGTTCTGACAGGACTCAATAGGACTAAAGGAAACAGAAACAAAGATTGTTAATGTCCAAGGTGCACTGTGATAAAACTGCTACACTACAGAACAATAGACAATAAATCATAAAAGAAGCATTCTTGGTTTCCTGAAAATGCATTTTTAAGATTTCCAAAAGAAGAGCAACACAAGTGTTCAAAAAAGTGCAATAGTTGATACGTCCAGTGGTTTTCTGTTGAGAAAGGACATGCATTAATAGTCACACAAGCACTAAGCTGTTGAGTTACCTGATTAACCCTTAAAGAACTGCAGAACAGTCTGTCTGGGAAAGATTCCCAGTGATTTCTTACAATGTCAAAATTGCAGTTTTCTTGTCGGGCTCAAAATTAACATTTCAGGTAAATATTGACTCCGACGTACTGGAGGATGGGCCAAAGCAGTAGTTTAAGGGTTAAGTGCATGCAGGGTTCATGTCTTCCTTACTAAAATCAGGCAGCCATAACAAATGCTACAGTAGCAATATCGTAAAATCTCACCCTCAAAAAGCTTGTATGTGGCACTAAGAATTAAAATAAAGAGAAATAATTCACCAAGTAAATGTGAATGTAATAGGTTAGTATGATGCAGCAATAATATCCTTGACAGCATGTACTCATACAGTTAACACACACTAGGACGGTTAATCATGTGACTGCTCAAACAGTTAGTTGTAAAGCGCTACAAGATGAGGGTTTAAGTTGTGTATTAGATAAAAGAAGCTTTTGCAGGTTTGCTAGGGGTCAACCTAACACACAAGACATCATCTCATCTGTGAAGTTGCATAAATGTGCTTTTAAACACAGATAATATGCTATGACGAAAAGGTGAAGCACTGCCCTAAAACACAGGTCGCTGTGAACCTGCAGCTTGATTTTCCTGTAACGCATCGGTGCCAAGCAGGTCACTCTCATATTCAGGACGTTTGTCGTCCTTTGGGTCACGAACTTCCACGGATCCCTCCACAGATGCACTGACATCTCCCCTGTTTCATACCACTCGGATTAAATAAAGTGCTTTTGTTATGCAAAGAATACAGTGTTGTATAAACTGAATTTGACACAATACTGTTACCACACAGTTGATGAAGTGACATGAAAATACCTCAGGGATTATTTTGGAGCTGATCTGATGCACAGCGGCAACACCTGCACGCTCTGGGTGATGAACACCAGGTCACACATCTAGACGGGATTTTCTAATTATTCACTCTGTAATTTTCAAACATTAGCATATTCCAGTGAAAAAGCCAGAAATCTAGGCCGGTATAAAAACGGTGCATGTGAATGGATGCTTCTGGTTCTACGCGTGTGTAAAGAAAATGCTAATTGGACCAGTCCCTTTCATGGCACCTCTAAGACAGTTGTGCCCTCATTTACTGTAATGACACGTCAGAGCAGCAAGTCCCTGTCATAGCAGGGTGACAGAGCGTGTGGTGGGCAGACCTGCTGTACTAAATAACCGAGTTCCAGGAGGCCTGGCCCGTTATGGATCACAGCCCCTGCAGGCCTACAGCCGCTCCTCATTCAATTTAGGTTCAGATCACACAGGACAAATCCGCACACAAGCACAAGTGGATCCTAATGTTTTCTGACGGCTCAGGTTCAAATGACAGTTTACAACCTTAAACCACGAAACCCTGAAATTCCTGAGAAGTACCTTTAGCTCAGAAAACCAAAAAGGTCCAGCTGCATAACATATTTTTACTCTTTATTTTTTTCCAACTGTTTTTTTTCTCTTGCTGCTGCTGGGTCACCAGAATTTCCCCACTGCGGGATTAATAAAGTCTTATCTATCTATCTATCTATCTGAAACCTCTGAGCTCGCATAACAGCGTATACAGCCTCTAAACGAAGGATGAAACTAGGAGTTAAACAGAATGTGATCCTAGAGGAATCTCCTTCACTTTACAATGGAAATGATCTTAGTCAAGCGCTTATAGATTCATTCAAACAAACAGGACTAGTTGGACACGTGATTGAGAGGGACTGCTCTTAAAAGAACACAGACAAAATCTCCACCAAGTTTGATTAGGATTGATTGAACCTGTTGTGTTGACATCCCTCCGCTGTTTTCCAGCCAGCTTTGCCTCGACAGCCCTGCAGAACTAATTACAGGAAGGGCTGTATCTGTTACAGTCTGCTGCCACTTAGAAACACGCAGGAGAGCAGCGACCTGGCTGCTCTTTAGCTTTAACTGCTGGATGTGACGCGTTGACAGGTGGTGAAAAATACTGAATAATAAAAAGACCTGAATAACAGATGGAAAACTGGAACAAAGACTCTTGTGGAATATGGACACATGTAAGTGAACAGGTGGTCAGGGTGTACATCACAATGACCTTTCCTATGTGAGAAAAGGTTAAAGAGCGGGGTCAAAGGTCGTCCTTCATCGGGTGAAGCGGTATCAGGCGTGGCTAGCAGCTAGTTCTGAGAACAGGAGGCCACAGATGGCATTGGTGAGGATGTAACTCTACCTGAGCTTGTCCAGATAATGAAATGAGATCATGCTCGCAAACCGCATCGCAGCAGGCCAAACCTCCGGCTGAACGCGGTCTTATGAAATAACAAATTACCTGAATGCCTGCCTCCAGGACCATAAGCCAGATTACATGAGTTTACAGCCCATTTTCTCTTCTTTGCCTTAACATTACTCCCAGCAGGGACTCCCTTTGGGCTTAATAAAAGCTTTTAGCCTGGGCTATTTTGCCCTGTGTCTTAATGGCACATCCTGTCCAAACGCCACAGGCTGCAGTAACAGTATACTGTCGCAAATGAAGCTAAAAGGCTCATCCGCTCCCGTTGGTTTGATGAGCGATGGTGATTGTTTGCAACAGGAACTTTGTTCTTTCCTGCCCGGGCCTAGTCCTGTCATTCCAGAGATTAACCATTCGCCGTGTGGGCGTATGGGCCAGAGAGCAGCTGGCCTATAACAGCCACAATGTATGTGTTCTCAAAACCCACAGACTGCTCTGTATGAAGCACAAAGTCTCTCTACCTCAAATCAAACCCCTTAAAATATGTACAATGAACCAGTACAGAATCATAATTAATGAATATAATTAGTAATAACATAAGTACATAAAATACTTACTCAGAGGAGTCTATGAAGTATATTACTAGGGCTCCGATGCTGAGAGCAAATACGAGCACCACCTGAGAAAACGGAAAAAAAATACATTTAACACATCAGTCAAGTCAACCCTCTGCCCTCTTAAATACGAACGCTGCGTTTTCTCATCTGGCCTATTTGGCAGCAACACAGATTTCTCTTATAATTAAAACGTTTTGCATGGCACATTTGATTTTATTATTCTTTAACGGATTAATTCATTGACGAAATAACCTTTATAAAATATTACACAGAACCCAAACCTGTGAACAGAGAAGCAAATATAATGAAATTAAATGTGGTCTGAGGTGTGCAAGTAATGTTTGGCTCTCATTAATTGTGCATCGACAGACCTTGACACAGTTCATCAGCCTGTGATAATTGCGTTATATAAAGCAAGAAAGAAAGCAACAGCAGTGTCATAATCACACTCATCGGTTACTGTACGTCTAACAGTGTAAATAAATACAGCTTGGCTCATCATGCAGATTGGCGGAGAATAGTGGGCGAGGTGACATAACGTGGATTCGTTTTTCCGCACACACACACACACACACACACACACACACACACACACACACACACACACACACACACACCCAAGGAAGGACGGAGCTGAGCCCGAAGCCACAGCGGAGCAGCACGGTAATGAAAAAGCAGGGCATCGCTCTTATTCTGTCGCTCTGCCTTTCTGCAAGGTGGAGACACTGCTGAATAAACTGAAGCCCGGAGTGAGCCGACAGGCCGCCGGAGCAGACCGGGTGGCAGGTTGCAGGGTAATAAACATGAGATCCCCGGGTGTTAGGGAACAAAGCAGGAGTTGTCAGGTGACAGCTCTGACACCGATAGATCTAAGGCGAAATTTAATCACAGTTACAAAAGCCACAGGAAGTCAGACTAAAGTGTAAATAAGAAATAGTTAAATGGGGAATAAACAGCCGTCAGCACATCAGGACTTGACCGATCTCAGCCAATAACGTTCGTTCTCCCCTGACGCGTCGCCAGGTTCGGTAACAATCACACAGTGTCGCTCAGAATGAGGGGGAAGCTTATCAGACCCACACGGCAGGATGTGTGTTGCCTGACTACACGTCTTACAAAGTAGGCTAAAAAGTCATTACTACGTTCAACGCAGTTTTCTACCATCTGGGTGACAACAGACCTAGATTTCAAACTCTTTAAGCATAATGCTACTGTACAGCATCATTGGCTGACATTTAAAAGTCAAAAAGCACTGCAGCTCATTAATGCTCTTGCAAAACAAATGCCCTCGTTTTCCCTTTTAAAAGCCTGCGCTAATGTAGACGAGGGCTCGACCCAGAGAGACGCAGATAAGAACAGAAAGGTTTCTGCCAGACAGCACAACCAATGTTTTACATCCTGAAACTCAGCAGCGGGTTATCTGCAAACCTGTCTGGCTTTCGTCTATTTAGAAAAGACACAATAGCCATCCTGAACAAGAAACCAATGAGCATCCATAATGAATGAGCTCAGACTAATTCATTTCCATGATGTGAAATTGTATTGTCGACCTGCAACCGCTGATGGCTCTTTAATGACAAAAAGCACCTGCATGCATTTTTAATCAACCTTTCGTCTTTGAAAGCCACCAAATCTCTTTATGCCTCCAGTTTAGAAACTGGAAACAATGGAAGCGCAGCTTGACAAACGCTAAAGACGAGGGTTCAGTGATAGCAGCAACTACGACACGAGGCAGCAAACGAGCTCTTACGTCATCTGGGACCTCGTCAAGGCTCAAGTCCCCGAGTGCATCTTAGGCCATTTTCACGCCTATCAATTTAGCTTCACGCAAAGAAAATTCCAGTCGCACCAATTCACGTCACTTCGAACCTCACAAGAACGAAGTCGTCGTCTGTTATTGCTGAGATGTATCAAAAACAAACGAGGGAAAAAAAGTCATTCAGCCATAACTGCTGTTGCTATGATAGAGGCAACAGAATGACCCTGGAATTCCACAACGCGCCGACGCCAGAGTTTGTCAAAAGAAAACGGACTGGATTTGAACGAACGACAGCCTGTAGTTGTGACTATGTGAAAGTCCTAAAAATAACCACACATCCAACTTACAGCACGTCTTAAATCTAAAGGACAAACATTTTAGGAAATCATTACATCAGTGCTCATGTCTGAGATATGAAGTACAGTATTTCGCTGCCTTTCTCAAGTCGACCTGCAAACATCAGAAAACCCACTCATGCTCCTCCACTCCTCCTGGAGCATGACTCACCACCAGGCCGCGTGAATAACCTGCCGCAGAAACAGGAAATGCACACGAGTACAAAGATTCTGCTGTTGTGAGGAGGCTCGAAACCCAGTGGACACAGTGAGACATGTGCTTGACCAACAGCCGTCGAGTAGGAACGCAGTCAACCTCGTTATGTGTTGGGTGCGATAAGTGATTTGAACATTTGACTGTGGTCCGTTCAAAGAGCCAGGACACAGGTCATCTGTGCAGGAGGACACTGTGTTACCCTGTGAGCTGCACCAGTATCTAAAAACAGGACTGAGGAGACCCAGGTGTCAGTTTGTGCCATATTCTCTCAAAGCCTGAGGTCACTGTGGGATCAGAGCTGTCACTGGTAGGATGCCAGAGATGTGTGTGCAGGCAACGGGCCGTCTCTCTTTAGGTAAACCTGGCCGACCTGAGCTCCATTTTCCTACGTGTCACATCCACACACTTCAACTGTGTGCAACTGAAATGTGCATGGGAGCAGAAGTCCCTGACCTGGTGTTCTTTGTGGGTGACTGGCCTCCAGCATCCTTCCCAGGAACACAGGGCTGCTTTCCAAAATAAAACGTCCTAAGCACACAAGACCTGGTGCATTCCAGGCGGCACATCCATCTGTCCTCAAACGCCAGACCGATTAATAAGGCGCCCAGGACATAATGACACACATACACGCAACACGGGACTGCACAAATCTCTTTGCTAGACTTAAGCTGAAGAATCATTACAGCAGCAAGAAGTGCAGCAAGTGTATTAATGATGAATAAATTCTTTGATTTTGTCGCAACAAATAACCAGGAAATCATTTCACCACATATTTTTATGCTTTTTTAATAGACTAAATTGCAGGAGCCACCTTGATCACTTTGACAGTTGTCACTAACTAGACCTCTGCATAGTTTATCCCTGACTCTGGGTGATAACAGCAAATTAGCGTGTAAATCAATAGCTGTAAACGTGATGGAGCGCAGCCCCGAGAAGCACTGAGTGAAACATCTGAGACATTTACGCTGTCGTAACTCTGACTGTTTTACAGCTGACACGACATGTGGCAGGACATCCGTGTCTGGTTATGCAACTTTAGATCATCACCATAAACCTGCTGCTGCTATAGCCTCTATATTGCAAATAGACGTTATTATATGACAGACAATGGCCACTAATGCTCTCAAGTCTCTATCTGGGGCTTGTCCCCACTGTTATTGTACCCACACAGCGTCAAGCCTTAGATTACACAGGTTTCCTATGATAATCAGGATTATATGGATAGAATGGTTGACGATCAGAACTACGCGTCTTTGTTTTTCTGGATAAACAGTCATTTTAGGCAACAAGTCAGGGAAATTATTTACAAGATGGATTTTGATCAGACTCACTTATTACCTTTACATTATTTATGCTGATTTCTTTTTTGTCTTTTCTTAACCTAATATAAACTGTAAACTACCCAAAAATAGTCCATATCCACACGCAATGAATTTATAATAAACGACAGCTAAATCTCAGGATTTATCATCTTTAAGTCAAGCATGGTTAATGATAATCCGCTGATGTATCTTCATCAGTAAAACCGTTACATAAATACAGGTAGTGTCTGTAATTTAACTGATTATAAAATGACAGGCTGGACTGAAACAGCTGCATCCTGTTCACTGTTTGTGGCAACAGGCAACAACACAACACAACGTGCATACTAATGTGCTGGGTGTAGCTCCCAACGCCTGGCTCACTCCTCAAGCGTGATCCTAATATAACCTGCATCGCTCCTGCCTCATCTGCCTGAACACCACATTATATTTAAATGCTCCAAATCAGAGCATTATGAAACAGGCGCTGATCCGTTTCCGGCGTCATTCTGATGTATTTGATAAGACAAAGTGACTTTCTCAATAAAAGGTCAGAAACAGGAAGTCCAGCCAGCCAAGTCGACTGGAGCGGGAATTTGGTTTCTTTAAATCTCATGCATGTGGTGTTTTACATCTTTTTTGGGAGATTTCATTGAACAGGTGAATATTTCTATAACAGATTATTGGTTGCTTGGTTTGAGTTGTTACAGCGTCGGGATTAGGTGAAAACCACAAACCCATGTGAAACATTCTCAACCTTTCCCGTTGTCAAATTGTGGTTATTATGTTTGACCTCTGTGCAGAGTTTGAGCCTGACCAGCCTTCCTGCTGCTGGGACTACTGCAGGGTCAAAACACCTCGAGGAT
Source organism: Macropodus opercularis (assembly GCA_030770545.1). NCBI lineage: Eukaryota > Metazoa > Chordata > Actinopteri > Anabantiformes > Osphronemidae > Macropodus > Macropodus opercularis. The sequence continues at coordinate 4,904,287 of CM061107.1, read as the reverse complement.
AAAGAGGAAGTGAACGGCTGCACATGAAGCCTGTTCTTAAGCCTTTCTTCATTTACATTTTATTAAGTTGGCCCCTTTTCCTCTTTCTTGTAAATCCCTGAAAACCATTACGGAGGTGCTGGGTGTGCTGCTCCCCTTAGTGTAATATTCTGACAGTGTGCACATGCTACCGGATGTGAAACAGGGCTTCATCGTGGCTTTTCTCTTGTGCCTGTGCCTGTCACACTAGAGTGTAAAGCCGTGTGTCTGAGGGATTCCTCTCTCATCCTGTCTATAAAGGCAGATTATTGCTTTGTCTAGCAGAGATCCACTGGAGCTGCTTCCACATTATTAGGGGCCTCTATGCATCTGTACAGGAAACCAATAGCTGAAGTTTACAGGGAATTAAGACAGCAGCAATAAAAACAGGTGTGTAGACGGCTTCAAACGCTCCCAGAGCCGTTCATCTAATGAGTTTCTAGTGTCATTGTTTTCTAAAATTGGAAATTAATGTCTCGTCTGACATTTACGAGACCTTTGCTAATAGCACCCTCTGACCTGCCCCCATACCATAACCATCGTTTCATTTGATTTATTTATGGATCTACAAAACACAGAATCCAAAGGTTACCATGTTAAACTGAGAACATCCATTTACAATATTATGTTGTTATGTTGACGGAAAAAATGTGGGCAGTCATATTAGGATTTCTGGACTATGGAAGAGACTAGTGGACCAGCGGCAGAGCATCTTGACCTTTGGTGGAAAATAGAGGCCAGGAAATCAAAACGGTGTGAGATAAACCAATTAAATTCTGCTGTAACGTAACAGCATCACAGGACAAGGCTTTTGCCTCTGCCTTCATTTTCTCCGGGAACAAACCTAACCACTGGAACCACTGCACGGCCCAGCAGCCGTCACAGAGCAACACAGGTAATTCTCAAGGGCCCAGCACACCAGACACCCGTCAAGCCTCTCCCCGCGTCACAGAGGGGTAGCAGTATAGAAAAGAAAGCCTCGACATGCAGCCACATTATTCACACATGTGCACACACTTTTCTTTAAATTACCAGATGAAAGCCAAACCACCACCTCCCGCTATATGAACCTTTGTCCCTCGTTTCTACTTCTATGCACAGTTTGAACATCTCTGGCCAATTCTGCTCTTCACTTCAATATTTATTTAGGGTGTGAGAGATGTGATGCTTGAGAACATCTGTTCATCACAATTACCCAACTTCACTGATGCGTAGCTTCATGTTTAATGTGTCTCTATTTATTGGTCAGAGTTACTGTAAACACAACTTGACACTGCACAAATGCGTGTACACAGTGTTGCTTTTGGTAATGATGTGACACACCACAGCAAGGTTTCCAGTAAAACTGTTTTTCTGGTTGCTCATTAGAAGTTTCCGTTCCTGTAGGAGACAGAGTTTGCCTGAACACGGTGCACTGAGCTGCAATTTAGACCAAGACCAATAAAAGTAAAGGCCCCCGAACACAACATCAGCAGGTAGGACCAGTGTGGCTCAACAGGGACGATATTATTTGAGGCACAGCATCTGTTGCTTGAAAATGCTTGTATACAATGTCACTAACTTAAATGTGCGTTAAGGTACGACTTAATTAATACAGTCTGTGTAAAATGTCCACTAAGTTCAGTTTTCCTCTGAATTTGAAAACCGACCTAGGCTGAGCTCTGCTCCTAGTGCGGTGAATGCCACAGGGAAAATGGCTGTTGTTGTCAGCGATAAGCGGAGTATTCCTGAGACATGAGGTTTGCCTGGGGGAGAACCTGCAGGGCCTCCACAGCTACTCACACATCCTGATTCACTCTGCAACCCAGAGTCAACACGCCAAGGCTGAATTTGTGCTTCCTCGGGACACAAAGCGTGAAGGAACAGGCTGCTGCAGCTTTCTATAGGTTTGTTGTTGTGGAAATAATATTTTAAAGCAAACAAGGTGTGATAAGTACAAGTACGGCCACTGTGCTGGCGAAAGATCTACGCGCTGTTTTCTATTCTCTGTGCTCGAGACAAAGGCAGAAAATGAAGTGAGGCTATAAAAACAGTGAGTCAGAGTCCTGCTGAGGACGCCTGACGCCAGTGTAGCAGGTGTAATGGGGATAAATGGCTCCATTTCTACAGGACACTCACATAACCTCAAAGCTGTTTGAACAACATGTAACATTAGAGGTCAGCAACCTTTTCCTGCTCGCAGGATTCATGACACAGACCCAATTATGGGCATGTTCATGAAGTCTGACCTGATCTTCACAGAATCCGAGTAACAAGATTTATCTCAACCAGCATTAAATGCTCCAAATGATTAAAGTTAAACTACAAAACCGAAGGAAAACCAACCACATAGGTTGAACAGAAGATACAAAGGAACCAAAAAGGTTTGACATGGGATAAACCGACTTTTATTAAGAGCTGCTTTAATATGACAGTAGACTGGACGTCACTTTCACTGCTTACATGCAGCCAATACTAACATTTCTAAAATACTGGCCAAAGCAAATCACTTGAGCTCTTATGTTTTCGTGGTTAATGTTGTTAAAGTATTTTGGTATGGTTGGATTTCTTCACGTTAAATGTTTAGCCATATTGCAGAAATATTTTTTAAAAATCAATCATTCAGAAACTGGATCTTCCTTTAAACCCTTCTTCTCCGCAGCCGTGCTCAGTTTGTGTTACACGCTGTATAGGATGCACTGTAACTACCCACAGCCTGAAACTTGATCTTCTGTTTGCTTGACCCCGGGCACAGTGTATAGTGGTGGATCCAGTCTACGAGTCCTCTCTGACATGTCACAGCTATGACGCTGCTGCTGAACCTCGTCTGTTAAGCTTGTTGGAACGCGTCTCTGGTTCTGTTCTATTTGGGATTTGTTGTTTTTAAAGAAGTCTTTCATATGAAAGTGTTGACGCAAAGATCTGCTTTCCTTAGAACCTAGTTCTGCTCAGTTATGAATATGAGACGCACAATTATTATCCTACAGTTCGTGCCATTATTCAGCCATTAAAACAGCCACAATCACAACACGCAGTGTACAACTCCAAATCCAGCCGTGGCTTAGCCGTGATTTAAGCCGTCCTGGAAGTAGCCCAACCACTCTCACGGTGACGCGTAAAGAGCTTAGGATGGGAGGGGATGGATGTGCTTCCCTCCAGCTTCCAGCTCAGCTGAAATGTCAGGTTCAGTTGCCTCCGAGCGTTACAAGCAAAAGCAATGAGCCGACCGCTAAGGGAAACTGACAAAACGAGATTTTCGTCCAGCAAAATTAATTTTCTGATGCGTATCAGTGCACGAGAATAAAATCTTGTTGAAAGTGTTTGATTGTACAAGCGATGAGTCACTGCTCTGGCATCTTTGCAGGGAGGAGGGCTTCTCACTAAACTGCCTGCACCAGCAGTAATTATACATTTCTCTTGTTGAGATATAAATGAAGTTAAAGCAAAAGTTACAACCTGTCCTGTGACCAGTTTGCAACATAATATCCATTTTCTCTAAGTGGCCATATTAAGTAATTAAGCTGAACCTGCCAAGCAGCCAGTCTGCCTTTATGTGGCAGTGGTTTGAGCACTACGTGAGCTTTACTACAGCAGCACATCATCACACCCGCTACTTGTTGGTATCCAACACCCAAGAATTTGACCTGATGAGCGCAGCGAGTTAAAGCTCAAGCAACTCCCAGCAGCCGACTGCACAGGCACAGACGGCCACAGGTCAAGGCAACCTCACAAATAAATGTGTCAAAGCATGAAGATTTGTCTGCACACTGCACTGAGGACACGCTAGAGCAGACGCTCAGCACATAAAGGACCAGACATGTTTACAGTATTTTAGCAGGCTTTTATCCTGACATGTCATGTTTAATGTGTTAGGACACTAATGTCAACGCTCCCTGATGGATGACGGATCAAGTCATTCTCACTCCTGCGTGGCCCAGCAGACCACACTGTGTTTTCATCACATATCAATTTACTGTACACTAGCAGTGATTCTCTAGGTTTGCCAGGAGCCAACAAAGCAACAAAATGACTTCAGTTTACAGAGCATTGTTTCCTTCTCGAAGGCCCAGGCTAAAACAGGCCTGGCAGCTGCTGTCACCCGAAAATAGTAGAGGCCCAGAGAGCAGCGTGACACTGCGACGCTGTTCACTCCGTTGCAGCCGCTGGCACCGGAGTCCACAGGTGGCAAACAGCCTCTTGTCTTTGCCACATGTTAGTATATCTGTTACAGTGCGATATAACTCGTGCCTAATGTGAAGCCCAGCGTCTGACGGACGACGAGAAAAGGCCCGCAGAGCAGGAGGCGCTTCAATCCGTTCACGCTGAGCTGAATGAGATGGACGCAGCACAAGCTGAACGGCGCTACAGACACTCCCGCCACTGCCGTAATGACCTCCAAGAGAAGAGGACAAGTCCCCACAGAAGTGTTTAGCTCTGCCTTTCTCCCCCTTTGTCTGCTCCATCAGACATAGAGCTTTTCCGTGTATTGATACAAGTGCTGCAGTTCACTGAGCCGCTTAAGGGAGGAGGAGGAAGTGAATTTGTCCGGCTGATGAAAAGCCTTCTGGCCCACCTATAACTGTGTCTAGAGCTGCTTTCTCGCTTTGCAGCTGCTACTGGGCAACATCAGATCTAGACAATAAGTCATGCCAGACGATGCCGCAGTCACACGACCATCAAATTAAACGTACTCCGTGTGTTGGTAAATCTAATGGCTCAGGAGGTTGTATTAGCAACTAAAACATGTGACTCTTGTTTTAGAGGAAGAAGACAATCAGCCTCGAGTTAAGCTATCCCACGCAGTCTGGGTTAATGGCCTTGATTCGGTTCGACCTGCGCCGCTGCTTGGGGCCGGGGGCAAAGTCTGCAACCCAAGTAGCGCCCGGGAGCAGCTCTGGATTTCCATTAATAGAAAGCCTCACTCCGGCCAGAATAATAGCGTTGTGACATCCCAGCTCCCCCGTGGACATAAAGAACCAAGCACACATGGGCTAAATGTCACTCAGCAGGTTCCCATCATTTAGGACAAATCACGTTATCCCCACAGACCACACTAACCTCAGACTTGCTCCATCACCCATTGCGCCATGTTTTAGCGCTTACACTCTCGAGGGAAATGCGGCCGAACAGAAACTAGACGCATGGCATTACAGGAGACCTGCTGGGTTTTCTGGCACAGATACAAGCTGTAACCACCTGTTCAGCCCCTAAAGCTTGCTTTGTTTGCTTTGATGCGAGCAAACAGTGAGGTGATGACATTTCTGATGAATAGGGAAGGTGGGCTCATATGATGCAAAAGTGACGGGCGAGGGAAAACGCAATAATGCATAAAGTGACAGATGGGATCCTTCTGTGCTCCCAATCTGGGGAAGACCGTGTCCTTACAAACAGCACACTCCCGACTTGAATATAGCAAAGTAAACAAGACCTCTTCTGTTTTATTTGAGTGCATGAAGAGTAGAGTGATGTACGACTGATAAACCACTACAGACTGAAAGGTCATCAGGAAGTGTCCTCCTCGCTAATCGAATAGCGCCAAGAGCACCATCTGATCTTTGACAATCTGCAGAGACACGGCCCAGCCAGGCAAATGAACATTGGGCCTCTGGGCTTTCCACAGGGCAGCCTGCACCTGTTTATCACTCAGCATCCACCACCAGAGGTAAACGTTAGGCTCCAAGTGCAGCGAGGACCAATGACTAGTAACTGTTTGTATTTTAAAGGTCCCAGTCTTTAAACCCACTGGTTTCTTTCATACTAATTTTACAGCATTTTGTTTTCTTAGTAGGCTAATTGTATATTTTATCCAGTAATTGTCTTCCCTCCCTTCTGCAAAGCCTTTTGTTGTAATATTTTGAACTGTAGAGCCGTGAACAAATGAGAGAAAAGCTGAGAAAGCTTTAAGCCTGCATCAACATTGCAAAATACTGCAGTCATCCTGCAGCTGAGCCCTTCTCTGCATAATTGCTTGTTTTTAAGATGTATTCCATCCTTGCCTACATGTCATATCTGCCGAATAATTTAATTAGTAAAATTAATTAGAGAACCCCCTTATCCCTCAGGGTCACGGCTATTACCATATACAGGCTGGTCATTTCAACACGCAAAAAAAGATCAGTCTGACCGTTACTTATTAAGGCTGCAAGTATAAGATGCAGGTAAAGAAAAATGTTCAGGGAAAAAAAAGAAGATTTAACAGCAAACAGGCTGCATGAAAAAAAACTACATTTTAAAGAGAAAACAATGTGGGTGAAGATGTGAAAATAGCAGCTCAGCCCTACACAAACACACCAGTACAGACCAGTTTGTTTAAGCCATGACTCTCACTCTCCCCAGCAAAATTCCCTCTTCGCTGGCCTGGAAATAGGCTTTAATATGTCCCCTAAACAGGCTTGACATAGAAAAAAAAAAAAACGCACATCTGCTGTGTTTAGGTAAGCTGCAGTTGCCATGGTTACAGTTGTGTGTCAAGCCATCATTGAGACAGAGCACTTGAACGGTGCACGCACACACACACACACACACACACACACACACACACACACACACACACACACACACACACACACACACACACACACACACACACACACACACACACACACACACACACACACACACACACACACAGCAGAGGGAAGCGTTGGTGGTTCAAAGTGAAAAACAAGGAAGCAGGACGGCAGTCGAGCTGATGTCACGCTTCTGTTAGCAATATGTTGCTGTCACCGTTAAACGTCAGCAGCGTCTGAGCTAAACAAGAACTAATAGATGCCGTGGGGATGAGTTGAGCCTGACTCACCACCGTTTCATATGACATTTGGAGGAGGATGAATAAAACGTGATGTTTTTAGCGCAAACCTAGGGGAAAATAAATAAATAAATAAAATAAAATAAAATAAAATAAAATAATCGCCTGCGTACAGATGCACATCAAACCAACAAACGTTTTGATCCACGAGCACAAGAATATCGCTCATCATCATGACACTAGGTTCGTCAGATGTCTTGTCCTATTGGTTCAGGGTGGTCACTAGGTATTTCAACATTCAAACCAAGTGGCTTATTAATATTTCACATCATGCCACAACGTCGGAGTGTGGCTCCATCCAGCATTTCTGATTAACAACCTCCACATGCTGAGCCAACAGTAAATGCTGGTGGGGTGAGTGAAAGTGGGATGAAGCCCGAGCGCTGTGGACAGCCTTGGCCCGGTGCTCCCACTCACACAATTTCATTTCATCAGACCCACTGTGCCACTGCCAAGCACCTATATCCAAATCAAACCCCGATGTGAAGCCAAAGCGCAAAGAATAAACAAATGGACATATGTCGCACCAGCGCTACTTTGACTTTCTCACAACGATCCCACTATTTCTTTAATCATTTAGCAAAATATGAAGATAACATGCAATTGATGAGACAGATGGTCTTCACGACACTAGACTCTTCAGCTGTTGATAAACTGCACACAGTCCGTCCATCCTCCCATCTGAGTCTGTTTCTGTCTGCTGTCCAAGGCCTTTGTGAGGCTTACACCTTAAGACACTCCTTAAATCGCCTTTAGTGTTGCCCTGGATTTGTTATCACAAGTCTGCGTTTATATCCGAGAGATAATCCAGCAAGATTCACACCTCAAAACACATTTACGTCAATAATAGATGTATTCATGGAACAGTCAGGTGTGGCCTGATTTGTGACTTGTCAGAAGCTCATCAGGGAGATTTCTGGCTCATCCCGTGTATAATAAATACTTTTCACCCCACAGAGACAAATATAATCGAGCGAGTTCAACCGGAGTGCCCAGCTGTCATGACAAAGTCTGGAGGTGATGGTGACGGAGAGTCACGCTTCATTTCACCAACAGGCTGCTCCATGCAGGCCAAAGTAGCTCCAGATGTCAGTCAAGGATTAAATGAAGCACTCACCAGGACTCTTCCTGTTAGCGTCTGAGCAGAAATCATGACTCCAGCCCAGTCTTTGACCGAGGTCATCCAGCCCACCTCACTAGCTGCCCCATCGTCCTTGTCGGCTCGCTTGATGCCATCGCCTGTTGTGATCCGATGGACCTCCTGCAGGGAAGCAGCAGATGAATCAAACACTGAGTTAAATAGCAACTGTAAGCGCATGAAAAATATTCATTTACAATCAATAACATTTTTCAACCTAAAGTCACTTCTATGTGGTTACGGGATCCTCACAGTAACTATTAAGTGAACAGATATTTCCAGAATTAACATGTAACTTTCCAGGGTGCAGTGTGCAGGGGCTGTGTATGCAACTCGTCCTCTCGTGTTCTAGGAGACTGGGAAACGAGCAGGTCATTCTGTTCTCTCTAGAGTTTGGAGTCTGAAGAACTTCTCGAAAGTAAACACATTCATATCAGCCTCTTACGAGAACTACGTGTACGCTGAGATGAAGCCACGGTGGAGAAAAAGCAGCTGCCGGACCAAGGCTTTTTACTTAGTCTGTCCTCCAGCTGCAATTTGTGTATATTTCTGTGAATTTCCACCCGGATTTAATTAACAACAGCTCCGGTATGTTCATGCAGTAGCTAATCGCTGGCCTTGTTGGTCTGTGCTTTACTACTTGCATGGACCGAAGCTGGGAACGGAGTTAACTTCCACCTTTGTTTTTTGGATGACAATTGATAGCAGGGGTGCAAAAACACGAACACGCATCCACCAGATACAGTGACCAGACTCAAGCCTTCCAAAACAAACCCACACACATGCAGTAAAGCACAGAGCGAGAGCAGCCAAAAGACTCCAGGAGTGTATCCATGGCAGCCACTGAGCTCCTGGTGTCTCTGCTCCACTGAGTGGGCTGCCTGTCTGTCTGTCTGCATGTCTGTCGGCCTGTCTCTCTGCCGGGACTGGCGTGATTCACAGAGCAGGAAATCGGGACAGGATGCAGAGGTTAGCCGTGCTCCCTGATGTACCACCCCAAGGCCTCGAGGCCAACACCGCTCGGACTCTTACTCCACGACATCCTGATGGTGTCACACATCACTCTCTCTGAGGCCTTTCCACTCCAGCAGAATACAGTTTTCAGTCGTGTCCGTTAACACGTGCACTCTGTCTGCGCAGACGTCACATTCTTCACGTGCAGGCTGGACACTACTGTCTGCTCCAAAGATCTCCTGGCATTTACCTCTGCAACATGGGTTGCGCTTTCACTCCACCATAAATCCAGCCTTTTGTCCGTCTTGCCAACCTGTCGCAGACATCCCACCATAGCAGTTCCAGGATCTTCTAGCATATTTAGAGGAGCACCTTCAATCCCTCAGCTATTCACAGTAACCCAGAACGCTGAGAGCAGAGAAGGGTTTTTCAAAATAAAACATTTTGTGCCTTTTCTTTTCCCTCATGCACACAACACTGATTTACCTATTCAGTCTATTATTACAGGACAGTCGGCCGCATGAAGCCATTCAATCATGTTCAGAGCCACTAGTCCGAAACACGCTGATCAGCAGAAACCGCCTGGCCAGAGCCCTGCAGCACTAATTCAATAACGCGTCCAGGTCACTTACGCAGCCGACGAGATGGAAAACAGAACGGCTGCAACGCTGCAGAGCAACACGTATCAGCTGTAATGCAGGTTCGACGCCGTCTTCTCCACCGTCTGAAGCAACAGAAACTACTAAACCAAATGAAAACATCGAAATACTGCGAACCAACACGGCAGCTCACCGCTACGTTGTCACTTTGATCAGTAGCCCAAGCCTCCAAATTTAGCCTTCACCATCCCTAAATTTGTTCTTCCGACACCACGGGTCATTGATCAACGCTGTTGGCCTCTTCTCATGATCATTTCACAAAGCATGAGCATATTAAAATAGACCAGAGCATGAGGCCGATGACACAATTTCTTCAAAAGTGAATGAATTATTTAAAGGTATATTAATATAGTTTAAATTAATAATGAATCAAAGCTTTTCTCAGAGGAGGAATAGCTTCCTAAAATAATTCTCAAAAACTGATATATGGTCTCCAGAAAGACTATGTAGGAAAAATATCTGGGGAAATGACAGATTACACAGTATTTGCAAAAAACCAACAACCAATGACCACTGTACATACACCGCACACATGATGCCTTTTAGCAGGTGTACGTTCAGCCTCACTGACTGACAGCAGAGTCCGACACCGCAGAGATGTTTAAGATGTGTCAAAATGAGACGTGTTGGATCCCAGATGGCGCAGTAACAGCCAAGCTGCAACGCGCTGCTTAGATTATGCAACTTGAGCATCCAACACTTGCCCAAGTCATTCTACAGCCAATTAAGCACACATTGCAATATATACACACCTTCTTTACGGTCTATTCACATGGTTACTGACGTATAAGGTGTGACGCGTTCAAACTCTCGCACAATTTTATTTTTTTATCAAATCATCAAAGCATTGAACAAAAGAGCAAATGTAACAGTTTATCTTGTGCTGCACTTTGCCTGACTTACTGGCATTTTGTGTGCGTCTGTGTGCGAGAGAGAGACAACAGCAACGCGCCACTCAGCTATTCCAACTCGTAATTACAGCTGTTCAATCACAAGCACTTGTCTTAATTACAATTTTTCAGACAGCACTTTAAAAGCACCAGCGAGAGACTCTCCATCTGAATCCTCCAATCACACCTCGCCCCCCGAGCACCTGACACATCTAAGGCCTCTGAGTCACTGCCAGAAGATGCACAAGGCTGTGTAACGTGCTTTCATGGACACTTAAAATAAAGCATAATTCTGATCATACACCCAAATATTTAAGCCTAAATTAAGTAGAAATGGGAGCAAAGCATATGAGTCTCTAATATTCATGCAGCCTTATGTCTAAATTCAGGGTTCAACAAGTTGTGAAGAGACTACAATTTCTCAAAGACGTCTCATAAACACTTATTTACCATTTTCTGTTATAGTAAAGTAGAAGCACAGAGGTGCTGGACGCACCGAAGGCTTTCGAACACCTTGCAGAAAGCTGCGACTTATAACCAGGTTAGGTATGAAAACATTTTCACATTGTTTTATACATGTATTTGGACACCAAACAAAAGAAAACTGGTTCAAGGTTTCGTTTTATTGTTAGAAATGAACAATGATTAAATGACTTGAGAAGTAACTGTTGTAGCGAATCCTGTAGCTAAATAAGAATGATGGGAATGTTTAGCAGATTGGATGAATTGAATAATGAGTGACATGATTTTTCTCAAAAATTCCTAAAAATATTAAACATCAACTTGATAATGGCCATTTATAAAAAGATGGACATCAGCCAGGTGCCAAGAATTTATTCTCTGGGTAACAGACTTCACATACACCTTATTTTTGGCCGTTTTTTTTTTCTAGGACTCTCGACTATTAGCTGAAGGAAATGGGGATCACTTAAAAACACAACATTAAGGTCACGTAGTTCAGCTTGCATCAGTCATCCTGCCATCCAAGGCCATCAAGCGACGAAACTAGATTGTCTAATCAGTGATTTACTCGTCTACTCAGCACACGGTGAATAACAAAAACATTCCTTCAATGAGTCTTGAACACCGAGTCTGAAACGAGACCGAGGAGCTGCCACAACTCGGCATCCTCCCGTTGAGCGTACAGTGCCATTTTTGATGAACGGTATTTCTTTCTTGCTCCCAGACAGATAATAGCCATCATTCATCAGAATCCCACAAACGACGAGTTTCATTGATTTCCACCAGACTAGGAAGGCAGAGACACAGAGATGGAGTCTCAGTCACACCGACAGGAGAGCTGTCAGAACAGGCTGGGGCAGCGAATGCCTCGCAGGGAGGACGAACAAAGTGAAAATCAGAAATGGAGCAAACGGATTATCAGCTGCCATCTATGAACAATGCACTGAAAGCTCCATGTTTGGGCTGCTAATGACACGCAAAGGCTGGGGGGCTGGGGAGGTGTTCCTCAAACACAACCTGCCACATCTCACAGCCGAGACAACTGCATAACAGAGAGAGATTTGCTCTTATGGTGAAATCCTTTGCTTGCTAGTTGCTTAGCAACAAAAAAATACTGATTTATATGGCACATGTCGCATGTGCCTCATACTGCATTTCTGACCCATCGGAGGAAGGCCGATTGTTGCTTGGGGGGGGGGGGGGGGGTGCGAGGAGAGGACAGAGTTATGAAATGAATGCCAGTAAAAGTCAGAGGGGAGGATGAGAGCGAAAAGGACGACTTCGCTCCGGGTGACTCCCACATACTCGCACAACAGGTTGGTGGAGCATCCTCACCAGACGAATCTGAACAAACACCAAATCTGATTGCTCTCTTGTCGCACTGTTCAACACTGCGACAGAAAGTTCGTGGCGACTTCATTTTCCTCACATGCTAGTCTGCTCTATTTCTGTATATCCCCATATACAGGGTGGATACGTTTAAAGAATCCAGCTACATACAACAAGAAACAAATCAACATTTGCTGGGTCTAGAAAAACTACACAACTGATGAATTATATTACAAAAAAATGCATGAGCAGGTTAAATGATGAAAGTAAATGCTAATCTCAGCCCCAATTGTGACCAGATACACCCAAAGCATGGAAATGACACAGACATCTCCCTGCAAAGGTCAGCACCACCCTGCATGCAGCCTTTGCCATTTCTCTCCTTCCACCCTGCCTGTCTGAGAGATTAATGCACATGCGTTGGCTGAAAACATAAAAAGCTCCGCCTCTGGTACCTCTATCAGCTCCTCCACGCTTGTTATTCAGTACAAGCAGTGACACCAACTTTATCATTGGGCCAAATAAGACGCAGCTCACAAATCACAGCAGCAGCCGAAGGGCTCATGAACTGTGCGGGTCACACCCCACAGTCCAGCTCAGAGCCTAAACGACTGGAGACTGGAACTAGCAAACACATGTTAACTTAATCTTAAACAGCGGCTTCATCCAGATTCACAAAATGCATAATTTATAGTCTGCAGCCATGATGAAACTCCATCCAGCTCCATTCAATCCACTTCTGTATACGCACCTTCTCTAGCCAGACTGTTAAAAGCAGCTATTATTAAAACGTGGCCAGATTTAACCAAGAAACAGTGATGAAATCCTGCCTGTGTCTGTACTTTCCTGTTATGGTGCATTTGGTTCCAGTAGCAGCGTCTTGAACCAAAAGCTAATTAATGTTAAACACCTGTGTGCACCTGCTTAATTAAGGAGTCGACTTAACAAGTGTCAGCTGCTCAGACACAGACTGTGGTTTGTCCAAAAATTATCATCGTTGTTTTGCAAGTCTGTATGATACAATAGAATAATTTAACATTTACAGGCACGCGCCTGCTTCCTCGGAGCTTAACACAGATTTAACTAGGAGCCCATTACAAACACTTAATTGGCTGAAAGACTGTTGTTGGCGGTTAAACACGGAGGAGCTGTTTCATTGAGTGGTGCTTTGTAAAAATGGCCTGACGTACCTTCTTCTTGGCGTTACAGTGGCAGCACACAGTCCACAGGTATTTGAGAGTTCTCCACAGGAGGATGATGAAGAGACCCCCAAAGAAAGTGACCATGGAGGAGGCGAGGAAAGCCCACCACATCCGCTGGCTATTGCTGTCACAGGGCACATCTGGTGAAAACGGGATGATGTGGATGGACGGGTCCGGGTTGAATTTCTCCCGGTTTTTCGCCATTATCGGCTTCTGGTAACCTGCCAGCCCCCAAACAAACAACCCAACTGGGATTCAGGCGCTTTGGGGAGCTCCAACCATCGCCCCCTGATGCCCCCGCGGCTCAGCCATGTTAAGTTAACCACCAGCCGCTCCGCTGCCTTCTCATCTGGCTCGACTTTGCAGGGAGGTAAAAGTTGACGCGACGGCAGACACGCGTACTTCAATGAAACTTCCTTTGTACCCGAGATACCAGTCGTGCGCGTCACGACGCGCGTTTGCGGCTGGAACGGCGCGTCATCCTGTTGATCTGTGCGTAAAAATAACAACCCGAAAAACGCACTTTCGGGCAAACTCCTCAAAAGAGGATTTACCCAATAGCGGATACAAATATTTACACTAACGAGGCGCGTCGTCCTCGCCAGTCGACGGATTCACTCCAGCTCGTTAGAACGGCGCAGCTTTCAGCAGGTCCGCTAGTTGAGCTCCGCACCCCGCACTGTTGAATGCGCTCCTCGCGTCAAACGGTGGCAGATTAGAGATAGGATATGAAATTTAAAAACGACTGGAGGAAAGGTTTCTGCAGAGGCTTGTTGTCCGGGTCGACCGCCTGTCACGTTCATTTGGTGGAAGATGGCATCGCAGATTTACAGGTAGCGGGGGAGGAGCCATCAATAGCAAGCGTCGATGCTTATCTGTCTGTCTGGTTGGTTATTTATAGTGACCGCTTCATCAATTTTTGATTGCAACTTTGTGGTTACAGCCATCTTTCGCTGTTAACTTTCAGACTCTTACTTCTGTGGAGACAGAGCTTTAAACGAGCAACATTCAAAACCCAGGTCCAACTAAGATGTTCTAGTGATAGTTTGCTTTTCAGCTTTTTCCCCTTGACATAGAAAACGATTAAGTGTTCAATAACGGGGGTCCTGCGGCATTTGCTATAAGAGGATGCGTAATATTTCCGCACATTAAATAAAGTTTAATTTCCCATAACGCGTCTCAGGATTTAAAAAAAAAAAAAAAAAAAAAAAAAAAGTATGGACATCCAGTGACATCAACTGCAACTTGTTTCCAGTGGATTACACAGATTACAAACAACGAGAGAGAACGTTTACATAAAACTGCTTAAACGCGTCAACAAAGGGAACAAGCAGCTGTGATAATAAAAAGGTACAGAATGTAGAAAAACACATCTTACCGTTTAGTCCCCCTGGTGGACTAATAGCGCACTGAAGGGCGTTGAAGTCCAACTTGCAGGCATCACCTCCTTTTAATTGAAAACACCGACAACTTGGCTTCCAATGAGTGTTGTGATCGTTTTTTTTATTATTATTATTTTCATATAGAAAGATTGACCTTCATTAGGGAGAAAACCTCACTAAAATAGTTTCATCCATCTTAAAGATGAAATGCCATCGGTCAACTAATCAGAGGTGAATGTACGCATCAATTATAAACTGAAAATAAAATATCCCTTCTTAAATAAAAAAAAAAAAAAAAAAAGAAAGAAAGTACCGCAGAGCAGTATTGGCAAAACGAGAACACACGAGAAACCGTGGTGACACCAACATACCTGCATTCAAATTTATCATAGAAATTGTTTGGTTAATAAATCCAAAGTTTAATAACTAAACACTTTGTTCTGTATTATTCAGGTGTGAAATGATATCAGCAGAAAAAAAAATAAAACAATGTGAAGGAGGCTACGCTCACCCTTCTATAAATAGCAACATTACCTTGCATTACCTGAACAACTACAATTATGGAAACACGTTTCATAACCATAATTTCTGAATTAATATGATAAATAAAACAGGAAACTGTACAGACAGATGGGAACAGAGTGGTCCATCGATTCACTTTAAGTCTTCCACCATGTTCAAAATCGTTTTAAAGATTGCAACTAGATATAAAAAGGGACAATAAAGCATTCAAGTATTAAATACTAGTGTAAACAAATCTAGCTGTGGTACAGTACATCTCTACTGCCGTGAGAATATTACACTATCAATCATTTGTAGTGATATTGCTATTTGCGTTTACCTAAGTGACAAGTTAAATGTACCATCTCACACTGCATGTCATAGAAATAAACGCCCTCTGTGGCCATGAGGTGACGGGTGAATTTTCTATTGCGCTCCATGTGGAAGCCACAGCACTTTATTCTGTTCCTGCTCCACGATGCTCACGATCTGAGTGCAAACGTAGGAGACGCTGCCTCCTTGGACAACGCCTGCAACACAGTGAGGGGTGGGGAGGAACATTTATGCAGGGAGAGTTATTCTGCAGTGTGAAGGTTATTTTATATGTACATATGTCTTTCAAGTGTATGGCATATCACTTAACAGGAATGTCCAGTTCAGAATATTGGACAGAGACACATCCGCTTGATCTCCCGCCACTAATTACAGCTGACAATTATAGTTCTCATCATCGTGGCTTGGACAGACACCTCGTTCTGTTACAAGGGATCAGCAGTGGTATGTGTTCTTTTCCAAAGCCCTTCTCCACAAATTGCCTCCTTTAATAGAGCCATTAATCAGTTGGACAGTGTGGCTGCTGCTCCAGTTACCAAAACTTTAACTCTGGTTTGTGGGAGACCACAGAGATGCAGTGCTCCAAAAACCTCAGACAACCTCCATCCAACTTAGTCTCCTGGTAACAATAGTTTTATACAGTCTAGTGTTTTTTCCCCTTTTATTTTTAGCTTTTGTGTATGATTCCTGTAAATCACTTCACAACGTTCCATGGGTACAAAATTACAGTCATAAAGATTGTAAAAGATAATCTCCTAATGTTAATATTTAAACCTTTTAAGGAACCACAATGTCCCTCAGCAATCAGCTTGTGTGTTCCCGTATCCATGCTAGCTTTAGGGTGTCAAAATGAAAGATGATTCCCACCCACCTGTGAAGAAGCAGCTGTAGTCCTGCTCCACTTTCTGAGCCGCCTCAAACTGCTCCTTGGAATGTTTCTGAGAGAGTTTATCCCGTAGGTACAAAGGATCCTTCTGCTCTCTGAAGAGACAACATCAGCACTTGTCAGCATCCGAGCATCTCACAAACAGACTCAAAACCCAGCATAGTCACAGTCAGTCTGACATTTGAGATTATACTCAATGGGCAGTTAGAACCAAGAGGACTAAAAAAAAAAACAAATGTAAAATCTCAACGTCATGTTGGTTTGGCATCAAACTGCACAATCATATCATAAACTACCCACAACAGAAGTAATGGATGAACTACAGAAATTCAAATGACATCTTTAAACTTTTCTAGCCCAGTGACTCAGTCCAGTCTGCACAGGCCTGAGACGTTTGCTCAGCCTGCATCCACAGCTGCTGACCTAACCTAGAATTATACTCGGTATCCAGTCAATATCTTGGTGTGCTGATGCCTCCCAGAGGACAAAAATGTTTTTTTTTTTCAAAAAGATGGAGAAACGTGTCAGTGGGAGCAGAAAGCACTAGGAGACTATTTATGTGTGTATGTGCTTGACGCAGCTTTTGGGGGCAGCAAGTGTTTTTGCCACCCACACCACACAGAGGAGCCACGGGCCCTTTGAGCTCTCCCTGGACAGCTGGCACTCAGCTGATGACAG
This sequence comes from Macropodus opercularis, assembly GCA_030770545.1. Classification (NCBI taxonomy): domain Eukaryota; kingdom Metazoa; phylum Chordata; class Actinopteri; order Anabantiformes; family Osphronemidae; genus Macropodus; species Macropodus opercularis. Next base: position 4,887,068 of record CM061107.1, on the reverse strand, counting down.
CAAAGGCTTAGCAGGAATCAATCTCCACCGTGTTTGCCTGCTGCACCGCCTCGTAGATTGTATGCGTGGGTGTGAGCGTGTGGCCGAGAAAGCTTGTTTGTGCCAGCTCCGAGTACGCGTGTGTGCGTTCATGTGCATAAAGTACGACACTGAGGGTTCAGCGAATTTAATCTTGCCTTGCGATTACAAATGAAAAAGCAGAGAGATCTGCGATATCACAACCCTCCCATCAAAAGTGGTGCAAGAGATTGAGGCTGTGGTTTCCGTTTGAACGAATTAGATCGAATCAAGATGATCAGTTATGTTATGTTTTGTTGCGTCTGCAGGGTGAATACGATTATGAACGCTGAATAGCTTGCAATTTCCTGAGCGAAAAATATATCTGTAAATATATTATATAATAAATATAGCTAAGAACAAAACTGGCATCATCTGAAATTATATTTTGGGGAGGAAATTGTGCAGCTGAGTCATTCCAACATCTACTGTATTGACCCAAACACTATCCAGGCTGGGAAAAGTATGCAAAAGGCAGAATTTAATCCAAATATCTCTCTACCTTTGTGCTTCTACCTTTTCATGTGATTATTTATGAATTTAACAGTGTCAGTGCTATTACTGTGGGCTTTTTTTATAAACAGCCTTGAGTAACAAACAATTTTGATGAGTGATTTCTCCTCAATGGATTGTTCAAGGTTCATAACTTGAAGAAAAAGAAATTGTGCAAACAGCAGTGGCACCAAAACACAAGATGCGCTTGACACGTCTTCAGGTGAGAAATACAATTAAAGCAAATGCATGTGAAAAGCGTGGGCTTACTCACTTTATCTGCTTGGCATTTTTGTAGCGAATGAATATGACAATTGGAAAGATGTGAACGCTGTGAAGACGTTCGATGGCGTGAGGGGAAATGTCAAGTAAACAGTGACAGTCCTAGAAAAGAAAACATCAGATTCAAGGAGAATGGATTAGACACAAAGTCAAAAGTAAAGTTGACACTTTTCTATTCATATCCCAAACCACCAAATTACCTTCTCTGTGATCTCTTTTATTGATGCAACAGTTGTCACATCAAAATGTCCGCTCCTCCGTTTGTAGTCAATGAATACACAATCCTTCACTCCTCGCTCTATTGCCTGCTGAGATGCCTTCATAATCTCTGGAAGAACAACACCCTGTGTGTTATGTCTTAAGTGAAACTCCTCTCTCTGATACGAAACAGCGACACAAACCTGATGGATGTGCAAAGTCCTGTGAGGCTAAATAAGCTCTAGTCGCACAGCGTGTGTGTGTGTACGAGCTCACCAGGCAGACAGCGGCTGAACTTGATCGAAGCCTCCTTCACCAACATGTCCTTGCTGGCTTCTGCTAACGGGCCCAAGATCAGCACTGGTCTGTGGTATGAGCACTCCACTTTCTGAACCCGCTGGTACATGAGGCTCACTCCATCTGTCCAGAAAATACACCCATATATCCAATTTACACATAGAAATTCAGCTGCACTTTGGCAACCACCTTTATTTTCATGTACTTGTTTTGTTGGTTTTCTTTTCCCACTTCTGAAGCTGCCCCCAAAGATGTTTCCTCACCTTCTGCGATAGGAAAAGAATCTGTGCTAATGGCGTCCAGATCCTTCCCATCCTTGGATCCGCTGCGTTTATGCCTCAGCCTCCGGCGGAAGAAGGACCTCCGTGCAGCGGCAGACAGTGTCTTACTCGTGGCGTTATCATCTTTCACATCTCCCACACAGTGTCTTCTATAGAATTCCTGATCCATCCTTTATTTAAAGATTTATCAACATGTTCATAATACTCAACTGTCCCATAGCTGTGTGTTAATGGAGAAGGTCATATAGGCCGGACTTACATATATTTACTGGGAATCTGTCCCGTCTTCATCTGCTGTGCGCTCTCATCAAGTTGCCAGGCCACCCAGTAGCCAAAGCTGCCGCTCGGTAGCGTGTCTTCAACGTAGAGGATGTCATCTTTCTTAAAGCTCAGCTCCTGCTCCACCTCTGCCACCCTGTCATAGAGCGCTCTGACAAGACATGGACAAGAAATGGTTGAGTTCATTCCGCCTGAGGTTATGATGTCTGAAGAACACGTCTATTATGATCCATCACGTTTGGACCTTCTGATTAAGTCAATAGATGGGTACCTAATGAAAAATCCATCTCCGTGGGACGCTTTGACTGCGTCAAGGTCGTCCACACAGTTCTGGACTTTGAATGTGATTGTTTCAGCCGGTTTCAACATTTCCAGGTATGCCTCCTCCTTCGTTTTTTTCTTCATGCTGACACCATTGTACTGTTCGAAAACAACAAGGAATGACTCACTGTTTACAGTACAAAAGCATCTGACAGAAACATACAGTACGTGTGTGTTTTAATCTTTTGGTTTTATCCATAAAATTGTTCACACTGAATGTGGATACCTCCAATATCAGGTCTCCAGGCAGGAGGCCATCAGGACCCTTAGCAGGGCTGTCATCACCTAGACTCTCCACAAAGACGCCGTAGAGGTTTCCTCCACAGATCTGAACTCCCAGCTCCCCCTGGACCCTCTTCAGTCTCACCAGCCGAGGCTCTGCAGCCCTGCGTGAACTCAAACCAGGAAGTCTAAAGAAACACATGAATTTCTAAGTCATTCCAGCTTAATCCTACACAGGCTTTGAGATTTATACGTTTAGTTTCAAAAGGGCAACACAAAGAGGAAGCAAGAATCCCCCTACCTGAAGGAGTTCTGAGGGGTGGTGGCGGGAGTCGTTTGCTTGGACGGTGGCGTGATGGTGCCCTCATCCTGCTCACTCAGTGTGTCAGCCATGGAGTGATTGTCCGGAGTCGTGGCTCCACTGTCTTGAGGTGTTGGTTGGTTGCTAATTGACTCCATTCGAGAACTGAGCAGGAGAGACAAATATGTCTATTAATTGCTGGAACTGTGCATTTGTGTTTATTTTATTGTTCGTTTTCTTTTTGTGAGGAAGCTGATGTACGTCGGTGCTTGTTATTTTGTCTTCTTACCCTGAACGAGAGTGGTTGCCCAGCTGAAACATGTGGGGATTGTACTGAGCCAAAATAGTGACCGTGTCACACTGCTGTCCAATCACCAGCCGAGCCTGCTGCTCATTGGCATTGCGAAGGTTGATTCCATTAAACTAAAAAAATAAACTGTAATTCATTAAAAAGCACATATAAGCCACTAGCAGTATTCGAGGTGAAGGCGCTACTATACCTCAAGGAGCTGGTCTCCAAACTCTAAATGAGCTTGGTGTGCAATGCTGCCTGCTGTCACTTTGGACACAAACACGCCGCCGTTCTCCCCACTCACAATAGAGATGCCCAGTGGTTCTGCTCCTTTCTGTACCGTCACGTTGCGTGGCTCCTCCAAGTATGGCCTTCAGAGTAGAAAGACGTGATTGAACCGCCACGTGGTAAACAATGACGTGTGCTGGCAAGATGCAGGCTGGATGACACATGCACCTTTTCTTTTGTTGAAACCTTACAGCTGCTCCTGTTTAATCTAGTCTGCAGTGTCTGTTAAATGCAGCTCTGTGCTTTGCTTCTAGTTGTTTTTGCTTTTCAGGCTTCATTGGTCTTGGAATAGTCTCTCAGCAATGAGATATGAGAACCCAGTGGGATGTTGCATTTAACAACCAACTCAAAAGTCATGCAATCATACAAAATTCAAAAGCATTCTGAATAAATAAGAAGCAGGCACCAAGACTTAAGAGATACACATCCATTAGCTTTCATTATTAAGGCTGTTAAACATTTAAACTGAGCCACTGCTGCTCACCAGGCCTAGAATATAAAATTTTGTCAAGTGTGTACAAAAAATAAAAATCTGTGCTCAGTCTTGCAGATGGTGCATATACTGTGTGTACTACAAGCCCAGCACAAACCTCAAGCTTCTTAAAGAGAAGAACCTGGGTTTTACTGTCAGTGGAAGTCTGATAGAGGAAGGGTTATAAGAGACGCGTCTGAGAAGGAGATGAACGCCGGAAAGAGCAGCAAAGACATGAGGATAAAAGAGCAGATGGTTGTCAGTGTTCTAACAATCTGGGATGGATGCTCACTGCTTTGTTTACTGCCGTGCAACCACTTCATCACAATAATGTAGACAGAACTACAGAAAAATGGTGCAAAGGCATCACACTCCATTGAATAATGGAACTATAAACGACCCAGACGAGGGGCTGTCTTACCCATCCTTCCGCCTGTCCCCAGCTGGAGCAGGGCTGACTGATATCCTGGGCTGGGTGGAAAAGGAGCTCTGCGATTGGCTGCTGGAGTAAGACGATGTCTCCAGGTTGACGGGGGACATCGGAGGCGTTGGGCTGCTACACTCTGAACGAGAGAGGGAGCCTGGCAAAAGAGGAAGATCTGAAGTCAGATTTGTTGGCTGCTAGTGCAGTCCTGGATGTAAGGTGAAACTGCTAAATTTAACCTCTGTCGGATCCAATGGAGCGAGAATAACGAGTCGGGGGGATTTTAATCCGCCCTGTCCTGGAGGTGCCTAAGAGCACAGCACAGGGAAAGGGAATGTGTTAGTTCACCAAAATAGGAACGGCAACATTATAATTTTTCATTTTTACGTTATCAACCCGTGCAGACATAGAGCTTCCGCCAGGGAAATTGCTTGCGGAGGGGCAGTAAGCTGTTTTTCCTGACACAGCGATAGATTGCTCTGATTAATTACCACAAAGCAAATGTGGCTCAGTCAGTCACTGTCAGATGCTGAGCTGAGTCAGTCAGATTGTGATGCATCTCATCTCATGGTCTATTTAGCTGCAGGATGACTGAATGCTTATTTAATTATGTATGATATATGTACAATAACAGTGCTCGGTGGTGGCTGAGGTTCTATTCTATTAGTGGGGGACTAACTTCTGAGTCCTTGGTGTAAAAACGCTGCTCAAAGGAAAATAAATAATCACTAACCAGCAATAAAACTACCTGCACGACTAAGTTCATAATTTCAGCAATAACACACTACAATACACATTTTACAGGACACGTCTCAGTTATGGGGACTCTATACACAGACCCGGTCTGTTGTTGCGTGGCAGGGAGTTGTTGTGTGGCGGCTGGCTGCAGCTTGTCTCGCTCAAGTCTCCAGTGCGCTTGTGGCTGAGGTCCAGGCTGAGGCAACCCTGATGCTGAGGGCTAAAAGTGGAGAAAGTCCCCCAGCAGTCAATTATTCAAGTCCATGCAAGTAATTTACTACCTGCCATCTGTTCATGAGATCTGGGGCAGGGTAAACGCTGTTTTATAAGGAATACACAAGTTTTATTAAATCCCACTTTGATAAATGTGGTAAAACATTATTCTGTGTTATACTAATGTCAACATTAGTCAAGAACAAACTTGTCAAAACAAGTCGGAGAAAGACAATTAAATTTGGTATTTGTACTGAACAATACAACCAAATTAACATCTAGTTGAACTCAATGAATATACAGTATATACGTTGGCACCTTGTGGTTGAATGTGATTGCACTACTGAACTGGGAGCTGGAGGACAGTTGTTGCTCTGGATCTCATGGCTCCAGGCGGTGTAGATGGGGTTTCTCATCACAGTGGTCATAGCAGGACATGGAGATAAACCTGGGTCTGGAGGCACACAGGTGGCAAGACACAGGTCTGAACACAAGCTACTGTACGTCAAGGCGCCTAAACGCAGTGTGAATTTGTTGACTGAATTGTTAAAAGTGTCATGATGTTCAGAGGACTTACGCCCCGAGATGCTGCTGTAGCTGGGGGGTGCGAAGGACATGCTGTACCGGTTAGTTCGCATGGGAGAAAAGCGCAACAGGTCAACTGGTTCTGGGGAGTGATCATCGTTACAGAAACTCTGCACCTGAAAAGACAAAACAACTGCTAATAAAGAGAATCTGTTTCTCAGATTCATGAATCACGCCATCCATCAAGTGCAACAATTAGCCAGCAATAAGTTGTTTTACGACTCATTAGGGTAAACATGGGATTTACTACATGGATGCAGCCTCTGTAAACAGGTGTGTGTGGAAAAGAAGACAAGGGGAGCACTTTAGTTACCTGCATAGGAACAGGTATGTGTAATGGAGTCACATTTCGCCGCAGCGCCGGTGCCGATTTTGGCCGATACCTCCTTCTTTGCTGCTCCTCTGTCCTGTGTCGACTCCTCCCGTCCTCAGCAGGTTTCGTGGACTCACTCTTGCTCTGTCCTGGAACGGTGTCAGCGTAATAGAGCTGGTTAGCTTGCTCCGTATCATTATGGGGACTTGTAGCTTGGGCTGGGGACGCTGGGGGAGTGCCGGTGGTGATGGTGGAGTCAGAGGCCGAGCTGTTCTGTTGTCGATGTTTGAACCGGAACGAGTCGCTCCTGGCTGGCGGGGTGGGGGGAGTCTGAGGAGATTCGGATATTGAGCTTTGTGGCAAATGCTTGGGAACCTGGGAGATCGACATGTAGTCCAGTTTTGGGGGAACGTCAGGTCTCTTGAAAGCAGTGACATCAAAGATGGACTTTCTCTGTTTGGGCCTTTTGTAGATAGACAGCTGGGTGTACTCTGCTAGAGAAGCTCCCGCTATAACTTTAGGCCATGTGCCTCCACTGGCCTTTGCTAGGAAGCTCTGTCCTTGGTCAACGGCACCCTGTGGAGCACTGCAGTCAGACGGTACAGGGGTCAAGGTGAAAGGGCGCTGGTGGAGCTCGTGCCTCCTGTAGCACAAGTCTGGATGTGGCTCTGAGGGCGTGTGGGAGATGGTAAGCGAGTGGGAGTGTAGAGAGCTGTTGGAAAAAGGCTTGTGGTGGGAGTGAGAGCTGCCACTGCTGCTGTCCAAAGAATCACCTGTGTCCTTACACTCTTCCTCCCCTCTGTCCCCCAGGTCACAGCTGCAAATGTCTGTTTGCGTGGAGCAGTTGTGCTTGGGGCAGCTGTGCTTTGAGTGCCTGCAATTTCTGTTAAAGATTTCAGAGGAGTGGAGGCGAGAGACCTTTTCTGGGTCTTTCAATCCTTCAGATAAACTCTGGCCAGAGTAGCTCTGAGGGAGGAACTGTCAAAGAAGAAGAGAAATCGATTTTACTATACGGTTTTAAGCAACAATTGCTTAAAGAATAAAAGGAAACAAAATCTAAAAGGACAGAGGAATGATGTTTATCTATGTTAACCAAAATTAAATGATAAATTGATGTAAAACATAATTAGATTCACAAATCAGCCTTCACAATTCTTGAGTTGGGCCTACGAGATGGCGCCTGGAGCTAAAATTAAATGATAAATTGATGTAAAACATAATTAGATTCACAAATCAGCCTTCACAATTCTTGAGTTGGGCCTACGAGATGGCGCCTGGAGCTAAAATTAAATTAGTAGCTAAATAATTTGGGTGTTGCAGGTGTGGAGAATTCACCTTCATGAGAGAGATGCTGAGAGAATCACAGCAGCTTCGCAAAAGAGACTCGCATTCAGAAAGTGACTTGTTATCAACGGCAATGCCATTGATCTGTAGTGAAAGACGGAAAAAGAAAAAAGGTAACGTAAAAATAAATGTTACATCTGAGATATTCTGGGCAGCATACGTACAGCTAACAGTCTGTCCCCAACAGCAAGAGCACAGTCTCTGGCAGCTGGACTTCCTGGGGCCAAGGTGGCAACAAATACTCCACTTTCTAGGCCGATGCCACTGTCTAAGAAGTAAAACAAGAAATTAAATTCATGTTAATTTAATGATTCAAACTTCCACCAAATATCTAACAATAGTCAACCTTTTCTGTACTGGATTAAAAGTGTTCAATTATTAATTTGTGATTTATAGTTATTCCCTATTTAAATCGTGAAAACTGACCTTTGCGTCCGGCCAGATTTATCTGGATGGGCGTGATGATACGTCCTCCCAGTGACTTTCTTCTGCGAACCACCATATTGATCACTCCCTCCCCACTCAGCACTGCCATGATCACCTGCTTCCTGTCCTTGTTGGTCAGGTCCACGTCATTAATTTTCAACAACCAATCGTTCACCCTGCACAGAGAGCAGTCTAAGTAACGCTGCAGTGGATGGTGCGGTTAAATAAAAATTGTACGTATTGACATTAAAACAATCCAAAATGTGGAAGCTGTGAAGCGATATTACATATGTCTGGTTTGGAGTAAGGTTTTGACATTTACCTTAATCTTCCTTCAGCAACACTTCCTTTATCCACCTTACTGATAAATATCCCACAGTCTCCTGGTAAATAAGGGTCATTTACCCCTTCTGCTATATCAAACCCAAGAGCTTTCAAATCCATGTCCTGAAATTAGAAAAAACACACTTGACTTTGTAGTTGCAGATCAGAAGAAAATGGGTTGAATTCACATTTGTGAATCTGACTGTTATTCTTACTTTGTGCTTCTCAAACTCAACAACTTCCGTCTCCCACTCCATTGAGTCAGTGTCAATGGCAGAATCGTGTGAACTGTGAGCCACTAGCTGACGAAACCTTGCTTCCTTTTCCAACTGGTCCTCCATCTTTTCCCTGCAGTAAACATGAAATGTGTAGCTGTCGAACATTTAGACATCTTTAAGAGAAATACAGAACTTTAATCAGTCGCTGACAAAATTCCCCCACTGGGTGGCACCAGAGATGTGGTATGAGATCTACATCCTGTTGCAGCAGACAGGAGCAGTGTCTCAACGAAAAAGCAGAAAGACAAGACTAACACTCAAGTTTTGGAGCTAAAAATAGAGCAATAAAAAAAACCCATCTGTCAGAAAAGGAACACCGTGTGAAGACATTTCTTACTTCAGCTCTTTGAGTTCCCGTGCTGCATCATTCTTCTGCTTCCTCGTGTCATCCAGATTCCTCAGAGCATCTGCCAGATCACTCACAGCTCTGTCTCTCTCTCGCCTCAGGTTGTCACACAGAGTTCTGACACAGAGACACAAAACGTAAACAAACCTATGTTGGTCCGAGTCATGTGAAAATGTGTTACATTTACGTTGCACGTCAACACAGACATTGCTTCAGCGCCGTCTCACCGAATGCTCTCCCTTTCGGCCACTATCTTGTCTCTCTCCTGAAAGGCCCAGTCCCGGCGACACTTGGCTACCTCTGCCTCCTGCACTGCTTCCTTCAGTTCCTGGGAGATGGCCTCATACTGCTTCCTTAACATATCGATCTCCTTGTTCGCTCGTTCCATGTCCAGAGTGGCCGAGTCTTGTTCCTGAAGGTGTTGGAAGAAAACAGATTGCTGCTTAACATGAGTGGAGTAATGCTTTAAAGAGGTGTCATTGTCTTCCACAGCAACTTTGCAGGTTTCTATAATAATTTGTGTTTATCACGTAAAGGCAGTTTAGACAACAATCAAACTGGATTCTGTGTTGTCGTTTGAAGTGGCTCAGATTCACCATAATGAATGTGCGTCTCCCTGGCATTTCTGTACACGTGCTCTTTGTCTCTTTAAATAACATACTGGAGGATGGAGCCCACGAGCGAGAGCATTAATTAGGTTCATACCTAAATATATTCCATTAGGCTTAACTAGATTTACCCTTTATTTACAACATAGTGCAGTATTGTTGTGCACTTCAAAGTCACTGGAAGCCTTTTCCCAGTAATTAGTGCTAGTTTCCTGATGCAGAACACTCGGCCTTTCATAGTAATTAATCTGACAATCACTAAAATGTAGTGCGATAGGTGATACACACATTTCTCAACCAAAAATCAATGTGGGGAAACCTGCCAGCTGCAGAAAACAAACATTTACTACTACTGCTATACGAGAAGGGATGATTGTTGCAGGAATAAATCAATCCCTCCATTTGTAATGATAAATCTCCTGTCTGGGTGGTGGTGTGGTGGCACCGTCGCCTCACAGCGAGAAGGTCCCGAGTTCGATTCCCAGAGGCAACCGGGGGCCTTTGCACGTCTCTGCGTGGGTTCTCTTCCTCCCACAGTCCAAAGACATGCAGTTAGGCTAAAATTGTGAGTGTGCGCCCTGCCATGGACTGGTGACCTGTCCAGGGTGTACCCTGCCTCTCGTCCATAGGCAGCTGGGCTCCAGCACACCTGCAACCTGTGGGGTAGAAGATGAATGAATGAATCGCCTGTCTGCCTACCTGTCTGGCCTGGTAATACTCTCGCAGCAGCTGGTCCCTCTGGATGATGGCCTCCGTCCTCTCCTTGCGTGCCACGTCCCTCTCCTCGCGTACCATCTCGATGTCCCTGCAGGCCTGGCTTAGCTCTTTCTGGGCCTCTGCCTTGTCCTGAACCTCGTGGCAGTATTTCTCCAGGAGCTCGTTCTTTTCACAGATAGCCCGGTCCCTGTCTACCAGCGCTGAGCCCAGCTCCTTGATATTCAGATAGATCAGTAAATGTTGGAAGTTCGAACTTCCTAACTGTGTTTGTGTTAAGTCACTCTTTCCGCCGTTACCTGTCGGAGCGCCTCCAGCTCTTCGTTTGCCACCCTTCTCTCTGAAGAAGTGTTCTTCAGCTTGGCCTCCGCCACCTCCAGCCCAGTCTGAAGCCTGTCCACCTCTTTGATCACCTGGTCCCTCTCACTCATGATAAGGCGGTATTCGCTGATCACAGAGTCGCGCTCGTCCTTGACTACCTCGCAGTCCTTAACTGCTTTGAGCTGCTGAGTCTTAAGTCGCGTCACCTCTGATTGCAGCCGCTCCATCTCCCTCTGCAGCTCTTTGTTCTGGGCTGCAGCCTTGGACAGCTCTTGTTGTATGTTGTCAAACCTGACGCCACATCAGACAGGACAAACAGTTTTACTGCCATTTATATATTTTTGACTCTTTGCCAGTTAACAATTTCTGTATCATGCTAAAAACCCAGCATATTAAAACCAGCATTCAGCCACAAAGGCTAAACAAAAAAAATCGTGTGAAGAAAAAACATCCGCAAAGCTCATCCGTCATGGGGACTTTAAGTATTATGCAGATTTTATAATGCCATTAAACTCTTTCACTGACTTTGTGGCAACTCCTGGTAATAACTAAATTTGTTACAGCTGCTGAGAGTGTGCGCGTTCTCGAACGGTTAGTTTTGTATCCGTGAGGTTTTCAGCTGTACCTTCTTATACATGAAGAATATTGCTGCTGATAGTGGATGGCAGCATCTCTCTGCTTCAGCAGCATGTCCATTTGTTTCTGCAGCCGATGATTTTCCTCCTCAGCCTGGTCAAGACGACTCAGGTCTGCATTGTGACTAGCGGTCTTCTCATTGTAGTGTTTCCTCAGAGCCTCATAATCACCCTTCATGGCCTCCAGCTTGTCCACAGCTGTGTCATACAGCTTACTGAGGACATCGGAGGAGCCTTCTCTCATCACCTGGAAATGAAACATCTCAGGTGTTTAGCATATTAATGGAGAACCACCACACAACCATTTGTAGTCACACATACATACATAAAAATTATGAAAGGGCTTAAGCTTTGGTATTTACCCCTAAAGCTTAAGCTCCCCACTGTGAGCCGAGCAAGATGTAGTGCATATCTAGATTCCACTAAGCATTTAACATCTTGTATTCAAAATTTAATATGTTCTCAGTTGAATATATGTATTTAAATGACATCACAGTTTGGAGCCCTTTTTAACTAGGACCAGTAAAACTGGTCTGAGTCTTGAAACATACACACATTTATACTCTCCTAATAAATAATTGTAGCACACGATTTCAATGAAAGCGCGCAATAAACAAGAGCCTGTCGCACTAAAGTGAGTGCACCATGGCATCTTATAACTATGCTATAAAATTTTGTCTTCAGACTGACATCACTTGGCTAATTTGACTGAGGAACGGTAATTTACCTAACGATGGCACAAGCTCTAGGACACAATAAGGCATGTATTCATGCCGTCAGGGCCATGTAAGGTAATCCTTAGTTGCATAAGGCACTGCACAGCATTTTATGAGCTAGACTTCTGCCCGCAGCAAATACAGAGAGTAAAAGACATAGGTTAGGTCATTTGTCTAATTTGAAAGAACAGTTTGAGGGATACAGACGGGCAGATCAGACTTGTTTGTTCCAGTTTGAGTGGTGCCTGTTTCTCAGGAAAAACACATTGGTCTTAGTCTAATGTGTACCCATGTCATTGATCCGTTTATCTTGTGCATAAGCTCGACTATAGCAAGGATCACCAGCCAAGGTACCTGCTGGTGCATCATCCTCATGTCCGCCACCTCTCTCTGGTCGTCATCATGCAGCCTTCTCAGCTCCTCGCAGGCCTGCTTCACGTGGTTGTGCTCCCTGACCAGCTGGATATTGTCCTGTCTCAGCGCCTCAAGCTTCTCTTTCAGCTGGGTATGTTCACTTGCCAGATGGCTGTGGAGCGTACTGAGGAGATACCACAGGTATAAGGAGACCAAGGCCACTGCCAAACATGCTTACAATCACCATTACAGCACTTGTGGCAAAGCAAAATATGCCCTGTGCTCTTTTGTTTTTACAAGAGAACACGTGTTTAATTGATAAACTTGCAAGTTACTTCCCAGTCACATAGGATGGTGTTAATGTATTACTATACCGCCTGTCTCTGCACTTAAGACTGTCTGATGCGCAAACAGGGCCCAGAAGAGGAGGCTTAAACATGGTATTAATCCTTCATCTGTCCGTTTGCACTGGGGCCAGATGTCGGGCCCCTACACTATGAAGATGCGGCATCATTAAATGACAAACGGACCAACCTCCCCTTCGCGTCAGCTTGGCCACGGCTTATTTCACAGGACAACAAATGCTGTGCTTGTAGCATTATCCTCATGGCACAGATGTCGTGCCATCCACACAGGCTTCAGATGATGATTACAGAGCATGCTGTGGCATGAACTCTTAAGGAAGGGCATTGCCTACAGAGAGGTAATTCAGGCTCTGCTCTTAACCTCTTGACTGAAAGATAATTCAGGATTTATGCTGCTTAGACGGTAATAAAAAAAAACTTTTCTAAAATAATCACAAAGATGAAATTAAATTGATGAAGGCTTGCAAGGATTTTTTTCATGGCTTAACTCACCAGCTTTTGAACTGGTACAAAGGCTTCATCCCTATTACCCTCACAAAAATAAAATCTGGTCCATGCAATCTGCTGTGAATATGTCAGGAGGAACTGAATACCGGCTAAAACCCTGCAGGCTGAGCATGAATGCATACAACACAAATGCGCCACTGTTAAAAAATTTACAAAGGCCCCGTGGAAGGCTTTCCACTCACTGGTAGAAGTCTGCTTTCTGCACAGCCTCCTCGCACCTCTTCAGGGTGGTGCTGTGCTGGTTCTGCAGGGATTGCAGGTCTGCCATTGCCTTCATGCACTGCAGCTTCAAACGCTCATAGTCATGACCTGCTTTTGAGTTAGGTCTACATCACAGACAGACAGGGTGGATGAAACTAAATTAGGATGCATCCAAAAAGCCTGAAGTGTGACAAAAAGAACATCATACAAACTTGCGCTCATGGGAACAAGAGAGAGGAAAGGCATCAATATTGTATGCTTACACTTTGGTTTACAGAGATGAGAGTAACCCAAAATAATTTAGCAGCGTAATAGACTTTAGCTCCCCTGTCATTCCGTTGCTTTTAGAAGATGAACAAGTCCCTCTACTCACCAGTGTAGGTATATGCACGATCACGGCACCTTTCTGCAAATGTTTGCTGTGGGAAAAGGTGCATAAGGTGAGAACAGTACCTGCAGTCATCGAAGGTAGTTCCTGGTGAAGCGAGAGCCAGATGTTTGCGTAGTTCGTCCCTCTCGCGGGTCACGTGCCGGAGCTGGAACAGCACCGTCTCCATCTTCTCGTTCAGCTGGTGGTTGTCCATGTGAGCGGGTGGAGGAGAAGAGGCTTGGGCAGGTGTTCCTGTGTGAGTCAGCGTGTCACTGGTGGCATGTGTCGTTCACAAAGCTCAGATGATGGAATTGTCAACACAGTTCCATCCACTTCAAAATGCTCACTCCATCTGGTTTAGGTCTATTAGTGATTTTCCATTGTGTACGAGTCATCAGTGACGAGATGAATTTCAGCCAAAAGAATCCAAATGTAAAATGTATCATAAGCAGGAGCTTAGAGGTTGCTAGTTGAGTCAACACATCCAACATACTGTAGGACGTTAAACACCTACAGAGTAAAACCCCTTATCTTACTGTAATCATTACTTGCATTTTTAAAGATTGGCTGCTTAATAATAAACTGGCTTTATAAACACTGATTAACTTATTAACAGGGCATGTGAATATTATCACAGACAAATCAGAGATCCCCTTTCAGCTGCAGTCGTACAGTGCCTCCCTGTACGACTGAATGAAACATCTTTTCACATCTGTATAATCACTTGCATGTGTTCCGGGTCTAAACAGGCAACAACCAGTGGCTATTTATAAAGCTGAGGCCAACTTCTCTTAGTCTTATTCAAAGAGCATAACGTTTCGGACATTTCTACACCTGACCACCACCACCGAGAGTGGCACGCTCACCTAAGCTGCTGAGAGAGCTGCTGCTTTCCGAGTCTGAGGGCATGGTGGACAAGACGCTGTAAGTGGATCCTGCGAGAAGAACAAAAACATTAAAGTCAGCTTGAAGTGTACTCGACCATGTCAGCGTTACAGTGAGATGATTATCCGCAGCATTGTATGGTACATCAAGGCTGTGCAGCTTGGGTTACATTCAGTGGCCTTTACTGAAAAAAGGCCAGCTGGAGGCATAATAAGGTGGGGTTTCCCCAAGTTGGGATGACGAGCCTGTGGGCTGACAGAAGAGTGTAGCTAATTATCAGTTGGCCGGGGAACTCGGATACCAACAAGCCTAGGCCCCAAAGAGGCTGGAGCCGCAGAGTGTCTGCTTTTATCTCCTCTGAAAGCGTCACACAACCTCCAGTGAAAAGCTTGCAGTGAGTCAGAATTGACTGTACACAGTCTCCATTCAACCATATAAGTTGAGGAAGGGGGAAAAAAAAAATTGGGGAGAGAAGAGACACCAGAATCGATTTGACTGTCCAAACAAGCAGTACTAATTGAGTACTGTGCCACATGGCTCTCTGCCTGCCAGTCTTTTAAAAATATTGTCTGTTACACAATTTGATGAGCTCAATTTGTTAATTTCATACAATTAGTGAAAACCCCAAAGATGCTTAACTTACAATAATGTTACAAAAAAAGCCAATCCTCATGTTTGTGACTGTGAAACCACCAAATGTTTGGCATCTGGTCTTGACTTAAACGATTAAGAGCTTATCAGAAATGTCTGCGTTTAATGTTTTGTTGATTGAACAACTTCTTTGCACTAGTCACAACAGTTGGCTCATGCAAATGTAAAAATCAGCTCCACACGTTTCCAGACTGCACAAGTACTGGTGAAACAGCTACCGGTCCACTTTCACTGAGCTCTAACTGGGCTATAAGCTGCTCACCCCAACGCCAAGTTAAATCAGAAACTTCCACCCTGATAGAAAGTCCAGCACTCGACTCAGAGCAGGAGCATGACAAACAGCTCTATTTACAGACGTCTCAGCACTCTAAATCAACCCCTGGCTGGCCGGGATCCCACTACTTAAAGGAGACTATGAGTTTGATTAAGACTGGAAGGAGCCCAGCTAACAAGGCTCCCTCGTCTTTTTCCCAGCGAAGGGCTGAAAGGGGAAAAAAAATAAATAAAAAGAAAGACCGATGTGCCTCAAGAACCGTGGCATCCAATGGATCAAGCTCTTTGTTCACGCTCTAGCTTAAAGTTTCCCATGACTCTGTTTGAGCAGAACGTCTAAATGGGCAAGGTTCACTGTAGCATAGCTCGCTCCCTTCTCTGCTCTGTGGAGGTCACGTGACCTGGATCGCGCTGGACCACACCACTAATGCATCACACTTTGGTTGATCCCTCTGCTACATTTAAAGCCTATAAAGTAATTTATTTAAGTAAATCATAACAGATCATTGCAGCTGCTATCAATGAGAAGCTGAATCTGGACATACTAAACCCGTAACCTACCCAACATCAATATTATTTTGCAGTGGCTCAGCACAGTGAAGTCTCCGCCTACGACACACCCTTATAATGTGGTACAGTTGTGTTTTTGTTCTGCAGGAAAAGATGAGAACAATCTGTAAACAAAGTTCTTGATGGTCAATCCCTGGAGTTACTGCTTTATAAAGCAGTCAAGTGTCTTCACACATGTTCGTATGAGATTAATTTAATATGGCTGTTGTTGACACAGGCTGAACTCTGAGCTCCCGCTCATTAGTGTTTTGTTTTCGGTGATCAGCTCGCTCCTCCTCTGGGACTCTAGGTGACATGATCAAGGTGCTGATGGTGTACATTACATAAAAAGCTCGTCTGTAATAGTCTGTTTTCCTGGGCAAAGGCCATTGTTTTGGCTGTGCAGTGGAGAAACCTGTCTGCCCGGCAGCAAAAAAAGTAGCTCAGCCCATGTGTGCTGTGTAGCTAGGCACAGAAAAGCTGCAGTTCAGTTCAGAGCATGTTCCTGTCCAAGCCTCTTCGGCTGCTAAAGCCTATCAGTAGTCAGGGTTTCACTCGGTGCACAATTGTGAAATGCAGCGCAAAAATGAAGCAGCTTAGAAAAACATTCTACAGCTTTAGTCATAAATAATGACGACAGAATAAATGCATAATTAAGAGTCCACCACTCAGCTCACTGAGGATGATGCGAGCTCAAAGAGCGATGCAAATGTCTTCTCCCATATGCAAATATGGAGATGAATGACGGGTTTAGTCCTCAAAAGGGACACGGATATGTTTTGGGACGTAAATTATGTAGAGTTGGCTTTTGCGTTTAATTTATTAGCACCATAAACACGGTGCTGACACTGACCAGTCGGACTTATCTTCACCTTAAACTAGTTTGAATCAGCTCTTGTTCAACTACGACTCAA
The DNA here is from genome assembly GCA_030770545.1 of Macropodus opercularis. Lineage (NCBI taxonomy): Eukaryota > Metazoa > Chordata > Actinopteri > Anabantiformes > Osphronemidae > Macropodus > Macropodus opercularis. The sequence continues at coordinate 4,870,232 of CM061107.1, read as the reverse complement.
AAAACAAACACACAAACAAACATTGCGCATGAATGGACTTCTTGTAGGTCAGATGTACAGGACTGTGTTAGCTTTAACTGAGTAGAAGCCCTGTATGGTCTACACTTAGACACTTTTTTCTCCCACCCATTCATCTGACATTTCTCCTCCCCCTACCAACACACACACACATTGGGCCCCGTCTATCACTACATCGATTCAGGCTCTTTAGGTCCATTAACTACTGTGACAAAAAGCTGCCAGGCTGTGCTTTTAGTGACACGGCGAAGAAATCCAGCACAGTGTCAGTGTAAATTAAGCATCAGGTCACATGAGCAGGCAGCTTCCTTGCCCAAAGGAAAAGTCATCACGTTGTCATCGGGTCAATACCTCTGATGTCATCAGAGCAGGATCGAAGCAGTCTGGACCGCAACCAAGAGCCAGAACCCTCCACTGTGCACCACTGTACAGATGCAGCAGCTGCTTCCAGGCATAGTGATTTGTTCCCTTTGCACCAAGCCACCGCTATAGCAAATCAACACAACAGCTTCTCACCGGTTGTGTGCTCCACTGGCGCGGCGCCGTCCACCAGCACAGAGCGCAGGTGAGGGTGCGTCTTCTCCAGAGCCGCGCAGAACTCTGCGAAGTGGTCTCGGTCTTTGCTGATCAGTATCTTCAGCAGCAGGTCCACTTTTTCCGAGTCGGGGCAGTTGTGTCCCAGTTCTATGCGCTCCGCCTGGCTGAGGGTCCCGCAACGAGCCAACGCGTCCACAACTCGGTCGGCATCTGTTAGCGACTCCACCAAGTTCTGGTAGCACTTCTCCAACAACTCCTTATGTTTGGGCTCCATCTACGGCGTCTCTCCGCCGGACCCGAAGCAGCTACGACACAAGCCCAGCGTCTTAATCCCGCCGGGGCCACTTCACTTCGGACTTTTCGAAGCTATCCCGCTCGGTCCAAGCGGGACGGTTTTCCAGCCCAAACCGAAGGATACACAAGTAGCCATGTTTGTTGCCCAAGGCTGTTGACTGCGCGTAGCTGACACATTTTCCCGAGCGCCGCGTCGCTCCGTCCTCCCCGAAAACAAACGAAACGCCTCAACTCTGCGCGCGCCACGAACACCCCGTCGCCCTAAAACCAAGTTGCCTCGACGTGTTGGAGAGCGTGGAAACTCTCCCGGAGCGCGCGTGGGACTACAAACTCCGCCATGTCTCACCGTCCGAGCAGCTGCAGCCTGTGCCAATCATATTTCCGAGCAATGGACATTTAAGGTAAAAAGTGGGCGGGGCTTCGCGCTCAGACGCACCTGGTTCCTCGCTGCCTCTTAGAGACTTAGAGAATATTCCTGTAGGGTTCACTTATTAATATTTACTCAAATGCTTGGTGTAATCTGTATAAAGTATGTTATACGCTACTTAAACAAAGTTACTAGAATCTGTATTTGTATTGTATTTAAATTCCCTGTACGTGATTGTAAGAACGTTTTCATTTCATTTAATCACTTTTGGAACTGTATGGTGTAATGTGGTACAAGATGTCTATTATTCCTGGTATATCAATATACACAGCCGCTCATTTATAACTTTGAATGACATTTTTGTTTCACAAATCTTCATCTGCTCAGTGAATCCACTTATTGATACGGATTATGTATTATGTTATTCTGATTGATCACAGTTCGGGGTGAATTGAGGTAAATTCATTTATTTGACCTCTTTTTCTTTTTTGGGGGCTGGTGCATCACTCGCCAACATCTCCTGAAAGTACAGCTGCTTGTTTAATATCATCCGGACTGTTCACTAACATTGTTCAGTTCCACACATATAGGAGTGACAGAACAAATGACCCAAAGGCAGAAGCTCATATAGACCTTAAAAGACGTGTTCATAATTACATGACTATTTATTAAGGTGCTCAGGAGTCAGGGTTCTGACTCTCCTCTGGCCTTCCTCACTTTATTTTCAAACAGCTTTAGTGAGTTATATAACAACTAAACTAGGTTATTCACCCTGCAGGCAAAATCAATTTAACTTCCGTGAAAACTAGTTGTAACATGCAGCAAGAGTATAAACTCATAAAACTGCAATCAGACAATGGACCTCAAAGCTGCACAAGCTGCAGATCTCCAGGAGGGACAGTGATACCTTCTAGTCCACATAGATCTCATTATATGTTGTTCATCTAATCCTTGGGTTTGTAATTTGCTTATATGCACTCATGAAATTTAAAGCAGGATTAAGTCCCTGGCAACCAAATGTCACTTAACTGCAGATTCCTCATTGGACAAGTAGAGGAAATCCACCACAACACAGCAGTTTGGTCAACGCTTACTTGAACTGACAGCATTAACACTGAGCTGATGGACATGAATTAAGGTTAAAATGTGGGCTGATCACTGTGGATACACTAAATAGGATCATTAATTTAACTTGTCATGACCCTTAATGAAACAGTATTGTATCTTCTAAACTACTATTGAAGAGAAGTGACAGCTCCATGGTTGTGATGGGAACTGTGAGGGACAAGAGATAATCAAAGGCTGACCTTCACAGCTCCCGTCTCCCACTAGTACCGCTGACGTAGGTATTGACATCTCTAACAGAACAATATAACGCTGTTGTGTATGTTCAAGCACAATCAAGCCCCAGAAAGTGTGCAGCACCGTGCTATTACAGTCACATTAATTATTAAAGCACCTTGTCTGGAAATCTGAATCAGGAGAGCTGTGTTGTGTCTATAAAAGAAACAGCAAGTCAAATGGGAGGCCCTTCTGACCTATATATTTCAGGAGATATCGCCGCAAACACAAATACCCACATCAAATATTCATCTCCCTTTATCCTCAGGCTGGGGGAGCTTTTCATCTTGAGTGGGTAAGAGGAACAGCAAAGTGAGGAAGGTGTAAAAGAAGTGAGGCGCACTGAAGTAATTTGTTTCCCCCATCACAATCCCTCTGGGGCTGCGTGTTGAGGCCAGTGAGCACAGCAGAAAGCGGAGTTCAGGACATACGCGTTTCAAATATGGACACTACTTACAGCCTTAAGAAAAGCTCTCTGCGTCGCATCACTTAAGCTGCAAACTAAACCCAGCTTCCATTATACAGCAACGCTCATGCGCTCACATAGACCACATTACACACACCTTTTAACAAAAGGCGCAGCTCATGAGGCTCTGAGGGAGACGGGACGTTGTAATACAGACTAAAGGGCTGAAAACAAGACTGACTTTGAAATGCAAATTTGTCATTGTTTACTGCCTCAGTGCACAAATCCAGTCGGTGTTTCATGCAAAACACATCATCCCATTACACAAAGACAATCCAGATATGCCACAATGCTTTTATTGGAATAAGAGGTGGCTGTCTGTGACAGGAGACATCAAATGACACAATGTTTTTAAAAAAGCCTTTGCGCTTTAACCTTTACCATGAACGTGAACACCAAATACATATTTAGTGTAAAGCCACACTTTAACACAATTAAATGGAGAAAAAAAATAATCCTACACACGAGAAATGGCACTTCAGTTGAACCCAGAGCCCTCTGCTGGCAGCACAACATGCAAACCAGCAAACGACGCTAGGAATCTACCGTAAACGTAAACAGACCTAAACAACATAAGCATTGAATTTCTGTATTCATACAAGTACAATTTAAATTGTTGCCATGATTGACCCCACACCAACACGAACTCTGAACAGCAGCCGCCGTGACAGAAGGCACTAAATGATGTCTTTAGGCTTTGGTTATTCAAAAGTCAAAGAAAGGCAACGTTTCTGGCATATGTTGAATTAAGCTGGCACAGATTTTTAGTTCTACAAAGCTGATATTGATTATAATGAAATCAAAGGCTGATTTGCATAGGCTTAAAAGTAGCAGTAAAACTTTGATGATCAGCACTTGAAGCGGCTGATCTGCTCTTTGTAGATTGTTTGAATGCTTGGCGGTGAGTACTACACTTAATGATTATAGTACAGTGTTTTCCCTCTAATTAAGATTTACATTAATGATTACTGCACATTTGTGTGAGTGTATGCTTCTGTATATTCAGTGCTGTGTTTACCTAAGAGCTGTACTTAGTATAGTTAGGCACCTACTACTTGCTTTTTATATTATAGCAATAAAGATCTACAGCATCTTTAAAAATATTAATATATTTAGTATTTGGCAATCATACAGTAGTGAAAATAATAATATCACTGAAGAAGAGAAATGTGCTAATTTGACATTGATTTACTTTTGTCACAGGAAAACAACAACTTCATGCGTCAGAGGAGACATTAAGTCCTACACCACTGTTTCAGTGTGGACATACTATATATGTCACCATGACAGATTGTCTTCTTTTGCTTTTAGTCACTTCCTCCACACAGCTTCAGCAGCAGCTTCTTGTAATCGCCAGAAGTATCACCCTGAGAAACACACAAGACATGGTCACACTACGGAATAACAACAACTCCAACGCTGAAGGTGTAATGGAATGACTGCTTGACTTACAGAGATGGCAGTGTACAGAGACTTTCCATAGGACTGCAAATACGCCTGTCTGATGTCCAGCATGTCCACCTCAGAGCGAGACACCATGATGCGGATGAGGGTTCTGTCTTTGGTCCCTGCCCCCTGTCATGACACAGACATTTAAAAGGTTATATTGGAAGTGATGCTATAAAACGTAATAATTAGTAACAGCTGTACCTTCATCGCATTGTTGAGCCGTCCTGCAAAGTAGACAGGAGTGTTCTTGATGCATTTCACTAGAAAGAGGAGACAATACTGGTGTTAGTCACTAAAAACAAACACGAATGGCTCCAATGCACATTCAGCTTCGACATGGTTCAAGTTTAGAGAAAAAGGCCCCGGCAACGCACCCACAGCCACCATGCCATCCTCCAAATGGCCAGACATCTCCCTGCAGATGCTCTTCTCAATATCTTTCCCACACATCTGCTGGTACTCATGGAAGACTGAAAAAAACAAAACCACACATAAATCATGAGCAGGGCTGTTATAGTATTCAAAACGATGTGCCAAAAAGTCAAACGTGGACACATCAACGGTAAACTTCATGACAATATGTGCAACAATGTTTCAACAACTCACCTGCTCGGAGGTGAGGCTTGCTGCGAGCGCACAAGATGGCATTAAACTGGGACTCATCCGTTCCCAGTTTATTTTCTCCAGCAGCATACAATTTCTGTCCACAGACACACACATTATAGCAGGAAGGTTGTCACAAATGCAATTTCATCTCTGAGAATCCAACTTCACATCAGTACCTGAGCATCCTGTTTGGCCAGGGAGATGTCGACATTCTCTCTCTCGTCACGATTTCCCTAGATCGAGTTAGACATGTTGACCTTACTACAGACGCTACATGGGTGGGGCACTGGCTGAGTCAACACTCAACACTTTGCATGGCCTAAAAAATGGCTTGAAAGCATAAATGAAGCTCAACCAACCTGACAGAGAGAGACCAAGAGTCTGCGGAAGTGACCAGAGGTGTCGCTGGCGATGGCGTCCTCCAGGTTCTTACCGTACTCTGGAATAAAGGCGTGGCTTTTTAGGGAAATACAGCCGTTTGCATAATGTTTGCATTCTAGTCAGTCACATACATCTGAGTGACGATATCAAAACCTGCAACAATAAATAAGCTTCGAAAAGCATGAGATGTCAAATGACTTTTGATGTAACTAATGTTCCGTTGTGATCTGTCTCTAATCCTGTAAAATATTTTTAAGTAGGAAAAATCACAGCTTACCAGCTTTATAGATTCTGTTGATTTCACGAATCTCTGCATTAGAGCGAGACGACAGAATCTCAATCAGACAGGCTTCATCTGTGCCTGCACCCTGGATAAGCATGAAAAAAAGCAAACAGGATGTAAATTGATTGGTTTTTCACACTTATTCTCCTTTTAAATGAGGTCTAAGTGCAACAGAGGGATCCTGCTGAGGCAAGAACTCAAGCTGCCAAACCTTTATAGCCTCTCTAAGTTCAGCTGCATCAAAGTGCGAAGGGCTCATCAGCATCGCAATGACCAGGTTCTCAAAGTGTCCAGTGAGCTCAGACTTCAGATCACGGATTAAATCCTAAAGGGAAAAAAAACATACAAAAACAAAAATCCATCTGCATCAAGTCATTTGGGGACCAGGTACATTTACTGTAAACATCACAACTAAAGGGTAAAAAAACATTTTACAAATCGTACCTTTCCATAAGTAGTTTTGTAGGCGGCAACCATTGGAACCCGCTGCCTGTTTGAGCGATTTCCCAGTAGTTCAATAATAGCGTTTTCATCCGTTCCTGTTCATTTTAAAATAACAATTTACAAAAATGTGAATTAAATTGAACAAATCACACATTTTAGTGTTTAGTATATTCAGTATGACAACTTTTACTGACCAAACCCCTTCATAGCCTTTCGAAGAACTTCAACGTCCCTCAGAGGATCCGCCCCTGGGAAGTCTTTAATAGATCCCCTGTATCCTGTCTACACAAACACCAAGAATAAAAAATGTAAACATTAAGAACACGCTGTGTGCTTATATATTCAGTGGAAACCGCTACAGACAAGTCATAGAAAGGAGACAAACGTCTTACAGAAATGGGAGGAGCCTGAGGGTTGGATGGGACTCCACCTCCATATCCAGGCATTGAGGGGTTCGGTGCAGGGCCTCCGGGATAGTTCGGCATGGGTTGGCCTGGGGCGGGACCCCCTGGGTAGCCCTGCTGAGCTCCAGGCTAAGAACAAAGGGCCATTGTAAGCGCGGATTACATAGTGACAAACTTCACATCGAGCACGTACGTAAAGCTCAAACGGGGCTGATGAAGATAAGGTGCTTTAGCTGAAGTCAGATCATATGTGGTAGTGAGGTGGTGAAAGGGGAGAAAACTTTTATGTACCGTGCCATAGCCACCTGGTGCTGCACCCCAGCCTCCGCCTGCAAAGAAAATATTGACCTACATTCAGTTACCAAGGCCAGTTTGCTTTCTGCATTCATGCCTGAAACGGCGAAAAATGCTGACTGCAAACCCTCACAACTTCACATCGTGCCTCACCTCCTGCAGGCATGGAGGGATATCCTCCTGCTCCGGGCTGTTGATATCCTCCCGCCTGAGGAGGGAAGCCTCCACCTGGGGCAGGATAGCCACCAGCCTGGGGAGGGAAACCTCCTGGTGCTTGGGGGTAACCTCCTGGTGCTGGGGGGTAGCCACCTGCAGGGGGGTAGCCGCCAGCCTGTGGTGGGTATCCACCAGCCTGTGGGGGGTAGCCTCCTTGTGCAGGAGGGTAGCCGCCTGCTTGGGGTGGATACGCCCCCGGCTGAGGTGGGTATCCTCCTCCCTGTGGTGGGTATCCACCGGACTGCGAAGGGTATCCTGGATAACTCATCTTCAGAACCTGGAAGTGACAAGTGACACGTTGTGGACTTCACACACAATCACATGTGAAGCCAGCTACACTGAGCGTAGAACAGAGGCTTCGTCATTGTCTAACGGGCCTAGTCAAGCCCAGCTCTCCACATCCAATCATTTAACTTAGAACGTAATTCTTTATTATTAGAAGCCTATGGAATTTTTAAACAAAGCTCTTAAGCCACCTATTCATGGTGATCCTAATAAACTGCCCCGCCCACCGACTGAGTCATCTAGTCAATGTATGGAGTAGCCACGTTCAGGTATTTCAGGTTTTAGTTAGTGAGGGTGAATCATCTCAGTCACACTAGACCAGTGTTTCCATTTTGTGTTAAGAGCTTTCTCGCTCGTCTTGGTGGTTTTTAAGTGACGCTGCCTGTTTCTCCGTCTGTTCACACGTTTCAACTAAATAGTCCGTGTTGTTGTTGTTGTCTGGAGATGTTTACGTTTACGTGGAACCGTGTTGGACAACTTTTCCCTCCCGCCAGTCGTAGCGGAGCTGGTTCCCAGTAAAAGTCCAGCCAAAGACGCGACAACCTTCAGTTCACCTTGTTCGCTTTCACTCGCTGCGTGATTGTGTCTCATGAACCGGTTCGCGCAGCTTCTGGCAGCGGGACGTTCAACTGTCCTGCGGGGAAGCGCTTCTCACGGCACAGTGGTTGGAAAGCAGCACTAGAAGACCGCAAACTCTTTTGCTAGACCCGTCGTTACCTGTAAAAACGTGTTGTTTATGCTGATACATGAAACTAATAATGCCAGGAAGCACAGTGAGGCGTTCACGTTCACAGCAGGGTCTGTCCAATGCCCGTCGACTCATTTACAGTGATTTACAGCAAAACAAACACTATAAAGTCAGCAGTCCTGCGAGTTATTCACGCGTCGTCTGGACTTAATGAAACTCGTTTGGTTGCTGCTCATCCTGCTGCTTTTAAACTTTCTCTTTAAAAGCCTGGAAGCCACCGATGAGGCTTTCGAGCGTTTCCGGAAATCTACGCACAACATATCAGAGATAAACGTGAAGCTTAGTCCCGAATGGTTTACATCGCGATTGCGGGCAGAACGCGTTGTTTTTTGCACGATGATGCGTTAGTCTGTGCACAGTTTCACACTTTAGAAGAGCAGCGAGCAGCTCCAGCGATGCTACACCGGCAGAGCTAATCACGGGCCTGCGACGTGCCCCACCAAGCAGCCACAGCTTTACCACGGGCTACACTCGCTATGCGCCAGGAGACCTTACGCGCATTCCGGCTGCTCTCCGTGCGCAACGATTCGCTCCAGCATCGGCTTTGATGTCCCAGTCCCGACGCCCTTAACGTTGCATTACACAAGCATTATTGCGCAAACCATCCCGTCTAAGCAGAAAGCACGACGGAGAGTACGCGTAACACAAAACACAGACACGGTTAGAAGTGTCTGTGCGTCATTTCGTGACTTTTATAATGGACATAGTTCAGCGTTTGCTACTACGGAGTCTCGGCTGGCTGCGCCTGTTTAATTAATCCTAGGCGAGGCCAATTTCCTGCATTCCAGCCAATGCGCGCAAAAATAAATAAATAAACTATGCAGTCGCGTAAAGCGCAGATACAGTAATGAATCCTTTATCGCAGACACCCACGACCCAAAACAAACGTATTAAAGCAACTTACTTGGCAGATGCGGACTTCAAATCCAGGAAGAGGCGAGAGACGGACGGAGCAGCCTGGTTGTGGGTGGTGTCTTGCTTATTGTTTCCGTTGTGCAGTAATAACCTTTGCTCGGTCGTCACAGAAAAGGCTCGGACAGCTGCCTTGTGTCATTCTAAACAAGGAGATTAAGAGTAATTAGATTAGTTGCCATGGTTATTTGACGCACAACGCTGTGCTTGTGTATTTGTAACTATTTTGTCCAACTATGTTTTATTGTGAAAACCTTGCATAAATATTTCCCCATGTTGTATTGCAATGTTTTTAATTAGCTCAAAACTTGTAGGAGGCAGTGCAGCAAGATTGGATCAGACCTGCGACACATTTCATTCAGTCGCTGCAAAGTCAGAAAAGCACAAACAAAACAAAAAATACAGATTTAAGAGACGAACTACATTTGGTGTAATATTGTTCAAAAATGTTCATACGGGACATTTGAGGGGGCCTTAAAAACTATTTGTTGACTGTATCGCTGCACTCACTGCCAACACTAGGTGGCAGCAGTCTACTTGTGGTCAAGATGCCTCCGGACGCCTGTACTACGCACATCCCTCAGTACTACTGACTCATTAGTGGCCAGTAAAAGCATCCTTACGACGCGTTTTGATTTAGAGGAGAAAGAAACGGAAGTCACAACAAAAATATGTGTGTCAAGTGCAGAAATGTGTGATGTCTGTAATACAGCAGGTTCTGTTTCCATAAAGTTTATTGCCCAATAACTTTTTGGCCTGCTGCAAACTCCACAGTCAAATATGTCCAAGGCAAGGATTCAGACTCTGGAAGCATCTGAACCTCGTCTGTCCGATGAGCATGTTGGGAAGCTCTCAGATGGCCATGTTGGACCTCCTATTCGCCGGAGCGCGCCTCACACACTCCCATTCGCCCTTCACTCCCACCCCCACTGGCTGCTGCTGCCCTGTTACTGGGGTTCCTCCCGTGAACACGGCGTCGCACCCATCCAGCAGCAGAAGGTGGGGATGACCGAGAGAAGCCGGATCCAGAGAATACAGCGGTTCTGACGGAGCTTTTCCAAGAGACGCAGCACTCCGAGAAACATGATGTCTGCTATAGAGACCGGGACCCCGGTGTACCAGCCCGCACAGCTGCTCAGCTGGGTCTACATGTCTCTGCAGGACAGCCAGGGCAGCGCCTTTGACAAGTTCAAAGCCGAATCGGACACATCTGCTCAGCTCATGAACTCCTCCAAGCGCAGCGCAGCTGATCTGAGCTCCAACTATCTGAACAACTTCTTGCATTTGCAGAGTGAGGTAGGGTTGACGTTGGTTCTGACACATTCAGCCTTTTTGCTGCATGTCATAAATGTCTCACAGAGGAAGGGTTCACTGTACTCCAGCTTATTTTGTGTTGCTGCTACAGTCCACCTCACCTGCATGCCTTCACTGGGTCGCTCTGTGGTGAGTGGGTGGGTAGCGTATGAATATGGGGTTTGTGCCCTGGTATAGTGCCTGAGTGTGTCCAGACTGATCTGGTGTCAGCTGCCGGGGGAATGGCAGGTTGAGAAAGAGCTCTCACTGGGTTTTTAGTAAATGCTAGAGCTCACTGTGGCAGGAGAAGTATACAGGGTTCACTCAGCAATTTCACACCCGCAAACAGAAAATATCAAACACGATGCACAAATTGCTTTAGTAAAACAGTCTACACAGCTTCCTGTAGCTGCACAAGCCACAGATATGCAGAGCAGAACACTTCTCACTCCAGGGTGCAACTGATCACAATCCTCTATCTGTGATGTCTTGGGAGTAAACAGGCAGCGTCCGCAGGCCGGTCTTCATGCCTGCCCCGCGGTGCCTTAGCACCCATGTCCTGCAGAGACACAATGACGCCGATTGTACCATGGCTCTAAGACCACTTGGCAGAAAGCATAACAAAGGCATTATTCTGTTCTGACGAGGAAACTGACACTATTGGCTCGCAGAGTAAATGCAGTAAAGGGCAGCGCATCTGCAGAAGTGAAATAATGTGTGTTACTGTCAGAGACAAGCAGGCCCCAAACACAGAGATGCTTAATTGATGAACCTTTAAAGCCTCCCAAATGTGTTTCTAGCGATTTGTGGTTTTGGTTCATTCTTCTTTAAGGCCTTGAACAACAACTTCTACAAGAGCTCCTCACCGTACGGATCCCTCAACAACATCGTGGAGGGCCTCAGCTCTCTGGCAGACCATTTCTCTGACCTCGCCCTCTCCCCAGAGACACGGAAGCCCAGCAAGAGGCCGCCACCCAACTACCTGTGCCACCTTTGCTTCAACAAGGGCCACTACATCAAAGACTGCCCTCAGGTGAGCCAGTGATTTATACCGTCTATCAGTCAGGAGCAGATCAGCGCAGAGGATGAGCTAAACTACAACAGCTGTTCCATGTGTGCGGCCCATTTCAGCTGTCATTCAAACGCATCACCATTTTCTGCACTCTGATTTGATCTCAACCTCACATCAGATCCACTTCAATGCGTGTTTTCACCCTCCAAGGTTCAGCGTGAAATGGACTCAGCACATATTTGAGCTGGATGTACTGTACCACCGCAGGATGGTAATGAGCAGCAGATGCCAGATTGGATCTCAGCGCTGGCCTTAATGAAAGATGATAGGTTTCCCCGTGGAACCAGGCATGACCTCCACTCCAAACACAAAGAAATATTACGACTGCTTTATGTGCAGCTGCACTTCCCCACTGATCAAGCTCAGAGGGAAATGCCTGACGTTTGTTAGGTGTAATGGAAATAATGAAATGACTGATGGGCAGCATGTGTCCAAAAGGCAATGTTTGCAAAGTGAGATTTTGAAAAGCTGGTAAGGTTTTACTGGTTAAATAAATACATGAGGGAAAAATGGAAAACTAGGGATAAAACATTCCCACAAACACCCGACAGAACAGTTTGTCAGTTTATGCAGTGAGTCGCTAGAAGCATTGTAAATACTTTTAGGCTTGAAAAGGGAAGTTGCACAAAGCTTTTCAGACTGTCAAACATCATAATGGGGGAAGGTGTTGTATTTCTTTGTGGGTGCTGAAGACCAGCTGTGTGCACTTAAAGGCATAGCTGGACATTTTGAGACATATTCGGTTTCCTGCTGAAAGCTAGATGAGAAGATTGATAGCGCTCACATCTGTATGGTAATTAGCTGGAACCAGGAGCCTGTTTTGCTTCGTTTACATCGAAAATATGGAGAAACAGCGAGTTCGGCTCCAGCCAAACATCCAAATTAGCGAGTGTTACGTTCTGGTAGCTGGGTTTTGTTATCGCTGGAACACGAAGCCAAGCAGGATGGGGCGGACGTGCAACATATTTCACTCCGGTCGTTGCGTCAGAAACGCGTGTCACCTCCATCACTTAGGTTGCTGTAAAGTGTGTGTGGGGCCTTGTCTTGTTGGTTGAGAAGCATCAAGCGCCTCATCAGAAGCTGTAGGTGATTTAGGTGCCGCTGTCTATCGAGTCCTGGCCTAGTCCAGAGCTGTGACTTGCTTCAGGGGGTAAAGCCCTTAAACCAGTCAGAGACATTTAAGATTCTTCTTTGCCACCACACATCTCACAACGTGAAAAATCTGGAAACCATTTCTGCTGGCTGTCGCTCTTATTCAGCTTTAGAAAGACGATGTCAGCTTGCGTCACGTGTTGCTAATGTTTCAGACACAAAGCGACGGTTACTGGGCTGCCACCGTGACAAAAGGCCTCTTCAATTGAAGCTGAGACGAATGTTCTTCTGACGCTGCAACTAATGAACAAACCGCTTTTTGTTCTTGTTGGCTGGCATCTGTAGCTGATAAGAGGAAGAAACAGATCTTCTTCAGTGCTTTAGAGTCTTACTGTACGTTAGTAGGGCCGTAAAAACAGCTCCTGCATCATTTCAATCATAAAACAACGTAGAATATCAGCTAAATAACAAAAATGTACCCGTTTAACACCTTTCATGCCTTAACTGAGGATCAAAACATTTTAATGACCTCTGGCTAATTAAGCGTCTGAATCTGGTTACTGTAAAGAGAAGACACAAGTGACAGTAAATGGATGCGCGGCAGTTGAGATCTGGGCTAAATAAGGAGAGCATTGTTTCTCCAACGAGGCCGTGGAGCTGAGGGTCAGGAAGTCAGGCTGTATTGTTCGCTCAGTTTGCTTGGCTGCAGTCGTCTCCTCGTCTGTTTGTGCATAGGATCCTACCAGACCCAGAGCCAGAAGACATCTGCTCAGAGATGCATGCATCCAGAGCGGAACAGTCTGAAACTTGCTTGAAAGGCAAGAAAAAGTCTGCTTTGATAATTATTACAGCTTACAGAAGTATTTTCTTTCTCACGAAGTCCGTTACTGTAGTTTTTCCTAGAGTCTAGAGTGATGCAACCCAAAGCTGAAGGTGTCAGACAACAGCGTCTGATTACTGAAGCATTGCTCCTTTTGTTTTCTCTGCTGATAAAACTTCTGCCTGTTGCTTTTGGCCGGATTATCTGCCGAGGAGGATGAGTCAGATAGAGGAAACCCTGGAATGTTGGGAAGATTCTCTGTTTATCACACTCGCTCCCTTTGATTAATAGTTGCTGTCATCTACTGTAAAAGGTTCATGTGTAGATTGAGAAACAATGTTCCAAGTTTGCAAGATGACTTGTGTGGGGGAACGTCTGAAGATCAAAATAACGTCCATTATATGGGAAGATTATGTTTTTCCAATTTCAAAGTCAACGTCAAGGACAGGAAAGGGAAGCAAGCTTGGAGGATACAAATATAATCTCTGTTGAATTTATTTAGTACCTGGGCACGAAGAAAAGAGATGGTTGTCAGCAAAAATAGAAAAATAGCAAAAGTATCCTGTATGTATGTGATTAAATATCATCATTCCTGCAGTGCAGTGGCAACTGTAGCGGCATCAGTTACCTTCAATTACAAAGTTTGGGCCTGAGAATCACTTCAACGACCCCAAAGTCGTTCTCAGCTGCATTCTGAGCTAAAGTTAAGGATATTTTCTGGCTGCATATGTTGTTTGTCTGCCAGCTCACCTGCTCTTCTCATTCACTCACTGTGAAACATGACACCAGTGCTCAGCCAGACTCTGGATGGAGCAGGGATTATAACCATCCTTGATCCTCTGACAACCAATAGATGCTGAGTTAACGCTTGTGAATTTGTGTGAAGTGAAAACCTGAAGAACCACACACTGACTCATTGGCCTCCATTACAGACATGCAGACAGTTAATCTGCTCGGTCTTTGAGATGTAAGGGTTACAGCGTCATCCTGAACGAATCATTTAATATTTGCCTTCTTTCTATAAGTAAACCATTTGGCTCTGATCCATTCTGGAAAAAGGGAAACGCCATTGTGTAAAACAGGACACAAGTGAGCTTCCTTGGCAAGGGAACGCCTCACATCTTGTTTCCTTGAATCACAGCGCTGCGGGTTGGACTTATCATTGTGGTGAAACTGGTAAAAAAGCTGCAGTTAAAGGCAGGAATGCTGAGTTCAGCACAAAGCAGCTGTACGAGAACAAACCACGGCTCCACCATCACAATCCAAACAAACAAACAGAACCGTTTAAGCATCCGTGTGCGTTTTGAACCCCAGAGACAACTGATAGCATCACCTTAGCCAACGTGGGAGTTTTTCATACACAGATCTATTGCGATGTGCTGTTTTGCTTTGGTAACAGCTGGGTTCCTTCCCAACTCTACGGTGACTGATACAAATTAAACCCAGCGAGGACGAGAGAGCGGTGGGTTTGTTAGTGTGGAGTAATTGACCACATGGTGTCAGGATGAATGTCTCATGGGGGTATGGGAGCAGAATGACGGAGAGAGAAAGCAGAAGAGTGGGGGGTGAGGATTTGGAGTAGGCCATTGTTTATCGTGATGATTTCCAGATGATGGCAGAGGGAGGCGGCCAACCTCCTTGGCCTCACACCAGTCTACAAAGATCCAGGCCAAGCCTATCTGCTGTAGCATGAAAATCAGGCTTTTCATCACTTTCTTCCCAGTGAAGCCAATCAAAGACAATTTAGGTTATGGAATTTACGCCTGATATGTTGCAATGCACATAATAATTAGCATCTTTCCTAAAACAACATTGTTCCTGCATATACTGTCAACATTTTCAGATGACTATGAGCAATGTGTTCTGGGAATAATGTGAAGTTTGTGCCTAATTTCTGTTGTATAATAATAGTAACAGGCTGATGGATCCGTGTGTTTCTCTCAAACCTTCCTGTTTTCCACAAGTGTGTTTGCTCACTGTCAGGTCAAAAGTGTGACTTTCATCGGTTGGTTTTCTGTGTCACGTCTCTGACTGGACCAGTGGAAAGTGCAGAGTGTGCTGTGCCCTTCGCTGCCCTGTGGGCTCCAGGCTCTAGGTAGAATTTGTTTTGCTTGTTCTGCAGCGTGAAAGCTGTTTCCTCCCTCAGGAAGATGCTGCTCTGTGTGCTCTCCCTGCAGGCGCGTGAGAAACAGGGCTGCCATCAAAAGTGACCTCCCACGGTGCCCTGTGCCGGCTCAAAATGTTTCACAGTGGCTCTAACAGTTAGAGACTTGTCTGCTGGAATCTTAAACGTGTTTTTTAAAAGACGTAGTCCTGAAACGGAATAAATGATCTGTTGGAAGTTTTGAACCTGACATATGTTCCTGCTGTGAAATCCAAGCAAGCCGTGATGTGAACTCCTCTGTGGTGCAGGTTCAGACTTAATTTTGACTTGCCCTACTTTTCCGCAGAGGTGCTTTTAATTTAAACCAGTCAAGATGATTTCTGTGTGATGGGTTTAAGATTTTGTCGTGTTATACAAGTGCGCAGTTCATCTGGGTTTTATTTCCTCCCTGCTAAGATCTCTGGATCCTGATTGGTGGGCCTGCGCCAGTTTGCAGGGATGACTAAGAGCCTGAGGTATTTGTCCTATAGCAAGGAGGCCTCTCCCATTGGTCCCCCCACAGACCAGGGCCTCCTTTATGGTCCCTTGGGAACACAGCTGGAGGGAGCGTGTTCATGTCGTCCTTTTTCAACAAATGTTTGTTGTGATATTCACCTCAAATAATGCACACAAGAAAAAAAAAATCATGCCTGCCATAAAATCTATCAAATCAAAGAAACAAAGAATCAACTTTTCCTTTCATGTAACAGCTTTAGGAGACATGTTGTGAGGAAGTGGGCATCTGACCACATACGATTCAGTGGAAACACACGGTTATCTAATTTTTTATAAAAACTTATGGGTAGTTCAAGAAATAATTTAGATTCTTCAGTAAGTCAACACTTTTTCTTCATTTGTTAAATGCAGTGTTTCATTTCAAACTGTGCTCCCTTCATTACTTACTTACTTGTTTCCCTTTTCTGCTTTCTGCTTCTGTGCAGGCTCGACCCAAAGGCGAAGGCCTGACCCCGTATCAGGGTAAGAAGAGGTGCTTCGGTGAATATAAATGTCCCAAATGCAAGAGGAAATGGATGAGCGGGAACTCCTGGGCCAACATGGGACAAGAATGTATTAAGTGCCACATCAATGTTTACCCACATAAGCAGGTAACGTACAGCCAGCAGCCTTGCTTGTTTAGGACTGAGGTTGTAGCCTCAGTTGGACTTTTTTTATGAATATAATTCTGATGGCAAACATACTGATTATATTCGGCTTTTAATATGCTTTTAAAACCCACAAGCAAACCTAATCCTGGCTCCGCTTCTTTCCAGCGCCCTTTGGAGAAACCGGATGGGTTAGATGTGTCCGACCAGAGCAAGGAGCATCCGCAACACCTGTGTGAAAAATGCAAAGTGCTCGGCTATTACTGCCGCCGTGTGCAATAACGCGCTCTGCTTCACATTTCACTGTCTAAAATAACGACACGATAAACTTCTTTCTTCCGTAAAGCCTCTAATGACATCCTCTCTGTCACTGTGACTCGGTGTAAGACGCTGGATGTGGTGGAAACGTTCTGCAGAGTCTTTGGGCTCTTGTAAGCTACACGTTCATCGTTGTGTGAATATTCATTTGATTTCTTAATTATGAACAAAGAATCTTATCCACTGTGAATTGGGAAACTTTATCTCTACATGTGTCCAACACGTTGGACGGAAACTGATGAGTAATGTTTCCAGTTTTACATGTTTGTATATTCCAGAAATAACTTAAATGTTTTCTGTATAAATATGCAACACGTCTTTACTAAGAAGAATGTGCAGTATTAATGTGTATCTGTATTATTGTCTGTAATATCAATACTGGAGGGTACATAATTTTTAAATATATATTTTTAAAGCATTTCTGAAGCAAATTATTTTACCTTGTGAAGGAATATATTATGTTACCCAACTAACATTTATTCTTACACACTATGTGCCTATAATTTGTTGTGTTGAGTTCTGTAAACCAATGCAATGTGCTAGAAATATTTTACAGCTGTTGGCTGACAAGTGGTATTAAATACAACAGTTTATTCTGGCAGGCAGCGCTAAGAGAAACTCACCAAAGTACTTTTTTATGGGTTGCAAAAAATCTAAATCTGAATCAAATTCAAGGCTCGTGAGGAATTAAATTAGAGGTTAGACGTGCATGTTGCTCAAGAGACTTTAAGTATTCCAATTAAAATGTGAGGATAAAATAACGCAGCCTTAAGTACTGTGTAAAACACCATTGACTGTGCCTTAGTTTGAATAACCCATGTGACGGATCCATTTGTCTTTTTGTAATAAAACGTATTTAAATGCGTTAAGTGTGTTTTTGGTGTTTATAATGGGAGGCTGTGAAAGTCTACAGATCTGCGCAGCTTGTTACAATGGACAGCATCACATCTCTCTTCAGCATGAACTAATCCAGATGTTGCACATTTTAATCTCTGCACAACATACAACAACAGAGCCTGGATCCAACTTTACATTGTAACATCTGGGAAACTTTACTTCATCACCTTCCTATAGACTACGGCACCAGTGGAACAACCTAACCCTCTGAAGGAAAACCTTCCCTGTGCTGAAACAGATACATGTGACACTGCAGACCTTAATTCTTCAGCAGAATAAGGTCATTAATCAACCGCTGATGAGGAAAGCAGAAGAAGGCGGGAGGAAGGACAAAACGCTGATCTCATTCCTCAGTGTATCGGGACACCTTCCATTTAAACTGCTTTATTTGAGCCAGTTGTTTAAGTGCAAAGCCTCTCCTTTGGGCTTAAGTACAAAACAGATGGCAGGGAAAACTCAGACTTCTAGAAAAAAAATCTCTTTATTTTTGAAAATAAATTCCCCTTTTGAAATGTATATTAATTTAACAAGTTTTCTCCTGAATACAGAACCACGCTTCACATCTTAAAGTATGGCACAGTTAAGTGCTTTACTTGTTTAAGGGAGAACAAAATAGAGGTACCAGCAAAATTGAAATCCATCTATTATCAACAAAGAGAGGTAGCACTGTGCACCACAAGTGGAGCAAAAGGCTCTTTCACTCAGACTCTCACATTGAAATTACAGCAGGAGATGCGACGCCGACCACGGCCACTGCTCACATGGAGACTAGTTGAGCTCTCCACAGTCTGTGATAGTGATCTTCTTGGAGGTTCGCCCAGAGCGGGAACCAAAAGACTCCACTTTCTTGACCACATCCATTCCCTCTTTGACACTGCCAAAGACAACATGTCTGCCATCCAGCCTAAAACAAGAAAGGACACGACGCACTCAGCTGGGTGAGGGTCAGAGCTTTCTGTAGAGTGATGCTGCAGTCTTTAAATATTCGAGGTAATTTAAGCTACTAATAAATCATCTCACATGCTAAAACATGACAAGAATTCACATCTTCCATCAGGAATTTAATTCTGAACAGTGCGGAAAAACTGTCTGAAATAACATTTTTACAACAACTGGACACTTGTGGAAAAAAACAAAAACAACAAAAGCCTTCCAAAGGCAGCAGGATTTTGCTGTGTAGTATATTCAACTACAGGCCAGGACACACTGCGTTATTAATAACGATATACAGAAAAAAGGCTTTGTGTGGGGCTCAGGGAGAGAAAGTTCTGAAAGATACTTTTATACCTTTTTCTGAAGTGGATTTACTTCAAGACCAAACTCTAGCATATGCAGTAAAACTATGAAAAACAAAAACAAGAAAAACTACCTGCTCTTTCAGATTCTCTGACCTCTGTCTGTCTGTCTGTGGGGAAGCAGATATAACGATGTGTTTACCAGTACATACCAATCTGTTTTACTGGTGCAGATGAAAAACTGGGACCCATTGGTGTTGGGTCCAGCGTTGGCCATAGACAAGATACCTGCAACGTAAGATATTCAATTACAAACAACGTAGAGCATGTTTTTAGCAGTTTACCAGAAGCTGTGCATATATGCAACATAGCAATAGAACACAAACATCAAACTGATACTCTATAAAATTAATTATTATCAAAATATCAGAGCTCATTTATGGAAATCTGTCTTCATCTAAAGACTACATCTAAAGCTACCTGCACAATGCTGCCACCTAGTGGCCAAACCAAGAGCAACCAATTGAACAAAAAAAACAGATTAAACTCCTTTTAAAAATAGCATTAAGTCAAAAACTACAGTACAATGTGTGTCATGTACAAAACACTGCTATTGTACATCAGATTCTTCATCATCAACACAGAGAGTAGAATAAAGGAATGATTACCAGGTCCAGTATGCTTCAGTTTGAAGTTCTCATCTGGAAACTTCCATCCATAGATAGATTTCCCACCAGTTCCATTGTGATTAGTAAAATCACCTCCCTGTAGACACACACACACACACACACACACACACGACTGTGGTGAAACAAACACCACACAAGCGTCATCTAAACGGCTGAAAAGAGAAAAGGCCACATCTACCTGACACATGAAGTTGGGGATCACCCTGTGGAACACGGAGCCCTTGTAACCAAAGCCATGTTCCCCTGTGCACAGCGCCCTGAAGTTTTCTGTAGGAGAGACTCTGGGTCAGATTCTCTCTCTCACACATAATACAGGAAAACGAACGCTTGAACAGGTCTACATAAAAAAAAAAAAGCTATTTCTGTGATCATTTTTACAATTGAGTATTATACTCATGCTTAAATACTTAAGTGTCAAACACTGAAAGCCTGGACAGGTTCATAGTGTGTAGTAACTTTACCACGTCCCTCCTGTTCTACATCACATCAACAAACCAGGAAGTGTGGGGAAAAAAAAAACAGAAAATACAACTTAAAAACTGTTTTTGAAAAGAAATTAATATACTCATTTATATTTCATTCATTTGTAACATTGGTTCCAGGCCTTTCCTTGTTTTAACGTTACAATAAATTAAACATTTATTCCACATCGCTAGTAACGAAATCTAGATGCTACTATTGTTTAATAATAAAAGGTTTGTGTGCAATTCCTACAGTTTTTATTTTTAGTTATTACTATAAGGCAAAACAAAAGGCAGATGCTTTGAGTAACGGTGCTGTTCTAGAAGGCAGATTGTTGGTTTTTTGTTCTTTGCTTGTCTGTTTCACTTCCTTGACTGCTCAGTTGTGTTGTTGCACCACTGGCTGCCACAAAAACAACAAACAACATCTGCAAACCCAGTTACTAAGAAACAAAGTTACTCACAGGGTTTGCTGGTTTATTAGTTAATAATAATAAATTAAAATAAAGACCTTTAATATCAGTTGGTTTGAATAGATTGACTTTTTTTAAATAAACAACTCTTTTTTTAACTCGTCTAGTCTGACTCGATTATCTGCGGTTTCTACCTTGTATCACTTTGGAGGTTTTTTTTTTTTTTTTTTTTTTTTTTACATAAAGGCTAAAACAATTAAAACAACATTACTTACCTGCGGTTTTTGGCACAACGTCCGCGTTAAGCTGTGAAACAGAAAACACGCCCGAGGGTCAAATTGAACAGGTCGTTAAAAGCAAACACTCGTTGTCAGACACGCTCCTAAAGGGACGCGGGCTCGTTTGCGGGAGGCTCGGACATGATGACATGATGACGTAAAGGTCGCTCAAACGTCTCCTCACCTCAAAGGTTACTCTGCCCAGCGGCTCGTTGTCTGCAGCGATGTCAAAGTAAACCGTCGGCTTGTTGTTAGCGGCTGCCGGCCCGCTGCTGTACAGACGCGCGGCGGTAAACGCCACGGAGCACAACTTTATCCTGCTGGAGAGAAGCAACATTTCCAGACTGATGCGGCTCCGCTAAGTCGCTTAGGTCAGCAACGAGCAAGTGTCACGCTGACGCACGCGACACAAGGAAGTTTTTATGAAGCAACCGGATATGCTTCTCCTCCGCGTTGCTTCGGTACTAATCTCGCGAGATTTCAAACTACTTACCGCTACTACAAAAACGATTCAACTTATTATTTATTAATTTAATTAATACTTTATTTTTTATTATTATTATCATTATTATTATTGAATTAAAACTCAACTCCTCCATTTTCTAGTGAGTATGTTTGTCCTGGTATAATATAATTAATGTGGACTCATCTCATTTCAACATAAGGCCAAGCTGATTTTTATCTTAAATTAATAAAATGTGATCAGCACAATATGAATGCACAGAAGACAAGAACACAGTGACATACAGGTATCATCTGAATACATATTTATTAGATAAATATTAGGTTGTCACATCATCTAACTACATACAGTTCTGCAAGACTAAAAATCACAATTAGTTTCTGAATTTTCTGACCAGTTTAGAATATGAAATGATTGTACATACAATGTACAAACATAGAGACAATGGTCACATTGCATGAATCACCTTAGATTGTATCATTGTTCCAACTGTTCATGATATCAAAAATGTACAAACCATGGATTTGGTTACAGTCTTCTGGACCCAGCCTTCCATCGCCTCCCACCCTGTCCAATTTTCTTTGTAACCTTGTTTTTTTTTTCTTCATTTTTTAGCTTTAGCACCTTAGAGTATGCAAGCGACAGACTAGAACACTTAGGCTAAATATTACATGTAAAACATAGCTGTCCCAGTTCCCTGAACAAAGGAGCTGAAAGTATATTACAGAAGGGGAACAAAATGCTGAGCGATACCCACAGACACTAACTAACAAGTTTCATTTTCCATATTCAGCCACTTCCAGTAGAGGGGTTGCAAGCTTTTTATTATTCTGCAGAAACAATGCACATTCCCAGGGAAAATGAATACATTTCTCTTCACATGTCTCTATATTCATTTACATATATACAGACATCCTTGGGACGTTTGACCTACCCTTGCCCTCAAAATCTTTGAACATGAACATGCCCTTCCTCTTTGTAGCTTTTACAAATTTTATTTTCCTTTTTTTGACCCCTCCCAGAAAAATGGCCCTTTATTGTGATTGTGCAACTACAGATTTTGGGCTGGTGCCTAATACACCAAATTGGTTCACTTCAACGGAAGAACAAAATATGAAATGACCAAAGTTTCAATTTAAGCAGTAAAACGGAAAAAATGTGGCACTGTCACCCTAAAAGATGGAACCTTTCTAACCTTTAACCATAATCAAATATGAAACATGTCAGAGGGCTGAATTGGAACAAATAATGTTTTTGAAATGATGTTTAAAACGGTGTTTACATAAAACCAGGTTGCTTAAATCAAAGCAATGCTACAGTAGAAAGAAATTGGATTTCTAGCCTTACAGATTAATAAGAAAACCAGTACAAAATAATTTACCAAAAACAAAAAGGGGATAAAAATGTATATGGTCTCATGCTTTTAAAAAAGCCACATTTTCTCTAATAAAAATATAAACAATATCATGAATTTCTTTAAAATATGGTTGTGATATATCTTTAAAATACCACCGTGTATTGACAATTAGCAACAATTATGATATTCACATAGCTTACTAATTACACTGAAAGCCAGCTGATACCACATCTTTTTTATAACCATGACCATTCAGCATCACCTAAAGAATGTTTAGCAGAAATTCATGAACAGAAAACATTGTTAATCTTCAGTCACATATATCTGAGTGTGAGAGATAATATTGCTTGAAACTGTGCTCGACATTAAGATGATGATACACAATCACCCTCCGTTAACGCAGGAATAACATGAGACACCTGCCTATGAACAAGTGTGAGACTGAATGCACTGGGAGGAAAGTGACTCGAAAGCACAACGACCTGCAGGAAATAACTTATGAGACATTTGCACTGGAGAGACAGCTGTCGTATGCTGGTTACAAACAAAGTCAGTGGTCAGACGGGAATTCGGGAGCGTATGTGGTTAGATTAGATGACTAATGATCAAAAGACAAACATTATCAAGATGATACAAAAATATTCACAATTATATTTACAGTACAATAACATTTCTTAAAAAATAATACATTTGCATACTGAACAGCACTCTTCTCAACAAAATGAAACTGAAAGCAAATGTGGCAAAAGGTCTGCACCAATACTGCTTTAAGTAGTGATGGATAAACTGTACTTGTCCTCTATATATCTGAAATCAATTTTACCTCCCACCACACCTTCAGAAACACACGCACACATACACAGTCTACCACACTTACACACATTCACGCACGCGCAGCTTTCCACAGGACCGAGCAAACACAAACATCTCCGTTCTCATCCCTCGAACTTTGGTGATGTTGAGCAGTTTCCAAAAAAGATTTATGGACAATTTAATTATGCAGCAAAAAAAAGAGAGATAAAAAAAACAAAACAAAACAAAATAACACAGCATATCCAGCGAATACATGATAAATGTACTGCTGATATCAGCATTATCCCTTCAATGTTAGTGTTAAATAAATCAATCTAAATCCGACAGATATCAAATACAAACGCACAAACAAAAGAAGCCATGGAAACAGCAACTGATAAAATCCACACTATCTCTTTGAAACCGTTTGGGACAGCACTAAACAGGGGCTTGGCACACATGCACTTCGCAGACTACTTAAACAGCACATCGTTTAAAAGGGAGAGAGATGCGACTATTGCAAAAATGCTGACACGAGCAACACCGGGGGCTCATGCAGAACAGACGTAGAAGGAGCTTTAGCTGGAAGCAATAAATGCAGCAAGATCGTCACAGGATACCCGAACTCTCATATTGTACCATTTCTCTCCATTCAAAGCACTCCTCTGTACAGAAGGATGACAACTACGCAATATGTATATTTAAAAAAAACAGTTTTGTATCCACGGGCCAAAATCTTCTCCATTCTATCCGAGTACTGAAAAGTGGGGACATCTCTCTTTGACAAAAATACACATGTATCACAATTGTAGACAAAGTGGTAGCCAATCATTCCCAAAAACATTTTTAAATGTTGGCAGAGGAGAAAAAAATCATTTAAAAAACATTTTGTCAAAGACAGTCAGACATGGATCCAATTGATCATTTTTTTCTTTTGAAAAGACAGATAACTTTTTTTGCATCGCCAAAATCTCTTGTGCTTTCAAAGGATGTGTGGTGGACAAAAACAGTGCGACTAACTAGACCAGTTAGGGAATGGAGCTGTGACACAAGGAAGCGGTGGCCTCTCCGATCGGAATAAACAGTATGGACATAACGCACACTGGCCAGATTGCGCAGGTTTTCAGTTTTTTTATAGTGAATTCCTTTTTCTTCGCAAAAAAGGAAACAAAACATGAATAAAAAATGCTACAACACGTTCCTAATGTGTACACAAACACCTGTGTGAGGCATAAAAAAATCAATAGTATAGCTGCACAGTTCAAAAGGTATCGCCACGGTGTGAGCAACCTGCAGTGAGAATTTAGTTTAGACCTCTTTCAGTCAATCTGCGCTGGCGATGAAAACTGTACAAGACGAAGAAGAGAAAGGAGTGCATCTTTGTGTTTATCAAGTACTGAGGGATCCCCCTGGATTCTCAGGGAAACTGCAGGCATTCCAAAAAGTTTATGTGTGTCTGGATCGACTCAGTTGTTTTCAAAGAGCGACAGTAGGTCGTCGTTGCTATTGCTGGGAAGGTCTGGGGGATCCAGATATGACAAAAGCTCATCTGGGTTAGCGAGTTCCGGAAGTAGCTGTAAAAGGGCAAACACAACCACAAAACATTGGTTAGGCATTTAAACAACTCCTTAATGAAATAACTGAAACATCTATTCTGTAGGTGAAGCCACGACTCACATCTAGGGATGGCTCAGGCATGTCCGACCCGGCTTGACTGTCCAAACTGCTGGAAGGGTTGAAGGGCAGGTCGCTGTGGGGGCCGGGCTGCGGCTGTTGCTGCTGAGGAGGTGGAGCTTGTCGTGTGGGCTGAGGAGGCCCACTGTGGTGTAGCTGCGGCCCCGACTGGCTGCCTGGGTGTGGAGACGCGCGCAGGGTCTGCTGCAATGGGCCGTGCGGCTGATCATTGCCAGCAGTATGAGGTATCTGCCAAGACACGGCCAATAATCAGACTATGTAACAAATCAGCCTAATAAATAAATAAAAGTGAAATGTGTGACAAATAGTGACAAAATGAAACTGTGTGAGAACTCACTGAGTCAGGCATGCTGTGAGAGAGTGGCTTGTCTTGGGCCATCAGGCTGTTGGGCATGTCAGGTGGGTGAGACAGCTGGGGCCCGTGGATGAAGTCGTTCATCGACGTACCACCCGGGGTGCTGTGAGGGAAGTCAAAGTTCCCGTGGCCCTGGTAACTGTTGCCTGGCAGGAAAACATTTAGATTTTTCGGGATGACTGGACATAACTTTGTTTACTAGTCTCTCAAACGTTACAACTTGTTGCTACCTTGGCTGCCATAGTCACTGTTGTTTCCACCTTGCTGAGACGATAGCGACGGGTATGGAGACGGTCCCGGGCCAAGTTGAGCTATCATCTCCATTACATTGGGCATGATCATCTGGCTGGGACTCATCGTCTTAAACCTCTTGGCCAGTGGTCCGTCTGGATCCTCTTTGATGTGGATGTCAGATTTGATGGCCACCGGCCGCCAGCTACATGTGGGGTCAATGGTCACCTCCTCAAACTCCGAGCTGGTCAAACATTGGTGAGACTCAGTGGTTAGAGTCACAGATTATGTCGATTCATACACACATAATGTTCATTCGAGCTGAGGTTGAACTTACTTTTGGATGGCGTTCAGGATTCCCCACATGTACTGGTCCACTTCAAGTCCCTCTAACAGTGCTGTTTTACTGAGCAGAGAAGAAAAACACTTAAATACCAAGAGAAGTGTATTAAGGTCAAAACTATGAACTGGGTTAATGCTGCCCTACAGCATATACCAGGTCTATAAAGAACAGACTTACTTGCATACAGGACACCGCCACGTCCCCCGCTCACAGTTGAGTTGTAAATACGACTCCAAATCAAAACACTGCAACGCGAGAAAAAAGTCACATTTGATTCCTTGGCATCTTGCACCCATCACCTTGTGTTGTCCCAGGGTACGTGTTTACCCCTGCAGTGCTCACCTGAACATGTTTGCAGTCGTGTCCTCTTGCTGGAAGCTGTATTCGCCGGAAGGTGATCGGACATTTGAGAGAGACCTTTATGGCCGTCTGCTCCACGCCGTCTTCGCCGTTGAGTGTGGCGTTGCCTGTTGATGCCGCTACGCTACTGAAGTTCCTCTTGACTTTACAGCAAAAAGAGAAAATGAACGGGCAAGTCAGGACTGACATTCAGAAGGTGATCAGGGCTTTAGGGAGTGAAGCGTGACTGTGTTCTTGTGTAAATACCTTTGGTGATGCAGTGCTCTGCAGGCAAAAGCCTCTTCTTCAGTAAGCCCTGGAGGACAGAGCGAACTGACGGCCTGTGGACCAGCTGAAGCACGAACAAGTGCGACTGTGGGAAGAAACATCATCGTCACCTTCACAAACATCTCCTGAGATGGATTCTTTTTATTTTGTTTTTAGCTTTAGTAATAAATGTCCCAGGCAGCTTGTTTTGTACAGCAGACTGTTCTAACACATTTCTTAGTATTGGTATACATCTCTACTACTACTTACACAGCAGCAGGCCGTGACCGTGATTTGAATTGTGTTCCTTCCTGGCTGGCATACGTGTTTTAAGTGCAGTGGCTTGTGGGAAGTCTTGTTGTCGCCTCGTTCAATGGTGAGCGGTGTGGCGTTGACACTGACTTGGACCGATGCTGGCCAGTTGGTGTTCATCTGACGGTCCTCGTGGTGGTAGCACTTGAACTGCAGCTCTAGGTCCGATCTGTACAAACAAACAAAGAAATCACACGCAGTTACTGTAGCGCTGGTTCCTACACGTTCCTGTACTTGCTCTATCATTGAGTGCTCTGTGCTTTACCTCCACATGAGAGTTTGGTGTACAGAGGGCCGTAAGTGGAAGACGTGGTTGCTGACAGCCAGGTTGTGCTCTAGCCTGAAGGGCTCTAGGACCACCCCGTCCCGCACTGGGAAGGTCAGACGCAGCTCCTCATTGTTGTTGACTACACAGGTGGGGAAAGATGTCAGTCACACTTTTAAAAGAGTTTTTCTTCACTGGTCATTCGTCAGGTACTGACCTGGAGGTGGAGGGAGAGAGGTGATATTTGGTTTGATGTCAGGAGGGAAGGGCGGCTTCACATCCTGGTTTGGCGAGAGGTATGGAGGGATGTTGCTTCCTGGGGTCATGGGAGGGGTTGGGTTGCCTGGCACCGGGGAATGTGGGTAGTTACCCACCGGTCTGGGTGGCTGTAGGGTAGATGATCAATTAGTCAATGACAATAAAATAAATAATAATAAATTAAAAACTGTTGGACCGGACTTACTCCATTCATAGTACCCTGGTTGTACTGATATCCACTCCCAGAAAAGTTATTTGTTTGGCTGTTGAAAGGTGGCTCTTGCTGTAATTTGAAAAAACAAAATTAAATATTTGTAGACGTATATTATTTATATATTTATTCACACTGAGGAGCAATCAGAGTCATCTTGCACCTTGTAGTACTGGCCCATGGCACCACTTGGTGGCGGATACTGGCCCTGCAGCTGCTGTCCTGGCATTCTCTGTCCAGGATAGTTGGGCGATGGCAGCGGCCTGGAGGCTCCGGGTGTGGGGTACTGCCCCTGCTGATTAGGGAACTGGTTGTTTGGTCCATACTGCTGTCCACCGTAGTTTGGCTGTAAATAAATTGAGGACAAATATAATAAACATGCAGCAAAGAAGCTCAATCCTGAAAGTGTTTCATTTACATCCTCTTACCTCCCCTGGGTACGGCCTCTTCATGCCTTGCATACCCATGCCCTGAGGCCGGGGCCCAGTATAGCCTTGCTGGGGCATTCTTTGGCCATGAGCACCAAAAGGCCCCATACCCTGCCCTCTGGGTTGGTTCATTCCTATTGGAGGCCCACTCATGTTAGACGCATTCATGCCTGTGCCCATGTTCCCAGGGAGGGATGAAGGGCCTCTGGGTCCTGGCTGGTTCATGAACTGGCTGTTGTACGCCTGGTTTGGTCCCATCTGGAAAGACGAACTCATCTGGAAGACAAAATGGGTTCAATCGAACCATCTGTGAGCTGATTGGCAATGCTGTTGTTTATGTATGCAAAACTACAAAACACAATTATCTTTAATGAATCGATTGTAAACACTGCCTTACCGGTCCATATTGGTTCATGTCCTTGTTCTGGGTTTCCTGTAGGGCAGCCACTGTTGCTGTGGCAGTGGCGGTTGCGGTGGCAGCAGCAGCAGCAACTGCCGCGGCGGCAGCAGCAGCGGCAGGCTGCGTGAAGTCTGAAGGAGGACGGGAGTGTGAGGGGATGCCCATTCCACCTGGTCCAGGATTAGGACCTCCAGGGTAACTAAGACAAAGATCAGCATAGTGTAAGACCTCAGATCACCGTGATTGTGGTCAGATTTACTGCTTCAGAAGAAATGGTAATCACTGCAGAGGCCAGTGCTGACTTACTTCCCACCAAAGCCTCCTCCTCCGGGGTAGTTGGGTCGTCCGTACATGCCCTGCTGCATGTAGCCTTGGTTGGAGGTGCCTTTGTTTGGGAACTGCTGCTGAGGACCGGGAAACTGAGGAGAGTTCATCCCTGGATTGTTACCAGACATGCCTGATCCCATAGGGTTCCCCCCAGGGTTCATGGGATTGTTGTTGTTGACCATCGGATTCCCCAACACCTGGGCATGGACATTAGGAAATGACGAATGGAAACTAGGATCTTCTCATGCAATTAGGATGAATTGGAAGCAGTCCACTCTAGAAACGAAAGGCAGGACATCTCACCTGGCTCTGTGAGGTGTTGGTCACGCCCCAGACAGTGGTCACCACAGACAATGAACCTGGAGGCTGATTGGTGTTCTGTTGCCAGGGAACGTCGTAGGGAAAAGACCCATCTCTGGAGCAGACAAAAACACGTTACTTAAACTAAGACAAAATGTGCTCAGGATCACTGCACAAATATTTGCCTGGTACAATACAGCCATAGTAAGTATATTTGAACTACAGGGAAAAACAAATGTTTTATTGAAAGGATGATAAACAAAAGCACCACTGTGTTGTAATTATTAACTAGATGCACTAGATACTGTTTGTCCTTGTTGACTGTGCTACAAGCAGTTAGTCTGGTCACCGATCCAAAAAGAGCACTGGGCTTCATGTGGGTTTCCCTAAAGCAGTGGCCTGTCTGTTCACACGCCTAACACAGAAATACCCCTCACACACAAGCCAAAAAACGCAGCAGGGTGAACACTGACCCGTGTGACAGGCCAGGCTTCATGGAGCTCATAGGGGGCTGCATGGGCACTTTTCCCGGAGGCTCGTTTTGCCTGTTCTTCTGGTGGCGAAGGAGAAGTAGACGTCCCAGTTCCTCACACCACGATGACAGAAGAGCTGGAATAATAAGAGCAGAGGAAGAGTGTAACAGTGCTATTAGACTCCTGTGACGAATAACTGCAGAGGTAACAGTCCTCCACTGCAAGCACTGCAAAAACCTGCGAAGACTGATGACGTGGAGGAGAAGAGAGCAGAAACAAGAGCTAAAACGCACTGTGTAAAAGAAACTGAAAACAGCCTGATCTATCAATTCTATTACAGAATAAACACGATAATTGCATAGTATGTTATTCCACTGCTTTTCTGTTGTTAAAAAGCATATAACAAGATGTTTCTAGACCCACCTCTCAACGTTTAGACAATTAAGACAAAGTAGGAACAGCAACAAAACGTTTGCAGTCAAAGTGAAGTTGTGTTTTTGAATTAAATATTTACATTTTATTTAAAACCCTTTGTAACAGTAACAAACAAACAGGCATCTTGATGTGCTGCAATCCCAACGTCACTGCTGCTTTTGTCCACTAGGGTTCACTCTGGACCTGCAGATGAGCTCCAGCCCTTCCCTCCTCTCCATCTACATACATACCTACCGCTCAGCTAGGTAGCTACCACAGAGTGCGTTTGATGGAATCATATGCTTTTCGTCCGCAGTGCATGTTTTTGTACATTTTGCCAACTACAAAAGACTCACTTTCCCCTTTTCTCTCCCGTCTTTCTTCCCCTGCCTCCTTCCAAACCTCTCCCACAGTGTCGGAGGGGAAAGGGAATGTGGATTCAATCAAAGAGCAGGGCAGCCACCTCCTCTTATGATTCACAGCAGTTCTGGGTTGAGTGAGGCGCGAGGGAGGGGCGGGTGGTGAAACTGAGCGCTTGGTAATTTCAGCTGTGGTTCGTGCAAAAAGCCACGTCAATATGACAGCAGACAGCGCAGGCTGTCCTTGCAGGCAGATCCACCCTGCTGCCACATGCAAGGACAGACCGCCACGGCACATTATAGACGGAGAAGGAGAGCGACAGAGAGGGATGGGAGAGAATGATAAAAAAAGGTTGAGTGAGTCAGTGAGAGAGAAGACATCAGGCTAATGGGGCTGATGGGAGGGAGGAACAAACAGAAGCTTCTGACTGCCATCACAAACATAGCAACCCAGAGATTTGACCACACACGAGTGCTTGCAAACAGAGCACAAGCCGTCTGACAGACACACAAATAAGGAAAGACACACTGGCTTATGTTAACACACAGAGGGGGAACATAAATAGGACAAGAGGTGTCCTGCGAGCGCACCGCATCTCTGAGGACAATGCAGAATTTGAGCATCGACACACAAACGCACACCTTCTCTCAGAGCATCGCACTCCAAAAGGCACATCCCCTCCTTTCATCTGAACACTGAGCACACCAGCCTCGCTCTGTGTAAAAGATGAGGGCTGGAATACAAAAGACATGTACAGATGGTGCCAGCAGTCTCCCTGCTTCTCCCTCTCCTCTCCCTGCCCTCCCTCCCACTCTTTTAAAAGCAGCACGGGGCTCAGGCGCAGAGGCAGCTGGGTTTTTCCTCCTTCCATCCCTCTTATGCTCCCCCCCACCCACCCTGTTCTTGGCAAGGCAGGTGCCAGGAGACAGGCTGTGCTGTTCCTCCAGAGCATTGATCTGACTTTAACATGCATGTGCTTTGGTTGACAGGAAAGTCCTCTCAGGTGCCGTTCTCCTAAACACAGCACGCTTCCAGCAAGATGTGCAGATGTGCGGCTCAGATTTAACTAAATGCAGCCGAGTCCAAGTGCGGCTAAATAGGTTTACGAGTTCCACGTCGACGTTGGAACATCCTGAGGTGCTTTAACAGCCACCTCCCTCTCCCCAGACCCCCGTCTGATGGAGAGAGTTTTCAATTCAAGGGCCTGGCGACCGGCCAGCATGTTACAGCTCAATTAGGTGCCATTATTCTTCTCCAACAAGGGGTAACTTGCACTTCTTCTGTGTTGATAAACATGTCTCCACAATTTATCTCCTTACCGTGCCACTATGACGGTGTTTGGCTAAAGGGCTGTGTCCTCGTTTCATGCTGAGGCTGACATCAACAGCCGCAGGACAAAAATAACAACATCGCTGAACCGAGCAGAGAAATGACAAAACATCTGAGAGGAAGAGAGAAGAAAGAGAGGGAAGCACCAGAGCTGCCACTTAAAGAGGCTTTCTTCCACACCACCATTAGACAGAAAGCTTTTCACCACACAAAATTGCTACTTCCACTGAGCACCGACCTGTTTAAAGAGAGGCACTCTGTCATTGATTTAGGGGATAAACTTCAGGTTTCATATGATGGGAGGCGTAACAGCCGAACTGTTACTCCCCTCAATCCTCCCTCCACCTTCTTCTCCTTCACCCAAGTGTCTCTCAGAACAGTGGGGACGATAAACACAACAGGCTTAGTTTTTGTCCGTCCTCCCACAGACGGGCTTCTATAAGCTCATCTGCTTCCCTCCCTGACAGCAGCCAAAACTGGTGATAATCGTCTAAGGTATAGTTCGTCCAAGTCACAACGACCACTCTCGAGTGAATCAATCTGCCATTTGGTGCTACAGAGCATCTTTCCGTTCTGTTTACATTGGTCTTCCTGGTGCCAATGGGACTGCCTTCCATAAGGAGAGGAGCCTATTCTGTTTGCCTAGTCTCAGGGGTCCTCGCTGAGTCTCAGCCGTATTGATATTCTGGTGCTCAGCTGCGCAGCCTGATGGTCAGCCATGGCGAAGGGCAGTTAATGCATCTGCTGGGACGAGATGGGTGGTTCACTACTTGGCCCTGCAGCTCACAGCTTCGCTCTCTGTCATAAAGCCCCAGGGATACATGACAAATGACATGGACTGCAGTTGTTCAATGTTCTTTCCAATGATAATGCTCCCCCATCCCACCTTTCAGTGCACATCCAGGCAGAAGGCAGAGAGATAAACGGTGCTGATTAAATACCCTGATTCTGTCTCTGCCTGTCCTGCCAAAAGAACCAAGCCTCTACATTAAGGGCCAGTTCGCTCATTTTGGACTCACTTTGGACATGATTTCAATGCTGGGACGCTACAGATTACTGAAAGTAAATACAATGTGAAGCAAGCCGTGTGCGCTGCAAACCTGCCGATCATTAAAGAGTTAGTATCTTAATAACGCTAAAAAATGTAACCACAGTCACAGAGATGGGTTTTGGATAGTTGACGATACATCTGTCTGCTGCTGCGGTGGCGTTATCAGTGCTAGAAATCTGACACTGAGCCATAAATCAAGCGTATGCTATGAGCATGTGCACACACTGCCATTATCCCCTTGCATCGGCTATAAATCTATCCTAGCAAAGAAATAGCGCTCATACGGCGTGACAGCATGTTCTGAGGACGAGCCAAAATGAAGGGGGCGCTGTTGCAATTCACAAGTGAGACTCTGAACGACAAACTTGCCCGTTGACCCTTTTGAATCAAAAGTCAGTGAATTTAGTGAATCTTTTAAGCAAAAACGCTTCCATTTCCTTTCCTTCTTTGTCCTTTTCTCCCTCCTTCTTTCCCTCCATTTACTGTCAGGGGACTCTACGGGTGGCAGCAGGTAAGGTAGATGCCAAGAGCCCTTATGACAGCCCCCCAGCCCTCTCCCTCCCTCCCTGGTCTGTATCTAATAGGCACCTGCTCCCTTGTCAACCCTGGACTCCCACCTGGCATCGCTCCTCACGGTCTGGTCACTAACGTTGCACACAAACACATCCTGTCATTACACCACACTCAAAATATCAGCCGAGCCTCCTCACTTATTCCCACACTCACTGTAACAACGATGTCCAGTTTTTGCATAAAACATGTCAGAAAGAATCATGACCCCCCCCAAACAGTTTGTTTAAAGACATTTGGCCAGAATGGCTGAAAGGAGAACAAAGACCACGAGCAAACTAACAAGAACGGCTCTAGTGAGCTGCACCCTTTAGTTTCTGAGGGAGCTCTATTCAGATTCTGTTCCTCCCTCCCTCCCTTCTTTCCCTTTCTCGCGCTGCCAGAAAGGTTTGAATGGACACAAGCCTCCTGCAGGCCAAAGTCAATTAAAATAGGAGAGAGTCTTGGGAGCCAGAGTATCCCTGGTTACTGAAAGCACCTAAGAGGCCACGCAAAAGAGCCACATTTAGTTTTAGCCAAAGAATTCCTCACTTGTGTGCCTCATGTTTGCTTCCCTGAACTGTAAAACTCCAGGATTTACCTCATAACATATGGAAAACTATATGAATGAGCGGTTGCTATGATATTGTTTATGAAGGCCCAGCTGGTGCCAAGCTATCCTGCATTACCCACCGGCTGGATCGTAAATCATCTCCCACTACCTCATGGCTCCCTGACACAGTCACCATGGATGCCCACCTGGCAGCCATCAAACCCCTCTTTGTCTTTACACAGATGCCACAAATTATTCACTGATGCCAATTTGATAATGAAATGGAAGCGACTCGTCCATCATGTGGTCGTTTCAATTGCAAAGCGGCAGATATAACAGGTTCCAGACCTGTCAGCCTATGAAAAGCCAGAACTGTGCTATTTGTTCGTCTAATAGGTGAATAAACAGGTTGAAGCTCACAGGTGCACTACCTTGAACTGCTGCTGCAGATTTTCCCTCCCTGCCACGCTCGACTCTCCGATAAAAAGTCTGTAAACTGACTTCACTAACTCAATTACTGACACTAAAAAGTTCGATTCGATTCGTCATTTTGTGGCATATTTCAGAGCTGGTGTTGTTTCCAAAAAAGCTGATTATGTGTGAAGGATGTGTGAAGTGGGAACATGCGAGTGTCATGGCCAACGTGTGGCATCCAAATCTGACTTATCTGCCCTGCAACGCTTCAACCATGCAGTACGCAAACAACATGTTTACAACGAAACGGATTATTTTGTAGTTAAAAACCACAAGAAAGCAGCTACACACTGTGGATTGAAAGCATTAGTGCAAACTGGAATACAACTGCCTCTATATCTAGGCCAAACTGCCTCCTGTCTGCACCTCATCTTTGTCTGCTGCCTTTTTTCCTTCCATTATTTCCTCTGCTGCTCTGTCTCTGGGACGTCAGTGATGTTGGAGTCTTGTCAATGAGTACTTAGGGCCGTTGCCTCATGGGGAGCCAGACTTGCTGGCTAGGTTTTATGGCCCATTTCAGAGCTTCCCCTGCTTAAATACAGCCTCCTGCTGGCCACATGGCCACAATGTCGTGCCATGTCCATCCGGTAAGGAGGGGGGCTTGGACTTGCGCCAAAAAGGTTTTACTGAGGCCACAAGCATATGTGGCCATGTGGAGGTAAGCGGCATGAGGGGGAGGAAAAATACAGCAGATTTGGGCTGTTTTGACTTCCGCTGTTAAAGAATAAAGCGTGATTACTTTTACTGAAATGTCAAACTAACCATAAGTGATGCCAAATAAATGTTCTATGCACAGAAAAATACATTTTCTAGTCAACGAGTAAATACTGTTACTGTTCAAGTGTTTGAGATTAACCTATGTGATTTATCTTAAAAAAGAGAGAGAAAAAAAGAGAAATCACGGATAAATATCCAAAGTTTGCAAAAACATGACGAGCCCTTCACTTGGTCACAAGAAGGATCCTGAATCTGTGTAAATGCACCAGCACAGTGAGTTTATAACCACACACTTTTGCCACTGGATTATCAGATGAGCATACCTGCAAAGAGGCATCTTACAGAGGCCAGACTGGTCCCCGGAGCAACAGGCTGCTATTAACGAAGGCCCAGCCTTAAGCCCCTGTCTACCATGATCCTAATTAGGCACGGAGCAGATGTGCCCAGATTTGTGCCCACTTCAGGGTGCTGGGCAGGCTGGTGGTGTCACTGTGGCATTCGCGGGTGGCTGAGTCACCTGTGACCTTTCCACAGTGGGCCTGGGGGTCGAAGCCTCCCTTTAGGGGTACGGGAGAAGCAGGGCTGGGTCCTGGCACCCTTCTAGGCTCATTAAAGTCATCCATATGCGCTGCAGCTCAGGATTCAAATAAAGACACCTCATAGTAAACACAGAGCCAAACCCAAACCTCACTGGCATTACGAAACTGTAAAATTCACATTTACACATTGTTTCCAGTAAGATAAAAATATGATTTATTACATTAATAAACATTTGTGATTTCTGACTGTGTACTGCTGTATCGCATCTCTTTACAAACACCACCTGTTGCAAACCCCTGTGGTCTAAGCGTGTTGGGACCTGTCCCACACACATAGAGAAAAACATAACAGAATAATTATTTTACTGAACAGTAAAACAACAAACAAACAAAAGCCAACCCAGAGGAAAGGATGACTGATCAGTTTAGCTCTGTTCCACCAAATATCTATGCTTTCTATGGCAGTTGCATGTCTTACATGTTCCTCTGCTAGTTAGCAGAATAATAAAAAATAAAACGTTCTAGGGGTGTAAGTAATTAATACTCAAAACGTAGTACAAATGAAACAGGTGCCAATCGATGTCTAAATGCAGTCAAAGCCTAAAACTCAACATGCCTGTGCCATGAGAAACACTGAATCACTCATCTGAAACAAGCCAATTCCTACATGGGGGGGAACCTTTGTCTCTTCAGCGAGCCTGGCTTGTTGCGCTGTGTGGCACTGAGTGGAGTGGGTGTGATAAACTGCCAAGAATCTCGCGGAAAATGCCGCCTCAAGTAGGTCAGTACGACTCACAGAGATAATCAAGGCCATTTTGACCCCTTCTGTGTGAGCCGTAAGTGGGTCAAACGCAGTAGTCAGCTGTTGCGACTCTATCACGCGGGGCGCTGCGAGGCACTCATCATACCGTCAAAGCCCATTCCGTTAGTTTAAGACATGGCAGGGTGCCCGCCTGCACCCACCGATGCAGGAATCAGACTCAATCTGTCCCTCCAGGGGCGAAATAATGTGAAGTTCCTCTCAGCAGCAGCAGATCCACCTTCCACTTGTCACTGAATGCACCCCCTGCAAACACAGCTCTTTAACTGTTGTCTCCTCCTTTTGACAGTTCACAGCTTTGCAGCTCTGTCCTATTCACAGTGCCGAAGACTCCCACTCCGTCCCCCCACCTCGTCTGAAATGCCACCAGCATTTCAACCAGCAATGTCCCTGCTTTCTCACTCTCCACTGCACAGAGAAAAGGGGGACTCATGTGTCTAGAAACACAAATCTGCAACAGCAGAACAAAGGCGATACAGGGCAGCCTTAATCTCTGCACTACTGAAGCCGGCAGCTATTTTAAAGCTTTTTCTCTGTCTCTCTCCCTCTCTCCTCGCTAACATTCTTCCTCTCCCCCTCCCGTCTTCTCCCTGGTTTCCCTCAGTGTCTGAGGGTAGCAGCTTCTCTCTGTTTTCCTCACCTCTCTCCCTGCATGCGTGTCCAGTGACTGACTGCACAATACACATCAATTATTCATGGCTGCTCTATCCGTTTCACAGGCAAAACCAATCACAGATGGAGTCATTGCTAATGGGCTCCTGTTGTACTTGCCGCCGGCTTCTTTGCACTCAAGCAACAAATACCCCAGAGACAATGAGAGGGAAACAGGGATAAGCTGTAAAAAAAAAGAGAGAGAGAGAGAGAGAGAAAACTTCATACAGCACTAACAGCCACGAGGAGAAGAGGAGGACACACGCTTGGGAACAGAGAAGAAGAAAGGTACCTATCGCTAAAAAAATTAGGAGCCGGCTTCTCCGGTAGTAAAGGGTTAAAGAAGGAGGGGAGGGAGGGGGGAGGGGGAGACAGACATAGGGGGTGGGGTGGGGGGTGGGAGGACAAGCAGAGAAGGGGAGAGAGAGAGAACCAAATGCTTATCTCCTCACCTCGAATGTATGCAGCTGTTATTGATGTATCTTCTTTTTCTGTCTAGTGATCCATTGCTTGCTCTCCCAATACACACATCACACAGAAGCAGCCACAGCCACTTCGCCAGAAGGGAGAGAGGGAGGGGAGGGAGTAGAGGAGAGGAGAGGAGAAAAAAAAAAAAAAAACGCAGGCAGCTCACATTTCAAACTTGCAAAGAGGGGTGGTGCCTAATGTGCTAGACAGCCTGTACGTTGGCCCCGGTCCAGAGCCATGAGTAAGAGAAGCCTCAATCAATTCATTTAAGGCAACATTTGTTACGACGCGGATGCTCGTCCTGTCAAAAAGTGGTGATGCAAATGGATTCAGGTGGCGCATTAAGCGGTGATTTGAGCCTCTAAACCTTGTCTTTGCATGCAGTCGACTTAATCCATCAAACTAGTCATTGTAATTAAGGGGCACCGAGGAGGAGGATGGAGGAAGAGACTGGGTATTGTGGCTTCCTGATGCGCAGAGGTTTGGGATCAGAAAGGGAGGGGCTAATTAGACCACGTTTGTCTTTCAGCACACATGAGCTCGGGTAAGCTTTTGGATAAATAATTACACACCTATAAAACATGCAAACTGTGGGTAGACGTGCCACCTGAGGCAACGTCTCATCTATAGTCATCTGCAAATAAAAGTACTCGCACTCACCAGCACTAAGCCTGTTAACGTCATATTAGCGATATGATGCAAAACAATGACTTCATTAGAGGCAAAAAGTGAAATGTTGATTCGGTTTAAAATATAAACATCCAGTCCAGACAGTGCAGCTCAGCAGCATTTATCTCTGCTGTTGGTACGTGCTCCCCGGGTATTTGCTATCAGCACAGTGGGCGACTCATGGCCCTGCAACGCTACATGAAGTTAACGCATCAGTTACAGCTGGTTGGAAGACTTCACGTATGGCGACCTGGAAACATGTCCAACATGGACAAGGTGTCAGAGTCACTGCTAATTCAATTTAATCTGACTAAAGTCAAGTCTCAGCCACCAGCAGTGTTTTTAGAGTCTCTGTTATTCTCCATTTAGGAACAGCCGCAGCTAAACTATATGTTGAAGCGCACTAGGAGAAGAGACAAAACACTCTGGTGTGGAAAGCTCTGGGAAAAGAAATTACAGCCCTCAAGGCAGCAATGTGTGTTTGTGTGTGTGTGTGTGTGTGTGTGTGTGTAACGTCTGTATTGTGTATGAAATATGGGTTTACCACAGCTCAACAACATAATGCTTGACCTCTTTGTTTTAAGCACCACTTCGTCGGTTGGCACAGTGAAGCAACATGTTAGAGGAACCTCACATTATAGTAAACAATTAAATCATTATTAATTATCTTGACTGTGTTTTGTTTTATTTTTAAATAAATCAATCATTTACTAACACCAATCACTACTGAGATTGAGGTAACGTGTCATCCCGTTCTGAAATCGGCCTCTTCATAGATGAACCTCTAGAAAAACTGGGGGACCTGCATACGTAGCCCCAGCATCAAAACAACTCTACAACATGAAAGACTTTCAATCCCACTGACTGGGGCAACTACATGAACAATGTCTAGCAATCAAACATTAAAAGCTGCCTTGCATGTGAAAAATGTAAAGACAACCCAGCCTGACAGAGCAAGAAGCCCAACTAATCATCAGCTAAATAGCTGGTTTACCAGGCCTTTGATACTTGAGAGAATTCTCTGAAAAACTCAGACTGAACCCTCCTCTTATAAATCGATGGCTCCTTTCACTCTTTAGAGCTGAGGAATTCCACAAGCTTGCTGAGGCGCAAATGATGGGGAATGTGCTACTCTGACCCTCTTGGAGGAAAAATCGTGATGAAGCGTTTTGTAGACGCTCTCGTACCAGACTGAACCATCCCAGTCCTGCAGGAGGGGTGTGACAGCGCTGAAATACACCTAACCGCGGCGGTCGCTCTATGTACTGAGTGAAAGATCCACAGGTTTATCCAGTAGGCGATCGTGCTGCTTTGACGGCGCCACAGCTTCACGTGCGTGGCTTCGCCCTGCAGTAAGACAGTCCGAGTAATCACAGATTAATAGAGCAGGCTAATCTCATTCACAAAGAGGTCACCACTAACAGACAGACGCACCTCCCCCAGCTCTGCCCGAGCACTGAGGGGCACTTGCAAAAAGGCAAAAGGACTTCAACTGGTCGATCCTCCTGAGTGCATCTATTAAAGAGATGTACGTGCAGCGAGTTCTCATTCGGAGGTAAAGACATAAAATACACAGTGCATCGGAAATAGCGTTTATTTATTTCAGTTTTGCCCTTCTGAAAAGAAATAAATGAACTAATGCCTTGAACTGTTGGAGCCACTTCATAATGAATCAATTTGTCAAAGCTACAACCTGTTTCAGCTGCAAGTTGACTGTGAACATTGATTTCCTACTGTTGAAACCAGCTCTGCCCTCCTGTCAGCGCAATTTCCCTCCTAATTTTCCCTCCATACTTCGGGGATGAATTTAGATGACATAACAGAAATGTAATAGCTCAACCACACCATGTGTCAGAGCCCAGACAAGTTAGGCTCGGTTAAAATCTGATTTAGTAAGCGATTAGTGCTCAACCACTGACCTGATGTCTGTGGCAGCCTAGTAATAGACAGAGGTCTCATACATACATACATTTTCAGAGCAGATTACAAGATGCATGATGTGGCCGAACGGGCCAGCGGTTATGAGATTTATGATTTGGCTTCAAATGTTCCCAAGTAATTTGTGTTATTCTAAACTCCCAAGATTTGTCCCACACAAGATTCTTTGATAGCAGAGAGTCACGTTCAAAAAGCCTGTCAGATTTTGGCTAAACTCACTTTACACACCGACTCTACATTTTAAAGAGTACGTTTACCTAGATTTACAGATTTGTTCCTGGCTCTGAAGGACTCTGTCAGACACTGACTTGTCTGTCTCTGGTGTTGGATGGCCGACCTGCTGCCGCCACTCCATGGCCCCATCATGTGACGCGCTCCATTCCCCATGTCGCCTGGCAACCGCCCCACTGGATGTCGTGGAGTGGGTCCTCCCTCTGGGGGCCTGTGGGAGTGTCGCTTAAGAGCCATCTCCCTTGGCTGCCACAGAGAGCTTTTTCTCTGCCCTAACAACCTCTTCGACTGGGGCCTCGACTCTAAAGTGCTCCGGGGAGCTTTTGCAGGGAAATGCCTTTGCAGTGATTTCCATTGACTCTCCCTCTTCAGGCCTCTACTTAGTAAATATTCATGCATATACAGGTACATAACTGCCCATGAAATGCCCTTTGGGATGCTGCCTAGACTAGACCGAATGGCTGCTGTTGCATGTGAAGAATCCATTGCTTGTCTTATCTCAGGCCATAAAGCATGGCATGAGATCTGATTTAGTATTAAGCAGAAATAGAAACTTTTGGCGGTGTAAGTTAATTACAGACGGAGAATGATTCCACTGCTGTGGTTGACACTAAAGTGACATCGTATGATTTGAAAGCTCATATAATCACGTATAAAACCATAAACCCCATAAATCAGGAACGGCAAGTAAAAATTCAAACAATACGTGGATCTGGCTTTTATGTCCCAGTCGACTTAAAACGGCTGTGAAACGACACCAGCAACAGAAGCAACAACACTGTTTTCCTCATAACCTGACACAGGTGGAAACCACAAATCAAAAACTGTAAAACGGCACAAATGGCTCCTGTTATCCTCCAACCTGCTGACAGCTTATACATCTTCATTCCATCATGCAGCAGCCTGCATCTCCACCCTGCTTGGTAACAACATTTAGCAGTTTACATCTGTCCCAATAATCCATCACTGTACCAAGATGATGGAGCTGCATGAAAACAGGGACTCATCATCACACATACAGTAGTTCTATTGTCATGAATGACAAATGGAACATTCTGCTTTGTGCACTTTATCTCAAGTTTTAGAGAAAAGAAAATATTGATGTCAGTTTTTTTGTGCTGTGAACATGTTTGGAAGTGAAATAAAGCAGGAAGAAGCAAAAGTATACAGACATTAGAATGTGTCGCTTAATTAGTATTTTAATCTAAGAAATAAGAAACAGTTGGAGCCATGACCATGTAGAGAACCATAAAATAAACAGATAAATAAGACAATTTAGTAAACTTGATCTTCGGGATCTTCTACAGTCTAGTACGGTGGCAATGGGTGGATTTCACGAAAGTCTGCCAAGAATGCAGGCAGAAACTTTGAGCCTGAACAGACCAGCATGGCCAGATGGCCTGTGACAACGGTTGAGAAAACTGGTCTCACCTGCTGATTTTGGAGTGAACTTATCCCTGTTGGCAGCGCACACAGCCAGGAGCCGGTAACCCAGGTCCAAGTCGAAGCCCTGTTGTGCTGCTACTCGGCTGACAACCTGAAAACGACCAGAGCACTCGGTCAGGACGCTGTCAGGCACGTATGGTATGAAGATCATCCAAAGGAAAATTAACTAGTCTCTCACAAAGAGGCAAATGCAAAAGTGGAAGTTGAACAGGAACATTTATTTTCTTTCTTCGATTTATGGACAAGGAATGTTCACATTTTAACCTGTTTTTTTAATATCTCTAATTCATACCACCGAGAAGCAGATAAAGGAATACATGCGTTATATTATTTTTTTATATTAAGTGTTATTCTTCAATGGGTATTAAATATTTAAAGTCACTGCAAGTTGATCACGTCCATGTGAGTTGGTGAAGAACCAGATGAGTGCGAAACGTGGCCCCCGGTGCAGTGAATGTCCACTTAAAGGAAACATTAGGAGAAATATCCAAACGGCAGTAAATCACCTTTATGTGGCACAGGCTGCTTTGATTTACTGTCACCATTATCAGCGCAGAGGGCCACTCAAGTTATTTAGATCTCCAGGACGTCCAATGGCCTGTGTGGCTCGACGGGCCTCACTAAAGGCAAATTCTTCTTCCTGCCTGACATTTCATAGCTGCGATCCTGCTGTCACACTCTGAACTTCAAGACAGGCCCCGAGGTAGTACAGCCGAACATGGCTGCCTGCACCATATCATTATATATCATTATGTTCAGTAAATATAGCCCTGACATGACACCAAAACAGAGTATGTATATGCGGCCTTTATTTATAGGAATCCCCCATTAGAGAAGAAGATACGAGCACAGGCTACCTAATTAAAATCTAAACTGGGGACAGTTTGCTAAATGGTTATTCCAGCGTTACAACACATAGTTCTAATTCCAGGCCTTGAATTGGATGTGGCCTGTGGCCTGACGCTGGATTGTCTCACATAAGGCAAACACGTGTCTTTACAAGTAAAATCCTGCTCATGTAACAACCCTGCACCTCAAAGCTTCATAGCAAATGGCCCATTGTGTTAAATGTTTATTTTTATGTAATTATAATTTGTAAAGAAAATTCTAATAACACATAACACAATTTTTTACAATTTACCCTACTTAATGTTTTTGTTGTTTTTAAACACAGAACTTAATGCAACACCCACCTAAATTCTCAGAAATGCCAAGGTTAGATTTGGGGAGTTTAATGAAATTGCGACGACTCTCATCTCATTGTGAACTAACAGAATGTTTAGGTTGTAACACGGGATGTTTCTCCACATGACACATTAACTACCTGCTTCTTTGTATAGTTTTTTGTATGTAGCCACCTCGTCTGACATCAAATGCCAATGTCATACAAACATGCACACTGTCTACCAGTGCAGCCCGAGACCGCGTAATTCCACAATCAAATTAGATTCTCTGTGCTGCCTCCCAGTGTGGTTCACGGCAAGGTCTATACAACCCATAAACTAAAAGGAAAAGCCTTGAGATTTTCACGGCAGGAAACAAATTGAATTGGAGAAACGGAGGAAAAGGCACCTGCTGCTGCACATTAAAGCACCGA
Organism: Macropodus opercularis; assembly: GCA_030770545.1. Taxonomy (NCBI): domain Eukaryota; kingdom Metazoa; phylum Chordata; class Actinopteri; order Anabantiformes; family Osphronemidae; genus Macropodus; species Macropodus opercularis. Next base: position 4,826,751 of record CM061107.1, on the reverse strand, counting down.
CACAAACAATCACTTGAATGGCAGTTACACTGAGGCGCACAAGTACAAATCTCTCAGGTTCCTCTGGCTGCTGTAGCCACACTCAGACAGCGGGTTACACATTGCACCCTACAGAAGCTATGGGTCTCTCTTTTCTGCTGCTGGAGGCAGTATGGAAATGATCACGTTAGAGTGCAGTCAGGCCCAAGGTGACAGGTGAGTGGCACATCTGCAGTCCATGCACTGTTCTACCTGTCTGTTCTGTCGGCTCTGTTAGAAAATGTGCAGACATCAGAGAGTAAATCCTGCATATAGTAAATGTCGTAGTAAAACCAGAGGAAGAGATTTTACACTGTGTTGTCCTTTAAGACATACTCCAGCAAAAACTTACAAAAAGCTCTCACCACCTGTAGGTTTGGGTAGAGATTCGTCTGAACAGTCTGTAGCGAGCTCCTTTGTGGCAGACAGCAGCTGCAGTCAGCTTGGACTCACAATGGCTACAATAGATTCCAAGGTGGCCGACAGCCATGGCGAAAAACAAACAAACAAAAGCGCCATCGTCCATTCAAACTTCTCAAAACACTATCTGCCGATCTGTATTCCCTGCATGCTTGAAAACGACTGCTGGACAAAGTAGAGGCTGTGAAGTAGTGCATTAGGAATGGATTGGAAAATATTTGGACATTTCGATACGTATTGAGCCCAAGTTCACAGATTTTAATCTCAGAGACGATGCTATAGTGATTGGTAAGTAAAAATAAATGGTTTGGGTGAACTGTTTCCGTGAATATACATTAAACTTGATCTTTAGCCACTCTTCCTGGTTTAGGAGAACACAGCTTTTCCCTCCATGTCAGATAAAGTGTACTCAGATGACCATTCTGCCAAAAATCCTTTCTTTGTTTACAGTATATCTCAAAGAAGTTACGTTTTTTTAAATAAATGCCATGGGCACTAATTATTCAATTAATCAAAAGCCGCCAGACATTTATGTAATGGAATTAAGAGCTTTGAAACCGTATTTCCTTATAAACATTGATTGCTTTGTGGTTTGAGGATGCAATAGCACTGGTCCGTTTTGTGTTCAAGTGTGCCAATTTCATGAAACAGTACACAAGCTGTAACTGAAGTCACTGGAAGGTGACTAAATCTTAATAGTTTCTAGAATGTGGAATGCTTGTTTTTTCCTCAATGACCTCACTGAAGACCCAGCAGCTAAACATTAGTTTGCTTGTAACCTTGAGGGAGCTTTAAAAAGAGTCAATACAGTCATTGTTCCAGCAGCGCTTTCCTTATCCTCGGCCCTGAAAGCAGGAGGTTGTACGACTGGCAACTTACCGTCAGGCATCCCATCAGGCTTTGCTCGAAGGGGCGCTGGAAGGCCCGAGGGTCGCCACACCAGTCCAGGAGCTCAGTCGCTGCCGTTTGAAAATTTGCTGGATTTTGTAAGTGCTGAAAAGCAAAAGAGAAAGAGCTGAGGCATGTTCTAGTCCAGTAACATTCAAAGGTCACAGGGAAACAGACCAGAGATGATATCTACATCAAGTTAGGCATTTGTTTGTTTATTTATAGATAAAGAGTCTGCACAGGAAGCTGGATGAGACCTTCAGGATGTTCTCTAATCAACGGAGGCAAAAACGTCAAATTAGTTTATGAATGGGTTACAGGAAACAATTTATTAAAATGATAACATAAAAAACAAACAACTATAACAATAAGACGGGGCACATACAACAAATACAGCAAAACTTGTTTCCATATAAATGCTGCTGCCCATAAAATAAAACGGCGCAGTTTTCATTTTGGTTTGATTTTACCCCTCAGATCTACATACTGTTTATAGGATTTGGACCTATATGAGCATTTGCGGCTGGTCTGCCTGTCTGTTACACTTTAGATTACCTACGTTATAGAGTTAAAATATTAATGATGGCGGGTTTGTACCCACTGGACTCATGCCTCCACTTCCCTCCCCAGGTTTTACTGACTTTTCACTGAGTGCAATAAATCTCCCCGTATGGCTGCATGAATAGTTGAGGAAGCCCTTATTTCACCCGCCGGCCCTGAGCTGTGCTGTGACTTTACCTGACAACAGGCTCCTTGACCTACAGGCACCCCTTTATGCCATTCATTCCCCTACTGGAACCACAAGCCCACTCACTCACCCTGCTGCCTGTTTTGCTGCAGAGCAGCAAAGGAAACCTGAAAAGTGGACCTCTCTGGGTCACCACATTGGTCATTTCTGCTCTGAAAGCCTTTAGTCTTCAATATGAATTGCTTTATACACAGAAGAGCAGACACACCACCTCCACTCTGCAGTAATCTGTTGCCATTGGAGAGATTATGCTCACAAGGCTTTGTAGTGCACTTGTACAAACCAGGAACAAATGGACTCCCACTTCATAGCATCAAAGGTAAATAGAGAGGTTTGTCAGCTTAAAGTGAATGGCTGCCTTCTTAACACGTCTGTGTGCTTTGATTTCACTGTCAGGGAGAAGAGGAGAAAATCAAGTGACAGCGGTACAGCCAGTGCCTCGCTGTGTTTTGTACTTGTTTGCTCTTTAGGGGGCAGCAGAGGTCAGGATTTGATAAGGGAGCTTTCATATCAATTTACAAAGCCAGTGTTTGACAAGGGCTGGATGAAACCAGTCTTGTTTATTTTCTGCTCTGTCCAAGTCTGTTCCTCACTCGCCCAGCATGTCTTTGTTGAGAGACTAGGATGAGGCGTGGTGGGGTTGCTGAACATGTAAATTCTCCTGGTGGATAGAGCCTCCTGGAGAAACACACACGTCCACAGATGCTAAATTTAGATGTGTCTGGAAGCTAGACAACACACGCAATCGGTGCACCAAGGATGGAAAGGAGGAAGGAGGCAGGGAAAAACAGCATACCACCACCACTTGGGCTTGAAGTGATTACTGTTCTTCGCACTCAGAACAATTGGTCCCACCAGTGTGGCTGTCACATGTAGAGCTTGGCACTGGCTCCACCACAGATGTTACCCTTTCTCCGGCCAAAACCCACCAATCAAACCTAAACTAGTGGCCAAGAGACCCCTCGCGCCCGCCTATCCTCGTCCCCGGGCGAGAACGCTCCTCCAACATTTACACTCCAGTTAAAGCTCGGCCCAGTTTGAGAGAAACAAAGGTGGACCGGACTTGAGAATTTCAACAGATACAATCACCCTCTGTAGTCACGTCTGGAAACAACTTGATCGGCATCTACATCTAAACTAAATGTGACAGCGCACGCGATGTGGAAAAGGCTCCCCTTCCTTTGAGAATCACAGCCTTTGCTTTTGCTGCTGTTGTTGTTCTACAGTCACCTACGCCCCCTGAGCAATGAAAACATATTAATGAGGACAATTAACCCTGGAAAGAGCACAGTAGCAGAAAACAGCTGCATAGACTGCACAGTAATATAGACTGGGTTCTTCCAGCTTTTCTTGAAATATTGATGCCTGCAGTGTGAGGAAGTGCTCCTGCAGCGAGAGGAGAGTTCATAGTTTCCTCCAAGCCTCCTGAGCCCCCCCACACCCACTCTGTATGTATCAGTGAGTGGAGAGTCTGACAGCAAACTGGCTTCCCCACAGTGAGAGGGAAAATACTGTCTCTGAAAGAGATACCAGTATCACAAAGCCCATCATCCCCAAAGTGTTCACAATGCTGCAATTCTGAGACAGGGGAGGAAAACAAACTGCCACCAAGAAAACGTGTACAGGGCTGAAGTCAGCTGCTCTCGAGCGCTCTGTAAACATCCTCATTCGTATAGAAGTTAAACAAGTAAACATACTTAATTCCCTTGAAATATTTAGTATTAGTTGCTAAATAAACACTCGCCATTGTTATATTGTCAGCTGCAGCTAATAGTTCAGTATCAATCAGCGTATATGAATGTAGAACTATACTAAACTAAAAAGGCTAATGCTGAAATCAAAACAGAAATTAAATCATGCACAGTTTATGTGTTATAGTTTTTAGTAAACCTATTTTCCTACTATTTCAACATTGGCGTGAAAAAATAAACATAACAAACTGTGTCAATATTTGTATATTGGTGTGGAAAATTACCAGGTTTCCACAGTTTATGAAGAGTTTGGTTGAATCATTGTTAAAAATCATATTATTGCAATTTCACAACAAGCCAGCAATTTGAAAATTACTGCCGTAATGATTTCTGATTTAACTTTCAACCTGTGATTCAATCAGACCGACAGATTCCAATTTCCTCCACATTATCATTGCACTCAGCAGTAATTTATCATTTGAGCAACAAAATCAATTTGTTCCCCTGTCCCTGCACCAGCTGGGAGTATTGAGACAGACATGTCACATCTCCCGCAAAACAACAAGACAATGGAGGAGGTTTCACTTTTATCCCGGCTCCACGTTTGCGTTTCCTTTCGAGATGCCAAATTTCAGCATGTGCACACTTTCAATTAAAGCAAACAGCTGGATTGGTTTACAATATTTCCTTAATTATTTTAATGGCTTGGATATTGGACAATGGGGAGCAGAGGGAGAAGATAGTGAGTTAATTGTTCTGATCTCCCATGATGATCATCTTTGTGTGTGGGGAGGAGAATAGACGGCCGGCTGAATGGGCTCACTGCTAGTCTAATTGGCAGGACATAAATGGTATTTATTATGTGGGCTTTCCAAACCCTGATTGTCTACGGCACAAAGCTGCCTCTATTAGCAGGGTGCTGGCTCTTACTGGTTGGTTTAAAATGACCCGACGCTTAACCATTTATTAGATGGACTGGAGGGCTCCTTGTACGCCATGGATCTCTCTAATTGGCATGTTTGCCCATGTGCTGCTTCCTCCACTGCTTATACTGGGACGTGTTTGTTTGAATTTCGGTCTAGCCGGGTTAATACATTTAACCTTGAGACACGTGACTAGTTTAAACTGTTGTATTCCTTTTTCTGTCCTGTGAATTTTCATAATTATATTGTATTCTATTGGTGATTAGCAACAGCGGAACCGACTTTCATCTCCTGGAAAGCTAAAGAGGCAAAAGATATTGAAAATTGTACATCTAGCTGTGCTAAAGCAACCAGATTGGAGACTAAGCTCCACCTCTCTCACTAAGAACATCAAAGCCTGTGTCCTGACTCAACTCACTTTTTCTTTCTCTATAATAGCTGGGAATTCCCTGTTGAGTGTAAAACAATTTGCCAAGTCCACACTTGTGTTGAGGTGCAAGCGCCATGCGAGGCCTGTTGATGTAGTTTTCCGGAGGAGCTCACAAACAAAACGGACCGTCCGTTAGAGAAGAGATCAAAGGGGGAGCTCTGTAGCCTGGGGTTATGCGAGTATGTCTGTTTAATTCCGCCAGAGATTCGTCTCGCAGTAAATGGTGGTAAGAAGAGAACAAAAGGCCTTGCTGGGAGTCAGCAGTGGTGGAGGAAGAAAAAAGGGCGATGATGGGGGAGGCAGGGGAGCCTCTGCTCTCTGACCCCTGTGGTAACCTGAGTCACGCCACAGTCCAGATAATAGGCCTGAACAGAGTAGTCACTAACAGCAGCCCAACAGGAAGACTCACACACATTAAGGCCTGACTGTGAGCGGTGTGTACGCAAGTGTAGTGGTCAGGCACAAACGTGGAAATGGAAACTGTTTGCTTCCTTTTTTTTCAGGCAACAGCAAATAAGTGGAGCAAATTACGTTGGTTGAAAGCGTCATTCTGAGGTCAGGATTTAAATGCCAGGGATGTGTTCATAATCTGTTTACATAACGCTTCCAGTTTCTACCTGTTTTTGCAGTAACCCACTTTGCACAAACAAACCACTACAATTTAGTATCAGAGTAAAAGTCCTTCTTTATTTAAAGAACTGAGATCAGCAATCGGAGTTGTAATTTAATACTGTGGCCATTTTTCTTGCTTACCCCAGTGGTATGAAAAAAACCAAGCCCTCACATGAGTAACATTCCCACTAAACTGGTCACTAGCTCACCTGTTTGATACACTGCAGACGGTCATTGGTCTGCTGTATGTGTCTGTCCATCGACGGAATCGAGTTCATGTTGATTGTCCCTCGTTGGCCTCTACCTGCCAGCCATTAACTTGGAGCGTTCTGCAACAGAAGCACAGACACATGTTAAAGCTCGCCTCTTCCCAGGGAAACTGCCAATCCCATCACCAGGATATTACGCTTTAGTGCGTCTGTGTGTGTGGTGCTGCTAACCGAGTTGGGATATATTGATTTTGCAGGTGACAAGCACCTCAGAAAGCCCAAAGGATGACATCCCTCTCAGCTCCTGTGACACCCTTAACAAGCTCTGGCAGTCGCCTCGAACGCTGCCAAACGCCTTCAGAGGGGACGCGCTGGACGATGTGTGACCATGTTTAAAGCAGCAGAGGTGGAGGACTCACAGAAGACTGTATGAAATCCTTTCATCCAGGCCTGTGACATTACATTCACTTGGCATGTGGCTCCCTGTTTACATTACTTAGCCATTATGTAATCGCTGGTTAACAATTATCTGTACCCTAGGCCCAGACATGTTCTACATTTCATGTCTCCCCCTCCTCCCACCGATCTACAGCTACACAAGAGTTCCTCTAACAAAACCCCTTACAGCACACTATTGATTTTGAAGCAGCGGCTTATGGAAAATCTCTTTCTCTCTTTTTGTTTATAGAGGAATAATTTTTCACGGAGTGTGAACAACGAGGTTGTGATTGGACATGCTACACAACACTGTCGCAACTTAAAAAGTATTACACGATGCATTAAAGGTTGGAGGTTTCGCCTATTGGGTTCAGATTTTATGTTTGCACTTAGTATCAAATAAGCCACATTCCTAACCCATGGTGACCTGCAGCTCCAGATAGAGGATTAAGTGAATTAATAAACACACATATGATTGGTGGTGGAATCTTTAGTCATCTTCTCCTCACCACACTTACCCTTCGTCTCATCCTGCTGTACATCATCTCTTACCCCCATCACTCAGACACCCCCCCCCACGCACTATGTTTCTCCATTTCTATCACACAGTGAGGAATTTCAGTGTGTGAAGTGCCAATGAGAAGAGGGACAGAGAGAGAGGAGGCAGCATGCTGCACCACACTGATAATACTCACTTAGGGGTCTCTAGCTGGATTTTACGGCAGGGCCAGTAATCTACTCCACTAGACAGCAAAAGAGCTTTTATGCTACCTATTGGAGCTGCTCATGCTTGTACTTAACATGAGAGAAGGCCACACTAGTGCATTCCTCTCCATAAATTAGAACGCTCATAAAAACAGACAGCGGAAGAGTTTTCTCTCTCTTCGTAGACGTACAGTCTGTTGATGTGGTTTAAGTCTGATACAGATGGACGAGACCTGAGGAAGATGTGGGTTTATAAATCAAACTGCAGGTTTAAGAATGTTCAATATTATAAGTGACTTAAAAAGTTAATTGGGAGGAATTTATCCCTATTTGGTTGAAACAGTAAACACAACACACCACACAAATTTAAAAAATGCACCAATAGTTATTATGTTGGCACAGAATAATTTTCTTTTCAATGAAGACAAAACAAAGCATCACTGACTTTCTATACAGTACAACCCTACTGTTGGCTGCAGTAACACTCCCTTCAATCCACTTTCTGTGCCAGCTGATACTGGGACGATCCCGGCCAGGTCGACTCTGGACCATTGTGCTCCTCAGCCACCAGCAGGTGTCTCCCTGGCCCTTCAAAGCCCTGACTAGTGGCACAAAGAAGGCGGAGCAGTGTTGCTTTAAGCCTTTACAAGCTCTACAAATCCTCAGCTGCTGCTTCCTAACAGGGCCCACTCAGCCCGGCACTGCCTGTCTGACCTTGTGGTTATTGATGAGCAAGTCGACCTGCTCTCTCCATCTCTCTTCCCTCCTGCCCTTCGCTTCCCTTCGCTCTCTCTCTCTCTCTCGCTCTTTTCTCTCTTGGTGTCATCTCTCTTACCTCCAACAGTGAGTAAAAATGAGAGTAAAGAAAAGGCCTGGGCTGCCATCCACTGGATTCTCTGTCCACATATTTGCATTTCCTTCCCATGATCATTTTAAAAAAGCATGAGAAGGCAGTGTTAGGGAGTAATTTAATTTGCAGATATCCATATACTCTAATTAAACACTAGTGCTTTGTCATATCTTTAATGAATAGCAAAAGCCAAATTAAAGATTAAACCCGTGATGCTGTAGAGATATGACAACAGATGCAATTATGAGCCTGCCCCTGTTTACTTGCTCTTTTACAGATGTTATCATTTATTGTTTTCTCTGCGCCATTACCTTATGTGAACTTATTTGCCTTGATTCAGCTAGTTACCCAAGAAATCCTGCTGCACGCTTTTCAGTGCGCGAGAGGAAATTGGTACTGATACACGCGTTGCTTGAGTTTAATTTACTGCAAATTGCACGGCAGGCATTGCACAACAAGTTGAGAGTTGCGGATTCCTGCACAACAAAAGACTCATGGGGGGAGAGGAGGTGGGAGGTAAGGAGGGAGAGATGCTCTGCCTGCCTTTTCAAGGGAGAGCTAAAATATATGTTTTGAGTGGGAGCTATAATAAAACAAAACGGGTGAGGAGATGCAGGCTGGGAACAAATATGAAAGGCAGTGGAGTATGACGGCAAAGCGATGGAGCACCACCGGAGGATTGGATGAAATTATCTCTTTATAATCAGAGGGCTTCTGCATGGCTGCCCCCTCCATTGCCCAGTGACAGATGAGGCCTACCTCTTCAAATGGGTTTTTCACAGTGCTATCAACCTACCTCTAGAGTAAAACAATGTTTTTTACCTCCTCTACCACCACTTTAAAAGCTTTATTTCCACACAGGCCCTCCACAGAGGACGGGATTGTCTCTCATCAGGCAGGGTCCGTGTTTGTCTAATTACGTGATCATGTTACATGAGTGTACCTTGAAAAGAGCTGCAGATTTATATTGATGACATGACAGGGTCTAGTGAAGACACTAAATCAGAAAACGATCTCTGAAAGTGAGACGACCTGCTTTTTGAACTGTCACAATCGCACAGTCTGGAATCTAAACTCTATTTCAGACGCACGTAACCCAACTGTGTGTCTTCAAAGTGAGTTCCTTGCCCGACAAGCTGTGCACCTCTGCTCTGCAGGATAAAAACAGTCTGAGTGTGAGAAGGGTAGACAATGATAAGCTTTGTCCCACTGTCGCAGCAAAACAAATGGATCATGAACCCTCACCGCTATACACAGTCTCTCAGCTGAGCTGTCAAAGTGCAGCAAAGTGTTACACACATCTAATTTATGCACATAAATAGCTTGAGAACAAAAATAGTCAGTCTACTCTGCAACCAGACAGTCATTTAAGGATATTCCAGTTTATTTCAAGGTGGGGAATATTTTAGTAGCTTTGGTCAGTGATATCAGCAGCTGAATGCAAAAACAGCCTTCTAGTGTCATTAAGGTGGAGTAAGTCAAAGACATCAGAAGAGAGGGAATGTAATCAGAACCAACGCTAGGCTGAAGTATCCATGGATTTACAAAGCCGCTGCTCAGACCACACACACAAACACAGACACTAAGATCTTCTCACCTTCCCTTGACTGCTGGACCAGCATCATGATACCATAACAACACCCTCAGTCACTCCTAATGTGCTTTACACCAACACTACAGGCAGGGTGTTACACCTCTGCAGAGCCGTGTGAAACACCCCCCTCAACCAACCCATACACAGAAACACACACAACCACACACACACGTACGCCACTAATCGAAAGCTCAAAGTACTGCTGACACTATTAAAATGGGACAAGGTGGCCTAAGCTGAGAAATCAGCACCGCTCCTACAGCTCTTGGGGACACACTGAAACGCGCTGCTCAAGGTGATTGCGCACCCACATGTCGTCTCTTGTAGGTGAATTAAGCAATAAAACACTAATCGGCGCCATCATTGACTGGGGTTCGGCTGTTTCCAGCACTTGGTTAAGGATTACAGAGGTGGGAGAGAGGAGGAGGAGGATGAGGAGGAGTAGAAGGTGGAAGCGTCTTTACACCGTCGTGATTTTAATGAGATTTGATTCCGAGATGTCTTGTTTTCTTCCGACTGTCAGCCGAGGCCGGAGTGAAAGCTCCCCTTTAATTATCTCAACATTGTAGACCCGTTTTCTTGGACTGAGGGAAGGGTGTTTAGTTTGGAGAGGGCAGCTCTAGGACTCCAGGTGTCTGCCTGGTTCTCTGCTTGGTAAGTGGCCAGACAGGCAGCGAGGACAAAGCCGTGTTTGTTCGACAGGAGGAAAACGAAGAGAGGATGGAAATGTGTACGTATCGGCACCGCTTCCATTGTTGCTTTACAGAATGTGCCATAATCCCTGGCAGGCTCCATCCAGAGCTGGCACGGAGGAGGATAAAATGAGCTGCCTCCTGCCTGTCCCACCTCCCTGCTCTACCTCCCCTCCCCTCAGCCCTTCTCCATCACCTCCTCCTCCCTTCCCCCATTTCTCTGCTGCACACACATATGGACACGCAGCTATTCATGTGCACACACACTCACACCTCCCCACATGGCTCCTTAACAGGCTTGGGAATGGATTTCTTTTATTTAATGTGGTTTGGTCTGCAGCTCCAGAGGCAACCGTGTGCGAGAGCGGGCTCACAGTTGTGCCACTCACTCACATGCACGTGCTCACACATTCAATCCAAGAAGCCCTACTGCGCTGGTTGCTGTTCACTGATCTCTCTCTCGTCTCCTCTGTCTTTCTCCATCTTCCATTCTCTCTCTCTCTCTCACGCAGGCCCACATTCACTTCATCCCTTCCCTTTTCTGCCCTTTCACTTTTTTTTTCATGACAGCTCACATAAGCAAGCCTCCTGGATTCCTGCGGGAGCCCCACGTTCGGTACACAGAGATTGTTCAGCCATCAGGCACATCTGCAGCGTGATTAGAAAAGCAAAGGGAGCATGGTGGTGGGGGCAGGCAGAAGGGTGTGCTGGAGAGGGGCTGAAGCCCCCACTACTGCTGCGGCTGCTATAACCTCCCACCCCCAAGCACCAGCAGCACAAGGAGAAAACAGAGGGTCAGGGATCATGGAGGGGCTAAGCAATATCTCCTCTCTAACCAAGTGTAACGTTTCACCAAGTCTCTGAGGCCGATCACTGCCTGCAAAAAAAAAAAGAGAAAGAATAAAGACAGATGGGGGCCAGTCACAGCACAACACCAAGCCCACGCCCCAGACTGAACTGGCCTGTTTTCTGGACAGAGTGGAGACTGTCCTAGCCACATGCAAACATAGGGAGCCATAACACTGTAGTGGCTTCTCCTTCTCCTGTTTGCCCTCTACCGCCTCCTCCGAACAGCTACTCTTTTAATTTCCTTCCACACTTACACTAATAGCAAGGGGGGGTAGGGGGGGAGGTCAATTCCCCTGTGGCCCTTGGAGGCACACAGATGAGCCACATGACTGCAGAGCAGCTAGCCAGCGAGCCCCTCTCTGAGGTGCTCCGTGAGCCGGGATGCCCTCTCTCCTCCGCAATCATCCAGGAATTTGGGTTGGCACGTGGTGATGATGAAACCAGCGAGCCAGAGTGTAAAGCTGGCACTACTGCTGCGATAAGAGGTGAATTCACACTCAATATCTCACAAAGAAAACCATCACTTCTGCCTCAGTCCTCTGCAACACTTTGTCTTAAAAATTGCCTTTGATTGTGAGCAAAGAGCAAAGTCAAAGGGGCATTTTATTTCCATTTTGGTGAGTGATATTGTTGCTGTTTCAGACAACTTGTGAGTGGGTGTTTTTCTTTTGCCCCCACCTCCCTTCAGTTTTTTCCCTGTCAGTCTTCTGGTTTATTATGTATTCAGCTCATGTGTCCCTCCTGTGAGTGGCTGTTCATTTTCCACATACCTCGCTTAATCCGTCCAGCTAAAACTTTGAAATAGCAGAAGCCACAGACGCAGCCACTACCAAGAAGGAGCCATTATGGGGGCGAGACTGATAGTGCTGGGGGAGGAGTGACAGGCGGGCTGTGAGATACATGAGAAGGAATTCAAAGAAGGCTGACACCAGAACATGAGGGTGCACATGTTTGTGTGTTCCGCGCCATGCGAGTGTGTGCAGTGTGCGGGCAGTGGTGATAAGTTCCGGGTAGTTGTGTGTGTGTTTCATGGTGTTACAAGCCTGGGCAGGGGGAGCACCCCCCCGCCTCCATTGTGTCGGTGACCCTTGGCCCTTTGTGACTTTGAGTGAATGGGAGGAGAGAGACACAGAGTGAGAGCAAGAGATCCTAAATAGTGCATGAGCTCAATCTGTGCAGACATTGATGGACTGCAGCAACACGAGCCTTCTCTGTTTCACCGAAGAAGCCTGTGAAGACACACCATCAACCTGCCAGACCTCATTACGACCTCACTTACGTCTCCATTTCAAAATATCAGACGCAGCAGTTATGCATCTTGACTCTTTTTTTCATTTGTGTAATGTCAAACAACTGCGCAGCCTCCGATCCCAGCTAAGGTAGTCGCCTGTCCATCACACCAACACCGACAACCAGCCACACACCATGGTGCCCATACAAACAAGCAAAACTCCCACGCACACAACAAACTGTAAACCTGTGAAGTTTTTATGTTTTCACTTTTTCACCTTATGTGTTTTGGAACCAACAGATAATCTATATTCCATTAATGTAACCACTAAAGCAGCAATTCATAAAATCCCATTTCGATCACACACACTTTGTTGTGTTTTTGGGTGAGACCTGCAGCTCTGAGCATGGTTCTCTCACAGACGCGCATTAGGATCATCAAACTGGCGTGTCTAATAAGGATCATTTTTTAAAATATCAGCAGAGTGTTTGATAACCTTCCTGAGCAGACTGATCCTGTGTTAACAGCTTGCTGGTATCTGCAGCCATCGCTCCCTCCAGGGAGAAGCCTCTCATTCCACAAATGTGCTCAATTAAAAAGAGCAGAGTGCTTGGAGAGGGGCAGCGAGGGGCCATTCCCTGCGCCTGTTTGATCTGGATTTCCTAATTGGTCAATGACAACACATTACCAGACAGGCAGACGGTTGATCCACAGAGAGGAAGCTTTTGACTGTGACGGTTTGGCCTCTCTCTCCTCTCCTTCCCCCTCTGTCCGCGTTAGCCATCCTCCGTGCCCTCTCTGACCAGACAGAGTGTGTCTGTGTGGGGGTCTGCAGAGTGGGAGGGGGGCTGAGTCCGAGGTTAGGCAGGCTGCCGTAAATCACAATCACAAATCTCTGTTACGGAGCTGTGGGACACGCGCACACACAGACGTGGGATGAATCACATGCAGGACTGGCACATATCTGCCTCCGTCTCTGCTCGGGTCCACGCTGCTCCTTTCAGTCGTCTCATTTTTCAGAAACCTGCAGTTTGCCACTTTAATTGGTTACAGTTTAATAATTTCATTTATTTTACTGTGCAACCTACTGTCACTGTTACATAAAAACAAGGGCAAACCAAAGAGCATGCAAGTAGTCCCAGTGATGAAGATCACATGTTTGTAGAACAGTATGTCTCACTTTATATAATCTTACAGTGAGCCTAAAATAGCACCGTGAATACTGGGTTGAGCTGCTAGGACAGAAGAGGCTTTTTACAGACGTCATGCAATTCAACTTATGCTGTCAACTGAAGAGATAACAGGCCCTCAAATATACACAAACAAACACCAGCTACAGTTGAAGCAAAATCTCTTTCATACTGTACCTGCTAAACACCAAATGTGTGAGGATGTGTTTTTTTTCATTATTATAGAAATTCCAGCAGCCATTAAGCACGTTATCATTGTGAAGTAAAACCATTAGCTGAATAGAAGATTCTCACCTTTTGTGGTTTTTTAATTGAATATGAAATGTGTAACATTTTAGGTGTAATTCAACTACAACCGCTCTTTAGCCGTTGGCAAACAACAGAGCTTCACATCATCCATCACAGAAGTTGAAGAATCTAGACAGGTGAATATAAACAATGCTGCCTGCAGTAGTAGCACGGACACACGCGCACACACACACACACACAAACAGTGAAAGTGTGAGAAACAGTGAGACTCAGGCAGAGAGAAGGAGCGATAGATCAGAAGACAGGAAGAAAGGACGGCTGCAAAAAGCGTAAAAGCGTAGAAATTCCGTATCCTCCTTTTTCAGCCCTCGAAAACTGCTGAACCATCAGCAATTACAGGCTGCCTGGGTCATGAATCTCTCTCTCTGCAGTGGTCGACTCTCTCTCCGCTGGGTGATACTGCAGAGGTGTGCGGCCTCAGTCACCTGGTCAGCCGGGCAACAAACACGCAAACAAGCTGCTGCGTGATCTACAAATACTTTCAGGGCTCTGTGCAAATTGATGTGACACTTTGCATCTCCTTTTCCATGACTGCAAATTTTACGCTATCAGTAACAACATCATATGGAAATCAGTTGTTTTCGCAGACGCACAGGTGAGTCTGATCCACGAGCAGCATGCCCGGCACGTCACAGCGATACTATACAAGCCACCAAGGGACAAAGGCGAGGAGGGCATCCACACATACACCAGGGCGGCAGCAGAAAGTGCTGAACATATAATTAGCTAATCCAGCAGAAAGCACAGATAGGCAGTCACTTAATTAAAATGATTAATTAAGGGCAATAAAAACCTTCTTCTTTCAACTGCTGTCTATAATTATAAGTGACTCCCTCTTCTCTGTGGCAGTGGGCTTAAGTGTGTATGTTTGCATTGTGAATGTATTTGTGCGTATGAACACGTGATTGGGGGGCGAAGTCAGTGTCTGTGGCTCATTCAGTGTTAGGATCCTCCGCTAATGAGATTAGTCAATAATGGATTGAAAGCAAGCAGGCTCCCCTCCCCGACACAATGGCCGGAGAGGCTGCCCTGTCAGCGACACATCCTCCACTGGTCGATACGCACACACAGACAAACACACTCACACTTAGAAGCACATCCAGACAACAGGGCCCACCTTTTTAACATACAAATTGTGTTATAATATCGAGCGGTGCCTGTTAGAGACAGTGCCTTGTGCCTCTCAGGGCACAGACAATGCCCTGGGATTTCAATTCAAAATGGAAGTATATGTAATCTTGAGCTACCGAAAAATAGATACTGCAGACATCATGCTGGGCCCTCAGAAGCCTTAGTTCCCTTTCATCACATAAATAAATGCTTTGTAGGGAACGCTGAGTGAAAAGAGTGCTGCTCAATCCACCGCTGAGTGTCTGAGCCCAGGAAGGACAAACAAGTCTTGAGACTTGAGAACTCTTCTTTTCTCAGATAAACAAAGATATGAAATTGGCTTTAAGGCCACTTTTCAAACATGTGAACAACCTGTATTGTAAACAAGCCAACAAAACTTTAATGTATTTTTAAAAGTTTTTAGCAGGAACTCTGAAGCACCAGCAAACACAAAATACAAAAGTAACTCCTTGCTCGTACGTAGCTAAGCTGATCAAGAAGATGAGTGATTGTCCACAGCTGATAATGGAGACGTTCGAGAAACAATCACGTATGAAATCCGGTTTACAAGCAGCAGAACCGTCCTGTTACGCATTTCATGGCGCTGAATGTTGTCTAACTAGCTGCATCGATCATTTTCCACCCACTAACACCAGACTGGCCTATATGACACTGAGGTGTGTGAATGTTCCCATCATGCTGGGGTCAGCGTCACGCTACCAAAGGTCAGCCCACTGGTAATTTGTTTTACCGCTATACCATCACCGCTCAAACGCGGGGCATTGTATCAGGTAAACCAATTATTATCTGACATGAATCTGGAAGCAGATAGATCCCACATGACCACTTCCTCTATTATTAGCGATGCGTTGTTTTCTCTCTCCAAAAAAGGCACCTTGTTCCTGGTTCTCAGCATGTCTCCGCTGCTGCTTATCAGCTGCCAAGTGACTCATTTACCTGCAATGTGCAATTCTGTTGGGGATTTAAAGGTAATTTAACCTACATTCAGACAAGGAAATGAATTAAACGCTGCCGTTTCTCCCTCTCATTTCGCCTCCCTCTTTCAAAAGCAGTCTCAAAAGCACAAACAGGAGTCAGAACTGAGAGCTTTCTTCTGCTTAGCATTCGGCTGTAATTCTCCTGGGTGGACACCATGCCGTGTAGACAATTTGCATTTTGACTGGTGTACACTGGAAGTTTTTGCATGTCTCTTTAAAAGCAGCAATACTGGAAAACAACAAAGAGTAGCCATTTTCAGTTGTGTTTCTAACAATATTTAGTAGACTGTGCTGTGGAACAGTAAATAGCTCTGTGAGATTTATCTTGTTTCATTAACCGGAGCCAGCGCTGACACAAGGGTATGATGTGAAACCGATCATTTGTTGCACTGTGACTGTGTTGGCCAACATGGAAATGCCAGCGATATATAACCCTCTCAGAGAGTCGTTTGTACAATCTCACCATTAGGAGCCACTTTGTTCATGTAGCCCCTCTGGCCTCAAACCAGGCTTCAGCCTCCGATGGCTGTAACCATGGCAACTGCCTTCATTCAACACTTGCAAATAATGAAGACAATGTGTTTTCCATTTAGATGAGCTTTTTTTAGTGCAAGAAGATATGGAGAGTTCATTAAGGGGGCTTAATAACACGATTCCTTGTGTTGCATGCACTGTACGAGCTGAATCACAGATTAAATTGGTCTGGCGGGACACAAGTCAATACCAATGTTCATGATTCAATATTATGTTCTACAACTAAACTTGGGAAAGTTGTTTTTCTTCCCGGCCTCTGCGGACTAGAGTGTTGTAGGGAGAGGCATCAAAAAACCCAGAAGTGCCTCAGGCCAAAAACTGTCTTGATCACACAAAGCAAAACAAAAAGAACAAGGAAGGCAAGCAAATGAAGTGTGGGCCCTTAAAGACACTTAACACGGCAGTTTTAGGTTCGGGGCTTTTTACAATATTATCACACCTGCGATCAATAATGCCCAAAATATCAATAATAAAACACAAATTATTCCTTATTAAGCATTAATAGCTGAGGTGGCGGTAGTAATAAAACACTAACGAAAGCCAGTATATATATAAAATGGATTATTTGTGCGGAAAGAATGGAAAGAACTCGAGGGGCAGGAGTCTCCTTTCCACTGTTTACAGGGAAAACTCCCTGTAAGCAGAGCCAGCTTTCCAGGCCAGAATTAATTCAAGGGTTTTACAAATCACTAGTCAGGAAACATGGTGTTGTTCTCCACTTCCACTCCGTCTCTTTTGCAGCCCAGTAAACATTCCTTTGATTTGCTGCGTTGCTCGCTCATAAGGAAAGCACACAAAGCCAGTGGTTACTCTAATTCCTTGATGACAGGAGTTTATCTTTGCAGAGTGGAGTGCATTTCATAGAGTGCAGCTTTTTGCCTCACGTGGCGTCTGTGTTAACACAAAACCCTGTAAAGACTATTGACTGGAGGAAACGCTGTCAATAGAATTCCTATGATGTCTGTTCTTGCTGTTGCCAAGCTTTGTGGCCACACAGTCTAGGGACTCTCCTGCTTCCCTGACAACATACCAGTAACCTTTATAAAGTGTATATAAAAAATAAGGGCATCACAATACCACTTCAAGGTAGGTTTGTTGCTACAACAAACAATGCGGCGAGCTCTACTGCTCGTGTGTGCAGGGGCCACAGAGCACTGTGATTGATATACAAGAGATAAATCACAGTTTGACTCCTGAATCCGGCTCCAATCACATGCTCTCTGTGACGCACTTGCTGCACGCTATCTCTGCCACACATGGCCCACGCTGCCGATAAGCAGGGCTCAACCAGCCATATCTGCCACTTCTGTAAGAAGTTTCTTTCTTCTTGAATACATAAACTACCTGGATGTTTACAGTGCTGAGGGGCTTTGTGGATTTGAGCTGTGGCACAAGTGACAAAAATGACTGATCCAGAACAGGGCAAAATACGATTTCTGTTTTTGTTTATTAACATTTTATACTACACAGGAAATCTAAATACATTAATTAAAAATGAAAACATTTTACAGGCAGTAAACAGTAACATCTACTTCATCCTTTAGCTGCTCATTACCTGCTGGTTATAAAGCAGCGCGAGGAGTTTTTATGGAAAGCCGGTGCGATTGCTACACTTCCACTCAATATGCTGCATGTATTTTTAATGAGACAAACCTTCCTGATTGAGGACGATAGCCGGTGTGTGTGATGATGCATTACATCTCGACTGGGTATTTGAGAAATCTTTTATGTGAGTGCTTTCATCTTTTGAAGTGATCACAAATAATGATATTAAATTAGCTTTTAGCTTTCTTTAAAGCTTTGAAACCATTTGTGGCTGAGCGCATTAAAGAAATCTCTTAAGAAATCATCTGTCCTCATGATGGACACTGGATTGTGGGACACTTTTAAGAGCGGCATCTATTTTAGCTCCCTTCAGAGACGGTCATTTGTCACCTTGTAGTGGCACTAAGCGCATCTTTACATGGTCAAATCAAACACACAAGCTAATGTGTCTTATGAGCTCTCAATGTCACTGTTACACACACTGCACAGACTCACACACAGATCTGCACACTAAAAGCACAAAGTCTGTAAAAGCACTTTAGAGAATATGACACAAGAGGACACAATGAAGCTAAAGGTGAAAGAAAACACAACAATGAAGACTGCAGGAGAATTTTGATTAATCTTACGTCTCACACACTAGAAGAACACACAGATTTTTCCAAACCACCACCGGAGAGGGACGGAGGCTGCGGTGAGCCTCTAAGAGACCACCAGGTGTGACCTATTCATTATTTACCAACAGAGGCAGGCTCGCAGCATCTGCACGCTGTGCACAGTCCTTGTTTGTAGGAGAGATGTGTTGGGATCAGATGAGAGCGCGCACCTTTGTGGGTAGACATCTCTGTTCACACCCAGCCTGTCTGTCTGTCTGTCACCCTTTACTGCTCCACACATGCATATACATGTTTCCAGACTGGAAAGGATGCCTCCGCATGAACATTACAGTTATGCTATTCACACTGCGTTAGATCAGCTTTAGCTTCTGATATCTGACATCTCTCAGACTAGAGAGATGTCAGATACTCTGTTGTGGTGATCATGTTTTGTTGATATTCTCTGACCTCTTCCTACCTGTGTCACTCTAACATTTTGGATGCTGTGCTGTGTTTACTGTCCTGCTGCTGGTTCAGTTGAAGAATTGATATGTTTGCCTCCACCAAGAGTAGAAACATGACTAATCTAGTCCAATTTATTCTGGGTTTGTTCTGAGCTACTCATTAAAGCCTTGCTCTGCTTGTATAACGTATAAATACATCATCTAGCCTGTAGAGAGTTAATGTTGGGGCTGGCACAGAACCCTAGCTCATTACATTCCATTTAAATAACAGTAACATGTCTATTTACAGTCTTGACCTTAATATTTGAAGTGCCTTCTCATGATTCCCTTCTGTTGTATGTTTTAACCGTCTACAATTAAAGTTGACAGTGTAGTGCAGTTGCTGTTGTATAGTATTGGGTGATGTATCACATTTTCCTACCAAGCATTGGCTCAGAGGTTGGACACTGTTGTTTATCCATCTAATGCAGCTCCTAATAACTGTGGAGCTGTATTTTGGCCACCTAGAGAAACTACCTCTCCTTTAGCTCAACTTTGTTCTGCACTTAGTAAAATATCTGATCTACTTGTTGCTAAATGCTTTGTTGTGTTTGTGTGCTGTGTCTGTTCACTTTAAAATCATATATGATAAACTGAACAGTGAGCTGATATAAGCTAAACCTCAGTAGAGGTAACAGCTAAGTTGAAACACTGTTCTCCATGTGATGCACTTCACATTAAATACTACTGCAAATATTAAAACACATTCATTACTTCATTAAGTAGAGTCTTGTCCTGCTCCATAAACATGTAACGTTGTTTATTAGCACCCACAGAAGCATGAACAATCTCTCGCACAACTTCAGAGCAGAGTGAGAGCTCGGCAAAGGTCACTGTCTGCGAGTATGGAGTAAATTACAACAGACGACCGAGCATATGAAATGTTGACAGAAGGGAAATAAGCCTGAGTCAATAGGAAAACACCCAGGGGGATCACTTCATATCAGTGATTACTTACGTAAACTCTGTACCACCACACGAGATAAAAGCCCTTAAGTGAAGCTATTTGAATGATTTAGGTGAAACAAACAGGCCACCTTCCTATGAACAATTCTGTGTGTTCATTTTTCTGCTCTTTCTTTTATCTTTCATAAAACCACAACTCTAGTGGAGATAAATTGTGCCAATTTGGCAGAGGTTCACACACATCAAGGGTCATTAAGGCAGCTGACAAAAGCTTTTTTTAATGAATTTGTGTCTACGAGTTGAGCCTCTTCTGGTTGTGACAGGGTGTGTGTGTGATGAGCTGCAGTGTGTGAAGGAGCCTGGTTTCATTTCTTCTTGTAACACCCTAATGACTTTATTGTTTCATTCTTATCCAGACTCCAGAAGCTATTACCATATAAACACCTGTGTTATCAAAGCACCGCAAACAATTTCCTGGATAATTTAACAAAGATGCAATTGTTGATTTGGTATGAGTGTGTGTTTATGTGCCTGTGTGTGTGTGTGTGTGTGTGTGTGTGTGTGTGTGTGTGTGTGTGTGTGTGTGTGCATGCATGCACATTTTGAGATATCTGTTTTTTGGGGTTGTCTGTGTGTGCATATTTGGAGAAATCTATTATCTGTATGTGCAGAGCTAAAACCTGCTGGAACCTGGCTGCAGCTGGCCGCTTTTCAGCTCCATTTGTTGAGAAAAATAAGTGTGAGTTACCTTATATGACGGCAGTTTTACTGAATAGGGGACAGACTGAATGTTCTGCATTACCGTGATGCTGTATCCAAACCCAGAGTGAGGCAAACAAAAAAGGGAACGCTTGCATAACGCAGGAGCCTGATGTTACCCTGCAGAAATGGACCTCTCTCCTCTTTTTTTCAGCCTCCCTTCCTCTCTAGTCCTCCCTCTTTCTGTCTTTGACTCTCTCTGTTTCCCTCCCTCCTTCGCTCTCAGTCACAGGGGCTTGATTGTTCTGCTCCGGCTTGGCAGAGGCCAAGGATGGGAAAAGTGTAGGGGAGGCAGCTAACACTTCCTGCCTCCCTGAATCAGAGAGTTAACCTTCACCGAGGGCACAATGGATTCTCGTTAGTGAAACCACCCCACATGCAGGCAGCCTGTCACCAGCCATGTCCCTGTTCGCTGACCCCTTTTTGTCTTTCTCTGTCCTCTTTGGGCTTCACATCCAACTAAGGCTGCGCCGCAGATGTAAACAATGAACCTCAATACATTGTACAGTATCCCTACTCTGATGATTATCAGTGTTTAACACAATTTGTAAATTAGTATGATTACATTACATTAGTCTTTTCTATTTTTAAACCAGTCTTTCATTGATTTGCTATAAAAAAGAGACGATTACAACACAGATTTATAAAAACTGGCAAATGTATCTGCTAAATTCTTAATCTACAGCACAGTAAAGTGTCAATGCTTCCTGAAGCAGTGTCTTATAAGTCTGTGCTGGCAGAGAGAAGCTGCATGTACAGCTGCAATCATTAGGTAATCAACAAAAAAATTAATCAGCGTCTAAAATGGCCAATTGTTTAATGCATTTCTCAGTTTCTCTGTCTTTTAACACACAAAAGATTTAATAGGTGATTGATGAACATATTATGAAAACATTCATCTTCTATAATGTCTGCATTTGTGACATAATAATAGAAACTATGATCAACATTATCATGATCAAAAATGATCAGCAGCCAGTGACGACCTCAAACAAGGTGGAACGCTATACATTTACCAAGATGGTGCAGCGACACGCAATCTGACAGTACTACGTACTGTGAAAACAAACATGACATCATCTGTCCATTATTATGAGAATGAATCCGTGCTTTTGAATGTGATAGAGAGAAAGAGCTCAACAGAAACGACAGGCAACAAAGCAGATTTTGCCAAAATGAGTCGCTAAAGCCTGTGGAAGACGGACTACAGTGGATGTAAATGGATTCTCCCTTGTTTTCCACTCATTTTCACTGGCGAAAAAACAAGCATAGAGAAGGCAAGGAGAAAATAAAGCATTGATTTTGCACACTGCCCCTCTCCACGGCAGAGGACTGCGATCAATAGGCTCAAGTAATCCTCTGAACAAGTTTAATGCTTGTGCTGTACAGAGGGAGACAAGTGCTTTGTCTGGAAATTATTCCGTTTTTATTGCACCAGCACCACAGCTTGAAAGCAAAACAAGAGCAACTAGATCTGTTTAAAGACACAGTGAGGATGAAACTCATCCCAGACAGTTCAGGTGGTGGCCAAGGGGTCGCTGAAATCAAGAGGAAGCTACATGTGAATTATGCTTTTTTGGGGGGTACATAGCAAAAACAAAGTGTGACAGAGAGGGGGAAGGAGCTCTGGTCATCAGCAGAGAGGGTCATACTCCCAACAAGCAGAAAGCCAAAGAGATGACCTCCAGCTCAGGTCACGACCTTTGACATAGAGCTCTACCAAAGCTAGAAAAACAGATACAGTCACTTTTCATAAACTGAGACAACGTACGACAGCAGACAGAGGCAACACAGCCACTAAGCCTGTGGGTGACTGTAACTAACTGACTACAAAACACTCTACCTTGGCTTTACCCAGCTAAAATCAAATTTCCTCACTGCTGAAATGTTTCCTTTTAAGGTGCTTTAAAAGTCAGAGAGACACTCCTGTACCACATGTGCAACGTTAAACAGTGTTCTGAACACTCATTAAGCTCCTTAAAGTGGAGAATTCCCTGAGATCCTTTCTCTCAGATGTTTCTCTCTGTGTCGACCAAATGGTATATCAAGTTCAGGAAATTAGCCAGTTCCTGTCAGAGGAAGAGAAAAAAAGCTGAGCGAGGCCAGCGTCAATGGAGCAGCTATTACTACAGCTTCTCTACTACTCTCAGGGCTCAACTGCAGAGCTAACCTGGCCTCACAGCTTGTGTTTTCCCATATTTAACAATTAAAAATATCGATTCAGACAACCAGCTTTTAAACACAAGATTGTGACTAGACATACCGACACGTGCTACAATTCCTTCAGGTGAGTCCTGTGAAATAATATGCCCATTAGGTCATTTAATATCCTCCAGATAAATTGCTGTGGACCCTTGAGACTCAGTTGGCGTCCACACATCAGGAATAAATCAAAGGTCCGTCGCGGTTTTGGTAAAGACCTGGTCCATCTTAAAGCACCAACATGTCCCCGGGGAAATAGAGGAAGGCCAAATAATCAAAGACACTCTGTCGTGCCCTGTCCTTTATTTGTCCAGAGCATCCTAGAAAGGCAGGTTCTACGCCGTGATGAGATTAAAATGGCTTTCTTAACTAAATTAACACACAAGCAAGGTTATGCTGCAAAGCACAGTGCAGGTTGACCCCCAAAGTGGCTGGATGAGTGGCAGCACCACTACTCACCACCAGCACGTGATTTGGCATGTGAAACAACTGTGACCCATGTAAGAGACAAAACCCAGGCACACAAAGTGTGGTAGCACAGGTTGAACCCTAACCTTGCTATTTGCAGTTTCCTTTAAACAGACAACTGGCCCTGCAACATGTGATGAAGCTCACACACGAATAAAAGCAAGCACATCCTCCTGAAAACTAGCCAACTGGGCTCCATAGCGGCTTGAATCTGCACTCTGTTAACCGGCAGATGTCAAGACAGAGCCTCACATGCTGCAACTGAAATTAAGTTAGGAGTCATTTGTCTTTTGTGTTGGGAGGGAAAAAACTGAGACTCGAGAGAGAGAGGCCAGACTGTGCAGGAAGGCTGCAAAGGGGAAGGAGTTCATGCAGACCAACATCTGTGATATTTCTTCACTTCTTGCTCGTTCCCCCATCCCCCTTGCCAAATGCTAAGGTGGGGCTTACAAAAACAGCAAAGAGCGAGGGTATATTTTGGTAAGTGTCGTGCATGCTACGTCCACGGGCAGCCGTGTGCCCCCTCCAGTTTTCAGCTCCCACATTTACAGACTGCTCATGGTAATGGTTTCTACTGAAAATTAAGTATTAGGCAAAGACGTTCAAAATATCCCTCCCTCATGAACTTCAGGGGATTTGGCACAAGTGTACATGTAAATAAGAAAGTTAGTATTGTTACTTTGTTGGCTGCTACAGTCATGTGAACTACTTGACTATTTTAAAAAGTTAGGAGTAGGATCACTATATTAAAAAGTATAATAAAGTACAAGTATAGCAAAACGTCCAACCTAAAGCTGAGTTTCGGTGGACATACTTTTCATCATTACAGAATAGACAGATAACATGGGGATAATAGCTCATTCATCCCATGCAAACCAAAGACACAACGGTTGCCACACATAAAAACAGAAAATCACATCAGTCAAGCTGATTCCAGCAAATGTTGCCTCCCTAACTCTAATTAACTCCCTCCTGCCCAACCAGACAGGGGCACTGGTCTGCTGAAAAGCACTTTGCTGTTGCTGCCACCTTGTTCTTGTGTCTGAAATCATTGTTTGTCTTCTGGCTCAGATGGTGCCTCCTGTCTCCACGATGAGACCACCCCTTCTTTCCTTCCCTTTTAGGCCTTGTGCCCCTCCTCCGCTTGGTAGAGCCCACCCCACAGGGGGGTGAATTTAATAAAGGCCTCCTCAGCCACATGCTAAAAAGGTATGCAAATGTGCAGGTCCTTCTGTTTTCGGGTGTTTTTCCCCATCCAACTGACTGCTCTCCTCTCCACGCCACAGCCAAAAACAAGAGGTGGGAGAGAGAGAGAGAGAGAGAGAGGCTGTGAGATGGAGAATGAATGTTTGTTTTTCAGAGGAATGGATTATTTTGTTAGGACCGCTCCTGGGTATTTGATCTGAAAAGCTATTATGATTATTGCGATTAGAATTAATTACATTATGAGCAACAGGAACAGCGAAAGAGGTACTTGACATGTATCCTTGTGGAGAGGAATCATAAACACACACATCCAATAATTCCTCGAGTGCAGTGAGATGAGATGAAATTAATAGTGCCACAAAATTGGTAACCTCAAGGCCATTACTAAAACATAAAAGAATTAAAATTAAACACCCTTACATATATGTTCTGTGCATTCAACAATATTGACTTCTCCAGCCTTCTGCAGCAGCTCTTCCTCCTCCCACATATATCAGTGATCCCTATCTAATACAAAGGGCCCAGCCCTTGCCTGGCTACAATGATGACCCATGTTCATGAGGAGGTGAGAGCTGATCATTTTGTTCCGATGTAGTGAGCCGTGACAGGCAGCAGTGCGGGAAGGAGAATGGGAGGAGGGAGGATGGAGGATGGGGTTGGGCCACAGAGGGACCTACCAGAAGCAGCAGAGAGCCAGACCAGACTGAGGGGACCAGCCTTTCCTGCTGCTTCCTTCCCGTGCTCTTGGCCAGCTGAGCAATCAGGTCACCTCTCTTTCCCGTGTCGCTTCTGGTCAATTGTTCTCCTCCTTTCTCTCTCTCTCCTGTTTCTCTCCCTCCTCTCAGTGCCACAGCCTGCAGCTGTTGCGGCTGATGTCATTTTTGATAGCATTTTGTCTGTGCCTGCTTGTTGGTCGCTGCCTCTCTGCCTAAACAAATGCAAACATTGTGAAAGCTCATTTAAACAGGTGCACGCTGTGAACGTGAGGATGTTTCATGTGAGAAGAGGAGAAGGAGGCTTTGCAATTCTGTTCCTATGCAAACCGGACATGATATGCAAACTTCTTTCAAGTTCTTCAAGGTACCATTTTGGAAACATGTTACCTTAACTACACAACAGCATACAAACACACCAGGGAATATAGCTACTTCAAAAATAAGAGAGCTCCATTCATGCCAGCATGATTCAATGTTGATGCCTAAACCACACAGACCAAGACTAAAGAAGAGGACAGGAAGTACACAAGCATGCCCTTCTGACCTCCTACAACAGCCACGAGTTTCAAGTCATCATCTCACGCTGTAAGCAAAGCTGAATCTATACTGAGATACATTCTCAAAAGCCAAAGTTTCCTCCGAGGGACATTTTAGGAATGTGTACTATAAAAACACACATATTCAGTGTTAAAGTGCTAAAGAGAGGGATGTCTTGGCAATGCTAAGTGACAGCCAACTCCCAGAGTGGAAGATTTACTCCAACATGTTCATGAAGAAAACTCCCTTTTTTCACTTTTCTTCAGAAGTGTTTGCTGGAGACAGATTAGATCACGTCTTGGCTTGTTTAAAGACCACGAATATTTACATTATTGGCTCAAATGGCATTTGAATGAGCACATCAAACCCCTATCGAGGACAGAACAGGG
Source organism: Macropodus opercularis (assembly GCA_030770545.1). Classification (NCBI taxonomy): domain Eukaryota; kingdom Metazoa; phylum Chordata; class Actinopteri; order Anabantiformes; family Osphronemidae; genus Macropodus; species Macropodus opercularis. Next base: position 4,800,485 of record CM061107.1, on the reverse strand, counting down.
CATGCCTGCTGATTTGGCACGTTCTAGTCCTTATAAAGAGATGAACAGACTTTCCTTCAGTAGTAAGTGCCTTAAAAATGAGCAACACATTCTGGAAAACAGAAATCTGCTGAAACTGAGCAAGAGATAAAGTAGTGATGAGACACAACTGTTGTCCTGACCTTGAAATAACTGCCACTTATGAAAAGCTGTTTTGGTATGAGAGGCACAGATTATAGCCCATTTCTAGGCCAGCACGTAATCAGTGTCCAAGTTCTAAATCAATGACCTACTTCCAAGCACACACACATAGCTACTGCAAAATGCTGCAAGGCAGACTCTCTCTCGCTTAATGTGGAGAAAGACGGAAATCAAATTGAGCCGACACTTTGTTTTGATCCTAAAATGTATCCAAGTGTAGATCTTTCGAAACCCAAATGAGGGCAGTATGATTTCATAACAGCAGACAGACCAGTGAAGGCCCTCCGCAGAGCTGCCTGTGTTATTCTGACACAGGCTGGCAGTGAGGATGGCACCAGGGTCACGGGCCTCCGCGCTTTACTAGTGAGAGTAGATCAGATCTGACCTGGATAAAGTGGAGAAACAGTCAGTGCTGACTTCCACAAGCTCCCGCGCTGTGAGAAAATGTGTGCGCCAGCTTGGGTGGTGAGGTCAGGATTGTACAGAGCGCACCCACAGCACGCTGGTTCTTAATGCAGGCTGGGCTATTTACAGAAACGTCTACTCCCCTCCTCCATCGCCTATCCTGCTCCCCTCAACTAGCCTGTGCAACACCCTCGAGCAGATCCACCACCACACAGCTCCATGTGCCATGCAGTCATGCAGACAGATGGAGAGAGACTTTTTAGAGCATAAAGCTACGTCTTCTATAACCATGGAAATACCTACAGTACTTCACCCAAAACAACCTTCTGACTTTATTTTTTAATGAGATGCTATTTGACCCGTGGGTATAAACAGTCAGGATGAGACAGAGAACACAGAAAGGATAAATGTGCTGTCCATACATACAGACTGCTGTCATCTGGAGCTGCCCTACACAGGCTGCACACTGATGACAAAGACCGACCGGCAGCCACGATTTACCGAGAAGATACTAGTGTACATACGTAGGACGCAAGGCTCCTCTATTTTTAAAACGTCAGCTCACTTAAATTACATAAAGACTGTACAGCAACAGTACAGTAAGGCTGTACATACAGTACAAATGAGTCCCTGTAACCCTAACATTATTTATGAAAAGACATCCTACTGCTGAATTTCCTCGATTGTATTCTATTCACCTCCACTGCATTGAATTGGTGGCATCGGTAGATAAAACCAAAACTATCTGCATGGCAACTAGAAGAAAGTGTGAAAATATGTGTGTGACGCTGACCTTTACAAACAATCCCATGTCACTTTTCTGAAAGGCAGGACACCGTTTAGATGAATTCTGTGAGCTGAATGAAAACATACACATAATTGCAGGTATGTACTTTGTACCTTGGCCTGCTGAACCACCAGGAAGACGCAGCCTAGGGCTGTGTTACATATTTCCACGCAATTCACTATGTGTGGCGCCTGCGTCTGCTAGAAGCATAGATCACGCATAATGACTCTTTCGGAAAAAAGCCTTTGCTGATCTGGACAGCCCTGTTTTAAACAATACGCGTTATCAGATTTAGACAAAAGGAGCAAACTGTGAACATTCCACAGGGTAGAGTAATGCTTCCCTTATTGTCCTACAGGGTATGTCAGGTTTTATCACTAAGTTACGGCAAAACCTATTAGAGACAAATAACATTTAAACAAATCAGTTTTTCATGTTCAAGTATGGTTTAAAAAAACTACAGCTCCAGCCAGAGAAACAGACCAAATTAGTTGCACTGTTGTTTTGCAAGTTTGCAGAGGAGTGATGTGAAATCATTTTCTTTGTTTGTTATCAGTGAAACGGCAACGTTAACTATTCACCAGCTGTTATCAACGTAACACAAATGAATGACTTCCTGTCTGTGCCTTGCAAGTCTCCAGCAAGGTTAAATGGGTATATCCTCCTGACCCTGTTCCCCAGTTCAACCATAAACGTGACCGGCTCGGAGTCTTGCGCGGCAGCGGAGCAGAATGGTCAGCTCAGAGTCAAGGGAACAGATAGTGAGGCTGGTCAAAGACAAAGCAAGTCGTGTAACAGTGATTCAGGGGTAACAAACACTAAACAAGCAGAGAAAACATTTGGAAGCAAGACAGCAGCGTTTCGAGCCACTGTCCTGCCCAGGGCAGCGTAGTCTGACAGAGACCTCAGAGCTGTGTTTCTCATGAAAAAGCAGAACAAATGGGGATTACAATATAAGAGGAAACAGAGTCTTTCAGTTGACCTACATCCCCCACAGAGACTAGAATTATAATCCCAGTGTACATGTTCAGCTATTGAATTTTTAGATTCTGTATCAACACCATGAAATTGTGTTAGATGGCAACTAAATGCGTAAAAAAAAGGAGATTAGCGATGAGAGACACTGACAGCACGCAACGCATCTGGATGTTGAAAAGCGAGCTGACAGTTCATGATCTCGTTTGATTTCAATCAGAACATCTGCAATCAGAGCCTGTAAAGCAACACCTTACAAAGAGTAGGAAACAAAGCTAAGGCACACAGTTAATTTAAACATAAGCCTGAGAGGTTTAACAGGGTTTAGATTGTATTCATTACACCCTTTAGATTAACAATCAATTAAATGAAGCCGGGAATACAAACATACCTTTCAAATCACAGTTTTGCAAAGTTTAGTGCGAATACAATACAAAGAACATCCACTACCAGCTTCAGTGATCACTCAAATATGCACTTCATATAACTGCATGAGGCAAATACGGCTGGAAGTAGCTGCTGCATTTGTTTTCGGGTGTACAAATTTTAGGTGTTTTTGTAAAAATGAGAAGTGCAAAATAAAGTCACGCTTCCTTCTGTTTTTCGCCTCCATTCTAATTCAAGAGTAACCATGAGGTAGGAACACTTTCACATAGTTGTTCCACTTACAACTGCAACAAATTCAATGAATAAGAACAAACATAAAAACAAACACAACAGAGCAGCGTACTTTTTCACATTTTTCTCTGTAATGAGCTCTAACTGCTCTGTAAAGCAAATATTAAACAATAAAAATAATTACATTCCTATTACTGAGGAACCCGCTGTGTGTGGGACAGACAAAGAAAGACAGGGAGAGAGTGTGTACGTATGTTTATGAAGCCGCAGGAAATACCAGGACAGACATGCTGACTCTACAGCACTTCAGGCCCATGTGACTGGAAACACAGAGAGCAGATTGTTTGCATGTTTGCTTGAGGGCTGTGATAAGAACATTTGGTCGGACACAAATATCAAAGCTCAACTGAACATCTGAATCTGGACTGCCACTGGAGGTGCGGTCTGGCTTGGCTGCTTCTCTCTCGCTAAACTTTTGTTTTTGAGTGATCAGCCATCCTGCTAATTTGCATGATGACTCTTGCATTTGTGTCCCTGTAGCAATCCAGTGCAACTAGTCTCTATTGGCTTCCTGCTCTCATTACATTAGCATAATGCAGATGCAACTGGAGTCAGTAACCTTGCTGCAGCTCAGCACTATTTACAGCAAATACACACGAAAGTGAGAGCTGCAGCACATGACAGTTTTTCTATACTAACCTACTTATCCTGTTAAATGCCTCCTGTATAGAAATGCTTCTGTTTATGTTTCAATATCCTACGCATATGATTTATGATTAACGTATTAAAGTAAAGAGAAACATGCACAAAAAGCATGCAAGCTTAACTTTAGTTGTTTTATCATTGTAGTGTGAATTCCTGTCTCCTCAGGAAGAAACCACTGAAGGTTGTCACCCAGGACAGGACATCCAGGCAAAAACATCTTCCCTAACTAACGTGCAAAGATTTCCAACTGAGCAAGATGCCACCAAGCCTTGTAAAAGTGAGCAAAAGCCAAATACTGTTAAAAGTTGTCTTTTTCCCTGAGCTGTCGAAGCCAAACAGCGGAGACAGGGATGTAAATATTGTGAACACAGGCTCTAATCTCTTACCTCTTTATTTCCTCGTATAATGAATATTTAAACAAGCCTCATTACCATAGACTGATGCACCGCAGTCTGACACGAACCGTTGCAGGTTGGGCAATATAAGGGAAAATGTAGGCATAAAGATGTGCAACCTTCCTAGGTGATGAATCTGAGGACAAAAAGAAAATTGAATCTGGCTCCAGCCATTACATGCTCACACCTGCAGTTCTCTTTGTGCTTGTACCTGGCATGCGTTGAGTTAACTAGCTAGACTTTTGTGCATTTTCTTCTTTGATAGTTTCACATTACTATTAATCTCTCACAAAGATGCCATTATAGATGTCATTAAATTTGGTGTCCAGCAAAATGTACCAGCAGCCATTCTGAATAATTAATTCCTCGTGCTGCGGGGACTCTTCTGATCAGAGCTCAACCTGGTAACATGCTCTGTTATGATTGGCTAAAGCAAGGTCAGTGTCTTAAGAGACCTTGCTCTAATATCCAGCGGCAATTAGTGGCTGCTGTGTGGGTGTTGCACATTATTATGTGTTAGCAGATTGAGAGTGACCGCAGTGTCGCTACCTAGAAAACGTTTAGTAAGAAAGCATAAAAGGCTTTACAGCTTTACTATTATCTATGAAGCGCCTCCTCAAATGTGCTGCTCTAGTTAAACTACAACTTCACAAATGCTTAATTCCATGTATTTATCTGATAAACACATAACATTACAAAGACAGTTGTCATGAGCTATCCAGAGATTGAAACGACTGAACTATACATTATTAAAGTAGTGAATCCATAGTTCGCCGCCTGCTGCAGAGTTGTGTACAACAGTGGCTGCTCCGTTAGCTGTGGAATAACTGGATGTCATGGCTTAATGTTTGATACACAAAAATACACAGCCATAAGAAATGACCACTGTCCCCACACAGACAGTACAGGCAACAAAGACTTAAACAGAGAGTCCCAGTAAAATGGCAGGGATGGGGACTGAAGGAGCTTGGCGTCGGCTCCTTATGAGTCCATCCATTGTGAGGCACACAACACACAAGTCGAGTTCCAAGTGAATCAGAGCAGTCAGCTGCCATCCAGCACCTCAAGGCACAGAGACAGTCTAGCACAGCACCGTGTGACTGGCTGTCTCACACAACCACTCTTACTGTACTGAGTCTCAGCGGGACACGGATATGGACTGAGCTCTCCGATAGCTTGCTGCGGATTAACTTCTACACGTGTTTGAACAAGTTTTCTCAGTTTAGTCGGCGCACATAAATAATACGCTGCTATGATATGGAAAGGGAGGCGGCAGGTGTTAGTAAATCTATAGATGACTGGATCCTGTGATTTACAGTCCGGTGTCAGGAGGTTGCAGTGACACCAATACTGCAGCATGAGTTTGACTGCCTGACTGAGGACACCGAAATATCCCGTCCACCCCCTCCCCTCGCGCCGACAGTGATACATGACACTACACGTGTGGCTGTCTAAATATTACTTCTCCCTTCTTCTTTTCTTCATCTTCCCATTCCTCTGCTCCTCTCTCTCGCGCTTTTTCTGTCTCTACGTGAGCTCGCAGCCGCTGAGCGGGATGAGTTTAGCAGGGACAACTGTTCAACTGGCGCAACTGGGTATGTCCGCATTTGGTGCACCGTTGTCATGTCAACAATCCAAGACTAAGCTGCCCGCGAGCTGGGAATAACTCACCTTCTGTTGTCCAGCTTTGAGCTATAACCAGTCGCACACCTGTGGTACCAATTATCTTGGAGCTAACCACAATTAGATTATTCTAAATGTAACAAATATTTCCTACAGAGCACTGCAGCAGCGTTTTCTTTGCAAGAACAAGTCATCACTAAATCACTGCATGCAATTAGACTTTTAATGCAATTCATAAAGGAGCCAGGCTAAAGCTAATCTCATAATAGGACAAACAGAACCATTAGAAGTCCTCTGCTCTTTACTTCATTACTGGCTCAGCTTGCTCTCCTTATGCAAAGAGTCCCCAGGTGCATGAATGTTTCATGGCCACCCTGCTGCCTGCTTCCCTCTGCTCAGATTCCTCCCAGAGGAAAGTCAAGCTCCACTGTCAATTGCGCTCGCTTACACCCTGCTACCGTCATCATCGTCAGCTATTAGAGGGGGGAGATGGGGCACAAGACAGCTGTTTTACCTTGAAGACTCCATCATCCCCTTGACTGGGATTAGTAGCAATATCATCATCCTCATCATCGCCTTTGATCCCAAAAAAGTACCAAAGTCTGAAACTGATGACTATCAGTCTGTCTGCCACAAAGTCCTGAGCTTTCAAAAAATCTGACTTCACTGTGGAAACACTGAATCACGCTACAGAGGTGGGGAAGTTTCACAATATTCATCTTTTAAATCGAAGGTTTTGAAAGAACAAAACAAGTTCCTATATTGCCATTTGCCCTGACTTCGTCAAACGGGTGCCGTTGAGTCGAGCTCATTGGATCCTGGTTATATTCGCGGACCAGATCTCCACTGACAGGTGACATTCAGTTAAATAAAAATGGTTCATATTTCAAGCCACAGCACGGAGGTAGATCATTAACAAGACAACAGCATCTCAATGCCAAGTGTTCTTAAAATACACCATGCCATTAATTAATTTGTTGGCTTGTGAAGCGCAGCCCATTCAGGCTATTCATCATGAGCAGGAAATTGACAAGTTATCCGTGGATGGCATGTCAAAGAGATGTCAGCTTTAATTTTGCATAAAAGGAAGCAAGCGCCACATCACTTGCTCTGTGCTCTTCACTTTTTCCTTGCGGTGTCTTTGTTCCAGCAGGGTCAGGCAGATGGATTATACGAAGATACATGGGATGTAAAGGAGGCTCAAGGATCCTACGGGGTCACACAACCGACGGCGAAGTTCATCTCAGAGACAAGTGTTGGTTAAAGGCTTCCTCCCGCTGTACGTCAACTCAGACCATCATAGCAGGCTACAAAGAACATCTGTCCTGAACACCCAAACACTCTGTGCCACTGCAGTCACCCTGTCAATCATACATGTTCTGGCATGTCACTGACTATCACCAGTGGCTGTGACTGCTTCTGAAGATGCTTTTACTGACTTGTGGGTGCAGCACAACTGCATGCGTCTAGATTTGTATTTGTCTACGTGAAGGTGGGGATGACAGCACAATTTATTTTCAGTGCCGTACACTGAGTTCTGCGTCTTGAGCAGACGGGTCATCAGCAGCAGCAGAGAGCGCCGGGATAGCTCCGGCTCTGCTCCCTGACCCCGGCGCTCTGGCTCCTACATGAGTGGGGGGAGACTTACAAGATTCCTGGACGCCAGTTAAGGGGAGGCTATGTGCAAAGAAAAGATGCCTTCTAGACGGATGCCATGTTCACCCACTCTCTACAGTGACTAATGGGCTAATAAGTCAGCTGTCACACTGGCATGTTATCTTGTGCTGCTCATGGGAAGGATACCACCCTGGAACATCTCTGCCACAGTCTAAGCTCTAAATAAGACATGCCAGAGATTCCCCAAGCTGCTTTACAACTAAAGGTGTTGGATGAAAACATGGACGTTAATATCATTGATAGAGACGCGTTAAAGCAACGGGAAAATCCTATTCCCACTTGTCAGCACGTTAGTGATGAACCTTGGAGTCAATAATTGTGCTGACACAAAACATACAACATCCTTGGATAACTTCTCAATGTTAAGATATCATTAATATGCGTTGTTCAATTTATTTAATAGGGTTATGCGATAATTATCCTGTTTTTTAAATTTCTGCCTTGCCAGGAATGTCTAGGACACTCTAATAGACCAATTTGTACTTTGTTACACCCAGCTGCTGGTAATAACTTGAAGAAGCCATAACCACAACCTACATATCTTGTTGAACCATGTCTGCACTTCAATTAAAGACGCTTTTGTGGAAACAGACTTTTAAATTGAGTGAAATTAAATTTCTTTTAGCCATTTTCAACTTGAATTTACTTTCATTCTTCCAGTCTAACAGACACTATGCTTGTCAGCTACGCAACTATCATTGCAAGAATTGCAGAGCCTCTCTTTTCAGAGCCTTTTCATCTTCCACTAACTTTGGAGTTGTTAATAACTCTGACATGACAATGATGTAGATATCAAATGCTTAATTTTTCTTTGCACAGGTAAAGATAATTTAATTGAGCGGCCGCATATGTTCATTTACAAAACTGATCTTTTAACCTCTTGATCTTTCAAGCGTAAACCAAACGATGTCAGATTTATGAGTGTGAAAATGCATTCTGTGTTTTTTTCTTAAAGCACCTGCTTCAGGAAATACCCATGTACAGGCGCATCACGCTTATCAGTTTAAGAGCGTGTCGTTCAGGGCTCTGGGTGTTTGGGCTGAATGATAAACTACTCTGCCATGTACTTGTTTAATAAAGTACTTCCACTTGACTAAATACCGGTCAGTGGAACAAGGGAGCTGTGATTGTGTCTGGTAGAAACCATTAATTTGCCTGTGGTCTAAAAAGGCTACTCTGTTATTGGATCCAACAGAAATCTCTTCAGATTAGGAGATCACTGCTAGGAGTGATAATGATCCTTCTAACAGGCTTGTACAGTATGTTTTAAACTTGACTTTAAGCAGCAGGCTCTGTTCTCTTTGTTTTCCTGTGCAGGGGAGGTGGACATGTGTGCAGAGGCAGGGGCTCTGGGGCCAGGCCCTCCATCCTTCCTGTTCAGTTACCAGAGGCCTCGCACTTATCAGTTCCAGATCTCACAAGAACAGAGAGAAAGAGAGACCACTGACAGGAAGGGGATTTTTCACCCCCCCCCCCTTTTTTTTTTTTCTTCCTCTAGCAAGGTTAAGAGAATGTCTGCACCCCTCACACTTCACAGAAGAAAGCAATTATTCATCCGGGCTTACTTACAAAGACGAACCTGGCATTCTTCAAACGTCAACTCCAAAAAATTAAACTGGGTGTCAGAATGTCTTACTGCTAAAAGATCTCGTCAATTAATTGACTGACCAGTTAGGGCTAACAATTAATTTAAGTTTTCTCTCTCTTACTTTCAGGCTTTGGCTGGTGCTGAAGGACTGAATGTGAGATCTATAGGCCTGTCTTCTGTCACACTGTACTCGGACATCAACCTGGACTTCTCTATTATACAAAACTGCCATTTCGTTTAACTGCAGCCCTCCCATCAAGAACGGCTGCATTTTCCCTGCACAAAGACAACCTTCCGACAGCATGAGGAACAACTCTGTCACTGGGAGTGAGAGAAAGGACTGACTGTGAAGCACTCATGTCATGTCCCTGTTTATGTCATACACCCCCTCGTTTCACTTGCTCTCACTGTCTACCTCGCTTGACATTTCCACAATAATCATTTTGGTTTATCCCACTCAGCTATGTGGCGGACAGATGTTTGTCAGTGCACTGTACTTCTCAGCATTCACACGGCTATAATCAAGATTAAACATGCTTATCTTTTCAGTGTGTGTGTGTGTGCTGGATGTCCCCATTCCTAATCCATGAAGCCATAGCGGTATATATAATACGTTGGACAAACCAATTACATTCCCTTCCCACAACATAATTCTCCCCTTAAGTGGCAAATACTCTGAGCTGCATATTGCATAAGGATAAGTGTTGCATGGATATTTATGACTTTGTGTTTATGTATATGTATCCGTCAGAGTCCATATGTACTTGAATGTCAAAAAACAAACAAAACCAGCGTCAACATCTTAGCACTTTATTTGTAAGAGGCCCCACAAGCTCCTGATGAAATCAACATGATCTGCTAGGTAGGCTATGCACTAACCGCTTCCCTAAGACACTTGAGCACAGAGGAGGACAGAGCAAGTCAGAGCAAATAAAGCTGGGGTGTATAAATCACTGCAGTAACAGGATTTGGCTGGTTTCAGACATGCACTAGAACCCTGAACGTCTTCACACATTACTAGGAGGCGTCAGTCAGTCGAGATGTTACAAGGACACCAGCCTACTGTACCAGCTCAAAGAACAAAGTCTGTTTACAGTCCACACAGAAGAAGCTGCTTGTAGAATGAAAGGAAACGGAATTAAAGTAAATGTTTATTTCGCTTTCTAGTGTTGTATTGCACTTTGCTTCCTCACAAAACAAGGGATATTTACATAACATATCGTTTCCAATCACGTGAGTCCAGCCGTCCATATGTATTAAAAAACCACTGTGCACCTCAGTAGATTTCATTTCAAGGACTGCAGATATACAAATATGTACTGATGTACTGATGTTCTCTGGGCCACGTAGGTTGTTAAATATCTCAAGCATGTCTATAAGCTAATATATAAAAGACACGTTTATATCAATCTATCTGAAATATCTTCTCTTTCTTTTAGCAAGGTTTGAATGAAGGTGCGTGTATGTGGTGAGACAGAGCTAATAGCCTCCTTCCCTCCATCTGCTGTCTCCAATATCCACACTTTCAACCTGTCACCAGCTCAAGTTGCTAAAACCTTGAATTTGTACAAACATGATGAATCCTGTTAGCTAATGACGTTCGCATGACGCAATGACATTGATAGACACAAATATACTAAACACAGCTGCTCCTCAAAAACCAGACACAGCCACCACTCAGCTCCTGTAGCTGGGCAGGAATCTGTGCAGAATGAAAAATAAATTCCACCACAGACGCCACAGGTTGCATCACATACCATGTAAAAACAGACTCACCTGTGTTGACTTCAATCCTTGATTCTTCACCACAAAGGACCCCCCCCACCCATTCACACATCAGATGGAGGAACACTCCAGCACCTCAGGTCTTCTGCCCATGGAAAAAACAGAGAAGAAAAAAAATACATCAATCACAGCTTTATTACCTCCAAACAATGACTTGTTGCATTTGCAATTTTCCCCTAAAAAAATCAAGCCCACTCAATGATTTTGCTTCTCACAGATTCCTGTGGACTCTAAGTTGCCTCCATCTGTGCCTTGCTGAACCAGAGACACTTTTTCCCTGCGCAGATGAGCTCCTTCACGCTCTCATGCCCATGAAGGACAAATCAAAAGAGCAGGCGATACTTCACGTGATCAGTATGGCATCAAACACATCCACCCCATCATAGGTTCGCTGCCATGCACATAAGCAAATCACTGACGATTGACAGACAGACCTATTAACGACGTCTTCGCTATAGTTAAAGCTTGTGCAACACCAACACCCTTCAAAACTCAGACTACATTAGGTAAAATGACACCAAACCATAATTGTATTATTTTATATTTTATTCATTTAAAATTTAAATGTATGTAAATTCTAATTACGAATATTAACAGCGTTTCCAACACCGGGATGAACGGTTAACTTCAATGAGTAACATCTGGAAACATGCGGTACTTGTGACTTTATTTTGTACTTTCATAAGACCTACAATCTAAAGAAAAAGTCAAATTTGGTTGGTACATAATATTTTTAAGGTCTTTGTGAGAGGATGAGTGCAAATTCAGCCAAATGGAAGTCCTACACCCTTTTAATAAAAGGTCAAGGTTAAGGCCGTACTTTAACAGTCATCTTTTAAGGTAGCAATGTCCTCAGCAGGTGAGAGAATATAAACAAGCTCTTGGTCTTTTCTTTCATTCCTGTTCTGAACTCAGCTCTTTCTGTAACTCTCTCTTTTGCTCAGAGAGCATGACACTATTTTTTATAGAGCCAAAGAAAAAGTGCCCTGGTTTTTGGATTCCTTAAATGTTGAACCCATAAATTTCCATGGGTGTATTGAAAGAAGGTTATGCAGAATAAAAATGTTTTGGTGTTGTTAACTCTGACTTGACGAATACACGTGAGAAGTGTGTAGGCACGCAACAAATGCTATTTCCCCACCCTCTCTATCCTTTATGGGGTACCCTCAACTCTATTGCTGTCTCTGCTAGAGAATCATTTTCATCTGGCCTCCACTTAGTGGCACACAACAAGCAATGGACAAGGCTAATGCTCCAAATATAAAAATTGTCTAACCACAAGGTGTATTTTCACATTCAGAAGAAAATGAAGATCCCCTCTGCCTTGCACGATTTTAAACATCGTCTTTATCATCGGAAGATGTTTTAGGCAGAATTTCTCCCCTGTTGGAAGTGCGGCTTTCTGAATAGAGAAAGTGGAGGAGCGCTGGGGGCTCAATGGGTTGGGAGAGAGGAGGAGGAGGGGTTGATGCTGGGTGCCTCCTTTTTAAAGCCAGATTCTCCCCAGATACCTCTGTGCTATTCATCAACAGCTTTTCCAGGGCTGTGAAAAATCAATGTGCTCTGCACTGCAAACAGTTCATAATGACGGGGGATGGAGGGAAAAAAAGCTCAACTGCAACAGAATTGATTTGTTTAAGTACAATAACATGGCTCTGCAGTGCAGTGAGGAGGAGGCTAGAGCACCCAGACAAAGACTGACTGGCAGTATGAAACCACAAGCAGTAATTGATAAACTGTTGGTGAAGTGCAAATCTGAAATGCGGAGCCCTGTTATCTAATTAAGGAAATATTTCCCAGAATCACCCTCTGACTGGGACAAATACTCTATGGCCTAAAATAAAAAAAATATATTATTTCAATATTAAAAAACGCTTAAAGAATAAAAGGGCACAGAAAGTTCAAATTCCGGACTGAAAAATCACATTCAGATCATAAAACCTACATACATTCGCACATAATCTTTATATTTTTAGTTACTATATCAAAGTCTAGGCAAATATTTGCCAAGTCATCAGAATGACACCAGGCCTCCCATAAAAAAGATACAATCTACAAGGTGATATTTTAAACCTAGGGATACTGCAAAAACAAAGTCTGAAGTAAATTGCGTCAAGACAGGCAAGAACAATAAAACATTTCTCCCCAGCTCTTTTAAGCTAAGCACAGAGGTGCATTTATCATTGTTATTATTCCTTCAGAGAGGCCCTCCCGGGTGTAATTGGGTCCTCATGGAGTCAAAATCCCTACTCTCACAGCAGCCGCTGGAGCTGGACAGGCTCCCTCGCCTGCCACCCAAAGTCAGCACTGAGGTTTTTTACTGACTGCATGAAGAATTGTCATTCTGCACAAAGTGGCTGTGGTTATACCGGTGGTGGGAGCTGGACCCCACCCGCTAAAGCTTTGACAATAGCAGGAGTGGGGACACCTGGGGAGAAAAGCTCACCTGGCAGCACTGTGGGAAAAGCTCTTGACAGCCATAGGCTGTTCACCCAGCCAGCTCTCAGGAGCTTTTATTCCCCGTGGGCCACATTAGCATTTTAACTGGTAAATACAGTAGGGTTAGAATACATGTGGAGAGCAAATGAAAATGAGAATGTGAATAAAGAAAGAGTTTTGTTGCCTGTTTAAAAAAAGGAAACAATGAAGCTGGGTGATAAAGTTGCTCCAAAACACATACTACTGCCATGATTGATGCTTATGCCGATACTGTACGGTAGAACTTCCCCAAAATGCCCAGACAACCTCTTTTTTTATCTCTTAGCTTTAGTACGTAGCCGTGATTAAGAGTGAAATAGAATAGTTCTACACAGCGCATTGTTCTCAGCGAATGCCAGCTCTGAAACGTTTAACCTCCCATGCACCTCCCTCAGCAGTGCTACACTTCCACCTCAGTGTTACCATGGCACAGAAATCATGGCACCTCCTTCAGGCTGCTTCCTGTTGTTGATATGCACCACATATGCAGCATCAAGTAGAAGATGTGTCTCTGCTTTTTAACAGACACGTCAAATCAAAGGAGGAAAACTCCAACGGCAATTGGAGGAGAAACTATTTAGTGGTTTGTAATGATTAACCAGCAGGGAAGCAGGTTTTCACAAAGTCAGTTTGTTTAAATCTACACTAATAATGTGATTATACACTAATTAATTAAGGGCTACTGTGGTTTCTCCAGATATTTTAATTGCGTTATTTTAGTCAAATTAAGGCTAAAGGTCGATTACCCATCAATCCTTCAAACAACATGTTTCTTATAGATTTTAACAAGGGTGCAGCTAATAATTAATTTCACTACAAATTAGTCTGTTAATTGCTATTTTTATTCAACATCTGTGTCAATACTAACATTAGCATCCTGCTCCAATAAATGCTTGAAAATGTGAAACCAGTTAAATCAATCTGGCGTGTTCTAACCTGCTGACCACCAAACTGTTTGTGGGGTTGCTCATTTAGCAGTATGACCAGTGATGGTGAAACATTATGACGAATAATCTTTATTCCCATATGTAGAAGTTAAACACTTATTAAGCAAGTCATGTTCTTGGGTTTGTGGCGAAGTCAGGCTATTAAAAACCAACAGAGAGCTTTTAATCTTGCATTATCCTAATCTACTTTACAGCAGCTCGGTTATGATGCCTATATACTGCATGTAATATACTGACTGACATCCAAATCCAGGTTAAAAGAGAAGGGATTGAGCATTTCCCAACGCATGCTGCCAGTGTCAGAGGACGTCTACGGTGGTGTCACTGCATTAGACAAATTCACATGTTGTTGTGGAGCAAAGTCATAACTGTAAAGTGTATCATTGCTGTGAATGGCTGCTATAGTGATGATTAAAGGTTTAGAGATAATGGTTTTCAGTGTGATACATTTAGAAAGCATGAGACACCGGCTCAGTTAGCTCCCTAATGTTCACTCTGCTGATTAACACAAATGCCGGCGCCTAGTTAACCACCACTGCTGTAATTATGGGGATCCTCGCAGAGACATACACATATCCTACACAACGCACGCACACACACTGCAGGCAAACACACTACTGCAAAACAGTGCAGCTGTATGCAAGGTCCCACCATATCAGCACTACAGCAACTACCAATTATGCATCTTATTTATGTAAATGCAGGTAATTTACTTCCTGCTGCGTATAGCTTCCCAATTTGCCTGCCCTCTAGCATCGGTTGTTTGTATTGTGTCAACAAAATACAGTTGAAAATTGAAAATTACTAAAAAGTTACTATTTGAATTGAGAATTTAAAATGATTACATTTGTTGACGTTTTTTAGCTTAGTAAAACATTATACTAGAAACACTAATATGACTTGGTAATGTAGGGACATTATAGAAAGACCCAAATGGGCAAGAAATAAGCAATTAGATGATTAGACAGGCTTTAAATAATGAACAGTTTAGTCAGATTATCTCAGCACATCCTGTCCCCAGCTTGTGCCTCTCATGTGTAACATACATTTGAGACCTTGTAAAGCAGTAGATTTTCAAATCCACATAGACTCGAAACACTTGGAAATGCTATTGCCTGGCTGCACTCACTGAAGATTTGAGCCAAGGCCATTACCTGTGGCATCATTGTTTCGCAGAGAGGCAATTCTGCTCCCTGGGACTAACCCAGGTTGTCTGAACACAGAGGAGTCTATCAGAACTCTGGGAGGCGCATTTCCTGCCAAAAGCCAAACTTTCAATGTACTCTGGGCTAAACTGCTTAGGTAATAATTTAGTTAAGACCTGTAACCGTAGACTATAACATGCTTTGCCATTCACAAGCTGTCATTTGATTTAGTCAAATTCGTTTTTCTTTCTACTGTGCCCTTTGCCCCAGTTGGCAATTTACTATGAACTATTAATTCATTCAATACACAAATACTGAAGAGTGAGAAAAAGCTCTTTGGACTCATTACTATTAACCTACTGTGACTAATACCCATAGGAACAATGGGCAGAATAGTCAGAATTTGACTTTGAACAACAATGTTTTATGTAGTTCTAAAGTATGCACTGGTGCTTATATAAGTCTCACATGAATTTATGGTTTCAATATAATTTGTCCTCCTCCTGTCTCTACAGTATATCTTGTTTCAAAAGCAGGAGCAGCCCAAGAGGGTGCCTGTACTTTTCTTCCTTTGTTTCTAGTCTTTCCCTGTCAGAGTGAGGTGGTAGCGACTCCCACATGGGAGACAGAGACACAGGGGAAGACGGCTGGCAGTGTGCTAAAGCAAAAATAAATAAATGCTGTACTGCTTGACCACAGACCTAAAAACGATGCCCCCGCCTCCCTGCTTTGTCCACCTTCATCTGCAAAGCAAATCACATGCCCTGCAGCCAGAGATTCCTCTTTGGTCACCTGGCTGTTCTGACTAGGAGCAGTGGGGGTTTACTCGAGGTGAAAGACTTCATAATGTAATGGAGACAAGTACCACAGAAGAAAAAAAAAGGAGATCGCATCAAGCCAAATGCAAAGGAAAGGTGAATGTAATGAGGCCTGATTTGTCGTAAGAAAGAATCACAGACCTGTATTTGCATTTTCATCCCCTTTCCTCATCTTGCTCCCTTATCTTTTCTCCTTCCTTTTCATAATAAGGAAAATGAAAAAGCAATGAGAGTGAAGAAGAAAGGATGGGGGGGGGCGGCAGAGAGACACAGAAGAATCCAGAGAGGGGAAGGAGAGCACATTTCTGTGGGAAGGGAAAATGATTAAAGGCCGAAATGAACACAATCTGCTAGTTCCAGAGGAAAGAAAAAGAAATTTCCAGACCTAATAAGCGAGCATCATGGGGAGACCTGCCTGTCCCTGCTGTTCAACCATGGCCATGCTGGCTGAAGCACATTTTCCACAGCCCTTTTACCAGGCAATACTATAGATTTGGTGTACATGGACACATTAGTGGGTCCAGGGTGATGTTTGAAAAACCCTGTCCACGTGGGATGCCTCTGGATTGTGACGAATGCAGCTAACCAGGTAAAGCGGCGTTAAGATGACTCAGACGAAGAAGACTCGAGGCAAAAGAGAAAGAAAAACAGCAACATCAATAATGAAGTGAAGGAGACGGGGGAAGAAAACAAAGCCGTTCATAACAAATGAGAAAACAGACAGAGCGTCTCATTGCGGGAGCGCTAACGACAATCAATTAGCAATTGCTCATGATCTTGGGTGCGTCTGAGTATAAGGTGTCTTAATGAGTCCCATTTCCATTAGCTGCTCGACTCGAGAGGCATAAGGAGGAGGCTGCTCCTACCAGCTCCTCCATCTCAATGCCTAATGACTGCGAGAGTGGATTACTCCATCAATTCCTCGCTTCTCTTTGTTTATCCCCTGCGTAAATAATGGTCAACCATTACAATGCATTAAGCGGGCCACTCTACGTAGAGTGAATGAGAGCAAGAAAGAGGAGCATGAGTGCTCCAACAGTGTCCTCCACTGATCTCCAGGAAATCGGCTAATACCGGCCATGTGGAGGCAGAGAGGGAAGAGGAAGGGGGAACAAGTGTGTCAGAGTGGTCAATGAAACGTGGCAGGTTTATATTGAGAGCTGGTTGTACAGTAGTTAAAGTAAAGGTAGAGGAGTGCCTCAGCTCACACCTTATCCAGCGTCGGTGTACATAAATAATGTAGTCATGGACCCCAAGAGCTACAAAAATTCAAATGGTTTATTTACTCAATAATTAAAGACATTCATCCCAGTTTTTCAGGTTGACGGTCAGTCCATTATGGGCACAAATGCAACTATCTCCATCCTTTTTTCCTTCATCTTTGAAAACAGGAATCTACAAAATGAATTAATTGTGGCACCTCCATGAAATGCTCTGTTAGAAAGCATCCATACAACTGGAAGAAGGTCCAGTGCAGGCAGTTCATAGAAATATGGGTTATTAAACTTATCATTTTGTAATATGGGTTCATTAATCCCCCTGAGGGCACTTTATAACTCAATTTGGTTCTTTCTTCTGAAAGGATTCGTGGGAATGTAACCTGCAATTTTCATGTCATTTGCCTTGAAGAACAGCATCGTGGCCACAAAAGCTTTGAATCAACACTACAGAGATTACTTAATTTGTGTCATATGAGACAATATAATATTGCAGTGCTCTCTCCCAGGATTGTACCAAATCAATATTTCACCCAAGGCTCCATCACTCCCTTTTTTATCTCTGGTTTCCCTCTTGTGTCACAGCACCAGACAGGATAAAAATTAAACGCATCAGCAGAAAAACACACAAGTGGAAATGATCTTGCTGCACCGGCCACTCGGGTCATGAATTCAGCTAACTGTGCTTATCACAAGCTGCTGCTATTAGTCTTAATAGCCACGGTGACAACCCACCTTGAGAGGAGATGGGCTCTGATCCTGGGGCTCACCACAGACAGGTGATTCTCATTTGTGGTCTCTTCTTAGGTCATAGCAAAGGGAATGCGGTCTGGTGAAAACATCAGAACGTGGAAACCCATTGCTCATGAGCCATATGTTACCACACACTGCACTTATTGATGTTTTATATTAACGACTAATAAATCTAATTCTATTATGGGAACAACAATAACAACAACAACAACAACAACAACAACAACGTTAAGTTGTTTTATGCTCATCTCAGCTTTGTGTGTAAATAAAATCATCCTCATCCTAATATAAGACCAGTGGATATTTAAATGAAAAATACTGTATGTATTACATTATACGTGTGGAAGTAAAAGCATCAGGCACAGCTCAGTGAGACTGAAGGCAAAAACTATTTATGTTATTTAATGTGGAAGTGCTCCATGACAACTGAGTAAGAGTGAACATTACGAGGGCCAAGAGTGAAAGTCGTACTGAGAAAAACTATATTTTTCATCCAAACTAAAGGTTACTCGCTGCAGCATGTCGAGGGGTCTTGCCGCGCTGCCATTGAATGGAATACACAGTCGAACCGGTCTAAAGAGACGCGGTGGCAAAATGAAAGTGTTTGGTTAGATACCTCACAAAGTAAAACCACATGAAAGAGGTACATATAACCACCTCACATATGAGAAGTTAGCCTGTATCAACCCCACCGAACAACAGAAAAGTCGCTGAACACACCAAGGTCTTTACTAACCCCCATCGCGAAGCCAGACAAATGCTGTTTGGAAAACAAATGTCAGGACGTCTTTTCAGCCAGAATGCTTTCCCACAAGCCAGAGGAATCCTTAACCACTCCACTCCTCCACAACTGACTGAGCTTGTGACTGGGACCTTATCAACATGTTGTTCTGTTGAGACAGGGGGGAGGAGGAGTCACTTTGATCCACTCTGAGGCACGTCTTCCTTTACTGTCGAGAGCCAGTAAAGGTTTATGGCGGGAGAGGATGCCTGAGCCTCTGCTCTGCCACAAAACGGATGCACAAGCATCCTCTCCCGCCACAATGGCACATCAAGCCCAATTACAGAAAGTTTAGGAGGGTTTAATGTTGTCTTAACATCCAAACCACAAAGACAAAGCAGAGGTACACGGGCCTCTTATTATTGCCCTGAAATGACACTCCATTTTAAAAACATGACAAAGTGCAGGCACTGGGCAGAGCAGGCTGTAGTTGCAGATCTGAGTGCAGAACAATGGGAGTCTGTGCTGATTTCTGGCCTGAACAATGGCAGGATGACATGGAGCCTGACAGATACACACAGAGCAGCAGGATCTGCACTGTAGACAGGAGAGGCAGCTTCACAGAGCAGAAACGCTGCCAAAAGACATCTCCTCACCTTCCTTTTTCCTCTTCCAACATCTTTTATGTGTTTTGGCACCTCTGGTATTCATAACTCAAACTGCAGAGCTCTGAGCACCACCGTGAACACAATCATGGAGTGAAATGAGCCAGTCACAGCATCAACTGACGAAGAAGGTACCATGATGAAGTAACGGCTTATCCAATGTAGGCATTCAATGTCATAAACGTACGTAATAAAGCATAAAGCATAATTTGCTGATCTGATTAAAATGTAACATGTTGGCAATTACACTTCAGAAGGAATTATCTGATACCATCAACGATACTTTAATAAAATTAAATAAGGTGAAATTGTAGCAAAAACAATGACCCACTTTACACGTCACTTCACCTTATTAATATTTTGTGTAACAGTGATAATAATAAAGATATGCAGTTTAATTACTGGTTTTAGTGGTTCACTAATAAAAGTAAATTATTAATAAAAAAATACAAAGAAAAACATTTTCATAGATGGTAAATCCAGAAGGTGATGTAATCCCTAGTCTTCCATATGGCACAGAGGCCCTCAAAGTGTCCTTTATTATTCATGTCCTCAGAGCAGGACTTGAAGCAGCTTTGCTTCTCTTATCAATCATTCATCTGCTTTCCATTGAACACACTGTGATCCTTCACCATCAAATCAGACTTCAACTAGATAA
The DNA here is from genome assembly GCA_030770545.1 of Macropodus opercularis. Lineage (NCBI taxonomy): Eukaryota > Metazoa > Chordata > Actinopteri > Anabantiformes > Osphronemidae > Macropodus > Macropodus opercularis. The sequence goes on along the minus strand of CM061107.1, from coordinate 4,780,345 downwards.
AGATCCACCAATCTGAGGTCTTTCATTAATTAATCAAAGCTAACGTGACCCTCAAACGCCTGATCTCAAAACAGTAGCAACGCTGCCCTAAAGGTGGCCATGCCAGCCAGGCCGTAGCCTGCCAATCATTCAATACGCAACACTCAGGGCTCATACATTAAGAATAGGATGCCAGAACCTATTTGTGTTGACTTCAGCAAGTCCTTGTTGTGAAAACACCTTAACACCGAATCAGACAGGAACGATAATGTTGATGCTACTTTCTTTAATAAAATGCCTTCATTCAGCCCAAGCGTCTCCCCTTCTCACCTTCTTCATCCGGTCTGAACAGGATCCCATCTTGCTCTACTACAGCAGGCGTTTGGTTAACAGCAAACATAATCAAACTTTGTGGTCTGTCTCTCTGTAGAGTGGAACTGAAAGCGTATCGTGCAGAGTTCTTCGGTGGCAGTCTCCAATTACCTTCTACGTGCTAGTGTTCACTGTGCTGGAACTTTTCCATTTCATTATTACACTCAAGCTGCCCCCATCGAAAGCCGACCGGCAGCGGCGGCAGGCGGCGGCGGCACAGCAGACCGTGTCATCCGTGCACCGCAGGCAGGGGGGGAAGGAGTCTTTTCCAAGCTGCAGTGAATTCCTCGTTTTGTCTGGGAAAAAGATTCATGTCTTTACAAACCACAGGTGCAGTGAGTTTTTTTAACCACCGCAGTGAAAAGGGGGGCAGACCAACACTCAGCTCCCTCTCCGCTATGTTTGTCACAATTACTCAGTAGGTCAACTTTCCCCCAGTCTCATTAGGAGGCAACACGGAGGCTAAAAAACTTGTCTTTCCTGACCCCCGCAGGAAATGAAATGTTCAGCTTGCAGAGACTCACTCATGCAGCCGTTCGCCAGCCCCCCCACTATGGATTTGGGAAACTACAACGAGGGATTATTTGCTGCTACATCCATTCAAGAGGCAATTCAGCCAAAACCAATCGATACCAATCAACGAGGAGATGACAGGAGATGAAATTCCCTCAGCCAGTATCAGGACACTGGGCTCAGGGTCTTTCCAGCCCTGTTCATTTTATCTTGATGTGTTTGTGATGTTTTCTCCTTCAACTCCACAATGTTGTCGTTTGGATCACAGCATTTCACACAAAGAGTGCAGTGATTGTTGTGTAGTTTTTGCATTTGACTTAATATTTAAAATACCACTTACGCATATTTTAAAAATAAAACGCAGCCTCCTGAAGCCAACTTGCCCTGAGATTTAGCCAACATTAGCTCATTAGCTCAACCTCCCTCAGCGTGACCTCGTACTTTTATTTATATTATTTAACAACTTGTTATTTTTACATGCAGTGTTGTAGTCTTTAATGTAAAAAACATACATCAGCTGTAAAGCACAGTATAATTTAAAATTCTTTTTCTAGCTAGCTGGTTCGCGTTAAACGCTATTTTTACCAATTAGCCGATGAAGTGTGATATTTCCCTCAGGAGGTGGTTAAGACAGAAAAAAGCTACGCGCATAATAAATACTGGACTTACAGTTATGAGCCGGGCAGAAGCGCCAGTGTTAATCTTGTCGCATGCTAACGCTACTAGTACTTCAGTCTACGAATACACTGCCCCCAACTGGCCAACGAGTGAATAACATCTGTGCGTTACATTGAAACTTTAATCTGAAAATATTTACTGGCTTTTATATTATGGTAGTGGGGACAAAATAATATTAGTACTGCCTAGAACGTAGTGCTGAATAAGTATAAAGTACAAATTAAGTACAAGTACCTCACTATCAATATAGGCTTGAGTAAACAGACCTGCATTCCAGTTTCACATTTTTTTCTTTCGCTTAAGTAAAGACCTGAATTCTTTCCTGCCCAAATTTCATTGCAACACCCTGCAAATGATTAATCTGCTGCATCAAGTGCGTAAATCTGAGTCTAAGAGCAGGAACAAGCACGAGTTGATCAGGAAACCTATATTTAATGACACCCACTGCTAACTAAGTCTGAAACAACTAGATGAGGCCACATGGGAGGTGACGGGGGGCCTCCCAAAACGCTCCTGCCACGCACAAGGAATTTGGTGCGGTTTCCTCGGAGCACAGAGAGGAAACGCATGAGTGAGAGCAAAGAGGGAGCGAGATCCCTGCAGTGGTCAGAGCGTGTCCCCGGAGGTGTCAGGGGGAGTAAATGGGCATGACTGCAGAGCAGGGGGTTATACCCGCTCTCCTGCCTTCTCCTCTTCGCGGGGAGCCCTCGCCGACTCGTCCCGAGAGCCTCAGAGCACGGCTCCACTCGCACGGCACGCAAATTGGAACAGGAAACAGGAAACGATCGTTGGCTTAAAGCCAAAAGCACCACCTTATTAGAAAACCAACATAAACGTGAGGGGGAAAACAAGACTCAAAGGTGGAAGGAGCCACACGTTGATGGATCAAGAGCTTTGATGACTGTAGACAATGTCGGCCGCCTGCACGGCTGGCTGAGGGCTGACACCAGTATCGGGCCCCATGAATATTCAGACAGCAACTAAATGAAGCAGATAGCACTTGACATGGTTAACATCCACCTTTGGCACCTTCCCTCTGCAAAGGCAACAAGGTAAAGCAGCAGAACAAATATGCTGCTTGTTAGTGGGCGGCAACAATCCCTGCTGATGAATTGGACGCGTGTTGAACAGAGAATGAGTTTCTGTGGGCAAGCTACATGAAAATAAGCTGGACTTGGAAAAACAATCTGATTTGCTCTGTGGGATTTTAGATGCTAAATTGCTGTTATTTTTGGAGATGGGTATTAAAATAAAAATTGTAGTATTATGCCTTGCAATATGCTGACATTTCCATTCTTAGAAAAACATGTTTCCTTCAACTATAATCCCTGCTGGTACCAAATGTTTGCTCTCTAAATATTTACCAACTCGGAGTCACATCTAAAGCCTAACATAGGCACCTTGAGACTTCCTTTTTTTTCCAAGTGTTGTGTCCCAAAGGAAAATGCAGTGAAAGCACTACAGACTATCTTACAAGTGAGTAAACTCTCTGAGCACACAACGCATTCCTCCAACACCTCAAACAAGCTCTACGAGAGAAAAAGTATCTGCCACCAACAAAGCGCGCTACTAAAAATCTGTGTCACACCGGTGTGTGTGTGTGACAGGCGGGAGAAGATTGATTTGGTTTTTGCATTCATAGTTTTTACGCAAAAAGTAGTAAATATATTACAAAAGTAATGTAAATATTGACACTCTGATAGTCCTTGCTAAGATTACCCACTGGAGCCGTTCAGCCAGAGCCATTAAACACGGCCTCGGTGCTTCAGGTATATGTGTAATATTATACTTGGGAAATATTTGGTACCTTGGTTTAAATATGTTTTCCAGTGATGGCCTGCAGGTTAGTGAAGCAAGGTCACGATGGGAAAGTTCAGCCTGAGTGGAAGTGAACGCCACTGTGGTGCCTTTGAGTGCGGCCCTTAACCCCAAAGGCCACCGGGTCAGACTGTGGTTTTACTGAGGAGCTTCCAGGTGCGAACGCTTTCTCAATTGTCTGTATCCTGAGTTTTGCTCTCGTTTATTCTCTTTTCTGAGCAATTCCAAAACGCAGGTGAGCGACGCTGCAGCACAGCGGCCGAATGCCTCCTGCGTAGACCTCCTCTTGGTCTCGACGCCAGCGCCCCACCCACCGCTCCGTGCACCCTGGCTCCTGATAAGCTGGCTTGCCAGGCTTGCCAGCGCTCACTGATGGCTCCGTTTGCACAACCGCTCCATTGTTGCTGTGCAGAATGGACAACTGCACTTTGGACCTTTCTGTGGGGAAAGCCTTTTACTGCGCTTCCCTTAAGGGCATCCACTGTGCTTTATCTGCACCCTGTCAACCACACACACTTTAAACATTGCATTAAGGATATCTCAAGCTAGAAAGCATAAACAGTAGCTGCTGTATATTCTGTGCTGCTGCTGTTAAGTACTGTACAGCCAGTTTGCCTTAAAAAGACTCATAAAAAGGCAGCTGAATTATCTGTGTTGCTGAAACCTGAGCCACTGCCGGCTGACCTTTTCCACAAAGCAATATTAAATATAATAGTTGGGCTAAGTAAAGTGATTGCAATTTAAGCCTCCATTTAACTTGATTCAATATTGGACGGCAGATGATTACCTTGGTGAAGTAAAGCTTGCATACACAAAAATAACGCCTCTACATCCAAGTATAGAGCTTTATCAAACTTAACAATCAGCTCAGTGTCTGTCTGCAGCGAGTCTGGCTCAGCTGAAGAGAATTTTAAAAATGCATGACAATACTAAGAGAAGGAAAGAAGCAGCGGAGGTTGCACATTAAAAATCCACAGATCCTCTTTTCTTTTCCCTGTGTTTTTTCTTTTTGGCTCAAACTCCATTAAGCTAAAATTGATGAGTATTGAATAGATGTTGCTTCTGAATCTGGTCAAGTGGCCAAATGGATTAAGTGTATCAAATCCATTTTCTTGAGTGTATTGAGGAAGTGTCAAAATGAAACATTTTTAATTTGGCCCCTTCAGGTCCAGGATTTCTTCATGGTGCTGTACAACAAGCTGCTTACCCTGCAAAAACAGGCGGCAACACGTCGCTAAACGTGGCCCGGTCATTAAATTAACCCGGCACGATCCACATATTTGAATCACTGTGCAGAGGCAGAAAGCAGAAAGACTTACATGGCTTTCAGGCATCCAGCTCAGACTGTAAAGAAACAATGCAGCCTACTTTGCACACTCCTCACTGCTCCCTTTCAGCCACATCCTCTTGGATTTTATGACTCTGGTTAAAATGCAACCATTAAATATTCATGTGTGAGGGCTTTCACCCGTGAAGCAGCTTCCTCCACCCCTCTTTCTGTCTGGGCTTTAGAGAAAGTGAGAAAGTTTTTGATTTTAACTGACAGGAGCTAAATATTAAAAAAGACGCTTTGAGACTTCTCCAAAGTGTGCACTACTCTTCTACAACATCCTCCTATGCTGATTTGAAGCTTTCATCCACTCCTAGAGTAAATTAGCATGACAATACAAACTCTGACATCTAATGAAAACAAATACTCAGTAGCTGAAAAATGACATGTTGAAAATTGATGGCTAGCACTCAGACTATGAATTTGAGTCATCAGTAACATCACACAACATGCATCATAAACTATGTCATTGAAAAATATTTCTCATTAATTTTTCACTTGTTGTCTTGGCTGTTTATGATGCAAAACACCTCCAATCAGCGGCAAAAGTAACGACACAAATAATTCATACTTTCCCTCTCAGAACTCCCAGCCTGCTAAAATCCATAATATATAGCAAGGAAGAGCGTTGAGGAAAGATTAAGGATGGAATCGTGTCTTCAGGTATAGACAGCATCATAAATAAGGCTGAAATGTGATTTTGCTACAGTGAACATTAGGGAAATTCTTGAGACTTTATTTGGGTAGATGCGATTCGCATACAAATCGAGGGATGCAACATTCAGGGCTTCTCCAAACAAGCGATTTCGTAGACAAATGAAGCAACAGCTCAGACATGTGAGGCTTTGCACATGCATAGCAACTGGCTGCCATAAGTTGATTTAACTGCCGAACATTCATGAGGGGAGAAAAACAAGAAGCATAACAATAGTATTGTTGTCTGAGAGCTCTGGAAATGAAGTTCATTTATTTTGAACTAATCTTTTTATTGATTTGGAAGAAATGATTTGTGCCACTTACTAATGAATGAGGGACTGAAGTAAACATTAGGATATTTGTGAATAATATCACGTAGCTGAGAGCTGCTACGAGCAGCCGTCAGTCAATCACTATGTAAGTTTGGACAATGTGTATAAGAAGCTTGCAGAACTGATTATCAGTCACCAGCACATAGCAGCTGATTGAGATGAATCAAACACGTTCTCTCGCTGCTTCCTGCTCAGATGGACGGACGCCACTTGCCAGGAGTGAAGTCAAACTTTCCATCGCTGCCCATTAGACTTAGACTGATCCCAGAAAAATAAGAAAACAAAGCAAGCGGAGGATGGCTTGTGAAACATCAAGGCTTTCACAGCCATTCTTCCACTCTTGGAAGGCTGCCCACTCTTTTGAAAGGGGTTTTCTTCAAAGCTACGCTGGTGACACTACCCATTCTCCTCCCAATTAAAATTTATTGAAAACATCCAGGAAACACTGTATGGCTAATATCATCACAACTAGGTTGTCAAAAACAAACAAATACAGCGATCACAAGGATAAATGGGAATTCCTTCCTCTGCCTTTTGAGTTCATAACCGGCATTTAATCCGCTGTAATGATTTGCAATATGACAAGTCAGGCAAAATTTACTGTGACAGACTGAATGGGACCCAACATAAATATAATTACAGCTCACGCGATCTTCTCCACCTCCCTCCTCCGAGCAAAGCGCCACTGCCACACAAAGAGGATGCAGGATACACAGACTCCGTTAATCTGCTTTTTAAAAATTGTTCCTCAACATCAGTCGATGGCAGAAAATGTAATTAAAAACAACAACATCACAGCGTATCCAGGAATTATCATAGCTTGAAGTAACAGGTATGATTTGGGTGGTGGTGCGAAAATAAAGGAGCAACTGCAGCTAAACTCTGCAGAATCCAGTCCAACCCAATGAGATAATTAAAAAAGACCTTTCTGATTCTGGAAAACCGATGCTTTTTGCTATGTATTGACATTTTATGGACTCAATTAGTTGCTCCATTTAGAAAATAAAGCACAGATTAATTAGCAAGGAAACGCTGATTGGTTGAGTGTAAGAGGTAAAAAACAGTCAACTTTTTAACTTTAAGCGCACATAGTGTTAAGAAGACAGATTCGTACATAAGCTTATTGAATCAAGGGCGACACAGCCAGTCAAAACAAAGGATAAATATTAAAGTTGCGTTACAGCGAGTCATAAACTCTGAGAGAAAAGTCAACACATAGGGATAATTCTGAAAAAGAAGCTCAGAGTGGCCGCCCCCCCACCCAGACAGACTAGATTAGGTTTCACATTCCTACCTCACAAATAACACACACACACACACAAGAGGAGACTGAGAGGTGGAATGAGACAGACACTGTTGTTGAGACATTTCTGACCTCAGACTATTTCATCTCTCTGATGATGTTTACACCATGAGTCAAGCACAAGGATATCTTCTCTCTTGTTTTTCATCCAGAATGTGGAGGATCTGCTCCTCCCTCCCTCCTTCCCTCCCTTCCATCAGCCTTCATGCTAATGTAACACACATTAGTCAAACCAGCCACACACTGTGTGCGTCCATGCTGACACGGAGGATGCTGGGCCCTCGGGTGAACCATCCCTCTCCACCCCCCACCCCCCTCTCTCCACATGCCAGGCACATCACGGGCCCAGCCTCACACCACGGCGTCTGTGACTCAAACATACCCTCCTTTTAGAGCAGATGGTCAAAAATAGCGTCGGCCGTCAACATTTTTGTAAGGCGTGGGACCCGTTGGGCCAGACACCGTTTGCCAAGAAGGAGTAGGGGGTGCAACACGAGTGTGTAAAAATAATGCGGTCAGTTGCAGCTTTTCTCTGTTTGATACTGACTAAGTGAGAACACCCTGTTGTTAGAGAAAAACTTATGCAATCTGCACCTATAAATAGGCGTGTGAAGTGTGCCTGCATATGTGTCTCTCCCTGGGTGTTTACATCCACACAACGCTGCCCAATTAATTAACAGTCATCAGCGGCAGTAGTTGTTATGGTGTCTGTGATTAGTGCGAGTGTACCAAACAATCTCTTGTCTCTAGCAGCTCGCTCAGCTCAGCGGCCACCGGACGAGGGAACTTAAGGAAACACACTTGACGTGTTTGCAGAGGAGTTATTTAAAGTCACCGCTGGGACGACGGCGCACGTGGCTACAGGCCGTATTTCTGGTCACCTACATGCTGTGCTCATACACAAACACACGAGCACGTCCTGAAACATGAGGTTGTTCACACACTCCCTCGGCAGAGCACGAATCTGTCACTACACGTCTGTGCTGGGCCTTCTATTGTTATTCATAACACACCAGCGTATGGATCCTATGAAATCATCGGAGACAGAACATACAGTAAGTGTGTGGATCCTGACTGAATCCCAAATCAGATGCTAGTAGTGTTTAATGTATCGCAGCCTCCTCTCGCTGCTCGCAGCTGTCAAGTCAGTGTATCAGCTCCGGTCTGTGATGCATGCGTCACACCTGGGTAACCGACCGCACACAGACACCGTGCTAGACTCAGGGTACAGTGTAAGCTGAGACGCAGGCTGCGGGCGAGGTGTCGCTACTGCCTGCGCTCCGTCGTCGGCAGAGACACTTTACTACAATGAAAGGGTTAATCAGTTTAACCCGCGACAGTCAGAACCAAAATGCTCACAGTTGTTGGGTTGGTTATTGATGTCGTGTGAATCAAATGTGAACAAACCACAGGCAAAGTGGCCTCTTCACTCCGGGTCATGTCAGGCTTCGCCGCAGTGACTATGCAAAGGAAAACAGGTGAAATGCAAAGCGATATTTACATAGAAGCCTCCTGTGTGTCGACACACAGCAACAGACGAAAGCGAAGCGGTGCAACATGTCAGCGTCTTTATCTACATGTGTTTTACATCTTGATAGTAAATTTGTCGCCATTTGTGTTTGGGGAGGTGTGTGTGAATTGCAAGCGGGTAGAAAAGGGGGTTGTTGCTGGGGAAGGAGATTACCCCCCAGACCCTTTCTTTGAGAGTGACACAGGATGGGGGAAGGACGTTCCCTGTGTATTAGTAAATCCCAGTTAATTTTCCCTGTCACAGAACAATGAGATATGGACCCCCGCAGGCTCTGTTGAATGTAATTCCACTACTTGCTCAGAACCACCTTCATCCCTCATCAGAGGTGTGATCTCTTTCTCTGGAGCGGTGACGCTACAGTGGAGTCTGTCCAGCACGTTTTTGGGTAGCGAGACTACACCTCTTCAGACCTTTTCAAATTTCGAGGGCAGGTACTAGATTCCCGGCGCATAGTGAAGCGTAAGAGCGAAACATGGCTGTCGTGCAACACTATCGCATGTTTCGAAATCTGACAACCCTTCAGGCTTCCTGGACCGGCCCTTGTTTAATTTATAGAAGCTGAGACTTTGGAGAAGGCGGATGTTATTCATGATTCAGAGCCTTTCATTTACACTTAACGCTGCACTGCTGCACTCTGACATCATCTGTGTATGTTTTTCACAGCATGTCACATTCAACATGCATGAGCCTGCGACTGCTGGGGGGCCTCAAGAGCCCCAATTATATCCCACCCTGAGTAGTTTTCTTATTTTTACAACTATTCTGTGCACTCTAACTCGCCTGTTTAACCTTGCTGAGGACGCGAGACGGTGAATAAATTGGGCCTAGATCTTAGAAATTAACTGCTGCGCTAAAAACACCGCACAATTGAGATTTTAAGTAAAAAGGCCATTTCCTGCTGCACCAAGCAGGCACAGGAACAAGACAAAAATACAGTATTTGAACCTATTAATCATGACATGTGTGTTTTCTGTTCCGGCTAACTTCCCCTCCAGCATGGCTGCAGCTGTAGCAGGAGGCAGGCCTATTGTTCGGGCTAACAAGGGGCGCAGAGGTCACTTGCATTTTCACAAGAGCTTTGCCAGAGGGGTTGGGGAAGCAACCGGCACACTGTTTGGTATGGATCTACGCTAAAGCTTTCTCTATAAAGTCACATCATTCCCAGTCTATTATAAAGGGGATATGTTAGATTAAGTGAGATTATGCAGAGAGGGGTTCCCTAAAAAGAGCAATAATAACACACTCAGTACTTAGCAGGCAAGTCAACAGTGGGATTAAGCCAAAAGGACACGTTCAAATCCAAAGCTAATATGCACAATGGTCATCCCTCCGCAGTTTTTAAGTTGTTTCGTCACATTTCTCCAAACGTCACGAGCTGCAGCATCAAAAATACACGACTATTATTATTCCATTTTAGGAATAAAGCCTAAATCGATCCGCTTGACACAACTTTAAGCCCAAAGGAGGATTTCTTCTCCCCATCAAACTGTCCTCGCTGCTGTCAAGCCCTTTCTCTGCCTACAGTTTGCACAATAACAACTCCTATCACCAATGCAACCAAAAATATGCACAAAGTGGCTGCACACTCTAAAATGATTAAATGATGTGTGGTCTGGCGTCACTCCCAGCACCTCTCCCAGCCCTCGCTGCGCTCTGCATCTCCCTCCTCCGCAAACACACACAGATTCCCTTTCCCTGAGCCGTGTTTTGAAAATAGAAGCTTCATATTAACAGTCAACAGTCAAGCTCACAGGTACAGTCTGACCATTCTCCACGTCAGGAACAGAAAACTTTGGTGGAAAGCTGCGCTGTTGCTGCAGTCACAATCATCACAAGCACACACACACACACGGAATGCAGAATAACACCGTCCAGCAGAATATGGTGTTACACGGCAGAGCAGCTGCTTATTGTGCGATTTCAACTGGTGAGGCGTTAAAATCAAATGAGCAGGGTACAAACTACCACATTACAGGTGGAACGGCAATAAAAGTTCATTAAGACCAATACAATTAAATACAAAAACCAAAACATCAGCTCAACAATAACATGACTGATGTCTGTTCTCTTAAAGGAGAATTTCCATCTAAACATTATGAATGAAGCATTACTTGCTCACAGTGCTTGAGTAAATGCATTTTTAATACTAGATATCAATGCAGTCTCACTCCCAGAGATACTGCAGTATCAAGATAACCCTCACTGTGTGGTAATTGCTCACACGTAACATAATAATAGGGAACTTTAAACATTAAGTGCTGTTTGACACTGAAGTAAACCTCATGATTAAGCTGCTCCAGCTGCCCAGTGACACACTTTCTGTAGGGCGAGCCCAGCGCTTGCCCTGCGCTCTCCTTACTCACTGAAAACAGCTACACCAGTGGGGGTGATTCATCCCAAGAGTTTATTCTGTCGTGCAAAGACAACACAAAAAAGACCTTGAGCGAAACCTACACAAACCTCCCACAGGCTCTGACCATAGAGGAAGAGCAGCCGCGTGCTTAGCCGTGCGCCTTGTTCCTGTTATAGGGCTTTGGAGAGTTCTCAGTAAGCGGGAGCTGCTCTCTGCAAGTGGAATTCCCAGGCTGAATCAATAACATTATGACATTATACACCACATAACAGCCATGTTTACCGGCTACTTAAGCACACATTGTGGGTAAAAGGAGGTTCGGGCTGGAAGGTTTAATTTTGCCGCTGTAGTGCAGAGTAAACACGGCTGCCATGTTTCGAAGCGATGCCTACATCCATACTGTGTGGGTGTAAAGTGACACTGCACATTATGCTTCAGCTGGAATACTTTCAGACAAAAAGCCACATCACATGCAGCACTCTGCAACATTTCAGCAGGTGAGGGAGGCTGGTTGAGACATGGTGGCTCTTGTTCCCCTCTCACACCGGCCAGCAGTGCTGCTGGAGGTAATGAGGCCTCTTGTGTGTCCTCTCTGATCTGAGAGTTGAATAATTTCCCATGTGGCACGGCCATTTTCAGTTTCCGCCTTAACTCATACCTCGTCGGGTGGGAGGAAAAGCAAGAGTGAAAACTCCCACCCTCTGCTAGAAACGTGTTGCCATTGTCAATCCACGGCGCCACACACAGACTTTGGACAGAAAGACGAATGTCAGCTTCAGGGGTATAAACCTAAAAGATATTTGAGGTGTGACAAATAATTAGATGCATATTTAGGGCAGCTGTGCCAAAAGACCTTTTACAGGTTCTCTCTGTCTTGTTACGTGATGACGCTTTTCATTGGCCAGCAGGAAACTGAGAGTTAATAAATGGTCTACTTCAGCGCCCAGACACACGTGCTGAGTTGCAGAGCTCTTTTTCAATGTGTCTTTTGTTTGACGGCTGGTGTTTCAACATCCTCAGCTTGAATAGAAGAAGGTCAGCCTGGTGGGGTCTGCCCCACGGTTATCCAAGGACCCCAACCTGAGGGTTACAGGGAGGGGACAAGAAAAACGACTCGTCTGTCTGACACCACCACTAATCTAGGAAGCCACTGGAAGTTTGAAGTTTCCCTGCACAATCAGAGCTCAATCAGCATTTAATCACACATGTGACAAGTGTTTGTGATGCATGCAGATGAAAAGGTTGGCCCAGGCAGGGATTTAAGCAAAGAGCCATCAAAGGACCAGGTGCACAAAGATGGAAACTTCCTAGTGTGACATGAGTCAAGAGGCCTGTCAGCTCAGCAGCTACTCAAACCAGTCACTCTTGGATTACACACATTATAAATAAATAAGCAACCAACACTTTTCAACAACATAACAAACAGACAGAGCGCTCCTGGACAAGACACGACAAACATCTGCATGTATATGTCCATGTTGATGCATGTATATAAAGGACTCCTGGACAGTGATTATGAAACAGACCTTATATTTCCCAACCTGTTTATGCGTTTAGCTTCCTGGAGAGAAGTTTAAAGGAGAGCAGCTCTGTGAGATCACCCTCTAAACCTCGACTGGTTCCATATTCCAAGTGCTGCAATTTCAGAAGTCAACTTGTTCAACTCTTATGAATCAATCATAAACCAGAGCAGCAGGATAACTCCAGGCTGTGACACATGCACGAATCTCCAATGCTAGTCGAACGCACACGTGCAGCCGTTAATGAAGTTCAGATATGAACAATTAACCATTTCAATGAATGAGCGTGTAACACGCGCACCGCAGCGGCCGCCGTCTCGCCTTCAGCTCGCACGCACCAGCAGCATTAAACCTACGTTACACAAAACCCATGTGCGCATCGGAAGCCAAAAGGCAAAAGGCGACATTTACCTCTAGACCTTGGTCACACACGCACGCAGACGCGCACACACGCATCGCGGCATGATTCATTCTGCAAGCGAACTGCACACGGGCTGCTACAATGTAGCCTCCAAGCCCCAACGCTCAGAGATCAACGCGGCATCTGTTACTGACGAAATGCACAACCTGCTCCACAGCCCGCCGGTCCAATCCCGACGGCGCAGAGCAGCGTGGTAGTAAATAGAAAAGCTGCGCGTTATCGTTCCAGGCTCCGACGCGCTCCCCTGCGCTAGTTCAAGTGGTCACTCTATTGTTGAGAAACAATCTGAGCCAAAGTGGAAACAAAACCTTTCCGAGACAAGAGGCTCGCAGCGCGACACCGGGAACGGGCAACGTTAAGTTTGCAGCGACTCACCGGGTTAGTAAGCGAAGAAAGTCCTCGGTAATGTTCGGCTCTTGTTTTTTAAATATCTTCCCCCTCACGGCCACTGAGAATGGGCTCAACGTCAGTGGGTGAGTAACTGAATAGACTCGAAGAGAGCGCAGTAAGTTGAAGTGTCAAATTACATTGGCTATTCTATTACCAAAGGGACCTATGCTCGGTGGCTGCTGACAAAATGTGTCGCGGATTTTGCGCGGAGGAGAAGCCAAGAGGGGAGAGAAGAGGGAGCGGAGCCGGACTGTCGCTCCGCTCTGCGACCATCTGGTGGTGGATGTGCTGGAGCCACCCGCTCTGGCCGTGGCACCGACCCGGGCCAAGACAGTTCGCATTAGAGTTCCACACTATAAAAGTAAAAGTGATCTTAACTGAGTAAGCACAACATCAACAGCTAATGAGCAGCAACAATATTAGGAATCAATACACAGCGAAACGCTCTTAATTTGTAAACGACTTATTTCAGTTACATGCAGCACAATACTTATTTTAATACACCAACGCAACTAGTAAACAAAATAATACAGATAAACGACTAAGCACAGAAACAGTAAAGCAGTAAAAGCGTATAATTGAGTTCCTATGGTCCAATAATAATAATAATAATAATAATTCATAAAACTGCCATGAAACATTTATTAAACTTCTAATTGGCCCGTAAAAATGAAAAGCGCACATTATTATTATATTTGCATTTTTTGTTTCGATAAACCGTGACTGCAGTAGGTTTTACTGTGTATTAGCTGCGTCTGTTAGTAAAAAACAACAAACCCCAGCTTTACGCACAGACGCGCACACGCGCTGACGCTGTCGTGCTCGCGCCCGCGATCCTCGGCGCTGACGCCACCCTCCGTGTTTTGCAGGTCGCCGCTCTCTGACGGAAAGCTCTGAATAACAAAGACATGTTTGAGAGCAGCAGCGGCGGCAGCAGCAGCAGCAGCAGGCTGGGCTGAGCGCTGACGTCAAGGAGCCATGACTGTGCCAAGCAGCATCCAGACTCCGGTCCACCAGACACGCGTACACACACACACACACACACACACACACACTGAACTGCTCGTGCGCCTGTGGCCTGTTTGGAAACAGCCCGTGATAAAAGTTACTACACACCACACTCCAAGCTGTGACTGACTCTTTCAGAGCTGGGCTGTGCACGTCCCTCTCTCTGAAGCCCTTGAAAGTCACCATACACCGGTGTGTCTGCTGGTGTGTTTAGACTCCTCTTAGACCTCTTCCTTTTTGGCCTGTGTATCTACCCCAGCTGTCTAAGTTAGGGGGAGGGATGGACTGGAACAATAGGCGCCATTTGTCCTACTAAAAGGTGACAGGAAGCATTGATTTCAGCCTGTTCCAGGCTTGTAAGCCATCCCTGAACTTGCTAATGTGAACATTTCCCACCAACGGACATTGGACATTTTTTAGGTAATTGTTATTCACAGTTGCAGCAGGATGCAGAAGCAAACGTTTGATTTGCAGGGTACCAACACCTCATCCATGTCACTGAGCTTTTAGATGTTTTATTGCTTCTCATGTTCAATAGGTTATTGTTGCAAGATGCAAGATGAACTATTTAAAGTCCACAAAGAAGCTATATTAAAAAGAAACAAAGAACAAATGGAGAATGAAAACAATTAAACCTAGTAGTAGTACCAGTATTAGGTTATATATTTCATCATTACTTTAGATTGGATGACGTTTGCTGCTCTCAGTGCGTGTACAGTTCCTGATTTGTCTCCTATTAACAGACTTTAAATAGCTCTCATTCCCCAATTTGTCACTGGCCACTTAAACTGCACTCTCAGCTGATTTATTTAGTTTTTATGGGTAAATATTTGAACCATTTTTCCATTTTTGGGCTGACCTGTAAAAGTATGACTTGATTATTTAGAATTAAAAAAGTCATATGATGATGTGAAATCAATATTACGTTCATCTCGGATGTGCTGCTGTGATGTCTGTGATGTGTGTAAGAGGCACAGCGAAACGAATACAGAGGATCATTTTTCCGTTTCAAAACTGGGTCAAGGTGAGTCGAATGTGGTCTGTCACTGAAGTGCCTGAAAAATGATGTTGAGTGATGTTTAGCAGTGCAGCAGCAATACTACTACTACTACTACTACCACTACTACGACCTGTCTGAGTGGAGCTGTTGTATTTTACTCTTGTTGGCTTTAGTTAATTCAGGAAGGAAAGCAAATGCTGAATTACAAATACCATGAATTCAGCTACTGGCTGGAGAAGCAGTGATACAAACAGCTGCTGATTCTGTCAGTGGCACCGACTGCTCATCTTGTAGATTTAATGATAAAGATGCATTTGTTTGTGGATTGATTGCATCCAACAGACAAATCAAATCCACCAAAAACATGTACAGCTACTTACGTCTGCCAAATGCAATTAGCCGGTTAAAGGCAGAGCTTGTTCGTGTCTGTGTCACTGGCTGTATTGTGCAGACAGCCCAGCCCACGTCTTGAGATGCCTTTGTAATAATCCGATGTATATTTTATACTTCAGGTTGTCTGCACTTGGTTGTGCTGTTTGTAGTGTGGCCAGTTGGCATCACAGCGTCTTCTGACATTTATGTCTTTATACACTTATGCAACATGTTCTGTAAGGCTGCTTGCACGATGTTTTAGCCAGATTGAACTAGTTGGAATGCACAAAGCTGTGAAGAGCTCACACTGGACTTATCCACAAAGCCAGCACATGTGGCAATTCAAGTCATATGTCGAAGCATTTGTCAAGATGGCTGTGCTGGTAAAAAAAAAAAGAAAAGAATTCGTTATATGTCAATATTTAATTTGAAGCACGTCCTTCCTGAAAGCTAAGCACAGTTTCTCCAAAGCCTAAACCTGATCACACACAGGATGCTGGGTATAAACTTAATTTTACTGGGCTGCAGTGCTGGTGCCAGACTGATAACTTATCCAGATTGTCTCCCTGTGCTTTTTTCTGAAAATAGCATTACAGTGAATTCACTACATGTCCGTCCTGCCCTTAGCTTGTTACGGTTATGCAGGGGGATTCACCTAACACCCCATAAAAGCACATATTGTCTGGCTTTTGGGCCAGGGGGCTGTTATAAAGATGAATGCACTGCAAGGGGAAGACTTGTAGATAAACTCTCTCAAAGAATTACAAAACACGTCGTTGATGTCGGACTCCCACACGCCCTGCTGCTCCTTACATAAAAACAGCACAATGTGATCTTTGAAAGTGCAGGCAGCGAGATGTCTGTGTTTTCATTTACAGTTCCCACCTGGTTTATGAATGAACAACCGCTGGGCTCCAGGGACCAGCCCACATCCTCCGCAGCAACCAACCACTGGCTGTCATCCAGTCCAAATGTGTTCACAGTGCACACTATAGTCCGCTGTGGACAGAGAGCGCCTGCTGCTCAGCGCTATGTCCAGAAATAATACTGCAGGCATACATTCCTGGAGGTCCACTTACTACCATGTTCAAAGCTTATTTTGCTTCATTTCACTAACTGATTTTTATTCCAGCAGGAGGAAGACAGAAGGAGAACAGACATACCTTGACAGGCTGTGGAGAAGCCTCCTGACAACATCCTCGCCTCGTTCTCTTTCTTTCGTGGCTCTGGTTTTTGGGGGGAGCTGAGAGCCAATCAATGTGTGCTCACAAAGGGAGAACAGCGTTCAGAAAGCCAACTGTTCCCTCAGGCCAGGAGCAGTAAAGAAGTGGGAGAGACAGAGGGAGACAACACAGAGAGAGCAAGAGGCAAAGGGGGCTGACAGCATGTTTCCTCTGCTTCTTCACTGAATAGCGTGATCGCTGCAACCCTGACACCCAGCAAACATAACAGTACGGCTCAATGCAGCCACACATTCACAGTCACACAATAACTCTGCAATTCCACCCAAATTATCTTCAGAATGATCCAACTTACACATGCGCTCATTGGCTTCTTTGTTAGGTTCACCCCTAATGTCGAACTGCATCCAACACAGCATCTCTACCATGGATCTGTTTAGCTATAACCATTAGTTTGATCATTCTTAAAACATGTATTACCTCAAGTATAATGTGAAGATGATCTGAATATGAATTGTTAATGAGATTTTGGATCACTGCTTTTTTTTTGGAGAAATTTTGAGAAAACCCATAAAGTGGGTCAAAAGGTTAAACGTCCGCTGTTTTAGCTCCACCTCAGTTCTACCAATAGTTATTACCAAGCGATTTCATTAACAGGCTTCTAACGCATTGCACTTCCTTGTTTGTTTGAGGTGCAATGCTGCCGTGCATAGAACTATATGTGTGGGTTATAGATGTTTTGTCATGCTTTGGGAATTATGTATAATTTGCGTCAAACGGTCCCCGCGTGGCTGATTGAGCTCGCGGTGGGTGTTCCACTTAATAAAATCACTTAGTGTAACATTTCTCTCCTTGATATTCCCGTGTTCCTTCTCAGAGGAACAGGTTCAGGTGCACTGCAAGGCTCGGAGACTTTTTTGTTTTGCTTTTATGTATCACCTGACAGGAGGTTAACTAGCTATTTCCAGCCCCATTATTCTCCTGTAACTCCAGGGCAGAGTGAAGAGTCAATTATAGTCGCAGCATATGTGTTTGTCAGAATCCCAGGCTTGTGATATTTTCTGCTAAATGTGAGTGTTTAATTACAAGGAATTCGTTTTACGTTGGGCCTAATGAGCTACCACAGCAAATTGCACACATTAAAAAGTGTCTCACCGCGATGGCAGTTAGTATCAACATATCCACATACAAGATCTAAGTGGATGTAGACCAGGCTCTCCTGGATTTATTCTGTGCTTCAGTCAACCCACATCCGCCATCGCTGCTTGATTTCGTACTTTTCACAGTGTAACTCTCACCGAATCCCCATGGACCAGGTGTGAACTTGTGAACCTGCTGCAGGTCTTGTTTGTGGGTGAAGGAGCACTATTGACAGCAGAGCGAGAGTTTTTCATTAGCGAGAAGAAGCTGTGCCCCTGTGCTGAAAATCCAACGAGTCTTGAAGGTTTAGTACCCTTTGGTTAACTGAGAAACCATCTCTACCTTTTCTACAAGCGATGTCATCAAGTGTCATAGTTGGTGCAAACCTGTTGAGAGTAGAAATAGACTTTAGCTTCTTTTCAGTGGACTTAGACTGAAAGCCACACTTTGCTCTGGTGTTTTAGTGCAATGCAACAATGTCTGTAATCAAGCTTCCCTCTGTCTGCCAAGCATTCACCCCAGGTTTGCCTGCACACAATAAAAGTGTTGACTTCTCACCTGCTTCAGTCATTAGAGCACCAGGATGTCTGTTCTCCCGGTTTCTGCTGTCTCTCTACACTAATGATCTCGTGTTTACAAATACATCAGTGATAAATGTCACAGTATCTGGCTGACACTCTCCTAAGGATGAGGCCTATGCAGTACAAGCCATTAGTCCTGAACATCCCCAAAACCCTGCTTCAACCAAACGCATTGTTGTTACTGAGAGAGATGATGAACATCGACACCTCTTTCAATTAGATACACTTTATGCAAGTAATTAATGAAATCTCTCAAGTAACTTGCCAAACACTGTAGATAGTACACACGTTATTTAATACTGCAAAACAAATATTCTTTAGTTGTGAAGAATGTCAAGTCTTAGATATTTGGATTCATAGCTGAAGCTGACCTTGCGTTTCTACCGGCAGCTGACTCCGTTTTAAATTTCTACAATGATTGGCCTGGGCATGATTTAGAGCCACTATGTACAGTATTCTTATTAGGCTTCTAATTAAAGTATCCCCATAATCAGTCATTGCCACATTAAACAACGGGAGGTGAATAATGGGATAGGTGCTTACTTGTTGCACCCCAGCGAGGGCAGTATTACTTGTTTGCAGATGCACACTGGCACAGGCGGCCTCATGACAACGCCTGTGCAAGGCAGCAAAAGCAGTCTCCTCATCCAGCAGTCTGTTTGGAAGTGGTTGCCAGGCAACAGGCTACATAAACACGGCACCTGACATGTCGAAAGAGAGAGCAACCAGGCGCTCAGGCACTTGTCTGCATAGCTCTGTCGACTCCACTTACAAACATGCACTTATCATGCAGAACATAAAAGCACACTCCCACATGTGTATGAGAAATAGTTTAATCCTCTTAGAAACATAAGCATATTTTGGAGCCACCATAACCAATTTTAGGCATTTTCTTTTTTGGGGGGGGCCTCATTTGGAATGTCACCTGTTAAAAAGCACTGAAGTTGAGATAGACTGGATAAAAGACAGAGACATAATCAGGAGAGCGTCTGAATCATCTTAATTTGATTACAGCGGCGAGGCAATAAACAGAAATCTGTGTTATGACTACAACGTGACGTGGTTATGTTGAAAGCACGGCTCTGAAGGCTGTCAGCTATTGTATTTAAAAACTAGATAAACCACAGGATTATAGGTAGTTTAGCTCTAATGCGTTTTTATTACTTTAGCTGTACTTTTAGTGAGTGCAGAGAGCAACTGCATTCCCTGCAGTTTTTATCAGGCCTTTCAGCGTCAAGGTCAAGGACAGTTTTATTATCATGTAAACAGAGCAGCGAAATGCGGTTGTAGCTTCCACACGTGCTGCACATTGTATTTGAAACAGAATAAAATGAGAATCAGGGAAAAAGCAACCTCAGAAAAGCGTTCAAAGAAAGAATAAATTAGGATTCTGTGCAAATAAAGCCCAACGCTGGAAATCAATAAAGCTGAATAGCATTTGTGATATTAACTCACGCACTGGTGTCATATTACAGTGTCAATATATAAATATTGTGCATTTACTAAACATGAGCAGGTGACACGAAAAACGAGGTCTGGAAGATATGACTCTGCATAACAAGGCTCAGTGTTTATTGATAAACTCAAAGGACTGACGGGTTACCCAAACAGAGATAGTTCACTATTTCTATTGAAGCATTCACATAATAGTTGAAAGAGACAATGTTTGAGTCGCAGTCCTCATATGTGGAGCTCGAGTTCAAATGGAGTTAAGTAGGCTCACAGCTTGAGGGAGGAATCTCACTTACTGCAGATACTTTGGTATCACTTTACACGCGGCAGCAGGATGAACAAGCTGTTGCGGGTTTGTTGTCCTGATGCTTCTGCTGCTGGTGACGTTCACAGTCGCAGGTAAATCGACTGCCATTGTTCTGCACCCGTCGGCCCATTTTTGTGGGTACGATACCTTAGTCATCATATTAATGTCAGACTTGCTGTACTGGACGGAATTACTGTAGGGCTGTACCTAATAAAGTGGCCTCGTTCTTGGCATGGACCACAGCTGCACTGATGTTTCTCTGTTACTGGGTTTTTTTAAACCTATTTTTGTGTCACCGCACGCAGTTCAAGGAGAGGCTTTCTCATTGATCTGCTCCCTACAAAGACGAGGGCCAGGAACAAGATGGATTTCATATATCTATTATCTGATGTGACTCCTCCTCTTTAAGGGGATATAGATTTTCTGCCACTGATTCCAGGAGTTAGGCAGGGCTGAGGATCTCCTGCTTCTAAAGGTTGCACTCAGTGGATTTTCTGTGCTCGGTCGGATCGCAGACTAAAAGGTTCCACTGTAGAGTAGAAAGTCTAAGCTGACATTTATCTCGGTGGTGACCCTGAAATGCTGTTTCCCAACAGTAAAACTGTGCGCTAATGATTTGTTCCATTGTATGTGAGTTAATAAAACAACAGGAGAACCATTCATATTTCCTGCAGGATTTCAGAGTGTTTTCCACTTTGGCAGATCAAATTGGAAGCGAGCCTGCCCGTCTTGTTTCCGCCATGTATTCTCCGGCCACAATGTAGTCAGCATGCGGTGTTAGCACCATTAGTGTGCTATGCTGTCCACAAATCATCTCCTCACTCCCCTCCATCAGACTCCCTGCATTTGGTCTGTGCTGATAAGCCCCCATCAAAATGACCAGGGGTCACAATTTCACCACTGAAGTCAACGGCAGAGATAGACCACTGTGTCCATCAAAGTGTAACTTCAGGCCGTCTCTGCAGTGTTGTCATTTCCCAGGCAGTGGGATGCTTTGAATTATTCTGAAAAACATGGAGCGAGAGATAGCTCAGGCATTTGTGAGGACTGACTCTCCTCTTGGCCTCTATTTCCAACGCATTGTCAAAATATTCACGAGGGCTGAAAGCTGGTACAGAATTTGAGCACTCAAACGTGTGACAGTGGTGATTATTCTATTTAAGACGAACTCTTATTCTTCTTAGGAATCTTTTTTTAACATGAGATGCATGATGTATGATGCACATTCCTATTGCCTGGTGCTGTGCTTAAAACGGATTCAAAGAGAAACCCAGTCTGGTAGAGAATAAGTGTTGATGAAGGTTTGGGCACAAACACAAATTCCAGCACCGCTGACTTTAGTCTTGACAGCTTGACCTTGAACCAATAAAGCTCTAGATAAGGTATCTTAATCCGGTTTTATGGCAGTGTTATAGTGGAATGTCAACTGGTCCATAATAGAAATAAAACAATGGGATTGTCACGAACAGTCAAGAAGACGTGAGTAATTTTACAGTCTTTCATATTGTGAGTCTATTTAATTCCTTCCTGCATTCGTCTGGAATAAACCAAATGTTAATTAATGAGCTTCAGAGGTGCTGCTGCTCGTACTTACTACTTTTTGATAGTATCAAGGAACACATGGAAAACAGAACCTACCTGGACTAGTCTAGGATCTGTGAATGCACATCTGCCTCTTGTGTGTGCTACGCTAAATAAAAACTAGATTTGAACAAGAAGTGCAGTTGATTTCAAAAAGCAGGAGGAGACGTCTGAGGCTGCAAACCGACATAAACTCTAAAGCCAAACTAGTGCACGTAAACCAACCAAGTGAGCCAGCAGCCGCAAACCGGTGGAGAAATGAAGATGAAGCGTCTAAATAACCACAGCTAACAGCAGTGAGACAAACATGCCGGAGCTGGACACTTGACATTACACAAGGACATCCTAAGGGCACATGCACACATGCGACAGACACACACATGCACTAAACCTCAGGCCCTGGTGATGCTAAACATCCTCATTTCAGGATTATGGTGGTGCCAACTGTCAGAGGTCCCTCTTGTGGCTCCGTAATGATGATCAAGCTCCTCACTCCACCAGGTTTTCCTCACTCTGCATCCCCAGCCCTGTTTGCCAGATGATGAAGGGCTTTTTATGATCCTACGTTTCTCTTCCTCTATGTATTGTGTGACATATGTTGTCCCCCACACTTCCCTGACCCCTCCTTGAACCCGGCACATCCATTTAATGCAGTGGATAAACGGCGGGGAGCGACTCTCTGCTGTGGGACCTCTTGGCACTCAGCTCTGTGCTAAAAGAACACTTATCCCCACTCACCCACATCAAATTCACTTTCTGGCATTGATGCGGAGCAGCACAGTGGTCAGATCGTTTCGAGTCAAGGTAAACTGCCAATAGTACACGCCATGAAACAAGATGAAACATGAAATATGTTGGCACACAATGAGCGGTGGGAGCCTCCTTCGCAATCTCGTCCTAACTTCCTCTCATTTCCTCTCGCTCTCAGTTGCTTGAGCTTTAACCATAACCCCCGAAAGGCAATTACCATGACAACAGCATTCAGAATTTGCACCACAGTAATTAGTTTGGTAGAAAACATGGAGGGTATCGTGTGTTTTTGTCTGACAATTGATATGACACACGTCAGAGTGTAAGGTGCAGCCTTGGGGACGAACCTGTGGGCAGAAACGAGGAGGTGGAAAATATGTGAGCTCCAGGAGCACACAAATAGAAAACCAGAAGGCAAGCGGCATCAGGCCAGTGTATTAGGATGTCCATTAATCACGATGATACCGATGAACTGAGCAGCGCGTCTGTGGAAGTGATGTCATGCTCATGTCTGTAGTAAAATATATAGTGGAAAGGGGAGCGTGTCTATTCTCAGCAGGGCTGCAAAAAAATCATAAAACATCATCTGATGAAGAGACTCTTTCTTCAAGTGTGTAAACAGTGGCCGTGGCTCTTGATTCCTCAGCGGGGAGGGAGAGCGGGAGAGCCATTTGTTTTCTTTTTTTCTCATTGTGGTTGAAATTCCCTGCGCGGCCCATCCTGAATCTCATTGCCCTGGATAGCAGCTTGTTGGAGGTGTGTGCAGGCTCACCTCCAGCCTTGCTCAGCCGCTGTAATAGATGTGTTTGTTGCTAAGTGGCGGTTGTAATGGGATGCTTGTTTGCCTTGCTTGGTGCACTTTCATCCTTCACTGTAGTGCTAATGTCACGCGGCAATTTGTCTCACGGCTGCACTGCTTTCTGGTAGGCGGAAACAAAACAAAGACATGGGGAGTCGTGCGACATCTTACACTCTGCATGCACATCTGAATGTATGTTGCACATGTGCGTATTTGTAGTCTTGCCACTGACGAGGGGGTGAAAAGCTCTTACTTTTTGCCTTTGTGCAGACATGGTGCAGATCACAAAGGTTCCCCCATGGGCTGCAGTCCGGTGCAGAAGCAGCATACGGTGTATATAGGGTACATGCTATATTTAGAGGAGGGTGACAGAGGTGGAGAGAAGGGGAAGGAGAGCGACTGGTCTCATCCCACAGTGTCACTGATCTCAGTGAATCATCCAATTACGCATAATCTCCATCTTCTGCCTCCAAAGAAAGATCAAGTCCGCTGCTTTCTCAGAATCCCCTCAGTGTCGCGTGCAGTTATTGCTGTCGTCATCATTTACACGTCTGAGCATCCTGGCCGTCTGTGCAGGACAACCCGAGGTCAGCCTGTGGTGTCATGAAATATTCAATGTCTGTCGAAGCAGTAACAGACTTGTTAAATCTGTGGCTCGACGAAGTGAAACGCTCTTTGTTACTGCGTCATTAAAGGCTCTTCTTTCAGACTCTGTCCGATGTTGCTGCTGTGTTTTCGTGTGTGTAAGTGACATTTAATTTAATTAGATGTAATCACGGAATGGGGCATTCTCGTCAGCCACGACCTGCATATGTGGATCTGTGTAGAGAAATATGAAGCATTACACAGTGGGAACGGTAACCTCCTTTGTTCAGGGAATATTATACGCAGGAGATGTGTTAGTGTATTATGATTATTATTATCATCAAGAAGAAATGAGCAAAATTCGAGGTCAAGGATCTGTTTCAGCTTAGACTGAATGCTCATTTGGAATCAGTGGTAGAAATTATAACTGAACTGTCTGATCCTTTACTGCATCGTTCCTTTTGAGCATAAAACTATTTTATTCAAGCATTTGAAAAGTATTCGGTGAAAAAGAGAAAGTACAAACGTAGTGACAGTACGAGGTTTAGATTAGGAAAAATCCAGCCATCATTTAGAGGCAGCCGCCAAACGGGGCAGCTCAACCCAGACCTGTCTCCATACGTCCATAGAAGAGCTGCTGTTAAACGCAAAGCTTGACTCTAGATGCGTTTTTGGCTTTTCTGTCTATTTATAGGCATGTGATGCGCGACAGTGAATTCACACAGCAGGTTTCTCTGCACGCCACAGGGCGCTGCCAGTCAATTTACATATGGCAGACTCCATATCTGAGGTTCACTTTGTGCCACATGCAAATGGCAACTTATCTCCAAATGGTGCTGGGGCCATGAGCAGACAAGGCAAGGTCACAGCCTGTTGTGGTAATTAATTCTGGCAGTGGTGGTTTGGATGTGCCGTCCCTCAGGGTCCACATGTGTGCATACTCCAAGACAACGTCACAGGCTCCAGCTGCAACGTGATGCTGCAGCTGGCCATCACCGGAGATGCAAAGACCAGACACGGGCACACGCTCAAGGTTGGATTTCTGCACAGAAGTGAGCAATAAAATGTCATGGGTGGCTTCAGTCAGACCTTATTCTGCAAAATTCTTTGGTAGTGTGCAGGATAACATTATGAATAATTTCTGAAGGGATGGAGTTAATTTTTCCTCTAAAATCGGGAATTCATCCTCCTGAAGTAAGTATGGGATGAACTCCTGGATGTACGCTCAAGGGCATGAGCCAGGATCCAGCGAGAGGGAAGTGTAATCTGCCGGCACCGACACTGAGCACTGACCCACGACCAAGGGCTGATGGGATACAATTTCAATCGACAGACTGGGTCATTGGTAGGTACAGACCTGAAGCGGTTCAGGTCATATTTCTCTGGCCTTCATTAATTGGTATTTTGACTACAGTCTTCTCTCTTGTGGTGGACCACCCGTCCACCCACATGAAGTCCTTGAAGTGTGACATTGCAATTACACTCACCATGACACATGGGAGAAAATCCCAGCCTGCTAATAGAGATCTGGCCAGCCTCTTCCCCCGCTGCACTGAAAGGAACAGGGAATTTTCAATAACATGGCCATTTATAGCTGCTACCACATGGCAGCTTGAAGCAGAGAGCAGAAGGAGAACTACTGCTCACTGCTGACAGTTGTATAAATGCTAATGGTTTGGCAATCAATACAGCATTACAGTACACCGTATAAAAGATCCCACGATTGATGCGTTAAAGTAGTAACGCGGCACATTATGACACGGCCATGTATTCAGCGTAAAGAAAAGGTCAGAGAAGTGGAAAAATGAAATCAAACTAGTCATGGCGACATGACAGCAGCGATGGCGGCGATGTGCTGCGTCTTTTTAACCTACAGCATCCTTCACTATGAAGCAGCGGCTCATTAGCATCAGATCGGATCCTCCGTAATTGCCTGTAATGAAGTCACATTCAAAACTCAATGCAAATACGGCTCCCATTATTCAGACAAGAGGACTCCACACGCGTACAGCGGGACTGCAGCGCACACGCGTACGTAGGAATGAAAGATTGAAAATGGCCTTCACGTGAATATGTTCCTGCAGAAGCGCAGACACGTTTACTTAATAAATGTTTAGTACGTTTAAAATGCTGTTCTCCACCGCACAAAAAGTCTACAACAAACCTAAAAACTGTGTGTGCGCGCACGTGTGTGTGAGAGAGATAAATCTCCATAAAACTCTGACTTTGGCTTGGAGGCACAACTTGAATTGCATGACTAATAATATTTAATGACTGTAAAGATTCTCTCTTATGCAAACTGAGAATAATTAATTATTGTCTCATTAAGAGCGGAGCTGCTGCTCACATACATGCAGGAACTGTCTGAATGACTGGCTCCTCTCTCTGACGGTCAACGCAGCCATCCAGCACGGTGACGGGTCCTCTGCTGTCGTGGTAGCGAATAAATGGTCATGACACGACAGTGGGTCTTTTCTGTCAACAGTAATGATCAATTAAACTGCACAGATGTGGATTATGATTATAATAAATATTCTCAGTGCATCTACAGGGGCAGTGAATTAATGCTCTGGGGCAGAACAGCTCAACGTTCTAGTTTAACCAGGCCTGCTGGGCTAAATGCACTGCATTTACAATATTGTATGTAGAGCTGTTATCCAAAGTGCTTATGCAGTTCGCCTCTACATCACCCGCACACCCACTCACACAGACAGGAGCAAGTTACGCCAACCATCCACCAGGAGCAATTAGGAGTTTCCACATATCGCTTGAACCTAAGCGTATGGACGAGAGAAGGCAGGGATCAAACCACAATGCCTGGAAGCTATATCCTCGGGAATCAAGACAAATTTATAATAAGTGAATCTGAGGCAGATTGTAATTTATGGAGTCTGCTGCATCACCTTCTTTGCCTTGGAGATAAGACGACGCCATATTAAACAACCATCTCAGTCTCCCCATTCGCTTTTGTCAGTTCAGTTCGCTGGTTATTGAGTGAGAGCGAATGGTTTCCCAACGTTGGGTCACTTCTTGCAAACAGGCTCACACTGCATCCAAACACAGAATGTCGTGTTTTTTCCAGGCTTTGGATCCAAACAATGCTGCTTTGAAACGCCATCGATGCTCCAAATATCCTGAAACATTTAAACACGTTTAATGAGACCCAACAAGCATCTGTGCTCTTATGCCTTTGTAAAAAGCCAATTAAATCCACCTTTACAGGATTTCTAACACTATTTTGCGTATTTTCTTCATTTGTAAAAACAAATACATGGACCTACAGGACCCCGATGTCACACACTGACAATCCCTCAATACACTTTCATCCCACACAATTATCTTTTCCTTTTTTTGAGAAGAGTCATTCCCTCCTGAATTTAGTAAGCTTCTTTTTTCCTGAGGTGGGATATAAGTGGACCCCGTTTCTCTCCACCTCTTTATCCCTAAATCCAAGCTGGTTTCCATGAGAAACCAGGAGGAATGTGTTTCATTAACATTCTTTGTGCAATGCATATGCACTTCTTGTTCATCAAATCTAAAGCAGCCCACGGTCCTCTTAATCGAAAGCAGCCCATGACGCCTTTTAAGTGGGGCTCAAGTGTCTTCTAAGCAGCAGCATGTCCAGATGAATGCCACAAATGGCCACATGTTTGAGGGTGTTGATCCACCACCAGCTCCGTGAGATCCCCTCACTAGAAAGAAAGGACACAAATTACAGCATGGCCACATTATGGGACAGAAACGACGCGGACGTCTGCTGCAACGGCAGCTTCACAGGAGCCCGGAGGTCAGGAGGACCTCTACACTGAAGTGACCTCTGGGGTAACTTGGCTACACACAGTAATACAGAGACTCATGCAGCTGTCTGTCATCCAAACACGGTTTCTGAGTAGTGACATGCAGCTCAACAAACATGGATCCCTCACTGACAGGAGAAGGATGAAGCCATTACAGCGGCAGATTTCTCCCCCAAATCCGATTGGCTCATGGGAAATCTCTGCAGCGTGACAGATGTAGTCGTGTCTTGTTGCCAGGATGTTGTTTTTTATCTATGATGTGATATGTTTTTGAAGAATTTCTTAGATGTGCGAGAGGCTACGTGTGAAGGTTTTGAGACGTCTGCAGCGATGGAGGGGAAATGAAATCCCATTCACATCCACTGACTTGGGCAGAAATGGACCAGACAACCCGGACGCATAAAAGCTGTCCACATGTGCACGTGCAACCGAAGGTAGACTGAAGTGAAGTTTTTTTGTGACTGCCGGTGACCCAACCGCCACAGCGGCGCTCGTGACTCAGTCTGCGTTGGGGGAGATGCCTTGACTCAAATGGCTGCTGCCTCAGTGAACGGATGAAACCTGGCGGCAGGAAACACAAAGCAGATCAAAACAAGTTCTGCTGGATCTGTGTGGTCTCTTTGTGGAGAGGCAGCATAAAAATCAGACGGAAACTCATTGATTTTCCCATGACATGCCCAACTCGCCCCCACCCGTCCCTCAGAAACACACCCCTCCAGAGTCCGACGGCTGGCGTGGTGAACATGCACCACCTCCCATACAAACGGAGCCCAACCCCCCACCTCAGCCTGGCGACCACCCCCTCTACCCCTATCTCTGGCTGGCTGTCTCTCTCTCTCTCCCCCTGTCTCATTTATGCCTTTGCGGAGCAGCTGCTGCCCAGAGAACTGAGGGAGCAGCATTCACATCTGAGCACATTAGTCACCAGATGTCACCTTTTGCTGCCAGCCCATCGAACATCCAGACAGACAATGCCCCATGCATTCTGAACATCTGACTTACGACGCCTCGTACAAAGGGGGCTGGGTGGCGCCGTGGACTCCAGCAGCCACAGCCGACGGAGCAAAAAGCCACGTCGACAGTGACACCTACAGCTTGTCCACACACACTTGAACCGCAAAGCTGCTCCCGAGGCTTTATTACCAAAGTCCCCACTTTCAGATGGGTGACGCCTTCTTGCAGGCCAGACGAAAACTAGCAGATTTCACACCAAACGCTGCGACTTTTTATCTTCGCCAAGCAGCTCATTCAAAAAAATGCAGCGAGAATTTTGAGTGTTTACCTGTTTGTCTGTATCCTAAATATGTCTGAGCTGCTCTGAGATCTGAGCCATGTGGTGAGATGCTTTGTGACAACCCTGATGTTGTCTCAGACACCTGCAACAGATCTGCTGCTGTCACCTTGAGGGTATCAAATCTGAGTTCAGAGCGAGAGACGGCAGCTCGGCGTGCTCTGCACTACAGACATGAGGAGACGCTTTGCATGTATTTGCCAAGTAGAAGGTCTCACTCAGAGAAGTAAACAGTGGTAGGAGTACACAGAATAGCAAAAAAAGCCCAGAGGCACAAAATGTATGAACTGCAGAATTCCATTAACTGGCACATGTACTTTTTTAAGCCTCGGGTCGATGTAAAAGTTACTATTCCGAAAATGTGCATCTGTTTCAATCGGGTTCACTCTCATTTATAAATAATTCAGCGAGGTCAGGTCTCTCCCAAGGGTGGCGAGATAAATCTGAGGGGTCACGAGATGATTAAAAGAGTACTCCACCAATTTGGCGTTGCGCTCCTACAGCACTGGAAATCAGCTCCCTGCAATCAACAGTGTGATGCCGCTCAGCGATGGTCTTCCTGCGCGTGGATTTGGACGTGTCTCGCGTGGAGCAGGCTGCACCTCCGCGTTCCGTTCGAAACTCGCTCGACTGTTCGTTCTTCAACCTTTTGGATGCCTGAACTGCTCACGTACCCCGGTGGCCTTTCGTTAGTGATGTCATTATGTTCCTAGACCTCAGCAATTGCTTTGGCAAGTGCAATGTTATGATAAGCGATAAGAGCGAAGCCAGAAAAATGAAACTCAAACTGTTTAAAACTGCAATTATCGCATAATTGCAGCATAATTTTTACTCAGGAGACAAAAGTTCACGGCAAAGTTCAGGAGCCAGCAAGATTAGAATCACATCACATTTTTTAAAAACTGTCCAGCGAAACAGCCTCAAGTGATGTGTGACAACGTGAAGACGTTGGTCTGGTTGGTGTTCTCGTTGCTGTGACGGTTGAATAAGGTCTGACACAGCGCTGCATCGCTTAGACTCATCTATCCACAGATCAGTGCCCCGAATCAGACGAAACAACGCTTTAAGTGCTCTTTCATTCCCATTGTTTATCCTTGTAACGCCTTATCTGAAGCGCAACGCGTCCTCCTCCCTGCATCTCCCAGCTTCCTCCTCTCCATATATTAAACGATGGGTGGCACTTTCCCCTCACAGCGCTATCTGCAACGTCGAGTCACCTCCAGACACATTAGCATATTTATCATCAGCTTCACAGACTTCAAAGTCAGCGCTTGCTTCTCACAGAGATGGGGAAGCGCCACCAGGAAGCGGGCGCAGATTGCAAAGCACTAGGTGTTCCCCAGGGATCAAATACCCATTTAGGTAGAGGGGGAGGCTATAAGCACAATTCAACTCGTTTATTTGCTGTGGTGATGATGTCTTTAGCTGTGACTTTAAATATTTGCTCAGCGCTCACCGCAGCTCTCACCACAACCGAAGGGGCTCCGAGGATGCTTTTCAGCCATTTACAGAGTTCGGGTGTCAGAGGATTATTTACATGCCGTAGAATATAACTGAACAAACACGATGCAAGTTGGTTCACTTCACATCATGATGCTGAATTTAGCTGCTGCTCGAGTCCAGCTAAATCCTCTAATCTGTACATCCAAGCTGCAGGTAAACTGGATCAACAGAACGCTAAATCATCAGCAAACAGCATCTCTCTCACCCACCGCTCTGAGTGCACTTGATGGACAGCTTGTCCCAGTTTGTGGCCAGTCAAACAGCCACTGAGACTAGAGGGAGGTCAGTGAGCAGTAGGTGTCCTGCTGCATGACTCTGCTGTTTACTGGACACGGCCGCCTGCGAGTCGCAGGGTCTATTTATGCTGACTCGTGGAATCCATACGATTACACCAACGGGTCAGGAACGTGGGTATAAAAAGGCTCCTTCACGCGACTGTACAACCATCAGCACGAAGAGCGTTCACCTGGTCCGCTCCTGTGTTCATACGCATTCAAACGCACCACACCTCATTTTTAAACATACACGCTTTGGTAATAATGCGATTTGAATCATTAATACTCTACATTGTCGGAAGCCTTTATAATTGGAAAATTAGTTACAGCACGATGTCTGACTGCTTCCTACGACAGCAATGCCAGCCCTCTCTCTGTGTCATCTTAACCCTATGCTAATGAAGCCTGGGCCCACAACATGCAGGAGGTTGAATATCAATTTAATCAGGCCCTCCCTGCAGGGGCTTTCAGAGAGAAATGACAGCCAAAGTGCATTAGTAATTCTACTGCTGTCACTTCTCATAGCTACTTACCTTGCAAACAAACTGCTCTAATGGCACCTGCCTGCTGGGCAATTTGAGCTCTGTAGAGGCAACAGAACATAAAAACGGACCAGAGACCACTGACCTAAATAGTAAAGGGCCACCTCCAAACAGTGACGGCCTCGCCATCAGGAGCAGGAGGCACGCGAGCAACGTGTGGTCACTTTGCCGCGAAAAGTGTCAACAGTTCCATCAAGCAAAACAAAACCTTTCATAGGAAATAATTATATTTTGATCTGACGTTCCTGCCAATTTGTTTGTCATCATTTGCGTCTTCCTCACATCCTCACATTTCTGATTAATATCCACAGATAAGAGGCACAAATAAATACTTTAATACGCAAATGAATAGATAAAAGGAAGAGTTCATTACCTCCACTCATACAATTGAATTGCTTTGACATAATCCCTTCTTATTCCTCAAGGGGATGGGGGAGGGAGAGAGCATGATGGGATTGGTGGTGGTGGTGGTGTGTGTGTGTGTGTGTGTGTGTGTGTTGGGGGTGTTATGGTTCATTTCAGTGTCAGCCTCTGTACGTCAGCAAAAGGGGGAGAAATGTCATTTCTCACTGCAGCCGGTGTAGCCACCCATGTTTTCATTCAGTCTGTGTCATGATAACGCCCTGATGCCGCTCAGCGTGGCAGCTGTAAGACCCCAGCCTGGCGCCATGGCTGGTGAACTAGCGCCACCTGTTGTCTAAAAGCCCTACTCCAGCTCCCTGCTCTCTTACCGGTGTTGTGTTTTGCATTGTTAGGGTATGAAATGAATCACTCACTGGTTTTTGCTGTAAACGTTCCCTCCTGGCCTGCGGAGCCGGTCCACTCCTCCAGCTGAGCCGAGGCCTCTTTGCAGCCAGGCCCCCACACGTCAATATGTCAGGTCAATAGCGCTGGGTGCTACTCAGTGCGTCAGAGAAAAGGACTTCAGCTGGGGTGGTGGGAAAGGAGGAAGGAATCCGAGTCTCCTCCATTTGAACTGATCCATCCCACGTCCGTCCCTGAAAACAAGAATCAAGCAGAGCTCAGCTTAAGGGGAGAGAGGGGATTTATTGTGACGATAGATGAGTCAAGCAGTTTGATTCCAACAGTGAACCCATGGAAGATAAAATTAGGTTTCAATCCTCAGGTGACTGTCGCTGCATGTTCTTCTCTTCAACGTGGCACAGACCTTGTTATGTGGGCAACGAGGAGCAGCCTGGTGCGATCAGTGCTGACCGGCTCCCATCCAGCCGTGGCTGGTTCCACTTCTCCCTAACGTCTGCATGAATGTGTAAGGTGCTGCGTTAGACGACCGTTTAACCAAGGCCATGTCGGCGGGTTCCCCCTCGTGTTTAACTACTGGAGAGTCCCCTTGAACACAATTGATTCATAGTCATCTAGCTCATAGCTGAGGGCTGGGTAATCACAGCCAGAGCATCAAATCCACCACAGCCCTGTTCACCAGGGAGAAAAGTCTGTAATGAAATAATCCCCCTCTCTGCCTTTAATTGTCTTTTTGGCCAGTGGCACAGACTCAGGGTGGGACTTGATTTTTTAACTGGTGGAATTAAAGAAAATGATTTAATTAGGTTTAATTATCAAGCTTGATATTGTACAGCAGGTGTGGTCCTCTGTGTGTTGAATATGCTTCCTTACAGAGTCAAATAATCTGGGGATACACTTTACCTGTGGGGATTTTCAAATGTTCTGAAGGCTTTTTGAAAACACACGAGCTTTGTCTGTGTCTGTTTTCTCCAACTGTCCACTCACCAAGTCAAACATTTCACACTCTTAAACGCTAAGAGCATCATCGCAGTCATTTAGTCGCATTACGCCTTCTCAAAAAAGCAGGATAACAGCAGACGTGCGCGTGACTTTGCTAAGACACAGCGGCTGCGTGTACGCGCTCGCGCAGCTTTGATCTAGCACATTGTGCAGTATTCAGATGTTTTGCCATCAACTTGGCCTCGCGGAGAATGACAGGAACATTTGATGCAGTGTGGCTTTTTAGTGCGGTCCCTGCAGAAAGCTATTTTCACAGGATGTTATGTATGCATTTTTCAGACAGATTGCTGCAGGAGACAGGAGCTCGGGGGGTGGAGGGGAGGGGAAGGGAGGGGGGGGGGGGAGCAAACACGACTGGAATGAAACACAAGCCTTAGTGTGTGCTGAGTGAAGCCAGACGCACAAAAAAAAAAAAAAAAGAGATGCAGCCTTCTCACATTTTTACCAAACCAAACTAACACGTTCAATAAATCTTTGAAATCTTTACATAAACCTCCTCCAGGGGGTCATTAGAGGAAATTTAAAAAATGAAACATTTTATTCTCATAAACATAATTCATTTAGGTGTGTCGACACTACTTGTTCACACACATCAACATGCAATACTTGCTCACGTATTACATACATCATTCAACCAATTATACAATAAGCCCTGAACCACTCCGCTCTCTTTGACTCATAATCTGCTACTGTAGTTTATTTGCATATTATAAATGTGCAGCCATTACAGTGAGTGAGCGGGAGCCGTGCTCCCCACCCCGAGGGATAATACATTAAAACACCTTTACAATAATATGCTCAGCGCACACCTTTAGTCAGAGCTACATCAAAGACGCTGTAACTGTTTGAAGCTTTACAGATCGCACATTAGTCGGACGAGGATTTTAGGAAATGCAAAAACAAGCAAATCACACAGTCTCTACTTCTACTTCCTTTCATCATTAACTCCCACATGGATTCACGCATTTAGTCGTTTTTGTTTAACTACAACACACCCTATAATAATTATAATTATATCACTATTAATTTAAAAATGAATTATACAGAGGTGGCTGATTAAAACAAACAAAGAAACACCAACAGATGCACATGTCCACATATTCATTACTGCTACAGTGAATATGGAGACGTTTAAAGGGTCTGTGCAGGACCCGGACATGTGGGATATTAGTGCCTCCTACTGGTACGAACAGGAAAGGCTGAACTCAGGACAGCTCTGTCCTGTTAATGATTCACGCTGCTGCTGCGTTATTTCCATGTTTTCTACACAATGCAGACTGTGGCTGGCTCAGATAGTGACATCATCCTTTCTTCCAGCTGTATCCACCGTGAAGGCGTCCACCACAACAGCTGCATTCAGCTACGTCAGATTAAAACGTCTGCGTTATGTGTTGTGGGTTAAAGAGCGAGTGCTTGAAGGGATTTCAGTTTTTCCTCGGCTTGCTGCTGTATTTCCCTGGACAGACCCAACCTGCCATCTGCTGGCTCCATCCAGGTGAATAGAAACCTGCACTGGCAGATGACCCAAAGCACCCTGTGAACCCGCCAAGAACAAAACACGTCGGACGCTCGTACCCCTTCATCAGATTCACTTGTTTCTGGAGCATTAACACAATCTTGGCAACAACTGCATCAGTGGAGGAAGAAGAGAAGAGGATGGAAAAAGCGAGCATGCAGGAGAGAGGGAGACGTGGGGGGGGGGGGGGGGGTCATTGGAAGGGGTTTCAATGCTTCTGAGAGGTGCCTCATTTTCCAGCACCATCTGTTCCTGGTTCTGTGAGCTGGAAGCCTCGTTTGTGTCAAACACCTCCCACACGCTCCAAGCAGCCAGACACCAACAGCAAGGACTCCATCACCTGTTTCAAACAACTGCACAATGTGACCCTCTGCATCCGTTAACTACTAATCACACTGCGTTTGATGATGTTGTTAACCCGCTCCTTGAGCGGTTACTTCCCCGAGGCTCCTATACAAAAGTTACCACCAGCCCCGAGCCACTCACAACCTGCGCTTTGGAGAGCGACAACAATGAAAAGGTCGATGGAGGGAGCGAGGCCCAAACCGGACCTGGAGGCTGGAGTCGGCTCCGCTTCCATCCCCGCAAGCAGGACGCTGTACAGAGGCGCACGAACTAGGCCACGCTCCTCCATTTCAATCAGCTGCTGCCGTCTCACATGGCAGCAGAGCATCCGGAGGGGAGGCGCCATCATGAATCCTAATTGCTCCTTTTCACCACATCGCAGGGTGTTTCTATGCAAATCTGTCCAGAGAGGTATCTAGTCTATGCAACGGCAACTACACGAACTGAAACGTGAGCAGGAATCTCGCTCAGACAAAGGCCTTCGTCTTTTAATTCACATGAATAAATTATTCATTTTGCACGTGGCTCTCTCCTGGGCGCAGGACAGAGGTCTCACACGCGTAGCTAACGCTTTGACATGTATGTATTCCACCGCATCAGCACCAGCCTCCAGTTAAGATGTATGGGTTTAATAAGGGAGTGACGAAGATGCAAGATAATGAGATGTCTGGGACTAGAGAGCAGGGAGGGGAATCAGAAAGATCCTTCTTGAGCACATGGATATCTGGCTGTTCCACACTACTGCTGCACATGTTTACTTTTATGAATACGCAGCGATGCCTACCAGCTGTTACACACGCATGGTAGATTGTGAATTTTGTACATTTTTAAAAGTCCAGGACTGACATGCGTGTTCAGTCTTTGCCAGCTCGTGTTCAGAGATCAATAAAAGCAGTAGCTTCGTGACAGTGACACTGCTAAGTAACTATTTCAAAAATTCTATTCTTTGTTGCAGATGTTTGACAGCTGTTTGACAGCTAATGAAGCATGTTTTGGACATTTAACAATATTTGGCTTCAGACACATTCTGAGCTTGGAGTAAGGTGAAAACACAGGGACCCCAGGAAGGACCATGACCTCTGCCCTTTTCTTTAGCATGTTAGCTCACTAGCACCGACTAATTAATGAAGCAATCACCCAGAATATGTCACTAAATATACACAGGCTTTAAAACCGTGGCAGCCTTTGCATGCTCTGCTCTGGTTTACTTTAATGCGCCATCGTGTCCAGGCGGCGTTCGGCTCAGTACATATTTCCACCTGTAACGTCAACGTAACAGGATCAAACCGATCCAACAGCTTAAACATTACTGTGGAGTGAATCCACTTGCACCGGGCTGATCGATAGGAGCTGATACAATGCATCCGCCTCCTCCCACGTCACGTACACACAAGTGCACCCTGACACGGGCCTTTCATTACAAAGCCATCCGTCACAAATGACCATGATCTACACCAGGCTCTCCTGGGGAGCTCCCCTCATTTCATTTTTCATCTCATCCTCTTTCACTTCATTCCCAGTAATTCAGACCCACTAAATCCAAACATGAGCAGGCGCAGGGCGCTGCAGTTTTGACACGTTAAATGACTGCAGGCAATGATGCGCTTCCCAGTTGGTCTGCGAGCGCCACACGTCGCCTCATTGTGTGTTTAAACCGAGATGCGCTTGTGTGTTGACGTGCGTGATGTCTCCACGCGCACCGAGCTCCTCATTCCCGCAGCCAGACCCTCTGCAGCATCTTCCCTTTTTTTTGAGGTGAAATTGAAATGGATTGTGTAGCTCAATATTTTATTGACATCAACTTCACAGAATGTTGCTACAGTGACACCAGGGATAATTATTTCACCACAGATTTCTTCCTCTCTGCGTTTCTCTCCTGCTCTCTGCCTTCCTCCGAGCCCTTCCATTCCTGTAGAGAATTAGTTCTGCATAAATTACCCTGTGGAATATTGAAGCAGTCTCCAGCCACCAAAGGCGAGTCTGTGTGTCTGCACGGCTGATTACTGAGCGCATACAGACACACACAGCAAAAAAAAAAAAAAAGGAGGAGGAGGAGGCAGGAGATGACACTATAGCAGAAAACATGGTGAGAGGAAGAGGAGGCACAGGAGGATCAGCCAATCTGGACACGGGGGTGAAAGCTGCATGAGCCACCCTAGCAGCTCACCATTTGCTCATTACGAAGTCATTAGCAGGGGCACAGTTTGAAAGGGGGGAGGGACCAATCAATTGTCATGGGTCAATGTTTTGCAGCCCCATTATGAACCTTGGGCGAGTCTGTGTATTAAGCACAGTAATTAGTCATGTTAATTACACAGAGATGGTCACATTGCGCCACAAACAGGTTTTGCATAATGTGCGTCAGCGATATGACGCCTGGACTCCAGCGTTTAGGACGATGTCTGCCCAGGATGAAGCCAGAGGTGAGAAGCAGCTTCGGCCTCAGTCCAGCGCTGCAACAACCACCCGTCACTCACAGCAAAAAAACGAACAGAACGTGTTTTCCAACACTGCGCCGTTTCTGAATCTGTGATCAAATGCGTGGATCCCGAGGAATCCAGCTCTGATCTGAGCAGCGCGTGC
Organism: Macropodus opercularis; assembly: GCA_030770545.1. Lineage (NCBI taxonomy): Eukaryota > Metazoa > Chordata > Actinopteri > Anabantiformes > Osphronemidae > Macropodus > Macropodus opercularis. The sequence goes on along the minus strand of CM061107.1, from coordinate 4,742,737 downwards.
TACGCGGCCCCTCCGCAGGGAGCGCGCGCGCGTGTCAGCTCGTCGCTGCTCGGCTACTTTGTGTGTGATCCACGTTTGACGTCTGATGCTGGAAAACACTGTTAACAGTGGCCCCGAAGCATTTTAACATAGATCTGCACAGACTGATACACGTATATAGACGCTCGAGCGCTCAGGTGTAGACAGACCGAGCCGTGTTGATATCGGTGGTTTAATTAGACGAACCCGAACATCTAATTGGCAGCAGAATTAGAAAGTGAAAAATCAGATTCAGCCAAGTAATTTTCGCTGTCGGTGATTATAAGCTGACGGAACAATTAATCAGCTCGAGCGCGTGGTGGAAGGAACCCCGCGCCAGGAAGCGATCAGCCGACGCCGGCGCGTCAGGCAGCACCAGAGCAACAGAAGCGTTTCCTCCCACCGCTGCAAACCCCTCTGCTCTGCTGCCACCTAGCGGCTGGACCTGAGGCTGCAGGGACGCCCGCCCTCGTCTGCGTATTCGCTTTATCCTCCGTGTGACCACGACCCCTGCTGTAGGTTGTGTGTAGTGATTGTTACGTGTTTCAACCGCTAGAGGTCAGCACCGACTTCACACTGGTCACATTCGTGCTATCGCGGCTTCTCTTTCTTGTTCTTGTTGAGCCAGACTCTGCTGCTTTCACTTACATCTGAAAGGCTCGAATTTTTAACAATCTGTAGCTAGATCTATATTTAATGTATCTGTAGAGATTAACGGTAGATCAAATAATAACTTCGCCGGTGATAAACAGCATAAAGTGTACATGCACACGACTTTCCTTCTCAAATGCCGTTTTGGGATGGTCCAACTTCATAGACCAACATTTAGACCATTCGAAAATCTGGGTTATCAGAGACTCGTGAAGGCAGCGCCGTCGGAGCTCACATGCCTCCCACACACTGCGTGTTATTGCTGCTAGCTTCTTCACAACATGGGAAACTGAAGTGACAGCGTGTGATGACTGCACGTTACATATCGTTGACGAGTGTGACGAGAACTAAATTAAAGTCGGATTAGTTGTGTTGTTTAGGGGAAGGTGTCAAAATGGTGAAGGAGCAGTTCAGAGAGACAGATGTGGCTAAAAAAATGTGAGTATATCAAAACTATTAGCTTCTTAGCTCAGAAGTCACCCAGCGTGAGTCAGTTCACGTTGTCTTTACCGTGAATAAAGTTGTTTAAGTTTAAATATATAAAAGACACAAGTAATCCAGTGGCGCTGACGTTACGACCTATAACGCACGCGTTATTAGCTAGTTTAGCTAACTTAGGCGTTAGTGCAGACGTGCATGTCGAAAGTAGTGAAAATAAACCGTTTTTTCAAGCAGAACGTAAAAAGACGAATCATTCGTAATGTTCACGTTAACTTCACGCTGCTGATTAGATGCACGGAGACGTAAGTGAACCAGATTTTCTCAATCTCTCACCTTTAACGTTTAATTGCAGAAGCCACATCTGCTTCGGGATGAAATCTGCAGAGCAGATGCGTCAGCAGGCCCACATCCAGGTGGTCAGCAAGAACCTCTACAGCCAGGACACCAAGCACACGCCACTGCCCTATGGAGTGTTGGACCACCGAATGGTACGACGTCCGTAAGCGGCTTCCTGCTTTTATTTGCAGTAGCACAAGACACGTTTCTGTCACGTTTCTAGTGTGAGCGACTCTTTTTCCAGTCTCTCCACTGGCCTATATGTCGCAGTGGCACCTTTTGTATCGGTATCAGCTGAATAAATGTAGAGTTTGTACTCTGGGCCTCTCAGGTTTAATGCTGGTCTTTGACTTTGCAAGGTTTCCAAACAATGAACAGCTCATCTTGTAGTGCAGTAGTCGGCCAGGTCTGGTCTGTACAGTCTTTAGAAATGTTGCTGAATGCTTATTTAATTGTCACCATACTATCATCACAGCTTACTGAATGTGCTGTCTGGATATAATGGAAAAGTAATTTGTAACAGATATGAAATAGCTGTAACTTCTATAAGTCCTTGTATTATGTTTGTTCCTGTGATTTAATTTTTCTCCAGGGCACCAGTGAGAAAGACCGACCATGTCTAACATGTGGGAAGAATCTGGCAGATTGTTTAGGACACTATGGATATCTGGATCTGGAGCTGCCATGTTTTCATGTTGGTTATTTTAAAGCCATCATAGGCATCCTACAGGCAAGTCTCAAGTGAAGCATACAGAAGTATATGGCGTCCACATCTTACATTGTATATGTATTTGAAAATGGGAATACATGCTGTATATGCCTCAGTCATCAAACTCAGATTCCTCACTATACAAGCTGAAGTATCCATTGATACTTACTGAACAAGGTACCTCGATGTGGAGTTCTACAATTGGCAATAATGTGTGTCCTTTAGGTGTCACCAGAGTATCACAATTAAAAAACAAAAAAAATGCAAGACAAGAAACCTCCGTCTTAAATTAATGCTTAATAGCATGTCTGTGTGTTATTTTATTTATCCAGATGATTTGCAAGACATGCTCAAGCATTTTGCTGACAAAAGAGGAGAAACAGCAGTTCAGAGATTTCTTGAAAAAGCCAAACCTGCCTTATCTCCAGAAACGAGGGCTGAAGAAGAAGGTCTCTGAGAAATGCCGCAAAAGGACGGTTTGTCTGAATTGTTCAGCTTTCAATGGTGAGACACGACATTTGAGCCGTCTGATCTGATGTGTAACGGAAGAATCTAATTCCTGATGTCTCTCTTCTATCTGTATCCAGGTCCAGTGAAAAAGTGTGGCCTGCTTAAAATCATCCATGAGAAGTATAAAACAACCAAGAAGGTGGTGGATGTTTTCGTGTCAGATTTCCTGCAGTCCTTTGACATTGCCATTGAGCACAACAAAGTGATTGAGCCTCTTCTGAACAGAGCACAGGTGAACCGTGTCACAATTTCTTATTTGTATCTAGAGTTGATTTCGATTACTTTTTTGTCCTGACCAAAAAATCATCTTTGAAAAAATTTACCATGATGGTTTAGTGTAAAATCATTATCAAACAATAATTAAAGCTTTGCTCAAATGTTTGTGTTTCACCAATTGTTCTCTAGGAGAACCTGAACCCACTGGTGGTGCTAAACTTATTTAAGAGGATTCCTCAAGAAGACGTCCCATTGCTGCTGATGAATCCTGAGGCAGGGAAACCCGCAGACCTTATCCTGACCCGCCTTCTGGTCCCTCCACTCTGCATACGACCGTCTGTGGTGAGCGACCTGAAGTCAGGCACCAACGAGGATGACCTCACCATGAAGCTTACAGAAATCATCTTCCTCAACGATGTGATCAAAAAGGTTGGTGTCAGCCATTGCTGCTTATCCACTGAGGGCCTGAATTGTGACGGTGGTAAACTTCTCACTCTAATCTGACCTCATTTAAACTAAGGTGATGTGGTGGTTTAACTGGTCTTAGGCTGCTGATGCCAATATGCTTTAGCTAAGTGAAACATTGTTTCAAATTGCAGCTGCCTCCAGCTAAGGTGCATCTATTTTTTACTTACACAGCTGGTTATGAATAAAGCTGGAGGCTAATCTGTGTTCATTATCAGCCTATAAACAAGGAAATCAGTCTAGACTTTTACTTAGTGTGCAGTAATTAAATCTGTACTCAAAGGGGCTTGTTAAACGGGCTCAAACATGTTGGAGTGAGGTAAATATAAAAGGTACAAAAAAAATAAAACTTCAATTCAATTACAACCTGTCTTATTTTGTAATATGCCTTTTTATCATCCAGCATCGTATGACAGGTGCCAAAACGCAGATGATCATGGAGGACTGGGACTTCCTCCAACTACAGTGCGCTCTTTACATTAACAGCGAACTTTCTGGTATCCCACTGAACATGGCACCTAAGAAATGGACCAGAGGCTTTGTGCAAAGACTCAAGGGGAAGCAAGGTATAGTGTGCACACAATAAGCTATGTGACGTCCCTGTTCTTATCTGTCCTCTGTGTAGAAGTCTATGAATGCTTACCTTGAACTAAATGAACGAAAGGCTTTACAGTCACTGTGGCACAGTGTTAACCTCTATATGGAATGAGAGAGTAAGAACTTGTTTTCATAATCTTGACATTTAAAGCTATCACCGCTAGTTTCTTTGTGAGATGTGGTGTTTTTTTTACTTACTTTGGGCAACATTTAGATTAATTCCATACCTTAAAGTATTGATTTTGTACAGCTTGATAACAAAACCAATGTGGTTGTAGCTGAGTGGCTGAATTCTTGTGATAACTCAGGTCGATTCAGGGGAAACCTTTCCGGGAAAAGAGTGGACTTCTCCGGCAGAACTGTGATTTCTCCAGACCCTAATTTAAGGATCGATGAGGTGGCCGTCCCTGTGCACGTGGCCAAAATTCTGACCTACCCAGAAAGGGTAAGGCCTGCTCCAAGGCTAAAAACATATGCGCTGAAGCATCTATGTGCAAGAACAGAAGTCATCTAAAGTTTGTACTGTGCTACAGGTGAACAAAGCAAATCTGGAACTAATGAGGAAACTTGTTCGCAATGGCCCAGAAGTTCACCCCGGAGCCAACTTCATCCAGAACCGCTACACACAGATAAAAAGGTGATACTGGCAGCATATTGCACAAATGAATACTTAACGTGTTTGCGACAACTAATCACAAATAGTTTCTTTCTTTCAGGTTTTTGAAATATGGAAATCGTGAGAAGATTGCTCAGGAGCTAAGAATTGGTGACATTGTGGAAAGGCACCTGATAGATGGAGACATTGTCCTCTTCAATCGACAGCCGTCTCTGCACAAACTCAGCATCATGGCCCATATTGTAAATGTTTGACTAAATCCGTAACATTGTAATTAACAGACGTGCATGTAAGCAGAGTAAGAGAGAGTTTGGTTAACTGGTTAAACTGGGTGGTTAACATTATTTTTACACGTCAGGTCTTATTACTTTTAGAAACAGTTCAGATTCAGAGATCAGTGCTTTTATCAAATGAGGAGGAGAAAAGACAAGAAACACAAAGACACATGAAAAGAACATTGTATAATTACTCTCAATTATGTACCCGACAGAAATAACTGCACTGCACACTAACGAGGCTCAGGTTGTTGACGGGCATATGTTATTACTTGCCCATCAGTGCAAATAAACAAAAGCTGAATATTCCAAACATTGATTTCTACTCTTCTCTGATGAACAGGCCAAGGTCAAACCTCACAGGACGTTTCGGTTCAACGAGTGTGTGTGCACCCCGTACAATGCTGACTTTGACGGTGACGAAATGAACCTTCATCTACCTCAAACAGAAGAGGCCAAAGCTGAGGCCCTGGTCCTGATGGGGGTATGCATCGTAACAACACACCGGTCTAGGCTGGACAGTACTTTGTACATGGGTTAACATCCAGTTTAGAAAAGCTGTCTCTGAGAATTGCACTGCAAGAAGTTTATGTAATCTTTGCTTTCAGACAAAAGCCAATCTTGTCACTCCAAGGAACGGTGAACCTCTGATTGCTGCTATTCAGGACTTTCTGACAGGTCAGTGCTGTGACATGTGGCAGCCGTTGACATATTTAAAGAGCCGTAAGTCATAGTAAAGAAGTTATCCTGCCGTACATTTAATTTCTAATCACTATATGTCTGCCTTTTAGGAGCGTATCTATTGACACTCAAGGACACCTTCTTTGACAGATCAAAAACCTGTCAGATAGTTGCATCAATCCTCGTGGGCAAAGACGACAAAATCAGAATTGCTCTCCCGCGTCCAGCTATCATGAAGGTATTTTACTTTTGTGTGACCGGTGCAAGCTCAGAAATGTGGAGCACTGAAACAATGTTTTCCTGTGTTTCCATCAGCCTATGGCTCTGTGGACAGGAAAACAGATCTTCAGCCTCATTCTGAAGCCAAGTAAGGAATGTCCAGTCAAGGCCAATCTGCGAACCAAGGGCAAACAGTATTGTGGCAAAGGAGAGGATCTCTGTGCCAACGACTCATGTAAGTGTCTTGTGTGGAACTGCCCACTGTGCTAACCAAACAAAAACACGTTTTATTTTATATAGATTTGAGCCACTTTGTAATGATTAATATCAGATTCACAACGAAATAAAAACCAAACAAATAACCAAACTCCAGTGGTTGTTTTATCGATTACGCTGTACAACCAGGTGTGTCTAGTTGACCGCTGAGCAGTGCTTCATGCATCTTTCTCCTTTTTCTATTTTGAAGTCTAATAATTTAAATTCCTGTCACATTCTCAGTTGTAGCGGTCCACAACAGCGAGCTAATGTGCGGCAGCATGGATAAAGGCACTTTGGGATCTGGCTCCAAGAACAACATCTTCTACATCCTGTTGAGAGACTGGGGACAGCTGGAGGCTGCTAACGCCATGTCCCGCCTGGCGAGACTCGCCCCAGTGTATCTCTGTAGGTTCTTGTAGTGCTCTGATTTTAGCAGCAATAAACCTCTGACAGTTTTTAGTCATTTGTTTAGTCGTCATTTGAACTTTTTAGTATTTTTTTTCTGCATAGTGGAAGATCTGCAGTAATATTAAATGTACCTTTATTTTCCAGCCAATCGGGGCTTTTCCATCGGCATTGGGGATGTGACACCGGGTCAGGGTCTGCTGAAGGCCAAACAGGACCTGCTGGATGACGGCTACGAGAAGTGCGACGAATACATCGAAGCTTTGCAGACAGGAAAGTTGCAGCAGCAGCCAGGCTGCACGGCAGAGGAAACCCTGGAGGTAGATGTGACAGAATAATCTTTATTCCTGTTAAATCGGCCACATGCACACTATATCAAATTGAAGCTGTGATTCAATAATTATTTGTTGCTGACACAGTGCATCCCATGATCTGCAGTAAGTGAATGGCTCACTGAAAATTCAAAAGAGGCAGGTGGTAAAAGCTAATTGTCGTTTAGAGGGTGAGCTTTCAAATTCACTCTCAGCTGCAGCTTAAGTTGGCTGAAAGTGAATCTACTGACTGTCAGTATAAGAACATTTGCGTAAGCAATGTGGTTGAGCAGACAGGTTAACGCGACAGTACAGAGCAGCTGTTTGAAAGCTGGTAAGTTGAGGTCTGCGGGTACATTAATGATGAAACCTAAAGGTCACATGTGTACTGTTCCTTGTGAAAATAGCACATACTCACAATAAAAACTTAACAAGTCAGGCTACAGGTTCAGCTAAGAGTGGGTGCAGTTTAAGTAGACTGAGTACAACGCTAAGCGATGATTAGCGACGTGGACCAGCTCTACGCGGGGGAGCAGGGCAGCGGGCACCTTCATGAGCGATGAGCAGCAGGTCGCATCACTACTCTATGTTGATTGGCTCTGTTCAGTACACATCTTTATCACGATGCCTCAAAAGTAGCAAATCTCATAGAAACTTGCTTTGAATAGCAGTCACACACAAACTTTACACAGCCTTGTCTGATTATGGTCGCCTGCATCATTTCTGTTTTACTTTGAAGCTTTCATCTTCCCTTATGCATGGTGTCTTAAAAGGGGTTGCAGATAAGGTCATGTACTAACATGCAGTTTGTTATTTGCTGTGCACTAAAAACCTTCTCATAAACAAACGCTAATAACTATTTTTGTGTCTGCGGTTTGATCCTTTCTTGCATATGTCAGCCACCAATGTCTATTTTGTGCGTGCTTCTCAACAGGCTCTCATCTTGAGAGAGTTGTCCGTGATCAGAGACCGAGCTGGCAGTGCTTGCCTCAGGGAGCTCGACAAGAGCAACAGCCCTCTGATCATGGCTCTTTGTGGTTCTAAAGGTAAGCTTGACGAGGGTGGGAATACCACAGCAGTAAGGCAAACACGAGGTAGTTCAAGTGTCGAAGAGAGAAGAAAATCTAGTAGGAACATTAAATATACAACCTGCAGTTAAATCTCTTCAACTGTACAACGGTAGAATGTGCAAATATTCATCAGTCATGACATTCTGAACTCAAAGGCAACAAGTAATGAGATGATCCTGTTTTTCTACTGTTCAGATGGATTATTACCTATAAATGTGCTTCATGTATTTTCATGATTTGTTTAGTTTGTGCATGTCTCTTCTCTGTACACACAGGTTCCTTTATTAATATCTCTCAGATGATCGCCTGTGTGGGCCAGCAGGCCATAAGCGGGTCTCGAGTCCCTGATGGATTTGAGAATCGCTCCCTGCCTCACTTTGAAAAACATTCAAAAGTAAGGCGTAGCTAATTTTTCTGTCTAATGTTTATCTTGAATCAATGAATTTTGATGCAATGTTTTCAACGTAATATGTCTCACTGTCTAAAACACATTTGATTATTGATTATGTTCATCGTTATTCTTCTTGGTCTCAGTCTCTGTTTGGCTAAATCAAAGTCAATTGTCAAAAGCAATTTGTTATTTCTCGAAGGATGGCATATTGAAGAATAACAGTTCATTGGACAATAAAACGGAAAGAGGAGAACAGCAGGCACCTTTCTAGAAGTTTTCCTCACAGCTTGGTGATTTCTTCCACAGTTGCCTGCTGCTAAAGGTTTTGTGGCCAACAGCTTCTATTCTGGCCTGACGCCCACAGAGTTCTTCTTTCACACCATGGCTGGCAGGGAGGGTCTGGTGGACACCGCTGTGAAAACTGCAGAGACTGGATACATGCAGGTAAACCCTGACGATTTCTCCCATTACTGCTGTTGCCATGTCAGATGGCTAAATGAAAGTGTTTACCTCCTGTGTGCAGAACCTTCCTCACACAGTGTTGAAGTACTGTAGTAGCCCCTCTGTGTCACGAGCTGGCAATACTGCATATTTTGAAGGCTTTCATTTACCGTATGTGCTATTATTCACATTTAAAATTCATTCAATAAACCCCACATATCAACCTGGACAGAGAACATAGTGAGGTCATACTGTATGTTGAGGTCTTATAAAATGTCTTACATGTGCCACTGAAGTTATTTTGTTCCGTCTGATGTTTGGGCAGAGACGACTGGTGAAGTCTCTGGAGGACTTGTGCTCGCAGTATGATCTGACAGTACGCAGCTCCACTGGCGACATCATTCAGTTTATTTATGGTGGCGATGGTCTGGACCCTGCTGCAATGGAAGGAAAGGACGAGCCACTGGAGTTCAAGAGAGTCCTGGACAGCATCAGGGTGAGTTTAAATCCGGAACATGCAGCTGAGAAGCGGCTTCTCCTGATCACAAAATCTATGGTTTAGTTTCCACAGTGCTTTTGAAGAGGAAGAAGCCCTCTTGACTTTATTGATGTAAAGCAGAAAGAAATCAATATGACCAGTTTGTGGTCAGGCTGAATCAAACAGACTAAACGCCACCGTCACTGGTTTAGTGGAGCTTTTAATTTTTTTCATAATCAGCTGTTCTGGGAGATGGACTGTGCTGTATACACATACATTGCATACAGTATGTGAACAGCAATATTAATCACAAGAACCTTTTCAAGTTCTAATTTAGACTTGAAAGCGTGTGCAGGGTCCATGTGTTTCTGTATTCTCTTGTTAATCAGTGTGATTAGCAGTTTGCGTCAATGTAAAGTGCCAGCTGTGTTTACTGTAGACACATGCTGCACATGTCATAAAATGCATTTATTCACCTGTGTGTTGCTCCCAGTCACATCCTTTCTGAATCCCTTCTGCTCCTCAGGCTGTGTACGCGTGTTCAAACGAGCCTGCGCTCAGTCAGAATGAACTGGTGCTCACCGCAGATGCGGTCATGAACAGAGCCGACTTCTTGTGCTGCAGAGACAGCTTCCTGGAGGTAAGGACACAAAGTCATTCTCAAGGTGAAGGAGCTTAGGCTCAGTGTGGCGAGTAGCTGGTGATTAAAACACCTATCAAAACTAGAATAAACTCTAGAGAGCTTACATATAAAACTACCCTAGCTTCCTCGTTATTTAATAAGTCCAGGTGTGCTGGACCTCAACCAGTATTTCCAGTAACTGTACCTTTCCTCATTTTATGAAGGAGTTAACTGACACAGGCACAGAGAAGTACCTGGAGGTATGGTGAAGCAGCATGTTGCAGTGTGCTGCAGCACAATATGAAATGGTGTCACTTTGATATTAACAATTGATTTTATTCAGCTCTTGTTGTGCTTTTATGTAAAGTATGTTAGTTTGTTTAGCTTAAGGCACTGACTTCTAATCCGCTCTGTCTTTATTGATTGTTATTCAAGGGGTTGCTCAGTGAGGCCAAGCCTGTTTTAACCTGCCTTAACTGCATGCCGGCATCATTTGTCAAACGGTACCCAGCGTGACATGTTTTTGCTGCTAAGGTTGTTAATGAGCACTTGGACGCTTATCTTTTTTCATTTGTAGGAGATTAAGAAATTTATTAAAGGCACATCAGAAAGGATCAAGAAGACCAGAGACAAGTATGGCATCAACGACAATGGGACCACTGAGGTAGACAACACACATGAATGTGGCACAGGACGTATTCAATTACTCAACAACATTACATTACAATTACTCAAGCGTAGATTGATAAGTCTCCGAACCAAACGTGCAAAAACACTGGAGAGCTCACTACATATAAACCCAATTCTGTCTCTCAGCCTAAAGTCCTCTATCAGCTGGACCGCATCACCCCCACCCAGCTGGAGAAATTCCTTGAAACCTGCAGAGACAAGTACATGAGGTACAAACTCAGGAAATCTCTTCTTATACTGAATGCACATTAGGATTACCATGATGGGTTTTTGTGACAGCTAAGTTGAATTTCTCATTGCACGTGATTTGCGTGTGCTAACTGTGAGACAGAGCTCAGATGGAGCCAGGCTCAGCAGTCGGAGCTCTGTGTGCCCAGAGCATCGGAGAGCCCGGTACTCAGATGACCCTGAAAACCTTCCACTTTGCTGGTGTCGCATCCATGAATATCACTCTGGGCGTGCCTCGAATCAAAGAGATCATTAATGCCTCCAAAAACATCAGGTACGATGCGTTACTGCAGTGATATCCACGTCACTGCCGCATTCTGGCCACTGTCACAAACACGTCTTCTTAATCGCCTGGCACAGATGCTAAATTAGTAATTTAGAGGAATGAGCTCTTCTAGGCAACAGAAATAGTCTCTTTATGTCATTGCAATTATGTGATCCCTAATTTGTCTAAATAATCCTCTGAACACTCAGCACCCCTATAATCACTGCTCATTTGGACGTGGAAGACGATGCTGACTTTGCTCGGCTGGTGAAGGGCAGGATTGAGAAAACTCTTCTGGGAGAGGTTTATCTTTTGTACTTTACCTGAATCCATAAAAATAAGATGGAGGATTTAATTGAAAGACTGCTGTAGTTCCATATGAGACACTGAGTGTGATGTGACATGTTGACTATGACAGATGCTATAAAGCCAAGGGTTTTTTCCTTTCCGTCACAGATTTCTGAGTACATTGAGGAGGTTTTTCTACCAGACGACTGTTTCATCCTGGTCAAATTGTCACTGGAGAGGATCAGGCTGCTGCGACTGGAGGTACCATGAGTTTTTTTGTTTTACTGGCACAATGTGAACATTTCAAATATTTGTCCTTGCACAGCAAAATTAATTAAGACTTACTCTGACATGTAAGTTTGTTTAATTTGGTTGCTAATTAGCTAAACAGAGAATAAGCGTCACTGTTTCCATTTATCGCAACACAGCTAAAGCTTATGTTCCACTGCCACAGCAGCAGTTACGGTACATAGCTCTCAGAATGTTTGATCTTCAGGAACAGTAACAAAGGAGACTGTCACTAAATTGTTTCTTTTAGGTAAATGCAGAAACGGTGCGTTACTGCATCTGCATGTCGAAGCTGCGAGTGAAACCCGGAGACATCGCTGTGCACGGCGAGGCAGTGGTGTGTGTGTCCCCACGAGAAAACAACAAAAGCTCCATGTACTATGTCTTGCAATCATTAAAGGAAGAACTTCCCAAGGTGGGCATCTGGTGTTTCATATGTTTGATCATTAGTTGGCTATAAAACAACATCATAGTTGTTGTCTCCTCTCTTTTGTTTTTCTTGAATTTTAAAGTCTTGCTCCTGTTCCTCACTTGGTAGGTGGTGGTTCAGGGAATACCAGAGGTGGCCCGAGCGGTCATCCACATTGATGAACAGAGCGGCAAGAACAAGTACAAACTCCTGGTGGAGGGAGACAACTTAAGAGCTGTCATGGCAACGCATGGCGTGAACGGAAGCAGGACCACTTCAAACAACACGTACGAGGTATGAGTCAGAGCACGTTTAAAGCCTGGGTCAGACCTAAGTGACACGCTTGTGTTCACGCTTATCAGGGTGTTAATTGTTTATTATTGTATAATTATAATATTTGTCAGTAAAACTCTAAGAGGCCTTATTAACATTGAGGCTTTGACAGTTGATGTTCATTTGTGCATGACATCCTCTTCATAGGCTGATAAAAAATAAATTACATCAGAGTGGTATTACTCAGTATGCAACCTGTCTACAGAGCTTGATAGTCAATTTTATCTCGATGCACTGAAAGATGAAGGGCTAATTATGCATAATCATGCATTGATGGGGAAAAAAACCTGCTGAATCGCTGCTACGAATACAGTTGAATAAAGAATAGCCTCCCTTTTCTGTTTATTCTTTCAGGTTGAGAAGACCTTGGGTATTGAGGCCGCTAGATCCACCATCATCAATGAGATTCAGTACACCATGGTGAACCACGGAATGAGCATTGACCGGCGCCACGTCATGCTTCTCGCTGATCTGATGTCTTATAAGGTAAAACCGTAGAAATGTGCGTTTCTGTCGTCGTTTTACCTGGGGCCACAAACGTCTCTTTCTCCATAAAGGGCGAGATCCTGGGAATCACCAGGTTTGGTTTAGCCAAAATGAAGGAGAGTGTCCTTATGTTGGCGTCCTTTGAGAAAACCGCTGATCATCTCTTCGATGCCGCCTACTTTGGACAGAAGGACTCCGTCTGCGGTAAACCTGTGCTTCATGTCTACTGAAGTTCGATTGTACTCTTGACTGAGTCTTGATTACGCCTTTATTCTTGTTGTAGGTGTGTCTGAGTGCATCATTATGGGGATTCCAATGAATATTGGAACAGGATTGTTTAAACTCCTGCACAAGGCTGACAAGGATCCCTTTCCAGTCCAAAGACCGCTCCTCTTCGACAACCCAGACTTCCATCTATCTCTGGTTACATAGCATCCAGGAAAGAAAAATAGGAATGTTTTGAAGTTGCTAGAAAGCCTGCTGTGTACACAGACAGGTGGTGGTTTTCATGTCAGATGATTTCATCTTTTGAGGATCTAATGGAAAATACAATTGTTTTTTTGTTTTGTTTTTTTGGGCAGACTGCCAGAACGGTCCATTTTATTTCCCAAAGCACGTTTGCTTGCATGCAAGAGATAATAGAGTTGCTTATTTTTTTGTTTCAATCTATAATAAGAATATTTTGTAAAACCAGATTTCCTCTGTTATTAAGGTGTTGAATAACCTTGTGCTCCTTCCATTCACGGTAATGGAACTAAACACCCTGAATTCAAATTCAGCTGTTCCAAAAAGCAAGTGAGCAGCAGATGAAAACCTCTTTATACTTAAACTGCTCTGAATTGGATCTTCCTTTTGCATTAAGTTAGAAACTCAGTGTTTAGCTTTGCAATTCAATCCTGTTTGACGCCCATTTCTACAGTAATGTATATAATGTAATAAATAAACGAATAAGAAAACGATTACTTGTTATTCTTACTTGCGTCAGTGTTTCCATCACCATCTTCGGGTCCAGTGGGAGTTTTTCTTCTATATGTTTGTGAAGACCTTTAGACTCAATGTCATCGCTTGCTTCCATGCAACAGATGGATTCGTCGGCAGGAAGGTCAGGCGTGAGGTGCATGGAAGTCTGTGGCCAAACATGACACGATGCTTAACACTTTGTCACACAATGTGGAACATGCCAGACATTGTGGGTGACATCAGCTGTAGCTATTGATGAAAAACTAATTGAAATGACCCATCTGAAGTTAATCCATTGTAAAGAAACTGTTGTAATAAATGCAAAACCATTTGATTTTCAATAAAACATCTGCACAGAATAAAACTGATAAGCTGTGTTACCAAACTTATTGCAAGACATGTAAACATTTTAAATATATATACACAAAAAGGAAAACTTAAGTCACGTTTGGACATCACAAAATATTCCACAGCACCATTAAGCAAACATCTATAGTGAAACCCTGTTATCCCCGTGTATGGAGCCAGAAAATCTAAAAGTGCAATTTAAACTCTGCAGCTGTTTCAGCTTCTGACAGCAAAGGATGTTTCATCACCAGAGTGGATTTTTATGAAGAGCTGACTTCAGACCTTCCAAGGATTTAAACCCCATTAAGCCATAGCACCTTCTTAAATGAAGTTGAACTAAGTTTCATGCTGAACAGGTGACTTTAATTAATGTGAATGTATCATAAAATATAGAAGTCGCTTCCTCTTTGCTTGCTCTGTACCTTTAAAAGTCATGCTGTGACAGGTCCAGTGTCCTCTAAGTTGTCCTTTTCACACAGACCCTGCTGATGCAGTGCACTGCATTACCCCACTGGTGACAGCCTGTGCTCATTTGGGATGCACCGAATATGGTTCCCTCTGGCAAGTCATTAAACACTCACTAACGGCGTGAGACATCCCGACCTTAATGATTAGCCATGCAGATTCCTGGTGCAGTCTGAGCCCTGGTCCCGACTGCTCCTGGAGCTGCTCGTGTTCCTCGCTCGCCAGAATGAGGACAGAAACGCTCTCACTCCTGTTTTGTCATTGTTTTCACTTTCGACATCGAGATTTGAAATCACATGTGAGAGTCCGCAGCTGCCACGTGCCCCTGAAAGATGCCGGACAAGAGAGTTCAGCACAGCTCCTGTACTTTGGTCTCATTTGACTTGAGAGGAGCTGTTGGCAGGCAGCTCTGTCTGAATGGTGGAGATCTTTTCTCCTATTATTTCCAAGGAGGACTCTCCATGCAGCGAAGTTGAGGGCCCCTTGTCAGCCGAGCGCTGCTTGGAGCTGTTCCCCTCGTCCGATTCCATGAAAGCTTCTCTGCTCTGGGGTTTGATGAACTGCACGCTCAGTTTGGGCCCCACCACAGCGCCGCCCTGCTGGTTAGGTTTTCTGATGCAGTGGGAGAGGGTGGAGACGCAGCTCTTCTTGAAGTTCTCGTTCATGAACGCATACACAATGGGGTTGTTGAAGCTGTTAAAAAACCCGATGGCCTGAACTATGGCGATGATCATGTTCAGTGTGACTCCATCGTATTTCTTCTCCAGGTCATCTACACACAGACCAAAAGGTCAAAGGTCAAACTAAAGAAACAATATGCACTTTTAAAGGTACCTTAGATGGTTTGATTTTAAAGTAAATGATTATTACGTACAGTACTCAAACAGCATGTGGACTGTGTGAAACGGGGCCCAGCAAATGGTGAACAGCAGAACGATGGTGACCATCATTTTAACGGCTCTTTTCTTTTTCCTGTGGAAGAGAAACAAAACTGACTTACGTTGACTAGAACAAAGACGTGTGCCAGTACGCCAGCGTGGACATCAGGACCCTGGCAGCCACCGCTTCAATGAAAAAGGCTTTGAAAACGTCAGAAAATCGTGAAATGTGTCTGTTTTTACTTCAGTTTGAGTGCAGAGAACAGATGAATGTGAAACTAGCACAATGCAAAGCTGCATGTACATTATTGTGCATAGTGATGATGTAACACACGATGAAGGTTCACCAGAGAGAATCAAGTAGAAGGAAGCATTTAGGATGAAACACTGGCTGCTTGGAGACAGGCGTCATTTGAAGGCTGTGGCTTATTTCTGGGATGTGAAACGTACCTCGAGATCTTACTGATCTCCCTGTGGTTCATGGTGTTGAGGACGGAGGAGTCACCCACCCGCTTGCGGATCCACAGCTCGATGCCGATACGCGTGTAGAGGAACAGCATGGCTGCCAAGGGGAGCAGGAAAAGAGCCACCATGATGAACGTGGTGTACGCCTGCCTGTGAGTCAGAGAGCGCCAGCTCTCCTGGCAGCACACGTGGTAGTGGTCATACAGGAAGTCGTACTTCACCTGAGAGACGGACGACGAAAGGCTTTTAAGTCATCGAAGCACATCTGTACATATGTTCATGATAACTGCAGTGAAAATCACTGATAATTGATTTGACTGCAGCCATTTTCATGTTCTGACCTTTCCTGCTGGCTGTCAAGGTTATTTTATGCACTTTAGTTAGAGAAGGGTGTGAGGAGAAAGCAATTTAAAGATGTTTTTCCCCCTTTATGAACCAAATTGGAAACTTTAAAGATCAAACCCAGGTCTGCAGGGCTTAATACTGTCACCCTGTCATTACAGTGTGATTTTGCTTTGCAGTTACAGCCGCAGAGAACTAACGAAGTGCATTTTGTTTTGAAGGGCACCACTTACCTCAAGCTGTTGGACAAACAGCATTGGTGAACCCACTATCACAGAGGCGATCCAAACAAGCCCTGCAGGGTGCAGAGAGATAAGTTCAAATGGAGCACAGGACAAATACTTGGATGAATTAGGACAAGCTGCATGAGGATAATGGAAAACACGATGACACCCCTCCATCATGTTATTAGCACACTGTCAATCACGCCCAGTCTGCAGGGCCACCTTTATTTGTTCACGTTTAATGAGAGACAGACAAAATAATGGTTTCTGAATTCAGATAGGAATTTGATAAAGCACCGGGGCCATACCTTTAAGGCAATGTGCATGCTTTCCTGTGTAGTTTGCTTATAAATGAAACATTAGAAATGTACTCTGGGGGGAAGATTGGACAAGAATACCTAGCATCTTGTATGCTCTTTTGGACGAGTATTGCCTCCTCATTTTCAGGGGGAAGACAATTCCCTGGTATCGCTCAATGGCGATGCAGGTCATGGTGAGGATGCCCGTCACTATGGCTGTAGTCTGCACAAAGGGAACCGTCTTGCAAACCAGAACTCCTGCAGAAAAAAAAAAACAGACGGATCAAACAAGCAGCTGCTGGATCACTATTTGCGAACGCATTTTAATGAGAGCACGTCCTTTGAGCTGCCCTTCGACCGCTGTGATACGCCGAATGTCAGCTGCATTTCTGGGGAGCTCAGTTATTAATGTTAAGCAAGGCCACAGTGCTTAATGTAATGACATCCACGCAGCAGCAGCAACACGTGAAGCCAGGTAACGAGCCAGCGCTGCCCTGCTTTTAGACCTCAGTGCAGTGGTTGGATGTCATCAGGTGTCTAAAGCAGCAACTGGAAATCTTTCAAACGTACTGACAAGCAATTTAGTTTCAGGAGTGTTGCATGGAATTGCATTAGATTGTAATTGCACGAGAGTTTTCGTTTGATTGCTTCCTCTCTGGCATCATCACAAACTCAGCCATCACTCTCTTCCTCATTTATTCAAGGTGAATTCAAATGATCATAATTAAAAAAGAATCCAAATGCTCCTGTAATATGAAAGTGTTGGTGCCTCACTAACACTTGGAGCAGACAGAGACACGTTCGAGGCAGCGACGACTCACTTGGTTGCCTCCTATCGCTGGTTCAGGTTGGTGACTCACAAGTAACAGACTGTGTTTTTTATAGACTAGGTGCTGGTGGAGACATAAAAGCTCAGCCTCTACTTCAGAGCCTTCGCATCCTTCGGCTGTGAGCTGTGCTTGGCTTCACATTCGCTGTAAGACGCATCTAAACTAATTGGCCACTTTATTTGGGACACCTGTGCAAACTAATCAACTCAACACAGCTGCTGTGATTGATTCTACTTTTACAACTTTACAATCTCTCAAAAAGCTCATTATCACTTTCAGAATGTTTCCTTTAAAAGGCATCGTTTTTAATTGACCTTTGATTGTCCCGGTGCGTTTTTAATAACACAATCAATCAACACAGCAGCATTTCTGATCTGCCAACGCTGAAATGATCATTTCCACTTCTATGCGAACTCACCTCCGAACCACTCAGACGAGATGTTCTGCAGCAGAGTGAAGGGGATGCAGAAGAAGGTGATGAGCAGGTCGCTGACGGCCAGAGAGCAGATGAAAATGTCCGTGGCCGTCTGTATCGTCCGCTTCTTCACAACTATGTAGATGACCAAACTATTTCCAGCCAGAGCCAGCACGAAAATCACAACGTACATGATCACGAAGGTGGTCTTGGCGCTGTGCGGTAACTCGGGGATGTAGACGAGCGGCTGGATGTTGTAAGTGTTGATGAACTCCTCGCGGCTCAGGTTGTAGTACTGGAGCATCTCCTGCAGCACTTCGGGAGTTATTTTGGTGGAGCCCTGGCCCGAACCTGTGGCCGCTGCTGCCATCCTGAACCGCGTGTTCGGTCCCGACGTTCTGGAACCTCTGAACGCGCCAGCTGCGCCTGGATGATGCGCCGCGTCCTCCGCCCGCTGCTGCGGCTGTTGTGTGTGAACGCAGCTGAGTCTGAGCCCGGGGGTGACCGACCAATGGAAGGTCTGCTGACGAGCGACACGCTGATCAGACACAGGGATCTTTATTTATTGTAACGTTTATTACAGCGGGGGCTCAAGTTTTCTCCCATGTTATAATAATAAAAGTAACCATAAGAGATGATGTGGACAAATGTGCTATAATAAATACCCAAAGTACACAAGACACCTTGAAATGATGCTGCAGAACTAGAGCATGGAGACAAAATAAGAATACTGGTGCAGCTGTCAGGTCTGCTGTTCCTTTCAATGCGTGTCCAAGTCCACCAACACTATAAATATTAAGTGGACCTTTGCTCACCGTGTGCACATAAAACAGCAGTAGACACGCTGTGCAATTTAAAATAAGCATCATCACACGTGAACACTTAAGGAGATGTCTATTCCAAAATGCTAAATCTTATTCACGTGTGAATTCTGAATAGCATTTTTTTTTTAATAATGCCTTGACTGATGGCTCGCAGCACAAAAATAAATGTTGGTAGCAGAGCAGTAATTGGTCTGACGTAAACAGCTGTAATGTGTTTTTTTCTTGTTAGAAATGGCTTTTGACAGGAGTGTGACAGTTTTTACTGCTTTTTTTTTAAATCTCCTTTTTTCCATCTCATTCTATGCACATTATCAAACCACTGTCAACCCATCGGTCGTTCTGACCAAGCTGCCAAGTTCACTCAGACAGAACGGAAGTGACCAATTTAAATTGATATAGAACAATCAAAGAGTCCATTTCAAGCTCAGTCACAAGCAAACATAGGGGAAAAGAACTCACGGGAAGATAAGTGCTTGTCAGTACCAGAGCTTGTGGTGGGTGAACAAGGCAGCGAGGCAGGAGTGGACACATCAAGGCAGAAACATGGAGGGTTGAACAGTGTGGCATGACAGACAGAAAAGACATTAATAAGTTAAAAGCTAGTTCTGAAAAACTGAATTAAAGTGAATGTCCAGAAGTGATTTGCTGATTTATTTCTGAGTTTCTGAGATCAGACGGCCTCTGTCTGAGGATTTCAGGATGAACTGTGGCTCACACGCAATGTAGACAGAGTGTATTCAGCACTTTGACTATTATGAGAGAAATCAATAGTGAACTCACAGGGTGCTTGTCAGGGCAGGCAAGAATAAGAGCCATGTTTTGTTTTTTTCCTAGAGGTGGATCACTGGGTTTTAGATGAGGCCAGAGTCTCAGAACAAGACGTGTGAAAGCATAAAAGGTTCTGTCCCGCTCTCACAAAATAACAAAAAGGTAAAAAGTTGGACCTTAAAGTAGCTGCAGAATTAAAGGATTAAGCTCTAGTAAGAAATGAGTTTAGACATCTGCAGATTTAAGGCCTTTATTGTTAAGTATTCTCATTGTTCAGCCGACAGGGCACTGACAGAACCGGCATTCAAGGTTCAGTCAACAGTACTTGCTCAACGGCTTACAACCCTACAGGACACATCATTCCTCCTCCTCATTACCTCCTGACTCTCATCCTGGCTGTCAAGGCCTTGAAATGAGAAAATGCTAAAGTTAGTGATGTTAAAATATAACCACAAACTAGCAGCGTGATGCTTTGCTACGAATGTAAATAAGCGCATTTCTAACTTCTAACATTTGGAATCATCAAAATTGATGATTTTATGCCAAACTACAATTAAACATACTGTATATGTGGTCATGTAAACGTATTAAAACATTTCATTCTTGCTACTGTCTTGAATTGGACAAAGAAAAATGTCCCGGCAGTCAAATGAGACCAGAGCTGCGTCTAGACACAGGGGGCCGGAAGGGAAGCACGCACGGCGAGACAAAACGCCGAAGCTGAGCAGACGCAACAATTTCCCTGAGCACATTTCAACAACCTTCAACGGAGAAAAGGAAAAATAAAAGCATTTGTATTGAGTCTAGTTCATTCAGTGTCAGACTCACGCGAGAAGATGATAAAAAAAAACACAGATTTTAACTCGTGGTTAAAGTTTATTCCAACAAAATGAGCTGGCGGTCAACGCTGAGGGGGAGGATGGATGCTCCCTCCTGGTCCACGACCTGCTGATCACTGCAGCGCCTGTAAATACTGCAAGCAACCATCCCAGTAATAGCGTGCGGCTGAGAGAAGCATAGAAATAAAATGGAGGCAGCGTTTATGTCCAGCTGCAGGTTCATGTGGTTAAATATTAAAAGCTCTGGCTCATGACAACAACATAAGACAGTGAGTGAACGTTCACTCTCTGAAATAACACACGGATGAGTCCATTCAGCCAAGTTCATTACTGGATCCAGTAAATGCATCCTTCCGAGGGCTTTAATCTGAAGATAATAAGTCGTGTGCTCTGAAAGCGCTAAATGTCTCTCGTTTCCTTGCTGAACCCGTTTGTTGAATGATTTCTTGTTTTTAAACCCATGAGTTTTGCAGCAGCTGTAAAACTCTGTTCAACTGTATCACAGATATTATTTGTTAATAGTCTGTCTTTACTGTCTAGGAATAAGATTTTGGATTTATTCGCTGCTCATTAACTGTGTGCAGTGGAGCTTATCTAAATGCTCTTTGTTGTCAGATATTGAGGAAGGCATCTGCATACAGACCACATCTGAACTCGCGTACTCCCACCAACCATTACAATCAACACACAGTTTCACAGTCACCAATCCAGTTGGGTTGGTGTCATCGTCCACGCTGGCTGTCATGGTGCGATGAATACAAAAAACCTGCTTTCTAGCCTTTCCTCACCGTCGTACTGGACTATGTGTCTTATTGTCACGTTCACGTTCTCTGTAATTTGTTTGATTATCGAACAGTATTGTTACAGGATGCAAATGTCTTTTGAAAAGCTGAAGAACAACACTCGCAGTCTTGTCCACTTTTCACCAATGCTTCACTAACATTTGAAGGAGAGGTGTAATGACTTTGTGTTGAAATACAACACAGTATCGTAGTAAACATCACTGCTCCTTCCATGGAAATGTCCACATGACGTGTACATGCCATTGTTCCTTGTTTAGTTCAGGTTTCTTAGCAACAAGGACAACACAGAACATTAAGTAACAACGCTGAGCTGGAGCCTGATTCCAGAGGTAAAGTTCCTCTAAAGTTATTCTGATTTATATCTTGAATAATACATGACTTTTAAGTAAGATTCAGTTTTGTATTGTCCCTCTTGTTAGGATTTAGTTTTCATTTGATGTTTAAGGTGTGATTACAACTTTACAATCACTGCAGCCGTAACTGCATCAGTTTCTCTGTTGAAAGGGAAAACCTGTCTTCAAGGGTTCTTTCTATTCCTCCTGATTTAGACAAACCTTCTGGGTTTATTCAGATATGTCGAGAGCTCACAGTCCAGACTCGCGGCTGACGACGGGACAGACGAGATGCAGTCGCACTAATCAGGGGCCACTCACCGCAGAACTTACCAAGATGCTGACGAAAAGCAGCCCCCGCTTCGGTGCTTTGAGTCACCACTCGTTCTTCTCCCGGCACAACCCTCATCCCAACAGGGTGAGACACATCCAAGGTGAGGCAAGCATCCCCCATTCAGGCAGCACAGCCTTGCCACATGTGTCACCGCATTGTGATCCGAGGTCTGTAGGTAAATCCAGGAAAAAAAGTCAGCAGATGTGTCCATTTTAAATTTAGGATCAGAAAGTTTATCTGTTTCATTCAGTACAGTGTTGAAGTGGAAAAATATTAAAGTCAGTTTCTGTCACCTCAGCAATACGTGCTTCCATTTAGTCTGTTTGTGAGAGCGAGTGTATGGATGAAACCACAGGGGATTTTCAGTTGAATCTGCAGTTTCACTCAGCACCTGTCAGACTCTCTGCTACAGGGTTGAACTGAACCGAACTGAACACTAGCCTGCTAAGAAGATACAGATAAGAGGAGCATGCTGCTGTTTAAGATGTTTAATGTCTATCACAGTATGCACATTAAAATAAATGTATAAATTATAATTAAAATTAAAGGGACAATAACTGCCATAAAAAATTGAAGAACAGGAGTTTGTGATCCGGGGGCCGTGTGTCGGCTTTTACTTACTTCACAACAGTCCATCCAACAGTTGTTCAAATATTTCAGTACCAGCCAAAGAAGTCAGCCTGGTTGCAGAGAAAACAAGTCACCAGTGCTCCTAAAGTGGGATACATCTCCTGGGAACCATGAATGGAAAAGATCCGTTGCAGAGATTACTGCAGTATTGCACTGTGTAACTGCAGTCGTGACTCGAAACTGTTGCCTTTAAGATCAATAGTGATTTCACAGGTTTATTCCTACTGTATTGCTTTAATTGCCCCACATTGCTGGAGCATGTTGCTGGATGTGTGTGCGTTTGTTTCCCACAGGGCTTAACGGTAGACCTGTTTGCACGGTGCGAGATGACTGGTACGTCACGTCGTCATTATTTCCTCATCCGCTTCTCAAGGGCCATGTGCTCCGGAGGGCAGCTGACCAATCTCTTGCTTTTCCGCTCACTCAGAGTCTTCATGGAGTCAGCGGTAACAAAAACAAATCTGGTAGGTAGACATGCTCCGCGACCCCTGATGTTTCAACCCTTTGTGTTTTTATAAAAAAAAAAAAAAAGAGTCAGGATAAATCGAGTTTTGTTTCTGTTTGTGTCACAGTGCTGTTTTCAGAAGCCTGGAGAGATGAACTTAAAGAACTCGCTGCAAAAGTCAATTTGTCTTCTCAAGCACAAAAGGAAAAAGAAGAAGTGTGTGTTTATTCTATAATTACTGCAATCTGAATGATAAAAGCAATGATAAACAAACCACACAAATCTATATATCTCACTGACTCAGGACCAACCAAGAGAAGAACTTGTCAGTCGAAAGACTCAGTACTCAGCTGAAACCGGGAGACTCATCCCTCCGTCCACCAAGTCCTACCATCGCAGATCGCATTCCCAACGCATGGCATATCCACAACCCCTTCACCATCAAGAACTGATGGTGAGATGTGCTTCTACCGAACCTCAGCTCCTTCATAGTCTAGAAAAGAAAAGTTGGAACATGCTGCAGACCATCGATTTATTCTGGTTATTTAGTCATTTACTTTTTGTGGTTCTGGCTTTGGTCTCAGGTGTTGGAGCTACTTTGTCAGATCCTACAGACAGATTCCCTGTCTAGTGTCCAGCAGTGGCTTCTGCTTGCAGGCCAAAGAGGTAAAATGCCTCTTAAAACCCCTCTCACGTAAAGAGTTGATTGCGAGTGTGCATTACCAGACAAATGCTTGAACAGATCTCCTCTTAAATAACTTGCCCTCAGAGAAGGAACTGGTGATGGGGATGATAAAACAAGCCCTGGAGGGTGTCGACCTCTCAGGACATCAACAGCAGGACCTCCAGCAGATCCAGGGTTTCCATCCCGGTGCCTCTGCTGACCAGTCGTGGAGGAAACCACCGAGAACAAGGTCAGGGCTTTCTCTTGGGTTTTCATATCGGCTGCCTGTTCAGAAGCCTTATGTTAATGTTGTGTAATATTTTTGATTCCCAACAGCACATGCCGAGCAAACCAGGGTTTGAACAATGATAAACCAGGTAACGAAACGCTGTACCACCCTTTTCTCAGCTTTCAGCTTGATATTGTACCAGAACAGCTTTGTTGCTTTCTTGTCTTGTCTAGTTTCTTAGTCTATGGATGTGAGCAGCAGAACGGTAGGAGTCCTCCACATCCAGAGTTTTGATATGCTTCAGTTTTTTCTTTGTCCTTTTGTTACAGAGCAAAACACTAATATACTAATTGTGTCTAACTTCAGATGAAAACCACATAATGCAAAAGATGTGATCGTCTGACTTGAAATTATTATGTGTTTCTTCTTTTCAGAGAGGATTGGAGATGCAGAAGTTCTAGAAATCCACACAGAACCTTAGATCATCAGCTGTCAGATGGTTCATGGCTATAAGCATATTAAAATATTTCCATCGTGAGAATTAACGTGTGCTGTTGTTAATTTCTCACACTATTCTATACAATACATAATATGTGTTAAAGTCACTAACAAAGACTGACTAGACTAGACTGGAAACTCGAACTAACTAACTAGATCCTAACTAAACAGAGTTCCAGGGGTAGGGACGCCCGAGCCCCAGGGGTAGGGACGCCCGAGCCCCAGGAGTAGGAACGCCCGAGCCCCAGGAGTAGGAACGCCCGAGCCCCAGGGGTAGGGACGCCCGAGCCCCAGGAGTAGGAACGCCCGAGCCCCTGACTCTGCCCTCAAAGCTAACAAAAGAGGCTGCTCAACCCTGAGCCCACACTCACAAACTAACAAGGGAAGGACCCAATTGCACGACCCACAAACACAGGTGAACAATTAACTAATATTTTAATGTAAGGGAAACAAACATGAACTAAACACAAACACGGGTGACTACAGACAACAAGAAAACCCTACGGTGACCAAAACCAGAACTAAACGTTAACCTAAACACAAATCTGAACATGACGCTATAAAAGTTAACAATAAACTTTAGACAAACACATTGTTACTAATAACGAAAACCAAAACCTGAAGGGAGGAACTTAGATACAGACTAACAGGAAATCAGCAACAGGTGAAAACAATGACGAACACAAACAGGAAGTGGACAAACAGAAACCAACAAAGAAGAATGGCTAACAAAGGCGCCCTCTAGTGGCTGGAGGGTCGAACTTTTACAATATGTTTATCTTTTTCACAGTTTTTTCATACAAATGCAGGCAAAGTAAATGTGGAGTTAGCTGAACATTTTTAACATTCAACATTTTAATCATTGATTTGAATTGTTCAATCACTGTATGTCACTATCGTTGAGACTTTGATATCAACTTAATATGGGCTGCAAAATTAAAAAAGTACAAATAGAGAGACGTAGAATTGTAAAATGATAACTATTTGTTTTGGAAAGATGGAGCATTTAAATAAACAAGTGTTGATGATTTTGGGAAATCGACTTTTTTCCATGTCTTTGTTATTTTGAGAAGTGATGTAGTGCCACGTCACTTCAATGACAATGTAGTTGAGATTTATCAATTTTTTCCGCATCATGAAATTAATCCAATTCACTGTTTATTCCACCGACTTTGACCTTGGACCTGAGGTACATTTGTACATTTGATATAAGTTACATCAGTCTATTTGTCGTGGACAACCAGCATTTGGTAGCTGTGCTGTAACATCAAACAGATTTTCGGAAGCTGAGCATGAGGTAAAGGTGAAAATGAGGCCAACTAAGATTCATTCAATCAACTACACAAAATAACTTTAGCACCATGGTGACCTGTAATTTGCTGACTTCACTTAATACCAGAAAATTACTGCTAATTTATAAAATTTAACAATGAGCAGGACTGAAATCTCAAAACGTAGTGATGTGAAACCCACTGGGTTTTCACAGACAGCACATCAGTCGCCCATCTCGTCGAAGTCCAGACAGAAAGACGCGGCTACAGTATGTCTGAATGGAGATCGGGTTGAGTCAGTACAAAGGACTCGTGACTGACAAGACCTACACGAGGCAGATTGTGTTCACCCTCGAGATTCAGGCACGTTCTTCCACATTTTGCACAAACCAATCTCAACATCTATTCTTTTTCTGTTGTTTTAAAAAATCAAACACTTTCAAGACCTTGAGGGAAATAGTCTCTGAACTTTGAGCTGCATTCTTCCGTTGGTACACAGTATATTGCATATTGTACCCTGATGGTGCAATACTTTTTGAATTATTTCTAAATCACAGCAGGATGTAAAACACCAATAAAGAAGCTCAAAATAAAATTTGACATTTTTGTATGAATGTAAAACAAAAAGACGTAAAGCTGTCATTTACTACTTGTGTAAGTATTTATCTATCATGACACTTGCCTGCAGTTCGTGGCTTTGGTGCCACCTGGTATCCTGACACAGAACCAGACTTTTGTGATCAAATAAACTTCTGCTTGCTATTTGCTGCTGTTCACGAACACGTCCTCGTTAATCCTCTTCCCTCGTGGCACGACCGTGGCTTGAGGTTGGTCGGCCTGGTCAGCAGGTGAAGTTCAGCATTCACGTCACAAATCCTTCCCGCAAGGACACCTGTTGGCTCTGAGTGATAAGAGGCAGCTGTTTCACTCTGCAAGGCAGAGAGTGCAGCGCTGGGCCCTCTGTCAAATGCTTTTATTTGTGTCAGCAACACACAAACCTGCAATGAAAACACTGACACAAAGGAATGGATCAAATTAATAATTAATATATGTGCATTCCTGTCCAAAATACTGGATTGACAAGGTGCATTGTTTTGCTGTACAGTTAAATATCCTGAAACAGCAGGTGATTGTAAGCCAGGCTGTATGTAGGTCTCTCCATCAGTTCTTGGTGGCGTCCTTTTGAATCGTTTGCCTCTGGAGCCTGTGAACGACACCGTCCCCTAGTGAGCTGGATGACTTACTAACTCCAGCTCTGCTCCGTCTTCACAGGTCAGCTTATTTCTATAAAATGCTAGAATGATTATATACCTTATGTAAATATTATAACAAGCCTTTATTGTAAAACAGGTCTGTTATGAGATGGATGAATGAACACGCAAAAAATTGAACGCAATCATTAAACTCCATTCAAAGACAGGTCTCTATTCATACAGGCATAGTAACGGGAGCCGGACTATTTTCTCTGCTTCCCATATTACAATGACATTTTTATTATAATGACATTGGCGTAACATTTCTGCTGAGTTGAGATGAGACAGGATGATGATATTGAATTGCGACAATGTGAGGGAAAGGCTAATCGGTTCTAGAGGGCTAATATCCCCTCTGCCACTTCACCATGATTTTAATTTTGGTACGAGTCAGCAAGAAGGTACAACCTGCATGAACTTTATAATCCCAGCCCACAATCCATTTGCAATTTGATTCATCGATGCTCATTTCGACCTAATTCTTGCTGAGAGACGTCTTTAGCCTTTCTTTGTAAACCATAATTAGCATATAGTAGCTTCTGTGTACCATGGACATGACTAGTAATTGTGCAATGAAATTATGTTATTGTATATGTTGCATTATTATTCAGTTCCTGGATCACAACTCATGCGGCCAATGCTAATTAGTTCATGGTAAAGCAGAGCAAATATTAGCACACCTGCATCTTTTCACATTATGCACAGCTGATTACAGGCAACCTCACAGTGAAGCCATCTAGGTTGTCTCTCAAGGTCACATTTCAGGGATGACTCAGAGATGCAGCCTCTGTGTTTCTGGTATTATTCTGTAGAACAAATCGAGAGCAGTCGAGACACTGAAATGGCACCGAGGCAAGTACTTCAGAGAAATCATTAATAAAGTCATTAATACATATGCTGGTATAATTAAAGTTATTATAAGCTGGGACAGAGAAAAAAAAGTCTGTGATTGGTTCTGGCTGTTAATTGGAAACAATTCATCATGTCTTTATGTAAATGTTTTGGCAAATAGTGAAGATCAATTATTGTAAATGCTGATTGCATTTTTATGAGGTTCTGCTATTATTTAGGAAGCACTCGGTTCCTAAAGGATGTCAACTAATCGCAGAATCTCTGCATATACATCTACCTCCTCCCCATATCGACCATGACCTCCAGGATTTGCAGGGATTCACAGCTGAAAATGTTCATCTTCCTGCGCCTCTGCTCCACCTCTACCAGAGTCCGACTCAATGGAAATGTCTCTTGAACTGGAGAACTGGGGCTGTGAAATATGGCCTTCATAACAGAATTCAGAACACATCCTATCTTTTTCTCTGGCCCTTATCTCTGTTGAGCGTCCTTCACCAGACATATAAAGACCAGAAACAGACTGCGCTACTTTGCTGTCACTGCCGAAGACAGACGGACAGTATGCTGCCTGCTGTTGTCAAGCTCTGCTGTGGAATCTCCTACCCACATCTGAGGAGTATGGCAGGTAAACAACATGAGATTAGATGCGCTGTGTTCACTCTTCACTCGCTACCGTGCTCAGCATTTTTTTTCCCTGCACTTCCTAACACACAGGACTTCAGCGCACAGCTGTGGCAGTGATAGGCCAGGAGCTCACACACCTGCAGAGAAGGGGACAGATCCAACATCACACACGAACGCCTGCAGGATTAATGTATAATGGTAAAAAAAACCAAAAACCTTTTCATTCTAATAATTAAATATGTCAATGTGAAGATGAAATTCCTCTAATAAAATTTATTTTGCAGAAACTACGCTTGAAAATGTGTCAGTAAGAGAAGATGATCTGTTCTATTTGCAACAAGCCCAAGAAGCGATGAGCAAGGCTCTGAGTATGTTGAAGGACGAAGACGGATGGAAGGTCGAGATCACAGAGGTAACATCTGATTGATTTAAGTGCCATCCTGCCTGATGAAAGTCCCCCGTAATGTCTTCAACGTTCACCTGTCTTCAGTTCAGGCTCAGCGGCCTCTGCATACATTTGTTTGTTTATTATGCCTCGATAGAGCAACGGGGATGTGATCTGCAGCAAAATGATGCCAGGGACCAAGAAGGTCTTCAGGCTGGAGGCAGTTCTGGAAGCCAGCATGGACAACCTCTACGACCTCCTGTTTGTCAGAGTGGAGGAGATGCAACAGTGGAACCCGAGCATTAAGCACATTAAAGTGAGTTCTGATCCATCACTGTTCACAATCACAATCGCAACTTTATCTGACATTTGTGTCTGTGTATTCTAGGTCCTGAAGCGTGTCGGACCTCAAACTGTTGTCACTCATGAAATTTCGGCTGAGACAACAGGGAATCTGATTGGCCAGCGGGATTTCCTGAGTGTCAGACACAGCTGCAGACAAAAGTCCAGTCTTTTTCTAGGAGGAGCAGCGATTCATTTGGAGTCTTTTCCCCCTCAGGCTGGCTATGTGAGGTAGGGGAATCATCCACAGACCTTCCTTAGGCTTAAATGTTATTAATATTATACTATGTCCATTCCTTAAAAAAATAACACATCTGACTCTGCATTACTGGAAGCACTGTAAATGATTGTTTACGTGTTCACAGAGCTGAGGATGGACCAACCTGCATCATCATCCAAGCTCTGGATGAAGATCCAAGGAAAAGTCGCTTCACATGGCTTCTAAACATGGACTTAAAGGTAAATATACCTGTGTGTTATTTTCCATACTGTTGACATAAAAAGGAAACAGACATTTGATTATTGCAAACAAACAAAGTGTCTTGAATATGACAGGACAGGGGTTTAGGACAAATTAGGACTTAAGAGAAGTGCATTATAGGAAATCTGGCTACTGTAGCTGGACATTTACCCAAATGCAATTCGGGGATTTAAGAAACATACCTTTTTTCCTAGGGATGGCTGCCGAAGTCCATTGTCGATCAGGCCTTGCCCCGAGCACAGCTGGATTTCATCAGACATCTCCGCCGAAGACTCGCAGAGAGCAGCGCCCTGGGTTGACGGAGCACGTGTCACACTCACACCAGCAGCAGCAGAGAAGGTGACAGAACGGCAGGCAGCAGAGCACACAGAGACCGGGGTCAGCAGCCCAGTGCCAGTCCTGCAGGAAGCCGGCTTATAATAGGAATTAATGCAACAGCGCGTCATTCAAACCTCGTTAAGATATCCTGAGTAGGAGTCATTACTCGTCCGCTGACACAGGACTAACTGCACGTGAATGTGTAAAATGATGAAAGTCTGTAGGCATGTGAACACATGACCTGACTCGACAAAATTAATAAAAGGTCTTGAACCAGTGTGTAGAAATTCAATAGGTATTACAAATGTTGTAATGTACCTCAGGTAAGAAAAGCTCAAAGCTAAACGAAAACGCAAGTGAAATAACAGAATTCTAATTTCTTTCAAACCGGTTTTACTTTGTTCTCCATACCACTTAAAAATTCAATAAATATTAACATTTAAAGCTTTCATTCACATATGTATATACACAAACTATACAATAAACATGATGTTATGAACTGCAATGCAGGAATGGTGTAACAGTATGAGTCACAGTCTGAAGACTTACAGTACAGCACGGCCTGTATTTTCCAATTGCAACTTGCTTTCCATTCAATTCCTGGTTGTTAATATGACATTTACACTATATACACTATAAAAAACTGCATCACAATGAGTTTCTTTCTTAAATCTTTTTAAGACTGACTTCCCTAACGGCAGACACAGGGCATGCTACATGGGCTTGGTTTGCAGACAACCATGGCTTTTTTTTCTTTTTTTTTTTAAATCAGTGAGGATAATCACCAGTATGTTGGACAACACAAAAGAGCACCAGGGCCAGAGAAGCCTTAAAGCTCCCTGCTCGGACCGATGACGATGGAGTCTGGAGAGCACCACTGAAAAGTATAACAGTGTTATACTAGATTAGATCAGTGAAACCCAAATATTTTGGCTTGTGCAGCTCCAAAATATTGACCTTTGACCTGTCCTCCCATGTTCACAATGTAAGTTCACTAGTAGTTCTAATGCACTTGAAAAAAACAGGCTTATACAACTGCACATGAATTAAAAACGTAAATGTAGCAATGCAGTCATCACATTTTGAACACATCTTGTAGTTTACAGCACCTTCGGTTTGACATCTTGTTTTTTCTTTTGTCGTTTCATATCTGATGCACAGAGAGCAGAGCGACGCTGCACACAGGTCGCTCTGGAGTTTTGCTGAGGTAACCATTGCTGTTCTGGTTTTAAGTTGGCTTGGAAAAAAACATAATAAAAACAAAAGAAAGGATGAAAATATCTGCAGCGATAGTCAAAATCTGATGCTGCAGAGTATGAGACTGTGTCACCGAGCAGCATGTGCACAACATCGCTCACTGTTCACTTCTGAGCTGACAGGGTTCTGTGACCTGAGTCCCTCTCGGATCCTGAATCGTCCCTTCTTGACCTGGCAGCGACTGGGCCTAAAGTGCTGTTTGGACTGTGGTCTTTCGAGGCACCTCCACTTGAGTCCAGCGTGGGCCGTGGAAGCCCTGGAGGTAGAAGAGGCCCCGGGTCAGAGTCTCCCTTCCCCGCTGTGAGGAACGAGTCACCGGTGGAGGCCTGGGGCTGAGCAGCACCTGTGAGCGATGAGGTTTCGGCAGTGGCAGCTGTGGTCGGCGCCGGGGCAGTGGATCGAAGCCGTCTACTGGTGGCTTTAGTGGTTTGCGCTGGGCTCTGGGTTGGAGGAAGCTGAGAATGAGAGATGATCTCAGGTGCAGCTGAGGCCACTGGGCTGTTTTGGAGCTCGGGCGCGTGAGTGACAAGGTTGTCCTTCTTGTTACATGACTCACAGCAAAGCTTATTATATCCAGGGATGGAACAATAACGGGCAAGTACCTCCATTTGACAGAAAATTGATTTATCCCCCAGACATGGCTCATCTAGTAACAACGGGAGAAAGGACATCACTAGGAGCAAAACTGAAATAAAAGTTACTGCAGATATATAAGATCAAAGTGACTGACTGATTAATGTTCAAAAACATATGACATATTGACTTACTAGAAGAGATTTTGTGGACAGGGTTTTCAGGGACACTTTGATGTACAGCTTTGTCTTTTGCAGTGGAGTTTTCCATCGTTTCAACGTTGTCAGAGGACGCTGGCTGACCTGAAGTGTACAAAAGCAAACAGCAACAGGACAAAGTGATCGAGAAAATCCCAAATAAGACATATAATGGCTACAAGACCCAAGAAAAGCTCCTGGCAACTGCTAGCGCCACTGCTGCTAGAAACCTATAATAAAGCTTGGTGCTATTTAAGGAAGACAGATCAACAGTTTAGTCCACTTTCCTTTTTTTACCCAACTTTGTGTAGAGGAAAATGCATCCGTGCAGAAATGGACTGACATAGAAGCTTCCAATTTAGACTGAACTCGGTGCGATCCATCATCCATCCATGCAGGAGATGGGGTGCACCCTGAGCACGCTGTCACACAGAGACAGACATTCATTCACGCTCACATGCACACCTATGGGCAATTTAAAGTCACCTATTAACCTAACCTGCACGGTAGACTGTGAGAGGGAAGCAGAAACCCATGCAAGCATGTGGAGAACATGCAAAACGCACAGAGAGAGGCCTCAGCTGGCTGGCAGCTTCAAGCCTTCTAGCTGGAAAGTGAATCAGAAAACGCACCCCTCTTTGTGAATCATCTCTCTTTGGCGCCTACAAATCTAATACCTGAAGTCTAAGTGTGCAGGACGTGGCCATAAACGCAAACATTCTGGTGCCGTGTGTGTTTTACCTGGACAAGAGCTTAGCTTGCAGATGAGGACTGTTTCTGGCCTCTCGCCTTCACATTCTCCAATAGTGTTGTCGCTGGCCTTGCACACCACCTGCCTTTGCTGAATCCCCTCACCACACGTCACCGAACACTACAACGCAGCCAGCAAATGTTACAGATACACAAAACATCAGCATCACGGCGCTTCATCATCTACTAGGGAGTCTTCCTTGCTCACCTGGGACCACGCCCCTGTCCTCCACTGGGGCGGGCATATGGTGTGGTTGCACACTTTCCTCGTCTCGGGACGATCTCCGGTGCAGTGTTTGGTGTGGACAGGCCTGCTGGTGCCGTTGTGGAGGGCCTGCATGCACTGCACCGCCCTGGTCTGGTAGCCGAGCTTCCCGCAGGTCTTACTGCAGGGGCTCCACTCTTCCACCACCCACCTGTCGGCACATCAGATTCTTTGAAAATGCCCCTGTTACATGGAAAATCCAATTTTCCCCTCCACTAGTCAAGACTAATACGTACATTCTCTCTGCAACAGAATAAATCATCAGTTCGACCATATACAGGGACTGTATACTGTGACTACCAGCTCTAACGCTGTATTGTATCACAAAGTCTACTGTGCAGACGGGGTCACTTACGAGGGCTGGCTGCACTCCTGTACGTTGCAGCGCTTGCGAATAGGTTTGGGCTTCTTGCTCGTCTCGCAGAAGTTCCGATGCACCAAGCGGCTGTCGCTCTTTCTCCTGCATCCGTACTTTGTGTACTGTATCCCTGAAGGATGGAAACCCATGCACAGCCAATGTCTGAGAACACGTACATGTACACCCGGCATCGATCAACACAGATTTCAATTTGCGTCAAGGGCTAAACAGAGCAGACTAATACAGAGGTGGCAAGCGCGCCGCCAGCTACGGGCTAATGTACGTTCCCCTCTGCTGTCGCTCACAAAGCACAATATTGTTGTTGCATTGTTTCTTGTTGATTTGCACATACACTTACTAACCTCCCCCACAGGGTTTGGAGCACTGAGACCAGCTCTTCAGTGCCCACTCATAAGTGTCCAGCTCAGCCAGGAGCACATTGTTGTTGGTAATGAGCGGTAGCAGGTCCTCGTGTATTATATACTTATACGTCAAGCTGACTTTTGTGTCTTCTGCTCTGGGATTGACCTGCAAGTGAGCCAAGAAAGTTTATTACATCGAGTCCAGTGAAACTCAGGGGAAAGGCTCTGATCCAGTTGGTCTCCTACTCACAAACACTACGATGCCTTCATGCAGAGGCCCAGATGTTTTCAGGGTCTCCTTCTCTCCGTCGAGTGAATACTCCCACTGCAAGCCGCTGTCGATGAAGGCTTTCGATTGGGCTTCTTCGTTTTCGGCGTTCAGGATGACGTTTCCAGTGACTTGATTCTTCACAGCTGTCAGTAACGCAGAAAGCCTAGTTTTTATCTGTGTGTGGGAGGGAATGTGTGCACATAGTGTTTTTGCCGCATTCGTTTCGAATCTCAAAACCTGAACAAAGGAAAGAAGAGCTGTAGTTTAAAGCAGGAATCGTGCCAGCAGTGTACATATACTGACAGTTTGGTCTTGAGGTTAACCAACGGTTCCACCAAACGGGTCATCTCTTCTTCGCATGAGCTACAGTACTGTAATAAAGAGTGGAGAGAAGAGCAGAGGAAGGGCTTCACCAAATGCCACGAAGAGCCTGACTCACCCAGCGTCAAGTAACACTGAACTAAAAGTAAAATGCGAATATATGAGCCTGTTACTGCTTTTACTCGTGTCTGAGCTCTGGACACAATCCTTGACACCTCTTTTCAGCTGTGGAGAGAAAAACATGCCAATTCATCTGTGTGTCTCCAGATGCAGAGACTATGGTTTTAATTGACTTCTCTTCTGCACCAACGGCGCCTTTTCTTACCACAGGGGGAACGACCATCAAACTCCTCTCACATGTTCTGTAATATAAGCACTGCATGTACTGCCCTGCCTGCTGTCACTGGCTTTAATATCATGAGAGCAAAGCGTTAAATTTGGCCCGTGAGCTTTTTGGGAGACTCTTTTATCTTGCTCCTCCGTGACGGACAGCAGCCGTCAGCGTGGATGCTCGACAACAACAGTGGATTCGAACTGCAACGTAGAGAAACATACCAAAACTAAAGCTATTTCATTTCAAATATAACCTGAGATGCCAGACACAAGCATAGTACATATTTGTTATGGTGTAAACACGCTGAACTGTAGGAGGATGGCAATGAAACATTTCTGTGGAAGTGAAATCCTGGTTTGTCCTTCACTAAATTTTACAGAAGTTACAAACCACGGGATGCTATCACTGAAATGTGTGCTGGCGTTTTCATTTTAACAGCATGTTTATGTAATTATTCCACCATGTGGTTTTATTAATATGGTGTCTTTGTGTAGTTGGAGTATGTACTCCAACACAGCACTTACACGAACAATAACATCTGCGCACAACGTTTCATTGTTGCACCTGAACATGACATTGGGTGGTTCTATAATCAGGCCCTTGTTCGCTCATTCCCGCGTCTCTAAATCACACGCTCAGTACTTCACTTTCTAGCAAACAGGGAATTAGAATATTGAACACAATGCATAATCAGCGTCATTTCACATCTGTTAAATGTCATATTTGAAGTGCGCTTGGACTAAATCAGCAAACACAAGCATAAGGAAAGTAGCAGCATACAAATCAAATGGAAAAAGATACAGCTTGTTTTATATTTGTGTGTTTTATTTAATTTATTGCATAGAGCCTGAACTGCCACAGCCACATGTTTGTGAGGACACTCTCTGACTAACCCTGTGTTCTGACCCCAACTTCCTTAACATCCTGACCCTCACACAGACAAATACTTCAAAAAATACATAATCTTGAATAAGTTGTTGTGTTATTATTCACCAGTGACTCCATTACTTAGTACTCACTCGCTATGATGTGTCTCAGCTGAGACGCACTCACCAATTACATGCGGGGAGGTCTCGTTCTCTTCGATAACAATGTGGCGGGCTCCTACTGGGATGTCGAACATTTTCAGCATTCCTAACAAGACAAGACGAGGGACACCACAATTTATTCCTTGGGTTTAATGGCAGCATTTCTGATGGAAAACATCAGCTCACAAAGTTTTGTGTGGAATATGGGCTCTGGTCAAACGTGTTTAGAGATGTTTACCAGTCTTTTTGGGCGTCTTGGTGAGCGTCAGCTTAACGGTGCGACAGTGAGAGTTGTCCCCTTCACACACTCCACATTTGTCCTCCTGTTTGTAAGAACCCACCTCCTTGTCGCAGCCGACGCTCTGCAGGGGAGGAAGGCCAAAGACACGGAGTCAAATCAGGGCAACGCTGCATCTGACTTTTGTACACATTGAGGTTACTTTGCTGGGAGAACGATGCCATGGGAAAACACTGCACACATCTGATTTGAAGCCTGGTTCAGGGTGGTGCAAATTGGAAACATACACCAGACATAACAAGAATGAAGCCAAAACAGTAAGCGACTGACCTACAACAAGAAAAATCTCTGCTCAAAGCGAATACTGAGACTACAAAGGCGCAGGTTCAAGCAAAACACGGTGGGCTCTGTGAAGTAGGCAACACCTTTTGTCCAGGAGACTTCATAAGCTGTTACTAATACAATAACACAAATGTTTGACTGAAAAGACGTACCAGACATTCTCCGCGGGCACACACAGAAAACGGGTCCGAGTAGCTGCAGCGGGTCCCATCATGCATCACCTGGTTCATAAACACCACCTCCCCGGTTTCCTTTGACTTACAGCTCAGTTCACACTTTCGGGCCTCTGAAAACAAACACACACCCACATAACGTTGGTTGGGCTGAGAATCACATCTGATAGAGACATCAGAGGGACACGGAGGACAGATAACACCCACCTGACACCAGTATGTGAAAATCATCTGTACGTGCGTTGTTTTGCAAGAAACTGTCAAGCTCACACATGAAGGAGAACTTCGCTCTTTACAGACTTACCATCTGGGTGCTCGTATGGCAGCCAGGTGTGCTTGATGTTGTTGTGGTATTTGTTGCTCCTCTGAATGCACTGCTGAGCACGGAAGTCCTCGTAAGGGCCGGCACACTCCTCCGTGTTGCACATCTGGTAGTCGAAAGCGGAGCCGGGGCAGTCTCGACCACCGTAGGCAGGCCTGATGAACCACAGTATTAGAACGAGCCCCTGAGGAACGACTCACCCAAGTTCATTACAGGATCCAAGGGTGTATTTGTCAAGTCTAGTCATTCAAAGCCATCTGCCGGACGGACACACAGCACTGTCGCTGCAGCCAAATTACTCACGGAGGGTTGTTGCACTGTCTGCTGCGGGAGCGAACTCCACCCCCACACGTTCTGGAGCAGGAGCCGAACTTCGACCAGGAGCCCCAGCTCCCATCGTGGCCCTGAGGCTGCTGGCTGGATCTCCAGATACAGTGGCCCTTGAAGCACCACTGAAAAACGTGACAAAGGCAAATGAAAGCACCAAAAGTCAGAAAAGACTGAACGGAAGGTCAAAAGGTCAGTGGACTATGAAATCAATTACAGCTTCTTGACTTTCCCACCTTGCTGGGTGCACACTCTGTTCCATCCACCGGGGGACCTTTTTTGGTTTTGCAAAAGTACTGGTTGTCCGGATGGCTGCACCACAGTTGCTTGCAGGGGTCGTACGTCCGAAACTAGACGGGCAAACAGCTTTTAAGTGCAAGATCCGATAAGTAAATAAGCACTGTATCACATTATTGCTTGAGATGTAGTAACCCATGACCTTCTGCATGGTATAAATCAAGGTATCATGCAGAGGAGAAAAGATCAGAACAAAACCCATCAACATTTGTACATTTGACAGCTGTGAAGCACTTACTGCAGTGCACATTTTATACCCAACGCCAAAATCAAAGCGGCACTGCTCGTCCATTGAATAATTAATTCCAGGCAGCTCAGGAAGCTTGGGCCACTTGTGTTCAAAGGGATCATCCAGCAGGCAGTCGTAGGAGCTGAGGAACAGATGGAATAATAATGTCAAGGTGACACAATATTAAACTTGTAAGTCGCTCTGGATAAGAGCATACGCCGCATTTAAATGTAAATAGCACTCGATGCTGCGGAGCATGAGAGAATATGAGAAAGCGTGACACGTACTGAATGTATCGATTGAGCTCCTGTTTGCTGCAGCGTGACCAGTGGTAGCGATGGAAAGCTGCTTGGACAAGTGGCGCCATGATGCTGCCCATACTGGTCTCATCAGCACATCGATTGCCCTGCCCGTCGTGCTCCATTCCCAACCTGTTGGACAAATAAGGTACAGTAAACATAATGATATTACACCTTTGGATGTTTCTTTGGGGCTTATACACTCAACAACTTTCAACAAAGCCAGATATTTTAAAATCTAATTGTGATGCCCAATGTCTTTTAAAAAAGAAAAATAAAGGATGTTTTTGTAGTCAAACATATGGCAAGAGTTTAGACTTAAGTCACAGTTACAAGAAACAGAACATATGCTAGGAAAGTTTCCGCCATAAGGTAAAAATAATGACTCATATGGAAAGAAAACATTTAATTAAACTGGACAACGATGAACAGCTGTTCAGATGTGGCTGTTTCTTGAAGCGGTAAAAGATTTTTTAAATCCTGGTGCAATTAAATACAGGAAAACGTAGTCTCTGAAATTTGACAGTCTGCCGAAACTAACTCGCATTGCATTTCTATTTATCTATCACGTCTTTGTAATAATTGATTTATGATAATGGATATGGATAATGGTAACCTGATCTTTGTGTGTACGCTCTATGCAGTTGTTCGGTTTTCATCTACTGGAGGACACGGTTCATCGCGACTGACAAGCACTTTTCCACTTAAGCAGTCGCGCTTTTTCACTCGTCTACTACATCCAGCAGGCAAAGCACGGACGCTGCCCCTTTCCATCCTGACACGAGGAGGTTAGTGACCTTTCCTTCTGTCCCTTTGTGTGACGTGACAGTCAATCAGGTCTGTCTGCCTGGGTTTTAATGTTCCAGTTGCAGGAGGGCTCAGAGTTCACAGACATGACTTCATATGCCTTTGGCCCCCATTAGAGGAAGACTTCTGTGTGAAATGGACCAGTACTCGTGATAACTCTCTTTTACGACCACAGGCATGTGCTGCTAATGAGCAATGGGCTCTACAAGTTCATAGACAGAGAGAGCACGATCAAATTTTCAAATCCTATCTTAAATAATATATGTGTAAGTTAATTTCAATATCATTCAAATCAGTATTGAAACACTGACATATCTCCCATTGTAAGGAGCTAAAACTTAAGGAATTTATTTTATATCATTACCGCAATATTTTATTGCCAGTAATATATATATTAAAAATACCTACTAGTGCAGTATCTGCCTACATTTTCACATATGGCATTGATGTATTAGTCGGCTGTTATTTCCAACAATAGAGCTAAATCAGCTCATGTTTCCAGGCTCAATCGCACGCACACAGCAAAGCAACCAGATGTGTTGTTATGTTAACAGACTCTGCCTTTGATTACACTCAGGCTACAGTTACTATGCAAAACTATCGGCGTAATTGGACGCAGCGAGACTCCGCTGGTCCTTTTATCATCATGCCATTACTCACACATGGCCGGTTTCATGAGCAACAACAAAGGCGGAGGAGAAGCCATCTTCATGGTTTAGAGTGCAGCTTCTCAGTGGGTGGCACATCCCTGTCACCGGAGCGTAACCTGGGCAACAGAAAAGACCACACAGCCCGACTAATCAAGGACCAGGATGAACGGCAGTGATGATTGGCGTATGCAAATTAGAAGATTACTGAACTCAAAGAATGACATATTATGTCATTTTTTTTTAAAGGTCTCAATCTTTTTCGGTGTGTGTCAGAGTCAGTCGGGTGTAAAGTGCTTTAGATTTAGGGAGAGAAGAAAGGCTTCAAATAAATCACTAAATGAAGGCGTCTGTAAATTATGTCCAACATTAATTAAGGGTGATGTAATGTTTGTGCAACGTCTGGCTTCGGAGCTGGATGTCATTCAGTCTGGATTAGAACACCTCACTGACGACGAGGCAGCGTCCTGTGTGTTGGTTTGTGCGTTAGACACAACCACTCTATGCATGAAGCCTGTATCACTGCCCAGCACCGCAACAGTTCGCACAGTTCACCACAACAGCAAACTTGTAAGCAAAGCACAAACATTGAACATAACTCGATCAAGAGGTGTGCAGCGATTCAGCCTAGCATGTTTGGGTTGGTTCAGAAGCGACACGCGTTTCAGCCTCGCTTTGGCGGCTTTCAGATCATTTTCATGCGCTCTGACCATCTGAAGATGTTTCTGGCATGCAGGAAAAAAGCAGAAAATGCAGACAGACAGCTGGTCATAAAGAACCTTGAGAAGCACGTACGTCGACTTTAATAAAGTCAGCTTTCACCTCGCGTGATTGATGGGCATATTTAGTTGTGTGAGTAAAAATGGAAAACATGAAAGCAGCTGATGAGCACGACCCTTTATCTTAACGTTAGATAAAAGGTCAGGAGAATGCACATTACATTCCCATGAAGATGCCGCTGGGAGATTTGCACATGGAAGCAAAAAGGTGCAGCAACATCAGCTCTAGGGACAAAAATATATTTCTCTGCTTCTGATATCGTACAATGAGCAGGCAGGTAGTCTGTCATGTGGTTGGTAACGCACAGAACGCAAGCCAGCTACAAGTAGAGCAGATTAAAAAGCACTTCAAGTGATTAACAGTGCATTTGTGTCAACCTCATTATCACTTTGCTTTACAGCTAAACCATAAACAGACTGGGCTTTACCCCAATATCTCTATTTGGATATAGAATCTACCGTCTCACAGCTGAACTTTCACAAGCGAGTGTGATGTTTCCTGGTGACCCTTGGACACAGCACCAGGTCCAGCACAGTGCAAGGTGCCATAGGAGCTGGGCTTGTTGTGAACACAACACAACGGCAGCTATGGCAACTTACAAAGGTCTGACCGGCAACACAGGTAGCCTCAGGTTGTCCTCTAAACATGACACGTGTGCTTTAAAAGCTAAAAATACACACAGCTCAGTTCAAAATATATGGTGCCAGTGTCTCTTGGGGTGTGGCTGCTCACTTCAAAGTTTAGTTTTGAAGGGCTGAAAAGAAAAAGTGCAGTGAGAGACACATGGTAAACGAGCAAAACATGTATGGTACAAAAGGTCTCGACTTGGTTCATACATGTATTTTTTAGAATAATAATAATCAAGAAAAGTTTAAATTAGAATAATAACTAAGAACAAAACAATAAAAAAAAAACATCTGTTTTTTTCTCTACATGCCAAAAACCTTCCTCAACAGTATTAATCTCAATTTTGCATCTAGGGTGGCATCAATGTCATGTCAGCAAGGTTTTGGAAAGCTCCTCAGCTGTGAGGTTCATGACCTCACCTGGGTGCATCAGCCTTCACTTTGAAGTTTCCAGTGACCTTACCTGGGCAAGACTTGAAGCCAACCCCCTTAGTGAATGGAAGCAGAAATCAGCACTCAGTCTGCACAGGCCTCGATCGAGAAAAATACAGTACCTTGCATACCTGCGGGACCAAAATCTTGCCTTGTGAGGAAGATGGCGTGGTCGTGGTACTCGGCGTGGTCGGGGTCGCGCCGCTGCTGCGTGTTGGCCCATCTGCAAACCTGCTCCAGGCTGCGGGATGGGTTGCCACGCTCAATGAGGCTTATAGACTGAGGGGGTTCAAACAAGAGAGAGCGTTTCCCTAATCAAATGTCGGACATTTAATCATTACACTCTTACATTAAACTAAAACGGGTCATTGGGACCAAGGGGGAGCAGCAGAGCTGACATCTGTAATACTTAATGTAGTTTCCATTATCCTTTGTTCCTTTCTATTCATTCCCATTTATTCCTATTGAATAAAGATCAGCACAACATACGCATCTGACATAATAATTGTGCTGTTTGTAGTACAGCTTTCAAACACCCTCATAAAGTGAGCACCAGTCCAGACTTTTGAGTTTCAGGGGCACGTCATGCAAATGTAGGTCTATTAATATAAAAGCAGGACAAACGCATCTTCTTTTCCTCTGTGCTCGCTATGAGTAATTACCAGAGTGAACATTACAGAAACCCACCCACAACAAAATCTGCAGAGGATGAAATGAAGCGGTGACTGACAGCGGCGACACTGCTTGTGAGGCCCAGAGAACTAAAATCATCTAGAACAGGCAAAGCGTTTGTCTTTTGCTGCGTCGAACCGGAGGCTGGCGACACGTTCAACATGTCTGAGCTCGTCCGTTGATGCTGTGTAAACAGCGTCTCTGCTTTGGCAACCGCGCTCCAGGCAGCATCAGTCCATTACATGGATTAAACCACACTTCAGGAAAGATGGACATGTGAGTGCAGACGATGACTCACTGCTTGCCGACGTCATTCTGTGCACGTGCCTCTATATAGTGAAGCTCATATGGTGCAGAGTGTTAACCATCAGTGTGACATGAGAGAAATAAGTGTATTCATACCTACAGCACAAAAGCAAATAGTAACTAGATGTCTAGAGTGTAAAACCCAGCAAACGACGCATGGATTGGTTCATATTGTCGATCTTGTCGTGGACTGACTTACGTTCACATACGCTATAATATAAATCGATTTACACACTACTCACCTGTCGGTACCCGACCATTATCATGCGCACAAGGACTATGTTGATGTTAGTTCCCAGAGACTCATCGTGGTAGATTTCGTCAACCTGAAAGGAAGAGAAAGGCGGATGTATCACAGTCTATAGTCTGAGAACAAACGGCCAAAGGCAGAAGAATAAAACAAACAACAAAGTCTGTGGGAAACACATGAAATGCTGTGTGAAGTCAAAATCCATGTGAGGGTACGTCCTCATCTGATCGTAGTGGAGGTCTTTGGGTTCGTTTCTAATCTAATTCTTTCCAAGGAACGCAAACGGATGTTTTCTACTACATAGGCACAGAAAGAAGAATCGATAGAGTTCAGCTCAGTGTGTTTGCATATTAGCAGCTAACATTTGGTTTTAAACGTGACGTTTGTACGGCACAGCTCTATGGGTGCGTTATGAAATATAGGGGTGAATGTGTTCTGTGAATCAGGACAACATTAAGCTGGAACATGGTGATCATAAATTGTAAGACTGAGCAAGGAATGAAGACTAAATAAATAAATAAGCTTTAAATCTAATGTTTGATGCTGTGAGCAGCACAAACAACAGCCTGTAAAGTATCAGTGAATTGTGTTCTCATACAGTAACATCACCAATATTGTTCCTCAGATCCGCTGAAATATAATATTTTTTTGGAGCAAGGTGTTGTGATGCAAACGACTGTAGTCGATTTGAACATGTTAATACTGTCACAAGCCTTCAGTTTACTCCCTCTCCCCCAGACTGTGACTGAGGACTGGGAGTATTTAAACCACTTTGGTGAAAGCATAAAAGCATCATCGGTGATTTAGTTTCTCATTCATTTGTCTTCCTTTCATCAGGTTTTTGTAAAGACACGCTGGCTCGGAGTCCATGTGTTTGTGTTGCTGTCTTGGTTTGGTGCATGCAGGCCTGTTTCCAGCCTTTATTTAGGAAAAGAAATCTCTTGGCTCCCATCCCAACCCAAATTACTAATTATTTTAAACACTGTCAAAAGAGCTGGAAACAGCTTAAGGGGACAATATCTTGACAAACTTCCATCTGGCTTTCTCCAGCAGTGATACACTGCTCCGGTGCCAGTTACAAATGATCCCCTTATGAGTGCAGACGGGGGCTGTCACACCGTTGGAATATCGCTTTCAATGCAGCTTTCAGTCTGGGACTTTAGGTGGGAGTCAATGGAACAAGTTGCTGATGACACTACTGTACAGTATGTTTGTTTCCTTTAACCTTTGAAGCTATTAAAGACTATTTAGATTTGTACCCAACATAGAAAAACTACTCTTCATACTTCACACTACTACTTGTCTGCACTGTAAATATAAAGCTTCACACTGAAGCGCATTTGAAGAACGTTGAATGAACCTGCGGCATTTAATCGGTGTTCATGAAGCACTGTTGACAGCAGGCATTCATAGAACGTGTTTGTCTTTCATCACTTCAGGCTCCGTCCGTGTTGTGTCCCTGTCCAGTCTCACAAAAGAGAAATGTCCAGAAAGTCCAGCCATACACACCTCTGAGGTGCGTCAGGTAGAATTACGACCGAGCAGAACAAAAGTTCTGTCACAGAAAAAACGCTACCATGGCTTAAGTCCAGAATTTCTCTGGGATGCAGAGCTACACCCGAGGAAGCAAATATTCCAGTCACAGAAGCCGATTCAGGTCAATAAATGCTTTAAAGGAAACTCAAGTGACCCCAGAGCTGTTACGTACTCAGATTCCTAGACGGGTCTAAACTGACCCACACTCGTGTTTGTGTAGAGCCTGAGGCTGAAGCTCTTCAAAAAAAATGAGGACAACCCTGAAAAATCATATTATAAAGGTTCCATGATGACTTTACTAAACGCTCCTGTTGCACATTTTTCCTAACCGGACTAAGATCTATGCAGTGAACCTTAAAAAACCTTGGTTAGGGCTGCTGAGGGATGGGCCAACCCCACGTATTTAGAGGTAATTACAAAGCCAGGAGGAGCAGATGCAAGGCTGGAATCAGACGGTTTTGGCTGGAAATGAGAGTAGCAGCTGTGGGATACAGGCGCTAGGTGTCCCTGGCGTATGCACAGCGTCACATCGACGTGCACAAAGCCTGGCCCGTGCTCTAACAGCACGGCCATTGTGCAGCAGGCACCTCAGCAGT
Organism: Macropodus opercularis; assembly: GCA_030770545.1. NCBI lineage: Eukaryota > Metazoa > Chordata > Actinopteri > Anabantiformes > Osphronemidae > Macropodus > Macropodus opercularis. The sequence goes on along the minus strand of CM061107.1, from coordinate 4,698,327 downwards.
CACCTTGGCTTCGCACAGACAGGATGTTCAGAAATCAGTCCCTCAGGGAGAGTCTCCCCGGCTGGTGCTACGCACGCAGCAGCGTTTCAGAGGGATCTCTGGGCAGAGCTGCTACAAGCTAAAACGCTTTGACCCTCATTTACGTAAAGTTCCCAACAAATTACTTTTAGGAGTTTTGATATGACCGTACATGGACGTCTTCTGCCAGAAACCTGAACTTAGACAGTACATAGAGGACTGAATTACAGAATGTGCACTTGCCGCCACTTTTATTATTTGCTAAAGACATTTGGGGATGGAATGTAAATTTAATATACTCATTAAGTAAACACATCATTCTGTGTAAGCAGAGCCAATGCAAGCAAACGCCTGGCACTGATTTCCATGACTGGTCTGCACAGCTCCCAGTCAACTTTCTAATTGGTCTAGTGCAGCTAATCAGACCACCATGCAGGGTCCGAATGGTAACTGTTACAGAGTGAAACCAGCACCCTGTGAAAATCTGACTTGGGGATTTGGCCCCAGTAAGTAGATTATGGTGGTAGGAGGTGGTGGAACCTGGTGGTAATAAATGAGCTGAGTTTCTTCTTTCCTCCATCGTTGGTAATCCATAAACAGCTAGAAAAAGCTGGGGTCTGTGGAGAAGTGTGGCAAGGTCTGGTGTCAGAAAGGACAAGGAGGAAATATCTCCACAGAAACAACGGCGCTTCAGTGATTAGTCCTTCAACAGAGAAAGGGTTTAGAAATCTAGCGTTGCTGCATAAATCGGCAACAAGTGCATTAAAGTTTAATACAAATTTTATGCAACTTACTATGTTCATGAGCGTGAGAACGTAATTCTGCACGTGCTCTTTGCCGTGGAAGCGCACCACCGAGTCATCCACAGCCAGCAGCACCTCAATGTTGTAGTCGTCTTTCTTCGCGTGCCGCCGCTTGCGCTCAGAGTCCGACAGTTTCTGCTCGACGAGGTCCAGCGCTGCAGGGAGGTCTGCGATCCCAAAGTCTGCCACTGCAAAATGAGGCCGACGCACACAACGCCAATCAAAAGACGGGCCCGGATGCATGTGTGCTTCTTGTTGGAGGGATGCGATGTTGTTGGGTGACACACTCTCAACAGTCGATTTGGGGAAAGCTGAGGACATAAATTACTGACCTACAGAGTCAGGAGTGTTTCCCCCTTTGACTAACTACTATATGTGCATTCGGAGCATGAATCCCAGCTGAGACGCAACCAATTCCAAACAACATCCATCCATGTCATAAAGCACCTTGGCTGTGCGTTATGTCTGTGTGTGTCTGAGCTGAAGACACACACTGAACGGTATAAATTGTATAATTAGGATTTCACAGGCCATAGGATGAAGTGTGCGATGTAATGCCACTGAAAGTACAACAACAATCTATTGTGTGAAAATTGAATTGCTGTCATGTGAAACAAACACTGAAGAGGTAATAAATAAAATGCAGCCACGTTGACGTCAAAGCGGCACAATAACAGAACATGTTCAGTCATTTCATCTGTTCCTCAAAGCATAGTAACAGCTAATGAGACACAGGCAGCGACTATTTTCAGCAGCGAAAGTCGATCACGTTTGTAATGATTTTCCATTTGAACAATCAAGCTAATGAAGAAATTGAGACATGACTTTGCTGATGACACGAAACATCAAACATCTGTGCTTGATAAAGGCCTGTTACTTTGAATTACTGCACTCTTCTATAAAAGCGACTGATCACTGGGAAATGCATAACAGATGACAACATGTTAGCATTTGATTGAGATAAATGTGCTAACTACTGCAAAATCTGCTTATCCCCCCCCCCCCTCGTCCAAATCAGCTGCATCTCTTACAGATGAACGTAACATGCACAGCCACACACTCGCACACAAGCCACAAACGCACACAGCGCTTTTTGTTTCCACTGACGTCACTCTCTCTGCTCGCCCACCTTCGTTGTGGAGGTCCTCCCTCCGCTGGCCCGTCTCCCGCTTGATGGCCGACCTGCGGTAGACCACGTGCACACGCCCCTTCACTTCCACGTCCTGTTGGCCCTTCTCGAGAGGCTCGATGAAAAACTCCCCAGTATCGGTCCGGATCAGACCTGCCTGGAAAAAGAGGGTTTCAAATTAAATCACCGTTACTCCACTGGAGCCGGTAATTACAGTGCGCACGATCAATTGGAAGATTCGGAAGACAGCTGGATATGCGGAATGACGCAGGTAGACACACTCTGGGGCCCTTTAAGGCTTCAGCCAAGATTTATTAAGTGTCACCATGATTTCACTCCGAATGAGACAAAGGTAGCGATGTCTCAATTCCGAGAAAAGCCCTGTTCCCTGTGTAACTGTGATCTTTTTGTGTTGACGTTTTTCAATTTACATTTTCATGGTCCCACTTTCTGTCAGTCTTCTCAGTGTGCGACGTCTGAACCTTGACAAATCCCTTCCAGCTACCCACACAGAGCAGCGGCGAGCGTGTGGCGTTCACAGCAAGGTAAATAAACATCCAGGGGCTTATTGTTAGTTTCACAATGACTTTGTGCACCCTGGCCCAGCCATACCGACGCTGTCACTCGAAAGCCAGCTTTTCTTCTAGCAGCACTGAATTATGGGTGAGGAAAACTTGCCATGTATGCTCCTTCTATGGAAGGTTGCTTTCTCTTCCACTGGCGCAGCAGCATTACGCTGACATTGAACGCTGCAATAATTGTGTTTTAACATCAGAAACGAACAGGAGAATGAGACGGACTGCAGAGGGAAGCCAACAACCACCCATACGTCTTCCTATCACTGAGACTGTGCCGAGATGAGTCTGTTGAGGGTTATTCTTGGAGCACAGCTGGCGACATTATTAGTGAATGATCAAGTTGTTAAATAAGTGGAATTCTGTGAATAGTTGGCACCTTAAAACATGTCAGTGCTGTATTGTTTCCTCGCACATTTTTAGCATTTCACTTCTCTTCCACAGATGACTCCTGAATTACAGCAAAAACACGGTGCTACTTGTTCCTGACAATACGGCACAGAGCTTCCGTTGTGAGTCATGTTTACGGCCACCTAAACATGAAATTGTCTCTAATACTTACACTGGGTTTTGTAGTCTCTCTCCCCATTCATCGCTTTTGGGTCAGAGGAAGATAGAGGCTATCACACCCCTGACACTGGGAGAGAGGCGGGTACCTGGTCACCTGAGGTCACAGGTCTACACCTCACCACTTCCCCCAACCTGCACCGGAATGAAGTGACTTACACCAATGTCCTATCAAAAAAAACAACCTCAAACCCCACTGTGTGCTGTCACGCAGGACTAAGAGAAAAAGTGAACTTAAGTGTGGACAAGTGACACTAAGCACAGAAATGAGTGAAAGAATCTGTCCAGCTCCTGACCAGGAAATGCCAAGTAAGACATGTTCAAATACTTCCTCTGTGGTTTCTCATTTCAGCAGTGGGTGGAAAGTAAAGTCTGTGAGTGGAGAGAACTACAGCATGAGGAACAGAGGAACCAAATGTAAACACATGTACGCTGCTCGGTCAAACTAGGCTTTAGTCGGGCCTACAGCTAAAGACTAAACACTCAATGAGTCAAATAAATTGCAAATACACTCTTAAGCTCTCTCAAAGTCATAAATAGCAGGTAAAGCCAATTTGACTTCAATTCGTCTTTTTATCTGTGCGAGTACGAGCGACTTCAAAAAGAGCTGAAGGTGGAGCAGCGAGACAGCGATGTCACTGACACTGTACCAAAAAAAAACGCCAAATATAGCAAACCGCCAACCGCACCAGTGCACTAAATTCCACACATCAGTTAGAGCAACTTTGAAGGTGGATATTTACTGTATGTAATATCAGCACTTGGCGGCTGCACCTGCTCAGCGCTGCACACACACTGGGAAATCCACAAATAAGATGAGACGTGAGGCGCAGCAACCGTATTGTGACGTTCTGCGCTTTATTGGCTCATTAAGTTGTGATGAGTGTGTAAACAGTTTTATTACAGACTCAAATCAAAAGATGTATTCCACTGACGCCAGATCTTCAGAGCTAACGTGTGTTACGGTTCAAATTAAAAACAGAGTGACACAGGCTATGGGTGACGAAGCCTACGCCGTCATTTGTGGCAGATTTTCTCAAAAACATGCAATTTAAGTACGGGAAGAGAAGAAAAGATAATGCGCTGTAGACCACAACTATAACGGTATGCAGACAGTTTACTGGATGAACTTTAGTCACAAGGTCCATAAAAAAAAAGCTGACCTACACTAGAGATGAAGTAATTAGACTTGTGATGCAATATTCATAAAGGTACAGTCACATTGGGCAGCGACTCTGGATGGAAATGTCTGTGGTAAAACCAGAAGGATCAATAAACCGGCGAGTAAATCGTAGCCGAGCGATGCTGAACTCAGCAGGGTCGCAGAGCTTGAAATAATAGTTGGAGACATGTTGTGGGAGAATGGGATTAATGTCAGAGTCTTTCTGAGCAGCGTTCACGCTGTGAGCAGGACAACTGGGTTTAGACTCACTTACATGAATGTGGGTTAGGGGTTACGTTTCACAGTTACTGTAATCGTGACAGTGTTAGTTTAGGAGGCTGCATTACTGAGTGTGCATGGATGAGGCAGAGACACTGGAAAACAAATCCCCACGTAGGCTGAGCTGCAGGACTTTCACTCTTAATTTAGTGCCAGCAGATTACTGGAACACCGGAGCACACTGGAATACTGGACCGGGACCAGCCCTGTGCACAACTCCTGCAGAAGCCCATGAATACAACAATTTATGCAATCATTTCCATCACCAAAGGATGGAAAATGCCCCCCCACACTAAAAAAAGGAAGCCAACTGCCTGTTGCTAGGTGGTTCTGGAGACAGAAATAGCTCTTAAGACTGCGCTCCTGTTTCCATCACACATGTAACTCAATCAGGCCGTCATCTGTGCTAATTCCCAACGCATGAGCAGCACTGGTGTAGTCATAGCCATCACTCATTGCTGCACAACAATAGTTCATGTTCGTGTGGAGCGCACAGCTGTTGCCTCGCGGTACGACAGGTAGACAGTTAGAGGACATGACAGACCATAACACATAAAATATACTCAAATGAAACCGAAAGTGCAGGTCGGCTTTAGAGCAGTCATTCTTCACGGGTTTTCCCGGCTGAGATTTAAATCTAATCTGTCATGAGCATGGAATGCCATAAATTTTGCAACTCCTGGTGGATAGACCGAGACCAAGTGAATGTAATCCTAGTGATGTCATCTCTCTGCGTGTGAGGTTTCTCCCAAACGTTAAGGGCCGTGGCAACTGATAGTGTGCTCAAATGTGAGCTCACACAGCGGGACGCAGCCTCCCGTACGTCTGCTCCAGTCCTCCCTATCCCTATCCACATACTTCTGAAGATGCTACAGCACATGAAGACATGCGCCGCAGAGCCGTCGCCCACATGTGGTGACCTCAGCGCGTGATTCATGCTCGTTTTCCAACCTCCAGCCTTTTCAGCCTCCGCCCTTTCATCAGACATGGCGATCTCCTCCAAGTCCGTCCACATCAAGCAGAGACTCCAGACTAAATAATTTGCCTGCAAGCTCCCTTGTGCGTCTTCAAATGCCCCTGAACCCCTCTACATGTACAGACGGATCTATGTTTATGTTGGCTTTGATGCAAAGAAATGCATGCATGATATTTCTGACAGTAACTTTTAAAGGGTGCGTTTGCACAAGTCACAAAAAATCCTTTCCCAAGTGCCCTGAGCGGCATCTAGCCAAGCAGAGCTGTGGTCGGTTGGACTGCTCTTCCTTGATGCAGTGTTTATTGCTCATGTTTGTGATGCTCGAGGCTCTGACATGGTAAAACTATTTTTATCTTGATGCGATAGAAGCTGTTCATTATCACGGGGTTTGAGTGTAATAGGATCAATCTGGAAAGGATTAACATGGAAAAGGTGCGAAAACATGGCAGCTGTCAAAAGCTGACCAGACAACACAACCCACTGGTCCCTGTGTCATGAGGCTTCTGCCACGATGGGGCTCGACTTGTGTTATGTTTAATTAGAGAAAGAACTAGGTTTCAGGCTTTTGCTGGGATTGACACTAAAGGTTGCTATGGCAAATGTCAATGGTTGCCTGCTTCACATGTTGGTCATTGATCTACTGTCTCGTCCAATCAATACTGACTTGCTCTCTACTACGTCACTACGAACTGGAGCGCAGAGCAAACCCAGCACAACAGAGGCAAACATACGTACGTTCATTTAAATCCGACCAAGTTTATGGAGCTATGAGAGGACGGTCCACAGGTCGCTGTGGTGTTTAATGTGCTTCATTCTCCTACATGGCTGCTTAAAAGGATTGAGATGCGTCAACAGTCTCTCTCAATATAATCTGGTATAATAATGAAAACACACCTTCCGCGACACCAACGTTCATTGCTCAGGCTGAATCAACCTACACAATCCTCATTATTCTGGCACCAGTAAGAAGCTGGACGGCTTCACTGCTGGACCAGAACGTTCCTGATTCCAGTCAGAACATCTGAGCTGCGGTCAGGACTGGCCTTGGTTTCCAATTCAGATGTGACACACGCATTCTCAAATTGACTCAAGGCTGCTTGGCTGTAAACATCAATTAGTGGCTCTGCTCAGATCCCATGGTTCTACCCCAGGAGCTTGTTGCAGGGCTAAAGGTGCAGGTGGCGCTGTGGTGAATTGATAGTGGGGGGGGTGCACGGTGTTCTGGTGGAGCAGCGAGTCAGCTGAAACCACCTTGACCCTGAAGCCCTGACGGAACCCTCACTAAGAAGCTGAGGATGGACCGGCAGCTTCTGTTTTCACTGCATTGTCTTTTGCGTTGAAACACTTATTTTGGTTAAATATACAGTTTCTCATGTGTAGGGTCCAATATTTTTCCATGCTGGAGCCATTTCTGGATGAGAATGCAGCACCTGAAAGTGAAGGCTGCCCAGATGTCTCAGAGCTGTTTATCTCTCCTCTTTTTTGTTTGCAACAAGTAATATACAAAATGTTTCCACAGAGAGTTTGCTGATCTGCAGCCACTGCTGACTGAGGCCAATTCATTATAACAATAATCAATATGTTTGTACTATGATTACACAAAGCATAAAATAACAAAGTGTGCAGCCTCCTTCAGCTAAATACCTTTTTAGCATTTTCCCACTCATTGTTCTCATTTCTTCTTTCACAGCACGGACATTATTTTATTCATCATTTACATGTCATAGTAGCAGCCTTTGAGCTAAGGATCAAACACGAACCTCACAAGCCGTTACGGGTGTAACTGTTCAGAGCTGTGAAGAATTCTGATGGAGAACAGCTTTAAAGTGAAACTGTTGGGTCATTGTCCTGAGGAGAAATAGCCACAAAGCAACTCTCCTTACAATCCACATGACCACTGTGCCAAATAAGAGAGTGTGTCTTTTGTTCCTGCTTAAGCGTAAAGCGCAAGTGTGCTTTTGACAGACTTACCAGTCCGTCACAATTGCTGATTGCCACCGAGGCCTCCGGCATGTCGCTGACGTCTCCGGTGAACACGCAGTCCCTATGGATATGCTCCTTGGCCTTTTCCTCAAAGTCCTCCTGCCATTCCACAAAAGCCCCCGGGGCCACCAGCTTCCTGTTGGCCCTGAGGCGGAGGTGCAGCTCCTTCCCAAACACAGTGACATTGAAAAACAAGTGCTGAGTCGAGGAGGGGGTGACTGAGGGCATCTCGGGGGCACCGCGGGCCACCCTTCTTCTGCTGCCAAAAGCTGAGGCATCAGCAGCACCACCTTTACTTCCACTTCCAGCAGAGACCACGTGGGAAATGTACCGGCCATGGGAGTCTGTGCTGAATGGCACGATAAGACCATATTCACTTAACTTTCCAGAGAGTTTTTCTGATGGGACAGACAGTTGTCAAGTGAGAATCACATTCACAGACCTAGAGTAAGTTCCTGACTACTAAGCAATGAGTGATAAGGCAAATAATAGTGAACAGAAATAAACTACATATCAAACTGGTATTTCAATAAAGTATTGCAGAAATCCTGCAAATGAAAAGCTGCCACGACATATGCCAATCAAAAAAAATATATAGCAATAAATTATATACACAGTTGAAAAGTAAAGCAATGCAAGAAAGGAAAAAAAGAACAAAAAAGAAAGCGACAACTCACCATGTGGCTCTGCTGCGAAAATATGTTCCAAAAATACTTGACTGAGTGAAAAGCACATGAATAAATACACGCAATCCATAGTGAGGACTGTAGCGTGAGAGCTGCCACTTCTGCGCTGAGTTTTCCTTTGAGTTGTAAACTTTGAGCACAGTCCTTCCTCCTGTGAAAAAGCACAAAAGCAGGAGAAACGTCCTCAGGCTTGGGCTCCACCGACGCAGCCGGGCATTTATGAGCGCTTCTCTCCAGACTCCAGGCTGGCGGATATATTCACAAGTTGTTTCCAATCTTTTGGCCTGTGCTGAACTGCAGAAACCACGACTGCCCCATCCATTTAGGGAGCTCAGGGGGATATCTGGGCTTGCTGGTGACGACAACTCCCCGGTGAAACCCGGGACGGTTTGAAGAGATAGCCCACTTTTTTTTTTTCCTCCTCTTCTTCTTCTTTACCCCCCTTCCCCAGATAACGTTTTAAAAATGCAGAGCAAGTTAACGCACGCCTACGCTGAGGGAAAAAAGTTGGAAGGGTTCAGATAAAGTGTGCAGAGACAGCGTGTCCCGGTGGTGAAACATCTGCCGTCCAGTCGTGCACCATTACGCACCACTGGTTCGCCTCAGCTTAAGCCACTACCAGCCAGCTGCCAGCCAACAGTGGGAGCGCCTTCTCTCCACCAGGCGCACATTTAGCCGGGCGACGTTTTTCCAACTTAGATTAGAGTCGTTGGATCATCGTCCTGCAAAACAGAAAAGTCCAACTCTCCAACTATGCGAACGACCAGATGCAACCACAGTCACTCACGTGTTTACATTAGCGCACAAACACGCCAGTAAATAAAGGCAACGAAGCAAACAATACAGCGTCAGCATCAGAGGACGCACAGGAAATACCAAAATACACAATTATTAGGAACCTGGAGTAGTGTGGAGAACAAACTTCCGCCCTGAAATATAGCTCAGCAAAGAAACGATGTTGTGGAAACATAAACAGTGAATTTCACGCTGGCAGTTCAATGTGTGTGTTTGCTGTGTCCTTGGGGCCAGGACGCACCGACAACGACGGACGTTTTTCACATGGACACACACCTTCCATCGTTGTCGGCGTCCAGCTTACTGACCTGCAGTCTGTCAGCTTTTCCACCCTGGTCGTGTCCTGCGTCCCCTGCGCAGACAGAGACAAACTGCTGCGATCAGAGGCTTGGAAAGGTGTGAAAACTGTAGCGTGGGTTTCATCAGCGGGACGATGAAAGCCTGTTAAAACTCTGGATGGCTGCTCGAGCAACTGGGGTTATTTTGGCCGAGCTCGTCCAGACTCAGCGAGACATGACCGCGCAAAGACTGAATCAACACGTCTGGACTCCTTCTCGGAGGAACAGAAGTGAGTTTGGACTTGAACTTTTTTTTTGCGTGTGTCTAGACCGGACTTCTCTGTTTTGCTCTGGGCTCTGTTGGTCTGAACGTAACCAATGCAGGGCTCTGACTCTGTGGCTCATTAGCTGCCGGGATGGTCAACGCAGAGCAGGTGTGTCTCTTACGCAGCCTTCCCTCCGGCACAGCAGAGGGGGTTGGCTGGTGATGCAGAGCTGTGCATTAATAAGCGATGGAAACTAACCACAGCATTAAGAGATGGAAACCATTAACAGCCTTGTAAGAAGTTTTATGCTCTTTTTCCATCCATACTGTTTGGAGGGTTGTGTTTTTTCTCCTTCGTGTCTGTCTAAAGCCAGGATGAAATTCCACAATATCACATAGTTTTCAATTAGAAGCCTTGTTTTTCCTTTCTGAAATGAATAGCTCCACTCACTGTGGTTAAGTCCACACACAGCAGAACAATTTTCTACAACAGCGATCGCATTAGAAGAGTCTCCTTCGTCTGATGTTTCGCGCTCATACTTAACTGAGCTGTGAATCAGGCGTCTTGTAATGTGCTGAGCAGTTGTTAGTGTTTCCAGCACAGGGGGGACGTTACAGTACAGCGTGCAGGGCCCCGTGGATGCCTCCGTGTGTGCTGTAATGTGGTCTAGCCATGCCAGCGTGCTGAGAAAATATGGGACTTTTCATCTCCAAGATGCAGGGAGATGCGAAGCAGCTGCTAGTCTGCCCCGCAGCTTGAGGGAAGGAGAGGAGTTTGCCAAGTTACAAACCAGTGACTTGGAGGAGTTGTTATTATAGTCCTCTGCCCCATATGGATGGAGAGGTCTGGGAATGAAAGCTTCAGTACGAGGGCTGAGTTATGAGTTTCACTTGATCGAACCTATGGAAAGGTGATTAGTTCTGTGTGGGAGACGTGTCTGGATGTGCTTTCATCTGTCACTAAACCGTCAAAGGTTTCATCTTCACATATGGTTTCCATTACATCTCAGAAACTATCTCAAAGTATGCACGTGTATGTCCCAGCCATGAGGTCGGTGGACTGAGCTCCTGTTGCCTCTTTCCTTGAGCAAGGCACTGAATCCCCACTTTCCCCTGGCAGGTCACTTATATAACCAGGCAAATCTAAATAAGGCTCATCGTGTGTTTCATCCAGAGATTTCTCATTACCTTGCTCAGTGGGCTGTGGGCCCGTCAGTAATTGTGTATTGTTGCTCACAGTAGGGAATCCTGAAGTGTATGTGCTAATGCAGATTTAGGAAAATCCCTTTAAAAAGTCCACAGTGTCATTATTGATGAAACCCCTCAGGTCTGAGAGCCCACTGGTGCCTCTGAGGTGTTTGTAATGCTGCCTTTAACCACAGCAGAACAATCAAAGGAGGCTGCAGTGGACCTGAGCACCCCTTGCTCCGGCACATTGCCTCGTCTTCTGAGCAGCTCTCTCATCTCCAGAGGGAAGCTTTTCACGTGAAGTTCATTACATCCCCTCTCGCTGCTCAACCCTCAATGCTGCTCTTTGTTCGCCGTAATCTTGGGATCCTTCAGAACCGCTAGCTTGAGTTTCACATTGGGGAGTATCTCAATGAGTCTGGAAGGTATTTCAAAGACAAGGGGCCGCTATATCATCCAAGCATGGTCCTCATGTCCTGCGCTTATCTTGACCTGGAGTCAAGTTGGCCACATGCTGCAACTGAATAGCCCCTGTCCATATCCGCATGTTGCTGTTAAAGTTGAGGGAATATCATAAACAGACCCCGCGCGCTATAAAACTGTGTTTGTGTTACTTTGAATTTATCTAATACATCTCCCAGTGGGTTAAGGCAGCTCATAAAGTGAGACGACGTGGAAAGGAAATAAGTGCAACAAACTATAAAAGGAGTTTTGCTATCCAGGACCACTTGGTTTCCATTTACCATAATCCAGGATAGGTTGTGGTGTGATAAAATCCTAACAACTTCCGTACTCCCAGATAAGCTCGCTATGTACTTACAAGATGGTAAGTGATCTGGGATATCAGCCTTTCAAAGCAGGACAGCAAAGCCAAGTGAGCTTCACTGATGTGCCGACCAGTGGCTTTTAATCCCCACACAGTCCTCCTTTCTTGAGAGAGTGAACATATTTTTTTTTAATTAAGACCTTACCTGTCTACTTCAAAAGGCAACTCAGATTAGTCTTTTGATCCACCTAAGCTCTTTATTACTGTATATGGAAGATGTTAAGATTTCAGCCCAACAATGAATCATCTGTTTTGTGTAAATGTACGCTGCTCGATGCTCATAACCAGCGGCGCTGTCCAAGGCTGGCACTGACACAAGAGAGAGAGGCCATCCGGATATACGAGTGGGCTCCTAGCGGTGCGTATCTGCAGCAAAAGATGATGCCAAGATAAGGAGGAAGAGCTAAAGGAAGCCGAGGAGGGAAGAGACAATTATTTGGCTTCGTCGATGAACCAGAAACATCAATGAAGTTGTGTGCAAAAGCCAGAGTCACAAAATCCCCTCCACACTTTCAAATCCAAATCCTTGACACAGACGGATCAGTTTCATTTTTCTCCTTAGAAAAGCCGACAAAGGAAAAGACACGAGCTATTAAAATCTATTTATTTTAATGTCCTTCAAAGAAAATAAATGGCACAATAAGTGAATAAACGATAATAAGTTGCTTGTAGGAAGAATTGGTTTATAAAAAATATTAAATAAGAGCACAGCTAAAACATTAGGATGTTATTACAACCTGTGTGTGTATGTTCTTGAGCAACAGACTCTCTCATCAAAATCATTGCAGTTAGTTCTAGCTGTGAGGCAGGATTCATTGATTAGATACAATCTAGTCTACAACTACCCAAATATAAGCAAATAAAGTAATAACCGTACTCAAAGAGAAAAGTGTTAAAGGTCTATTTTACAGTAAAAGTTATCCAGATGTAGAAAAGCTAAACAGTTGTTGGCAGGTGTGGAACAAAAACAACAATCAAGTCGTTTGGCAGACGATACAATTATAAGTTATTGTACAGTGAATCATGCACCTTGTGTGTCCTTGTGTCCTTTTGTACCAACGAGAGCTGCAGTTGTTCGAGGGTATATTTATGCCTCGTCAATTGATACCAAGTATTTTACCAATGTTACACCAAGAATTTGCAGGTCTCGCTGTTTCCAACTACACATTTCACAGTCAGACATATAATTTGATTCCTGTGAACAGACTGATGATGTCACACAACTTGTAACCGTTTACTGGCACAGGTCATGAAGCTGACACTTTGCTCACAGGTCCTTGGAAGTACAATGATAATGCGTATTTATCATTTTTGTGTCGAAGCTGCACAAATTCTAGAAATTGAAAGTTAAAGTTTATTCCTTATTTTGGCTTGAGGTTAGAGCTGCAGCTCAAGGCTACTTATGGCACTACGGTACTACCATCACACCCATCTAAACAAAATTGGTCAGTTAAGGTGCATTGTGGGTAACCAAGGCACCTATATGCAAAAAACTAATTAAGCAACATCGCCATGTTTAGAAAAGCAAAACATATGCAATTCAAATTATATGTGTCCCTGCTATAACGTTAGTACCTGTATCATGACATGCAAATCAATGTAAAAAGAAACAGGTACGGCATGAAGACTGGTGATCTACCAAAAAACACACCAGTCCATGTAATATGCTTCATCATGAACCAAAGGAGACATCAACTGTTAAACCCTCCTATGTACATAGGGAATCTCGTCAACCTCCAAAATGTATATGTATAAAAAAACAAAAAACAAAGGCACAGATAAAATGTTAGAACAGGCCTCAGGGTAGATTTAAAAAATGTAACCAAATACGATTGTGTCTGTCTCACCTTCAAAAGTAAGAAAAGAAGTTCAAATATCAAATATTAGTCAATTAAAGATTTCAGTTCTACTGTTAAACATTCTGCTAAGATCTAGAAATTAAACTCCTGCGAAACGTAAGCTTTGAGTTTGGATCCTGTGGAAATATCCAGTATCCATATTACAGATGCAAATGTAAAATGTCTTTTATTCTGAAAAGCACAGTATGATTTCGGTGTGTTCCCAGCAGTCGTATCTCAGACAAACTCCCCTCGGAAAGGAAGTGACTGAATGTCTTGCCGTTGCCAGCGGCAGCGTAGCCTGGCCAGTGGCGTGTCCCTCGGGTTCTCGAACTCAGAGAAGCCCAGCTGGTTAAGGATGTCATAAACTCCGGCTCTGGCAGCCACCTAACACAAAAACACAGGAAATTTAAATGAACATGTGAGACAGCCAAGGAGGCATCATTTTTATTTGTCCATCATGACCACACATGAGCTGCTGTTTGTGCTTTAATAGCAAGTACTGCAGCACGTATTGACATCCTGCTTGAGCAGTACAGACGTCAAACACTAGAGGCCTGATGGGAAACACCACGGACAACCACAAACATCTGCTCATAACTGAGAACGAACTGAGTCGACGCCGACTTCGGTGTAAAGCCCTTCAAAGGCTGAAGAAGTTGACTCTGCAGGAGGAGACAAGCTGAATGCCGATGCTCGTCCACTACAGAAAATACGACGGAGTAAAAAAAGCTTAATTGTAACGGAGCGTGATCAGTTTATTTTTTATTTGCTGACTTGCACAAAGAATTGCAGCTCATGTTTGAAGGACACAGGCATTCAGCTCACTCCCTCAACGGTCGGCTCCACCACCAGCTGTTCGTTAGTGTGCGAGACCTTAGCAGACACTGAGGTAAATACTTAGCCAAGTTAACCTCTGCTGCTTCTCTGGCAGTCGACATGTCTGCAGATTTTGGGAATGTGTAAGAGGAGGAATGTCTAAACGCTGGGTTAAATGAGGGCATCGCGTTGCTGTAGCCAACGCTGAAACTAAGGCCTTGAAGTAATCCTGTATGAAGTGCTTTAAAAAATGAGCTGTCAGGTTAAATGCTGAGGTAGCCATACTGGAACAATGATTGGGAATAATAGTATCAAGATATTCCTTTTGCCAGCAATAATTACAGCTTAGCCAGACAACTTTGTGCAGAAGTAAACACAAGACTCCACAGTTTGGTCTAGATTACCTACTGGCTGACTATACTTAGTCCAGTCTACTACAGAAATCCATTCAAGCTAAATGCTCTGCCCTGCACAGCACAAAACCTTTCAAATCTTCATTTATGTCGTTGTTTGAAGTAAACACATGAACCGATGTTCATGATTGATGTGTTACTGAACAGCTGGCAGCCACGGTGCGGTGGGAACATGTGAGTGGGTGCAGCGGAACCATTAGTCAGTGAATGGGACTCCCAGAGGAAACTCTGAATTTGTGCTCTACACCGGGGCACCTAACCTGACTCATCGACTCCACGTCCCAGCTGTTTAAACAGAGGACGTGTGAGAAATTGAAAAACAAAGAGTCGCATCCCCTGTGCTCGTGGTGAAAGACGATCACGAGTGACGCATGTGTTTTACTGTATACGAGTCAGAGCCTTTCTCTTCTCTTCCCAAACATAAAGAATACTCCACTAAAATCCTCTGTGTGTCTGCGTGAGCATCATATCTGCACCCTGCCAACCTTTCTGGGTGACAGTGGGTAGAGTTGCTGGAGATTTCATCAGTCCATTAGGAAAAAGACATCGCAAAGATAAATATAATAATATGTATCATGCAGGAGGAGCAGGGCAGTGAGGAGGTGCCGGTCTGTTCCGCAGCCGGCTACCTCAAAGGCTGCACATACCGGGCCGGTTCCAGGGGGACAGGGAGGCCTCTGTGCCACACATCAAAACAGCTGGAGTGACTGATAGGGTACCTCTCCTCCAGGCATCTATGGTATGCACTGTACACAAGTCCTGCCATTGTGTAAAGGGCTGCATTTTGTATTAGCAAACATGGATTTCAATTCCAATAACCCCTCTGACGTTCCTGCTCTGATCTCAATACATGGACGTGAAGCCACTGGGGCTGCTGATGGTAAGGACAATATTTGTCCAATGTGCACACACTGTGGCACTGAGCACCGTTTACTGTAGACACATTATATATGCATACACACACACAAAATGCTTGTGAAATACTCTGCTGCATTGTAACATGGTGATTAGCATCTTGATCCTGTGGTGACACTAGAAGGCACAACACAAATTCTTCTCCGTTTGAAACAATCCAACTGAACAAGAAGCGCAACCAAATAAACCAGAGGCTTCAGATGATCTGGAGCAGACCCCTGCCTGGTGTGACTGGGGACACTGTGCTTCTGCAGCGATCAGGTCAGACCTTGCACATACACATACACATGCTTACAACTTGTGCAGGATGCAGGACAGAACACATCGCTCATATGTGGCAGGTTGTATAACCACGGCTTCAAATGCACGAGTAGTGATGGCAGTGATGCCCGATCGCTGCCCCCAGCATGAGGATTTGTCAATAATGATCCTGCCACGGTCACTGGTGATAGACTAATGACTGTGCCTGAGGGCTGCTTGGGTCACATTGGTTGGGCCACTGCCAGGTTGTGCAGCAACTGGGCCAGTGAACACGACAACGCTGGTGGATGGCAGAAGCAAAATGTAGCACGTACGCCACAAGACTTCCCTGCTAAGTATAAGTGAATGAGCGCGTGTAAAGGCTTGCATTGGTTAAATGTTTATGCTTCAGAGAGACAACATGACCTGATTTGAATTCTGCCTGCAAAGAACTTTCGTTGCTGAGAAATCACCAGACTGCAGTTTTAATTAAAAAACAGTGCCGGCATAATCTTTATGCGTCCACGCTCTCGAGATTATTCAGGAATCAACAGAGGCAACATGCCGCTTAACGCATGTTGACAGAGCAAATGTGCATCAAATACATGAGCTAAATAAAAATAAACATTTGGTCCTTGTGAATTCTGCAATAACAATGGCGACTCGTTTCTTGTCTTCTCTGACAGGATCAGAAATCAATCAGGACAAAGATCTCTTTAGGATCACACCTAATCCAACCATAATGCCAAAGAGAACGGTTGCCACAGCAACTGTCTCACCTCACACTCTAACTGGTGCGTTTATACCTCTGCTGAGGGAACTTGTTGCCTGTACGTAATTCAGTTTATTTTAATGGTATGCTTTGGTGACATTTTGTGTGTTAAACAGTGCTGTGGAAATTCGCAGTGCATTTCCCAGAGCTCAGCTGTCAATCACCATCTACTGCTGTGACACCTTAATGAAAGTTTACCTCTATTCAATATAAAATGTATATATACACATAAAATGTGCTTGAAGTGTCTGGTTTGAGATCAACAAGCACAGTATAGTATTACATTATTACATGTCATCACGATGCATACAGTATTTATCAGTTTCCTGCCTTAGCTCATCTATCCATCTATCATCCACTGCTCCTGTCTTCTGCCTCTATTTTCTCATGGCATAACTGGGCCATTAGAGTCACTCTGATGCACCACATATATTTGCTATTCATAACAGGAAGAATATGCAGCGTTTGACCGCGCATATTTCTGTGACAATTGTTTTCACAGCGATTGTTCCAGTCTATTTTGGAATTCCTTTTTTTTTTCTCCTTTGAGTTTATTCCACTTCACTAGAGACAAAGAAGGAGGAGATTTTCATTCAGTGATTTTTGAACATTCCAGGCTCTTGGCTGTGGGTCTGCAGGCCGTGTGCTCCCAAAAAGGAATATAAAACGCTGAAAAAGTCGAAGGCTGAAATTCAAATCATGGCCAGCTCCTATTTGTTTGCTTTTAGCATAAAATGTAGACGCTGGCATCTGAGACTTTTAGACTACAGACATAAAAACATCAATCAAGAGAAAACATAATTTTGCTGCTGAAAAAAATACAGCACAACAAAGCCTGGTTTAACAACAAGACAAAGAAAAACACAAAATAAAAGAATTTACTTTTGAGTCAAAACCCAAACCCAAAACCATATGATGCAGATTTACTGATTTTTAATGACACGTTGCAAATATTTACACTGTATAGCACTATGCAATTAAAATGTACATTGCATAGTAGTGTGTGTGTGTGTGTGTGTGTGTGTGTGTGTGTATGCACCAATTACAGACTACTCGTTTGTTTGGAATGCACATAAATTCACGACTTCACTGCAGAGGCACAGCTGGTCAAACCATTAATGTACCAACAAAACACAGAGCTGAGACATTATCAAGTTCAGTGAACCAGAAACCAGCTTGTAAATTCCTGGAGGAAAATCCAAATGAAACTCCGGTAACCCGTTAAACAATGCACACGAAGTGTCCCAAACCGTCAACCTCAACCTCACAACCTCCCGCTGTGTGCTGCATATATGAGGGGGTGAACTGAATTTTAATAGTAACATTTTTTATATTCCCTAAAATAAATGCACATATGTCAAAAGACATATGTTTATAAACATAATACTACTGCAGAAGGAGAAGTGGGACTGGGACTACATACCTGTTCCATCCAGAGAGCGAAGGGCCGCTGCCACGAGTCTTTTTTCTCCAGATGCAGGTAGGTATTGAAGAGGATGAGGTAAATGTAGCGCTCCAGGTACTGCAGGCTCCTCAGCTGCAGCTGCTGGCACTCCTTCTCCGTTTTACCACTTTTGATCTGAGAAACAGAAAAACATAGCTGTAACGGGCAAAGCAAACATTTCCCATAAAGGAGCTACTGCTGTTCATAGCGGTTTCATTTCTCGAGCTGCCGCCTCCATTGGTATTTTTTTGCCATTTAATCTGTGTTGATGGCAGCTGTGTTTAAATTCCTGAAAGCTGTCAGAGATCACAGATTTTAACCAGGGCTGCACAACCATCACATCAAACTCTATAACGTCCAACACTGTAAATCAAACTCCCTCTAAACACAATTAAAATACCACAAAGCACCAGCACTGGAATAGAAAAATCTATTTAAGTTCAATTTAAGCAATTACAAGAAAAATCCCCAAAATGTGATGCCTGAACTATTTGCCCACTGAGATGGAACCTGTCTTCAGCTTATATAACATTATCTTCACTCTTGTGTTTCTCTAACAGTATATTCACCTCAACACCCGGCTGCATAAACATTTCCATTTAGTGCTAAAGATTGTGTGTAACTTAGTCTCTCTGGGGCTCTGCAACGGTGCGTCTGCGACCTTTACAGCGCATGCATGGTGGCAAATACATTTGAGTTTTTGTGAGTCATGCATCAGCAACGTTTTACTCATCTGACTCCTACGAAACCTCACATAATCCTCACTAAGACGGAAAAAGAGGTAAACAAATTAAATCACCGGACAAACACAAGATTACATTTAGGAAGAATTCACCAAGAAGCAAAGATGCCAAGAAATGTACAATGCTCAATGGTAACAACTGCTAGCAGAGCCCTTCCATCAAGCAACACTGCATATGCACGGTTAATTATATTACTATTACTGAATGATTCAATTTATCATGGCAACACCCTGGTCAGATCCACAGGAACAGTGCAATTACGCTACGCAGGAGACGCCCCTATACTGTAATTCCTTTGGTTGTTATTCAACAGACAACATAATAATAATAATAATAATCTCTTCAGCATCCACAGGAGGAAAGATGAAAATCCTTTGCAAGATAACGTAGGTCACAAGATGCTATGAATAAATTATGTATTAAAATGTTGTTGACCTGGCAAAGCAGAAGGCAAATCTGCAACGGCACATTTCACACAACACCACTTTGCTGCTCTTTAATTATTACATAATTACAATAATGAAAGGGTCGGAGCCACACTGAGGTAGAGACTGGCTTTTAACAGTGCAGCTAGTGCTCTTCTTTTTGTTCTCCTTTTCTTCTGAATGCTTAGAGCTTTGAGCACTTCCAGGCATCGAGTGACGCGGTCTGCCATCCAGCTGTGTGTCTGCGTCGCAGAGATGAGATGTGTGTGTGTGAGGGAGATTGGACAACGTGCCAACAGGAGTTAAAAGAAATTACAAGTGGGGATGAGAGAGCTCAGTGAACTGGACGCAGTGTTGAGACGGATTGTTGTCTGCATCGTAATAAGCATTTTTCCTGCTGGTTGTCTTTGTTTTAGGAGGATAAAAGCGATCTGCTCACATCAGTATAGAATATTAAAGAGTCGGCGCTGCAGAGAGAATAACAAAAGTTTACAAAGTAGGTGGGCTAGCACTCGGTGCTATTTCAAGTGTGCACCGCGCAGAATACTGCAGTCATTCAGAACTGCGTGAAACACTACACCTACATAGGCAAACAATGGCTGCGTTAAGTGTTGTCTACCAGCTCTCTACAGGGCACAGTGGAACAAAGAAAGCAGGCTCACATTCCTAACTTTTCCTAATCTTCGTAAGCCAACACAGACTACAGCGAGAGGCCAGGTGTAAGCCAGTGAACCCGATTACCCTGTGCACCCGGCACCCCCAGGGGGCTTTCAGTATTTCATCTCTTAGCCTGAAAATCCTGGCAGCTATACATGCACAAGCCATGGCCAAAAAGCGCGCACACACAGATCAGTTTGCTACAATTACATAATTCACACCTCCATAATCTGACAAACCCTAATTCTGTGGCCTTCATCTTTCTGTCTGCATCTACTGAGCTACTTGTGGTTTAGCGGCCTCAGAAATTACTTCACAAAACAATGTTTGGGAAGATGTGGTGAAGAAGAAACAGCAGCCTGCATTTCTTCCATTTCATAAGAAGGAGAAATTCTCGTGATCGTGTGCACTTCTGAGCAGTTTGCATTGTGAAGAAAATCAAAGGGTTGTGGTACTAATTTCTCAGGTGGCACTTACAGCACGCTCTTATCTAGCTTGGCCTTTCAGAACAAAGGAGACGACTGGTTGGTCCTTATTCATTATTAAAGGTGAAAGTTATGATTCACCAGGCACTGAGGTGTGATAATGAGCATCCTGGGCTCTGCTCAGATGAGAGGTTGGTCACACATAAAACATCACATGCTATTGTAGAGAGACTGCAGGAATGTTGGTCGGCTGCACAAAGCTTTAATTAAGCACAACGTGAAAGAGAATAAAGAAGTCTCTTATCAATGCACAAGCACTTACGAGAGCGGGGACGGCAAAAACAGCTTCTCCATACAACTACTCGCTGGGTTATTAACCAGAAAACTACAGGTGTGCGGCAGGTATTTCACTTTGCTTATCGAATCCTTCCAGGCCGCACCACAGTCACATCAAGTCAAGATTCGAAGTAACAAGATTGATTCAGTGTATACAATTTTAGGGCATCAGAGCCTATAACAGACAACACACCTGGAGCTGCATTGCATACATGCTGATGGGAAAGTGAGGGAAAAATGGTTTGATGGGTCAGTCTGAAAATCCTGCATAAACTGCACCTACACTCAAAGACGAGGCTTGATGAGGAGTGTGCAGCAATCAATCAAAACGGCTTATTCACACTCTACAATCAGCGCTGATGTGCAGCTCCCTGAAGACACACACAGACAGACAGACGTGACCCTTGACTGCAATGGGGATCGCTGATATTTACTCGCTGCGTGTTTGAGGGCATTCACAATTTCTGCTAGTGTCTGGTGTGGTAGTACGATCTCATAAGCCAGTCTGACATACTGCCCTTACATACAGATGATTAGGAAGGTGATTATTTTGAATACCAGCCACGTATTGGTCTTGAAAGGGTGTGAGGTGCTTAAATCCAGCCCTCCGCTGGCCACCGACCTCTGACCGTTGCTTTTAGCTTCTCATGCTGCGCCTGGCACGACTGGCACTAATTTACTTACTGTGTTAAACCACCAGCAGAGGCAGGCACCTAAAGAGAAAGTCGATCAGCTGAACCACTATGCAAAAAAAACAAACTAATGACAAGAATATGAAAACTAAAAGCCTGTTTTCTAGCTTAGCATTGTGTTATAAAGCAGGGGCAAATATTTCTTACACAACATTATTATATAACTTTATTTATATTATATGGCTACGGGAAGGCGCTTATGAGTTTAACGTCTGACTGTCAGACAAGTGTTGAGAGTCGACGGCTCTGTGTGGCTCCTGCGGGCGAGGACTGAACTGAGAAGAGCACGTTGCAGAGAGGTGCGTCTGCTTGACATATGGTGCCAATTACCAGCTGATGGGGTAGCCGGGGTAAAAAGGCCAATCCATATTGGCCCTTCCCACCCAGGTTTGCACAAGCAGCCATTCATCAGATTCTACAAGTAAACCTCCCACCCAAATCCTAAACCAAGCCAGGTCCTGTCTGGAGTGGACAGGCAGTGTACACACAACTCAAAGCATGGATGGATTACTGAAAGGGCCTACAAGGCATAGGTCCAGGGGCCTGAGGGATCAAGGGGCCCACCTACACAATTTGCCAGAAAGAAAATAATACAAACAACCACAAAGAAACATAAAATGACTGCTCCTGTTTTCTTTCTACATTCTATGCCATTTTCCTAAATAACCACCATCCACCCATCCTATCTGCTTCCCGTCAGGATAGCCACTAGCAAGGCACTCAATCAAAGCGATACATCGTCTGGTTTCAAGCTGCAGAACTAATCTATGTGGAACCAGACGGTGCCCAAAGATTCTTTCTTTAAAGGAGTAGAGGGGCCATACACCGTAGCAGCCAGGGAGCGTGGGGATGGAGGTGCCTTTATGTTAATGGCTTCCACAGATTCCAGTCCTCTGTCTTTCTCAGTCGCTGAGCCACACTACACTGATTAAATCACAAAGCGGTTGAGGTGGATTTTAGGAGCAGACTGTGTTAATCCACCTATTGTATATGCAGATGCGCTCTGCCCTTCATTTAATATTCAAACTGATGATTTGACAGCTCTAGTCTACAATCTAATAGTCAAACGCAGAAAAATACAGGAAAATGAACAAAGCGTGGGAGCTAAAGAAGAATGCAGTGTGTAATCAATAGGCCCAGTCCCTCAGACAAAAAGACAAGCATCTCTGGTCTCGTGACCAGAAATTACAAAAGCCACAAGACGAGACAGGGCTCATCAACTTAGTCCACACAGAGACTGGAGGATTTGCCCGCAGTAACCACATACATTATGGTACATTCTGAACGTGTACACGCCCGGCAACGAGCGCACCCGGGCTCCAACTGTGAATCAATCATTTACAGGGCTATCAAAACAGTTGGTGCGTGCAACCTCGACTCTTGGGCATTAGAAGCGTACGCCTGTGTGCAGCAACCAAAGAGACACGAGGTTGCAGCATTTTGTGTAGACGCTGAAGGCTAATGCAAAACAAATGATGGCTGACTTTAACACAGGAAGGAGAAGCAAATCTACTTTGAAGACCGTGTTGCTTGTTAGCAGCACTAGGGAAGGGGTGAAGCTTTGGTGCTGGGAGAATTATATGAATAACTACGGATGGACTGCCGTTAAACATGGCACAGATGGATCCAGTTGAGCACATCTCTAGGTTACCAAACTTTTTTGCAGAAGCCATTATATTGTTCGACCAACCAGTAATGACACATACTCATAAACTGAAAGATGTACGTCAAACATCCTCAGTTGGCATCATTTGGTCCCATTTCTTCTTGCCTAGCACAGATGATGACATGGCCATTCCCAAACCCACCAACACAGTTTTTATTGGCTTGTGTGTTCTTCCAGCCGAAGAGGGAACTGCCAGTGAGCATAACACCAGATGTATTTTAATCACTAAATAAGCATAGATGTGGGCATCACATCAGCCGCCTGACTCTACTCTGACACGAATCCCACCAGTCACCTTGGAATAGAAATGTTTTTTGGCATCGGTTGGTTTTCCTACCTGTTGTGTAATGATCGTTATATCGTCATGGTGCTTGTGCAGCTATAGGCATGTTTTATTTCCATCTATCAATCAACAGTGAGTCATACACGTTCTACCACCTGTGCAGTCACTTTTGTGAATTTTGTAAATGGCAGCAGGCATAAAAACAGGGTCATTATGATGCTATAATCCAGGGATGAAAGAATAAAGAAGGACTCCACGCTGTGCTTATTTCTGAAAAGCACAACAAATCCATTTGACCAGGCAGGTCTGAATGTCCTGTGCAGACTTGTGTGAGCTGTTGTCACTTTGGGAGCAATGATGGAATGGCTAATATGGGATTCATCTGCTGCTTCACTGTCCTCGCATATGAAACACTGCTTCCCCACTGGGGCAGTGTGAAAGTGCAACGCAGCGCAGTCACGACTCCTGCATATCCACATGGTTGGCATTTAAGTCATTTCACCGCTGGGATCGCGTTTCCACAGGTATTTGTTTCGTTCCAGGAGCTAGTCAATGTAAATGCTTGGACCCTTTCCTGGTGAAATGATTTGGGCTTTAGTAGGATCTGACAAACACCATGACCACAGCTGCTGGGCCATGCTTAAACACTCATGCCCCGTGAGTGTTTAGCTAGTTATTCCCGGTCTGCGGGCCTGGACAACTGACAGGTTTAGTGTGTGAAGGCAGGAAATGGCAACCGTTCTGTGCAATGCCCAGCTAGGCTCCAGCCGTTACACTGGGGCATTTAAACTGGTTAAGGGGGAGTGGGCGGCATGGGGGAGGTAAGGTCAAAGAGCAGGCTAGGGCAGCTCAGTTATTCAGGGTAAAAGGAGATCACATCACGACTGCACCATGATGTGGAGAGAGCGCCAGAGCCCTAGGAACCAATCCATCTCCGGGAGGGTCAACATTATATTGAGTACATTAGCTGCAGGATTAACCCGAAATAAAGCGGAGGCCACATAATTAGAAACTATAAAACACAGCAAAAGATTTTTAAATGTACAGTGCACCAGCAAATAAACAATGCATTTGCTTTTTATTTGTAAAGTTGACTAAAACACTGCTATTTAGATGCTGGTGTAAACATGTTTACACATTATGCTGATGAGAGCGCTAATTACTCTGCTGGTTATCTCTGCAGTTGGCGATACATTAGTTAATGCCTGACTGTAATAGTCAAGCTACTCATTATTTATGAGCTGAACCAACAAAAACAGAAAAACATGCTGCTGGCGCCTATAAAATCACGGGCAGCTGATCCCAGAACTCGCACCGCTTCCACAACACTACCTGCTGAGTGTGAAACGGCAGCTGAAGTAAACAGGTGGCTGGTGGGAAACACAAAACATCTGGCCGCACAAAGAGGTTGGGACCACACCAGGACTAAAATGATAGACGTCTGGGCTTTAGAACATGTGCTGAGGTCACGGTGACGCCCAAGTGCTTATCTTTGACCATAACACCTTAAATCTGAACATCAATGCTCTTATTTGTTATGATGATGGCGAGTTCACAGATTAGCTCTTTTCTTCCCTTTTGTTTATGGCGTATGCTATAAAGAAAACCACAAAGATCATCAACAGCAGAAGGTGCTGGAGGTAAGTGCAGCAGCCCTTTAATTTGGTACTGTGACGTCAGACACAAGTGGGCACATTAAACATTTATTAAAGTATCACTCTAACACGTCTAGTGTGGCAACTCTCAGCAATGGAAACTCCCTTTAAATACATGAGCTGACTTATAGCAGCTGCATTCAACACCCCACTGGAAATCCCCACAGTGTGTGCACTGCCACAAACAATTGTACTACAACTCCCTCCACTTTGGTGTCTACGTCCAAATACCTCGGACGGCTGCACCTGCTCCGATGGGGTCCCGACTAAAAATACGCATATTTTTAGTCAGCCACTATTGGCACCGACGTGTGAGGCTGGAAATTCTGAAACAAACAACAACCTCTGGCTGCAACACTTTTCTGCCTCCTGCTCAGCTAGAACTAAAATCCAAATGAGTCATTTTGCACTTTAGCAAAAAAGAACCTGTGTCTGGTACAGGTGGGCTCATTTTGGTGCCAGTATTTCCTTTGGCCACCCTGTAATCGGCCCACTTATGTCAGGTGGCTCATCCTAATTAAGAGGAAACCCTAACACACGGACTTCTGAAACACAGGCAGGTTAGAGTGCAAACCTGCAGCACACTAGTTTCCTACAACATGCCTCTGTTGTGTTTTAACACACACGAACTGCACACTGGGTTCACTGAAGTTCACTGATTTTGTACGATCACGTATGTGCATCAAGAAGCATCTGTGTAAGCAGCTTGGACAAGGACGGGGGAAGGATATGAAATCCCCAGCCTGATGCACACTAGGGGTGCGAGAGCTGACGAAGGCGCTGGACAGGCAGAAAAATCTAATAGCTTGAGGAAATGGGACATGATGATAAGATGATGTAGGCGCATGATAAACAGAGGAGGCAAAACAGGGCTAAAGATTCAATTGTGAAGATACTGCTGTGGCAGACGGGGAAAATGTTTTGATATTTTACAATTGCAAATTTTTCGATTATCCAGTGAATTCGTTTGTCATTTATTTAATATCACACTTTGTAAAAACACCCAAGAAATTGATGTAATTTGCCTGCATGGTTTGTCTACGCAGATTCCCTACCACAAACCAGTTCGACGGTGGAAACAAAGGCCTTTCAGCCTATTTCAGTGCAGGAGACACAGGAGAGAGACGAGGAGCCTCTTCGACATGTTGGTAAAAGATGCATCTTCGACGTGAGGTCATGCCTGGTCAAAAGCAGGGATTTACAGGGCCTTCGAGAAGATCCCACCAAGCCCACCTCCTATTCCTTCCCCCTATTCCAGGCCCCCTTTAGGAGCTGGCAGACGGCTCAGGTCCCAGTGTAAATATATATTTTTCTCTATCAAAGACACATTTTCCAACCACTGTCTAAGGGGAGGAGGGTGCATTGGTTGGGGAAGGGCTACAAGAAAAAGACTGGGGGGTGAACATTTTCCCCTCTTCTTCGCCTCTTGTACCCCTCACCCCCCTCCCTTCCCAGTCTGCTGCTGCCTGCCAGCTCTTAGCAACATCTGGCACTGTTTATCACCTGGCCTGCTGGTTCGGACAAAGGGGGAAAAGGCTGGAAGGGGAACCCAGTGCCAACCTGAGGTCTGCTACTACTGCGTGGGTGTTAAAAATTATTCTGATCCTGTTCTTTCATGATAATGATGAACGATAACTGGAGGAGCACATGAACATGAGTAAGAAGAAGTTGTGAAGGCAAACACACAGTTTGGACTATAATGTCATATAAATTAATGAAACTGTGGGGGAAAAAAAAAAACCTAACTGGCTTTAAAGAGACCCGAAAGCAAAGTGGTTCCAGGAGCCCAGCATCAGAACGTGACAGACAGAGAGCGAATGTAGGCGAAAGACAGAGTTCATTGGACAATGAAGCCCATTGATACGGTGGAGACAGGACTGGGTGCCTCCAGCGCACTCAGAACGGCTGACGGTGCACAGAGGCACACAGATTACAGTCTGCATTACAAATGGCTAAAACAGAGCCCGGCCCTGCAGAGGCCACAGTATCAGGAGGGTCATTATATACATGCCGCTCTTCATGCTGTGTTTAGTATAGAGCAGGTCCACATGACCTTGAACATCTGGAGACTGACACGTCTGTGACAAGCTAATTATTTCTACCATAAACAGTGCAAAAAAAAACTAACTCTAGATCCTGAATCATGTGCTCCTGCTCCCTTTTCTCTCACTCTTCTTACGATGCATCACACTCAGTTTTCCACCCTACAACCCTCTCATCCATGTCTCTGGGATTCAAACTGAAGCTGCAAAAGACATTAAAACAAGTTGTTGACGCCATCTACAGGCACCACAGAAAACTGCACCCAAATCCCCAGCACGCAGACACAGTGATAAAAACACTAGGTTCACTGCTATTTTTTGGCTGTACAGTCTTGAAACAGTGAATATGCTCAGAGTTGTCAAAGGAACAACTTAGACACGCTGAGGTCGATAAACAAGGATGCAGAACACCCCGTTTCTCTACCTGTCTGAACGTGCAGATGATGATCTCTCTCAGATGGTAGTGCATGGGCGTCATGGTCTCGCTGACAGAATCCAGGGCCATGTCCACCTCCCTTTTCATTCTGTGGCCGTCAGGGAGAAGCCGCACAAGCTGCATCACGACCTAGACAACGGAAACAGCAGACTTTCGTTCAAGCTGCAGCCAAAGTTGTGACAATACTGCAGAATTAACTCAAATACATTGATCTCCTGCCTAAGATCATTGAAAACTCGTAGCTTTTATTCTCTTTTAAATAAACTGAAAAACTCTATCTCATCACAAGTAGTTTTGGCAGCAGAGTATTATGTGCTAGTGTTCAAATATCCACTCTTCAGAGCACTGAAAGGAACTGAAGTTAATGATGGCTTAATGGCTGAGGTCAAAAGCTTAACTTTTATCTTGGACAAAGCATCTAAGAAGACTGCTGCACTAGCTGTTCAGGAGCTTTCCCTCATCTTGCTGCATCTCCCCTCATGCTGAGATGTGTAGATGTTTGTGATTTTAATTACCGCTTGTGTCACGCTAAGCTCAGCTGATAAGATAAAGTACCGGCCGTCAGTGCCGTCTTACTGGCACGTGTACATCAGCATGTTTTTCAGTGCTGGTCTGACCAGAGATAGGAACCTTCCCATCAGCGTATTTGTCTGATGTAAATAATACAAATATGCAGAAAACCAAGGAGCCAGATCAGAGAAGGGAACATGACTGCAGGCAAAATGCTGTTGGTTGTGTTCATGTTTGAGTGTGTGTGGGTGGGTGTGAGTGTGAGCGTCAGCAGGATCAAAACCAAACATGTTTCATTAAACTTTTATTCCGTTTATTTCCTAGCTTTAAACCTTTAAAAGCACCCAGTCCACATTAGCTGAGCTCCAAATGATTATTACCCGTCATGAAAACTGTAAAAGGATGCTACAGACACCTTGGTTGATTATTAGTAGGCTACCTAACACACCATCGCAGCAGGAGAGGGTTATTTATTACTGCACCCGCTCCTCCAATGCTTTAGACTTCACAACCATAGCAACACCTTTTTTTGGCAGATAAGAGATGAGGATGGCAACATCCCACATCCTTCAGAGGCTGTTTCTGTGGCGACCACTTGTGTATCCCAGAAACTCCAGTGGCCACGCTGGTGTGGCTGGCATGCAGCTTTGTGTGCCTGTCGAGTGCGGCCTCTTTATGCGCGTCGTGTTTACAGTGCTGGGGACGTGTCCAGCAGGTTACTAACACTGACTTATTGTCCCAGCAATGAATGAAGAAAATAAAGCAGCGACTCTATTCAGAGCGGAGAAGAAAAGTTCTCAGCTTTGTCCAGTTCCATCAATCAAAGCGCTGCAGCCCTTTGATGTTCTGTTGCATGGCATCTGTTTTTTCTTAATTCATGGTGTGATTAATTAAAAAAAATCTACTTGAGCTGATAATAACACTTTGTCACACCTTTTAAAACCCTAGCACATCTAACACATCTAGTTTGACTATATTCTGAATCATAGATTTGTTTTTTACTAAAAAAAAGACTAATCATGCGGGCACATACCTCAAATTCTCCCTTTGTGTACTTGGCGTCAGGAACACTCACAATCTCATCATCTGCAAACTCTGGAAATCCCTGCATATCAAAGGCTCTTCATTACTTTTGGACACATCCTATTACAGACATAATGACCATATAGAAAACCTAAGGAGCCTCTCACATTGAAGTGCCAGAGAGTCAGAACAGAGATGACCATGGCGGTTGTGGTCCTGCCTTTGCCATTGGAGCAGCTGAAGATGAAGGCTGAGTGCGAGTCCTCAGCCAAGGCGCCTTTCATGGCCTCCAGCAGCTTATCAAAGTCCTGACAACCGGAACACACCCACATAGCTCACGTACAAATACACACATACAAACTAAGAAAGAAAACCCAAAAGGTATAACACAGACACAATTTCTACATACAATAGTTACTAAATAATGATAAAATACATTTTACATGTTGTTTTTTTAGGCTAAACTCAGTACCTTACTCCACCACTAGAGGGGGGACACGCCACATTGATCGTTACCTCTCGGTTACTTCCAGACATTGTTTGCCCCTCCTGCCTGTGTGTGTGCCTGTTCTCATCATTACCTCCTCAGCAGGCGCACTGCAGTCTGGCAGAGGGACGCGTTTGTAGACGAGGCCCTGGTGGGAGCTTTTGTGCTTGTTGAAAATCTCTTGCACGGTCAGGCAGCTTTTAAACATCTTCATCTGCTTCTCCTGCTCCAGCGTCACCTCCAGCCACTTCTGAGCTTGAAGGATCTCGTCCTTTAGAGACGTCTCCAGTTTCTGCATAAGAGAGTAGTTTGATGCTGGTCCCAGTCCTAATGCTGGTGACTGCTGCATACTGATAAATGATTTGCCCTGAAACGCTTTGAAAGCGAGCTCATTTTTACTTTACCTCTATCAGCTCTGGGTCCGATGAGGGGACAGTGATGTGCTGGTCCAAACATGAGGGTTCTCTGGGTGTGAAAATCTGACCATTTCCTTCTAGCACCAACTCTTCCTGCAGGTTCACCCACAACACGTGGCTGTGCTTCCTTTTTTCATCTGTCAAATGGGCTAAAACTGCTCCTGTAGCCTGCGCAAAGAAAGTTTACAATTAGGTGGCAAAGAGCTGGGATCCATGTCGACCATCCTGAGCTGTGCATGTGCATGAGCCTCCATAAAAATCAGCTTGAGTCATTCCTCTGAGTCTACTTGTAGCCTGATTAATATTTATGACTGAAGTCTACTTGGCGATGATTACAAAATCCAAAATAAACCCTGCAAAGAAAATAGGAACATGCTAAATCAGTCGGCCGGTTTGTTACAAATGATGCTAAATATTCTTCTTCTCTTCTTCCTATATGGGCTAAATTTGAAGTCCGCTGCGATCTCTAATAGGCCGAATTGCTGCTAAGAATGACAGGGATAAAAGCAGACTCTCCTTTAGACGGGAGTGAAAGTCTATTAAATAAACAATCGAGGGAAACCTCTGACATCCTTCATTATATTTGGGCATGTGTGATTAAGTGTTGTCGCAGGGTAAAGAAGAGCTTTTGATGTTGGCGTGGGGGAAGCTGCTGTACCTCTGATGTTGGCTGAGCCACTCCATAAACAGGCATCTTGGGCACTCGTCTGAAGTTGACTGCCTTCATTTCCTTCACTGTGCCAAGAACGTCAGGAGCCAAGTACTCATCAGCAACCTGTGTATGCAGTTATATAATAACAGTTATGCACACCGAGCGTCTTGCACACTGGTTTTTTTTTTTTTTTTCCATTTCCTTTACGGACACATGCGAGATCCTTACCAAGACACGAGCTCCTTTGGTGACGAGCTTGGGCGGGGCTGACAGCTCTGATAGGTCCATGTGGGCCAGCAACCTGTACAGCCACGCATGGCAGCACATCCACTGGCTGAAGTTGGACACGAAGGCAAGAGGATACTGCAAAACGCGCCAAAGAGTCACAAACCTGTTAAATAATTTTTACTTTTATCTATTAAGAACACTGGGAAAAAAACCTACCTGTTCATGAAGGTATGCATTAAACACAATCAAGTAGAAGTAGCGCTCCAAGCTCTGCATGGTTCTGTTGAGAAAGTAGTCCTTGGTGCTGCTTCCCTAAAAGACAAACGCATGCCTTTCATATTTGCATATGCTAAAACCTAAAGTCCTCCATCAGCTCTTCAGGGCCCCTTCCAGTCCCACATTCATAAGATCGCCTTACGCATCATCAGTCTTTGATTGTAACTATATTTAAGAGCAGGGGACGTTGGAAATAAAGAGCTAACTACAGCAAAGCTTCTGTGCTGAGGAGAAATTCCAGGTCACGTCACCATTTATGCATCACTCACCTGAATTTGATAATCCTCTCCGATGCCTTCCAGTTTACTCTTGTTCTCATGGATTGCTTCTTTTATGTTGTGCATTTCTGAGCACAAGTCAACAGCCTGGTCAACCTGTCAGATGCAAACAAGCGATTATTAACATATCGAACATGTCTGACTGCTCACTCCCTTCCTAAAGTTCCACTGCCTAACTGTCGTATAACTTTAAGACATAGGATTCGGGACCTGGGCAGGATTTGTTCTGACAGTACCTCTTCCATGACCTGCTGTCCATTTGGTAGCTTGCTGATCAGAGACTGGATGACCTTAAACAGTGGTTTGGACTCTAGCGAAGCTGCGTTTTCAACTCTGCAACATCAGAATAAATTGGCCTCAATGCTGCGTTGCTACTGTAATTTCATACATGCAACGATTAACTCATTCTGTGTGTGTTTCATGCAGACACTTACTTAGACGGTGGTTGTGAATCAGGCCTCAGGCGATTCATGACCAGCGTACCCAGGATCATGCCTAAGTTGGTGCGGCCAACTCCGACTTGGCAGCTGAAGAGCAGAGCAGGCAGCGGCCGGGACGCATCCTGACCCAGGGACAAACTGGGGCTCTCCTGGAAAATGCACCACATTCAACATGAGCAGAGATAAATACTGCAGAATTGTGCACCAGTGTGCAAGGTTTGCAGGTCGAATGAGGGTAAATCTGACATTTCACTAAAGAGGCGCACTCATAAGGTTTTGTTTAGGAAACACTGAAATTGAAATGAGGAAGCTGTGGTTTCAAAGAATTTGCAAACCACAGAAATGGAAAGAGACCACAAGTGTGAAGGAAGTTAAGTCGTTTAAAAAAAAAGACCACTTTCAAACCCAGAGCGTAGGATCAGGTGCCTCAAGTCAGTCCAAAAAATGCCAAAACAAGACTAAAAAACATCCTGTGTGAGGAAAGGGCCGGACGGAAACCAGGCCCAACAGATGACCAAAGAGTGGATGCAGAGTTGGGTGAACGATGTAGGTGTTTCTGCCACACTTCTTAGTGATGAATAGCACAGGCAGAGCAGATCTGCAAGGCGACGTACTAAAAAACGCTGCCGTGACCTTCTGGTTACCTCTGTGACAAAGTCCAGATGCTCTTCAATATTCCTACCATTAATAACTTTAATGGCACATTAAAACATGATCTGGACAAAGAACGAATAACCAAAAAAGGTCTAGTGATGTGAGCTTACCCTGAGTATATTAACAAACGCATCCAAGTCTTCTTCCAGTGGTGCTCCCTCCGTTGGCAGCGGTAACCTGTAGTACCTGCAACACAACACACTGTTATAGAGAGTCTCTCCGGAGCCGGGCTCACGTCAGGATTGATTTCCTAGCTTACAAAGCGCCGCATTTAAACATCAGACCTAACGAACAACTTGACAGCTTGCATTTACTAATCTCACCAGATAGAAACTTCACCAGGGAGAGATCAGACCCACACAGAGATTAAAGCCTTAAGACACACGCCACCTCGGAATGTCTAAAGCAACATCCTGCTGGTTTATGCTTTTGACTGTGAAACTTCAAAAACAGCCAGAGACAAGGCTTCAGGACTGAACAAAGCAGTCTCTTGACCTGGAAATGTCGTGAGCAGCTCTTGACATTTCAGTGAAGCTGACTCGGCTGATCTGGTTGCAAACAGGATGCAGCAATCCGTAGTTTTTTTTACGCCCCCTGTCTCTTCTGACAAAGCAGGCCAAGCAGCCTTTGCAAAAACAAGCACTATTTATAACCTGCCTTACATTCTGTATTCTGAACATTGTAAACAACCTGTAGGCCGGCATGGTGAACATGGGCCTCTTGTAGACCTCTTCGGTCACGTGGATGTCCTCCTCACATGTGATAGAGATCTTCTGTGGCTCATCTTTAAAGAACTCAATGTCATTGTAGACGTAAAAGATGTTATCGCTGAGCTTGGCAAAATCATGTAGCTGTTAAAGAGTGAAGACGGAAGAATTTTAATCCTGTTGTACTAAAAACTCAGCGTTGCCACATTTAGATGATGATGTTTTGTTTTTTTCACCTCCTTCCTGATAGTGAGCTCCACACTCTCCGCCAGTTCCTCTCTTTCCAGGCCATGAAGGTTCTCATGGAGATTTTCCTTCCTCCTGGGGGTGTACGGCACAAAGTCGTCATCCTTGTGCAGGAAAAGCACCGGCTCCTCTCTTACACAGAAGAATATGACCTCCTGTTTACAAAAGCACAGCAAGATAGGCATCAAATAATAGGCTTTTAAAAGTAAAGGGCTGTTGCCTTCCACCGAGTGCGACTGGAAACAGTCTCTTGTTGTATGACACGCAGCACATGAGTAAGGGCTTTAGAGAGGTCTAATGTATAATTTAGCTCAGTCTCTAGCTCTGGATTGCAGAGAGATTCATTTTCCAATGGTACACGTTGCCGCAACTTTCTATTTGCTGACTTCCCCAATTCAGCCACAGCCATCACTGAGCACTTGAGTCCTCAAATATTTACGGACAACATGGCTAGAAAGAGGCCAAGCAGAGCGACAGACGGGAAAAAATGTTCTGATCCACAATTCCACATGCTATACTGTAAAGAAATAGCAGTAACCTCATGTCCTTGTGCTTGGAGCCGCTGGAGGACCTGTTTAAAGCCATTGAGGCTGGGCTGACCCATCCCATACAGCGGGTAGGACCCCATAACTTGGCGGAAATTGGGTGCTCCGTAGCTGCCTGTAGTATTCAGAACATCAGCCTTACTGAACACATCCTGGACCATGAAGTGCTCCCCCTGGAAAGCAATGCAAAGATCATCTGGATTTATCTCAGGACGTAATGCTGATGTGTGCTTAAAGATTTCTCCAGCCTCCTCTTAAGCATTCGTTAACATTTGTAAATACAGCAAAGCAGATGCGTCAACACTAAGGTGGTCAGACAAGTCTGATAACGGTGTTTACAAGGAGAAACGACTTGAATCAGTGATTATTTCCTCCTCCTCTTTCTGCAGGCAAATAGCAAACCAGTCACAGTCTGGCTACTTCGTTGTCTCAATAGATAAAATCTTTGCTCTGTCACCTTCATTTCACTGAGATCAAGTCGTGTTTTCATAGAATCAAGTCAAGACGTCATGTTTTCCAGTTTTCCACTGCATCACATGCATCAAATCACCGGGTTATTTTCTAGGATTGACAATAATATAAGCAAAAAAAACTAACAAATAAACCAGATCCCATTCACATATGTAATGTCCTGACATGTTCCTGTGTGAAAGAGGTGTGACAGAAATGAAAAAATGAAACACCAAACAAACCAAGTCACCTAAATACACTGGGTGATAAGCAACCTATTAGATATGGATGCAGCAAATTATTTCACCTGAATGTGGATAAGTTGTTTCTTTTGATGAGACTACTGACCCATCGATGAACCTGAAGCTGTGTTAAAACAGACAAAACACTGCATGCCTGCGTTTCCACAGCAGAGGTGACAGAGCAGATCAAAGCCCTGAAGGGAGGGTGATGACAATCCCATTTTAAGTGCTGCCTCACATCATAAAACAGCGCATGACAATGTTCCTGCGCCACTCTGCAACGAGGACATGTTAGTGTGAAGAGAGCAGTGCAGCTAAGCCTCTCGCCCGGCGGCGTCCTTACCTGCACCAGATAGTGCTCAGGCATAGCGTCGGAAATGCGTCCGACTTTGTAGTTGCTTTTGAGGATTTCATCGTGAATCTGAAATTCCTGTCTGCAGTTGTACCTGTGAAAACAGAGGACAACAGCAGGTCTGGCTGGTAAAGAGAGGTCAATTCAATTATCAGCTACTGTTTGCAAGGCCTGTATTGACTTGACAAATGACATGATAACGGGGCCAAACACTTTGGCTGGTAGGGGGGAGGTGGGGGGTCACAGCTGTGATCAAAGCGGATTAACACCCAATTGTAACAACGCAAATTCGGGGACGGACTTACGTGATGACGACAGGTGCGACTTTGTTGGTGATAATGGACTTGGCCTTGTTGTTGTGGATGTTGACTGTCTGGAAGGGACTCGTGCAAAGAGAATGCTTGCTGCTGGCCATCCCG
The DNA here is from genome assembly GCA_030770545.1 of Macropodus opercularis. NCBI lineage: Eukaryota > Metazoa > Chordata > Actinopteri > Anabantiformes > Osphronemidae > Macropodus > Macropodus opercularis. The sequence continues at coordinate 4,663,071 of CM061107.1, read as the reverse complement.
TTGCCATGGACACACTCACTCGGCGATGCTACAGAAACAGGCAGTGGTGCGGCACTAGCAGTTGTACCCATGCTCCACAAGCAGCTGTGAATGACATTGCAGTCGACTCTGAACACAGGAAGCGAACACCTTCAAACAGTAGCAGAGGTGTGAAAGTAGTGTCTCCCACCTCACTGTGGCGATGGGCGGCTACGTAATGACTGACATTTCATAAATAACAGGTTGACTTTTACAGCAACATATTTATCCTAAATAATGAAAGATGATGGAACAGACATTCATGCTCTGAAACCTTACTGACAATCTCGTTTTCTCTTATCATATTGTAAATATTTTGTATTAAAAGGAGCGGTTTTGTGGACATTTTCTTAAACCAGCGCCTCATGACATCCTTGATTCAATCAGGTGATCAGATGTAAGTGCAACAGTATTTATATTTTAATCATACGAACTGAGGCCAAGCACTCAGACCCCCATGTGGGACAGACACAGGTTTCTAGCAAAACCCCCTCCCCTCTGAATAAACAGCAAATTTGTAGCTGAGGAGATAAACAAACAACACTTCTATAGTAAATTAAGTGTCTCGTGAAGCCTACAGCACATACGCAAACAGAAAACAAACTGTAGCTGGAAAGTTATAGCTACAATACGTGCAGCATGTGACACCACTGACTGAGGCTGTGTGATCTCCAGCTTCACAGAGTGGACTCTCATGTGCAGAGAGAGGAGTGAGTCACCAGCGCTGTCGTCTTTGTTGCATCTGAGACTGAGTGGGTAGATCAACCTTGTACTCCGTGACCTCTAGATTAGAACACAGCCTCTCCTCTTAAGCACAGCCATCAAGACAACGTATTGATTTGCTTGCTACACTGTCTGCTGGCACAATAAAAAAAAAACCAAAAATATCCCCAGTGTTTCAACAGCCTGACTATGTTTTTGGTAGCAAATATACTGGTATCAAGGAGGTGCAATGTAAAACGGCTGAGGATCAAAACAGAGGAATAAACTTTATCCTCATTCCATAAATGGAAGCTACGTTTTCAAGAATTCTGTGCTCCAGCTGCCCAGATCTATTTAAAAGCCTGCCACATACCAAAAGTATTTCTGTTGCCATAATTTTATGACTAGCACAAGAAAAAACAAACAAGGAAAAACTCTCCAGCTACTAAACTTTGAAATCTTACACGTGAGATCCGGAGCGATCTGCGTTTCCAGAGCTTTTCCTCTGCTTCTTGTTATCCGCCATAGTCCAGAGGATTGTGAGAACTTGGCATCACATTCAAAAAGAACTCTTCCTCTGTTGAATACCCTCATCCACCCACCCCCCAGTCGGTGGGAAACACCCTTTTCTAGAGGCTCACAGCCTGGCTGCCTGGCACTGGGCAAAGACTTCAGGAAGCTTTAAAGCCTCCCGAGTTTCCATGCAGCGTCCTCCTTGTCGTATCTCCTGTCTGATGCTGACGAGCAGATTCACGCAGCAGACTCAACCCTTACAGAGCGAACTGGGGGAAGCAGTGGCACATCTGGCAGCCAGATGGCTTCAGCTCAGCTCCCTTGCACAGGGACAGGCTGTCCACAAAGACAACACAGTCGACTCGTGTACTGTACATGCTGAAACCCTGAAACGATGACTGGATTAACGGAGGAAACATGAATCCGGAACAATTCTAATAACCAAATAAAATAAAAACATAGGTTTTGGAGAAACACAAGGTTTCTCCAGCTTTTCACATGCGAACATCTGCTTCTCATTGATTTGGTCTCTAGGTTTTTACCTAGATGAGACGTTTAAAACGTCTGTAAAGGGTCTCGTCTATGCATAAGGCATTCTCCTCACCTAACTGCACAGACTTAAACTGTTTAAGCCATCGTTCTTTAGAGGCTGACGTTTGCTGTACCGAGTGTAAAGCGCTTTGAGTCATTTTAGGCTGATCTCAATAAATAGGACGGACACTTGGTGTCATGGCTTGTGCACCGGACTAGATTTAGTTGCCTAATTACATGAAGCATGATAGCTATGGCTATAGGCTGGAAACAGAACTTACAGTCTGCACATTCTTCACAGTCAAGAATGTGCAGTCCTTTCAATCTGTGTCACTTTAAGTAGACATATAATCAGTAGGTTTCCTTAACCCGGCACCACAGTCATGCACGGTAATGTGCTTTTCCAGGCAGGCTTAGCTGAAGACTATAACGCAGTGAAACACTTAAACTAGAACATCCTCTGTTTTGCTTCAGTGCCTGTCACCTCACTGGCGAGACCAAGACGCATGCATACGCGGTTACGGAAGTTGCTGCTACACACAAGCTCAGCTCGGGGGCCATAAGCATTTCATCATGGGAAGGCCTCCTGTAGCAGGCAGGCATCTGCGGTGGAGGCCTGAATAGAAATAGCCCTCGGCCATAAACATCCTCCTGTAGAGCCAATGGAGGCAACTTGTGAGGCCATCAGAATGACAAAGCCTCGCTTTGAATATGTAAAGCAACACCGCAAAATGTGCACAACCAGGTGATGGTCCTGATTTCACCTTTGTGTGGTTGTCTGCAACACCACCAGCCAGGCTGCGAACAGCAGACTGCAGTAACATCTAAACTCGCTGGGGGCACGCAGAGTAAGGCCGTGGAAACTGGAAGCTTCTGCCAGCCTACCAGCATTGCTCCATTCAGAGACGCCCATTTATATTCTGCTGGTGTCTCGACTTCGCTGTAGCAACATCTTCAGACAAAAGGGTCTGAGTGCAGACAGGAAAGAGCGTGCAGCTGCAGGATGCATCTGCTGGTGGCCTTGAGGAAGGATGCAGAGCACTCTTCATTCGCAACGGGAGCGGTAGAGGCTCCACAGAGCTGGGTATCGCTCTGTAACGCTGAAAAGATACTGCAACACAACTTCCCACGTCAAGGTAGAGAAAGCTGCAGGCGTGGCGGCAAGAAAAAGTCCAAAATGAGTGGAACATGCAGCCTTGGTGACTTTGCAGTTAGCAACACATTTTCAATATGAGTCTTCAGCACTGACTGCGTGCAGCGAGGCTCACCAACGCTTAAAAGCTAGGTTACTTAAGTTTATATTACTACAACAGCAGTTTGGTAATAACCCCATCAAAGTCCTGTTTATCAATGACACAGTGCCTCACAGTTCATCAGTCATCACAGGATACTACACCAACAAGACCGTCAATGCAAGCCAGTCACACACCCCAGGCAGAGGAAGGGTACGCACACCTTGGCAGGAAATGCTCTCTGCAACTTCCTCCCTGCAGCTGTACACATATTTCAGCAATGAGGTTAAGGGGTTACGTACAGGCGTGATTCCACAGGACATTGCTAGTTCCTGAACTAAATATCAGAGCGGCATGGAAATGAGCTCAGCGCCTCCTCTACAGAAAAGCTTTTTTTGTTTCCTTCCACTGTTCCACAGACTTATACATTTGTGTGGACTTACAGCTCTGGAGTTTGTGAATGTGTAAAATAAATTGCCCAACGAAGCCGCGGTAAAAAAGGAAAGGAGGCTGTACATTGTTGAAGGATGCAATTTCAAATTGTGATCAAACTACCCGGCACGGATCGAGTCAAACACACCAAGTGGCTGGAAATCTACACAAAATGCACTTTTGTCTTATGAACAGAAGCAAAATCTCCTGGGAAATCGTGAATGAGGCAAAACAAACGATGCAACTGCAGTGAATAACGTATGACATGAAAGACCTTTTGTCAACATTCCTGCTTTCATCACAGGCAGATTTTACGCCAGTTGTTTTCATTTTTGTCATTTTAGCTTAAGTTGTATGTGCAAATAAATGCTGACTTAGCATCTGCAACTGTATGTTGGCATGGAGCACAAGAATCCAGTCATCCGGCCAATGGCACCTTACACCATGGATCAATGTGAATATAGCATCACTGGTATTATAAAAGGCTTTTGCCTGCAATAATTAAGTGTTTGGAAAGAGCAGCAGAAAAAGTTTAAGAAAATGTCCTTAGTTGGAAAAGCTCAGGTCTGAGATAACGTTCCACCAGGCATGAAGTGATATTTATGCAACAACGCAAGCCGTTTCCTCCGGTACCCTTCAGAGACATTCTGTTCTGATGACACGTCTGGCAGCCGCAAGCTTCCAGCGGGACTCAAGTGTCACAACACAGAGAACGTTAAGTATCAAAACTATACCTGACATTCAGCCGTGCAGTCCACCATCCGAGACGCGCTCGAGTCTCTGAGGTACGCGATGAGAAAACAGGGACAGAAGAGAGGGAGCCTTAAAACGAGCTAAATAACAGCTCTCCAGAAAGCAGCAGCGCTGGTCTCAGCCCGACATCCTCTTTCTAATCTGTGAGGCAATCTGTGGCTGTCCCCCGTCGACTACGCTACGGCAGGCGGCGGTCTCGCATCACTGGCGCTTTTAAAGCCTGTCAATGAAAGTGTCCTTCAGTGAGGAAAGATCCCAGACAGGCCCTCAGCAGGAGAAGCTGGAGCGGTGGGGGGGGGACACAGCTCCTCGCCTGAGCGTTTGGGTGACTGCATACTCTCTTTGCGGCTTCTTGTTACTTTTGTGTGTCCTCTGTGCATGAGGGCTAAGGTTGCTTGCACATGCTGGGATTCATGTGTGTAACTGTGTGTGTGTGTGCTTGTGGGATGTGTAAAGAGGATGTGGAGGCGGACCCAGAGAGGCTTACTCATCATCCAGTTCACTACCCAACCAGGCTCCCTCCCACACATGGCAGATCTTAACAAACACCTCTAACACATCAATTAAACCTTCACTTATTAAACTTTATTACGATCAGCTGCAGTTGCTCAGTGACGTGATGCAACGTGCACCTGACGACTGTACACACAGGACATCACGTAAGCCTAATTCACTACGATGCTCTAATTACTACAGTCATTAGCGGTTAACACATGCGATGTTAAGGCAAACAGGCTTACAGCTGGGCAAACACTTCTCCCTCTAAGTCACTCATTCATCGTATCTTGTAGTCGTAGCCCTACTCATCTAATATCAAGTCCTTTTTCATCGTATGTGCTTCATAAAACAAAAATAAAACCACTATGGAGCTACATTATGTGTGAACAGGAACAAACGAACAAGACAGAGTCATAAATTCATCTAAGGATGCTCACATCAGTCAAGAACTGAGTCCAAATAGATAAACATAACTGAGAGACAGACTCCCACACTCTCAGAAGCTGTGCGTGAGAATGTTTTTTGTACCAAAACAGAAGATTTTTTCATCAGATAATCCTCCATATCAGCACATTTGCAAAAGCAGTGACTAGTTTTTAAGATATGGATTTGAAATCTACTGTTGCCACACCTGTTCCTTCCTTCCTGCAGCAGCTCGGGCCAAGCCTTCAATGTTCTTGCAACACCGTGAATGTGAAACCAAACCCTCCCATCTTACCCACAAACCTCACAACATGATTTAATCAGTGTGCGGAGGACAGCAATGATAAACACGGTTTGGTTTCTGGAGGGCGGGGGGATTAGAAACCACATTCTCAGAAGTGAGACGGTAAATTCATCACAAAGCTCCAAATTGACACTTACTGGGTCCCTCTCATTTTTTACTAAATGGATATAAAACAGCACAGGTTCAGGAGGATAAAGAGAACATGTGTTGTGACAGAGTCAATGAAACATCGTCTTAGCTGAATGTCCACAGTGGAAAAAGGAGCATACGGCCAATATCACCTGTCTCATCCCAGTCCTTATCTTGGGTCTGGTGTCGGGCCAAACTGCTTAAAGCCTTGTAACAGGGACAGTAAAGAAGAAGACAGTAAAGGAAACCTGTGCTACAGTTAAACTCCTAGGAGCATGACAACTCTTCCTTCAATATTACCTTTCATTTGCTTTAAAAGGGGACATCGCTGAAACAGTTTATCCTCTTATAAAACAACATAGCCAGGCCAAAACATGTTCCAAACAGAAAGTGACAAGCTAAAAATACCCAAAAGGACCATGACACCTTGTGGTAGATATTATCCATTGCACTAGAGGATGTGCAATTAATGCTCATATGGGGCACAGATGTTTATTATCTCATGACAAGTACTTCACCCTCAAACAGGTATTTATACACTGACTTGGCACAACTCAACAGACAGCTGCTCACGGAAGAATTTATTTCAGAAACCTCCCATCAAACAACCCTACAAATCAGCTTGGGTGGAGTAAAGTTTCATATCAAGACAAACCAAGAATAAACAGCTCAATCAATTTCAATCTGGGTGTTCATTCATCCTGGAGTCGCGTGTCCTTTCTCTTGATTAACTGAGAGGTTCACGGTTTAATCTGTGCTCTGAGGTGTCAGGAGCCAGTTGCTGCCTTGCCCAGGATGTAGGAAGGTAAAGTGATACGAAGAGAGGACACTGACCCCAAATGAAGGGGGACGAATTGAACAAAAGCCAGGACTGCAGTACATCAAAGGGCAGGAGCTTCAGGCTTAGACAGGTTACACTGAAGCGAAAGGTAAACAATTAGCTATGGAAAAATATATATATACAGGTCTGACATTTTAAGAGGCACAGATTGACTTTAAATAGCTCTGTGATTTTTAATCTGTGATATTTAATTTAAAATATGCCATTTCTACCTGTGAGCTGGAGGCAATATGTACAGAATTACGCTCATTTTGCACGAGCCTTGTCCACGGTGCATTTCAAACCATGCCAAAGGAAAAACAGCACATCATCCACCACTGGAAGTCGCTCCTTTCCAAACAAATCACTCAAAGCCTATTTTCTTTACTGCATAACACACGTCCACTGTCTTCTCGGTGTTTTATTATCTCATTTTCATTACTGACTGTGGGCTAATTATTGCTTAGATGGTGCACAAAGCAGCGCAGGCATGAAGAGGGGGGTGCCAAGCACATGGGTGCCCCCATCAGCCACACAAACACTTCCACACCAAATAATCCTTCGACTCTAGTCGAACTGCCTTCCAGCGAACATCTGCAATGCACAATTAATACATGTGCATAGAATCCGTTCGGCTCGTGGCCTCTCACGCGGCGTCAATTTTAACTTTTACGCAGCCGCGGCTCGCGCAGCAAGAACTGTAAACTTTAAAGCGACTCACCATTTCAGCACAACGTGGATGAAAGCCCGTCTGGCCCTGAACGAAGCATGGCTTCACCGCGCGGATGGACCGGGGTGGAGGGTGTCGTCCGGTTGCGCCTCTTTGTGTTGAAACACCCGTTGTTTTGGGTTTTTCTTGTTCTTTCTTGGCTAATTTACGAGGAACTGGATTTCGCTATGTGAATAAGGACCCAGGGCGCATGCGCAGTCTACGGCCATCCTCCGGTGCTCTGTACGAGTCTCTGCAGCCAAATCATTAACATTCAAACAGCTTATGAGTAATACAAATAATATGACTAACTAAGCTGTATCATATTGTTATTGTAGTGTGAACAGAACGTAATAAAGTTACATTATTTCTTATTATTTTTGTGTTTCATAGGTAGAGAAATCGACTAATATATTTTTTATATATTATTTATTATACAAATAAAACTTAAAGCTTACGATAATTTATCTATATTTTATTTTAAAATATCTTATAATGAGGATTCATTTTATCTTACATATACTTATACAACATATGAATAAAATGAACTTGGCCCAGCCTCATGTGGTATAAATGTTATAATGATAGTTATTAGCAGGAGGTGCTCTGAATGTTCTGTCAGTTTTATATAATAATAAATATTTTATTTATTAGTCTGTGTCTAATAAACACGCTAGCCCAATCCACTTCTCCATAGTCTATTGTACAGGGTATTCAGTGGACTACATCACACGGAGGTAAAAGCCTAACAATTAGAGTAGGCAAACAGCTGGAACAATTACTCCACGTATGGGAATCGGGCTGCAGATGCCCAAAGAACATGACGCAAACAAAAAGTTGCGCTCCAAGTAAACAAGCACCCAGGCGCCTCATTAGCACCTGAATGGATGATGAGCTGTCAGGTAACACATGTTGAGGACGCATGTCAATTCGCTTTAATGTTCTCGGCTATATGTCAAACACGAAACGGGGGGTGGGTGAGGATATATAAGACACCCCTGGTCTGCCAGCAGAGGAATTTGTCATTAACCGAGCCGGACCATGCGTTCACTGGGAGCTCTGAGGGCGGCTCTCCACGCGTCTCTGCTGGCGCTGCTGATGGCGCAGGGGCTTCCAAGATCCAAAGACGACGTGAACGCGCGGCAGCCGCATCGTTTCCTCTTCAACCGGTCGGCCGCGCATCACCTGCCAACGTACATGGTGCAGCTCTACAGGAACTTCAAGTCCAACTTCTCCAGGCCCTTGGACGCTACGGAGCAGGACGCCGCAAAGCAGGCGGACACCGTGAAGAGTGTGATGGCTAAAAGTAAGACCTGCTTGATTGTTTTCTCCCCCAAAATATCATTTGTGAGCAAAAAAAAAAAAAAAAAAAAAAAAGCCAGCGAATGGTGCAGCTCCAGGAAAGTGGCACCGCCGACAGAAGCTTATTAGTTTTTCTTCTTGGCTCAAGTGCTGTGCTGTCAACGCTGCGTGCCAGACGACCTCAGAGGGTTTCAATCCACATCCCTGTCAGGGAGTGAATGGCCACGCAGGGATCAGCGTGTGAAAAGAGCGGTTTTCTATCTAATTCTCAAAGCAAACCTCCTTTTTCTTAAACAGGTGATGTTGATTAGATGCCTCGCCAGACGCCCCCTATACAAATCTCTTGTTAAGTCAAATCAACAACTTCCCTTAGTTCTTTTTCACACTTGGCTTGATTAGATTAGAGCTCGGGATTTAATGGTGGCACAAGCAGCCAGCAGAGAAGAGCCGTCCCTGCCGCTCAATCCAATTTCACATAGCTACTAGGTGTGAGAGTTATTACCTGTTTGTTTGACCGAGGATATGCAGAAGCCGGGAGAAGCACAGATGTGTTAAGTGATTGGTTTCGGTTCGGGGACAGAGTTTGAGTGGATTATAACGAGGGTGGTTTGCGCTTCTGATCACAGCACAATGGAAAAAGTTAAATGTTTATCATTAATCCCTTAGACTGATTTGAACCACACTTGTGCATTGAACAACGGTGATCGTTTTTATGTGACTAAATTTTATTTAAGTAAATGTCGTGTTTCCCTCGTAAATTGCCTAAAACATCCAAATCTAATGAAAAAAAAAACACACACACAGAATAACCTGTCATCTCAAACTTCCAATATATAAATAAATAACACGGATGTAGTCTAATTCTATCTATTCTATGTCTATTTTTTCTACAACAGGTGGATTCTGTAATAATTTAGTCATAATAATGCTTGTCAGATTTAGGTAAAACAAATGCAACACATTCATGCTCATTTCACCTGCTTTTCACTACTTCAGGTTTGAGGTATAGTCAGCAGCGCTGGATTGTGACCTTTGACCTCCAAGCCCTCCTGACCGACAGACAGATCCAGGCAGCAGAGCTGAGAATCAGGATTCCTCGGGCACACAACGCTTCCAACGTCTCCGTGGAGGTGTATCACCAGTACGATCAGTTGTGCTTTGCCAACATAAGCTGCCACGAACAGCAGCTGGTGGGGCTGCTCAACGAATCATCGCTGGTCACTTCATCACAGAGCTGGAAGGTGTACAACGTGACCAGTCCTCTGTTGAGCTGGCTCAGACAAAAATCAACGGTGAAAAGTCGACAGAAAAGGATATCAAGAAGAAGTGGAGCAGGAAAGACAAAGAGAGGCCTGCTGCTTCCCGATGCATCGGTTTACGAGGACTCGAGAAAAGAGCAAGACGTGAGTGACCGGGCCTTGTTGGTCATCTTTTCACACACTGGCTCAGACGAAAACTCAAAGGCCAAGGCGAGCTTACTTCACACAGCTGAGCAATCCAAGTTCTTGTCCCCTGCTGAAATCAAAAGGTTCCAGCGGCCAAAGAGGGGCAGGAGCAAACGGGGCCAGAGGGAACAAACAGCAAGTAGTCTGCAGGTGTCCAGAAGCGGGACTGAAAAATCTCTGTGTCGCAGAGTTGACCTGCACGTAGACTTTAATCTAATAGGCTGGGGTTCCTGGATCGTCTTTCCTAAAAAATATAACGCCTACCGCTGTGAGGGTTCCTGCCCAGGTCCCCTGGGAGAAGACCTGCATCCAACGAATCATGCTTACATGCAGGTGAGTGTTGCAACTAACTGACTTAACAAGAAATCTTGTTACAACATTTGTTGTAACTATAGTGGTGTTAACTTACAGTGTTCGTAATTATCAGTAATAGACATAGCAACATACTGCATATGACTAAGACTTTACTTAAGGGTTTGGCAGTTTTTTATTATGAGATATTGAACATTTGAACCAGAAGTCATGGATATGATAAGTCATGTGACTTGTTTTTGTTGCTTTTCCAGAGCTTACTGAAGCATTACCATCCCGACCGAGTGGTGCCCCCCTGCTGTGCACCAATCAAAATGAGTCCGTTAAGCATGCTGTACTTTGAGAACGGAGAAATGCTCCTCAGGCATCATGAAAACATGATTGTAGATGAGTGCGGCTGCCAGTGACAGCTGCAACCACCCTCACACACTCACCAAGCATGAGCTGAGCTGCTGAGTGGCATTTACAGTCAAAAATGTCATACAGAAACAATCTGGTTTCTGAAAAACGAAACACTTAAAACAGAGAAGAAGGAGAAAAGCTCTTTAATTTTGATTGACCGTGCAGTGTAATTGTAGGACACGGATTCGGACTTTGCAAGGAACACTGTTATTATAACAGTTTATTATAACACTATGTCTGTGGAGATTCTCAGTCATCCAGGTGAGGTTCGTAGAAACGTTCAGTTGCCATGACTCAAACTTCAGACATCATACTGTAACACTATCTGCTAATATTCTGTTTCAGCTGATAAAATCTATTTAACTTATCAATTTCATCAATCCACATATGAATATTTGTTGTTTACTCCAGCACTGGTTGTGTCATGTAAAAATTGTATTTATTGTAAATAATAAAAAAGTGTATTTATGTAAATTTAAAGTTCAGTGTGTTTCAAACTACACATTTTCAGCAGTTTGCACCTACTAAAAACAGAACAACCAGTTGTGTGGCACTGCTTTGTGCCTCCATGGTGCATCATCAACACAACTACACAACTACACACTGCCTGTATCTGTTGGGACACGTTCATCTGTATGAGCGACACAAAAGAAGCCACATGTGAAAAGAGGGAGCGCTTTCTAGTTTCCCACTGCTTTAGTCATCTGCCAAACTTCAATATAAAGCATTGCACAGGAGAGGAATATCCAGCAAACACCACAAAGTCGTCACAATGGTGTCGTATTGTATCCAGAGCCTTTGAAAATGCATGGACTAACCATTTGCAGAGGTCAAACTGGGAACAGATGACCAGCACGCAGAGGTAAGACAGCATGTATTTCAGCATGTATCTCCATAATATCCTCTTTTATGTTTTGTTTTAAATGTCAAAATGTATTAGATTTAAAGCAGTTGATGTTTGACTAAGTCGCCATCTTCCCTGTTATAGATTTTCTGCTTTTTTGTATTTAAGGCATTCATCTCTAGGACATTGTTGATCAGGAACATGAGGAATAATTAAACTGTTCATAACATTTATGGCTAGTTTATTTTTGTTATCTCCTTATCTTTAACTTGCAACATGCACGCGCAGCACTGACGCTCACCAGCCCAGTCATTACGCTATTTCCTGCTAGCGTTTGCTAGTAGCCTGAAGCTAACTCGTGCTAACTCAGCGAGAAGCAAGGCGCTGTTTCACTGCGTTTGAAGTTGCTAACGCGTCTTCATTTAGAATGAACACCGCTGCGTTCAGGTGAATCACCCTCCCCGGGGCTAAAAATACACACTCACCAGACGTGACTACAGCGCGGCCGCCGTAGCTAACGTTAGCCGACAGCTGCTCGGCTCTGTAGCCCTGTAGCAGTAGCTTCTGTGGGTGAGTGGCTTCTGCCTGCTTTTAATGAAATAACACTGCGTTTATTACAACCTTACTCTGGAGCCGTGACTGAGACAAGCTGGCAGTTGTATCTCATTAATTACCAAAAGAAATATGACGTCACTTTATACTTTTAATTTCTATTATTACCTGTCATGATCCTCTGTGGTCACAGCTCGATGCTGTCACATATAACTGACTGTCCAGCTGAAAAAACAGGGCTGCTCAGTATGTGCGAGTGTAATGTTGCATGACATCCCTTAGGAACCGTTACAGAAGAGAAATGGCTCAGGAAGTTGCAAACGTGGCCCGGAGGATTAATGCAACTGTGGAAGAGGGGAAGGACAGTTTGGGTGAGACTTCACATCTTCACGTGTTTCTCAGCGTTTTAATCCCTACTTTTGCAGCTTTTGAATATGTGATTGAATACCACAGATTCAGATTGATGCTATTTCACATCCTACCGCCGGATGGCGACAATTAGTTTATTCTAGTAACATATGTAATAAGTATGTTAATGCTGTACCATGTTATAATTGTGTTTTTCTTTGCAGACCTGTCAAACTGCAAGCTCATTTCCTTTCCTGATGGTGTATTCAAGGTCCTCAGAAGTGTCTCAGACAAAATCTGTGTTGTCACGTTGGCTGACAATGAAATGAAGGCCATTTCTAGCAAGTTCTTCTCAACCTTCAATCAGTTGAGAGGTAGACAATACACCACAGTTGTGCACCTCACACACGTTGACAGAATGTCTTCGCGCTATGACAGGAGGTCAGACGAACCTCTCGATTTACATGTGTCTTGAAATACCTTGCAGAACTGGACCTGCAGGGCAACATCCTCACCAAGCTGCCAGACAGTGTGGGAGAAATGGAGCATTTGACCAGCATCAATCTGGCTAATAACAGCTTCTCCATCTTCCCTGATAAGCTTACTGAAATAGCCACCCTCGAGAGGATTAACCTGGAAGGAAATGGCATCACCGGTAACAGTGTATTAAAAGTGAAGGTTTAAAAGTGGGTTGTGACCTTTTAGTTTATGGACTTTTTCATGTGTTTATATTGTCCCACAGAAATCCCATTGGAGAAGTTGTCAGCCATGCCGGCTCTGAAGTGGCTCAATTTGAAGTCAAACCCTTTGGACTCAAACACTCGTTCTGCTCTGCAATCACCACAAAAATTTGACGTTTTGTCTACATCAGCATGATTCAAGAAAGTATCTCGGCAGCATTTGATCACCTGTCAACTGCATGCTGTGTGCCTTCATCCACTTCAGCTGGATACTTGTGTGTGCCTGAGTGAAAAAGAAGCCTAATACTTGAACACATGGAAAGTCTCTACTAGAAACAAGTAAACAGGGTGTGAAAAACTGCATCTTCCTTGAGTTTTTTTCGTGTGCTGCTGGTAAACACACCCTGAGAAATTCTGCTTTGTTTTCTCTGTGAACTACATACATGCACATTTTAACTTGAAATCAGTTCATCCTCATGCAAAATTTGACTTTTGTCTCAGTTGATACATTATGAATAACTTATTTTGTAAAGGTTTTTCAATAAAATGTAAGCTTTAGAGATGATGCAGCTGTGTCAGTATTCCCTGTGTGTCATTCCTTTGTGCGAGTGTGGAGAGTGCATTGCTAAGCGCAGCTTGGGTTATACAACCAATACTGTGTTGAGCATTTCAAAGTATTTTGCTCAAGCTTTTCAGGAATTCCCTAAATAGAACCTCTGATGAGCCTGATCACCTAAACTGACGTGGGCCTGCTGCGTTGAGGATTTGTAGTAAATCTGTGTTGATATAAGGAAATCACTAATGAGGTTGCTGCCCTTCATAACTTTGACTCTTGTATGTTTTCAAAAGACGAACATTATGAAAGTTAAGGTTTTAGCTCATAAATATGTCGTCAAGTAGTTGTAGTGAAAGTGTAGAGGTGAGTATTTCATCCACTTAATCCAGCCTTGTTAATTGGTTTACAACTAAGACCAAGCAGTTCCATCTGTTTATTTCTGAAGGAGCACAGAGAAGCTGCAGAATGCGTAGGACAGCAGAGGAGAATTGGCTTTGTGTGAGGGCTAGGTGTTTATTAATGTTCTGATGAAGCCTGTTTACAGGATGTCTCAGTACATGGTGATTCAGTAAACCATGCAGGACCACGGCCTCTGTCATCTGGCCTTTACACTCCTCAGGCAGCAGTGTTGTTGGCACACACAGGCTTGTCTTAAGCAGTGCGCATGCTCGCTCTACTGTCACTCAGCTGCTGCTTAGTTTTCTTGAATCAGCGTGCTCCCAGTTTGAACACACCACAGTGGGAGAGCGTCTGAAAAGAACAAGCAGCATGAGCTTCGCCACTGAGGAGAGGGGCAGGCCCAACACACAGGAGTACAGAGTGTTTTTCAGTAAGAGTAGCTTTAGAAATGAACTAGAATCCGTTAGTGAACTGTGTGCAGTGTAAATGTTGAGTAACTTCCACTGAGCTATACAAGAACTCTCGAAATAGCTGTATTAACAAGAGTTGGCTGTGTTTGAACAAAAGATGCCTGTATCTGTGCACAGAAAACCCAGAGGGGAAGTACATCTCTCCTTTCCACGACATACCGATCTACGCAGACGAAGCCCAGGTGAGTCTGCACCTGTGCAGGTTATGGCTGGTGTGTAAAGGCGTCATTAAGCGTGTGGCTTTTCCATTTATACTATTTAAACCTTAATTAGTTTATACCACTGGCAACCAATGGTTAAATGAAACGCAAATTACTCACAGAATATTTATATTTGACCAGTTTTTCTAATCTTCCTGTAGAATATCTTCCACGCTATTGTGGAGGTTCCAAGATGGACAAATGCAAAAATGGAGGTACACAGTGTTAATTCTGTTACCACAGCGTGTTTTAATGCTTCGGTTTCCTGCTGTTCGGTTTAAATGGGTTTTATATTTATCTTTGACAGATTGCCACCAAAGATCCTTTGAATCCACTGAAACAAGATGTTAAAAAGGGGAACCTTCGTTACGTAGCAAATGTGTTTCCTCACAAAGGTTATATCTGGAATTATGGAGCTATTCCACAGGTAAGTCCTCATCAGGACAGCAGGATTTCTCTCCCCTTTAAAACATGTGCTCTTCCTCTTCATTTGACAGACATGGGAGGACCCCAACCATCAGGACAGCGACACTGGATGCTGCGGAGACAATGATCCTATTGATATATGTGACATTGGAAACAAGGTGCAGCAATAAGCATGGCTGTTAACAATGCAAACCAATCCAGCAGATTTTTAACAGTTTGATTCTCAGGTGTGCTCTCGAGGAGAGGTCATCAGAGTGAAGGTGCTGGGAACTCTGGCTTTGATCGATGAGGGTGAAACCGACTGGAAGGTCATCGTGATCAACACAGAGGACCCTGAAGCCGCCAGCTTTAACAGTAGGAGTAACGTGCAGCAGGCGTTGCAGAAATACAGCACAGCAACACAAGTTGCAACACAAGTTGCTGTGCTGTATTGCTGAATTTAGCAGAACCTGTTTGTCTGTGTGTGTGCTGCAGATATTGATGATGTTCGACAGCTGAAGCCTGGGTATCTGGAGGCGACTGTTGACTGGTTCAGAAGATACAAAGTCCCCGACGGAAAACCTGAGAATGAGTTTGCTTTCAATGGCGAGTTCAAAGACAGGGTAAATCTTTCAAATTGTAGTTTTCAATATTGCAAATGACCTCATGGACATATCATATCTTGATAAAAGTTTTTGTATTTGTTCAGTTTGATTATTAACTGATAAGTAATCAACTATTCTATTCGTTTTTCAGGACTTTGCTATTAAAACAGTAAGGAGCACGCATGAGTTTTGGAAGGCACTGATCGCTAAGAAGACTAATGCTGGCGAGATAAGCTGGTGAATAACTGCTCAGCTAATTGGCTGGAAAATAGATAAGCCTGTGTTTTGTGAATATATTCCCCACAGGCCTCTACACATGCAGATTGTTTGCTTGCCTCTTTTTTTGAACAGCATGAACACCACTGTCTCAGACAGCCCGTTCTGCGCCCCAGAGGTTGCAGAGGATGTCGTAAAGTCTGTAAGTTTACGTTAACAGCTTAAGAATCTCCAGCTTTCCCTCTCACACGCCTCGATGCTTCTCAGACGCTAGAAATACATACAACATGGTTATGTGCGTGTTCAGTGATTTTTCTTTGATTCTGCAGACGTGTGCTTCTGGAGCCGAAGATCCGATTCCAATTTCAGGTAGGTGTTAATGATGCAAGCTCTTCTGTGGTGTTAGTCCAAGGAAATCATGCAAGCTTTGTTTGTGCTCTTTTCTAGTTGACAAATGGTTCTACTATGAGTCGTGAGAACACAAAGCCTTGGCAAAAATGTGGAGGTGCAGCTTTTAGCTTTCCTTCGCTGTCTTCATTTCATTCTTTCTGTTTTCCATGTACGATGTATGTGTTATGTCACGTTTTATTTGACTACACTTTTAACATTCACCATGTAAAACCTACTGCTTTCATCATTTACTGCATAGAGTAGTATCCCATAATTGCAGGCTTGGCATATCAGTAATAAACTATACTAAATCCCATTGTGTGATTGAACTGATTTTATTTGCACCATTAAATGCAGAAGATGATGAACAGAAGATGAAATTTAAATGGCGCTGGAGATGTGGCGATGAGTGCAACCTACCAACAGGGGGCGCAAATAATTTGAAACGCGAATGCATTTAGAATACGCGAAGAAGAAAACTGACGTTTCCAAGGAGACCAGCGATACTACTCGGAGCCGCGTAGAGCGCAGGTAAATCAGCTGGAGTACGAGGAGAATTTAACGTAACGACACGATACAACTTCACATTTTGTGGTGACATTTCATGGCAGTTTGGATTTTGCGCGCCTTGACGTTTGTCGGCCGTATTTCAGAAGGAACCAGAGATGTGGGTTTAGCTAACACGCTAATGCTAAGTAGCACTTTAAATAGCACAGAGCTGACTGAAAACCGGCTCAAATGTTTACCAAAGGGAAAACAGATTAAACAACGATAGAAATCCGAGGATGTCATTTTTAAAGATAATACACAATTTTGTCAATAAGGTCTAAAGGATCTGAGCATTTTGTCCACCTACTTTACATAGAATTAAACTTAACAGAAATCTGTCATCTCTCTTGTTTCAGGCAAAAACCATCAACATGTCATTTTTATTTGACTGGATCTACAGGGGGGTTAGTAGTGTTTTACAATTCTTAGGTAAGAACGATTCCTCTCGGGGTTTAAACGTTTATGAATGTTTAAGTGATGTATGTGGAAGCAGGTCGTCTTTAAGCAGCCAAACACTCTTTAAATCACAGTGTTTTATTGTGTAGTTTTCTGTATGTATGTGTGGGTCGTAGCTTTCACTTTGTCAAATGTTTTCTTCAGGTCTGTACAGAAAGACAGGGAAGCTGGTTTTCCTGGGCTTGGATAATGCGGGTAAAACAACATTACTGCACATGCTGAAAGACGACCGACTTGGACAACATGTGCCGACATTGCATCCAAGTAAGAGGATGAGAACCTGAGCTTGAGTGGTTGTACAAGATAGTTGTTGTGTTTATGTGTAAAGTATAATAAAGTTGTAACCAGTGCAAAAATCCCTGTTCAGAGCGTATCTTGTAATCCTTGTTCTTGCTCACAAAGCTTCTGAGGAGTTGACGATTGGGGGAATGACATTTACTACATTTGATTTGGGTGGACACGTTCAGGGTGAGTTCTCTGTCCACTGTTTTCAAATAATTACACACTAAAAAGAGAATAGCTTCGTCTTTTTTTTTTTTTACGCAACTGAGTATTAGTTTGAAACAAGATGTAGCTCAAGCTGAGCATTACATAAAGACTATGGGTCTAGTGAATTATGTCTTTTTATTCTTTCATTAATTTTAATGCTAAACATTGCTGAATCCCCCATCTTGGTCTCGGTTCTAGTTACATGCTGGTAGAAAGCAGAAGTTACAGTTCTAATAGGTGCCACATGGTGTCTCTGTAGCCCAACTCTCAGCAAACAGTTTGAGCCGGACAAGTAGGATCTGCCAGGATCAGGAAGTTGTGACACTGCAGAAGTAAATGTTGCACGAAAATAGTAGCACACTAAAACATGAGTATATCGTATAGTATTACTTTCAATCAATTACTCTGTTTACTCATACTGACTATTTAGAGTCCAATCAACCTCTTATTGCCCAACCATGCAAGTATTTTTATGAGAGTCAATCTTTCTGTGGTGTAACTATCGCTGTGCATTAGGTAATTGTATGACATTATGATAAAGGAAACAAAGAATACTGAACTGCTGAACCACAAACCAACCAACACTAACTAAGAAACATTTTTTTCTTGGTTGAAAGCTCGAAGAGTGTGGAAGAACTACCTGCCAGCAGTGAACGGAGTTGTCTTTCTTGTGGACTGTGCAGATCATGACAGACTCTCGGAATCCAAGGCTGAACTTGATGTAAGATGAGCCATCAGCTGTTATGTTATGTAATTGTTATGTGGTGGTTGTGGATTAATGATGATTGTGCTCTGGTGTTTCCAGGCTCTTTTAGCAGATGAGACCATAGGCAATGTACCAGTTTTAGTGTTGGGTAATAAAATTGACCGACCTGAGGCGATCAGTGAAGGAGGTCTGACTGGAGCTCTTGCTCTTGATGGTCAACTCACTGGAAAGGTAGGCCTTGTGACAGAATATGGTAATCTGTGTGTGTGAGATAGTGTTTAATTACAGTTATCTTCATCTGTCCTTTATTATTATTGACAGAACAGCGGCTCTTTGAAGGAAATGAATGTCAGACCACTGGAGATTTTCATGTGCAGTGTGTTGAAAAAACAAGGCTACGGGGAAGGTTTCAGATGGTTGTCACAGTACATCGACTGATGAGCTGGACGGAAGCCACAAAGGATTCTGACACATATTCATGAAGCATGACAAACGTTTTCGCCTCTTAGCCAGTGTCAGTCAGTTCAAATGTGGACTTTATATCAATGTCAGTACCAACATTTTTATTCAGCAAAATGTATTTGGGATATTAAGGTTTATAAGAGTTTAAGCTCTTACAAGACAGACTTGTATGTTGATTATGTAGGGATATGCAGGGAGAGGGATTTGATAGTAACCAAAGACATCTTCAAAATCAAAATAACATCAAGTTATTACCCAGCATGTTCCACAACAAGGCAAGGTGGGCTAATCTGAGTCAAATTGAATAACTCACTGATTAGTGCACCGTGAACAATGTGCTGCTCACTTTCAGTCTTTTAAAGTAAATGGCTTGTTTATATTTTCTCCAGCAATTACATGATAACCTTTATGTGTTTACCACATAGGAGCTGTTACCTGCTGCGATGAAGACGGTCAATTCGAGCTGTGCTACTTGGATTGAAAGAGTCTTTATTATCTTTCACTTAGGGAGGTTCAAACAGAAATCAAAAATGATTTATGCACAACTTTTACGATTTTCCGTTGCTCCCTGGGTTTTATTATATCACAAAGGCAGTAATAATCCGCTGGCCTTTAAGTGCCAGGAAGCAATAAGGTGGAGCAACCAACACTACTGTAGCAGAGATGGTCTTATTCCAGTAGATTTCACAATAGGAAATAATATAGTTTGTCAAAGGAACATTTATTGAAATCTTTAGTGTCTAGAGGCAATGTAGGTCCAGAAAATACAAAACAAATTCTGCTCATTATTTACAAGGTTACTTGAAGCTGCATGGCTATAAATATGTGTTATGAATTGGTTTACTGACCAGTGAATAAGCTGTACAAAGCAAACAATGTACTGTACTCTTTGAATATCTCAAAACATGTGAGGGTTCACTGGCAAACATTACTATGCTCATGTGTAAACACAGACGTCACAATGACCAGTATAAATGTGTGTCCTTGTTGTTCCAAGAAGTAAACCAAATAGATCACGAGGAACAGAACTGTGATCACTGTTTTCTTTCGCGGTAGTAATGCAGGGTAATGTTTAGAATATGCTGTTTGGTAATGTATTCAGGGGTGTTTGTGACTGAGATATGAAAACAGATTTCATACAGGAAGTCCTGAATGTTTACGAAAATATGTAAACAAACTGCTTTTCCTTTGATCAGTGTTCTGCACAAGTTTCTAAGTTCCGCCTGTAAATTATGTATAATACAGATGTAAATGTGTGTACTTGATATTGCTGACATCATTCGCTATTTATGACTGAACAGAACTTGAATTTGTTTCAAGCAAATAAAAATCCAGACATAAAAACAAGCAGGTCGTTGCTCTTTGGGTTTGTGATGGCACAAACACACCTTTTATAGCTAAGCAGGAAATGTGTTTTTGAAAATTTCCATATGAATATTTTTGACATGCTCACATTTCCTATTCTGACAGTTAGTAAACAATACGTTTTTGTGACTGTAGGACTAAGCCGACTGGTACAGATTCACTTGTTGCAAGACTGATTGAGCCACATGCCCTTTGAGTTGTTTGTGCTTTACCATTTGGAGGCAGCTTGTGTTAATTTCTTCTAGCGTTCAATATCCCATCTGCTTCTCTCTTTTTCTTTTAATACCACTTCAGGCTTCATTACTGGAGACAATGATAAATACGTTTTTAGTTAATGCCTGGTTAAACACA
Source organism: Macropodus opercularis (assembly GCA_030770545.1). Taxonomy (NCBI): domain Eukaryota; kingdom Metazoa; phylum Chordata; class Actinopteri; order Anabantiformes; family Osphronemidae; genus Macropodus; species Macropodus opercularis. The sequence continues at coordinate 4,642,503 of CM061107.1, read as the reverse complement.
ATAAAATTTAATGACGTATCTAATAACAAACATTAGAACTAAATGGATTATTCTCTACGTGGGGAATCAAAAGTAAGGAGAACAGGAGAAAGTTTCCGAACGTTACTCAATGTGTGACAAGCATTATTAGAAAACAAATTTCCCTCTGGATGGCAATAATATATTGAAATGATTAAAGTCACCATACGGCTTGGCTCCAGTGCCTTTATTAGTAAAGTGCTCAGCCTAGATGTACATTCTTATTTACTAACATGCAATACCAAAAACAACCAAATGTCTGCCCTATCGATAGCATGAATGAAGACATGGCAACGATATTGTCATAGAAAAAAAAAATACAATGTGAATTCAAGTACACACAAAACGTCAAGAAATGCACAAAATACAGCTTTTCAAGTTGAAAACATAATTAAAACAATGTGGCACATTCTTTGACACGAGTTAGTAGAAGAGAGTGATTTCAAGTTTAGGTGCAGTTTGGGTCTTTAAAGTACATTCTTTACGTTTCTAATAAATATAATCCAATTAAAACTGCATGGTTATGCGTATGTATAATTGTGTTTCCATCTAATTGGTAAAACATTTAAAAGCTGCAGTGCACAGTTAAAAGTAGCCGGAAACCATAGTAACCTGAAACTGTCTAAACTTGCATCACAGATCATTTACACTGGATTTATACATATATACTAGATCAGACTGTGAATACTAAACCACGTAGTTTCACTTTTTCAGACATACACTTAGTTGCTTTCTTGCTGAGAGATAAGTGAGAGAACATTATTACCAGTAGGTGTCTGTGTGAACACTAATGTGTCACCTTTGAAGATAGTTGATGTAAAAACATGTAACATGTTGCAGCCAGTTCACCTTCACTAGATTCACTCTTATTACATGTAAAATGACTGGTTATAATTGAGTAATAGGGTGTAAGGCCAATTATGGACTTTCACACTTAATGTTCTCCCCCAACTCTCACCAAATAGGCAAACCAGCATATTTTCTAAATCTCCTCCTTTAAATTCTGATCTGCTGTAATTCCCCAGGGACGCCAGCAACTACTCAAGCAACTGTTCACACAATACGAAAATCACTGGTAATCTCTATATGCATAGATGGCGATCGGACAGATAGGAACTCTGATGGACTTTAGCTACCTATGGCGCAGTAGTCAGTGTCCTGCTCTTCAGGACAGCAAAACAAAAAGCTCCGTTGCTCACGAACAGAGAAGAGAATGAAGCAGTTACACATATCTAAGACAAAAACTGGGCCCAGTCTCATCAGTGGACCCGCCCACCACCACATAGTTCCATGCCCTCCCCCAAGTCCGATCCCAAAATCTTTAGTTGTAAGGAAAAAGCCATCCCTGTGGGTTCTGCCAGCAGCTGTGACCCGGTGAGTCAGCTCTACCAGATGTATCCTCCATCGTCTGCCTCGCCCTCCTCCTCTTCTTCTTCTTCTGCCTCCTCCCCGTTGTCCTCTCCCTCCTTCTCCTCTTCATCCTCCCATCCCACTCCGCTCCCAAAATCACCAGAATATCCTGCCACTTCATCTGTAAAAATTAAACAGATAAGGAATTTCCAGAAATAGCAAGCATCTGCTTGCTGTCTATCTTATGGCAGGAATTACATTAAAAATGACGTCCTGGCTCTGAAACATTGCCTAGAAATTAGTATCTGTACCGTAGAGAAATAAATTAAAGGTGAATACAGGTCAGTTCAATCAACCTTCACTTCACAGACACAATCACAGGCGAAGAATGTCTTCCTAAGATGGAGATGTTCGGGCTAAGAGCCCCCGCTCCTCCTTACCGCAGTCTGGGTTGCCATGGATTCTGGTGCCGCTCATCTCTCCACCGTGCTGGTCCACACACCAGCACTCTCCTCGGCTTTGGTCACACTGCACTTTCCTGTAGTAGCCGTCCTCATCGCAGCTGGGAATGTGCATCACTGGCAGGACGCACACGCAGCAATATTAGTGCCTGAAGTGATTCACTTTTTTTGGTTTTTGGGACAATATTTCTAAAATACTGCAGGAGATTGTATTCAGCGCCACTAGTGTATTTAAAATACTGTGAGCAAATGAACCGAACGGTTGCAGAGCGAGCAACAGCCAGCCAGTATACGAGTGCAGTGAGAGTAAACCCACAGTCAGCTTGTAGTCTTTTCTCCCTACCAGGTGTTTAGTGCACTGTCAGCAGTGTTTTCTTTTATTCTGTCAGCAGGCAGAGAAAACGTTCACTGGGCATCTGACATTACTTCCAAAGCGTTTCTTCCTCCTTCTCTGGCAGCCCTCCTGCTGGTGGCGGCCGAGGAAACAGCCTCGCTTGGCTATGCCTAAATGCGGCCCTGCGTCTACTGTAGCTGTTAAATATTTATACGCTCAGCCACATAGCTGCCTGATGCTGATGCCGGAGACGAGTGCAGCATAAACGAGAACGCCAGCACGGCTTAGTGAACCTGGTTTAGACCATCAGTCAGGATGGAGAGGCCGCCTTCTGGCATAGGATACTATGGAGACAGGGAAGCTTCTCCTGTTTGTTTTACGCCAGCATATGCTGGTGAGTATATTTTTACAGTGTGTTTCCTTATGCAGTGAGTGGCAAGTAAAGATGCTGTGACAGCCTTGGTGACAGAGATCCACAGTCTTAGCCTCCCTCAGGACGGTCTTGTCAAACCCGAAGCAAAGTTCTTTAACAAGCGGCAACTCTTCCCACCCGGTCGTTGTAAAAATAAGAGAGAACACGAGCAGTTGGACAAGTGGGCTTTAGGGACGGAGGAACACATCTCTGAGCTTGAGCCTGAGAAGCAGCTGTGCGGCACGCTGAACATACGATAACATGGAGCTGGTTCCCTGCACTGAATCCCTCCAGCTTGATTGGGACCTAATCTGAACTGTGTGCTTGTGATCTCTGTAACGAGCCTCCTACAGCTTCTTGCCACCTTGTTACGTAAGCACACCCGCAGACCTGGAGCGAGAGCGTTAAGGCTCACTGTACAGCGCGGTGCGGTGGAAGGGCTCAGTCAGGCAGCAGAAATTCATGTCCACATGAAGCTTCTCTGCAAGTTTACTGCTTAGAAATCTTCTAATCAAACGCTGAACTCCTCAGTCACGAGGACTTGTATTTACCCAGCTTCTTCTTGGCTGCCTCCTGCACCTGGATCCTCTCCAGCTCAGCGATGCACGGCGGCTCTGTCAGAATCAAAAAGAAGGAAAAAAGTAGTGATGACAGACAAAATCCAAAACTGCTCATCCCAAACCTTATCTCAATCAATGCTCCTCATAATGACGCTTTTTGTCCATATTGATTTGTGTAAGAAGTCTTATATTTCATTGGCTCAGAGTCTGATCGATTGTCAGGAGCTTAGGTGAAAGAACATATGGAAGAAGTCTGAGTATGACTAGGAAACCTCTGCAAAAGACAAAAAATAGGAACAAAGAAGCTACAACACATATATGGCAATAAATCTTCCCCAGTTTTTGAAGCTTAATCACAAAAACATTTTGTTTCCCCAGTGCACAGAATTTCTTTTGTGTTTGCACAAAGCTAGATGAAATCACAGAGCATTATTAGTTCTCCGAGTCTTTATTGTCAAACCAACAAGGGAAAAGCCACTTCCACTGTTTTTAATCATTCCTATTCATAGCATGTGTCCAGATCATTATTATCAAACCCTTATTACTCGGTATGACGTAGATATCAGGTAGCACCAGCTTGCAATGGAAAATTGATTAGGAGGGCTCGGCAATCTTTTGGTTGGAGGTTAAATCAATGAGATAATGAGCATGTAAATGAGGTTACGGCTAGTAAAGGTCAAACAGTGCAAACGGTGCAGATGCTGCGCTGTTTACAGCTGAACTACAGTAGCACTGTGAGTGTAAGTTATTAGAGACCACCTATCAGGAAATTGTGACCAAACAGACAGATGGTGTCAAGCGGAGGAAGGAGGCGTTTAGGGCTCAGTTAGCACAGTGGGAGCCCCAGCTCAGGTAACACGGTTCAGACTGTGACTGTGGCCAACTGTCAAATGACCAAATGACTCAGATTAAAGAGGTCTTGCCCAGATTGTTGCCAGCATGGGAGAGAAGCGCTAGTCAGGCTGGGAATATTATTGGCCCTAGATAAGCAGTGAAAAACAAATGAAAGGAATAAAAGGAGAATTCAAGCATAAGTTTGTACGAGCTGCCAAAGTCTTAAAAGACGAGAAGCAGAATGTGCTTTGAAGATTTCTGATAAGGCTGCCAAGCCGTGCTTTATAATAGCGTTCTCTAGGCTTTCAGGCGCAGCTAAAGGAATAGTTTGACATTTTCAGAAATACCACTCAATACCACCAGAGCCACTCTCGTGTCTGTCTGATAAATGGAGAGAAAGAGTCAGGAGGCTTTTAGCTTGGCTTCAAGATGGGACGCAGCTACTGTGGCTCTGCACAAAACACAGCAGCTCTAAAAATCATCCATGTACACAGAGCACTGGCTTTAATTACACTTTAGAAGTGATGTGGTCACACGCCCTCTGTTTCAGCATTTCACCTATTTGACAGTCAGCAGAGGTCTATTCACTCACTTTCTCTCCAGAAGCAGAGGCACCACTCTGCCGTCGAGACCTTTCCATCTTTGTAGCTGTCACAAGAGTTAAAGAAGGGTCGGATGCAGATCTCATACTTGTCCAGGTTAATAGCAGCCAGCTCAGCTTGGTCCAGATACAGGTCATCGTTGGTGTCCAGCTTTGAGAACATCCAGCCAATGGAGTCCTTGCAGCTGGCTACCAGGCTCCTGTCCAGCGCTGTTGGAAAGATTTATTTGCAAGGTGCATCAGCATCTTTCTGTGTACGCTCATTTTTTTTTGCAAAGACAACTGAGTTGTAAGTTTGGAGGCCACAGAGAATAAAGCTGCGTTGTGAGCTTCCGACCTGAAGCGGTGCCAGCTCCGAGCTTGCCAGAGTTGTTGTGCTTTGCGTTTCCGTGAAGGAGTTGGAACCAGTCTCTCAGGCGGTCGCCCAGGTCTGCCAGGTCCTGGCCAGTGCAGCTCTCTGTGGGAGCAGAAACAGGGAATCCCAGCATTCAAAGCCTGGCAAACACTCACAGCAAAGTGACTCACCTTCCCAAAAGGCAGAGGGAGACTCTTCCAGTACTGTATGTATAGTGAAAGGACAGAAAGGCACAGCTTGTCCTCAATATAAAGCTGAGGCTCTGTGTTTGATTTCACTGCTGTGATTTATAAGTGTATGATCTCAATCAAAGACAACAATTTTGCTAATTAACTATGCCACAGAAAAGAGCTTTTATGCCTTTCAGTCGCAGGCTAAAAACTTTTCCCAGCCTACAGATGAAAAGCAGGAGAAACATTTGATCTTTTTGATCAATTCGAATTTTCACATGCCCAAGAGCTTGGACAATCAATAGTGTTTGACTCCAGTGACAGCTAGTGTTCACTCTAAATAATTAATTACTACATGACTGAGGGAGTGGTTTAACCATCTAGCTAACAGTAATCTCTGACATTGGTGGATATTGATCATTGACCGGTTCTATAACAAGACGAATGTCCTGACCTACGAACAGCGTTTGGCCATGAGTGCGTCATAACCTTTTCTTTTTGAAGCCTAGTAAAGGCACTTACCACGTTTGGCGTCAGTATTGGTGACTGTGACTGGGGCTGTGGCACAGGGGCAAAAGCCGACGCACATGACGTTCAGGTCTTTGCCCGTGAGGCAGGCCTGCTGCTCCAGCTTACACTGTTAGGAGAGAACGAGCGAGAGAGAGAGCGAGAGGCGGCGATGCAGTTAAAATATTTATGGGGGTGACCGCAGGAAAAAAAGATTGCTCATTCAGATGAGACACTGCACTTAGAGAAAGTCGCAGCAAGAATGAGCTGTCGTCTTCCAACGTCTTCTCACGCAAGGTCAAAATTAAAACCTGTACATAAATCAATAAAGAGTCCAGGCATTGGCTGGGGCACAGTGATGCCGCTCAAAACTACGTCAGTCATTAATCATGCTGCCACTTTGAGCTGGAGCACTTGTCTTCCTGTGAGCAGTGATGAACTGTGCTGGCCTGCTGCGCCCACATATATGTCAGCGCAGCAGGAAACAGCACTTGACTGGACTCCTCTCATTATTTAAAGCGATGACACGGCCACTTTCTATTTCTTTTCAGGGTTTTTATGGAGGCAGAAAATGGTAAAAAATGTCTTTTACCTCAGAGGCATAGTTGTGTCCATCAGAGCCACATACAGGTGAGGAGGCAGCCACAGGACAAGCCTTGCAGCTGCTTTCCCGGGCTTCCAGCTGCCCTGGCTGCTTGACTCTGGACACAAGTTAAAATGTTAATATAACAAAGTCACCTTGGTTGTGTCAGAACATACAAGATAATTTTATCACAGCTTATTTGTAATTCATGTAACAAATCAACAAAACCAGCTCTTTCCGGCCATAATTACCAGAAAGTCATAATCTGTCTGTTAATACATGGATGCACTGCTTAACAAATTTCCCTTTGCTTGCTTTGTTCTCGCACATTCATTGGCTTCATGTTCAGTGAGCACAAGCATTAGGCTTTGTGCATGATGACTTCTGAGCCTGCTACTTAATGATGCTGGGGCGGCTCAGTGTGCTTGCGTTCGTGCTTATTACCCATTATTCGACACAGTCGCTCTCATCTCTGGAGTGACTCTGTAAATGAAGCACTTTATTGAGAAAGATAAATGCCGGTCGGGCCTGACAGATTCTGCAGGTAGTAATAATTCACTCCATTAATTCTTTTCAAGCTTTTAGGACGACAAGCCCTTGTTTTTCAGTGAAAGTGGAACGAACAGGTGACTGGATAAACGCTTCCATGTGAGGTTTACAGGAGAAAAGGGCTGTTTGTAACGGGAAGCACGTCAGAACAAAGACGGCTGGTGAAAGCCAGTAATCATTATAATTAGAAGAATTTCACAGATAAAGAAACACTCAGTTTTAAAGTTTTATCACAACTGAAAGAAAAAACTGATGACAAGTAGTAATCAACAGCTACCAGGCAGACACTGAAAGGCCTTTAACTAGCGGTTACTGACACCAAGTGCGCCGTCACATCCGTTCACTCACAGGAGGCTCTGGCAAACACAGCAAATTTGCATCTACCTGTGCTCCAGTTTTTTGCGGTTGACACACATGGCCCTCTGGTAGCCCTGGGCAACGCACACCTTATGGCGGCTGCACTTCACATTCTGGCACGGGTCCTTGGTGGTGTCCACAGCTGGAGGCAAACGCAAAACGGCGTCAGTCGAAGCTGAGGTGCATGCGCGTTTTTAATCCTGTTTATTTTTATGACTCGCACTTTTTTCACAGGTGTATGACAGGAGTCGTGAAATGCGTGATGAGAAATATTCCTGCAACGTGCACAAACGAGACTTCGTCGTCAGCAGCACTGCTCAAAACACGGATGTGCAGCTGTCATTAGCGAGGCAACCATAGTACTGCAGCCTCTGATTGCCGGAAAACCTGACAGCACTGACTGAGCACCTCTTTCTCTCAGCTTGTCACATCTCACTTCCCCCATGACAACTTATCACTATTTCTACCGTCTTGCTTCTTCCCTCCCTCACAAACACACATACACGCCTTTGTCTCCCACATTCCTTTTCCTTTTATCCTCTTCCCTCCCTGTCTGCTGGCTCCTTCCCCTCCCTGCATCTCTCTATACGTATTTGGAGAGTTGAATGGTTCAATGACAGTTTCGACAGGCCGAGATGGAAATAGCCCAGTGTCCTCCGCAGCCTGTGGTCAACGCCGTGCAAAACTGGATGTCACATCGTCCCAGAAGGAAAACGTACAAGCTCAGATAAAGTTAAGAGGAAGTGGCAAGCGATGGTTGACGAGGGAGAAATTTAAGCTGTGAAATCCTAAGTCAGCTTTGAGCAGCTGCTTTGTAGTCAACGTAGTCAACATACGAGGTGGCTGCCAGCCAGACTCCTGCAAACCTGGCGACTGTGGTGATACGTTAATGCTACCGGAGGCAATTTTGAGAAAACGCTTTACTTGAGCCTTGGGTGCTTTTACTCTACAAGCCCAGGTGTGAGGCTTAACTGGTGACGACATCTTATAAAAGCCAAATGAAATTAATTCAAATAATCCTGCGAATTCTCATCTGGCTAATTCGATTCTTACAGGCCAAATAAAGTGATCCAAACTGACATTTTATCTCCATTTGACTTCTCACCTGGGAAGGAACTCATAAAAACACAAGATCTAGCATTTTGGGTGAGCAGACACGGCCAAAGACAGATGGATCCTGGCAGGGCTGATATCTCATAAACCTAAAACAGTCAAGACTTGACATGATTCTTGTGCCCACTTGACTTTTATTAGGTTCTTCTTTTTTCAACAGGTATTCTGTTCAGTCATAATTCAACCCAGCAGCTATATCCACAGTCTGTGGTTGATGGCACATTTGTCTGCTATTTTAAAAAAACCCCCCATACTGTCACCGTGGATCTCATTTTGGCATCTGCTTGACAATAGAGTAGCAGAGTCACATAATTCTTTCTGTATGCCTCAACAAATAACAGCAGTTCTCTTCAGTGAACCTCATCAGTCACGTTTCCTAAGGCTGTCCGCTGCTTTACGAGTGCTAGCTGGTTATCATTACATTATGTCAACGCTGAATTCAGTCATGGCTCATAAACTTTCATGGGAGTTGAGTTTTTTCTATTCCCAGTCTGATGTGTGACGTTTTCTTTATTTTCGCCCCGTGAGCAGTTGCTATTTCTGCAGACAAACTGGCCAGTGAGCTGTGGACGCCACCAGCTAAAAAGCCAGAACACAACAGAGAGAAAAGTTTCTCGTATGCTCGATAAACCCCCTTCATGTGTTATTTGAATATTAAACTCCATCTGATCAGGTCTGCAGCATAACAGACCACTGACAAACAGCCATGCATCATAGATAACAATAAAAATAACAACATAATGTGTGTCACGGCTTTTCAATTTGGACGTAGGGCGACAGCTGATGTGGGAACAGCAAACATTAAAATGACAAATGCATTAATAAACAGTGGTCTATTTACACATACTGCAGACACAGAGCAACGTTAGCTCTTTTGGTCTCTTTTTCTTCTCCACCAACCCCTCGGGAAAGAGCTGCTGAACGCTCTACTATGCTCAGTAGCTAGTTGTGAATTTGCCTGTCTGCTGTTTGGCGCAGATCACATGTCATAGATGATTTGTTTTACGAACCAAAACAACTGATTTGTGTGGCGTAAAACCGACACAAACTATTTCCAAACCAATGTTATTCATGTTAAACAAAGCTGCTAATTGATCCAAAGCCTAACCTTTCACTAAAACAGCTATTTTTGCATCATTCTAAGTAACACAACGTTGCTTAACTGTATGTTCCCATAGTAACGGTGCCAGTGTTTTCACTACAGCTGCCGATGCTGATGTGCAGACCTCTTATTGTTCACATGTTCTGTATTTTTATGAGCATCTTTAATTCTGCCTCCAAGCAACAGCTTACACCCCTCATGTTCTTATGAAACTCCTACATGCTAAGAAAAGGAATCTAAACATTTACATCAGAATCAGTCTGTTTTCCCGCTCGCTTCGTCTCCTGGTTGTTGTTTTTGTCGTGCTGCATTGAAAATTCAGTGCAGGGCCAGGATGTGTAAGAGCCATTATGGGTTTTAAATCCCCCTGTAATCGTGTCAAGAAAGGAGACGTGACTGCACAGAGCTTGCGCCCAATCTCTCAGAGATTATTACTATTATTGCAGTGCGGTCGAGGCACGGCTGCTTTTTCATCCGCGATCTGCTTTTCCCCCCGTTGCCTGCACCTGCACCTGAATTCTCTTTGCAGACAAAATCTTCCATCTGAAGCTTCCATCAACCATTTGCCCTAACATTAAAACCGTCTGATCCTATATGTATTATTGTACAAAAAGTCTGTTCATCGGCTGCTAAAAAATAGTTGCATCCCTCTGAAACTGAAAAGAATTAGCTCAAAGAGACGTGGCTCATTTGACAGTTTTGGGAAAATTTGCTTCAACTGGATTTGCAATTACTGTCATCTAAGAGGAGGCTTTTGTGTCCTTCATTTAATTGGTGGTTGCCGTGTTGAAGTAGCCTTTATTCACCTCCAGTGAAGTTATTAAATGATTTACTTGTACTTCTATCTACCATCTACTTCTAATTTCACGTTATTTCTGAATAATCTGACAAACTTGTTGCGCTAATGGAAGTATTATATCGGCCACTTTTTAGGATCCAATTAGTGATGCACCTAAGAAGTTAAACTTATCAGCACAAATGAAGGATGCCAAGGTCAAAACATAGACAGAGCAAAGCGGAGCCGACGTCTCAATCAGCACCGGACGCGTCTGAAGTCTCGCTGAGTCTTTTGTTCTTGCTGGTGCACCTTGCTGGAGTCTTTGCTGTCTTCTTGAATTTGCAGTGAGGAGAACTATGATCAATTAAGGCTGCGGAATTAGTTCCAGAGGGAGTTGCGGTGGGGACGAAATCAATGGTATTCAAATGAACATCGCCTACGCTACAGCAAGTGAGGTGTTCTCCTGACATTACATTAGTTATTCCCCCTGTTATGCGAACAAATGCCTGGAATGACGTCTGGCGCGGCTCCGTCTCACATCTCACTCCTCTGAGGAACGCCGTCAATGCCTTTTAAGCCAGGCAGTGTGGGTGTGGTGCTGCACCCGACCTCCTGCACTCACTATGCAGCAGCAAAACACTGTTAACCCAAAGGGCCTGCTGAGAGGGCATCAACACGTACCAACAGCACCATTACAGCCCCATCTGCCGAACGATTCACACTTCACTCCATTACCTCAAGGCAGGGTTAGCATTTGACCTGCTTCATCCACAGTTGAGCTAAACCATTGTTTTGAAGTGTTTATCCCAGAGCTCCACGCTCGGATCAATGTGACGGCCGTGTTGAACTGAACTGCAGTTAAACGGGATGCACATGGTAACAGTGGAAAGATGCTCCACAGCTCAGTCGTGGGGAACGTGACACACAGGAGTAGTGGGAAGTGGATGGGGGTTTAACGAATTAACTTGTTTTTGCTTTTTTTTCCATTTTCAATGACTTGTCTGGCACAGAACCGTTCGCCGTGTTCACCAGTTCTCATTCCTCCTCCACAGCTGATTTGAGATTTACGTGAGTTTTTTTGTCGACGAGGAACAGACCCCATGGAGGTAAATGGAGCCTGGTGGGAGTTCTGAGCTGAGCCCTTAGCAACAAAGGCAATTATAGCAGGCTTTTCAAACTAATGGATCCAACTGAAGGCTCGGCCTCTCCTCTCCTGAATCACAACTGCCTTCTCACCCTCCAGAGTCTATGACACCCTGGACCAGCTCACCAAGAGCTGGCTGACCCCAGACAACTGCTGCAATTAAAACAACGCAGCACTTTGATAAAGTGCCTTTTGCTATTTCATTGTCTAGAACCAACATAAAACAACAGCTCTTAGCATTGATTATGTAGAACTGTCCTTTTAAGTAAAGCAATTTAAATATTAAAGATTTACAAACCATCTCTGCATGTATAGCAGCATTTATTCTAACTTTAACTGGATAACAAGCAAAGATTCCAACAAAATCACACATTTATCTTGACATGTCCACAAAAATCTCTTTTAATTAGATTAAAATGATGTTTTTACTTACTTTCATCCGAACCCACATTCCCCTCCATGTTTTTGATGTAGTCATCCTGAAAAGAGGAAAATATATTTGCATAAATGGATTTAATAATACATGTGAAGCAGCGCAATGAAGGAAATAAGTCCTCACTCTTATACTTAATGATTTATCATTAAAAGAATAATAAAGTGCATAAAAAATGATAAAGGATAAAAGACACGCTTATTATTATGAGAAAGATTTATATGAGAGACAGTTCTAATTAATTCGGCAGTGTTGAATAGATGGGCTTAAAGAGGTGGCAAATGCACTAAAAGCTCCACAACTTAATTTGAGTAATGATTTCTATTAATCTCCAAATATATGTACAGTTCATTGATTTATCATCAGTTCAGTCTAAAAAAGTTTTTATAAATTACTAATTAAAAATGACTAAACCTCAGTAACAAACATGACGAGCCCTCGCTTACCAAGTCTGTGTATTTCTACTGTTCTCTTTCTGCTGCTGTGTCCTTTCCTATTTTTATCTGCTCTGATTCTGGTACTGCTGCATCACCTAAATGTCCCTCCTGGGATCAATAAAATATTATCGAGGGTATTTCTTTTCATGCTTTTTAATAAAGCACACAATAAACATCAAATATATTTTCAGATACATTCACTGTTCATTCTTGTTACTATTCTAACACCACAGTGATTATATTAGCCCCGTTTTAGCATCAGCAGCATCTTGTTTGAGGTTTTGGTGTCATTTTATGTACTTAAATAAATAAACCATTCAACTTACAACCACGAGTTGACTTTAGATGTGACGATCCCTACAGTGTCCCTAAAGATTTGACTTTCATTTTTGACACAAACTTGAACTATCAGTAAGTATTATATGTTTATTATAACTATTGTGGCTGTTGATGACGCTGGCAACACAGACTCAACCACAGCTATCCTAGATGTGTCTCACAAAAAGATATGGACTTTCTCAGCTCCTGCACAGTTGCTGAGGGAATATTTGCAAACTATCTCCGGTTTTTGGATTGTGTCCCTAGCGGTGCAACGGTGATAATAAAAATTCAGCATCCCCCTGTATCCATTCTGACCCATTTCTCTCCGTGTCAGGGCGGAGAGGATCAACTGTAAAGCGGTTACTACCAGGCACGAGGCCCGGAGAGCACCCTGAGGACCAGGTCGGTTCAGTTTAGCTCAGTCTGATTCTGCTTAGGGAACGAGAAGACTGAGCTCTCAAGTCAAGCTGAACAAGTACAGCCAAAGGCATCTTAAATACTGTGCAGGCGATGAAGAGTGAGCTAGTTCTTGGAGAAATACTTGTTTTCCTGCTTTGGATTTATTGCTATGAGTCAAAAAAAGGAGAATATATTTACATTTGCAAACCATGCTACATTATACGTCTATTAGGAGCCAGTGTTATTTCATTTACTCATTCTAATCCTTTTTGTCTGTACCTCACAACGTCTTACAGTGCAGAGACAATTAGACTATGGCAGACAACAACGTGATATTATTATTCTAAGTGCTTTAGCAGGTGACGAAGACAGACAGCGCATTGTACACAGTGAAAGAGACACTAACCTCGACTTCCTGTGGCAATGACAAGCAGCACAGGGGGAGAAACAGAGAGAAAGTCGTTGTTAGAGATCAAAAAAACACTTAACAGTTTTCATTTTGCTGCAGCTGGCAAACAGTGGGTTGGTTTATTACAGTCATGGCGGCAGTTAAAACTGTCAGCCCTTAATGCATGCTGATTGCAAACACGCGCCTTATTCTAGTTCCTCTCCGGGGACAACATAAGACATTCACAGAGGATTATGAGCGCCTATTAACTGAGGATGATCAGCTGCCACTTCCCTGAGCTGGCAAGGGTCCCGATCGTTGGGGGCTCGTTCTCTGGCTGCGTATACAGGCCTCCCTGCCAGTTCAGGAGTCGTGGATAAGCCACGAAAAACAGTGAAGTAAATTGGTGAGAGTCTGCAGACAACAGGCAGACGTGATTTAGATGTTTTTCATAGGCGCCGCAGACGGATAGAGCACATTTACGAAGCGAGGTTTCGACAACGCGGACAGATATAGTTCCACTAAAGTGCAACCTTGAGTTAACAGAGGAGTGACTGCTTTCCTTTTGTTCTGTTTCAGCATGCTGGCTTCGGTCCAAGGGCATTACACATCAATACCCACCGCAGCCTCTCCCTGTGTGTTTCATCATTCGGTGCTACAGTGCGTTGGAAAGAAATATAGCACTGCATGCTTTATTTCTGCAACTCAACCCAGTAAATAAACCTAATTCCTGCACACACACTGACATCTGTCTACTTAACGGCGCTGGGACGGATTCTGAAATATATCACTATGAACAATTTACTGGCCACACAAGGACAAGCCAAAGAGCCAGTGGACGACGTTACAAGACTATTGCAAGAATTCATCACCGAGCTAAAGCAGGACTTAAGACTTCACCTCAGAGGCTACTTCTTAGAGGTAAATATATGTTCCAGGTAGCAATGGAAATGTCCATGGGGCTACATATACCAGTGGCCATTCTAGAAAGTTTAAGATTCACATGAGGGGAGCCAAAAAAATTAACAGATACAGAGAATCACAAAATGCCACAAAGCTACTGCCCTCGTCATCAAGGATGCGACTGTTGTAACATGTAGCACATTGTATCGTAGCAATTGCATAATTAATTATTCAGAGTGCTTCTGCAATTACCCAGCTCACAGTGTGCCGGGACCGATGGGAGCCCTACAGTGTGTCCTAAAGGCTGGAGTGCTTATCTTCTCCCAGCAGCAGTGTGACAGCAAGGACACCGGGCTGAGGCTGCATTTAGTCCTTCACCAAGGTTGAGTGCTAATGCTGTCCTGCCGGATCCCAGCCAGGCTGCTGCTGCACTTCACAACAAGAGGAGAGGAACAGAGTGAGAGAAAGGGAGGAGAGAGATCGGGGAGCAAGCGGGTATAATATTCATGGTGGCCGTCCCCTGAGTTATGTTATTCAGATCACACACACAACCTCTTCTGCCATTTGTCAACAAGGCTGTAATGCAGCCGGTGTAAAACAGAGCCAGGAGGCTAATGGAGCTTGACTATCCAGATGCTGCGACCGCTCCTCCTGGACCGTTCGCTGGCTGACAGCATTTGGCCACGAGCCTGACTGGGCTCCTCCGAGTTAACGTCTATCTCACCTCAACTGAGCGCCGTCGTCTGCTGGCGGCATTTAATAGCGCAGATGACCCTGAACCGCCGACCTCAACCACGGCTGCTCCCAACGTGAGCGGTGACACCATGATGTTCATAAACATGCCAGCTCTGCTTGATAAGCACAGGAGCAAGGTGAACGTTTGACTCTCAAGCCACTGACCTGCATGGGTTCCTGGAGAGGACAGGCAGTGTGTCTTTACATCACTTAGGTTAGGCTTAACGGCTGAAGCTCTCACTTTAACTACAGCAAGACAGCAGTTACTAATCCAGAAGTAGATACAAGAGTAAACCTCCTTGGTGTTGTTCAATAACCACGAACCAGACAACAGACTAGAAACAATGACTACATGCATCTTGAAATGTCCCTGGTTGAAAACTGGCTCGGAACCTTTGTTACATTTCTTTTTCTTCACACATTTCCCAAGTGACTCACTACTGCGTGATGCAAAGGATGCAGAAAACATTATCCATTACCAGGTACAAAGCGCTGGAAGCTTCGGCAAACTCTGCAAACTCAACAAAACTTGCAGAGGCATCATGAGACTTCTACAAGCAAGAAGTGCCAAGACGAAAAAGTTTTGCTGAAACAGTAAAGACTTTCTGGAAGGTGCGAAGTGTGAGAAACTCCCTCCAGGCAGCAGCACAGCGAACAGACAGAGAGACTCATGGGATTTATTCTGACGGGTCACCAACTGCTTTCCATGTAAGAAAACATGTTACTCCCCAGCCCTTTTACACACTGCCAAAAAGTCTTCTCTGCAATTCGCTGTGCTCATATCGGCCCAAGAAACATTAGACCCGGAGCTTGAGCTTGTGTTTGCTGTCAGTAGTAGCAACAATATATTTATAGCAAAGCAAATGAAAATACTGCGTCGTTTGTTGTGTGTAATGTTTATCTGCAGCTCAAGTGTTGGTCAAGTCAAATGCATTTCATAGGTGATGCCTTTGACATCTAAGGCAGAATATAAACTAAGCAGTAATCTAAAATGAAGGAGGAAGCCACAGAAGAGATGATTAAAAAAACTAAGCTGAAATGTCGAAGAGAAGATTGTGGGCTCAGAGTGGGCTCAAACAGAGAGCTGCTGGAGCATGACCTCACTTCAGCTCACTGGAGAAATGCTCGGAGAGCAAAGAAATGTCAGAGAGAAAATCTGCATCTCCTCGTCCTGCTGCAATGATCCACCGTGTGCGTGCAGCCTGCCTGTCCATCCCCGCAGCGCAACTGGCCCTACGTTGGTAGCACCAAGGTGCTGAAGGACACACACACACACGAAGCTAAACTCCAACACACAGACTCAGAATAATAAACGTCTACCTGCAGCAGAAATTAAAATGTTCACTTGTGCAAACGTCAAAATGCAAAAACTGTGGCAAGCTTGATAGTCTTTGGCTTTTAGGTGGCAGCACAACAATACTTCTAAACAGATATAACCCAGTGATTCTCGCTTTATGCCAAGCCTTGATGTTCTCAGACAGGACGGATTCTTTAAAATGCACAGCTGCCAGTCACTGTGTTCCTTGGGATGCAGATGTTTCCATTCAGAGGCTGTGCTTTTAAGATGAAATCCCTTTTATCATACAATAACTGAGCGCTTCGCTTTCCACAGCATTCCTTATTGATATTCTGAAGGCAGTATTTAGAGTGAAGACATCACTTAAGCAGCAGGATATGAGTTAGAGGTTAAATGATGATCTGGATATTTTGCATTTCCTCACGTTGTCATTTATCCAGCTTCACCAAGTCATTTACCCTGGCAGTGACTAGATAAACACACGCTGATGGATGGACTGGTGATTCAGGTCATGTCTGTAATGAATGGAGACCCGAGAGTCTTTCCACAGCTGATTGCTCGGCTCTGGGCTCAGGCTGTGTCATCCTATCAAATCACTGAGGTGTGTCTGCCTCTTTGATTGCTAAGACATTGTCAGCTCATCATTCCTCCGGTTGTCATTTGCACAGTAATGTGTTTT
The DNA here is from genome assembly GCA_030770545.1 of Macropodus opercularis. Lineage (NCBI taxonomy): Eukaryota > Metazoa > Chordata > Actinopteri > Anabantiformes > Osphronemidae > Macropodus > Macropodus opercularis. The sequence goes on along the minus strand of CM061107.1, from coordinate 4,625,683 downwards.
ACCTGATTAATGTGGCCGCGTTAGCTACGTCTTCCTGTCTACCTTAGATCGCTGCAAAGGGCACATCGGCAGAGGCTGACACGAATCTACAATTCACCCTCTGCCTCGCTGTAGTTACCAGGGAGCAGCAGGAGAGCCTCTCGCCTTCGCCGTGTCATTACGGCGCCCCAACACAGCGTGCTGGGGCCTGAGTGTGGAGGTAATGTCTTGCTCAGCTTTGTACCCTGCTGTCTTTAAGAACGATGTAGAGATGGGGAGAGACACTAATGGTGCAGACCCACCACAGATTGAAGCACTTAGAAATGCATTAGTGTGTTCTAAAATGATGTTGTGTGTCATTTGCCCTAAACTCACTGGCTTTAGTGGCAAAACACTGCATTTTAACTTAAGGGCACATTTTCACATCTCATTTTAATCCTCATACCAACTCATGTGGTTTCTGTGTTTGAATAAAGACGCAATTGCTTTGTTTACTCGTTTAGAGTCATGACAGGACGGAGATTTCTGCGGCGCATACACTCCAGCGGATTCTGACATGAGCTATGTTTGTAAACCAGCCTGTTTAAGATCATTATATGCCATTTATATAAAAACAAACAAGAATTAAATCACATTCTAAACACAAAGTAAGAAACCCGTAGCGAAAGAAATGGGCTGTCTCGATTGCATCAAAACACCAGAGCATTATGGGATTAAGTCGAAGCCCAGCAACGCAGAGCTGGATCAAATTGATCATCTGAGCCGAAGTGCTCGGGGCCCTGCAGGCGAAGGATGCATATTGTTTCACAAGGTAAGACGCCTGCCTGCAATGCAGTACAGTATGGAGCACAATCTGCAGCCATCGCTGCACACCGAAGGGCACGTCTCTCTTCCTGAGCCACAGAGTTGCCAACTGTCAACCGTGCATCCATATGAAGCATTTGCCCTAAGTGGACATGCAGGAGGACTTAAGCTCCATGAATGCAGATAATTGAACTCACTGACAAAGACGTTTTCTCTCCGATTACAGGCTGATTTATGTGTAGTTAACATTAAACAGGTTCTTTTCAAGTCTTCAGAGTTCCTCCCATGGCTAATTTCTAATAGACCAGATTTCAAGAAGTTGCATCACAGATTAGTTTTTCCATTCTTAGCCCTTTGGCTCTGGATCACTGATGAAGCTGCACATCAAACGGTAGCCGGACTAGCTTGTCTGTATCGCAGAATTGAATCTAGCCACTGCATGCACTGAGGGAAGCAGTAATTGGAGGGGAAGAGGATGGAGTGGATGCAGAAAAAAATGGATGCTGTTGGTCCCCTCTGCCGAGCGAAGCAGAAGCTCTGCAACGTCTTATCGTCTTATCCCCCTCACCACAACCATCCCCACCCCCACAATTTGCAAAACAAAGTGGCAAGAAGTGAAGCGGTGAGTCTTCAGGTTGAGCTCCACGCAGACACCCTCGGGTCCGTCTACTGTGCCGAGCCACGATGCTTGTGCATACAGCATATGAAGAAAAACCGAGAATGATACGCCCAGCTGAACATGTGGCAGCACAGAAATAAAAACACCTGGCGATGCTAAAGTGTCTTCACTCGGACCAACTCGACTCATGTGTATTGATCTGTGAGCACAAAAACTTATCAGCAAACATTAAAAGAAGGATGAGCTTAATTCTTATGTGAAAAGTGGAATCAATATTGAATGTGGTGGAGGCGAAGAAAATAGGTTTCACCATTTCTTTGGAGAAAGCAAACAAGCCTTGTTTTACTACCTAAAGTGCAAATTAGTGTTGAGAAACAGTTGTTTAATGGAGAGATTCAAGTCTGCCTCTTTTAATCGTAACTAAAAATGTGTTAAATGTGAACAGAGCAAAAAACTGTGCTTCGCTTCGCTGTTCATGGAGTCGGATTTGCTTGCTCTCTCTCTCAATCTTTCCCCTGCTGGGTTTTAAATAATTAAAACAATAATAAACATCTAAACCCCACAAAGTTTTATCACCTTAGAGTTGGTTGTTATCTAGTTATGCGTAGAAAAATGAACCGGTTTGGTCATCGCATATCAAATCCATCATCAGGTCAAAAAAAAGTGATTTTTAAAAGTGAAATCATGCAAGTTAAGTAAATGTATGAGCCATTTTTAAAAGGTAGAACTAGTGGGGCTGGTGCAACAGATAACGTCAGATTTCAGCAGATTTATTCAGCTTCTAAACCTTCAACGTCTTTGGTTGAAATTCATTGGGCTTCAAAGAAATGTTCAATGAAGCTGCAGAGCTTTTTTTACAACATACATGGGCTTAGAAACCAGCAGCGTGGTGGCGGTGATGATAACCATCCCAGTAGAAAAGCCACGGGGGTCTGCAGGAGGAAGCTCACAGGGGTAGCGATGGTAAATATGCTAATTCCCCCGTCTGATGCCGCAATGAGAACAAATTGGCTTGTTGTGGGGCTAATCTCCTGCGGTGGCAGCGGGATATTCTAGTAAAACATGAAGCCATGTTGAACACGCTATGTCTTCAGGAGGGACTGCATCGCACGTAAATTAGGTTCTTTCAGCGGAGGAGAAAAGCTATTAGCGCTTCAGCTCTGTGGCCTATCCCTATACGATTAGCTTGATTAAGGTCATTTCAATATGACTTTGTAGTGTGTATCCATTATCCAGCCAACTCAACAGATCCACCACACACACAGACAGATACATCCGCCACAACTCTCACCTACTAAACACAGAATGTACACACACAGGATCCCAGGTTGTCCTTGGCACCTCGTCCTTGCTCTGACACGGACGGGAGGCTTAGCTCTCGTCCACATGAGAGCTGAAAGAGGAGCAGGTGCCCATCTTGTCTAACAGATCCAACATGCAGGAGCCAGTAAAACAAGCGACTGCCCCCAGGCAACAGCATGTCCTCAAAGTTTTTGTAGCTGTCTGGCCTAATTGCACCGTACTTGTCCTGCCGTTTCAAAAATATTGGCCTAAAGCAAAGAATTCCTCAATGCTGAGCTGAACCCGAGCGGCCTGCACTGTTACAGCTATAGTTTCTGAGCATAAATGACATGGCTGTGTTAGTTCACACCATGTGTTTGTCCTACACAGTTCGTATTATAACAATAACGGCGGCTCCCAACACGCGCACGCACATCTATCACCTGAGGCAGACCTGCATAGATTCAGGACAGCAGGTTTCTGCAGCGGGAGTATATTTCCATCTGGCTAATATATGCACAGCTCTGTTTGTAGGCTTCTTTCCAGATTTAATCATTCCCATACAAATAACGGTTCCCATGACGACACCCTTAGTGGTGCAAACGGAGCTTTTTACCTCACGTCTGGGCGATAACACGGAAGGTCACTGGAGATAAACACATCATCACAGATTAGTGGCCAATGAATTCTCTGGAAACAAATACATGTTGATTTCATGTCAGTAATAAGGTAAGGTAAAAGTAGTAAATGAACAAAATTTGTAACCACAAATTTCAAATTTCAACTTTTACTGTGTGACCCAGTGTTTGCATCATCAACTCAGTGTCAGTTAGTTTAATGGAAACCTGGGTGATCAGCTGAGTCCTGGGAACGCCACCATGCCAGCCACGAATAAAGGCCGACTCACAAGCAGAGTGGCAGTATTTATCGCTCCGCCTGCAGCAAGGCATAGAGGAGTTTCACCAGCACAGCGACAACTCTCAGGCAGATGCCACTATAAATAATGCATGAACAATAGGACCAGAAAAAGAACCTTGGAACAGCTAATTATTCAGACTGACATTTCAGCAACTCACACAGAAGTTAACAGCTGAAAAAGAATTCAAAGCCATCATTACTGCCGGCGTCTGCGTTAACTCACTCATTTACTTCTTCTGGCAAGTCTCCTTTAGAAAAACACACCCATGGACCATCCATCAATACAAGGAGCTTCCTCACTCTCAGCCACGGTGGAAGTTCAAAACTGATTTTGTATATGTTGAACATCTGCTTTTTTTTTTGTTGCGAAGCATAAATTGCCATCCGGTGTGCAGGGCTCCACTGGAGCAGCAACACCAAACAGCCTCAATACTCAATTAAGAGTCACCCACGCACGTGTGACAAAGCCAACGGGATCCTCTTTCTTCTGCGTTTGCACTGTGAATCGTATCTGAGCAGCCCAAACACTCCACCTCCAAAGAAACGCACGCATGGTCAGGACAGGAAGCCAAGAAAGCATCTCTGCCACAGTTTCTGCTATTCTGACCAAATTTGTGTGCAAACGCCAGACCGACACGCGTAGCTGATCTGAGGCACAGCAGATATAGAAAGCATTTGCTCATTTACCTGCACGCTGAACACTGTCCTGTTACTCTAATTTTTCATACCTAATCACACTGACTGTTGGCGCTGGAGCATGAATCCTGTGGGAAGCTAATAAATGGCTGCGTTGATGACAGGAGAGGAAAAACATACCGCGTGTCTCCAAGCTAAGTAAAAGAGCTCAGTGACACTCAGGACGCAACAGCATCATGTTCACTACTCATCTGCAGAAAAACGCAGGGACTCCTGGCCTGGCATTTATCAAAGAGCTATCACAGAGGAGCTACGTTGATGACCGTGGCTGTGACCGGGCCATCTCTGTCAACTCACTAACGGCACTGATGAACAAGGGCTCTGCTCCAGGTTTAGGCAGAGCATTGTCATTTGGATGATGTTAGCAGGCTCGTGTTGACAGCCCATGATGTTCTGTTCCCTCTTCTCTACCCCCTCACCCAAACCGCCAACAGGTCGAGGCCGTCAGGTTGATGAACGGTATCGTAAAGCACCACAGTGATCGGACACTGAATACAGAGTATGTTGATTAGAACACAGACACGTCTGTGTAAACCTTAAGGAGCCGCTTGTCATCTAATTATTGCATTTATCACCGTCCTACATCAAATTATAATAGAAGCATCAGTAAAGCTAATGGTTATTCACACTTTTCTTGACTCTCTGCTCACTTTAATAACTAAAAAAGATAAAAAGACATTTACCTAAAAAGGATGTAGCAGTTTTTTCCTCATTAAAAATGTAACTGTCAGTAGAGCAGGTGCAAACCTTAAAAAGCCTTCTGTGCTTGACTGAAAGGCTGCACGGCTCCTTAATGAGTTCGCTCTTTGCACTGCAGCGAGATGGCAGAATCTGGCCGTGAATGAACAGCACTGTATTCCACACAAGCGGCGGCTGAACAAATACACCCAAACAAACCAGAATGCAAAGCAGAAAGTTGTGTTGGGATAAGAAAATACGCAGAGGAGCCAAATATGTTTTTTTTAAACTGATTAGCAGATTTAGGAAGATGCAATCAGCTAATTGGAGCTAAGTAAATTTGCACACCGGGCATGTGTAACCTGCTTCGTGTGCCCACTATTGGATGATGGTGTCTTGACATTTGCAGTATGTCATGATTGCAGCTTCAGAAGCGATGTCAATCATAATGGAGGCTGTTTAACACCCTGCAGCCTGCTGTGGATTATACCAACACATCCTGCGTCTGCAGCTGTTGGTCTCATTGTTCTTCCTTTCAGTAGTTCCTCATTATGTCTCCATGCCTGATTATCACATGTACCCTGGTCCAGATCAATCAAAGCGCCATCACTGCGTTTTTAAGCCCACATAGACATTTCTCCCCTGTTTTGTTTAGCTGGAGTAGAAATGTGTGCTGCGTTTTTCATGCCACCTGTTTGCAGAGCCAGCGAGTAAACAAGTGTGACCCCATCACGTTTCAGATGGTGTGTCTCACCACCGGATACGGCGGAAAATAGTCCTATCTGAGCACAACCACGACAGCTCGGCTGCTTCCCTACGGTTTCAGACGTCCGGTGCAACGCCCCGTGTTTTTAAAATGGATCAACAAGGTTAAGCAAAGGCATAAACCTTTCCCACCACCTGACTATTGTGACTATCACATCCCCCACACCTGGTGGGGATTAATCCAATAGAAGGCTGTGTCACACACTTATTGGTTATCTATGTTTGCAGTCAACTAATCAAACAAGACCAGTTTAAACAGCTTAACGCAGCCACGACTTTTCCCCAAATTCAACCTAGAATGCAGCTTGTATCAACTACTGCAGTTCCAGGTATTCAGCACCTTAGTTACTTAGTAGAGATATGTCCTGCTGCCAACATGATGCATAACCTCAGCACTGAGGAATCTTTGCTCATTTCTCATGGGTTTGGCCTCCGGTTTACTAATTTTCTTGGGTTGAAGGTGACTGGGACCAGCACAGGTTTTCTTCCATGACTAAGACTTGGTGGAGTTTGAAATATGTCTGGAGTCATTGTCCTGTTCTCAGGCCCGATTGTACCCAAGCTTTAGCTTCCCTGCAGGTGGTATGACGTTTTCTCTCCAGGATGTACTGAGCATCACTGAGGTGTTTATTATAGTTCTACTACGTATACAGTTGATGCAAAGCCAGAAATTCACAGAAGAGACTCCCAGTAATAACTGTGCACACTGGAGAGTGCTCACAATGATGATGATGATGATGATGATGATGAGTGCTGCTGAAGGTCATGCTAGGGTTTGTCTCAACCTACTGTATGTGTTGGAAATCTGGCTGCAGTCCTTGAAAACATCACGTGTGCTTCAAACAATTTGTGATTTGCAGATTTGATTTTTAGTTCTATTCAGAGGGTTGAGTCATTTTGTGACTGAAGTAATCATTAAGAGTTGCATTTTGTGCTTTAAACTATTTAACTCGTCTGTGACTTTTTCACCTTTTATGTTTTTTTTTACAAATTTGACAGCACATTCACTTGTTCTAATGAACCTGATAAGTAGATTTATTAATCCTTAGACATGTAGGTGACCTTCTCTAATAATCAGTTGCAGAAAAGATGAATCCATTGGAATATGAAGAAGCAACAAGAAAGAAACAGACGTAGAATGACAGGTAGTCGATTTATCAAACTGGATTAACATGGTCATTTTGGTTCAATTCCATGTCTATTTGTTATGTGATGAGGTAAATGTTTGTAATGTATGTATTTATATGTATCAAGTTGTGATTCTAGAAGCATTTAAATAAAGATTAAAACACATACCCACCTCCAGACATCGCAAATAAAATACAATGTGGGTTGATGTGTCACACGCTGTGACAGGCCCCAACCCACCCTGTTCACCCCGTGTCAGTCAAGCGCAGATCCAGTCAGACCACAGAGCTAACCCAGCACATGTAACATTAACATTTGCACGACATCTCAAAATGTCTTTTTAATTACAACTTCTCCATAAAACCATCTGCAGCCTCAGGCCTCCAAGGCTGTTAGACACATCCCTGCATGCTAACAAGCGCAGTCTAAGGTGATAAAGCTGGTCCACGTTGATAAGACTATCTGTGTGAGACGATATTTCTCAGCTACGAGATCAAACGACTGTCCGGTTGTCAAGGTGGAGGCTTGGATCTGAGTGTTGCTAACTGACTCCTCCTCAAAGACGCCCAGCATTCTGATTCATGCTGTGTCTTCTGTCTTTTGGCACCAGGGCATCGTCATCACTCAACCAAATTAGCACACCCAGCATCACAGCATCCCGACCCCTTACCAAGCTCACAAGCTAATGATAATAGACTTTTGCACTAGACTAGACAGTTTTTGTTTGTATTTGTTTATAGGTATAGGTTTTTCTGTTAGATCACTATAACAGTGACCTCATTAAAGTGACCCTGCTATATGATCACTTTGTATAAAATCATATTTTCAGTGAGTAACATCTAGTAAAGTCAGAAAAACACAGCAATAGTATCACATCAGTACTCTGGGGTCCAGCATAGCATACATTATTTATTAAAAATGTACTTTTTATCTATAAAGTACCAAACTATCTGTTATATTGCTGTCATGTTAGACTAACCCAAACAGAATATTGATTTTCAGTACAGATTATAGTGGAGTCTTAGGTTATGCAATTCGATAATATTCAATATAAGTAAAAAACAGCACCTGGAACGAATGGCTCCTATTTGTTTGTGTTCATTTGTATTTCATATTTGTAGTTTAAAAGATACTCAACGGACGTCAGGCTGTGTGATCTTTCAGTTTGAGAGAGAGCTCCGAAAGTCGCTCTGCGCTTCAAGTGCAATATGGCAGATCAATGGACAGAGATCGATAAATACAGACATTGTTCTGAATAACACAGAAGGCGAACAAATCCTTAAAAGCTGATAGATAAATGCTCTTTGAGTTCTATGTTAATCTCGCCATATTAAACCACAACCTGGAGCATCCGTCCGCTTGGCACATCACACGAGAAAGAAGGAAAACACTGCACCTTGGCATGAAACTGAAAGGTGAATTTATAAATGGCTGGCACGGGCACGCGCAGGCACGCGCGCGCGTCTCCACTCGGACCTGCGAGCCTAACGCGCTCCGCTGTGTGATTTCAAAGTATGTGTTTGTCCAGGCTGACAGTTCACTGTGCGCAAAATTACGCGAGAAATCAAGACGCGCTGCCGCCGCAAACAGAATCTAAAACCCCATCACGATAGTAACATTAAAGACAGAAAGGGCATCACACTAAATTCACTACTCACGTCTCTGAAGCGATTCCAGTGTTTGATCTTCCGGCTGTACTGGGAGATGGTTGACAGCCATTGCTCGTCTTCCATGAAATTCTCAGCTTTTCCTGCGTCTTTCCCACTTGTCACGTCCACCTGAAGCGAGAAGCCCACCAGCAGGGACAGGCAAGCCACGACTCGCACGAAGACCATGCTGCTCGGGCAGTGTGCTTGGGGATGTATCCTGCGGCTGCCGCTGCTGCTGCTGCTGCTGCTGCTCTACGACCAATGATCCACACACAAGAGCGCTGCTGCTGCTCCTACAGACTAAATGGAGACGCGAGAGAAGGGGTGCGAGAGGGAGAGGGTGAGAAAGGGAGAGAGAGAGAGAGAGCGAGAGAGAGAGAGGGGGGGTGGGGGGGGGAGAGGGAGTGAGTTGTCTGCGCACTTGGATCTATTATTTTCGGGCTCTTTCCGTCTGTAAGCAGCCCACACACGCTCTCATCATCATGATAGTCACACTGCAAATGAATCTTACAAGTGTAACAGATGTTTATTGTGCGGCCGATGATCACTCAGATTAGATTCCTTGTGTCAAAACGGTTTTTGGCAAAAGGCAGGCGCCTGCCTCCTAATGCGCAACCAGGCGCACTGGATGCGGCCAAAACAGAATGACTTCATTAAACAGTGGAGTTGGAGTAAGTGTGAGAGAAACTAGAGTGACTGAGCTAAAGCAGCGCCCTGACTGGGCTCCACAGGCTGCTGAGGGTCACTGAAAGACTCCCAGGTGGCCACAGGGCAAATGAGGCTCAATTTAGCTTGAAATTAACTCAGTTTCAACCTTCATTTGTTCATTAGCGAAGCTGTGAGAGAATTTGGCCATTAGAGGTTTCTGCACAGCAGGAGTATCTGACTATAAAACCCATTTACTCTGTAGTTACTCAGTGGTGCTAAAATCCACCTTTTCATTCTATTTCAAATAAAAAACAGTAAACAACAGTGTGTTATAGTTGTATTTCAGCCAGCACTTCAATCTCTCTTCTATCTTACAACCATTCAGTCTATTTAAAGGCTGATGGATTAAACCAAAAACAAGACAAAGAAAAGTACAGCACTCTCTAAAGAGAGAAAGAAATTAAATGCCAAGCATCGTCAAGGTCAAGCCTACAAGAGCAGCTCCAAATTACCTGATGTTCCAGGTTTTACATCTGGTATTAAGACGCTTAAAGTCCAGGAGACCTCAGGCAGCCCACCCGGATCTGGGGATCGGAACAATTAGCTTTTCTGCTCCTAGATTCCAACAAAAAGGTAAGAAAAGCACTTTCTGAATGAAAGTTGTTTCCATAGAAGAAGACAAACATAAAAAAAACTGACCGAAGTCTTTTCTAAAATGCATCTTGACAAGCCACAAAGCTTTTGGGAGAATGTCCTTTAGACAGATAAATCAAAATGAGAGCTTTTTGCCTGTTTGCCAAGTCACATCACATCTATCCTCACATAAGAATCAATGTGAAGAAAGAACAAAATCCTCACTGTGAAATACAGAGAGGCTCAGTTATGTTATGGGGTGGCTTTACTGCGTCTGGCACAGATTGGGGACAGCCTGTGCCAGACATAGTGAAATCAGAGGAACATCACGACATTTGGGAGTAAAACATAGTCAGAAAGGGGTCTCAGTCACAGATCATTGCTCGTCCGACAGAATAACATCCTAAAGCAATCAATTCCTTAATCTTAAAGGGTTAAGGTCCAAAAATACACGGACAAATAAGCGTTTACGTAAAGATTTGCAAACCATTTGATAATGACGCTTTGATATTTGATTAAACATGAGCATTGACTGCACAAAACCTTACTGTAAAGTAGTGCAGGACATTTATATATATTTTCCTTTAACAATGTGTGACCTATGGATTCTTGATGTACCTGCACATGATTTTAAGTCCACCCACGTTATTCCTGCTTCTCCCTAAACTCTTCATGGACTCTCTCTCGCTCATCCCCATAGAGATAGACATAATCCAGTGCCCAGCTCGGATTCATTTCAGTTTAAGGTTACCAATATTTGCCAAGCAGCTAAAGGGCAGGATCATATTCCTGTGATGCTGCTTAGCTGGTCAAACTAACTCTGACACTCAACAAACTGACAAGGAAACAGTTGGCAGATGCAGGGTTCCCTTGGTCTGCAAAGCTCCCGATTTGGGAGGCAGCGTCAGCCAGCTGTGCACACCAGCAAAACAAAGTGATGGGCGTGACATGTTAGTCATCGTCAGCCGTGTCATGATGGAGATGATCACGCGGCAGAACTGGGTCACTCGGCAGCGTTTAAAGCCTGCATTCTGCTTTGCACCATTAGCTTTTAAAGATTGTTTGTGAGCGGAGATGTTATTGGGAAGCCTCTCTCAGGACTGTGGCAGAGGAAGGCTCCTGAGGGAATCCTGTATGTGCCAGAACAGCAGCAGCAAATGGAAAACATGTTGATGAGAGACTCTGAGCTGCTCATCATTCAGATGGTATGTTTAAGGATGAGGAGACTCAAAGGGCCTGTTTTTATTGCACAGGGCTCTTATGAGCTCGCCTTTCGCTCCATCAATCTGAAGCACCAGCACCGTTACCAAGAGCGACGAAGGACTAGGAATCACAGCAAAGCATTTTTACATATAAGGTACACGCAGCCATGATGCTCTACTGGTCGAATCAATTTCTCTACCAGTTTAACGATTTCAGCTGTGTTACTGCACCTCCGCGGCTTTAAACGCAGTGGTAACAACCTTAGAACACACTAAATGCTTGCTTTACATTTTAAATGGTTTATGATTAACTTTTCAGTTTACCTACTGACTATTTGTAGCTCTGCTCCTGTGGCGAAGGCTGCACTTTTGTTTTTACCCTATGAGGATCCTGCAGACAACAGCAGTTAATTATCCAGCAACTGTTTAATAATACGTTATATACCTGTACAAACATATCTAAACACAAAAACACAATAACATTAACACCTGGTGCAATTAATAGTTTAATAGTGATGGACAGGGCCATGACTCCCACATGTCACACACATTGCTTCGTAGCTGGTGCTCACTGGCTACCTGTATTAAGATAAACCTCTTCAGATTTGGTTTCAAGTATTAGTTACCATAGCAACAAAGCTCATTTATATATATATATATATATTCTGTTCTTCACAGACAAATAACTTTCACTAAGGCAGGTACAGTCAAAATATAGTTTTTCAGATATAAAGTCTTACAACAAAGGAAAAAAAGTTTAGTGTAGTCTCTACAACATAGACGAGCTCCACATATTTAAACATCTTTTAATCAGAATTACGCTTTGGAACAGTGACTTTATGGTAAAATGAATTAGCTGATGTCATCAGTTCATCCTGTTCACATCCTCTCAACACAGATGCTGATAAAAAGTTCATCAAGCAAAATCACTAAACATGACAGAGGAGGCAGCTTCATTTGAATAACATCAGACAAGGCTGCACACAGCAGCATTAGAACGCTTGCTTATCTAGGAAGATTGGCTTCATTTCAAAACATTGCACATGCATTCGTCTTAAACACAGCTCCAAAGGCCCAAGGTCAAAGCACACAATTAAATGCAACAAGTCAAGGCTAGATGCTGTAGAAATTTATTGATTTATGGGAAATTAATACAGAATGTAGCGTGTAGCACCTGCCGCAAAAATAAGAGACGCAATCCAAAAGCAACATTTCCTACTGCGAGGGTATTCGTGTTCATCATGTTCCGATCTGACGAAAACTTCATCCTTCATCACACATCACTCTTCTGCCATGTTCACGGATAATCTGCAACACATAATCTGTGATCTGTATTTCATAGCGCTGCAATTTGACATGTTATTATATGTATTAAATTCACAATGAGAAAAAAAAAAATACAGCATCAAGCTAACGAATGCACCGCGATGCACTGCAGCTACACGCCACCAGCTTCCATTTCCAATTTCATTTTCATTTATTTAGTCGGGACATTAGAGCAAAGACACCAACACTTTAAAGGGTGCACAAAAAAAAGTTGAGTGAGAATAAACCATATCAGAAAGCATTTAATAAGTTATCTCAAGTGACTTACAGCTGTAACTGCAGCTGCTATAAATGTGTATAGATTTAATTCTATTGGATTCCAACTGGGTCACACGGCTATTAAAAGTGCACAGTTACACTAGTCCAGCCTGACAGCAGTTTGCCTGTACGGTGGCCGCTGTTTAGCACTGCAGGCAGTTGCAGAAGCGCTGGAAGAGCGAACAGCACCTTTTTCAACTAACTGTACACAAAAGTGGCTAATATTGTGACCTCTTGACGTGCATAGTCTGAAGACGATTTATATTTAGTGTGTACTAAGAAGCTTTTATCAACTATACTGAAATATAAATGACAAATCCCCATCAGTTTCACTTGACATCCTACAGTAGGAGTAAGAAACAGCATTAAGTGCTGCATGTGGGGATTTCACAGTACTGCACTTCAGAGTGGAGGGATACAACATTTACATTAAAGCCAGGAGGAGGATGCACAGAAAGATTTGTGAAAGAGTTGACAACATTACTTTCACAAATGTAACCAGTACTGAGTAAAAAAGAAAAATGTGATCCAGCTGTTTATTATTTTGATTGATGCTCTTAATAATGATTTTACTATAACAATAATCTCTATTTCCATAATGACAAAAAAAGCAATCTGCTGAAAGTCAGTTTTGAACACTTATCGTGCAAAAGTACAAAAAGCAAACAGGAGCCCTGAATGACTACCTGCTGTTCAAACACTTGGCTTTGTGCTTCTCCTCCCAGTGTGAATGCCTCCAGCAGTAAACAGACATGGACAGCTGCAGGCAGCCTCCAGACTCAGCACTCTGAATGATAAAAAGCTGCTGCAGGAATCACCTGCCTCCTCGCTAGAAACACAGATTACACATTTCAAATTCTCTAGCGGTGGCTGTCTCTCACGGCTTCCCATACCCATTAATGGTGACATTTAACTGGAGAGTCACATCCAACATAAGAATAATCAAAAAAAAGGAATGTTGTCATATCTCACTGTTGTTTTAAAGATTAGTCAGTTTTATCTAGACGGTTCGTTCAAAGAGCATCTTCTAGCTTCTTGTGGATAAATGCATCTGACCTTCTCAAACATTGGGATTCAATCTTGTTAAGGAAAAAACATGGCATCACTAGTTCATGATTCATTCGGTTAACTGGATTGGATTTAAATATTTTATGCACTGCTCCGCTCAATGAAGCTGATCAACACTGGTGCTGTAAGGCACACAACATACCATGACCTTAAAAGCTAATTAGGCACCTAATTGATTCCGTGTGCTATTAGTTACTCTGAGCATGTAAATCAAGCATATGTACTGTAATAAATGGTCAAAAAGCATCTTTTTGCTTACAAATGTTAACACCAGTCTTCCTGTAGTAAAGCTTGATTTCTAATTACTCTCTGAAAATTTTTACATTGATGTTGTCACTAACAAAACGCAAAATGTGCTCAACTGTTTGATGTTAAACAAGTTAAGACCTATTTCAAACCGGCATGAAATTAAAGATGCAAATAGGCCCAAACAATACTCAGTGGCGATAACGCCCGACTTGCCAAACGTGATATGAAGGGTTCAAAGTGAGTTTCATGCTAGATTGTTACAGCAAACTTTGACATTATACTCAGAGCTTTTTCATTTAAACCTTTTTTATGAATGAAAAAAAAGAAAAAGAATAAATAATAGTCTTTAATCATCTGAAAGGCCTTTTTGGCACAGAATTTATATAAACAAGCCCTTGCAAACAAGCCTTCAAAACCAAGTAAACAGGTAAACATTTTAATTAAAATCCAGCCGGTGTCTCCTCTGATCTTTAGAAATAAGCGACCCACACAGGAAACAGGTATGCAAAAACACATACAGGCACTGATGTCTCATTTATCAGCCTGAAAGCCTCAAACTCTCAAGGGTCAGGTTGGACGTTCCACACAAAGCTGCAAAGACGAAAAATATGTATGCACACCAGAGCATAAGAAACATCCCCCATAGCCACCCGAGATTGGTCAACAGTCAATCAAAGACCTGCTGATTTTTTCCAAATATGATAAAAAGTATTTTTTTTCCGTGTAGTCAAACATTTCTCATTTTATCTATTATTTTCATACTATGATTTGTAGATTAAATATGTTTTGGTTTTGGTCTGCTGGTGACACAAAAAGATTTAATAGATGTCCCCTTGAGCTCTGCAAAGTAATTTAAAAGCCCCTGATATAAAAACATAAGCAGTACATAAAAATCGAATACATAAAAATTCTAGTGTTCGAATAAGTCGCTGCACCTTATAGTGTATGTTCATATATATATACACACTGTAAGCATACTATAATATACAATTTTAAGCACTTTATACGGGTTCAAATGCTGAGGAAAGTATCTTTAATTAACAGGAGAAATTAATAGATGAATATAAATAAAATAAATGGATTTAAAAATAAATTGTTCATTGCAATCCCAGCCCAATATGTTCTCCGTCTTTTGAAAAAAAACACACACATATGGCTATGGAAATAAACATGCAGTGCCATCATCTTATACTGAAATCGCCTGACAAACTACATCTGTCCTCAGTGTCTGAGTCTGTCTGCGGATGACGTATGTTCCTTCATGTGTTTGCAGTACGCTGACTACTGAGGACATCTGCCCAATGCATTCTTAATCATGTCCCTGCCAAATGAAACAAGGATGAACAGTTGCAGTGAATTTAATTAACCTGGAAAGCATCTTCTCACTCTGCTTATTCTTATTTTATTGGCAATTCTCAGTATCTTCACTGTATCTGTGATCTGAGCATGGCATTAAGCTGGACTCCACAGCCACTAACAAGCATGTCCTCAGAGGAAAGGAAGTGAATAATTCCCTGTGTGCGCCCAGTCAAGGCCTCATTCAATACATGGACGACTTGGCTGGTGGGCTGGCTGTTTCCCAATGCACAAATTCAAACGTTTCTGTCTAAATGACATGTGAGGACATGGCTGCAAGAGGACAGAGAAAAGCTAAAAAAGGATGGTGGACATCACGGGGTGGCAGTGCTGACAAACAAACGTCTCCCTCGGTGTAACTTTTGGCCATTCTGCCACCACCCCCCCTGCATACCAAGCACGGAGCATAGGGAGCGGAGCCGAGGGCTGGAAAAAAGCTCTGACGGCATGAGCTAGAGCCAGGCTCTGTGCCCGATGTCTGTATTCACTGACACACTCGACAGACGGGAGTGGGAACGAGGTTGTGCTTCGTGTGGGAAGGGCACTGATAAAGAACATCGAGAAAACAAAAAAACAAGGTTTGTGTAATAAATCACAGCAGTGACGCAGTAACACATTCATGAGTCTGTGATGAAAGGAAACGGGCAATACTTGCTTGTGACTACATGTATGGGAAACCCAGCTACAGCGTGTCAGCAGTACAAGCAGAACTTGTACTGGTTTTTGATACTAGTATAGTATAGTATAGTATAGTTTCTCAACAGAGCAGCTGCAGCAAAGTGAACAGTCGTGGACAGTGAGACAGTGAAAGAGGACTTATTAAATAATTCAATATACACCAGTGGCAGTAACTATGACCAGCTGTAAAACATTTATCATCAACCAGTCATCTCAGCACATCCCATTTGTTTTTTGGCAGCTAGCTGAGTAGCACTGTATTTGGCTGTTGATAGGCACCAGATGACAAAAAGTTGATTAAGCTAATAGCCAAAGCAGCACTGAGACCATTAAATCAGGCTCAAACAGCAATGCTATAGTAAAACTCAAGTAGAAGTCCTTGCTTTGAATTATAAATGTATGCACATTCAGTAGCATTGAAAGTAAAGTAATCAGTATGTTTAACCTTTCCTTTAAAAATACACTTTACTGTTATGTATGTAAGCTGCAATGTAAATATAGCCATTAGGTGCATAATGAAGTAAACAACACTGTGTCCAAAACATAAGAGAACTGAGTTTAATGTAGGAAATCTAATGGTAAAACACAAGCTTCTGTTGAGTTAAAACTTGTTCAGAGTCCTTTGCTTTGACATTGTTTAACTGACTCCCTGTAGAAAACCAGCTGTCTGGAGACTGGAGGACAAACACACAAATTCACCAGCCCAGAACATTTCGAAATCGATCTGCATGTATGTTTCATCTTCTAGACAAGCTTTAGTCTAAAATATCAATCATCTTGCATATTTCCAGACAAACTGTCCCCAAAGAAGTTTCAAAAACAAAGGATTGAGTGCACAAGAAATTTGCTAACCCCCCAAAAAATACTCTACTGCCACCTACTGGACATCACAGTGAAGACTTCTCCACCGTTCTGCTGAACAAACAACTTGATATTATCGATTTAATTTCTTACCTGGGAAAAGGTTTAGGCCTGTAGAAGATCATGAGAAGCTGATGCCCCCTGCAGAGCTGTAGTAGCCTGTACAATCTGCTGAATATCTCTGAGACAGCAGGACAGAGTTCAGCCTGAACTCTCCAAAATAATAAGCATCAAATGTCTGTAATAAAAAAGCAGATGTCTTCAAATAAAAAGTAAATAAAGTAAATAAATGAAAAGTCAATAGTGCAAAACTTAATCATTGTAGCGTTTTGTACATTTTATGTCTGTTCTATCAAATAGAATTTAAAAAGCAGCAAGAGTACATTTTCTCAAACCTTTAATATGTTTCTAGCATCAAAAGCCTCTCGTTCGCTCAGGTTTTGTCTTCCTGGGCCGCTTGTGTCTTCAACTGGAAAAACACCATAGTAGAAAAGACAACAGGACATTGCAAAATGAAACATAAATATCGTAAATGGGATATAACAAATAAACACATTTACTTGATGCTACTTGTACAAGTTGGAATGTGAGGTGAGAATCAAGGTCAATTAGTTAAAGAGACTTGAGTTTTAATTAGACATGTCCACATGCTGGTAAACATGGTTAGCTGTGACACAGCCCCTCTCTTTTGCTGTGGTATTCTCCAGCCAACTTGATCTATGGCCACAATGAATGAAGCCATTGTCCGAGTACTTGGAAAACATGCTGCTTGGTGCACGTAAACAGAGCTGTGGCCAAGCACTGAAATAGCTGCCTGATGGTGCCTGTTTTCAGGAATGTGTTGTTGTAGCTGTTCAACATTCAGCTTTGTTGTCACTGCATCTTTAACCCAAGCCAATAGATAATTGGGCCACATTGGCAAATATGTTTAGGGCAAAAGCAACCACTGAGATCATTAACTTTCAGGCACAGACTGTGTCTACAAAGTATTTGTTGACCTGTTGTTTATGTTGTATTTTTACCTATGGAGTCCTTCCTGAAAAGAGTGTTCATCACGGTCCCATGCAGCTTCACTCTGTCCCACTCTCTGACCATCAGCCCTGAAGAGACAAAGTGCTCTACCAGCCTGTCTGCAATCACTTGCAGCCTGAAAACAAATAAAATAGTCAAATAGTGAAGCTATGTAAGGTTTTCAAATAGAGAAATGTCAGCTTTGTAAATGAATCATTTACTTGTCTGATCCATCTTTCACATTGACCTTGGCATACAAAACGTCAACCATGGCTGGGTCATCATTCATGTACTCTATACCTGACACCTTTACAGGAAGGGGTTTTCCTTCAGTGATGTCCCTGATGACAGAAAAGCCCAAAAATGATTTCATAATTTACTTTTAGTGCCTCTCCAACTCATGTTGTCTGGTTAATCTGGTAATATCATAGTGTGATCATATTGCTTCCTACCTGATGAAGGGTTGACACTCTTGCAGATGCTCACATGCTTGTCTGACCTCCATATCATTTAACAGAGACAAGGTGCCGATTGTCAGGTGAAGTTTTGCAGGGTTCTGAAAAATGCTTTCTTCTACTCCATGATCCTACAACATCAGGTCACAACAATAATGAAATATAATAAAGCCATAATAAACTGATTGCAATAGATTATTAATACTCATATTTAAATGCCCTTTATGTAAAGCACCTGTGAACTATGCTGCAACACTTCTTCTTTAAATTTCAGGAAACCTTCTTGAATTTTAGGATCATTCAAGGGAAATGACAAAAAGTGGGTGAAAGGCTGCTTCCTTCGGAAACTCTCAACAAGGACCTCAATTCGTGTGACTGCAGACGAAACTCCAGCTTTATGGGAACCTGTGATAACTGTTAGGCAAATAAATAACTTCAATTTAGAAAAGGTTTTTTTGTTTGTTTGTTCAAATCTATTTTGCGATGCTGCTAGATTCCTCACCAATCTGGCCTTCCACTCCCGGTTTTGGGATGCTGATAGAGGTTTTAGTGTCAGACTCGATGCGCCTGCGCGTTTCTCCTTTTTTACCAATGATGTATCTGGATGAAAACAAGCAAATAAAAAAAGACACACAGGTGGTGCTGGTAGAAGGAAAAGCTGGAAGATACTGACATGTGCATTTAGAAGACAACTTACTTGTAAAGAACACTTGGTACGTCCACAGCACAGCGGTAGCCTTTATCAGTCTGCTCAATAAAGTGGGAATCACAGGTTTCATCTGTCGCAAGCTCTTCGTTATCTAAAACATCATAATAAAATACAGTAATGAAATACAGTAGCTCCTTATCTTTAATAACGTTAAATACAAATGCACAGAAAGCTTCTATTAAGAGAACTTACCATGTGGCCCCGTAATGGGAAAATCATCTTCTTCTTGATAATGTTCCTCCTTAATAGTATTTTTTCGGTACATTCTACCGTCAATATTAATAAGAGGTGGACGTAAAACTTCCATGTTGAACTAGCTAGCGTTAGCTAAATAGAGGCTAACAAACACGGACAAAATGCGTAGTTTTGTTTTATTTGTGTTTACAAAGTTAACATGCGTAGGTGGTTCCTTACGGACAAGTCACTAACTACTTGGCTATAAGACAATAAGAGTGTTTCACCAGCTAGTTTGTTTGTTTTTTAAGTGACTTCGTTAGCTAGCTAGTTGGTCATGACGTTCAAGTTACTTGACGCTCGCATAACGTGTTGAAATGCGTTCGTAGATCTATAGACGGAACTAGACAAGCGCCCCGTGAACTGCGCCGCTAGCGAGCCATCCGCATGAGTTGTAAATCTGCGGCACGAACGTCATCGCTGCAAACGTAAAACTGTCTGTTTGTCGTAAAGTATTCTTTGGACAACTGAAAAAAAACAACAGAAGCGATTCCGTGGATCTAAAGTCGCTGTAATATTACAAGGAAATCGGAGGTAAGTTGTTTTTAGAAACACGTTGGGTGTTTCTTGGTTGTACCTGGTTAACAATGACGTTAAGTGCGTGGTCCCTGTCTACGTTGGCGTTAGGAGGACAGTTAGCTTGCTTGCTAGCTACCCAGTAGCAACTGCTTATGGTTTACTGTCTGTCGACACTTCTGCTGTAGCTGTAGCAAGGACAGTTGTAATGTTTTCTTTTCCGTGCGTTTTGCAGCTTGCTGAGATCCAATGGCAGCGTCCTCTTCCTCGTCTTCTGCAGGAGGAGTGAGCGGCAGCTCGGTGACTGGCTCAGGATTCAGCGCTTCTGAGCTCATCCCTCCAAGAAAAGTCTTGTATACATATCCTAAAGGCGCAGGTGAAATGATGGAAGGTGAGACAAAACACAGTTAAAGACCCCGTCATTGTCATCTCAGCAGGCCAAGGAAAAGGGAAATTAGAGAAGACACTGGGTCGGATACATTAGTTCACAGCAATTTGTTCCTGACACACAATTGCTTAACTGACAATTAAAGCCTCTACAATAAAGGCTTTGTCTGTGTGAAACGTCCATGCGATTATTCTGTGTCTCTTCTATCCATCTGGAATTAAGATCAGTGAGCAAAATCCTGGAGTGCATAATAACTCATTCAAGCTAATAAAGAGGACAGAGGCCTTACATATAATCTCACCGCAACTCCTGCACCAAATGACAAACTTTGTTGTTATGTCTCTTTATTTGTGCATTTGTTTGAGCTAATGACTTCACTTTGTGTTTCAGGAAGGCTTAACATGCGTTTTTCTCCTTAGTTTTTATGTAAAAAATCTCCAGTGTAATGTAAAAATGAGTAAAACAGCTTGGATTTATATATATCTATACATGAATTCTCATCTAGCATTTAAAAAAAACATTGTAAACATGGTCAAACTAAATGTCTTACAAGTCTAGTATTTCAATGCCCAGCTTTAACCAAAGCCAGTTATTAACGACCAGCCAAACACTTGTCCTGCCTCTTTCTTCCTTCTCTAGCTCGTCATTATCCCTGCACGTAGGATTTGTTCACAGGAGCAAAGGCCATCTGGCTCATTACTTGTTGTTTGCCGCCTGTCTAGGACAACATACACTAATTAATGTGGTTAGTTTGGCAGCAGAATGATGCAGGTTAAAAACAGCCAACAAAGTGATGAAAAAGGCTGCAGTGAAGCTGAAGGTCTTGCACTGTTTGTCTTTTTGTTTTTGTTATTGCTATTTTAAAACTGGGAATGGCCCTTTTACATAATTCTGAAAATTGTATAATATTTAACCTGAAGTTCATTCTATTATGTTTATTTTCACCTGTACTTATTAATGCCTTTACCTTTTTGTCTCCATATAGATGGCTCTGACAGATTTTTATGTGAGTCTGTATTCAGCTACCAAGTTGCCTCAACACTGAAACAGGTTAAACATGGTAAGCCAGTAACTGTATATGCAAAATAAGTTGATTTGATAGATACTATACTGTTCTGCTGTCCAACGGTTACTGCCTATTTTTCCAGATCAACAAGTGTCTCGGATGGAGAAACTTGCAAGTTTGGTGGAAGAGCTGGAAGCAGATGAGTGGCGATACAAACCGATTGAACAGCTACTGGGATTTACACCATCCTAAAATAAACTAATACAGATGCCTTTAAAAAAGCGGAAGATGCTTTATTTCAGTTCATAAATTATTGTCCATCTTTATGGTTTTATTCTGTTTATTAAGTGTGTTATCTAGATATACTGAATGTAACGTGCTATATTATCACCTTCCTATATGAATATGATCTGCTTATAAAATAAAAACTGCTGTTAGCCTCCATTTCAAAGCCTAAATATCTGCTGTCATAAAGCTCTTAAAGGGAGGCATTGAGTTTCTACATGGTTGCGGTGTCTCATAAATCCCAGTTACAGTGTCTGTTCTGTTTGTGTCTGAGTCCTCCCTGCTGCTCAAACAACACTTGTAGAAAAACAGAACAACATTCCTTGTGTTTTGAACAGTTAGTATTTGTGTTGCCTCGATTTGCGTATCTGTTTAGTTTTCTTGAATGAGCTACAATCAGTACATGCTGATGTTTTTCTCAGCAAGTGAGTGTTCGCAAACAATTCAAGGGTGGGATTGTACAGAATGTACTGTTCTGAGTGCAAAGGCCTATGCGCTGCCCGGCACATTGCAAGACACACCTCTAGCCTCTAGAGCTTAAATTTCTTTTTATGAGTTCAACAGTTCACATATCCCACTTTCTAAGAAAAACTTTTTCTTATTTTGTTCAACTTCTGTAAGGCTTCTGAAATGTTTATCTACAACCTGCTTCAAGTTTAATCTTTGTTCACAATCTTTGCATACAAAAAAGGAACCAAAATGTTCCTGTGCTGCTCTAAATTTATAACATCCCCTTCAGAACACACTGTGCCTACACATGTTATGTTTTTCACATCCCCACTAACATAAAGTACAGTCCGTCCCACTCACGTGTTGCAATGCACATATCTGGCCACTTTCCAAAAACTTGAGCAAACACTGAGTGGGTCTGTAAAGTATGGCCCAGCCTGACAGACACGGCAGCGCTCTGCTTTGTGCTCTGTGTTTTCTGCTGCAGTTGTCTCATTGTTCTATGTGGTACACAATTAACTGCAACATATAAATAATGTCCTATAAGTATGTTGTGATGCAGGTTTATTGCAATGTAATGAAGCCAAAACATAGTGTATGACAGTAATACATGAGAATAATGGTAATAACTGGTATTTGAGCTACTCCTGATGTGTGTCTTTTATCTTTGTTCAAAACACAAAAGGTGAAGATGCATTGCACATTATTACTGACATTTTAATTTCTCAGTTTTAGTGTTGGGCTATGCATTAGATTATGTGTTGCTTGTATCTTTGTGTGGGAGATATTCTGATGTAATGTTTCAGCAAAGCAGGTGACGTAATGTGCACTGCAACACCGAACCAGCTGAGTGTGGCCTGCATGGCCTGGCTCAATGCACACACAAGCGGAGGCATTCATTTTTGCATATGGGAATAGACACCATACAGAACAAAGACATATGAAATGATGTTTTTCCAAGGCCAGACAAGTCCCAGTATATTTCCATAATGCTTCCCAGTATATTTCCATTGCTGTTTCTGCTATTCATCGCCCCACACCCCCCTTTCTCTGCCTCCTGTTTGTCTCTCTTCTCTGCTGGCACGTTACCAGGCAAGAAACAGCGCAGATGGCGTGCCTCTGTTTTTGATTGGCTGGCTCCAGGGGTGTGGGCGTGGCCTCCCAAGCGCCTATATAAACATTGTTGCAGGACAGACCGCAGAGCTTGGCAGCTGGTGAGAAGGGAGGCAGACGCTGAAGTGTCCGGACAGTTGCTTTTGCAAACAATAAGCATCTAGAATAACATCGACAACTGACTCTTAACAGCGAAGTTTTCAAATAAGACGTAAGTATTAATGAACTGTTTGCTATTTTTGCTTGCTGAGTAGCTAATTTGAACACTTTTGCCACTAGCTAGCAACATCTAAACAAAGACGCTTATGCTCCAGACTGCTTTACATTTATTTATACCTTTATTCTCAAAACAGTGTATGATTATTCTGAATTTGAATGCTCATCTGTTTTTGTTGTTGTTTCCTCATTCACAGCTGACCCGAGGAGCAACTCATACTGTTGCAGAGGACAAACATGCCTTCTCTCTCTGCACCCAGTGATTTCAGCAGCTCACCCCCTTCTCCTCTGGACAGCGGCGCCAGAAGGTTGTCTTGGGGCAAACTGGTGCAAAAACTGACCGATTTCAGCACATCTCACGGCAGCAGCATTGAGTCGGGATCCAACAATGGCAGCAGGAGTGATCTCTCAGATTCAGGTAAGCAGTGCTGCAAATAGATGAAACTTGTAATTACAAGTAAATTTGATAGTCGCCACTGTGCATGGATTTAGTTGTAAACCATTGTGTCTCTTCAACAGGGTCAGACTTCTCTGGTGAAGTCCTGCCGTCCAACGAAGACCTGTTCTACGGTCCCATGGAGGAGACCATCCTGAAAGAAGTAGTGGAACTTATTGAACGAAGCCTAAGAGAAGCCAAAGACTCAGACTGCGCCTTGCGATGTGCCAAACTGCTCATCCCAGAGAGACTTCTGGAGCACATCGGACAGGAGCTCCTTCACCTGGCAGCTAGCGAACCCTGCGGATTAAGAGGGGCTCTCATTGACCTCTGTGTGGAGCAAGGTGCCGCCTGCGAGAGCATGGGACAGATATCTGTGGACCCCTACCTTGTCCCCACCTTTCAGCTGACTCTGGTGTTGAGGCTGGAGTCAGAAGGGCTGTGGCCTAAAATCCAAGGACTTTTTAGCACAAAGTCTCCTTCCACTCCAGTTGTGAGACAAGTTATTAAACTTAGTACTGGTTTCTGTGTGATTAAGAAGAAACTGTATAGTTCTGAAGAACTGCTTATTGAGGAATGTTGAGAAGTCCAAAGGACTGCCTGCTTCATTGTCTTATGTTTTTTTATGTCCAGTAAAGCTCACATAAGGGCCTTGTTGCTTAATCTATAGGTATAAGATGCCTTTTGACGTATAAGGACTGGCGCGTGATGTAGCTTGTTGTTCCTACTGTAAAGGGAGTGGCATTTATGGTACCTGGGGCCCAAGTTTTGTTGAAGCTGCTCCTCACTGACATTCAGAATTTCACATTGCAATGTGTAACCATCGCTGTATGTGGTGAACAGGCATTTTGCGTGTATTAATACATACCTCAGTTTCTATTGAAACCATCAAATGGCAGCTAGCTATACAATTACAGTCATTAAAGATCATTACATTGGTTTTGTTAAAGCAACAGATTCAACTGTTCACCAAGCGATCTGTAGTAACTGCTTGAACTTCAGAGGAAAGGCTTACAAACGAATGACTTGTGCAGCGAACGTCCAAGCTGCAGCCAAAATGTAACGTCATGCTTTTCTGCTTTCAACTTTATTTATTTGATATTCAAATACTGATTACGTTGCAATTTTTGTACTTTCATGATGGCTAATAAATTATTATTTTTACAACTCTTTGTCCTATTTTGTGAAATTTGTCAGATGTAATTAATCAAATTTACTAACTAAATATATACACACTTTTATATACCTATTTCCCAATAAACCATACCATAACTGAAGAAACCTGTTGAACTAAGGAATATTGCCAAGCTACATGTTTGCAGATGAGATAACAGATCCTTTTGGTCTAATAAAGAAATGTGTGAACTTTGCAAGCACTAAACCTGCAGTGAAAAACAAAGCTGTGACGTTACAGCTACCAAAAACAGCTGAGGACATTTTGCGGTGAAAGAATGTGACGCTGCAGTTCCTGCTGGCCACATGCTGCACATCTAACAAAAAGTAAACGTGCACAGACACATGTTTCCATTTCCTAGTTTTAGTCAGACACAGCTGAGCAGAGTTTGTGTCAAATGTGCTGAATGAGCTTTTGATTTTACATGCTGGGCTTATGCTGGCTGGAGCAACGAGTCACGTGTTTAGGAACTGATATTTATTTCCATCTAGGAGTAAAAACATGGTGAAACAGTGAGCAGAATCTTTACCAATCATTCATTTCTTAAAAATAAATAACACAAATATTTAACAGCATATGACAAACATAATGTGACAAAAATGGCTTTTTTCCAGCAGATGATGTTCAGTAGAGACAATACACTCCAGAACTAGAAACTACTGGGTCCCACTTTGTGGGTAGGCACGTCTCTCTGTCTCTTGGAGTTTACTGTGAGGTGTTATTATCATATATTTAATGTCTATTTGTAATAGAATTAAAGGAGGCAAAGTGCAAAGGGGAATCTACTTACTGCTCTCACACACAGAAGAATAAGATAAATGTTAGGTGTTGAGGTGAATAACAAACCTAATACAGGAGAATGTTTACTCATCAAAGGTTTCACATTTTTCCTGCATAGTTATCAGAATGTGCATTGATGCTAAATCTGCAAATACCCCCTCATCTCAATCTCCATTACCGATTTGACTGCACAAAACTAAAGAGGAAACATTCGCTGCGGTATCTAATAAATTGCTACATGAATCGTAATTGAATGGCTACTACCTTGCTATTTCATACTGCTGCCACCTAAATGGGTTTTCAAGCCCACATTTCATCATAGGGACACGTTTTGTTAAGTGAATTTTGATTATATTTAGAATTTACATATTAAAATTCATATTTACTATAAGTTTATGTTCACTTTGATGCAGACTGATGCCGGCTAGTTCGTGCTGTTTGTTAAATCTTCTTCAGTCTTCACTTGTTAAAGCTCATCTATTTACAGCCAGTATGCTCTTGTGTTGATCCTAGAAACAAAGAAAGTTTAAATGAATCACTGAATCAACATGTGATGTAGTATGTTCAGAAATGAGAAAAAAGCTTTCTCATTAGGAGAACTTGCTTCTGAAAGCAGCTTCAACCATGTAACGAAGCTGTGATCTCGGACAGCTTGGCGCAGCTTGGTGTGCGAGCCCTCTGTGCTCTTTGGTACAGATCAGTGTCTCCAAAATAGCGAGCTCTGTATAACATGCCTTCCTCTGCAGAAAACAAAAGAACAGAACTATATATTACAGCTTTATGTGGGACATGAAAAAGTGTGTCCTAGCAAACATACTTTGTTGTTTCTCCTTCCAGCAGTTGTTACGAAGATTAGAAATGTAATCATCCTCCACTGTCCGCTCCACATTCTTCAAATTCCCCCCAGTGAACTCTTTGGAAAACTGCTCCCCTACATAATATGGCACTTTCAGGTTCTCCGTCAGCCTCTTCTGCGTGTAACCTGCTGACCTGCATGAAAATAGGACAAAGTGTGAGGGAGCTATCATATGACTGAGCGCAACACAAGGATGACAAATCTGGCACCATCTGTCTTTGTTATGTTGCACAAGACTCATGACTAATAATGGTTTAGACGGGATGTGTATATGAAACACAAGTGGAGTCAGCATGAAGAAAGGCACGTCTCACTGGGCCAGTGTTTTTACAGACGCACAACGATTCTGTGATTAAGTGGAAGCAACTGAAGTGTGCAACCACAGGTTGGATTATAAAGACTTTCATATAACATTAAGATGATCCGACTAAATGCCTTGCTATTCGACACAGGGGTTAGTCGTAGCATTAAGCATAATTTTTACGCATGTGTTCAGAGGACACTCACGGCCTGAAGCTGAGGCTGTAGGGGGGGCTGTTGACCATTATCTGACTGAGAGCAGACACAATAACCAGGATGAGGATGGGCATGACCTGTACAAAGAGAGCAAGACCTCCCTGCAAAAGACATGATTCAAATCAGTTCACTTATTCTCTCAAAATCTTACTCACTCTTTCAAAAACTAGAAAAAGACATTGAGTGCTTTAAAGGTACAAATAGTTAAACGCTGCCCCCTGCTGTCTAACATGACCGCATACATTATTAGAAAATGGGCAGTCTGATAAACTTGCACTTACATCTCGCTGTCGCTCTCTTCTCTCCCGTCTTTGGTGATGCATCCTCCCATTAGCGTACACATGAGCATTACCTAGGATAATGTAGCACATGCAAGACTTGATGTATCTCACAATCCGCGTTACAATAAAAATATTGTGGCTTGCACCCTTGGAAAGAAACCACAAAGCCGTGACACTAACTTGTTTGGTAACTTCCTCCAAAGAACATATTAAAGAGTTCCTCAGGTGAAATGTCTGGCTCAAAGTTCCTGTTGTCTGGGCCGTGTTGTGACGGATGGCTCCTCACTTCCCCACGCTGATCGTACTGCATTCGTTTAGTAGCGTTACTCAGAACAGCATATGCATTGCCAATAGCTGTTAGAAATGCC
Source organism: Macropodus opercularis (assembly GCA_030770545.1). Lineage (NCBI taxonomy): Eukaryota > Metazoa > Chordata > Actinopteri > Anabantiformes > Osphronemidae > Macropodus > Macropodus opercularis. Next base: position 4,598,093 of record CM061107.1, on the reverse strand, counting down.
AACATGTGAAGCCAGGTTAGATTTAAGCTTTCTAAGCATAATCACAGGCTTAATCAGGCTCTATGTGTCCTGCATGACACTAGCGTGTGCAGGTTACCTTTAAATGCCTCTGTAGCACCTGGAGCATGATTCTTGTCTGGATGGAATTTCAAAGCAAGTTTTCTGTACGATCTTTTGAGCTCATCTTCAGAAGCGTCTTTCTGGACCCCAAGAATATCATAGAAATCTATACATTGTTTTATCCTGCGTAGAAAACACACAATTCTGTTTAAAACACACCATAAAGCCTATGAGAGAGTAAGCTGTTCCTATTACCATGTCCAGGTTTAAATGGCTATCAGGTCAACGTACCTCTTCACAGCATCTAGCTGCTCTGTCGTGTAGGCTTTGGAAGTCTCTGAAGGCTTTTCTTCAGGCCTGGTATCTTGACTGGTGCTCTGCCGCTGCCGAGGCCCAGTGGTGCCACCGAAGTCAGAGTATCTCCTTTGTCTAGGTGCAAATCCATTCTTTGCTATTAGGTCCAGCAGTACTAGGACACAAAGACCAACAGTGTTAAAGGTTTCAGGAATAAAAGATTTGTATATGGTGTGTGTGTATACAGCCTACAATACTCAAGCGTAAACTCACAGCAGTGGAGCCTTTAACCCTAAGGTATGTGATGCAAAATTAAAACACAGGTAGCAGCTACGGGGGAAGCAGTTGTCTAGCGATGACACTATGACATTCAGTGCACTGCGAGCAGCAGCTAGCCAGCGAGCTAGGACAGGCCGCGGGTACACGCTCTGCAGCCTTCATCCGGGATGCAGGTGATGCTGCAGGTGATGCTGCTGCAGCACCGCCATTTTGACTCACCCTGCGCTTTCTCGGTCGGGAACAGTCTCTGCGCCTTTTCCAGGAACCTCTGCGCCTTCTCCGGCTGCTCGCTGTTCAACGCCGCAGTCGCGATGTCGATGCAGCGCTCCGCCTCGTCCCTGTTTACTTCCATTGCAGCGGGAAAGCAGCAGCACCAGCGGCAGCTAACTGGACCAGAAGTAAATAAAGGCGCCTTCTGATGACGTCATGTGGATGCTGCTAATAGAAAGCGTGTCAGTCGGTGACATGCATGTATCAGTGCATGTTGTAGTTCAGTGTATGTTTTTAAATGGGTTAGCTCCGACTCCACCGCCTGACAGCAGCGCCAGCTCGCTGTGCTTTATTGGCCCACTAGATGGCGACAGAGCGCCTGTTTTCAAATGTAGGTCATGCACACGAGCACCCGTGGGTGTGTTAACGCTTTCAGTCTGGGCCCCGTGTCCTCAGTTACATTATTTCCATGTTTGGCCGAGTTGTTAGACACGGGACCAGTAGGCAGGGGCAGTGAACCTCCTCTCCTCCTACCCCGAACTGTCCTCTTTGTCTGATTATTACACAGGCCTGGCATCACAGACTGTGGTGCCCAACACTGACCCTTATTAGAGCATCACGTCCTCTACTACTACACAAACAGTCATACTGTGCCCCCGTCGTGTAAATGTTGCGTGCATGAGCAGCCTTTACTCTGCGTGAGTGTGTGTAGTTTCATGTGCAGTGCTTGTTTTATCATGTTCACATTTAACACGTCACTCTGTTCATGTCTCTGCACATTCGTATTAATCATGGCATGAATGGAAATGCAGTTAATAAACGATTTGCACATTACATCACACCACTGAGAATAGCTGCAGACGGGAAGTGTTTTTTTTATCTGCAATGAGAGCACCATGGATGAAAAGTCTAACCTTATCATCATATGTCACCGTGTCAACGCGGTGGCGTGACGCCATGTGCAAATCACCTACAGGTGTCTAGACGTCCGCAGCAGGTTAACATACATCTGGCCGCAGAATGAATAAAAGGTGAAACAGCAGATAAGGAGGCAGCCAATCAGAGGCCGAGCATCAGGCGGCATCCGAGCGCTGATTGGTCCGTCGCACCTCCAGCTCCAGCTCTCATTGATGCGTTTTCTGCAGAGCCGAGTATCACTCTCCCTTTCTGGGTTACTGTATTTTTGGGTTAGGCAGACTTCATCTCGGTGTCGACAGCCACGCTTCTGCTCGTTCGCCGTGTCCGGTGAGTTATATCAGTCGTTGTCCCCCCCCCACACACACAGGTGCCATGCGAGCGTTGCGTGGCATCCGGCGCCCGTCGGCTAGTTTGCGCAGCTAGCGTTGGATGGAGCAAACATGATCAACATGTTCGCCGTGTGGGAGGGCGTTCCAGCCTCCATGACGCCAGCTCCGCACAAAAGCAGCGAGCTGACCGATTTCTCTCCTTTTTGGCGCTCAGAGCATCACCAAGCCGCAGCCGCGATGACGGAGACGGAGGCGTTGGAGAAGAGGCAGCACAAGTCCGGCAACGGGGCCGTGTCTCCAGAGACGCCCGGGGACGACGCGTTTGATCCCACGTATAAAGCGAAGGAAGGCCCCAAACCTCCCATGGTCATCGTTTGGAGAAATGTCATATTGATGTCTTTATTGCACCTCGGTGCATTATATGGGATGTCCCTCATCCCCTCAGCATCTGCTTCGACCTTGCTTTGGTGTAAGTAACTGAGTATTTTTCCACAGACGCATGTGTGTATGTGCAGCACAGTTTTTCCAGATCACAGCTGCTGCATGCATTCAGAGGGGTGGTTACTCAGATCTGTGCATCACCCTCCCTGCTGGCGAGATTATAGACATAGAGGTTTAAAATCAGACAGACTTTTTGATAAGACACAAATCAGACGCGAAATTTGAGGAAAATTTTGCTTAATCTTTAGACTTGTAGCCAAAAAAAAATAAAAGAATCAGTATATGTTATACATATTCAAATCCAATAGTTTAATTCATCTCATACTCATCTAATGACTGTAAAAAACAATTAATTGAAAAGCCATGTTTAATCATTTTCATTGTATTATATTTTTGCAGAACTAGTACAGAGAAAACGTTTGAGCTTGTTGACAGTAGTATGCAGTGTTATTACGCTTATTAAAAGTTTATGGAAGGAGCAGGTGAGAATCATGTGGACACATCTAATTTGTTGATGCGTTTCCACCACAGCTGGACTTTGTTTTTTGATAAGCGCTTTGGGAATTACTGCAGGAGCTCATCGCCTGTGGAGTCACAGGTCCTACAAGGCTTCACTACCTCTAAGGATCTTCCTGGCCATTGGTAACTCCATGGCCTTTCAGGTACCGCACTTTCAAATGGCAGCAACTTAGATCAGCAGCCCAGTAAGAGCATTCCTAACGTTTTGATAATAGCTGCTTTCGTTACTGCGTAAGTGCTATGTTGCCTCAGCTGTGGATTGAACCTGTGTTAACTTCAACCCACAGAATGATATCTTCGAATGGGCTCGGGACCACAGGGTTCACCACAAATACTCAGAGACAGATGCTGACCCTCACAATGCTTCCCGGGGTTTCTTCTTCGCTCACATCGGCTGGCTGCTGGTGCGCAAACACCCTGATGTCATTGAGAAAGGACAAAAGCTGGAGCTCAGCGACCTGTTGACTGACAAAGTTGTAATGTTTCAAAGGAAGTAAGTGTCATCAGTCAGGGGTTGATTTCACACATCTTTTCACAGCTTGGTAGCGTGGACAGCAAACAGGATGCATTGTATTTTGTTATTTTGCCTTATCATATACAAATAAAAATCAGTGATAGAATAATTAAGTTGACCCACTAACATTCAAACAGTGTCTGCAGTGCAGGTAGTTTTGCTCATGCTGGTTAAATAAGGTTATTATTCAGGGAGGCTGACTTAAGACAGACTTTAATGAAAACCTTGTCATGAGTAAAGTGAGAGCTTGAACAACCACAAGTCTGACAAGCTGCCGTGTGTTTATGTTGCACTGATGAGACAACCTCTGTCGTCCAGGTACTACAAGCCGTCTGTGCTGCTCATGTGCTTCTTTGTGCCCATGTTCGTGCCTTGGTACCTGTGGGACGAGTCTCTGTGGGTCGCGTACTTCATACCAGCTTTGCTGCGGTACACCTTGGTGTTGAACGCGTCCTGGCTGGTCAACAGTGCAGCTCACATGTGGGGAAACAGGCCCTATGACAAGAACATCAACCCCAGGGAGAACAAGTTTGTCACATTCAGCGCTATAGGTATGAAAAACACACGAAACACGAATAACACGCGAGAAAAGACTTCACACTGCTAATACACATTCAGTCAGTCTATAAACTGTGTAAAGTAAAACCAACTCTGGATGTTCGGCATGAATAAGTCACCAAAGTTACAAATATCAACAAACTAAATCTTAAGCACACGCAGTGATGATCTTCCTCATCTCTATTGAGCACACCCATGCATCACACAGAGGTACCGTGGAAAAGGTAATGTTTTAATAACTGGTTTAACCACCTCCGGCAGCAGTAAGCAGGCATTTGGGAATTCAAATTCTTCTCCGCAATGGGCCTGACTCAGCAGAGGAGATCGCAATCAGGATGCTCCCTCCATCATGTTTGATTGTTGGAAAGATGTGTGTGTGTGTCACATTGCCCAACACTATGTTACTTACGAGGCTCCCTCACTGTCATGATGTCTGTTTGTCTCATCATTTAAGTGAAAAAAAAAGATTTAAGTCGTTCATCTCATTCTCCTCTTTCTCACAGGTGAAGGATTTCACAACTATCACCACACGTTCCCCTATGACTATGCAACCAGTGAGTTTGGCTGCAAGTTGAACCTTACCACTTGTTTTATCGACGCCATGTGCTTATTGGGCCTGGCCAAGGATCGCAAGCGAGTCTCCCATGAGATAGTGCTGGCTCGACTACAGCGTACGGGTGATGGAAGCCATCGGAGTGGCTAAGTGTTGAATGGTGGCCATTTACACGGTGAAACAGCCTAAAAAGAGAATCTTCAGTCCTTTTGACGGCTATACATTTTTCATCCTTGGGGATAAAGTCAGCTTCATAAAGGCCTTGACCACATTTCGCTTGTTTTTGTAGTTTTTGTAGCTGTAACTAAACAAAATGTTCAAGATGGATAAAAAAAAAAAACACGTTTTGCTAATCTGGCCTTGTTTTTTTTTTTGTTCAGTCAGTTCAGCCAAGGGCTTTCTAAGGTGTTCTAAGGTTTAGGATAGAAACATTTCAAAGTCAGTTGAATTCTCTGCTGTTTTTGCCGCATTGGTGTGGTGTGTGCATTTCATCATGCGGGATCAGTCATGTGTTTTGTACATGTACATGTACATTCATTACCAATGAATATACACAAGAAATGGAGCACGGAAATGTGGAGAAACAATATGCTAACAGATCAGGTATGATACTGATTGGATACTGATGCTTTTATTGTATTTTAGAGCAAGTCTTTGTAAAGTTCTGACATGCATCAACCTTCTGAGTTCTGTGAGATCTGTAAAAAAGGCATGAGACTGCAAATCACATTCATATTTGGTTAAAAACATTGTAAGCTTTAATAAGAGTTGGCACATGATGGGATGTATTAGGGAACCCAGACCCTTTTTATGAAATGATGGTGACTAAATCACATGTGCAGAAAAGGTAAAGCACATACATGGAGCACTTGTACTCTGTGTTGTATTATGATGCAGCGTTTGAAGACAGTTCAAGGCGTTTGTTTATCATGAAATTAACACTGCCATTAAATATTAACAGTGAATGATACACTACCTGGACGTTTTGTTTTTGATGAGTATATCACGGTGCCAAGCGCTTTCCAACTGTCAACACATTTATACCCATCTTGATAGAAGTGTCTGTGGCTTTTCGTACATGCAACAGTCGCGGTGTTCCATAACAACAAGCCAGCCATGCATGACGATGTATTGTGGTAGTGTTGTAGTGGGCTGTTTTTCACTCTAATGGCAGAACCTAAGCTGTTTGTGTAATATTTACTGTGGAGCTGCGTCGCTTTTGGACAGCCACAGCTGTTGCCGTGGCAATTTCTATAACTGGGTCTGGTTTCCCTTCAGTGTCCTACAAAAAGCTGATTGTTGTGGCAAAGGTGCATCTGTGTTTGTGTACATCTTTAATTCTAGTGTACTGAAGGCTGATATTATCTTATTTATCTATTTATATTTTCCTTACTGATTAAATCATATGTATAAGTCTTTAAAACATATATCAAATTGGAGCACATATATTTTTCCCCGAGTCAGGATCCAACCTAATGCCCTAATGCCTTATTCATTTCTGATGAGCTTCACATCCTGTAGCTCAAGACAAAAAAAGTTAAGAACCACAAAATGAATCTGATCCAAAGCTGCGTTTACAGGCCAAAGCACCAGGTGAAACATTTTTTATATTCTTCAACCATGTGAGCTTTTAGGTAAATGGTAGCGTGATCACACCGAGGCACCGTACGTGCAAACAGAGGTTCCTTTTTAAAGAATCACATACAAATGTAACGCCTGGTGCAATACTTTAATCATACATAGGATGTAACTTGGGCCTTGATGGACGTGCCAATTGGTTTCTACCCGTCACAGCACATCAGCTGCTGCGAGGAGCACATAGCCAAACGAGTCCTGCTGTCTAGAGCGCCAAATTCAGTATCTTCCCGGTGATGAGGAGGATGAAAATGTCCGTCTGAATGAGTTTGTCAAATCTAAATTGTATGCTACTCTGAAATAAAGTTCACCATATTTTCAGCACACTTGGGATTCGTCTTACAGTTTCCTTTATTATTTCTTTGCTTTAAAGTACGTTTACATAGTGGCATTGCTGAAGTCCCTCAGGTAAAATGAACTGAATAACCCAGCTGCGACTTCTCTGGGGATTTCCTGTCCCCTATTTTTTGCCTTCTGTGGTAAAAAGCTTGACACCAGTTCTGCCGCTGACAGAAGTCAAACATATCCCATCTACTTAACTCTGATGAATAAAGCCTCCAACTGGGCGGCACAGGGCAGAGAGGAATGTAGGACCAGCGTGTGGATCAGAGACTAGTTTAGATGACATAAGCTGTTTCCAGGTTGATGAGCACATCCTGTGTGAAAGTTACAGTTGCCTGCAAAATGGCAACTGAAAGCCATTGAAAGAATTGAAATTAATTAGACATTTACTGGCTGTATCCCAAATGTCAGCATCTCCTCAAATTATTGTGAAACAAATATCTCGTCTTAGGCTGACATTTCAAAATGTGCTTTATAATTACACTTTGTAGTAAAAAGCTTTCAAATACTCAATGTAATCGAGCAGAAAGTACAACATCAGCCTGTTAAATATGCTTCATGGAATTAGGCCACATACTAGCACTTGTTTGAATATTTCAGATCATCGTCATGTGAGTAAATGTACAGAATCGTTTTGCCACTAGTGGTGAGAGGTGGATTTTAAACGACTGCACATGCTCAGAGTTACAGTCAGCACGTTGCAGCCACGTGTAAAAGCACACTGTCACTTAATAGAGCAGAGCATGAGCAACATAGGACGATACTGTGGCGTGGTGTGATGTGGTGAAGTTGAAATATATTAATATCACCCGAGAATAACACGACCGAGGTTACTGCAGTTCAACCCCCCAGAAGGATTCACGCCACGCGGGTCACAGCGTCTGACTCCCAGCGACCAATCAGCGTCGAGGTCCTGACTTCTGATCGTCCTGGACCAATGGAGGACGCGCGTCTGCAACACTTGTGCCAGCTTGTAAGTGCCCGGAAATATCCCGGGGAATAAAATGCACGAGTTATGAAACGCCGCAAACTGTTCACCACGGTTTACGGGGAAACGACTTCAAACGCAGCGTGCGGTGCGTTCGCGTGCTGTGGGGAAAAAGGGGACCAGTACAGTGCTTGTCTACATGCATAAAAACGGTTGAGTGGTAGTAGCTTCTGTGTCGTACAGTCATCTGCTGATACAAATAGGTTAAATCTGCTTAAAACACCAAAAGTGAAAGTAACTATTGCACTATATTGTTAAAAGTGAACAACAATTTAATAACTTCCAAAGGTCTACTGTCCTGGTAGAGTAAACCTAAAAGGTGAAGCCAGGAAAAGCTAATGATTTAGTCACAATATATTAGAATTTCAGAATCACAGAAATGGACGTTTATTTGGAACAAAAGACACAGAAAGTAAATATGAACTGTATAAATATCTGTGCAAACAAAATGAGCACATGGAGGCACTTTACTGCCTTCTGCTGCCATCACACACCAAACTCTCCAGCTTCACGCCCAAACCAGAACATTACATTTATTTCATTAGCCAATTCACTGAGGTTTACTCTAACCTAAAATAAGTATGGTGGTAAAAAAGTCATTTAGAGTTACAAAAGGATAGCACTGATCGAAAGATGATAACAGGAGTGGGTGCAGCGAGGGTGACATTTCATTTGCAGTTCAACATACAGTATATTTATGTCATGGATCAGGAGCTGCCCCGTGAACGCAGCAGTCAGCGCAGGGGTTCACACAGGAGAGAGCCTCAACGGGGAAGAAGAAACCAAATTCAATCATTCACACAAGCTACCAGGAAACGACAGAGCTAATACGGCTAAGTTAACACAAAATGAGGAAAATAAAAACTTCACAATCACTGTATGACATTCGTTTGCAGCGCTTTGGCCCTAAATCCCTCATGGCACATTTAACTGGACACAATCTGTTACAGTAGGTGAAGAGAACAATCATTAATTATGTTACAGTATCTCATACGCTGATGCTTGTTGTGACAAGCATAGAAAGTCAGAATAAAGTCTCTTCCTCACACAGAGCACACAGAGATGGACAGTGAGTGCCACCCGAGTTTTATTCCCATGATTCGAACCCAGTCTGAGACGTGGGAGTCTTCATATGCAGATGTTTTGGTTCTGCAGTTGTAGCATAAAGAGGAAAAAACATGTGCTGTTGTAATGTATGTAAAATGTAATGCGCCAAATTGCACTGTTTTGATTCAAACCTTGCACCGTTTGCTTTGTATTTTACATCAAATCTTGAATCATACACAAAATCACCACTTTCAGGATACATTCATCATCTTGTAAAATGACCACAGCAACATTGACAAATCTCTACAAAAGTCCACCTCAGTGCCAAAATCTGTTTGATCAAAATCTGTTGAGTGTTTCAGGAAGGAACGTGTATGGAGTGATGAAGACCACAAAGCTGCAGTAGTTTCAGTAAATTGTCTTATTATCAAAGCACAGCATCAAGTCAAAAAGAAATAAATACATATATAACAATATGTTAACACTGAAGTGTGACTGGTGGTGGCCTTTGGGGTTAGACGCCCAGCTTGTTGGCAATGGTCATGAGCACTTTGAGGATGGGCATGAAGGCGGAAATCTCACTGAAGTTGCTGCTGCTGACCACCTGAGTGTGGACCTCCAGGCCCCTCTGGTAGTTCTGGCTTGACACGCAGCGGCTGATCTCATGGAGCCCGTTCAGGATGTTGTGAGAGAGCTAAAAATTCAGCAGAGAACTTTTAATTGCTTTTCATTCATTAATGCGCATGCGGGGCCCTGTCGTGCAATGGCTCCTTACCGACTGCTCTCTCAGCTTGTCATAAAGGTATCCCAAACGTTTGGCTGCATCGTCAAGTTTCCTCTTCGTTTGCTGGTATTGAAAACACTTTGTTTTGTTAATAGTTCATAAAACTTTTCCCCCCTAAATCCGTACAAACTTTAATAATGGAGGCTGCTACAGATACTTACTGGATCTCCTGCTGCTAGCTGGCAGCGCTGCACCAGGCTGTCAAAGGTGGATTTGAGGATCATGTGTTCAGCTGGGATTTCTTTCTGCTCCACCCTCTCTGCTGGCAGCTGCTGGAGAAGCTGAATGAAACGGGAACACAAAGGCAAGTTGTTGACCGATTTAGTGTGCACGTCATTGGCGAGAATTTAAATAACAACCCCTTGTCACAAACCAACCTGAACGCTGGGCTCCTGAGGAGCTCCAGGAGGGACTTGGGGATGATCCTGATGCTGAGGGGCCTCCATCGGGAATCCCATCACAGGGGCTGTGATAGGCGCTGGTGGAGTGTAGTTATCAGGGACCTGCATACACACATCAGTAACAACCAGCCAGTGAGAGGAAGGTTGTTAAGGACAAGCAGTTTATCAGAGCTGAATTACCAGAGTCCAGCTGATAGTTTGAATTTCAGGAAGACTTTTAAACAGTGAGTTTATATCAGTGCCTGTTTGCTCCAATCACCTGCCATCTGCTGGTTGAACAAAGTTAGTGACCACAAAAACAGTAGGTGGGTTATACATGTAAAGTTAAATGGAGTAACTCTGTGGATTGTTGTAAGTTAAACTCAGACAGAAAGAGAAATTTATTGACCAAAACACTTGAATTACTGTGTGTAACTTTGTCTCCACCAGCTACGCAGAGGTTTAGGAAATGCTGTCTCACAGTATGATGGTGTAAATCTAAGGAAACAGTGCAGCACTTGACACAATTGCCAACTTGACAGTTTAAATAGTAATAAATGAAGCTGTACCTTCTTCTTCCTGGGTCCACCTCGGACAGCTGGCGGATCATTCCAGCCTTCTTGATGACCTAAATAAAAAGACTGCAAGTCAGAAAGGTGCAAACAAAATTTCACGTTGTCAAGCTTTGGCAGCCAAAGATTGTCTGATAAGGACAATCACTAAAAGCAAAAAGATTTAAAAGAGCATGACATTAAGCCTTAAGCTGCAGGTCACACAACAGCAAATGCTAATAACCACACATTCCCAACATTCCAGTGCTGAGTAATTATCAGCATCTAAGCTACCTAAAAATAAAGAACGAGCATCTACATGAAATAACTCCACACTTAAGTCACTATATCTTCCTGAAGCATCCAATATGGCACAAGCGAACACCAAACATACACCAAGTGACCAGAAACACAGTAACTCCGACCAATGAAATGCAATCGGATACAAAAGCAGTAATGCAGGTATGTTGTGTTGCTTGGCATTACACTGTACAGGTGTTTCTACTTTTCTTGTCTTCTTCAGTGTATGTTTTGATGCACTTCTATTCCATATCCAACCCTAACTCTGTCACCTTGATGGTCACACTCGAAATTCAGCCAGGGAAAGTATCCTGCAAATCAAATGAGGAGTGACAGCTGTACACAACATTTATCGTCATAAATCACTAATAAATAAATGAAAAGGCAAAAAGACCGAAAACTATCCAACATAGTGTTTACCTGTTGGAGGTGGAGGAGCAACAGCAGTTGCTGGGAAGGACTTTACAGCAGGAGCTCCAGGGCCTCCCTGTGGATACCCTGATCCAAGAGGAGAAAAGGGACCGGATGCCATGGGGGGTACAGGCCCTTGGCTGTGAAGTCCCCCTGGGTACATGGGAACAGGAGCTCCAGGTTGGGAACTAGGTGGCATGGGGCCTGATGCTAATGAGGTAGATGGCATAAAGCCTGTTGGTGGCACCCCAGGGCTGGGCATCGGGGGCAAGCCTCCAGGGATTGATGACGAAGGTGGTAATGGAGGTCCTGATAAATTTGCAGCTGGCATAGAAGGACCTGGAGGTGGGAAAGCTGCAGGCCCACCCATGGGCACAGGCTGAGGCTGGAATGGCTGATGAGGATGGAAGCCTGGGGGAAGACACAAACATGCACCGTGCCAAATCAGTGTGAAATGACTTTAAATATAGGGAAGAGTGCGTCACCTAGCATGATGATCTAACCTGGGCCTGGAGCTGGAGCAGGATGCTGGGGGTAGGAAGGCCTCACAGCAGGGCGGGTCATGCTGGGTGGCAGTGTGCGTGAAGAGGGCGGAAGCCCGGGCCCAGTGTTGGTTGGAGCAGGCTGTGGGGTAAAAACTGACGGCATAGGAGGATGTGCTTGTGCAGCTACCTGGGATGGAGCTGAAGGCTGGTACTGGCTCTAAAATGTTTAAAAACAGGAAAATAAATAAGAGACTACTTTAACCACTGCAGATCAAAATACAAGCATGGTTTAAGGCTTTTTGATGATATTCAATTATACCATAATTTGTGATTTTGGTGCATGAGTCTGAGGAGCAGGGTTGGGCTTGGCTGTGGACACATTTACTCTGTTATAGGAGTTTGGAGGTTGCTGTCCAACAGCAGCCTCTCCCTGAGCATGGAACAGTCTGGTTCTCAGCATCGTGATCCCAGGCTGGGAAGACAAAAATAGAACAAAAGAAACGTGTTCATTACAAATAGACAAAGTACTGTTTAGTTGTAATTGCTGACTGCTAGGCTTCTTACTTGATCTGAGTTCTCAGGCAGGTATGACATGGCAGTGGACAGACTGCCCTCTGCGGCCAGTATGCCAGCATAGCAGGTTAGCTTCTCAGCCAGAATGGGGCTCTGGACGGCAACCTCACTGTTGCGTAGACGTTCGATTGATTTGCGCAGCATCATGACTTTCTCAACTAGGTCCTTAAAATACACATAAAAAAATAATTTAAATGTGTCCTCAATGTTGTTTTTAAGGAAACTTGTCTTTCAACATTTTATTCAATTAAGCTCTACTTGCTCTTGAGACTAGACATGTTACTTTATAAAGATTTATTACCTCCAGACCAAGAGGGGAGGAGCAGTCTCTGTGCAAGGCCCAGCATTCCACCAGCCTCTCAATATTCCCAGAGCAGATGTAACATAGACAAGCCTGCAGGCATCGCTTCTCTGTCCCCTCATGCTCCAATCGGCTTCCCAGGGTATCTATCAAGAAGATGATACATTATGAAGGCTGACAGGATGACATTAGAGCAGAGCAGAATCAATGTGTCGCTACAACTGTGGGCAACTTACCACACAGACGGGCAAAGTCTTCAGGGTGAGCATAGGTCAGCAGAGCAGCAAGAGCCTCCTTCCAGTTGCCCAGCTCACAGCTTTCCACTATGTCTCTCCAGTTCTGGGTGACGACTGATGAGATAAGCTATGGGTGGGGAGTATTATATTAACGTACAGCTAGAATATGTTCCGTCACAGTACCTATTGAATTTGGCTTAAAACAGTCTTACCATTGAAATACTGTTCTTTTGTTTGCTTAGGTATTTTTGCTGAGTTTTCTTGAGTAGCTCTTCCCCTCCACTGATGGACAACAGGATGGCTTCTGCGTAGCGTCCATCATTCAGACACAGATCCACAGCTCCCTCAAAGTTGCCAACCAGCAGGGCCTGGCTTATCAAACCATCAGTATCTTCAAATAAACCAAAAAAAAGGAAAAATTATGAGCCATGACCAAAGCAAGGTAAACTACTGTTATAATAAACAAAAACGGCACAGTTATTATCATGATTATTGTACACAAGTATTGCAGAGGTGGAACTTTACCACATGATACAGGGATCTGGAAGTTAGGGTTTTCCTTTGGGGTCTGACTGAAGAAGTCTGAAGGTGAAACAGAGCCAGAGGTTCTAGCATCAGCTGATGCAGTTGCTTCTTCAGATCTCTGGAAATACAAAAAAAGTTTACTATAAACAGTAGCTGCAACGATATGAAAAAATGATCTTGTACAACCTTGCGAACCTCAGTGGAGAGCCGCTGCATCTTTTCTGCCAGATCTTTTGCATCTACTCCATATCCATTGGGTTGAAAATTCTTCCCCAGACATTTTGAAATCTGAATGAAAGACATTCGGGTAAAACACTGGACAGAATTCCAAGGTGAACTAAATAGAACATTTTAGATATCAATTGTAACTGAAGTTAAAAATCAGAGACCTTTTTCTCCAAGTCATCTTTGCTGAAACCCAAAAGTCTAAGGAACTTGATGCGAGCTTCATCCTCAAAATTAACCTGTGTACAATGGAAGTGAATTAACGCAAACTTTAAAACACTGAACTAGCTGATGGATGTAATGCTGTGCCAACAACAGCGAGATGTGAAAGCCCACCAAAAGAAACTTCCAGATGTCCTGCTCAGCATCAGACTTGGCGTTCTGAATCTTGGCCTGGCAGTAATTGTTGAAGGAACCTGATTGGAGCGCAGTCTGCAGCTCCCTAGAGCGCTGGAGGAACTCAGTCTCTGTGGTAACCTGGCTCACATACACCTGTCTGGGGACAGGCTGAGGGCTCTGCATTGGTGGGAGCTTGGGATTTTCAAAGGTTATCAGCTTTCCACCAAACTGCAGAGTAATAATAAAGACACATTATTCATCACGAGATTTTACCCAGGTTAACATTTTCCATATTTGTGCTCATAAAGTATTTTAAAGTTAGACTCACAGCAAAGGAAGCGCCCACTGGTCTGCGCACCCACTTAGGTGGCTTCTTCAGAGGGGGAACTATAGTCTCCTGCACTGCGGGCTGAGGCACTTGCAGGGGAGGCAGCACCTGCCCTGTACCAAAAGGATCCATTGTGTCAAATGAGGAGGATATCTGTTAAATAAAACACAAATGTTGAAATGCAGCTGTTTAACTGAATAAGGTACGATATCAAAAGGTTAAAAAAATGCATTGTTTCCAGGCCTAAAAGTAGAATTTCAGCCTATTTTCAATGTCTGGTTGATGAAACAAAGACAGAATATATCACATTAATAATAAGAAATGCATATTTATAAAACATTCAACGTGAAAACAATTTTTGCTTATATAAAATATTATCAGCTAAACATTAAGTGATTAACAATCAGTAAGCGCAGGCATCAGTCTTGCTAATCCCTTAATTGTGGCACCATCTTGTGGACAAACGGTGCATCTCAGAACTGAGCCTCTATCAAAGCCATCTCGCTGAATTAGCTCACTACCTTATCAGCTGTGCTTTGCTGCTGAGCCTTCAAGCTCCCACCCATGACAGAATAGACAGTGATTCTCCCATCAAATGATGCTGTTGAAAGCAGGGCCGGATTCCTGGGGCACCACTGGACATCAAAACACCACTGGTTCGTTGTTGGAAGCTCATAAATGACCTGAAATAAAGAGAACAGAGAGAGAGACAGAATTTGTGGAAATAATCAAGTTACAGTAATGAAGAAGATAAATTAGGGGCAGTAAATCAGATATGAATGTGGTGTACCTCTGCAGTGTTTGGATTCCAGCAGAGAATGCGGTTGTCCTTAGCGCTACTCAGCAGGAGCTCAGAGTCAGCCTGGCTCCAGGATATAGACAGAATTCCCCTGGTAAAAATATGATTGTTTGTAGTTTATTTTCTAACGTGTCTAAAAACCCATGTAAGAATATTACACAAACTATTAAAAACCTAACCTTGTGTGGTTCTCAAGAACTTTAAGGGGCGATGTGGCAAAGCGGAGGTCCCACATCTGGATGACTGGCAGGCGGTCATCTTCAGAGGCCAACACCAACTGAGTAGCCACATCGGGATGCCAGAGCATTCCTGAACAGTGCATCTAGAATCACACACCAGAAAAGAGAATATTTTAAAGGGTGCATGAGCCAACACTGAACCTGCGTTTGCTGTACTTTGTTAATGTCACCAACCCGGTTACTGTGGTCACTGATCTTGATGATGGGTTCGTTCTTTCTCAGGTCCCACACAACTGCTTTCCCACTTGGACTGGCAGAGGCCAGGATGTGCTGAACCTGTCTGTTCCAGGACACAACACTGATGTCTTCAGCAGGCTGAAAAAAAATGGTGCTGTCAAAACAAACCTGACTGCGAGTGTGTGACAAAACAAATGCTAATATTCAAATTACCACACTGATCTGTGCTATGCAAACAATGTTCATCCTCATTTAAATAAACCTTTAGGAAATGCTGGTGATACTCATGTACAACCAGGATATTTAGGTAACATTAAAGACACTAGCAAATTACTTATGTATTTATTTAATTAAGAGAATATTCACATGATAAAGAATCTATAGCATCATTCTCAATGAGCAGTTACATACAGAGCATGTAAAAATGAAGACCAGAAGAAAAACTTACTCATTAAGTAGTTTTCATTCTACAAACGTACACAAACAATAAAAAAAACCTTGGACAATGTGGATTGTAGTTTGTGTTTTGACTGAAACAATAAGCTACGAGTAAAACAAGTCAACACATTTTTAATAATGCACCTACCTGTGTCTTTGCTCCTGGTGTCATTGGACTGCTAAAATTATTTAGATCCCAGATGTATATTTCTGAATCATTCGCTCCTGATGCAAGCAAATTACTCTGAGAAAGGAACAATGCAGAAACATTAGTGACGTAATGACGAAGTATCTCTAGAGAGACATAAGATTTGCAGAGCAAACATTTACCTGAAAAGGATTAAAATCCAGAGCTCGAACGGGTCCTGTGTGTTTTTCAGACTGTCCAACTACTGCCTCTGCTCCAGAGTTCATTATGGCCTCTGGGTTATATACAGTTAATGCACCATTTTCACTGCCAGCAATCAGTCTCCCTCCTGTACCATCTGCTCCCGCACCAAAATTCACCCATACGATACTGTGCAACCTAAGGAAAATGAAGGGTGAAGTGAGTTAATTTGTAACAAATTATCCTATTTCTGTTAAGTTATGTTAACTAATTACCAGTTACTTGTCACAGGCAGTGTCAACACAACTGATATTGCCATAAAAAGCAGTGTTTATTATCAGTGTGTCAGTCTTATGATTGGGCAACTTCTACAGATTACCTGTTGGAGGTGGGTAACGACCCTTTGAGGTGCATATCCAGAGTGGGATCAGAAAAATCCATCTCAAATATCTCCAGGGCAGCTGTGGTGTTGAATGAGGCATCAAGCTGCTGTGCTGATGTCCCCAAGGCCAAGTAGATAGGATGGTGTCCCGCAGGACTCCACGCCTGGTGGGCAGTCCTCTGGATCTCCTTCAGTCTCATTTTCCACTATATGTATAACGTTCTGGGACAAACGATCAAAATCACGTGTTACAAGCTTCAGACGAGCCCCGATCTCGTTATGAAATGGTTATTAAATGGAGCATTCCAGCATTTAGCCAAACTTGACTGTACAGGATGCAACTGCCTCCGACTATTTCCTGCAAGTGCAATAAAAATTACCCAATCGTTTGTCCACACAACATAACACAAACCCACTTGCGGTTCAGAATGTTTTACACCATCCTTTCGTGCTGGTTCATAGTTAGCGGCCACAGTGTTTTTAATATATATCGTCGCCAACTTACTTAGATTTTCACTAAGCGTAAGCTAACGTTAGCATTTCGTATACATAGCCTCGAACATGTTGAGCGCTCATTGGGGTTGTCGAAGCAGAAGCATTTAAGATGTTTAAATAATCGCCCATAACATGCAACTACACAGATTATTACGTCACGTTAACATATTTTCGTTGATTGTTTGGCTATTAATTTATTCCAGTGCATAACCGGAGCCAGAGCTGCCGCTAGCTAGTGAGCAAGCTACCAGGCACCACCCCTGCTATCAGATTTCAACAGATACTAACACAGTACATCACACACAGATTCACCCAGCAAGTAGTTTTAGGAGTAACTCACGTCAACTACCTAACTCACAATCGGCATCCACAACAATATGGATCGCTATTTATCAGCCAAGCTAGCAGCTTAGCACAGACGGATCCCGACCAAAGTGCTTTGCCGTGTTGTCACTGCGCTACGGTAGCCGACACGGACATTTCTTGTTCGGCGGTGCCCTGAAGTAACCCTATAGTTACTAAGCATCACACAATCTGTGCAAAAGGCCGAATAGCTGTTAATAATACTATGCGGCATTAAATAGAAAACCCTACCACTTTATTAAAGTTGTTAAGCACAAATTACTCTCCTCTGTCGTTTCCATACACAATAAACGGACACAAAAAACAATCAAATAAATTGTCAACATAAGTCTTTATTCTTGACAGGAATATCTATATACACAGACAAGCAGAGTCAGATTCAAGTTGTTAGATTTCATAATGTTTGATTTCCTCTGGTTGTTTTTCAGGATCTCCTCCTTTCTCCAAGTACAGGTCATTGTAGGGATACTGCTTCGGAGCCTAAAACAAACACACGTGGTTTAATGAACACACGCACATACTAACAAATACAGTTGGTGACAGTTAAAGAAAACAAAGATGGCAGTTAATTTTAAATTTACATATAGCAGTCAAAGACTATTGGTTAATTAATAAAGCCATTTCACACCTCTTGAAAATCCTAGCAATGGTGTCTACTTACAACAGGTTGGTAGGATGGCAACTTCTCTCCAACATAAAACATAAACAGCATGAATCCAATGAATCCAAACAGCTGCTTGCACATAGAGGACCAGGAGACAGGGCTGGGAGATGTGTCCACACGATTCCTGATGTACATGTCAAAATCCCAGTGCATCTAAAAATAGAAGATCATTATTTTTATCTTGTTGGTGCAACTGTCATAACATAATACTCACAGCCACAACAATACCCATATACAATACTAATAAGAATTACGTCCATAACTGTATTAAATCAATAATATGTCAGTCATGGTGGTATGATCAGGCATGCAAACATATCAGCTTCAAAGAAAAACACTACAACAAAACATAATCATTTAAGGAGCAAAATCCAAAGTAATCATTATCCTACTGGCTCTCCCCAGTTCCTCCTCAGATCAGGATGGTCCCATTGGTACCAGGGATCTCTCTCGTGTTGAGATCTGTCTGGTAACTTTGGATAATCACCGTACCTAATAAAACACATCGGTGGCATTTCATTAACTATGCAGAAACCACTTTCACGTTGGTGCATACGTTTTCATTAAAAGCTTCTCAAGACTTTCAGCACCGGTCTAAACACAAACAAATTGCGTATTTTCTACCACAATAAATAGCCATACCCTTCTCCGTTGTCCGGATGCGGTTCATAGTCCTCAACCCTAATGTTGTACTTCTTTGCAGCCGCAGCTCTCTCCTCTGGGGTCTTCGGGTACGGACCAGGCAGAGTATCCTTGCTCGTACTTGAGGCTAAGGCAACAATACATGCACTTGTGAATCGATAAATCCGAAACAGCAATGTTATTACATCTGCTTGCACCGCCATTCAAAAGAGCGGTAGCAGCTTCACCAGCAAAAGCTAACGTTAGCATGTCAAGGTTAAGACTTTTACGGGTGCAGCCTTTTAATCTTCATATATATTCGCACAAAAAATCATCATCCTCTATCGCAGCAAAAGCTAATACAGTACTAACCTGCTCGGCATCCCGCCAGAAGGGCTGAAACGCCAGGCCTTTTCCCTTTGGAGAGTGCCTGGGCCCAGCGTCGGAAACCAACACCAGCCATGTTTACTGGCTGCTGCTGTCTGACAGACAACAAGTACGCATGCGCGATATTGAAAGTACGGGTCATCATCAGGGCCAATTCCGTAGATTATGGATGAAAATGTTATTATAATAATTTGTCTCTGCCATAAATTTCTCGCAGTTACTAATTTCTTTATAAATAAATTACGTAAAGCTGGAACCACTTGACTACACTTATAGTTGTTTTAAAGTAGTTATAATTATACACAAGTAACAGAGAGTCATAGCTATTTAAAGGTTTGTTTCATTGTGTTTTATTACATTCATTAGTGAGCAGCAGAGACCATCACTTTTGAAAAAGGTGTGACAGTGACATGAAAAACTCTTCAGTGGCTGAAGGGAACTTGTTCTCAGAGTGAATGCACTGAAGCTCTGAGTGTTGTTCCTCCTCCCATCAGATCCAGCTCAGGTGCACTTGATGCATTTACTGAGGGATCATCACTCTGCCATTGGGGCTAAACTGAAGACAGTTTATCAGAGAAGTTCTGCAATGTCCTTCTCCACTTCTTCAATGGGGCTGTGAAGTTCATACCTACAGCGCAAACAATATATCTACAGTCAGAACGAAGCGAAACATAATAAAAGTGGGATATTAACAAAGCTGGGGTTAATAGCTTTACCTTTTAAAGGGAACACCCTCTGCAGTGATAAGAAACTTCTCAAAATTCCACCGAATGTCATTGACTTTGATCGGGGACCAGTAGAATTTCTTAATATCTCCAATAACAGGGTTGACAAATGACAAAGATTCCTATAGCAAACAAGAAATAATAATTGAGGCTGTAGCAACATTGGTAATCTTTTATAATGTCAATCACATTACCTTTAGATAGGTGAAAAGTGGATCTTCATTTAGTCCATTCACTTCAACCCTGCCAAGGACAGGAAACTTTGGCACAAACCCCCCACCAGGTCTCACATACTTCAGAATATCAAGGGTTTCATGATTCACCTCTGAAAAATGTCACAGTAATTTAATTTAAGAAAGAAAACAAGCCTGTATGTTCACAACTGTGCTTTCAACATCATCTGAAACAAAATGTACATGTACGGGTAAGTGATGTAAGTATACAGATCCTAATCAAGAACAAATCGATCAGTAACCATCTGTATAATCAATATACTAAACATTCACAGTGTTCTTGTACCTACCAGGTGACTGAAGACCAAATTGGTTGCAAGGGAATCCCAGGACGGTGAAGTTGAGGTCACCAAACATTTCAATCAGTGCATTCAATCGATGGTACTGAGAGAAAAGGACAAAAAAACATTGAATAAAAATGACATCATGAATTATGTGCTATGAGATGATGTAGGGGCTGTAGTCAATCAGCCCCTCTGCAGATTATTACCTCCTCTATTGTTGACCCTCAGAAGGTGGCAACATTGACGATGAGAAGCACCTTACCCCTGTAGTTAGTGAGCGGAACCGGCTGTCCATCCAGCGTCTCAGCAGAGAACTCATAAATTGATTTATTTGCCATGCTTGTACTTTAGCTTGTGTATGAGATTGTAGGCAGTCAAGAGTGAGTATTCACTCCGCTGTCCTGGTGGCTCATCTCATTCACTGAAACATAACTCATGGGTCAGCAATTGTTCAGCATGACTGACTTCATTGTTCTTCTGGCCAGAGGTGAGCTGGTAGGATAGTTATTCAACACATGTAAACCAGAAAATGTAGCTCTGGCAACAATTTGACTAACATGTTCAAAACAAATATTTATAATAATATTTACAAGTGTAAAGCAGATCACACTCTGGCTATATTATTATTTCTTTAAAACTAATATAAACTGATACTGACTGTACTCAAATTCTCTCTTTATCGTTTTAATTATACTCGAAGAGTCGCCTTACATGTAGGGCAAAACCAAAAGGTTTATGCTTTCCTACGACCAAGGAGGCTGCGTGACTAAATCCTGCATGTTCCGATGCTCATGAACGCGGCATTCGGTTTGGGTTACACCTTAGACGCTCGCAAGATGCTAAAGGGAAATACGGCATTTAGCTATTTTTCTGAGGAAGAGCACCTCTTTAAACTCCTTTTATAACACAGTGGCCTCAGAATGGACGCAGAAGCCACGGTAGCAACGTAGGTACCTTTAAAAATTGCATTTCTAATTTAAAAAGCCGCTGCATTGGTGGCCCCGGCAGGCTAGCTGCTCAGCTAACATGGATAGCAACAGCCAACGAGTAACCGATGTAGCCGGTTGTTATTTATGTTCGCTAACTTTGGTTTAATCACTCATTGCCACAGCAGGGCAGATTCTCGGTGGTCGTGTAACACTGCAGAAACTATTCCCGCATTTTAAAGCCAGAAAGATGTTGCATTTAATTGTGTTTATGGTCTTTTCCGTTAAGCTGCTGTAGTTCTGCGTTCAGCATCAAAGTTCATCTGTGTAACTAGGCTTGCATGTCTTGAGCAGATGTCATCTCCTGGACCTTCCCTGGGAGGATGTACTTGTTCCCCGTATTTTATGCTATTTACCACTGCAACACCTGGTCAGCCTGCAGAGGGTGAGCAAGCAGTTCCACAGCCTCATCCAGGTGTATCTGGCCAACTGCAGGACTTTTGACCTGGCCCTGGTAGGTTCTGGTGACGCTGGGTTTCTCTGGTGTTCAAACAGCATTTTATGGACAATCAGATATATATATATTTATCAAGTATATACTTTTATGATGTCACAATTCACCAGTGCTTTTATATGTTTTGTGATATTTGCAGATTGGGTCATGCGTTCCCAAAGAAGCGTTTTGCTCAATGTTAAAGGACAACAAAGTTCTCCAGAGTCTGTCCCTTCAGAACTGTTCAGACTGGGTGACAGATAAGGAGCTGTTACCAGTTATTGGCCAGAACCAGCATCTGCAGAGAGTTGACATGAGCGGCTGTGTTTGTCTCACTCGTCACTCCCTGGTGGCCGTCTCTTTGAGCTGCATGCACCTTCAGCGCCTTGGCTTGGCTCACTGCGAGTGGGTGGACAGCCTGTCCATACGCAGCCTGGCTGACCACTGCAGGGGGCTTCAGTCAGTCGACCTAACCGCCTGCCGCCAGCTCAAGGACGATGCCATCTGCTACCTGGCCAAGAAGTGTCTGAATTTGAAGTCTCTGTCTTTAGCAGTAAATGCCAACATCACTGATGAGTCGGTGGAGGAAGTGGCCAAGAACTGCAGGGGCCTGGAGCAGCTGGACCTGACAGGTTGCCTGCGGGTTAGGAACCAGTCCATCAGGTACATCCTATTGTCAGATGTAATGCTAGTTGCATTAGTTTGTGTCATACTCACACTTTTGATATGTACCTCCTCACTTGTGCACTCCTCTGTAACATCTGCATGCTGTGCTCACAGGACTCTTGCAGAGTACTGCCCGAAGCTACAGTCCCTGAAGGTGAATCACTGCCACAATGTGACAGAGTCGAGCCTGGATCCACTACGGAAACGCAACGTAGTGATAGATGTTGAGCCACCTTTACAGAGAGCATTGGTACTTCTTCAAGATGTGTTGGGATTTGCTCCTTTTATCAATCTCCAAATATAGACAGAGAGAATTCTCTGCAACATGTACACACAGGTAGGAAGCATTAGGACAATCCCACTATGGGGCGAATTAAGGTTTCTCTTATGTTAGCGTTCTGACGCGTTTGTATCTAAAAGTGTGGAATATACAAACACATAGGAAAGTCAGATAATATGTATGGTATATGTCTAAGGGGGGGGGGTATTAAAAATGAAGTTGGGTTAACAACGAAGGAGAAAACTAATCAAAAACGCTGGGACGTTATTGGTAAAGCGTATTTAAGAAGAAACTGAAAATAATGTCATATTTGCTTTAAGAAAGTCATGAACTTAAATAACATTTTGTCTCATGTCCAAAAGATATCGCTGCACTACGTCTTAATCATTCAGTGGTTTTAATTATGTGGCTTTAAGGGAAATCAAATCCAGCCAAAGCACAGTGTATTGTTTTTTTGTTTTTTTTAAAACAACGTTTACAACATTATATAAAACACATGTCTCATATGTTTCATTCAGGAACATTTAAACATGTTTGAGTTTAATTAAACATTCAATTTTATAGCTTGAAGTACTAGTTCTCTACATTCGCATATTCCTCTGACTGGTGAGTTTTGTCATTTCCATGGCCCTGGTTTCATTATATCACAAATGAGACTTCTGTTGCCACCACAATAGAATGATGGTAGATCCAGTTTTGCGCTGACATACGGTTTGTCTTCACGGTTTTCCCAATGTAACTGTTTCTTACAGTTACTCCGGTTGTTTTTGCATGGCTAGACACTACCGTGATATACTAGGAAAGTATACTTCTTAAGTGACTGACATTTACTTGTTAATAAATGCATATTGTGCATTATGTATGGCTTAGTCCACGTTAGAAAAGTGTTATACTGTTTTCCCCTAAGCCTTTGAATTTTGTAAAAAGTACTTGAAATTCTGTTTCCCTGTAGTGACGTGTATGAATTATATGGACATTAAATTGTAAAATACAGGAACATCTTATGTTTCTGCTAACTGAATTAATTACATTTTCTGTTAAGACAGTTCAGACTTAAAAATGTAATCTTCCAAATAATTGTGTCCAGTCCACATTTAAATCCACTGTAGTTTTATACCTGAAACGACCACAAGGTGGCAGCAGTGAACTGGTTTATGTGTCTGTTTTTGTTCAGTTGGGCAAAAGGCTATGAGAGTATCAACCTACAGTATGCTCAGGAGCCATATTAAGGACAAGTTAAATCTGTCAGGAGTATATCAAAAGAAGGGTCTCTGTTTGGTTAGACAGGATGTAAAAGCAACAATGCTTATTAAATTTTTAACACCTGATGCAGTGAATGCACAGTAAGAATTAATGTGTTCCCTTGTTACTTTAGCTCTGTGGTAAATCCCTCCTACAGTTTCCTCTGGTGTTCGGATTGGCTAGACTATATTGTAGGTTGTCTGTGTGACAACACAACAGGTCTATTTTCCACATGATGGCATGGTTTACCCCATCTGCTGCGTGCTGTCCACAAGCTGACTTTGCACCAACAGAGAGTTGTGTTTGGAGAGCTTCAGGGATCGACCGGCATCCTTCTGTTAGTTGCGCTGATCATCATATTGTTCCGCTGTGGTTTCACAGTGTCATTAGCTATAAAGTAAATCTTGAAATTTCAATTCACGGAGCAACTCAGGCTGCACCTCATGCAGTAAACGCTCATATTTATCCAAAGTAACAAAGAGTTACCTTGCGTTTTCAGCCTGAATAAGCAATAAGTAACAGCTGAGGAGTATTATAATGTGAAAAAACAAATGATACAAATAATCTAATAATAGATTGAAGTTTATACTTACTACTGCAACAAAAGACATTGTTGAAATCCCACCTTAAAAACCTCCGTAACCTTTTAGTAGTTGTCAGCTGTGGCTCTTGGTAGTTGCTGCTCAGCAGTCAGCGGGTTAAAAATGTTTCAGAATGCATTCATCAAGTAGGACCTCAATTAGCATTGATCTGCAGGGGGGAGGAAGAAGCATAGCTGCGTTACTGTATGCCATGGAGCAATTTCTGTTCCAGTGATGGAGTGTACGGGGGATTTCTCAAACATAGCCGGCCTAACATATTTTGTCTTCCTGTCAATAATATGGCGCTTGTCTAAATTATTGATCAATAACCACAGATCATTTTATACTAATGCAAAACTATGGAGTTAGTTAATTTTATTCATTCATTCACTTATTAAAACATAGTTTTAGCCCTTGGCTGCATGTAATATACTGAATGTATTAAAATAAGTAATAAATTAAGGTTAAACTTTAAATAGTATGAAGCGTGGTTTGCAGAGGGTGTGTAGCTGATAGTCTTCCCAGGTTGGCATGCAGACATCATTAAAATAAGTATTTATACCTGTGCTTCTTATGCTGTTTGTAAGGCTTTGTGTGACAAAGGCCGGTTAAAGCCGCCATGTTGACAGTTCTGGCTGTCAGTTATTAAATCCAACTCTCAGTTTGGTAGTCTGATGTCAGAATTAATCTAAATTTCACAAATTGCATTTCACAAAAGGAACACATACATTTACATAATACATTTACACATCCACACTCTTAGTCACACTTGAACTATAATAGATCAACTTCTGATTGATCCTCTTGTTTCTGAGGTGGATTAAAATTACTAGTTCCAGGTCAATAACAGTCTTTTGCCTCTTGATATTTCTACTCCACTGGAAGATGTGACCAGATAATATCCACTGCAAAAACAAGATCTTCAATAAACCCTAAACTATTAATAAAAAAAACTTTATAACTTTATATGTAGCAATATGTCCACAGAAAAAAACAATAGTTACATTTCTAAATATACCAATACAGCATATGCTGTATAATGTAAATACATACATCTTATTTATAATTTAATAAAACAAAATTTCTCAGTCTGTAGTTATGAAAGACATTTCAGTTTTGCTAGATTTAATTTTTGCTTATAAGTGAGAGGAGAGAGAAATAAACTACTTGTAGCAGTTTCCATGTGACATTAACCAACTGAATAATAAAGCATATCAGAATATTCAAATTCATTTACATGGATACAAAACATTATTTTCATCTTGAACATGCATAAAGACAGATCCTGCTCAATAATAAATAGAAATCAGTCTACGCTACTTTTCAGCTTCCCGTTAATTAAATGAAGTTCATGTAAGGTGGAGAGAGAATTACGGTGGCTGTTCAGATGGCTCCAGGACTGTGTCAGAAATTTTGTTCATTTTCATATTTTTAATTAACAGACCTTTTCCCCCTCGTCTTCCATCAGTGAATGAGTCTGTGTTTCAGTTATTTGATGTAGTTTATCTCCTTCAACCATTCATATACAACCTTATTGGATCCTGGGACTTAAGGATCCATCTTTTGGCCACCAGAGAAGCATAACTAATGACAACATTAGAGTGGCTTTGTATGCGTGGCCATCAAAATGTCGATCAACCAAGCAAGAAATAATGTTGGATTTTCAATTCGGCATGAATAAACATGTATGTTTAGGATCTGGTGAACTGAACTGTGGAGGGCTCAATTCAGAAAACCCTGTGCTGATGAGGGAGATGCTGATAGGCTACTTCTTTACGATGCATATGTGTGTTGTTTTAAGTGGCACATATTTTGAAGTGTAGCATCGTAAAACAAAAGTCCTCAAGTTGGCATCCTGGCAGGTCCTGCTGAGTTAATTCCTACCGACATCACAAGATCACGGTCCATTTAGCCATTGTTCGCTCGTCCTGCTGAAGCAGGTCACCTTTCTCATGCCATTCCCTCAATCTGGCCAGAAGCTTTCTGATTCTGAGTTCAGCTCACACCTAGAAGCACCCAGAGGCCACATTTTTGCAGCTACGCTCAATTTCCCTGCAATATAAACACAATGATTTACCTAATAGCGAATACGTACACAATAAGTATGATGAAGATCCACCCTGGCAGGAGCATTTTGCCCTCTGACTATATCTGGGCTGCTAAAATGTAAGTAACTATGTTGAACTTGTGTCCTCCAGCAAGCAGAGATTAGAGTTCAGCGTTGAGCCGTAATCACAGATCACATCTTGCTGCGCTTGGGAGCCACTGAAAGATGCTGGAGGTTGTCTCATCATTTACTTTTTAGGGAGCCAAAGATCTGAGTTCATCACAGTAGCTATAAGTAGAACTGTTCTACGTGGGTCGCAGAAGTATATCAATCTAATAATTCATACCAAAGCATTGCAAGACTTGCCTATGTCTTCTGTAATGTGTTGCTTCACTCTCTAGAAACTCTCACGTAAAG
The DNA here is from genome assembly GCA_030770545.1 of Macropodus opercularis. Taxonomy (NCBI): domain Eukaryota; kingdom Metazoa; phylum Chordata; class Actinopteri; order Anabantiformes; family Osphronemidae; genus Macropodus; species Macropodus opercularis. The sequence continues at coordinate 4,571,181 of CM061107.1, read as the reverse complement.
GAAGCTCTTGACAAATGGAGCACAAACAGCAAAATATGTGTTCAGTACTTGTCTCGGGCCGTAGATTAATGACATTAACGAAGTTTCCATTAGCACGGCGATCGGGGGAGACAGAGGCGTCCATGCGTAAATCCACATGACTGAATCACTGATAAGAGAAAATGAAACACATCTCTATGGGCCAAGAGGGGCCAGGAAACGCCACTCTAAATTAGCCCGCGGCCCAATTTGTTGTTACTTCATTAACCAACAAGCATCTGTAGAGCAGGGGAGGGAAGTTGTGACCCATCTTTTTTTTATTTTTTTTATTTGCCACTTCGGTTTTACCGGGTCTACAAGAGAAAAGGTTTAGGACAGGATCAGATCAACAACATGACCGTGAGGCACATTTGAAGTCTGTCTGAGTGTGGAGTTTCAGATGGATGACAGGCGGGCTCATCCATAGATCTGTATGGATCTGAATACTGTTGTTTAAAGCTGTTCACACATCCAGTCAGTGTGATTAAAATAAACACACCCATGAACAAACCGTGACGTTGCTGTGAATCACCAGAGGTTCAGGTTCGAGGTAAGAGGCCCTTTCAGCTCGTATCTGCAGATGGGACTGGGTGTCTGGCGTGGCTAGTTTCTTATCTTCCATGGCCCACTAATATCCACAGGGGACCAACACCGTGTGGCACCCTGAAATCCTTTTTCTACACTGGATGGGAAGTCAGTCGGGGTGGATCACCAGGGCTTGAGGCATGGATGCCATATGGCCTCTTTGTTCCCCATGGAGTTCAGGCCTTTGGGAAACCCACCATCTAAACGTACACAGGAGAATTTCTGACAATATGTGATGTGACAAAGGCATTTTGGCAGCTGATGTTGTTTGTTATTACAAGCACATCACTGAGATTCATTAGCATTTTCCAGCAGTGACTGTATCTCTAGAGACAATTGCATTGAACAGGACTTATTAATAATCTAATGGAATAGTTGTAGGACTGTGAGTTTGAAATTAAGTAGTTTGATGACTTTGTGAGTCTTCTGTACAGTTTAACAAAAACCTGCACATGGCCTGCAGACAACAATGTGCCTTTTGGCGAGAGAGTGAGTTACAGGTAACAAAATGTTTCACAACTGGCAACAAGACAAAAATGTGATTATAAAATGGCTCCATAATGTAATTATGGTAACACACCAAGAATCTAAAGTATGTTTCAAAGGTAGCATTTTTTTTTTCAGATTTAATTGCGAAACACTGCAGATCTAGTTTAGAAATTCTTCATGCCTCATTTAAGATATTTAAACATGTTCCCCAATATTTCTCTTAGTTCTTCTGATTAAATAAGGTAATTTAATGGCGATTATATTTTAGATAGAAATGTGTGATCTAATATAAACTAAAGTCTGTTTCATCTCTCACACTTGATTGGCAGGTCCTTTGCAGACTGCACTACTCTGTCTGGCCAGATGAGGACATGCTTTCCTCAGACTGGAGAAAGGGAACATATTATAGCTCACCTACTTTCTGTAATCCAGCATTCAGATTAGATTCCACTTCACCGTTAATACCAGTGCGTTGAAGAGCGGTTGAGCGAACAGTAGCAGGTGTGCCCACAAAGAAACTCAGATAAATACACTGGAAGTTGATTACAGCTAGAATTAACACACAAATATAAAACCAGTGTAGTAAAATGAAAGCAGCTAGAACGTGGACAAACGTCAGTAAATATAGTAGAATGGCTGTAGATGGAGCCTCTGTAAGACGACCCCACGCTCAGAAATAACCGACAATGTGATGAACCCACCACATCACAATATGTTTATGACACAGGCCCGGAGACCTCCATCAAACTTCTCTATGAAGTAAATTGAGGACAATTTTCCTGCTGAAAGGTGGTCTACCTGGAAGCCTGGGGCTCCCAGCCAGCTGCATGTCATTTCTGTCAAATGTGGCTGGGGTCTGTCAATTAAGAAAACACAGGGCAATCTGTGGCTGCTGAAAGAGATCCCCTTGGCCTGCTCCCAGACTGAGAGACGGCCTTTTGTTCCCAAGCATGTCTCACATACTTTTAGAGCCCAGATAAGCTCAGGCTTCATGAAGCCCCGCTTTATATTTGCCCACTGTAATGTCTCTGTGAGGTCAGGGAATATGGGGAAGCACTGTCGACGAAAAGGTAATATCCCTCCTCCCACACGCACATTATGAGGTCAAGAATGGAAGCTGCAGGTTTGGTGGTCCTGAGGCCTGGCCAGGGGACTTTCCTGCTGAATGATCTCCTGCTCCCGTGTGCCCACCCTCGATCCTTCTCTGCCCCTTTCATACAGAGGACGTAAACTGCAAAACAAGCAGGGCGTCCTAGCTGTTTCCTGAAATCGGATAAATAGGTACTCTGTGCCTGAATCTGCTAGTTGGGGGGGGGTGATTTTAGCGCCAGTCGGACCACCCACAGGCAAGTAAACAGGTACATCAAGGTTTGAAATATTAGAAGAGATTAAGTACAGGTCTGAGATCGGCAGGTAAGGGGGTCAAAAAGCAAAGGGTCTGCACCACATTAGGACAGTGTGGCATAGTGGGTTTACAAGTGCAATAACTGCTTCTGAAATGCAGTGGAGTGGAAGCTTACAGGTGGAAATCCAGGATCCTGGTTATCAGCTGTAATGAAAACTGTATGATGTGTGAAATGTGTCTGTCACAATATTCCATGTAGCTCAGATTTGGAGGTTGTTATCTTTAATAGCAAATGATGTAAAATGCAAACTCTCATATACATTGTTTTCTGAGTGAGTGGTGGTTGTGGTAGTCTATGTAGTCATTTCTTTCATCGTCAGCAAAATTGCCCATGCAGGAATAAGGTATTTAACGTCCAGCCTGGGTGTGGTTCCATTACACAGCTTTAAGACCATGCTGAGTGCTCTTGAAAATTAGTTTTTTGGCAACTTGTGAGGATGCACAGTCTCCCAGCAAGCCACCAAGGCTTTGTCAAGACCGCGCTGGTTTAAAGCTCGCAGCTTTTCAAGCCTCCCATTATGCCTGACTCAGTCGGGCAGAAAGCGAAAGAGCCTTTTCTGCAGTCATGTGGGCATACTGGCATTATACACAGTTCAGTATTAGATATTTGTGAGTCATATAAACAGAAGGGAGGGCACTGGGGCTTCTTGAAGAAAAAGAACTTTATAATTGGGGAGTTATATAAGTGTCTAAATCCTTCTCCAGGGATTTAATTTTTTCCCATTGTGCGTTTTGAAAAGCAGGAGGACCTCACAGCACAAGCGACAAATCCTCTGACACTGAAATCACAGTGGTACAGTTTAAATACTATATATGAAGTGTGAGGCTTCACGTGAGGAGCAGTTCACTCCCTACCATAGCAGTTTATTTAAGTTTGCCCCGTTCAACTATGTAACTGCATATGTACATGCGGCTTTTCTTTAAATGTATAAAAGAGAAATTCAGAGGCTTTGCCAGTTTTATTACTTTGTAAAAATTACTGTAAAATCTTTCGTTTTAACTGGTGACAAATATTGTACTTTCTAAAAATATATATGACACCACTTCCTGAAACCTTCCCATTCCCATTTCCCATGTTCTACCAATTATAAACTATAGATTTCCCCGTAGTGGGTCCCTGTCCTGTCTTCACATTTGAGTGTATCTGGGAGTTAGTTATGTGTGTGTGGCTCCCTGTTGGCCCAGATGCTGGGCTGTGTACAGTGTGTAAATCTGGGGCTAGTCGGGTCACTCAGGCATGACCTGGACTATGTCGGGCCTTGTCTTTTGAGTGCCTCCAGCAGTGTTTCCCTCCTCAGCTCTGACCAGCCAAGCTCACAAACAAGGATTTAGGTCATGTTGACCCCACTGCGTCACCCGTGAGATTGTTAACATGGCTGGGAGTCGCTGCTTCTGATGATCTGCGGGTGCAGTTTAAAATGTTTGCAGAAACCTGTTTTTATGCCTTGTTTAGCTGATTCCTTGCCTCTGTCTTACAAAGTATATAAGCGACTATAAGCATGATTTGTTCTGCTCATTGTGTCATGTCCGTGGAGCGCTGACCAGTCCGAGACCCGAGCAGTTGTGTGTGAAATGTTCATTGTTTTGGTTTTGTTGTGGAATGGGCTCACAGCCACCCCCTCACTTCTTCAAATGCCACCACACCACTGCGGTTAAGAGAGGGCAAAGGCCTGTGCTAGAACAGCCATATCAGTGCAACATTTACATGGTGCCGCTGAAATCAGATTATGTATGGGTTCAATTGACTTAATGGATTCGAAGAGACTAGATCCTATTAATGAATAGGCTGCCCTACGGCAAAACCCCAACCAATAGTAAGCTAATCTGCCATGCAAATTAAATCCTGCCTCAATATGCCTGCCTGTTTAATGCGATCCATTACACAGTTTCACTTATTTATATATACTATTATAAAAGAATAGGCTTATAAACAAACTGAGGGAGGGGTTTGTTCTACAAATGGGGCTGCCCCGGTCTGTTTCCCTGTGCAGAGGCCCCAGGGCTGCTGGGGGAAATGTTCACTGACAGCCACTGACTACGGAGAATAGAAAAAAACATGAAATATGCACCCAATTGTAAGTGGATTAAGGAATGTATTTAGATTTAAAATGGGGCACGTGACCACACTGAAGGCCGGACAGGCTGTGGCCCCTCCTGACATATTGCAGCCAACTTTAAAAGCTCCACAAAGAAAGAGAAGCGTCTTATCAAAAATGGTCGTAATAAGGCTTTTTCCGCTGGTGAGATCCAAACAGGACAGGTAGTAGGATTTCAGACAATCTCAGGCACTGACTCCCCTAAACATGTTCCCTTCTTGCCTGGTGTCTCATGTAGGATCTAAGTCTGAATCAATCAGATTCAACCTCTTTGGGCATATACTTTAGCACAACCAGGTTTTTGAGCAAAATTGAATAAGACATGAATTGAATATTTTCTGTTTATCTGACACGAGTTCCCTGACAAATATAAATAAATAACACCTTCCCAATGCAGGTATGCTTGAGTGTGTGCACCTCATTTCAAGCACAATTAACTTGAAATGGAGTGCTGCAGGATCAATAGTCCCCATTTGATCCGGGGGGGGGGGCTGTCACTCTGTGGAAATGGCACACGTATGGTAATATCGCAAGCTTAACAACAACTTAGAGGATTTGCTGTTGCTGTTTTCAGGCTAGCATAAATAACAAACAGTCTTGTGATCTTCTTTTACATTATCCTGGTAAAACGGATGAATTCGCATACCAAGATGTGAAAGCATCAGAGTAAGATTGCAGTATTCAGTCGTAGCAGAGGACTCGTGTAGGAGAATTTGTCTCGATAGACGGCCTGACTATAGCACTTTGCCTCAGAACACAACATAAAAAGATAAATGAACACTGAATGACCCTGATGCAGCCCTGTTCCTTCATCATATAAATAACTAAAACCGGAGCGAATAAAGCAGACTGTGCTGGGGCCGATTCCCAAAAGGGTGCTTATATGAAATGCAACTTTCAGTCGTCCCCCCTGCTCAGAATGTGGCATTTATTTGCAGGGCTCTGTTTCAATTTAAGGGGAATGGCAGCTGAAGGAGGCACAGGGGACAGTGTCTCATCACCGTCACTTACCACTCTTATAGGCCTGCTGCCGCGGAGGAAAGCCTCAGCAGGCAGCGCCACTTAAGCAGTGAAGACCTCCACCAGTCAGTGCAACACGAGAGGCTCTGAGTCGTGCCTGAGTGTGTGTTTGTTTGGGTGCCAGTGCTTGATAATAAGACGTGTGAATATGTGAATGAATGACCCATGTTCAGTGACGTGATGAATGGCTAAACCGTCGGTGGCGACAATAACCTCAATAGATGTCTGCAAGATGAAGCTCAGTAGATGCTCAGTGATGCTGATGCAGCAGGACAACGACCCAAGACGTTTAAGTAAATCCAGTACAGAATGCCTCTGTCACAAAACCTTTGGGAAGCCAGATGTGTGACGTAGACCTTGTACTCTTAATAATATATACGATTTCTAACGTCACCTTCTGTCTGCATTTGTGGAGATGTAACATGACCTTGAAGGTTTAAACGACATAAATAACTGTGTTCTGATTCTGAAAGCAAAATGAATATTACTATATATTTACTGCCACTGAGAAATCAGACTAACCAGAATAGTTGAGTTCCTGCCCAAGGTCGCTTCGCTCTTGAAAAGACATCATGAAGACATTTGTTGCCCAAAGGGTTAATGCTGATGCAAAACAAACAAACATCTCCATAAATAGGTGCTTTTCCCTGGAAGAAAGGCTTTATATGCTACAAGCTCATTTGGAATTCAGCTGAATGTCTCACACAATGGTCGAACATACAGGGCTGGCGATGGGGGGTAAATTAGAGCTCGGAGATGAATTATCAAACAATTAAAAAAGTGACGCTGAGCCAAGGGGAAACAGAGCACAGACGATATTGGCCGTGGTGCGGAGATGCTGCTTCCTTTCTGGGCGAACTCAGCCTTGTGCTGTGATCTGGTTTGTTCTGCTGTTTTGGTGCTTTTTGCTGTGTTCAAAGCCCAAACATGGGAGAATTTATCCCAGTTATTTCCAAGCAGTGAACGTCTCGAAATGAAGTCATGAGCCGACAGTGAGACCTGAAAAATGGCAAAGCGTATGTGACCCCACACACACAGCCTGCTCTGCGTTCCTGCGATATTCATTTTGATTTCAATTAAAGATCCTGAGTGTGACTCTCGGAGAGAAATAGCCTGCCTTTAATTAGGTAGTCTAAGTTCATGGAAGCAATTGTTGTTTCTCCAGCACTTTGAATTTGATGAGGCCAAGACCGCATTTTATTGCTTTGAATGAATATGGCTTCAAACCCTGCAGGTTCCTTGTCCTGCTAACTGTCTCGCAACAAAACACAGACTGTTACTGGTGTGTTTGTCATTAGTCGTGGTGGTTATGCTGCTGTGGCAGTGTGTGTGTGTGTGTGTGTGTCCTCCAGCATCGCTCTGGACTGCAGGTGGGCTCCTCCATGTGATGATGAAGAGGTCAGTAGCTGGCTAGGACCACATGGTGCGCTGGAGGCCGCTGCCCGCTGGTCAATAATCTATTACAGGACATCCCTCCTCCTCTATGTGACTAATGCAGTCGCAGCGTTGGCCTCCCAGAGGTTAATGCTGCTCGCCTGACCCTGGTCCCTTCTGACAAACACTGTCGATGCTTGATTTGGAAAAGCTCATCCTCAGCCAAACATCAGGTCGCCTGTTTAAAAGTCCAGTCATATGTAGTTTGTTCCTGCTCATGTTTAACCACTTGATTCAAAGCTGCAGATGTCTTTCTTTTTGTAGATCTATACCTGGTGGCAGGGCAGGATAAAAATAACTAATGCAGTGAAGGGTGGGTGGGTGCAGGGAACGGAGTTGCAGGACTGGTAGAACATCACGTCTTTGCCACAACACTCACTTCCAGCGAATTCATGGCACAAAGTCTAGCTCACATTCATCCAAGCATTGCCTGTGGCCTTGCTCCTCCATTTCCTTTCTCCCTCGTCGCCTTCTCCACCTCTCTCTCAGCAGTTAACAGGGCTGCATATTTATCAGCTTGGCTGTTCCCACCCCTGCGAAACTCCACCCTAGTTTGACTTTAACCACAATAAAAGCCACAGTTTGCTATCCTGCCTAATTTGAATTAAGTGATATTTGCACTGTAGTTATGAGCCTCGTAAATGAATTGGATTGTGGTTTGTGAACAGTGCGCAGCAACATTAAGGCGAGGTCTCTTTGTTTCACCGTTCTGTTTTAATAAATCACCTGCTGCCTCTGCAAGAAGCTGTCATTTGAAATTCTAGCAGCGGGTCTTGTCTGAATGCAGTGAGGAGCATGGGCAGGCCTCATGTCTGCGTGTGGAGCAGAAGGAAATTAGCTGCACCTGAATGACAAGGCAAAGGCTCCCACCCCCAGAGGGACTGTGATCTACACACAAACTCCCTTTTAATAGACTTACACCTCATTTGGCCTCTAAAGCTTGTTGAAGGGTCCCAGAGGACGGGGAGGGGGAGGCGGGCCCCTCAGAGGTCAGCCCCGCTGCTCGCTGTAAACCAGCTGCAGTGAAAGGGAGAGCTTGATTAGATGGCCATTCACACCCAGAAGGGGACCGCTGTGGAGGGACAATGCAGCATTTTCCCTTGCAAAACAACAGGGACGTTTTGTCTGGCCTGTCGCGAGCAATATCTGTTATGTTGCGGAAGGCTGATTGAAAAGCTCAGAGGAGGCCGAGGGACCCTGCGTGTGGAGACAAGTGGCTGTTCAAGTGCAGTCACCTCTGTTCAAACAAGCCGTGTTGTGTGGTGGAGTTGGAGAAGATCAGTCCCCTGCACATCTTAATAATCTATCTATGGTCTTTAATATTGATGGATCTCAGTGGACGGTCAACTAATCAAAATGCTGTGTCTTGTTTTTGTTCGTTGGTTGGTTTCGATGGTTCGAAGGAACTGAGCTGAAGTTTGCTGTGTTTTTCACTTTTTCTTTCTTAGATTTGACTCCTTATTCTTAATCTCTGCCCTAACGCTGGTCTGCAGTGTGTTGCAGCGGCTAAAGAGCCCCCTCTTGAAATACTATAATAATGCCATGTTCTCTGTCGAAGCCAAGGCTTGTAGCTGCAGACATAATATGAATTCATTTCGGCTCATTTGTGCATCACTGGCTCTCAGCTGCTTGTAACTGAAGAGATAAAACATGTGACCTGGACAATGGCTGAGAAAAAGAGCTAAGGTGGGAGTCTGGGGTTTTATTTGAACATCCAGCTTGATGAAATAAAACTGTCCCATCGCTGAATCGTATCACACAACGTTGTTATGAAAGCTGCCACCTAGAAGCTTGAATCAGTATTCATGACAGTCAGGGCAAATATCTACTTTTGATTTCCCACCGCTTGAAAACATTCTCCTCATGGGGTCACTTATGACAGCGTGTCGTCTTTCAGCAGACACATGACAATAAACTGGGAATTCGTTGCCTGTGTGCGTCACTCCGTGCTCTTAGTGTCTGTTTTCTTTACACTTTCGATGCCATCAAGAAGCATTGATGGTTAATTATTTTTGCGGAGGCTTTTAGCATACTCTGTGTATCCCCGGGTTAATTCAGCAGCATTCCCTGATCTTCCCAGGGGTATAGAGTTTGCATTTTAAGTGAGGCACAGCACAGACACTTAGCAGCATCTTAACTTCCTAAGTTGAAGTGTGGCTGGGGTTAAGTGGTCCCTATGCTCACTGCACCTATCTCAGCCCAAACATGACAGCTGGGGACTTGACTGTTGCTATGGAAATCCCAACCCCCTCCTCCATCCTCCCCGTCCGCCCCTCTGCCCCCCCCACTCCCCCACCCCCCTGAGTGCATGAAAATGCCCCAGACTGCTCATTTGAGACCATACAAGTCCTCGTCCTTCTGCCTGTGTTAACAAGTCAACTTTTCTGTTGTTCTGCCCCGTTTCAAACGGGGTTTACTGCAAGTGGAAAATGGCTCGGGGTGCACTCGGGTGCTTAACAGTGCTCAGCCCGGCTTTGCAGCTGGAACATTTCCTGGAATGGACGCCTTTAATCTGGCTGTGGAAGAAGACGGAGGAACAGTTTGCTTCACAGTCGAGCTTATTGTTGAAGAAACATTCAGACAGACACAAGCTGATACGTAGATGTCTTTTAAAATTGTTGGTATCAGTGGCACCTTATTATTTGATATTCTACTACGATCAAACGTAGTTTAGAGAAACCAGTGGTTTTTTAAGTGTATTAAATATGTTCACATCAGGAGTTTTGTTTTTGACCTTTTTCCCCAGAAGGTAACAGCGTGCTGCCTAAAAAAAATTTGCAGGGATGATTGTTAACTTTAATCAAATGTAGACTTTATCTAAATTTTACAGTACCATCATATGATAGTCTTTTAATTACTCTTCCCCAAATCAAGCACAAGTGACAAAGGAGTAACGTCAATCTTAAAGCTAACATCAATCTTAAAGCTGTCACTTTAAACTTTAAACTCAGTGTTTGGGAAGAGGCCTGCAAAACGTTGCTGGAGGAGCTTCATAGCATCACCGCCATAAATAATTATCTCCTATACATTTCATCACTCCCACTCTTTTCCTGTCTCGATCAATCCTGAGCCGAGGAGCCTTGCATGCTGCTGTAAAATGACGGGAAGCTGATGGATACAGTCCCCCAGCAGAGCACGTGACCTGTCTGTATCTGCGCCTATGGCACCACATTTAATCTAAATGTAACAGGAGGATGCTCACTTAGCTGTGTGGGATGTTTGCAGAAATGTATCCTGTACATGTTGCTGCTGGTAGCTTTTATTCTGAAAAACGTGTTTGTATCTCCGGAGTGTTTGTCAGATTAATAGTAACACATTTGGAACTTGAAAGTGGAAAGTTGTAAGTAAGTCGTCTGGGTGCGAGGATGCAGGTGGGCATGAGCCCGTTCTGTGCCAGCTCTTCTCCACTCGGTTCCTTTCTCCAGGGCAAAGCGCTGGCTTGCTGAGCGCACACATGAGCGGTCCACGGAAGGGCCGAGATCCCGACAGCTCCGTGCCCAGCCCTCCACCCCCTCACCCCACCTCCCGCCGACAACCCATCCGTCTTGCAGTGTGTTGGCACTGCGAAGGGTAAACTGGGCTGATCCGCGGGACAGGCGGGGAGGGCACAAGAGAGCAGCTATCCCACCGGAACCCCAGACCAGCACGCTCAGATTAGAGGAAATTTGTTCCACAATATTGAGGCCTCCTGCTTTCCAAGGCTGGGCCCGCACAGAAGGCAGAGGAACAGATTTGGGTGGTGGCCAAGCCTTTTCGTCGGTCCTCGTTCGAGCCACATGTGCCGAGCTCGACTCCCCACTGATCCTTCTAGCTTTATAGCCTCCCTGCCTGATGGAACAAATGCTACATCGCAGAAAATAAACTTATCTCATTTGGATGACAACACATTCCCCCAGGTTATAATGTTGCACCATTTTGAAGAGGCAGACAGGGTCAATTGTACATTTCCAGCCCATCCAGGGAGTCTTTTGCTGTGAAAATGCTTGTCTCTCCACATGCTTGACAGTGAATGTGGAACAATTTGCCTTATTGACTCCCTTGGTGTTTAGTGTAAAATATCCCCCCAGTGAGATTGTACACATATATATTTCTTTACAGATATCTCACATTAAGTCGCGTCTTCTTTTTCAGCAAGAATGAATGAGAAGTTTTCTAATAGGTATGTTTCAAACCATTACATCAGCCAGTGTGTTTTTTAGAGTGGAGGATGCTTGACATGATTGATGACCTTAGTAGATTATCCCCAATACAAAAGCCATCATTGAACAGCAGGGCTGCCATTGTGTGTGGGATGTCTCCCATTGATTTAAGTAGTATATTTTCATGATCTATAAAGAGGCCAGCTGGAGAGAAAATTGTTTGCTCTCAAACATTTAGTGTCTAAAAGCCATCACGCTCTGGATTAGAAAATGGTTATCAAGCTTTGAACTTCATTATTTTTTTCTTTTTTGGGACAACAGTTACATTCTTGTGCATGTTAAAAACCTGTGATGCTTTATTTAGATATTATGAACCAAAACACTTGTGTCTCATTTTCTGTCCCAGTGGTATATGCAGCGCGTCTATGAAAACAGTTCTGGTTTCATTTGCTGAGGCTTTGAGGCGTCTCCGTCTCAGACTGGGGTTAGTTAGTACAACTTTGTTTAGAACTACAAATACATGTTTGGTAAAAAGTCGATTCGAAATACTGGGAAGGTCAGTGTTTAGCTAAGACCAAGACTAAGACTAAGCATTACAATAAAAACAATAGTCATGTTTTTCTATATATCAGTATTTAAAATTGAAACTTCCTTCTTCTGCTTGTCTGTGGTTAATCCAGAGAAAATAGGGATTTTTTTTTCTGTTGCTGAATTTGTTGCATTTAACATTTTTATGTTCCTTGCATGTGGATGAAACATGGCTAAATACTGCATGTGTGTATGTTCTGTATGTAGACGTGTATTTTGGCCTCTCCTCATACACAGTAAGCAACCTGCTCCAGCTTCTTCTCAGTTGATTTGAATAGATGTAGGACTCGGAGTGAAGTGGATCACATCCAGCACTAGTCAACATGCAGAAGAGCAGCAGTTTGTCTTCCTGCTGTCTACACGCTTTCCTCTGGTCTCTTCAGCCGGTCCTCCTACTCATTCTTAAACGACTCTCTAATAGACCGCTTCTGTCCACAGAGGAGCTATTAACCACAGATTTGTTTTCATCTCCCTGACAAGCCAAGAGGCGAGTGTACCCTCCACACAAAAGAGCCATGAGACAAAAATGTGAATAAAAAGACTTGAGGATATCATTATATACAAATTAATTCTCTCCTGAGCTGTTCCTGCTCCGTCTTTTGGCTAAGAATTCAGCCTCTTAATTGCTTTATTGCTTAGCCTCATGCTTCCCAGCAATCAAGTTGCTTCCATTTAATTCAAGTGCCACACGACGGGGAGAACGTGGCCTCTCCTCGGCCCTGGAGCATAATAGACAGTGGAGAGTGAGGATACACCCTCCAAATTGAAAACACTGAGCCATAGATTAACAGAGATGAACGCCATTAGCCTGGCGATGAGGAAATATTTTTCCCCCTCAGGTGTTTTGGAAGCTGTCCGAATCTCCTCTTAGCTGACCCTCGTGAATATTGAAGAGCTGAGGGATTTGAGACAATGTTTAGTATCAATTCATACTTTTAATCAAGTCAGACGAGGAGATTTGTTAGCGCACAATCCTTACAGAACAGTATTCATTACAGCCGTTTATGAGATGTCTTACAGGCATGGGAGCTGCAGGCATTGAAACAAAAGTATATTTTTATTTCATTATTATCAAACGCAAATTTACAGTAAAATTTGAGAGTATTTCAGATTATTCCTCTCTACGGTGCGTCTTTCGTGGCAGCAGTGTGATGTGTAGATGTTTTGTGACAATAACCCAGCAGACATCTGCGAACATGAGACTGTTCACTGATCTTGATCAGCAAGGGCTGTTCTCTCGTTTCTGTAGCGCTCGAGATGGAAGCGAATGACAGGTGCATGAAATAAAATCCCTCATCACAAAGAGCTTGCGTTTCTCTTTTGCTCGTGCCATGGATCTGTTTGGTGTGCTTAGCGTCACAACGCTCACGTCTCACAGGCGTCAGGGAAGTTGACAGGTTTTGGGACTAACCGACTTCCTGTTTCTTTTTTAGCCTGTCGCACTTCACCAAACTCTGTCTCCGTCTCCTTCAGGTTAATCAGGTGTAATTTAAAATCCAAAATTCCTGACAGTACATTTTCTGATGGTATTGCCTGTATGTTCTGCATGGCTGTTTGGATCAAAGACTGGTTATCTCTCCTATTGAGCTGTTCTAACCTCTGTCCACTCTCATTACAGGCAGGCAGCAGTGAATTTCCTAAGCAATCAGGACTAACGGTCCTGGGCAGGTATAGACTACGGCACGTTACCAAGTTAAAATGCAAAGCCAGGTAGATCATTAAATCCCAGGGAACGAGACAACCGATAGCTGGAGTTATCAAGCTTTTAGGAAAGAGGTGGCTGATGGTCACGTGTCTGTACAGAGACAGAGTGAAAACAGATGCAGTGGACAGTGTTCAATCAACCCTTCACTGTAAATTTTATGACCATACAGAATACAAAACTCTAGAAAGTTTATAAAACCCAACAAATCCCACCTGAGCAGGACTTTAGCAGAAGGAACCTCCACCTGAACCAGGCTCAGGGTGGGCGGCCATCTGCCTCGGCCGGCTTTGAATATTCAGTGATTAAAGCTGATAAATTACTTCAACAGTTTATCTCAGTTCCCTCTAACAATGAACATGTGTAATTGGTCTTCGCCTTGAAAATGTGCTAACCTGAGAAAGTTGTATTAATTCATTAAGTTTTAGTGTCTCATGCTCTGGTGGTCTCTAAGCTTTTTCAGTGGCTCTTTGACCCCGAAGATTTTCTCAGGATCTTGATGGAAACACCGAAGGCTCGTAATTAGTCTTTCCTGCAGCCCTGGTAAGAGTCAGCCAGCGTCGTGAATCTGGGTTATGCGTGGTATTCTGGGGGGTGTTTCAGTGGGGAGAGGTGCAAGGTGAGGGTAGATCTGAGAGTTCAGACGCTGGGACACACCAGCTGTGTTTATAGATTCCCGCTGCACCTGCTGGGGTTACAGAGCAAGTGCACTGGGGGATTAAGCACTGGGGCACTGGGAGAAGTAGAACAAGGAACAACAGATTCACGTTAAGGAAGCATGTCAACACCTCCCTGGTGTCTGTGCTTAAGCTGCTCATTGTTGCTGGTTGCTACGTAGGTTTCACACTAAGCTTCTTTCTTAGCTGTTAATCAAATATGCAGCTGAGGAGCAAATGTGCCAACTTGTTAACGCAGAAAGACGAGGCCGACGTGAAGATGGAAGATGGGGAAGACGGGGATGATGAAGGCTGTTGGACATTTAAATGTGGCGTGTAGTAGGCATTTACGTTTTGCTGGAGTGTGCTAGTTCTTGATTACAATGTTGACATTTTACTTGGAATTAACCTGATTAATGTCATTGAGCGTAGAAGCCCATAGCTCAGCATTTCTCATGATCACAGGAGATGGATTAAGAAAGAAGGCTTTCAAATTGAATATACCTCTCCCTGCTCGGCTTGCTAATTGTGCCATTTACCACTACTTGAGTCACTGACCGATGCTATTTAGTCAGACTAATGATGATGCACAGTCTGAGCCATCCCTTGATAATTAAACCAACGCTCTTTTTCTGTAGGAGCTTTTTTCTTTTTGGTGAATTAACAAGTGCTCACAAAAACATATTGAACTGTAGTCACTTTGTTCCTTAAACCACTTTTGGCATTGTTAGCTGGGAAATTACTTTTTTAAAGAATCTATTCTCTTTCACTTGCTATTGATTGCGCAAAGTAGGAACTGGTAACATTCTTGTTTTGACTGTTCATTCAGGTGAGTCTGTTTGTCGAGCGCACGGCATCTGAGCTTATGACATTTCCGTGATGTGTATTATTGGTTGTCAGTTTAAGGTTAATGGGTACATTAATGGTTTTCCTTTTCTGGCCTGATTGACTCTGATAACACCAGTGCCTCTAAAATGAAAAGCCAACGTGTCCCTGTAAACGCTCAGCATTTGTTCTGAGACAGAGTGGCACTGCAGAGCGGAGCCGAGCTCTTCTCCGGCAGCACTCAGACCGACTGAGCCGGGGAATAAGTAAATGAATAAATAGGCTGATGTTGAATTTTCCCCTCACTTGCCTCCACTGACACAAATAGGATCTACAGTAATTTATAATGCTGTTAGAGAGGCGGCTCTCTCTCTAACCGAGGTGTCTGTCACCTCGCATGCAGGCCTCTCAGTGCCAGAGTGGGAGACCTGCCGCACCCTGACACCCTGCTTTACTATTCCACGCACACGGCCCAAAGGCTAAGTGACATCAAGCCTCATTATTGTCATCACATGCCACATTTGTAACTGGTTAGCGAGCAAATTGTGATAAAATAGGCTGATGCCCCTTCTGAGCATCTCTGCCTGCACAAGCTGGACATTCTAGAATGCAGGGAGCCACATTTCTGTGGAGGGAACAAGCATGAGAGACTCTTTTTGCGTCCAGTTTATGCAATAGTTTATATCAATGCCTGTGATGCCATGTGTCCTGAAATTGCCACAGAGCAGCAAATAGTGAAGTGGAATTAACTCCTGCAGCCAAAAATGGCAAGAAATAACATTGAGGTGTGCAGGAATTGTAACGCGTCCGACTGTATAAAACACCGGACGCTAAGCAAACCTGCAGCGCCATTTAAATGCAGTGTTCCTAAATGTGTGACATCTCTATGCCGTCTCCAGTGAGCTGCTGCACATGCTCACATACGGCACGAGCGACTCAATCGAACCGATTTCTTTTTTTTTTTAAGTCTGAGTGAAGAAATAATGAGGAGGAAAATCTCTTGCTTGCATCAGCCTCAAATTGGTGAAATTAAAATCTGTCTTAACAAAGGGAAAGACCCCCATGGCGCCTGGGTCTACAGTTTCTGTCACAGATATTCCTTGGAGGGTTTCATGTGACAAAACACAGAAAGTTGCTTTGTCCCTCCTCTTGTCACGTTACACCCCTTACCCATAGGTTTTTTTCCCCCTTCCTGTTGTCTGGCTGTCTGCGCTGTCAGCCCATAGCCTGGCACCTGCTCTCGTGTTCCTAATTAGTCTCATTTAATTAATTATATACTGCAGCACATCTTCTTGTGGCTTCTTCTGGATTTCGTCGCCTTACAGAGATGATCAGCTCTCGGGGAGGTGCTGCTGCTCGGTTAGCGATGCCGCTGTGACGCCAGGGCTGGATGACAAACCCACTACAAAGCATTTACTTAAGCTAGTCAGTGATCAGACAGTGTGTCTTCGAGACGTTGTGTTGTATAACCGCGCTGCGTGATGCATTAAGGCAGGCTGTGGTGTGTGAGCTCAGAAGGAATACCTGAGGGCATAAGCAACGTCCCAGCTGCAACTTCATCCTCCTGTTACGCTGGGATGACAAAGGTTCCATCAAATATTTACCACCTGATTAACACTATGCAGTGGGGAAAGATCAAATCTTTGCCTGAATAGGTCGACCACACACATATTGAGTTTCCTGCAAGCAACAGACAACTGTAGCAGTAGGAAAACGGTAGTGGCACAGTCCTCGGGTTACATATGCAAGACATGCAGGTTGCTCGTTAGAAAAAGTTTCTCGTTCCTCCACTAGTGTCTCTCAGAGGCCGACTTAGTTTCTTACAGGTAAATGCACGACATGAAGAAAAGTTTCTGTTGCACCTCATTACATTGCATTTTGTCAAAATACACAAATGAATTTGGCAACAATAGTGTGATGACTAATGTTTTGATAACAATTTTCTGAAATAATACTTTTTTTTTTCACCAAATCAACTTTTATGTTTGCCCTGAAACTCATCAATTGTCCAATAGGCCCTTAAATATTATGCTAAGCTCATTATCATAACAAAAACATGTAGTGAGCTGAATGGTTTAAAGTACACGGAACCAGCAAGCGATGTTTGTATTTGTGTATTTGTGCCTTGACTAAGAACAGAGACAGTCAGCGTCTAGTTATTGTATATATATTATATTATATTATTATTACTCGTCTTTGCCCAGACAGTGTTTTAGAGTCGTGGTGTTCACAAGGCAACAAAAAGAGATCTAAGGGGTTGAAGAGCTGGAAATAAAAAACGTCTACACGAAACGGTTTTGTCAGATCAGATTCCTATTTCTCACTTACCTCCACCCACAAAGAACAAACAGACAAAGCACGACTTCAGTGTCTCTCAGGGCTGTTTATGCTTGTGTTTGTTTACCAGAAGCTGTGAGAGTGACCTGACTTGCCGGAGTCCCTTCGCTGCCGACAGCTGATCAGCTGACACGACACAGGGGCAGATACTGTTTCCTCCATGACGTGTGTTTAAACAGGGATTACGCTTCTGAACAACTCTGGGTGTGACAATTGATTTTCTTCTTTTAAACCCAACAGCCGTTGCGACAAAAATATTTGTCTGCCGTGTGAATAATTACATCTTCCCCTGCTTTGGTTTGGGTTTGTATCCAAAGGGTCTGTTTGTGGAGAGGAAAATGACAAGAAGTCGAGTTGACAGGCCCGGAGTGAGACAGTTAAATGCCCCTTGCTGCTCTGGATAATTAATAAATAAAGTACCAGGGGAGTCCTGTCATGGCTTCCTCTATGACAGGGGCTGTCTCCAGTGCGCTAAAGCATTAAATGACCAATTCCTGTCAGGCTAACTTCTACTGCACTCCCTCGACTCTCTCTCCCTCCCTCTCTCTCCCTCTCTCTCTCTCCCTCTCTCTCTCTCCCTCTCTCTCTCTCCCTCTCTCCCTCTCCCTCTCTCTCTCTCTCTCTCTCTCTCTCTCTCTCTCTCTCTCTCCTACACACACATACATGCGCGCACGCACTGTCTCTCTTTCTTCCAAAGAGCTACTTTGCTCTCTTTGCTCTGAGTTTTTCAGCGACTGATGGCTCTAGTTCATTTCTGCTGAATTAATTGGTCCCTGAATGAATTCTGTTGACAGGGCAATTCATCATGTGTTTGGCCTGACAGTGACTGGGGTGTTGGGAGTGCGATGGTGGGGGAGGCGGGGGTTAGAGAGGAGCTGCAGTAGAAGCTGGGGTTACAGGGGGGATAGAATGGGGGTTGATGACGGTGCCCTCTCTCCTACCCGCTTCTATTATTCCCCTCTTTGGCGAACAGAAATAGCCGGCATCAAATTCTGGTTTCCCTCGCTCACTTGTCTCTGAATATTTCCCCCTGGCTGCAAACAAACCCTCCTGGCTGACAGATCCAGCTGATTAGGGAGCTCTTCTGTCTGCTTTGGAGGATATCCCCCCATCGTGGCCAGTCAGGTAGCGAGCCTCCCGTTAGCCCAGGACCACCAGCGCCTGCTTTCTGGGACCTGACACATTCACTAAGTGAAGTGCATTGCATTAGGCTTTAATTGCATCATGTATCACACAATAGCCATTAGGGTAATTATTTACTGGTGAAGGCTAAATGAGGTTTGGCGCTGGGCTGAGCCAGCCAGCCAGGACATTTTGGCAGAGGTGTGGTGCTCACCTATACGCTAACAGATCTAATCGCCTGTCATTTGCTCCGTGTGAAAATATGCCGTCATCCAAACCCCCTCTTCTGCTTCTTGCTTTGCTTTTTGTTCTCACACGCTCTTTCTAGTCAAGCACTTATTATGTCCAATCAATCAATGCTCACTCATTAGGAACCTCCTCTCAAGTATCCTCTGGATGGCCTCACACAGCAAGAGTCAAAAATGACCTCATAATTGCTGCTCAGGCATCATAACAAGCTAGGCTGCCCCGCTGACACGGCCATACAAACAGGTCTAACACAGCGATTGATGGATCCTGGAGAATCGTATTATATATTGCCATATCCAATTAGATACAGCACATAAAGCAGCAGATCCATTCGCTCTTTTCATAACATCCAAACCGCTTCTGAGATATGAAGATGTGAAACGCACTTTCATATTTTCTCCCCAGACCACCAGCACCCTCATCTTGGCCATGTCACAGCAAATGATAACATCCTGAGGATTTATTATACATTTGACACATCAGTAACCAAATTATAATTCAGTTGCCGCGGCATATTCATAGAACCGCTGTACAAATCGCACAGACCGAGCGCTCGGCGCGTGTTAATGCCAAGCAGCTCGAAAGGTCAACTGCTAGAACTGACACCGCGGCTTGAAGTTAGTGAACGCCGTTTTAAAACGAGCGTGTTTTATTAGTGTCCGGACACACATCCTGCTATATTTAGAGCTCTGGTCTTTTTCTTTTCTGTCTCAGTGAGGAACTGTATTTAATGCTTCCTGCCTTCTCAGGCTCTATCCATCCACACAATAATGTGTCTTTTCTCTTCTTGTGCTAATCTTGGGCATCATAATTCAACTTACTCATGAGCAAGCTACACGATGGGGTCTGCACATTAAGATAATTACTGTTTATTCTATAAGGAGTAATAACATTAACGTCACAGTTAGCTACAGATCAGAAAGAGGAACATAATAAGATAATTAATTAAGGATTGTAGCTGTAGATCAGATATAAAATATACTATAAATCAATATTTCAGTACTTTTTAGGTTACTGAACAGTTTTATCAATCTTATGCCGGTTTTAGTTTTATTTTTTTTTCTTGCTTAAAGTTGAAATGTACAGTTTAACTGAGTTGTGCTCATTGTGCTAATTGACTATTACTGTTACCTGATGAGAGAAGACGGTGACAGACACTGATCAGAGCCAATCAGATCATCCAACTACTCTTATATATACTGTAAATATTATATATTTATATTCCAGAGGATGCTGTTGTCATCTGGCATGCTGCAGTCAATTTGTGCTTGATTGACAGTTACATCCAAGTTCACAGTTTATTGGTTTTGCAGGAGAGAGCCAGATATGCCAATTTAGACAGGAAAGTGACAAAAAAGTTTCCATCTAAATAGAATAATTCTGCTTCTGGGAATTGTCAGCTGGGGAGAGGAAAAAGTCAGACTCGTCTTTTTTCTCCTCCTTTAACAAGGGCTGTGAATGACAAACATATACGGCGGTTAGAGGCTGACAGAACAGCAGCTTTCGATGCTTCACAGGGGAGCTATGAAATAAACAACAGGCAGAGAAATTGAATTACAAAGCAAAAAGGGGGCCTCTCCTCATGGACCCAGAGACATCACAGTGCACCAAACGCAGCCCAGCTCAGTAAGTCCCGGAGAAGCCTAGTTTGTGTTACAAACGGAGGATCCAACATAATAAAGATGAATATGTTCATTTTATTGCGTGGCCAGAGGGTTAAACTCACTGTAAACTCACCATTGTTCCTTTAAAACAAGATCAAACAAATAGTGCTTCAACCAAAAAACAAATGTGTGTGCGTTACAGTTTTACATATTTTACATATTCCCATTTTGCCCGACATAAATTCAAATGTATATGTGGCTTTATCGCGCACCTCTGCAGCTCAGCTCCTTTGCAAATCACACAGAGCTAATCAGGACAGCGTCCACTTGTTGTAAATCAATAATGATATAACTAAGTCATACAAGGCGGCAGCGGCGGAAGGGATTACGGAGCAAAGAAAGAGTGAAAATAAGCTCTGAGAGGGATTTCATGCATAAACCTCTCGCTGCAACTTAGCACAAATTGAATTCAGGCGCACTGCTAGAAAAATTAATTCAGCTTTACAAAGCGAGGAGAGGTTAAACACTTTATGTGCTGCTCAGTGATCCAAATCATGGAGAAAACATTCAGAGGCATTCTCACTGTAGCCCCTCATGTACCATGTGATCTTTATACCTGAAAAGTAAATAGGTTTATCTCAGAACGGTCTGATTAGACGCCTGAATTCACTGTAGCATATTGTGTATTTCACCTGGCGGAAAATAGCTATTTGTCATCTCCTGTTTAACACGGCTACTCTTTATTTTAACCCCTAACGTAGCGTTGATTTACACATCTAAGCGTGTTTGGTAGTTGGATGCATTCATCAGCATCACCTCTTTATCCAACTGGGTATTTACATACTTTGATACTGTACATGTTGCTGCATGAGATATCCGGGATAATTGCACAATCTGGTAAAATTATGTGTTTTTTCTAGTATTTTTAATTGCTTTAAATGCATCTAAACACATTTAACTAACACATTATAATGTGTGTGATAACAAATGATTTAATTAAATAGGACTTGTATTTTATTGTCTCATGGATCAATCACTGCGGTGATAAAGCAGCAATGTGCACTATATTAGCTTACAACTACATTTCAGCATAAATGGGACAGAGAATATAAAGTAAGAGCACATCTGTCATAGCTTTATGATTAATGATTATTTAATTAATTAATCCAAAACTCAAACTCATGACATGTTGAAGGTAATATTTTTGTCTCATGAGCAGTTTTAAAATTTGCATTGGTATAAACATTTGGCTGCTCCTCATCTTCAATGATCAATAATTTGTCATGTTGTGGAATAATCGTCTCAACGTCAGGGCGTTGCTTCAGCCCTTCTACACACACAGTCAAGTACATCATGCAGCCCCGGTTGCGTAAAAGATTTCAGACACTTTTATTATTGTACGAGTGAGACCAGCGTAATGAAAGTGATAATAGCCATGAACATGAAAGACATTTTTTCTTACTGTATTTACAGAGAAGTGTCTTTACATCACACACAAAAAATCCTAGAAAATGAACAAGTTGCAAATAACATAACATTAAATAAACTCCACCTACCTTTAGGTTTACAGCTGAATATGCATATGATGACCATCTCTGCACTGCATAGAATTTATACATATACTTTTCCTCATGAACAACGTGGGTTTTCCAAAATAATAACAATAATAATAATAATACTGCTCTCATGATGCATATATGCGGCCTGTAAATAAACATTAACAAGAACTAAGTCTTTGGCAAATGCAAATACATTCACTTGACAGATGAAGAAACTATTCCAGCTGCATTCGAAGCAACGACAGGGCCTGACACACGTGAGGGAGCTCAGGTTCGGAGGAGCACATTTAAGGCATTCAGCTGAAATTGTCGACCTGCTTTTTGACTTTATGACTTGTCAGAATCCTCCTATCAGAGTGAATTTTGGACACTTCGAACAAGACAAAGGGTGATACTGTTTTACTTGAAATGGCTGTAATCTCCTTTTTCTGTGTTAAATGCCAAAGACTTAATTAACTTAAATAACGATATGAGCTGTGAGAACATAACATAGTGCACGTCACAACTGTGACATGATGAGCCTTGAATTACAGGACGTAACTGTGAGACTGTAAGTGCCATTTCAGACTGAGAACGAGTAGACTTACAGTCAGTTTGACCAAATAAAGCAAATATGCATCATTGTTTTTCTGCATAATAACGCTCCAGTGTTGCAAACCTCCAAAATAGTGCAAAATTAACCAAAAACAACAACAAATAAACAAACACTTGATGACCTTTCATTTCCAAACAAGAAATAGTAAAACACTAGCCAAGCAGTCTGCAGTTTAGTCAGTACGAATTATAAAAACGAAATAAAAAATTATTTTAAGAATATATTTACTAGTTTCTTAAAATCTTGCAAATAGTGAGCCACGGTGATACTGGATATTGTCATGGCTGCTTCTATTTTCAAACAGTTGTTTTTTATTTATTTCATTTTCATTTTTTTTTTTTTACATCTTGATTGTGTATCACAGAGAACTTGTCCTAATCTTCTCATGGCGTCAAAAGCGATCGATTTACTCATGCTGTGTGTTTGGTCGTGACTCTTCGGGTGGATGGGAAAACAACGTTAGGCTGCCACAGCCTGCGTGGGCCGCTGCTAATCTCCTTCTGATCTGAGTTGCGCTGCCTTTTCAGTCGAGCGGGAGACAAATGGAAAAAGGAGAAGAAGGAAAAGAAAAAGGCTGCTGCTACACTTTAAACTCCGGACAGTGTCCCTGCTGAGAGCTGTCAAGAAAAGGAATGTACAGTGTTGATCCGTGATGGGATGAAGCTGTGACACTTTGACATTTTTGTTTTTAGTCCTTTTTTTATTTTTTAAACCACTGCAATGAGCCACAGTTTTCGTCGTGTCTGTGGCATCTTTCAGCGTCTCTGATTACGTCTTGTTGGTCAATATTATTTTTTGGCTTCCAATAAAAAGAGGAGCGAGAGGAGAGAAGTCGTCTGGAGTCCCCCAAAAGCCTCTTCGTTTCTCATTGTGTGAGCCGGGAACATTTTATGCACAGTTGCTCAGTGTCCAGTGGACCATGCTGCTCACACCGGGGCAATATGGAGGCTGAGGCCATGGTCCTGCAGCTTGATTTGGTTTCCATGGTAACTAGTGACGGTCATAGGCAGTGGCAGCAGTGGGAGGGGCGGAGCCTCTCGATGCGGCACTATAATAATAAGGGGAACCTGAAAGTTAACAGAAGAACGAACCATTTGAAACAACAACAAAAAACTGTGTTTACTGTCATGTAGCACAATATCACGTCATCATCATCAATACGTAAATGAAACAGTAGCTCTTTTTCTATTATTTATGAAAATATCAGATTCTGCAGTGAAAGAAAAGTAGCTCGTACACTATCCATCACTCGACCTGCTTTTATTAAGGTGTTTTTGTTATTAATCTGTGTATGACTGACAGATTTTATCAACGCTGTCCAATGTTGATCTCGAGCTCTGCTTTTCTTTCCAGATGTGACAAAAAGAGCCCAGAATGTCTCCTGAGAGCAACGGAAGGAAAAGGCTAAAGCTGTCCTGGGCAAAATCAGCACCGGTTGATCCAGAGGATCTTTTATAAGGTAAAGTGTTTGGCATGTGTTTTGGACCAAAGCTCAACACCCCACTGCATCTTTACAGCAGCTGGGGCTGCAGCAGGCCGGTGCTGTTCTGGGGAGGGGTCAAGTAAACGGTCAGGTAATCGTTCTCATTGAGCTTCTGACTCTCTACTCACTTAGCAATGCTGGGTTGCTGAATCGCCAGGCTTCGTTGTATGTCGTGTACTGTGGGTGACTGTAGGGGTTCCCCGAAAACTCACTCCCTGCAAAACAAAACAACAAATCAATTAGCATTTCAATGCTTCAAACCCATTACGCCGTCACATGCAGTCATTTCTCGTCATTCAAAACAGGATGCAATTTGAGGAGCGAAATGATAGTCATCGATGTGCAGCCAGTCAAGCAAGTAATTTATTTCTTTTTCATTTCACTTAAGTTATGCAACACTGAACAATACAGGATGTGACACTGAAGGCGGCTTTCCCTGTCCCATTTATGGATATCTAGCCATTCTTCTTCCTCCAGTATATTCCGACCCCACCTAATAAATACAGAGTGGTAATAAACAGTTTCATGCATACATTTTTGATATGCTGTAGTAAATCCTGCAGCCCCTCTTGGAGGAATTTTAACATCTCCAATCTGAAGCCAGTCCAGTCTGAGCTGTGGGGCTTTCTTGCGACCGAGTTTCATTGCAGGGGAAGTAACTTGGAGCATGTCAGTGAGCACTGCTGTTGGTTCAACACATTTCTTACCTTTTATGAGACTGTAAAGCTTATATTTTATATGAAGCTAGTGAAAAATGGCTTTGCTTTAACAGTGTTGTGTGCCTGTCACTAAATCTTAGCCGTTGTGTATGGGAGGAACGGGTTGTAACACAAAACCACAAGCCATGGGATTAGGGATCACATCTTCTGTTTTGTGCCACATATGAACAAATGGAAGGTTAAAGTATGTTTGACTTGATGCTTTCCACCCACACGATTTAACAGTTTTGTTAGTTTAAATCCAAGTGAATCAGCTACAACATCTCCTTTTGCTTTTACTAGCAGCTACATATTGACTCAGTGATGTCCAGAAATACATCAGAAATGTAAAGTCAGTATTTTTTAAATTGTTTCTGGAACAGACGCAGAGAGAGAAAGTGTAAAAAGCGTAATAGAACACGTGGGCTGATCTGTGATTATGAAAGAAAACGTATTTGAAATCAAAATAAAAACCTTTCTGGCTTAGGCAACCGTTCATAGGAAGGAGCAGCCACATCCTGATATGCGTGTGGTAAATACACACACTTTACTGGCTTCCTCATCCTTGTGGTGTAATCACATCGCAGCCAAACGTCAGCTGCGTGTTGGTAAGATGTGAAGATGCGAAGCTGTGATGATGCTCGAGTTGAGGAGCATGTAAAGCATCAGAAGCGCATCCCTGCCCTGTTCCACGAGCTCAGCGATATGAATATTTACTCGGCTCCCATGCCTCTGCCTTTTGACCCTTAACTGTTTGCTGTGAACCTGAACTGCAGGTTAAGTAGAGGAGGGAAAGGGATATGCTCCGGAGCGCAGAGGCTGGGGAGGGCTGTGGTGCTGTTTATCGACGGCTGGTGAGCACGGCCACACGGGGAGATAATGAGCCAGTAAGACCGAGAGAAAAGCAGGAAGCAAGAGACAGCGACTGCCTCCCCTCTGATCACTTATTCAGCCTGTCTAATCCAATCATACACACATAGCTAATACAGGGATGCATGTGGCTCCTACTCTGCAGGTCAATATTCACCGTCTCGGTGTAATTTGCTCTAACGTCTCTTCACTCTGCGTCTTAGCTCCTACACCTGCTCGTTCTGAGGGAAACGCCACCTGTTAAACAGTCCCTAATGACGTTGCCGCCAACTCACCAGGAACCATTCCAGCGAGCGTGGAGGTCGGGTAGCTGCCCTGGCCTGTGGGGGGAACGTGAGGGGGATACCCAGGTAGGGTTGTGTTGGCCATATCCCGACCTGAGGAGACAGAGCACAAGGAAAACATACACCTTTACTTTGTAATATTTGCTAATGCTGGACAACAGATAAAAATATGGGAAAGTTATGCAGAGACATTTGTTTCTAGAGCTACTTCACAGTAAGCGAAAAAGAATAATTTATGATTAAATGTTTGAAATTTATCATTAAGAGAAAACATTCTAATTATATAACAAGCTTAAAAATGCATAAAAATACAATAAAATAAATGTTTGGCCCTAAATGGGGGTAAAAATAAGCATCATCATCTAAAAAATTATATCAATTTCTCAGATGATCAGCATTTACAATATTATTACTTGTTAATGTTTCTTGTTTTCTTAATTTTGTCTGCCCCATATAATGTGTTAGTAACAGTTTCTGAAGCTCATCCCATTTTATTATTTTATTACTGTTCCATGTTTTATATGTAAACTCTGAACCTGCCAAGGGACTAATGAGGAGAACAGTCCAGTAACTACTGTCTACTAAGCTGTGCTGCGTCAAAACACAAAGCTGCTGCCTTCACCACGTTTAACAGACATTCTCGTGCAGATATCTTGCCTCATCATCGCGACAGCAGACGGTCACGATGACAACTCGCTGGATTAGCCAGAGCCAAATGTTTTAAACCACACATTGTCATATAAACCTGTTCTCTAACGCCAGGAACCGTGTGTCTGAGGGTGAAAGTTCGATCACAGTAAACCATTCAAACGCGTCCAAATATAGCAGCCTCCTCTCGCTGTGAAGGCCGAGCATGCAGGCCCCTCAGAGCGTCGCCCGTCCACACATATTCAGCGCTGTAATTGAGAGTGACGCTGGGATTGTCCCCACTGTTCGCGGTCGCATTAGGACCAAGGCACGTAACCCCAATCTGCAGCAGGGGCCGGTAGGAGAGGCCCATATTGTGAGGTGTGAGGGCCACTTGGATTAAAAGGGGAAACCAGCCACAGTTTAATGAGGATCTGACAGAAGTGATGCACCGTAAGCTAACGAGCACAAAAGACAGCAGTTGTCTTGTCAACATCAGTGAATTCTCAGGATGTTGACTCCATTTAAAATGCTTTAAAATATGCATAATGTGCATCTCTACTTGTGCATATTGTGCAATATTATGAAGTGATTTAGTGTAGGTTCAGCAAATCGGTCGTATGGTGGAGTGAGTGAAGTGGAGACCACAGAGGCCACTGAGTGAAACTGCTTGTAGATCTATTGCAGAGCCTGGAGGTCCAGGACCTGAAAGGCAGATTTAAGTGGAGTCATATACAAATATCCATCCAGTTGCTGACATTACATGTTACACACATCACATTTCAAAGTCATAAACCAAATAGTAAAGCTGTAATGTGTCAAATCATTCATGTGGGACTCAGATGTGAAGGTTCCTCACTATAAAACATT
This sequence comes from Macropodus opercularis, assembly GCA_030770545.1. Classification (NCBI taxonomy): domain Eukaryota; kingdom Metazoa; phylum Chordata; class Actinopteri; order Anabantiformes; family Osphronemidae; genus Macropodus; species Macropodus opercularis. The sequence goes on along the minus strand of CM061107.1, from coordinate 4,543,926 downwards.
AAAAAATAGTAACTGTGATAAAGAAACAATTCAGTCTCATGCTGTACAACTGTCCTCTATTGTTTGCAGACCTCAGCTCTGATTGCTGTATTGTGTGAGGACCTGGTGAGATGTGTCATTTTGGTGAAAGCGCTGAGACTCGAGTGCTGCAGACTTAAAAAGCTTTAGAGAGAAGAGTGAGGTCATGCCGGACCTTTCATTTATTATAAGAATTAGTTAGCTACAAGCCAGTGCACATAAGTCAAAAGGAGCCGTGGGAGTACTGTAGGTGGGGGGTCCAGCCGGGCCGAGGCCATTGTGCGTCTGTGTGTGTGCGGAGACACTGGAAACTATTGTCTGTCTGACCCAGTCCTGTCTTCTTTCTTGTGGCAGCAGGTTGAGCGTTTCTTAAAAGTAACAAGCGTCGTAAATCTGCATTTCTAAAATTGTAATTTTTATCCTAAACACTGCTTCACTGCAGCCAGGAATAAACAAACAACACGTGATTAGTCCACAATCCGGTGCAAAGCTCTCCTACACCGAACTCCGAGAACATTTGTAGACCGAGGATGTTTAACCTGAGCCTACAGCACATCTGATCAATTCAAACCGATTCAGGGAACGAATGCGTCCAAATGCACCATCGCAGAAGATTTTTATTTGTTTTAATAGAAATAAAAGCATTTTTTGGAGGTGTAGTGACTTATTTTTCAGTTTGTATGTACATATATTTATATAATATTCTTGGCTCTGGTTCTGTTTTGCCTATTTGTGGAGACTCTGTTGTGTCCCCTCTCTAAAGCCTCTTTCAGAGAGGCGCCAGTTCGCAGAACTCTCTGTACAGCAATGATAGCCTCATTAGCTGCTTCCTATCCTTTGTTGTTTCTACAACAGACATGTGTGTTCAGATTCTCATTAGAAGATGGGCTTCTTCACATCGCCCCCCTGACAGTCCCCTTAGATTGAACGCCAGCGAATCGAGCTATTTATTTTCCTCTGCCCTCCATTTTTTTCTTTCCCCTCCGAAAATCAATTCAAAGATTTTTTTTTTTTGTTTGCTGGTGATTTCTGACTTAATTTGAGAAGTGGCTTGTAACAGTCACTGCAGAGCTGGAAAAACACAGAGAGAAAGATTTCTACACACTGAGAGTGGTTGAGTGTCGACACGCCAGCGAAGCGTCATGCTCAGCTGTTGGATTAACATCAGCGCCGTTTCTCAAAATGTAAACAGAAAAGCAGGTCGACCTCTGTATTTGGCACAGAAACAAAGTCGTTTGTGAATGACTCTTTGCTTGCAAGAGTATTAAATTTAGCATGACAGGGACACCTTCATGTTTGCTACAACAACAACCAAAAATCTTTGACCTCTATTTTCTAGGCTATATGCAGAAAGGGGCAATTTATCACAAGCCAAAAAATCTCAGCACCATAATTAATTACAACTAAGTAAAGAATGTTTGGAGAGCCAAATTGCTTTAATTCCCCAAACACCGGCTGAAAGTCATTCATTATCAAATGTGTGCTCAAAGGTTAGTTTGCTTTTGTGAAGACGAAATAAGCATTAATTTCAGAGCCCGAGTCGGCATTTTCCCCTGTGGGGCGACAGAGCAGCGGTTTGTCATGAGCCCACACGCCACTGACGGCAGGTTGGCTATCTGAACGTTACTCGCTGCTCACTGGACAACAACAGGTCTGCGTGGAGAGCACTCACTCACCTTAATTGAACGTTAAATGAGTTGCTGGGCAAAGTTTTGTTTAGGAGAAGAGCAGGAAGGGATCAAGGAGGAGTCATTGACACAGCTTTAAGCCTTTGGAGGCCTTCATTAACAGGCCCAGCAGGGAATATGTGTCTTCAGTATGCGCTCACTCAGTGGAGATGTGTAAAACTCCCACTGAATGCTCAACAGAATCCACTCAGCACTCGAAGATGCCTCTGAAGTCTGAGGCACCACGAAGAAAACAGGCGGGCTCCGACTAATTTCAGGAAATACATACCTTCTCTATAGAACTGGTGGACAATCGGCCGTATCGGGGCCATCTCTCCATTTATTTCTCAAAATACACAAAAAAGTTCCTCCTTCTGCTATTCACAAATTCACCCAAGGTTCACACTATTTGAATTTTAAGCAGTTTGAACCAAGAAGAAAAAGAAGCACTTGAGATGAAATCCATCGCTCGGAGGGAATTCATCAAAGAAATTACTTCCCATATCAACAATAGAAATTACCCCACAATATGTGATTGTCCTATCCACATATTCATGGAACCCTTTGGTGTCTTTATGGGGTAAGAGGGACTATTTAGCAGGTAATGCAGCACTAATGTGGAGGAGAGGGAGACTGAAAAAAGCCGTTTTAATGGAAGTGGCTTCTTGCCGCTGAATTTCGATGATGTGCACAATGCCCTTAAATCCCTTTCTTATTTAAGCCTGCTTTGCAGGTACTTTTGAACCTTAATAGGATAAGCAGAGGACACAAAAGATTTCTATCTCTGAAGTCTTTCAGTTCACTGAGAATCCCGATCTCTGGCAATGAGCGCTTCATGAATCATTCATTTTTAATAGATTATGCAAATTCCAGGACGTAAAATCAACAAGATCAATAACTTACAGGCGTTTTAATTGGTGCTGGAAAACATTTTAAGGATGAACGTAATCTCCGGTTCTTTCCCCCGTAAAGTCACAATTAATTTGAAATTGGAGCGGGGCCTAAATACTGCAGATGATTTACTAGTTTTTGCATGGCTTAAAATTCCTCTGGTGGGCTTATCGCTAGCAAGTAAACTGTAATGCTCAGCCATTAGAGAGACCACACACCTGAATATCACCTATTATCCACACAGTGAGGCACTGAGGGAAAACCAAGCAGAGGAGCCACTAACTAAATACTAATTACCAAGTGGAAGTCAGAGTTTGACCTCTGTGTGTTTTATTTCTCGGCCTCCAATGAGACGTACGAGCAGAAAGGGGCATGGAATGGACTGATATACTAATACAAAAGCAGCTCATGTTCCTTTCACTCAAACACGCACACACAGAGACACACCGATATGCAAACAATCCCATCTTTCTTCCTCTACATGTCTCTTTGCACCTGTAATGCAGTAAGGAGACCCTCTCTGCAGGGACCATCTAAAATATCCCAGGTGCAAACAAAGCCGCCTGCACAACCAGGCCTGCACAAAGGACAAACACACACCTTTCTTCTCTGGAGGTCTGCCTTACAGGGGAAATCTACCTCCCACATATTAATGAGTGAAGGGCCTTTTTCTTTCTCATAAGGCTGCTGGGCTATCATCTGAGAAGGGAGGCTGCTGCAATTTTCAATCACCCTGTCCTCCCCCCACGCAGACCTCGCTGACTTTGATGGCTGCTGCATAATTATATGAATTTTAATAAAAGCTCTGTATATTAATCTCAGGCCCCCGACAGTCACGGTAAACTTTCAGTAAACTTAACCTTCTTCTTGGTAATAACACAGCAACAATGAAACAATATTTCAATTAGCCAGGCAGTCATTAAGTGTGACAAGGAGAGGAGACGACGGAAGGGGGAAAAGAGCGAGAGAGAGATAGGAGGGCGAAATAAATGATCATGGTGTTAGAGTTGGGCGGCAGAAATGCCAGAGTGTATTTACCGAGGCACATTACTCGTGCGTTGAGACACACAAAGTGTCTCCCAGCGAACAAATCACAGGAGCAACACAGCAGAAGCCAACAAGCAGTCAATCCTGCACGGTGGCCTCCTTGCTTTTTTCTCTGCGAGACCTTGCTCTGATACACACTCATAGTCCTGATGTGCTGACACCCAAAGGTCCTTGTCCAGCGGAGACTGAGCAGCTCGCCCCACGCCTTCCAGTCCCTCTTATCACCCTGCTTGCTCAGCAAAAAGGCCAGACAGTGGACATGGTCTAAGCGTTTATTGCATGGTTGTACCACCTTTTCAGCTCAGAGTGAAATTGTATTAAAAAAGTCTTCACACTTGACTTTTTTTTGTTTTTGGTTTGCTTTTATTGTCACATTTGTTTTGTCAATTGCACAAGCATGGTCAGCATTGTTTTCCTTTACATTATTGTACATTAACCCCTCAGCTGAAGCTGTGGCTCAGCAGCGTTACGGCACATGGCACGGCACTTGATCTTACCTACAGGGTAGCTTTGTGACACACTGGGGCCCAGGTCTGGGTTGGTGCTGGAGGATAAACTGGGTTTGACTTCGTCCAGGCTGGAATTCAGGGCAGGGAGCGAGTACTCATTAGCCTGGGAAAAGGACAGTTGAATCATTACACAACCACACAATACCTAGATGGAAATCCTCCCTTCTCCTCCTCCACTAAGTGCTCCACACAGGCCTGCGCGGGTATAAATTTGTATGAGAGCATTGTGTGTTTGTGTGTGTGTGTGTTCAAGCTGCAGGGTGGCAGTTCAAGCATATCATGAATGTATTTTGGTATTGTCTGAGAGGAAGTGGGATTTTGAGATGAGTGAAAAGCCAAGGCGTCAGCTGGCCCTTTGTGCTTGACTGCAGTCCTACCCCTGATCAGCCAAGGGAGAAAGCAGTTCGGCTTTGTTACACACACACCATGTGGTCCCGTTTCAGAGACACCATTCACCGTTTTTTAGCCTTTCGCTTTAATTTGGAGTCTAAACCACCTTTAAATTTCATTGCCTCTTAGCTCTGAATAGTATTACTTGTACAACATGCTTTATGTTACTGTTTAAGTGATTGTGCTTCTTGAGTGTATTCAAATGTTGCGTTTAAAGGAGTAGTTCACCCAAATCCTGCGCACAGAAAAACACATTTGGCTTAGAAATGCTAATAATTCTGCTGTTATGTAGCAGAGAACTGGGACGTTAGGTTTGTTGATTTCCGTTGCTTTAAGTATGCTGAAGGTATCGCATATTATTTGTAATTAGCAACTTAAAGTAATTTATTGTTTCTTGTTTTTTTAAATTAAGCTCAATCGCAACTCTAACCCAGAACTGAACACCTACCTGATTTTCCGAAGCTGAAACCCTCAAAGAAGTGAACATAAATGTAATTTAAATGTAAAAAAGTCTGAATTGGCAAGCATAACTGTGACCTTCTGCAGAAAGCTGCTGCTATTCTATAAACAAATCCCAAAGTGAAATATTACAGGTGATAATAAAAAGCGTAAAAATATGACTATATGTCTTGCAATACGTGATTTACGTGAAGAGAAAATAATGATTTGAGAAAGAATCTTCTTTTTGCATGTTCCATTTTGTGAATCCTCTCAAAGGCCCCCACGGCAGATGTTAGCAGTTTGTTTTAATGAGACGAGACTTCCGGAGTCGGAGTGTTGACAATGTTTGTCCAAAGCCCGGTTTGAGCCTGAGCGGCTACGGGGCCGCGCTCCCACAGGGGGATGACTGTGACCCCGCGCTTGTCTGCCACTATCACCGATAAACTCTAATTGTCTGCTACAACTGTTCACTGGCACAATGTCGGATGTTTTCCTCTATTCTCCGAGGCCTCAGACGCCAAACAGACGTTTTATCATGCAGATAAAGGGCAGGAGGGGGAAACAGTAAAAAGAGGTCTGAAAAGGATGACCAAATGGCTAGCAGAAGTGTGGGAGGAGTGAATCCATTGAGTTTTGCATCTCCAGAATGGGTTTTTAATGCCTCGCTACAGAGCCCAGACACTGGCTAATAGGGCCACATTTTCAGGGAAAAGAGAAAGCGAGGCACCCATGAAAGAGAAAGTGCTCTGATTAATATTGCATTAAATTAAAGCTGATTTTTCTGCACTGCTCCTGGCTTCTTTTCTTACTTGCCCCTTTTTTTTTTACTCTAACCCTTCTCCCTCTGCCTTTTAATACCCTCCCTGACGCTCTTTGTGATTGCAAGTCATTTCCAATTCGTTTTGGTATTGATCTTCCAGTAGAAATCAGTTTTGTAATTAGCTGCAAATTAGGCCCTCTTCTGGAGGTGAGGCCTGTCCCACTGATTTATCACCTGCGTAATGTGCCCCGATTGGAGAGAAATTAAAATGAACTCAATTAGGCGACTGCTTTTACTTTATGGGTCCGACTTGTAGTTTGGTGGGAGAAATTAATAGTCTCTTGTTGTTTAATAGTATAATGAAAGTAAATAAAGGTTATCCATTGTAATAAGCCCAGAGCTTTTAATAAGCTGTGCTTTTCTGGCTGTCGTTTTGGCGTGGGGGGGGGCGGCTGTTCCCCATATGCCTCTTAATTTCTGAAATGAGGATGGATGGAGTTGTGGTTTTAATATGAGAACGAGCACAAATGTATAGAGGGTGTTTGTAGTGTTTCATGCGTTCATTTCGTAAATACATGGGACTATAGAAGCAGCTTAAATGACAATGTCAGCCAATAAACATCAAGATATGACGCAGAATCGGAAAATAACCAACAAAGGCTCGAAGCAGCAGGTGAATAACAGCAAAAATGAAAAAGAAAATCTACTTATTGATTAATTTCATGTTGCCTTACTGTTATTCTCAATTATAGTGGATACAAGGAATGTGTTTTTCATCACAAAATCAATAACGTGTGTGGGAGTTTACTTGGTGATCCCTCCAGCATAATACATGCTTGGTTGTAATCCAGTGTTTGGCCGTCTCAGAGGGTTCTTTAATTAGCTTTCATTTCTGGATGCGGTTTTGGAGTAAGCCTGACAAATGTGGCTTTTTCTGTGTTTGATTCAGCCCCACGTGGACATGTTGGATGCGTCGCACTGTGTGTTTGTGTGGTGAAGAAGAAGCCGTGAGTTGCAGCTGCACTAACCTGTTCGTGTTTGACGTGCTCCGATGTAGAGAAGACATCAGGGTACGAGGGGCGTTCAAAGACCCGGTCCAGTGCTTCCAGCTGCTGCTGGGTGAAGGCATCTGCCCTCAGATGTTTCCGTAAACTCTCCACACTACCCTGAGAATCACTGTTTGGGCCAGAACCATCTGAACCATCTATGAGAAGAAAGAAGCAACAATCGAGACACTGACCCCGGGAAGCTGGCCTTTACTTTAAGCTATGCACTTTGTATTCTCCTCATGTTTCTTCTGTATCACCTCTGTGGGGGATCTGAGGAGCACAGAAAAGCAAGTGCAGTTTTTCTGCACCTTAATGGCTGGAGTGAGCCTCCGGCTACACCACACACCTCACAGATTTAACACCATCATGGCCTGGAAGCCTTCTGGTAATTGATGGATCACCATCACCAGCAAATATATACATGTTGTGGCCTGTATGTGGACGCAGCAGTTGGCCCATTGCGGTGCCTTTTCTTCCCAGCCAGAGGAAATCAAGAGAAGTGTTTTTTTAAGCACAATTTCCCCTTCACGATTCAATACTGCTTTCATTCTCTGAGTGTGTGGCTCCATTTGGAAACGGCGGCAGAGGACAAGAGCCGGAATAAAATTGTACAGTCTCGTTCAATCATCCTGCTCTCCAAACACGGGAATTTCTCCTGACTCTTGACCTGATTACTCCGCTGGTAGGAGAAGGATGCCTTAGCTTTTCCCATTGTGAGCCGCTTTAAAGCTTTTACAGACCATCCTACCATGCCTCCCTCCTTCTCTCTCTCCCTCCCACCTCTCCCGGCTGCATGGGCTGTATCTCTAGGTCTCTTCCCCAGATCCCACAGAGCTTCAGCTCCCTTACAAATCTGTCATTCTAAATTTGCGGCAGATTATGTTCTCCCTTCAGTGGGAGAGTGGTGATATATGATATGCAAGGCCCCTATTGATTGCCTGATCTGGTGGCAGGAGGGAGCTGAAATGAACTTGAAATGAACATCATGCCTCAACTCATTGTGCGTATAATACTCTACTTAATCCCACATTTTTCTCTGCCATGGAATTCAATTGATCAATCATGTCTGTGCAATAGTACCATTTGGGAGGGTTATTGCCATTCTATTCTGCTGCTTGACCTTTTTCACAGGCTGAGGCCAGAGGATGAACCCGACTCTCCTGTGAGCTGAGGGAGCTATAAAGGAGAGTGTGTGTGTGTGTGTGTGTGTGAGTGTGTGTCAGAGCACGTGCAGGTGTGTCTAACTTCTAAATGTGCTGAGAGCTGCAAAAATTCAGTGAGATTCATTGCTAAAAATAGATCATTAGCTATTTAATTGTTTTTCCCTGCACAAATGAACGCGTTCGCGTTGAGTTTTTTTCTGACGACTTGCTTATCTGCATATTTCAGCACTGAGCATGCTCTGTGGCATCTCACCTTCGCTAGCTGCTGCTTGTCACTTTACCAAACTCAGTTGTTCTCTTTGCTACAACAGCAAATAGAGTCATTAATTACTTTCCATCAGCCAGCCCGAACCACGATACCTGATCAATAGCCCCCAGCATATTTGTCATTCACCACTGAGGAATACACTTCCCACACACAAGACAAACCATCCTGGGTCAACCTACACACTCAGGCTGAAGACGGCCCTCCCAGCTACTGATTCCCATCTGACAAATCACCAAGGATGTGCTTTGGAGATGAAGATGTAGGCTTTTTGAACACTTATGCTGCGGCCTCTGTCATCCAGGTCCTTATTATTATTATTATTATCATCTAAATTTTACACCTAAACCCAGGAACAGTATTAACAGACTCTGAGAGTTTGGACTGGGTTCGAAATGACGTTCAGCTTCAACAGCCCATAGTTCAGAAATATTTTAGAGAAGCACAGCAGCAAGTCCCGGTTCGGGTGAGATTGGTGTAAAATCCACTTCTACTTAAAGATGCGATGTGTCTGTGGGCATCAGGGCATTGTGTTTCTGAACAGCTGCAGACAAAGCTGACTTTGGAAAATCAGCACCTGCGTAGTTTCCACGGCAGTTGTAATACACACAGTTATAATAAAAGACAAGACAGAGTTTTGAAATAAACACGTTTGTTCTGTTTGTGCTGTGATGGTTCCTACTTTACCTGATACATATGTTCTGATACCTGATCAAAGTTCACTTGCACCCCAAGCAGATTAGTGTTAAACCCTTTGCGTTTTGATTAAACGTTCATAGAAGTCTCTGTAAGTGCTCCCCACTACAAGAACTCTCCGCTAATCTGCCCTTTATGCAGCGATGGTGCTAATCTTTGACCACAGCGGCTTTGTTGATACTTGCTTTGTCCTGCTTGTTGGTCATTTATTGATCATCTCAGGAAGCTGAGTGTATTCATCTTGACATGGGTCTGTATTAACACTCTGGTAATGAGGGAGCTGCTTCCATCAGATCAGATAACGGGCTTTGCAAAGCAGACTCCTCTCTGAGAGTTTGGCACCTAAAGGTCACGATCCCTAGCAGGAGGCTTTAGCCAAAGCAGCACTGGGTCTGGGATCGAGTCTGAGCGACTGTCTGTCAAACAAAACCAGAAGAATTGTCGCGAATGAGGTGAAGACTGAGGATGAGTTTTTTTTATTCTTTCTCCAAAGACGATGAAAACGATTTGATAAAAACAGTTTAAAGTCTGTCACACAATGAAAACAAGGTTCTTATTAGAGGCTCAGGGAGGTGAGCGGACACCTCGAGGTCACGAAAGCGTCCCTCAGATGAACGCGCTTAATCCCCCCCACCCGCTCCTTGTTTAAATAACATGTCAGCATACATACGCTCATGTTGCGTTATGTACTTCACAAGAGCACACCTCTGTTATTTCCCGCCTGATTTGATTCTTGCCCAAATGAAATCAAATTAAAACTCATTTGCATCAAATTGGATGAACTCAGGTGTATTTAGATTTTCTAATTGAATGTTCTGAGTGCGTACACAAAGATGAAACGCTGTCATTGGAATGTAAATGTTTGTTCTGCATCAACAAAGAGCAGGGATTAGATGTCACATTAATTTGCGGATCAACTGGAACTTGGTCAACAGCGATTGTGATTATTGACTAATTTTAAGAACATTGAAACTCAAATTTGATCTGCTTGCAGCTTCCAAATCTTGAATATATTCCTGCTTGTGCAGTTTTGTATCTCTGTAAATTTAAGTTTGAAGTGGTCAAAACTCATACAAATGATTTTTGCTTATTAATTTAATTTTAAATTCAGGTAATGCTCTGGGTTCTCCAAGTTCGTATCAATAGAAGTGCTGATATTTTGCTACTTTCTGAGTTTCTGTAACCTCCTGCTTCACTCCTCCCCGTCCACACGCACACGGCTCAGTCTCGGAGATGAGAAATAATTAATTCAGTAGCTACTGAAGCACAGAGTCACATCCGTTTCGACTGCCTGTGGCTTTTGTTGCTGCCTTTTCAAATAAACCATCATCATCTTATCACAAAATTTCTCTCTTGGTATTTTTTGCGTATATCATAGAAAAACTGACAGAAAGCGAAAGAGCTTTGAGAATAGCTGAAATTAAGACTCTTCAACAGGTCTGATTGTGTTATTTGTGTGCTGATTTGAAAAGACATGAGGCCTTTGAGAGACTGGACACACTTCAGGGACACTGCATGTTCCAAGGCACCGGCTAATGTCAGCTGCCCACTAATGAGTAGAAGGTGAACAAAACATCTGTGGAGGAAGATGTGTGCTTAAACACCAGTGTCCATTTCATCCACACAGAAGCAGCTAAAGCTTCTCCTTTGTCTTTTCTACCAGCAGGGTGGGGGGTGGGGTCGGGACGCAGGGGTGAGGCGAGTGCCAGGGCACTTGGATGTTAATCTTTGAGGTAATAGCTTTTCTCTGCAGAATTGCAAATTCTAATATGTGTCACTTTGTAAAACATGCGGGCAGCCATGGTCACCAAAGACACCATCTCCAGGGGACTCTCTCTCTCTCTCTCCCACTCTGTCCATCTGCAACAATGGCTGCCAAGTGTAACATGCTACTTTTAATTTGCAATAACACGTGACAATAGCAGATTAATGGCTCTTATGACACCTGTGTCCCTGAAGCTCCTCTTGCCGAGACCCAGTGTACATAACGTGTGTCACACTACATTATCTCTACATCCCTCCTGTAATGGGGGACCTTTTTTTAAGGGGACTGCTGACTTGGAAACTTAGGAGCTGTCTGTGTGCTTGGCTGAGAGCCACAGCTACTGTCTAAAGCAAATACTCGGGGCTACAAAGCCAGTCCATTTCACCAGAGTTTGTGTTCAGCGCGTCTCGCCTACCCAGCTCCTCTCCTCCCTTCCTCTGCTCGTTTTTGCTCATGTTTTCAACCCTTGATAATGGCTGCCTGTGCCATAATCATCATGAGGCTTACCACGTTAAATAGGGCTCACAGGCTTCTGTGCTGTGAGAAAATTTAATCCAAGCATTAAGTGACTATAGACTACTGCCTAGTGAGAGATGCAAAATGCATCTGAACACACCGAGCGGCATGAAAACAAAGACTTCACCTGGAAAATGATACGATTTAAACCCAGAACAATTACGAAACGCCAGCATCACTTTTTTTACCACATTGCAGCAAGATGACGACACTGCAGCGTCACTTTATTAGGTACACCTGTACAGTCTAATTTAAGTTGTAATTGCTCAGTGTTTCATACTTAAGTGATAATGCTACTATAAGTTTGTCATTGAGGTCATAGTGATGCTGGAGTCTGATGGGCCACCATCTTTAAAATGAACTTCATATAATAAACATGTAGTTGAGTTACCACCTTATCATCTGTGGCTCTTCTGTTTAACAGTTTGAAATGTTTGGTGAGGTGAGGTGCACTTTAAGAGCAGACAGCAACAGGACAATAGTGTCTACAGGGTGAGATCATATGTAATATACTATTCTTACAAACCGTGGCTCCAGGCAAGACATTGCTTTTGCAGCCATGTGTGTACAGCCAAGGCCTGGGGTTTATGTTTTGGAAAGATAAAGTATCCCTGACCCCGTGGTTCCAGGTAGACACGTAGGCACCAGCTGGCCCTTCATGGAGTATATAAGAACTACAGGTCCCCCTCTGTCACCCTCGGTACAAGTCCTACCCCAGACACACACAGCAGAGCACACACAGCAGAGCACACACAGCTTTCTTCTCTTTCATCGTAATGCTGGCCGAGCACCTAAATCACAGAAATGGCAGCACATCAGGGGAATCATTTGAGACTGAATAGCCATGGAAACATGGTGCTGTCACCTGGAAGACCTCCACAAAACAGGCCAGCTCTGCGCCTCACACACACATACGTTATTCCTCTCCGTGCCCTTTAATACCTCTTTGCCCTTCAGTAGCAATCTGCATAGAAATGTGTGCATTCTATCATTCGGTGACTAGACATTACACCCTGGCTAATATGAGAGGTCCTCGAAAGACTGAAAATGAACCCTTGAAAATACCAGACGTTTGCATTATGCCTCCGCGATTGCATCTCGTACGGGGAAAGACTTGATTATGTCATTTGCCATGTCCACGTCATGCTGGTTTTTATATCTTTGCCAGGAAATCTACCTCTGACAGGTCATTAGTCATCCCCTCCCTCCCTGCATGCACATAAAACATCAATTCCACTCAATATCCCGCAAACCCCCGTGCTCCACAACAAAACGCCAGAACAAAGAAGACGCTATGTAAACTGCTGCCGTGCTCTGATTAGCTCTCATTCCACAGCACTGCAGAAATAAGGCACTCATTCCCCACCCTGTTTGAGATAACTGCCCCTTTTCAGCAGCCACATCATCCCTCCATAGCCATACACGCCTCGTAACGTGAGTGCATCTGTTTAGCTATTCTCATCAGATACTTATGTAGCGACATTAAGGAAGCCTATTGCTTACAGAACCAATAATCTATATCGCCTCAGGCTCCCTTATATCCACTAACCTACTACTTCAGCAGCAGCACAAGTGGAGACACTTTTGTTGAAAAAAAGCCGTCCACAGAGGTGTAGAGGCTTTCTTGACTGAACTGGGTGGTTGGCTACATCATCTTGACATGTAATTATCTAAAGGCCTTTAATCACTTCCATAAAGATTAATTGCAGGAGACAACAGCGGAGGTCGTGTCTTCAAATCAAAAGACTCCTTGGCAGATTGACACAGCGGTGTAGCAGAGTTCAGACTTAGGTGTTTTATAAGGGTCATCTGCTGGAACTGAAGCAGGTTTTAATGCTGTAATTGCACATTCAGCAAAGTGGGTTTTATGGCACCAAGCTGCGACAAATTCTGTCGGAGTTTTGGTTTTTTCTCGTAGGATTTGAGATTCGCCACGCATGCTAATCCTAAACTCCAACTCTCTGCGCGACAAAGAAATGACCTTACCTTCATCCCGTTTCCTCTTTTCGCCGTTGGATCGGGGAATGCCCAGAATCCCGTTTATGGAGTAGGATCCTGCAGGGTCATTGGAGGCGCTGGTTACAGGTGGAGAGGCTGTGCTGGGTACTAGGACACGAGAGAGCATTTTCAAAATGTGATTGCACAGGGAGTACATGCTTGTGCCGTCTGCATTGTGCTTGAGCTTCATGCTGCTGCTGTTGTTCTGAGTGTTACCTATAGTGTGGCCTGGCGTCGACAGGGATGACCCATCCGGCGACGGATGGAAAGGCTGCTGGACCTTAGTTCGGATGATCCTGGGGAAGAAAAGACAAAGCAGATGCTGTTTCTTTTCCGTGCTAGTTGTCCTGTGTGTGCGCCGTCGGCTATATTACGTAGCGAACACTGCTCATACTCAAGGTGGGATCTAGTCAGAGGCTCTACCACATAGGTGAGGTCTGGAGAAAAGTCTTCATTGCACTTTTGGTCTAAGTGATCTTGGAAACAAAGCATGAAATCACATCAATTCACCTCAATGATCAGCTTCACTGCCTCTACCTAGCTCACACTAATCAGCACCCCACCCACCCCTGGTCCCCCCTCTTCCCCTCATATGCTGGGGGGGTTCACTGGAGCCAGTCGCAGCCCTATAGTAGCCCCTCGCTTCCTAGATCAAACATCTCTGTAGAACCAGCATCTCCCATGTGCCAGTGCGGATGAGGCTGTATTGATTGGGGCTTGGGGAGAAAAAGTTAGGGATTAGTCACACGGGCAAACAGATGCAAATAGAAAGCTATAAATTATATGTGACAGGAAAGCAATAGTTCCTTATTGCCTTGCACAAGCTTACGCCAGCATTAGATTCCTTTAATCTGAATGGCACTTGGGGGAGAAAAGGAGCTGTCACAATAATTTGTAAACTTTAAAACTATTCATCATGGATGCCACAGGAGCTATTTTAGAGCACAAGAAGCCAGTTTAACGGAAGGACTATAGGACTATGGAGACATTTATGGTTTGTTTTTTTGTGTTGCTCCATTGTCGTCATATTTAACTTCAGCACAATCACAACGTTAACTTGTGCAATTCTCCTCTCATCCTCCGTATTATTCAGAAACGCTGGATGTTTATATTACCGTGTACGTGCCAGGAGGCTTCGGTGGAATAAATCCAACACTGTCAAAAACGCATAAAAAAATCTCCCCTTGGAGGCAAAGCTACCCAACACCGAGCTTTTCCATATTGATGTTTTAATTTTTTCCACTTCTCCCCATAACAGTTATTCGACCCCTTGACTTGTGCGTGCTACATAAATTCAAAGACTTTGTTTGGTATCCATGTTCTTGATATTGAATAAGCAATTTAGGTGAATGAATTAATGACTTGGCTGTTGCTGAAAATCCCCTGAAGAAATATTAAAATGGCTTTACTTCAGAATCAATAATTTTGAGCGCCATTGAGAACCTTTTTTATGTCTGGCAGCTGAGGAGCGTTAGTTGTTGGTTGGTTGTTGGTGCTCGCCACAACCGTATCCCTGTAGCGTTTAATAATGCATGCAGGGGAAAGTTGTTTTGATAGAGCATCGTCTTTTGTCAACAGTTCTGAGGTCAGACTGCCACAGAAACCCAACGACTGGCTCCAGTCGAAACCATCCAACTGGAAAAGACTGGCTTCAGTTTTACTGTCTTTGCTACATTTAAATTCCTCTCGTTGTTTAATTTAAGTCAACTTCACTTTTCTATAGATTTGTAAGCATCTAAAATTAGGCATTAGAGGATCTGGAGCAAAGTCTGCACTAATGATCGAGCCACTGAGGATGTTTTCATGGATTCCTGTGAACTAGCCCTTTAAAAATCAACCTATATTGAAATATCTGGCTCCAGCTAAATCAAAACAAATGCTCGTGTCGCCTTATTTGCGTGCATGCTCGGCTGAGTGTGTGCGTGGTGCTTCACACAGAATGCAGAGCAACACGCCGAAATATTCTGCTAAAAGAAAACGGAGGAAAAAAATCTGCATTAGGCTATAATAGAAATTCAAAGTAGCTCTCACATTTCGCTGATAGAATTACTGCTCTTTATATTCACTATTTAATTTCCCACATAAACAAAGACACATAAGCCGACCCCCCAGTTCAAAATAGAAAGCTTTAATTGGAAGTGAAAAAACTTTAAAGGGCTCTTTTAATGATATTAATGTACATTTTGAATTTATCACATACATGTGTCTGAGCCTCCTTAAATGGGGCTTTTTAAGCAGCCACGAAGCATGAAATGAATTTTCTTCAGCCTTTTCTCAATTTAAAGATGTCTTGTGTGGAGCTGTCCACGCTCTCCCATCAGCTCATTAAAATGTAATGCTGATGCTGGCTCTATGGAACAGTGCCTCTTAACCAAAGTTCATCACCAGGGATCTCTGGTGGTGTTGGGGGGGCAGAGGGCTGGGCTGGTGGTGGGGCGGGTTGTCCTGGGTCCCCCTGTAGCTGCCATTCTTAAACTCCATGCTAATATGACTTTCTTCATGAGAAAGATTTGCTGCTTGTCATGTCACCTTTAGCTATTTCACCTGATAATTAAGACAAATCAGGGATTTGTGACTGTTGGAAGCCAAATGCATTTTTACGCATCATGTTATTGTTACATCAATAATAATTAACACCAACACAAGATTTAGGAGGAGCTTTAACGATGTAGGAAAGTAAAGAAAATTATATTTGTATTATTATGTGAAATTTCACTCGATTCCTTATTTAACTAATTCCCACCCGTCTCCAGTTTCCCCCTTTTTATACCGTTTATTCCAAAAACATTTAGCAGAAGAGCCAGAGCTGCTCTTCGAGTGCAGCAGCTCCAGCACATTAGATGTGCTAAAGAAAATTGGCCTGCTTTATAGCGCCACGGGATCTGGTCACCGAATATTGATCGGTTTTCATCTCGACAGATTCACTCAGTCCTGGATGTACTGCTGATTGTTGAGGGAGTTTGGTCTGAAAGATTGAATTGCACCTCTGAGACCGCAGGCAGCCTCGTCGTGCTGGGCAGCACAAAGTTGGCCAAACAATATTGTGCTGTGGGTGGTGAGCTCAGCACAGATAAAATAAACGATGGATGATGTTTAATTTGCGCTTTTCGTCAGAGTGTTTACATCCGGCTGCACCGTGTTCAACCCGAGTACAAAATGAAAACGCATCAGATATTGGCATGTGTTTTCAGGTCATAGTTTCATTCTAGTTTCCTACCTGTTAATGGATGAGACGCTGGGAACCGTGTCGTTGTCGCAGACGCCCTCTGCCAGCAGCCTGTCTCTGATCTCCCAGGCAAACATGGTTGGGTTTTGTCTCTTGTAGTCTGCGATCTTTTCCACCACCTTCGGCGTTGCCACTTTGGGTTTAGACCCACCAATCACCCCTGGTTTGATGCTACCAGTCTCGTAGTATCTGCAAAATTTTATTCCCCAGTGAGGCGATGATAACCTGCAATATTTAAGATGTAACCTTCCCGATAATGTCCATAAAGCAGGTGCGTAAAATCGTTTTAAACAATCAGAGTACAAGCTTTTTTTTCCTATTATAAAGTATCCAAGCCTCAAAACAGCGACACATCTGATCATTTTAAGTTTATCTCTAAACATTTGTATCTCAAAATAAACAATAATATCTTGGAAAACCATTTTAAACGCAAGATAAACATATGCGCCACGTCCACGCCAATATAAAAAAATCTGTCACAGTGTTTTTTTCAGTGCGCGCAGATTAATTCTAATATAAGAATTTATAATTTATATGATGATTAAAACATATTTTGTGTTAGCTTCGGGTGGCTTCGTTATGTTTGGGGCCCCTTCTTCACCCAACCCTGGCTGGATCAGGGCTTGGCCGTGGAGTTTCCACCTACCTGCCCAGGATCTTGCTGACGCAGCCGTGGCTGACCCGCAGCTGTCTGGAGATGTCGCAGGGCCGGACGCCCTGGTGGGCCAGCTCCACGATCCGCTGTCTCACCACGTCCGGGAGGGGTCTGCCGTTGACGAACACCCCACCGAGCTGGTTCACACCTCCGTGCCCTACGTGGGATACAACAGCAGCACAAACAAAACCGTAACATTACATAAAGTCGTTGCGGAGACGCAGGCGCACGTGAGTATTTGCTTCAACTATAAAATGTGAAAATAACTACACGTTAGTGTTTGTAGAGGAGATGGACACAATACGCACATGTGTTGTCACAGAAATTCTTTCAAACTATTTCTTTTTTTATTTTAATGTTAAAAACGTTTATTTTGACAAGATAAGGTTTGAGCATCATCATTTTGGATCATGGGATTATTTACTTCTCTGTGTAAAACGTTGCATAGACAGTTACAGAATATTTTAGTCAGTAATTAGTGATTATTCCACATAATAAATAAATAGATTTAAACTACAAAATGAGAAAATGCAAATATTCGAGGAGAGGACAAATATGACCAGATATGAAGGACTGCTTCATTTCTGGCCACGTTTTCTTTATTATTTAAATTTTAAAATGGTCGTTTTTATTCTCTGTCTTTTAAAAAAGATTTTATTTATCTGCCACTTGAACTTTGCAAAAATGCTTCACGTTGTTTATTATATTTAAACAACACAACAGCATATTTATTTTCAGTCTCACCTGTCTCACAGTTACGGTAGCTCATTAAATCCAGCGTAATTAACCTACATGTGGACCTGGGTCATAACTGCTTTTTAATTTGACTAAATAATTACAAATATTGATTTAATTGAGTTTCCACTGATGTAATGTTTCTCGCAGTCAAAACTCAGACTTCATATTTCCTCTGCAGCGTCACGGCTCTTTGTTGTTCGTTTACAAGCTCCTTCGTTTTCACTGCGCGGCAATTTTAAATAATTGAGCGACCTTTGTTTACTCCTGTTACATATTATTTAATAAATGAAGAGGTTTAACACGTTTTCACACACGTTCACCAAATCAGAGTAAAGCACACTGTCTGTGGACAATCACACTGGGCGTCCACCTGTTTTGGTCTTTTGAATAATAGATGTGAAACTAATGTGTCCTGACTTATTAGGCCTTAACACACACACACACACACACACACACACACACACACACACACACACACACACACACACACACACACACACACACACCCCACACACACACAGCGCGGGAAGCTGCAGGCTGATACACGTGTAAATTACCAGGTACCTGCCAGCGCGTGTTCTTTGTTTACTATGACAAGTTTTAATTTCTGCATCATTACCGTGTGTACAGAGGGACTGCGGTTATAATTAAAATATTGTTTTACCATAATGTTTGCTGTAGCTCGCACACACAGGAGAAAAGGTGTGAAACATGAACATAGTTATTTTCCACCATGTTTGCCTGGACGTCGGTTTATTATCTTGCTACTTTGGTTTTTTTGACGCGTAAAGACGCTCTTTGCGCATAACTTCGCTGTGTTCTCAGCCGCGGGCCTTTGTGGATAATGCAGGACTGTTACACGTCTTCTCGTTATTTTTTATCCGCATACGGTAAAAAGCTGCATCGGTAGAACAACTCAGGTTGTGCTACTTACGGTGCATCGCTGTAAACGGGTCTGCTTTGCAGTGAATATCCATTGGATAGCAAAGGAACGAGAGATAATCAACTGAAGTCGCCGTTTCGCCTTCCTATCAAGGATGAAAATGTGAAGAAAAAATGTGAATCTACTCGATGGAGGGACTGAGTTTGCCCCTCCACCTCCGATCTGACGGCAACTTCTTCCCCCAAAGTTGCCTTTCTTTTTCTTAGCAGTCCGGTCCGGAAGCGGAGGTCTGGCAGGTGCGCAGCATGACCAAAGGCTTGTTTCTGTAATGCGACCTGTGTTCAGTTTCTCGGTGTTTTCAAAGCCCGTGTTGACCAGAGGTAATTCTCACAGCATGCCAGCGGGCAGATCGCGTTTTCTTCAAACAAAACGACACGTTCAGGTCCAGTGTGCAGGGCCCGGTATCTCCTCAATCCTGGTGGCCTCGATTCACGCGTCAAAACGGCGGAGAAACGCGCGCACACACGTCGGGGTTTTCTCTTTCGCGCTGGATGCGTTAGGCTGAATCTTTGGGCTGGGAATGAAGCCTCTCTCTGAGTCTGTGGTTCTAAAAGCTGCAACCCTCCCCTCTTCTCCCCCTCTCCTCCCCTCTGCAGACCCCCCCACCCCCCTTTTGCTTATATGGATGACTTGTCAGACAAAGGCAATAGATGCCAACACTGTGTGATTCGCTAACGCAAAAAACTGGAGGTCCAAACGAGGAGGTCTCTGGGTCTGACACAGCGACAGGAAGGGGAGGGAGATAAATAAGGAATAGATGTGGAGTTATTAGACATTATAACAGCTGTGAATAACGCACACTGGAAGTTTTGAATCATTGAATTAGAGATTTTCAAATTTGTCTTTTAATTTCACTCAGCAGAGCGACTCTGGGGATGTGAGGAACATCTGTGTGTGCAGGTCTTCCAACAATCCGGATTTAGCTCGATCTTCCCACGCTTCAGTTTCTTTATTTTTCTTTTTTGACAACGCCATCGTCTCTTAACTCTGGAACACAAGTAGGCTAAAACGTGTATTTTCTTCCTCGTTCGTTTATTTCATATGACATTTTAAACTAACATTTAAATGTGTAAATGTTGCAGGTGAGCTGACTCCATTATATGCAGATGATGTGAGAGCTGGGAGCAGCCACGGTGCTTGAAGGTTGGAGGTGAAGTTGACCTGCACGCAGCACTGCCGCTTCGCTTCTGTAGATGGCGCTGTATAGTTTCTAAATTGTGACGGTCCTGTCGAAGTGGTCCCAAAAAAGACCAAGCTAGGGTGCACTCAGATATGCGATGAAACTTGAGAGCACATAGTTTTTCTGGGATAGTTTTGTACAAGCTACAGGTCCAAGCGAAAAGCTGCTGTAAGATTTGGATTAAACCTGCAGCTTAGCATCATATTCCTGCTAATTTATCATATCCTCTTTTTAGAAAAATTAATAAAAGAGACCATAGTAAAATGTAATATGTCAAACCCTAACATTTACGTAACAAATAAGTATTAACGATCATAACTTTAAATTTTAACATTTCTTAAAGTTATAGTTTTAATATAAAAACTAAACCGCAAATTTAATAATTGAAAGAATGAACCAATATTATAAAAATGTGTAATGTAGATATCAAAACAACGTCAAAATACTAAGATGTTATATAACAAGAACAACAATAATAATAATACTCATAATAATAATAATCTATGTATCACTATTACACGTGCTACTTGTTTGGCTACTTTTTGGGGGAGCGTGAGGGTAAAGGGTTCGGGCCACATCTCTGCCTCCTGGTCAGGTTTGGGGATGATTTCTCTTTTTGTTACTGTTTTTGGAGTGAGCTTCTGGTACAATATGTAGCACTATAGGCTGTAATTTCACACCCGACTGCACATTTCCCTTAAAGCTAACCCCCCCCCCATAAGACCCCCACTACCTTCACCATCATCACTCCCTCCTACCCCTCCTCTCTTATGCCCTCCTGCTCCCCACAATTTGATCTCCCCACTGAAAAAAATAAGCAGGAGTAAGGGATGGGGCCAAAACGCTGGAATCGTTTTTTAAACACGCGCGCGAACGAATACACAGTTTTTGACGTGTTTATTTGGCTCGTGCTGGATGAGCACGTGCTCTGCAGACTTTCTTGTTGACGAGCGGATCGGCCTCGTTCAGATGCTTCAACGCGGGGCCACGGCTCCCAAAAGGTCATGCACGAAAAAAAACGAAGCGTCAGGGCGAGTAAATAATGTTGTTGTAGTTTCACCTGCAACAATTAAAGCCTGGATTGTTGTAATCACGTCACCACAAAGACTGAAAACAGGCCAAATGGCAAGTTTCGGAAAAAATAAATAACAATGCAGCAACTGAGGTGAATAAGACGGACAGCGCTTCTCTCTGACACACAACTGCAGTGTTTAAGACGACGCCATGTCCGGAGTTTGGGAAATGTTTTTGGAGCCTGTGTGCACCCATTAGGAGAGGTGTAATGTATTGACAGAGAGCAATTTATCTTTTGCCCCGCTTCCTAATGGCCTGTGCAGAGCAGAGAGGAGGAGGAGGAGGTGGAGGGGAGCTGGGAGCAGGAGCACCGAAGGTCCAGCAGCTCCGCCCGCCGAGCATCAGCTCAGACCGTGCGGAGGATGATCGAGGCGTCTGGGTGGTGCTGGAGAACTTTTCCATGTCTAGAGGTGGGAGAGGTGTCGTGTCCTCCGTGCGCAGGCAGACTCTTCCGGGTTTCTCGCGGTTTTCTGACGTCACTAATCGATCAGAGATTCCCTGCAGGGGGGGAGCTGACAACATTGGGTGTAAGTTGAACATTAATTCTTTTGGATTCAAGGGAGGAGTTTTATGGTGATTTAAATTCATTTTGAGCAAACTGTTTGAAGCTGTTGTTAATTTTTTCAAAATTCTCAACTATTATGTAAAACTTATGGAGAACAAGAGTTGGTTTTTTTTGCATGCACAAATCACACGCATTTTAAAAGATTTAATTTCAATTAATACACATACGAATTATGTTTGCATTTTGCTGAAAATAAATTATGAAATAAAACAAGTCTGAACAAAACTGTATAAAAGCTCAGAGGTGGAACATCTCAGCATTTCTCCACTTACACGTGAGATACTGTAGCAGCAGCTTAACCGTCTCCGACGCTGTAGCTGCTGAATATTGGATTTCCACACTGTGCCCTGTTCTCCTGCAGCGAGGCTACTAGACTCCGGGCTACAAATCTTGCTGGCATGAACAGATGGAGCATCAATTTGATTCCGTCCTCGACACCGTGAAAGATTGATTTTGCACTTGCTTTTAATTTTGCCCATAATTAATTAGATCATTACAACTGTTTTCCATTGATCCCACCGTTTAAATGTGAAACTAAAGGAGAATCAGAATGTGATCTATGCGTTTTATCGATACACTTATTTTATTCTGTTGTTATGGGGTTTTGACCTATAGAAAAATATCCAGTAGGAGCAAATTCTGTTATATGGATTAAGATTATTTTACCAGTATATTTACATCTTGGTCTTATAGAGTCATCACAACACAGACGTTGGCCTTTTGGTGGAAACACACAACCTCAGGCTTGCTGCAGAACTTACTCTCATCCACGTGACGCAACCGTAATTTTCACAAACACTGACTCTGTCAGAATTTATTGTAGGATTATTGTGAGATTTATTTTAATGTCATCAATACGTCATCAACCGACTGTTTCTCCCCCTGAAGCCTCCGAACGTCTTAACGTCAACCAACAAATCAAAAGCAACTTGAAACCGTTTGTTGACTGGTTCGGCTCACGTGCAGATGACAGACAGGGTTGCGAGTAAGTGGAACGTTTTCTACTGTATCATACCGACAAAGGCATAAATAATCCACATAATCCACTTAATGCACCAGAAGCTGATGTTTAAACGTGGGACACAATTCACTGTATTATACGATTATTTTAAACAGATATTTTAAAGACTAAACGGAATAAGCTGTATCGCAGTATATTTTGAAATGCGTTTTTCTCTTTATTGCTTGTTCATTGACAGTATAAAGACAGATTATATTTCAAGTACACTTAAAGGAATAAATATGTCGTTTTAAGGCATCCGTTTATTGTCTTTGATGGAAAATCGTCAAAAAATTAAGAATAGGAGTAAAAGTCAATGCGAAAGTTTACAGCAGCCAGGCTCGTATTTCAGGAGATAAAACACACACACACACACACACACACACACACACACACACACTGGGCACTGTGCTGCTTCCACTCTGTGCTGGGACAGTAAAGAGTCCACAGCTTTAAGAACCTGCATCCAGCTCGGTGTTAATTAAACTCTTCTCATATCTGCAGCTTTCAGGTTGACCGTTCAGCTGATGATCTGTTCCGTCATTAGTCCTCACACACAAACACGCTGTTCTGAGCGGTTCCAGTGGTTTTGTATTCAAACGCATGTGAGGTCAGGTTACATTACTTTGATTAGAAAACACTTTGTTAAATTGCTTTTCATACCCTGAGCACACAAGCAGTCAGACAGTGGAGTTTCTGAGCTTTTCCATGCCTCAGGTACAGCAAATCATTAAGAACAATTAACATCTCATTTGCATTTAAACATGAAGGACCTATTTAAAAATATATACTACATATTAATATTACTTCGAAACTTGTTTCAAATGTAGTTTTATGTGAAAAACATAAATTATCATAAATTTGTCAGATATTTCAGACACGTTTTCTTTTCATCTCCAATGCAATACCAGACGTGCAAGTTGGGGAATAAAGTGCTAAAGTCCTAAAATAAACTCTTGCTCCTCATTCATTATGCAGATTTGCCAGTAATTGTTAAATATGCCCTGCAGTGCTGGATTAAAAATAGGACTGTAACTTGTCATTTTCAAAAGTATTCTCCATGTTGCATTTATTGAACTGGGAAAGGCTAAATCCCCTCTGTTCCCCATCAAACTTTCCACATGAGTAGTTAAATATGTGCCCCTCTGGTTGGAACCTAACAAAGACGGAGAAGCTTTGCAGAACAGTACAATTATAAGGGCTCTGGGAGTTAAAGGCAGGAATATTGTGGCTCATCATTAGAAAGAATCCAAATACGACATTTTATCGTTTCTCTTTTTTTATTTGTCACAAACGAGTCTTCAAACTACAAACAATCTTAGCCCCTTTCCCGTCCACCTACAACCTCCAGAGGAGCTGAGTGGATAAAGGCAGCGCACATCATCTGGTCCTGGGTTCATCCTTCACTGGATCAACGCGTGTGCAGCAGAGATCAGCCTGAGGCGGCTTGGAGGTGTCCCGCCAGCTGCCTCCGTCCCGACCAGACAGCCAACAGCTTCCAATCACATGTCACAATATGGGAAGCAGAGCCTCTGTCCACTGAGCTGCTGACATGTGTTAGCCTATGGCACGTGAATGCATAATGTAGCAGTCACCTCCTGGTGGCAAACTGAACTCACAAACATTCATTGATGTTGTTTTTATACGGACACTGTACTGACATGCTGATTCCTTTAGTTTGCACACTTGTCTTGCTTTCTTTCATTGTCTTTATTTGTCTTTTCTCGTTATCTTCATTGCAGCGATGATATGATAATATGTCAGCTGCTCACTGCTGATTAGTTTGTGTGCGTGTGTGAGGCTGTGTGTACACATATATTGCTCTCCCCAGAAATCTACGGATGAGCAGCTCCCACATAAGCTCCTGATCACTTCGGTAAATGCTTCCTGTCACCTTCAGTGGTGTAATGATCATGAAAATTGTGACCTTGATCTATGGAAAGCCGTAATGTGACTGAATGGCCTCCTCCCACGCACTTTCTCACCCACTCCGAGCTTGGAGGTTCGCTAAAGGACGGCTCTGAGGAAGATTGTTTAGTGGTAATAAAAAGCCGGTAGTTCAGCTTGTAATGGTTCGGGCATTCCTCCTCTCCGATGCCATTTGGCTAAATCTTCAGTGATGGAGGCCTGTGTGAATGTAGATGAGCGTCTGGGAGACGTTGAGGTCTGTTCACCGGCGGTTTTTATTGCCGGGTGGTCCAACATGAAGAAGCACACAACTGTGTTTAGAGCACAGAAACATGCAACACTGATGTTATAGGGTTAGGATCTGCCATCATGATGTTTGTGTTGGTCTATGATCGGTGTTTACTTTTGAACTCAAAGACGAGGGATGTAATCCGAGGCTATAACCGTGGAACTGCACACGCTCGTGGTGCCAGCCACACTAGACACGAAGCTGAAGTTTGTTTTTTAAAGTGCATCGTTTTGTGTTGTAAATAAAGTATCTGTTTACATGAATTTCAATGCACGACAGTCTGATATGTTTGGCACTGGAGCAACTTTTCCACTGTTTGTTTGTCATTTTTTGTTTTCCTCCAAGTGAAGATTAAAAAAAAAATCAATCTCTGGCATGATGTTGCTCGAATTCTCATTTAGTCTGGAAAATCTGGTTTGTGCAACATTGTTTATGATCACACCCTAGCCAGCTTTTCATATTTAAACGAGCAAAGGTTTAATTACCAAATGATGACAGTGTCATATGGTGCCATGATGGTGCAGGGTGTCTAATGAATGCAGAGGAGCTGGGGATGCGTACGCGACACTGAGTGACAGTGGGATGCACAGATCAAAACAGAAAAAAAATTAGAGGGAGCGACAGTAAAACATCTGTAATTTGCAATTCGCTAATGTTCAATGGTTGCTCATGGATTAAGAATTTTAAACTATTGTCTGCCAGATGGAAGGGAGGGAGGGAGGGATGGGGGAAGGCAGAGGAGGAGGAGGGGGCTTCTAAGCAGCATATTTACATCTGTACATCAAGCCTACTTTTAGTAATCACGCAGGAAACGCAAGCGCCTCCCCTCAGGGCAGCGAGCTTATTCATTCGTCAGGACAGTTTGTAGGCTGTGGGCAGCTTTGAGCAAAACCTCCTGGGCAAGTCAAATGAGTTAGTGGGCCTCCAAAAGATGAGATGTCTAACCAGGCATGAAGCCATTCACACGTACCTCAGTGCTTGGTGAAGTACAGTATGAGACGCACTTGTTGGAAGAAAACGTGCTCTTGAACCTCCCGTGAAGCGTTTTTGTAGCAGGTGACCCGTATTTAGCCGCTGTTGTCATTTTGATGCCGTTCTAAACAAAAGAGCTGACGTCTCGCTTTCAGTCCGTGGATGTACGCTGAGGCAGACACATGTTGTGGCAGTTGTTCCCGGCGATATATCGGGGCCCTCTGACAGTACAGCTCTCCTGTGGCTCTCTCCCCAGGACTGAGAAAACATCTGTCACGACGGCTGCCATTTTCCTCTGTGGTCAGAGCGTCAGGTGAAGGTGCTGCCTGCTCGCCTCATGACATGGTACACATGGGTACCTCCAACAACAGTGCTCATTAACAGGCAAATGGAGCAGGAGCCCCAGCAAATTGAGCTGCATTTGGCCAGGATCGGCCCTGCCAGATTGTTCAGATAGCCAAAGTGACATCACCAAGTGCCAGACCCCTTTGCCCCCACCCTCCTCTAAAAAAATTAACATCCCTAATCATCTGCCAGGCTAAACATTATTCTTCATGATTCAGATCAGCCATGCTTGCCCTCCACTCACAGAGTATCTCTCCCCTCTCTGGGCCAAATGCAGCCAGGCTTGGACTGATTGCTCAGCCTTTTGTGCCCTTCGTTTGTGAGAATGGCAAATCGATTCAAAAATCATCACCCGTGAGCAGCTCCCATGCAGAGCTGGGCGCGTGAGTGTTGCAGATATGAAATGGGAATCGGGAAAATGAAAAGCGGGAACCTGTTTGTGGAATTAGTGCCTCTCACAAACAAGTTTGTTCGCACATGATGCCTCCGTGTTGATGGTACAGTACAATCTGCATCATAAGACCAACGCTGGTCGTCTTACAATAACCTCTTCAATTAGTTTATTATAATAAGTTGCACCATCTTTCTTCATGTTAGGACACATTTTCAAATGGATATATGTGAAATTAACTTTAAATATAACAAAAAACTATGTATTACACATTTGATTTTTGATGAATGAACATTTCTATGTGTGATATACCCTGACAGTAATATTTCACAATGCAATTTTCTGTGCAAATAAGCTTCTAGAAGCTCTTCACAGTAAATGAAAACTAAGAAGACTGAGCATGTTCTTTCTCTCAGGCATGTTCTGCAGGTAACCATTATTAAAAGAGATCAACCCCAGACGTCTGATGGAAATAAAAAGATTCACGCGAGGAGCAGAAGGGAAGCCTGGCACATTTAATTAATTACTGCATATTACAATGTTTGTTTACAGAAATCAACTTCTACAACAGGTCTGCTGTTAATTAATTCAAAGTGTACTTCCCCCCTCACTCCCCTCAATGCGTTGATGACTGTTTCTCAGGTGCTTTCATGGCAGGTAACCCTGTGTTTCGCTGGATTTCCATCAATGGCTCTGAGGTGTGTATGGAGCAAAAGCTTGCCACATAGATTACGGAGAGTGTTAACACGCATGCTGATTAATAACACCAATTAGAATTCACAGCAAGGCAGCACGAAGAGCAGATCAGCGCGGTTATGACGAGAGCGAGGAAGACTGTCTGAGTGACAGCATCCACATAGCGGCTGTAGCGTCTCCCAGCTCTGGTTAAAGGTCCAGAGGTTAAAATGAGTTAAGTGCTTTACTGAGAAATTCTCCAACACAGCCTCTCAGGCTCACGCTGTACTTTTAGCTTGTGCGGCTGAAAGGAGACTAAGAAGTGCTTATGCGTGTGTCCTGTTGACTTTTTTTGCTGCCACTTTATCAGTGTGTCTGGGAGTGAGATGCAGAGCTGCACACACAGTATAACCAGAGTCTCTGGAGGTCTCTCTCTGGACAATGATGTATTTAAGCCCCTCCAGAGGTCAGATGGACTCTGTCCAGGACATCACCTGCAATCAATAGTGTTGGTAAACCAGGCACAACTGAGCGGACATGGAGGGTTCTCCTCTAAACACACTGTGAGGGAACCGCATGGGCCATTGCACTGCTAAAAGTGGGAGACGAAGCCTTGACGCGCTGTAGCTGCTAACGCACCGGTGGCTGAGGGGGGATCTCTTCATGTTGGCATCCACTGGCAGACCTGCTTTGTCGTAACCGTGGTTTATGTTCATTTCTTGGAGAAGAACCGTTTTGCATTGTCTCTTACAAAAGTTTTCTGATGCTTTTTGTTTGTTTTGGTGCAACCAGAGACTCTGCGTCTGACTGTAGAAGCTGAATTTTACTTTGGATAAAGTCACTCATGCAGCATTACTTTAGTTTCATTTTTAAACAAAGGACACAAAATCAAATGTGTTTCATTGAGCTATTTACACCATGGGGCTGTTTAGTCATTAGACCAAGACACTATTGTCATAAAAATTCAGCTCGTTGTCTTTTTTAGTTCACTTTACTGATGTTTGAGAATGCAGGGTTCACTTCAGTAACAAATATGAGTGTCAAGCATCTAAATCTTCATCCTGACTGAGGCTTTCTGAAGTGGGCTGGATTCCATCATGCGTCTGCGAACTTGAGCCCCAGAAACAATGACTGCAGAGGCACCAAGTGTCAAATGCAAGTGGGTTTTGAAGAATTGGCATAGTCATTTAGGCAACACCTCACATCCTTCACAAACAGATGAAGCCCCCAGTGCTTCAAAGTGAGATTGATCTCCTTTTGAGACCGCTACAGAGCACTCTGGGATTCAGAATATTGAGAAAGGTGCCTCTCTCCGTGGAAACCCAGCCTAAGCTCGGCCCTCCACCCCCATTCTCCCGTGGAGTGATGTTGGAAAAGGCCCCCCGGTGGAGTTTTTCAACTTCATCAATATTCACTCATTCATCGTGAATGCTGGCAGCAAATTCTCGACTGTATTACTGGATGGATGTTCTCCTTTGTCACCGTGAGGAGTGTCTGAAATGGAATTTTAAATTAGAACAGAACAATTCCCAATTTTTATGGACTGCAGTCACAACCATATATATCACTTAATAATGGAAAACTTTCAATTTTCCTGTGTAGGTCTTTGGCACTATCCAGCCATTAAATAGGTCAGGGATGAATGTGCATAGTTTACTCAGAGTTCTATATAAGAGATGGGAAATCCTGTGTTATGTTGATAAAGCTGCTTATTTGAAAAAGCATAATCAATAAGAGAAACGGATTGAATTTGATCCGCCTCCCTGCTTTGTTGTGTTTCTGTTATTTAAAAGCTCCGCTCTGAGTGCGAGCTCTCATTATCAGCGTGCTGCGATATAAATCACCTGAGATAAAGCTGTAGCCGGCTTAGAAGTCATAGCTGGTCAGCCTTGCTCCCAGTGACCCATGTGAGCCTGGGTCACGACGTCTGCGACACAGAAACTCTCCTCGTTTTGTGCTGTCACTATGTGTCGAAATTTGGTTATTGCATGATTAGCATGACAAACTGCCTGTAGGATGATTAAGTCAGCGTCCGTACACAGGCAGGCGTTTGTGTGTTATTTCAAAAAGTTGAGGACAAAACAGCTAAACTACTCACATCAGAAGACTAAAATTGAGGGTTTTTTTTATTAATTGTTCCTCTGAGTATTACAAACCTTTAAATCCAGATTAAATGTTCTTTTAATCACGCAGCTTGAAACCTGAATTAATTACAAATCTGTGACAAAAAGGGTATTTTGTCATAAAAATGTTAATTACCAGGGGGTACTGACCTCCCTTTTGGCGCCGTGTATCCCCAGCTGAGGACGGGGCGTTTGTCCACTGTCGCCACTTAATGACGGTAATATTAAACACTCACAGAATGTTGTCGTTCTTTTGTCTTCATTCATATCAGAATGAAGTTCTTGGAGGCCCACATTTATCAACCACGGCAGGGCTCCAGCTGTTCCCGAGTCTTTGGCCTGGCTTCAACAGCCGGGCTTACAAATTGTCTGTGAATGGCGTTGAGCAAGGCCCCTTCAACCCCCTTTTGTCACTGTCTCCTGACAAATGCTCCTCAGCCGCCTCTCCCAGACACATGCCTCCTTCCTACCTTCTGCTCTGTGCTATCAGATGGCCTGCTTTGCATTCTCGCATGGCTCACTGTGAGCTGCTTTATCTCCACGGCTGCTGGAAGCCCAGCATCAGACAGGCTTATATCACAGTTATGGTCTGCATCCAAAGTGCTCAAAGCTTCTCCCTCACTGACTCCGAACAGAGATTATTATGCAAAACCTGTGTCGCGTTTAATACACTTTCACACTTTTACATATTAGTTGCATGAATAAAAGTATCACAGAAGGCGAATGATTCATTTTACATGTAATATTGTGTATTGTAAAATTGGTAAATGTGGGGATTTTGTTAATTTTACAAATTCAAAGTTGACATAAAAACCAAAAACTCTTTAATGAAGAAATAAAATAAAATAAAATAAAAGCTACATGACTGGAACTTTGTACTGTTGCTTGCTTGTTGTTATTTGTTTTTTGTTTTTTTAATGTCTTAGTCTCCATTGACTCCATTGTTTCTTTGTTTCCAGTGGGTTTATGCTGAAACACTAATGATGTTTATTACGATAAATATAATGCAATAACATTTTTCATCATCATATCATTCCTATCCTCTATTAGCTTTTTTTTATAAATCACTGTTACTGTTACTGTTCTTCATTTAATATGAAATCAATGTACATCCATAAAGTGAGAAAAGCTCAGTCGTTGACAGTACACAGACACTGAACCTTTAGAAAGAAACATCAGCTGAATCAGAAGCAGTTCAACACTGCAGCTACATTTTAAGTTAGAGGAAACGTGGAGTAAACGGCCATCAACTAGAGCAGCTTTGTGTTTTCTCTGTCCATAGCATCATTTGAAGCTGTCAAGCACTTCGCTCTCTGTCGTCAGCCAGAGCTGAACCTACGCGTGAATCATCTGACTCTGAAAAGCGTCTGCAGATGGAGACCAAGAGAGACTGACAAGCTACAAGTGCTTCCAACTGCTGCTCTTCAGGAGTTTGTATCTGACGACAGACAGTCTTAGCCCTGAGTAATGGACAGGCCTCGCCACCGCTGTTAAAAGCAAGACGCCTCAGTCGTTACATCAAGGTGAAATAACCAGTGTTTCAGAAAAGGAAAATAAAACTTTTGAAATGATCAGTGGTGCATCACAACACAAAGTTTATTCTATATGTCTGTAAAAAGTCTGTCACATTTATCCCAAACATGCAAAAATGGAGGCAGATTTTCATCTTTGTATCATATTCAAAGGAAATAATTAAGACAGATGAATTAGCTGCCCTCCAAGGTCAAGCGCTCATTGCCATATACTCTACTGCCACAGACACTTTTTCTTGATATTTTATACATCCACACCAGAAGATAGAGTGAGAGGGCCACAAATTGATTGTTTGGGGATCAGATCAGTCACCGTCATCTTTGGCGGATGGATTAATGGGTTTGATGGCAGTTGCAGGTTGAAGCAGAATAGCTGGAGACACCAGAGATGGGTTTGAACCCCAGGGAGCTGGATGAATGTGGGGTTGCTTGGTTTTGTTTAGGGGGAGGGGCTGGTGGAAAATGTGTGGTGGAGTTTGGTGCATCAGACTTTTGTGTCTTTGTTGTTAGATCATGTTCAATGTGTGTCACACAGACTTTCTGCCTGTCACCACTAATATCCTGGTGTTTATGGAGTCTGAGGTGGTCGTGAAGATTTATGTAAACTTTCTCTGCTATATAATTGATCTCCTGAAAAAACATCTCAGAATATGATGAAATTAATCAACGCCACACTGTATTTTCAAATATTTGTTGCAAGCACTTTATTGGGGTCAGTGCCTCGATACTGTGTGATGGGAACAAGGAGTCCCATAATGATTTATTTCCAGCCCAGCTGCACATATTATTATGGAATGAGTTTATTAGTTTTAAAGCTAGCAGTAATGTGCTTTTGCTTAAGGGGAGCAGGCATGGGTGACGACAGTCTGCATTAGCCACTTGACGTGAAAGCTCAATTGCTCTACAGTACTATACATGTGTGCCTGATTTGGCTCAGTACTGGAAACCTGTTGTTGAATAGTGAATGATTCTGCATCTATATGAATCTGTCGTGAATTCATATAAGCATGTGCACCAGGGGCTGATCTAGAAATGTTTTAATTGTAAATAACAATCACCTACTTTTACGTCTGCATCTGCTGAAGGGAGGGGCAGGTTTTCCTGAAGGGCCTGGGCCTCCCCCGGCCACCCCTCTGCCCGTCTCTGTCCAAATGATTCGCAGAGCAGCTCTATTATAACAAGTGAAAGTTTTTCAATAGAAAAGTGCAGCATGTGGCTCCTCACTTTTTGTTTTCATAGTCACAGGAGAATAATAACTAAACAAGAATGCTGTTACTCTGTAATGGGAGTGAGACAAAATGGTTTCCCTCACCATTATCAACTCCATTTCTTCCTTCCATTCCTTCTGATGATCAATTAGATCTTAATGGATAGCCTGCTGTGCTGTGAGATGATGACCAACATGCTTTTGTGTTAGCCTAAGTAAATGACAGAAACATGCAGCACCACAAAACTGAGCCTCCATTCAAATCGCTCTCTATAGGTTACACTGATTACTTCAAATATGTCATTATAGGATTTGTTTGATATTTTCAAACCATTTATTTCTGTTATTGTTTTAAATTAATGTTTAGTTGTTGTACTTAATTTTATTACTTACTTTCTGGACATTTTTGTGTTGACCACCTCTGGGTTTGTGTTGATCATGGCAGACCAGTGTCACCTAAAGGCACAATTTAGATGTAATAATTTAGTCATTTTTAATTATATTAGTGCCCAAATCTGTTCTTGGTTCATGCATGAGCACGAGCTTCCAGAAATTCATAATGGAAATCATGTGCGTTAAACATCCTTAAAATGTGGCAAAGTGGACGCACAGTAGATGTTTACATCCGTCTTCATGATAGCATATAACAGCATAACATGGTGTTTCAGTCTTATTCTCATTTCAACTCAAATGGCAAGTCCCGATTTCAAATGACAGCACCATTAGTAGGACAAATACTCCGAGTGCAAGCAGTTAACACCAGCGATATTCACCTGGCAACCCAACCGAGATTAAGATTCTTTCTCCTCTCATAATGTTCAGTCCTCACAAAAGCCTGATCAACACCCAAGGCTGGCGCTTGTCAGCTGAGGAATATATAAAGATAAATGATATTATGTTAAATTCCACTTAATGACAAATTTTTAATTTTCTGAACATGGTCATTTTCTGGCTAGTGAATCAAGTATAAGGAGCTAATTACGTGAGGATCTGAGCAAAAATAACTCCTCATTTTCAGGGATAATGGAAGAGAAATGTTGTAGATTAATGGCACTATTTATCTTTTTTAAATTTCTATCCTTCTCTGTTGATGGCTGTGCTCCCCAAGGAAAATATTCATAAAATGAAATTGAAGTCGTAACTTAATAGGTTATTAAAATTTTTGAGTGCATATCACTTCTCCTTTCGCAGCACTGTAAATTTAAATTGAAGTTTGTGGCGTTGAGAGTCACCAGTGAAGGGTTTTTTTCTTATGATGGCACAATGGAGGAGGAACATGCATCTTTGTCAGGAGGCATTTGCTATTCTAATTTTATGGCAGGCCAGATTATCAAAAAGGAATGTCACAGCGTTGGCTGCTGACAACAGCTTAGCCTTCAACCATGTGTTTCCATTAGAGGCTCTGGGCTGTCCAGGGGTTTGTTCCACCTATTATTTTCCATTTCAGTCTTTTATCTTGATTTAAAGTGAGGCTTGCTGAATATTCTCCCCCGCTGCCATTCGATTCTCTTTTTAGGAAGTGAGAAATGCTGTCCTGTGTCAGGTTTCACAGAAGGGACTGGCGCTCCCAGGGGAGGTGATGTGGAGCGGTTCAAGGTGGAATAACTATCTTTAGCCATGCAGCGTGTTTGGAAATGCAGAGAAGAGGGACAGCGCACCTGGAAGGAACGGAGAGGTGAAGCAACCTGAAGCCGAGGATTTCATTCAAGGTCATAGGGCAAAACGTCTCCTTTCAGACATGTTTATGAATCATTTCTGCTGGTTTTCATGAGGCGAGCAACAAATCTTTGTCTCAGTCGCTGCTCAATAATAACAACACTGTTTATATAGTTTTAATCTTATTGTAGCTTTATGAAGGAAAAATGCTCCATGTGACTCTGACACTGGACTTTCTTCTTCAGTGTCTGGGATCCAACACTATTGTGCTGTATGTGAAAGGAGTAATCACAATAATATTACTGATGCATACATGTCCATGTCTGGATTAAATTGGACCTTTAAATACCACACATGTATTTGATCTTTTATAATTCAGGTTATATTGGCTGTAAGTCTAATTCTCCATCTAACATTGTGAATAAACCAATAAAATCATAATAACAGAAATTGACATGAACTCATTGGGTCCTTGGTTCTGCTCAAAATGGGTTTTTATATGTTTGTAGTTGTTAAATTAAGTTTGTACTGAATAGTCTAAATAGATATGTTACTGTCACCAGTTTACCTTGGTTTTGTTGCTAAGCTACAATATACATACTTCAAAATAGTAGCATGTACAGAAATGCCATTACTCCAAAATGTATCTGCATCATTAAATCAATGTGTTTAATCCTGACTGTATTAAATATATGATATGTAACCAGTCAACGTCTTCAAAGGAAGAGAACGGGGGCCTATTATATCACCTGACTGCTTCAAGACAAACTGCAGCGCAGGGATGCTCCGAAACACTGGCACAAAAAAAAGCCAAGCCGGAGCACCTGTCAGTCAATCACGCTCTTCAGCAGAGTCCTATTACTTACAGTCTGAGAAATTGTGATAGGGAGGTCTC
This sequence comes from Macropodus opercularis, assembly GCA_030770545.1. Taxonomy (NCBI): domain Eukaryota; kingdom Metazoa; phylum Chordata; class Actinopteri; order Anabantiformes; family Osphronemidae; genus Macropodus; species Macropodus opercularis. The sequence continues at coordinate 4,509,377 of CM061107.1, read as the reverse complement.
CAGTTGGTTTGAAATTAATAACATTTTGTTCCCCCGTTTCAAAAATGGACACTGTGCAAATTTATCATTTCTTGGGCAAGGGGCTCAGCAGCATCCCTTAAGGATCCTTTCCCTTTTCTTTTTTCAACCTCTATTTAGAAATTCTGTGAGCTCAGAACCTTAAAGTATAACACATAGGAAGAGCTCAAACAATCCTGACCTGTTTATGCGGTATAAAGTTGATAGGCTGTCAGGCCCCCAGCGAAAAGGCCCAGAATGAGGCGAGCTATCCTTTAAACTGCTGGGGTGATATTTGCAGATAATAAAAGAAATAAATCAGACAATGGGGCTGAATATTTCATTTGTTATCCATATTCCTTATGGGCAAAAAATAATATAGAAATGTAAAAACAGCAATTCCCCTTTGCCCCCTCTGGAATTGTAGCACTTGAGATGCTGTTTTCATGTCTGAAGACAAAGTACATGCTTTCCCTCAACCTGCAACAGATAAATCTAATGGGCAGCCAGAATTACTGGTTGTAATGTTGTGTAGTTTTAACCCAGTCTGCTCTTTCATTATTTTTATTTCTGTCAGTCTCCAAAGTAATGGATGCTCTGCAGAAATAACTGGGGACTGCTTTCTATTTATAGTTTTGAATGTAGTCTGCTTTTTGAACACAATACTACACCTGCTGTATGACTAGAACAGTTTGTCTTATGATTTCATGCTACATGTGCTTTCATTCCAGGTATAAAACCTTTACACTACTTCATTAAATGGTTTCACTTATTTTAATGCGTAGGTATAATCGGTGTTAACGTCTATTTGCTGATTCTGTGTCTCTGTTGTTGAGCCAATAATAAACCTCACGATTACACTGATCAGATGTTTTTCAGTCGCACTGTGAAACGCTGTGCTCTGCTGCCGCTGCCGCTGTATGATGGGTCTTTTGCAACATAAAGCCCAAAGCATATCACTCATCACCAAAGCCTTGTACATTATGTTAGTGAGATGACACCTCAGACCTCCCACGGCCCCTGGGTGAGATTTCCTCCCCTCAGCAGTGGCACTTTATTTCGTCATGTCCATCCTCCCTGGACCTCTAATATACTGTCTCATTTCTTCTTTGCCCATTTCCTGCTAATTCACCACCATCTGCCTTAGCATCTGTTTGAGGAGAGAAACAGGGGGAAAAAATCTTCACAAATATGTTCTTTTTTCCTCTTCCTTCCGCTTTTTCATCTACGTTTTTGCTCTCTCGTTCTGTCTTTCGCCGGTTTTGTCGATACGAAAGCCTCCACCCCTCGCTGTCTTCCTTTTTCTCATAAGCCTGCTCAGACCCTTTTTAAACTTAATGCCACATGTAAACCCCAGACCTGCTTCCTCTCTTGTTCACGGAGGCCCCCCAGAGATGAAAAACATGGGTGGAGGGAGGGAGAGAGGCTAAAAGGGTGGGGGTCATATCCTTTCCATGTCCAACCGCTTAGTCAATAACCACTGTCAACAGGAGTGCACAAAAGATCAGAACAGTGCAATTGTAATTTTCGGACAATGGCAGGGAGCTCTCATAAGGCCCGGCTGAGAAAAGGACACCACCTCCCCAGTGCTCCCCCCTCCTCTCGTCCTCACTCTGGCTTCCTCCTTCTTCTCTTTGAGCGTTGCTGACAATAGGGAAGCCTGCTGCATTGCTGGGGAGAGCCACGGGATCACCTCAGTCAGCCTGCGGATTACAGACATTCTTTGGCAGGGCTAGTGTTGCTGCGGAGAGCCTGGGTCCTCGCGGGCCCTCAGAGGCTGCAGCACCGCCTGAGCCCCCCCCCCCCCCCCCCCCCCCCCCCCCCCCCCCCCACAAACTCCTTTCCTTTTTTGTATTGTGTTCACATGTTTGACAGACACAGAGCCCATAATAATCTCTTTCCCGCAGGGACCTGCACCATTTGTTTGGCAGACCCAACAAACAGTTTCAATCCCTTTACTCCCTGCCTTATCTTCGCTGCTGTAGCCCATCTCTGTCATTTAATTAATGCAGCCTCCCTTTTCATCTCCACTTCCTGTTCATTGTTTGATCCTCTACCCCCTCCTCTCTTAAGTCCCAGATTTAAAAGTCACTGCCTCCACTGGTTATCATACCATATTTAAGTGGCTAGAGGATTAGAAAAGTGTCTTCTCCTGTGGATTATGACTTTCTTACATATTCATTGTTTTATCATTACTTTTGGTAATATCCTCAGAAATGCAGTTAAAGAGGTCAGGATTCATTTTAAAGGGAGTAAAAAGGATTAACCAGTTCATGCTCGTCTGTTATTTGGAGCAGCTTTATGTGATTTAAGTTGCTGCTAATTGTGTACTTCCACATTTTTCATGAAATTAGCATTTTAATTAGGATATCCCTAGAGACAATGTTATAGTCTGAGACTATATGCTAAAACTGAGTAGATATACGTTACATAATGATACATTTAGCATAAACACAAAGTCTCTAAGGCTCATATTAATGGTATTATGCATTAAAGACGGAGCTCGTGTGTATAATAAAATACTGAGGTGGATGTACAGTATAGATGTATTCATTGTAACATCGTAGACTTTCTTTGAAGTTGTTTTTCACATACTGTCAAGTTTTATACCCTAAATATGGTCAAATGCAGGAGTGACGACAGAGCGGTGTTTTAAGTCCTCGCAGACTTTTACTGTACAGTTAAAAGTATAGCCTGTGTACTTGTAACGATGGCTGTTACCTTTAATGGTACAGACAGACAAGCATCTCCATATGGTGTGATATAGAGCCAGGGCACACGGCTATAGCAACCTATTTATGACTTCTCCCTCTGTGAAAGAGAGATTTGAGGAGCTATAATTGGTTCTTCTCACACGTATTCTCCCCAGTGTGCGCTCTGCTCTCTCCACAGGGAGCACTTTGATGATAACTTGCCGCATTACACGCTAACTTTTCGACAATGGCTACACGCTCTGTCTTTATTGCCCTGACTCCTAATGGCTATCTTGAAGTGCTGCCTCTGGCAATCTGGTCGCAAATAAATAGAAGCTGACACAGTAATTTACTCAAATCTTCTCTACAGTTTTGCCCCATTCTCCCTCCAGAGATTACGCCTGTAACAACAATTATTTCAAATGTCATTGATTCCTGCCTGCAGGGCGCAGACAAAATGAACATAAAATCTCTTCCCATGGTCAAGATTAAAATTTCCAGGGTTTTCAAAAACACGATCAGTCTCATAATGTGGACAACAAATGTAACCATTGCTCGGATGTGTTTGTGTCTGGGATCAGACATAAAATCTGCTGTTTTCTTCACCAAATGACTATTAACCTTTATCTAATAGGGGCAATGGCTCTCATTTAGAGAGGAGACCCAGTGGAGGACATATAATTCCCTTTCAGTGGAGACTTGTCAGCTCAGTGCACTAAACAAGATGAACACATGGCCATGGTGCTGCTGTCTCAGTGAACAACCCCACACCTGCAGAGGATATGACATGTGATTGTTTGAGATTTTGTCACAGTTTAAATGGTCTTAAACTTTAGCTGTGACTTTATTTACACTTCCTGGTGTCCTCATTCTTTAATTCTTTAAGGTATGTGTACACATATGCGTAGCTGGAAGATTCAGGAGGTGGGGAGGTGGTCATGACAGTGTTTGTGGCTCATTTCCTTGTTTCGTGTTGTCCTGCAGGCACAGCTCAGTGGAGGGGATCTTAACACGTCACAGTGTCATGCCGGTGTCTCTCTCTGGTTCTACATGACCTCTTTCACCCTCTGCTCTCTTCTCAACGGACCCTGCTCGGCCAGACGCACCAGATAATGTAATAAAGATACTTCTGCTCCAATAGGAAATGAAGAAGGTGTCCTTGTGTGACTGAGTGGTACTGGACTATGCTCTGCCGTGGACCTGAGCAAAGCTGTGAGTCGGGCTGTGATACAATTACAAGAGACACAGTATGTCGTAGATAAGAATTAAATGAGAGGCTGCTTAAGCTTGGACAGTTTCAGAGTAAATTTAATGAGGTTTGTCTCAAACTTGTGTCAGAATAAAAATAATAAAGCCAAAAGATTATTGTCTCTCCTCTTCATGGTTTAGGTATCGTGAACTAAAAGGAGATCAAAATAATTGCCTCTGTGCACATCACCTAACCTTCCACCAAATGTTTGTGTTTTTGTTCTGCCAAAAACAACTGCAAATGCAAAAATTGATCTAATATCACACTAGGATTTAATAAGCAGTTATGTGGGGAAAGAAAAGTGACAACTGTTCGAAACATAAAACCTGTACATAAAATAAAACTCACACCATCATCTCAAATATCTCTGAAATGTCTACGTTCAGCTTTGCGCGTGTACTGAAAGTGTTGCATTATATGATGATCAGTTTCAGAGGACGCAGCCAAACAGCGTCTCAGTGATTATTGTGCTTTATGGCCATTGTCTATCAAACTCTACATCTCAGGATTTGGCAGCGATAAACCCTGAAGCACATCCTGTCCCAGATTGCTCAATATTCAGCTTCTGGCCCAGTTTGTTGATTATTTAGCCTTTTTCACAAAAATACTCACTCACTCACACAGACAGACACACAAATGAGAATTGCACCCATGGGACACAATGATTCTATCATACTTTAGCTAAACATAGACTGGGAATTAGTTGACTGGATAATCAATTTGACAGAGTGCCTCAGCAGTAAGTGAGCGAAGTGCACAGACAGTGCATGTTGGATAAGCTGTGTTAGTCTGACATTTGTCACACAGATCACATGTGTAATTTGCATCAGGAAAGAGCCTGGAAAGTTTTGATTTGACCATTTTTTTTCTATATATGAACATATAATATATGTGAAATATGTGAATACACAAAAAAGCACATTGACTCTTTTTCCTGTAATTTTATAGGTTTAATACTTTTAATACTTAATTTATTTTATGCCTTTGATATGAAGCAACGCTTCAGAGAAGAATAACCGTACACTTTTGGGCATGATGTCAGCATTTTAACTGCAAAGCATATAAGCACTAAACACCTATAAAAGTAAATGGTTTCTGAATAATTACTACCTACAACCTCTTCTCCCAGGGGAGCAATTCAGTGAGCCCAGATGGCCTCCAAGATAGGATTTAGGTGCCAAATCGACAACAGCACTCTCACTGGGATTATCAATTACCTAAATATCAATTGGTTAATAATCTCGCTGAATGGGAGGAAGGTGTCTTGGGCAGTTGTGCCTCAGATGGTCAGTGCAGTTGTTCATGTGCCCCTGGACTGGTAGCTTGACTCCTGGTTCCCAGCTCCTGGCCACATGTTGACAAGAGGGTTCTCAAGGGAATGAGCAATATTAATTATTATTACGTTGTTAATTATTATTTTTATTATGAGCTGATGACACCGTCCTACTAAAAAAATAATAAAAAAAATCATGTACAGTTAAATTCCTGTTGTCATTGACCTTCGAAATTGATGAAAGTCCCGCCTTCGTAGAACGTGATTGGACAAACCTGAAGCCACGCTAACCAATTAATTCACACCCTCGGGCGTAAGCAAGCGGCACGTGAGCTGCTCGACAGGCGTCTGGTACGTGTTGTAAAGTTCTGTGTAGCTTGATGCAAGTTACCCGATGCAGCTCGAAACTTTTTGTGTGGAAAGGCACAAAGGCGTTTTCATTAAAAAGTGCCGTCATTCATAAATTAAATCGCAACAAGGCCCGACTCGTTGTTTGTTAACGTTAGCTAAGGTGACGCTAGCCGGAAGCTAACACAGCAGCACATACAGCAGCTAGCTGGAACCAGCAGCAGGTGCGTAGTTACTCTGCACCGCAGCCTACAGGTTCAACCATTTAAACCCGAAACGCGCATTTGCTTAAGTGATGGCAACTGTGCAACCGGGCTAAGCTGAACTCATCTACACCTCAGGACAGTAAATCAGTCCAGTGAGTCCCAGCCTAGAGCAAAAACACAACCTAACGCAGGTTAAAGAGCTACGCGACGACTGTACGTTGTATATGTTTGAATCACACTAATAGAGATCGTGGACCTTATTGATTTAACAACACATTGTAGTTAAATCGTTTGTAAAGGCTATAAACAAAAGGAGGTGATAGTTTGTAAATGTATTTATTCTGCATTTCCTGGTTTGGGTTTTGTTCACAGCATGAGGTGAAATGTCACAGATATTTATAGTTGCTTAAAGTTAATGTGAATATTGATGACATGGACCCACCTGAGAGATTAACCAACGTCTCATCCAGTGTGTTAGTGATATATATATATATATAATAGTTTTTTTTTCTGTGAAACCTTTGATCTTGCATGTTGTTAATATTTCATCAAATTCGTAAAGTTTGGATGCATTTAATTAAGAAGTCAGGCAATGTAAATGAAACGTTTCAGTAGGTTTTCGTGACAGTGATATATACTGCATAGATCATCTTCAGTTATTTTGACTTGCTAATTAATCAACATTATTTATTCAGGAAAAAAGCAAGGTTTGTAATTAGCAAATGCCTTGATCTTTTGCAGCAGACTCAGCAAGAATGAGGAAGTTTGTATTTGAACTGGAAGCCTAAATAACTAATTAGCATTACGATTTAGTAAATGTTACATGAAGTCAGGCAAAAACAGTGCAGTAGTGCTTGATATGTTGATGATTATATTAGTGCGTAAATTAAATAAATTAACAGAAAAAATTAATCTCTTGGCAAATAATTATGTAATGTGGTGTGAATAAATACAGACATTTTCAGGAGTGTAATCTTTACATTCAGTAATAACTGATTCAGTAGCCTCAATACAAAGAACTGACAGTCACTTGTTATTTTCTTTTTGACTGGGTAAACATACTTTTATGTAACATGCAATCATGTAAATGACTTTTCCAAGCAAAAACGTAATTTCTTTGTAGATTTGACTCAAAAAACTGAAACCTGGTCTTGTCGCTGGAGTGGAGCGATATAGAAGACAGTGAGTGAGCACGTTAATCTAATGCATCAGCAGGTCCACATTTGTTTTAATGCAAACTGAAGAGAAGAAACGCACTGCATCTCAAGGGAGAAGAAGCTTAAAATTCCCATCTAATGATAATAGATGATAATGTTAATGAGTTGTCCAAACATAACAAATGGAATGAATTACTACCTTAGAACCAAGTGTGTTTCATTAAAATACAATAAAAAGGAAAATTATTTTTTTATGGGAAATAAGTTTCCTCTTTTGAGTTATTGATGGTAGTAACAGGAACATATCAAGGTTGGCTTGAGTCTCTGGTCAGTATTGATAGAAATTGCTACAGCGCAGTGTTGCCATTTTTCTTCTATGCTCATGTGACATTAGGCTCAATCGAATTATTCCGATGACTGCTGACCCCTCGATAGGCAACATGACTCAACACCAATTAAAGTATACGCCTGAGTTTCAGTGACACGCTTTCTAGAGAGGCACGATGATCTGAAGTAAGAACCTAGTGTAGCCCATTCAAATGCAAGAGGTAACTGAAGTACTGTGGATAATTTCTTGGTCCGAAGTATACACTTCCATTGGTCTTTATAATATCCTTCCCCAAGTAATGTTCTTCCACCTTAATCAATTTCTGGTGGAGCTCTGTGTTCATAGAAGTCAGGAACAGTGGGATTATGTGCTGAGGCCACTCTCTCTCTCTGAGACGACCTTGTCTTTGTAACAGGACTGTTAGCCCCTGGCCTTGGGCAGTCAAACACACACTCAATCACCCCTGTAACCCTTGCAGTCAACAGCAGGCTGTCGCAGCCCATTTCTACAATCTCAATTTGTATTTTGTCTCGGACTGTGATGACTTGACAGAGAAAAATAAGAGGATTTGTCTTGATCTTCAACTCTCCCTTGAGGAAGTAAGTCTTCACCTTGAAGTTTAGCAACTGCATGGTTGCCTGCTCTCGACCAAACACGTCTGTTCATCCATAACGATTCATGTTATTTCACAAACGCTATGGATTGTGCTTGGACTAGTAGAGTTTTCCTCAGTCATGTAGGCGATTTAAATTGTGGTTTGATCTAAATGATGGTGAATCTTCAGTAAATACATACTGTAGGTTAATTGCAGTACTTGCAAAATAGATGTATTTTTCAGTTGTTAATTATTTTACTAAATTGCCAGCTGTCTACTCTATTTCAACCAGTGTTGACATTTTATGTTGACTGCATTTATTCTCATATCAAATCATAGCAACAACCCTAAATGGTAGTGCAGCCTTCTGCCAAGCCTGCATCAGTAAACACTGCAAGCCTCTAACGGTGATGCACTGTAATGGCTCGGTCTTGAGTCTAGCCAGAACATTGCACGAGGTGCTAAACAGTGATTGGCTATAAATATAAGTGGTGAACACTGCCAGTTGCACTCTTGCGACTGAAATGAGCCTGGTGATGGGAGCTTGAGAAGAAAGGGGATATCGGTGGTCACTAAATCATTCTGTAATCAGCTCTCTATGCAGGATCATCCATGCATGTTCAACGTCCCATTCTGGAAATCTCTAGCAACAGAACGCTCCAGCTGACCCCATCTGTACCCCATCTCGTTTTGCATTATCCCCAACCCATAAAAGTCCCACACAGCACAAAAGAGTTAATGATTCCCTTTGTTTTGTTGTGGGGAACAGAACCAAAGCAAATGACAACAACAAATCCATCAAACTTAGCAGCAGTGAGCACATCAGCAGTTTTTGCCAGCCCACCAGAGGCCTAAAATGCACATATTGCATGCTGGCCCCCCAAGCAGCAGGCGGCCCTGGGACTCGCCAGCCCCTTGGTGGCCAGAGAGGACTTGATAAATGACTGGAGCAAACTTCTCTGTCACCAGTGAGGGAGTAGTCCCCCACAGTAAGCTACATCATCCTAACAGCATTATTCTTTTCATGCCTGTTGTCAATACAGAGTCCTGTGATTGGCGTCACGCCTTGCACAGGTTAATTGGAATCCTGAACTGGAAAACGGCAGGGGAAAAGTGCAACTATCGTTGCCTACAGAACCATACGTAGTCCATGAATATATGTGTTAAAGACATGAGAAGTTGAAGTAGTTTGTAAAAAGTTTTTATGATTCCTGCATATAGGAATAAGTTACATCCCCATCTCAGTATTTTAGAAACCAGTCTCTGTCCTTCAAGGAAAAATATCATAGAGACACAAGGACGCATTTAACAAGAAAGCAACCTTTACTGCATTCAGTACAAGATGCAGCGTAGTATTGAGGTCCATTACTGAATTGGAAAAACATAATTCAATCACTGCATGTCTCCAACCACATAAAAAGCAGATACTCAGACCAGGGGGCAGCCATCTGCTCAGTGACCCGTGGCATAAACGCAACAGGGCAACACCTTGATAAAGTTGCAAAACATGAGCCAAACCAAATGAGAGCTGGACTTGGCACCTTACTTTCACAAGCCTCAGGATTAGAGGAAAAGCTAATGTGCTTAATTTAAAAATAAATGTGTTTCTCTGTTTTAAGGAGTCTATTCGATGGCCACGTGTCAACATGAGGGACAGACGGGACCATTACACTGGAGTGGACAGACTTCCTCATCAGGGTAAATAGAAGATATGTCACATGGGGTTATTGATAAGTTAATGAGGCCTAGAAGACCCATTCACCACCCACCCACCCACCACCATCTCCTCAAATCATTGATTTACACATTATTCACATCGCAGTGTTTACATTGCAGAAATACTCTGCGTAATTAAGCGCAGTGATCACAGGAGTTAAAGTCTACCTTAACCACTTCCTTTACTGACGTCTGACGTGGTCCTAGTGACATACTGTACCCCTTTTATTCAGTCAGTGGATGGGCATCAGGGAAATCCCTAATGAGAGCCAAAATACTTGTTTCATGTTTGAGCAATAATGGAAATTACTTTTCCTTTTGGAACTGGCGCACAAGAATCACCAAGACAGCAGATCAAGAGTAAAATGAACTATGCAAATGTAATCATATTTATCAGAGAATCCTTATGGCAGAAAGCTATTAATTTCTCTTCTGCTTCTTGACACTTTAACATATGCATCACCTGCTTCTTGCAAATGATTATTTTTGTGTTTTCCATCTCTGTTGACAGAGCATTATTTTCTTTTCCAGTGCGTCTTGTTATTTTTCTAAACTTTCTCTGTCTGAAGAGTGTAATGGTCTCTGATTGAAATTTCACTCAGAAAAACTATGTGAAATACATGTTGTGTATTTAATGGAAAAAATAATTGCACGTCAGATGAAACAAAGCATGACGCATAGTAACCAGGACGACTGACTGGAAACACAAGTCAGCAAAGAGGTCAGGCTGTTCACTCTGTTATTTGGTGCAATTACTCACTGCATTCTTTCATTTACGCATTCCATCATTCGCTTGTATGAATGATCTGTTGCTCACTTGCTTACTCCCAGAGTCAGTCTTTCAATGAAACAGATCATATGTGAAGTTTGTTATGACTGATGGAGTTTGGAATTCCATTAATAAACGAGGATGATGTTTTAGTGAATTCACAGTAATCAGACATCATCGTTTCCATTTGTTTGTTTATTTGGTTGTAGGTTTACACTTTGCCTCTAGTGGCTTTACAAGTTTTGTCCTTAGATGTTCACAAGTCCAATGTCCAACACAGAAGTCTTTAACAGGGAAAAAAGGAATGACTTTTCAGAAATGGCAATAGCCTAGATATTGCTCTCTGAGGACATTCAATGGATGCATGAACTGGAAAAAAAACAAAAATTACAATGCAACAACTGTGGGTTTAGTGCATGCAACAGTAACATCGTATTACACTTACGGAATAACCATAACGACACAGTAACTGATAAAGTACAGCTTTTGCTCCCTTATTTATCAGAAGAAAAAATATTTGATTTGACTTAACTTTGGAAACGCCTTAATTAGGAGCAGCGCCGTCATCTTCAGATGTGTGTGAGTTCTGTACCACTGTGAAAGTCACTGGCATACTGAGAGCTCGTGTGCACTCTTTAGAGGCACAGTTGGTGCATGTGGATGAATAAAAAGCGACATTTCCTGTAACGATGGTTTGCGAGGCGACTGTTGAGGAGTGCTATTTCAATTCATCCCTGAAGCAGCCCAAGGGAATTGAGCCCATATTGAGCTCACTCCAGGGCTCTGAGTGGTCAGGAAGATTGATTCCAGGACTAGATCACCGCTAACTGAGCACTGAAGTGCACTGTCGCTTAGGTGTGTGCATCACATGATGTTGGAGGCTTGAAAATAAAGCAAAACTACAGATAATATATATGGGAAATAATGTAATATTAGATATCTTCAAAGTTCTGATCATTCTTAGTTATTGTGTATCTGATGGAACAGCAGGCAATCACTATGTACAGTGTAATGACCTGTGGGTTATTGCAGGGACAGTATGGTGGTGATCACTGCATCTGCCAAAGTGCCTCTAACCTTTTGAGTATCACTTATAATTAGCAGGGAGAAGACATGCAAAAAATACCAGATGGTAACAGTATTTGATAGTCTCACAAAATGACGACCACGGTCCTTTAATTCTTGTGTGATAGTTTTAATTAAAATGGCTTGTCAAAACGACAATTTATACTAAATTGATGCTATGCATGATGCTATTAATACAGTGTCACTGACATTCCTATTAATTACACTGACTAGTTGATATTACACACATCTTCATTATCGACATAAAAATTTAGATTGCCTTAATTGTTAGAGGAATAAAGAACCCTAAGTGATGTATTCATCACATTTTTCATTCAATATAAATACTAGCTTATTTTGAGACAATATCTAGTCATAAATGATCCGACTTACCTTTCAAAAACTTAAATTACTAAGTATATTTTTGGATACTTTTTAAGCAGAGGCAGGGCTGAAAACACTTGGCTGGGGTGTGTATAAAGGCCAGGTTGCAGTAAGTGAACAGTTCAGTCAGCACTGTCTGCTTCATCTGTTTTGTCCTGTGACAGGGTAGTCATCTTCATTCCCTTTGTCCTTACCTCAGAGCAGGAGGTAATATATAAAGGCCTGTGCTCACATGAGGTGCCCCCCTCTGCTTCGCACTTGTCCTCCTGGACTGAATAATGTCTGAAGCTTCACTCTTTGCTTGATTTGATGAGTTATATGCGTATTTCAAAGGAGTGGACGTGTCTTTTTTTTTTTTTTCCTTTTTTTTGGGGTGATGTGGACCTTCTATGATGCAGTTATGTATGAATGTTCTTCATTGGTTTATTGCATTGAGTCATTTCTGGTTAGCAAATATTTAAATGTTGTTGCATGGCAGCTGTGAAGATTTTTGGTTTCTGTTCTTCGTGTGTGTGATTAGCCAAAGACACGGCTTTGTTTAATAGTACTGTTTTATAATTGTCCATAGTTTACAACCGTTTGTCTTTACTGTTATCCATTACTTTATGGTGCCCACTACAGTGAGCTCAAAGTCAAACTCAATATGATGAGGTATTAGCCTCCACCACCATTTCACTCAGACGTGTCAAGGTCAGGTCACTGTGGGATTGTCTCCAACCCCCAGCGGCCGCAGCCACACATCTTCCCTCTGTAGGGGAAGCATGTTATTTGTGTTCACCTCATCACTGCTCAGATGGGCTGTGCAGAGATAATAATGCCCCCTTTAACCTTCTAAATGATTACAGTTGGAAGAAAACAACTGCTTTTGCTGCCACGGTCACTGCTTGGGTTTTTATCTCAGCCTATATTTTCATTTTACTCCCTCCACAAGTCGTAGCAGCTTTTGATATAACATATGTAAGCAAAACAAGTATTCATAAAATAACAGGAGTTCCTTTCTACAGTCAGACAGCGATGAACCGACCCACCGTCCTGATGAACTTGCTCTTCGGAGCACTGAGGCCTCCAGTTTTCTGCCACGGTGTTTACACTGATGCTGCCAAAGAAGGAAGGAGAGGGGATCTGTTTGTCCCAAGGTGAGATACACTCTCCAACACCCCAATGTTAAATAAACACTCCCAGACCTCTGGCCACCTCTCTGCAGCTACTGGAGCACCATTTGTGTGTCTAGATGATGGAGGGCTATTGTTATCTATCGCCTCTGCACTCTGCTGAGAGGCCAAGGAGAAGGCTGGCAACAGCGGCGCGCTACATACAGACTCGCCCACTCACATTAAGTCATATTCGTTGGCCCTAAATAAAAATAGAAAAGGAGGTTTGCCGAGACTTTCTTAGGATAGCATCTGAAGGAAAGGAAGACAGAACGGAAAAAATTAGACCGTAGCTCAGTGTGGGTTTCATCACCTGCAAAGCCAATGAGGGAGAGCGTCTCCGCGTCAACAACTGGAAAGCGTATCCCAGCTTCAGCTGCTGCTGCCATCTCTGCTGCACGCTACACTAACCAAGAATGTGTATTTCTGCAGATGATTAAATCAATACCATTTTGACAAGACTTGTTGGAACATGCCTCTTTATTTTACGCAATTCCTTCCCTTTCGTCAGGGAGCATTTATCAACCTGCCGGTGCGCTGTCACCTAATGGAGATTGTTCTTTAGTCTGCACTTGATATAAGGGAACGATTATGATGCATGTCGATAGTTTACAAAGATATCGACACAGGAACAAAGAGCAGGCCTTGCGGCTTATAGACCCCTCCTCCCAACAAGAAAAATCGCTCACCTAAAAACGCCTTTACACATAGACTTGGTGTGGAGCACAAGGAGTTAATGATAAAACCAGCCCAGGGTGTGACAGCAGGCCCTGAATATAATAAGCTTGAAGGAGACAGGGATGAGAAAAGGTGGGATGCATATAAAAAGAGGGAGGAGAGTGGGAAAACAAATGATGAGCTCTCCCCGTAAATTCTTCATCTGCATTGGCTGATTGAAGTGGCTTGAATGTGCACTTGGCTGTGACTTAACAACTAATCTGGTTTGTAAGTTATTATTTATCTTCTGGAAAGTTTGTCAAACTTGGGCTTTGATTTTCTACCCTGATTTCCCTCTTGTGGCTCGCTCTTGCACATGCTCCCCACATAATTTATGACTGCCTCTGGTCTTGATGACAGATTATTAAAAGTAGAATTAGTTTTTTGCTCTGGATTTCTCCACTGGGAATTGGGAAGGCAGTGCTCTCTGTGGAAGGTCTCTTACGAGGTCTCCATTACTAATAGAAGTTTTTTCTGTGATGGGGGGCAAGGAGACTAATGATTTGAATTTACTGTGGCAGCAGTCACGTGGTCTGGAAGGCATCAGTCGAACAGACAAGAGGTTAACTTCCTCCCTGTGGAGAGGTTTATTGGATTGTTTAGCAGCAGAAGGATAATGTTTTTGTCATAGACTGCTGCAGCAAAACAGCAGTGTGGCAGAGAGAAGGGGAGAAGAGAAATGAAGGGAGGAAGGACACTGAGAGAAAAGGGTTTGAGGAATAGTTAAAGGGGAAGAGAGGAGAAAGGGATGAAAAAGGTGAAAAATAACATCGTGGTAGCACGGTGAGCAAGACAAAAGCAAGTTATTTCTAATATCGGTGGACAGATACTATAAAGCGCAGTGATGGTGTACCATTTCTCCACAGCTCTTACATGTGCACAGGAGGAAACGCACTTCCATTCAGCGGTGTGCACAAAACGTGAATACACACACGCATTCGGTCTCATTCACACACAGACAAAAAGAGAGATGTTAGTTCCTTTCACCTGATGGCCGTTTGGAGCTTGTACTCCCAGCATGCCTCGGCAGTATGGGTACCAGAGGGGAGTCACAGCGCAGCTGAGAGCCTCGGCTTAATCTTATGCATCATTAAGCACTCAGCAGCAAGCCAGCGCTGTTCATATACATCATCCACGCTTAATAAACATAATGATGACATAAGATGTAATTCTAGATGAATTTTCATTTTATAGGGAAATGGAGAATTCCTGTAGAAAGGGAAGAAAAAAGTAAATTATCTGGGAAGTACAAAATAAATTATGTTTTTTTTCCCACTTAGATGAATGTAGGTGTTTGGTGCATCTGAACTGGGGATACTGTGTTAGCCTGCATGTGGATGTCACGCTAATGGTGCCAGTAAGGCTTGTGGTTATGGCGATGGCGGCTTTGGCGTGGCAGGTGTGGTTTGATGAGAGAGGGTGGGGTTGTGGAGAAGCTTGCTGAAAAATGGGGGTGGCTATTGTGAAACGTTCGCAATTTTTAATTCCTAATCGCGGGGCATGATGGACAGGCTGAGACACCCCAGAGTGGAGCTCATCCATCATGGGAAGAGAACACCTAAGAGAGGGAGAGAGAGAGAGAGGCGAGATGTAAAATTTCTGATGGAGTTACCTTACAGGGGGGAGAGGGAAAATAGATTCCAGATAAAAGGGAAGTACGTGGGAGTGAAAGGGTAGCGGGTACAGTGGGAGGGCATCACAGGCCCGAGATTGCTTCATGTCTCCCTGCTGGGACTCCAGGGTAGCTTGGCCTGGAAATGAGTTCTGCTTTCAGGGACTGTACCAGACACTGAATCATCTTGAGAGGTGTCCTCACTGCACTTGTCTTCAACAGATAGCAGACGTAAAATGATGGTGACCTGATAAAATCGATACAAATGGGATATAATGGGAGATAAGAGAACGGCATAACTTAAATAAAAGGCTAAAGCTTACCCAGTAATATAAGCTTTAGTTAGTCTATTTTTATTGTTAAGAATGTGGAAAGGATACCTGCTTTTTTAAATGAACAAATGACAAAAATAAAATCTTCAAACTCAAGGTCACCTTGTCTGACATGACAACTTTGCCTGCTAAATTACTGCTTCCTCTTTATCAGAGCAAGTTTTCACAAACTGTGTCCTGATAGCAGAGAGCACATGATCTGAACATCAAACATGATAATGTCTCATTATGTCTGAGAATTAATTAGCTTCACTGTGTTGAGGTCCTGGTTGCCTGCTTTTTTTTAAGGCATAATGTGAGTTTTAGACCTCAGCAAGTTTGGAGCCAGTGGACCATATGAGCCAGCATGCCAGTGGGTGATCCAAGTCTCTCAATGCAGGGATCATTACCACCCCTCTTTCTCTCTGTCGTTCTTTTTTTGCTATCTTCCTCACTTTGCGTTCATTCTTTATTTTCTTTTTTAGATACATATAAAGTATCAGTTTTTCACACACTGACTGAACAATTTCATTTTTTTCATCAGACAAATTACTACTCATCAGATCTAATTTGTGTGGTAATTAAATGCATTTCAGTTTATCAGATTTATAGTTTAGCATCTAGAAGTTTCCAGTCATACTGGCGCTATTGTGATGTCATCCTGTTGATAATTAGTTACCCATAATCCACCTCACTCTACGTTCTAGAAAAAAAGAACAGTAATAGGCAGAGAACAGTGACAGGATCAGAGAAATGGGCTTTTAACTAACATGCAAAGTGATGAATGGATTGACCACAATGTAGACTAATGGAGTCATGGAACTAATTAGGCCGAGCAGAGCTGTGCTTAAATGTAAATGGATTGAGCTGGATGAAACGTAGGAACAGCTGAGAGAATGATGAGGTCCTTCACGTGGGGGTCAATCGATGACCAAGCAAACACAGTCTATGGGCTTCTGAGGTCGTAACTAGAGTTTTTTCTAGAGTGTTTGTAATGTTGCATGTTGACAGTATGTATTTATGCTTGGGTGTCTCATAGATCCTCTGTGTCATTGATGCATATGGCCGACTGCATGACTTTGCAGAAAAGCTATAATAAATCTCTAATCATTCCCGTCCCTCGCGTCTGGCTCTGAGACCCTGCAGCTTGGCACCTACCACATGTTTGCTGGCATGCCCTCTGACTTTGCGGTCCTTGTAGACCGCTTCTGTTGGCTGCACCTCAAATCTGCTGCTCTCACCTCAAGATTGCCTGCAAAGATAATTAATGTGCTCAGCCACATCACCTAACCCAGTTTTAGTCACCACGTCGAGCTGTTTTTCATGCATTCGTTCAACATTTATGGCCATTCTGTGACCTTGTGAACATGCGAGGATGTGAGCGAGTGACAGCACTCTCTCTGTATTTGTCGTTAACCGATACACTTCCATTATTTGAAAAGTCCTGTCCGGAAAAAGTACAGCGTGAGAACCTCGCTGGGAAGCAGCATGTGCCCTCTGTTTGGCTTTGTAGGCGCTGCACATCCTAGATTCAACGTGTGCAGAAATGCAAATAACCCTCCCCAATAAAAGTTGACATTACCTTCTCTGATAAATTTTTCTGCTGAGGTAAGAGACAATTTAATGTAGAATTAGAAGTCACTCTCTGCCACCACTTACATACTTAATTAGCAGTAATTTCTTTGCACCCATTAAAGAGAGAGAGAGAGAGAGGACACAATAGAAGAGGACGAGGATAAGATGAAAGCAGCACAGCTCTCCTTGTTACTAGCCTGGTGTGTCTGTCTGTATCAGAGTGTATGTTGTGAGTTTGTGTATTAGTGTGTCCTCTCTGGCTAGGTTGCCTGTGGTGATTGATACACGTCTTGCTCAGTCACCAGCCATTGGCACTGGGGTGGATGTAAACACTGATTAGAGGGAGGAAATGAGGCCCTCACTTTGTCCTCTGTGTCAGGGAGCACTGCGGTGGCTGTCTCTGTTTGTCTAGTTCTTTCCACCTGAGCACGTTTCAGAGGACACCGTTAGCTACGCTTTATAGCCATTATTTAGATAGCGACACAACGGGATGCTCCTTTTGCTCTTTGACTGACATGCCCAGCCATGTGCTCAGCAATTCAACTCGCTGCATCAGACAAAGTGCCTACAAGTTTGGGAGCGCAAAAAAATGATGATGCGACAGTTTGTACGAAGGAGAGGCTGGACAGGGTTACTGCCGATCTGATAGGAAGGCACAAGCAGCAGTAACTTCACTCTCTCTTTTTTGAGAGTGTTTTATTATGCATTGTATTTGATATATATTAATTTGACAGTAAAAACACAGACATGTAATGTTATTTTTTTCCCAATATGCATACAAGTGCAGTGGGCTTTCTTTTCGCAGTACCTGCTATATTTGTCATACAATTTACCTGTAATGTTACGATATATGCAAATCATGAAACTGGATATTTCCCCCTAATGAAATTATGACTAACCATTCAATTTGGATTACAAATCCGCTCCGACTGCTTTGGTGGTGCCTTATCGGGGAAAAAATAGCGGTGCAGAAAGACTGCAGCACAGAAAACATTTTTCTTTCTTTGCCAGGAAAAATGAACTGTCACCATTTAATGATAGATATTTGCATTGTGATACAAATCGTGTCCTTGGCCCTAAACATAAGATATAGATCCATTTATAATGAATTCAGATAAAGTGTCCTTTTTGCATTTTCGCTCTAATGGATTTCTGGAGCCAGCATCAGTGACCCTGGTGCAATCGACAAAAGCCTGTGCCAGTGGATTATCTAGACAGACATCTATCATTTCCGTTCACACCTTCTAAGACGTCGTTAATATTCAGGTGCAAATGTATTTTTTGAACTAAATGTATGTGTAACTTCTGCGAGCTGCCTGACTTTTTTTTTTTTCCTGGTGTTGTGAGAATGTGGAGAAGAAAGGGGGCAAAAACACATTAGATTTTTTTCCATCATTAAGCTGTGTCTGGGAGATGATGTGCTAGCCGTATGTGGTCCAGGGGAAGTATTTATAGCCCTGCTGGAATCTTGCTGTGCTGCGTTGATAGCAGAGATAATGGGAGAGAATGGGACGCAGCGAACTGTTCTAATGACACCAACAAGACAAGGGAACAGCGAGGATAAATAAATGTTAGCCATTTTCTCTTGCACATCATTTGCATTTTTTCTTGTTAAGGTCACTTATAGAGTCAGACAATAACAATGAGGGAATAAAAGCTCTTGCCGAATATAAAATCAGAAATAACAAAAACTGAACTACTTAGTATGCAAGTAATTGATTTTATTTCCTAATAGTGTGACATTCAGTTAAAGATAGTGCCGGTTTTTAATTTTTAGCCGCTTTAATTCCAGTGTAGCTGCTTGAGTGGGTTTCCTTGCGAAAATAGGGGGAATACAAACAAGATTTCACTTCATTACACAGGAACAAACTGTACAGAAATTGCACTTACTTATGGAAATGACTGTTAAACATGCACTGCATTACGTGCTCTGCCTGTGCCGTAAACGCTGCAAACATTAAACCATGAACATGTGAGTACAGACAGTGAGGCAGTAAGGAGGAGCAATTACCTCTGGCTGAGTTTGAGGAGCAGTGTTACCAGGGATGATCAAAAGGGACAACTGATTAAAGAAATACATTGACCTTAAAATGAGTCTAATTTAATCAGAGGCTGTTTCTGAAGGTGGAGACACTCTTAATGATAACCTCACTTTCCTGCTTTTCAGAGGCTCACTGTATCACCTTACCCCGCCAGCAGCGAAACCGATGACAGATGTAGCCGAGCAACTGGGCTCATTTTTGTTTTATTTCATTCTTCCATCTAAAAACAGTAGTTTCAGTAACTTTCCCAAATAGTGGGGCATTAGTGTAACCTCTGGGCCCGGTTTTGTGGCCAGAAGATAATGAGGGACAAACAGCTTGGTCAGCAGTAGGCATAAGTGCTGGGGGTTTATGGGCAGTGTGTTGTGTCCCAGGTTAACACTGATGCCACCATTTAGAGCTCTGTGTTTTAGCACCCGCCTGCTAATTGAGATGACAAAGGCCATAACTGTGACATTGTTGCCCAAACGGCCCTCTCTAGACCTGTGTCTGGCTCCAGTCAAGGACATCCAGCGAGCTCTAAGTGCAACCTTGGAATTTAAGATGGTGTGTGAGACCGTATGTGCATCTAGAAAACAATTAGCGCAGCTCAGGTGGGCCCACGTGCATTCCTAGACCAAGTTAAGTGCCAGAACTGCACTTGTTTTGTTTGTTGTACTTAAAGGCACGTAAACCACATCCTCCATCCTCCAACAGTAGCACATAAACGGCTCGGGAAAAGCCACTGAAATGGATATTGTGTTGTTATTTTAAAAATCACGTTTGATTACCCTATTTGTCAGTTATGCTTCTCATTACACACGGAGCCTGCTGTAATATGAAGCAACATCAATTGACACTCCATAAAGCATATATAACGTGTTAACAAGAGATATAAACAAGGCCAGCTGTTGAATTATCTTCAACTCTCCTAAAACTGTGTTTGTGATCAATTAAGGCTCAGTCTCACAGTTTCACATTGAAAACAGGATGTCTTCTGTTACCAGTCTAATAATAGTAATGCATATGGCGCGTGTTTTGATTAACATAATGGAAAAATAGCCCACATAATTTATCTTCTAAGTCCGAGGGAGAGAGAGCCAGATTGGAGCCTGAGGACTCAATCCACCTCAACATATGCTGCCATTGTAAGTCTCCGAATGTGGAGGATCTGGAGCCTAGTTCCCATGATATTTATTGAAAAACATTTGACTTTATGAGCTGCATACTTAATGAATGCCTATCAATGCGGCAGCTCGGCAGATGAGGCTATAATTCTATATATAAGTATCACAACCACACTTTGGCCTGTAATGTTGTTTCTAATCATGATCTATTCTAATTTCTGTTTAGCAGTCGTGGACTCGGGCTGGGTAAAAGACGGGTCTGTGTCACCATTAAGCTGTTTCAGACAGATATATTAGCAGCATCGCCGGAACTGGGTTTTTAGAGTTGCTGATCCGTCAGCTGGAAAACTTCGTAGAGCAGTTCTTGCTACTACTGACTCGTCCAGTCAGTTTCTGCTGTAGCTTCTTAGTCCGCTGTGTCGGTCTACCTACATTTTCGACGTAAAGCCAGACTGTTGCGCATTCAGGTCCAGCCTAACTCATGTTGGTGTGTCTATACCAGGCAACATCATCCAAATGCATTGCCAGGCTTCTCACACCTTTTAAGATGTAAAACAGGTCTCGTAAATAAATCTCATTCATATATTTGTCTGAAACTGGATCAGTTGCTGCTTAACACTAGTTCATCGGTTTTGTCCAGGTGTTTCACATATCGGAGGAAAGTTAGATGTATTCCTCTGATTGTCTAGCTGCAAGGAAAATCCATCTCAGCGCATCCTGTGGCTGCTGGGCCTTTATTGACAGATCAGATGGGACATTGGAGGAGAAATTGGCCTCATTTGTTTCTCATGTCACCTTAATGGCAGATCTCTTTCAAGGGGCAAAGAATTGACAGCCCCCTGGTCTCAGTGAGCAAACAGCCAAACCTAGTTTATTGGTTTTCTCTTGCAAACAGTCTGCCTAATGTGGCTGCCTAGATCAGCCTCCAAAGTTGAAAAGATCCCCTAGAAAATATTAATCAAGTCCTTTGACTGATTGTCACTGGATGATAAATTATCTGGACAAGGACAGTGTTGCTATAGCCTGGAGACATTCATCACACACGTACTGTGGGCTGAGTTGGGATTCCAGGAGAGAAACGACAGCGCTGACAAAGTGGAAGGGTCAATTAGACGTTTTCAGTCAGGATGTACTATGCATAGCAGTCTGCCTGTTGAGATTTTTTTAGGCTACATGGTCATGCGGTGCAGTTTGCTGTGTAGCTCCAGGCTGGTCGGCGTCCACCACAACTTTCTAACCACCGGGTGGTGTGTTATCTAACGTAGTTGGCTGTCCCCAGCTACCGTTGCTGTCAATGCTTGTACTAATCATTTCCCCCTTCAGCGGCGTCGGCGTCTTGTTTCCTGCCGTGATTAAAGTTTTTGTACGTCACTTGGAAGTGAACAGGTGTCAACCTAGCACAGGCGCCTCACAGATGGCAGCATAATTAGCATTGATTCTGGCAGGCTTTCACAGGCCAGGGTCTAGATAGCTGTGACGACCAACTAACCTTCCCACCTCTTGATGGGCTACCTCTGGGACAGATCGAAGCTCATTTTACTCTTAGAGTGATGCACGCTAAAGGACTCCTTAGTAACACACACCATCTGAAACCGCTGAGAGAAACAACTGCAAACCTAAAATAAGCTGTGGTTTCTCTTTAGCCTATAATGAATCGGAACAACATGCTATGTATGGAAAGAAATAATAAATCTCGAGTAACTGGTTAATCATTTCAAATACAAAATATGAGATATCAAATAGTGAGAGACATTTCAACTCTATTATTAAGTCTGGTCTACATCAGCATGTTGTCAGAATCTAAAGTATGCTGTTGGATCAAACTAAAGTAATGTGAATATAAATGTAATAATTTTCTTTTGAATTAAAACTGAAATGTAATGTCCCTCTATCCAAACAAATATATTACTCTAAAGAATATACATCCTTTGTTCTATACTATTGCTTAATGTGGCAGCGTACAGACAGCAGGATTATTTCATATGTGTCACCATTTATGGCTCAGTAGTCCTCCCCTTGTGTGGTGTGTCTATTGCAAATTGTATGCCAGAGTAGACCAGCCATTGCGCTTTGAAATGGATCTCATGTAATCTTATTTCACCGTGTCATATGGCAGCATGACATGCTGTTTTACTCCGTAACATTTGGTTGTAGTGAACCAGCTGACTGCATCCGATGTGAGGAGTCGCCTTGTTATTATGAGCCACTTGTAACGGTGTGTCTGTGGGGTTGTTGTCAGAGTTGGTGGGTCATGCAGACATGTTGGTCACTAATACAATACACAGAAAATTGCTTCGCCGGGATACATTTGTCATTTGTTTTCTTTCATGTATTTCACTGTGTTCAATCCATTACAGAAACATTTTCTGAATCGCTAGACAAATTTACACAAAGGCTTTTTAATAACATTCAGTGTAGCTTGAATATGGACTCTGCCACTTTTAATGTCTTTGTTATTGCAACCAAATGTGCAACACAAAACAGAGACACACATTAGTGACTCGTTATAGTCGGCAGCAATAATATAATTGATGATCTCCAGGGCATTTTTTTTTTTACCAAATATTGTCAGTAGTCAGTCCTTAACAATGAGAACCAGTCATGCTGTATACTGCACTGGTCAGGTGTCGGGATTCATTATATTTGGCTGAAATCTGCATAATGCAAGAGGCATCAAATTAAATTTGCATAATTCCTTTGATTACACTTGTTATTAAATGTGAGTGACATTGATTTACAAAATGGCTTGATATAAGGTTAATGGCTGATGTCACCTTCTTGCGCCCCTGTCTTTTCTCAATTATCACAAAGCTTTGTTCACTGCGGTATTTATGTTTCTATGTCCTTAAACAATGTGGTCTTATCTCTGCCTTCACCTCTATATATTACACTGCCACTTGAACTGTCCTCTCACACCAGGTTTCTGAAATCATGTAACGCAGAAGGTAATTTAAGTAGGATCAGCAGCCATAACGTTGGTCTGCCCTGGCCCATTTAAGCACATTTACGTGGGCCATTATTGACAGCTGGCTAAGTGTCATTTGTCAAGGAAAGAGAAATTGACAGGGCCAAGAAAAAGAGTAAAATAACAGTCAATCAGACCTACTTTACAGTCATAAGGGGCAAAAATGGACGTCTACAGTGTTTTCATTTTCTTCTAGTAGAAAGCATAAGAGCATAATACCCATTTTCATAATAATACAAACAGCCTGTAGGCTACAAAATAAGAAGAAGGCCATGCAGTGTGTATCTGTGCATTGCCTGTCAGAGACAGAAGGGTTTCAATCTCTTTTTCATTTCATCCTGATAGCCCTGCGTTTTATTACTGAGGGACAGGAACGTTTCCTGAGGTAAAAAGGAGCGCACATTCCCAAGATAAAGTTGGAGGTTTACAGCTATTTCCAGCCGTAATGTATTATTCCGTTAAAGCAATGATCAGGTAGTGTTGGATGAATGGGAGATGTTCAGCACCATTACTGCCTGGCACATCAGTGAGGCATTATTACATTATCGCTGCTCTTTAGTAGGAGATTGGGTGTGTGACCGGGTTCTGAATACACTCATCCCGCTCTCCACGGCGTAAATTGCAGATTGGCTCATTGACTTCAATGATAAAATGTAAAAATTGCCAGTAAAGAGAACATAGACTCAGGTTACTCCTTAGCTGTTTGTCAACGGCAGATGTGACTCAGTTGGTGCAGAGCATGTTAAAGAGTTCCATCTCCCAGAAGTCAATGTCATTTATGCCTGAAACTGCTAAAGCAATAGCTCATCTTGTCTCTTGTGTGTCATACTGCAGTGCCTTTGTCTGAGATTAAAATTTGCTCTGGTGACGGGCTAAAATCCTAAAATGTCACTTATAACACAGAAGAGAGATTTAATAACCAGATTATGCTGAATAGAAAGTCACACGTTTAAGTGAACATTGTTTAGTATTTAAAATTACATTAAAGCATTGTTCCTGTCAATATCAAAAACAAGTTCTCCTCACACAAATAATTAACAATTAAAATACACGTCACTAATGTCTTTAGGGTAATTTGTGCTTGATAATTGACAGCTAATTAATTAAATAATTCATCAAGCCTCCATCCCACAGACCATGTGTTCAGCGTGCGTTTTAGTGGCACATCAAAGCAAAACGTGGAAGCATTATTATTCTGCCTATTAGGCCTGAGCAGGTTATTCTGAAAATGGGTACCGCTAATGTTATTTCACACGACACTCCACGAAAGCATTAATCCATGATAATTACCTTGGAAGGAAGCAAATAAAGACAAACTAATGGCGGGGTTGATCATCAATTTCAAACATTCGACTCAGATGCCCTACATTTTTATGCTGGAAGCGTCCAGTTGCTGTGCTTCTGCTTGGAATGCCTTTTTAAGTGTATATTATCCTGTCCTTGACTGGAGAAGTGCTAGGAGAAATCATTAAAGCAAATTAGACTATTAACATCCTAAAGAGCATTTATCTTGTGGATCAATAGGCTCTCATCTTCTTTAGAGGACCCTTTGGTGTCCTAAAGCCATTATGAGCCAGATCATGAGGAAAGTCAATTCATTACATGCAGATAGGCCAATAATTATTGACACCATAGGTACGAATAATAATTTTAAGACCATAACTTCTGCAACTTTTGAAATCATTTGAAAAAATGTCTTCAGCTGAATTCATTAAAGTCTTCACACAATCTCGTGAGAATGCAGTCGTTTACTGAAGAGGATATTTAAAGCATCCACTCAGGAAAAGAAAAAAGTCTCTTGGCATTGATGCACTTGTCGTAGATCAAGCAACACTTCACCATATGATTTTTCCTGCTTTGCTGACTGTGTGTGAAGATGCCATACACGGGAATGGATTGAATCTGCAGTCTACCATCACAAGATCCGCGATGCTCCAATCAACACACAAGATGTTCAGACATTTATAATTTCATCATTTTGCAGTGCCTGCATGTGACGTCACGGCCGCCTCATTTGTGTTTGCACACGCTCACCTTTGTGTTTCTAGGAGTTGTCAACAAGATAAATCGACACATGCATGTTTTTTTTTGTACTTGTTATTTGCGGTTTCTATAGAAAGTGAAATGTGCATTCAAACGCGGAACAAAGATGGGAATTCTCAGGCATCATGTGGCCCAGAATTTAACACACGCAAGTCAACAAAGCAGCCTCCTTTGACATGATGTTGATTTGATGAACATGATGTGATACTATTATCTTTCCCCAAGCCTACGTCAGTATGTTGACCAAGATGGGCATTGTTCAAAAGCCATAAATCTCACCCCCTTGCGTCGTGCCAATAATAGCACTAAATGGGAGTGAAATGACTTTCCCTTCTTCATCAGTTGTTATGCTAAAAACTGTAACCTTAAAGTGACCGCTGCCACACATAATATGCTGCACCGTTTGTTGAGCGCTGAAAAGGCGAGTGGGGGATCCTTCTGTTCCACATATGGCCCCATTGTCTTGGTAATGCCGTACTATGTGCCCCCTCCTGAGCGTGCTCCCATCCCTGCTGGTAGAGAATAAACTGTTGGTTTCGCCGAGGCGAGCAGCAGGCCCGTGGACACAGAAGTATGTAGGATGTTGGGCTCCCTTTCGCACGGCCGGTCGATTCCACCCCACGGCCAACGCCGAGCCGCTGAACTGGGGAGGAGGAATTCTGCACCACCGTACCCACAAAGTTAGTCTCACCCGAACTGAATGTGTTGAGCTCCTGGTTAGCAGCTAAAACAAGTTTTAGATGAAAATCTGAAATTCAAAATTCAAATTTAGCATTTTTAAGAGCAATGTGTCAATTGTCCATCTGTTTAGATTGATTTGAAACATCCTTTCCGATTTGTGCACTTAGTCACACTTCATCAACAAAACGTTACAGCAACCTCCATCAACAAATAATTGTAAATATTTTAATTTATTGTTTCATTAGTTATTCGCATGGCAGTGGAGCATCACTCAAGCTGTATCCTTTGTGTGGACTGTGTAAATATTTCCCACATAGCTTCCTTTGTCTGGCCTGTGGTAGCACTGAAGCTAAACTAATCAGTCAAGGAGTTGCTGAGTAGACAAGAACCACACACGTGCTAGAAACAAAAACAGGGCTTTACGACACTAACTGGCCGTTGCAGAACACTGTCCCATTAGCTGCTATTTCAATACGATCTGACAGAACACGTGTAGAGGCAAAAATAACTAAACTAAAAAAATGAAATTGTGAAAATGTGCGTATTTCTAAAACCAAATATCTAAATCGGCCTAATTTACAAAACAAAACAACATGTTCACTTTTGATGAATCCGTATCCGCTTTTTTAAAATGTACTTGAAACTAGCTTTAAGAAGTTGATAACTAAACTTCATTGCTGTGTGCATTTGCTTTATACACATGCTTTTTTGCATTTGTGTCATTTTAGCAAAGACTTGCTCCTCCTGTATTTGGATGCTTTCTTTCTCCTTTTTTCCTTTTTGTCCTTCCTTCTTTGTGTCTTAATAAACAGTTGGCCAGGACATTAATGAGAGCACAGTGGAGGCATTGACCAGGGAGTCTTTGTGGATGGCTCGGGGAATGTAAGGGTCACCTGGTCAATGAATATGAAGGTCCCTTTTATTATAACTTTGTCAATGACAAATAACAAACTGTTGGTATATGAAATGCTCCATTGTATCATTTTGTAGAGGACAAGAGACATTTTCAGCTTGACTGGCTGTACACTAGCCTTTGAGCTGGCCCTGGAAAAGCTGTTTGTTTGACCCTAAGGAGTGTGAATTGACAAAGCAAGCCGGGAGCATTTGTTTCATCTGCTAAGCCATAGATTGAAAATGATTTCCCAATGCCCCGTTTGAGATCTCTGTGAA
Organism: Macropodus opercularis; assembly: GCA_030770545.1. Classification (NCBI taxonomy): domain Eukaryota; kingdom Metazoa; phylum Chordata; class Actinopteri; order Anabantiformes; family Osphronemidae; genus Macropodus; species Macropodus opercularis. The sequence continues at coordinate 4,482,224 of CM061107.1, read as the reverse complement.
GGGGGTCATCAATTATTTCCTGATACGTGACACAATATTGTTCCTATTTTACTGACCACTGCTTTCTGGTTGGTCAGGTAGCATCTCTTTTATCAGGCTATTATTGATGGTGAGTGGAAGCACGGTAAACAGACCTGTGGGTTTATTTCTGTTTTCCCTCTGCCAGGCAGCTACAGGATGAACTGGTTTTACAGTGAGGTCAGTAACACAGAGGAGATTCCAGAACTTATAGTAATGTACTGTAGGCTCTATATAAATTGACAAAAAGATTATTATACCATAACATACTGTAAAATGTGTTGATTTTTGTATAGAAAAAGCATTCAATTGCAATAATGACACAAATAACACCTGTTTATTTGACCCATTTATATGCATCCCGTACATCACCAAGAAAAGAAAAAAATGAAACTACATACATTTCAACACATTCATATGCAATAAAACTCTTTTAGGCAGTGCTGTTTAATCTTCATTTTGCTGGGAGAAGTGTGAGTCTGCTGAAAGCACACTGTTTTTTGAGCAAATGGAGTTCTAAATTGCTTTTTTTAAGTACCATGCGCCAGGGTAATGTCTAGAGGTACCGACACAGCATTCCACTGGCAATGATTTATGGTGTGGGGCAGCCACAAATTGACTTGTATGCAAGAAATGTAAATGGAAGTGGGACATTTGATGGAGAAGCTCATTTCCAGCCTTAAATGTTTTAAATTAACCACACAAACTTACAAGGCAAAATGTTAATGGGCATTTTTTCACTTTTTTTTTTATTCAACCCCCCGTTAACTTAATCTACATTACAGGTCAATTTATTATACAAACAGTGATATTGCTCTAGATTTGCAAGGATCAATGGATTTGACAAAGGGGGTTCATTTCAGGAAACAAACCTTGAAATAAACCAGGAAATTAGGTAAATATTTGAAATGATATATGTTTGGCACAGGGCAGTGTAAATAACATGAAGATGCAACCAGAACAAAGGAGTCTCCAAACAAAGAGAGCAGTGCAAACGCACGCTAATTGCTCAACCAGGCTGCTCAGAGCACTTTAGGCTTGATCCGCCTCACTACTGTATGAAATCTAAAACAGACTTGTGTCATTGTGTCAGTCATACTCGGGTTCAAACACAGAGCAGAGCAGCATTTGTGATGATTCGCTTCTGTCGATTATTACATAGACACCTTGAAATGAAATCTGTGTTTAATTTTTCATTAGAACCGAGGAGCAAAACTTTGCAACTTTCTAGCATCATTTATTCATCATATAGTACATGAGGCTGTAGCTGGATAATAGGATGGAGGAGTGAAACATGGAATTAGTGTGCCCTCAGGCTGAAGAAAAAGTGGCCTTGAGGGAGAAACTGTTTTCTAATAACAAGAGCTTCTGGTCCCCCGAGGGACAATTACAATGTTAGCTCCCTTGTCAGAGTAAAAGCCGCTTTCAAGCTGCTCCTTTCATAATGCTATCATGTTTGCCCCTGAGATATGCCCACGGTCTTCATGTCTCTCTCTCTTTATTTCTCTCTATCACTATTGATTGAGGGGCCGTTTATATTCACAGTAGGGGGTCTTAATTATGAGTGTGAGTGAGGCCAGTCAAATAGGGCTAAATGGTAACAGGGGGCCAATGCCTCTGCCACAGGGCTCTGTACCTATTTAACATTCAATGCCTCATGCCGTGATCATTGGCAGCACACTTATAAAATCACTGTCATCGCTCACTGAATTCATTTTTGAAGTGGCATCGGAAAAAAAGCTTGGAACGCAACTAAAAATGTTTATTTGTGTAGTTCTCACTGGGATTGCTCATATTACTTACAGTATGAGCATGATTACGGTGCAAACATAGTCATCCACCATTTGTTTGTCATTTTAAATATTTAAAATGATGGTGGATGACTATGTTTGCAACCCTCAAGAGAAAAGCAGCGAGTAGACTTTGCTTCCTCTTTAATTTAAAATGCCCATATGCAGTTTGGCAAACTGAGACCACCCAGCCAGTAAATGTTGTTAAGTCTCTACGTTCCAAGTCAGTCATGGAAGTGAACTCGAGCACAGCTCCTAGTGTTTGGTCGCTTCAATCTGCCGATCATACATAAAGAATAAACCCTTCATTTTACCTTTTTCAGGCTCTGTGCACTGCAGCTTCATCCTTAAATGGCAAGTGGAACAGCTGAATACTAATATAGTTTTTACTCATTGTGTGAATGACATTTACTTCATTTTATTCTCTGGACAATCTGTGTTAATTGCGTTGATTAAGAAGCATCTTTCACTTGTAGTTGCAGCCTGAAATAACTAGACTCCCTCTTTGTGGCCTCTGACCTCAGAGAAGGCTGAAAGCGTTTAGGTTCAAGGCCTCTTTCTGTGTGGCAGCGCTCAGTGGTGTGGCCACCATGGTTGAGGCGGTAGCTGAAGGGTCACGTGGTGCCTGGCTCATAGACCTCTGTATCTGCAGCCGCTGACTGGAGGACATTGTGTTCCTCTTTTTTCTTTTCTTTTTTTTTTCTTGCTTTAACCAGTCAGCCATGGCTTACATGGTTTGTTGTGGCCCCAAGATCAGAAGGAGGAAGCTGAATAATGTCTTCCTATTCTTTAAGGGGAGGGCCACGGTTGGTTGATTATAGAATAGCTTTGACAGACCAGAGGGAACTATGGCTTTTGTCCAATTCCCCACACAAAGAAAGGTAAGTTCAGAAGGAGCTTGGTTTGACTTTTTAAGCAGATACTGGCTGGCCTACCTCCTCATCAGAGCGTCATAAACTTGTAATGCTTTCAGGGACTCCCACCTATACAGATTGCCTAAGGACGAGCCAGTCACACTTGTAAAATAAAGCACGAGTATTTCAGTCCATGGGCAAAGTGCACATTTAGAGTTCAGAAAAATAAATGTTCTTCTGTATTGGTTTAAATGTCGACCTGTATCATCTTTAAAGCTCATTTGGCTGATATTTACATATATTTTTAATTGTTTTCTATTATGTTTTCAGCTTATCTGTGATTTCAATGAGTGAATTCTATTAATTTAACTCTATGCACATGTGCATGGACTGTGACCACACATGCACACAAAGGCCCCACAATCCAGACAGGCTGTGAGAATTAGCATTTCATTCAATGTAACAAGGCCAATATGTTTCCAGAAGTGCTGCCATACTGAAACAAGTCCTTTACAAAACAGAGCCTAAGGGGTTGGGGCTGACTCCTGGGACCCCGTCAGCCTCCACAGCCTATTTGTTCAGCAGAATCTGTTATTCTGTCACAGCAGGCCTGTCACAAGTGAAATCATTTAAATGTCCAATCCTGTATTTAAGCAGACTGTCTCCCCACGAACAGATGAGCGGCACTCAGAATTTATAGCCAGACGTATCAAAGGGTGAGCAGAGCAGTGTGCGACCTGGTGAAGCAGTTGTCCTGTGGGAGCTGATTTAGTGGCTCTCTGCCTTATGCAACAGTAACAAACAATCTCTCATAATGAATGTCAGGGGTATTCCTTATTGTAAATTCAAATTCAGCATTTTGATGTGTTTAATGAAGAGTTTGTAATATCATTACGTGCTGAATAAATAATTGGGAGAAGTTTCCAGTGCTTTTAATCCATTGCAGGTGTTATGTCTTGTTGCCGCTGCTTGGAAATTTAAACGGCTCTGTTTGTTATAGACAAATTGTCCTGTGTAATATTTTGACTTGCTTGTAATGCTTCAAGTGGGACAGAGTGGACAAAAGGCTTCAGACCACAAAAAGCCGTTTGATGTCGGTGTGTAATGGACCTGTCAACTCTGATGGATTTTCAACTCTGCCATATTGTTTGTTCCGTTACAGACACTAGGAAAAGAAAAGGGGGAAGCCACGCGAGCCTGTGCGAGCGTGCAGAATACCTTGATCAATAGTAAATTTTTATCCGCAATCAGCCCAAAATATATAATTGCATGAAGCAGATAGGGAGAAAATACGATGCAGACTGCTCTTAGGGCGATTTCTCATAAACATAAAAGCTGTTTGGAGGATTATAATCAATGGTGCAACACGACCCACCACGTTGATGATAGACTATCATTACAGATTGTTTTCTGTGAGTAATGGGACCGAAGCAAAAACAGATAATGTGATTCAATAATATATTTACTTAATTTGTGAAGAGAAAGAAACGGGAAAATCCGAGGCAACCAGAGGCAAAGGCCTTAATTAGAACTTGCTTCAATAGTAAGAATGTAAGTCGGCGCTTGTCTGAGTTTTTTCCGTCTGTGTGGTTGTGTCAGCTCTGAAACAGAAGTGGTTCTCAGCCCCCTGATGTTTGGTGTAGAGTCACATTAAGATCGATGATTTGTTTATTAGATTTCCAATCAGAATTTAATGGCCTTGAAGCATTAGCTGCTGTTGGGTAGATGTGGCTGAGCGTGTCTGCTGAGGAACCTCCTGATTTCTTAGCTCTTCCTCTGAGTGTAAACAGACCAGAAAGAGAATTAAAAGACAGCGTATCGCTGTGTGCCATGCCACTGTGCAATTCCCAAGAGATAAACATTAAGCAAAAGGCAGAATGGCTGTTTTTTTTTCTTACAGTCATAAAGGACCCCACCCTCTGAGATTGTTATTAGCCAGGATCCCGGGAAATGTCATATTAACAATGAATGTCTGGTAGTGAGGGAGATTGTCCTAAGTATGAGCCCAGCAGGGAGCTCTTTTTAACTCTAATTCACATTGGAATCAGATCGTCCTGCTAAGATCTCATCAGTGTTATTACTCCTGTGCCCAGCCTCCTCCTTATCCACTGTCCGTGTGTGTCCCACAGAGCAAGGCAGGCTGCTGCCATCTCATTCTGTCATTACCACTCCCCTTTTCGTGATATATGTACTAAACTAATGGCGGCCGGTTTGGGTTGTTTTCTGTTTTATGCTACAGGTTTCTCGACTGTGCTGCTCTTTCACAGACAAAATGTATACAGAAATATTTTCATGTCAAGAGTCATGGTCAGGTAACTAGAATCGATTACTCAGGTGATAGCATTAAACAGTACAGTACAGCATCAGTAAACAGAATATAGCTGAATTTATTGATTATAACTATGTGAAAACATCACTTATAGATTCTCTGTATTTTTTAATGTTTTACTTTTATTGTGGCAATAGAGACATGGCAACATTTTTTTAAATCATTAGTCATTCGTATTTTTTCTAATGTAATAGTATAAGAGGTTGACTAAATCTAGGGGGGAAAAATAACAGTGTACAATCTTTAACTAGACTGAACAGAAGTAAGAGGTTTTGTCTAAAATGGAGACTCACTTAAGTCCTGGTCTTTATTTAACATGTATCGCCTTTGTGCGACAGCTTTGGTGTAGAAACCGAGAGGACTCCAGTTTGGTTTAATGTGTGTGGTGCTGGCTGAGAGAATCAAGGGGTCGAAGACTTGACTTGTTTTGCTCAGACGAATTGGACAGGCAGCTAGAAGTGCCGAGGCTTCAGCCTCTTGATAACAAACTTGATAGAGCAATGGTCCGTGGTGGCGCTGAACACAGGCTTACATCGATAAAATGCAGCAGACAGTGTATACAGTATATACCCAACAAGATGTGTGTTCAGTTGAAACCATTAAAATGCTGAGAGAACCCTATAGCATAAATGAAATTGTTGTACATACTCACTGGGCCCTGACCGACAAAATGGAGTGCAAATGTTAAGTACTGCGAGATGTAAAGTACAAACACATTATGGGCAGGTATTAGCTTATAAAACACCACAAACCAGAGAAGAATATGAACGATCCCCTTACTGCCGTATTGCAAGCTGTTTCTTAAAAACTCGAGGTTTATTATTGTTTTCTGAAAGAAAAAGGTTATTGAGTATCATGTCATGACATTTAAAAATAAGTAGGCTCGTGTTTCCTGATTGTCGGATAGCAGTCATGTTTCTTTTTTGTATTCATTGCTAATAGTGTAGCTTTTCACATTTTGCAAACAGCTTTCACATGTTAACCGTAAAGGTCTTGAAAATGTAAAATAGGTTTGAACAAGTGTCTCAGCCCGTCACTTTAAAAAGATGTTATTTATGTTTTTGTGTTTGACGACGTTGTTGTCGTTAAACCGAATCCAGCTAATGTCGTATGACTGTACCTCAAAGTTAGTATCTCAAAGTTTGCCACTCGTACTCTCAAAGGGGAAATGCTCACTGATTTGTTACCACTCAGCAGTACTTTTCTTCTTAATGAATTTTTAATATCCTTAATGACAGCAGAAGAATGATGTCATTAGAAGTGGATGTTTGGAAAATGCTGACTTGAACTCTTTTGGACGACCATTTTTATAATGATTTAATATAGATTAACGCCCCTTAGTAATGAGCAGTTTGGCTATGAGGGGGGAAATCATTTAAAGTAAGACCCCACCATTCATTTAGCACTTTGAAAACTTCATTGCATGTATGACACATCACTCATTTAATAAGGTTTTTGAGCGACAATAAACCGTCCTTAACATTTGTAGTTCATACAAACAATAACAGATTGTAATAACCTTCATACGACCATTAAAACCATTTTCCGATTCAGAAATGGAACCTGACAGATTTACAAAAGGTCTGCGGCAAATGTCTTATCCTGCAACCATCTACGTCCACTAATGCTGGGATCGTTTCGGACAGAGCATAATGCCACGGAGGCAGAGAATTAAGATTGTGTCCTCCTGGTAATTTACCTACTGGACCTTGTGCGCTGGTGAAGTGTGAATCAATTTGTAAAGGATAGTTAAATTTCTATAACAACCTCCCCCTTCTTCACACTTGACTATCCCACATCAGCTATTAAAAATGAAAAGAAAAAAATCATGTGGCATCTTATGAAGATGATCAAGGGGAAGGCCGCTCCCTGGGAATGATAAAACGACTGGCTGCACGTTCCCCTCTTCTTCTTCTTCTCCTTTTTTTTTTTTTTTGCTGAATGGAGTGACCTATCTCTGTGAGTGTGTACCATAGGTTTGTATGACAAGCACATGCATTAGGCAGAGAGATAAATAAACAAGCCTGGAATATAAAATGAATAAAACAAGGAGGAGGAAGAGCTGCTAGGACACTGATATCCCTTGGCAAAATGTTTTATCATATTCAGCAAAGGAAGAGCCTTTATTTTATTGATTTAAAAAAAAATCCCAGAGGCACTAAAAGGAACAGGCAATGATTAATGTCCCTCTCAGAAAAAGAAATTATATGGAATAAATTAAACTACTGCGGCAGCAAATTGAAAAATAAGGATGTAAATGAGGTTTGAATACTTAATATCTTATAAAGAAATAGTCAATGAGGCCCAAAAATGATGAGGGATTGCCAAAGAAACACAATATTAACTCTAATGACTGAGGCTAGATTTTCTGTGCTGTCAGAATTTACCTGTCATGACTGATTTTCTGGCACAGATGTGAAAAATGAGGGACATGTTTGAAGCAGTTGTAGTAGGAACTCAACCCGCTCCCACTGTGAGAAATAAGAACAGAAACGGACGAAAGTGGCAATAAGGCTGGAACACATCTCTGTAGTTTAGCACCTGCTTGTATTACACCATAAATCCACGGAAAAGCTCATTCTACTTAAAACAAAGCCTGAGAGCTACATCTGTTGTAATGTCGGCAAGTGCCACATTGTGATCACATATCAGCCTATTACTATAGCGCCGGTTAGTATGTGCATCATTGGACTGCATTATGTTCATATAAGGAGCTCGTGTTTATCACAGACTTCATCTCCAAGCTCCATCAAACCTAAGAGCACGTCTTTATGTTAATGCAAATGATCTGCGCTTGATTTATCCAGCATTATGACATTTATTTTTCTCCTACTATCATCAGAAAAGGTCAAGTTGCTGAAAGACGGCGCGTGCAGTATTTGTCATTCGGACTCTTTTAGATCATCCTCATCGCGTCCACATGCTCACAATTAAGCCGCGGCGCAACCTGGAATCCGTCATTCCTCCAGCGATCGTTTACCTTCCAGTACATGCTGCACAATGCCCGCAAGATGAGGAGAAAGCCAAAAAGCGAGCGAGAGAGATCTGTGGTAGGCTGTCAGTCGAAATCGTTGTAGAGTTGGCCCCCGGTCCTCCCTATCCATCAGAGGTGGGGTAAAGATGAGAGAGTGAGACAGGGCCTGGGGAGTGGCAGTCGGGTGCTTACATTGCACCCCATTACTTCAGATGGATAGCAGAGGGGTGCTCCACATTAAACACTGTTCCCTCAGTCGGAACCTTTAATTATAACTCCTCAGTATCACTTACAGCAGCCCAGCGCAGATGTTAAAAACCTTTCGCGGCTTGGTTACCCCACCTTACTTAATCTCAAGGAGGGGTGAAGATACAGATGGCATATCAAGAGTCTGAGGATATGCTTGATCTCTGACAACAGAAGTGTTTTCTCCTGTCGGGGAGGGTGCGGGCGCGCGTTTGTGTGAAAATGTGTGTGGTAAAAATGTTTTGGCATATTTTGCAGCGAAGTCACATTGAGTCAGAAGTTGCCATAAAAACTGGTGAGGGGTAAAATGCATTGGGGCTCATACTGTCACTAAAGCGGCGCAGCCAATTCAACAGGGAACACGGCTTGTGCTCTTACGTAGGAAGGGAGCACTGTAAATCAGTGTGCCTATGAGCAGCTTTGTTTACATATTACACTCTTTACTCTAGTCTGAAGGGTTCACCAGCCCTTACATCCCCCTGCCTTGTGTATGGCTCATAAAACTAAACAAGGAATATAATGCTGGTGTGGTTTGCTGCTTCAACAGGGTGTTGTGGCAGCAGCATCAGGGCACGCAGTCCAATATAGCATCCGTGCAATGAGACTACGTGTCTTGCGCCGCTGCAGACAGAACTCAAGGTGTTCAGAATGAAACAACTGCTCTTCTTTTGAGAACGGATTTTACCCTGAACTAGCTTCACATTTAATTTAGAGGGGTTAATGTACAGGATTCCTCTTTATTGAACTCTGTTGTACACCAGCACACTCATTAAAAAAGATTCTATAAGAATTACTTTGTACAGTTGCCTGCATTAAATCGAGCAGGTAAACGTGGGCAGAGAGCAGAGGCACATCTTACCTTTGCACCCAGCTCGCTGTGTGGAATTACATTATACTGAGCGGTGCTGTGTCCCAGCAGGTGCCTGTTTAAATGCTGTTGCTGAGGTGCAGTTTACCACGCTAACCTCTGAATCTAGCATTAACACTCCATCCACTCATCAATAGGTTGCTCCACACCCGCTCTTCCATTTACAATATGTCCTTATTTCAAAATGCAATAACTCACATCTGTGTAATCTTGTAAAATGTTAGTTATTGCTGTCACCTTCAGGTTTGCGATCTCAAACTCACCTCAGTATAATCTGGCTCCTTTCACAACACGCACGTCAAAGCACTTTTAAAGGTTTTACTTAATTACGCATCCATACTTAATTGTATTTACACTACCAATGTGGGGTTATATTGGATCAGTATCGAGGTCGTTAAACTTGGTTGTTAACTGAGACTTTCAAACGTGTTGCTCATGGCTTTCTCATCCAGCTGATTTTATTGTGCAGGATCTAATTAATTGACCCTCTCTTATATTCTTTTGTTGTCAAGGGTCATCTGTAAAACACTGTCTGTGGAGGTGATTTTATATGGGCCTCGCAGTATTTGTATCAACACCGAGTCAGGCCTGGATACAAGGAGCCACACTCTGAAGGTCTGGTAAGTGTGATATCCTGACACGGTATCCATTTCCCTGCATCTATAAGCCTTGCCTGAGTGACTGTGCATTGTGTGAATAGATAACACCATCACCCTCTATCTCTCTGCTATATAGAAATATTCCCAGCTGATGGCATATGCACGGTATCCGAGCAAACACACTAACAATGTGTTAGCACAACTGCTATTCACGTGTGCCGTGTTGCAGCTGTCGTGCAGATTAACTGGTAGAATGTTGTAACTTCTAGTAAAACTACTGCAGTTAAACATAACAATCCACCTGCGTAAAATTTCTGCACTACTACACGTTGACAAATAAAATCACACTATTTACTACTGAAAATGTGAAAAAAATGAAATTAAAATGTTTCCCTAAACTATAGACATGAGTCAACGGTTCTGGACGTAGTTTAAACTAAATAATCTGTTATGAAAACAGATAGTAACCAATAACTAGCAAAGAAGCGGTAACTACATATTCATAAACAACATCCTCATAATTGTTTGCTTAATTCAAGACAACAGTTTATTTTCCCCCATCGTCTCAGATTCACCGTCATTTGGTGGATGTTGTAGAACATAAAGGAATCTAGCAAATGAAAACACCCGTGCAGATATTGACTGATGTGTTCTTGTTGTGGTGCGGGTGATGTTGTACACTATAGAGGTGACTCCGCTGGAATAGAAAACTTAACTTAACAGACATGCATTAAACATATTGTAGAATACAGTGTAACATTCATCACTGTCAAGGACAGAGTTTGTATAAATTTAAATGCACTGGAGCGTTCAGAGCATTTTTCTCCTTTTCCTTTGTCTATGGGTGGGAGAATATGTGTGTCACGATCAGGCTTCCTTTTTTTAAACAGCACGGCTATAAATATGAAGACTTTTATGACATGACGTTCTGGTTGTATTTAGCCTGCGTTAAATTCTAATTATTTAAAGTAAGCTTAGGTTAGGCGAAGGCGGAAATACTTTGTCTCAGTGTGACGTGAAGTAAATTCAATAAAACTCCAAGCACAAAGAATTACACTGAGATTTGTGGGAATAGCTTGTTCAAAGATGTAGCCTAGTTTAAAACCAATCATGGCCCCAAGTGCAGAATGTATTGGGAACCAAGACATGGCTGTGTAAGTGCCTGACAGTTTTAACATTAAAATAAATTGCCTAACCTTTCCAACATCTAGTGACAAAAACAGGAAAAATGAAAGATAATAGGTTATTATTCACTAAGGGATCCTATACATAATAATGATATCATCAATAATGGTACACTGGGGCTCTTGTGGCTTAAAAAAATAATGGAATTACTTATTTTGAGTCATCAGTCCTAGTCTGCTCTTTAGCTGTTCAATGAAAAAGGGAAAAGTGGTGAATAAATGGAGAGAGTGAAAATATTTGTTGGGATGTAAAAATGAAACCGAAAACAGAAAGGAACAAAGAGCAGGAGAATAAAGCATCATTCTTTGAGGTCTGTCTCCAACCTTCAGCCATGAGTCAATTTGCCAAATAACACAAGCAGAACCACATAAAAGAGGCACATCAGTACCGGCTTAAAGTACATGGCAGTAAGTGGGCAATAGACTTACAAAGTATTGCAGCTCTCGCCTGACAAATGCAATAAACAGCATTATCCTTCAGAGCCGATGCTGGTGGTGGCGGCTTTGCTCCACGGCCCTGTGCCCACCTCCTCCTCGCTGTGGAGGCCAGGGACAATACACAACACTTGGGAGAGTCAGCAAGCAGTGGGGGTAGTGACGCGTGGGGGTTGTCGGGGGTCTTATGGGTGGTGGTGGTGGGGGGGGATAGGGGTTGCCGGTAGACCGAGACTGGCACCGACATGTGGGGAGGTGTGTGTGAGGCAATCTGCAGAACAAATGAGGGCACTATCGCCTGTCATATTTCACATTTTCTTCGTTCTAAATAAGACAAAGACCATGTGAGCGGGTGAGCAGAAAGCTCTTAGGAGGCATAAACAGCTGGAGAATGCTGCACCTCCACTGCACTGTGACCCACATTGCAATAAATCTTTGTGAAAGTGATTATGATGAGGCAAAGTGATCAAGCAAATGAAATGTCTGGGCTTTAGCGTATAACTCAGTAAGGTGAGCTGAGCTTTATAGTCCCTGCTCTTGGAGAACCGTACCTCGCGTGTCCTGGGTAATTTGCTTCTCTTATTGCACGTCCTGTCTTTGCTCTTTTAGCGCTGTCAGCACTGCATGTTTGAGAGCTGGCTAATGTGGATGGAAATTATTACGCAAAGTCGGTATGAATAAAAAATAGATAATGTTTTCAAGAGCCTAGTGTAAAATATCGACTCATTTGAAGTGTTATGCAACTAGAGAAGCTCATTTCTGTCCAGTCTTTAAGCCGTTTTTATGAGGTGGGGGATTTTATTTGTGACCAAGGCCCCAGGATCCACTGAGACCATCCCCGGTCTGGCGACTGCTGTCGTTTATCCGGGGTGCAGGATGTGGGCTTCTTCGTCTGGGCAGTAATTCAGTCAGCGAGCTCCCGTCAGTTCAGTCAAGCAGCGTATCAGCTCTCTTTGCTGCTGAGTCTATGTAGTGATGATCTAGCAATGATACCTGGATCAATACGTCCAGCCATGTGGACAGCTGGCTGGGAGCTGCATCGCTACGCTCGCAGGCGACCGAGGCGCAAACACCTTACCGCCCCCACTCCTTACCGCCCAGACTGTAAGGCTCACAACTCCTCTGACACACTTCAGCTTATAATTTGATCAGGAAAAGTGTCACATTAAGCAGATCTTACGGTCATAAATGAGAAATATGTGGATTTTATGAACTGTAAATGAGTGCCCCTTCATGGATGGTTATTTTAGTGTCAAAATATATTAAATACATAGGAAGGAAAGTCTGTACCTGATCACTGATTCTATACAGTCAGCACTGCAATGTACTGTAGATAGGCGTCTGTTTTTTCAAAGGATGATTTACTTTAGAAAATGCTATCAGGTGACTTTCTTCTTTACAATACCGAACAGCCCACGGTACATAAGTGTATGTAGGAATTTTTTCCTTTTTACAAAATGTATAAAAGGACGTTTCTGTACAAGTGTACTGGGAACAAATGTGAGCAAGCAGCATCGGTGAAACCAATGAGATGTTACTTGTAGAGGAATGAAATTGGTTAATACAAAGGCATGTCGGTAATAACAATGTCCTTTCTCCGGTGACAAAGACAAAGTGCCTGCGTTTGGAGCGTACAAGCGCGAGAGACAAGTGATGGCTGAAGGTAGACTTTGGGAGAGCATTTGAATTTCATGTCCAAGAAGAGGCAGCCCATCATTAAAAAACCCTAATTTCTGTGTCAGGTAGAGTTACAGGTAATCGATCATCTTGTCACAGCGATTTATTTTTTTTCTGCGCGTTCAAAGTGAATTCTACTTCTGTCCAATTAAACTTGTTGCTGAAAAAGAAAATGTCTTTGGCTATTAAAGGCACATTTTGCCATGTTAGGTCTTTTTTCACCAAAGGTAATTTCTGAACATTTGGAAGAGAGGTGCCCAAGGGAGGCTGTGGCTTCCAGGCAATTCTTCATGTAGAGCTGATCTGAACAAAGTAAACCTTTTGAGGTTGGCACTGGATGTGTATCTGTGTCCAAGCTTGAGTCTATTTTAGATCATGAAAGCAATGTGCATCATTTCATAAATTATTCCAGGTTAGGTACAGTAAGTGTATAAACACTGTATATAATATGTGTTAAGGACATTTCATGCAGTACTAGTTTGTTTGTCCTCACAGTGTGAAGCACTCAGGGGTTTTCACCTAAGGGCAAATAAATGCTTAAGGTCTTGAGAGAGGCCTGGCTTCTCGCTCTGACAGATTCACTCAATCTGGCCTTCCCAAACATCAGCTCAGCGTCAGTGCGGACAGTGTCACCGAGGTATTGGGATATGTCTTTGTGAAAGCCATTTATTGGTACGTTTCTAAATGTTAAGGCTTGTGAATTTAAAGACCCTTGGCTCACCTGGGGGATAAAATGTCTGTGCAGCTCTGGGGGAATACGCCTCTGTCCCTGATAGACAATGACAGAAACGCCACAGCCTGTGGCCTCCGTCACTAGCAGCGAGGCTTCACGTGGGAGTGTGTGCTCTTTTGTCCCTGGGCCTAATTTATTTATGTGGGTAATCTTCTGGGGGTGGAGCAGCCATGCTCAGAGGTGTGTCATTTTACAGGGGGGGGGGACCCACTGGAAGGATCAGTAACCTTGCAGAGACATTGCCACAAACACAGCATTCATTTCAATTAGCACACGTCTGTCTTAGCTTAATCAAGTACACAAGTATTGCTAGGGGACAGTCCTTGTCCCAGAAAAGTTCAACAATAATACACATTCAAATCTCTATACTGCTAAAGAACATAATCCTTCCATTAAGATGGCTTCGAATAGTTTTTTACGATACTGTTACAAACCAGAGTTTTTAATGTTGTTTTTAAAAGTTGTCTGGTTTTACATGGCATGAGAGCTGCATCCCGGTATTCCCTTAAGATTAAGTGTCAGAGCCAAGACTGCATTCATCCTTAACCCAACAGCATTTATTTGGACAGAGGTGCAATGGCAGCAGAAAACGAGTGGAGAGGATGGAGCCTTGATTAGCAGCAGCCTTCCCAGCATGCTCTACTATGACAAATGACTGACTTCGAACAATATCTAAGGCGATCAGGATAAAGTACCAACCATTTCAAGGCTCAGCAAAATTCTAATTCTAATTAGACTTTGCACCGTACACCAAATAAAAATTGTTCCCATGGCATTTAGGTCTATCAACTGTTTCTCTGATCGCTGAGACAAAACGAATAAAGAAAATGATTAAAGTGATAACAAAGGCATAAAATTTAAATTATTGAGGCACCACATCTGGGATCTGTATGTCACTGCGCTGCCATTTTTACCCTCTCATTCAGCAGTCCATTCTTTCTGCATGAGAGAAGCTGCAAAACTGAAGAAAGCAGGGAAAAGGAGAAGGAGAGAAAGAGCAAGAAGAAACTGTAACATTAAGAGGTAGAAAGCGAGAATGCAAATAGGCCTTCAGCTTTAGCGTTATTAATGACTCTTCAAAAATCTCCGACTTTTCCAATCTTTCAGAGAAGCGCATGAAGGAGTCTGCAGATGAAGCTGACCTTCAAAACGTTCTTTGGTCTTTAGTTAAGAAATTCACTTGCCATTATGGCATCATTAAGGAAACAAGGATAAAATTACTCCATGGTTAATGGCCTATAGGATCCCCCACCAAAATTTGTTTCAGATCTAATAAAACTGTGCTTAACACACTCGAATGAATTATGAGGACTGTTATGCAGGGTATTAAAATGTGGAAAATAGATTTTCGAGAGCTTGGAGGACTGGACTTTTCAAATCAGATAGTAGAATTGGATTTTCTGGGCTATAAATTCCACCATGTCTCAATTTAATTTCTTTCAGCTTTTAAATCTGAAGGTACAATTTGTCGTATGGTTTTGATCATCTTCACTACACCGATCCCATTGTCAACTTTGTTACCCTGAGACTAAACAAGCACAGTTGTGCATTGACATGGTGCACTTTAAATTCACGATCACAAAAATAATGTTTAACTATAGATAAGTGAATATAGATGACACACCATAACCAAAATGAGATGAGTACTTCGTACTAGTAACCTACTATAAATAGCTTGAACCAATTGGGGTTTGCATTGCAATAGAGGGAAGCATTGCAAAGTTCATTATTACTTTATATCAGATGCTTTAGAAAGTAGGCAGGACGCTGTTATGGAGGAAAATAAAGCCGCCTGCTGTTGAGGCTTCGCGTTGTCTTATATACAACTCTCATTTCTACCACTTATTACCTGCTATTTTAATCTGGACCCTGATGCCATCGTGAAATGCAGACTTATTATAAACGGGAGAAAAGTTAGCCCAAGATGGTGCCACAGAGAGGTGGCTTGTGTGGTAATGGCATTTGCTCTCTTTAAACTTTAATCTTTCCTATTAATTCCCTGCAACTGGAGAATGTACGAGAGTTAATGTTCCATGAACGTGTTTCTCACTCCGCAATCTCTTCAAGCTAATTACCTTCAGGTGCTAAATGGTGGGAAATTGCCATCCATTTGGATGAGAAAAATTTCACCTCCTGCTCCCTAGTGAAACATTTTTTTGCCGGGCACATTAAGAAAAAAAAAAGAGGAAAAGAGGCAGGACTCCACCAAGGTAAACAGTGGTCATAAAACTACCTCTTTCAGGTTTTCTCTGTCCTCCCGCTTGAAACAAGAAACCACGTTCCCTCTCTCCCACCGCATTGCTTATCGCCAGAGGTCAGGTAGAGGTCAACAGGTGCTCCTCTTGACAAGGAGACTACAGAACAGATGTTTGATTGGCATGAATCATCTAAACTGCCCATTAGAAACTTATGAAGTGAACGGATGGGACTCCTGGTGCTAGGACACCTTTTAATTTGACATCTAAACAGAAAGAAAGATCTCGACGTTGTGTTTTATTTAGACTCCAGTGGCTGAATGTCTACGGCAGCCGTTTGTGGAAGAAACAAGGAGAAGTTTGACACACAGTGATGTACAATTACATTGCGCGTGTGTGTGTTTATAGTGGTTTAAGTTTAGCCTATAAACGAGAGTGACTAAACCTGAAATGGGTTTTATTGTGTAGTTATATCACTTGCTCAAATTTGCACAACTTCTAGTTAATAGCTTCTGTGCTGCTAATGCAGAATTAAGCCTTAAACACTGTGCCCGTGTGTTTTCGTCCCACTGTGAACTTCATATGAAACCCACACAGCGCAGTTCAGTGGGTTCTCAGAAAGAGTCAGGAAGATGCATCATATGAGGGGAGTAAAAAGGCCAGCTGGGATGGGTGGGCCACATTGTGATCACTCACCTTCATCCCTGATTTGTAGTCATTATCCCTACCAGCATTTGAAGATCAAAAACAAGGACAGGGAGACTGATGGGGGACAGAGAGGCAGCCAGAGAAAGAGAATGGAAGGAAATGAGTGACGGAGGGAGGGACAAAGAGACGACTGGATGTGTGAGCGTGCACGTCTGTCCCAGTGACTGCAATTTGCCCCTGTTTGGTGGATATAGGAGTGTAGATGGCTCTGATGTTGGGGAGTGGGTGGGGTTGGGAGGAGGGTGGATATGGGTGATAGCACCTTAAAACCGACCAAGCTGCAAAAGCAATGAATATTAAATTTACACCTAAATAGCTGGGTCTATGTGAAGCATTACTGTATTATAATTTTAGATTTGTCACCTATGGGATGCAGATTTGAGTTGGAACAACAAGGCACGTCAAAGCAATCTCTGCTCCTCTGATAATGACAGAGCCGTAAATTGATAATATCATCATAAATTACTGGGATTTTTTTTGCTTTAGGTTGTCTGGCATTCGTACAAATGAAAATGCATTTTTTATTTGTTTCTAGGACGTGTGATAAGGTAACGCAGTAAAAATAGGCACATGTAACAAATATTATATATATATATATATATATATATATATATATAATATGAAAAGAAAAAGTATTGTCCTTACCCATCCACATCCCAGGCAGAGTGTAAATGTTGAAGGACTCCCATCAGGTTCTTGTATAAATTAGCCAAACCCTCACTGTGCTGAAATCTATCCCCAACTGTTTGAGTGAGAAAGCAGAGATTTTTCCCTCCTTTTTTAGATTTAATTATCTTTTGTTGTTCTTTTTATCTACCTTCAAGGATTGTACTCAGTGGGGGGTTAAAAGAATGGGAAGTGGAAAGAACGAGGGGGGTGTCTGATAGTGAGCGCTGGGTATATAGGGCTAGTTTGTCCTCTGTTTGATCTGATTCCTTACAATGACACAGCGGGAAATTAAATATGAAACCAAATTTAAACCACTGTTTAATGAACAACAGGGAAACAAAGTTGGCACTGCTCCAAATTAGGTGAAAGTCTTTAACTTCCTTTCACGGCGTTATCTCCTCAGTTCGGCTTAGTCAGAGGTAATTTTACTTCATTTCGACACAACATTTAGGAAAATGTTTGATGATTTGTAATAAGAACCTAATTTAAAACCACTTATCTTGTAAATTTGTTCCCAAACGGTGCACAGAACATGAAATTGACAGACATTTAAAGGTCTGGATTATAAAATCCAGCAGTTTATTTATGTTGCTCATTTCTTTTTTTGTAAAGCATGAAGATCAGTTGTCTACAGTGGCAAACCTTCCTAGATATTGATTTCATAGAGCTTTTCTCTTTGAGAGAGACAGAACATTAGCAGAGTGGATGTTAAATATTTTAGTATCAACCTATACTGTGGTTATGACAGAGGTACAGGACTGAGGTAAAGCGAAGTAAAGCTACTGCCTACTCCGTTTGTTCTGCCTCTATCTCTGCCTCTCACCTTTCTTTTGGGGCTTTTTAGAAAATGTGACACGCAGTCAGTATATTTGGGTTTACCTGATGTATCGTTGACAGCATTTATTAAGGCAGGATAAATAACACAAGTAGAAAGCCATCGCGTGACAAATTCAATCATATAAGCATAGTTACTGTTGTATATCTCATTTTTCTGCTTCTTGCTGTCATTCTACCTGCAAACAAACCAGCAGATTGTTTTCCGTCTGACAGGTGAATAATGGGAAATAATTTCAAAGTGAAAGAATACTGAATGCAACAAAAATACTGTCGAAAGATGCGTTTGGCAGGTGTAACTGCTCCCCTGCCAAACTGTCACCATTTAGGCCTCGATAACGCAGGTAATTGCATTTCCAGAAGAGCAGGAGCAGATGAAACATGCTGTGGACAGATACTGCTGGCACACTGGCCCCTTCTGTTGGAAAATTTCATTTTTCCACAAGGAAGCCATGAATGGTAAGGCTGAATCCAAATCCGTTTTTCCGCACTTTATCAGTGTGTGGCCCACCAAGTGGGGAGATGGAGGTAATTCATTCAGCTGAGACTCACCACCCTAATCCAATTTCCAGCCTCCCCCAGCAAGAGATAATTACGAGTATTAAAGCTGTTAGGACAGGGGGGAAAGGGCCTTCTCTCTAAAACTCTGCTGCAGGCCCTGGACATATCGACTGAGCTGGGGGATTTCTGCTGGGAGAACTCAAGCTAAGGTATTGTTCAAAACTAAGAAAGTGTGTTAACTAATGAGGCAAAGGGAATCTCAAGGTATAAAGGGACACCCATAGCCACATGTCATAACAGACCCCGGGACTTTTTTTTTTCCTCCTTCCTTCAGCGTCACTTAAGGCTTTACGAACAATTGGTCATTTCATGTGTAAAGACAAGTGGGGGCTCCTGTCAGTATGCATATAATAGTCCTTGGAATGTCCCGCTGCTTTACCTCTACGTGAACTTCAAGATGAGATGTACTGAAATTAACGCTCATCATTGTAGTGTTAAAAAAAAACCCCAGACAGTGATAAAATAACTTTTCAGTCTACAGTACACACAGCCCTGGAGTTTAGCATCACATCGTCTTTAGTGGGCTAAAAAGTCTCACTTTCTTAAGCAAGCCTCCCCTACTCTGTGACAACTTAAGCCCCAACCAGTGGTAAACTATACCGTTTCATGTCTTTCAAGACACAATGGAGGGAACAAGTTGGTTTTTTTTTTTTCTTTTTAATTCCCTCACTGCTTAAACTTTGACTCCTCAAGGAGCGGAAGCTGCAAAAAGCCCTAATTAACGGAAGCAGAGATGCTCCTGCACT
This sequence comes from Macropodus opercularis, assembly GCA_030770545.1. Taxonomy (NCBI): domain Eukaryota; kingdom Metazoa; phylum Chordata; class Actinopteri; order Anabantiformes; family Osphronemidae; genus Macropodus; species Macropodus opercularis. The sequence goes on along the minus strand of CM061107.1, from coordinate 4,462,804 downwards.
TTCCCATTCAGCGCTGTACAATAGACAAACCTATGAAGCAGAACCAGGAATGGAATATTAAAGGAATGAATGGAAACACACCCAAATAAGAGAGGCAACGTCGCCCCTGTCCACTCTGAGTGCCTGGTTTTTATTGTGCGTCTTTGTTGAAGAGGGTCTGCTCGTTCTCTATCACTTACCAAAGTCCACCAAAGAGTGTTACTGTGGATATTATTACTGATAACAACTACTTCAGACAACTTTGTTTTCCATAACTAACCTTTTGTAGACGTCCCGCAGCTTCATGTATAACAGACAATTTAGAGAGCAGCTAATCCAATTCATAGGACTGAGTCCGGTCCTTTTCACATTGTGACTTAATACATTAACTGTATTTAAGCTCCAAGATCAGTTGGTTTTACCCGTTTGGATACTTTGGGAGCTTCAAAACCTTTTCTGCAACAGGTTGCCTCCAATGAGATTTTTGGTATTGGGAAGTATATAATTCAAAGTATTTTTATTTGCAAAACTGTCAAATTGTCCATTTTGGCAACGGTGATCCTGCAATAAACACTTGCTTAACATTGGAATGAATTGGATGTTGCTGTTTGTCCGTTTAAGCTCAGAGACAGTCTGACAGTGGTGCTACGCTGACAGCCTGATAGCCTCGTATTATTTAAAATTCGTTTTCCGTTCGTTGTGCTTATTATTTTAGCAAACTTTGAAATATTACATCCTTGGTTCAGGGTGAAAATGCACAGAGTCCTGTGTGAAGTTTTTAATATGTCACAGGCATAGTGCTGTTTGGAAATGCAGTGTATTTTACTCAGCCTCCAATAATCTATTCTGTTCAGCCAGGCGCATACATTGACAAATGTTTCCAGCATTAGGTATTTACCTAGTGGAATGTAATGGATGTAAAGAATTTGAAAACGCCTGGCGCACTAACAGCATGGGCAGTAGCAAGACTATCTAGACTGAGGAGAAAATACACTATTCAAAACAGAATCAATGGTTCTGAAGGGTGGTGTGTGTGTGTGTTCGCGTGTGCATATTCAGTCGTGCATTTGTGTTGCGCTCGCTCTGCATGTATGTGTGTACACTGTATCTGTTTGTGCTCTGCAGCGCCGAATGTAAACTTGCCATAAGTCACTGTAGACACAGTAATAGTTTCAGCACAATCCAAGCAGTACAAATGTAAATAGTTTTCTTGATGCACAGACAGCGTAGAAACATTAAGTAAAATAAAGTATTTGTGTCTTAAAGAATAGATGTGTAATTCTGGTGAGAAGTTATAGAAAGAATAGCATGCAGGGACTTTAAATGCAGAGGTTGTAAACAGCCAGATAATATTTCTAGAGCTCCATGTCAATCGTCTTCTTAATTTCTTTTACCTTCAGAGAAGCCTGTGAACGGTGCCCAGAAGTGACTTATCGCAATCGCTTTAGTTCGCTTTAGTTTGCTGGCGAGCGCTGAGAGAGGAGAGTTCCTGTCAGGGTAGAAGTCTGTTTTGGGACAGTTTGCAGGGGCTGATCCCCGGTTCAGCTTGGATTCTCCTCTCATCTGTTGGGTGATCTTTTTCACTCTCTCTCTTCTCTCCCCCTGAAACGACTATTCAGCCCTACGCTGGCCTACACCAGCCATTTCATCCATTACATGCGCCTTGCATCTTGTCAGACTTTCAGGCGGGTAGGACACTTTCACACAAAAAGGGGTAAGCTAATTTATGTTTTGGGAGTAATTGGATTTTTAACTAAAACAAAATCGAAGTGTTTAGGTTAAAGAAAAGGCAGGTGTGACACAGGGAACAATATATCTTTTAGAAATGGGATTTATAATCCAGCCCACAGCGTGAGGGCTGTTATGATGAGCAGTCAATATATGGGTGGCACTCCCCATAAAGGCCTTGGCCTTCTTTCTGGGTTTGATTTATTGTCAGAGCAGCTCAGCTCAGATGGCCTCATGAAACCTTTGTCAGTCCACTAATGGCACAGTTTTTGTTATTTGAATCATAATTTTACTGCTCTTTAACCATTTGGCTGTTTGTTCCTGCACTGCGTCTCCTTAAGCCGCATTAGTTAACGTTTGTCAATTTAAGATTATAGAGAATAGCTGGAAATAAATATTAGTAATTCTACTGTAGAATATTTAAATTTAGGAGTGGATTCTTATTTTTGAAGCAAGTCAACATATATGTCAATTTGTGTTAGTTCATTGAAATGATCGTGTTTTCATTTGAACAAATATCTAAATATTGTAAACAGCTCCTTCCACTGTCTTTAACGTCTTCTATTCTTACATTATGCAATAGAATTACAGTTAAAAATGTTTCACTGTCCAGTCCGAATTAATTTACATTTTTTTGTGGATTTTAGATTAAAGTGTCTTTGTTTCGTTTGGGTGAGAGAAATGTCGGCTGTGTTCGACCTTGATTCAGACAAATAAAGTGTAAGTTAATGATTAAGCTATGAATCTGTCAGGAACTTGGTATGGGAAAGTTTTAGGGAGGAACAGTTTGGCCCAGCTCAACAATCATTAAAACGTGCTGACAGCGATGGGAGAACAAGTTCCTGCTTTGATCCGATGACAGACCTGAGCTCAGTCTAACGTCATCCTCCTGCTGCTCTCTCAACTTTATTAACTCCCAGGTTCAGACAGCGATGCCTACTATTTGAAAACTGCCAAACACTGTACACACTTGTAATACCGATATGAAGGAGCATAATCCACCAAGGCTGCACTTAAGAATGATGTGTCTTTGTTTTGGTTAACAGACAGAGTAGCTTGGGATAGGATTTTAGCACTGAAGATATTTTTTATGGCTGTTTAGTTCTTATGGTTTTATGCAGTGACAGAAAAATCGATATCGCAGGCAATCACATAATAATCCTACAGAATGATGTATTATGTAACGTAATCATAATTTGGGTATAAACTGTTTCTCTATATTAAAGAATCTTAATTAAGAATTTACTTTTATCTAGTCAGATTTCGTGCATCTGTCAAAAACAGTCAGACGTCGAAATGCATTACTTTCATTTGTTCGTCAGACCACATCTTTATTTATTTTGCAAGGATTTATTAGCAGCCTGACTTGTGTCCTGCCATGAGCCGCAGCAGTAGTTGACAGCGGCGTTAAGTCAGCCCTAAGCAGTTCCGCTTGTTTGGAAATGAAGGTCTTCTGCTGCCCCCCAGGGTTTATAGAGGAGATCACAGACACCACTCAGCCTCATACAGGGCCCGTTCGCAGTGACGCTGCTTTTATGTACGTCCGCAGTCCTGCTGAAGGACCACGTCTCAGGACAGCAGAGGAGACACAGATATCAGGCTCTGAGTAATGTAAAACTCTTTTGTTACATTACAGCTACTAAGAATGCACTTTGCACTTTTAATATGCAGGTTATAAATTTACATTTTACACAGTTATATATTAATTACTGTTATGTTTCTGGGGGAAAAACCCATAGTACACTAGTACAACACTGGTTGCGTTTTTGCAGCTGCTTTAAAGCTGATTTGAAAAATAAATTAACTGTCAGTGAATTTAATGACAATTTTAACATCTAAGTATTATCGTCAAAACAATCATGAGCTACATTACAGAGTGGATATTCACTCGAGCAGCAGAAAACAAGGCCTTTACAGCAAGCGTGTTGTTGAACCGCAGTGTGGAGCTTCAATTTGCTGTAAAAAGACGAAACGCTGAAGTGCACTTGGACACACAAATGCTCATAACATCTGTTTCTTTTGTGTTACAGAGGATATCACTTTGCAGCAAGCAATATGTGCCATCAGTGACTGGTGGAATAATATTTGTGTTCCCCCCTCAAACAGACACACTGTCACAGAAGCACTTGTCTACATTTTGTAGTTGCTCGAGGAAAATAATTGCCTTATCTGCAACTGTCAAAATGATGAATGCCCTGGAGAGCACAGAGAATTGACTGATGGAATTGGGGGAAAATCTAATCCCTGATCTGAACACTTTGTATAATACATTAACCCCTCTGGTACAATAGGCTGCACAGAAACAGATTTGTATAGACTTGTAGAAATAAATTCAACAGAGGCTGAAGGATCGATAAACATCAGGAGTTATGGCCTCGTCTGTGCCGAGTCAAACAGTGTCATGAATGCAGTCACATATATTACAGAAACAAATGAGGTAGGGAAGACAGTAAATACAAGGAGCCAGATAATCTACAATAATTGAAATAGCACATGTGAAAAACTAAATTTATTTTGTAAAGTTCAATGGATTTGTCTTTCTGAGAAATTTTATAAATATAGTGTTTCAGTTATTAAATTAACTTTCCTTATACTACTTACAAATGTGTTGCAGTTCATATTCACTTTTAAAAAACTCTTTATAATTAGTGCTATTCTTTGCAGGCAGCATAGATATGAACAGTTGGATTTATACATGTTTTCCTTTCAATGTATAATCAGTGGTGCATGTTTTAAACATTTAGAATAAAACTATAATTACAGTTTTTTTGTTCAATTAGCCTGAAATTGTTATCTTTGGCAACAGATCTAATAGTGCCTGTATTCAATTATCAGCCAGCCATAGAAACGTGTACTCTACAAATTAATATTGAGGGCAGTTGTTGCTAATAAGCAAAGAACAAGTGAAACAAATGTAGCGACGGATTGTCATTTGTTTGACAAAGGTAACTGAATGCAATCTTATCTTTAGCCAAATATATGAGTGACAATGGCAAAGAAATATAATGACTCGGTTTAAGAAATCTGTGATATGCACTGAAGGATGATGCAAAATTATCTTGCACTCTTCCTCTACCCGTCTGCAAGCAGCAGAGTGGAAATCTTACCCAGATAAGGAAGGATATCTCTCCTAATTAAAAGTGATATTAACTTTTCATAACCTAATATTTCAAAATGAAGTTTTCTAAAAAAAAAAAAAAAAGAAAAAAATTTAAATGGCATCGTTGGCGCCTACTTGTGAACGAGATCTTCCTCTTTTTTGTCACACGTGGGTGGAATGCATTATCTCCAATATTAGGAGAGAACATACCTGTAACAGGTTAATGACCTCACACTTTCCACACCATTTCACTTAGCGGGCCATAACCAGGAAGAGCTAAACACTTAACTCTGCGTTCACTAAATTATGAATTAGCCTAAAGGTGAGGCGATTAAAGATGCAGCATTTTGTGGCTCAACCAATAAACGGGCTCCACAGTAAGCTTGGCTGGGATATCTTCCACCATTAGCTGAAAACTGTCTAGTATCCATCACTGACTGCATAAATAATAAAGGAGGAGAACAAATAATCCAGAAATTATCAATCAAAGTGTTCGCAACCTCGGATAGAAATTACTCTGTGGTATAAATAAAATCAACACAGCAATTTTCATCTGTATGCATTAATAAATAAATAACGCATTGAATCATGGGAAATTATTTATCCTGGAATATTGGAAATATTTCAACAGCTGTTATTATATCATGTTACCTTAGACTGATTTTGATTAATAATTTCAAACAACAATTATGAACATTCACAAGCATTTTCTTAATTTGTAACCTTAAATATGAATGAAACTAATACTTCTAACGCTGATGTTTTCAACCCATCCCAACACCGACGTCGGCCGCGCCGTGTCAGAGCACTTCAGCCTTATCCAGCCTGTAATGAGAGCTGACAGGTCACATGGTGGAAACTGTGATGTCTGAATAATTTGAGCAAATGCTAAATCATTGCAAAGCAGCCAGAAAGATCAGTGACAGTAAAGTGAAGTATTTGCACTTCCCCAAGGCTCAGTGGCATCTGTTCTGCATGTGTGCAGCACCAACATCCATGTTTCATCAAATGAATCCCAATTACTTGCGCTTGTGTTAGAGTAAATATTTAAATATGAAGTGCTGAGGTGTTAATGGATTTTTCTGAAATCTACAAATTGATACGTGGGTTTAATGGGAAATCGTTAAAATTGTTCCTGTGCAGATAGTGCGGTGCTTTCGAACGTGGCCTACTTTACAGAATCAGTTTTTGTCAACTGCAGCCTTTAAGCCTTTCTTGTCAAATGTGTTTGTCCAAATCACAAATCACCAGAATAAGACAGACTGATTTCTTTCCTTAATTCTGTAAATTGGAGGGTTGAGAGTCCAATTACAGTCTGCTGGTTCAGCCTGAGGCCACCAGGGAGAGCTGTGCCTGTTTTCCAGCAGCCTTAACCCTGCCATAAGGAGCGTTATCACTAATTACTACTTGACTGTTTTTTAAATTGCTTTGTTGACAGTAAAGGTGGTGTTTTATAATGATCATGATTGCAGCTTTCGTTTTTCCACCTAACGCCGTTATGCCATTGCTCTTAAACCAGACCTTTATGGAGTGTCGCCTCATAGATGCAGCTTCCCTTTCTGCAAACACCACTGGTTTTGTATTTTCACAAATTGGCACTTACTGTTTTTCAACCTGGCAAAGGAATTATGTACATGAACCCTCTGCAGGATGTGAGGTTGTTGGGGTCTATTGCTCCTACTGGCCATTAACTGGGGATTAGTGCTGGTGGGGCACACATCCCTTTGAAGAGGTAATTCCTCACACTTCCTCACTATAGAAAATCAGGAAGCAATCATAGAAGAAACCATGCAGATGGTCCAGACAGGAAAGATTGGGACTGACACAATTAAGACTTGGAGAAGACGCTGCCTTTGTCCAAACCAGATCTGACTTAGCAGCAAGTTTGCCCACCCTGTCACTCAATTATGCTCAGAATTTATGGGGGGAAAGAGCAACAGTGAGATCCAGCGTTGTTTTTTTTCCTTGTTTATAAGCTTGTGGAGTCACTATAACTCAAGAGTCACTTCACGGGTTCCCATATATCTGTCAACAGTGTATATCTGAGCATGTGCAAGGCTGTAAATTAGACCATAAAACGTGTTGGAGGTCACACAGAGGCGCTCAGAGGAGTTAAGGATCTATGTTAGTGAGGATCATGACTGGGCCTGAATCATTGTGCTGCTGGAGTAAAAGTTTCCACCGTCAGTGCTGTGCGTTGGAGCACACTGACCTCTACAGGGGCAGAAAGTCCATGGAGAGCCAGGGCTTCAGCTGATGTGTGTTATGTATAGTATCTGTACAGTTTAACAAAGTCAAAGCGTTTCCTGTGTGCTGCTGCACAGTACACCGGATACGTGCACTGCTGCTGTCTTTGGTTTCCTGTTGGTGGTGGGTCTGGTAAAATGTCATCCAGTGTTGTACATGGAACCGAGGGTTGATTCACTTTTTAGGGCTCTTTCTGTATTTTTGTTTTTAAATCACTGACTTTGTAAAACCAAGACGCATTCAGTTTTCCTCGCAAAGCTAAATTGAAGGTTGCAGATTGCACTAGTATTTAAAGTTTGCACATAAACTGAGAGTTTTGAGGCAGGTTCAAGGGCTGCAGTTTGCTGTCGGTGGGTGTTTACTCTCTACAGTCTGACGTGCGAGTCAAACAAACATCAGAATTATCTGTTTTACGAGGTGCAGTTCAGCCTTTACAGAGTTTACTGTGGTTTCTCAGTAAGGAGTCTGTGAGAACAGTAACTTGGCCCAAAAATTTAAAAAATGGACAATTACGCCCAATTACTGTAGAACATTAATCTACGCAGTAGCCTTTAGGTAGGTTTCCCAAAACTAAAGCTCAAATCGTGCCACAGACATTCACAGCCTTCCTTGATGTTCTATAGTCAATTTCACAATTTATATATTTTTAATTTGCATGTTTAAATCTTCTGGTTCGTTAAAAAAAAGTTAGTTAGTTAGTACATCAACCTTGAAGCCTATGACTTTCAGGAACGTACAGATACCGCATTTGTTTCCAGCGTTGCTTTCATATCTTATTTTATCTTTCTTGTTTTCAAACACCAGCTAAAGATTGTGACACATCATACTGTGGGGCCCCAAAGTCACAGTCAAGTCACAAGAATCAACTGTGCTTCAAGCGGTTGCCATCAGATTGTCGGCCGCCAGGTTACACATATGCCTGCCAGAGACTTGATTAGCAGCATCTGTGAAAAGAGAAAATTCAAGGGTGAGCATGGGAGCTGACTTACCTGCCAACAGCAACTGGTCATTTACAAACTATGCAGGCGCCTGTGCAACATCCTCACTAGCGCTTTGTCGGGATTTGGTTTTATGAAGTTAAACTGAAAATCTTTCAAATTTGTTTCTGAATGACATTGCGCTTACCTCACGTATCAACCTTGTCAAATTCTCTGTTGTAAAATACAAGAAGCAACACACACCGTGATTTTCGACATCGGATTTTGTAAAGGTAAAGAATGTGGTGTTTTGGAGTCTTTGTTGTGTGAATTAGTGTCAGAAAGAGTAGGAGGAGGAGGCTCCTACACAAGAACTGAGCAAGAATGTGGGGACTAACCCTCAAATAGAAGCAGAAACTCAAAATGCTGATAAGTGTGACTCTGTTGCTTCTAAATACCACATATTCACTTATCGACTACACTATAACTATAGCAGATGTTTGTGTAGCTGCAGGAGACAGCTGTATGTGCACTGCTCGCTTGTTCGGTTTGCCTTGCCTTTGGTGTAATACACTGACTGGTCATTTTATTAGGTACGCCTGTGCAGTCCGATTCAATCCCACATACAGTAACAACTCTGTCATTAATTCTACAAGGTTATAATTTCTCCGTTTTTACGTTCATTGTACTTGCAGTGCATTATATTAGGAGGTTGTTAAGAAAAGCATTGGAAACAACCAAGCTGTGTAGCTGATAATGAGGCCAGTGAGTGTGTATACTTTACATCTCCCCTGTTCTTTGTTTGAAACTATGCACACCTGATGCTGCCTACGCAGGTGCTCACTCACAAAGCTCTGCTTTCTATTAACCTCCACTATAAACACACAGAGGAGCAACTACTGGAGCAGCGAAGTTGAACCTGCATAGTTAATAGAACAGCTACCATGTAAGAAATGTCAATATCTACAAAAAGGTTTTTTTTAGGTTTATTAATTATGTTACCTACAGTGTTTAATTATTTACAAGTATTCAGGGCTTTTCGGAATTATTTATTTATGTGGAATAATATTGCCCATCAACCATAGCATGCATGTAGATAGACGTTTTTAAGTAATATTACAGTTAAATTATTCTTTATCAATTACTCAATTGTGCTTTTTAAAACAGCTTTGCAGAAATGTTGTAGAAGTAGACTTAATTGTTTGATAAGGATCTTGCTATAAGAGAAGCTAAATGTTAGAAAAGCTACTTAGATAGATTGGTTGATTTATATCAACAGGGAATTTTACCTGTACTTTCACCTGCACCCGGCAGCCACACAAAACCGCAGCCTTGTGCACTGGAAATAAAGCAGCTTTGTTTACAAGAAATGGCCGAAGCAGAGGTATGAAAATGTTCCCTTCCTGTTGCTCCAGTCAGAGAAGGAAAGCGTGGAAAGGCTTCTTGTTCCCTGCAGAGCTGACTCCTTTCACAGTGTTACAGGGTGTAAATTTAGAGAAGGCGGAAATAAAACTGAACAGAAGAAGCAGAAGGAATCACAACCGTAAAGTGTTTAACTGTCTGTATGTATTCATGGATGGCCTGGATATATACCCTCCCAGATTCAAACCACGCTGAAGGCTGTTTGATTTATTTTAATCATCACTTACAACCAGCTAAATAGCGTTTAAATAAATGTTAGTAACATTAAACCTAACAAATGACCATATGATCCTCATTTTCTTCTTTTATGAGCTACGAGCTGGCCAGCTGTGGTGTGGTGTGGCACACAGGACAGAGCTGTGTTCAGTTATTTTAACTGAGCGCAGTTATTTAGTCTGTGGTCAGTGTCGACATGAGCGTATCATTAAGAAAAGACAAGAAACATGGAAACAGGTGAAAGGAAACCCACAGTTTTGATGCTTTCTGTTTCTTCCTCAGCCTTTCCCACGTGTAAAATGGACACTGCAGCATCACATGGCTGGTGCTCACATGATGTCTGTAACATCAAAAAGGAAAATGCATGTCATTACATTCTTGAGCCTGGAAATTAATCCATAATTGGTAAATGCATCAGCAGCACATCTTAAGGGAAATGGGGAGATTTCATTGTGATTGTTAATGTTTCTAATGAGCCGTCTCTTGCCTCTGCTCCTTTTAGCCCTGAACTGTAATGCCTGTTTTATTGTGACTTGTAGAGGCAGTAGAAAGGCACTTACTTACTCTGTATTTGGAGCAGAGCCAACAGACTGGGACAAATGGAGCGACCCATTCAGTAGCTCTACATTTTTTTTTCTTAAAAGAGCTCTTCGCTTTAGCTTGGTGCCGATACAAAAGGAGGTATTGATGTAAGCGAAGACTGAAGCTTTTTGTTAGTATGCTCCCCAGATCTGGCTTAGGAGACCGTTCTTTCACAAACCTTAATTCAAAATGCAAATGGTGGCTGATCTTGTACTTCAGAATCCTACAGTATGTCTGCCTTCTGCGAGGTACTCTAGTTTACTCTGTCCCTAAGTAACACATGGCAGGAGTTTAACAAAGAGTATATTAGTATAAATACAAATTCAGCGTTTCTCCTCTGTTCCTTTCTTATTGTTATTTTGCTAGTAGTTCTCACTGCTTTTTATTTGATCTGGGCTGTTATTTAATCTCCACGTACACTTTCACAGTGGTCGTCTTCTCAGAGTGCCAAAGCAAAAAGAACACAATCAAAACTGTAGGAAATGTAATTATTCCGAAATTTATTGCATGACAGTATTTTAATGACTTTAAATTCTTTTGTGAAGGATTGTAATATGCAGGGTGTGTACACACTACTTTCCCACAGGGAAAAGAGAAACAGTAAGTAAATATGTTTAGTTAACACCTATATTTCAGAATTGGAGCAGTCCTTTGTTATCTTTTTTTGCACCACCTGCTGACCTAACCACAAGTATTTACTTAAACTCTCCCCCTCCCCTCAAAGCCACTATTTGTGTAGCGAGGCTGCTTCGCTAGTTTGTAAAAACAATAGGCCATTGAGGTTATGTCAGACGACAACGAATATCTAAATTTAGAGCCTAAGTAATGCTTTATGTTATCCTGTGGGATGAGTAGAGGGGGTGGCAGAGCATGGCTAAACACTGAGGTCACAATCCAAATGATAACACGTGTTCCAGTGCAAACAAATGCCAATCAAGGGGGCTATCAGCTGCATATCTCACAGCTCTCTAAAGGGCCTTTTTAGGTCATTCAACAAAAGCGTCAACCAAATCTAAACACACCGTAGTCAAAGCAAATGTAAGCTCACAAGAAGTTCTGGTTATTCCGATTTTCAGCAAACACCTCAGGGAGCAACTACACTTTAGTGCAATGATCATGTGCTTTTTTAAAGCAACCACAGTCTTCACAGCTATTATTTTGTTTTTGTCCGTTTTGGTGGCTGTAATGTTCAGACCGTTTGAGCGTCTGCCCACATCTTGGAGACACTTTCCCCATTTCTCTAAATGAGCGTCCATTTCCCTTTTATAGTGTGGTCAACCACAATGGTCATCAAAAAAAGTTGTCATTAAATTTTTCAGTAGTTCAAAATAGAACCAGTGAAGTGTGCAGTGATGTTTGATGTATGTGGATAAATGGTCAGTTACGTGTATATGACTGATGGAAACTGCTTAATTTGTCACATCCTCCACTCGAGCAACGAGTTAAAGTTTCTCTTTGTGCCTCTCACTCTCACTTTTAGTTTTATGAGCTGCGCTCCTGGGTGTGAGATAATTGACGGTGTGTTTAGATTTATGTCTTCTCTTCAGCCGTCGTTATCACCTACAGCAGCTCAGGTTTTGTTTGAGCCTCAGAGGCAGGACTGAGTCACCTCAGTCACCTCTCTGTCAGACACTGTGTTCATCCTGTTGCGAGCCCCTCATGGTTACGTTGGCAGGGCCCTGTATTACAGAGGAGGAGGGTGGAGTTACCTAAATACCCTAATTTTACTGGAGAGGGGCTGGGGTGAGAAGGTTTACATCAGTGGAAAGTGGTTATTCTATATTTGCCCCAACCGTATGATGACTCCGCCCTCCACACAGCCCACATGAAGCTACCCAGATATAAGAGTTTATGAATCCTAAACCTCTGCTCATTAGGTTTTCTAACATGTTGAGTGAATGTACCTCAAGTTCACAGGGTTGATTCAAATGTGACTAAGATCTCAAGTAATGAATGTTTAATATAAAATTAAAGGAGAATCAAGGGAGAGACTGAATAAACTAGAGCTTCCCTGCTTGTCTGTGAGAGGGTGGGGTCAGGTGGACGAAAATGACTTGACCACATTATATGTAAAGTTGGGGTAATTACTAGGTTTGGAGACTTAAATAGCCGTCCCCACAGTGGTAAACATGCTGGAAGTCAAGGCAGCTGCCTCCACAGTTTCCTTTTTTTCTGTCTTGTCAGAGACAAACCAGTCTGTGTAGAGAAGGAGTAAACGTTTGGTTTGCACAAGAGAGGAAAAAAAACGCCTCAAGTGACCAACCACTCAAATAAAATGAATCGAGGCTTGGGAATCAAGTTTCAAAATTGAAACCGTGACAACTATGAACCAAATCCTGGAATATGATCAGCACTGTGTTGTTTGAGCAAACAGCCTCAGAAGCCTTAAAACTTATTGAAGGGGATTGTTGACAGCTTTTATTGCAGGGGGAGCTGTTCACTCTACACTTTATTGACAAGTGTAACATTTGATTCCTGTTATCCTGTCACCATTTTGAAATATTGTTCTACTTACTAAAAGTATTTTTTTTAGAGAAAACATCACAAAATGCCAAGAGAACAGAAAGGATTATTATTCTGGCGTGCCAGAATCTCAGGGCCTCTTTTTCACCAGCCAAGACACTTGTGTCAATACACAGGTCTGCAGACAAACTTCACACAATCCTGCAAACCAGCTGCAGGGTAAGAGCACATGGTAGCAGTGTAAACAATGTAAAAAATTACACAGAAAGTGTGAAACAGTCCTGATGACAGCAAAAATCATGTTTGGCCAACTGCAAACAACAGTATACTCGTGCAAAGATACACCCCCCAGTGGAGAAAGAACCTGTGGAGCACATTCAGACCTGGAGTCATTACAAACCTATAGCAAGGTTACAAAATAAATAAATCAAACATTGCTTGCTTGGAAATAATCAGGCAAAAAACTTGTTCTTCCTCTTTTGGTAATAGACTCCGCTATACAACACGTATTTTTGACTATGCATTACATTTCAGTTCAAGTTTCTTTGGTGTCAAAGCAGCTTATATTGTTATTGCTAACTTGGGAGGTGCTGGACAAAAACTAATAGGTCCCTGGAAGTGTTTGAAGCAGTGCATTATTGCTCACACACCCACAGTTCTCCCTTGGGACTTTCCTACAGGATTGGTTTTAGGGTCAGACAGTGCAAAACAAGAGGTACTGTAGCTTCCTGTGTTCACCATGCTATGCCTTTTCTGTTTGGAAAACTCGAATCCTTGTGTGCTTGTGTTTTCTACTCAAAAATTTTTCTTTTTTTATCAAAATACTTTCATGCATTATCCCAACATCTTGTTAGTTAAGGGTCACAGGGTTATGGCGCCAATGCCAGCTGCCATCGGGCAAGAGGCAGGATGCATCCTGGGCAGGTTGCTGGTCCATCACGTTCTCCCAAACTATTTTTAGTAGTACAAAAACTTAAATAGCACAAGAAAATAAGCCTCTGCATTAAGGTTAAAGTCTGTTAAATATCAGCCTTTCCAGAATTTACAAAAGATTGACTTTTCCTGCATCTGGCCTCTATGTTTCTGTGTTAAGTTCTATGAGAAGTTGAAGACTTTATCTTCAATCAAGCTGACGGACTTATCCATTAACATTTCTTCACTGGTTACAAATTTGTAACCGAAAAGCTTCAGTGTTGGTCTACAAACTTTCTGTACAACTTGAACTATTTTGAAAGGCAGACTGTCCCTCCATTTCTCTACTTGTTCGGAGGAGTTTTTCTGCGTTGAGTAAACGCCACCGGCCTCCTTGGAGGCCTGGGTGTTTTTGAGGATCCAGGACTTCACCTGTTTAGTCAAGGGGATTCCGATAAACCTGTACATCTCTGTTGCCCTCTTCATGGGGAACCGTGCAATGTCCTCGTATCGCACTAGCATGTAACGACGGCGCAGCCATGAGGGCTGCCTCAGGCCGACCTCTGCAGACATCCTGATGTTGTCACAGTTCCCTTTTAGCTTCTTCACCTCATCATCATCTGTAGGCACATCCCCACTCATGGCCCATTGCTTCCAGTTCTTGTAATTGGCTGCAAAGGCCACCATGCGTGAGGCTAGTACAGCTCGAGGGTCTCGCACCAATTGAATGAACTTTATGTCAAGGCGTGGATCCTCAGCCAAAGGACGAAGGGTCTCCAGCTGGCGCACCCTCACAGATTTGATGGCCCTGTGTTCCTTCTGAAGGCAGGACTGAGATGCCACGGTCAGGTTCAGGGGTCCACAACGCCTGGCCTTGCAGTGATAGCGCTCAAAGACCCCTTTGACAAAGGGGCTGCAGACTGATTCCTCACACAGGGAGCTGCTGGACTCCCTGCGGAAGAGGGCGGCAGTGATGTGATCCACAGGGGGGGGGTTGATGAAGTTCTCCAGCAGAGAGAAGTCACACAGGAAGAGTTGCTGGAGCACGTCACGGTAGGCCTTGGCTGCCACTGTGGCATTGGTTCCTCTGTTCTCCATCGCCAGCATCCTCTCCACATGCCATAGCGGCTCAAACAGATAAAACATGTTGTCGCCCTGCTGGTTGAAGAACTCGCCTACAAACGAGGAGCCCGTCCTGGTGGTGGTTAACAAGAGGATGTGTTTCTTGTTCCTTGTCACTGCATCTTGGTGCTCACTGTAGTTCTCCAGGCGCCGATTCATCAGATTTAAGGAGCTATTGTGTTTCCATATGCCCATTGTCCGTATGTGGGACAAACCACTGGGCCGTAGAGAGGTCTGGGGTGCTTGCTTTAAGATAAGCTTATCAGACACCCTGAAAAAACAGACTTACTATAGGTTATCATTTTATATAAACCACAAAAGGCCATCGATCATTAAGATGTACTTACCTTGAGATAATGTTGTTTTCCTTCTCAATGATAAGAAGTGCCACAAAAAAGACAACACATATTGTGTATTTGATCCTCATTCTTGGACGTAGCTGTGCCTGGATATGACTTTACACAACTCCTTCTTAATAGCTTCTGCCAATCTCACGAGTCTCCAGACGCCTTCTTAAAGAGCCTTCCACTTATTTGTATTCACAGTTGTAGGCGATGTTTCATCCTGTAAATGAAATGAACATCAACCCATCAATTACACATTTGAAACATCTGAGCACAGCTATCAGCAGTCACCCACTGCATGGTCTTAAGTCTTTCTGTTGGAATGCTGAAACTACGTAAAGAGTTTTGGGAAGAGCACAGTTTGGTGCTGCATATGTGAAACTGCACTGTGGTGCTGAACCAGAGCAGTGGTCACACCGTGTCTCCTGGCTGTGACGTTGACATCGCTGTACTTTATTCTGCAAAAGCAAAGATGGAAGTAACCCAGAAGGGAAAAAACTCCCAAAAGAGTAAGAATAGAAAACAGCTGAGAGAACTGTCCTGTAATCTAAACCAGTTCTTCCTACGAGGAAGTTCTTGTTACCTTTAAGTGCACCAGTGCATTTCAGTAAGGTGCCCACCCACCACAGACAAACTGCAGTGTTTATTGCAGGACTACAGTTCTATAAACGCAAAGAAGAAAATAAAATTAAAGTGTAATTTTACAAGTGCAGCACTGAAAACTCTGAAACACTGAAGTGTCTGGTTAACAGAGACTGTCTTTGCTCAGTAGCAGAGCAGCCTCCATCCAAGCTGCCAGCTGCTCTGCTATGCTTTTCAACATACCGTAGCCAGTGTGGTAATGAGCTAATGACTTGCTGCATCCCCATAATATGCCTTTGTGCTTATAAAAGACTGACTTGGACTGAGAGGGGCCACGTGCTTGCTAATAGTTAAAAGTATGCTGGTGAAATTGGAGAAGAAAACCTGAGAGTCTGGAGACGAAGACAGTGGCTCGTCAAATGAAGATCAGGGTGATTTTAATGATGCCTTTCTGGTATTATCTCACATTGCTGAGGGATTAACGTGAGTTCACTTTTAAGATAATAGCAGCTTGACTCCGATCCCTTACTAATCTTCTGATCTTAGCATAATCCTGCCTCCATAATTCCTCCCTTCCGAGTGAAGGGGTCAACAGCACGGTAGGAGGAAATGAGATCGTCTCCACCATGAAGAAACTGTGACGTTTTGATGCCCATAAAATGTGCTGCAGGAATTTACGCAAGCATGGACGCAGAGATGCTAAAATATATCGTTTAACTATAAAGTTTAGCCTGAGTGTGTATGAGAATTTTGCTGGATCACTGTTAAACCATGCAGGTCTAGCTTCGGGGCCAACACATTGCTGAAGCGGCTGCTGTTAATCAGGAGTTTACTCACACAGGGAGGCACTGTACTGTTGAACGCACAACAAGAAGCACAATGCAGACAGTTAAACCACGACAAGCATTTCTAATTTCTCTCCCATCCTCTTGCGAGCTCTGTCCGGGGACAGAATCTTGTCCAAGCGACTAGAGCCTGAACACAGGGAGCAGTTGGACACTACCTGTGAAATTCTCCGGCGGAGAACAAGGAGTTTCCAGCTCCAACAGAGCACTATTGACTCAGAATGGCATGTAATGGAAAGGTGAACAGCCCGAGACACCGTGAGGAAAAATCCACTCTGTCATGCAATGACCACAAAGGTCTCTTTAAAAAGAAGTGGCCCAAAAATCTTTTTGGACTGAGACTGCAAAACATAAGCTCCCGGGTCATGCACACATCACAGGGTCAGTGACTGAGGCCCATAATGCTGCTGAGTCACATTTCACTGGTCCTGATAAATGAAAGAAAACATAGAGACTTGAGTCTAACGATTAAGAGAAGTGAACAGTTACTGACAGAATTTGAATTGACTTATATGGTCTTAGTTATCTTTGTGATTTAATTTTTTTTTTTTAAGCTACGACAATTTGTCAAGAAAATAAGTGGAGTGAGGTTTGTCATTTATCTGGTAAATTAGATGTACACCAATTATCTCAGCTTATTGCATCTGCTGTATGAAGTTTATTAAAAAAATGTGCACGCGAGCTGACATTCGTGAATATTCACAAACCACTGAGGCATATGACACGTTTGATCATCTGCTCATAACAAAACCGCCACTGCGCCATTTATCATCTTGTTACAAATGCTTTTAATAGCTGCCTCTTATTTAATGTAAATCTTATGTGACGACAAATTAAATAGTAGTCAGGAAAACACGTCAAGCTTGAGATCATACTGTAAATGCAGATGCAGTTCGAAACCCGCTGCACTTCAATCTTTTTGACAGCCTCTTTGAAAATCATACTGATTACACCAAAATGTAGAACAATAACAGAAGAGAAAATACTAAATGTTTGAAATTGATTGGCAGAGCATTTCAGTGACCACATAAAGCTGAATCTTTTGTGTTGGTGGATTGATGGTATCCATATTAGAAATAGTAGCCTATCAGCAGACATTTTTTCAACTTAGGTCTGTATCTCACTGTTTAAATTAGGTAGTCAAAATTTTATTTTAAAAATGAAATTAGATTAATTTCATTGGCTAAACTCACTCATTGGGATTTTATCTGTAGATTGTTTCTGAATATAGGTTTCAGTGCAATATTAGCTCGTCCAGAAGTGAGTATTAGTGGACAGTCAAGCCTTTGGTCAGGTCCTTATTTCTAAGGAAAGAGGGGAATCAGCGGTGTGGGGAAGGGAGAGTGGGGCCTGTTGACAACAGGTTTCACTTACAGTAAAATCTCAGCGTAGGCGATATTCAAGCTTGTGGAAAACACGGTGAAGAGTTTTGAATTTCATTAACTTTTACCAACCCACCATGCGACCAAGTATTGTTATAATTCGTTTACAACGCGTCTAAAACTGAGGTTAACCAAAATAAAAGCCCTTTCTCCATACCCACCATCGTGATTAGATGCGGCGTCTGAAGCCGTCTCGGTTCATCCGTGAAGTTCTGCGACTCCGGACGGAGCTGAATCCCATCAGCTATTTCCCAAAGTTGTGCCTTAAGTGGCAGAAACACTTAGATCCAAAAGACGCAGCTGGAAAACGTTTAGTAAGTGAAACCTGTAGCTCAGACTGGATCATGTTTGAGTGGACTGTAAGTCAGGGTGCCCGGACTGAATGGCAAGTCTTCTCAACAAGTTGCGCCTCTGTGAATCACGTGGGAACTTTGTCCAAGGAGCGGAGCTTCAGGCTGAAGGCGCACAGAGCCCAGTAAAACTCTCAGTAATAAATGACAACGTCCATACACTTGAACGACATGACTGTTTGTGTTAAGGAACGCAATCGGGTGTTAATCAACACAGGCCACGTTTAGGTTTTTGGACTAACTGCAGTTTATCAGTAGCAAGCACTCCACCCAGTGGAGACCAGCGCACCGTGCGTCTTCTAAAACCCCGCTTCTGGCTCGAATGGCCTACGGTCAGTAAATAACTAGGAGAGAAACAAAAAAAACATTTTATAGCAATAAAAAATTATTAAATTATTACCTAATAAAGAACAACCAACCTGACCAACCCCGTATAATCACGTCCATTTCACAGGAATATCGCGTATTGGAAAGATTATACTGCCAGAATTATTCTGCTGTCTATAGACAGATCTTAAAATTACACACCGAAAAAAGAATGGATAATTACATAAAACATGACGTTAACCATGCAAAATAAAAAACATAAACCCCTATGATACTTTAAAAATTTATTCTACAAAAAACCCTTGAGTATCAAATAAAATATATACAAACGTAAACAAACACAGTGGACCTATATGAAAAGTAACACTCCAGTGTCATTAATTAAAGGTACCATATGTGTATTATATGTATATACATATATAACTAATCTTTAGAAAAACAACACGCAAGGACATGAACGTTGTATAATAGTATTACTTAACTGGTAAAAAAAACAGTTATAGTACATGTCTGTATTAAAACGCTTCTTCATTTTACTCTTAAGAAAAATTGCTGAATCTGATTTCAACGAGCCTATTACAAGATTATAAAGTTTGACCAATGCAACTACAATTCCCGTCGATTCCGTCGCATCTTGGTGACGTCACTGAGAATTTTCAGGAAGGTTGCAAAACAGTTGCGTCAGAAACTTGCGCACTTCTGTCCAGAAAGGTGAACGTTGCTCCGACGGTACGTGACGGTAACTTGCTTTAAAACGGATAATTCTGGCTGCTAATTGCTTTGTCAACCGTCGCGGTTGTTGTATTGAGGTAGAATGAAGCCGTAGAATGTAGAGTTTGCAAAAGAAGTTACGTGAGTCTACGCAGTTATATTATGTTGGCCAACCGTCGCTAGCTTAGTTGAATGATGCTAACGTAAATGTGATTATACCGATTTACTTTCTGTACCAACGCTAGTCGTTGCTGAATTACTTTTTCTTTGTTTTGCGAGGAGTCTAATGTTACGTCAAAGGTCCCGTGGAGACACCGTCTGCCCCTGACGCTCTGTTTGTCTTGCAGACTGACTCGGGATAACACATCGTGACCATGTTGGCGAGGCTGACATGTCTGAGGAGTCTCCCGCTCGCTGGGCTCCGTCCTGTGCTGACACAGGGCTCCCCGGCCCTGAGGGCACCCACCCTGAAAGCCTGTCCACCCCTGCTCAGGCCCCAGCAGGTACAGTAAACCCCCAGACTGTCCTCATTAAACTAAACGAGTGCTGGTTGTTTGTGAGGTTAGAGGTGAAACTATAGTGTCATTATTTGCAGCTTCATGTCTTCTCTCATCTCACCAGGGTTATTCTTCTAAAGCCAGATTTGGTTTTCGCCGAGCTAAGACGACCAGGGAGCAGATGAAAGATGCAGCTTTTGAGCCAGCGACAGATACTGCAATTAGAAGTAAATGCCACAAAGGACTAGTCATTTACTCCTTTACATCAGTGAACAGCTACAGTTCCTCCATGTTTCAACAAAGAAAGACTTCTATGATTAAAGTAAAGGTTTTTGTTGAAGGTTTACATTTTCAACATGTTTAAAATGTCCTTTTTTGTCTCTAGTTGATAGTATGGGAAGAATAATTCTGGCTGGAGGTGCAGCAGTTGGCCTTGGAGCGCTATGTTATTATGGACTTGGCATGTCTAATGAGATTGGTGCCATTGAGAAAGCAGTGTAAGCCAAGGCTTTTTGCCTCAACACCTCTTGCTATTTATTCTCTAGCACAGGTCAGTGCAATGCGTTTACAATCTAACAACCTTTATCATTCTTTCTGTGCAGGATCTGGCCTCAGTATGTGAAAGACAGAATTCATTCCACCTATATGTACTTTGCTGGCAGTATTGGACTGACGGCTTTTTCAGCTGTAGCAGTGAGCAGGACGCCAGCACTTCTGGGCATGATGATGAGAGGATCATGGCTGGTAAGCCTTTTTTACTCAAGTGGATGTAGGCATGCCAGTCGTTCACCATATTTTGAGCTGGCAATTCCTTTTAAGTAAGCTGTAAATTTTGTTTTGTGCATCTAGCTGTTATGACATGTGAATGCATGCAATGGTTCGATAAAATGAAACTGCAGTAACTTAAATGATTGTAACTTTATAGGGTGTTGTTTTTTAATAAGACATTATGGATTATTATTAATGTGTATTAATATGCTTGTTTGTTGTTTTAATCCAGGCCATTGGAGCAACCTTTGCAGCCATGATTGGTGCTGGCATGCTGGTCAGGTCTATTTCATATGAACACAGCCCGGTGCCCAAACATTTGGCTTGGATGCTTCATGCAGGTGAGTAAGACAATGTTTTCCCTGCCTAGACCCGCACGTTGTGTAGTTATTTGTGTCGAACACTAGAGGGCAGCCAAGTAAGTCTCATAATAGCCACTGTAACTCTCCATTACATCTCAACATGTGGCACATATCATTTTAGTTGTTGTTGTTTGTTTGTAATGCAGTATTCCGCTAACTTGTATTGTATTAATTTATTGACAAGGTGTGATGGGTGCTGTCATTGCCCCGCTGACTCTGCTGGGAGGGCCTCTGATGGTGAGAGCTGCGTGGTACACAGCAGGCATTGTGGGAGGTCTGTCTACTGTGGCCATGTGTGCCCCAAGTGAGAAGTTCCTCAATATGGGTGGGCCCCTGGCTGTCGGCTTTGGAGTGGTCTTTGCTTCCTCTCTTGGTTAGTATAAAGCAGCATCACTTAAACAGTTCCTTAGTTTCACTACAGTTTACGCTGAATGACTAAATACATGGTGAAATACTAAAGTTGCAAGAGTGAATCTCGCAAATGGAGAATGTGAAGAGGTGTCTGCGGCGGCAGCTTCTGTGTTAATGCAGTCAGTGGTTTTATTGCTATGAATGAATGAATGAATGAAGACACAGCATTTCATCAAATCAGCCTTAGTGAATTGAACACAATCTAATGTTGCCATTCCAGAGATAAATACAGTTATTACACAGCCTACAACCTGCTTGAGTTTTATCTTTGTGATCTAGTGATTAGACAGCACGTTTAACTAACAGTAGCTGACGGGTCACATCAGGACCGGTGTTTAATTTAGACATGAGGTGCTGATAACTGGTCAGACCAGAACCGAGCTTTGAGGGTGCAGGTTTGACAAACTGGACCCATCCAGGACTCTGGACTCTACTAACTCTTGTTCCAACCTTTGCTGCCGGCTCGTTTTTACATTTTACAGAAGCTACGTGTGCACGTAAATGTTATGATTTTGTGAATGCACATCACTCCCTCCAGGTAATAGGTATTTATATTTAGAAGATGTCACCCATTATGTTTCTGTAAACTACAAATTTAATGAGTGGACCTCATCTAAAGTGTTAGTTTTCACGCGTCAAATCCAGGTAATGTATGCAAATTTATTTTAAATACAGTGAACAATATGAAAATCAGTGCATCTTTGCAGCTTCCTACTGTTTATGCTAAAAGTTTAGTAAAAGTTTATGCTAACATCTGCTTATTAAGTGATTTTAAGTTTCAGTATCATTTTGCAGTAAAATTTCAAAAAGCCTGGACGATAAATCTGTGTTTCGGTATTTTATCTACATTAAAATATATGTAACCAAGTGATACTGATATAAGCAATAAATACATATTGTAAAAACCTTATATATTTATTATAAACAGATGATCAGCTAATGATTGATGTTTGTCTCTATGCTGTCATTGTGAATCCTGTGCACAGAATATGTTTGTCAGTCTCAGAGTGAATGTTCTTGTGCCCTTCAGGATCAATGTTCCTGCCGCCAACTTCGGCGTTTGGAGCAGGCCTGTACTCTGTGGCCATCTATGGAGGCCTGGTCCTGTTCAGCATGTTCCTCCTCTATGATACACAGAAAGTCATCAAGAGGGCAGAGACGCACCCACTATATGGTGTACAGAAATACGACCCCATCAATGCGTAAGTTTAGTACATTTTATTGTTAGCTCAGTACCAGCACCAGGCAATGGATCTGATCATTTTTGTCATTCTTACAGGTGTATGGGGATTTACATGGACACACTGAACATCTTCATCAGGCTGGTTATGATTCTGGCTAATGGAGGCGGCAGCAGAAGGAAGTAAACCGCAGGCTTCAGCTTCAGTTTACCTTCCACAAGATCAGGTTTTATTACTAGCAGCAGATGCCAGGTGGTTTAGTGTATCTGGTAAATCGACATACTTCATATCTGGGTGAGGACAAGTGTGCCTACTTTGGTCACACAGAGCTCATAAGTTGATTGTGGAAGTACGTGTTTGGCCTTGAGGGTTACAGATAAATTAAATCTGGTTGTCAGCCTCATTTGGCCTATTGTTTAGATCTTTTATTTCCTATTTATTTTCCTTTTCTTTGTTTTTCTAATGAGATTGAAGGTTCAGGAATATCCAGTTCAATTAATTTAACTATTCACTGTGTCACAGAACAATAACTGACTCTATGGATGCACGTGCTCCACTATTCACTGAGGCTGCGTTTTTGTGGTTCAGAGGAAAATCAGGCGATTATAGTCTTGTGAAAATGTAAAACCATTTTAACACCAAAACTACTCAATAAACGGGTGTAAAGTGACATTTTTGTTAGTTGTGAATTAGTTTGTGAAGTGTTTTTGCCTGTTCTAGGTGATTAACACTGCAAAAGGTGAAATGACACGATTCAGGTTGAAATGACATTGTTGCAAAACCTCTGGTGTGAAATAACGAAATGTCTGTGTCCTGCTGACTTGTTTTCACACTGTCATGAGTCACTGAATACAACAAAGCTGTTGAATGCTATGACAAATCAAAACGTCTTAAAATAGCAACATTTAAAAGTTTACTAAAATTCTACAATCATGGAGTCAATCAATGGTATTTTTTTTGCTTGCATTGACAATTCAAATTTATTGCAGCTCTGGTGTAATATTCTCAAACCTGCATTGCAGCCTCTGTTAAATAATCCAACTTGTATTATTTACCATTTGTCACCCACGCTGTCATAATTTCTAACCAGACCACGAGAGACCAGCGGGGGCCCACCTTGTATTGCCTATAAACAGCCAGTATGTAGCAGCAGATGACAAAGGCTTAGTGTAGTAATCCTCTTGTCCACCATCTGGCTGCTCCTCTAAAATTAAACCTCCAAACCAGGGCACTTCCAACAGATGCTAACATCTGTAAATGTGCAGGTGCTTCATTAAAACGCGTACACGTGGAGCTCGCAGCTGCCCAGCAGCGCTTCAATCTCAGATTCCGCTCACGCTTCAGACATGTATGATTCATGTTCTGTGTTTTGAAAAAGGCTGCAGATGGGAGGGATGAAGAGGGCAATAACGGATGAGATTGGGGAAAGCTCCAGCATGTAGAGATCTGCCATTACTGGGGATAAAGGTTGCCCTCTGTCATTTTCAGATTGATGACCAATATTTGGTTCGTCTCAAAGGTTTTTAGTGCTTAATGCAGGTTTGTCTGCATTATAACTGTAATGTCCATATAATTACTGGACTGATTTTGTTGATGCAATATGTTGGAAATTCATGATCCCCAGAAGAAGAAAGTTAAAACTTGGGTCTTATGGCACATGCATTTTATCAGGATGAAACAGTGGCAGATTGTTGTTGCTTGTAACAAACCGTGGTAAACATTCCAGCAACACAACATATTGTAAATATTATTAAATCTTATTCACATTTTCTGCCTTAAAGCTTTTAATAATCAATAAGATTAATCAGTAATCATTGTGCCTAAACTGTTAAACTTCAGCATAAACACTGAGCAGATCATGGGTTGTGGGTTTATTTTAGTGAACACAGCAGAGTTAGCATTGGCTGCCAGGCAGTGTGTCATCGAACGTCACACGTTATTTTTGTGGAAACAGGAGGTCTGCACCTCTAATTGAGTAAGTTCGTTCACTGACACCTCCTTAGAAGAGGACCTGGCTTAATAAAATGAAAGAAAAGGTGCTAAACTTTCTAATGGCCAAAGTGAAAATTACACCAAAATTAAAAACTTGACAGGCCTTGACTGTTATCAGAGGTGGAGAAGGGTGTGAAACGTGACACTTGGTTTTCCACTTTGGCCTTCTGAGAATATCACATTCTGTTTATTTTTGCACTACACCTCTTATGCACAGGGCTTAGTAATTAATTAGAAATCGGTAATAAGTAAATAATAAAACTCACTAAGAAAATGTTTGAGAAATGACCAGATTTGCATTTTTTTTAAATTTGGGTTTCATAACTGTAAAATTTGTGTAGTTAATATATGTTAATACATTACAGTTTAATGCAGTTTATGATTCAGTACATATTTTTGTGCCTGTACGAACTTATAGGCCTAATATTAACTGATAGAAACTGAGAAAGAAAAAGTCACTGGGTTTTCTCAGGTGAGTGGCTACAAAGTCTATAGAAAGCCTCTTGGTAATTAGTCCTTCAGAGATCCAGAAGTACAGCGAGCTGCCACGAGGAGTGACCTCAGGGCACTTAAGGTCAGTGGGAGTCACTACAAGTAACCCTTTAAAACCCCACAGAGAGGAGCTGGTTGTTTACTCACAGAAAACGACCATGACGTGCTGCACATGGCTAAGAGGTAACGGAAATAGTAAATGTAATGCTGAGAAAACATTTGAAACACTATAATATAGCTTTCTTAACCAGTGCATCAGTTCCCAAAGATTTTTCAGGAATCGTAGCTGCAGTGACTCGGATACGATGTCACATGTGTGTAGAGGTGTGATGGTGACACCGCACTGTGTGAAACCTGGCCACTTCTCCCTCGGAGTTCAGTTGCTCATGCGAAGTGGAAGTGTGAGCAGGCTGCTAGAAGCTGTCTGTGGAGGGAAGGGATGCGTCACTGGATTAGTGCCTGAGAATCTGCCCCAGCCTCCTTATCCTGAGCTGCCGAGACGCCTCCAGAAGGGCACGATACTTGCCGCTCGCTTGCCGTCCGCCAAGCCTTCCACATGAGCCAGCCAAGCCTTCCCTCCGCACCAGGATGAAGAAGGAAAAGAAAACTCATGCTCTGCTCTGTCTCCTCCTGCTTCACTTCACCTCGGGTAGGCTTTGGGTTGTTTCTTCATCTTTGTGTGTGTGCTTAAGTCTTCTTGCGTTGCTCTTATCTGGTTAATCCTCTAACACAGAGAGGGGATGTCCATCTTAGTGTAGACTGTTCATGCTGCTTGTGTTTCATATTTCAATGTGTGTTTTTTGGTAGAAAGAAATCCAAATATATTTATCATTGTCTTCCATCCTTTTCTTTCATGCTGCTTTTGTTCCCTGTCCTTTGTAGCCAGTGAGTGTGACTTATTGACATAATCATCCACATTAGAAACAGAACAAAATCCAGGACCTGTGTGTTATTCTGTGGGTTATACAGTAAATGGGGTAGCTTGGAACAGATTCTTTCATTATTTGAGCTTTTCTCCTTGCTCTCATAACTTAACATATCTTTGTTTTCCCTAAAGGACAATCTGACTATGCTCCATATTTTTATGATAATGGACCCAGCAGCACAAGTGGGAATATGGCCTTGTTCAGCATCTCTGAGGACACATCAGTTGGTAAGTAATGATGACTTAGTTCTAACATGTAACAATGGAATGATCGCTGGTGTGCGGCTGCAGCTAATCACTGTAATACCTTTTGGATTGTGACGTACATCAAGACTTACGGGAAGAAAACAATATGGGTGTTTGGTGGCTCATCACACTATCGAGCGTGCAACACAAAAATGAAACTCACAGTTTTTCACTGTTGCTGCTATAGTTTCTTCATATGATTTGTTTACATACAGGGGCACAAATATACATCCTGAATGGCACAGATCCAGAGGGGGATCCAGTACAATATGGTCTGAGTTTCGAAAAGGGCTCCAAAGAGTATTTCAGGGTGGACCCCAAAACCGGAAACGTGACTCTAATTCAGGAGCTCGACAGGGAGGTGAGCTTGTTAGCGTGACTCCTGTGTTGGAGAAACCTGCTGAAGCTCTGTCACCTCAAGTGTCGTTTCCGTTTTGTTTGCAGAAACAGAATGAAATCTCGGTGCTTGTGAGCATAACAGACGGTCGCAATAAAGTAAGTAGTTGTCAAGGAGTTACTGCATTAGTCTCACTCTAACCTGCTACGTAACTTATTCACGATGTTTTCACTGAAATATTACAAAGCAGTTGTTTCTAATTCTTTTTGTTTTTAGGTTGTTGAGACAGTGAAGGTGTTCGTCACCGACACCAATGATGAATCACCTGAATTTCAAAACCTGCCTTTCATCATTGATATTCCTGAGGTATCAAGCAAACGCACCCCTGCTGTAATGTAACACATCCATTCTAGGGTCTTGTGAAAATTGATCTTGTGTGTTGTATGGTTGCACAATGTCTCGTCTCTTCGCCAGGACACAATTCCAGGAAGCAGCATCTACAGAGTCCAAGCAGTGGACAAAGACATGGGCTCAGGAGGCAGCGTCTCATATTATCTACAAGTAACTTTACAGCTTCTTTGTTATGCAGATGATGACCCAGGTGCCTTGTAAAACAAGTTACACTGTAGATCACCTAACTAAATTGTTAAAACTGGACTATTTTGACTCTCAGTTGGTCTTGAAAGCTCTGCTGACAAGTGTCATCTAGATGCATCTCATGACTTTTGCTTTGCGTTTATCTTCACTCTGACTGAGGGGGGCGAGAAAGTCTTTTACTAAAATGCTGCAGCGCAGTGCAAAAGAAAAACAAGACAGGATAAAATTGTTAAATTTGGCCTCTTGTGATTGTAAGATGAAACTGTACTTGCACCCTGGAATACATCTTTAAGTCTGCCAGCATGCTCATCATCTCAGCTGCATGGGTTTCTTTTGCATTGTATTATAATCCCCATGTTTCTTTTTTTAATCCTTGATACTGTTAACTGCCTCGGCCCCAGCATACTGTACCAGAGGTCGAGCTGACATCACGAGAGCTCTGCTGCCATGTGTTGGGACAAAAAGGACAGTGTGCGGAGGGGAAAGATTAATCTCATACCAGAGAGCAGTCTGGAAACAGTGTTACTTTAGTGGATTAAATTTCAATTACATTTGAGCAAGGCATTGAAGGCTTAATACGGGCTCAGGGTTTGGTCTGGGCCAACAGCTGACAGCACAGTAGTCACACTTACTGTTCATGTGTCAAATGTGAGTCAAAGCTATCCTGGAAAACGGACAGGGCTTGATGAGGCAGGTCAGTAGTTGAGGTTGTTAGAGGCACATGTCACCCTAGTCACTGCTGACTGTGTGGCCCTTACCTTTATCAGCACTCTCCATTTGCCAAATTCACCATCGATGGGCACAGCGGGATCCTCAGAGTC
The DNA here is from genome assembly GCA_030770545.1 of Macropodus opercularis. Classification (NCBI taxonomy): domain Eukaryota; kingdom Metazoa; phylum Chordata; class Actinopteri; order Anabantiformes; family Osphronemidae; genus Macropodus; species Macropodus opercularis. The sequence goes on along the minus strand of CM061107.1, from coordinate 4,434,946 downwards.
AAACCTGGCGAGACTCTGGACTATGAGACCACGCCCACTCATTTTGTGACAGTGGTTGCTAAGGTGAGAGGCCGCTGCTGGCCTTCGGGCTTGAGCTCCCAATGACGCATCCAGTCGCACCTTCATCGGAACCGAATATGAAAAGACATCAGTAGCATCATCTGCCTCCCACTTTCACAGGATGGAGGTGGGAGATACAAGGGGAAGCACCAGGTGATGACCTCCACAGCCACCGTCACAGTGAACGTACTCGATGCCCAAGACATGCCTCCATCTTTTGTGGGAACACCTTACTTTGGCTACATCTACGAGGTCTCGGTTCCTGTGAGTTCTTCTCGTGTTCTCTACGATCCAGTTAGAGTGATCTTATTTGGGTGCATTAATATGAATGTATAGGATTTATTTGTCTTTCAGGGTTCTGAAATATTCACAGTGTATGCTAAAGATGGTGATCAAGGCAATCCTAACCCCATACATTACTCCATTTTAAATGGTAATACTGTTATTCTTTTTATATTATATTACCTAGCTTGTGAATATTTTTTTCATCCTTCAGTGACATGTACCACATCTCTTGTCACCTTTCAGGTAGTGACGGTGTTTTTGACATAAATAGCACCAGTGGGTGCATCACCCTGACAACGTACCCTTCTCTCCTGAAAAATGAATTGTTTGAAATTAAATTAAAGGTACATTTAGCTACAGCTTTGTGTGATTCACACTATTGTATTATTTATTTGTGTTTGCTGCTGAACTTGATCTGTGTGTTTATCTGAACCCAGGCGTCTGAGGTGGGACCGAATGAACAGCTGATGGACTACGATGTTACCACAGTGACAGTTCGTGTGGTGGATCTCAACAACCATCCTCCAACATTTTACGGAGAAAACGGGCCACAGAGCAGGTTTGAGGTCACGATGTACGAGCACCCTCCTGCGGGCGAGATCCTTCGAGGCTTTAAGATCACTGTCAATGACTCTGATCAGGTAGGTCTGTTGCCAGATTCTACTCCTGACCCGCGGATCCCGTTCTGTGTTTATTTATTTAAGGCATGTTGACTTTAGCAGATATTTGATTTCACATATTCATACGTTTTTGTGCAGGGAGCAAATGCTAAATTCAAGCTGAGACTAGTGGGGCCTAACCGAGTGCTGCGAGTTGTTCCACAGACTGTCCTCAATGAAGCGCAGGTGACCGTCATTGTGGAGGATGCGTCTGGCATCGACTATGAAAAGGGACCAACTCTTTCTTTTAAGGTCAGACTTCATCACTTGAAGTGTATGAACTGAAAGTCTGTGTTTAGTGATAACCCAGTTACTGATCATGTAAATTAAGGTTTAGCATTTACAAATATGACTGACTTGTTTTGGGTTTGTTACAGCCTCACAGAGCCACGGTGTGACTGCAGACTATCAGTCCCACTCTGTCAATGAACCGCTCTGCTAAAACGCTTCAGCACTAATTTACACACACTTGGCCTGTGTGTGTGTTTGTTTGTGTTCGTAGCTGCTGGCAGTGGAGATTGACACTCCTGAGCGTTTCAGTGCAACGGCTGACATAGTGATCAACCTGCTGGACACCAACGACAACGTGCCCAAGTTCACGTCAGAGTATTACATCGCCAGGGTTCCAGAGAACTCGCCTGGAGGCACCAGCGTCGTGTCTGTAACGGTGAGTTGATCGAGGATTAAACAGTGCTTGCGACGTAACCAAAGTGATTCTGTAATCCATCACTCATGCAATAAGTGCATTTTACTCCAGATTGTTGCGGGTTCTACGCTTTGTGTCATATCTCAGGCAGGAGCATTAGCGGCAGGGATATGAAACACAACATATAATCCTTCCTATCACACTGTACTGTATGCATCCTGCAGCCAGGCAATATGTCTAAACCTCACAGTGTGGAATAAAAAGCTTAATTTTGCCCCAAGGTTAATCACCCACTCCTCCATTTCCACTAAGCATAGGAAGAGGCTTGCAGCCCCTCCCTGCCCTTTGTACATGAGCTTAAGACCCTGGTTAGTCGGTTATTCTGAACTCACTCCAGTAAATTACATCTAAACTGACTGTGTTGAGATTTTGCCCATATAACTACATTGAATTTTGCATAGTGTACATTATTAGTGTATTTGCTGCATGTATTAGGTTTCTAATCTCCTTGTTATCTTCCTCCAGGCAAATGATCCAGATTCAGGGCCCTGGGGTGAAGTCAAATACACGATTTATGGATCAGGATCCGATTTGTGAGTAAAAACCTCTCACTCCTGCCAGTTCAGGTTCGATCTGATCATATACTCTTACACATCCCCAAAACACATTATTATGGGAATATGACTCAATGTTGATGAGAGGATCAGGGTGTTTGGTAAACTAAGCCAACATACGTTTTGATTCATCTTAGTCTCTTTGATGGAAGAGGGAAGCAGGAAACCGGTTTGATTGGCCCCTTTGCTGCACAAACAGCTCGCTTTAAAATGGCTGCAAGATGCTGGCTAATCTCCTAATTGGATTGGAGGGTTAAAAATAGACAGCCTGGCCCGTCTCACATAGGGAGAGCCAATTAACATGCAATGTGACAGCTGGAGCCACAGAAACGGCAGCTTTGAAAAGCAAAGCAGCATGCAGCGAAGGAAAAGTGAGAATTTATGCTTGTCTGCAGGCAACGACCTGAGTTAATTGTGCGAAAGTTATCAGTTTCAAGGCAACTTGTGAATTTTCACAGTGGAAAACGAGATAGAGAAGACAGCATAAAATCTGAGCCACAAAGAAAGCACAAAGCTGTAAAGTTGCACACGCTGTAATATATCTTTAGTTGTGTTTAAAATACTGATGTGATCATATCTGATATGTTACTAATATCGTGGATCTAGTTTTGCATTAAAAAGAAACACAGTGTAAAACACACCTCCTTTAACACGATTCTATTCTCACGGTGGGAGCCATGGTTTGCACGGACAGGTGTGTTTTTAAGGAAGGGATTTGAGACATCTCCACTGTTATGAACAAAAATTAAGTTATTTGCCAGTGACTGCTATTCCTTGGCCCATTTTATGCAGTGTTACTAAAAAGGACTAGTAGAATAAATAAATACTCAAAACTAGGAAAACAGTAAAACTGTGCTGACAGCAACTGCATCCTGCATCTCATTAAGTAAATATAGATACCAACTAATGAGTCATATGGAGTTTCACAGGATGTGATGCAACTGTGAATAACAGTGCCTGTATTAGAAACATCTGGTCGGTTTGACACCAAATGGGCAGCTGTGGCTGTGACTCATGCACCGTCTGAACTGTTGGGAAATGCAGGTTTGCCATCCACCCGTCGTCAGGACTCATCTTCACACAGCCGTGGACCAGTTTGGACGCCGAAGTCAGGTCCAAATACAACTTCTACGTCAAGGCCGAGGATTCGGAGGGGAAGTACAGCTTGGCTGAGGTGTTTGTCACCGTCCTTGACATGAACGACCACTCTCCTGAGTTTGATGATGAACTCCTGGAGAAGACCATGATTATTGGTGCACCTGTCAAAGTAGAGGTATGTTATGATGTTTAAATCAGATAAGAGCAGTCTGATACGCAAGTTACTGATATCTGCAACATGCTCGGATGTTTCTTCCCCAGGCAGTGGATGAAGATGCAGAGTCTCCAAACAACGTCATTGAGTACTCCATCATGACGGCCGATCCAGACAACGCCTTCGACATCGACGCTGACACCGGGGAGATCAAGCTGAAACCGTACATCAAGTCCATGGAGATCGTGCAGAACATCACCAAGCAGAAAGACTGCAAGTGGTCTCTGGTGGTCCAGGCCAGGGACCGAGGGTCTCCGTCTTTCAGTACATCGGCTGTGGTCAACATCGATATCACCGAGGCGGTAAGACTGTTTCTGTAAAAGCATGCTCACAGCGCTTTACTCCAAGCCTTAGCTGTAGATGAAAGCAGTTTATATACAGTAATAGGCTGCAATGCTATGCAGTCATTTCTTTGCTTTTATTAACATAAGCAAGTGCCATAAAACCAACAATGATATATCCAAATGGGTGATGTGGTGCCCACATAGATACAGCGATGCCACAACAGGACAAATTTGTTGTTGATTTTGATTCTTCAGATATCGAATCACTATAAACCAACTCCACTGTTTTCCTGAATGTTCAGTCACATAACCCCATGTCTTCATCATGCTCTGTGTTTTCATCATGTTTTCATGTGTTCACTCCGCATGAAGCTGACTCCGTCATGTTGGTTTTGTTTCTGTGTCGTGTATCGTGCTTTTCAGATCAAAGGTCAAGTTATTTCATACTTCATGGGCCTCAGCAAGCGTCCGCTGACTGTTTTTGGAATTTGTTTCAGCGTTGTCATGTCCCTCATTTTACTAACGATATGCATATCCACAATCCTGTACTGCAACGCAGTGAAAAAGTCCAGAATCAACCCTGAAAGCAATTATATTAAAGTGATTCGCAGAATCAAATGAGACATATTTCACACCATTTTTCATTTTTTTTACAGTTTGGCTAATGTCTGTAAAAGAGTACTGGAGCACATTTAATGTAATATCTTAATGTGATGTTTTTTATATTTGTTTATTTTTATTTTTGATTGGAAAAGCTCCTTAATTAACTTAATTATTTGTTAACACTTTTTAGAGCATGACTCAGACTACTGGCTTTCAGAGTCAGTCGTCTGGGTCGTTTTACTTTTGCGTCATGTTTCGTGTATGTTGTCAGTCACACGCCTATGAGACATCGTAGTGCACTGCACTGCCAGACGCATTCCCAACAGCTAGTGCTGTGCTTAGCGCTTAGCTTAGCTCAGCCGTCCTAGGGCAGAGGACGAAGGCTGAATGTGGACGTGTTACACTCCAGTTATTTGGGCCTCCTCTGTCTGTGCTTTGCTCATCCATCGCTCATGCTTGCATGCTTTGGACAAATGCTAACGCTTGAATTCAGACGCTTGGACTCAGTCCCGTGGACGTGATTTAAAACATGTTATTTGTGCTCTTTTACAGACTCCTCTCAAGGGGCCTATGGCTGTCTTTTTAATGAAAAGTAGGGACAATCCCGTAAGAGCTATAGGTATGGTGACAGTTATCATTAGCATGTTGGTAGGGGTGACTGTCCTGATCTCGACGGTTATGTACATGCGCAACTCAAAGTCCAACAGGATCGTGCCCGCGCGTCGTATCATTAGGAGGCGACCCAGGGATCAGCAGCCCTGGAGCTTCAAGATGCCTGTTATTAAATTTACAAACCCTGCGGACAAGTTCTTCATAGAGGATCCAGACGGCAGCTCTCAACGGGCCTCCAGCAGCCCCCGGCCAAAGCTTGCACCACCCTGTGCTCCTTGTCTGCCGCCACCACCCCCGTCTAGCACGCGACCCTGCGAGAGGCCCCGGGCAGTCCCAACTATATCTGGTGCACTGGCCTCCAAAGGCTCCAAGAAAGCCAAATGCAGTCGCCGCAAAGAGGGGAACATCAGCTCCGCTTTAGTGTCAGAACTTAAAATGAAGCTGGAGCAGAAAATCATCGAGAACAACCAAGGCTATTATTAACAGTGTCACCAACACGTCTCATCTAACGGTTGCCTGGTCTATTCTTCAACGCTTTGCCCTTAGCTCAACCATTCAGTTCTCACCTGAAGCGTGTGATGAGCTAGTAGGGTGAGCCTACCTGTTAATTAGTCCAGAGTAAAGCAGGACGTTTTCCAAATAATTATGTCTTAAGGTAAGATGCTGAACAGTTGGGCTGGTGACCACTGAGGCAAGGAAAGGACAAAGCTCATGTCGTCAGTGCTTTTGCAGCTTTACCACACTGCCATCTTGAGGAGGATTACATCATCTTAAAAGAAAGAAGCGCCACTGTAAATTACATTACCCAGGGAGAGGATTACGGAGACTTGCTGTGTAAATATAAGTTGCATAACTTCCTGAAAATTGGATTGTTCAAGATCCTGCATCTTTGAAGAATTAGGATTTCATCCAGTAAATCCTACACGCACACAATTCATCTGGCTGAATGGAACGGTCATCAAACCCATGAAGTGCTGAAGGACCCGTGTGTTGATATTTTTATTGTGTTGCATCAGCCGCTTGCAAGCTGAGGAGTTGCTCTTTTGTATGTTTACAACGTGCCACTGTAGGTTTTCACAGTAACACAAGCTCAGTTGCTTTACGTACTTGAATGTGTCATTTTAGAAAAGTGCTTTTGTATATAAATGTGTCAATTTAAATTGTACAGCAGTGTATTATTTTACGTACATGTATCAGGTTGTCAACTTGTAGCAGTAAGTAACAGTGAACAAAAGAAAGAATCTGACTGCACTAGTGACATATTGATAAAAGTTGACATTTTCAGACTGTACATAACCTGCTTGGACATTTCCTTTAAAGCTATAGGTATTTAAATGTAGAGTCTGTGTCAAAAATGTAGGATTCACACAGTTGCTTGTCCAATGCCTTCACATGTTGGCAAATCAAATGAGGCAGTTAATTGGTGTAACAAATGATGTATCTGAGTCTTTCTTATAACTAGTGTAAACAAGTTGGGATAAACTACATAACTTATATACTATAAATTCATACATTAACACATGATACATATTCTATAAATTACACTTGCCTGGTCTTTCAAAGTGACATTTGTACTGTCTTTGTACCGTCTTTTGAATAAATATTTGAAAATAATTTGGGCTGTGCTCAGTGTTGTGTAGAGGATAATAATAATATATTATGATGTTGCAGTGTAATGTAAAAGATGTACTTGTATTTTTTTTTACCTTCACATATTTAGAATTAAATATTTTGTCTGCTCAAACTAGATATTTGTCAGTTTATCGAAGCTCAGAGGTTGCGTGTGCATTTAAAGCCCACAGCAAAAAAATAATTATCCTAAAACTACTAATTAAAAACATTACACGGACTTAGAGCGAGCTCAGACAGAAATATCAGGTTCTGCTGACTAGGATTCACGTAGAAAATCACTAATCTGCTTATGGGTGTATGTATAAATGCAAATCAATGATTATGCAACAAATCCTCAGTGTGATTGTGAATCAGAGCATTTATCTCAGCATTTATCTTTGATTTGCCTTTAATCCATCATCAAACATACTTTCATTCTAATACAAGGCCCCAGATCTGAAATTTGCACAAAGGAAAACAGTGAAGAATACACATGTATTGAACCACACACTACTCGCTTCATGAAAATAGAATATAGCATTACATTCATTAGAACTGCACATCTTTGCATTCTCCGTGAAAAAAGAATCTGAAGCTTCTTGCTGTAAAAACAAATGAAGGCATTCCCACATTGAGCCAGGCTGTGATTTACATATTTATATTTACAACTTTCTGTTATTTTTTATTTTCATATCTCTGTTGTTGTTTGTTTTGATGGACGTGTTCATTCTAGTACAGATAAGCTGCGCTGCCTCCTTTACCCCTGTTTTTTGATTTTTCCTTTGGGTTTCTGCACAGGCCTTCATCGCTGGTTGCTTGCACGCTGTCAAAGGTGCCGCTGCCTTCTCTGTGAAATTGGTGCTTCTTCCACAGACTCACGCATTGCTCTGTGCAGCTGAACCGGGCCTCCGTGGTGCAGGCGTACATGCCCGCTGGTATAGCTAGCACCATGGCGGACACGATGACAATGATGTGGAGGAGCCTCCCTCTTTGCTCCAGCTCACTGATGTCACTTCCTGTCACAAACACGATGCACTGGCCTTCCCTCGGTGGATGATTCTTTAGGCTCACACACACCTCATATTTGGTAATGGGGAGTAGATCGCTGAATGAGTAACTGCTGATGCCTGGGCCAATATGAATCATCTGCTTCCTGGGTGAGTCGTATTTGCCAAAGTGGATCGTGAACCAGGTTTCTGCTGGATGTTCTGTCTTTAGGAACCACTCCAGGGTGATACCGTAAACCGTTTGTTTTGCAATGTGAACGTTAATGTTGGCGTTATTATCAGACCACATGGGTGGAGGTGGAGGGGCGGAGTAATTGGATGAGTGGACTGTAATGTTGACAGAGGAGTTTCCAATGGTGTTGTTGGCAATGCAGGTGTAGAGTCCTCGGTCGGCCAGCTGAAGAGACGGGATCATGAGCTGGGAGGTGCTGCTATCTTCATCTGTGTGAGTCTCAATAGCTGCAGTAGAAAACAGCAAACAGAGCATGAGTGAACTTGTGTGACATCTGATCAAGGCGTAGTAGCAAACCGTTACCTCAACAACCCTCCAGCACCAGGTTCAGTTTAGGGATGATATTAAAAAAAAACTTACCAGCAAATCCTCCTATAAGTTTTCGACTGTAGATCCACTGAATAGTCGCTCTTGGTCTGGCCTTTACTAAACATGCAAGTGTTGCATTTGCTCCAAGTGGTAAAGTGACGTTGGTCTTGGGGGCAGAAGTCTGTGGCTTTATGCAGGTTTTTAACTGGGTGTCGTAGAAAAACTTTCCGGCTTTAGAGACGGGCCCTGAGCACATTAAATAGGAGCTCATGAGAATGATGGGAGGGCTGACTGTCCTGATGAATTCAACAAAGCCTTTGAGGCGACAATCGCACAACCAGGGGTTGTCATGCAAAGCTAAAACCACATTGGAGACCAGCCCCTCTTTCCCCCACGTTTTCTCAGCTACTTGGTAAAGAGGCCAATGAATGAACACATCTTTCGATATGGTACTTAGCTGATTGAAGGATAAATCTAGGTAGGTCAGGGCAGGTAAGTGTCTCAGAGCGTGCTCAGGTAGAACAGCCAGGCTGTTGTGCTTCAGATCCAGAATCTTAAGTCTCGGCGTGTCCTGAAACGCTGTCCATGGTACTGAAGTTAACCTGTTCCCTTGCAGTCTTAGCTCTGTCAGGTTGGCCAAGCCCTTCAGACTTTCGATGTTCATCACTGTGATCTCATTGAAATTCAACCAGAGGAACTCTAAGGCACCAAGTCTGGAAAAAGACCCTGGGGGTAACTCAGTCAGGTGGCATTTTTCAATTCGCACTTTAGTAAAGTCATGTGGCATATCCTCTGGGATCTGTTCCATGGTGGCTTCCATGCACAGTAAAGATCTAGAATAGCAGGACAAGAGTCATGGCACTCAAGATGTACATGAACAAGCAACGGTCTTTGTAGGTTTTAGAATAACTGACTGGCAAATTACATTTAAAACAACGCCAAGCAGTTGCAGTGAGGACTGTTCACTCTCAGTGGTCTCTTACCTTCCCAAGTTTTCATCTGTGCAGGAGCAGCCAGTCACACATGCCGATGATGCAGAGGTGATGAGGTGAAATGTAAATAAAATGAAATACAGAGTAACGTGACAGGCGTCCATGTTGCTGGAGGACGGTGTAAAATAGGTCTGTCAGGGCAGGACATGCCCACAGGCAGCATGGGAACAAGCCTATTACCTTAATCTGCCTTCACGTAACACTTACAGTAAGACACAGAGTGACGTGACACACAGCAAATGCTGTATTTATAGAAACCTTCTACTTTATAACTTTATAGCCCTACTCATGAAAATGACCCCTTTTCAACGAGCTATGTTTTATTGCGTTGCCTCCCACGTTCAAGTATGACTCAACACACTCGCATCAGTCTAATTTAATTTATTTGTCCCCCACTAGCACAGGCGTTGACCCATGACAGGCTCATCGGTATTAAGTGGGCCGCGGCCCGTCGGGTTTAGCAGCGCGGAGAGGGAGGGCTCCAGGGAGACAGATGTCTGGAAAGGACTGTAATCTGACCTCAATAATCTGAACACTGCTTGTCTCTCAGGTTGTTCAAGTGTGAATCGCGGTGCAACATCACATTTACTGTCCTCTTGTCTTAGTCTTGACTGTTTGTCCTTAAATAACAATATCAGACTCCTCCTCTATCTTTAAGTTTCTATTTTGAAATGTAAAAAAAACACTGAGCATGTATCAATATAAAAAGATTTAATACAGTATATTCATAGATACATATTTCAGATCACATTATAAAATGTACAGTACATGTCATTTTAAGTTTTGCTCCAACAGTAAACCTGGCACATCCTGACATTCAAAATAGACGAATAACTGCAAGTTCATCTCTTATTGTAATGATGCTAATGAACATCTAAATACGTTCTATCTTTTAAATTAATACACGCAGAGGATACTTCTTGGGAGAAAAGAATAGGTTTTAAAAATTTTACGTCAACGTTTAAATCCCCCCCAGAAACGACACCATTTAAAAAAATCCGCTTTTCGAAAGAAAAATATTTTTAAAAAAAGTTGTTGTACACATTTACATCATGTGTAGAAATTCAAACTGTGTCACTGTGTGTTTTCCCTTTTTTACTGTCCCCAAGGCTGTAAAGTCATATCATACATCTAATGCTGACAGAGCCCAAAGCGGGTTCGTCTGAGCACAGCGGTTTGTTTATCTGTTCACTGTTATGAAACAAAGTGCATCCTCTGGAGATTGAGGCATTCGTTTGGTTTTAGCAGAAGTACTCATTAGGAGGCCCTTCAGTCCGGACTGTGGCTTCTGAATCCACGCTGGACCTTGCTGAGAGCAGCCTGTTGGATTCGTCAGGGTTTAGTCTGGTCAGATACTCGCCCTCCATTCCTTTAGCTTTGGCCCCAGGTCCGAGGGTCTCGAATGTGACGTAGGAGTCCTGCATTTCCTTCGACTGCCGTCCCAGCAGCTTTTGGCAGCGCTTCTTCAGGGCCCCGCAGCACACAATCAGTGTCAGAGGGACAGCAATCACACAGGCCACCGTTATCACCACCACATTAATGAGCTTCTGAGTGCCACTGGCGCTGGCTGCTTCATCTGTTGAGAAGATTACACACTGCTCCTTTTTTGGGATCAGGCCTTTGACGCAAACACAAGCAATGTACTTTGTCTTTGGCACAAGGCCATCGATTGTAATTCTGTTCTTTCCTGCGCCTACGTTGATCCGACGCATGTCTCTCTCACCAAACACAGCATACAAGACGCTGAATTCAGTGGTGTTTGTGGCCGTAGGGGCTCTCCAGTTTAGAGAGACGGTGTTGTCAGTGTCACCAATCACCTTCACCGAACGCACAATCCTTTTTTCTGGAACTTGCTGTAAGGAGGAGGCGTTGGCTGCTAGGTTGCTCAGAGCATCTCGCTCTGCCTCCACCGGCCTCTTGGGGTCAGATGATCTGCCTCGTCCCCGAGAGGCACCATCGGAGACGCTGTAGCTCTCTATCTCATATTTGCCAGTCACGCCTTTGCCATTGAGAGGCTCGATGATGGGCTGGGCAGCCACGGTGGAAAGTGGTGGAACATATCTGGCGATGAGTTTCTCCTGATATGCAGCCCTTCCGATCCCATTGGGTTTCTTGCCCCTGGTTCTCTTAGAGACACCACCAGCAGTCTCCTCTGACCGAAAGGAGTCCGTGATCACCAGAGAGATGATGGCGTCCGCAGTGCCCACAAAGTTCGCTGCTTTGCACACATACTTTCCAGAGTCTCTGTAAGAGACTGCAGGGACGCTGAGGATGGACCAGATGATGCCTTCTTTTGAAATCTCTTCCTGAACTGAAAAGTAAAAAAGCAGAGGTGCAACAAGTTAAGCAGATTGGCACACAAAGGGTGACTTTAATCTCATTGACATTTGACATTAACTGAATTAGATACCGCTCCCATCTAAGCACATTTGGTGTTTGGCTCAGGGGAACTCACCGGTGCCGTTCATTTTCTTGCCATCAGCGCGGCTCCAGGACAGCTCTGGGATGGGCACTCCCACTGTGCCGCAGCGCAACAAGACGTTGTTGCCCAGGGAGCTCCGAACGCGAGCCACGGCCGTGTGCACCCGGGGGCCCTGGCACCTCTGCAGCTCTGCTTCGGTGAACAGAACCCCCGATAGGCTCTCTGGATCAGCACACTTCAGCCCGGTGTCAATGAGGGCCACGGATGATGATGGGGACTTCTGAAACTGGACCAGATCATAGAGCCGACAGTCACACATCCACGGGTTGTCATGGAGACCTGCAGAGGAAACCAAGTGCAACGCATCGCTGTCAACAACATAAATACAGAACTAGTTTTATAACTTGACATTAGCTCGAGCCCTCGCTCTATGCTCACCCAGAATTAGTTTGGAGGAGTCAGTGTCTTGGGATGGCTTCACACTCAGCCACATTGTGAGAACGTCAGCGGGGATGGTTGTCAGACTGTTGCTGGATAAGTCCAGATAGGTGATGTTCTTTATGTAAACGGTAGCTTCCGTAGGAATGATGGAGATCTTGTTGTTGTGTAAGTCGAGGAGCCTCAGATTTGGCATATCGCTCAGAGACTCCCAGGGGAAGGAGGTGATGGCGTTTCCATCCAGCCTGAGCTCGTCCAGGTTGTAAAGACCCTGGAAGCTGTCAACGCTCAGCGAGTTCAGCGAGTTGAAAGACATCCAGAGAAACTCCAGGTTGTTGAGATAGTGGAAGTTGTCGGTAGAAATCCTTGTGATGGATGTTTTCTCGATGCGTAGCTTTGCCGTGTCAACAGGGAAATTTGGAGGAACCACAGTGATTCCTGGATCATTGCAAAGCACACTCCTGCAAGTAAACAATATCATTTATAAGCACAATGGAAACCACAAGATACAACATTACAGCTTATTTCATGTATCTTGTTGATGAAAACATATCATTTAACCTTTATCTGAAAAAAAAACATAGGATGCTTTTGTTCAGTAACAAGCAAAGGAGATTAAAGAGCAACTTCAAGTTAATCCTCTGCTGAACAGAGTGGCCCAATACAATAATGCTGCAGAGAACCTCAATCCTGCACGCGAGAAATAGTGAAAGCGTGCACTGATAATAAAAAAAGCATTTATTAAAAGCCACATTTACCTTGCTTTTGATCCATCGCTTAGTTTGTGGAAGAAGCAGCTGCACTGTACGGGACACGAAGTCCCCAGCACAGGGAAAACTAAAGCCAAGTAAAAAGCAGCTACAAACTGTCGGCTCATTTTGTTTGTTCCTTCTGCAAACTACTAAACGCTAGGCAACTAAACTACGATTAGAAAACTACAACGGCCTCTCTAACGGGACGCTGGATGCATTGTGGTGTGTTACAGGCTCACTGCACCACACTGCTCCCACTAGTCTCAACCCAGAGATAAAAGGGATAGGCAGGGATTAGGGAAGGACTTGGGTTATTTTCATTCACACGATTAGACTGGTGCTTCCTGGACGCTGATAGGCTACATAGTTTTTACTTTCATTTGTGAGTAAGTGCTTTCCAGTGGTCCTTTGGTTGGTTAAGGGGCAGAATAAACACGACTCCTCAGGAAATAAACGCGAAAGGGCTGCGCACAGGCTGGAGACCCAAACCCTACGTAATTTGATCATTTTACTTCTCTCCTGTTTTAGTGCTACTATTGTTTGTGTGACGTTAAAGCCCAAAGATGCCATAAAGTTTAATTTTATTGCTGCAGTCCTCACACCTTAGGCATTTAATTGTGACCTATAGACTGTGTTCTGCTTTAGCGACAAGTGGCCACTAGGTGTCAGTGGAGAGTCACTAAGCCTATTTGTTTTTCACTCTTTTGTTGTTGAAGCCAAAGTTAAAATCAGATAAGTGAGAGCTGACAAACGCTCTGGGCTGTTTTATATTTATAGCTTCTAATTCCCAGAACAGAAGAGAAATTCAAATTCGCTTCTCTTTCAACTTCATAAATTCATAACAGCTCATTCATCGTTTTCTTTCCTGACTTTGTTGAACATTATGTGAAACCCCTTTTCGTTTCAGGCTGACAGTAGTTGCACCAGTGTTCGTCTGAGCGTGACACACTTTGCGACTGACAGACTCTGGGGCTTTTTCACAGGTGCAGAGGTTTATAGCTGTCTGGTGAGAGTTCAAATCCTTTAATCCAGTCGTGTCTCTGTCTCTTAATAATACATCTTTGTTCTACTTCTTTCAGGAGGGTTGTCCCAAGCAGGGCGAGGGGAAAAACCCTGAGGTACGAAACGTCTCCAAAAAAAATCAAAGTGGACCTTTGTGCAGGAGTACACTACTTGAAATAACGTGTAGTTGCTGATTTTACTACTTATGCTTCCAAGTCGAGCCTTCGTAGGAGTGAACAAACACGTCTGTTGGAGTTTTTCATCCTGATCTAAATCTGCAGTTATACAAATGTATTTTCAACAGTGCCACCTTTGTTTCGTTGCAAAACCAGGAGATTATGACGCTAAGTAGTACAACAACCACTACAAGGGTGCAAACCGATTTTCAGGGCAGCCATAGGTTTTATTTCCAAATTTATACTTGTGGCCAAAGCAGATGATAAACCCTGAAGTGATTGTGTGTAACTGCTACTGAGTTAATCTCAGGTTGTTGTTTTTTGTTTTTGTTTGTTTTAATTCGAGCTATGCTCCAGTCTGTTTTAGTTCCAGTGTTTATGGCTTTTATTCTCTTGCCAGTGTGATGAAACAGACAACGTGGGAACCAGGGACATATTTTACAGCAGCCGCTCAAAGCGCTGCCGTGTTTTCTGTTTCACTCAGTGGCTCTTATGTCGTCACAGTCATCTGCTGTAGATTAACAGATTGTTTCATTGAATCTTTTGCATTGTGAAACTGCTGCTCTGCTGCTTCATGACCTCGAACTGCTGCCTCAGCTTCTGCTTCCTCATGCAGTGTCCTCTTCCTGGGATTTAGGGCAGAGGACAAACATTGCAATGTACAAATCCAGTTATTCTTGTACTATGATATTCAGGAGCGCGTCTAACCATCGTTACACTAACCATTGTTAGGTAAACAAACGGGATGGGATCTTTAAAGCCAGTGTGTGTGTTGAGGTCTCCCTGCACACACACTCACGCTCGGCCTGCTTGTTTCACCATGAACTAAAAACCTGGCTGTTGCTTAGCATGTTTGTTTGCTGTTGCTGTCGTTTGTTTCTCTCTCCTGTTTTCTTCCATCCTGAGCCTCGCTCTGCTGGAGGTTTCTTCCATTAAAGGGAGTTTTTCCTGTGTTGCCAGAGGTTTGGGGTTTATACGTAAGTCTGTTTATAATGTTTATAATTGTTTTTATGTGGTGTGTAAAGTCTTAACTCTGAGATGCGTTTTGCTCTGCCCTCATGTCCTCTGTAGTGAAAGACAACATTTCCCATGTTCCCACCGTCTTCCCTTATCAGTAGCTCCAAGGTTCGTCGCCGCACGGAGGGTGGGTTCTAGGTTCTGGGTGAAACTTCCAAACAGACCAAAAGCAGCAGCTGAATCGACAAACTTCACAAAGCTGCGCGCAAACGTGCAGAGACTGTGACGGCTGCTCTCGTTAGGACATTCTTCGGGGGATTCACGGGGGTTTACGAGCTAAGCTTCGGCTCTTTGTGCGTTTTCACGTGAAAGAGCCTTTAAAAGGCCCGTTTTGCTGGAGACGGCGCTGCGCAGCTCGTCCGCAACCGGAGCCGCGTTTGCGTGTTTTTGTTTGTTTGTGGGATAAGTTTGATTGTTGCGTCCCAACATGACGACCTACACGTTACCCGAGGGATTCACGGACTTTGACATGTTTACGTTCGGCTCAGCGCTTCTGGTCGCTGGTAAGTGAGTCGAGCACAGGGAGACGTGTTTGTGGAGGATTAAAGGGGCAGTGCGCTCAAAATGTGCAGCTTTCAAATTGAAACAGCCATGTCTACATTAATCTGTGAATGCTTTTTAATTTCAGAGGTGTGTTGTAGTGGTCTGTGGATCCAATCTGTGCTGACCTATATACTGGATACTTGAAGCTTAATGGAAATCTCTGTTTGCCTTCTTTATTCTCAGGTGTTCTCGGATTCTTCCTCAATGGCATCAGCATCCTGTCGTACCTCCGGGTGAAGGAGATGCGGACTCCCAGTAACTTCTTTGTGTTCAATCTCGCCGTGGCTGACATCAGTCTGAATATCAACGGACTCACGGCTGCTTATGCGACCTACCTCAGGTAAGACGCCCGCTGTAGTTTGCAGAGATTGTTGTTGTTCTTCACAGTGGGCAGCATGTAGGCTTCATAATCCACAAACCATTCTCTGTGGACTATTTGTCATGTTGTGAATCTGGAGCGTTTGCGCCTCCTGACAGTCTGAATGTGATGTTGGACTATCATCATCGAGGAAGTGTTTAGACTACAATAACCTGAGAAAGGAAACGTTACCAACAGCTCACTTACAACGAAGGGTTGTGAGCAGACATTTCTAGTGAGGTCACATCCTGCCCAAGGGCAAAATTGTGGATATATGAGATGTTTTTTTTGCATGTAGGTGACATGTATGTCTCGCATGTCTCGTCTTCTCTAGATATTGGCCCTTCGGTCAAAATGGATGCTCCATTCATGCTTTCCAGGGCATGATATCGGTCCTGGCCTCCATCAGCTTCTTGGCTGCTGTTGCTTGGGACAGATACCACCAATACTGCACCAGTGAGTAGCAGAGATCACACAGTAGCGCATGTTGAGTCAAAATGTCTTTATTAAGCCAGATAACAGAATCATAGATCAGAAAGAAATGCAACAGAGACCCTTGACATGATTCATTGTTTATGTGAAATGTTTTGTAAAGAAACCAGGCTGACTCAACTCCATCTTAATAATCTTCTTAATTCCACAGGACAGAAACTCTTCTGGAGCACAACTCTCACCATCACCAGCATCATCTGGATTCTGTCCATCCTCTGGGCTGCGTTTCCCCTCATGGGCTGGGGCGTCTATGACTTTGAGCCCATGAGGACGTGCTGCACGCTGGACTACACCAGAGGGGACAGGTAGAGTTTTAAACTACAGGAATGATCCTAAAACTGGAATATTGGTAAATGGCTAAGATGATTATTAATCCACTGCCTGAAATCTCCAAAACGAATTGACAAACACTTCCTACATTAAATATTATTTCTCAATGTTTCTCCTTTTCAACAGGGATTATATCACCTACATGCTGATGCTGGTCGTGTTCTACCTGTTGTTCCCAGCTTTCACCATGATGTCGTGTTATGACGCCATCTACAAACACTTCAAGAAGATTCATCACTACAGGGTAAACGAGCCGCAGCTCAAGTAATGTTATACGTAACATGTGTGTACAGTTTGGAGCTCAAGTTATAAGGTGCTGACAAGTGTATTCCAGAAATTTGCTTATTCTTTTAAGTTTAATCCTTTATGCAGGTTACGTGTTAATTTCCTGGTCTGCTGTTAAACCTTGTTCTGAATCAAGTAGAGGATTGTGGAATATTGACACTAATAGGCTGAACTTTGTTTTCCAGTTTAACACTAATGTGCCACTGCGGGTCTTGCTGATGTGCTGGGGGCCTTATGTTCTGATCTGCATCTACGCCTGCTTTGAAAATGCAAAGGTTGTGTCTCCAAAGCTAAGAATGGTGAGTATTTTCTAATCTATTAATCTTTGTAACAGTGTGTGGGGATAAGAAAACAATCCTGACCTCAAACTGTAGCTACACTATGTTTCTCTCTTTTTACTACACCAACAAATGTATTTTTAATGAAGTGTTTTCATACATAACATACACCATAAGAAATGTTTGCTAAAGCCCTGTTGTAATAAGACTATTCTGTAAATACGATGAAAACATTTCTGTTTATTCCCACAGCTGCTTCCAGTTATTGCAAAGACGAATCCAATCTTCAACGCCCTCCTCTACTCGTTTGGAAATGAGTTCTACAGAAGTGGCCTTTGGCATTTCCTCACTGGCCAAAAGATCGTGGAGCCAGTTATCAAGAAGTCAAAATGAAGCGAACTCGGTTTCACCAAACTCCACAACCATCATTTTGCTCTTATTAGACATTACTCGTAGCTTTGGTGACGTATCATCACCATTGTCCTATTTAGTTCTCTGTACAGCTTAGTATTTTCACTTGTGGGCAGTAGATGCCACTCAGGGCTCTGGGACCTACGTTCGCTGGCAGTGTGGCGTTGTGGTGGATCTGTGATAATCTAGAGAATGTGCTGCAGGTAATTTATGTATGTCCAACCTTTGTATTTACTCTGTTCCTCCGTCCAATAAAACCACACAATAGCGGCTCAGTGCTTTATGTTTTTTAAAAGAGCTGTGAGAGACGCTACTGTGTGTCCCATAGTACAAAGATGACTGTTTGGCCAATGCCAAACTTTTGACCAATTGCCTTAATGTTTCAATAAAGAACATGGAATAGTTTGGATGCTTGAGTGTAACTAATGACACAAAATAAAAGAGCAACATTGTCTGATAAAGAACACTACACACAAAGATTTTTACATCTCATTACACACGTAATAACACATTTATAACAGTGCACAATAGTATGTGATCAATAAAAATGTCATAGTATAGTATGTGGCCAAAAACACGTCATAGTATAGTATGTGGCCAAAAAACGTCATAGTATAGTATGTGATCAATAAAAACGTCATAGTATAGTATGTGATAAAAAAAACATCATAGTATAGTATGTGATAAAAAAAACATCATAGTATAGTATGTGGTCAAAAACACGTCATAGTATAGTATGTGGCCAAAAACACGTCATAGTATAGTATGTGATCAATAAAAACGTCATAGTATAGTATGTGATAAAAAATACGTCATAGTATAGTATGTGATAAAAAAAAACGTCATAGTATAGTATGTGGTCAAAAACACGTCATAGTATAGTATGTGATCAATAAAAACGTCATAGTATAGTATGTGGCCAAAAAACGTCATAGTATAGTATGTGATAAAAAAAAACGTCATAGTATAGTATGTGGTCAAAAACACGTCATAGTATAGTATGTGATCAATAAAAACGTCATAGTATAGTATGTGGCCAAAAACACGTCATAGTATAGTATGTGATCAATAAAAACGTCATAGTATAGTATGTGGCCAAAAACACGTCATAGTATAGTATGTGGTCAAAAACACGTCATAGTATAGTATGTGATCAATAAAAACGTCATAGTATAGTATGTGATAAAAAATACGTCATAGTATAGTATGTGATAAAAAAAAACGTCATAGTATAGTATGTGATAAAAAAAAACGTCATAGTATAGTATGTGGTCAAAAACACGTCATAGTATAGTATGTGATCAATAAAAACGTCATAGTATAGTATGTGATCAATAAAAACGTCATAGTATAGTATGTGATAAAAAAAAACGTCATAGTATAGTATGTGGCCAAAAACACGTCATAGTATAGTATGTGGTCAAAAATACGTCATAGTATAGTATGTGGTCAAAAACACGTCATAGTATAGTATGTGGTCAAAAATACGTCATAGTATAGTATGTGGCCAAAAACACGTCATAGTATAGTATGTGGTCAAAAATACGTCATAGTATAGTATGTGGTCAAAAATACGTCATAGTATAGTATGTGGTCAAAAACACGTCATAGTATAGTATGTGATCAATAAAAACGTCATAGTATAGTATGTGATAAAAAAAAACGTCATAGTATAGTATGTGGTCAAAAACACGTCATAGTATAGTATGTGATCAATAAAAACGTCATAGTATAGTATGTGGCTAAAAACATGTTATAGTATAGTATGTGGCTAAAAACATGTTATAGTATAGTATGTGGTCAAAAATACGTCATAGTATAGTATGTGGTCAAAAACACGTCATAGTATAGTATGTGATCAATAAAAACGTCATAGTATAGTATGTGATAAAAAATACGTCATAGTATAGTATGTGATAAAAAAAAACGTCATAGTATAGTATGTGATAAAAAAAAACGTCATAGTATAGTATGTGGTCAAAAACACGTCATAGTATAGTATGTGATCAATAAAAACGTCATAGTATAGTATGTGATAAAAAATACGTCATAGTAAAGTATGTGGCCAAAAACACGTCATAGTATAGTATGTGGCCAAAAACACGTCATAGTATAGTATGTGGTCAAAAACACGTCATAGTATAGTATGTGGCTAAAAACACGTCATAGTATAGTATGTGGCTAAAAACACGTCATAGTATAGTATGTGATAAAAAATACGTCATAGTAGTATGTGATTAAAAAAAACGTCATAGTATAGTATGTGATCAATAAAATTGTCATAGTATAGTATGTGGTCAAAAACAGGTCATAATATACTTTGTGGCCAAAAACACGTCATAGTAGTATGTGAAAAAAAAAAACGTCATAGTATAGTATGTGATCAAAAACACGTCATAGTATAGTATGTGGAAAAAAAAAACGTCATAGTATAGTATGTGGCCAAAAACACGTCATAATATACTTTGTGGCCAAAAACACGTCATAATATAGTATGTGGCCAAAAACACGTCATAGTAGTATGTGAAAAAAAAAAACGTCATAGTATAGTATGTGATCAAAAACACGTCATAGTATAGTATGTGGAAAAAAAAAACGTCATAGTATAGTATGTGGCCAAAAACACGTCATAGTATAGTATGTGATCAAAAACACGTCATAGTATAGTATGTGATCAAAAACACGTCATAGTATAGTATGTGGCCAAAAACAGGTTATAATATAGTATGTGATCAATAAAAACGTCATAGTATAGTATGTGGCCAATAACACGTCATAGTATAGTATGTGATGAAAAACACGTCATAATATAGTTTGTGGCCAAAAACACGTCATAGTATAGTATGTGATAAAAAATACGTCATAGTATAGTATGTGATCAATAAAAAAGTCATAGTATAGTTTGTGGCCAAAAACACGTCATAGTATAGTATGTGAAAAAAAAAAACGTCATAGTATAGTATGTGGTCAAAAATACGTCATAGTATAGTATGTGATTACGAGTCTAGGCAGCTCTATAGATCAATAGATCAGGTGAGCGGGTACACATTTAATTTCAAAGAATCCTGTCTTCACAGTGTGTGTTGTTGCCACATCTTTTAGAGGCATTAAACTGTAATTACTTGGTTGTCCTGTGGCTTTATCGTGTTAGAGTATCAGTGAGAGCTAGAGGCAGATGAGGCTACAGCACCTCTGATCTTCGAGCTGCTACGCACATGTGCTCCAGAAATAAGCCACAGTGAGACAAAGCCTCTGTCACACTGACCTCAGGGCTGAGTGACAGTCTTGTGAGACAGTCATCAGCAAGTGAAATCCTCTCACCATCAGCGACTGCTTGTCTTAACTGCTAGTAAGTAAGGATGCAGGTTCTGGAATAGCAGCTGCTTCTTCTACAACTGCTATGATAAGATAAAAATACATCAAATGAGAGGATCATAACACCACAGAGCATGGGTTCATTACCCATATCAGTCCAACATTTTATCACAGACTGGAGCTGTGATATTTCCACCAAACTGGTTTGAGCTTCACAGTCCCCAGGGTGATGAGGTGTTTCTGAGGAAAGACGGAGGAAACCAGCAGATTAGCATCAGATTCGTAGAACCGTGCCTCCTTGAAGGCGCTGATCGTGGACTAGTGATCTAATTCAGTCAGAGCCGTAGATAGAAGCAACAGCAATAGCAACAAGTTCACAGAAGGAAAGGAGAACTACTTACTGTACTTCTGAGGCAGGTAGAGCCTCACACAGTGTTTCTCCAACATACCTAAATCTGACTAAAGCCTGTTCCAGCAGAGGTGAAGGTGCCCCTGGATGTGTTATGCTATGATGAGTTGTGCTAGTTATGGACAGATGGCGTTAAAAAAAAAAAAACATCTGTCCTTGTGCAGCACAATCAGCAGCCACCACCACACATGGCAGCACGCATGTGACATGGGCAGAGAGATTTTAATAATCAGATTCTGATTTTGACCTTAAGAGCACAAGGACAGTTAGAAAAGTAGTGATGATTTATAAACAATATGATATAAGCTGGCATATTTATACCTTTCCATTTCAACTACAATATTTAATGTAGGTTTGAAAGTACACAGACGTTGCCTAGTTTTACTTCTCGTCATGACACAAATGGTCAGATTTTAAAAAACCTTCTAAATCTGGTCATTTAATGTTTATCATGTCAGAGAAATTGCAGATTTTGTTTTCTGCATCAGGATCCGAGTTCCACAAAACTCAAAAGGCAAAAAGGCTTAAAACATGGATTACAGTTGAAGAGCACTTTACTTGACATGAACTGATGATCTGCTAAAGTGCACAAGATCAGGTGCTGAGTTACAATTTGGGTGGAAAAAAAAGAGCAAATTGCTGCATTAGCAACTTGACTAGATAAAAGCTGAAGCACAAAGGTCATTTGAGGGAAACACTGTTTAAATAAACTCACACATTAATGATCAACCCTTAAAACAAGTGACTGTAAAAAATAATGACAAGCGTGTTTCATGATGAAACACAGGTCAAAGGTGAGAGCTACTGCTCGGAAATGAAAAATAGAAGAAATCCAACACTGAACATTACATATTATGCTGCTCAGATTACATTATTACATGACTAAATGTCACATGACAATGACAGACATGCTGCTGGTGGCGTGTTGCGTAACGCTGTTCAGTTGCTGGTTCGCTGTGGTTCTGGAGGAGAATCATTTGGATCAGGTGACATTTGCATCACTATGTTTTCCTCATGCAGTCACATCTGAACACATCTCTACTGCTGACGTGGCTGTTAAATGCACATACAACTGTAGGTAACACACAATAATGTTAAAGGGCTTATCTGACAACTGCTAATGTGCCAAGATTTTCTCATTAGTTAAATTGGGCAGTTTTTACCAGTCGTGTGTTAATCCTGTTCTGCATGAACTCATCCACTGCCACCATCCTGTGCAATGTGTTATGTCACAGTCATCACATTAATTAAACAACTGTATCAGCTGTACTAGAGGAACTGCTAGAAAACATATCAAAGTTTCTAAATGCCTGTGTAAAATTATTTCTTAATAATATAGTGAGTGGTAACATACAGCACATCTGAGAAAAATCCTAAAGGTTCTGTATCTTGTCAGAGTTGTATTAACATAATTAACAAGACTAATGGATTTTAGCTAAAATTACTGAAAGTGGAGTCGTTCGTGGCAGATAGACACAGGTACATAAAACACCAAAGTCAAAGTATGTCCCATTATTACACATTATGATTGTTAGTCTTTAGGGCCCTCTACTGGCAGGATTATTAAATAAAAAAGTTAAAGTGAACGTAAACGAGTTATAGCTGTAAATAAATAGCTGTGGGAGACAAATAAAAAAAATAATTCATGGAAATTATCTAAAACGTAAAACGCGTTTAGAATTTTGATTGTGTAAAAATGTTATTTCGGGTCTAAGGGCGCAGGTGAACCTCAGCTGGTTTAAACGTGTTGTACTTGTGGATTTGAACCACACAATGGCGCCAGTGTGTTGTTCTAAACTACACACAAACTCTCTTCGTGTCAGAGCATCTCGCACTCAGCCGCTTTGTGTTAATACACTTTTATAATAGTTGGTTTTGGCAGCGCGCGACTCGTGTTTGCTTACTGTGACGGGAGCTGTTCGCGGTCTCGTGGTGCTGAAACCACGACAGGCATTGTTGAATTCTGCACATTTATATAAAACGTTGTTTTCTTGATTAGTAACAAAGCATTAACTCCGTGTCACAAGCACAAATCTGATTCTTTTTTTAACCCTTTATCATTTCAAAGTTATTTACGCATGCTTATAAAATGAAATGGTCTTTTTAGATTTATAATCTAACGGGCTGCGTGTGCGTGCTATGTGCTATTTGCATCTTATCTTATGTACAATAACTTGAATTTGGATGAATACATTTTTATTAACACAAACGGACTGCGCGTCTTTTATACGTTTACTCGCCACCAAAGTAAAGAATAATAGTAAGAATAGGTTTTGTTGTTCGCTGTTGTAAAGGGGTAGTGATGTGGCGCTCACTTCCTCTTATTGGTTGAAGTGACTGCTGCCAGGGGTGGAAATTAACATAAAGGAGGCAAGTGGCGAAGGGATCCACTTGGGGGCAAGCTGGTGATGCGTCATAGGTCTTGGTGAAAAGGGGGAGACAATTAAAAGCCTAAAATAGCGTCAAACCTGTGGGTTAATGTTCACCAATGGCCACGAAGTCACTCGCGAACTCAGAGCTGAGCGCAAACGTGCCACAGGTGATAGGTGGCATGAGCACGAGATGAGAGACTTAGCGTTCGGGGGTTGCAAATAGGTGACGAAATTGCTCCAAACAAACTTTGCCATGTGAGATTAGCGGCCGAAACCTCTGCGCGGTGCAGAAAACCTACGATTTCAACACGTCACTTCTCGGGAGATCATGAAACAGCATCAGAGGTGGCTGAGGCGAGGACAAGTTGAGGAAGCTGAGGAAAGCCGTCTTCCCCGATGAAGCAGCCAAGTTCCTCTGCGCCTCTCCCTTTACGCACAGGCAAGGTGAGGACGGGAAGCATCACATCAATGTAGAGAAAACACCAATGAGTCATCCGAGGTGCTGAAAGACGGGACGGGAGAAGCACAACTACACTTGTGAACCGAGAATCCTAACGACGAGCACACCATGGACGGAGAAAGGGGATCCTCCGGGCTGGCCAAATCAGCCGCTGTAAAACTGTCCGAGATGGGCGAAAGAACCAAGCAGTTAGGAACCGCGATGAGGGATCCTCACCAGCAGAGACGGATCATATTAGTGATCGTCTGCGTGGCTCTCTTGCTGGACAATATGCTCTACATGGTAATCGTGCCAATTATTCCAGACTATCTTGCTGATCTGGAGAGTGAGCAGTCAGAGCACGTCCACCTAGTGATGCACCCCAACGTTTCCTCCAACAGCACAAGCCTAGACAAAAGCACCAAGGACAATTTAGACACCCAGATAGGAGTACTTTTTGCGTCTAAGGCCATCCTGCAGCTGTTAGTTAACCCGCTGTCTGGAACTTTTATAGACCGGGTTGGATACGACATCCCACTTTTAATTGGACTAACTGTTATGTTCGTGTCCACCTGCATATTTGCTTTTGGAGAAAACTATGCGACTCTGTTTATGGCCAGAAGTTTGCAGGGTTTGGGTTCCGCATTTGCTGACACATCTGGAATTGCGATGATAGCTGACAAGTACACGGAGGAGGCAGAGAGAAGCAAGGCGCTCGGCATCGCCTTGGCGTTTATCTCTTTCGGGAGTCTGGTGGCGCCTCCCTTCGGGGGCGTCCTGTACGAGTTTGCGGGCAAGAGAGTGCCCTTCATCGTCCTCGCCTGCATTTGCCTGGCGGACGGCTTTCTGCTGCTGACAGTCATCAAGCCGTTCTCCAACAGGACTAGAGAGAACATGCCAGTCGGCACCCCCATTTACAAACTCATGATTGACCCGTACATAGTTGTGGTTGCCGGGGCACTGACTGTGTGCAACATCCCCCTGGCCTTTCTAGAACCCACCATAGCCAACTGGATGGAGACCACCATGCACTCCACTCAGTGGGAAATGGGGCTGACCTGGCTGCCAGCAT
The DNA here is from genome assembly GCA_030770545.1 of Macropodus opercularis. Classification (NCBI taxonomy): domain Eukaryota; kingdom Metazoa; phylum Chordata; class Actinopteri; order Anabantiformes; family Osphronemidae; genus Macropodus; species Macropodus opercularis. The sequence continues at coordinate 4,409,609 of CM061107.1, read as the reverse complement.
TCTTCCCTCACGTTCTCGGTGTGTACATTACAGTTAAGCTGTCAGCAAAGAATCCAAATTTGCAGTGGTTCTACGGAGCTTTGGGTATGGTCATCATAGGAGCGAGCTCCTGCACAGTCCCCGCATGCAAAACTTTTGGCCAGCTCATCGCCCCGTTGTGCGGCATTTGTTTTGGCATTGCACTTGTAGACACTGCCCTGCTGCCGACGCTTGCGTTTTTAGTAGACGTGCGCCATGTTTCCGTGTACGGTAGTGTCTATGCTATAGCAGATATATCCTATTCTGTCGCATACGCCATGGGTCCTATAGTTGCGGGACAGATAGTGCACAACCTCGGGTTTGTACAACTTAATCTTGGCATGGGTCTGGTCAATGTGCTTTACGCACCAGCTCTGCTGCTGCTGCGCAACGTGTGCCAAATGAAACCGTCCTACTCAGAGAGAGATAACCTGTTAGAGGAAGCTCCACAGGGGTTGTACGATACTATCAAGATGGAGGAGAGGAGAGCAAAAAAGAAGGGCTACAGTTCGGCTGGGAACTGCCTGTCTGTAGACGAGAATGGGTTTGACCCATTCAGAGCACAGCGGTCCTTGTCAGAAGAGTCATCTGGTCCGGAGTACACTTAGCCCGGTCGCGCTCTGACCGCCCACCCCACACATTCCCCTGGAGACATGCGGAGACGTGGCAGGCAGGTTAAGTTCTAGTGGTTTAAACTTTATGTAAGTACCGATGTGCAATATAAACACCCAGTCAGCAAATCACGATTGCGAGACCTGTTTTCCAAAGTTTTTCTTTTTCACTGTAAAATCATTGTGTCGAACAAATGTATGTAGCGTTTGCCATGGATGTATAACTGGAGTTTCGTGAGAGATTTATCAGCTACTGTTGAATTTGTGTCTATCGCTGAGTATTGTAAAAAGATATAAATAGATGAATGTGCGTATAGATTATATGGGACCAACTATAACAGCACATTTCCCCCTTATAACAAAATAGACTATATATTTTTAGTCTAATAAACTTTATTACTTGCACATCGAAAGCCTAATTTTCTTGTCTCTTTCTTGTTAAAAATGTGAATTTAATTTTGTAACACGTGGACCCGTCTGTATTTTTATGTCCGATTTGTTTGTCTGAAATTAGATGTACTTACTACATTGATTTTGTACATATGTGGATACATGCACAATGTAAATTGTTGAGACATACGTGGACCTCTACAAAGTGTGTGTATGTGTGCGCGCGTGTATGTTTGAAGAATTTTGTCAAGACGCAATGAAGTCGGTCTCCTAGATGCACAACTATGTATTCATTGATCAATTAACGTTTTAATAAATCTCTGTTCGGATCTGTGTGACAGTGGCGATTTCATTCTTATTTTGAATTTCACGTGAGTGAAACTACATCACTGCAGATTTTTCTTAGGATTTATTTTTTATATTCCTGTTTTGCCCCTTCAAAACACACCAATATAAATGGTTGAGTCTCGGTTTTGTTTTGTGGAACGGTATAAAAACACGAAATGTAATGTAAAAAATGAAAAACTACATCTCTTTAGTTTAAATTAGACTTTCGATTTCCACAGGTTCAGACAGTGCGCAACAAAAGCGCACAGAAAGTCACTGCACATCATCCACATGCCACGGCCAGACTGGAAATAAACTAACACAGTAAAAAATAAAAACATCCCAGTGCGCAACAGTTAAATAAATTAGGCTTCAGGTGCAAAACAGATTTGTTTTCCGCACGTCATCCCACATAGTCTGAAATGGGATGACAAACTGCAGAGAGGAGCTGCGTCACCCATCAGGACGATCACAGGACCCATGTCAAAGCTAAAACAGACTATCACTGACTTTTTATATATTAAATGTATTATTCCACGCGCGCAGGAGGGGAAGTAAGCTGTCGGATAATATGTTCCGCGAATAGATTTCGATGGGAGGAGTTTATCGCCTCAAGGGGGTAGGTAGACGAAAACACCTTCAGCATCTTTTCCGAGGCGCGCTTTAATGTGGAGTCACAGCCTTATGGGGAGGCGCGGGGACGGGGAGCAGCCCGGCGCCGACACGGAGCGTTTCACTAATATGGGATTTCACAGCATGGACCTGGGAGGCAAAGTGAACTTTTACACAACTCTCTGACCTCCTGGGTACTAACACCATCCAGGTAGGGAACTTACGTCTTGTCTCTTCAAAATAATAAAAAAGATTTAATTCAAACTTTTTATTTATTGCATGCGCAACGAAGCATGGGGTGTTTTTCATCATAAAACCAACTTAAACTTTGTAAAAAGTGTTACAATGTCACTTGATTTCACTCAAACTGAATAAGTAACATTTTTATTTTGGTTCCAATATTTTTGTTCTTTAAATTGTTCAAATTTCTTTAAAACGCGAGGCTGTTCAACACGTCCTGTTGCATGTTAACAAAGATTAAATGAGTTTTAAGATGCATTTCTCTTGCGATGGGGCGCAGCTGGAAGTCAAGGACAAGTCGCAAATTGCATTAAGCTGCAAGATGATGAAGAATGGGAGGCTGCTGACTCACTTTCAGAAAACGCCATTTCTCAGTGGGCCTAATTTTATTTACCTTCCTGTTCTTTCTTTCCCAAATGTCTTAACACGCTTCGTGCAGAAAACTGAACTCAAGCCACCTCTGGAAGCTCGTCACGCTCCTTTCCTTTCCCTGAACTGGACCGGAATGCAAAGATGCCAATCATGGAGAAAAACACGAGCAGTGACCGGGACGGCCAAGTATGGAAACGTGATTGTTTCTATAATGAAAATGTATCTTGACGTTACATAACATTTTATCACGAAGCGCTGCCTCTGACCATGGTGCTGAACGCGCTGAAGTCTGTGCTGTCAGCACCACGGACAGAGGCAGTTTCACGCACTCACCACTTGGGGAGACAATTGGATCTCAGGCCCTTCAGGCTTCAAATGACTGACTTCAAAAACTCCTCCACACACACACACAACACAAAGCAGCAGTTTTAGTTGTGAGTATTAACATCTGCATTTATCATTATGGCATTTTCACTATTATTACTGGCCGATTCGGATTTTCTTTCCAGGAATCCACAGACAACTTGCAGTAATATTAACATGCTGGGTTTTGGTAGCCAGTATGCAAATGATCAAACATCAGACAGAAAAGATAATCAGGTAGCATCTTCCATCCTCAAATCTAGTATCTCATAAAGTCCCACAAGGCTGTGGAATTTAATAAAAGAGGCAAGAAAAGATGTGAGAGAATTATCTTTGAACTAATGCTCGATATGAATCAGAGACGACGGCTAACGTGCTGCCCTTCATACCTTGTTGTTGACAGCAGGCATTGCTGAAGGTTCCTGTGCCGCCACTGAAACAAACCCTGGACACGTACTTGAAATGTGTCCAGCACCTGGTGACAGAGGAGCAGTTTAAGACAACCAAGGCCATCGTGGAGAAGTTTGGGGCCCCTGGAGGTGTTGGAGAGGTTCTACAGAAGAAGCTTTTAGAGAGGAGGGACAAGACAACCAACTGGGTAAACACTACAGTTATCATCGGGTCCACTGTACCTAATCTTTAATTTCTCATAAACTTTGAGACAAAAATTTAAAAGGCTGCCTCAGGGAAGATGCACTTCCTAAATAACCCACAGTCGGAGCAAAGTGAAACACACCTGAGGATAAAGATTTATTGCAGCCTCTGCTTGTTGCCTCACTCTCCACTCCTGCATCTGAGTGATCTGTGAGTCCAACGCTCGTCCAGCTCACTGACATCCATCATGCTCCCACTCACGCTGGCTCTCTCCTACTCTCGTTTTCATTTGGCAGTAATACAGTGTGAGGGGATTTTACTCCACTGTCCACAGGTCTCAACACCAACAAAGCAACAGTGCCGCTATGTTTCATTTAGGTCTACGACTACTGGCTGGAGGACATGTACTTGAACAACAGGTTGGCCCTACCGGTGAACTCCAGTCCTGTCATGGTGTTTCCCAAGCAGACGTTCAGAGATTATAAAGACGCTCTCAGGTACGTGCTGGACTTCAGACAGAATAATGTTCCTCTTTCTTAGCTGCGGTGCACAGTTCCCAACCTAAGTTTTCAAAGCTCTGTGATGGTAAAAGAAAACAACCAAACAACAAATGTGAACAAAGCTGAAAAGTGCTCATCATGACTAATGATCCTAAATAATCCAACATACATGTATCATTCAGGCCTGTAGCTGCTGACAGGGTTTCTGCTCTTCTCGGCAGACGCAGATTCAGATGAAGATCTGTGTTACAGGCATGGAAACAATCATTGGCATCATCTCTGCCAATTATTAAATGGGCTGTGGTCCAGCAGACATTACACCAGTCCAGCCAGCTCTGTAACTCAACATGAGCGTTTGTCAGCTAGCTCTGCACTAACTGAATATTTCCAGAGCACCCCAAGCAGCTGGTAATCTACTGACACAGCCACTTATTAGATTGGGAGTGACAGGGCCAAGCTCTCCACAGAGACTGCTAGTCAAGCCTCGTTTAGGGGTGTGGCGCACAGCGGCCGCCTCCTGTGTATCGATCTAGTTTGAGCATAATAACACCAAGACAAATGACATACAACACAAGAGCCGACAGCCCTGCGTCTTTTCTATTTGGCCACAACGCCCACTCACACATACAGGCCGGTCTCTCTCACAAACACAAACACAAACACACAACAGCTCGCCCACTGCAGCCTAGTAATTCACCATAATGTGATTACTGTTAGTCCTGTGAACGATGAGACCATATCTAATTATAATCTCTGGCCAGTCCTCTGTGCACGTTCAGTATTTCAGGCTTTTCTTTTAATTCCAGTCTTTTCATTCTTTTAAGATTTGCTGCTCGTCTCATCAGAGGAGTGTTGGACTATAAAGTGCTCATTGATGCGTAAGTTGAACCTGTAATGAATTACAGCTACAACATCTTACTCCTCATCTGTGTGAACCCCACACAGTCACGTCAGTCAGTCAGTCAATGAGGATAATAAAGTACATTTTTGCAATATAATGTGACATGTGAAATGACGTCTCTCAGGCGAGCGCTACCGGTGGATTTCGCTCGAGGCCAGTTAGCAGGGACTCCTCTGTGCATGGAGCAGTACTACAGACTCTTCAGCTCCTACCGCTACCCGGGGCTGAAGGCAGACATGCTGAAGGTCCACATGAACACAGAGCCAGAGCACATCATTGTGGCGTGTAAGAACCAGGTCAGGATGCATTTATTGGTTTGAATGCCTTTTTCTTCCTGCTGGGGATGAGGAGTAGAAACTTTTAAAACACTCTGATTTAATTAGCTCAAAAACACAATCTGTTCTTTCAGATGTGCCAACCTGGAACTCAATATAATAGATATCGAAATAATCTGAACATTTATATCCAACTTAAAAAGTCAAAAATATTCAGCTCCCACTTTATTGGTTCCTCCTATAAGGTTTCACTAATAATATAAAGACATCAAAATTAGTTGGACATTTACAAAGACGTTTGTAAAGAGCATAATATTCCTTCTTTGAATATGATGTATGCAAAAAGATTAAGGTTGTGGTGTGGATGAGCAGCTGGCTTAGCTACACTGTATACCTACTTTTACCATGATATGCTCAAGCACCGACAGTGTGACTTGTTGCTTGACATCATTTGACTGATTTCGTCTATAATTTCCATAGCTCCGGTTATGTGGCAGCATTTTATAGTTGAGTTTTCTCTTGTTATCTAGGAAAGTGCATTTGAATATTTAAACAAGCCAGGACGCGATGATTTCGGTATTGTTCGCCGTGCAGACCTAAAAAATGATGACTGAACAGGAAATAGTGCCAGTTATCACAGAAACGCTATCTGGTACCTTTTTTGAATTACTGGCACTCAAAGCGCTTTGACATTATCAGGGGCAAACTAAGGTTCAGAGTCTTGCCCAATGACATATGACAAGAAGAGCTGGTATGTTGAAACAATATTCCAAAGAGCCGTTGGCTATGTTTACCTTCTGCTATCACTACAACACGAACAGAAAAACCTGTTAAACAAATAATGGACCCACTAAAAACATGTGCCAGTAATACTCACATCTCTCTCAGGTCCACTCTATGGCGAAACACTTAACAGTGATTTCTAATCTATGTGTCCCACTAGTTTTTCGTATTGGATGTAGTTGCAAACAGCAAGCAGCTCAATGAGACAGAAATCTTTTCCCAACTGGAGAAAATAATGAAAATGGCAGAAAACACTGGAGAGAGATTCCCTCCCTTTGGCGTCCTGACATCTGATGGGAGAACAGAATGGGCACAAGCCAGAGATGCATTAACAAAAGGTCTCAGCACATTATTTGTTCACTTTCAGAAGTTTTCAGAAGACTTTTTGCGACGAATGATCCAGAATAAACTCTGACAGCGTCATTTTCTTTCCAGACCAGACTAACAGGGACTCTCTGGCTCTGATGGAGACCTGTCTGTGCGTGGTGTGTCTGGATGAGCCCAGTGGCTTAGAGCCCAGTGACACCAACAGGTCCCTGATGATGTTGCACGGAGGTGGCTATGAGAAGAATGGGGCAAACCGCTGGTATGACAAGTCAATGCAGGTAGGCTCACATTCAAGATGCTTGACTCCTCGGTCAGGGCAGAGCCTGGCCCATTAGCTCCTCTGCCTTCTCTCAGTTTGTTATAGGAATGGATGGGGTGTGTGGTGTGGTGTGCGAGCACTCACCATTCGAGGGAATAGTTCTGGTGCAATGCTCCGAGTACCTGATGAAATACATGTAAGCAGCATCCAGCCACACACTCAGTATCATTAATTTAGCGAACGCAGCCGACAGAGTAGGAGACATAACTGTTATTCTTCACAGAACAGGGAGTCCGTCCAAGACTGGATCAGCATCCGGCATCAGAGAGCTCCACCCTCCGCGAAGGCTGCTCTGGAAGTACAACCAACACATCCAAGGACTTCTAACAGCATCTCAAGACAGACTGCAGAGGCAAGACGGGCGCTAAGTACCGTAACACAGGACCACATCTACGGCTAGTTCTTTCTGCAGACGTCAGGGCTCATACTATCTGTTTTCTTACAGACTGGTGAATAATCTTGACATGGATGTTTTCACGTTCAAAGCCTATGGGAAGGAATTCATCAAAAAGCAGAAGATGAGTCCAGATGCGTTTGTACAAGTTGCATTCCAACTTGCATTTTACAAGTAAAGTACATTATATATCTATAAACTTTAAAGTAAAGGTGTCTTACATACTACTGTGCTGCCTCATATGTTATGACCTCTTTCTTATGTGCACAGATGCAATGGAAGACTTGTGTCCACCTATGAGAGCGCATCCATCCGCCGTTTCCAAGAAGGCCGGGTTGATAACATCCGCTCTGCCACCCCGGAGGCCCTGGCCTTCGTGGTGGCCATGACAGATGAGAAAGTCACTTTCACTGTGAGTCATTTGTCTCACTTTGACCCCAATTACTGAGTAAGTCCCACATTGCTGTTGATCATAACTGCTTACATGAAACAGGTGCAACCTGGCCACCGTGGCTTTACAACGCTGGCCTCTCCATTCAACCACGTGATCTGGATTCATAATAAATGCCTTTAGTTTTGCTGCACTGCTCTCATGTGACACATTGTGAAAAATACGGTGTTGACTTTGTCACTACATTAAATTTTACCTCTTAAACAGGATTCAGAAAAGATTAAACGACTGAGAGACGCTATTAATGCCCAAACCAACTATACCATCGCAGTAAGTATTTACAACTAGATTTATTGACGACAGCAACTAAAAACAATAAACCATGATGTGAAGAATGATCAACACAACTATTGTCTGACTCAGCCACAAAACAGTTGAAAAATATGAAAGAAAAGCTTCAGCTGTGCAACCTGACGACAACGTAGCAATAATGTGTTGTTAGGCTATCACAGGAATGGCAATAGACAATCACCTCCTCGGGCTTCTGAGGATTGCAAAGGAACTTAACATGGAGAAACCAGAGATATTCTGTGATGAGACATATCTGACCAGTAACCGGTTCATCCTGTCCACCAGTCAGGTAAGATCTAACCCAGTTCTACTCTACACTGAAATTACCTAAATCCTAAGACCCAGACCCAGACCCAGTCGCAGTGACCCACAGACTGAGAGAAAGACACAAACACGAACCGAGAGAGTTATCAATACTGCTTAGACTGCTGCAGATGATACGTTGCTGCTTTACATAATACATCCTAACTTCCTCTTCTTATGAGCAGAGGTACAGTATTTGGAAAGCACCTTCAGTTGTGGCGACAGAATTCGAGGCCGATTATATTGTGAGAGGGGATGTAGTTCTCGGATCCAGGCAAATGAAGGGCTGTAGAATATCATTAGACCAGATCTGACTGCGGCTTGTGAGAAAAGTAGACTAACACCTACTGTGTTTGCAAATATACTGTGACGTGGAAATAAGACACCCACTGTTGTGTGTTGTCAAAGTTAATGTGCTGTGAGTTTTCCCGTTTTCTAATCCTACGCTTGTAAACTCTTCTCCGGTAGCTGGGACGCTGGAACTCATCTGATCGTTTGTTCTGATATCTCCTCTCTAGGTTCCTACCTCACTGGAAATGTTCTGTTGCTACGGCCCGGTGGTCCCCAACGGCTACGGAGCCTGCTACAACCCACAGTCAGACCACATCATCTTCTGCGTTTCCAGTTTCTGGGACAACACACATACGAGCTCCACCGTATTCGTCAAAGCCCTGAACGAGGGCTTGCTGGAAATCAGGGACTTGTGCAATAGAGGCAGCGCTGCAGCCACCAAACTGGCTGATGGCAGCCAGGGAGCCAGACAGCCTCGCAAATCAGGGAAGTAAGCCATAGTGATGGAGCACGCCCACTCAGCTGCTCCTTTCAACGCTTTTCGTTTAGCTTTAGACTCAGTAGCTGAGATGCCTTCACGTCGTTGTGTTGTCTGTGCAATAGTGATAGAAATCTTAGCACAAGCCTTAAATTCAACCTGTAATAGTACTGTATAGTATAGAAGTTGCTTTTTAATTTTCATGATCTGTGTGTGACCCTGCCCGACTCAGCAGATGGAGATGAACAAGTCTGCTGCCTTTAGGAAACAGAAGCCATGACCACTGTGTAGCACTGATGTGAGGGTCAATTCCTCTGTCAGAGAATCGATGAACTGAACTCCCACATCCAGACTAGTACTTTAATAGATAAGATGCTATAATGTCAAAAAAAAAACTATGTTTCTGTGCGTTCTAATAATCACAACATCCTGTGACGTAATCATGCCAACACTTCGATTTATGCTTAAACCCGGGTCAGTTAGAGGTAGAATAAAATCCACTTTATTGTGCTGATGTTTTTCTTTTTTGGTTCTTGTAAATTTTCAGATTCTATCAAAGCCAAAATGTTGTAAAATAATCTGATGAGGCACTTTATGATGTTTTTAAATATATGAATAAATAGCTGTAACCAGAGGACTAGTGAGAAATAATGTGTAGCTGGAAAACCTTCAGTGGCAGTAGCTGTACTGTATGTGTGTGTGATCTGTAGTCTGGTAATAGTTACGAGTATGAACAGTGTTACAGTATATTATAGAGGCAAACCTCTGTGTTCCTCTGCATGTGAGTGACGATTTCACTCAGCGCTAGATGAGGGTAGTCACTGTAGGTACTATAGGTGCAATAACACAAGAGCAAGTGCAGTGAGGGTACACGTGCAATTTCTTCAGTGAGCTCGTTAGATGCATGGAGCTTCCTGTATGAACAGTAAAGCTATTTTTCTATATGTGGAGTAACAGTAGGATGACTCATCTACATCACGTCAGCATGTCGCCGTAAAAACGTGAGGCTGTGTGTTCGTGGTGTTGTTCTGTATCTGTGTGACCCACGTGAATAATTTTACAATGTCAAGAAAGAACAGATGCATGTTTATTCTTACTTACTAGCTGTGTTTTTTATGTCCATTAATAAATGTGTACTAACTTAAAAATGCCTTAAACTATAATGCAAATGGTTTGGACTGCTACAGTAGATGTTATTTAAATGTATATTCATTTTACATTTAAATTACTCAGTGGATTCTCATTTTACCCTTTAAATTATTTATAAAGAATTAACCAGTATTCCCAAAAGAGTAAATTGGGTTAGTCATATTTTTTTACCACAGTGTTTGAGTATATTTATGTGATCCATGATGATATTTTTGTGAATTTCAGTGAGAAGAAAGAAGATGCTATATACAATAAATGTATTGTGAAAAGTTATATGTACTTTTTTGGCTGCTACAAAAGTTTGTTGACAAATAATCAACTATTTAACTATTACGCTGTAATAAAACTGTTGTAACTGGCAATAATTGTTTAATAAACTTTCCTTTAAGCAGGTATGTAATTGTCAACATTCAGTCTAGCTGAAGCTTTTCTAACTTTTCTCATCTTTATGTGTAAAAAAAAACAAAAAAAACATCACACCGACATTTATGTGACATGTGAAATATAACAGAACGTGGCTGAAATGTTCTAATCCTGGAAACAAAACAAGCAAACAAACAGCTCAAATGCGCAATAACAATGTTTTACTTAAAATATTAAACACAGTTCGGTTTAAATTTATGGTCATGCTCTGAATACACAAGAACTAATTCACAACACAACTGGCTGCAAATTTAACTAAAAACGTGATGATGAGACTGAAGTGGAGGCATAATTGAAGAAACAACTGGATTCATTTGCATATATGGCTTCCTGTTTGCTGCATGACCACTTCACTAACACACTCCCAACAGATGGCCTCATTTCATCGGCATCTGATAAGGTCTTTGGGGAGAGACCCAAATTTAATTCTTCATTGGTTAAACCACTGAACCAGGTCGACCAAGTGCCCCAAAAACATTAAACATTTAGTGAAGCTTCCATGAACTGGTCCAATTAAAGCTGGAATACAAATTGGACTGAAAATAAATCATGCAGACTCACGGATTAAAGAAACCGTTCAGTGTGTTAGTGGAAACAAAGGCACATCTGTCCAGCTCCGTGCTGCTGCTCGGTGTCTCCTCTTTACTGGACGAACTTCATTTAACATTTACTGTTAAGCAATAGCATCAAAGGTTTCAAAACCGATTTCTTGTTTTTGAATGGACAGTTATTATTATTATGTATACACTGAATTACTAAAACTGTGACCATATGCCCTCCTACACAACACATGGTTGCAAACACACAATATTCTCTGCCTCACTGAATGTTGTGGCTTAGCTATTGAAGACTACTCTGAGGAAAACATCTCACACTGCTGTGCAAGTCACCTCCAAGGTCTAATGTCGGCCGCCCAAACACGAGACTATTGACAGAACATTAAGCAAAGCTGGAGGCGACCGGTGCCTTAGGAGCAGCTAGTGACAACTCTTGGTGTTGAGATCAATGGCGGAAGCCCACCTGGAGATGGATGATGGGGGAACATTACCACTAATAAGCGTCTGCCGTGCCACGGACGAGGACGGAGTTTAATCTGCTGCCTGGTATCGACTGAGAGGGAGGCAGAGCTGTACATGTAGATTTCCTCCTCCTTGCTATGTGCTCGCCAGAGTCCAAAAGAAATAAAAGGTCACTTAGGCCAGGCTTCTCTAAAATGTCAAAAAAAATAGAAAAGCATCGTTAGCTACGTCTTCTGTCATGATCACATCAGGTCTCGTGAACCAAGTCATGTGCTGTAATCACTAATCACCATGTCGTCATAATGAGCCTCTGCTACGAAACCTGCAAATAACAGCTACAGGTTCACATCCCGGCTACATTCAACATTCAATTAGTCCAACTGAGCCTGTCATCCCAATATGCTGTCACACTACTAATACGTTCGCTAAGTCAGAGGCCACGAACAAGGATGCAGCTGTCTTTGAAAACTGGACTGAGCTCGACACGTTCGCTCCAAAATGGGACTGAAAAAATGTCCCGTCATCTCGTGTTTGAGATGTTGACATTTAAGCAGGAATTCAAATATAGTGCCACTGCCATCCGTAAAACCTTTCAATTAGCACAGTCTATATTACAGCTTTGTGCTTCCTCTCAGGGAGGGATTCAAATAATGGCCATTCTGGCATTTATGAGACGACTGCTCCCGGGGCAGGAGCTACGTTTACACACCATCTTGGAGCCTAATTGGGCAAGAAGTGAAGCCCCATTAAATAATACAGCATAATATATATAGCATATGCCAAGAGCTGAAATGAGCTACTTCAATGGAACCAGTTCTATTTAAGTTCAAAGTAGACAAAAGCACCAATTCTGTTAAAAGATCAGTTTTATAGTGACGGACTGCTTTCTATTTTGACTTTAATCAGACGAGTCAGAATTATGAGTTGCGTGAAAATTTCCATTGCATGAAGAATGAATGAACCGTTGATATTTTCTGAAAGACACTGGTATACTACCAGATTCACAGCAATTATTGCAGACTGCTGTTATAATCACACATTACAGTAACTAACTTCAAGCTCTTCGCTTTAGCGACTGTCAACTGTTTCTTCAGCTGTTTTGACATGTTATAATGAGGCTGCGCTGGATGACAACATGACACCTATTCATCTCGAGGCAGACTGCTTCCATTTTCATTTCCTATTTACTCTCTGTTTGGTGCCGTTACTTGTTTTCTCATGGTTTCTAAACAATAATCCATCCCCAGGCTGCATGTCAGCAGTAACACGAGCCACGATACTGCAAACGCAACACCTAAACACTGTTGGCAACGCATGATTCATTTTGTGATTTGAAGATCAATAACCAATTTGAAGATGACCTGGTGGAGGGGACCTAGATTGTATGGCGTAAATCTCAGGTGGTGGATGTGCATCTAGGCCTGCCACAGCTCCTGCTCCTGGGAAATGATTTATGCCTCGGCCCTGCAACATGTCCTGTAGCAGTTGGGCTCTCATCGAGCGTCCGGGGCTAATTTGAGAGGAGGTTGAGTGGGGATGGTAAGCAAAAAAGTCAGGGTGTTAAAGTCAGCGACGAGAAAAAGTCAGCAGTTGGCCATTAGCTTCATCACCTTAAGCTTGATCATAAGAACAGTGTTGAGCTCTAGCTCCATCCCTACTCATTTGGAAGGTTGGAGCAAAGATAAACAAAAAGAGAAGACAAAAGAAAGCCAGGGTCTAAGAGCAGATCTAAGTTAAAGACTCTGGAAGGTAAATGGTTGTGCCAGGCCATCATCTTAGGACCAGATTCAATCATCAGCAAAAGCACAGCAAAGAGACAACCGCTTAAACGCTCTCCTCACATTGGAGTAACAACCGCTCGTCCGCCTGCATGGCCTCCACTCCAGCATGAGAGCAGCTCTCAGAGCTGGTTGCATAAGTGCCAAATATGAATGGATCCAAGACGACAGGAGGGGAAAAAAGTTAGATGGAAGGAACTCATTAGGAGGCCTGCACTCCCCTCGATAAAGCAGATACATTTGTTAACTGGCCATGAGTTTTGAAGGTTATCTCATAAACTCATAAAGTGACAAGAGCCACCAGGCAGCTTATAGCTACACTGTCATGAGGGCAAATTAAAAGGCATGACTTTGCATGTATGTATGCTTCGTGGCTTGGTCATGTGAGACACGCGCCTCAGTCACTCCCCAAAATATCCGTTCTGCTGCCAGGATAGATGGGAGATGAAGAAATTGTTGGTGTTAAGGAAAGAGGCAGGCTGAGGAGAAGAGAAGTGAAAAAAAGGTGTGCTTCATTAAGTGCTTAGCTCATTCCCAGGTGGCCAGTTGTCCCTGAGGCATAGTCCCTGTGGAGTAGAGCGATGGAGTCGAGAGGAGAAGAACAGAGGCCTGCTTTGAGCAGGAGCATCCTCAAGTCCACAGCTGCCAGTGGCTGCATCACTCTCTGGACCCTAGTAGCTCTAACACATCACGCTTCCTGACCCGTTAAGACCAAGGAATGCAGTTTCAACAGAAGGGAGAATGGATTTCATTTTCCTACTGGTGAAAAAAGAGAAAGAGATCAAGCACAGTTTAACATTTTCTATTATCCTCCTTATTTATACTGGTATCAAAAATTTGACCTTAATGCAAGTTAATACGTTATAGATGAAGCATTAGAAGCTTTAGTTTTAGTCTATATGCTTCTGGATGTTTTCAGAAACTATAACATACATATTCATATATCTACTTACCCCTACTGGTGAAACAAACATACAGTAGTTTAAATATAGTCACCATAGGGAACACACACTATGATCAATGAACACATTATGCTGTACTGGTCACTGGGGACCAAGAAATAAACTTCATCCTACCACTAAAGAGAATTAAGTTAAGCAGCATTAGGAAGTCAATGGGCCGTAGAGCTGTGAAGTAATGCTGCATGGCCTCCTTTCACAGGTTTGGCGTCTGCGCTTTTCTGTACATTCTTGAGCTCATTTGTGTTTATTTACTTCTAGGGAGCCGTGAAGGTAGATGAAGGAGAAGCAGAGGGAAGTCAGCTGGAACTGTAACGTAATGGTTCCATTTTTAATGAGCGGCTGGGGACGGCGGTATGTGGTGACGGAGAGGATCCCCACGCAGAGCCTCTGTCACAGTGGAAAGGCTCATCCTAAATCTTGCTCTTATTGCGACGAGAAGTGCAACAATATCTCACCACGGAGACAGAGGCCCAGGCTTTTATGGGTGCTTGGGTAATTGAACAGCAGGAGGTAAAACAGTCTAATTTCCTTACCAGTAAAAGAAGCAAGTCCCCTTTAAACTGCTAAATTGATATTGGTATTGAATCTCTGTTACTTTTCACTCCTAGCATTTTGTCAGTGACATATGTGGACCAGCTGTGTTTGGCACTGGAGCGATGGCATCATCTAGGCCTCATGTGTCCTGGTGTAAATAAGCCTGTCAGTTTAGCCACTAGTTCATATGTAACAGAGGACAGGGCTGAGGGATGGTGCCAGCGCCGCTTTATGGCCCCTCTCAAACCAAACTTGTCAAGGAAACGGAGCCATTAGGGCAGCTCAGATGGGCACAACGAATGGGCTTTGTCTCTGTGCTTTACAATTGCCCAGCAGAGAGACTGACTAGACGGCATTTTCAGCCTTTAAACCGGTGAAATACAGCAGACACAGACTCAGTGTTGACTGACTGTAACGTTTCCCTTGGCACAGAAGAAGAAGAAGCAGAAGACAGACCACAATCAAAGAAAAAGTTTGAAAAGCACAACTGTACTAATCACTGTAAATGTTGTTCTGAGTATTTCAAAATTAAGCAAAAACAAAATCAGCTACATACAGCTTTATTTTAAATTCAAAATAATGTATAACATTTATCTGTGTATTGCTAATACTTTAATATATCATTGTAATTCAAAATTAAGTACATCATCACAAGATGTTGCAGGGTGCAAAGATAAAAGAGTCTATCTTTGGACGGCTCATTTCAATTAGTAGTTAGAAATCCCCTGAGAGTTACGATCCTTGCAATCACTTAGGCAAATCTCGTTTATGTTTTGATTAAAAAGGACGTCTCTAGAAGGACTGGGGGGCTTTCACAAATGAAGTCCAATTAATATTCAGTAAAAAGGCCCAGCAGGGATCCGCATTCTAACCAGGAAATCCTCAACCCCCCACTGTAAAATCAGAAATTCTGACCACATATACATAAAGAGGCACAAACAGAAGCCTCAAAATAGCTTATTCATAAAGATCACAACAAATGCTCAGGTAAATGAGTTGTGTGCTGTCGCCACAACAGTGCAAATAACACGGTTCAAGTATTGCGTCAAGTCGACACCTTTAGACTTAGTTAAATACATTCTCAAACTCTTTGACTTACTTTGTTTTTCTTCCTTTTTTGCAGCCATTGCCGTGTGTTGAAATCTAATCATATGCTGAAAATGATCAAGGCCAAAAGCCAGTGAATACATATCCTTTGAAATGTGTGGAAAGCATCTGTCTCTGGTACCTCTGAAACCCACAGAGAGACATCTGTCTGATGTGGTAACGTGCCCAAAGTACCCTAAGATCAACATATATGTGCTCAACTATACGTCCCATTCCAACACATGTCTCTGTGCAAATAAAGTTATAATTTAAAACATTTCCAGCAACATAAATGTTGTTTCAATTTCCCTAATAAGCTCCTCGTTTTACTTTGAAATCCTTGCCAGAATATATATTTCTCTTTTTGAAATTATGATTGGTCTTGTGTGGAGATGGAACAGATGGCGCTTTCTGACTCCTTGGTGTAAGAAGGTGGAAGGAGCAACAAGTGTGCAATTAAAGGTCTGAGAGAAGATACCGGTTCAAACCTGATGTGGAAAATTAACCATTTCAGCCATATACAACCAAATTAATAGTCCATATCTGGTGCATTTAGTGAAATGGGGCATCTAGGACCATAATAGAAGGTAAAATTAACCATGAACGATTATGAGGGTCAAATTTTATGTGGACGGTCTCCAAATTAGCCAGTTTCAAATACACACTTGATCATCTTTCCAACCTCTTACTAAACATGCAAAGTCATGGAGACCATTTACCCCAATGTTCAGTTCCCACTGCAACACACCAGAGGCCACAACACAGAGGTCAAGGCGAGCAACAGTACCCACAGTGCTGCACAACTGAAAAAACACAAGGATAAATTCTCTGAAAAGTGTAGGACGCAGCATTGCACAATGATTTAACGTGCTAAACATCGGGCAAAGGGTTTTCTTCTAGCATAGCTTATGTGTGTGAGCAGTGATGGCCATGCTCCATCCTTCATTCAAGCCAATTCAGTATCAATCATACATTTCAGAGACAGATGCAATCTAATAACAGTAGAAGCAAAAATAACTTCACTCGCTCAATCCCTGACCTTATGGAGCGAGCAGTCGGTTTGGTTAAAGCTGCAGCCATCACATAAAAATGGATTTTTCTTTTAGATCAATTGCGCTGGAAACATTTTAACTAAAATGGCCATAGAAAGCTGTCACTAATAAATAATTGCTGTTGTCATGGATTTACACAACGCCTCCGCCTCCTCTGCAGGAGCCATATTTAAGAGAGTTTGTGACTGCAGGCTGTTTAGACCAAATAAAAGACAATGCAAGCAGGATTTTCAGAGCAACAAAGGAACTGCCTCTGGACAAGGAACCATTTCAGCATGTAAGGAGCTGGAGAAGAGACAATTACCATCAAACGAAAGCAGCGATGCCACTGCTGAGGCGCCACACGGGACACAGAGGAAGTGGTGAAACATTTAGGTCAAGCCAAGTTCAAACATACACAGATACACCAGCGGGGGAGGAGGATATCGCAGATAATATACGCTTTTTAAGACGTTACAAATCTGATTAAACTGGAGAGCACTGTTTGGAATTTTAAGAATATGAGCACACCAAGACTGCCCGCGAAGGAACATGACTATGACGGCTTACTGAACTTCCTAATGGCTAGGAGACAACTGCTGCCTGTAATGTGGTGCAGCGTGAGCCCTGCTTTCATCTAATCTTCCAAAGACACATTTACAAACCAATATAGATGTCATGTGTAAAGCTGAAATGATCCTGGTTGAATCTGCTGGGGGACCAGCTTCCTAGCATGGAGTCGCAACCCCCACAATCCTAAAAAGGAAAAGCGGTTGGGAAAATAAATGCATGGATGTCTTGCTGGAATGTTTACCCATAAATAACAGCCTCAGAATCACTGCAATGCTCGGTCGACTAGGTCTCGCTCCAGTAAGTTAGGTACAGTAACAACACGCACCTCTGCTGATGAGTCTTGCCAATAAACATTTCTTAATGAATCCCTTTGAAAACTGCAAGTGCACATTTTAATTAGCCGTGGAGGGAGTTCCTTGATATCCAAAATGTGTTTTTTGTATTGGAACAGGTGACTTCTGCAACGTGTCGTCATGGTGCAAACGTTTCACAAATGACTTTGAAAGAAAAGCAGCCAGACGTTAGATGGAGGATGTTCTCATCTTTATGCTGATGTTAAGTTAGGGAATCTAATCTTTCCTGTTTAGATGTTGGCAATATTCTGCTCAAGTCCTTCCACAACCATCTCTGCTACTAGCAATCATGAGTAAAATGATGCATGAATAATATTCCAAATATACCATTAGCTGCAAATTAACTCTATCCCACAAGTACGCTGACGCCTCTGGGGTTTATTTGGAGTTCCATCTTTTTACACACGATAGAAGATTTGATCATGGAAAGGACAAAATATGAATATTTAGCAACACAACTCATGACAACACATTCTATTTTTGTCTTAGGCTTTCAGTCCAACCAAAATGTAAGCCGCAGCTCCCAGGGTTTAATCAAACATATCAATATTCAGCCGATAACGCCTTTCATCTGTGGCCAAGAGAAACTTGCATAACTCATCCAAAAACTAGAGGGATTTTCCACTAATGATCAAAAATGATAAGGAAATATAAATGATAATTAATTTAAACGGCATCACCATTTATAATACAGCACCCTACATTATCAGAGCTGACCTTCTTGGATGGAAACGTTATACAGCAGTAATTGATTTATCCCAGTTCTCCACATCAAGTCCCAACTTAAACTTCAGCAGATCAGGACCCTCAGTTTTCAAAACAGCAAGCACAGTGTGTGTGTGTGTGTGTGTGGTTCAGGTTGGCCCTTCATCTTAGCAAAGTTATTACAAGTTATCATAAGCAGGTCAATCCATCCTACACTGAGCTTCTAAAGTTCAGGCTTGTCTGCAAACTGCACATGTTTTTACTTTACTTTACCTCTACCAAGCAGCAGCACAGTAATCACCATGTTTATGACTTTATGACAGATGCTAGTCAAAAGGTCAAAGACACAAATGGGGTTCATATCAGAGGGATCAGTTCAGTAGGATGCCCTCATGCGTCTATGGTGATGCCTTTGGGAGGGGCGCCACCAAAGGTTGTTTTTGAAGTCGGCATGCTACAAAGAGAGACCCCCTACATCTGCCCTGTTTCCATGAAGGCAGACAGCTCTGAGCTGACGCCTTCACCTCATTGACTGACTCACAAGCTCCCAGGACTCCATTCAGGACCACACACTCTGGAGACAAACAAATGAACAACATTACACTCAACATAACGTTAAACTCAATACATCGATAAACTCCTGCACAGTAATCTGTGACTTGAGAGAAAATGGCTCACAGGTCATGTACAGTAACTCACATTGGGAAAGTTATCATCAAATTTGCTTATTAAACATGTTTTATATGGTATCAGTACATATATCAACTTTAAAATTGGGAGGTGTCAGAGATGTGCTCCAAGAGTATTCTGTGTTAAAGGTCAAACCTCTGAGACTTCCAGCTTTTTCCTGAAGAAATTAAAAAAAAACATTTTTTATCCAAAAGACAAGGAGAATTTCACAGGAGCCCCTAGTTGTCGGCTCTCACCTCTGACTGGATTTTCTGTGATCCACTTTTTACTTAATGAGGTGTCATGCACAGTTTATATAAAAGATATGACCTTATTAAACTGTGAGTGAAAGGATGAAGCAATAGCTGGGGAAAAAATAAATGGCAAGGCTGTAGAGAATCTCACTTTGTCTGTAGCATCAATGGGAATTAGTGGCACTTGTGGATCCATTTAATCAGAAACAAGGACAAATGAAAATGAAATATAAGAAATGCAAATATTACATTTATTCAAAAACTGGACCAGTCAAAATAACTAAATAAAATCCGTTTCTAACGTCAAAAAACATTTATTTCAACGTAGCTAAGCAAAAGAAATTTTTACAGTAGAATCTGAAGTAAAATAGAGAAATTAATCAGATACATATTTTAAGTGCAGGTGTTTAACACACATATCACTGAATTCAAAACATTTACTTATAAACCCATACGTTTAGTAGATTTCCAAGCTGGTGTTTAAATGAAATTGCTTTTCTGACACCACTTCAAGCTTTCCAATCCCTGTCATTGCTATTATTTTCCTTTAACCTGATTCTGACAGCCAATTCAATTAGGCTGGATATGCACGGGTGTAAAAAGGCAACATGACCACTTCAGAAGATGGATGGCAACCTTTGCTTTACCATTACAAAAAAAAATAACAATTGTGTTGTATCGAAGCTCAATCCATTGGGATTTCATCCCCAGCAGCATTAACACAAGTTGCACTGAAAACACTCGATTCGGCCCCAACTTTTTAGCTCCATGCAACATTTTATTTTCAGCTGCCAGTGGTGGAGACCAAATTCGTAATATTTTATTTTATTACTATTTTATTATGTTTTATAAGTTACTTCTCATTAAACTAAATTCCAAATAAAGCTGAAGAGTGAGAACTGTTTCGCTTTCTGAACACAGGGTCCAGTTACTCATCAGCCACCTGACCTTAATGGCAGTCTGTGGGATGATGTTATCTGGTCGAGCCCCTGTCAGAGTCACCGGGCGCCAGGGAGGAGCTGACCTGCTGGTAGATGAAGGAATAGAGGCTGACGTCAGGGCGGCGACTGAAGCAGCTCTTGCACACAGAGCTGTGGTACTGGCCCAGAAGATCATACACCTCGCCTAAAGTGGAGACAGAGAAAATCTGGATATATTGTCTGACCTGCACATTAGACCAATATCACAGCAAGGATAATGAAGGCAATTTAACATAATAAGCCTTTTCAAACAGGCAAATAGAAAGACTGTATTAACACTGTGCAATCGAAAAAGAAGTAACATATAAACAAGGAGCTGGCTGAACTGTTGTTTGTCTCACCGACGCTGATTTTCCTCTGAGTGAGGAAAGCATGCATGTTGTGGACATCTGTCATGAGCTGGCTGTCACCAAAGGTGAAATAGGCCATATCTCGTCCCGCCTCAGCAGCTGCCAGCATCTGGAGCAGGGCTGAAGGAGAAAATGGCCATGTAAGGCAGAGCTATGCAAAAAGGACCCTTAGAAGGTTTACACTTTCCAAATGTATTCACATATGATCTAATCTTTGTCCTTGGTAAAATGGAGCAAAAAGCCATTCAGTAACAGATGTTACCATTAAAAGGGAGACGCAAGCTTGTGTGGCACAAACAGCCAGAGGTAAAAAATCAGGGGAACAGGTCTCACCACCACTGAGCACTAGATTAGTTACGGGTACAGCCCAGGAGAGCTGTGGAAATTTCAAAACACTGGAAACATATTTGCCGATTAATGAAGGTTTGGATAAGTTAACGAGCAAACCTGAATCACCATTTTCAGAATAGACCAAGGAGTATGTCTGCATTTCAGCAGTTTCTCTCCACGGGTCTGTTTCAACTACTTTCTGCAATAATTATCTGACAATTATAAAAAGAATGTGTCCATGTGAGGCTATGCAAGGTAAACCCAGCATCTGAAATAGGAAACCCTTCCTTGGAGGCATTTCATTAAGCAGACAGTAGACGACTGTGCCTATGTAGGGCTGTAACCTGCTACAGCTAATTAAGAAGTATACAGTACATGGCTGCACGTACAGTACAGCAAGCACACTGGCTCTACGTCAGACAGAAAGTGAGGAGCAGAGCTACTACTGCAGATAGCACAAGAGACGACGATACGAGGCTCTGACAAAGTGCTGCAACAGACCGATGGACTAAAGCAGGCGATCAATTTCACTATTAATGAAACATATTAACTTTGTCATTTGATCAATAAAAGGAAGAGGACAAATAGGCCTTAAGTAAAACAGTGCATTGCTGGAAGACAAATGAATGCCCACACTGATCTGCCTTAGCCTTTCAATCTGAAATGTTTTCCGTTATATCCAGGAAGAGGGACCACTTTGACTAGCTGTACTACGATGATTCGAGCTCATTTCTCCACAAGACCTACTGATGTCAGCATTACGTCAATATGTACCTTTCAGGCGGGCATCACCTCCAAAAACCCCACAGCCCCAGTTCCCTGTAGCCACAGCTGCAAGGTTTTGCGTTTGCTCCTCGGGACGTGCAAAGCCACAGTACGCCTGAATGTAAAGGCAAGAACGGAAATCAGGAAGGAAATGTAAGCACAGAAATGACATTATAAACAAGTATTCTGCAGCAGATTCAACACAATAAGTAGCAGGGAGGAAAGTACATGTAAAACATTTGCTATGTCTGCAGTACATGTTATGCTAGATTACCACACTGTCCTCTTAATGATTGTTCTGCAGCACCATGCAGAATGACAATTATTGAGGATGAATAATTATCATGATGGGACTTCGATAAATGGATTTAAAGTCAGTTAAAAGTCAGACCACTTGTCATCAGTTTTGATGACAAGTGGTCTTTCCTCAAATCAAACAACACAAATGTAACACATTAAAAGAAATGTACGTGTAGAAATGTAGTGGTCAAAGAAATGAACACTAGCTCACAATTAACTGTTTTAAAATTTTCTTGAGATGAGCGATTATATTGTCAGTCAAACAAGGTGGTTTCTGTCATCTATGTCAGGAACAATGTGTAGCTTCAGGTCTTACAGCGCGAGAATTCTTCCTCATGAAATTATATAAGAAATACTTCATAAAAGAGGGGCGTTATTAAATAAACCATCTGAATGGGGGGTTGGATATTCATTTTCACAATGGAAATGAAGTGCATAGTGAAAATGAATAGCAAAAGCCCATCCTGCCCCTTGACTGGTCATAAATTCTTCTTTAGAAAGGGCAGATGTGACAGGTACTGCAGCTGAACAATATTCAAACAGGATTGATCTTGATGTTGGTGCATTCCTCACACCCCTGTCAGCGCTGTCAAACTCCTCCACGCTTTCTGATGGCAGGGCTTGACAAAATCTACATCTTGATTTTCTATTACAAATGGACATCCTTGACTGGCAGGACTGCACATATGAAGGGTTCCCGATTTTAAAAAAGCAGATATGGTGCAAATTGTGATTAATCACTTTGAGCTCAATCAAGTTCATTAAAATTCATTGTCAGCCTAACCGACGGTATAATGAATAAGATTAAGCTTATTCTACACATGTATTTGACATTCCATTACTCTAATTTGCACAATTAGCATTTTTTAAATATTTACCCAAGGAAGAGTAAACGTGTCTCAGCTGACATTTGTGTGAAGTCTGTTTGATAAGAGTGTTTGCCAGTTATTAGAAGAACTAACAACAAAGCCATTAAACCTGTGTAAACCAAACATGAAGTTAAACAACCAACAAAGACAATGTGTAACATTACTGCTGCTACGCTAGGGAAAATCTAAGTGTACAGTAGTGAGCAGTGGTAGTTATATAACTGATAATATGTCTACAAAAAGATCCTTACAGTAAATCAACCAAAACCTATTCTTCAACAAGCTAATGCTCTAGAGCTTATGTTTTGTTTTCGCTCTCAGGTGTTTTCATCGAAGCGTGATCTAAAGTACCAATGAAAACAACACAAAGCACAACCCATGCAGAGGGAAGAAAGGAAACAGACACAAACACACACGTAACAAAGAAGTGGGGCAAGCAGAACAAGAGACACATAAATATGCATACATATTACAAATAATAAGACCTTGTTAAGTTCTCTGTTGATTTTGTCTGGACGAAACTGTTCAAGATAGTTCCTAAACTGCAGGGCATCAATGGCCACAATTTCTGTGCATCTTCTTTCCCAGTCATCTCTGAAACACATTAAAGGGATATTTTTAACCAATTTATGCAAAATACAATAAGGCAAACGGTAACTAAACAACAAACACTTAAAAACAATCTCAAATAGGAGATTAAGGTTTAATTAGCTCCAAAAATATTAAATAAACCGATCAAAATAGTGTGTTCTCATTTTTTCCATTAGGTAAATATTAAATTATATTAAGATAAGATTATAAATAAGACAAATTATTCGTAGTCATAGAATAAGGTCAAAGGTTCACTAAAATTCATGAATATCTCAACAAAACGTCACAGTAATGCGTCGAGTGGTGGGTGATGCAGTAAATACCTTGGAGTCATGTCCTCGTGGCTGCCAGCCCACTTGTAGGTCTGAGAATAGCCTGTGTATTTACTGTACTGCTGCGTACCTTGCAACAAAGACGAGGGAAATTAAACAGCGCTGCTAAAAACAATACGAAAACAACCAACTTTAATTATTAAGACCTAATAGAAACAATCAAATAATAAAGGAGCAGGTATCCTCTGACAAAAGGAGGTCAAGTTATTACCCCCCTGCAACAGTATGAGAAGCAGCACCTGACCACAAGCCCACATGGGAACACTCAGCACCCCATAAAGGGGGAACGGTGGCTGGGGAGGCGACTGCAGAGTCAAACACACAAGGCCACAGATTAACTGCCGTTCATTAGCGCTCGTTTATACAGTGCGTGGCTTTTGAGGCCACTGGCTCCACTTGAGAGGCATTTCATAATTAATCAGCCTCTACCTCAACTCAATTAGACACGGAAGTAGCTAATCTAGTTAACAAGTATTAAAAGAACGCAGAGGACTCTAAAACACACCACCTGCTTGGCTAAACGACGACTGATATCCGAGCAGCATCGCTCCAAGCAAACTATCACCAAACGCTAAGCAGCTACCAACTACAGCACTAAACACAAATCAACAATCACATAAATGCAGGATAACACTAGCTCGTGTCAACCAATTTTAGAAGAATATTCAATAAATACAAGGTAATAATAAATAATAAATCAAGATTAGACAGTGTTGTGCCAACTATGAATTTTAACTGACCTTTACACGGCCTCAAATGTATCAAGCTCAAGGATCGACCGTATTTGCATTTGAAAGGAACAACCTTCAAAAACAACATTATGCTTATCATTTATTTTATAAGTCAACAAATCTCAAGCAGAGGAAAGATGAGTCTGGTTAACAAAAGTTGTTTAAAAATAACAATTAGAGTCCATAACAAACACCAGGTATATTTCACAATGCTCATGAAGGTTGTTCCATTCATGTGTAAATACATGAGGACGATGTGTCTCATATTTGCAGTGTTCAGAAACCCTAAAAGGTTGGAAAGCGCATCTCATTGCCCTGCTGAAGTGAATAGATCCTAATTCTGTAATATTCACATGGTTTACATGTAAACACAGTAACCTTCAAAAGTAGTAGAAAAGCAATGGGAACTATTTTTTGTTTGGTCTAAATATGGGTCTAGATGAAAAGATGAGACAATGGTTAAGAATTGGAAATGACCACACAGGACGTACTACAGCACCTTTTGTATTTGATGACTCAAAACTGAACCCACGGATACTGTAGAAAGTACCGTATATATAACTGAACTACAGTAACTAAGCATGTTCTGAATGTTATGTTTGCAGGTACAGTAACATGCTCGTGGGAAGCTGCTCTGGGTTTTATGATGCTGCCATCAGTGAATCGTACAATTCTTCCCTGATGCTGTTTATACCTTTGACCGCCACAGTAGCAGCCAGAGAACCAGCAATCACGGAAAATTGAATTAGGCCCAGGTACTTTTGTAAATTTCTGTACAGAGATAAGATCCATTAGCTTGTCTAGTGTACGCCAAAATGCATCACAGGGGAATATGATTTACCACATGGTCACGACGCAAGACTTTTACAGCGGGGGGGACAAAAGATACGGGCAGGGTTTAATAAAGATGATGGAATGGAAGAGTCCATTAGCAGAGCAGGTCTTGGGCAGGTCTTCCAGCTATAATTAATTCTGGGCCACAGTAATAAAGTTAAGTGGCATAAGTGGAAGAGAGGGAGAAATGGTCTGAAGGTGACCCTGCCATTGCAAGAAGACCTACAGTAAAAGGCCGTGGAATGACTGCTGATCTGCAGGGCGGAGGCTCTGACGCTGCATTTCGTGTTCTAATCCAAACTACTTGTTACGAAACACACAGTAAAGAAGCACATTTATTTATGGAAGATGGATTTTTTTGATATTACAAGAGTGGAAATGTGCCGTATTTGTGCCACAGTTAAATGTGAAATACACACACCACTGACTTAAAGCATTTGTTTAGGATGACAAATAGTGTTTTTTTTGTAGTACAATACACAACTCAAGTCTTCACCAAAAACAAGCAGCTACAACACGGTGGAGAAATGTTTTTAGACAAATAAAGAAGGAAAGCGGACGGGAGCCATCAGCCTCCTGCAGGGATCCCTTACGTTGAACTCTTACTGTGGCTGCCACTGCGTCTCAAGCTTGTTGTTGCAACCATTCAATACTGAAGCACAGCTTGTAGAAATTACTCAAGAGAAGGACCCAGCAGAGCAATCAGGATTTCCCCATCCCCAACTCCTGACTGATTTTCTGAGGCGACTGTCCTCTTTGCAGTCAGTCAAAATGAAACATGTGACAAGATAAGATATAGAAACTGGGCGACCACAACAAATAGTCTTTAGCCTCTAACTAAGCCAGAATGGGGACAGACAATGTGACAAAAGAACAGTTGCTTCTGTCAAATCATAGGTCAGGTTCCTCCAAGCCAGTTTTTGATTTATGTGACTTAGATCAATGGACTAAAAGATTAATACTCAACTATAATTAAAACTTGGCAACAGAATTTCTTCCATAGACATCATTGCAAAACAAAATGATTTATTTATGACTGACCTGTAATTATCAGGCATTCATTATGACCCAGGACTTCAGTGAAGAGGCGAGAAACAATAAGCTCAGGATTGATCAGAAAACGGATTTCCTCTTGGACTAGTCCAGAACCGGTGACTCCTCCTCCTACAAACTGATTGGCAAAATCCACCTGCAAATCAAAGTCGATGGCTGAAAAGCAACTTAAACTTGGTCATGCTCATGCACTTGCAGACAGACTTTAATAACTATGAACTGGATGTTTAGTCACAGCTATGTATCCCTAAAAATATCAAAAAACTAAAAACAATGACATGTTTTTTAAACTTGGACAAGAGCTGAAGAACAGCTCATGGAAAGAGCTCAGGCATTTTCTTTTATTCGTGAAATCATACCAGACTAGGTGATTGGGAAGGTGACCTGAGGTGCTCGCATTACTCAGACACTTGTCCCCCCCATGTCAAAATGAGCTCTCCCCAGGAGCAGCACTTAACTGCGCTGCTGCCAGTAGCAGACATCAAAACAAGAGAGCGGTCTTACAGTGCAAAGTAAATGTCTCCCTCCAGTCATAACATGCTAAACTGACTGCTGACAGATGCCTGCGATATCCTTTGCTCCTTGCGTTCTTTCAGGTTTGTGCAGATTTATGGTTGGCAGCAATGTACTTATTTTGGTGCGTTCCTGATTTAAAAGATCTGTTGTTACAGCTCAGACAGAGGCGTGGCAGCAATGCACTGTTTTAGTCAGAAAGCAGCCATGTGTAACTTATAATACAATTTCAGGACTGACAGTTGTTGCTCATTGGCCTGCAGACAACACAGACCATCCCCGTTATAACCCAAGTGAGAGGTTGCAAAGGGCTAAGCAGCAGTCTTAGAAAACATCTCCCCATACTGGTCACTCAACTCTGGGACAGCAAGCCAGCCTCCAAAGCTTTGACAGGCTGACAGATCCCTCCTAACCCCACCCCAACGTAGCATCCATCAATCTAGGCCAAACCTCCCCCCTGGAGCTGGTCATGTGTACACATCAACTGTCAGCTTGTGGCATCTGGAGGCAAACAAAAGGTGAAAGGCAGAGCGGGCCGTCCTGACAGTGTAGAGGAAGCCTGGCCGACACAGAGAGCAGACGAGGCTCAGAGGCCTCGACCCCAGTCCCTGCACACACTCTCTACGACATGTCATGGGATCCCTCAAAGGCCTTTTCAGCAGTAGTAAGCAATCTGGGTAAGAGACTCCAGAATGAAGTGGCTCAGAGTACAATGCAGTGAAAAGAGCAGACAGAAGAGCTGCTTTCAAACTAAAAGCTCCTTCAAGCAAACAAAATTAAATTTTGCTAATTGTTTTTCTTGTGCATCTTACCTGAAGCATCCCATAACCATCATCCTCAATGGTCCCTTCACAAGTAATGTGGAGCTTTGTAAGCTGAGCGTGTGAGCTGAAACAGAAATAATGAATGGTTTTCCAATTACAGACTGTGGTTAAGATGATGGATCTTCGCTTGCAATCAAAATGCCTCCTAGATGCAAAGATTCTTGTTAGCAGACAAATACTGTACCGTACAACGACTATTTCTAACAATAATAATAGCATTTCTTATTTGGATCAGTATACTACACCTTTTCCAAGTAAGTGGTTTATCCAGACTTCTTCGAGTGAAAGTTACAAGACCAGTAAGCTCTGAAAAAACAAAACATTTATGTTCACCATATTATCAATGGTGAGTTACTGAATTTACCTACGATGCCATCTGAACACCTACTCTGAGTAGTGACACTTTCAAAATAGCACATGAGGGTCTTCAGTTTCTCAGTCTTTTTTGAAGAGGAGCCCTCAAACAACCTAAGGGCAAAAGAAATGATTAATCTGATTAGGAATGAACAAAACACCAACTCTTGTCTAGTAAACTACAGCACAGAGAAAAACTACTCCTCTTGTGCCACAGAGACTTACTTTGGCCATGTGAGTTCAGTCAGGCTTTAACTTTTGATATGAATTAGTTCATCTCTCACTCAGCTTCCCTTTCAGACACTAGCCGATTATGTAGGCGCTCCTTCGCTGTTACGACAATGGAGTTGCCCCAGGCTCACCCTCAGAATCACACTCATGTGCCACTTTGAAGCAGTTGCACAAAATGAAAAAAGGGAACAGAGAGGAAACCAGTTCTTCCTGTTTGGGGATACATTAAGAAGCTTTGTATCCCTTGAAGTAATAGAGTCCAGACGAGAGAAAAGGTCACTGACCTGAGTAACAAGAGTAACACAACATGCTGCTAGTAGAGAGGTGCAGTGGGGAGATTTAAATGCATTCCACCGTTAAGCCCTCCATCTCCCTCTCAAATAAACTCTACAAAGAGCCCCCACAGCCTGCTTCCATTACACAAAAGAAATTTCATGTAAGGGAAATGAAGTAACGACAGCAGCTTTATGCACTGAGGGCCCTTCAGGGGCTAAAAAAAACTCATTCATCGAAGTCAACCTTGACCAAACGTTCTCTTTTTCTTTGGCAACATGGCCCCTTGAAACAGTTGTGCACTGTGTAGTCCTCGGGCAAACTGCTTTTGACATATCCAAGTCACTAGTGAGAGCAGGCTTTTAGCAACAAATCCCACTGTGGTCTTTGGGGGATAGAAAATTAATACAGGATTATATAACATCAATACGCCACCCCCAGATGTGCAGAAAGCCATGATGTAATAGAAGGGTATGTGTGACTGTGACTAACAGCTGAGAAGAAATAAAAAGACAATAAGACTTGATGTTTTTCTGCTTACACAGGAAAGGAAACTAAAAAGTTTCACCTGCACATATCTTTGTAATCACAAAATAATCATTAAAAACTCAATCTACTTAATATCTGGTTTACACTAAATTGTGCATTCAAGACACGTTTTAGTGGCTGGCTAAAAAAAGATCACGCTGGCTTTCCAACAAAACCTTTACGTGAATGAAATAGCAATGTGACTGAACTCTGTTACAGCCTTCTGCCAAACAGCCAATAGCCTTCCCCATTGTCAAAAGCAGCCATCTTAAGTCATTGTTAATCTAATTCCCCTCTCCATTTAGGTAATTACACTGTGATGCCAGCAGAGAGGACAGGATTGAGCACCGATCTGCAGACTGCTTCTGCATTAGACCACTGAGCCAATGTTCACAGTGAAAGTTTGCAGAGATAAATAAAAATGATGAAGCAGAAGGTCTGGCTCTTACGCACAGAAAGCTCTTTGCTGTACTGATGGTTGCTGTAGATATAGCAGGCTAAAGGAAAGATGTGCCGTGTCAGACAGCTCTTTGATCTGTAATTAAAACTACACACACTGTAAATGTCTTCTGCTTTAAGACCAGTGCAGAAGATAAAATGATTAGTGCATAAACATATCCAGTAGTGCCCCCTCATGGAAATGAAGCTAGTTGTCACAGCAGATCATTTACACCCAGATTGTGTAACTTTGCAAATGATTCAAGGTACAAAATCCTTAAATTACCTGACAAAGTTGATGTCGGGGTAGTTACAGTACTCAGTCTTTCTGGAGTTTCGGCGGGGGAATGTGCAGAAGAAGGCGTTGGCCAGCAGACACGCCACCTGCTCCTGGGACATGGTGATGGAGTGGTTCACGCCTCTCTTGAGGAGGGGTATTGGCTAAAGGAGGAAGAGAGGTACAGGAAGAAGGTCAAAATCATTTGTTTAGTGAATTTCAGAAAATGAAGCGTGTTGCATCAAGGCAGTCACTTTGCATCTCTCTTTAATGAGCCGACATAATTACAACTGGCATCTATTCCCTTCTCACTGTAACAATTTTAATAATCAATCAGACGAACAAAAAATATCCACAAATGATTTAGCACATTTTTAAAATTTCTTCCGTTGACAATGAGTTAACGTATCATCTTTGGAAATAACTTTGACTATTGGTCCAGCAATTAACTCCACACAACTTGGTTTTAAAGGTTGTCCTCAGAAAAATCTTTTAATGTGACTTTTTTGCTAGACACTGCTATTCATCATCCTCACTCCAATGAACAAAAGACCAATAAGACTATAAAGCATGTAACAAATGAGCATCAGCAGCTCCATACTTTGACCTCAACATTTTCACTGCTATTTCATAAGAACGTTTGTCCTGTCATGACCTTTGGGATCAACCCACTGCAGTGATTTTCCATGTTACAGACCAGTAAGTCAGTGTCCAATGCTTAGCGATGGGTGTTACCTTGGTACAGAGCTCAGATGCTCTCAGTGCTAATTGCACCATGTCTGGCAGCAGGGAGTCAAACAGATGTTGAGCAGCATCAGGCTTCAGGACCTTGGAGAGCGAAAGACATGCTTAAAAAACTTAGTTGTGACAATATGAAGCACTCCAGCAAATATGTTTAGGGTAAACAGATTTTTTAAAAATCACAGAAAAAATAAATCAATACATCAATAAAATGCACTCCTAATATTTCATAATATTACACTTCCTGGGCTACAATACTGTGTTTCCAGGTGTAGAAAGGAAGTGAAGAATGAAAATGTCAAAAAGATCAATCACAAACTATTTCATTAAGGTTGCATGACCATGCCAGCTGATTAAACCGTATTCCTGGAAGAGATGCAAATGCCCAAGAGCTCCAAATAGAAGGGACAGTGTGTTCCCTGGACAAGGAGCCTTGACTGGTGATTTAGCCCCGGACATTTATATTATAGCAAAGGAAGCCTGACTAAACACTGTCATAAGTAATGACTTGGTTGACATCATAAACTGCTCCAATGGGTGTAATAAATGAAAGCAGCTGACAGGGCGAGACGCTGGATATAGCTGAGGTAGTATAAGTCCGGCTCTTTAAATCAGCACAGGGAAGCGCATCAAATCCACTGAACTAACGCCCTGTATGACTTGATATAGGCCTGTACATCACACCAAACTGACAGAGCAATCAAGCAAGATGCGGGGGTGTGGCCAGTGAGAAACCGGAGCTCGTTTACAGAGTCCAAACAATAACGACTGCATCTGTGAATGCGTGAGCATGTAAACAAAAAAAAACAAAAAAAACTTGCAAGCTCATAAGCCTAAATACAGCTTCCACCAGACGGAGAGAGAACCGAAGAAAAGTGACTCTGCCCGTCAACAGCTTTTCAGTTATTCATAAGATGTGTGCGTAAAAATAAATATTCAATAAAGGGGCCTGGCCTGTCACTCTGTGCCATTCACGTCCACTTTTCTCTGACAATCAAAACCCGTCTGCTACACTGCCTCCAATCTGGCACATTCAGAGGAGAAGTAATAAAGTGAAAACAGTGTAGATTACCTCAGACTGTTTACCATTTTTCCCATGTGTAGCTATAAAACTAAATAAAAGAGCTTTTGCAAACGGATTGTGTTAAATGGTAACATCATATTTGGTGGATTAAGTGAAGCTATAAACTGTTAGTTTATTATAACATTTGCTTTACTGTAGCATGAACCAAAATTGTGATACTTTTTGACCATCTTACAATTACATATGCATCTACACAGTCACGTGAAGTGGATAACAGTCATCACTGAAGCCATCCATATATATTTTGTGTTGATCAAATGTCCAATGTTAAATGTTAAAGCAATCTCTAAAATAGTATGTTTGATGGAACCTGACATTTTGCAGTCTGACGAAAATCTAATTTTCCTTATCCAGTAGACGTAATGCAAACCCAGCAAAAACAAACCCAGCTTGGCCTCTGGCTAAAGGCTCTCAACATGTCGCGATTTTATCTAATAATCCCATTCTAATATGATTCATGACATATACAAAGAACACAATTCATTCAGCAGCATGAAACTGAAATAAAGCGTTCTGTGGGGTGTAATGTCAGCCATTTTCATTTCTGACAACTTGCTAATCGTGACCTTTTGACAAAAGATTTAATTATTTCTCTCAAGTCCCACTCTGCCTCTGCAGGTCTGCAGCATTCTACTATGTGTAAACCATTAGCATTACTGTGTAAAGTGACAAACCCATCTGACGCACTTGTGTCACGTACTTACTTTATCTGAAATGTGGTCTATCAT
Organism: Macropodus opercularis; assembly: GCA_030770545.1. Taxonomy (NCBI): domain Eukaryota; kingdom Metazoa; phylum Chordata; class Actinopteri; order Anabantiformes; family Osphronemidae; genus Macropodus; species Macropodus opercularis. The sequence continues at coordinate 4,377,107 of CM061107.1, read as the reverse complement.
AAAAACATGTAGCTGTCGTGCAGCAGAGAGTAGATGATTAGTCCTTTACCTCAGGAAACATAAAGCCTATTATTTATCTAGTGCTGCAGGTAAAGGATTTCCTATATCAGCTACTCATATCACAACTCAGCCTATCCCTCATGTCTGCGGATCTCTCCAGATGGAATATTCCCAAGCCTTTGATGTGCCAGACAGTAGTACAGCCCGCCCTGACTCTCTACACCGGATGACGCACGGTGCATCAAGACAACAGATGACGGATGGCCTCCAAACGAGGCTGGAGAAGACACAACTCTAAGTAATGACCAGTGAACTAGCGAGGCTCTGGTCACTGTGATAAAACTGTGGCTTATTTTCCTTTGGGTATATAAAAAGAAATCCAACTTTAGACCTTTAAGGTATATTCTTTCCTTTTAAAAAACACACAAAGTGGATCCTCCAATGTTTGACTCACTTCCGAGAATATATTTGTACACAACAAAACCCTTTCACTATTTTATTTACTCCAAAAATAAGTAGCTTTTTATTCACTGAACATAGGAAGCTCATTATTTTAAATTGTGATTTCTGCATGTGGAGCTATGAAAACAGAGACACTAAAATAGTGTATAGTAAATAATACTGTGCTAAATCTAATCATGTGTCAAATGAGAAACGTGTATTAACGCATTTTTCAAAACGAAAGCTACAAATTAATGAGCCATCTGTACTTTCTTTGACCTCGGTTCTGTGACAAACACCAACACTTGTTTATGATGCCTTCTGCTGGGCAATTAAGTGTCATGATTGGACAGCTGATGGATCATTAGTCTCCAGCTAATCCTTTTACATCGTCAACATGTGTGCTCATCCATTCTTACATGTCTGCATGTCAGTATTAATTTAATGGCTTATTTATAGAGGTGCTTTTGAATAACAATTTTAATTTAATTGTTTCTAAATTTCATTTATAAAAATAGCACAAATGTTATCAAATATTTATAATGTTTACCTCAGTGCAGTACAAGTGTAAGGCTGTGAAGTCCCACTTCTTGGCTTGTGAGGCACTGTATTTCAAAATTGCATCCTAAAACAAACAAATATTTTTGATTAACATATTTAATTAAGACTACTCTTAAATCAGACTTACAACCGAATGTATGTGTATTAAAACAACAAATGGTCACAATATCAACATCCTGAGTGCCGATATCAATTTCTGGGCTCACAGCGCCCTCGTGTGGCAAATAACGGTAACTTCAGTCAAAGTACTCTGTACATACAGGAAAACGCTCTTCAGTAAACTTGCATAGCTGTAATACTTGCCTTGAGCTCAACTGAAGTTTTAAATTTCTTGTTCAACGTCTCCTTGATCAGCTCCCACCGACTCTTATTCTGCCTTTCTTGCGTTTTCTGTAGAAGCACAGCCTTACAAATTTACGGCAAAAACGGCTTTATATGACAGCTGTTGTTGACTGGTTTGAATCCCTGGCTGGATAAACAAGCATCACAACTTGTACAAGCCTTTGATCATATTGCATGAAGTGATATCATAGATTTTAATTCAAAATATATAACCACTGACCTTGTCTTCTATAGGAAAAAGGTTACTACTGGAACATGGCATTTTAACATGGACATCATCCCAGGTATCCTGAAACCTAGCTGGATGTGGAACAGGAACTTTACCACTTTGGAGAAGGTCTGTCTGCCAATATGAATGGATTAACCAAATAGTATTATTAGATGCCATATTTGATGAAGCACAGCGTTATGCAGACACAGGCATTAACTACTAGTTAATCAAAGAAACTGTACTGCAAAACATTGTGCTGCTGAAAAATAACTGCATTATCCATGATGTAACCATTTGAAATAATGTGACTAGTGTAAACAATGAAAGGACTGCTCTAACCCTTATCATCACTGTGTGCTGGCCGGGAACATCCCTCAAAGGAGGAAGCGTACCACCACATGTAGGCATTCTCTTTAGCTCACTGATTGGTGTCCCCAGCCATCTGACTTCAGGCTTGTCATCAGCAGAGGACGTTTCCTTGTCTGCATCCTGTTTCTTTGAAGATCTGGCTCTTCTCACAGATAAACCTGATGAGGAGGCCCCTGGAAAGAAATCTGTTATTTTCTTATTGTGTTTGACAGAGTTCTCTGAGCTTGCTGAGACAGTTTCCATTTCTTGTTGTTCTAATCTGTCATCCTTGTGGGCTGCTGTCTCAATGTCACTGCTGGGAGAATCCTTGGAAGCTTTTGACATAGCAGTGTCTTCCTCCAGGTTATGAGGTGTCAGAGGTTGGGTTTCTTCATCCATATCACAGACAGATGAATTTTCACTATTTTGACAATCCAAGGACTGAGAAGAGCTGCTTTGAGAACCACCATTTCCTGTCACTTCTCCTTTGTCTTTGGTTTGGCACACTTCAGCTGTACTCTGGTTCTTTGTGGGTTTAACCAACCACTGGTCAAGAGTATTTTTTAACTTGTGCAGCTGCCTGGTGCAGATTCCTTGATGGGAAGACTTGGTCATTACACCTCGTAAACCATCATGTCCAGATTTTGGCTTTAAATCCATCTTTGTTTCAGTGGTATTTAGTCCTTTTTCTTGCTCTGCTGTGTCAAAACGAGAGAATCTAAAGCAAAGCCATAACGTTTACATTTATGTCATTTACTACCATAGTTGATAAATTACCTTTAACAGAAGCTGCATGGGACACTAAGGCACCTGTGTCAACCTTTAGTTTTTTTGCTAACGGTTCCAAATTTGTCATTTCAGTCATCCTGCAAAAACACAAAGCAATGTGTCATAACCAGATTCTTTTAACACATACACACATCTTGGGGACTTCAATCAACATACAAACACACTAAAGGTACATATACTATACTTATACTCACAATACAACCTGAGCAGACACCACAAATAAAGCGTTGGTGGGTTTCCTCCAGGCTTGTGTCTTGGGCAGTCCTTTCTTCAACACCTGAGCCAATCTTCGCATATAGATCGCAGCCATACAGAACCCTGTGTTATGATAACACAAGGCAGGTGCACAGTAAAATACACGCGAGGCCATATGATAACTAACCTCAACTAATTTACGTTTATTTGCATGTTATTATGATTGGCAAATATCCAGACGGAGTTTGGTAAATGCTGATGAATAAGAACGTGCAGAAACAACAGGAGCCTATTAACTTACATGCGGGGAGTAAAATTACCAAAACCAGGCCACCACCTCTGCGGACATGTATTAAAAATTAGCAACTTTAACTGTTTTAAGTAAGTAATACATACGAACAATTGTTGGGGTTCAGTTAAAGGTAAAAACACTCTTAGAACGCCACAACAATACTGTCTGACGAACGCCGAAGCACTTCCGGGAAAGACTGAAGTAACATCCCGTAAAATACCGCGATATGTCCGCTCAGCTCTCACAGCGGAAAAGTCCAGACAGTCTAGTTCAGCCAAATATCGATATTCAGTAGAGTTTTGTTGATTCGCTGCAATTAAAAACGTTTCCCACTTTAAATAGAAAGTTAGCTTAAACCTAACGTGTCTTCATATTAAAATGCTACTGAAAGAACCGATGACATTATACAAAAAGTCCAGTTGAACTGGTTAATAGTACGAGACTGACTCCAGCATCGTGCACGAAATGATGTCAGAGACATTCGTTTTTGTGAAACTCCGTGTTCACACGCTGCTTGTTGTTCACCTGTAGCTCGCTCCACCCATCGGCCTGACGCACCTTTCCAGCACAACGAAGAAAGACACCATACCTGAAGTCATTAATACCAGACAGCGGCCGGTTGGAGTCGGCGTCTAGATAATGTACCAGGAAAGATGATAAGAAAATACTTCATATGCGCCGTTTTCGCGCTTTGTTACGTTTCTGGGGTCGACAGCGAAGGTGAGACAGAGCCGGTGGTAGCGGATAGCTGCGATAATGTCATACTGTGAAAATAGATCTTTCTATTCTTTTTATCGTGATATTGAGACGGAAAAAGAAACACTGCGGTATCTCTTACTTCAATTATCCTTTAGTTGGTCTGTTTACCTTATTATTTCTATTGATCTTTTTATGAAGTATTTCTCATTATTAACATTTTCTTTGTGCACTTACAGACACTTACAATGAGTTTATATCAAAACTTTCGGGGTACTCCATTGTCAATCCTGAAGCGATCCACAGATGGACAAGAGACGTCAGACCACAGTCAAGAGAGGTAGATTCAAACCTGATTCATTTGTCTTCATCACTGATATTTTAATATGATAACATTAGTTATGGTATTTATCCATTTCAGAAATATGCAGAAGAAAGATTATCGTACGCACTAAAGATAGCAAACAGGAAACACACGATTCATCTAAAAAGGAACAGGTATGCAGTGTGTATAGGTCATAATGATGATACTATATAGGTTATATAACAATGTTTATTGTACTTTCCCTTTTTTGACAGAGACTTTTTACACCCAAATCTTATTAAGCGTTTATCTGACCCCCCCCCTAACAAGTCAGCATATCCACAATATGTGAGTCAACGCTTTTTTATTAGTTTAAACATGAGTTCTTGAATCCTTTATCTAACTTGCATTCATTTTTCACAGGTTGATTGCTATTACCATGGAGAAGTGGAGGGGTACAATAATTCAGTGGTGGCACTCAGCACATGCTCTGGGCTAAGGTTTCTAAATCACTCTTCTTGTTTCTAATTTCTCTTATGATTGACATACTGTACGTAGCTAGAATGAGCTCGGATGCAGTATTAACATCAATGCTTTTGCAGTGGAATAGTAGTTACACTGTTTAACAATGACACTTCATTAAAAAGAAATGAATGATGTTATATCAGATAATGTTGTGGGATTGCAGCCTACGCATTGAGGCTGAAAGCATTTATCCAATATTTCATTTCAGGGGTTTGATCTTCCTTGGAAACGAGGTGTATGGACTTGAGCCCGTGCCAATGTCTCCCACCAATGATCACCTTCTCTACCGACTGAAGGATGTTCAGACTGGGCCTGTCCGCTGTGGGGTCGTCAATGAGGCTTCATCAACTCAAGCCAACGAATCCTTTGAACCCGGCCAGTCCCTGACTTCACTGCTCCGGGTTAGGAGTCCCTCTTCATTTGCTTTAAGTTAAATTTAAATTAAAAACTGGTTAAACTGGCTTTAGACTCAAACTGACAGTTTTAATGTTCTGTTTGTTTTAATAGAGGAAGCGTAATTTGCCTCAAACCAGTTACATTGAGTTGGCACTGGTTGTGGATAACCTCAGGGTAAGTATGTACCGTGAATACATTAGGCCAAGAAAAAGAATGCAAATGGTGAAAAAAATAACCTTACCCAGTCTTTCATAAATGTTTGAACATAACATTTTTTGTGGTTATTTCATTAACAGTATAATTTTAAGAATAAAAATACCACAGCTGTGCGAATGGAGGCGGTGGAAATAGCTAATCTGCTGGACGGGGTGAGATAACGTTTGTCCTTAAAAGTTGTTAAGCTAAATTAGTTTTGGTGTTGTTTTTGTACTTTGTTAAGCTTCAAATCGTCTTGTATTTTCTCTTCTATTACAGTATTACAAACAGCTGAATATCCGTGTCATCCTTGTGGCCTTGGAGATTTTTAAAGACGGTAATCCCTTCAGTGTAAACGGCACTGCAGGAGATGTGTTGAATGGCTTTGCTACGTGGAGAAAAGATGTCCTGGTGCCACAAATCAGGAATGACATTGGCCATCTCATCGTGTAAGCAAATCTTCAGGCCCCATAATCACCATTTTGCTCAAATACAGTCCAATTTGTGACTTATTTGTTTCTTAGGGGTCGGAAGACGTCATACAATGGCATATTGGGTGTGGCCTATGTGGGCACTGTCTGCTCCACATCCACGTCTGCAGGAATAAGTGTGGTCAGTTCAACTTCATTTTGACTTCAGGCACCTAACAGCAATGGTGCTTTGGTGGCACAAGTTCGTGTGTGGAAACTAATACTGTCAGATGCTGCAATATGCATGAGTAGTGCTTTGGGTGCGGCTCTTTGTCACAGGAGTCAAACAGGCTGGACTAGTGGGAAGGACTTTTGTGTTATTGAATTCCGTAGATTCTTTTCAATTGTGAGATCCTAAGGGCTCATAATGATTTAAAGTCATACTCAAGGGAACAATGTCACTGAAGTTGTTTGAACGTTGTTTCAACACTTACGGGTGCCGAACATTTTAGCCAGATCTATTTTTATTATCAGCTTTATCATACAGTTATATTTAAAATAAACTGTGGAGACTGAGTGGACTGCTTTTGTTCTTACAGTTCAGTGACAACAGCTTGGCGTATTACTCCACAGTGGTGGCCCACGAGATGGGCCATAACCTGGGCATGAATCATGATGACACGCGCTGTACATGTAATAATGGAGGAACGTGTATAATGCACAGCACCGCCACGTAAAACATGCTCCATAAAATATTTATTTTCTATGTTTGTCTTTCTCAAATGATTCACATTAAGATGTGACAGTATTATTAATGTTTAACTCTTGTCCTGTAGTGGCTCCACTACTTTCAGCACCTGTAGTGCTGATGACTTTGAGTCTTTGGTAGCTCGTGGAGGAGGACAATGCCTGAAAAACCAGCCACCCTCAACTAGTGTAATTAATGTTGCTGAATGTGGCAACGGTCTGGTGGAGCAAGGGGAACAGTGCGACTGTGGTAAACCACAGGTACAGTACAGCATATATTGGATACAAACCCTTACACACTTTTAGTTATGAAAGTTTTTGTTTTTATGTATTTGTATGTGACAAGGTATTTATGTTGTGATGTAAATGTAAAGTTTTATCGGTTCTTGGCTTATACAGGATTGTAAGAATAAATGCTGTGATGCTTCCACCTGCACTTTGACATCCGGCTCTGCCTGCGCGCAGGGTGCCTGCTGTGACAACTGTCAGGTGGGCATGCTGCTAGACTTTATATAGAGTTGTGTAGTAATACCGTTTTTTGCATTTTGCGAAATAGCAGTTATATTGTGTTTTTTTTGTTTGTTTCAGATCAAAGTTTCTGGAACGCCATGTAGGAATGCTGTGAATGTCTGTGATCTTCCTGAATACTGTGATGGCAACAACGCAACCTGTCCAGGAGACTTCTATGTCATGGATGGTCTGCCTTGTCAGAACAATATAGCGTACTGCTTTGAGGGCCGATGCCAGACGTATGATTATCAGTGCCAGCAGCTCTTTGCACAAGGTACATGCAATTATATGCACGGGTAAGAAATTAAATCATATATTGTGTATATATTAACTTGGATATTATTTCTACCTTGGGCAGCTTCTGCAAAAAAGGGAGCAGATGTTTGTTTTCAGAATGCAAATACAGCAGGAAACTTATTTGGAAATTGTGGCACCACCAGCTCAGGAGGTTTTATCAGTTGCTCTAAAGAGTAAGTACGCTGGCTTTTAATTAATAGCTTGGTGAAAACAAATGTAAGGACACATTCACATTTTACCAGCATCCATCTTATTAATAACAATGTAACGTTCTGTTTTTTCTTGGGGCTGCGCTATAGAAATGTCATGTGTGGAAAAGTGCAGTGTACTAATGTGGACGTCAACAAACCCCCTGCTGGTGCCCAAGCCAGCATCCAAATAATTGACGGGTCACCCTGTGCTAATTTGGACTTCCATCTTGGCTCTGACATGTTGGATCCTGGCTACGTTAAACCTGGCAGCCCTTGTGCTAGTGGAAAGGTAAGGAGTGAGAATCTAACCAGGAAGTGGTGCGGTTTGATTTGTTACAGGATAATGCTGCCCTTGTATGAGAGAGGGAAAAATCAATGGTTCAGTTAATGTTTCCTTTTCAGACCTGCCTGAACTTTCAGTGTGTGAATGCGTCTCGTCTGTTGCCCAACCTGACCTGCAATGCCCAGGCCACCTGCACTGGCAGAGGGGTGAGATGTCGTTGTCTTAGGCTTCGTTTCTAAGTTCCACCGAAGCACAAGCCTAACTTTGCTTTGTTTTGCAGATATGTAATGACAAAGGACACTGCCACTGTGAAAACGGCTGGGCCCCACCTTACTGTGACAGGTTAGGGCGAGGTGGCAGTATTGACAGTGGCCCTGCTGAGATAGGTGGGTTGAGTTGAATTGAATTTAGTGTTCTGTACCTGCTGATTTTATATTTACTGCAATATTCCCATCTTTTTTGTTTTAGACTACTCCCTCAGGAATGGCCTGTTGATCTTCTTTCTACTGGTGGTTCCTGTTCTGGTTCTCCTCATTCTGGGTCTGCTCTACATCTACAGGAGAGAATCCCTGGAACCGTGTTTGAAAATAAGACAAAAGTAAACGAGTATTTTTGACATAGAGGCCACGGTACATTGGCAGTGTTTTACATGCAATTTCCATAATTATATTGGTTTTGTTACATTTGTTTTTTTAAGGCCATGTTCTTCTCAGAATGGAAACACAGCCAATCAGTCAAATATAAATGTTCAGAGTTCAGCAGTCCCACCTCCCAGACCAGCTCCCCCTTCAAAGGTAAATAGTTTTGCTTTTGTTTTTGTCATCATTATTGCAGTGAAACCCGAGCAGTGCCAATTTTGCAGTAAGACAGGTTTTTATGAAACTGAATATGGAGTATGTACAGTATATATATGAATATGGAGCCAGCCAAATAGAAAACAATGGACCAGTTACAAGTAGATGTTCTGTGCCATCTGACTCTGTTCTTTGTTTTCATTGTAGCCGGAAAATCCACCAGCTACTGCAACTCCGCTTCCTGGGTATGTATTGATTGAACCTCTATTTCAAGTAACCATCAGTAATGTCAGCACATATATAACACACATCGTTAATGCACATAGAACAGTTTCTTGCTTAACGCCTAAAACTGACTGAACTGAATTTCTCTATTTCTACCAGTTTTAGATATGGAGAACTGGATTATTGGAATGCAGAAGCAGGTGCTGCCCCTGCACAACCTCCAGTTTACATCCAAGGACCTGGGGTACCCAGACCAATCCCACCCAGGCAACCAAATAGTTGAAGGTTGAGTGTACAAGATTTACTGCTGCTCACCGTGTTACTGTGAATGTGTGGCGTTTACAAACAGCTCAACTCAACACTACACTGAATTAAGTAACAAGAATATACTCACAGTGAAGTATTACCTGGAGTTTTGGAAGGTAACTTTAGTAACATGGTGGTGGATGTTGCTGGTCAATATGTGAATAACTATTGGAATGAGTTTAAATTCCTGGTTCAATCACTCGTGAAAATTTGTACATACAATACAAACACAAAAACTGAACTTATTTTTAATGATAATGTCAATTTTGATTAGAAGAATGTTCATGTAATAATAAAACTATCTTTATGAAAAAATAAATGTTTTTATGAATAACTGTATGTGCACTATATATGATGATATGATATGATAGGATAAAGGAGACACACTGTGTTACTGTAAGAAGTAATGAGCCTGAGACCCTATATCACATCAGGCCACTATTGACTTGACAATGAATCAGCAATTCAAAAAATATGTATGTGTAGGGGTGTGTGTGTGTGTTTATAATATTAGAGGCATAATAGTTCCCCACTTCCTCTTGAATGGATCTCCAGATTAAGAGCTGGCTTGTGTAAATAAATATTGCATGTCCCATATTCTAGGCCACAGTACGAAAAAAGTATCACTGCAAATGCTGAGCAACACTCTAGACTCCACTAAGACCCAAGGAGGAAATGCCTCCCCCTCGCTTCTCATGCCTCCGCTTTATATGCTTTATTTTGAATTTCCGGAAGTCACGTGTGCCCTCCAGGTTGTAACGCTGCATGATGCGGAAGTCAGTTGTCAACGACTAGTAAGCACAAATCATGAATACAAACCATCAGCTCTTCAACCCCAGAAGCAAAACACAACGTAGCTAGATGGTCAACCCTGCGCATGGCGGCAGAGGCGAATGCGTGTGTCCGCCGGGCTCCGGCCTGTCTGTGCGTGTTGTGCGGGCTACCCGCTGCTGGCAAGTCCACTCTGGCCCGCACGATTGTCAGCGCCGCTGCACAGCAGGGATGGAGAGCTGCTGTGGTTCCGTACGATGACTTGATCCCAGGGCATGCGTTTCAGAGCCTGCAAGGAATGGTAGCATGTCTAAAAGGATCTAGACCAACGATTCGTCTAATTACATGTTATACTATAGTTTACCAGGCAACTACACAACAAGATGAAAGTTTAGTTTTTTGTCTTTTTTTTCAGCACACTGAATGGAAAGGCCACAGACAGGCTGTGCTGCAGTGCATCGAGCGCTTCTTGAAGGAGCCTCTCATGCTGGCAGAGCAGCCGGGCAGCTGCCAGATCAACAGAGCTGCATGGGGACGGTGCATCCAAGCTCTGCTGCTGCCTGGGCAGGCAGCCCTTGTGTTTTTGCTGGATGACAACTTCTACTATCCAAGCATGAGATATGAAGTGTACCAACTTGCAAGAAAGCGTAAGTAGTTTTCTGTTTGTGGTGGCTGTTTTGGTGCCCTTTGACTCATGTGACAGTTCTCCTTGTAGATTCGCTGGGGTTCTGCCAGGTTCATTTACAGTGTGATTTGGAAACCTGCATCAGCAGAAACCAGAGCAGGACTCAGTCCGTTCCCACTGACGTCATCATGGACATGGTGAAACGTTTGGAGTCTCCAAACCCGCAGAAGAACTCTTGGGAGATCAACAGCGTTTTACTCGACACGACAGACACTTTGTCAAAATGTGACATGTAAGAGAGCAGAATAGTTTACAGACATCACTAGAGCTCACATGCACCGTATGTCAGGTCTAACTCTGTGGCGTTTGTCCTCAGTCAGAAGGTGATAGATTTGATCTTTTTTGCACTGAGCAACCCACTGAGCCCAGTTGAAGACAACACTGAACAAAAGGTGTGTCAAAATACACCCCCTTACATCTACTGATTTCAAATTTGCAAGTAGTATATTTAGCTAAATTGTTTCCTCATAACATGCAGGAGGCTGACCGCTTGAAATGTGCCATTAGTGTGGGTCACCAAGCTGACCAGGCCTGTCGACGCCTGATCTCTGAAGCCATGAAGGCAGCCAAAGGTACGTTTAGCTAATGTAGATTTGACATGCTATAATCATGTACTTATCATTACTAATCATTTTATAACTATAACCTCAGAAAATCAAATGCCTCCGGATCTCATGAGGTCTTTGGCTGCTCAGCTGAATGAATCAAAAGCGATATTTCTTCACCACCTGCGGAAACAGTTCCTTCATGAAGCTTCTTTTCTGGAAGATGAAGACATCGATGTGGAAAGTGTGGTAAAAAGAGCAGTGGACAGCTTTGAACGGGAGAAGGAGGACATTTTGTTGCGTATTCCAAATGACCATAAATGATTGTTTCGTAATAGGATGCATCTTCAGGGTTTCACTGCCACTTCATGATTTTATTGTGAAATAAAAGCACGACTTTCTCAGATAACATGAGTTACTGCGTTGTGGCTTTTGAAAATATGATATGAAATGCTGATCAAAAGGGCAAATTTGTATTTTCTGTCCACACATTGAATACAATTCTAATTTTACACAAAATGAAAAACTCCTACTAAAAATAGTAAATAGTATAAATAAAAATCCAGTATTTTAGACCAAAAATTTCTACATCACATTGCCCGTTAGCGTACAGGGCTGCCCCACGTCTTTATAGCGCTATTGTTTATGGTAAAATTGGATTTTGTACCATAAACGTATGTAGTACTGAGGACCATTCATAAATATTAGAAGAATAGAAAAGGGGTTTTAACAGTATAACATAACCATCTTCTACAGTCTGGTGATTAACAGGAGTGTGAGTGTCTTAGGTTTCTACAGAAAATGAACCAACTGGTGTAGATGTCCAGCTAATTTAATTGAGGTGGAAGCTTTGGATGAATAATCATTCTAACAAGTGCTAGTCAAAATGACAAAATAGCTCCTGGTGCTCTTTACAAACTGATGAATTCAGTCAGCTGGTCAGAAGACAACATTGACCATAATATGCTGCAAATGTTACGATGCCAAGTTGTAAGGCAAAAGTACAGCTACAGTGTAAATCAGTGTCACCCCGTTAAAATACTGTACAAACTACCTGTTGAAGACAAAATGGCCTTTGTTAATGTATTGGCATCTATGTTCAAGAAATCACTTTTTATGCTGACCACGGGCGAAATGGCACGCAAAGTCGTATTTGTCTCCACACACATGTCCACAGATGTTGCACTGGAATGGATTTTCGTAGCCATGACAGCCCATGTGAATGGTATAGAGGATATTGTCAGAGAAGTGGACATCACAATGTTGGCATTTCTGTAACAGCTGCTGGTCCGGTGTGGTCAGGGCAGGGGTGGGTGTGTTTGGCTGGCTGTTGCTCACAGTTGCAGTAAAGGTGCTTATGTTGTTCTCATAGTTAAGGCTGGGAACAGGACTGCAGTTTCCATGGCCTGAGCTGGGAGAAGCTTTATTAGGTGGTGATGTCTGGACTCCATTTGAACACACTGTAACCTGCTCACTAGAGACCTGGTGTATGAGGACAGGCTTCACATCTTTTAAGGACTCTCTGTCTGGGGAAGCAGGAGTCTGGGATTCAGGGTGAAGGTTGGCCAACTGGCCAGCAAGTGTGGACAGCTGGTCCAGTGGATTATTAAAAGTGACACCATTAGCACCGCCGTGGCGACTGTCACCGTCATCCAGCTTAGGAAGGTGCTTGTAGTCACTGCTGTTCAAATGGTGATGGATCTTGTGGGAAAAGTCACCCAGATAATCTGACTTCGGCATCACCATTGAGGGAGGGCTGAAGTTGAAGAGAAGTCGCCTGCTGAAGCCCAGCGAGCCCGTCCTCTTCTGCAGCGTGCTCAACATTCTCTTGTTGGAGAACGGAGAGCGGACGACCCTTGTGGGAAGAAGCTTGTGGCGCCGACGGCGGTGATGCGACAGGTTGCTGCGGTCACTACAGCGGAAGGCACACAGGTCACACTTGTACGGCTTCTCTCCTGTGTGCGAGCGCATGTGGGCTTCCAAGTGGCGCTCATACGCAGATGCAAATGGGCAAAGTTGGCAGCGATGAGGCTTTTCGCCTGAGCAGCAATCAGGAGAGAAATGAGTTGCAGCTAGTTGATATTGACGACATTCCCCCACAGGGGTCTGCATGCAATCAGTGGAAACACTACAGTACGGCTGCAGGAATATTCATGGTTAATAATCATTAGTCACACATTACTATTTCAGTTGGCCTGAAGTTATTAAGTCTAATATTTAACCACTAATGACAACAGAAGCATTAGATCATCACATCCACAAATGTCCCATTTGAGGCTCGGGTTGACTGAGTGAATAAACACAGCAGAAACACTGACCTGTGTGGATACGGATGTGCTCTATTAAGCGAGCCATGCCCTTGTTGGCATAGCTGCAGTAGCTGCACTTGTACTTCCCATCGCAGGTCCTCTCCAGGCCATCCATCTGCACGTCGGAGCCCTCCTCCATCGAGAGGCTCATCTCTGCACTGGGAGGGTCCAGGCCATTCTGCTCGCTCCGGGGGGCAACTAAAAACGCACATCAACACAAAACGTGACTTTAGCACATCACTCCTCTCAAATCAGCTGTGCTATTTTGCATATCTTGCGTCCTTCGTACCGGCCTGAAAAGGCTCTGCTGAGTGTTTCTCTCCACAAACCGAGCCCGAGATCATGTTGACATGCTGGGTCTGCTGGGTCAGGTATTCCTGAAATTCCTTCACAAAATCCACAGGCTCAGTTTTCATCTCTTCCATCCTTTAGCTCTTCTCCGTGGAACCTGAAAGCATCCGGAGGAAATTTAACCAATATGCAGACGTGTAATTCTGTTTTGTATATTTGACAGACAAATAAACAAACGAACAGATGCTAACAATGCTCCAAACGGAACGCGTTCAATATAGCTGCCGTAAACAATGCTAACGTCACCTCGCTAGCTCGCCCGTACGATCTCTTTATTATTAACACCGAATATTATTACGTCACATTATAGTTTCTGAACGACATAACTGCTAGCTAAAGAAGTATCTTGATAAAACCGCGGCGATATATTAATAGCTACGGTCGATACCAGGTGGAAGCTACTCACTTACTCGTTTCGTTTCCGCTTGTGTTCCCTGGTCCCCCAAACGCACCTGCTAACTTCGAGTACCGTAGGAAAATGCAAAATAGAGTGGCGGAACTTTTCAGTTACTCGCTTTGCAAGGTTGCCCCGATTTTACCTTTTGTGCAGTCAGCTCATGCTATATCCCATTATTAACTATACCTTATATAAATAGACGCAATATTCTTTGTTTTATAATCACGTATGCCGTTTTGTGCTACACAACCGGACAATATAAGAAAGCTTTAGTTACGCACATGATACTGGTTTGTACATGAGCCACGTGAAGGCAGCAGCCCCTCTGTAAACATCGTGTAAGCGGTCATGGCTTTCCCCTTGGTCAGGACTTTCTCTAAGGTGACTGATGATCATTAAGATTGTGATTAGTTACTTCAACATATTTATGCTCAGATTTATATCCTTGCGCCGTATTAACCCTGCACATGGTTATGAAGCTGGCTGGGTCATGTTTATGTTATTAGCTAACAGCTAACGCTAGCTATAGCATCGTTGTAAACCAGTAGCTGCTCATGTACAGCTGTTTTCTCTATACTGTTAATGTGTTAGCTTATTATAATAGCCACCCGTGTAACACTCCTTCAGACTATTGTACTACTGTACTTACGCAGATAGGTTTTTCACTGTCCTCCTCCCTGCTTTCAGCCTTGCAGACAGATCTCTCGGTCATGGGGAGCATGTCAGGCAGGATGCAGGAGCATGTCCACCAGGTCTGCCCCAGACGTGACTTCAGACCTGGCTGGAGGAGTTTCCTTTCCTCCCCTCCAGACATATTCAGAGGAGGATAGTATGATGAGGGAAGCAGGTAAGCCGACAGTCTGCTGCTTCAGCTGGGGACGCGAACTCTAAAGAAGCACCTGAAGCACTAAAGAGTTGTTGTGGTGTTCACAGTGAAGAAGTACGCACAAGAGCGCATTGCTCCATTGGTGCCAAAGATGGATGAAAATTCTGCCATGGATGAAGAAGTGCTCAAATCTCTATTCGAACAGGGTGTATGTAATATATTAAGCTGTACATTAATAGTGTCAATACGGTTGTTTCAGTATTTGTGTATCCAGTCTCTCTGTTTTCATTTCACAGCTCATGGGCATTGAGATTGACCCGCAGTATGGAGGCACTGGCTCCTCATTCTTCTCCTCTATTCTGGTCATTGAGGAGCTGGCAAAGGTGGATCCCTCTGTTGCTGTGCTCTGTGACATCCAGAACACGCTGATCAACACGCTGTTCGCTAAACTTGGTACCCCTGCACAGAAAGAACAGTACCTCAGCCGACTGTCAACTGATATGGTGAGCAAAACGTTCTCTTCAGTATATGGGATAGATTGTGAAAAACAGAAATTGTGCTTTTTTCATTGTGATGTGAAGAGAAGATGTTGACCAATAACACTTGACTCACTTTTCATTCACGCCTTATGCATCTCGCTCACATTCTGCAGATTGGAAGCTTCTGCCTCTCTGAAGCAGGATCGGGGAGTGATGCCTTTTCTCTGAAGACACGTGCTGAGAAACAAAAAGACTATTATGTTATCAATGGATCTAAGATGTGGATCAGTAATGCAGAGCAAGCAGGTGTATTCCTGGTGATGGCGAATGCAGACCCCAATGCTGTGAGTCACTGTTTTTATTTTTATCAGCAGTTTATGGCCTGCGCATTCAATCTATATGAGCAAATATGTGTTACTGTAGGAATTAATGTCAGGCTTTGTTCTGGTTGTCAGGGCTACAGAGGCATCACTTGCTTCATTGTGGACCGGGACACTGAAGGGCTGGAGATTTGCAAGAAGGAGAACAAGCTCGGCCTCCGTGCATCCTCCACCTGCCCGCTCAACTTTGACAATGTCAAGGTACTAATAAACACAGTATGCTGTACAGGAACAATGTTAAACAAATTACTTATTCATTCTGTTCATCACTGCAGGTACCAGAGAAGAACATTTTGGGACAGTTAGGTCATGGGTATAAGTACGCCATCGGAATGTTAAATGAGGGCAGGATTGGAATCGCTGCTCAGGTAAGACGTCATTTAATTCAACTAGTCACAATTTATGTAGGTTATATGTAAAATTAAAACACTTGAATGGGATAAACCTGTGTGTTTCAGATGCTCGGCTTGGCACAGGGTTGCTTTGACAACACAATTCCTTACACCAGACAGAGGATGCAGTTTGGAAAACGCATCTTTGACTTCCAGGTTCAGATCCAATATGACGTTCTTCTTACACCACACATCTGTCACTATATTCATATCATTGTAGGGGCTGATGTTGTGTGCTCTTTGTGTTGCAGGGCATGCAGCATCAAATAGCTCATGTAGCCACACAGATTGAAGCTGCCAGGCTGTTGACGTACAATGCGGCTCGTCTGAAGGAAGCAGGGAGACCTTTCATTAAGGAAGCCTGCATGGCGAAATACTATGCTTCAGAGGTGCGTCAGCGGACGCAGTTACACAGTTTAACCATTTATGCTATTTGGGTCTTTTTTCCCTGTCGTATTTAATTTACATTATGCTTGTTATGTTCTTCCTACTTCAGGTTGCAACTCTAACCACATCTAAATGCATTGAATGGATGGGAGGCGTGGGCTTCACCAAAGACTATCCCATTGAGAAGTACTACAGAGACTGTAAAATTGGTGAGAATGACTGCACAAATACTGAGTCGTATTGTATTTTGCACTCTGATTAAAGCTGCGGTATCAGGGAGGACATGTTTTATGTGTGGTGGAGTAAGTCAGGTGTAGCTGTGGTGTGTTTAGAGCAGAGTGGGGCGGAGAGAAAGGCAGATAGCAGTGGCAGTAATATGACTCTGCTGGAATTCCCCCTTTCTGATCCCTCAGAGTGTCATTATACCAACTCACAGCCAAGGAAAATATCACGTTTCCTTTTTCCACCTCCATTTTAGCTCCCCAGTTCTTCAGATGCATCATTGGCTGACTGAGCTGCATAATAAACCCTTTGTCTCCGTCCTCATGAGTATACAGAGGAATGTTGACCAACTAAACATGTTCTGTACAGCAGGAATTCACCGTCTTACTGTGTTTTCTCCTGAAGGTACTATTTATGAGGGCACAACGAATATCCAGCTCAGCACAATATCCAAGTTTATTGATAAGGAGTATGACCACTGAGATCATCTGACCTGGAGCCTGATTGGTTGCACTCTGTGCTACACTACCCTTTGTTTGTCATGTATTTTGGATCGATTACTTCAGCAATATTGTTCTTTTATAGACCTGCCATTTCTAGTTTTTATTGACATTTCAGTTATTTGAATCACCACCTTGTAGTAAATGCCTCCACTGTTGTTTTCTAAGCAGTTGTTTCCTAGCTTTAGGATTAAGATTGTTGATAGTTTTATGATTTTTTTCCTTCATCTGATTTTACGTTCCTTAACGTATTTGTCGTATGTAGGCAACTTCCCTCTTATCCATAGTTGTTTTCTTCAGCTTGTTTGCAGAAACATGCAGTTATGAACCATGTCAAAACATTATTTATAGGTCTCAATATCATAATGAATTCTGAAAGATATTTTTTTTAATGAAGTGCCTCAGAAGGCCTGTTATAATATCCACAACTAGGAAACATAACTAATAGGATACATTAAAAGGCAACTGACCTGTTGGGAAAATTATTAGAATATTATTTCACATCATTGCAATAGATAATCTTCAAGTGTGACCAGTCAATAAGTGCTGAAATCAATAAATGTGAAGTGTACTAAGGAGCAATCTGTCCTGTTGCTTTGGTGGCCCTGAGGTTATGACACAGGTTTAGCAGTAGATGGCAGCCTTCTCCTAAGTGACAGCAGTACTCAGAGTTGAGTACTCAGATGGTTTCTCCCTCAAAGAGCAGACAATTAGCTTGTCTTTTAACAGCCTGTCACCTCTAACGACATTTTATATCAGTTTAATTAAGCGGGTGCTTCAGATGTGAAGAGCTCGCCTTGCATAATTGACTCACTGATCATTTTTCAGGTGAGATTGATTACATTTCCGTGGCCTTACATGAGCTGTGTAAAATGACGGCAAAGAGAAGCTATGTTCTGTTGAACAGGCCTGGTAAGCGATCACAGATGGGGATAAATATTAACAGGGCTATAACATGCTGCAGTGGTAGAACGGCACCAATTTGTAAACTTCATTTATGCAAATGTATATATTTATTGTAAAATTTTATTTTAACTATACATTGTTAGACACATCGGCAATATAGCAAAGTTACAATGGGAGATTATTACTTACAATAACCAATTATAATACATATAAATCTATATGTTTTGTCCATGCCATAAAACTGGTGATTGTAGCAATTGTGTCATATTAGTATTTAAAATTATAATGGTAAAATGAAAATAAACCTCATTATTTATATAATAATAAAGACATTTCCAGAATCACTTAGATGATAAAGGTGAAACTGGGGAACACAGGTCTGCGTTTGCATCACTGATTGAATGCACTTTGTTTTCCCCTCTGTTCCTCTCTGACTCGTTCTGTCCTTTGAACAAGCCCCCTGTTTAATGAGCATAATCTGATGAAAACACAGCTATCTGCTTCTCGCTTTGCATTGGCAAACAGCTCAACTAGCCTCTTTCTCCGCCCCCATCTTTAACACAGCTATGAGACCTCTAATTATGCAGGGATTCAAGTAGCTGTTCACAAAACACAGTGTTGTCCTTTAGAGCTGAAGAGCGCTTCATGAGCTAAAAGGACAGGCTGCATGTTTGTAGGTTGAGCAAATTCAATTTGTTTGATTACTTCACTATTCATCTGCTTCAAGTTTGGTTTTAAGTCTGTTTTGTCATGTTTTCCTAGATTCTCCTATTTGTCTACAGCATAATCTTAATGTTCACCCAGGTTAGAGAAATAAAAAAAGCACGGGGCACTTTTTCATCATTGACCTGACGTATTTAAATATGGCCTCTTCTCTGAGTGGTTTGGGGTTGAATCAATAAACTATTTGTTATGTTGCAGAAATAGCCAGTTTTTTATTTATACTTAAAAATAATATAATTTTCCACATGGAAGCGGGAACAAACGTAAATGTCTTTGTGTTTTTCTCATCAAATCAGCCTCAATTAACCGTCTTATTACACAATATAATCTGTCGTGCACGCGTTGGCATTATTGTAATATGTGACAGACACAAGACTTCTGCTGTCATGCATTAGATCACCTGCTACCCCTCTGGGTTTGTAGGCTTTTGTACAAAGCTGATTTGAAAAGCCTTTATCACAATGGCGAGCATTCAATTTGATGCCTGCCTGTAGCGCTTCCTGGCTAATAAAATTACACTGAACTCAATCAGCTCTGGTCCATGTGAAATGCACCGCGCACATCGCTCTCCTGTTGCGCAGGTGGAAGGCACATTACATTTGACATACAACAGGCGAATTGCAGGTTCCTCAGCAGGTCACTGTGTTCAGTTGCAGTTGTAACGCAGACTTAGTCAGGGAGTGTGTCGTGTCACGTTTTAAACTATACATATACATAAAATAAAGTTCAAGTCTCTTTTTTTATTCTTCTTCTTTTTGATGATTATCGAAATTAATGCTGTGCGTAAAACGGGTATTTGTGCCAAGGCCAAGCTGTCATGTTCCACGTGTGATAATCTCAAGGCCATTTATTCAATTTACTGACAGGTGATTGTGGTCCGTGCACGCCCCCAAAACCCTGAGATATTTTCCCTTTGCTCTAATTGGATGATAAGTGGGTGCCTACTGCCCAGACCGAAGCCAAAACGCTTGCGCGGCCCTTTCCTCCGGAGACTGTTCTCGCATCAGACCCTCGCGGTTTCATCTCAAATCCCATTTGCTATTGTACCTGCCCAATCGCAGGGAAAGAGCGCGTTTTAACTCGGATGGCGTTTTATTTCATCACAACAATCCAGCGCAAGTTCGCCGCAGTGATCTCTGCGCTCTCACTCTGATCCTCATCAGCGGCTGGGCGCAGTTTCTAGCGTTTTTACTTGTCTTGGCCGTTTGTTTTTTACTTAAACGAAAGCCCAACAAATCCTTTATGCGTAACCCTTTTACCTTGATACATTTTTGATGGTGATCCACTTCGGACTGTAAACGGTGATGGCAGACTCTGGTGCGCAAGAGACTCGCCAAACTGCAAAAGACTCGCCGTTCTCAATAAAGAATCTGCTGAACATCGAAGACAAACCTACGAAGCCCAAAAGCTTGATCGGCCCTTCCAAAGGAGTGTTTGATGGCAGCTTCTTCTCTCGGCTCGGTGACTTATCTTTTCCTCGATTTGAGCTGCCCACGCAGAGACTTGGACTATCAGCGCAATACTTGGAGCGAGCGTCTACCTGGTGGTACCCATACACACTGGGAACTCATCTGAGGACTGGAGGTAAATTAAGATAAATAATTTAATTAATGCAGATAAATATGTTAACTTTGAGGAGACGTGGGTCAATATTCGGTAGGTTAATATTATTAAGGCATGTTTTTATTAGCGCTATTGTGAATATCCGTGTCCCTATATATTACTCTCTTTTAAATATTACTTGTTGTTTAACAAGTGGAAATTTGACTCACCAATAAACTGAATGTTCAAAACTTGACCACAGTTAAAATGTGCCATAAAATGCCATAAGTCACTGCCTATGCCCAACACAGCTGTAAAGGCTAAAACATCTAGTTTAAATTCAGTCAAATGTTTGTCTGCAGGATCTGAAAAGGCCACTTTGCGAGAACTGTCGCCGACACCGGACAGACGCTCTCCGGATGATCACAAAAGTGACCAGGATACAAAAGAGGAGAGCGTCGACGACGATATCACTCTGGATGACAGTGACGCGGAAGAGCCAAAGAAAGAAACAGAACAAGAGGACGAGTGGGGAAGAAAACCAGACGAGGTGGACTCCGAGAAGAAACCTTGTCGGAAGAAGAAGACGCGCACCGTTTTTTCCAGGAGCCAGGTCTTCCAGCTGGAGTCCACTTTTGACATCAAGCGCTACCTGAGCAGCTCTGAGAGGGCGGGCCTGGCTGCGTCCCTGCACCTGACGGAGACGCAGGTCAAAATCTGGTTTCAAAACCGCAGGAACAAGTGGAAAAGGCAGCTGGCCGCGGAACTGGAGGCGGCCAACCTGAGCCATGCGGCGGCCCAGAGGATTGTGCGTGTGCCTATACTTTACCACGAGAACGGAGCCGCAGAAACGACCGGGAGCAGCGCTGCAAACGCATCCGGCAGCCAGTCACTCCTGGCTTTCCCCCACCACATGTACTATTCCCACCCAGTCCCACTGCTGAGACCTGTTTAACACGGACTGTCATCGTGCTCTGTAGAAATGTTTTTAAATCAGAGTGATCTTCATTGAAAAGAAAATAACAATTTTATATATTTTGTAGATTGAACTGATACAACGTATTATTATTATTATTATTATTATTATTATTATTATTATTATTATTATTATTATTATTATTATTATTATTATTATTATTATTATTATTATTATTATTGTCGATGGTTGCTGTTATTATTATGAGCAAAATTGTTACATGCTCAAAAATGGGTGAAGCTATTTTAATGTATTTTGTTTAAAACACAGGGTTGTATGTATTTTACAGAGTTTTGTGCCAGTGTTTGTAGCTGAAAATGTGGAATTCAAAATTTTGATATTTTTCAATATGTGCAATACTGTTGGCTTCATATTCGGTTTCCAGCCTTTGTCATATAGCACACTTTTGCAGAAAATAGCCATCCTTTGGTCTTTGTAATAGTGAGGACAATCATGTGATCCTTTAAAGAAATCCTCAGACGTCTGGAGGTCATTAGACAGTTGATGGTGAGACAGGTGAGTTGTGCTTATGACGCAATGTTTTGCCGGCAATTTTAAAGCCATGAAAGAGCCCGAAACACCCTCTGTTCTGTGTATGATTTCCTCTGATATTGTTATTAAAGTGTTGTATATTATATGGTCACGCACAGTAAAGATTTGGTTCTAAAAAGTATTGAATGTATCCTTAATAGATTAGTGTTTTTATGGAATGGGTGGCGTTATATATTTTATCTAAGACCGGGTATTAATGCACACAGAGAGACACCAAAATTAGAATTTATGGTTCGAGTTGTGCTTCTTAATTTTAAACAAGCGTCGTGGATAATAGTAGCATTTTTTTATGCGTGTATTTATTCTTGAATGTAGACTCTACGATTGAATAATACATTTACAATAGGGTACATTAGTTTTTGTGGCTGGCGACTGAGAAAAAACGACACACATCACATGTTAATGATCCTGGATGGCTTTCGGATAACTTTACCCAAAGAATCATGAAGGACGCTACACACAAATGCATGATGACTCAATAGCTTAGTACATTAATCGTGACAGCTTAACTTGTTAAATCGATGTCCCAGTAGGATTCACAGCTAATCACGATACAGTGTGTGTGCTGTTGTTTTTACTATGGTACATTACAGCGTTTTATAATATTTACTTTAAATAGCACGAGAGCGATAGAGAGAGAGGCAAGAAAGGGCGACCGAGAAAAAAAAAAACCCAGTGTCACGTGATTTGTAGAAGGACAACGGAAATGGACGTCACAATTCAAGCAGCGACTCAAATCGCAGGCGGGAACTTAACTTTTCGTCTCCACCAATCAGCATCACAGGAGCTTTAGGAAGCGGTTGACGCTCCACGCAGGCGCCCGTTGCCCCTAATTCTCAGCTGTTTGTATCTTTTAATTCAATAAATATCCCAATTATTGAAGCCATCAAATAAAAGAAATAGTCGTTTTGTACTAAGGACACTCAACTGAAACGGTAAGTTAAGATTGATCGCTATAAACAAAGCTTTACCGTTGAATGCTAGCTGCAGCGGTAGCAGTGGGCTTGGTGTAATTGCTGGATGTAGCGAAACGTGCTATTGCTAAACGTGAGCGGACGCTATCAACAGACATATTGCTTCACGATCTCTCATAGATGAAATCCCAAGTATTCGGCTTTAGTCTTAGAAAGTACTTAGTGGAAGAAGAGCCGTTGTTACTGAAGAAGCTAAGGTAACAAGAGTGAAGCCGTTGACTCACTACAAAGCTAACGTTAGCTCCATGAGAAAGACTCATTCTTGGTGTTTTAATGCAATCGCACATGGTTTAAATGCAGTTGTAGCACTATTATGCAAGATGTGAACACAAAACAAAAACTCCTTCATTGTAACAGAGTCAGTACGTTGCATTAACACTTATAATACGCGTATGAATGGTTAAGAATAAGGAAACAATGAAAGCCACCCGTGTTTAAATTGTCTAAAGCTTCTCTCCGGTGTTGTTGATTTAGCATAAACTGTATCTGTATCTTGGATCATTCTTCATTTATCTTGCAGATGACCAGCTCAAATGAGTACAAACTGAACCAGGGACCAGAGGACGGCATTTCTGCTGTCAAGTTCAGCCCCAGCACTGCCCAGTTCCTGCTGGTTTCCTCCTGGGACTGCACTGTCCGCCTGTTTGATGTTGGAGGCAACACCATGCGCATGAAGTACCAGCACACAGCTCCAGTTCTCGATTGTGCTTTTTATGTAGGTCACTTCTTTGAGTTTATGTTAATTGTCCTGTCAAAGCCCAGTCTGATGCATACAGTGAATGTTGTCTTCCTCTATGTGCAGGACCCAACTCATTGTTGGAGTGGAGGTTTGGATGAACAATTAAAAATGCATGATTTGAACACAGATCAAGGTAAGTATTAATCAAACGTATATTATTTTTTCACGTTTTTTTGTTTTTGTGCTAATGTGTAATGGTTTACCTTAACAGATACAATAGTAGGAACCCATGATGCCCCCATTCGTTGTGTGGAGTACTGTCCAGAGGTTAATGTTATGGTAACTGGAAGCTGGGACAGATCAGTTCGACTGTGGGACCCCAGGACACCCTGCAACGCTGGCACCTTTTCCCAGCCTGAAAAGGTACAGCAAATGTTCTGTTCTGCACAAGAAAGTTAGGTATAAAGTAACATTTGTCATTTGCAACTATGTCTTGTTGTCACCGTCTAGTCTCTTACATGTTGTCTGCATGACAGGTCTATACCCTCTCTGTGGCGGGAGACAGGCTGATTGTTGGCACTGCTGGCAGACGAGTCCTGGTGTGGGACTTGAGAAACATGGGCTATGTACAGCAAAGAAGAGAATCTAGTCTCAAGTATCAGACTCGCTGCATCAGAGCCTTTCCCAACAAACAGGTGCACTTTGAATAATTTTTCATTACTGAAACATAGACAGTGGACAAACATTGGAGCTAATTTACTCACAATTGGGCCCAAGAGATTAAGAGCCCTGTGTACACAAAGACGTTCAGTAGTAACGTTTCTGTCTCTGGCTTCAGGGCTACGTCTTGAGTTCTATTGAGGGACGTGTAGCTGTGGAGTACCTGGACCCAAGCCAGGAAGTTCAGAAGAAAAAGTATGCCTTCAAGTGCCACAGGCTGAAAGAGGAAGGAATTGAGCATGTTTACCCGGTCAACGCCATCTCATTTCACAGTGTTCATAATACTTTTGCCACAGGTATAACTGACTAGATAGTACTTGATGAGTGCAACAGCCCATAGTTTGTTTCTGGTGGTATTTAGTTAATAGTAATATACTTTTCTGTGACATGAGCTGTCAAGGTTACATCTGAGTTATGAGATATTAGAAAGTATCTTGAGTTTGACTTTGTTCTCCACTTTCCAGGTGGCTCAGACGGGTTTGTGAACATCTGGGACCCATTTAACAAAAAGCGCCTGTGTCAGTTCCACCGATACCCAACCAGCATCGCTTCCCTCGCATTCAATAATGATGGCACCATGCTTGCCATTGCCTCCTCCTACATGCACGAGAAGGGAGACATCAGCCATCCAGAAGACGCCATATTCATCCGTCAAGTTACAGATGCTGAGACCAAACCAAAGTGAGTCTTTCCTTGCTCTTGCATGTTAGTTTACTCCTCAATGTCTCTGTGAGCAGCTGTAGTTACTAAGAGCAGCTCAGAGTCAGCCGCAGCATATGCTGATCTGTATCTCGCTCTGTTCGCTTTTCAATATCCGACAGTTGAAAGGTAGACAGAGGAGAACTTGAAATCCTACCGTGGGTTTGGTGTCATAAATATACACTCAGTCATCAAACCTGCTATACAATAGTCATGTAATAAACAAATAGTTTACTTAATATCAGTGCAATGTTGCAAATATATGCATAAAATTTTGAGATAATTTTGTCGTGGTGTCACAGACATTTTGATGGTGCTGTTCATCAGAAGCTCCTGAAGTGACTGAATTCGTTTTCTTCTGTTTTGTGTTTACAGGTCGACCTAACTCTCTGAAGCCTTTATTACGTTTGGGTTATCTGCTGGCATCCAGTTTACCCTTACTGTATTAGTTCCTGTCATTTCTTTCTATTTCAGTGTAGCAATCTACTTCTCATTTTTCTTGTAAGTAATGCTTGTTTAATCCTTCTTGTCTGTATTTCTAAATATTTTATTGTCATGTATTTTGTATAACTAAAGCTGTTTTTGATCAGTTTTCTAACAGACTTGAGTTTGATACTTGTAATAAAACCCTTTCACCTGTCTGATAAAGTCAGTTTGTACGTTTGTCACATGTATCACCTGTGAAAGGGAACTTTGGAAATGCCAGGAATGTGTCAGGGCAGAAGAGGTAGTTTTCTTGATGATGTGTTGAATGAAAGCGATGATCCACTCGTATTGCCAAGGGCTCCACTTGCCCCTAGACAGTGACCTGTGCTGATAGACATCAGAGGTCTGCAGCCTAAACCAGACCCTGCTTTATTACTAAGGAAAATTACAGAAAACCTCTAAACTGGATCACCTGGCAGCATCTGGAAGACTAGCGGGAGGGGGTCAAATCCAAATAAAAGGATTGCCACACACCGTATATAACATTTTATAACGTGAGAATAACTCAAAAGCCTACACAATCAAATACAGATCTTAAAGATAAGGAGTCGAGCAGAGATGTTCAGTGCTCATCGGTATTGCTGAGTTGATCTACGGCTGCTTAACGTGTTAGACTGGTGAGAGTCGGATGTGAGGCAGAGCTTTTTTAATGTGGTATCAGGGATCGTGTGAATGGGAACACTGAACATGAAGCAGTGCTTGGCAAGAAGTGGGGCTTTTTTCCCTTCAGTTCAGATTTCCAATCGCAACTAATGCAGTTTCTGAAGCCCTTCGGCCAAAGCAGCAGGGAAGATATAGATGTCAATTATTCTGTTTAAGAGCTCCAATTTTTGTTCTAATGGCTCTATCTGCTTCTGCAGTATCCTGGAAATGATTAGTTCGGTTTGGTTAAATGATGTAACTAATTCCCATGATTGTCGATAATGAGTCTGTCTTTGACGTTGGATTCTGAGCGCAGCTTAATATGAAATGGCACTCATTTTCGGACATAATTACTGCCCTCGGAGCAGACGGAGACTGGCCTGAGGATTGTCGTCGGGGTTACAGTGAATTACCTTGCATCCTGTCATCTTTGGCTTCCGCTAAATTGGAAAATTGAGTTCTTTCAATGTGCATCACAACTCTTGAGGTTTTGTTGTTGGACAGCCATTTTACAGAGAAAGTCATTTAGCAGCTGGTTTCTCCAACATTTAAACAGTTGCTATTTAAGCGTGTGTATAGTTTCAAAGGTACGCCTATTTTATTATTGCCTAACTAAAGCTGTTTAATTATCTATCAGAATTTTACTCCTCAGAGCTCTCTCCAGTTTTTTTTTTCTTTCCTTCAGCAAAGGACCAGTTAACCACATCAGCGGTTGTGTGGCAAGGCTCTGGTTTCCCACTGTTGAAGTGTTGCAGACAGTTTGGCTCTACGTGAAGCCATTACATGACAATTAAAATGGGTGATTGTGCTGCAACAGCTTGTCAGGTGCATTTAACCCAACCACAAAGGCCTCTTATGTTCACCCGAGAGGGCAGGAATGACCTTCAGCTAGACACCTTATCTCTCAAGACGGCTTTCTAATATTATATCAGGCTGATGATTCTGACCGTCATGAGCTGTGGAAAATATTGACGAGATCTGGTTTGGCTTTTGTTTCTGGTGACAAAAAAGAGCTTTCCTCATCTTTCAAAAAGTAAATCTGCAGATAATACAGTCAATGCAACTCCCAACAGAAAGTACAACAGTGCTCTTGAGTAAAACCTTTTGCTCTGTAACAGAAAGTGTTTATTAAGCAGCAACTAATGGTTTTATTTGTGGTCTTCATGCTATACTCTGTAGGTCAGTACCAAGCATATGTGCACTTACATTCTTACGTTGTTTTTTTTTACTTTGAATTGCTGACGTTACCCTTGTAGGTCTGCAGGAAATGATGCATATTAAAAGCCAAGCGATTAATAGAAAACAATCAGCAAATTATACTGTGATAAAAGTTATCATTATTCATATTTAGGCTGATGACGAGATGCAGCAGGATGTGGGGGGGTTGCTACCTCTGCTGAACAACAGGTCCACTGAACGGATTAAGTAGCTGCAAGGTTTTTGCTGGTGAGGATATAAACCTGCCACACAATATTATGGACTAAATAAAGTGGACATAGTCCTCACACTCGCCTAGAATGAAACTCCTGTCCTGCTGGCGGCCCACTGCTGGTCCATCCCAGCCTGGGATGAAACCTGAGCCTTCCACTTGGAGGCAGTTGCGGCCTGCCACTACACCTCACTCCAAGCTGCCCCTGCCCCGGGGAGGCTTTTAAGGAGCTCTGATGGGCAAGACAACATCTCCTCCAGATCATTGTAGTTGCATTAAAGTCTAATGAGACAGCGAAGCTCAAGGCCATGTAACCCACTGCTGGGTTTTACACTTGCAGCCATTAATCTCTTTACTGGCTGACTGGCGGTGGGCTCACCGGTGGCAGGGATGCTCAGCTGGGACCTGGACCTGCAGCGGATGAATCATTAGAGAATGCATCGAGAAAAAATGCATCATGTGCTGGATTTGAATGGCAGGTTCTGATCCAGGTGCCGTCTAAAACCACCCGTCAGGCTCTGGATGAGCTGTGGGCAGGACCTGCACGTCACACAACATTTTGAGCTTGAAATGCAGAACCTGTTGCATTATTCCAGTGATTTGTGATCCCGAGGGAAGAGCGAACGGTCTTTTCAGTGCGGCCTCATTGTTTGCGCTCCGCGTCTGTGAATCCCTCTGTGCTGCTTAATGGGTTCATGGCCACAGGGCAGGGGTTACAGTTTGTCCTTCCTGTAATTAGCATTCACGGTTAGCTTAGCAGAACTAATGCACCACATCTTTGAGGCTCAAGTTCCCTGAGTGTCTGTAAGAGACTGTGGGTAAGACTGAACTGGCTTGTATCAGTTTCAGGCTGCTTTATTGGATGTTATTGACTAAATCCTCTACTGAAGATCATTTAGAGCAACTAGTCAGATCATTTCCATCCCATTATCCATCTAATTTTTTTTTTCTACCTTGTTTAAAACCTGTGTTTTGTCAATTATTTTCCTTGTTAATTTCCTTGTGACTTTTCGACACTTCATGCAGGAACTTTGACACCAAAGTTCCTGTGAGGGAGGTTGTGGTCCTGTGGGTCTAAAGTGACACCACTCAAACGTTTGTGCTTGTGTAATATTACATTACTTATGAATAAATGTGTGGTCGAGGCAGATGGCTGCACATCTGAGCCCGGTTTCTTCTGTCAAAGGGAGGTTTTCTTCTCCACTGCCACTAGACTTTTAAAGCGACCGTTATATGCACCAGATCTGTGAGTGAGAAAACTGAATGTTTAGTGATGTCTATCTGTGTTATGGATTCTAAAAAAAGTTTAAACTCTAACCTGTGGCTAAGCGGGGGAAACGTTACTTGATGTAAAATGCATTTGTCATCTCCTAAGTGCATTCTGTCTGGCTGATCAGTGACTGTCGTGCATTATGGAGCCAAATCAATGCCAGAAAAAGGATGTACTTTCATAAACAGCTCCTTGATTATCGGACGTTATTAACTTTTTGGGGATTCGATGAAGTGAAACAATGCGTCGTCCCATCGACTCAAATGCAGATTTAAGCAAGCTAATGTGAATACAGAGATCAATGCATTGGAGCAGTGATGTTTCCGTGCAGAGCGACCGTGCACAGAGAAGCCTGCCTCTAATTCATCATCGTCCACACATTATATTATTATTGATGGCTCTTGCCTTGGGCTAGTCCATTTGTTTTTCACATTTGTGACAGGAGGCAGAATGCTGGATGGGGTTTATTGTGCAGCCACGCCAGCAGCACTGGACGCAGCTCTCTCTTATGCATCTATTGATCATCACACCTCCCAATAATCTGGTGCCTGACACATTTGACAACATTATGTGGAACAGGTCAGAGGACAGCGGTAATGAAACTGAATGATGGATGTTGTTATCCGCAGCATTAACCTTGCTAATAGTCACACATAGCTGCAACCCTACAGAGCCTGATGCCTGCCATAAAAATAAAAAGCATTCAATGAGTTCGTCCAGAGGCAAGTGCATAAAAAATAGAAAAGAAAATGCAATAAGCACATAACACTGCAGCAGGCGTTAGTCAAAAGATGCCGAGGTCACATTTGGACAAAGGTTCTATCTGCCGTCTAGGTTGTAAATATTGCTTATTCATACAATACTCATATTTCAAATATATGTGCATCGTCCAAACGCCAAGAAATGACTTTGACTTCCTAGACGGAGTAAGGCAGGTTTAATTCAGGTCCAGAAGCCACGTTTACTTTAAACGTGCTTTGGGTGCAACTGGAAAAATTTTAACTGTGAAAATTGGTTTGGATAAAAAAAAAAAGAAAAAAGGACAAGGATTGTTTGGGGAATGAAAGGACCAGCAGGACTGCTTTAAGTAAGACACTCAGCACATCTCTCATATTCTATCCCAACATACAGTTGTCAACAAATATGCAGCACGTCCATCAGAAACGTAACCACAGATTTTACCCCAAATCATTTGTCTAAGCAGATGTTTTCTAAAAATCAGATTCTGTGGGAGCAGTCATGAGAGAGGTCTGTAACACCAGGTATGAAGTGAGCTGTACGACTGCGAGCGCTCCGCTCTGCTCCTCTCCACTCCATCCCGCCTGGCTAATGTATCCCTCTCAATAGCTGGGGACAAGGGGAGAAAAGGCTGCTTGTGTGAAGCACAAAAAGCCCCACTGCCGCCATGTTCGCAACAGTAATTGGCAAGGAAGCTTCATTTCATTCACTCCAGTATGTCTTTTGTTGTCCTGTAGGTTTTTACAAGTGTTGTGCTTTTGAGAGTTGTTTAAAAACGGGCTAATTCCTGGAGCCCCCTGCCTGTCGTTGCCCATGTGCCCATTTATTTATTTCCTGTGAATATACAATTGAAGGATTCAGCTTTTATTTTGGTGGACACTGAAGCGTATGAATAAACATTCAACAGTGTCTTTATGACTCGTCTGAGTGGCCTTATTAATTTGAACATCTGCAAGAGGTGGGAAACATTTAATCTCGCATGAATTCTGCTGCTTTCACAGGCAGGAAGCTTTGTTGCTGCTCAGTAAAGTAGTGGTCACAGAATAAAGGGTGGTGGGCAGTAGGAGGACGGCAGAGCTCCTTTCATCAAAAGCTTGCAATATGTAGTAGTTTTCCCCTCCACAATTACACTTTATCCTGTTGTAAAATGCATTAAAAGATTTTTCACAATATGACATTTGTGCGTTTTTTTTAATGACGAGCACCCTTAACCCTCTGCTACAGCAGTTTTACATAAACGCAGCTGCGAAGAGGGAAACTGGTGTTTTCATGTGAATCAGACACTGCCTGCGTTTCTGAGCTTGATTTTTATATTTGTGAGGTTTTAGCTCCTGCCTTTGCATGATCACAATTAGTGATGAGCACGTCTTTGTAGATTTCTATGATGCTATCTATCAAATCAAACACATTACTTAAAGTAATGATTATTCTGTTGCAATAATTACACGTTGATGAAATGCGCTAAGTGGCTTCAACTGCACATAACAGAAAGATTTAAAGTGCATGTTGGTGTTCATGCTTGTGTTGGGCCACAACCAGAGCCAAGATTTATCCCTAATCATTTCCCCACTTAGAGTAAACACAGCTTCTCCCATGGGGTTAGACTCTCAGTACACAATCTCATCTCTAGGGCCCTTTAGAGATGAAACAGTTTTGTATCTCAGAAAATATTAGAGCTAAAAAGAGGATGTTGACCTCGGCCTGATCCGAACCTGTCAGCTAACTGAAGCAGCAGAATCACAGTAGACTCGGAGCGGTTTGCATAATGGGTCTAACTGTTTGTTTAGTTTGTGCAGAAATCGACTGTCAAATAGCAACTGCGTTCAAATAGGTGAAAGGAAGCCCTGGAGGACTGCCGGGACGAGTCCAGCACTGTGGCGCAGGAACAGAATGACGGAAACAGTGACTCGTTCCTTCACATTTGTCATTTGAGAACAACCTGCCTTTCATGTCAAAGCTTTTGTACAATTGCAAAGAGAAGGTCAAACCAGTCAAGTGACCTGACATCCCTGGGAACTGTGCCGTCTGGCTAAAGGGCAGAGCTGGACACCTGGCCTTAGTGTCGGGTCAAGACTTTTGGTTCTTCATGTAGCTACTTGACCACAGCAGGTCACCAAACCTTTCTCTGTACCATATTATATAACCTCCAGAGAGGTCACATGCATGGAGCTATGTTATTACAAATACTTTTCCTCTTTAACAGAACCTTCATTGATTCGGTTTCCAGAGGCACTGCAGCCTGGATCAGCTTACACCGTTACCTTGTCACACTATGTTCTGGACTGATTTCCATGTCCATTTCCGCCCAGCTTCTCCTCCCGGTCACCACCACGCTGTGTAACAGAGCTCGCTTTGTCCCCGTGGCCAGTCATCCATTTCTAATCTCCAGTCTCTGACTGCACTGGAGACATGCTGCATGTTGAAGCACAGCCTCCATCTCAATAAAGTGCTAAAGAAAGCTCATGGTCCAGAAGCGACGAATAACAATCAATATATAATCACGGAAAGCGTCAAATCATTACATACTTTATTAGAACGCCATTTAATATAAATGCAGGTAAACATAAGAACAATAATGACACCACGACTAAAAACCTACACATACGCTCGCAAACACACACCAATGAATAAAACAGCCATGCTGATACAGTCATGCTTGTTGACGCAAAGTGCTTTAGGTTTGGTAAAAAAAAAAAACATCTGTCCACACCAAGGCACAACAAAAACACAGTAAAACCAACACCGTCCACTTAACAGATGTAACAGGTGACGTATAATAACCCGCGTTGCATCCCAGACAATCTGACATTATAAACTAAGTGTTCTGGGGAAAAAAAACCCAAACGTATCCCAATCCTTGAATGGCACAGAGTTTTCCAGGGTGTTCCAGGTGAGATGCAAACAGACACCATCGCCACAGAGCTGCTTCTATTGCATTAGCGAAGGCTCTGATATCTTGATGAAAATAACTTCATTTTGGACACAGCCAGGCCCACTAAACACAATTGCAAGCTGTTAGCGCAGCTGTGCGAGTCCGGCACCTGATGTGAAGTGACTCAGACGCTGGTGGAGCATATTAATAAAGCACCTTACGGTTACGGCATTTAAACAGAGCGTAAATCAGTCTATTAACCCAGCAGAGGCGGTAACACGCTCGGCCCTCCTAGTTTTAACCACGACAATTAACACATTAAACACTTCAGTCCTGAACTGATGTGACACAGTCGGCTAACATAATGATCAATTGATGGCTGGTGTAAAGTGTAGGCCAGCCCTACAAATTTGGAAGAAGAGAAAGTTAATCAGGCTAATTGTCTGCAGCCATTTAATATAATATTGTCGCTGAGAGGTAAAATTTCTTCTTCGATTTAGTTTTTTTTCCTATTTTTTACTAAACATAGCATGAAATTCCCAGCATCTGCTCTTAACACAGGCAGTAAAAGGCACTTCGTAAAAATGGGATTTGGTTTGAGTTAAATCAAGAGTTAGTTGTCGTTTTCTCTTCCTTTTCTTTCTCCACGCGAGACTAAAACAGGCCGTCATATGCTGAGTGTGATGCTATGGATGGTTTTTGCTGGGATTTTAGCATCTGCTTCGTCCCCAGCGATCCTGAAGATCACACAGGTGTTGGAGGGGATGGTGGTGGTGGCCGTCAGGGATTTCCCCAGCCAGCCTTGAGATCCACGCTTGTACATTTTAACTGTGACCTAAACAGAGGAATGGAAAAAATAGGGACTAACGTTTATTTCAATGTTGAAAGTGGATGTTAATTTAGAAGCACAGCTCTGGTCCGGGGTCATGACCCTGGCTGAGACCTCCTGACCTCTGGCTACACCCAAGCAGACATTCATGACTTTCACCTTTGACCTCCGCTCAGACAAGCTGTTGCCTTGTGTGTGATCACAAATTACAAACATATAATAGGTCTGCAAATGAATTTAAATTTCCTTCATTTTCCTTAACCCTGTTAAAATATTCGGGATCCACAGAGAGATCCAAACAGCAGTGCGAAGGCAAACAAATATTACATTAACCTCGTTCTGCCGGGGGTTTTTAATTCCCCTCCACATCTTGAATGGAGTCATACTCTTGATTTTACGTAGGTTGTAGGGCATAATACGCTTTAACACTACATCAAAACTGTCTGTTATGTTTGAGCCTGACAATGAAGGCCTTAACTAGATTTAGACATGCAGGTAATTGAACCACATCCATTTCAAACAGAATGCCTCGCTGCATCTCTTGTTTGGCTGCATTTACAGGGGATAACAGAATATTACAGTGCCTTTTCACAGTTCCATTTTCTTTCACTTTAGCATTAGGCAATTTTTCAATTATTATTTTTTTTCCATGTTCTTTCATCCCCGGCTCTCCATAATGTCTGGGCCTTTTAGTTAATGGTAGCGACAGTCAGAGCCCAGTATATCGGCCCTTGTCCATTTTGTGGGTCATTGTGGAAGCCCAATAGGCCTTTTATTACACCGACATCAAAAGGCAGATAAGCATTAGAGGTGGGGAAAATACCCTGCACTAGATATGTTCCCTCTTTCCTTTGTCTGCTATTGAAAGTGATCATTTTAATAGTGAAGAGGTTGGTGAGCTTTGGGGCTGATGGGAAGTGCGACACCCCTGACAGCCTCCGAATATGAGCAAGTCGATAACACAACCCAAGCGCACAGCACACCCTCAACACCTGCACACTCTTGCTGCTAACCTAATTATCTGCAACAAAGGACACTGCTATTTCAGGCACACATCTTTCCAGCATTTACTTACTTATAAATGTGCATTAAAGCAGGGAGAAAGAGAGAAAAAGCTAAACAATTGTGTCTTGTATTGAAGCCCTGGCCGAATGCCACATGGCTTCTATTACAATAGCATCACACACTTCAGAGTGACTGAGTGTCTATTAATTTGGGATGCATGACAAAATAGCTTAGTGACAGCTGGTGGCAGAAAAGCATATATGCCACCACAAAGGCATCAGAGAGGAATTACTCCAACAAATCACAGCACGAAATAATCAGCAATTAACTAATTTAATGGAAGCAAAAGTGAGCACTTCCATCTTTGTGGCACGGACGCAGACACAGGCCTGGTTGGTCATTACATTCAAGCGCTTAGAGACAGAAACGGCAGCACAAGGCTACGAAACGCACGTCTATGTGGGAATGCATACTAAAATATCCGTTAATGCTTTTCTGCATCTTGGTCCACATCCATTTCTCTAAGCACAGTAGCAGACTTATGTCCTCCCTCTTTCACAGTCACTAAATGAGTTTTACTCTATGAGTAGAAGTAGCTGGATTATCCTAAACTGATAACAGTGTGGACATTCAGCCTTTTTATGCCGTACAGGAAAGATGCTGCCGCTACTGGCATGAAAATCAAAGCGGGGAGCTCTGTGTGGTCCTGACAACCTGTCTGCCAGGTGTAGTAGAGAGATGGTGTGTCAGGTACAGGAACCGTCACTGCTTGTTACACTCTCAGCCACTTGAGGCAAGTGTCTAGTGTTAAGATGATACTGTATCTAATTCACAGGACAAGAACAAAGTGTCGAGGAACAGGTGAGATCCAACAGATTAACTAGACAGTACGTCGAGTGCAGCCAGCGTTCGTCACGGCTACACACTGTTTAACAGATCAATAGTTGCGATTAATAATGTCCCACTAAAGACAGAATTTTCCCACACGTGAACAAGAATCATTACTATTTCGAGCATGGACAGGCCTGAGTGTGTGCCTACAACACTTTGTGGCGAGGACAGGAGCCTTGGGGCTAAGGCTGGGTGTCACACAAAGGCCTGAGAGCTCACTTAACGGTGTCTCCCCCTGATCCGCATCTCACTTTCAGTGTCGGGGGGATTCGTGTGAATGACATCACTCCTCCAATTTCAAGAGACAAGCTCCCGTCTTCTTATTTACCGTCTACTAATAGTCATAAATCCTGCCTGTGCCTCACTGCTCACCTTTTGCCCTCTTTAAGACGAGACAGACCCCTTAATAACCGACTCCATCCATCACACATTTCCTTTTCTTTTACCCGTAGATGTTTATGGCACAGTGTCAACTCTGGAGCACTGATAATTAAATTACTTCCAATTAGAAAACAAATGTATGGTCATTTTTACACTGTGGATCTTCTAATTGTTTCAGTCCACTTGATACAAATTGCAACTAAAGATATGACAGGTCTGGTATAGACGTGTCACCGCCTGCGTGTACCACCATTCACAAAGTTCAGATTCTTCCCCTGATAAAGTCAGAGACTCTGTTTGGCGGATCAGTGAGCCTGAGCTGTTACCTGGAGCCATAGGTGCCGTGTTTCAGGTGAACTCTGAGTGAGCGTAACGCCACACCGGCTTCAGACGGCAGGCTCTTTGTACCCTGCCGTGTCTCACCGGTCACAGACGGGGAGCAACACACCTCTGGAGCAGCAGACGCCTTTGTGCGCGAGGCCAAGTGCCATGGAATCAACCCAGATGTGGTTTGCTGTCACTTTAGCGAGCAGTAACGAGGCATTTAGGTAAACGCAGTGAGGTTTGGCTCATCGGATGAACAGTAACACTCTGCTGAGATGTCTGTGAATCAAAGGAGAATCAGTCCTGAAATACAGGAGTGTTTAGCAAAGTTATCAAAATGAACATCCCTAAAATAGAATTGATATTATTTGATATATATATTATATATATTCATTCTACGTTTAGTGTATCCCTGCAAACTTCTTTTCCGTTTCTTTCCAAATCTTGTGTTTTGTTTTTTTTAACGTTTTTCCATGTTCAGCAAGTTAAACTTCACAAAATTACCATTAATCAAAGTTATTGCAGAATAATTATCTGGTCACGTAGTTTCTTTTAATTGAGGAGGAAATTAATGTCATACGGCAGCAGCTGTTTGAAGATTCACTGAAACACCAGAACTGGAGTCTCGTGTGCTCTTCGTGTAGCTCGTTCATCAAGATGCCTAAACTTCAGTTTAGTGACAACTGTCTAATAACTCGATTTGTCCGAAGCCCGAACCGAAGGACTGGCTAAGTTCTGAATCGCTGCGTCTCTGCTTCCAGACAACCTGCCTCAGCTAACAGGAAGCCATTAGACTCTTGGCAATGACCCTTTACATCCATTCACCCAGCTCGGACTTTATTTCCATCCACATAAGTGCATTTTCTGCGAGAGGTTAAAATACGAATCCCCTCCCTTTTCTCCTCAATGGGTCTGGTTGTCTGGCTGACTTGAGAGGCTACAATCTATGGCTGATTTAATTTGCTCTTTACGAACATCTCTAACAGCATTAGCCCCAGAGCATACACTGACCGCCCCATCTGACTCCATTACCTCCCAAATCAGGTTTAAAGACCATATTGATGCCGTCCGTTATTAAGGGTGATTATCAAAACAACAGACAATGGGCCAAAGTGTCTGTTAACTAGTTTATCCATAATTTCACATAACTGTAACAGATGGCAGGGCTGTCAATTAAATACTGTATCTGCTGCACACACTGTCTGGATATGCAGCATATTAGCCTTTCACATTAAAAGAACGATAGTCTGCTCACAGGTGGTCCGAAGGAGCTGAGCTCACAGAATCCACGGTTATTAACCGGTGATCTTTTTAGCTGTAGCTCAGGGTCTCGCTGTATTAAAAAAAAAGCAAGATAAAAATGTTAATGTTGCGGCTCGGTCCACTTCACCACCTTTATTCTCCTCAATTAACAAGAATGGCTTTTGAAACTGTAATTAAGTGTCTCAGCTCCACTCAGCCTCTTCATTATTCATGAATCCCTATTGATCATATCTTACAGCCGATACTGTGGGGATCGCTGTAATGTCCTGAATCCCCAAAACAAATAGCTGAGCTCCCCGGGATGAAATTAAAATCTTGGCCCGTGACCAGAGTAAAGTTTCTGTTAAATACGAAATCATACAAAAGCTTCTGATGCCAAAATGATGTCAGAGAATCATCAGCTCAAAATTGGCCTATTGTGATGATGTATGACATCATTAGAGCTGCAACTAATGACTGACCAGCACATTTTCACTATTAAACAAGAAAACTCAAAGACAAACAGTTTACGACCACACACAACATTGATACCATCTAATCTCTCTCAAGTAATTCTTTACAATAAATTTTCTGCAAATTGTTTCATCTTATTTAAAAAAAAAAACGAACAATTATTGCTTTATTCGATGTGAAACATCCACAAGATAACAGCTTGATTATTATTAATATTATATTAACTTTGTAAATGTTTTTACTTATGAAGACGATTTCGTTGTAAATATGCATTTATTTTTATTTTAACTTGAATATCCACAGCTCTACCCACGCTTTGTTTTAAACATGTATTCAAATTTAGTGAAACTCAATCTCCACCTGTGTTAAGTAGAAATGTGTAAAACATGAACTCCACTGGTTGATGTTTAACTAAATTAACAAAAGAGCACTTGAAGGGCCCTTTAAAATGATGCTACTGCGAGCTGGGGGGTGTATTTAGAGGAGACACATTGAGTCATCTTCAAACTGACAGATGCAGGATCTCTCTGCGGGACTCTTCACCGCAGCTTAGTGAAAAAATAGACTTTACCAAGTTTAATCACATGCTATTACAAGGCAGCTTTTATCACTGCCTTCCCCCGTATAAGTGCTGGTGTCTTCACTAGTTCATTACGGACACTTGTGATTCTGCAGCACTCTTCTCATGTGTAATTGCATGGTTAGCTTTCCTCTGTAGCTTCCTACACACACTCTGGCGCAAATTATTTCCAATTCCAGTTTCCTTTTGAGAGCGACGGTGCAATTACAGAAATCTGAACATACTGGTAATTTCCCCGCAATTTTCGTCTTTGTTGAAAAACACGGTGCGACTCGTGGATCGCGCTTTCTGGGAAATTCTTCGAAAACTTCGCCTGGAAACTTTTTAGTACAGCATCATCTAAGTTTAAGCAACAAACAAACAAGAAGTCTGTGGATCTGTTGAGTCATTAAGAAAGTCTGCTACTTTTCTCCGTATACATCTAATAAAATGTGCACCTTTTTGTATCTGTGGTCATAAAACATTTAAAAGTACACAGTGTTGTATTTCTTTATACCTCTACATAAAAGTCACCGTGGCTGCCTGTGTTATCTATTTAGGCTTAGTAAATGGCCAGCTCCTGGCCTTTTGTGTGCCTCTATTCATTACCACCACAAAGCGGTTGATGTCTCCCCTCTCTGCCTTTTCTTTGCTAAGCACGGTGCACGCCAGCCTGCCCATTACAGCCCGCGACACGTGCAGCCTGGGAGATGGCCAAACAGAGAGGAATGTCAGCGTGGACTTAAATTAACAAGCTGCGTCTGTGTGGCATCTGTAGCCGCTCACAGAGACGAGATGTATCTCAGGAAACGGGGGTCGGATTATTTGTCAGCTGAGGAGTTGTCGGCGCGTTTGCATCTTTCTTGGCCCGGTGGCTTTGCTTGTGCTAATCAGGCGACAGTGTGGTGTAGTCGAGTTACAATCGGAGGAACTCAATTGTTGTTTCTTAGCTAAGCAATTAGTAGATGCACTATATGCTCAATCCGTGGCTTTGTGAATACAGCGACTCCATTTCAGCCCCTACTGAACAAGACGGCTTATAAGAACTGGCAGAAAGGCCTCATGAAACAGGCAAATATCACAATAGGAGATGACATGATGAACAACATGAGCAACCTGCACATTAAATTAAAACACGAATAGATCTTTGGCTCTTTCTCTCTCTCCCTACCTCACACAGACCCACACACACACACACACACACACACACACACACACACACACACACTTCCACACTGTAATTACCCCTCAATCCATACAAATTGAATGAAGCCAGAACCGTGTTCTAAGAATATAGACCATAATTAATAAATTACAGCCACTCCACTCAATCATTCACCACTTTGGGGACACGTAGACATCCCATTCTCAGCACAGTAACAGGCCGAGCCGACAGGAGAACACACCTAGCGCCTCCGTGGTGGCTTTGTGGATACATCTGGTGCCACTTCTTGCAGCCAAGCAGATGCTTGAGTGAAACTCTAGGTCATATCGCAGATCTTCTAGCCGGCGTGTTTACACGTAACAAATCAAACGCATGCATTATTTCTGGGCTCTGAAAATACGCCTGGGACAGCTATCGGGTTACTTCACCCCCTCACCCCCGGCTGCGCTTCCTCTGGCAGCTGCCGCACACAAGCCGATGTATCATGTGGCGAAAAGAAGCACAAACTTCAAATGTTTGATATTTTTTCTGGGACGTAATTGCAGATCAATACGATCCGATAATGACATCACTGCACGTGTCTTTATATTGCATTTGTGGTAGTTGATATTTACCAAACCAAATCACACCAAATATATCTGCAAAGTATTAGCAGAGGCATACACCTCACACGTCCATTTAGAAATATTTCTTTGAACATATAATTCATTGTCATCGTGTGTGTCCCTCTGGGCTAGAAAAGGGCCCGTTGGAGACTGTCTAATGATTGTTGGGTGATGTATCAAATACACAGCAGCTGGAGGCAAGAGGGGAAGAGTACATGCAGTCTGGGATTTGGGGGGGTGGGCGAACCTGGGCGAGCCTGAGTGGACTCTGTAAGGAAAGCCCAGACGTGTCTGGGTGATGAGGGTGGGTGTGAACCGCTAATGGATGCCGAGAAGGGGTCACACCGACATTAAAAGCTCGGACCTCATTCCGGACATTTATTTTGTCCTGCTTGATGGAACCTCGTCGAAGGAAATACTTTTTGTGTTCGGTTT
Source organism: Macropodus opercularis (assembly GCA_030770545.1). Lineage (NCBI taxonomy): Eukaryota > Metazoa > Chordata > Actinopteri > Anabantiformes > Osphronemidae > Macropodus > Macropodus opercularis. Next base: position 4,336,687 of record CM061107.1, on the reverse strand, counting down.
TAAATGCTACCAATGGAGCTATTTAATCACATTCACCATCACTGCCATAGCGCAATGGTACAAACAACACGAGAACGTGAATAAGCTCAAATGTTTCAGGCTGAGTAAGTCAAGTGAGCTAATGAGTTTCTTTCAAAGGCTTAACTCATTAAAACACGGAGGAGTTAAAGTGGTAATTAACACGGGTGCTAATGGAAATTACATGAGAAAAAGCTCATTTAAAAAACTTCAATTAGATTTTGATAAAGACTGATTCACCTTTTCTAACTAAATTGAAATTTTAGAAAAATATCTCTAATTGCTTTATTTCCACACAAATAAAACATGTAACTAGTTTATCTGGATCATTAATCCCCTCGTTTTGTTTCCCAATAACTGTAAAATGTTACGTGCTGCAGTCTTTAGCATGAATAAAACCTGCTACCACACCAAGAGGGAATGAAAATGTCATACTGCCCCCTGCTGGTCTTCAGGGTCACGCTGGGCCTCATTTATCATGACTGGCTATCACACAGCATTTCTAGAAGGCACCTCTGGTTCTGGTGCCGTCGACTGACCTGAGGAGTGTGTCCCAGCAGGGACAGAAGCAGATCTGGAGACAGGTTCTTGACTCTGGAAAACTCCAGCGTGTCCGTCTCGTCCCGGTTGAGGGCGATGTACTGGCAGCCCTGGTAGTCTCCCTTCAGCTGCCCGCCGCAGTGCAGCTGCACCAGGTCCCACGTTCCCACCGTGCTCAGGACCTCCCGCACTGAATGCATCTGCCTGTAAGACAGATGACCTACGGGCAAGAGGTACAAGTTGAAGTGGGTTTTTTGTAATCTCATTTAAAAACTGAAAACAGACTGATGATTCCAGTTGCGTTTTAGATGCACTTAAACGTTTAAAGAACTGCTCACCCGAGAGCCAGGACGGAGTCAGAGCATCTGATATCCAGGCCACATAGCCCTCTCTGAAAGACCTGAGGAAGTCGTCTATCTGGCTGTGGGGGACCAGCTCCTTTAATTTCCTCAGGTCTTCATCCAGCTCACAATCTGGAGAGAGGAAGATGACCCTAGGGAAGAAAAGGCTTTGGCGCACCGACACTCCGCTCCTCTTCAAATGGCCACACAAGTTCACCGTCTTGGTCTAGAGACGGAAACAGTGAAATGTGTGGATGCAGCTGTGAGGTTTGAGCGACGTTCAAGACTTCATTTGCTGACGCACACGATTTTTAACATAGTCTCAACAACCCTGTTGTATAAAAACACATATGCTGACACGCGGCAATTTTTAATCTCCAATAGTACCCAATTTAAGAAATTACACGTCCTCACAGGCGGCTGAGCTATATCTGCTTTGTGTAGGTTAATGGAGTTAATAGAAGCAATCAAGCAGAGCGGTTTTAATAATGCAGTGTATATTTGCCATCGGCCTCTTCTGCCAAGCTTCCAAGCCCAGTTGAGCATCTATAGAGATGGAAATGAATGACTCCTAGCAGACCTAGGCACACGAGGTGACAGCTGTGTTTAGGCACCTGCCTGCTTCCACCCCCCCAAAACCATAATTATGGCCTTTCAAATGAAGAGCATCCACTTGGGAAGTTTAGGAAGCTCCACTGTAGTGTTAGAAATTTCCATATAAATTGTTATGGTGACTCAGAATCTCTTAACCTAGCTGAGGTTTGGAGGCGAACAACGTAGTGGACAATCGTTTGGACCTTAAATGAAGCGCAGCCGACAGTTTGACATGTAGGTGTTTATGATGGCATGTAAACATTCTGAGTGTCTTTTGTACCATAATTGCTTTGAGGGGATCTTCAATCTGTTCAATAGTGGTATTGGTAAAGTTTTTGTCCTCTTTTTTCACTTCAATGTGCCACTTTCGGTTGTGAGCAGACACTGCACCGCTCCAGGCCTTAACATCTATGCAGAAGACTCCCTGGCCTTGGGGAAAAAAAAAATCAAAAACATTATTCAGACAGAGACACAGGGCAGAAAACATGTAAGACACAAGAAACCACACTACAACATTCTAGATGCCAACCAGCGAGGATGATGATGTTGATGTCGTCGTTGCTGTTCTGAAACTGGTCTGGGATGCGCAGATTGCAGTGGATGTCGTTCTTTTTAAGGCCAGTCAGATTCCTACAGTGCAGGAACACGGACATACAGATGAAAGGTGGCACCAAGGAGTAGCAGGCCTTGAACCAAAACAAGCTGAAAGACACTGAACTGCTCCAGTGGTTCCTGAATCTTTGGGTTCAATACGCCTCCTTCAAACAAGTGAACGTTTCATACTTACCTGACATGATGTATGAAGTCAGACAGGGCTGGTGTCTGCTGCTGGCTCTGGCCTCGGGGACTCTCTGAAGCTCTGGAGCTCACTTGTAACTGGGTAAACAGGCTCCCAAGCATGTTAGCCTTGTTGCGAAAACACAGGTGGTCTGACTGAGCAGTCTATTTACAGAGGATGTTACAAAACTAAATGGTTTAGCCAAACGCGACGTGGGAATAATATTAAAAAGACTTTTATTTCAGCCCAGCATATGTTTTAATCCACACACATACAACTTTACACATCTTGCGATTCTTCGACTGCAACTCAAAGCATCCTGGTCGCTGAGGCTGGATTTTACAGCCATGTTGACGACACGTGAACCTGAACTTGCCCAGAACAAAGAGTAGAGCAAGGACCGCGTGCGCAACGCGCTCGTGCTGTCAAACGCAACAATACCTGCTGCTGAGATCTTCGTCGTCTGGAGAATCTGCGCGACGGGATCACTTCGGCATTTACCGGCGCTGTTTTCCCTCCGCGTCCAAATGCTGAGCAATGTAACTCTATCCACAATCCGCACGAGCCCCTCCTCCCCGCCAGCTGCTCTCGCAGTGTTCCTGAAAGAAGTAAACAACAGACCACGTGCGCCACCTGCAGCGTCAGATTTCCTACACGGAGGCGTGACGTCACAACACGTCACTCGCTCCACGCGCTCAGGCAACGATGCCTGCTAGTTTCACGTGGCCATCAGCTGACGCTTTGCTTGGCTTGGACAGCCACACAGGAAAGTCGCCGAGGGGCAGATGTTTAGACGGATGCGTAATGTTCCTTCTACAGATGAAAACCGAGCTTGACTATGAGTAATCGTTCTCACTGTAGAACCCAGAGCTCCAGATGTTCTGTAGGAAGCACCTGAACGCGCCACACCAGCAAGACCAGCCCACCTGTAGCTCATCAATTAGGCAATTAAGGCTCGTGATTGACAGCACCTGGCTGCATGGAATCACATGGAAGCAGTAAGTAGGAGCCTACATGAAACCTACAGAGAGAAGAGAAGAGACGTTTATCCTAGACTTGGCTAAAGGCTACCTTATATTTCATATATATATATATATATATATATATATATATATAGTCCACATGAATTGACTGGCTTACACATGCAGCAGGATTCTCAAACCCTGCATGGGCCTAGAGGATATTACAAAAGTGATGAAGAATATTTAATTCACTAGGAAATACACACCACATATCTCAATGTGATGATAAACAATATCCGGGCAGCAGAAAATACTATGAAAGAGCTTAATATCAAGAGCAGATAGCCAAATCAGCTCATATGGGCTCAATGGAAGCCAATAAACAAAGGCACTCTGCCTCTCCTGACCTTCACTTCTGGTTGAGATGGGGCCGATAAAGCAGGCGCAACCTCAATAAAACCCATACAATGGCGTAAAATAAACAGATATTAAATTAAAACAGAGGCAATACTGGCTGAACTGCTGCAGGAATTCAAGAACAAAAGCGCCTTTGTGCAGTTTAATATTGTCTACAATCACCAGCTCATGAAACCTTTCAAATCATTTTCATCTCTTGCCTTGACGTATCAACACACCGAATCATTTTGTATTGAAACTTACAAATGACTTGTGTGTGGGAGAAGCCGTGTTCATACTGTATATTAAATTTGCTTCATGCTCCTAGTTTGGCCTTTTGGGTTGGAGCTAATATCACAGTCATATTCCATCTCGTCTCCGACTGTGCTGTGTCAAACATCGTCGCTGGACATTGAACCAATACTCTAAACAGACACTGACTGTTTTCAGCATTGTGTGTAAAGTTGCCCACTGGTCCTGGAGCCTTCGAGTGGCTCCGTCATTTTCAGCTAATGTGCATGAAGAGCGGCGCTGTGTCTACGACGAGTTGCTCAAGGTTTCAGGTCCTCTCTTAAGTGTAATTAGGCTTCAGAGATCATGCTTAGCCGCTGTTGTGTAGAGGGCTGTTTCAAATTCATTTTCGTCTACGAGCAGATGATATGCACTTTGCGCTATACTGTAAAAATATCTTAATATCGCCATTAAATCAAATGTCCCATTTGCAGAGATAATGGCTACATGACATCGCTGAGGCTCTCTCTGCTCACTAATTTCTGCTCATGTCCTTTGAATTATTAATAAGCGAGATTCTCCATATGCTTCCTGAGGATTCGCTTCAAAGACAATTTGCATTTTACAGTGAAGGGTGTAAAGAGCTTAACTGCTGCTATCTAATGGGGTGATTTAAATCCAGTCCAATCAAGATGTGTAGGGATAGTCTGAATGCGTCCCTCGGTCTCGGCCACCTCCTTAACTGGTAAAACGACCTTTCAGGGAAAGGATTTCGATGAATTGCGCCGTATAAAACGACAAACCACATAGATAAATAATAACTCCACTCATATAATAAGCGCAATTAAATTTTAAAATGTGAACAGTTTCGGTATTGACCTCCGAGCACCTTCTCTGTGTCCAGCTTGCCTAATTAGCAACGCCACATGAAGAGGTCATTTGTGTGCTAAAGTTTGATTGTTCAATTATGACTGGATGTGAGAGGAGGCCTCGATGCCATTTCATCATGTAATAGTTGGCAGTTATGGAGAGAGCCCTCTACCTAAGTTGATTGAGGCAGACTGGCCCTGCTCAAAAGCTTTTGCTACCTAATGCAGTGAAGAGTGGCTCCATTCCAGGCAGGAAGACCAAAAATACAGCGTGTGATGCTGTTCAGTGTCCTCACCTCCTGGCAGCTTGGATGCAATGTGTGATACTGACGGATCTATTCCGTAAATAATGCTACAAACTCAGCTGCTAATGACCTGAGATGATAACGAAAAGCACCAGACATGTGAAACCTTCATTTACTTTATTTTCGATCAGCGTCTAAAGCAATAGTCTAAAGTCGATGAACTCTGCTTCTGTTTAACCAGGTTTTGACGCTGTCAGGGTTATTAAATAGTTTTATTTTCATTTAGGTGTTTTTCTTCCACACTTGAACAGCATGTGGCACTGACAGAGACAGACCCTTTGATGAGTGATTTGTGAAAACCAGAGCTTTAACAACAGGTATTTTCAGCTCTCTCCCGGCCGAAAATGTGTCTTTCATGTTCCTCCAGCTTGGCACTCACAGTCTGAAACAAGGGGACGATTGTGGTTGTCACCAAACAATGGCATTTTTCTCTCTTCCACTCTGTAAATTCCCCATATCTTCTCTACACAGATGAGCAATTTGTCTGTCATGAGGTCCGGGGCATCGGCCCACTCTGGGCCTGTTTCACTGACAACACCGTTATTAGCTGTAAGCCGAACCAGAGGCAAATGAATCTGCCTACTGTTCAAGGGGCCAGGGCTCTTTTCACCGATTAATTTGATAAATATATTAATTATGAATCTGAATGACGGTGCAATCAGATTGTCAGGCTTCCAGACGTGGCCTTTGTGATAAGTCAGCTTTCAGGCTCGGGCTCCTCGGGTTTCAGGAGCTGTCATCCCTGGGGCTCAGTCTCTTATCAGCGCCTGACCCATTCACTCGGTAATTTCCTGTGTGTCGTAATTAAATGGAGGCTTTCTGATTGCAAGCGGCTCTCTTTAAAGTTGTGCTTCTTGGGTTTCAGGTGAAAGGCATGTTGAATAGACCGACTGTCTTCCCTGCCCTCTGCAGGCCTCAGCAGGCACTGAACGTCCTCTTTCTACAGCTGCTTTACCATAAATGTCTGGTTTATATGCTTTCATAAACGCTCCACATCTGGATGTACATTAAATTAAATGAATACCCTGCTAGTCTTGATGATGATGATGATGATGATGATTTAAGGAGTCAATTATGTGTCAGTCTGTGTAATGAGTAGGCTCATCTGACTGCTGACATTATGGATATTTACCGCGGTGCTGACTCTACCTGTGCATCCCTGCTTGGATACTGTTACTAAGCTGGCAGACGGACTTCCTGAGTCTGGCCTCCAGCTGCAGTTGTCTGTCAGCGAAGTCTTACAAATGGCTACAAGGCTGTGGAGATGTGAAGATAAATAGAAATGATGCTGGGGTGCTATGGGACTAAATGCCAAAATGTATCATGTAGTTTTATCTCTGGGGAGCGATCCAGTGAAAGTTTGAGCTGGCTCAACTCCTCCTCTGCTGCCTTTTGCAGGATCACCAGGACCTGTAATTAAAATCCCTTTTTTTCCCTTCTGATGGCGAGCGCCATTAATTCACAGAGTGGAGCCATTATGAAGGTTGTGGCTCCCAGGGTAGCGCTGGGGAAGAGGTGGGGCAGTGGCTTTTCAACACTAATGGCCCCCGCGTGCGCCGGCTATTAATCTCAACAAGGAGTGAAGTGGCTTCATCCCAGCTGCAGCAGCAGGACAAAGGCGCCCAAAACACTGCAGGGATTAAATGGAGTTGTGCCTTTGGCCTTTTACTTTGACCTCTGACCTTTAAATTGGTTCTAACTATGTGCTCATGCTTGGTTGCCAATGCTTTGTCAGGAATATTGTTCTTAACATCTCAGCTGAAGCAGCTTTCATGTCTTTCTTCACATGCAAATATGAGGACAGAAGCTTTGGCGTTTGCCACAGGACAGGTCACCTTTTACTCCCTTTGTAGATGTCAAATAATACATCTAGCCATTAGAAACTGGACAAGCAATCTACAAATGTAATTGATTTCAATAAGAGGAGCTAGAAATAGCACAGAAATGACAAAAAAGATAAATGACAACATAGATAAAACCAGCACTGACCTTGCTGTACCACAAGGAGGAACCAGTGATTACATTTTGCTGCCCTGTCGTAATTGCTTAGCGTCGGTTTGTAATACTGCAGCCTTGCAGTAGATGGCACTGTGGCATTTAGAGACCCAGCATGTGTCACGACAAGCGTGAGCTCCTAAAATAATCTCTTTCATGAGCCACCTGAACAAACAGGTGACTCACAGATTTTGTCTTCAGTCTGGCCAACGAGCGCTAAGCTACAGTCCAGGTTTCTCATATTCTCCATGAGCAAGGTGGCCGTGAGTCACGTTGTTTGGTTGTAAGCAGAGTGTGTTTTTTCTGAGAGGTTTCACCACAGCTTTAACAGCGAGCATCTGCAGAGCCTCGTGTGCATCACTACAAACAATTATCTTAATGAAACAGCGGTGGTTACATCACCACGGAGGAGCCGCTCGCTGAAGAGGGGACACTGGAGGTTAATTGCTGTCTCCTGCAACCTGGATAGGTCGACGTGATGCAAAAAAAAAAAAGACACTCCCATATTCATGTAATCACGCTGACATCCTGCTGTCATCCCCTTGTTGCTGTCTATTCATGCAGGCCACGTTAAGCTAGAAATAAAAGAATAATTAGGCATTAGCATTTTCTAATTAAGATTTCTCTCAGAGGTGAATAGAACACTGATGGAATTTTGGAGGGATTTATTAAATTACTGTGAAATTAAATTAGTGGCGCAAATTAATCCGTACAGTGAACTAAAATTGGCTTTTTAACACAAAGCTGAGGATAATGCTGGATAAAACACTTAGACGCTGCAGGTTGTTCAGCTTTAATGATCAAAAAGCAATAGCAGCAGCTTTTAGTTGTTTAATTGAAGGCGTCCACGTTTATACTCAGGCTTTCAGAGGAAACCTGATCTGCTTTTCAGTGCCCTTGACTCCACCGTGTTGTATGGTTTGATTTATCTTCTCTGTGACTCTCTAGTAATGCTCGCGCCCGTCTTCACTGAGTTTCCAGCACCGGTATATGCACCAAAATAACATCACAAGGAAGCAGCTTAGCCTGGTGCTTATGGTAGGACACACACTGGGAGGAAATTTCCAGGACAGATAACGCTGACAGACTGGTTCAGTGTTTAGTTTAGCGTAATGGTGATGGAAGGGCCTGGGTTTGAATCCACCACCGGTGATAGACTGGACCTGTCCAGAGCGACACTGCCTCTCGCCCAACGACAGCTGGGATTGGCTTCAGCAGTTAAGATAACAGATGGGTAGTTGTGTATGCGACTTGCACAGCCTAATGTGACTTTATGGTGTATGATTAATCAAACAAGACATTAAAAAAGCATTTGAGGTGTCCAGGATGATTTTTAGAGTAGACCTATCTGTCCGAATGTTGCCCTTAGCTGGTTTTCTCTGATCTGCTTTCTACCTTAGCTTTGGGTTGTGCTGATCAAACTGTCTCAGATACAGTAGTAATAGATACTTTACGGCAGTTTTGGGTGCTTGAAAAACTGGTCTGAGGATGAAGTTTTTAAATTCCTGCTTCAGTGTGAAGTGGAAACCTAATCAGGTTTAAGTCAAGTGGATTAGAAACAACACAATGTGAGCATTACAAAGCAATTAAAAACCTCTGCCCACGAAACACAAGATAAAATATAATCCTCTGCTGTATGTTTGTCTAAATGCTTCTGCTAACTCTGCAGTTTGACAGCGAGTATTGACATTTAGTGCTTTGCTGGAGAATCCTTAATAAGAAGATCAATACTTCACAAAGTGTGTTTTCTTTCTTTCTGTGATACAGCGCAGGCTTCAATGCGCAGCTGATAATGACAATGTGAGCTCGTCTGTGAAATAAAGAGATTGGAGACAGATTAGCTCACGTCTGAATTGCCATGTGACCTCCATCGACACTTGGCTGTGCAAAAATAATCAGTTTTAATTGTTTTGTAATGCGGCAAAACTCACACTTCTGCACAGATCGGCTCCTTTCTGACATGTTCAACAGTTTTACATATTTGTCCTGTCAATCTTGCACCATCCTACAAAATCTGAGAGGCAAATATTAACAACAAACTGCTCAGCTTTATGGTTTAAACATTTGCAAAGGGCCATCACCCACTGAGTAACACCATCTAACACAGCAGCCATAAGCATCTCAGTAGTGGATCACTGCAGTGATGAATATAAAGTCCTAATGGCCAGCTCAGGCTCAGAGCTTCGTTTCCTTGACATCAACATGACTAATGTGAAGAGACAGAGGCCTCAGACTGTTTAGAAGAGCTTGGATGGTGAACGGCCCAGTCAGATACAGACGGGGGACACGGACAAAGCCTCTTATCAGGGAGGCTTTTATAACATCCGTAAGCAGCCGTCAGACTGTTATGTTATTACATTATTGGCATTTTGCAGCTGATGCCCTGACATAAGAAGCGTTTTAATGTTGTAACTGCTCACGGTTTTTATGTAGTGTTTTTGTGGATCACGCTGCATCAGCAGTACATTAGACGATGATACAGCTTAGTCTCAAAACGCAACGCGGTGTGGAATAAATATGTTGAAGGACACCATTTTCGCTCAGCGTGCAGTGGAAGAGAAGTGGAATAACGGGTAATATGGCATTAAAGTGCCACTTTAATGCCATTCAGAGAAAGTTGAGCAAATGTTGTTTCAGTTGAGCAGGATTCAGATCAAAGCAACATTTGAGCCAATGGCTGCATGTCTTTAACATTCATGGTTCCCAGAGGTTGAAACCTACTGACGTTGGTGATCTTTGATGGATGTAGTCCCACCGTGAGACTGACATGAGTGGTTCAGATTGAAATATTTATAACTGTTGGATGAATCATAATTTGCATCCGTGCTCTTTGGTGATCCCATTTTCACCTCCATTAGATCTGTGCTTTAATGTGTCCAGTACTTTACAACGAGTCACCATCTCATATAGCTGCTGGTGTCCATTAGCCCAATTCATTAAAATGCCAGCAGCACTTATTTATTTATTTCCTTATTATTCCAGTTACGTTAAGCTCATTTTACGGTCAGGTTCTTTTGCTGCAGTGCTGAGCATCACTGAGTTCTCAGCATGGACCTAAAAGGAGTAAAAGTGTTTTTAAAAACACAAAGAGCCTCAGTGAATCAAAGGAGGCAGTATCATGCCAGTGTTAACAGGCTTGATCTTCAAAGTACTAACCTGTACCTGTTCACAGTCAAAAGCATCCCTGCGTCTTCGCTCAACAAGCAGATGAGGCCGATTACGTGCTGTAATCACGTTAGGACAAGGTTTTATTTTTAGCCCGTCGCTCTCAGTTTGTTACCAGGAGCCACCTCTCGCTGACTGAACCCTTTACTAATTATAGGCCCGTCTGATGAGGACAGGTGTGACAGGTTCATCGAGGGCTTCCTCCGAGCGTCGTGTTTACATGAAACCGAATATGAGCGGAACCATTAGTGTGGATTAAGCCTTGCAGACATTTCTGCTCCTCATCACCTGCGTCATCGTCTGACATTTGACTATGACATTTTATTGCGTTAGTGGACATATTGCCATTACATTTCGTACACATGCTTGTAATCATTTTGGTGATGCTCTGACTTCGTGTAGTGCCACCATCAGTAACAATACTTGCATCAAACAAGCAGGTGGTGTGAATGAGTGGATGGAAGGATGTTGTTAGTGTTGGACAAAGCCAGCGTAGCTGTTTTTACTGTTACCAGTGTTTGTGCTAAACCCAGTTAGCCAGCTGCAGGCAGTAGCCTTATATTTAGCAAACACACACAGGAAGGACATGCACCTTTTCATCTAGGTCTTAGGCCAAATGCAAATATGGGCATTTCCCAAAATGTTGGAGTCTTCATCTAACTCCAACCCATACTCAGCAATTCTACAAGGACATAACAATAGAAAACCAGCAACTTCACAGAAGGATCCAGTTTTCCAGTTACCTAAAGTACATTAAAAAACTAAAGTATGCTGTTTGTGGCTCAATACTAAGATCCTGCCTCCTACCAACATACAGTGAGTGAAGTATATATTCAGTGGGTGAGGCAGGGAGGCGCTGAAGCCACAGCGTACATCCAGCTTTGGGATTGACGGCAGGCTGCCAGTCTGAGGGAAGTCAAGTGTGGAATCAGAACTGGCAGCGAATTCAAATCCAACACTGTCACAGCGAAAAGGAGGCGTGCTGCAGGCTCATCCTGCCGTCTCCCACAGTCCAGTCCAGCACTTGTTAAATCTCCTGACAAGAGGTATTATCCTCAAAGTGTAAACCTGCACCCTGGTGATCTCGTCTCGATCACCCCCCACCCTCACCCCCATCCCTGCTCCGCAGTCTGATCTGATACAGTATGTGATGCAACACTCGTTCTGAAAGCTAATCACTGATGACAATGTTGAGACTGTCGGGGAGAATGGGAATTGATTTATTGTCCTCTGGAGGACGGTTTGAGGAAACTGGTTCCTGTGGTATAGTTTTACTACAGTCGTCATTTTGTTAAAGTTAAAATATGAATTAATTAATTTAAAATGTAATAACGAGAAATAAACGCTAATTGCTTTTACCGGGCTTGACTTCACACAAATGTCAGTATTTTGTGCTTTGATTGCGTCTGTGTCTGGCATCATTAATCAGACACTATCAAACAAAGCAGCTGCTGTATTCATTCAAGGTGATTTTACCTGCAGCCGGGAGGTGTCAAAGCCCATGTGTCCACCTCCAGCCGAGCCTCATTTACATGGATCTGCATGCACGTAGTGCTGTCCCCAAATAAAGCTGCTGTCAGTGAAAAGGGCATTTTGTGTTTTGGACAACAGTCTGTATATTTATTAGAAGCTGATGTTGCTGATGTTCAGCTGCTTTTGTTGTGACAGAAACATCTTTAGGAAAAATCCACACTATCCTTCTCCAGTTGCTTAAATCCCTCATGGTTATATTGTCCTACAGATTTTGTCTGTGTAGCTGGCATTTAATTAAAAAATACAAATGCCCCGCAACAAACTGCACTTGGAGCTGAGATCAACCAGTGGCTTGGAGTGGATCTTTCTCCAAAGGCGACCGTGGACCTACAGTGTAACGCTAGAAATGCCTCCACTGCCCAAGACATGGAGACGCCTTAGCTGAGCAACCACATCGGCGAGAAGGGCTGTCTGTCCATCCCCCTATGGGTGCGTTCTTTATGCATCAAGCGCAGGCAGGAAGGTGTTTAAATGAGCCTCACTTTGGAGGCAAACCTCCTTTTTGGCTCGTGGTTCTTCTCTCCTTTTGTTACCCTGGAGAGAATGAAGAGAACACAGTGGCCTCTGTCTCCACAGTTGAATAGCAACTGGATGTTGCAGCAACGATAACTCTTTCCACCCACACACTTTCACTCCCACCCCTCTTCTCCTCACTGCAACCACAACCGCCACCTCACCCCTTCCCCGGCTCACGTGCCACGGCACACGCTGACGAGTCCCACGCTTCACAGGGAAAAGTCTCCACGATCACGTCCAGAGGGGCAGCAGAGTGTGGGGGCGTCATCCGGCTTCCAGGGAAGGAAGATGTTGCTGCTTATCAATGTGATGAAGCAGTTAATTAGGAAAGATATGTGAGCAAAGCAGAAGGAGGAAGAAATGCAGCTGGAATGCAGGGATGGATCGAAGCAATGTGACCACAAATGATTCAAAAATAATGATGTTTGAATTTATCATTGGTTGGATGCACTGGACAATTTAATCGTATAATCATAATAATATTAAGCATCAAGCATATGGTGTATTCATGTATATTAATCCTATAATTATAATAATAATAATAATAAACCTCCTCACATTAAGACTTTTAATGAATAATTCCGGAAAAAATTAAAAAATGGCGAATTTTCTCTTAATCAGTTTATTTTTCCAGCAAATAAGTTTCGATTTTGTACATGAGAATTAAATCAGGTTTGTAGCGAGGGTTCCCACCGGATTATTGTGAGTCTCTCTCTCTCTGTGTTTCTGAGAGGAGACGGGGGAGAGATCAAGTTGCTGTGTTTGCGGAGGGGTGATGCATCGAGAGCGCATCACGGGACCACAAAACCCACTGCAAGACGCAGCGGCAGAATACAGACGCCGTGCTCCTAGAGGTTGTGTCCTGTAGTTTGTACAGTACAGGAAGGAGGAGATCGACTCTTGCGCTTCTCAGGCATATACTTCCCATCATGCCGGAATCCTCCTGATCGTCCCTGTTGTTCTCCACAGACATGTAGTGGAGAGGACGCGGGGATCTCCACCGGTGGACCATCTAGGATGCGTGGACACGGTTATAGGTGATTCGTGACATTTTGCAGGTGCAAAACAAGACTGGATATGCGCAAAAGTGGGAATAAGTGAGTTTTGGGGCACACAGGATGGACTCTGTGGAGGTAATACTCTCTGTGTTGGTGGTTGTGATTATCATAGTGTCGTTGCTGTCCAACGTCCTGGTGCTGATCTGCTTTCTGTACAACCCGGAGATCCGCAAGCAAGTCCCCGGTCTGTTCAACCTCAACCTCACCTTTTGCAACTTGTTGCTGACAGTGTCCAACATGCCGCTCACTTTGGTGGGGCTCATCAGCAAGGCTCAGCCAGGAGGAGACGGATTCTGCCAGATCCTGGGCTTCCTGGAGACCTTCTTGTCCACCAACTCGATGCTGAGCATGGCAGCCCTGAGCATCGACAGGTGGATAGCGGTGGTGTTCCCGCTGAGGTACCACTCGAAAATGCGCCACAAAGACGCGGCTTTTGTGCTCGGGTACACCTGGGCGCACTCCATGTCCTTCTCCACGGTGGCCACCTGCCTCTCGTGGGTGGGATACCACCGGCTCTACGCGTCCTGCACCCTGTCCAACCCCAGGGCGAGTAGTCGGACCCAGTTTGTCATTTTCACCGTGTTTTTCCACTCCTTCACATTTCTCCTGTCTTTTATCGTGTTATGTGTCACATACCTCAAAGTGCTTAAAGTGGCAAGGTTTCACTGCAAAAGGATCGACGTTATAACGATGCAAACTTTGGTTCTGCTGGTGGACATACACCCCAGGTGAGCAGGTTTTTACGTTACAGACCCTTTATCAATCTTATAATCCATAGATATTAAGGTTGTTCAGACTTAAGCAGATACATAAGTGAATAAGCGACCCTGTGGTCAGAAGAGTTCAACATCCGTCTCATTGGAGCTTTTAGAGTAATTGCTGCCATCTTCCTTTTTTTATTGATTCATAAGGATGCTTTCTATCGATGGTCAGGATGGAACGGTTCAGTTAATGATTCTTGGCAGTGACATTTGAAAAGGCATCAGTATGACGGGATGCAAAACCCTGCTTCTATTCAAATGTCACCCACAGTGATGGCAGTAGTCTGTGTGTGTGTGTGTAAATACTACTAGAGTAGTACTAGTAGTAGAGTAGTACTAGTGTGACATCATGACAACATGGTCATGGTGCATTCAAGTTCACACACAACATTAACACCCACATCTCAGCGTAGCTTCTGCAGGCTCCTCTTCTTTTGATCTGTGTTTTATGAGCTTTATGAGCTTTCTAGTGATTTATTTATCATATGTTTGTATATATTTGTATCTTCTGCGAGTGTTAAACCGACTCAACTCTCGGTGTCTTCAGTGTTCGCGAGCGTTGCCTGGAGGAGCAGAGGAGGCGGCGACAGAGAGCTACGAGGAAGATCAGCACCTTCATCGGCACCTTCATGCTCTGCTTCGCTCCTTATGTCATCACACGGTGAGTGTTGGAGACAGGGAGGAGAAATGTGGTGGATGGCTTCCCCCAGACCCTCCCCCTCCCACACTGCCTTGCCTCTGCTTCCTCTCCACACTGGCTGGAGTTGGAAGATGAGATTGGCTGACCTTGTGATAAGCAATATCCCCTCTCGTCTGCTGTTGCTGCTGCATTTGCAGTTTTCTCCTCAAGTGCGTTGGGTGCACTCAGCTGGCTCCGTAGGATCCCGTTGCTTTAATCACTGACAGGGTGTCAAAAAAGACGAAACCTATGGGATGTGTGTTGGGACATGAGGAAGCAGCTTCATTTCACTGTCAAGTTACAGTCTGAGAACAAGTTGGACTTGAAATGAAAGTGTAGCAGCTTTATTAATGTGTTTTTCCTCTATTTGCTTTGACAGTTTGTCATTTTATCTGTAAACTGCTGGTAGTAAATGAGCACGGTGCGAGCTCTCGTTCTGCAAATGGCAGGTTACTAATTACAGTGTGAATGTATCACAGTAAACGCTCCTCCGCTGTCAGGTTCACGGTGCGTACAGTAAAAGCCCTTCTGCGTGGCAGCTGACTTCGCCTCCCGTTCACTGCAGCTGTGGAGTGTGTGGGCAAATACCCGCGCTGGCTTGTGCCCTGCAAGGCTGCCGTTAATATGCTGACAGAGCTCGACTGTAGACAGCGTAATCATACAGAGTGCAAGTGTAGAGGATCCGCAGTAAATGGTTTAGCACTTGACAGAAATTAGTGTAAAAGCACCAATTTTATGGCTTCATAACTGAGATGAGCATCTTTGATTCACACAGGCAAGACTGTAGAGCTCATTAGTCAGATAGGATTTTAAGTGGGAGTTAATATTTCTGGAAAAGCCTAACAAACATAATATTTTCTATATTTCTAAATGTTTACGTAAAACGATGAACTGCTTCTACAGTATCAAACGCCCGTCTGCACGTCTTACTGCTCAGATGCTTCATTCGCCCGGTGGCTCTGCTTTTGCCTCTTCGGACATAAAAAGCTGCAGGCTGCAAATGACAAATGAGATGAAAAGCAGCTTCACACCACGAAGCCACTCAAGGGAGAGAGACCGGGGAACTCCTTGTGCAGTTTCACTCTGTAGCGCTCCACATTTTATCCAGCTGCCGACTGCTAATAATTGCTTAAGACAGAATAAGTACATCTAAGGTGACTGGTTCTTAATTAATTTCACAGCGGTATAGACACACTGCTACCAACTAAATATATATATATTATGGGAGCAGTGTCTTGCAAATGTATTTCTATTTCTGCCCAATAAGCTTGGGGCATTCATGTCTTTTCCAGCACGCTGGCTCGCCTTTTGCACCGCTCTCTCTCTCACTACCCCCTTTTTATGCTTGCCCGCAGGATTGTGGAGTTATTTCCAGCGGTGCCTATCAACCCTCACTGGGGAATCGTGTCCAAGTGCTTAGCTTACAGCAAAGCAGCCTGCGACCCTTTCGTCTACTCCCTCCTCCGACACCAGTACAAGAAGACATGCACTGACATAATCAACAAGCTGCTGAAGCGCCGGTCCTTGAACGCGTCCGGCCGCGGCCAGGAGAACCGAGGCAACAGCATCCAGACGGTGGAGTGACAGACAGTGGGCTGATGTGGGCTGAAGGTAGGCCTGGCGACAGGGGACCATGACGCTGATTTATCGCTGATAAAGAAGAGGACATGCATTGTTGTTCCTGCCCACGTCTGCTTGAATTTAGTATGACAAGCCAAAACACAACACAAAACCGGAGTCACTACAGACAAGGGCAAACCCCTGTGTTCGTGCTTGCATACCGAACGCTCACAGCAGCACATCAGTGCAGCGAACCAGCACTGAGGACAGCAAAGGCAGATTTCACATCCACCTGGAGAGAACAGACGAGCTCAGCCGAGAAGAGCCTCGTTCCTCCAGCTAGGGCAGCAGAAGTCACGTTCATTTAGTTTGTTTCAACTTTGCCGTGGTATGTGTCCATGTTAGCTTCCGAAAGTGGCACAGAGTGGCTGTATGTCTGGTTTGGTCTGTGAAAAGTGGCGGGTTGAGGTGTTCCTTTTGTATGTAGCACTGAAAACTAGTTCAGCAAAGACCCGAAAGAAAACACAACAGGTAAAGACACACAGAACAGCAGCAGACAAGTCCGGCTCAGGTGACTTCAGATTTGATAAGACACTCAAAGTTAAGCAAAATGTTACAGTTTATGTTTTTATACAGTGCTTAAATGTGTAGAAGTGTTTATTAGGGTTTGTCCATTCCATCTGATCTCTGACGATGAGAGAACCCATAAAGACAGTCACACACGAGAAAGGGGAGCAACGATTATGAACAATGTTTAACAAGACTACGAATACAAACATTTAATGGCAATGTGTGAGTCAGTGGTAAGTCTGCAGGAATAAACCGTCTTGTGTCTAAACTAGGATTATAATTATTTATAGTAACACTATGAATGTAAAAGATTAGTTAAAATAAACTAGAGTAGAATTTCTCTTTATGACTACTGTAATAGTTAAGCTGCTGTTAGGGACTTGATGCCATAATGCATCAGCAAATTCAGATGGGTGTGAGTCCTCACACTGCTCTCAAACAACAGAAAAGCATTAGATTGTGTTGACACTGCAAACCTGGGTAAACCCATATTTACAGGTAATTACCAGACAGAGTAAAGTTGCCACGATGGCTATAAACTGTAACCTTTATTCTCCGTCAGAGAGCTCTAACCTGCAAGCCTTCGATTTTCCTATGGAAGAACCTCTTTTAACTATACTGATATACTGATTTAACCAACCTTTCTGATAAACAAAACGTGTTATTGCGTGAATCATTTTCATTTTTAAACGCAGGAGAAGTGCTTGCAAACCATGTTTACAGGTTCGTCTGCTCCCAGAGCAGCTTTGCATTTAACACACATTAGTCCAGTCAAACTGCATCTTCAGCTTCCTGTGCAGCGCAGCCACGGAACCACGTACGCATTCACAACAACACCCGAGAACCAGTAATCAGCAGAGAGCATATGTTTAAAGTTATGATGACAAAGATACAGATTTTGTAGCTTTAGTTTCTGGAGTTTTATCGCTCACAAAGCCTTTTATGCATATATTTCATATTTTCGGTACCAGAAGACGAGCTTTGGCCTGAGCTGCGTCTGTTACATGGCAGGAGTACTGTAGTAGTGCATTTAGTGTTTGTGCCTTAGTTCAGAAGTAAACATAGAGTAGTGTGTATTGTAATTTTGATTCTTTTTCTTTTCTTTGACAACATATTTTCATGAGCGTCATTTGTTGGACGCACATGAAAATAAACAAGGGGCAACAGTCATGAACATGCAGTGCCAAAATGATGGATGTTGCCCAGTGAGCCAGCGTTATTTTTCTGCTAAATAAGCTCAAAACGATCCATGCAATGACAAAATGTCATATAGATGAGGCGACCACTAACACTGCTCATCAGATTTGATCTAAACCTTTAGGAAGAAAATGTTTTTGTTTTTTTTTTAGACTGTATTATTTGCTCAGAACAAAACTGACAACAGTCAGTGGAAACCAAAACCATCACTCCACAGATGGGAGCATTTAAAAACTCACAGGTTCCTGTTTTCCCTCTGGACAACACGCTTCCGATGAGTCACTACGTGCAGTATGACCCACACGCTGTCGTTTAGGTTCCGGTCAGGGCAACATGAGGCAGCCAGGCAGTGTCCTGCTCCAGAAGGATCCCGTGACACCTGCACCAGCGTTAGGTCCAGGAGCAAGGGAGCAGAGACGCCTGGTCTCCTGGTTGTCTTGCTTTTTGCTCCACTGCATCTGTTGTCATTGTAATTTGCACAAAGCAGATAGAAGTGCTTCCTGAATAGCCAGATTGAAACCCCTGAAGTTGAACTGACGTAGTGTTTCCTCGTTTGGACGAACCCTCCTGCATTTGGAAGCATGCACACACACAGCTTTAACGTCCAGGACAAGCGATGCCTTAAACTGTGGTGTCTGTGTTGTTGGATATGCTGAACGGTGCAGACAGGCTTGGTCGTTGCCTTATTCGTTTCCATTCACTGACACGGTAGATTAGAGTCCACCTCTGTATTCTGCTTTCCATGGGTAAGTCTTGACGTTTTGCACTGACGTAGAGTAGTTATTTTTCTCATAAATGATGATCATAGTTATTGGTAAATAGAAAATAACAAACACAAAATTATATAAATGTTGACTCTGAATTTCTATAAATGACGATGTGAAAAGTATTTTTGTGTCTTTTTTATATCCGTACACAGTAATATTTTGAGTGTTACAAAATGTGCTGCTTCAAATGCAAATGAAGTTGTAACTGTTGTTGATGGTTGAGTGTAACATACCTCATTTTGTTGGCTTGACTCGACTGCCTGAAGCGAGTCGTTGTGTACCTCTGAAACCTTGACTCGATGCTGCTGCTGCTGCTAAAGATGGCGACGGCAACAACCCGATGACGTTGGTGATGATGCCGATGATGACTGTTGTTCCTATTTGTCGATGTTGATGTGAGAACACTGGTTTTGGTTTGACAGAGCCTGTAATGGTGAAAAACAGCAAGATGACTGTTCCAGGTTTTGATTATTCTGATTAAACTGTAGACTTTAAATGATCTTGTGCTGTTTTGACATTTCCCTGCTCTCAGACTTAAGCTATGTTCACACGGATCCAGTTCAGTTTCTCCAAGCATCTCTTCCTTTCTATTTACGTAAACAGTTTCTTCCTCTGCCCAAAACAGCTTCCTGAGCATATAAATCTTAAAACGCTGCCTCAATGTTTCACTGCACGGGAAGAGCTGAGCCTTTTCAAAGCGATGACACAAGGCAGTTCAGGGAGGGTCAAGGTTGTGTGGTAACGAAACGGAGTAAGACTCTACAGCAGAGATGTTGCCATTCAGTGTCCATGCTGATTTAGTCTATTGTATAATTATGTTGTTTAAACAATAGGTTGATTGTAAGTTTGCAGCTGTGCGGTGGTTTTGTTAACTGCTCCTTCTCAAAATTAACAACACTACACATACTGTCTGACGCTCGTTAGGTTCTCAACAGCGGACGAGAGGATCAGGACGGGACAGGAAGACGGAAACCGAGAGGACCTCGCAGGAGTGAAATAACTTTTAGCTTTTGTATTTGCAGCAACTGAGACGGCTTCCACCTGCAATCAGCCTGAGCCAGAGGGAGCCGATTTTTGAGTTCACACCACAGTGCCCACGGTAATGAATCAACATCAGCGCCGAGTGAAACGGCCTCGGCTGTAAATGACTGAGACTCTGTGCACTGATTCTCTCTGCAGGAGCCATTGATTATATTCAGGTGGGTGGCGCTGACTGTAACACAGCTTAATCATGCCTGACCTCAACTGACCCGCTTGAAGGAGGAAGAAACCAAAACTCAAAGTGATAATTGGACACCTGATTGTGTAAAACAAAGAAAGTTTTCTTCTTCTTCTCTAAATCCACACGCATTTCTCACACGCGCAGGATTCTGTGTGTCATGTAGCTTGTAATGTTTCTAAAATGTAGAAGAATAAACCTCATCGAGGGGCAAACTTTATTTACTGAGCTTGTCTTTGACGTCCATCAAACCCAAACCAGAGTGTAACCGCCCTCAGGGACTCAGTAGTGGCAGAAAGAGGTGAAGAGGTGGTTCACCCACGTCCAGGCTGGGGCCAGAGACACGGCAAAAGCTGGAGCAACTTCTGAAGGAGCGTTGGCCTTTCAGCTGCTGTCTTCCCACACGTCTGGATGGTATCGCAGCTGCAGGCACATCCTGTAAAACCTTCTCATCCCGTTCAACCTCGATCCACACAGGGACCATCTGTGGCACATATTGAAGAGGACTGGACTTTAATTTGTCTTAATGACAATAAGCATGAGCAAATGTGGCGTCCATCGCTGTTTATTTCATGGGTTTAGACCAGAACGGCCCCTTTCTTACGGCCCGCGCAGTTTGCATTATTTCACGCAGAGCCGCTGAGTGTGGTATATCACAGCAGAAAGCGTATTAAAGTATAAATTATTAACCAGCTCTGACACGTCTTATACTCCCCAGTGCTCTGAGATGACAGGTGTGCGAGCCTCCGTTCAATAACTTTTGGAGGCGGAGATAAGAGGTTGAGGTCTTCCTCTAATTGCATGTTGGCCAGAGAGTAGGAAGGCTGGTTTTGTTGTCAGATGAGGCCAGTGATCTGTAAAAGCCCCAGCAGAGCTCTGATAATTAGAGCCTTTCCAGACCAGCACTCCCAAGACACAATCCTGCTGCGGGGATGAACTGAGGCGATGCTTAAAATTAACCACAGCGATTACAGCGACGTCATGGGAATGTGCTGCGGTCTGTTATCCATAGGGATGAGTAAGACATAACCGTAATGTAAATCTGAGTAGAACCTTCGCAGACGTGACCACGCAAGCAAACGAGAAACACAAGTCTACAGTGAGAAATTGCTTCGTCAACGCTTAATTAAAAAAACAGATGCTGAGAAGCAAACTATGAAACGGTAAACAGCTGGTTATAAAGTCCCGTCGCTGCTAAGCAAGACAAGACGCTGTCCGGCATGTGCTGTTATTTGACTTCATTCTCCAAACCTTATAATTTTGCTTTTCATACTGGTGCATGTTCAGGGGATTGGCTTTACCATGAGAAACCCAACACTGACGAGCTGAAGTTAAATTTCTTTATTAGTTAATAAAGCACTAGTCAGCGACACATAAAACGTCTTTTTTAAAACGTTTTTTTAAAGCACTGGACATGGAACAAGCTGCTGGTAATGGTTTACATAACTGTGTTACATAAGTTAATGAGTATATACATAATGACAGTCATGACCATTCATCAGTGTCTGAAATGAGACGCTAACAGATTTATCATCTGCATCTGTTTGCATTTCAGTTTTCTTTTACACGAAAAGGAAAAAATGGCTCTAAAGTGATTTTACTCTGCTGTTGAGGACGAGGAGTCATAACCATCGTCTTACGTCTGGGGACCAAATAGAGTCAGATAAAGCATCCGTTTAAACTGATCGTCCCTGACAGTTCTCCGGAGGAATCTAGCAGCGCTCCAAACCCACACTTGGAGTTCTCCCAGTCTGATTTCCAATCCTCTGGCTTTCACAGATTCTCATTATGTTCCCAGGTGCCGTGCTCTGGGCCGGCGAGCCTGGAGCTGCCGGACGGGCAGTCTGATGGGCTGCTTGTTGAATTTCTCCATGATTTCTTTGATTCGCGACAGGTTGGTGCGGCCGATGGTGAAGTCGCACCTGGTGGCGCCCATCTCGTAGCCCACCTCGCACTTCTTGCTGCTGAGGGTGTATCCTTCAGCTTTTGCCGTTACTCTGTACTCTCCTGGGTTCAGCAAACGCCAGTAATCGCCGTCAGCAGCTGGAAGCACACACAGACACACAAGACATAATTAGTTGCGCGCTGTTGTGTGGCCCCGTCAGAGCATCTCTCCACTGTTGTTTTTTATAGTTTCGTCTTTTATTGATTATAAAAATGCAAAATTTGAGGCCTAATTATGAAAAAGAATGAAAAATGAATGGCCATTAGAAATTCCCTCTGGCACATTTTTCTGTGGATGCTATGTCCTTGAGGCTTTTATGCAATGAACATTAAATATTAGTTAGTTAAAAGACAACACGCATAGCAATTACATATCAGCAAAATGCAAATCCTGTCCCAGAAAGCTGAGCTTAGAGAGCAAGCACCACAGAAGATGATGATAATGGAAAAGCTAAATTAAAAGCAGTTTGTGTCATTTCGACTCAGATGAATTCACATATCTATGCTGGTTCATATCAAACTTTCTCTTTCAACGCTGGCCTGGTGTGACCTGGAAACTGTTCTGTCTCTCCTGCTGATCTCCAGTCAGTCCTCTGCTCTCACATTACTCACATTCCAGGGGCAGGAGATATTATAATTGCTTCCTTAAGAGCTTCAATATAAAATGCTAATGAGCTAATGAATCTTCAGTTTGGCAAAACATGTTTCCAGTGTCAGTGCACATCAGTGGCTTCCAGGCTGCGTCTCCGGCCGCCGCAGCGTTGACAGCCTGATGAAAAAACAAGCGTTTCCTGTTGGTGAGGGCTTGTGTGTTTCCAAAGCAAATTCAAAGCAGCTGAAATGATAAAATGGTTTGCCTAAACTCTCTCATGACTGCAGCTGAGAATAGGAAGGTTTCTAGGAGAAGCAGTGACTCAGTTCTAGCAGTAATAATAGCTCATGTCCATTTGGCTTTGAAGGCTTCATTCTTCAGAGACTGCCTTGATGACGCACAATCAATAGTCAAATTCAGAGCAGAAGGTTTGGAAGCATTGGCCACGTGTGTGAATGGGGTCAGAGTCCAACCTCTGCTGAACTAACTACTGTACGAGATGCGTTCGCGTGGAGTAAGCTGAGTGCTGGGAGCCGGCGCACCCTGGGGTTCCCGGGCTCAGTCACAACACATCAGACACTTCACCTGAAATGATACCAGGTAAAACTTTCATGTGTTACCTGTGCGAATATCGTGACTGATTCCCTCCACAGAGATGATGGCGTTGGCTATTCCACGGCCCTGCAGGTCTCTGACTACACCTTTGATCCCACGATGCACCTGCAAATGGAAACCGTGACTCTTACACTGTATGTGAATTCTGCCCCAACATCTACTGCATAATTGACCACAGTGTATATTACATGATGTGATGATTTGAGTTGTATGGTGTATAATTCATGATCTACCTGTATACTTTAACATGCTGTAATGTTTCCTGTCTTCCCGTATTAATATTTAATGAAAGCATCAGACCAGCGTGGGGCCAACAGTCATATTTCAAAGTTTTCTCAAAGGTCAGGTCCAGGTGCAGCCTTGTTTTTGCAGCTTTCAATGTCCTATCATCAACTTTGTCTTGGTTAAATTAACTAATAAAGTCTGGGCTTTCTTTCTTTCTTTCTTTCTTTCTGAGCTGTGCTGGTTTTGAGAGCCTGACCTTGTTGGCTATGGCTTTCAGAGGATCCTTTACTTTAGTTTTTCTTGGGTGAAAATCAATATTATTAATAGACAAATAAGTGCCACCATGACATAATAAAAATAAGAAGAAGCATGTGTTTGTGTGTGAGTTGTGGGGGCTGCTTTGCCTTCGTACCTGCTCCATGAAGACGAGCAGAGACTCGCGATTGTTCTCCCACTCCTCAGGCAGCTCGCTCTCATGAGGGAATTTGTCACAACCCACATACATCGACAATTCAAAGCCGTTGGTGTGCAAATAGCTGAAATCATTCATACCTGCCAGCAAAGACACACATATCTGTGGGCCAGAATCAACTTTTGTCGCCTTATTGGACAGAATTTGTGCTGATAATTAAGAGTGAAGAAACACTTTTGAAATCTTACATGATGCCTCAAGATAAAACCTAAAGGCTTTGAAATGCCAAAGAGGTTCAGTGCTGAATATGCAGATGATGCTAAACAAAGCTGCAGCTCAAAGGCTCAACGCTAAGCAGAGAAATCCTGCATAACACAGTGTTAGGATCAGTGAGAAAACACCCGGGCGGCTATGGACACTAACTGCCTGCCGCAGTGTGCCAGGACGCTCCATTGATGGTGCCATCCTCCTTGGCAAAGTCGTCTGTGTGGCAGGGCCGTCGGTTGGCATCGGTCATCAGGCGGTGGGTGGAGGC
This sequence comes from Macropodus opercularis, assembly GCA_030770545.1. Classification (NCBI taxonomy): domain Eukaryota; kingdom Metazoa; phylum Chordata; class Actinopteri; order Anabantiformes; family Osphronemidae; genus Macropodus; species Macropodus opercularis. Next base: position 4,312,310 of record CM061107.1, on the reverse strand, counting down.
GTAGGAGAAGGCCAGCCAGCGGAAGACGTGGTCATCCGGGGTGGGGGTCTGCTCCCTGATCACCCCTTGAGAGCGGGTTTTGTCATATGGGAAGGTCACCACCAGCTCCCCTCCCTGGAGGTTACCTCCAAGTACAAAGGGCATCTTCTCCATCCATGCTATCAGAGCCCGCGTCTCCACGGCAACCTGCAGCAGAGTGAAAGGACAGGAGAGAAAATTAACTGAATTAACTCAACTCAGAAGCCACAGAGGATCCAGCTGCTTGTACTTGTTTGTCACAACCAGGAATTTGATAAAGTTGCCCTCATTGTTTGGACTCATATAATTGAACCAGCCCACATATTTAGCGAGACGAGCGGGGTCTGACTTCACAGCTTCCTGAGCACAGATGGGCATCCCAGCCCCGCAGCTGCAGCAGCTATTCTGGAGGCTCTGTGTGACTCACCCGTGGCTCTCAGTGATGTCAAAACACTCGTGAGGATGAGCTTTTAATAGAGCACTGCGTATATTTTAGCTCACAGCCTCTTTGTCACAAATACCAAACGTGTCCGCTTCACCCAAAATAGGCCACGCTGATATGCCCACATGTCTGCCTTACCCTTTACAAGAGGCAGATGGTTCACTGTGGGATTAGTGTGATCACCTGGAGACTCAGGATCCTATTAGTGTGTCACATTTAGATGAAAACACTGTACATACTGTAAACAAGATAAAATCTGCCCTAACCTGAAATAATAAATAAACAATTAAAAACGTCACAACGCCAGGGAAGCTCACTGAAGCGTTCTTGAAGTGGTACCACTCTGGGATGGGCACATGGTGGTTGAGCATTTTGCGAGGGATCCACTTCTTGGCCTCAGCTTCCCACAGTATCGAGTTGAGATCAGGGAAGTTATGGTGAATGTCTATTCCAGCATTGCTCCAACGACCCAGTGACCAGCCGCTGAGCTCTGAGCCCTGGGGGGGAGAGAAAATGAATTTTAGAAAACAGTACATGCTGGTAGGGAGAATGTCCTGAAGATGGGACTCAGCCTTGAAGGTGAGGCGTTAGGGAGCAAACTGTGGCATTTACAGCGTGACCTTTTATATCCCACACACAGCAGTGTTTGGTTGTGAACGTATGAACCTTTTCTGTGAGTAGAGTTTACACAAATATAAGCCCATGTTCACAGCATCAACCAGATACTGGACTGTAGCACACGCTGCACATTGTTTACTATCACAGTGAGCACTTTTATCAAGATTGGACATATACGACGCTGTCACCGGAGGCCAGCGCTAATGCGAGGTCACTGATAGCAGACCTACCACTTCAAAGGCTTTCTCGTACCCATCGGGATTGACAGATGGCAAAAGATGGATTCTGGTCTCCTCCACCAGGTGACGAACCCGCTGGTTGCCAGACAAATACTCCAAACACATGAACTGCATGAGCAGGAGGAGCAGCTCCCGTCCCAGCACCTCATTCCCATGGGAACCTGCCGTGTAACGAAATTCAGGCTCGCCTGGTCCATAGGTACATACAAAGGGAGAGATGAGGAGACGATGAACTATGCAATCACTGCAGCTACGGCGTATGAGCTGCCACACAGAGAAACAACACAGCTCACTGACTCACCGAGCTCATGCTCTCCCGGGTTGTCAGAAATCTCGATGGCGTAGAGCTTAAGGCCACTGTGGCTCTTTCCTATGTTATAGATCCGGGTGATGTTGGGGCACATTTCGTTAACCACCTTCATTAGCTGCGGAGGGTAAATACGTGAGAATCTGCACAAAGTCAACCTATGATACCAGACTTCAGTTCCTCTTCAATACGGGGTGATATCACCACTTTAATGCTTGCACAAAATAAAATCTATATTATTGAAAAATCAACTGTAGTGATACAGTTGCTAGCGAGGCCAACTGTGTGAGAAGCAGTCAAGGTAATTATGGAGACAGGCTTGTAGAGATGATTAAAATAGCAGCAGCTATTGAGAGTGGAGACACAAAGCAGTGCAGCAGGAAAGAGACTAACAAGCTGTTAAGTAAAGCGTCTGCATTGATGTCAGAAATCAATGTTTACTCGTTCTTCCAGCTGCTGAAGAAGTTATTAACCAGCCAGGAGTGATGGAGTTTTAATTAAGTCTGGGTTGAACGTTGGCTTTTCAAACCGAGTAAGGCGCTGAGCAAATGTCTGTCGTTGTTCATAAGGGGAAGAAATAAAAGTCGGCAATGAAGTTTAGCCAAACCAGTTGGATTTACACAGTTGTACCTACTGCACCTGCTTTCAGGTTTTCCTCGTGAGAGAGTTTGACTATATTTAAACTGGTGTTGGCCTTGCTGTGTCGGGAGTATCTGCCCACTAATGCACCATATTCATGCTTTTCTTTCCCCCCCTCAGCAATATCGATATCCCCAAGGCTACATCCCAGTCAGCTGTGATCTGAGGAAAGGATCGCTCAAGGCACGTCCCTCTCAGTCGCGTCACAGGGGATGTCGAGTTCAATGGGCTATTCTCACTTTGGGTTTCTGTTTAAGCTGCTGCACCAGGTACCTGCACGAAAAATACAAGCTTCAATAGCAAGAAGGCTTCAGAAGCCGCTTCAAAAATAGTCCGCCTTGCTTTTGCGAAGGACTACAGAGGCCTGGCGCCCTGTGTGACACACGTTACCCTCAGAGGTAGACAAAGAAAAGAATTCGACAATTAAGCATAAGGCCTGAGCATTGATTGGAAAAAGTTTCACTGTGATAACAGCAGTTTAGGACACAAATAGAAGATTACAATTCACAGCACTTGTACCTTCACAACCCCCAGATAAGCGCACACAGTGACAAATACAGCTGTCCCCCGTCTCTGCGAACAGGCTACTGTCGGTGACAACTATATGAATAAGTAATGACACAACCCAGGAGACGCTGTATGAATTTTCATGTGGCTGCTGTAACTTGGTTCATTTGTTCCTGTTGCGCTCTTTGTTCTTGCGAAAGGACACAACTTGTCTGGTGCTGGCTCACAGCACCAGAAGATGTTTTATTGCTGAATAAGAAATAAGAGACGAGCCTTCAGAAGAGGATTGTTTTCTGCGACTCACCTGTCTCATCTCTTTATAGCTGTGGTGTCTGAAATCCAAGTCGTCTGTTGTTATGACTTCATTGCGTCTGTGATAATAGTTATTTGGATCTGTGCAGAAACAGAAAACATACATTATTGATTTTTAGGCTTTAAATGTGATGAGAGTCACTTTTATTTAAAAGCATAGCAACAGAGGTAAATGACTAGTTGCAGCCAGTTTAAGACTATAAATGCAGAGCACCTGCTCTTTTCTCTCCAGTTATGTTCATTTTAGCTAAATGACATCAGAACTGCACTCTCATACAACAGAGAGACATTTTTGTTGTTCCTGTCTGTTGTTACCTTCGTGTGAGGTTCTTGCCACAACTCAAACGCAATGGAAGTGAATTTATTTTAGCTCACTGTGCTCCGGGCACCGATACCTATTAGTAACCTGTACCTGTCTTCCCAGAAACAACTACCCAGTTGCTGTGGATGATCTCAAGAGACGCTGCATTGTTTTATTGCTGTCGAAAATGTGAAAGGTCACAGCATCAGCACGTACCACGAACTGTCTGCAGGGCTCGACGCCAGTACGGGTAAAGGGAGACAAAGAGATTTGTAGATTGTAGTAACCACGATGGAAGCATGGACGTCTCATCCAGACGTTCCTACTCTTACTCTGACATTATTATACAATAATTCTGCTTCGCCTGTACAAACCCGTCACCTGGCATTGGACAGCCAAGGATCTCCACCCTCATACAGATGTTGCCGCTGTTAAACCAGGAGCGAGGGTTGACGCGTATGTATCTGGCAACCACTGGAGCTGGGAAGACGTTCCTGACCGGGATCTCCTTCTCTCTGTTGGCACTGAAGACCTAATGAGACGAACACATTCAGCGTGAACAGGATTCAGTTTAAAGTCAACCTGGGCTGATCTCAGCAGCTTAATGTCATTAGTGCGTAAGGTAAGAATAAAACCTTACAGACAAGCAGTAGGACTGGGAACAGGCTCACTGCTCTGTGACAGACCTCCATGAAAAAGAAAAATATCTTTTCATGGCTTGGTCCACACGCACCTGCAGAATGTGATTAAACTTTGATGCTGCTGGGAGTTCACTGTAAATTTTAACTCCCACGAACAGTTCTGCTGTGCACCTTTTGGCATTTTCAAAGACAAACAGTGCAGTTTGGCATTTGGCACAAAAGGTGGGTGAGTGGGAAGCTTGTAGCAGAGTCTAAATTACAGTAGGGGTGTCGTCTCCCACATGGATGACTTCAGCAGCTAAGGGAGTGCACAGTTCCACCGAAATTTCATTAGCTGCCGCATAAACCGCAGCGGGGAGCAACGAGGAGATGAATTCCCTCCAAAATATCAACTTACAGTAATTACATCCAAATCATCTTTATAATCCGACTGCTCGCATTATTTCACAGAGCGCATCAGTGATCAGTCAGGTGTTTTGTGTTTGCTTGCTTTCCATTACAGTACATCAAGCACCCAATAAATGCAACTCTGACAATGAGCCAGGATGAGTTTCCCATCTGCTTGAGGATCGTCGCTATTTACGATTCCTCTCAGCTCATTAACTTTGGAAATAAGCAGAGATGTAAATCGTCCTCTGTAATTGCAGGAATTCATCATTTTAAATGTGGGACACATAAAACAAGCTTCCATATAAATAACAATCAATAATAATACGTTAGCTTAAAAGATTTAGGTTGTGATAATATTTCCCCACGTCTGCTACAGCGCGCTGAAGAAAGACGTACCAGGTCTTCGGAGCCGTTCTTCAGCGTTACCCAGGTGTGACTGTCGTTGCTCACCATGACCCTGTACGAGGTCACCCAGTCACTCCTGTGTGGAGATCAGGAGAGGAGGGAGTAGAAAAAACGCCTCAGAATTCAGCGCAAAGCAAGAGGACGTAGCTTAGCACACATTCATCTACACTAAAGGCCAAACTGAGCAGTGGACAACGATTATATTAGAAGAGCGTTTCATCAGTTATGTAGTTTTGTAATGTGAGCAGAAGTTTCTCATGCAGATGATTTCAATATAAAACTGATGTGAGTTTTATGCTGAATTCCAGGAAACCACATTTTTCTTCCTCGTACATGACTTCATCTATTCCTGAATTAGAGTTTGTGAGGAGGCGATCCAGATGTGTAAAACCTCTGGACCTGCAGCTTCACTACCAGATGAAAACAGCGACGCCAGCTCTGGTGCCTGTGTTCAGGCTTGGCTGAGTCTAAAGATTGTAAACAGGTAACCGCATTTAAATACATGCAAACCTTCTGTTTTGTGTTTAAACGGTCGGCTAAAAGATGGACATGATAAATGGAGATGAATAAAAAGCAATCACTGTCTACAAACAACCACAGAAACATGCAACAACAAAAATGGCCACTGATTTTTCAAATCAACCTGTTTTGCCTCCTTTTCATTTCTTCCTGTCTGATAAAGCAGCTCCCTGATGACTTAACAGCCCATCATGTGGGACAGTCCTCTTCCAGGCCAAGGTATGTAGGTTGGCAGAGACTCCCATGCTTCTGGATGAAGACATAAGTGCTGCGCTGGTGCAGCCTGGTGAGAATTCCCACATCTGCTAATTAGAGCGCCGCTTCAGACCGAAGCCCCTGAGCTGGCACCACAGACAGCTGCAAGCGCTGCCCAGCTAATTGTGGAGAAACTGTGTCGGAGGCGTCAGTGTATTCTGTGCCCTTAGATTGTGCTGGCCTTGAAGGGAAATTACAAACACAGCCTGAAAGTACCTCCCTGTGCTCTTTAACTACGCTACGTCTCCTAAAGTCTGTGCCACCCTTTCCAATTAAAGAGCACAAAGGCTAAAAGTTGTCAAATATTATTACAGAGCAAAGTCGGTGTAGGTGGATGTTAGAGAGGAGACTATAACACAACACTATGTCTGCTTATTACTTTATTATTCTTCTAATTCCTTAAATGTAATAAAGTAATGAAACCTACATCCTATAACCTATGAACTTTTATTTTCTTGGGTGCAGGTCATTGAAATTCATACCCCTGAGGTTTCTCTCTGTCCCACTGTAGCAAAGTCGAGTCCAGTCTTTAGTGAAATGTGTGGACTGAATAATTCAAGGTCAACTTCTACAACAACAGCCGCCTGTCTCCACTACAACACACGCACATGAATCCTTTATGAGCTCAGTGAATTTCTCCGGGGCTCATGGAATCAAATATGTCACATGGTGGGGTTACGCTTTATCTTACTGTTGAGTGCTGCACTAAAATAAGGTCCTTTCTAGCTCTAGTGGACATTTCTGAGGTGAAGTTAAGAGAGCTAATAATGCAGCGACTTGCATTCTACCGTTGTCATGAAGCTCGATGACTCATTGCATCTTTTAATTAGTCTACGCTAAAAACACACTGTTTCAAACACAGTCGCTCTTTTTTCCCCTTCCTCTCAGTCTGATGAAAGCGCTTAAAGTCTTTCCACGAGTGTTATTTTTATAATGTAGTGACCTTTTAGGAGAGATGAAAGAATCAAACCGCGCTGCAATCAATCAAACTCATAAATCCTTAATCCCTTAGTGAGGGGATCAGAAAGGACCTGTGAAAAGGGTAAACACCAGTGAAAGCTCGGCTCCATATGGACAAGACTGAAAGACTTGTTGTGTTTATATTTGCAAAGGCAAACTTTCCAGTTGGGTTTGAGGAAGAATCCAAAAGTCGTTTCGAGTTATGGAACATTTATACACGTCGCTGCCAGTGGACTTCCAGTTTTCATTTCCTGAGCCATTTTTAAACTCATGCCATATGAATTTAGATTTACAGCAGCTGAAGTTGTTTGGGTGGCGACATGGAGACTGACTTTATACTGTAGGTTGTCGCAGCAGACGACAACGATCAACTCATATTCTTTACAATAACATCAGCATCAACTAGACCCTCGGAGTTTGCCAGGGGGAGGTTCAGGTGGATGAACCTGGAACAAATCAAGACTCTCCCCGAATTCTTTCATCCTAGGACCTAATCCCCCCTGATGTTACGGATGGGGTACAGCCAGGTTGCCAGTCCCTATCAACTTGCACAAGTAAACTGACTTCCTCTCAGTGTGGCCGCGTGCAACTCGCTCTGCCTGTCTACATGGTTCCTACTCACGACCAGAGGGAGCTCCTGCCCTGGGTGATGACCCCTGTGAACTTCGTCAGCCTCCTGGCATCCACCTCGAACCACTGCAGTGGGTCATCTCTCCCGGCGCACCAGGCCCCGTCGTAGAGGTCATCTTCATAAAGGCCGGCCTGCAGGACAGAAACATCCACGTGGAGCAGATCTGTATTCCCAGATGTACAGTCACTGTTAATTCTGACACCATCATCTGCACTTCACTGGTTTCTGTGTCACCCGTAGTAAATTTTACAAACCATAGTAGACAAAGGAATTGAACAAGGGCAGAGTGGTGTTACAGGAATGAGAGCAGGACACATCTGCGAGACAGGGACGAGCGCTGAGCACACTGCCTGAGCCTCTTTCCAGATTCCAGCATTCCTAAACGTTCTGCAACAGTTGCACTCGCGAAATACGAGGACACGTTTTCTCTACGCTCGCTTGGTTCAACAGCTGAAAATGTGAAAGAAATGATTACGCATTAAAATGCTTCCCAGTGCGCTAAGCCATGCGGTTTGATGACAGGCCACATAGTCCATCTTCTTCATCCAGCTATTGTTACAGAGCGTACATGATGAATGATAGAGCTTTAGTTTAACCGTCCCGAGGTTTTGTGTTCTGGTTGTTTCTTAGCTAACAGACAACGATTTGTCCATGTTGCTGGATAGCGACACAATTTCAAAACAATTATTCTACAATTACTGCACATTTGGAGCTTATGTGGCATCTCACGTCTCAGTGTCAAAACAAGGTAAATTATTCCCAGCCTGGAATCTAAACGAATCGGTGCAGCATCGCTTTCACTGGCCACAGGCCTGATTCAACAGGTGACATCTGCTTTCTGCGTTTCCCCTGATAACTGTCGTCTAAATGGACACAGCTCCGGTCCCTTCACGTACACATGCAGGGCTGCGCACACACAAAACAACAACTCCAGAAACACAACACTTTGCCTTCTCGAGTAAATTAAAACCATGTGTGTTTGATTAATCGTGCAGTGCAGCCTGCTATAGATGAGGCTTGTTGCAGGCTGATACCCTCAAAGAACGTCTTGCGTTAACAGGAAATAGTTCTTTTACCAGATGTCAGTCCTTTGATTGGGTTTGGGGAAGTGCCCCTGGTTTGGTGACAGTGCTATTACTTTCTCTGTCTTCTTTGGAGTTTTAAAATATCCTCCGAGCTGAAACACAATGCAAATGTCATCCTCCTTTAGCAGAGGAAAAGCCAGTTATTCCATTTTTCCACGGAGCTTTAACATGACCTTAATCTGATCCTGAAATTAAAAGATGCTATCCTGCTCCTTTTAAGTAAAAAAAAAATCACAGCAAATCTTGAAAGCGTCCCAGCAACGATGAGATTGCCCGGGGAATAATGCAGGCCTCAACATTTCTGGCAAGCTCGCCCAAGCTGCGCCATCACTTCACATTCCCGTCCTACCTGAATGTTAAGGCGACCTCTGTGTGCGCCAAGGCCGTAGCGTTTTGTGGTTGAAGCGTGAAGCTGGAAGTCATCAATCTTCAGTGTCTCCAGTCCCACGGGAGGGCATTCTAGGTAACGAGAATGACAAATTAGGCTTTGACGGTAATGTAATGCATCATGCGTTGCGTTGCTCCAGGAGCATTGCTTCCTGCACGGTGTAGCGCCAGACAGAAAACCACGCATTTGTTAATAACTTGACTCTATAACTCCAGACTTTGGAGACCGAGCTGCATTGTGTGGAGCAAACAAGAAGGCAGCTGCACGTGAGTTCGTTGAAGGCTGTATACTGAAAACGAATGCTGATCTGCAAACAGTTTGGTCGGGTGGCGTCAGTTATCAGCGTTATCAGTGTTGATGCTCCTTAATTCAAATGAGCTTCAAGGTATACGTCAAGTTCAAGTAGTCAAAACACAGCAGGTGAGCGTGTGAGAGTAAAAGTCTTTGATGTCTAATCCACAGTGAATTTCACCATGTGTTGGGACTGGAGGGAGACACTTTTTATTTCTTTCTCATAGTTTTAAAATGTCTGGTTTTAATGCATGATTAAATTGCATAGTTTAAAGTGAGGGAACTAAAGTGAACTAATCTGAGGCAAAGTTTGAATCATAAGTGCAATGGCTGGATTACCTTTCAAATACTGATGACCTTCGTGTCAGTAACGTGTCCTACATCTGCTGAAATGTGTGTGTTGCAGTCAGGGCAAATTTCAAAAACTGGATTTATTGCAGTACATCGATAAAAAAAAAAACTAGGACAGCAGTAAAAAGAAGTGGAACGAAATCTCCTGATTTGTAGTCCCCAGTGAGAGTCAAGCTCAAAACACACTCTCCCATATTTCATCTTTGATGCCTTTGTTTGACCACCCTGACTCCTCCTGTCTTCCTATTTCCACGTCTGAAGCGATAAGTGGGACTTCTGCGATTTGAGGCCCAGTGTGGAATTACCCTGAAGACATCACAGACGCTGCTGCGGTATATAGGTTGTGTTTTCACACGTGAGCCTCCGAATTGCCTCCACTTCTCTTCACTTGTAAATTCAGATCAGTGCAATCCTGCTCTAACTACCCAGCGAGCCGACTGTCACTGTGTGCGATGCCTGGGAGCTGTGGTGCAGACTGCAGTGTGCGACCTTGATGTTCAGCTGCAGGCTTATCTACAGCTTTGTGATTAGTCGTGCAGAAACGTAACAATGCTCTTTAACTTGAGACATACCCCATACTGTAATCAGAGTCTGCCTTTGCTGAAGTATTTTGCCAGCAGCACAAAATCAGTATCATCTTTTTCAGCACATTTTTAAAATCAGGTTGATGGTAATATTTATCTTCATGATGCTGGGAAATATTCTCGCTTTCATTTAAACCAAGCCTGCAGCTGTGTTTAACACACTCGTGTTGTTTTTGACTCTTTAAACAGAGAAACGCTGCCCATCACTTAAAAGATGTTTTCATTTCCTGTCCAAGGTACTTCACAGTTCATCTGATCAAAGTGATGGCAGTAACTGAGGTGGTTTTTCGCTGAACGGGGCTCTTTGTGCGAGATTGCCTCATCGTTTACACTACAACGGTTATCGCACTATAAGGGCCAAATGGGCAAATCCAGGGTGACGCATGAAATCCCCGCTGCCCAACAGCTCTCTGAGTCACATCTAGCTGTTTGCAGACTTCCCTGGAACACAGAGGGGGAATTTCAGAGCAACAATTTCCAACTGGGCACTTTTGTACATGCAGCATACGCCACACATGTCACAGCTAGAACGCTGAGACAAACGAACACCCAGGCTATACTGGAGTTTGAATTAGAGGATGTGTGCATGTGGAGTCGGACATCTGCAGCAAAGATTACTCACTGAGGGTCGTCCGTCAGACTCAATACTATGATATGCCCTGTAAAGCAAACAAACTTGAGACCACACTCAATTCGATCACTGAAGGCTACGGCTGATTAATAAGCCAAAGGTAAAGTACATGCCAGTGTTTAAAATCGTTTGAGAATCAGACACATACTGTGAGTCCCACAGGCTCTTTACATCACAACATATTAGGGGCAACCCAGCCCTCCAAGCAGCCCAAAGGGTCAAGGTTAGGAGGACAGATGAAAGAATAGATGGGAATCTGCCACGATGCAAAGCTCTGGATCAGCACCACCGTCTGCATGCAAGAGGATCCACAGGACGCCAGCATCTGGCTTTAACGTAACACGCAGAAGAACTATGAAAAACCACAGTCAGAGTCTAGAATTTATGTTGCTATTGACGACAGTTGCCGTGTTGCTGCTCAGGGATCAAAACCCTGTCGCGTCATGCATGTCATAAGTTCTCATTTCACATCTGCTGGCACAGAAAGGACTCTTGTATTCTTTTAAAAATGTTTTTCTACTACAATCTTTAAACTGACTCCAAGAAAATAGCTTTGGGGTTTTGCATGTTAATACAATGCAGCACATGAGGAAAGACTTTAAGCACAGTGACAATCTAAACACGATTTATGTACTGGGGTGTTTAATCAAAGCAAGGCTGCTTAATGTTTGCAGAGCAGCGCCCCCTGTGGTACTACAGAGCGCTTTCAGGATGATGCGACATGTTTCCTGCATTTCCCAAGTCAGTTATTTTAATTAGTTATTAATTAGGAGCTGAGACCAAGTGGACTGGGATCAAGTCAGGAACAGCGCTGGGGTTATGACCTTATCAAAAAGATTGTGAAGGACAGCAGAAGGTGCCGAACATGCTGGTGAGGGATGATGCGTCGTATTTTAATTGTGTGTTTAAGCCACAGAAACTACGCTGGAAGTGCAAAGTCAATGAAGCCATTTAGCAAGACATTCAATTTTAATTAGCTAGAGAAATGTAAGGAGCATGCAAATAAAAGCAACAGCGCATTTTATTGGTTCCACTTTGCATCTGCTTGAAGAACACTGTGCGCCTTCTTCTAGTTGCACAGTCACTATGTCACAGTCCATCATCCGACAGCTGCAGAGCAACCGTCTGTGTGTGTGGGAACATCTCGTTTGAACAGTCTGATGGGAATAATGAATATGTTGCTCGATCCAAATCCTATTGTTTCGCCACCTAATCAAGCTCTTGACGTATAGAAAGTCTGCGACTTTTTGCAATGTTGAAACCCTGAAAGTGTGACTCTTAATAAATCAGCTGCTTCCAGGAGACACAGAAACAATTTCAGAAAACAGATTGGTGTTGAGTCACAGTTTCGACTGTGAAAGCACGGTCGTAGGAGCCTGATTCGTCCAGATCTCAGCTGCGTGGGCTGCTTTGTGCCAGGCGTGCCGGCATGACTCCCATTTTCCTACGTGCAAGTCTTTCCAACTTTTTGCTCTAGTTCCTTATGGCAAATTAAAAATGACAGCCTATCTGTCAGTCTCATTAGGTTCCAGCAGCATCAACATGAACAGATAAATTCCCCTCTTGGCCACATTGACTACATTTAACCTTCCAGTATAATTAACAAAGCTTCCCAGTATGTCTGATACTGTCTGTGTTCATCATCAACAGCACGTTCAGAGGTCAACGCACGTGTTTCGCCCCAATTCACGTTTTCAGTCATGCAAATTGAATCTGTCATCTGACATCTCAGAAAGGCTACTGAGGCATCCTGGCTTCAGTTTAACAAACATGCTGTGATGCATGGAAGCCAAGCGCAGTGCACATCTGAGAGCATCACCTTATACTGCCAGACCTTCCCTCCGAGGGAAAGTATGCTCTCTGAATACTTCCCCTTTCCACAATATTTGTCATCTCACACAACGTTTGGTTCTGTTCCTCCCAGCTGCAGTGAAAGCAAAGAAATGATCCATGCACGTCGGAGAGAAGATGAATTTTTACAAGCTTGTGAATTTCCCATGAGTGAGAGTGTTTCTTTGCTCACCCTCGTTCATTGGCTTGTAATGGCCTTCTCCTTCTGAGATGCTGTTCGACGTCTTCTTGTTCTTTGCTGCCTTTTTGTTGGGTGTTTTCACTGAGTAAGGAAACAACATCAATACAGGAATGGAGAAGTTATTTTCCAAAACAATAAAAATCAAAAGTAAAAGATGAATCCTGTTTAAAATAGTTGATTTATTGCTGCCAGCATATAGAGAGAAACAATAAAGTTCACACAGCTTTAGCTGGACTTTGTCCTACACATATGGAGGGATTTAAGACGGGGGACAAGCCCAGGACGCAGACCATGAAAAGGTTTAACTCTTTCATTTAGTGCTTTAAGCTTATAATATTCACCGTGCAATGTAAATGATGGATGCGGTAACCTGAACCTACTGTATCATCTCATGAAGACAATTAATAAGAAATCATTTCAGTCAGTTTTACATGTTGGAATAATTAAAAACAATCCCAATATGATTTTGTCCACACGCTGTGCTGTTGGTTTCGCAAAATTGCAATCTGAAGTACAGAAACCAAACATAAATTAAGTAATTAATATTATTTTATTAAAAGTTCAAATAAAATCACTCAGCAACTACAACTGTCGTCACTTGTAGTTAAAGGTCCACAATAACGTTCAAGCTTTTTCCATTTCATTTTTGCTCCAGTTCCACCTGCAGCAGGTACAGTATTCCTGCTACGACACGTGAGGCCAGATGCCTGAAACGCGACGTCACCGTCGACACAGCTGCTCTGCGTTATCTGCCACCAACCCACAGAAACCCTCACGCCTGTTACCGTCCCCCAATCACCTGGCAGCACTTTAAACATGCCTACTGATCTAACCCCTCAGAGAGGCCCGAGCTGCGTGTTTCTGTCCAGATCACACCACAGCGGCGCTGCAGTGCTGGGAAACGTGGAGATCACGTGTGCTGGTTCCTACATGCATGTTCCTAATCCTGCTGTTGTGCAGAAACCTCTGAGCTGGACATTGTCTTTTTACTCAGTGTTAGCTGAAACAGTCATAGTGAAAAAGTAGCTTATTATGCTGCAACTTCATCTGTTCCCTAGAAAAGTGTCAGCACATACAAAAAGCCACATTACTTTTTGCTTACTGACGGCTCTGGCACGTGTAAGATTAATTTGTGTAGGAATTTCACTTTAGTTAGGATTTTGCTGTACAGACACGATAAGAAACCGGATCTGTCTGACTTTTTCAAGTTGTCCTGCTAAGGCGTGACTGTGCCTTTACCTGATTTTGCATCAGCTGTTGTTTTGTCCATCTGTCTGCTGCTGTCTACTTTTCCCTTGGGGACTTTCCTGCCAAGGTTCTGGCTGCGGTGAACGTGTCTGTCAGGTATCGAGGCCACAGGCTTCTCCAGCGTTTGCACCTGGTTGTACCGTTCTCTCGTCAGCAGATCCTGCATGAAGTAATCCTCATCCTCACCTGCTGAGCCGTGGCTGAGTTCTGCGAGCCCCACGAGGAGTCCCAGCAGAGCCAGGGGCGCTAGGAGGCGAAGGTGCCTTGTCATGACCTGGGGGATTATCTCCAGATGAGTGACCTGATGTCGTCTCCAGAGGAGGTGGCTGCTGCCAGACTGCGTCCCATCAACTGCTTCCCTTGTTCTTCTTCTTCCTTTCTACTCCAAAACGGAGAGTTCAGTAAGTTTTCTGCAAAACGAAAGCGGCGGAGCCAGAGGGTCCATGGACGCCTCAGCCTGGGAAAAATGTAGTGAGGGAGGGAGCAACACGCAGAGCAGGAGATGAGGCAAAGGAGAGGGAAGAGGCAGGGAGACGGTGCAGTTCTCTGTTTTAGATGCTGGCAGGTTTTGATGTGAATCAGTCGTCATGTGCTGACACACGCTGGATCATTTTAGTGGGGTGGGTAGAAGTGAAACAAGGAGAAGGATCTCTCTGGGGAGCATAACTTGACACATTCGGGATCTGCTTTCATCCCCATCTCCTCCCACTCTGTCTGGGGCAGGCAGGAAAGTTTCCTCCTTCCTGTGCGGGAATCAGGTCGGAGGTTTTACTGCTCCCAGTCCTGTGCGTCCGAAGCAGAAGCAGAGCCGATCTTCCTGATCCATGTAGGGGTCAACAGTCATCTGCCATATTCAGCTTGAGATCACACTGGATGAAAAGCGTATTGCGTTGACTTTACTGTGACGCTACTTGATATTTCTTTACAGGGAAAGATAATTAACTCCATGCTCAGGCCGCCTCTTTCTCTTGTTTCAGTCGAAACCTGTTTGGACTTTTACAGCGATTAGCGTATTAACAAGCGCTGAAATGGACCCAAACAAAGTCTCTGTGGAGCATTTAGGCATGTTCCAACACTGGGCTGCCCACGTGTGTCACAGCTCATCACATCTGCACTGTCTGTTCCACATGAAGCACACACACACACACACACACACACACGTTACAACAGCAGCTTTTCACGAGCAGAACAATAATAAAGCCCAAAGCCGGGAGTTAAACTGTAAAAGACAAGGATCCCAATATGTCATCGACGATGTGGGGAGCATTAGGACTCACCGCTCAGCAAAGAAATGTTTGTTATTGTGCTTAAAAGATTTAAGGAGCGGGGATTCCACAGAGCACATGCAAAATTAATAAAGTATTTTGACATTTCATCAACCTGAGGCAAGACAAACTAAGGCAAAGATGATAATTCCCAAACAAGCCCAGTGCCTGGATGCTGTCCAATTTAAATGTGCTGCTTCATTACACATACTGTAAATGATGTAGGAATGCAGGAACGACTCGAAAGGCTTCACACCTGAGACGGAGGCTGCTGAATCGGGGCTAAAGGAAGATGAAGCCACAGGCTAATCACAGAAGAGCAGGATCCAGAGTGGGTGGACAGCTCCAGGCTGGAAGACTCCATGCTCGACTGGCACTGCGGTGGGCAGGCATTCACAGCTCGCCCACTGCGAATCTAGACTACACCCATCCTGAACTGAGGGAGTGATGAGAGAAAGGCAACTGAGAAGATTCAGAGATTTTACCACATCAAATATTTCCCTCCCTTTACACCTGGAATCAACTGAGCTGCGCCCACACTGTAAAAATCCACTTCAGTGTGGTACAGTGAATGATTTAAATACACTCATCAGGATCACGGATCCTCAAAAAGCCGTCCAAGTGTGCGTTACTGGCTTTTCAGACTAGCACCACTGGATTTTATGATTTAATTTTATCTGGATTAAGAAATAAGCTTCATAGCATAGCACGTCTTGGATAATAATTGCATTTTAAAGTGCAGCAAAATTTCCAGGAGGCTCCAGGAGACGACCAGAAACCATTACCTCATTACGTCAAACTGCATCAGTCTCATTACTCGCATTACAAGCACTTTGCTTTTATCAATGCACATTTTTCATATCAACCAACAATGAATTCATTTTATTGTGACGGTTTATTTCAGTTTATAAAACAAAAGCTTTTCACTGGTCTTAAAACAGGTTATTTTGTGACAGAAAGATTAAACGATGCACCTTATTTATCTGTCTCACAGTGAGCTACGCCACAGTGCTTGTACTGTAGGAAAGGGTCTTAAACGCTCCACGTTTATTAAAGCATGGAAATGTTTCCTGTCTGAAACAGCCATAACGTCTGCATTAACATACATATGGACTGAAGCAGGCAGATCAAACAGCTGCTTATCGGGCTGTGGAGCAGAGCAGCTTAAGGCAGGCGTGTTGTGACAATGGCTGTCTTTCTCAGTGAAGAACACCCAACGTACGAGAGTGATGGCTCCTGCCTCTCTATAATCTCTCATGGGGAGAAAATCTGTGGCTGAATTCTCATTAATTGGAAGTCAGTAAGCAGAGTGACAGGTTAGAAACTCAGTACAAATACCTCGCGGTGGCTGCTTGTAATTGATGAAAAACAGGACTGGCTTGACATAGAGACTCTGAGGGTGTGAAGAAGGATGCACTATACTTTAGTTTTGTACTGCAGAACATGTTGACACCATATTTTCCCTGACAGCAGCGAATTGCCTGTGATAATTGGGTCATAAAGTGAAAAATACTAAAGCTAAATGTAATTTACATTAAAACATAATCAGCGTAATTTCACACAGTCTGCACACACACATAGAAATGTACGCATGGAAACTTTTGCAACAGTCCATTAGGATCAAATTTAAATGGATTAAATGTGCTCCTGGTCAGTTTCTTTAAGATCAGCTGATGCCAAGTGAGCATTCATTGTTCTTCATTCTGCTCCTGGTTTAAAAGGATGGCAACCAAAATGAAATATGACACACTTTAGAGCGTGTGCATTTCATTATGGGTGCATCTCTACTCGAGGTATTAATGATATTCCGACAGGTGAGGAAACTAAATCTTCAGCTAAATCTGTTCACCTCACTCTGAAAGGCAAATGTGCTGACACACGAGGATGACGGTGGGGTTGTCATTCTCTGAATATCAAGATGGTGCAATACAGAGACACGGAGGACTTGGCTCAGGTGGATAAAGTATCCGTGGACAATATCTGATAACTGTGGGATGAAACAAAAAGGTAAAAGGGTGGTGATCTTAGCAATTTGTCTTCGGTGTCCATGGAAACTGTGGTGGTGGTCAGTGAGCCGGACTGGCACACATGCGGAGAGTCTCGCAGCCTGCGTCAGCTTATGTGATGGTGGCATTATTAGAAGTTCCTGCTTGTTGCCGCCAAGTTTACCCTTTTATCGTTGAAGACCATAACACAGCTTATCAGTTGTGACTTGTGACAGAAACGCAAGAAGCGTAATGATTTGTGACCCTTCCTGAAGGTAACTCCGGTATGTTAATAATAGCTTTTCAAAGTGCACAGTAATCTCTACGTTCATGTCGGGTGACAGAAGTGTCACCAGGCGCGGGCTATAACCTACTTTTGTGATTCTGAACTGAACTGAACTGCAGAAACCATTTGTCATGGCCCTGTAAATTTCAGAAATGTATTATTGCTTGTGGTTTAGAGAGGTTGCTGAGAATATCTCCCCTTTGGAGGCCTTTGATGGAAAGGCTGTTTATCTGTTTACCACACACTTAGAACCTGCTTTGTAACAGTGACAGCTTTACTGCGCAGTGGCCTGGATCCAGGTGCATCTCAGGACGTCTGAGTCCTCCCTGAAAATGCTCCCTTGCTCAACACCTGCGTTTCAAATCCTTTGTTCACATCGGAGTCATTCATTTTTAATTTGAAAGGCATGTGAGTGCGGATGGTTGCATGACTTTACATATGGTCTATGGATATGTGTACATACATAACTATTCTTTATTGTCATAGGTACTTTGTTCTGTGTAAACCTCGACAACAAAATCAAACGATTATCAAGATTTTTTTATTTGATGGCAGAACTACACCACATGCAGGAAGCAGTACCAAATATGGGCAGTCTTGATGGACATCTGGCAGTTTGGCTGCTTTGAGGGAACGGACGCCCCGGCACAGATGTAACCACATTACAATTCTGCACTGTCCTCGCTACGCTGTGAGTCTGCTGTGATGCTAACGCAGAGCAATGACCCTCAATCCCCTGAACCTTGTTGAACAATGACACAACTGCAAGAACACGCGAGGTCTGGAAGGACAGAACAACAAAAAAAGAAACATCTGGTCAGCACATCCATCATGTTCAGGATTTGGTCTAATGCTAAACAGAACTATTAAAGTGAATAATTACGCTGAAAACCTGCAACGGCGTTCTTGAGGAGTAAGAAATTTATTTTGAATTTGGCTTCCTTTAACTTTGGAGGCATAGTTTATAAATTAGCCTGGGCAGCCGCCTTTACAAGAGCATGGAAAATGTTCACTGCCCAAATAAACAAAATACCTGCAAGCTGTCTGACAATTCCATCACAATGGTGCATTAGACTAACTAAGGCTGTGCAAAGGAATAATAAGTAATGAGTAACTTTGCCAGGGAGAATTTCTGTCTCCACAAGATGTGTCCAAAAGAGATAAAGCTGCATAGCACTGCATATCACAAACAGATGTTTTAAGCTCAAGCCTTAATGTGCCACAAATGTTAGAAGGGAGCTGAACAGGATTTACAGGGCTGTTCTTACTTTTAAAGTGCTATTTGAATGTCACAGCATTATTAATGTTCTCAAACACATCCAACACAATCAAGACAGCAGATTTTTTATACAGATATATGTGTTTCCTGTGTTTCTAGTTTACTTCAGTGGGCAACAGAGCTTCTTCAAATATAACTGGCAGCCTATCAGAGAATTTAACCAGCACAATGGATTATAAATGTTTGGTGAACTTATTGATCAGATATTTCTCTTTTGCCAGCTCAACACACTCTCTATTAATCATTAGCAAGAAGATCTGATTTGAATTGATATTTCTAAATCTGGAGTCATTTGAAAAGATCGTGAGAGAGTTACAAGCATGAAATGCAGTGAACGCCACTTTGTTATTGGTTGTCTTGATGGGATTTCTGCTCCGACTGTGAAACTTAAGAGACCAGTGGACATTTTTGAAACTTGAATATGACTGAGGGTGAAGTGCAAGGAGAAAGAGTTCAGTTCTGGAAGAGGTGGGAAATGAAAGGAGGCTTTTCTCATGATGATTCAAAGTTTATCGAAACTGACAGGAGAGCGATCAAACTGAAGAGACAGCAACAATTCAGGGATTGTTGGATACTGGATTCTGGGATGTGTGGTCAGAACATTAAAAAGTAACATGTGTTAAGTACAGAGATAATGTTTAAAGACAGACTTGTCTTCTAAATAGCCATAAATCAAAAGTTTAAATCAGTAGGTTAATTATAATGGGGACTAGATTTTATCCGGGATTAAAAAATGGCAAAAGTTAATAAAAAAATTCCGTTCAGTGTTTAATTTAATACATTTAACTAAATAATTAGTAATTGTTTTTTTTAAACATAACTTAACTATAAACAGCAGCAATAACGTGAATGTTTTCAAACAGAAAATGTCTTTGACCCCAAGTTCAGCAGAACAACCGCAGTCACGTGACAACGAGGCGCGCCAAAGGTAATGCTAATGCTAGCTTAAGGGCCTCAACTACCTCAGGTCCTTACGTGTGATTTTATAAGCAAGACAAGGCACTAATCCATATATATATAAATATGTATATATATGTATATATTATAAGCCACTGGAAGATTTGCCTGAGGCGGAGATAAGAGTGCTACCGCTGGTTAGCTCGTCCAACTACGGCGCTACTAGCTGTTAGCTGCTAGCTAACTGAACTCTGGCAGCTAACTAACTGCTGGCAGCTGTGTTAGCCGAGCACACTGCGTCTTCTCTTGGGTAAGTGCGCTTCAGGCGTCTGCTCCTCCTGTCTGGCGGTTCCTGCGTGTGCATGTTTCCCAGTACGCTCACTGGTCGCTTAGAAGCATTTAGTAGCGGCTGAAGGTGTGTTTCAATTGTTGTCAAAGTGTTATTGTTACGGCGCTGAAGGTTCTGTGTTGTGCCTTGTTGTAGCTAACACTATGAATGTGGGGGACACACACTTCCGAACATGACATGTTTTCACATTTCACTTTTTTACTGTCCGTGACATATTCTTGCTCCCTTCGCCTGTTTCTCAGCCTGAAGGCGCTTTTACCAGGCTCTGCTGCAGACACGTGTTCCGTCGTGTCACTGTGTGACGTGAGTTGCCGGCTGTCAGGTTTATGCACATCGGCTTTGCTGCCTCTGATAAGCGGAGACGTTTTACTGGGGGACGGTCACACAGAGAACCTCTGCTCCGTCCAGTCTGTTATCATGACTCCCAGGACCACATTGCTCTGAATTACGTGTATCCTTGTGGGAAGTGATGAGGCCAGAGCCCAGATGCCAGAACCCAGCTCTCTACTACCATTATAAATCTGTTCCACATGAGCGAGTCGACGGGATCCTCCTCATGTCCAACGCACACCCAACATGCTGCCAGCCCGTCATTTCCCATGACAACACTGTGTTTTTGGCAGGATGAAGCCAGATTCAGCAGAGGCCGAGCAAGGAACTAAGAGTAAAACGCTGGGATCTCAGGCTAAATGTGCATATTTCAGGAAGCCTCTGGAGTTAGAGTGTCAGAGGTGGTGTTTGTCCAGCTTCCTGTCAGTCACCGTATTCTGATACAGCACAGACTGGGATAATAGAAACTCTGATAATATTTTTGAATTCCAAGGAAATTAAATGGGTTGGGGGATCGTATTAAAGCTGAGCCCCATCCGCCAGCCAGATGCACTGTCTGACTCCAAACTAAATATGCAAATGACTTTCAGCCGGGCCTCCTAAGGATGACAAGAAAGCTGCTGGCGTTTTGAGATTGCACAGGAAAAGACCTGACTTCTTTCAGAAGGGGATGTGTCAGTGTGTCTGATAATGCCCCCTTCACTTGTATGTGGGGCATCTATTTTTTTGAGAACGCACAACAGAATCGTTTGGATATTGCAGAAACTACAGAAATTACATTTTGCTTGCTCTAACGTCTCCAAGTCCTTTTTACAGCTATTGGCTGCCCTCATGTGTAGAGAACTGGTACCTTCCAACTTCAGCACACATGGCATTTCAGCACATTAAAGTCTTCTGGTTAATTGGTAATAATTTGGCGTTTCTGACAAACCTTCAGCAGACGGCTTTTATTAAAGCATGGCTTCACTAAAAGAAACTGATTGAGTTAGCTTCAACCAAAAATAATTCCTTATCTTCAATGCTTACACCTCCTTTAAAGTCAGAGATGAAGTACATCCCTGGATGACATTTATATATACGGACATATTCATTCTAACTGTTGTGAGGTAACGCGGATCGATTGCAACTACACACATTCTCCACTAGGTGGCAGTGTTGTTTCTTCGATCTTCTGCTCAAGTCAATCACGATCTTCTTGATAATATGAGCTGCAATATAAATCCTTTATCTCCACGGATGTACTTCCAACGACTTGGAGGAAAAGGTTTTTTAATTTCAAATTTGTTAGATGGATTATCAAACCAAACACGTGACTTTTGTTTTCATGTTTTAATAGCTTTGAAATCACAATTTAATTTTGTACAACTGGTGACAAATACGACAGTCATGACCTGGAAACATTTTCCTTCATTCGTGCGCACACACACACACACACACACGCACACACACACACACACACACACACACACACACACACACACACACACACACACACATGCAATCTCCACCCATACTTGTGCTATTTTCTGTCTTTGATTCATATCTGCTTTTATAACTTAAAAAATAATTTAAATAAAAAAGTGTTGATCTTCATGGGCACTTGTTTTTTTGACAGGGGAAAATGAGCTGTTCAGATTTTGTAGTTTGTCTCCCAGAGAAAGGAGTCGTTCCGCAGCACTTTGGCCAGTTTCTCATTAAACGGCATGTAGAAATCCCGCAGGATCTCTTTAGTGATGGGCAGCATGGGTCCTAAGTTTTTGTCAGCTGGTCTCCTGGTGTTTGACGCTGGGCTTCTTGTGATCTCTGATTCTATTTCTTTTGACAGCGGCCCTGTAAAACACACACAAACACTTCTTGTAAATCTCTGCTGTGTGGGCCGCTTCAGTCTGTACCACAGGACTAAAGAAATGGCTGAAAACCCAGTGAAGAAGTCTGAACCTCGTGCATGTCACAGGCAACATACATGAAACATGCAGATCTCTTTTTTAATCATGGCACACAAGAGCAGTGTGTTCCTTATGCGTTTTCAGTTCTTTCCAACCGGCAGAACTATGTGGCTAACTGCACCACAATACAAGTCAAAGCAGTCAGTAGTCACTAAACTTCAGTGTTTATTTGTATTGTCTTGAGGCACTGATAATCTAGGTTGGTGTCGCTCTCTTACCCAGGTTAAGGAAGTCAAAGACTTTGTGCATTGTGTATTTCCTGTTAGATGCATGGTCTTCCAACCTCAGGACCAGAATCTGTTTTCTGCTGAAAATGGTCAGCCAGTCCATTAGGTACACGATGTACAGGCCAACTTGTAATCTGACCTGAGGACACAAAACATGATAATTAACGTGAAATAATCAAGCTTCCTCCTTAGAGTAACCCGTGGGTCATGCATGGTTGGTACAATCCACTGTTGTTACCTATTAATATCATTATCTAAGGAAAACAGACATTCCCACACGTGGGGATGTGTTGTTTGTTCTGTGAGATTTCATCAGATTCTCTGCAGGAAGTATAACTGTTGCTGAAATAAATGTGTGCATATTGGTGTAAACAGACGCCTTGTTCGAGAGCAGTGAATTACTTTATGTATGTTTGCGTCTTTAGAACAGCTAAAAGCCCATTCAGAACCAGAGCATACCAGCCAAGCCACGACGTTTCCTTTGTCAAAGCAATCTGAAGGTTTTCTCTGAAACTCTGAAACTTTTATCGAGGAGACACATACAGTAAAAAGAAGAGAGCTGTAAGGACAGCTGTAACGCTTTTAATATGGTCTAATAATTCTGAGAAGATATTAGCGGCTGGACAATTTGGCCCGTGGCGGAGAGTGAGCACACTCTCAGAGGGCCACTAAGCTTTTCAGTAGGAGAGCAGAATAGACGTTAGCCTGGACGGGGAGCCAAAAGAGGATGGAACAAGAGGCAGACAGTGGCCTCTCACCACACTGAAACAAGCTGGCCAGGGGCCCAACACCGGGGCCCTGCACTGGCTAGTGCTAGGTTGGTTTTGAGAGAAAGCATGAGGTTCAAGTCTTGAGCCATGAAGAGAGGCCCTGAATGCTGCACTGCTTTGTCATTCAACAGTGTTGTCAGGTCCTTTCACAAAGCTGCTTCAAGCTTTAGCATGTGCTAATGAAGTGTGGGTTTCACTCCATCTCTCCCATACACCCCTTTTCTATTTCTTTTCTCCCACCAGCTAATACTCTGGTTTCCTCAGGGCCAAAAGCGAGAGGGAGGGTACACTCACTGGCATGGCATTGTTGACAGTAGTGTTGTACACACAAGAGCGCATTGTGTACTCTGTAAGGCAACCCTCGAATAACTGCAGTGACTCTGACACCTTCTCATGGAAGTCCTCAGCAGATTTATTGGCAATACCAAAGTAAAGGTAGTCAGAATAGAGCCTGCAAGACAACAGAGATGCTCGGTAAACAAATAAGCACAAGACGTAGACTTTAAGAGGTCAGACCTGAACCTCTAGCTGTGTTCACCCTTTTTTAGTTTTGAATGATTGTGTTATGTTGATTGTGAATCATCCTACCTCTCCACTGGATCCCTGAGCATGACAATGAAGAGGGCATCAGGCTGCAGGGCGTGGATGAAGTCCTGGATAAGGAACGGAGGCTCCCCTTCTGTGTTGTTGTCATAGAAATACACCCAAGCGTTGTTATCCCACATGGTGGACGCGCTGGCTTCTCCTGCACAACACACCCACAGTAGCTTTAGTTTACATCCATTTTTAACTATTTTATTCTAATGCATTGAAAATTCTGTTTGCTGCTTTAGACGGAGGCTTGTAAAGACACCGTGAAGTGAGAAGGACGTCTGAACCTTAAAATGTGAGTGTTGCAGTGACTATTCTTTAATCAGTATTCACCTGTACAGTAGTTTTCTGTTTTGTATTTGTGGTGATTGTTTTATTTGATTTGCACTCATTAAAACTAACCCTGCCAGATAAAAACTCAAAATTGAAAATCAAAAAATTGTCTCTTTAGATATTAAGAGTTTGTTTGGGCCTCTTCATATAATTCCCTCTGAAGCACAGCGTGTTTGCAACACACATGCAACAAGTCAGTAAAAAGAGAGGTTCTAAAGCTAGTGCACAAATCAGAGAAGCAAGAGCAATTACATCTCCAGCTGTGAGCAAAATTGTGGAATAACTTCCAATCCAGTGACGATTGTGCTGCTCATAACGAGTCCGTAGCCGTTGTTTCTCAAACAGTTTGAGTGCAGAAACTTTATCAGCCTGTGCTGAGACATGATATCCAGGATTCATTAGGCTGTCTGTGCTTTCATTATCCTCTTATCTGTGAAGTGAAGCTGTGATGTGTGTGGAGGGAACACAACATGGGGCTTATCTGCCTCCCTTCCTCTGAGAAATGAATGATAGCTAGGATCTATTATGTGTGATGACAACAGTGGGAGTGAAACAGGTTGGCTTCCTAACGCTGTTATCCCTAAAGTGATACAGTGACAGTAATCAAGTCTATTTAAAGGTCTCCGTGTCCATTAGAAGCTTATTTTGTTCCACTGGGAGAGGATATGTTTCACAGTGGCCTGGGCTCAGCCAGCAGCTGAATAAAGTCAGAAGTCCAAGATCCTGGCCGCAGGCCTGGCCCTTGCTGGGCTCTCACAGGGCATGGTGTGAATACTGAGCGGGGCTTTGGCTCACTCCCCCCTTACTAGGATTATTTACTTAAAGAAAGAAACAAAACAGGGCGACTTGCTAAGCTGCACTCAATGCACCGACTCAGTCCAGTGTGAAAAGGCTATTGTTAAAAACTCAAAATAGTTATTCTTTGCAGCTGAACAGTTCTTTCAGATCATGTTTGGGTGACGGGAAAAGGCAGAGACAGATGGAAGAGGCACTGGAAGCAGGATATGCAGATGGAGGAAGGAGGTTTCTAAGGCTTCTCCACCCTGCTGTGGATATTATTGCTGCCCTGACACAAAAAACAATGATTCCTTTCTACAGCACTTCAGTGAAGTGGCTAAATGAAGCAGAAGGAAGTCCAGTATTATTAAGCTGTTACAGCCTCTCTTTAGGGCTGATTCACTGGCTCTCTTAAAAATCACCATCATTCTCTAGAGTGAGAGTGGCGGCTGCAGAGCAGACCTGTGCTTCAGCTCCCTACCTGCTGCTGTAATAGCAGCTTTGTTATATTGGATGCAAGATTAACAGTGAAGTTTCAGGCAAGTGTGAGGTCACCCCAGCCAAATGCTGCTGGCTGCAGCCTGATGAGGGGGCCGTCAGTCCACGCTCCACATACAGTACAGGTCACAGCACCGATACATGATCTGAGTAACTAATCTGATTCAGCAGAACCTGTTCACTGACATAATGAGACACTGTGTCAAAACAGGAAGGTTGCAGGCTGAACAGGAAATGTTTGTGTAACTAAAAACACAGTGATCTGATTATAGGATCGTGGTCGAGTCTGTCATCACATCGTATTGTCTCTGCTTCCCATTAGTCTGTGATTCATAGGTTACCATTCTATGATGCCCTAGTGGTTTTCTCATGAGAACAGACAAATGCTGACAGGGTTTCTTCCGTAGAGTTTAAAGAGGTGCTTTGCTTTTTCTTTGTCTAAAACTGTGATTATGATTTGCTGTCTTGCTGACGGGAAGAGTTAATATGTAAAATTCAATTTAAAAAGATGTTGGGTTATGTTGGACTCTTGGACTGTTTATTTTGGATGCTGGGTTTATTCTGAGCACTGGAGGTGTCTGATCTGATCAGAGTTACAGTATGTAATATTGACTCTTCTGCAGACAGACACCAGCAGTAAACATTGATTCAATGGATAATAGTTATATTTATATAATTAAGTCTTGTGATGAATAAGAAATATTCATGGCATTGTTTCGTAAGCATCTCACTTTACATTTATATGTAACTATTAAACAAGACCCATATTTTTCACAAGCTACTCGCAAAGACTAAATGTCCTGTTGTAAGTTAATTAACTTAAATTATTGATGGCATAATTAAATTTATGAAGAATGTGACTGCTGAAATTTGCCTGAAGTCATCATGCGCAGGGAGGGACATTGGGTCACCAGTGTGACTGGGTTGGACAAAATCTGTGTATTTGGCACAGTTGCACATTACTATTAAATGTAGCCATAGAATATTTAGCCCCATTTTACCTATGAGGATGTTCGGGTGGACGGGGCTTCCACTTGCATTTGCTGTGAGGTTTCCCTGGATTTGGTAAGCAGCTTGATCAAATAAGTCCAGGTAGTCTTCGACCGGATATCGATCATGGAAGCCCTCGCTGAGACGAATGATACCTGGTAGAGGAAGGAGACAGACGTGGTAGAATTAGATGGACTGTGTTTATGTTCTTGTCTAGCCTCTCACTTCAATAGGATTTCTTTGTTGTCCTGCGTGTAGATTACCCAAATAAAGTTCAAAGTCAGGCCTAAATTCAGCAGAGAATACTCTTCATAGTGTTTTCACTTAAGGACCAATGGCAATTTAATGCTTTAAATGCACGACTAGCAAATGTGTTTTCCGTCTGAGCTGCTGTGGTGAGCAGTATAATTACAATTTACTAGGCAATTGTGGAGATTCACTGTAGGACTTAAAAGTATCCAAGCAGTACAGGGATAATGAGGCGACTCAAGCATCTGTTACAAGCAGTGATGCTTTGGTGGTGTCAGGGCAACACACCCTTCTCTAGTTAGCAGGAAAACATGATTAGAAAACCCTAGTAAACTCTTCCAAGCATACAGCCTGCATCATTATTCATTCTGAGGTGTGATGGCGCTGGTGTGTTTAACTGTTTCAGGGTTTTTCCTCCTTCCTTTACTTTGTGGTATAAATGAAGCATCACGAAACTTTCAAATAGTCTGCGTTTCTTGATTGTGCTGTAGACAGGGGACACATCTGCTCAGAATTCAAACGACCCCTCTAACAAACATGTCTGGCGTGGATCGCATCCAATCACTTTTTCAGTGCGTCGGCTGAGCGGCGCCTCCAGGGGAATCAGATAAATAAATACAAAACAAGGTTGTTTGAATCAGGGGGTTCTCAAAGGGATGTTGTGAGAAAAAAGTGTTGATTAGCAGCACATACTGTAACACCAGACGTTGGAAGGGATGGGGAAAATGAAAGCAAGTGGCGGCAAAGATAAAAAAAGGGAATGGGGGTTGGGAGAATAACCTATGTCCTTGGGATACAGCTGTATTTGCTGCTAGAGAAACATCACAAGGCTGCAGAAAACACAAGCATGACAAAGCCAAATTAAGGCAAACAACTCCTCCACTTCCATCAGCTTTTTGAGCTTGAAAAATGACTGTATCAACTTGGAGTATTGCATGCGGACTGATCAATTCACCAGTTAGGGTTTGTGTGTCTCAGAGGGATTATGGGCAGAGTCAACAACTGGATAAACTTCAAAAGGATCACTTTGGCTGAGATAGCTAAGCCTCCTTTGATATTTGCAGTCTGAATTTGGATGGAATTTTCAAATACTGTGGCCAACCGTTAGTAGCATCGTCAAGAAGCCTTCTGCCAAAAGTCCTGGTGAAATGATTAAAATCATTAAGGGATTTCAGTCTGGAAGCTCCAGGCAAAATGTATGTATCAGTCATTTCTGTGATGAATCCAGAATGATGCTCATACGGGGAAATCACCATAAAAACCGAGTCCTCGTGCGCTGATGATCGTGTGACTGCTGTTAGAAAGGAGAAATATGAGATTATCTATATATCGCTCAGCATAGAGTCATTATCTAATTTGCTTTCGCTCGCACAATTAGAGTTGACTTTGAACTTTCGTGGCCTGCAGTTTGTTTAATACCATTTACTGTATATATATTCTTTTCTGCACAACACACACATTAGTTACTATTAGTTAACAACACACGTGCACCCTTGGTAGGCATCTACACATTCAGACGACAGTGGACTTGCTTTTTCCTAGCAGTCTCTTAGTTTAACTCAAAAAATAAGACTCCATTAAATAGTGTGAGCCAGAATACTGAGGGCAAGGTTGCGTGTGCCTAAAAGGTCGAAAGATAAATAGGCTAATAATGAATGCAAGTCCCTCGTGCAGTGGCAGATAGATTTAAAAGCTGTGAGTCAAGCAAGTACTAGAAGCTGTATGAAGCCAAGCGTAGTAGAAAAATGTGTTGCAAGGCATGGATGCAACATTAACATTAGCTTAATGTACAGGAAACCCACGCGTGGGTTCAAAGTGTGTGAGGAGGATGTGTTTCTCAAGTGGTTTCCACCGTAGAGACAAACGGTGCGCTGCGCATGATGAAGTGCCGTTTAGCCTCGACCTGCTCAATCCTGCATATAGTGCTAGCTGAGCTGGTAACATAAGCTCAACCATCTCTGTACCAGCACAGGAACGTTGCACTGGCAGGAGGCTGATAACGGTGTAAACACACACAGAAGGAGGAAAGAGAAAGTGACTGTTGTAAATAGGATATTAGAGCTGGACATTTGGAGCCAACAACTCGCAGGTAGAGAATATACAGCCTGCGTTTATTGTCATTGGGACTTATTTATTTTAGAATTATTATTTTATTAATTAATTGCAGTGGTGACAATTTTCAATTCATTCAGTGTAGAGAAATCTCAGATTGACAGTGAATTCAAGTAACTGAGTTACCGCAATTTACGCATCCTAACAATATGATAGAATACATGAGTTAAATCTGTCTTTATGTAACAGAGGAACCTGCCTTTAAGGATGAGACGCCTTCAATTACTTGCCACTGAGTGCTTTTCTGAAACTCCCTGGGGTATGGCTCTGCCAAAATGATATACTGTAGAGTCACATTTCACACTTCCTTTGCAATGCTCCTGGGTTCTCATTATTGTGTATCAAGCCACAGGCCTGTACCGCTGCAAACGACACTGTCGCTTTTACTTACCAAACCTCTTGCGGGTCCACCAGTGTGGCTCCTTAAAAGTGGTGAACTTTACGTCTGGGTGCAGCCTCAGTCTGTCATACAGATCTGTTGTCCCACACTTTGGTTGGCCAATGATGTAGAAATAAGGAAGGCACCGCATGCGGTAGAGTTTCCCGTCACGGTGAAACAAGTGTTCTTGAAAAGTATTTCTCAAGTGTTGGAATACTGTCTGGAAGCGCCTTGAATAGTGTGCATAGAGGTTTGTCCTATATGGGTCCGAAGTTGTGTTCCCAGTGTATTCTTCATACCAGCAGGGGTTTCTCATGCCAGGCAGAAATTTGTGAGGGATAACAGAAAACATCTGTAAGAGCAAAAAAACAAGACTGTGTCAAGCGGCTTAGCCACAATAGTTCCCATAACAGGCGAAATGAGTGAGTTAGAGGTTTGCTGAACAACCCAGCCCACATTTTTGTCAGGTTTAGACAAACTTGGATTCACTCAGTGCATGTGAGAAAAAGGACAATTAATGCCAGATCCATCCACAGGGGTATTGATTGTCCCGCCGCCACACTCTCCTTCATTAGCTTGCTCAATAGGAAATTAGTTATGTTGCAAATAACCCCTGTGCAAGCCGTTATCATTAGGATTAACAATTAATTGAACCGTGCTTTGAGGTGAGACGGACACTGCGTTGAAGCCACGGGCCGTGTTTTTGAAGACAGGATGACTTTGAGCTTTAAATCCCTGTTGAAAAAATTAGGTAGAGACATATGCAATTATCTGGTGCGACATAAAGAATTAAACAAGGTTTAACAGAGGAGTTTTATCTTTTATAAATGAAATTAGAAACTGCAGCCACTGGGGAGCGGCACGAGCATAGATGTACGCAGTGTAGACAGCATGCAGGTCTGAATAATGATTTAAATAACCTTTCACTTAGCATTTAATTACCCTTCAAGACACAGCTAAAATTGTCAATTAAAATTAAGATCAATATCATTTTGGCCCGTGTTTGATTTATGATTAAATTGTAGCGATAATATTTACACGTTCAGGTATTCATTCTGGCAAGTGATCTGATTATAAATCCAATTTAATAAAATTTGCATCCTTATGATCTCTTAAAAGAGAAAAAAGACTGATGTTACTCACATGCGGCTCACTTTTAACCAGAGCCTTAAGCTCTGGAAGCTGCCGGCTGCTGCGAAACTCCACCTTGGATGTGATTGACTTTACCACCAGTTTGATATGTGCGTAATCCTTGACAGAGGACAGGTTGAAGGCAAAAGGTCCTGGGCTGACCAGGCTGCTGAAGTGGTAGGGAGATGGGGTGAGGAGAAGGCCTTTCTTGTCTCCTGTCAGGATGTATGAAGCCATGATGAGAAACATGACGGCCAAACCGAAAAGGAAACCGTAGAGACGGATTTTGCGAAAGCAGCCCAGCGCGCTCCAGCGCTTTGGCACTTCTCGTTTGACCTCTAGGACCGCAAACAGATTCATGGGTGTGTTGTCCACCTGAAGGAGCAGCGGCCTTTTGCGGTAGTTGTCCATTGCCGTGCCCAGCAGGCTGTATTTGTAGTCCATTTGTGTCATTGTCTCAACAACCTGCGAGTCCCAGGTGTGACGGCTCAGACACACGGAGGCGATGTGAAGCAGAGAGCAGCCAGACAGGAAGTTTTGGGATCGGGCCAGCAGTTGATTTCCATGATGGGTTGTTGGGAACAGCCCACTTCATCCACTGTCACCTTCCTAGGAAGGGGAAATAAAACGGAACATGCGATGACAGTTCATGTGTGGGCTGACTTTCTCTACTTCAATGAAATGATTCAACTGACTTTTCTGTGTTTGAGGTTGTGGCATTAAAACTATTCCAAAGAGATGCCAGTTTTCATTCTTTGACAAAGAATAGACAGATGATCACATCCTGTTCAAGCGCTTACAGTTCTGCCTCCGAGGCCACAGTTTCACTTCCTGACTTACATCTCAAGAATATGTCATCACTTCCCTTCAGCCTTAGGCTCCATTACACACAGAACAGCCACATATGTGTCCACCACCACATTATAAACATCAGAGAGATTTAATATTGTGGTTGTGTTCCTCAGTCTGAAATTCATAGGAATAATTAACATAGATGTATTAATAGAAGGCTGAGGTCTAGTATGTCTGGTTGCAGTGTTAAACTAATTTTACTGACTTACGTACTTTCACACTTGCTTGAAGGAGCAAGTGTGAAAGTAACTCTCCCCCCCCCCCCCCCCCCCCATCCTCACACCCCTAAGATCCGCCCTGTGCATCAAAGTGACCACAATATGGAGTGAGTGATAAGGGCAGAAGATGCACTCAGTCTAGAAACCAGAATGCTGCATGTCAGACTCTCCTAGGAGAGACACAAATACAAGAGATATGCAGTTTGGACCAGAGAATGGATTATATTATCAGAAAATGGCATTTCTTACTGTGAAGTCACATGACAGTTACCCGCTGATAAGAACGTCTAAGAGGGTGAAAGAGATCTTTAATGATAAGGCTCCTGTAGCGGTAACGTTGTTTTGTCCTTGGGGCTTTTCTTAGTCTCTGAAGCTGAGTGAACATGATGAATGGAGCATGATGACAAAAATTCAAGGAGCTAAAGGTCGAGGACATTTGCATTTTGTCACACTTTAAACTGATTTATTATACGTGCAACCTAGGAAACATAATGCAAAGACACTGTGTATGGAGGCCATCGCTCCCGCTCACGGCTGCTGATAATGTCTTTGCCATCACCGCTGCCCATCGCCCACACCCTTTGCACAATACATAATTGTGTTGCTTATGGCAGAGCTGATAAGAGGACGACTGGCGAGCTCTTACCTCCCTGCTCAAGCAATGTCATTTACCCCCAGCTGGGCCCCTGCAGTCACCCCACAGCAGCAGTCTCTCCAGGAGACAGGTGGAGAAATAACAAGCTCCGCTCTGAAAAAACAGATTTCCAGCCTTCCAGAAGCACATCTGACGGTGCCTTCAGCGAGCTTTAAAGACGGCTGGATTCATTCCAAAAGGCTGAATCCATATCTCAATATTAATAATTGTCACTTTTAGCCAAAAAACAAACCTGCCTTTTGAAGACGGATTATTTTAACACATGCCAAAAACAATTTTAAATTGTGATCGCTGCTTCAATTAAGGTTTGCCCACACGTTGCAGATGGTGAGTTGGTGCTTCTCTTGCACAAACTCCATCAGAGCAAGCTTGTGTATCGTGCTGTCTTTTCATTAACAATGTCAAACTTTCCAAAGTGTTTAAAGGCCAAGAGAAAAATGCTAAGACTTTACCAGAAATGCAATTACTGCAGGTCAAATGTAATGTTCCATCTCAGGGATAAATAGTACACTGTGTAATCAAAGTGCTAGAAGAATGACATTTGCACGATTGTTCTTTGGTAAGAAACTCACTGTTTGCTATTGATTGAGTTTATGCACTCATCTGTAGTCGTCATGCCATTAGCACTTATTGACTGTCTGCGTCCTTCATCAAGTCTGAAGTCAATTGGTTGCTTGTGCTCAAGGCCATTTGAGATAGAGTTCAGGATGAACAGGGTATGAAGGTTAAAGATGACGAGTGAGACGTGAAAAGGGAAGGGAAGGGTGTATAGAAAGGACGGAAGGGCTGCGTCATTATCGGGGAAAATGTCACTCTCAAAGGAACCCGCATTTAAACCAATCATCTAACCATAGCAGATCTGCCATATTCATAAAGCAAATACATTTCTCCTGTCCATCAAACATGATGAAATTGCTTAACTTGAACTGCAAATATGGCTGCAGAGCAGAGGACACCAGATTGCATCATCCATTATATACTAACTTCCAAACCTTCACTGTATAGTTAAAATCATAAAAAAAATTAATTATATTAATGATAATATGTTTGTTTACAAGTAGTTCAAATGTTTTCCTCTGTCCACTACTGCATGTATAGTAAAACGATTGATTGCTATACAGTAAAATTGCTCATACTGAAGAAACTAACCCCTCACTTAAGGGATCTAAGTCAAAACGGATGCGTTTCATCTGAAGCTCAGACACATCAACCACACAGATAACTCAAATTCATAATGATTGTAATTAACTTCAAAGACACTGGCATCAGTGGTAATGGCCCGCATGCTGCGCTGATGGGTCCCTCCCAGTGTGGTGCAAATGGAATTGCCACTGCCTTAATAACTCATCAGAGTGAGGCCTCTCCATACGGCCTCCCCTGTCACCCAGAGACAGTTGAGTGAAACAGGCGATCAGACAGATTTGTTTAAAGTCGTTTCTCTCGCCTGTCCGTCTCAGCTCTGTAAAAACCAACCTCTCGCTCACTCCAGCAGGTAATTGCTGTTCTCTTGTGTACGCTTTCTCCTGCCGAAGAAATCGTTTTTGTCTGTTTATCATTGTCAGTGTCGGGTGATTATTTGTGTGAAAAGCCAGCGTGTGGATGAACAAATAGTCATTTGTGTACTCTGTAAAAGCAATGGCTAAAATCGATTGAGCCCTTTTCTGTATCAAATCAAATTTCAAACTTTACAGCCTTTCAGATGCTGTGAAAAATCACCTTCTTTCGCTGTAATTGTACAATAAAAATAACTGAGTGGTGCCGTGAAAACACCAGAGAGGACTTTACACATGTTTTACACTCGTTTTCAGGCAGTATCTCTTCAATTTCATTCATGCATTATTAAACGATTAATTTCCCTGTTTAATGTGTTTAATTGCATTACCCTGCATGAAAAAATCCAGTTCACTAGACGAGAAAATTTTTCCCAATACTGTCAATGATCTGTGGTCATTTTAAAATAAATAAATGCTCCCAGGCGACAGAAATGACCAAACTGCTTCACAGCCCTTAAATCATTCATCATTCCTTCAGTGAATGATCATTATACCTGGCTGCAGAAGCAGTCTGTGCAGAGCAGAACACGGTGTCCTACTTCCTCATCTCTCTGGTATTTTAAATAGAGGAAATTAATTGCATAGCCTGCTGATGGGCCTCAGAAAAAATGGCCTTTTTGTTTTGATTCAAAGCAAAGTGCCAGCGCTCTCTCTCAGGCTACACAGAACTCATTGCTCCACATCACAGAAAATTGTTCAAATATCTTCATTATCGCCACAGACCTCCTGGAGTTAATGTCTTCATCTTCAACTTCTGGAGCAAATGAAAGAATTCTTTTACTTTTAACTCATTTACAGTTGAAATCTGACGTTTCCAGCTTGTTCTCTCGTTGCAGGAGTCTGTTGACGACACTGTAAGACAAGTATGTTCTCAAAGAAGAGAGAAGAGCTCTTTCTAAATGTCAGCGCTTTTATTATTCGGTGCTGTTTGCGTTGCATGGCAGCTTAAGGTTATCTACAACAGCAAAAGGAAGATTGGAAGGAAGTTATGTTGGAGTGGAATGGTGTATGAGGCTGTTCCACAGAAGTGACTCTGCAGCCTGTTGGCCTTCAGAACCAGAGGATAACACTCTGTACTTTTGCTTGGTTTGAGGTGTGAAGGAAACTAAAACATGGGGACAAAATGAAAGAGTGGATTGAAAACCCTGTGATAAAGAGACTTGGGAGGCCTTGAGAATAGAAAAGCACATTTTGTCCTTAGAGTCCTTGTATGCAGCTGCCCAAGAGTACACTCCACCAACTCTCACAGACTGTTTTCTGCCATTCGCTCTCACGCTGAACAGTTTATCATACAAGTCCATCCTCAAAGCATTCGAGCCGTTCCCTCCCTAAGACAACATACAGATTCTCCAAAGCTAATAAGCTGAGAAATGAGGAATCGAGTAAACCGCTGAGGTCTCTCCGCTGAGGCAGAATGTCAGAACTGCTACAGTCTCTTGATGAGCTGACTCTAAAAGCCAACTGTAGCTAAAGGGCTGTAAACAACACATTTACTGTAGGTTTATTTCCGAGGATCCATCTGCTTCCTCACTACAGTGACCTCTTAATATTGCCAAGATTTAGGGAAGTGGGTTTTGGTTAAAATCCACTAAAAACACAGGAAGCACTGCTGGAGGCCAAGAGCGTGACAGAATCAGTCAGGAGGAAAAACAAAGGGTGGTATCATCACTGTGTCAGCTGGAGAAAAATGTTTTTCCACCAGGCCACCCGCAGTAATTAAAGTTCAGCATGAGGCCACAACAAGAGTGACACAATCACAAGACTCACCCTGACATTGACATGACACTGAAGCAACAGCTTGCTTGGTTGAAGAAGTGTGGCTAATAAAAGCTGCTGGCGTTGCCTCCTATTTTAATATGCCAAGCACACTTTCAGTTGTCAGTGTCGTATTTGGTGTAACGTGTGAATACGAGTTACCAGCTGTGCTTCTCTTTGGGCTAAACCTGGTAACTGAGAGCTAATCTGTTGCTGTATTATTTGTACCCAGCTCTACGATAGAAGCCATGCCAGCATAAAATAGTTTGTTTTCTTGGCCCAATACTGTTTTTGGCATGTTATTTGGTTTATTCATTTTAAATAACCGTGCCATTCATGCTGGAATGGAATCATTGATGACATGTTGAAATGTTGCTGCGTGAAACATGACCTGCTCATTGACAAGTGCAGAAAATTGTTGTTGTGTTTTTACTATTGTCCAGTTTTGTTGATGCGTTTATGACGAATGACCAACTGTGACTGCTGTGCAAGAATGCATTTACGCTTCTGTGGCTTCTGGTTCACAACGTGGCAGTATGTTTCACCATTTGAATGTTTTTAATGTGAAGCAGCAGCAAAAGCAAATGTGTAGTTTGCATTTGAAGTAACTTAGACAGTGTGAACAGAATAGAGCGAGGCTGTTATCGAGATAATTCATCATAGTCTTTCGTTTCTGTGAAGGCTGCTCAACCAGATGGCCATGTGATGATTGACAGCGTCTCTTTCGGGTTTGCCTTTTGTTTTGAAAGGGTTATTTCCTGTTTTTGGTTACTTCAGTATTTGAACCGTCCTCTTTTTCTGCCACATTGTCGTATTGCCGTTCTTGCTTGAAACGTTTGTCAGCCTGACGACTCGAAGTTCTGTTTAGTTGTGCGTACTTTGAAACCTTGAGACCGCTGTATGCCACACAATATCGCAAATTTCGCTTTGTAAATAGTTCAATAAACTCGTGCACAAACTGAACAAGGCATAGCTGAAATATTTGTATACACCCAGTTTAACCAAATAGGAGGCTTCTCTGTGATTTGAGTCTTTTTTTATAGATGTTTTTTAAATAAATGCTTAAAATAATGAAAATTAAGAACCTGAACTGTGTAGGATGCGTTTCATATAAATGAAATCAATTGGAAAAAGCATTATTGGTAGCAGGAAATTAAGTGAGAACTAAAGGAAGGAACTGAAGCGTGAAATTAATCCATAGCCTCATGGTACAAGAGCAACATCTGGAAATTGGATTGCACTGGTCTAAGCAGGAGCCCTGTGACCTATCAAATGTGTCACATTCTCTTCTTATGCCCCCAGGGACTGCAGCGGCATCCAATCATGTAAATCACAACCACGCAAGACAAGCAAGACAGAGAAGATCAGCATTCATGCACTCAGAGTGGATTCATTGGTCATATCCCTGGGAGAAATCATCCATCACATGCTCCCAGATCACACGCTGCTGACCAAACGAGATATCTAATCTCCAGGAAGTGGGGCAGCGCGCGCCACAGGAGACCCGAGGGCCTGGCCATGACCCGACCAGGGAGACACCAGGTTAAATTATGGAGCGTGGCCTCTGCCCTGGCTTCATAACTGCTGCTCAGCTGGGATCTGGTGCACGTGAGTCCAAGTTCAGAGCTTATCTTTTATTCATTACCTTAATTTCAGTGGCAGCCTCTCACACAGATACGGTAGATTCTGAGCGCTTATGATGGTGTCATTAAAAAGTGCAAGCATTGCTGTACAATGAAGCAGTAACGATGATCATTTAGGAAATGAGAGAAAAGGTGAAAGTGCCCATGTATTGTGTTGGATGGCAGCCATATTTACCAGAGGTTCCGAACAAATGGGGGTAATTTCATTTGACGAGCTGCATCTGCAACACAATAAACCATCAAGGAATTTTGCTTGAATTAAAACTTTGAGGGGTATATGCAAAACGGAGCTATTCACACAAGAGCTTCCAATGAATAATTTATCAGGCTGAACTTGGATGTGGTGCATCTGTAACTTATTATCTAACTTTAGAAAATGTATACCCCGATGATGTCTAATTCTGGAGACGTCCTTGTCTGTATTTCCATATTTTTCCCACTACTGGTGGAGATTTTTCTTTGTTTCTTTTTCCTTTTGAGGCACAGCAAGCAGTTTTCTTTCAGTCACTTTTTTTCAGTTTCTCCATTTTATCTTTTGTCTAGCGTTTTGTGCCAGTGTCATACATTGTTGTCATTTCATGTTGATTCATATTCTTTTAAAATATTTATGCATCCTGCTGACAGATGTTGGGATGTAGGTTGAAATAAAAGACAAGGCAAAGAAAGAGCTTCACAATGCAGACTGACAGAAGAAGTTATTGTAAGAAACTCGTGGGGGGATGTGGAAGCAGTGACCGAGAAGTCGTGAAATATCACTTAGACTCGTGGATGCTTGGTGCCGTGTAGGTGGATGTTTTTGGGATTTTTAAAAAAAGATGTGCCAATCGGTTTCTCGTCCCCTTGAGGTCCATCTCGCTCGCTTTAAATTGCCAATAATGTGGGTGGCAACTGCAGCCTGTTACTTTCATATCGAGTACAAACACAAACTCAACACAGTCTCTGTTTTCCTAGAAGGTAGATAAAAAATTAGGCTTCTTACAAACGTGGCAGCTTGAAATGCAAAGTAACATCCTCACATCATTGTCTTCATGTGTAATATGTTAAGATTAAGACAGACGTTTCATTTGTTCCACCCTCTGCCAACACCTGGTCCTGCTTTTCTTCCTGCTCTCTTTATGAGACCTGACAGGCAGCCTCTCTACATGTAGACCAAAGTTCAATCTACTGTTAATCTTAGTTTTTCATAGGAAGCACAGAGACCTGGGGGAAAAGCAGTCGGTAATTAATCCAATGGGAATGTTTACGGTTTCCAGTGGAATGCCTCTGAACCCTCAGAGCTGCTCAAATGGCTCAGATCCAAATTAGGTTGCTTAAAATGTACAAGAACACTGTAACACTTTAAAAGACTTTAAAAACTATATTTACATTTATACAATAACTTCTGGGCTATTTTTCCATCCACGTTTAGTTGCTCTTTGACATTTTTAGGACACATCTGTAAACACTGTGTGCTGTGCACTTCAACCTCTACAAAAATGGGACTTTATGGCACATCTGTGCAACATATAAATACAGTATGTATTTTGGTAGCTTCTCTGTGGAGCTTGTAACGAGAGCTTGTAAAGTCACGAAACTTGTTCCAACTCACAAATGTGCAATAAACATGAATTGTTGAACCTGGCAAAACCAAAGCTGCAAACTACTTATTGGAAGCCATTTAGTTGATACAGTAGCTCTTGTAACTGTCAAATATTAAGCCTTTTATAACCATGTTAGCAGTGTGGTTTTTAGGATGGTAACATTAATCTGTTGCCCCTCTGTGCAATATTACAGCACTTGGATCAATTGCTGTTAGATTTTTGTAAATTAGTTTCAGTTACAAAAGAACCTTGTTAACCTTTAATTGCTGTGCTTATTATTAACTTAATTGTTTTAAATCTATCACACTTCAGCCTGAGTAATAAACTATTCTACAGCTTGTTAGTGGTCATATGTGTAATAACATAAATTCTCTATTACGTACTGTACCACTACTGTGTAACGCTTGCAGTGAACACAATGGTTGCGTGGTGAAACCGTAACGTAACACAAGAGGTGCACTTGGAGTATGAATGTTGTTTGTACAG
The DNA here is from genome assembly GCA_030770545.1 of Macropodus opercularis. NCBI lineage: Eukaryota > Metazoa > Chordata > Actinopteri > Anabantiformes > Osphronemidae > Macropodus > Macropodus opercularis. Next base: position 4,273,380 of record CM061107.1, on the reverse strand, counting down.
TAATTTGTTGTTCTCCGTAGACACATGAAGTAGGCAGGTGAAGGTGATAATGGCTCCCTGTTCTCGCATGATGAGTCACTCGTTTTCTCAGCGTTCATCTGTCTAAACACTAACTGCAGTCTAAAAGTCAGTCAGGTTATTAAAGACTATACTTTCCCACCTGTGACTGGATGAGGAGAAGCACCGCAGGCTATGTTGTTTCAGACCGGCTGCCTTTCTTGGGGTTCTCAGAGAGGCGTATGGTAATCCTTGTGCAGTCGCGTTTCACACCTAGTTAACAGTCAGAGCTTCCGTTCTAACTGGGCTAAGCCTCCTGCCAGATAAGGATATGTGCATGGATTTAGTGTTAGCCTATGACTGCCATAAAAAACAAAAAGAATGTCTGAATTAACAAAACGCAGGCTATTACAGAGTCAGTTGACTTGCTGCTCCCCCGCCTGGGAGAGGACCCGATGCAAACAGTTTTAGGGAAGCAACTCGAGGGCATCCCAGCGGATCCATAATATTAACTTGGCCTGTGAATTTTCATCTTATAAGATGCTGTGCTTTATCTTTTGACTGCTACATTATACATGTGACTTCACAATAATGAAGCCTTGCACAAATTCTCCAGGCTCTGGACAGGCAGGTTAATACTTCAAATAAAGGGTGAGCGTGAGAGGGTCTCCTTTTAATATGCAGGATTAATTGCATAGTGTCTTCATTTTTAAGGTTGCTCGTATGCTCCACCTCTCGTACAGAGGGATCGCTCACATTTTAATTGGAGTGTGAAGTTTAGCATAATTTACAATACACTTCCTGTTCAGTCTCAGTTTGGAAGCAGATTTGAAAGTAGAAATGTTTAATCACAGCGCTACCTGTTTGGCCTCGTTGTGATAAATAGAGGGAGGGGTGGAGGCGCACTTACTACAACAACACATCCATCTTGCAAAGTGTAAAAGTTTCTGTGGTTCAGCAAAGGTTCGTGCTGCCTGCGCAGCTATAAAACTCCAAATAAACTTGGTGAAATTAATCTCACAAAATGATAGCTGCGACGATAAAACATTTGAACAAACATTTGTACAAACTCCCTCTGACCCGATCCAAGTCGGAGCGTGAGGTCTCACTGCCTAAAACCTGCAACAATGTAAACGTGCATCTGATGTCCCGCTGGACACACGCCTAGATGGCATGTGCACTTTGTTTATTTTTGTTTACCGATCTGAGCGTTTGCTAGGGTTAAATGAAGCCTGGGACTTATAATCACAAGCTTAACCGCACGTTCAGTTGGATTCCTTGGAAGACGTAGTAAACAGAAATTGAACCTTTCGGTGGCTCAGTGATGATACAGGAGCCTTGTGAAATTACAAAAAACAATCTCGACAATCTCGGTCACAGACACGTTGTGGATAAAAGAGAAATGTCTGTGCTATTGAAAGGTTTCTCAGTTGCTCATTTAAAACGAGTAGCCAGAGGTGAACACATTGCTTAGGTCCCCAAAGGTCTGTGCAGAGGCCCATTAGAGTGACATCTGGAAGACAGATACTGAACCCACACACGCGCACACACACAAATACACAACCACTAATAATAGGTCTTTCTGCTAGCCTAGAGATTCCATGGCAACACATGACAGCATCCGCGACTTGGTGGTAGGTTAAATATAGATTTTAAGATTCATGTTTATGTGAAATATATTCCAAAAACACACAATAACCAAATACTCATTAGCTTTTATGATGGAACTAAATGTCTGCTAAAATTAAAAATGAAATCTAGATTCATGGTCTCTTTAGTCTGATTACTTATTTACTATTTTCATAGCAGCCTGTTGTGTGACCTACTAACAAATAAATTGCCTGCTGGGAAGAACATGGTCATGGCTAAAAGAAGCTGACAGACTGTTGGTAGTAGATGACACTGTATGCTCAACCATCCTAACATCCCTGCGTGTGAGTTTTTCAGCAGCACTGCAAAGTTCAAAGATATCCAGTTCAGATGAAATTCACTTTAAACTAGGAACTGTCAAAGTCTGACCCTGTGGGCCATCAATCACAGAAAGCATCTGGCATATAGGCAACATTAAAGAATGCAGAATTAGCTATTACCAGTAAACACATGGGCAACTTTCATTGCACTACCTTTGTATCTCTAAGCTGATTTATGAATGCTAATTAGCATCGGACATCAGATATAATGGAAATCCCCAGAAAGTCTCAGTCCTATTAATCAGCAGTTATGTATATCAATTGTGTCTCACGCTGCATCTCCTGACACCATGTCTCTCCCTCTGCTCCCTTTGAAGGTTTAAGCACTCATAATAAAGCAATGAGAACAGTGGTGCATTTAGTAAACAGGCGTATTTACATAATTGTAAATGTAATTTTCTCTGCATGAGTAATATTGTCATCACACCACACAACTCCATCAGTCAAACTGTGGGATTGAAAAGAAGGCTGTTCTCGTTCACTAAGCTCCTTTGGTGTGGCACGACTGGCTACAGATGGCGAGGGGAATGAAAGCCATTTCAGTTTCCCATGCCTCATTAATATAAGCAATGACCCCCTAGCTTGGCAGCGGCACTGGGGCACCGGATTTACCGTCAGCACCCCAGAGTCCCAACCCGATGACCATGTTACATAAAGTCTCTTTGGACGCACAAGAGTGTCCTACAGATACGTACAGTAAATAAAACAAATGTCACAAGGCATAAGATCGTCTCTTAACAGAGAAAGTCGGGATGTTCTGTGATAGCAGCCATGTCACGAGAGGCCTCCCTGGGATTCTGTATGAGCTCCCAGATATTAGTACCTGCCTCGTTCTTGGTGTGAACCTCATTGATGAACCGCTGTTCGGGAGAGTTTTGAAAGTTTCCTATTTGTACATGATCTTCCTGGCAGTCAGAAAATGCAGTCCACTCTTTTGAAATTCTTTTCTAAGCTTTATATGCCTGCTGAGCATCAACAGCTCTTCTTCAGAACGCCATCGAGCCATGACACACTTCCCAAAACCTTCCCCTCTCTAATTGAAGCAGGGCCTCCCAGACTCGCACCTGATCGTCATCCCACTGTCTGAAACACCCGACTCCCACCCCCACTTCAAATGAATTAATAATCCCAGAGCTTCACACACTTTTACAAACACAACTGTATAGGATTGAGTAATTTTTCTTATTAAATCCATCTAGCCTCAGGAGTGCTATGAACAGATAAGGCAATGAAGCATGCGGGATACTCCTTCAGCTTGTTTATTAGAGCCAATAACACTGACGAATGACAGTCAATCACCAGATTAAGCAGATTAATGTCTATCTGCATGTTCGCGTAATCACTGGAAGCTCATCAGTCAGAATAACAAATAACCTCAGTGCTGCTTCAGAGAATAGCATTGTCACAGCCTCACACATCCTGCCTGGTGATCCACTACTCTCAATGCACAGCATAATGTTATGGGAGGGTCAGTCCATCACTGGGCCATTCTCAAAGTGCAACTCCTACACTTTGAGCACAGCTGTGGACATTCTGTGGTACAGATCACTGAGTCTAAAACTGGAGCTTTCTGTCAAACTAAAGTGCTTGGAGAAAGCCGTGCCGGTACAAGGAGAACATGGAACCTCCCACTTGATGCTGCAGCCAAAAAAGGAATCATTTTTTAGACAGTTAACTCATCCTGTGACGTATTAATGTTGCCTGTGTCCATGTGAGTTGAGGGGTCGAGGGTCCATATGGACAGCCTGTGTGCTCTGTACCTCAGAGGAGTTTTGTCGAACTGCACACAGCGGCCTCTAATGCACACACTTGACGCTAAGTTTCCTGCAGCACTGACCAAAATAAAAGACCCCTGAAAGAGAGGTCAAATGGTTCATTTGAGAAACACTGAGTCCTGCTTCAGGCTCTCACTGGCTGAAAAAAGAGCTGCATCCCAGAGAAAGGAGGGAAAAAAAAGTTGTCAGAATTATCAGAGCAAGGCCAGCAAATGTGACTCGCTGGGAAAATGAAGGAATGGGACCGGATTGGACAAAGGTTTCTGGGAACCAGAACTTGCAGCAGAGCCGCGTCCTGTTCAGAGTCCCAGACAAAAGTGTCTTCTCACAAAGGACGAATTAAGGAAACGTTGGCCACAAGGAATCTTGCAGCAAACCAGGCCTTGCAGTGAAGCATTTATTATTGCTTTGTTTTCCAGTTAATTGTGATGAATTATACCACAGGCAGGAAGTTGAAAGAAAATTACACTAGTTCTAGTCAGCATGTTCCCTAGGATTTAGGGGAGGCGATAAAGAAGCATTGTCTGTTTGGAAAATAAAACAAACATTTGCACCAATGTTCACATGAAAGTCTTTATTTGGATCGCAAGCAACTCGGCTAATAAATGATGTAAAAGTAAGAAGAGCTAGATCCCTGAAACCCTCCAACACATGAAACAAAAGGTCTAAAGTAATACTGGTGTCAGTTTCCAAATTTGGACTAATCTTGTTTGTGGTCCTGTAACTGTCCAGATGTGAGCTTGTTGTCATCACTGTCAGTAAATCTAACAAGGGCACCGGTTGCCCAACTTTCAAGATGAAGACAATTTTTAATTCAATTTCCTAAAACTCTCTTGACTCCCATTCTTTTTGGAACTCATCAGAGATTTCAATAACAAAGGCATCTCCTCTTTGTCTGCAGTGCATTGATTCAGAGTAGCTGGAATCTTTAATGAAACCCAGGATGTCTGGTATTAACATGTTAAAAATACTATATTAGTAAATATTTATTCATATTTGTGCCTCTTTTTTCCCCTTTTATGTATATAAACCTGCTTCACATTGTTATTTGGTGTTTGGCAATGCGATTCATTATGTTTATGCACATTTAAATGCATACGTCAGCCCAACACAAAGACTTGAGTCAAAGAAGCATCTAAATCAAGACCGAGCAGCCAGAAATATTATAGCCCAACTTATCTCGGACAGCGCAATTCATCAAAGTGCTTCAGTCGTTCCGCTGAAATCTGCGGCGGGAGAGATGAAATGAGCCCAAACACAACAGAGTGCCTGCGAGAGGCCACGCGCTCCAGCCAGTCACGGCATTTAAATCATTCTAATCATCCATCCCACTCGCTGTATAATAAGACACTGCAGCGAGAAAGAGAGTCCCCGCCGCATTTACGACGCCTACGTCTCCGCTTCCCACACAGACTCTGTGTCAACGCGCAAACAGAAAGTTACACACTGTGTATGTGCGTATTAAGAAACGTGATCCTTAAGAGCTGTAATTCTTATTTTCTTTGTCTTCTTTTTGATTGATTATTTTAATTTATGAAATGTCATAAAAGTGAAACCTACCATCTCTCACTTTCTGTTAAAAACCCTTATGGCTTAATGTGCTGGCAAACAGCTACCATGTGTTTAATTGAAATCTGAAGCACACTAATTAACAACCCTTATGTTGCTCTGCACATTAACTTATTCAGTTTGAAAGTAAAGAGAGGGCGAAGGGAGGAGGTTCAAGTGATGTGATGCACCCTGAGGGCATGTCTCAACCATTAACCAAAACTTAGCAGCCCTCCCATGAATCCGCGCCGCGATAGTGCCGTGTAGATGTGTCTTGAGATGCATTTAAATGCAGCTCAGCCTTGTGAAAAGCTCTGATGTGCAGGCCGTTATAAGCTTAGGAGTCACTTAAGGATGCTGCAGTGTGAACTGTGGGGAATTTAATTAGCAGGCCCTTTGATGACTCCCCCAACACTGGCTTCATAGAGTCTGAACAGTATAAGGTGTGCAAGCAGTCAGAGTTTTACGTGGAAGAAAACGGCCAGTCAGTCTGTCTCTGGTGTCCTTTGGAGTCTGGTTGGACAAAGGGGAGAGAGGACCACTCTGTCCCTCCACTGGCTTCCCCTGCTCCCATTGGTCAGCAGGGAATCCTTTTGTTTTGGTCTCAGGCTTGAAGAGCCTCCGCGTCTCATGAATAGCAGCCAGATATTTTTGCACATTCACAGTGAGATTGTGCCAAATTCGGTGGTTTTGTGTCGTTTGAAATAAGAGCAACGCGGTTTTATAATCTGCTTTGATTTCCCTGATTGTGACTGATCACTATCAGTTTCCTCCACGACGAGCAAGTGCAGCTGTTTGCTGGCAACTCTGACAGCGGCTCTTTCTCCCTTTAGACAGAAGAAAACGGAGTCAGCTGTTGAGTTAGTGTTAGAATAGTGACCCATTCATTCTGCGCGGTCCGCGGGCGCCGCTCCGCTCAAAGGAGCCCGTTATGTTGGCGACGTCTCCGGTTTTACGCGCACGCGCACAGTCAAATCACCCAAAAACTTTTCCGTTCGTGCACAGGCTCGCGCCACGGACAGTGACACAGTCATGCAGGCTGCGAGCCGCGCGCACGAACTTCAGCGACGCGGGGCCGCGGAGACAATAGCAGCAGTCTGACAAGTAACGTTTAAGAAAGACACCAATCAAAGGCGTGGAAAACGTAAAACCTACCATGAGGTTTGGAGACGCGGAGCCGGTCGCGCTCACACGACCACCCGGATCAAACAACTCTTTGCCGGCTCATATATTTCCATTTCGCTCGCTGGTCACGCGTTCAATGGCGTTTGTAAGTCCGTGTAATTATCAGTGTTTGAGCTCCGCTGGCGGGTCCATATGAACAAGTTGTAGATTCGATGCCCTGTGACAGCGTCACTTCTCTTCTGCTTCTTTCTCAGGCGGACAGAGAAGCGTTATGAAGAGTGGGAGTCAGCCTCTCTCTCTCTCTCTCTCTCTCTCTCTCTCTGGTGGAGTGAGGAGGGTGAGGGGTGAAGGGCAGCGGCCGATAATCCTGTTATGTCCATGCAAACAGGAATTTCACAGTGTTATATATTTAAAGAATCAGTTTTAAGAACATAGTATCCCGTGATGCTGTTTTTTTATTCGCCCAGTTTCTTTTTATATATGTTCATAAAGTACAGCAGAGTGGGATTTAATTTGTTGGTGCGTTGGAAGATTGAAAATAATCAGTGGCCGTCCTGTTGTCTAGTGAGGGTCCAAGCAGCATTTCTTTATTTCTGCCTTCACTATGGAGGGATATTGTTTCTGAAAGCTACGTGTGGTGATGTGTTATTAGCAGGATTTTTCTCTATGGGATTGACCCATAGTGGAAAAGCGGACAGACTGAGAGATCTGCTGACACCAAAAAATAGCCTTAAAATGCATAAGAAATGCAAACATTTCACTCAAATAAATTGGACCTCGGTGAAGTACCAGTGACAGAAACATGGGGAAATAAGATAGAGTCATCTCTATGGTTAAATAACACTAGGCATAGAAAATGAAAACCTTTCTACTTTTGCTGATTCCATCTGTAGCTCCTGCGCTCAACTATAAACGGTGTAGTTCTAGTTTTTAGATTTATTCCTGTAAGGAAAGTCAAAACATGGTAAATGTTAATCATCTTGAATATTGCGATGTTGCTGTCTCAGCGTTTACAGAGGAGGGGTTGATATGATGACAGAGAGGATGCAGGTCTCTAACACAGCTGGATTTTCAGCCGCTGTTTGCCGGCAGGATTTTGTTGCTCTGCGTTCACCTCAAACACTTCACCTCAGTTGTTCACATCGTGGGCAAACTCCTACAAGTGTGTGATTTCAGCACAGTGTTTAGGATCATTGTAACTTCAGGAAATTCCCTTCTGCAGGGCTTCCTCAAATGAAAGTCATCTTCACAGCCAGTATTTTTGGCTTATAAAGTTCCATTCATGGAAGTAATCCCCCCCTCAAATGCATGGCTCTCACACGTCACAGCATTCTTTTTACGTTTATTTTGAATACATCTGACCAAAGAGAACATTTATTAGTCCTAAATGTAATCTTGCGCTGGTCAGTAATAGTTTCTTCGTGAATGTTGTGTTTGATAGCAGAGGCTTGGGTTTCATTGTAGTAGATCTACTCTTCTACTCAAAATTTTAATTTATTCAGTTCAATTACTGTATTATTCCCAGGACGCTGTGCAGTAGTCGCAGAGTAAAGTAAAAGTTGTTTGTGATGGTCTGTTTATCCCCAGCTCTCGCATGGTGAAGCCCGACCGACCAGAGTTGTGGGCCGTGACTCATCGTGCAGCCACGTTTGGACAGTGAGTCTCTGCAGGCGCGTGCTACCGCAGTTTGCATGCTCAGCTCGGACGTTTGCTGTTTCGTGTCATGTGTCAGTGCTGCAGCCACGGTTCTGTTACTGCTGTCGCTGAGTTGATCATCATCATGACAAGCATCGTAATGGCTACCATTTCCATCTTCCGCATGCTAGTTTCAAAAGTCTCTAACTCCCATTATTACCAGCACATGCACTTTACTGCAATAAACAGCTAGCCCAGGGGATATTATAGATTTTCAGGAAGTTTGTCTTCTCACAGTATGAATGTTTGTGTCTGCCTGCTGTATCTCACTGGTGGAAGGACTCAGCCGACCAACAACGCTGATGATGTGATTGTGTAATCAGCAGTTGTCTCTTCAGCAAGTCATCCACAGCTTATGAGTCATCCTGCCCGATGCTTCAAACTCAAGGCAGTTTTAAAGAAATAGCTAATTGACTGACCTACATGATTTTTTAATTTAAGAAGCGCGTTCAATCTGCAAAGCTTGTATCAGTTCATACATCTTGACACACTCTCCTCTGGCTGGGAAGCTTGGGGAAGTCTTCCTGTGGGCCATATCATGCCCTGTTAGCCTAGACAAAAATTCTTCTGCATACTGGGACAGGTTGTAAAAATAGGTGTTCTAGTTCTTTTTTACGGAGTTTTTAACTGCACAAATAACGGGAAGAGTTTAAATAGTTACACAGACCCCAGCAGGACAGTCAGATAAGATCGGGAGAAATAATGGCTTTTACATATGCCTCATGTGGGAACTTTTAAAACTGACCCAAATGATTCACAGTTTCCATTGAAACCGGGATGTTTCCAATAAGCTCCACAATGAAAAGGGGATGAAATGTCTTCTGTGGAACTGTGTTTGTTGCTCAGTCTGGTTTTCAGTCCCAGGAGCTCGGCAGCTGCTTCGGTGCCGTTCTTTCCAGCCACGAACATTACTCATCTCTTTCGCTGCATGTTGTGTGTGTCAAGGTTGTGCAGAGACTACAGCCTCACTGCAATATTTGTACATGTTATTCAGCACCGTTGTATAAACAGAGAAAGATCATGAAATGCCTTTTGGAGATAATAATGGCTCAACAGCCTGAAACGCTGCCTGAAAATCAATAGTAACGAGATTTGTCTGCTACAAAAGGTCCAAGACTATCACGGTCCTATTTATGGCTGTTATTAGTTTTAAATGAAGACATATATTTCTTTTTTAATTTAAAATACATTGGTCCTTCTGTTGAGTAGTTTTTTTTCCAAGTATCCATCTTGTTTTGATTACAGTTTTGAATAGATACTCAAATTTTACTTGCAGATCTTGCCAGTGAAGAAGTATTCACTAGAATGAGATTGTGAATGTGCATTCATTTGAATTCTCTAAATGTCCATTCCACTCCAGGCTCATTCACGAGTGGAAGTGCATGTACGAGTCTGCGAGTTTTTGTTCCTTTAGAGCATTGGCACCTTTAAAAATTGAGCCAGTTGAGAGCGTGCACATCCATCCAATACCTGGGGGCTTGTTGAAGAATATAAATTTGAAAGCGAAAAGTAGGGGAGATCACCAGACTGTGCACCGTCCTTACTGTACTTCTGATTGAAGTGCGAGGCTTAGCTGCTTCGAGCGTAGTACATCCAAATCACAAACCAGAAAGGATGCATTGTGGGAAATATAAGCACCAGGTTCAGACAAGAACAAGAACGTTGCCAAATATGAGTGGTAGAGTACTTGTCCAACAGTTTCTCAAAAACAAGGCTATCGCAGAAATCCCTAAAACCAGACTGGTCAAGATTCTAACTTCTGATGGAAGAGACACTACAGTGAGATTAAGTAAACCTTTCAGTGAAGTAAGTGAAAATGCGCTCAGGCTTGTACCAGAGCAGGCTGAATTCATGCCTGTCAGTTAACACTGGGTTCCGCCAAGTTCACACGACTCAGGCTATGTTCCACAGGGGAAACCATTATTACATCTGTTCACTCCCTGAAATCTCTCTGAAGAGATTTGACTCAACAATCAGACGGACATAAGTACCTGATGCCACAGAGAACATTGCTGCCTCAGCACTTCAACAAACGGGGACTTTCGATCGAAGCTGCCACCCTCCATCGTCTTCATCGTAGCTCTCTGTGCTTTGGAGGCTGCGCTCTTCACATCAGTGGATGAGTGGGAAAAATTGAATATTTCTGTTCCAATGCGCGATGAAATCAATAAACCATGTTGTGCGTCGTGTGACTAAGCTGAGCTCAAAGAGTCATATGAGGGGGAGCAGAAGAATTTTCTTCTCGATAGACACTTTTGATTTATGAGGGTCTATGTTGTGTTTGTAGTTGCTTCTTGTGAATTGTCCTGTGTCTGGAGCAAGGAGAACTGAGGCTGGACAGGATGTCATGGGGTCGACACTCGGTTTCTACAATATGTATGTATACACACTCCTGAAGGGTATACACAATATATATAACACAATCTAACGTCACCATGGAATATAAATAAATGCATGAAAGATGAAAGAACAAAACCCAGCTGAACATATAGGTCTTTTAATATTAATGGATTTGTCTACTGAGGCTCAAGGTGCAGTGCTTTTGATAATCAGTAGTTTTTGTATCCTGAGCTGATGAAATTAGCAATACAAAGACATCACCTTGGGCTTCAAGAATTGCAATGAATGCACAGTGTCTCTATTTATACATGAAAACAAATCTATAGTTCCAAAGAAAGTAATTATTTAAAGTATCAGCCTTTATTCAGCGTCTCATACCCACCTACACGTGACACGAGCTTTACAAAACCGTAAGCAGCGAAAGTGATGGAAAGGCTTTGTGGGAAATTTCATTCATCCATATACCCTGATGCATTTAAGAGACAAAGTCAGCATCATATTCTGGATCTCACTTTTACTCAAGTGTGTTTTTGCTTTAGAAGAAAATGTCACATTTGACTTTCCGGTGTTCAGACGGACAAGATAGTGTTCACCAGTTCTTATAACTTAGCAACCCTCTGGGCTAATCAGTTGCTAATGTTATTGCCCGGATTTATTGCACATCTAGTATATATGCTTTCTCCAGAATTATGCAAATATCTGCCCATAATGGTAAACAAGCACTAGTGAACGACAGTTGAATGTATGTCATTTTGCAAGATATTTCAAATGGCATGGTCATATAAATACACTGCAGACTTAAAGAGAGTTATGAGGAAATACTTATGGCATAATAACAACCTGTCAGTCAAAGTTTTATTATGTTCGGCCACTGGTTGAGCGTTTTCAAAAAGAAACCCTGTGCTGTCGGCTCTGTGGTGACAGCTGCAGCTTGAGGAGTGTATTTCCGTAATGTTTACGTTTGAAGCATAGATCCTTTCAAAGTGATATGGAGTTGTGAATTCTGCACTACGCCTCTGTGTGCCCGAGCGTGGATGCACATGTTGTTTTTCATTCAGCTCACTTCAGATCCTGAGCTCAGTGTTTCGGGGTCTGCACCACTGGGGGAACACATTTCCACTGCTTCATATGAAACAGTTTGATAGCGCATCCGCTTTTGATATCCTCACCTCTACATACCCTTAGCCAACTTGTGGTATTCACGCTCGGAGGACCCGCTGTGGTTGTTGTACATTTTAGCATCAAAGTTTCGTTTGCATCCTGGGATTGTGTTTCTTTTTGTGGCAGAACATATTCAAGAACTAAACGAGACACGTTTCCAGCAGTGCAGCAGTGGCTGTAGCTGTGTGGCTATTTCTGCTAATCAATATCCATTTCCATGCAAATACGTGTGATTAAAGCTGATTTCACGACCTCTTCAGTACTCCAGTCACAGATCAAACATAGACTATTGGATTAACAGAAAGAATTAGCCCATGGACACATTTTTCATGGGCTAACTGAAGCACACATAGACAAAGAACCCCACAGGCTGTGGCTAAAGTTAGTTTATTTTAGTTTAACTTTTTTTTTCCAGGGAAAATAAACTATGCTCAAGTCCACCAGTTTACATACAGTAATGCAGGTACAGTGATAGATCCATGGAGTCTAACTTTAGATTATGATCAGCTTGAAAGAGGTCTGGGTGGGGAGTCTAGAAAAGGCAGCCATCACAATTCACAAAAGAGCCAAGATCAACCTCTGTGCAACAGATTAGTCGATCAAATTACAGCGGAAATATGTCCTGCTGGACTTTAGCTATGTGGCCTGTCAAAACAATCTCTTAAATGAAAGACATGTATCGCTGTGCATAATTTTGAGTTGCTATTTGAAATGGAAAGGTATTGGAGGGGAAAGGAAAGATATTTTCTTCAGTAAATAGGTACTTTCCCTTGTGAAGAGCAGAAACACTGGTGAATACATGTGTGCCAGAGTAATGGTGGAGTCAGAACAGTTGTGAGGCTGATGGTTGGTGGAGATTCATTGAATGGCTTGCATCCAGGACGCTGTCTTCTGGGCTCCCGAGCTGCAATCTGTCAGTCACAGTCTGCGAGACAGCTGCTCCTTCCAGGTGCCAACCAGTGTTTTGTAAGTGAGGGCGATGACTTCACATCCCCCATTAACAGTGGGTCCCATTCATTCGTAGCTGGAAAAATATATCGAGCAGGGGAGATGGAAGGATCAGGCTAGCGTTTTGAAAAACAGACGTAAAGTGGACACAGAGTAGTCATCACCAAAATTGGCAAAAACATGTATTGTGCTCACTTGAGGTTCTGAAATGGAAAATCCTGTCTATGCAGGATCAAACTCAGGCTGTCGTTCATTTGCTGACATTTTTGTTTGATTAATCATTATGTTAACAGGTTTGTTTTTGTCATTAATTGAAGAACCACTGAACCGACTCATTTCTGCAATAAATACAGAACCAAAAACAACACAATGATGCAGACTCATCATGCACAGTCATCTCAGTGCGCTCGCATTCGTTTAGGTCAAAATGTGAAATCACGGCAGACATATCGTCTCAGAAAATTACTTTTCACGCAGATGCTATTCCCCCTGGGGATGATAATTAAAAACAGCTCAAATTAGAAACTGCCACTGGGGTTTACTCAGGCCTTGTGTCATCACAAATGTCTCTGATGGTCTTATTCTGGGATGTTGGTTTATCTCATGAAGCGAATGCAGTCTTTACATAACACCTCATCTCTCTTGAGCTTTGTGGTGTTTCACACTAATTCAGGTGTTGTAGCAGAGGTGTTCACAGCAGCAGCACACAGTCTGCCAGCTGAAACAGACACAGGCACCTGTCCAAGGTCATTATTCCCCTTCAAGCTGTTGTTTGCAAAACATTCAGGGTCGTCTCCACTTCCTGCTCTGAATTAATTTGTTTTCCGTGTTTGTGTTTTTTCTGTCTTAATTTTTGGATTTCATCATGACACATGGAGCAGCTCTTGGTTTGATACTATCACCGCATTAAAAATTCTCCTCCTTAGCTGAAAACCGTGCAAAAACTGCAAATAAGCTGAAATAAGTTATGCAGGGGCATTGTCCTCTATTCATCCATTGTTTGACCTGTTTGTCATCTTCCAGACTCCTGTATGTTCAGGGAAGGCCAATCTACTTGTGTCTCTCATTTCCCTGTCATAGCTCTAAGCTCGGAAAGAGCTTTCAACCAATTAGCTGCGATGGCTCCAGTCTCCCAACATGAGCTGGGAGGAGGGCATGCATGTAAAAAAGATTTACAGCTTTGAGAACCGAATCCACTCTCATGTCTTATCTCATCCCTGCGGAGCTTTGGCCACCACACAGTGTAGCCAAAAGCTTTATTGGTGGATAATGGCCGGGCCGAGCCGCATTCATGGGGGAACAGTGGGATGATAATTGCTGTGTCCGAGTGTGAGAAACTGGGGCATGCAGTTCAAAGTGGGCTCAGTGCTGTGTCCCCTAACACATCAACTGCTTCCATTTTCAATGCAAGACTGACTCACTTAACCTAAACATGCACAAATCATTGTTTTAGTTCTACCATAACTCCAGTAAAACCTCATGAATTATTCTGTGAGCTGAAACCACGTCCTCACATCTGCATTGGTGCCCTCTTTGTTTTCTGCTGCTTATCAATAAGTGTTGGTTTATATTTCATTTCCGCTTTATGCTAAGTTGATCCGTCTGAGATTCTTATCTTGACGTGTGCAGCTACTTTTTCAGAATTGTTTCTTGTTTACGCAGAAACATGGTAAATTAAGAGCTGCGGTTTCAGGAGATAAGCAAAGGCGCAGAGTTGAAGAGTTTTATACCACATTTCATACATTTCATAGAAACAATGTTTTACGGCCAACAAGTCATTTCTGTTCTTTACACCTCGTGTCGGTCAGGGTATGCAAAGACCTTCTGCTTTGTGCAGTCTGAGGTATTATCAGCTTCTGTTACCTGTTCTGTTAGGAAAAGTTAGAAGATGTGGTTTTTGAACGTTCTGTAGGTGCGTGTCGCTTTAATGTAGAAAGGGTGAGGCCAGATTTCACTGGAAACTTCTTGCTGGACAGCCTTGATGCCCTCTTATGTTGGAACAAAGTGTCTCTGAATGTCCACACAGTTTCCTGCTCATTCATCCTAGAAAAGGTCACTGCTGTGTTGTGCAGCTGTAACACCAACAACCAAGCTGTTAAATGTGACAAAAGAAACATTTGGGGAGAGGAAAACTGGAGGTTTGGCAGACTCACTTGTTTATGAATTGAGTTTGTATGTTTGTCTCCTTTTGGAAAAACATCTGCAGGCTTGGTGAATGCAGAGACATTTTGTCACCATGTTCTGGGTCAAAGTGTGGCGAGGCCGCGTGCTTGGATGAAACTGTCACATACAAACACCACACAGGATGTCATAGCTAGATTTGACGGCAACAGATATTGTTCGCTTCCTCCCACAGTATTTGTGAGACGTCTACATTGTTTGACAAGTCAGCTCTTAAATGAGTCTGGTACAGACTGTTCATTATCTGAGAGATACCACATAGGATCAAAAGCAGCTTCTAGCATTCCTAGGTGTCTGCATATTCTGTTGCAACCTGCATTCATGAATATTAATGAGGATGCGTTGCTAACGGGGGGAATTCCCCTGTGCTTGACTTTGCCGTTTATTGTGTACTGTAGCTAAATACCCTGTGATCTTGGACCATCTATCAGCATCACACTCCTAACCAGAAGCCTTTAATCCAACCTTTGATTAACGATGCAGCCTTAATGAACTCACACCTTTGTTTTTTCTTACTTCGCACGCATCAGGTTTTCCTGTTCACCTCTAATAACCACTGGACAATGCGCCTTAGTGCCAGAAAGACTCCCAAGCTATGCAGTTTCAGCAGTGAATTACAAAATGATACCTGGTGAAAATATCGCATTCCTAATGCACCCATGCCTTGCTAAAAAGCTTTCATTTCTATTCAGTGGGTAAACAGCATACTTCTTTCTTTGAAAAACCTAAAGGTATATTTCAGTTCACCTGTTTTTAATATACATTTTCAAATTGTGTAAAAATAAATAAAAAGATATCTAAAAATAGAAAAAGCAATAAAGACTTTTGGAAGTATTTTCTAATAAGCCTTGACGCTGCGGTGCCTGCTTCTATTTCATCTGCTGTAGAGAAAGCATTTATTTCATGCTGTCACTCAACAGCTTCTCACAATTCTCACAATATAAAGGTTCAAAGTGGGAGGAAGATCTGAGACATTAAGGGTTTACCATCACACCATACATGATTCTGGTCTTTTTGGTCACTTGGGATCAGCAGAGAAAGGCAAAAGTGATTTGTTAATGCTTTATTTATCTATGGAAATTAGGAATGGAACAAAATGCTATTTTAATTTTTTTCAACATTGAGTTGCATCAACCTGATGATTTGTTGCTTTGTTTTGGTCGTCACCGCCTTCTGAGGAAAGCATCGGGACCTTAACCGCTACACTGCTTCTACTACTATCGATCCATTTAAAAATAAATACCATTAATGGCCATATACTTCCACAAAAGCTACATTAATTTATTTTTGTAGTTTTTGTTATTCACATTCACTGACTGGCGATAACACAGTGTGCTCTGATGAAACCGCCAACATGACTGCAGCCCACATGCTTCTATCAGACAGAGGCTGGTGTTATTATTAGAGGCAGATGCTTGGGGAGACCTCCGCCTCACAAAATGATTGTTTTTCAGCCCAGGAGGTTAGATAGCAGCATTATGGGCCTGATCCCTGTGGGAAGCACAGAGCTTTATGCTCGCTACCTCCTCCTATAACCTCAAAAATTAAATTGATATTTTTTTCAAACAGGCCTAGAAGCAAATCAGTGGCTTTATAACCCAAAGTACAACTGGCACAGTGGACCTGCTTTGCCTACTGAATATCTAAATAGTATGACTGAAAGTTGGACCTGTGGAGACAATAACAAAGCACGTTTTGAAGTGGCTTTGCTGAATTACCTGACGTGAGCAGAATGACGTTAGTGGCAAGGACCTTTTTATTAAAAAATCCTTACATCCTTACAGATCAGTAGCACAACGTGTTTGAGCTTCGTGTTGGTTCCATCTAATGGGATTACATCAGGGCATCCTATGAGTCAGCCTGAGCATGTGGTCCTTCATTCATGTTTACAAACACACAATGAATTTTGTTATCATTTTGTTGAGCATGCAGCAGCAGACTACTACAGAATTTAAGTGGTTTATTTCTTTCACATTTCATCATCGTTTTCCTCTGCTGTAGTATATAAAGCTGCATCAGCTCAGTCCCGGTGAGGCTATTAGCAGCACTGAAGAGGTCATGGCAGAGTTGACATCAGGTCATCTACTTATTGAAGTCATTCATGACAAACCACCAGCACAGAGAATGCTGAGTAAGAATGAGCTTGATGCAAAGATTCCCTCCAGGACGTAGTGGTGGGTGATGTAATGATTACTTTGCAATAAAATCTATGCATGTAGAAATTAATTGATGAATGGTGTGGCTGTAGGTAGGTATTAAGTATTTGTATAAATACAACTGCTTTTTGAATTATTATACCTGGACTCAAGGAAGAGGCGAGGAAAGGGTGAAGTTGGCTAAAACCACCTCCACTGGGTTATTTTTTACATATATTCACATTCATATTGTTGTCTGTGACAGCCTTGACTGTTCCTTCACAGAAAGTCACCTCTGCTGTCACACACGCTGCCTCTCCAGACTCGTGCTGTTGTGTACACCTGGGACTCCAGCTGATGTGCTGCTCACAATGTGCAAACATGAAAAGGCACATCAGAATAATTGGTGCTCTCCCAGCACGCATTGCTCAGCATAATCAGTGTCTCAGTGCTTTACTTGAACAGCTATTCGAGCTCCAAAGTGGTATGAGGAGGGAGGGAGGCAATCAGGGCGCTGGCTTCACTGTCAACACCACAGCGAACAAGCCAAGAATGTTCTGGGAACTTGTTCCAGCCGGCTGGATATTAGGCTCTGTCTGAGAAGTCCCCTCACACCATCTCACACAAGGGTCAAGGAGCCGGGACCACCGTGAACCCGCTGCGCTCCCAAAAGACTATTCCACCTTACTGCTCCTGATATCTATGCCTGCCTGGATTTCCACCATCTTACTCTCGCTGCAGATAGGAAAACAGCTTTCAGACTGAATTTCAATGTTGTCTGCTTGTGAGTTTTGCAGCTGGTTAAAGGTTACTGCTGAGTGTATGAAGCAGGTGTCTTGCAGCCGTGGCTCTTCGCTGCGGTTTTGGAAATTATGATTACACTAGCAGAGGTTTTATATTTAGGCGTGGATCAGTCAACTGGAGTGGATTGACGAGGAAATTGCAAACACATGGATGTGTTGATTACATTTCTTGCACTTGTAAAAAATTGTTATGGATATGGATCCATAAATTCAACAGAGAAGTGGCATAATCCAAACAAGCGCCGTGGAATTCAGACTAAATATAGTGTAGTTCTGTGCCTCTGTTTACAATAGAGGGAATTTCTGTTATTGGCTCATAGCAGCAGTTTGCTGTACCCGCTGATGCCACATCATTATCTCAGCTTCCAGCTATCTTCGGATTGCTTCCACTCTTAAACAGCAATCGACTTTGTGGTCTGATCAGGGTCTTACTGTCACTCGCTAGAGTTCCAACGCGTTTTACATTTTATTGTGTTTATGCAGCAGAGCATGTGATGCTTCGTTAGATGGGTTGGGCCTTTGATTATACTGGCTGTTATAGAATGAACACATAGTTGACATCCATCTGAGCTAGGTGTGTGTGTGTGTGCAGGAGTTTAAATATTCCTCTAGCTGTGTCTCTGAACCCCTTGCATCAAGCTGACTCTAGGGGTTACACCTTTGATGTTGAGGACTTGCCAGTCATTGTTTCCCCATAGGTAGAGGCTGACCCACATTTTGTTAGCACTGCAGGCCTCCCTCTACATGAGGCTGGGGAGCTGAAGCTGTCAGATAAGAGGAACAGGGGCAAGGTCAGCATTCTGTGCCCGGTGACTTGGCTTGAGTTATGTCAAACCGTAGGTTGAAGACCTCCTGTAGCCACTAGCAAATCGGAAAAAATCCTCTTTGACCACCTTTTAGGCAATAACAAGTTTCACTTTTAAAAGGAAGCTGCTGTCGAAACACATTTCAGAACCCCTTAGCCATAGGCACAGGCTCCCCACAAGGATGTGACAGTTTGCTCACTGCTTACACGTCTGGTGGGGATCCATTCGCTCAAAGGTGGGAAAATGACCGTCCAGTGACCTGGTGGGGCCGTAAAAGTAGAAATGTTCATAGCACTACCTGCCATCATCACAATATGTGGCTCCACAGCCGTCACTTTGGTGTTTTTGACCTGGTAAAGTCAGGGATGGAGCTTCTCTTCACTGCCATCACCGATCATCACCATCCACACCCACACTATACTCCAGAACCATCTGGTGCACTACCTGCACTGCCAAGTACATGAACAGACTGTGACACATCATTCACACGGACAAGAAGGGCGAGCAGCTACAATCTGCCGTTGCTCCGGCACCAGCAGGAGAAATTATAGCTGACCCTACCTCTGCAGCAGCTACTTGACAAACTGCCCTCTGGCAAGAGGCTGCGCTCCATCGCAACCGGCATCTCACATCATGAACGTTTTAAGCCTAACTGCTGTGAGGCTTATCAGCAAGGCCCTGGTTTCCACTGACACAGACGCTAGTGGTGTTTAGGCATTAGTGTAGCACCACTGCACATTTTTCATTTTTTAAGTCATATTTTCTTTTAATTTCACTTAATAAAAGTCACAGACAAAAAAGGCTAAAGTCGTATCGAGAGCTGTGTTTGTGCTGTATCAATGTTCCCAAACCCAGCGGACCCCCCTGGCGCAGCGTCAGAGACGTGTCTCCCTCAACACTATTTTAAGTGCTTTCCAACAGCCCATAAACATGTCTAAATATAGGCTTGTCTGTTACTTTAGACTTCGCCGTCCCTCCGAACAGTCGGCGCTCTGTGCATTTCTGATGACGTAATGCGAAAAGCTCATGGAGGGGGCCCCTCCATGGATGTAAACTCTGTCTAAGCCTGTCACCGAGGTGCAAGCCGGCTGAGTGGAAAAGCAAACTTCTCACAGACCTCACAGCCGTAGAGGAAAACTGCACAGTCTGAGGCCCTTCACAGAGCAAGACAGTAACCTTGTCATTCTGATTGCTACCATCTACCGATGACAATAAATCACACAACAATGTGCCTTATTTTAGACTGAAGTGGTGGCTAAAATAACATAACATAGCACTAATAAAACTGGCAAATGCAGTAGTTCTGTATCTATATCTTTTGATGAAAAATGTGTTTTAATACTCACCTCCTTTATAATTGTTCTTTACTTTGTTCTCCCGCTTTCTCAAAAACAACCCAGATCTCCAGAGACCAGGCCAGTTAAACAGACTTTAAAGCCTCACAAAACACATTTCTACTCTGTATTTCTCTTTTATATTAAATATTCATGACAAAAAGTAACAATAAAATAAAGATTCAGAAAAAATATCCTCAGGCATTATTTATAAGGAGCTTCAAATTAAAATTGAGCCCTGTCTGCTTAAAAATGGAAGAAATACACAGACAAAAATAGAAGTATTGAAAGTTTTGATGTGTAACAAGCAAACGTATTCTGACTGTGGTAGAATATAACGGTTTTGTGTACTTTCCTGTCACTTACAGCCATAAGTTCACTGAGAAAATTACTTTTTAGGACCTTTAGCAAATCTTTCATCTACATGAGGCTGAGCTCTGAGAGTAAAGTCACAAAATATCATAATATTACATATTTAATGTCCATTCTCCAAACTCCTATATAACTAGAGCCACGAGTCTGCGTGTAGTGAATACAGAATGTTCATAAAGTCTCCCGCTGTGTGTTATCACCAACTGCCTGCCACAGTAAGAAGTCCACAGTGAGTCGTCTGGATGTGAAACCTCCCGGTTCCTCTGCTAATGTTTTATTCATGTTCTGGATTTGCAGAGCCTGATTGCAGGTTTGGACCGTTGTTTTTATTATTTCTTCAAAGTGTTTGTTGTTTTCCACTTAAACGGAGAAACAGGCAGTACAATGTTTCCCATCGAATGTGTGCTGCGGTGCTGACAGTGCTGCTAGTTAGGAAAGGCGTCCGACCCTGGTGGGCTGTTTACAGGAAAGCCAGGGTGGCACCATAACAACCTGAAGTCGGTGAGAACGTTTGATGCTGGTGCCTTTGTGCTTTCTAGGTGTGGAAATGAACTGGATGTTCTCTTCACCTGTGGGCGTCACTGCTCAATCTAAACGCTCGCCTGTAGGTAAATGGTGTGTTTGACATGTGAGATGCTGTAAGTTGATCATTCAGATTTTGCCTGGTGATGGCTTCTCTCCTCACAGAGCCTCTGCTTCATTATTGACTCGGGAAAGTTGTTTGCCTACCAACTCGCCACCCATGATGACTCACACTGTGCTCAGCTCTCTTCTATTTCACACCAACCATCCTCCCTGTCTCCTCGTTTCATTTTCACTGACCTGCTGAACACACAAAAAGCAGTGGAAGGTTTTGTGGGATATTGAAATTAGATTTATATGGATTGAGAGGTTTGATATCTATTAATTGATTTATTAATGAATGACAGCATTTCAGATAGACTTTAAAATGTATTAGTAGGCGGCCAAACAGATTATTACTACTTGAAATGGAGGCTTGGACTCAACACTTCATCCATGTTTTCTTCTCTGTCTTCATATGCTGCAGGTGAGCCTGACTGCGCCACATCATTGTCCTTGTCTCATCCCATCATTTGGCCAGACGGCGTCTCTTTAACAGCCTCATCAGCCGCACAATGAAGACACAGAGCGTGGGGGTGAACAGAGAGGTGAGAGCTTCATCAAACTGCTGAAGGGAAAAGCTGCAGAGATGGGACATAATAACACAGCTGGAGATGATAACGTGTGTCACGCTTCATTGAACACGTTGCCAGGTGTACAGTAGCAGTACAAATTGAGCCTTTTAACAAATGTAAGAATACGCAGCAATATGTTGATTGAATCGTTGTCGTACTAAGGAGCTTCAGTCTTAAACACAGTGAAGGCTGTTAGAGGTCAGCTGTTTGGTGCAGACAGGGTTCACTTCACTGCTGATGATAATTGCCTTCATAAATAATGTCAGTGTTTGCCGTCGAACTCAATGCAATATTCATGTCCGGAGGCATCCGAAGGCAACACAGATTCTTTTAGCGTGGCGCAGCAAAAAAGGCAAACAAGGTGCGTAAATTGTCTTAACATTATTAAACGGGTCCGAAGTAAAGGAACTTTGCTGCAGCTGCCTAAGTAAATTTGGCTTTGCCCCCTTGTTTCACAAAACAAATGATGTTTGCCTGCAGCTCTATTCAAATAGTCTGCAGTAACAAAGCAGATTCACAAAACAACTCCATTCCTGTTCAAATTGGTTCTGTCTTTGCGGGATCTGGCAGTTTTGTCCCTGTTTTCTCAGCATGGCTTTATCCATAACAAGCTGCCTATCAGATGGGGTACAGCAGCATAAAATCAATGTGCTGCCTATTGCAAAGTCCTTTCACTTCACCCACTCAATTAAATGCACCTTGTGTTGTAGGTTGCAGGAGAGGACCTATATAACATATATAACATAGAGGTTTGCCACTACTGTTTAATAGTGTCCTGAAGCTGAAGCTCAAGGCTCGTCCCTGAAAGTTTGTTGAAGTTAAACAAAGCCACCGTGCGTTCTATTCAGCGGTCGTTCAGGCTTTGTTCCATGAAAAAGCCCTCCCCGCTTTAACGGCTGCCATATTCCACAGCTGGCTGCTTTTACATTGATGTGAAGCATTTAATGCGTCCTTTTTCCATTAGCGCATCAATTGCATCTTGAAGCACAACTGCTTCCACTCGTTTCTTCGTAAACGCATTCATTTTTTGAGGTTAGAGGGATAGCTGTTTGTGAAGTTGGATCAATGGACAGCAGAGGTTTTATTCATTATCAGAGAAAGGAATTGATGGTTTTGGATTATTAGCTTTATACCATTGAAGGTTTTGTCACTGTCTCCAGAGGATTACTGTAGGTAAGTCAGGTTGTGCTAAAAGAAAACCTCACTGATGAAGGTAAGATTGTAAAAGGTTAAAGAGCTTAAGAGAGGAGATGGAAAAGAGGGAAGCAGGAAATGATTATAAAAAATGAGTATAACAAAAGAAAGGCATACTAGTGACAAGCTTTGGCAGTTTCAGGGAACCAGCAGTGGCATGGCTCCTGCTTTCAGCACACAGTAGCGGCATTGTCCATCTTTCAATGCTAACAAAGAGCCAGGGTCCTCCACGGTCCACCCTCCTCACCACTGATGGATGCTGCACTAATGCTTCCCACACAAGCGCAGCAGCTTTCTTTTCTCCCTTCCTCAAAGCGGTTTGACAAATTCTTTGTCCTACTGGAAACTGTATTTCTTCTATTTTTGTGTTGATCTGGATTTAAAACGAACAGATAGGAATCAGTCCTGCAGTGGCAACATTAACACTCACTGATATTTACAAAGGCAGATGTAGGAGGTGATCCGCTGCCTTCTTCAGTGTGTGGTTGGAGTGAACGAGGAGAATCTCAGTCATTGTCTATTTTTACAGCTTGTGATAGCAGAGAAGTGATGTTCTCTCAGCTGCTGACACTGTCTTTTATCGCTCAGCCTCCCTTACTCTAACTCAGAAGCAGAAACATATCATCATGCATGACTTATGAAAACCACTTTAAATGCCTCACATTTATATGGAGCCACCAGTTACCGTATGAGCAAACATGTTTTAGAGCCAAACTCTGTTGTGGCGTTTCTTCCGTCTCTGTATACAGTTGCACGAAAAAGTATGTGAACCCTTTGGGATTACGTGGATTTCTGCATAAATTGGCCATAAAATGTATTCAGATTTTCATGTAAGTCACAACAATAACAAAACACAGCCTTCTTAAACTAATACTGCACAAACATTATCATGTTTTTATTGAACATAACATGTAAACGTTCACAGTGCAGGGTGGAAGAAGTGTGTGAACCCCTCGGCTAATGGCTTCTCCAAGAGCCGTTTGGAGCCAGGAGTCAGACAACCTGCAGTCCCATCAGTGTTTGTTAAAGCTGTCCTGTCCTAAAAAACACTCACCAGTTTACTGTTCTCAAGACGCTTTGCCTGATGTGAACCATGCCTCACACAAGAGAGCTGTCAGAAGACCTGCGATCAAGAATTGTTGACCTGCATGAAGCTGGAAGGGATCACAAAAGCATCTCTAAAAGCCTTGATGTTCACGTGTCCACGGTGAGACAGACTGTCAACAAATGGAGGAAGTTCAGCTCTGTTGCTACTCTCCCTTGGCCCAGTCGTCCTGTAAAGATGATGGCAAGCGCTCAGCGCAGAATGAGGTGGAGAAGAATCCTGGAGTGTCAGCTGAAGACTTACAGAGATCTCTGGCACATGCTAAGAGTTTTGCTAACAAAGTAAACCATTAAACAAGAATGGAGTATATGGGACGACACCACGGAGGAAGCCACTGCTGTCCCAAAAAAATACTGCAGCACGTTTGAAGTTTGCAAAGAGCACCTGGATGTTCCACAGCACTGCTGGCAAAATGTTCTGTGGACAGATGAAACCAGAATTGAGTTGTTTGGAAAGAACACACGAAAAAGGCACAGCACACAAACCTCATCCCCACTGTACAGCGTGGTGGAGGGGGCATCATGGTCTGGGGCTGCTTTGCTGCCTCAGGGCCTGGACGAATTGTTGTCATTGACGAAAAAATTAATGCTAAGGCATTTTGCGGGAAAACTTAAGATCATCTGTGTGATGGCTTCAGCAGAAGAAAATATGCCTTCTGGAGTGGCCCTGGAGGGCAGGTCCGATCTACTACTGGAAATGTTTGGTGGAGGTTACTGCTGCCAGAGGACGGTCGACCAGTTGAGTCCAAAGGTTCACATACCTTTTCCATTCTGCACTGTGAATGTTGACATGTTATGTTCAATAAAAACGTGAAAATATATAATGTTTGTGCAGTATTCGTTCAAGCAGACTGCGTTTTTGTATGGTTGTGAATTCACTGACGATCAGAACACATTTTATGACCATTTATTCAGAAATCCATGTAATCCCAAAGGGTTTTTATTGCAACTCTAGATGGCTTTGTTCTTGTGTCTAAATCAGTACAAAGAGGATAAAAGCAGCTCGGTGGAGTGGACTGAAGTAACGTATCTTAAACACAAGAGACCACATTTTAGTGGGGAAATGTCAAGGTGGCTAAGATTACTTTTATCCCCTGTTTGCCAAGTCAGGGCCAGACTTGGCAAACAGTGAATTCTCCATTAATGGATGGACAAGAAGAAAGGTGGGGAAAAGGCCTTTTTGTGTTTCTATTTTCTCCAACTCCTGGACGGTGTTCACTTTCTGCATACCAGCTTAGAAATCAGACTTTGTGAGAC
Source organism: Macropodus opercularis (assembly GCA_030770545.1). Classification (NCBI taxonomy): domain Eukaryota; kingdom Metazoa; phylum Chordata; class Actinopteri; order Anabantiformes; family Osphronemidae; genus Macropodus; species Macropodus opercularis. The sequence continues at coordinate 4,248,439 of CM061107.1, read as the reverse complement.
CAACATCAGTGTTTTTCTCAGTCACCTGTACAGTACATTTAGCCTAACAAAAACAGATTTATTGCCAACAAAAACAGTTAACAATATGTCCCTTAAGTAACTTTTGCCTAACCCTCTTCAAAAGGCAAGTCCACGTGATATGTTTGGTCAGACAGTTTCTGACAGCAGATTTATATGCAAATTCAGCCACAATCCCTTTGGGACAAAAACAAGATTTTTGTGGACTGTGTCATGGCCTCTGGTTTTTCTTTTTTTGGCGTTAGTTTCTTTCCAGTCTCACTCGCTTGTTGTTGGTGTCAGCTCAGACAAGGACATTCTCGTCCTTCCTCAGTTTTAATACCTTGACTACCAATGAATTCTTCACCCAATGCATTAGACAGCTTAAAATGACAAATATGGTGAGAGCTTTAATACTGAAGCAAGAAAACTTTGCAAAAGAAGCAAACAGATAAGTTGAATGTAAACATCGGGATGTCAGTAATTAGCTACTGGACATTAGAGCGTTGATTGAATTGTTTTCTAGTTGTTATTGCAAGAATTCATCTTATTATTATTATTATTATTATTATAATTGGACCTTCAGGCAAGTAATGGTAGACTGCACTTACAGTATGAGCCTGCTGCACAGTTTGCCTCTGATTCACACATTCACAGAGCTCTGATGGTGGTGGAGCTGCCATGCAAAGCACTGTCCTGGCCCACCAGGACCAATATGGTCTTCAGTGTCTTGACCAAGGAAGCTTTAACTAAATCACAGGAGGAGCAAAGGATTGAACTGCCAACCCTGTCATTAGTGGACAAGCCACGTCTCCTGATCCACAGCCGCCCTCAAAGTATTTTCCAACACTGAAGAAGAGCACTAGTCTTGGATAAAGAGTCTAGGTTGCCTATGTGAGCAGCTGTCGCTCTGTTGGAAGCAGGATATCAAGTTAAGCGAATGATTCCAGGTAAAAACAGACTAGAGATTGTTGGGTGATATAAAACTGTGTCAGCACATGGCAAACGTCACTATCGCTAATTGCAGCATCTGTCATGGTGGAGGGAAGAGAAAGCTGTTCCAGGAAGGCTACAAAGCCTTTCTGAGTTTGCTAGAGAGCACCAGCACATTTCATTCCACCCTCTGTCAAATAAAATTCTCCATCTGACACAATGTAATGACAAAGAGAGGGAGTGAGCTCAAGCCTCTGTCACCAGGCCACACCAGGGGCATACTAATATCAGCTCAGTCCAGCTGCTGTCTGCGCTCGGGTGGATAGGCTTGATTACGAGGCACTACAGAGCCGCCCAGTCTGTCGACCACCTGACTGAGTGTCAGAAAAAGGCAACTGGTCACAGTGCCGGAAGGTGACCAATACGCTTCAGTGTAAGATTCTGTCTCTGTGTCTGATTGCTTATCTATCTGCCAAGATCTGATAGTTGGCTAAGAACACCTTTCAGACGAAATTTCACTTTGGCTCAAATGTGTGAATTTGAATGTTCACCATACGTACTGTAGCCAGTGAACCTGATGCAGTCTCAGCTTTTCAATTCAGTTCAGTTTAGAGCCAGCACTAGGCAACAGTGGAGAGGAAAAAGGGAAGAAACCTCCAGTAAGAATGGGCCTCGACTGGTTAGGAGGAGGGGATGAAGAAGAGAGTAAAACCGAGCAAACAATAACAAAATACAATCAGGGAGATTGCCCAGTGGTGCCGCCAGCTGGCAGCAGCTCTCTTGACTCAATATGAGCACCAGGTAACTCAGTCATAAGTACAGAACTTACGGTTTTCATAACTGGTGCACGAAAATGTCAAGTGGTGTGCTTGTCTGGTGTTTCGCTGGTAAGCAAACAGGAATTGTGAGAAGTCTGCTGAAAGGCAGCGCTCTTGCAGCATCAGCACTTTCAGAAAGATGGATAATAACAAAAAGGTCAGTGATTTTGTGCTAGATGTGCTGTAATCAGTTACAGTGGAGTAAGTAAGTGTTAAGGGACACAGAGAGAGGGACAGCGAGAGCCTCGTGTTGGTTAGTGTTCAGTGTCATTCAATGATGGTGGCATAAACAGTATATCATTTTAACAACATGAAACAAAAAACATGACATCCTATAATTACTTAGCTTCAATTCAGCTTTGCTCCTGGCCAAATCAATGTTTAGTGGGGCATTTCAATTCCCTAATCAGTGGAGAACTTCTTACACAGATGATTTCATCCTAAGCTGCAGCCAGGATGGGGATGCTCTGCTGTCGTCCTTTACCACCATTGGGTCTGATGCTGAGCTGTAGCACAGAGGCGTCTGAGGCAAAGGGGTTTCTTTAAATCTTCCCAGCTGAAAGCTAGTTTGCTGGTAACATACAGTTCCATGGGCTGTGGATGTGCAACCTCAGCAGAGCTGGGAGGACAGTCGACGATCAAAGCTTTTTGAAGGTGTGTGGTAGCCAAAAATTGAAAATTAAAAAGTCAGAGGAAGCTATAATGATGACTGTGTGACTGTGTTGGTCCGTGTCCCTCTAAGAGATTTGATTTTTCATAACACAGGAAAGGAGACGAAAGAAAACGAACTGAACGAGTGTGTGAAGTTCCTCTACAGGATCTAAACAGTCCCACACATACACTACAGTGATTTGTGTAAGCAACGTCGCACACTGGGTTATGTGTTAACAGTGTGAGTAGGAGACTAAGTTGCCATCTGAGTGTCAACCTCTCCTGTAATGACTTCTCAGTGTATGGGTGTTCCTTCCTACGTACCATGTGTCAAGAGGGTTTGCTTTTGAGAAAATTCCTTAAAGCATTTAATTTACTGCGTGGTTGTGCCTCTGCACCCTGCAAATGTCACGGTGTCACTGTGCATCCTATGCGGCTCGGAAACCCCGCATTTAAACTGTAATACACCTAATTTGATCTGATCCCAACTCAGATTCCTGGATCACGTTACTGCTTAGCTTGATCAGGCAGTGATCAGGCAGTGATCAGTGGCGATGAGAAGAGAGGCCATTCACAGTGTTTGTACGGCGTCTGTGCACCCTGCTTTAATGTGCCTTCCTTCATGAAAGACATTGAAGAAGTTAAAAAGTGACATCTTGTGTTTTCTCTGCTCCACTGTCCACAGACAGGAGAGCAGCATCAGGCGCAGAGTGATGCTTAGCGTTCTGATTTATCCTTTATGACACTGAGAGCTTCTGTGGCAGCTTGCCCAACCTGAGCTTGTCACTTCAAGTCCCTGTGTGATATTTTAGGTTGCCCGTCTTCCTAGGAGTCCTCCTGCCTTTGCTGCCTCATGCACAAGCACATTTTTGCTTTGATTCACCAGCTTGGACACATTCCACTAAATCGTATTCCATTGTGGAAAGAACAGGCACCATATGCAGGACCAGTTTATCCTTCACCTCTGCCCACCTTCCCTTCCTTCCTCCAGTAGTTTCTTTGTTGTGTAGACTGTGTGTGTGTCTAAATGCTATCCTAGGATGTGCAGAGTGACCGCTTTATGTTTTTAGGCCTGAGACTTGAATTCCTGTGGGCGCCATCATGGTCCCATTTCCCCTGGTCAGTCAACCCCCCCCTCGCCCTCCTCCTCTGCCTTCCTGCTGCCTCCTCCTCTTCTTTAGCCACAGCAGTGAACTCAGTAAATACTGAGGCTTTGTCTGCAGCTGCTGTGGTCAGTGTCAGTGTAAAGCCAAGCCCTTATGAAGCATCAGTTTGTATATGGCCTAGCTGACTGCCACAAGAAGGACAAGAGGGCGGCAACAGACAAAGCCACCGTGACTGGTGTTGTCTGCTTTCGTATCCTCTAAATACTTGCGGGCATAGTTGGGTTTTTTTGCCACAAGTGATGGTGCATCCACTTTTAACTGCCGTAATTGTAGTGGCTGCCACTCATGAAGACAGTGGTAGGATCAGCTGAATCCCCTGTCACATTACGGAGGAGGCTGCACCAACTGGGACGTAAGAGTCCTGTGATTACATCAAATTCAAAGATGCATTTAGTGATTTTGCTCATTTGTGGGTGACCTGGGGGCAGATTCTGATGGTTTTGCTGATGTCCTGGTCAAACCCAGCTCTGTGTGGCAGAGACTTTAGGACTAGATACCGAAACATAATGCATCACACACTCCTCAGGGTGATTTATGAACTTTCATGCATGATCACTACAGTGTGGTGATCACTTGAATGCACTTTAATTTGTTATGTAAATTACATTCTTATTGGTTAAATAATATTATGATGATTTCTGTAGATGTGTTGTGAGGCTTCTACTGTGTTTTAGCCGTTGCAAAAAAACTGCAAATATTTCTTCAACCTCCAAATAAATCAGTTGAAAGAATGACTATTAAAACGACTGGTCTGGGAATCACATTTGCCAAGTGTGTCTCGGTGTTGCAGGGAAAGTCGTGTCCTTCTGTGGACCTTGATGTACTTGATCAATATATACACTGTGTATCCACTCTGGCGTGAACTAAACGAGGCTCGCGGTGGACGAGAAAAATGGCCAGTGTGCATTACTTTTTAAGGATTATGTGTCAGTTGCCCTTTAAGATGCACACATATATTATCAGTGCACTCAGATGTCATAAACCTAATGCATAAGGCCCATTAATTTGCTCACTGGCAGGCAAAGCCAATGTTTTCGCTCTGATTTATCCTTTGTGGTACAGGAAGAAACAAACAGCTTATTCTATTCCAGCACTGCATCAGTCATAATTCTCAATCCAGCACCTTGTTCCACACATTTAATGGATACAGAGCTTTATAATTTATCGTCTTTTTAACTGCAACTTATTAAAGTTCAGGTACAGTGTTTTGGTTGCGTCCTTGCTAAGTGGCACAATTGGATTTCCTATGTAAGGAACAAGTACAAATGGGCTGGATGAGAGAGAGTGACAGAAAGACTAAAGGGCAGGAGAAGGGACAAAGGGAGACAGCAAATTAAAAGAAAGTCACACCAACAGAGGCGGAAAGGACGAGAATAAAACACTGAAAGACGAGCCCCTCTTGACCTTCTTGGTCTGAGGAATTGTGGTGGAACACTCACCAGTCTTTGAAGGCAGCCTTGCACCACATGCTCCAGTGGATCAGATTGACTGTTGGCACCGGCTACGTGGAAGGGAAAATCAAGTAGCTCTACAGCAGCATCTTTTGATTTGGCTGAGGCTGTCAAAGCTCTGCTGGAGCCAGGACCTCAGTGTTCCTAGATCCTTGCTGAGCCTGTTGCCTGTCACTACCCTGCCAAAACTAGAGCTCATTTGAGGAAAGCGGTACGCCTTCCTATCATGGCCGAGACGGATGCGGGTCCCTCCAGAGTGTAGGATCAAAGCCTACACAGGCCACGAGCACATTGCTCAGTGTCACCTGGTGATAGACCTCATTCCTCCTGCCAGACAGAGATTCCTCTCATATTTCACAAGCAAACTCTGGGCTTTGGTCATCTTTCTGTTCTGCTTCATATCAAATAATGACCTGTCCAAGAGTGTAGCCACCACAAAGCTTGTTTGTAACCACTGTTGGAAAACCTATGTTTACACTAGTTGTGCTTCTTATTGTTCTATGAATGGATTGAGCCGTGATTCTTTGTTGTAGCTCATATCATTTTCCATTACCGTGTACATGATGTTCAATTATTTTCCATATAAACATCCATACATCAGCGATGACAAATCTTAAATTGATACCATGTTCCACACCCGTAGTGTGGGATTAATTCTACTGCAGCTGCTGTTTACCCCGTGTAGAGAAATTAAAAGTGGATGTGGTCTGTGTAGCAGGGTTTTGCCTTTGACTCGATAAATGAGCTTGAAGTTGTTCCCTCAAGATCCAGTTCTCTGGGCGTAACGAGTGTCAGAAACGCCCGATCTGTCAGTGCAGGTCTGTTGGTCTGGAGGAATGTGAGGCAAGCTGAAGGATGGAGCCTAAAGGTTGTGGCTTATAGTTTTACACGATAACCCAAGACGTGAAATAGACACAGTATGTACAATACAGAGCAACTTTAGTGTCTTATTTTTTCACGTTTTATTTCAGTGCCTGTTTCTAAAAGCTTGTCTGTCTCTGCATGTCAGCCTTCTGATATACCATCAGCCAGGGTGGACGTTGAAATGCCCAACAATCACGTTTCAGCTTAGCAAGGTCACAGCACCATCTGGTGTCAACTCTAGGGACATGTAAAGAAAGTATGGGTATTACAAAAATAATGAAATAAATATTTCTCAAGTACTTGATCACAAAGCTTGTTTCATATAGTGCAAGTTAAATATTTGTGGGTTATGTGAATCAGTGACAACCATTCAACCATTGTTTTATTCAGACAAGACAGGTAACTAGACTGCATTAATTTATTTCAGAACCAATGGATTATGCAACAGTGATGGTGATATTGCCTTGAAGACAATATTAACATTGTTTTATAACAAGAAACATTAATTAGAAAGTTCAGTGTACAGATACTGTAAATACTTCCAACCAGCAATAGCTAGCAGCACAAGTCTCATTCATCTTCTATAAACATAACATTCTGTGTACAAATAGAATATGCAAAATTATTCCTTCTTCCAACCTAAATTCAAGTATCAGCTTCCAAGACGTTTGTTTTTAGGTCAGTTCAATAAAGTTGGTTAAACTATAACCAACAGGACATACTGAAAAAGTCTTCATAAATATCAATTTTGGCTTCACTATGGTGTTTTGAAAGCCAATGAACAAACTGAATTGACATTGAGGCTTTAAAAAGGTGCATTTGTTTTGTATATTGCAATTTTAAAGTTGCATTTCTACTTGTAGAACAAGATGTGAGCGCTCATGAACATCGCGCTGACAATAAATTTTTAACCCCTGCATGAAACACGTTTCCTTTTTGAAAATCAAAAGGTTGCCAAAGATGGAACATGTTTCAAAGTTAGTAGTTCTGTAACATCTAGATTCTAGAACATTTAAAGAAAAACTGATGCTTTTCACCAGTCCTACAGAGGCGACCTGAAACCTTTACAGCAGTGTTCCTGCACAGGAGTGTTAATGTATCCTCATAGAAGCCAACTCTGTACAGTCTTTGTATACTGTATTTCTACAGTAATCTCCTTCAAAAAAAAAAAAAAACACTAAATTAAATGTGCAGAAATTACTATCGATAGCCTTTAAGAATGTCTGAGCATTACCAACAGTTACATTTTTATTGTTTAGAAAGACATAATGGTTCTCTGGATGATATCAATACAATCTTGCAGCTCATGCTCTTTGATGATTAGAGGCGGCGCTAGACGGATGATGTCGCCGTGAGTGGGCTTGGCCAGCAGACCATTGTCACGCAGACGCAAGCAAACCTTCCAAGCATCCAAATCTAGGGAAAACAAGACTCGTACTTTAATCTCACTGAAAAATGCTAATAAAAACACAAAATTACACATTAAGTAGTATTAAATACTTTACCCCAACAATGACTACATAGTCACATTTAAGTCATTTTCAAAAGCATTTACCAAATAATGCTAATTAAATAGACGCAATAGTACCTTTGGTCTCTTTGATGACAATAGCGTTAAGAAGACCTTTTCCTCTGACCGTGGTCACAACGTCTTTGGGCAGTTTTCTCAGCCCAGCTCGAAGAATTTCTCCCATTCTTTCAGCATTCTCTGCAAGTTTCTCTTCCTCAAGCACCTGGAAATAAAAAGGAGAGAAGGAGTTAAACGTTATAGGTTCTATCAAGATCTTACATTTGATTAAAACTGAGCCCATCAAGTAAAATGTATGCACGGAAAAGTGATAAGCTGTTAAGGCAGTGGAAGCAAAGTGCATTGCAACACTGACCTGAAGTGCAGCAATTGCAACCTGACAGGCCACAGGGTTGCCACCATATGTGGACCCGTGTTCGCCAGGCTTGATGGTCAGCATTATTTCATCATCACATAGCACTGCAGATACCTGAGGACACAAAAAGCGAACGTTACATAACCTTAATCTATACTCCTGTCCAACAAGTCTGAAGTCTTAACCTTCAACTGTTGCAGAACAAATCTATAATGCGATAAGATGTTTGAATGCTTACAGGGTAAACTCCTCCGGAAAGCGCTTTACCCAGCACCACCACATCTGGTCGGACTTCCTCATGATCGACAGCCAACAGCTTGCCGGTTCTGGCCAAGCCTGTCTGCACCTCATCCGCAATCCATAACACCTGGACAGAGCACAGGACTTTGATTTACTACAACGATAATTAGAGCAAGGTTTTATACATGGCCTGGAGATTCACACATTTAAAGTTCAGTGTAACTGATGCGTCTACACCCACATAACAGGAAGTGTGAGGATGTTTGAAGACTCCAGCTTGCTAAAAAAAAAAAAAAAAAAAATACGCTTACGTTGTATTTGGTGCAAAGTTCCCTGACTTTGGTGAGGTAGCCTTGGTCAGGCACCACGACCCCAGCCTCCCCCTGAATGGGCTCCACCATAAAAGCTGCCACATTTGGGTCTTGAAGGGCTTTCTGCAAGAAAAACAGTCAACCAGTCAGACATTTTATGGTCAGAGATAATCTTGTCAAACACATGCTGCTTCAGTCAGTCGATGGCTTGTGTTTACACAGACATTCATTTGGAAAGATTTCACAATTCTATTGATACTGTGCAACAGTTTTTTTCATCCTAATCCACATTCAGAGCATCAATAAAAATCAATCTTAAAACAAACTTTGAACTCGTGAAATCCTACCAGCACATTAGCACAGAAGTATGATGAAATCTTACGGCATTGCTTCTTGTTTCAAACCCTTAAATTATTATGCGTGTGTTGCTGATACAATTGAAAACTATACCTCCAGTGAAGGAATGTCATTGTAAGGAACAAGCTCAAATCCTGGCATGTAGGGGCCGAAACCTTCATAACTACTGGGGTCAGTAGAGCTGGAAATGGCTGCCAAGGTGCGGCCCCAGAAGTTTCCATCTAATCAGGAGCAAATCAGATGAGCAAGAGATTAAATTGTCACCAGGTTAAGAAGAACAATACATTTCAGACAATGCAGCTACTTGTTCTTGCTGCTGCCGCCATTTTGACAACCTGAACATCCAAAGCCAAGTTTCCATTTGTCTACAATTGATTTGCAACATTCAGTTGTGACTTACTTGCAAAAATAATTTTGGCCTTGTTTTTGGGAACCCCCTTTACACTGTAGGCCCACTTGCGCGCAAGCTTGCAGGCAGTTTCACCACCTTCAACACCTAATTACACAAAATAAGAGTCAAACACTCACATAGCCTTAAACATTTACTACATTACCAGCACCACCTAGTGCTTACCTGTATTCATGGGTAAAACTTTGTCATAGCCAAACATGCTGGTGATGTACTCCTCATAAGCTCCCAGTACATTGTTGTAGAATGCTCTAGAGGTCAGTGTGAGTTTGGATGCCTGGGCAGTAAGTGCAGCTATGATCCTTGGGTGGCAGTGTCCCTGGTTAACCGCACTGTAAGCACTCAGAAAGTCATAATATCGGCTGCCCTCCACATCCCACACATAAATACCTAAGAAAAAAAAAAAATCAAAGTGTTGGTGATTTGCAACTTTGTGAAAATGCCCAAGCACATTTTAACATCGATAAGGCTAAAGATAAGTCATCTCACCCTCCCCCTTCTCCAAGGCCACAGGCAGCGGATGGTAGTTGTGTGCTCCATACTTGTCCTCACGAGCATAGATTTCGTCAGAGTTGAGCGGACGGTCGACCTTTGTTTTGGAGGAGACCGTGGAAGCGTGGCACGTACTAGAGTGGATACCGCGGGTGAGAACAGGGGCAGCACGGCTCAAGCTTCGGCCCAGTTGGAGAATCATTCCCTTCATGTTCTCGCACAGCTACGTCTATGCATTGAAAACAAAATTGTAAATATGCTTTAAATGCTAAGTACTTAAAATTCTGTGAACTATAATCCACTAAATCGAAATACTTAAATAGTTGTAACTCATCACACTGCCATTAAAAAGGCTAATATACACAAACAGCCTTTCAACAAACCATTTAATCCCCTTAAATAAATGATCAGGAGCACACTTCTATTGTGCTTTGTGCAAGTCCACAGAGCACATACCTGTTAGCTGCTGAACTGCATGCTTCTTTCACACCCAACACAATAGAGGATCAAGCCTGTTAATGGGTGTGGATCAGAAGCTTGTCCGATTGCAGCATGGCTATGCTGTTACAGGCTTTCTACACAAGGTAGACTTTTAATTTCAGTTTGCTGATTTTAATACTGCCATACTCAGCAATTAATAACAGCACTGAAGAGTTTACATGGGGCTTAACCCAAGCTTGTAACTCTTACATATTTAGTTAACTAAAAGTGCAGAAGGGTCAACGTGGAGTTGACATATCCAGTTGCTGGCTGTGGATAATCAATAACCCCGAGCTGCGAATTGGAACAACAAATGCAAATAGAGACCACCTGGTCACAGCAGTTGCATCAGGGCCTGGACTGGTGCCAAGGACAGACGATAGGTCGCTGCGGATCCGCCTTAGAAGCACACCCTCCAGCTAATTATGGACTAAAATGATGAGTTGCGATCAGATGATCGTGCAAACTAAGCTGCTCTCCCGAAGCTTTGTTACATAAGAAGTCATGAACCGTAACTTGAAGCTCTGTCTAGCTGTGAACTAGCTAGCGTGTACCGGTGTCAGTGACCGGTTTATGGTTTAAACGTCGAGCGCTCAATATAAATAAATGAAAGCGTGGCTCTTCTTGGCCAAAGAGTGTCAACGCTTTAAAGAGCAAGGCGGACCACACACTGAATGCGTCGCCTCCTCATGCTAGCATCATCCGCTAACAGTAAGCTAACTTATCCCTACTGTTGCGGTTTTTACGCCACACAAAACGACACACTTATGAAAAGAAATCAAAAATAAGCGGCGAGATATGAACGAATATGAAACGATACCAGAACAGAGTGGAGCCAAACGACGTTCAAACCTCGAGTGATGCCCGTTCCGTGGCAGTGTTGGACAGAACTGTAAGTCTGGAGGATGCCGGGTACGCGCACGCCGAGTCGCTTTAATGGATGACGGGCACGTCACAAACCACGCCCCATACTGCAACTTCTCCAATTATTGCTCCCCGGTGAGACAACGTCCCTCATTAGGTATTTAAATCAGCTCTTAATTAATAAAATGTCCACCTGGTGTACTTTTGACTCTTTCACATCATTTTCAGGATTATATTGTGTTTTAAAAGAGAGCCCGTAAAGTCGAATTAAATCTATTATTTACTCTGTCGGATTTTATGTCGCTGTGTTTGATTGGCCATCTGTCCAGGGTGGAGTCCGCCGCTTTTGAGTGACGGCTGGGATTGGCTCCCGCATCCCTCGCGCCCCTTACGAAGATGACGTAGACTCTTTTAGAAAATACAGATACATTAGGAAGACATTATTGATTTAATGAACAAAAACAATGGTGGATTATTCAAATTTGATATTGCACCCTTAATCTAAATAAAGGTAATCACACTATATACAATTTTATCACACGTGAAGGCCCAGCATCACTCAAAATTTTCCAGCATATATGTAACGTAATTTTGTACCTGTAAATATGTGACGTTACTGTCCGCGTGTGCCTGCATGTGCCTTACAGTGCGCGCATGCGCTCTGAGACTAAAGTTTGGTTATGGCTGACAGAGACTGGCCAGCGTGTGCGAAGAGTGTGAAAGGCGTCATATTGGACATGTGTGGCGTATTGTATGACAGCGGAGAGGGCGACGGAGCGGCCATACCCGGCTCCATTGAAGCCGTGAAGAAGTAGGTGAAGAACTGTCGAGTTGGTCGAGACACCGACCGAGACTTTAGCTAGTTGCGTGCTGGGTGTAGCAAACTGTCAACGTCCGTAGAGACAAGTGCACACGGCTACTTATTAGTTTGGCATTTCCTCACATTTGAGTGTGAGGAACGCACACAAACTCAGTCTGCTTGTGTGCATTTATGATTCAAGCTTCCACTTTATATTTCAGCGGTGTGTTGCAGCCCGTTGACATAATCGTTGTGCCCCTTCTCAAATTCACCCCCTGACATTTTTCACAGGCTCAAGGCGTCAGACCTGCAGCTGCGATTTTGCACCAATGAAACCCAGGCCACCCGAGAGAAGTTTGTAGCCAAGCTGGGCAGACTGGGCTTTGACATCTCTGTGTCTGAGGTCTTCTCCCCTGCTCCTGCAGCCATAGCCGTGCTCAAAGACAGGGGTCTACGGCCTCACCTGCTGGTGTATGATGGTAATATTTTCAGCTTTAGTGCATCAGTTAAACAATCTCATGATTGTCACTTGCATATCTGCATAGTCCTCGAGCGCACCTAAATGTTAAAGCGTTGATGTTGAAAGAGATTTAAAAAAAAAGAAGATCTTGTCACATCTTGGGTTTGACGATAGTAAGGAAAAAAAATCCACCAAGCTTGAATCTGTGTGTTTATTTTCATGCAGGACTTCTTCCTGAGTTTGACAGCATTGACAAGACCAACCCAAACTGTGTGGTAATAGGAGATGCAGCTGAAAAATTTACTTACCAGAACCTCAATGAGGCGTTCAGGGTCCTAATAGGCCTAGAAAACCCAGTGCTCTTCTCTCTGGGCCAAGGGTAAACAGATGCTGAGTACAATATCCTGTACAACATGATGTAGAAATAAAAGTATTTAAGAATTTCACAAAATGTTTCATGTTGTTCTGTCTGCACAGGAGGTACTACAAGGAGACAGACGGCTTAAAGCTAGATGTCGGCGTTTTCATGAAGGCACTGGAGGTACGATGTGTAATGTAATTATATATATATTTAATAAGAATAAATAACACTTTGGCTAATTGGTTAACATGAACATTTCCTTTCCTTTAGTATGCGTGTGATTTAAAAGCTGAAGTCATAGGAAAACCATCCCCGATGTTCTTCCAGAGCGTTCTCACTGACATGGGTCTTCAGCCACATGAGGTATGTAACACTGTGTGTATTAAAGCACAGCAGTTTTTGATTAAATAGAATGAAGAGTCAATCTACAGTATTAAATAATGTGTACGCACATACTGTATAGTAGTTAGCATCCCTTTTTCCAGATGACAGACAAGGATAGACAACATTCTAAATGTAAATACTGTTTCATGTCACCTCACCACATTTTCAGTAAGCAGAATTATTAGTTAGATGTGGATGACAGATCTTTCATTTGTGAATTTGACAGCTCAAACAATAGATATCGCTATATGACCACTCGTGGTTTCAGCATTAGAGTTTAGGTTTTTGCATTAGTTGTTAAAGTGTGAAGTCAACATAAAAAGTCTCAAAAGGCAGCGCAGGGACATTTGGCTAAGCTAATACAACAATTAAAAGTGAAATAGAGAAAAAAGATTGAAGTTAAATATATGTGGGTGTAAATGCCATCTAATGACCAGTGTTTTTGAGTGAGGCTGTAATGTATACAAACATACGTACACCCAACCCGTCTCATTGCCATTACTGTTTACTACCCGATTTTGCAGCTATTCCATTACCAAACACCAAATACACGTGTGTATTTATCCACATCAAATGGGCTTGTGTAACAACTGTTGTACATTAGACAAATTAGCTTAACACACCTCCATGCTGGAACCAATTACAGAGGAAACCTGAGATACTGCCTGTTTGTTGTATGTCCTTGTGTTTGTGTTGTTTCCTCTTTTTTGCAGCAGGTGTCTGTGCAGGTTATTTCCTTGGTATCTGCTCATGTCAGTGCTTTCCCAAGTCTAGGAAATCTGCACCATCCCCTTAGTATCTCTAAGCTTATCTATTTTTGGACATGGCTTGGGTCGGCTCAATCTAAGCCTCCTTCCATTTCCTGGATTTCCTTTCTTTCACTGACACATGCCCATATCTGCAGATTCTGGACATCTGCTGCCCTCTTCACAGGCCTCAGTTACAGTTCACCCAGGCCTTCATGCAGAGACTGTGGTACAATGTGTTCAGTTTCCAAAAATAGAAACGTCTCATTCATTCATTTACCTACTCACCTATTTATCAAGATAGGTGAGTAGCTAAATGAATGAATGATGATATAACAGGTTCCATTTTGCACAACAGAGTGAAAAGTAATAGTTGTCAGATCAGGAGTCTGATTCCTATTATAGAACAACCTGCTGGCATCCAGCTGGAAATCAAACAAAACTAATGAATTTGCACAGTTTGAGCAGTGCTATCTGTCCTCAGAGAAGCGGATAGATTAGAGGTTTTAAAAAAGAAACCTGAGAAGACGGAGTGGACTGAAATTGATCTGCCTACTGTTAATTGATTGTCTTTAGGTAGAAAACAGGATGAGACAGACACTGACACGTACATGCAGTTAACAGTTTATCAGAACAAACTTCATATACTGGCGGTGCAAGCTGATAAAGGTCATCTACAATTGCTCCCAGTGTAAATGTACATTGGTCCCATTACCTAAGGAGAAATTCTGTTTTTTAAACTGTTGCCTTCATGTAGCATGTGCTTAGTTTTTGTTAAGTTAAAATTTAATAATTCACTTCTTTCAATTCGTACTCGTCACTTGCAGGCACTGATGATCGGTGATGACCTGGTGAACGATGTGGGCGGTGCTAAACACTGCGGAATGAAAGGTGTGCAAGTCAGAACTGGCAAATACAGGTCAGTGGTCATTCAGATTACAGGAGAGGACTTTCCTTTTTCCAAGTAGCCTTACATTTTATATTTACGTACATATTTACAAGCCTGGGAAAATTAAGTGGCCACAAGATGGCGCCCCTACATTAGCCTTGGGAAAAAGCTAATGTAGCACACAGGCTTTCTGTGGGCCAAGCAGCTCATTCTTCAGTCCTCCAGATTTGTTTATTTGATTGAGAATCTACCGAAAATAGCTTTATTCTCTCCACATGTTGGCCACAAGGTTATAGTCCCTGAATGATTCATGGTCCCAGATCTGGAGATTACTGGGGCGCCTGTCTTACGATGTAATTACAGAAACATATGGTTGATTATTTTAGAAGATATATGTGGTACTTACGGCTTGAAGAAAAAAGAAAAGTGACTGGGAAAATGAGGGGACACTTATGAAACTACACTTTAAAGCACATGTATGCTTTACGTTATAATGGATCTTCAAAGTCAAACTCTAACTTGTTGTTCTTTTGTATGTGACGTGTGCACTGGAAATATTTATGGACATAAATCCTGAAACTTGTGGTATTGTTTTTTTTCAAAACCTTTTTCCACATTTATTCCAAACAAACATCTAATTACTTTAGCAGCAGTGGGGCATAGATACAAATAGCAAGACCACCAAACTAGAATTTAATCTTAAACATTTTAGCAAAGTGTCACCCCTGTTCAAATAAAATATTCTTAAACACTGATGCACATAGACAACATTTTAAAGTTCTGTTGCAGCCATGTGCAATAACCTGTAGGTTTGCTTCGAACCCCTAAGCTACCTTTGACTAAGCCACTTCTTCGGTCTGACGCAGACGTCAAAGCTATCCTCCTGTGCTCGTTCATTACTCACCTGACCTGAAGAGGCTTGTTAGTTAGACAAAGGGAAAGAGGGAGTATGATCAGATTTACTGGCTACAGTTCTCGTTTTACAGGGGCCAGTAAAAGTAATCATCAACTTATGTTGCAGGAGGATATTTCTACTTGAACATAAAGTGCAGCACATGTTGTAAATTAATCTTCAAACCGGAGCCTAACAGAACAGCTCTAAATAAATGCATGTTAGTGCCATTGATCCCTTCCGTAGAGGACACTGACTATGAGCCACAGATTAGTCTGTAGTGTGGTTCATGACCTGCTTCGCTGCTGTGCACTGGCATGCAGGTCTTGGTCATGTGATCAGAGAACGCTGAGTAATCTGCTTGAGCATCAGTCAACTTTAATCCAGTACTAAGCGCACCGTCACTCACTGTAAAGCCTGTCTTCTGTCTGTGCAGAGTTACTGTAGTGTGTATGTTGCTGGCGCCAGATTTAAAGAGAGAAGAGGTTAAGTGCTGTTTTCAGGACATGGGATTTTGTTTCAAATGACTCAAACCCCAGGGTGCTATTTCGAGGACTCTCCTACCTTCGCCTTGTTGTGTAAAAATTGTTACGGCTGCATATTTACAAATGTGAAATAAGCAAAGAGTTTTTTAAGAAGGGATGTTGTCGTTTTAATGCATTGCCATTTTATCTGCTCTGAATAAGTGACGCCTTGTACTCGTGTAAGAGTTGTAACAGAGGACTTTTTATTCGTGGAGTGCTGTCTATAAATCATAGCCAATAACAGGAAATAAAATGTGTGCATACATTTACATTTATGGGTTTAAAATTAACTCTCATTCAACTGTTGAACACCTCATAATATTCCAGACCCTTCACTGGACCAATTAAACCTTTTACATTCCCTTTGAACTACAACAGAAACAGTGTCATTAACAGTGTTTCTGTGGGACCATGAGTGACGGAGAGACATGAGATTTAACACTGTTTAGACAAACAGGCCCCGTGAACCCAGGCTCGCTGGGAGCAGTTATAAACCGTCAGTCAGATCTGTGAAAACAAAGCTGTTTCCAAGTCACCCAGATGCTGCACAGGCCTCCAGTTCCCACCAGGCTTGGAGAAAGTACTTCTTCAGATACACCAGGGCCTGGTGACAAGACAGAAAGGCAAAAAGACATAAATCTAATCATATCGGCTCATTTTTAAACACATTACTGTTGGCATACTGTTTATCACCAACTCTGTCCGGATCTTCCTCAAGCTTCGCAGTAAACAAACTGATGCAGAAATGTCTCATTTTGTGGGTTTTTCGTTGTCTGTTTTCTTACTATTTGCACAGTGAACTTTCAAATTGAGGTAATTTCACATGCTTCGAAGGTCAGATCTCCGCCAGGGAAAGAAAACGTGTTCTACACCTAGTCAGTACATAATGGGTGGTTCATTTTGTATAACACTATGTACAATATTTTTGTGTACCGTACAAGTTAATTATATTAGAATAATGTTCTTAAATAATGAGCAATGTAAATGTGAAACAGGTTTGCAAAGAGGGATCTACTATCAAACAATGGTTGGACGTTGGACTGGGAGAATAGTGCTCTGAGTGCAATCTGGCAACATAACATATCATTAGGTTGAGCTGAGAGGTAGCGCAGAGGTGGGATGGTTGTCAGTTCGATTCCTAGAGTAGTTTGAATGCTTGGCAAGTCTTTAGTGGTACACACTTCCAACTATTAATTGTTAATTATGTGCTAGATACCAAAGCATTATTGATAGGTGTTTGTGACTTGGAGGAAACTTTGACTTGGTTCCACAGCAACATTTTCTCAGCAGCAGCCATCTTTGAAATTGTTTACAGTACGTTGAGAGTCTCCCCTAGTAGCTGCCGTCTCACTGGTTACGTGAGTGTTGGGAAACTGTTTTCCGAACAGGCTGAGCCAAATCAAACCTCTCCTTAGAGAGAGAGGGAGAGTCCCTGATGATACAAAGTATGAACTAGTTTCCTTGGTTCGTGCCCTTTCTGTCTGCGGCCGTCACTGAGGGACGCAACAGGAAGCGAGCTTTGCAGAGGGGTCAGTAGCCATGTGATTATCCTGCACATTTGTTTTCCTTCAGTATCTTTTCTGGGTGCTTGCACTGTTGCACCGAGCTCATGCTCTGTTTAGAAGAGAACATGCCAGCTTGCTAAGAGTCCATTAATGCATGTAGAATGGAAAGCACAGCCTCTCAGTTGGAGTGTGCACTCCTTCCTCAATCTGCTGCCATGAAATATGGTTGAATAACGTATTGTACATGTCCGTTTTTTGCACATTAGCGCCCACATTTCATTTATTTTTTTTCTAGTTTCAGACCGTGACATTACAAGCTCATAGCTACTAGATGTTTTGCCATAGTGGCCCCACTTTGACAGAAATATTGTGTAACATGTGCCGTTAATCATGGGGGTAATCATACACACAGTTTATCAAAGAAGCTGTTATATTTATGCAAAATTGCACCCATGTCCACACATACAGTATTTTGCTGTGTATGGAGCACTGAGTTCTCACCAGATGGCCAGTATGCAAATACTAACTGCTGCTGCTGTAATCAGAGTCATCAGAAGCAACAGGTCTAAGACTAAGAAGAGTGAGGAAGATGGGTCTTGATGCCAATTCCTGATACACGTAATTATGGGCGTCAGGCCGTTGTTTGGATGGCATAGTTGTTTTCTGAGAGACTGTGTTGAGTTTAACAGCGTAGGACTGTTTCTTCTCAACATATAGAGGCACTTTTAAGATATAAAATTGCCCCCATCGAGTAGGTGAGGTCCAGAAAAATAATATGTTCATATTTCATTGTGTTCTTTTCAATCATTGGCCTTCGTTTGAATGTTGAAGTCCTAAATTTATATTACATTGTTGCTTTAACATCTCTTCTACAGTACAAGATGTAAAACAGCCTGTTCTGTCTATTCTATTCATGTTTTGCTCCATTGTGTGATTCATAATAGTGATAAATCTGTACAGGCAGACATTCTGCCTTTAAATCTTTCAACATACGACCTTGAAATGTATTGGTTCACAGTTGACTGGATTTCTATTATGCGGTCTTCATCGTATGTTGCAGCTTGTATTCAGCTTTCTGTATTTTGTTTTCAGTAAGACCACATTCAACATGTAATTTATTGTTCTGTGTACATAGGGGCTTAAGCAAAAAGGAATTACCAGCTCTCCAGCCTGAGCAAACATTCTGTACAAGTCAAATCACTGAAGGCTTAATGGAAAACTGTTAACATTTCTCTGCGTTGTGTGTGTGTCTACAGAAAGGTGATGCTCTTTCACACTGAGATAACCGACCCGAGATAACCATCAGATCTCTGTGTTTGTGAACCAGACAGACATTAGACTGATCACGGCAGTGTTAGGTTCATCGATGAGCTTTGTCCTCTGCAGATCTATGACACTGAACCTATGTGCGTGGCTATAGTTCCAGTTTAACATCCTTTATACGGTGATCAGTGCCCCTGGGATAGCTCTCTGACGTACATACCGTATTTCAGGCTGGCTTGTCTTTCAGTCCTTCACTAGTGTCCTTTCTCCTAAATAATGATAGCAATGTAAATAGTTTAAGGATTGTGTTCTTCAAGTGCATTTCAGGTCTTTGTTTGTATATATCACCTACACCGTTGTGTTTCACTTGGCGTAGGATATGTAGAACAGGATGTGCCACAACAGGTTCTGCTTGAGTTGGAGTTTCTCTGCTCTTCTGTCTTGACCTTTACGAACTGTTTCAGTCTGTAAACAGGAGAGATGTTATTTTATAATGACTAGTACAACAGTCCCATGCTCCATCCTCTCACTGTTAGCACATTAGTTTGCTCTATGTGGGAAAGATGTTATCTCATTTCTCTTTTCTTGGCTGAGACTATAAACTTAAACACTTGTCATCTCAACAGCTACAGTATTACTTACAGTGTCACAGAGGTCTGTTTGCCTCTACGCCACCACAAGGACACTTTACACCCATCTAGTCAATTTCACTTTGTGCACAATATAGCCTTTGAACTGAGGCAGAATCTGCAGGGACGCTCTTTTGTGTCTAAGTCCCCCCTTGGATCACGACACGAGTTAAGAGCAACAGCATCAGGACCTGCTGGGATTAGTTTTTTTCTGTTGCAGACAGGCAGATAGAGTGAACATAGTGTTTGATTTGTTGCTGGGCCTAGAGCAACAGAAGAAAAATACTTACAGTTCCTATTGGACAAGCAAACCCAGTTCACCTGCTTTTGCTGTTTATTAACATTTGATCAAAGAAATTTCAGCCTTTATTAACTGACCCACATTTTAGGTTAACAAACCTATTGGATCTCATGATCAGTGTCTTGTTTTACAGGTGTGTCTTGTAGGACTGATTAATAGTTCTTGTGAAAAAAGAAAGTAAAATCCACAGAATGCATGAGCTAAGCAAAACAAAAGCTGAAAACTAGCTGAGAGTTGGTGGTATCACCAACACAACCCACCAAGTCCAAGACTTCAAGAACACAAATACAAAACCCTGCATCAGTAAAACAACATTTGGTTTCATAGACTGATGAGACCAAAATTGCCATTTTACAAAGTGACAGAATGACTAAAGTGTGGAGGTAGAAAGTCTCTTTTTGGTCCGAACCATACTAGCTCATCTGTGAAGCAGAGTGGAGGTAGTTTCACTGTGTGGACTTGCATGACTGCTCTTGGAACAGGCTCACTGATCTTTATTGATGCAGTAAATCATGATGGTAGTGACAGTAGGAATTCAGAGGTGCATCAAAACGTAATGGGGTGAACTTCTCAACGCAGGAAGACATTGGAAATCATATAACACGCTGCCATCCCGACAAAGGAATTCACCACTGGGATAAGTCAGACAAGTCATTCATTTCTTCTGCCCAAGACAACGTTGAAGAGATAAACAAACAAGAGGCAAAGTGAGCTAAAAGCCTAGACCTACAATTTAGTAGTAATTTAATAGAGTCCAACCAACCGCTTACAGTCCCTCCTTTTTTCATCAATCAACAAAGGGCTTTGGCTGAATATTTGCAATGTAAAATAGGGAAATGCGTGAAAGCTTCACTTAGGTTTGTTGATTGAATTTCTTTCCTGACTTTGTGCTCCTGTACGTGTCCAGAGGAGGGTGGGATGTTAAATTTCAACACATTCTGCAATGTTCCAGGATCGCAATTAAAATTTCTTCTTAAACCTTCAAGGTGCATAGGAATGCTAACCTAACCAAATAGTCTTTTCTTAAATCATCTTTACTAAAAATGTAAAGACTGTATTACCTGAGAAATTAGGTCACAGTCACATACAGTGCCACTAATTAACTTAATCTAATCTATGTTTTCATCCCCTTCCCATGGATTGGAATCGGCAGCTTGGTGGGGAATGTAAACACAATCAATTCTTCGAATGATTTCCTCATTTAGCCAACCGTGTGTTGTTCCCAACCCAGCACTGCTTTGTCTTTTGCCCTTATTCATTACACTGGCAACTGGTGCTCAATAATAACACTGTGATCAAACGTTACCAAAGGTGTGGTGACGATAAAATGATTCTAAAAGAGAGATCTGTCCCCATGCAACTTTCAAGCAGTGTTTTTAACCATTCCCTTTGGATCAGATAGACAGAGATTACTAGCTGGATGCTTCACAGGCTGTAGAAAGGGGTTAACTGATGAGACTCCACTGGGTGCTGGAGCCTGGCCTGTCATCCCTCACCACCCCGGGGTGACAGCTTCCCCTGCCTGCAGGCTCCTCTAAAAAAGCCTGCCGTGCGATATAAGTCAATGAAATATTAATAATTAACCTGAGCTTTTTTCACAGTGAGACTAGGCTCCCATGGCGAGACAAAGAAGCCGGCCGGTCCTACGCCACCGAGCCCCGTGACAGTAGTTTTCCACCCGTGAGAGAGAAAGAGGAAGAAAGAAAAGGAGTGTGAGTGGGAGAGAATCAGAGAGCTAACCCCACAGATGGCAGGCTGAAACATAGCACTGCCTCCTAAATGCATGAACACAGGCCTTTAGCTGCGTTAGTGGGTATCCAGTCCTGCTTTCAATTACCAATAGGCAGGCTGTGTGGCAGGAAGGACTTGCTCCCATGCCTGGCTTCTTGTGGAGCCATTTTTTCTCCTGTGTGTAAATGTTTGCATTGCATGTATCAGAAGCAGGTGACTCAGCAGGCCCGCGTTGCTAACACAAACACTCAGATGCTGTGAGATATGGTCAAACTGTGAGAACTCAGCATATTATCAGTGGCTTGGCTAATAATAACATGCTGATGAACAGAGTGTGGTCAAATCTGGGTCACATGAAGCTGTGCATATTGAGCACGGGGCCGCCTTTAAAGGGAGTTTACTTTTGTAAGAATTTAGTCAAATAAACAGTGGGTGCTCCTATCAGAAGAAACAGTTTAGCTCTGTGATAAAAAGATTATCCTGGGATTTTGCAAAAGTTTTATCTCAATGCAAAGTCCTTCAGAGTTCTTACCTACAGGACTTTTATCAGTGCTTAAGCCATTGTGACAAACTGTGAGATCGCCATATACTCACTCCAGTTGTGTAATCTGTCGTAATGTGTTTTTTGAGAGGATTACAGATGATGTGACATGAATACGTTTACATTACCTACATGCTCAGCACTATTAGTCAATTGTTTAAAAAGCGTGGGATGCTGTGTAAAATAAATCTTATAGACTCTATTCACAATAGAAATAAGTAAGGTACGTTCAGATTGATGGGAGCAACACTGGGACAGATGTTTCCAATGAAGGGGCATGCAACTAAAAGCCCTTCAAAATCTTACTAAGCAGCATGTGTTTGAGTTCGCATGTGTAGATTCAGTTGTAGCTCATACAATTAGACCGAAAGTAAAGGTTTATGGTTTATGCTCTGTGCGTTTACTCTCAGATGTGTTTGCCAGTGAGTGCGTTTGACAGTTCAGCAGCTTCTCTCCAGCTCCAGCACTCGAAATGTAGGGTGGGAAACATCAAGTGGCTTTTTATGGTTCAACCAGGGCATCCCCTTTGTGTCCTGCCGCATAAGACTTGTTGTGTAGTGTGAAAGCCATACCGCAGCTGTTTGCTGATCGTGACTCAACATCACGCAGCCTTTGTACGGTAAAGTGATAACGGTTTCTGCCCGGCTACGAGCAGTTTAGCATCTGTTGTTTCTGTTGCCATTGCATGTATGGTGGTTTCCCAAGTTCAGTTAGATTTTTTTTTTTTCCCCACAAGAGGCTGCAGCTGTATTATTACAAGGGTGTAATATGTGTCTTGTTGCAGCTCTGTAAATATCAGGTAGATGAGAGAGCTGAGATGGAGGGTTATAAAAGTGGCTGGAACACCTTCACGACTCTCTTCCACTGTTTTGGAGGATCATGATACACCATCAATCTTTTTATTTATAACACAGCCAGTGATCACATTGTCAGCCTCAAGGCAGAGACTCCCACAATGTCACCGAGCAGCAGAAAACACATGCAGTTACACACCTTTACCATCCTTAAGGGAAAATTCTTTGTGTGTCGTAAGTATCTAATGTCACCCGTTAGGATTGAATGTGCATAAAGGAAGAATGTCAGTGTTTTGGCTGGTGCCATCTTTAGCCTAGTATGAAAAACGTGCTTCTACACAATCAACCGGTTTTAGTGCTTTTCTCACACTGGCAGCGTCATTCTGTCTTTTACGTTGTAGTAGCTCTAATAATCGTTACGCGTTGCAAAGTACGTGGGCTGTTATAGTTTTTATTTCATATGGGGCTCGACATTTTACAGAGCCAGTGACATGGAAACACTCCCCACAGCATTTGTTGTGTTGTGTTGTGTTGTGTTGTGTTGTGTTGTGTTGTGTTGTGTTGTGTTGTCATTGCAGTTACCTGTCACTTGTAAGGCCTGTTCTTAAATGTGAGTCATTTTTGTGTTAAAGCTGTTAAAGCACATTCTTTCTTACATATAATAGTTTCACTTTGTCTAGGGAACCACCTTTCCAAAAGGTGCTCTACCTGCCTCCCTGTCATTCTGTTTAGACCGTGCATTGTTGTCATCTAGGCTTTTGTGTATCTGCTTGATCTGCACGATGTCGTGCAAATGTATGCGTCACTTTTGCATTCTTCTTTGCACACGTGCTATTTATTTGCCAGTATCATAACAGAATCAGACTTTAAGGCATCTTGTTGTTAGCTACATTCTCAGTGAACTGGCCATATCCAAGGCAACCAAAGAAACTGCACTCTACCCCTAAGGTTACACAACGTCTTTTATTTCGGTATCATACTTCATCGCCCTGTCTTTGACGTACAGATGACTTTCACAGTGAAGTGCACTCACGAGTATGAGTCATTCATATCCACTTTCACTTCATGCAGGCAGTGCTGGCTTTATAAAAACGTACCTGTATGTGAGTATCGTGTTTTATCGATTCTGTCATACTCCATATGAGGCTCTTAGGCAATCAGATTATAGCAGCCTGAGTAGTTATTACAGTACATGATACTTACATGAGTGCTTACTCTGCTGTCATGTTCTAACTGTGCACAGGTCTGTTTTAAAAATGCACTAAATAACGTTTTTTGATAACTAAAAGTAAAAGACTCTTTACTCTTTTTTTGTAATTATTGTAATTCTATTGTACTGTAATCTTTTCTGACTGTAATTATGCTGCTGCTGGGTCACCAGAATTTCCCCACTGCGGGATAAATAAAGTCCTATCTATCTATCTAAGACGATTTTAGAAAACAAAACCAAATTCAAAATAAGAGCTACAAAAGGTGAAGCAAGACAGGACTAAGCCTCCAACAATAAAACAATGGAAAGAGGAAACGTAATGTCTGGGTGTCAGACTCAGAGATCCGGTTCTTACTGGACCGGTAACGTAATCTCAGCCAGGCTACTACTGCGCATTGGTTTTGGTGGTAAAGAAACATCACAAACTAGTATTTTGTAGCTTTACACATAATCATCAGGGCTGATCTACATACTATGAGCAGCAGGTTGGGTTTTCCACAGTGTGTGAAGTTGATTCTAACATTAATGTGACATATTCACATTCACTAGGAATATCACACTCTGTAGGTTGCACCTGTCACTCCATCACATTAATCACATGGTCTTCCTTTAAAGTTTTACGAGTTATCAGTGTTAATCTGTTATATGTTTTTCAACTACTCAGTTAATCTAGTGTACAAGATGTGAAAGAATACTGACGATACCAGTTTGTTCAGGTCCAGGTCTACCCAAAGCCTGTGGTCATTTGTTATGTAGTTAGTCTTTCAGATTTGTGGCAGCTGTGTTGAACTAAGTTCTTGGCTACTTCTCTCCTCTCGCATCATAGCTGACCTCATCCCTGCGCAGCGTCCGTCAGGCTCAGAGACGCAACCTTTCACTTCATGTGTATTGATATTACACTGTCCCTGAAGGCCACACCGCGAGTCGCAGCTGACCTCACCGGTAACACTACCTGCATTGCTGAATTTTACATGGTCACATTGACCTGGTTATTACTACATTATTCATGGCAACGGAGGGAAAACAGCAAAATGAATACACATGCATGCATGCATGTCTAAAAAGGCCATCACCAGGGGCAATCTGAAGGAGCATCAGGTCTGTGAGCCGGCGTGTTCAATGCTCTTGGCTGCACTGTTTGAAACATAAGAGGCGCGTGAGTATCCTGCTTCTGTGTTGCTGCCTGAGTGTGTGTGAACTCAATCAGTCCTGGGGCAGAAGAGGGTGTGGAAGAAATCCAGTGCAGGAGACATAACACCCCAACCATTATCGGACCAGCTCACATAACCCAGTCGCTGGCAGCTGAAAGACATGCGTAAACACATGGCACCGCTTCGCCGTATTCACTGTGGCTTCAGCATCTCTCTTCACACACTACCACCACACTGGCCTCTTCTTTCTGTTGCTGCACTTGGGTGTCTTACAAATATTTGCCATGGTCCTCTGCAAGATCTCGAAGGGCAGGATTAATGGTGATGTGTTGTGCACACGCAGGGCCACACAAAGCTTTCCCATCTGGAGCTCCAGCCCCGTGACTGGTAAACAGAGGCAGCACACAGAGCCTGGTCTCAGCTGCCCCAGGAAGGATGCTCTATAGGCACCACTTCATAATGGCCTGAGCTGTCGTGTTAATTAAAGAGGGCATTTCTATCGTTTAAGGTCATAGGGAGGAAAAGGCCTGTGTCAGCCTGGGTCTGGCGCCATCCTGATTGGATCACAGTTCCCATATCGGCTGATTAAGCAACCGTATCTGTATCTGTCATTGCGGCAAAGATGGAAATAGGCAAAGTTGCCTTTACCGATTATTCACTTTTAATAAGACAGGTTGAAACAAGATTGTCGTTTGGTCATTGGGTGCTGATTTCTGCCTCCATATGTGTTTATCTGTATGTGCAGATCTATGTATTTTTGACATTGCAGCATTAACTTAGTCTGGTTAAAATTGGCAAATAAAACCACTACCAGTTTTCAATAATTGAAAAAGGCTGAAACACTATTATGATAGTTGGTGCGACAAAAAACATGCACAACCGTGCCGTGATATTTGACAGGCAGCTCCACACGCACATTTGTATGTAGAGATGGGAACAGAGCAACATTTCCTGTTGATCCTTAGACGATAAACACTGTTTATCAACTATTCGTATTTAGTTTGTAGTTCTGCTTTCTCACACCATCATGTCACGGTCTTTTCTCGTTTATACATGCAGTGTATGATAGTCCTTCTTGCTTGCGAGCTGTGTAGCAACAGCTTGTCTCTTCCTGTGCTGCATTTATCTAATATCTAGCGTATCTTCCTCCTTCAGGCTCAGTGATGAGAGGCACCCAACTGTGACAGCCGACGGCACCGTGGACAACCTGGCCCAGGCTGTGGACGTGATCCTCAGTCAGAGGCGGCACTGACTGGTGTGGACACTGGAATCTCTCTCCGCCTACTCTGACCCTGGGTCTTAAAGGTTAGGTTCCCCTAGTAGTGTCACATACTGTTGTTCTAAAGGGAAGGTGTTAGAGATCCTCTAACTGCCACAGCTCATTCTACTGTGACATATGGGACACACCCAACCACCGGATGATCCACATACTGCAGTGTAAAACAAACGATTATATTGAGGTCTGCATTAGAAAGTCTTCAAACACTTCAGCTCTGCACTGTGCAATCGTTAGTGCATGATTGCAACAGATAAGATGCCTCAACATAACACGAAGCCTGTAAGCAGCTGCTAACTGACTGTTGGAAGGGATAAATATGCTCACTCTCACTACTAATGTTACACATTCAGATCTTAGGAGCTGCTGTAAATGTTAATGAATTTTTACTGTGAGCCATTGACAGTAGTGTATCTGTACCACTCATTAATGTAAGTAGCCTGTCAGCTGTGGTTGCTTTGTTGAATCATGCACAGCTTTCGCAACCTAGCAGTAAATATCAATAATGCAAATATGTGGCACTGGTTATTATAAATAAAATTATTATAGTAGTTTGGGATTAATTTTTTCTGCTATTTGTTTGAGCTGGAATTCAAACTGAAGCTGCGTTAGTTGAACAAAAACAAACTGCTGAAAATGTGACATGAACTGGCTGAATGTGATGAATCATAGTGGTGCTTGAGCTCATGTTTCTACTTCTGTAAACAAATACAAAATGAACCCTCCATCATCATGACGAAGAATCACCACTGCAACTGCTTATCTTTATTTATTTGGTTATCCACCTCTGTTGGACAATCCCCAGCAATAGTTATGTTGTTAATTCCCAGATTAAATAAATCCATGGGGGGGGAAGAAATTAGTTATTGGGATTTTGTGGCAGCTTGATCATTGAACCCTCTGGAAGTGGGGCGTAAAACAAACTACTCTCCATCACTACCCCCAAGGTTGCAGTGTACCACATAGTTTCATCAAGAACAAAAGGCCATTGCCAAGTGGTTCATTAAGGTCTTTCTGGTTCATTTCACCATTGGCTGACACAAGCCTGAATGTTATTGGGCAATTAATGGTAATGAAATGCCATGAAGCCTTATAAAACCAAGACTGGGCTGGGGGAAGTGCTCTATTCTGATGTGGAAATAAATATTAATGCACAGAGCAAAGTACTAGCAGCTGGTATCAAGTTTTGTAGCTTCTACAGTATTTGAGCATTGTGTTCATAATGTTACTGCCTGTTGGCCTTGTTCAATGTGTATTTGACTACTCTCTAATGAATTCGCTTGGCTTTAGCTTGGTTATTTTCCTAGTTCATGGACGTGCAGTCATTGTGAAGGAAGCAGGCCACAGCTTGAGCACGTCCTCTTGGCAGCTTCGTCACTAGGCATTAAACACAAACACACATGCCCCAGAGCTAGCTGCTTGTTCACCACACCTCTCAAGCCTCCGCCCAAGGTCGTCCACCCATTTTGCAGAAGTTACCTTTGCTGGCTAACGCAGTAGTGATATGTGTTCAGGAGACACGTATGATCTCACTGCCACAGGCCAGTATTGACAGACGTCATACACTGTAAAACCCTTGATTGATAGAGTTGCTGTTGGTACATCACTTTGTCTCCTTGCTCCTGTTATGCGTTATACCAACGTGTTTAGTACTCTGGCCATCTTTACAGTTCGGACTTCAGAGCGAACATAAAAAATTGAATCTCTCTTTTCCACCTTATATGTGCAGCTATATCAGTCAACTAATTCAGAAAATCCCTAGTTCTGGCGCTCTCGAACCTCTTCCACTTAAATCTTGCAGAACGCTTTTAGGTGTTTATGTTTAAATTCTAGCCCACAATTGTAACCGCCTGTGAGTATAAACACATCTTTACGTTAGCTTTCATTTCTCCCTCTGCAACCTCCAGTCATTACGCTGATGGCCTAATTTTCAGCTTAATGACATTTTGATTGACACCTCTGGGACTCGACCGCTGCACCGTGTTTCTGTTGAGGAGAATGTGGCTCTGTGTTAAATGCGTCCTGCTTAGTCTTCAACATTCGCCTTATTTATCTTATTTCTCAGTCCAGCCTAACTTTACCGCTTTTGTGAAGTGAAGACTACAAGTCACTTCTTTAGAAAATGTGTATAAAAAGTATTGTTGTGCCATATCTGCAGAAGTCTGCACTCTGCTGCAGCGTGCCTCTGAGCCAGCATTCATGTGTGTTTTTATGTCATGTGTTTGGGTTAGGCTCCTCTTACACGGCACTGACACTGCCTCTCTTGTAACGCACCTGCATTTACCCACCTTAACAACTGCCAGCTGCGTGTGCTGCCTTGAACTTTCATCTCTTCTCATTTAGCTTTTCCTGTTTGACAGGAAACGGTGGGTCAGCTGACCAGACAACGCCGCACACCTGCGACTCAAAATGCACCGTTATCCATGTTGGAAATATGCAGTTGTTTTGACAGCAGCGAGTTATTTGTCCCCTCCCTTCAGTCTGTGGAGCATTAGTCCATGTGAAGGCCTCTTTTAATTGCCAAGCCACATGGTTTCCCCATATTTCATCACCCTTTTTCCCTTGTGGGCAGCTGTGCCAACAGCATTTGGTGGAACAGCTCTGAAACCTCAGAACTCGTTGGGTTTGGCGCCAAGGCCTCCGTTTTCTCCCTCTTCTGGCTACCCCCAACCCCACCCTCATTCCTCCCTCCGAGTCTTTACAAGTGTCTCAGTTCATACACAGAGCACTTTGTATTCTTCTGACATGGTCACAGCCGTCACAGACCCCCCCCAGGGACACGACCCCTGCTCTACTGTCCACTAAACCCTCAGAGGCCTGGCTCCTCAGACACAAAGCATGACCCTGTGACGTCATCTGAGTGAGTGCATGCATATAATCTGGGCAGCAGGGTGCTCGTAAGTCACCATGCAGTGTAAACTAACTGTCTTGATCTGCATAAGGTTCGAAGGCTAACAGCTGACCTCAATTCAAAGTTGTCTGTCTCTGCTCGGGACGTCCCTGTCAAAGCAACCAGTTGCTTTATGCCAAAGGACTGAAACGGAGTGTTCACACTCGTTTTGCTGAATTCTTCTAAAAGGCTTGTGTGACCTTGATATGTCTCTTCAGTGTGGGCACATCATGTTGCAGCTCAGACAACATTAAACACAAACTCATACCTCACACACAGTTTGTGGCTTGGTCTTGAATTAAGCCGTGTGGGTGAGATTCAGCTCTGCACGTACCCAGTGAAATAACGTTTTATAAGTGGGTGGTAATGTGGTTGGCTTAAAATGGAAGTCTGTTGACTTTCATTTGAGTTGCAAATCAGTCGTTCGCACCGAACCCAGGAGTAGTACCCTCAATCAGTTATTTGTTGCAGACTGTCGTTACTTAAGGTACAGGCAGTTTTTGAGCAATGACTAAGCTAAAGTGAAAGGAACAATCATTAAAGCAACCTCGTCATCACATCATTATCCACATGTTACTATTAATACACCTGAAGCAGCTGCATCTAGCATGAAACATCTGGTGTCTACAAACGAAACGAAGTGCGATACGAATCCTCGTTAGTAGCAAATGAGACCGTGCCTAACCTCTGGTGACAGTTCAACAGTGACCACCACCCTGCTGTGTCATTGCTGGTGGGGGTTGTGGACGAGTGCACTGTGCACCCCTCCTGTTGTACTCCTATCTTCTCCCAGAACACAGCGTCCTTTCACTTCTGTCACTCCACTGATTAAAGGCCAGAGGCCCTCAGTGTGCCAGTCTGCTGCACAGCACGTTTACAAGGGCTCCGTGTACTCATTTCCTTTTGATTCATTAATCAGAAAACCAGCTAACAGAGACTCTGTGACAGTGTAAATATGGCTTCACTTTGCATCATGCAACAGTATAATAATCCAGTGCATTAGAAGAGTATGCATTGGCCTAGTAGACCTCTTTAATCCCACAGTTATGCTTTGTGTGGTATTTGAGTCTGGAGTATAGCATTTCAAGCGATCTTCAAATTACTAAGCCGCTCTTTAATGACTTGACTTTCTGGCCCCCCTGGCACCTTGTGCTTTTGTAGAATATCATGCATCGCAGCAAGTCTGAACAAACCTGCAGAAGTGGTATGCAGCTGTACCGGAGCAGTGGATCTAAATGTTAACGTAATTCTGGAGGTTTGCACAGGCGCGAGAGTTGGGGAGGGGAAGCAGACAAACAGAGCAGCAGCAACCCTGACACATGGCCCACATTGTAAGCCGCCTCCCACGTCACTGTGCTCCTCAGAGAAAAAGCCCCTTTTGTTTCCCAGTGCAGGGAGGGAGGAAGGTCTCCAGGGTGAACTGCCGCTCCATCGCTCTACCAGCCATCAAAAAAAAAAAAAGAAACAGACTTCCCACTGCTGCCTGGCGTCCTCCCTACTCACTCCCTGCTTCAGCACACAAACACAGGCTCATCAGTAGTACAACTACTAGGGTTGTGATTGTCTTTTCCTGCTACCTAATTGGGCTAGTCTGCATTAAAGACATCTCCAACAATGATGTTGCTGTTAATGCAAGTGCTCTGCTGAGAACATTAGAGTCTTTGGAAAGTAGCAACTTGGAGAAGTGTAGAAATACTCAAATTAAAACCTGAACCTACAGTACAGTCTTTTTTTAAAATCAAAGCTTAATTTAGCTGGCGTGTCAGATGCTTCAGTGACCCAGATCCACAACTGTCAATCAATAAATTAACATGTCTAGTGAACTGTTGCACTTACAGAGTCTTAAAGCTTGTTATGTTAACTATGGGGGAGACAACAGTCTGGCTAAATCACAGCATAGCAAGCCCCCTATTGTTGCACTCGCTGAAACATTATACACAATGGGGTTGTAGGTGAAAAACCGGGCAGAGCGTCGAAGGAGCAGGGAGAGGGAGTAGTAGTCATCTTCTGTGCCTCATGCAGCACAAGCTTTCATGTAGCACCCACACTTCTTTAGCAAGATAAAAAAAAAATGGGATTGCAAATACACATTTAAATCTGTGTTTATTTGTACAGAAATATGTTCCATGTTTTACATAACTTTGTAGTTACAAATTGTAAAAAGAAAAAATATTAACGCTATTAGCATCACATCAAGTTTCTCTCGCACAAACAAGCACAGAGGTCTCAGAGAAGCCCGACGTTACGGTGTGAAAAGTTATGCTCTTTGTCATAGTCACAGGTTGTGTGTGAGCCTGGAGCTTGTTGAAGTGAACTGACATGAACTCTCAACGTGGTCTTCATTTCATTCCATCATCTACCCTTATACTACTGCTACACATGACAGGAACAAACACTCTTTCTACTGCAGAGAATTTATACAAACCTGCTGTGAATTCTCTCCATATGTAGTACAGTGAAGGTAATCAGGTTACAAAGAAATGTTCAAGACACCGCTCTCTGAGCCAACATCAAAATAGAACTTCTGTTTATCAGTTTGTTTGATTTGGGGGGGGGGCGTAGCCTCTGGTTATAATGTCCCCCCAAAAGTGATGTTTAGCCTGAAACCCTTGCTTCTCGAGGGGAAAAAAACGAGTGCTCCAACCTGCTTTGTCCTTAAGCAGGTTGCTTAAGGACGCTTTGCTGCACCACCTGGCTATAAGTCTCAAGCAACACAGTTCAGTTCCTCTCAATTTGCTCAATGTCAAGCTCCTCTCCAAGCTGATACACATCCTTCCTCATGCTACACCGCCCTGCCCAAATATGCTGAACGTCTTTGTGCTTGAATGTCCATGGAGTCACGCTGCCACAGTCGGCGGAGTTCCAGTCCGCTTCCTCAATCATGGGGTCTGATGACAAGTTCCTGGTGATCTCACCCGGTTTGGTCTGGGGTTGTGGGTCCTCCAAGCAGTGATCGTTTGCACATGAGTCGTCAGTGTCGTTTTGAGTGTTGCGCCTGGGAGTGGGGAGGTCCTGGCTAGACTCGCAGCTGTTTTCGCCTGTGACTCCAGGGCAGCTAAGGCTATGGAAATTCTGTGGAAGTTTCTGTGGGAAAAATAAAGTTTCTTTTAGAAGCATATGTATATGTATGGTAGCAATAGCAGTAGGTCAAGTCCTCTCTCTTCATCTCCGGTGTATGTCGTTGATGGCAGATTTGGTGTTGAAATCAACACATTTTACTTCATCTCAGACTATAACATGTCCAAACTAGGACATAAAAACACTAAAGGCATTCAGCCATGTTAGGAAAACCATTCCTCTACTGTACTCATAAAATATGTGGGAGAGTCACTGAGCTGGACACTGGGACATGCTTTACTATAATAATAGGATTTGAAGAGCGAACATTAGCCTGAAATACTATAGCAACTAGTTGCATGAATGAGGCTGTGCAACATGAGGTACAGAAACAGAAACCCAGGCAGCAAGTGTCCAGATATGCAGGCGGCAGACATCAGGCCTTTCACTGCCAACTGCACAATGAACGCATACATCTGGGAAACCCAGAACCTTCCTTAGGCAATTCAACGAGTCCAGGGACAGCTGTGGACACCGGAGTAAGAAGCTTTAGGACAGAGGCTTATCCAATCTGTACAGTTAATGTGTAGAAAGCGGAACAGCTGTGTCATGCCTGACCGCTACAGTGTTAGACCAGAAGGACAGCAAAAAAGGGCTTCTGTAAAAGCTCTGTCACTTGTGTGCTTATGTAATGCTTAAACAAGTACGGGACTGTTGGGGAGCCAAGAATATGAAGTACAGCTGCAACTAATTGAATGATTAATCTATACGTCAATGATTCAGTTAATTGCTCCAAGTGCCATCTTAACTTCACAAAGTAGCAGTAGGTCAGAGCTACGAGTAAAGTTATCTACATTTTATTAGGTACACCAGTCCAATCCCTCTTCTTATATAACTTCACGCTGTATTGGATTTAACTGGACAAGTGTACCTAATAAAGTGGCCAGTGTGTGTAAGTGGCATTGAGAAAGTCTACCCTGGATCAAAATACACCCTGCTGTTTTTCTTGGCACTTTCGGGTCAGGGTGACATAACTGCCTTCATCAATACTTCAGGAACAAATTGATAAAGCCAAAAAAGAGCGAGACAAGCAGAAAGTCTCACATTCTGACCTTGACTCTCTGAATAAAAGGCTGATCAATAGCTGATGAAGCCTAGTTGTGGCAGTGATCCACCCACTGAGCTGAATTTACAGAAATCAATAGCTCTTTGCCCAACACGCATCTCCCCTGTGCCACGATCTATAACCTCTTGCACAGCTGCTGCACTTCCTGGCATTCACAGAGCGGCCTGTGTAAACGAAGCCACTGTGGATGGGAGCACACTCTGGACAGGTGACTTTCTAGACTATTTCCAGAATCTTCACAGAAAAGTGATTTGGCAAATTGTGACTGAAAGTCAGCGTCCCCTCGGGAGCACAAACAGCAGGGAGAACCCAGTGCTAACAATCTTAGGCCGTGACGCTTCTGTCAAAATATTGTTCGCTGCGTCACCTCATCTCTGTCTAGAGAGTTAGTGGTGTCTGCTGGTCGTGTCACAGCAGAGTTGCTATTGAGACAGTGCTGAACTCACTGTGACTTGCTCAGAAAGTCCAGCTCTGTGCTGATTCAGCAGGTGTAGTGCAAAACCTTTGTGTGTGTATGTACTTCTTAGGCAAAGAGATAAATGGCTGCCAGAATAAGATCAGCTTTAATCACTTTATTGCCTTCATAATTTCAACTTTGATCAAATAATCTTTGCTCAGTGGCATATTTAAAAGGACGTGCCATGTTTCATGCTCTGCAAATGGAAATGCAGACCCATAAATTGAAGCAAAACCCAGAGCCACCTGCATTTAATGATGCCTATAAAACACCTGAAGGTGTAATGAGGGGTGGTGGCGTGGTTCAATATGTCTGACATATAAGGTGCATTTTCTTTTTAGTAAGCATCTTTTGTTTCTTGCTTTGTGATTCATTTTAGTAAGTGATATTTTTAGATACCAACCTGGGTCATCTTCGCCAGATCCAACGAAGGCCTCTGTTTGTGTGACTCAGCTGGTCGTCTGCGCTTCACACCGACCTTCTTGTCGTTGAGGACGCATGGCTGGGAGCGGCTACGAGCGAGACCTCCCTGTCCGCCACGACGCTCTAGCTCCGGGGTGGAGTCGGGGGAGCTGGGTAGGGAGGGTCCATGAGGCTCTGCAAGGGATAGCTCTTCATGTGAGAGGTAGAGGGGCTGCAGTGATGACTTGGAAGAGGAGGGTGACAGACCGGTGAAAGCTGAGGGAGGGCGCTGGCTGAAGCAGGGCAGCTCCAAGGTGTCTGAGCAGGCAGGCAGGCTGAAGCTGGAGCTACGTTGCATCACTGGGAAGCCGAGCTGGACGTTCCCAGCGCCACTGCGTTGGACGCTGCCTCCACTGTGGCACCTCCTCTTCTCCACCGCTGTCCACACACGGGAGCCCTGAGGACGCCAGGTTGAGCGGCATCCGCCCAGCTCATCCGAGCAAGACAGGGACCGGCACTGTCTCTTACTGGGAGGTGCAGTGGAGTGAGAAGATGCAGCTTCCTTCAAGCTAAGGTCTTGCAATAGGCTGGTGATTGTGCTCGAATCGGGGCCTATATCCCAGTTCCAGTGGGACGTACTCTTGTTTACGTCGGGCAGGACGTCCCACAGACTCTCCAGGCTCGTCCCAACCGGCCTTTGCTGAATAGCACAGCTGTGACCCACCTCACACCACCGGCTTGTCTCTGCAACAAAGAACCAGATGCATTAAATTAATCACCATCCCCATAAAGAACTTCTTAATTTTTAGAATCCTTCCTACCATTTACTTCTTTATCAGCAGTGACATTACCACTGCTTGAGACCTACATTTTCACCCTAATGTCAAATTCATATGAGGGTTTAAAACACTAAACCAAGGTTTAATTATAATTATGAGGAGTTAAGTTTGGCAGCCACAACACTGGATATCATCCAGGGCACAGCTCCAGTTTAGGTCAGCATGTTTCTCCCAGCTTGTCTACTTTGTATTGACACTACCCAGTGCTTTGTGTAATTGGCCCTAAAAATAAATCCTGTCCTTCAGGCTCTGCTTTCGCATCAGTCTCACCGCTAAAAGGGAACAGCGCTCAATGAGTAACTGACCTCATATCCCTCGTCATCTCTGCTGGAGTAAGGCTTGATAAAATGTGAATAACCCACTATAAAGAACCCGACTAAAGGTTGTCGT
Organism: Macropodus opercularis; assembly: GCA_030770545.1. NCBI lineage: Eukaryota > Metazoa > Chordata > Actinopteri > Anabantiformes > Osphronemidae > Macropodus > Macropodus opercularis. The sequence goes on along the minus strand of CM061107.1, from coordinate 4,212,906 downwards.
TGGGATAAATGGCAATACTGCATCAGCCCAGCTGCCCTCAGTGAGCTTCTCTGTGCCAGCGCACAAGCTGCCATTCCAGGAAAAGCACCTGTCATTGCCACAACAGAAACTATACTGCTGAATGGGTCAGTCAACCCTGAGTCAGATGCTAAACCATCAGGCCACTGCCCACTCCTGGTATGCAAGAGGTCTGTTCTTCAATAGAGGTAAAATTTACAAAATTTTGAAAACACTCTGTCAATGTTACACTCATCTTAACACACACACACACACAGTGTCTTACATCTGTTTTTCAATCAACTTATGTCAGTAGCTAATGAGAGCTGGTAACGCAGACATTCAGACAGTTTGACAGCAACATTTGTCAGACATACAGTATTTCACATATTTAGGCGTGACCATCCTCCAGATTCATCAGTTACTGTTCTGACGATACTTCCTGTTAGACGGTATGACAAAACCTTTTAACTGCAGTCACCCAACACTTGACATGCTCTGATGGCATTGAACTATACAGATACAACACAGAATTATAGGCCATGTTCATGTACATTGAGACGTTGACAGCAGTGGTCTGACTGAAAATGAGTAATAGGATATCTAACTGAATACTTTATCTGCTACAAAATAATCTACATCATCCAGTGTATAAAGATATGGCAGACTCTTACCCATGGGTCCACAAGGGAAAAGTGCGGTTCCTTGGCTCATGGTCTGTGCCTGGAACTGCAGAAAGACATTTATTGTCAGATCGCCAGAAAACAGAAACTCAAAGAAACAGCCAGCCACCAAAATGTACGTCGTAAATCCAGTTTAGCTACTAGAACCCATCAACAAGAGAGGAAGCACCACTATAAAGGCGTCTGATCGACAGTCAGTCCCAAAGTATGATGATTTCATTTCACGTGGCTGACAGGACAAACAAGGTCCACATTCGTGGGGGAATTTTCCCAGTGTTAGTTGGCAGAATGAAGGTTTCTAGTGCATGGATTAAAGTATGAGTCAACTAACATACGCTCTTGTCATTAAGACTGAAGATGATGATGATGAGAAACAGCCTGGGGATAATAGTTAGCACTTAATGTGATGCCATTATCATTCACTGTAACAAAAACATCCCTTATTTCCAGTTTCCAACATTTAAGTAATTTGACCTCACTTGCTGAGATTAGGCAAGGTAACATGTGGCAACACATTATTAACACATTTGACTCGAGTAGTTAAAGTCAAAAGGAAAATATAACATAGAGCCAGAAAACTGCTATGTAGTGATGAATGGTCAGCAGCCATCTCCTGATTTACAGCAGCACTTTGTCATCTCCCCCCCTGACAAGAACAGCTGAGTCCTGTTACACAAACAGAAAATGACACATTTCATACAGGATGAAAAAATGTTTACATAAGCAGAAACAACCTCTCACCAAGTCCAAAACTGCACTTTTGGCTGTTACATCATCAGCACGCTTCTTTTCCAGTGTTTGCTTGTAAATGATCACCATGGCAGTACACATGCTTGTCCCAAGGTGTTCCAGTATGGGCAAGAAATGCTGGAGGCCATTTTGACAGGCATGGCGTGAACAGGGCGGTTTCTAAGCTTAAGACAGCGGCTCCTCCAGGAATGCTTCACTCCTTGGCCCAATCCTGAGTGGACACAGAAGGATGAGCACAGGATTAGAATTCAGTACATTTCTGACATTCTGTCGGCCACATAAACAGAGAACAACCCATGAGCAGAACAGATGCCCTGGGTGCAGGCCCTGAAACGCACCATTACTGCAGAGCAAACCCAAAGCTCCCCTAAAACAAGAACTTGAATCAAATACTCCTCCCTCACAAAACCAACCTGCTCAACATCTAAAAGTAAAGATCAGTCAATCTAGATCAGTGCTGCAGTCGTCCTAAAATGCAAAGCGTCGCCTGTATCGGCAGATTGCACCGCATTTTCACTTCCACATGGTCTCTCCAGTTTGTCACTGAAAGTGGAACCCTACAGCCTGTTAGCTTCTTGCTTGTCTGTGTGAAGGACTATCAGTCACTGGAGAGTGCAAGTTTTCTCAAAGTGCTCCACACTGGAGCGCACAGAGCGGAATGGAGCAAAGTCAAAGTTGTGTAATTGAATCCTCAGGGGCTGTCTGGGAATAGCTGACCTTGCGGTTATCAAAACAACTCTTTTCACATTAGTGCTGCACCATGATTACAGTAGAACAGCAGATTAGCTACAGATGTAAATCTATATGATCATGGCAAGAGATTTTAGTGCACCCAGATCCATTCCACTTGACACTACATCAGGTAGGGCATTGAGACAAAGGGCAATGGTCACGTGATAGTGCCTTCAAGGTCAGAGTGTCTTTCAGAATGACAGAACAACTGCAGGCAGGAAAAAAGAGAAACGGAAAGAAACCGTGGATGCGAAACAAAAGCGCACTGTGAAAAAGACGAGATAGCGTGGGAAACAAAAGAGGCGACATCAGACTTGCGGGTGGTGGGGTGGAGAGCATGCACAGGGGAGGGAGGACAGCATCACAAGACCCCGAGGGAGCAGAGACAGTGGAGGTGGTGTCTGCATCCAACATATGATTTCTATTACTAGCACTTATCAGCCAAGAAAACAACTCCAATGCAAAGATGTTTCTAACCAGGAGATCAACATGGTTCAAGGATGACTGGCAGCTTTACCTTGTGGCATCTGTGGCAATAGAAGAGAACAGATCAGAGCTGGACTAGGTCAGGACAGCTTATTCTGTTTGTGACGATTGACCACGCAGATCAGTAGGGACATGCCAAGGCAGAGGAAACTGCTGCGTATGTGTGTAATGGCTCTGTGATGGATACACGACATTGACGGAGAAAGGAAAAACACGTGTGAGGTTTTCTATCCCTAGAAGACTGGAGAAATGTCAATCTGCCATTTTGGACTTTACTTACAATACTTTTGGCTGCAGAGAACTGTAACTATGTATCATCTTTCTCGTGCTCGGGCATTACGTTTTCATCCCCATAAATCTGAGTGAGTGCTTTAAATGGGCGAGGTTTATAATATAATTATAAACATTCCTCAGCTCCATGACATAAGGCGAACACACAATTATAAAAGCGTAACCTTGTCCCACAGCCTTTGAAGCCTTTCCAAACATGTGACAGTTTGTGAATAGAAAGGTCTGAAGCTCTGGCAAAGGACGGTCCACTTTCTACTTCTGCAGGCAAACCCATGAAGCCAAAGCTTAATGGCTACACCCAATGCACCTACCTCATGCTGCTGCTTCTGCTTGAGGAGATCCACTCCCTTTATGACGTCAAAACCCAAATCACCTCTATAATGATGTCGCCATTATCTGGAATCAGTGGGAGTCTCTACATTTCTGCAGCTCGATAGCACTTTATCTAGGTTGGAGCAGCAACCGATGGTGACACGCAAGAAGGCCAACTTCTAAGAAGGGGAATAACGTTGCAGGACGTTTGCCATCACATGCAAGCAGGCTGCCGAGTGCCTGCAAAGTCTGCACTGACAGCAGTCTTCCTAAGCGACAACATCGCTGCGTTGGACAAGCTGATGGGTCTCCACGCTTCCTTTGTGGTTACAAAAAGCATCACAACTCTGGGCTGTCAGAAACTGCATGAAGTTATCTTGCAGACTAAATGAGTGCTAGATAGGACGAGAGGGGAAACCGCAGACGAGTGGGTCAACTGTAAAGCGGAGTCCTGTTTTTGAGTCCCTATTCAAAATAACAGATCCTGCTGTGTTCTCTATGCATGATCACACAGTGGTGCACCTTTAACGTTCTTAACTTATGGTCAAGTCCAAAAAGAGCAGACTGCAGACTCAGCTTACAATAAGCATCTAAAGTGCACCCCCGACACGTCTGTTTCCCAGTTCGAGCTGCTTTCCATACATTGCTCAGACTGTAATCCCTTGGGTTAGACCAACATTACATAAGGATTTGGCAGCTTTGTGTCAGACTGACAATTAGAGCTAATGCTAATCCATTGTATAGCATTTGGGACAGCTGGTGGAAAAAAGCACTGTTCGATATAATGTTGCATTTGAAATGAACACAAAATCCCAAGTATAAAACTATATATACACCCCATGCTTTAAAGTGTGAAATGATACAGAACTTATCGTAAAACTTTTAACATTCCTGCATTCACTGCAGTCAGATCTGTGTCCCAGCAATGTGGGACTCTGTCTCTGCAATCTGAGCATCTGCTGTGCACCTGAGACAGCCTGATTTGAAACCCAACTGAGGGATTTGTGCTGCTTTTCATGGCCACGCCACTTGTGAAAAGAATGTTGGGTAAATTTTAGCTACCCTCCTCCAAAAAAAAAATCCCTGAAGGAAAATATGCATGTTTCTAAAAGGCTTCTGGTGCTGGTTCCCTCCTCCTTCAACCTGCCCATATTTGGACTTGGGCAGTTTATCATGTCATAATTGTAGCTGTGTAGTTTATTATTATTATTTCATAAAAGGCAGACACTAGCACAATGAACATGAAAACTGGGCAACTGAATGACAAGCCTTTTATGCTTTTTATGAAACACTGGACATCCTCTTACTGTGAAAATGTAGTATCTGAAGCTCAGATGGTTTTGTATTGGTGGCACAAAAGGCAGGTGTTAAAGACTGAAAAGAGATGTCTGAAACTCATTGTAGGGTGCAGGCTAGCTCACAGCTGTCTGCATGCTCTCAGAAATGAGGCTATGTCAAACAGGAGGCACACTCTACATTTAAAGCCTGAGTGAATAGTCAGAAATGAGCATGGCTGGGGGCTTCAATGGTAGTTATGAGGTTCAGTTGAGGGCCTGGGGTACAGCCAAGGTCTCACAAGCATGCAGCTGCCCACTTACCATAAACACAAAGGCTCAGCATGGCTATGCATGGCAGCCAAGGAGGCCTACGTTTTAAAGCAGGCCTGCTGTTTAATTATCTCATACATAATCACTTGCACTGTATACATTTGTCCAGAACAAGAGCTTTGTTGAGCTCTGTAATCAAGACTTGTCTGAGTCGGAGAGAAATGCCGTCCTCTTGAAATTACTAAGGGTTCAAGTTAAATTAACAAACAAGCCCCAATCTGTGACCAGACTCCCATTAACCTGAAATCTCATTTAAGAATGGATGGGAAAATGTTTCACACTATTTCCACCCAATATGAGGAAAGTAGGAACATGTTTTACTGGATAAGAGTGAGCAATGTCAGTAATGTCATAACATTGCAATGCACAGAATATTACAGTCTTCCTTTATACTTGAGCTAAAACTGTTTAGGGCTTTTCCCCCAGATGAACTTGCCAACCCTCCAGGTGGATGCTTCTCAGTTTCAGGAGAAGAGGCTCTGAAAAGTGAGCTTGCCCAAGTAACCAGCACAAACGGTCCCTTAAACCCCCTTTTCCAAAATCCCTCATGAAAGGGAAATGAGGTTGGCAAAGAAATTGGTGTGACGGGAGCTCACAGAATGTTACACGCAGGCTACAGAGCAAACACGATTCTGAACTTGAGAGAAAGCAGTAAGCTACTCATGATATATAATATATATAAATCATTTCATGTAATATGTGAAATGTACATGCTCTGAAAGTAAACCGATGCTTCCACACTTGGACAGCAAGACTCATTTTTTCTCCATTCAACTTTAATTGATTACTTTCAAAGCTTTTCTGACGTTTAGCAGTGGTTCTCTAAGAAGTTGTAATAAGCTCTTGTGTTTATGATCCCATTCAACACTTAAATTGCAGAATCTGTCGGATTGTGTGTCAGCAAGCTCCGTCTTTCCATCTGAGGGGGAGACTGGCTTGATCAAGATACGGCAACAGTTTACCACAGCAAGGCCACAAAGTGTGACCAGAGCGTCTAAGGCAGGCCCAGATTACATGAACACCACGTAGTACTTCACACCGCTTTCGGTTGTGACGAGCTCACACTGAGTTTATTAAATGAAAACAACACTAGGTCACGATGTCAGCTAATGTGATCGAGTCAGACGTCCAGCAAACTAAGTGGACTCTGGTGCGGCGTGAAAATGTGAAACCAGTAACTAACTACCACAGATCACGTCAAACCTCTGCAGATGTGTGAACGGGTTTAAGCGTCACAGCAACTCGCTGACACTTTTCATCCCATCTCAGCTCAGCTAATAACCAAAACAAGCCAAAAGGGGCTCCGCTAACTAAGACAATACACATGGGACAAAGTTGCTAAGCTAAAAAACTGGTGCGACGCTCACTTTCGTGAAAGGAGTGAACTTTTATAGTAGTCGCTGCAGATTCAAATGTGGAGCACAGCTCACCACCACTTGTGTCAGTCACACACTATCAGCCCACAACAGCATCGCACTTCACATCAAGCCAGTCCCCAAGTTAGCGATCACACGAACTCCGCCAAACAAAAACTAGCTCGTACCAGCATCGCGTTGACGTCCCCCGGCACCGGGCAGCCGCTTAGCGTCGCTGGGTCATGTCGGGCTCGCTCTCAGCTAAAAGGCAGAACGAGGCGTCAGGCAGGAAGCAGAGCGAGTGTTGGCACTTCGCGTCCTGCTCCAGGCAGCTGCCGCTGACTACAACACCACCCAGCGCTGCACGCTCGGAGCCTGTGACAACGTCCGCGGGCGGTACCACTTGTGACAGGGGCGGGGGAGTCGGCGGGGGGCTCTCTACGTGCACCGGTGTAACGTTGACGCATCTCCATCGCATACGATTATACATTAAAGGCTTTTCCCAATTAATCTGATGGTTATAAGGCGGACAGTGAGATACTAATGTCTGCGAGTGTTTTTAACGCGCGCACCGCCCCCCGCGTTTGAAACTAGTGGTTGCATCCACCCCGCAATAATGAAAAGTAATCTCAGTTTCGAGCTGTGCACGTAGTCAAGGTACTTTCACAAGTCGAGCTGGTGTCACACGATAACCGGCAACTGTGTGGCTTCAAGAGCCAAGTCACGTGTGCGCGCCCTACACTTCCCTCATTCCCCTTCGTAAAAAGAGCGACAAATAAATGAATTCATCACAAACACATGTGTTTCTTTAAAAACGTACCTCAGCCTGCAAGATCCAACCTTCTAAGATCAGTTTATACACAAAACTGTATCCTATTTCTACTACTACTGTATGTAGTAATAATGATAGATGGTTTGTGTTTTAGGCTTGACTTGGTTTAACCGTAGTTTATTATACACTTCTGACGAATCATAACTGAACTTCATATAAAGAAACACATATAGGTCAACAATAAGGTCATAAAGCAGCTTTTGTGATGAGGATAGACAAACGTTTAATTTTGTTTTTCTATCACATTGCATTATGTACAGTAAGTTCATTTATATTGTCGGGGATGAAGTTGTTGCCCTGGGCCTCAGGAGGGTGGGGAGCTGAGGCTCACCCCTGGCAGACACTATTGTTAATCAAGGGGTAACATCTGTTGTGAGCCTCTAATCTCCACTAGACTGTCAAATTGTCCTCCACAGTGAAGTCTGTCTGCCGCTTGTGTTAAAGACATCTAAGGATTTGTCTTCTCCACTTTATACGTTACTGTGTCCAATTGTTTTTACCTAAACTTCTAAAGCCATGAAGAAGGTGAAGGGTGGAATAATAGTATTAAAATAATGCAAAGTATTTATGTTCCCGTTTTACAAAGCCTTTGACAACTTGTAACTTATAGCACAGGAGTTTCACATTCAACAAGTTTAACACTGTGTGTTACAATTATCAAATCCATAGGGGGCACTATGCACCAATCATACAGAATTGAGCTACAGTGAATAAACAATAAGTTTAATAAATATTATGCCTGGATTTAAGTTCTGATCATTGTTTCTTTTTTTTTTTCTTTTAATGTGGCTGTAGTTAGCATATGGTTGACACTAAATAGGAAGCAAGCGTCCAACTCCCAGAACTGAGACCCCATGAAGAATGCTGTATACCATCTGTGTTTCACACTGACTGCAGACAGATGGCTGAAGTGCTCCTGTTACAGGAGCCGTCCCTTCTCAGCCTTAATGAACGCTTAATCCTCTCTGTCCTGAACAATATTTACTATTATATGAAGTGACATTTATCATTCATCACTTTTTAAAACGTGCTGGTAAACATTTAACTCAATTTAAAACTGTAGCAAAATGCTTCTAAAGCTGAATGAAATGTGCACCTATTCCACGTGAGCTATTTTTGTTTGTCGTTCATATAAGTTCATCTCAAATACAGTTAACCTCTCAATGAGCCAACAGTGTGACATTCAGTCAAAGAAGAACACTGACACCATTTGTCAAAAGGCAGAAGTACATGCAAGTTTATGTAGATTTTTCTAAAGCTTGTGGTTGAAATTCTTCTCAGATGTTACTTAGTGGAAAACTATAACTACAGTCAGGATATAAAAGGAGCATATGGCTTTAAATGTCACAGTTCTCTTCTATCCACTAATCCTCACTGTTATGTCTATAGCCTAGTTAATTGAACTGGCACATCTCTGTGGGCTCGGCGTCTATCGAAGAAGCTCCAAAGCCCTAATTTTGCCAAAGCACACACATGGCTAAAACCTCCACAGCATCTGAAAGACGTGCAGCTGTTCTTCTTGTGATGGTTCATTACTGAGTGAGGTAGTCAGAATAGAAACTGTGTAAAAACTAGATTACTCATTATAAAGTTAAAGTATTAAAGCCAAATTCTTATAAATGATGTTAGTTTCTACTTTTTAGGTGCATGACACCAGTACTTTTATATATTAAAAGAGGAAAAAGTTAAATTATTGTACCTTTACATTGTGCAAAGTATCTATACTAATGTTTGGATTTAACGATTACAGTTAAAGTATATAATAGTGAAGTCTGTATAGTGTAAAAAGTTAATTTCCTGCTGAAATATAGCAGTGAAGCTGTACCATTACTTTGAAAATACTCAAAGAATAGCAGAGCACTGGTTGTGTTTGCTAAGAGGTTTCAGGAAAACTGCACTTTGACCCACACTCAGAAACACAGACACATATTTTGCTGACAGCAATTGATTACTTGTCCACTCTGAGCAGCAGATTTATGGAGGAGCCGATTCTCTGGACCCACCTACTTAGACACATGGAAAACAAAACCGTTTCACCGTGTTTTTTTTTATTTTACACTTCACACATACGCTGTAACACCTGTTACCAAACCAGTTTGGTCACAGGGCAGTTTTGTAAAGTTCATCTATACAATACAGTATGTTCAAAGTTAAATATTAATACAGTACATAGCAGCTCCACGTGTAACCGGACTAGAGTTTAAATTGCCCGTAGGTGTGAGTGTGTGTCTGTCTCTGTGTGGCCTTGTGTAATTACAGGGCAATTACTAGGACTAGGCAGCTTGCACCATTCCTGGGGATCCCTCTTCTTTAGACTCCCTCATGTCATTCTCCATGTATGCCTGCACCGACCTCCACAGTGCCTTGATGTTCCCCTCACCAAAACCCGTAGCCCCTTTTCGCTCGATCAGCTCCAGGAAGAAAGTGTCCTCTGCAAAGATGGGCTTGGTGAACACCTGGAGCAGGTATCTGGAAACAGACGATGACGAGTTAAAGTCGTACTGGACTGATCTCTGTTTTTTTCACATGTGATGTACAGGAAGTCCTCTGGGGCGGACTGTAACTTGCATCTCACCGTCTGTTTTCACTGGACGCTGTCTGTGACAGAGGCTCTTGCTGCAGGTCTGTGTCCAGGAGAATGCCGTGCTGCGCCAGCATCTGGGGGTTGTGTCCTGCTTCTTCGATCTCCTGCCGTTTTCCCACCTGCCACCACAGGACACGCAAAACTACAATATAACACATTTGTAACGTAACACATAAAGTAAATCGCTGTGCATTTCTGCAAAGTCAAACCTCGGTGTAGTAAGCAGGGGGAGGGGAGAAGAACTGCACGCCAGCTTCGGCCATTACGTGTGCAGTAGAAACTATGTTTTTTGTGTACAGCCCGATGTGCTGGATTCCTGGGGACCTGTGCTGCTCTAAGAAGGTGTCCACCTGGTTTCTACCTGAAAAATGTCAACATTTACAATAATGCTGAGGTTATATACATGTTATATCATCACTGTACTACAGCAGAAATCAAACCATTACCGTTACCTTGTTTGGGCAGTGACTCTGCGATAACGAACTTGCAGTCTGGTTCTCTTTTGTCCGCAGAGGGAAGCAGAATGCCTGCTTTGCTGCACTTCCAGTACTCCATGGCGGTGAGACGCAGTCCAATGCCCTCCTGGTTTATGACAAAACCTTCATCCACGTCTTCATTGCTGCTCAGAAGAAGGAACTGTCACCATTACAGACATTGACAAAGAGGAACAATATGTCACTCATCAATTCACGCCTCACCTGTCGATGAGAAACCGCTGAAAGCCGAAGAGCTTCTCGTACCAGCTCATGGCCTGGCCGGTGGCTTTCCTGGGACAGGCGTAAGTGATGTGGTCAAAGTGTGTGATTGGACAAGACGCGTCCACATCCCCCAAACCACAGTCCTGGTCCCGGACATCGAACCCAGGCAGGAACGCTCCCTCATACTTGGTCTTATCGATTAGAGTGTGGCAGACATTCCCCACGATGGACTTCACTACAGAGTAGGTGACAAGACCACTGTCGTCCTCAACAGTGGTGGGGGGCACCAGGAAGTTGCAGCCCAGGTGGCTCAGTGCTCTGAATGACCTTTCCACGTCCTCCACCTCGAAGCACACGTTGCTTACTGTATCCACTGGATTACGCGGACTGACATCGTAAAGACATGTCGTGTTATACTGGCTGTTCCCCGCGCCGACCCTCCGTGGATCCTGCGCCCCTTCGCTGTCCACGCTGCTCTGGTGTGGTCTCTCATTCACGACGAAGACTGCAGCCCCTTTCCTGAAGGCCAGCTGCCGGGACCTGCCGCTCAGTCTGGTGGCGAACAAATTGAACCTGAATTTATTGACAAGGGCATTAGCTAGTTTGTCCGCGTTAGAAACGTGGAGCGAGATGTGGTGTAACCGGCTCAAGTAAGCTGCCATGTTTTGTGTGACGTTTGACAGGGGGCGTGTCTTGCAAATCCTCAATATACACAGTTAATATTAATCCATTATGTTTATTTTCATAGAGTATATGTATATACCATATAGAATGTGTAAATTCTACTTATAATTTATTGCTGTACATGTCCATGACATGACCCAAGCGGTGATTTTAACATATATTATTTAAAGGTAAAACTGATGTCACAACAAGTAGAAGTAGATATGAAACATGTTTTTATGTTTGTGTAAGGTACGAAATTGATCATAAATAATAATAAGAATCGTTGACTCTTATAAAGTCCCATAATTGCAGCTCACAGCAAATTTGTAATGTTTCCGACGGTCGCGAAGGCATCACAGGGATTTTCCTTTCAGCCAATCACGTTTAGCGTTGCGCCAGATGATTGGTGACGTCGCGGGCTAGCGTTTATTTGGGCTCTGCTACTCATTTGTCTCGCTGTCGCCGCCATTAAACAACAGGGAGGCAATGTAGACCATGGCGTGTCGCGGATTTATACCATGATTCGAGGCGTACACGGTCTTTGCCAAGGTGTGATTTAATTCAGCGAGAGGTTAGTGTGCGCATAAAGGTAAACATGTGAGACATTAAGGGAGTCGGAAAAACTCGCTTTGGGGAACGGCTTGATAGCGCAGGAGGAGGGGGCTGGACGAGCAGGGTTTGTTGTGGCTTTCACCAGCACTTGAGAAACGAGCTCAGTCGCCAGACGGTGAGAGTGTTGACATATTTTTCTTTAAGTCTTCCGGATAGTGAACTACGTGATTGGTGCAGTTTCAAAAGTGGAAACCTTCTGTGCGTGTTGTACTTCACGCTAAGATTGTATGCTAGGTTGTTAGCTCGCTAGCTAGCGAGTGAACACTGGCTAACACAATAAAAAGTCTTTCTCTGAATATGAACTCAGGCCGGCAAATTAATCCCGCTAATCATTTCGTAGTCTTAGGTGGCCAGAGAACTTGAACGTGTGAGCAGAAGTTTAGAAGGAGTTTTACAAATTACCGGAACGCACATTAAATGTCTTTGTTTGTTTGGTTTAGTATTAACTTTATAGTAAACACAATGCTGTTGCGTCATAATTGTTTATTTCCAGATGTCTGTCGTGTCTAACCTCTGAATGGATTTGTTGCCACAGTCTGACGAACCAAAGTGATTCACAATGACTGAACAGAAGATTAAATGGGCCTGTGACTACTGCACCTATGAAAACTGGCCGTCTTCAATCAAATGCACCATGTGCCGTGCACAGAGATCAAGGGGACCCATCATTACAGAGGAACCTTACAAGAATAGCCCCGATAGGGACTCCAGTCTAGAGTGGGACCCTCCCAGAACTGAGAGTGGCAGCAGCCTCCTTATCTGCCCTGACTCCAGTGCCAGGCCCAGAGTTAGGTCAGCCAGCGTGGCAGAGATCGCCAATAAGTGGTCATGCCAGATGTGCACCTACCTGAACTGGCCTCGGGCCATTCGCTGTACACAGTGTCTGTGTCAGCGCCCAAGGACCAGCAGCCCGACCGAATCCCCCCACACTTCAGGGTCCAACGCAGGTTGCCGTCCAGCTCTCCACTCTCCTGTGGACACCTGTGAGGAGTACAACGACAGAAACAGGCTAAATACACACCAGCAGCACTGGACATGTACTGCATGCGCTTACCAGAACTGGCCTAAAACTATAAAGTGTGTGGTTTGTGACAGTCCCAGGCCCAACAACCAGGAAACCATACAACTAGCTGAGTCTGCAGAGCCATCACCCATGATCAATGAGCAAGACCGGTCTTGGTGGAGGGGAAGTTGCAGTGGAAGCCAAAGGAGGTCCCCTCCTATGGCTAAGAAGGAAGACACTGTCAAAATGGACTTCCAGAGGATAGAGCTTGCAGCCGGAGCCATGAGCAGTAAAGAGGAGCAAGAGATCGACTTCAAGAAACTGAAGCAGATTAGAAACAGAATGAGGAAGACAGACTGGCTGTTCCTCAATGCTTGTGCCGGTAAGTTTTTATGTATTTCATTTGCTGAATGAAGCAGCAGTTGTGTTTTCACGTTTAGACGTTTGACTGTTAAACGCCAACAAGTTATGACTCACTCACAAAAATACCTTGTAACAGCTGTTTATTTTCTTTGAGATCAGGATCAGTGAGGACAGAATGAGGTGTGTGTTTGTCCCATTAGCTCTACTTTATTACAGTGAAGGTCAAGGTTGCAAAGTAATGTAATCCAATGTGTTTTAGAAGTAAATGTCTGAATGTTTAATGACATTTTTTTAAAACGCTGTCTAAATGATTATGTAGCATAAATGCTGCTGAATGGCAGCATAATAAAGATGCTTAAATGGTTAGTGGGAATTTGAGCCAACCCACCACTGAACCCATCAGCTGCTTCTGTGAGAGTCTTTGAAAAATGGAGAGAGGGTGTGATCGCTAACCAGCCGGTGGGGATGAATGGCCCGTCTGGGCACCACAGGCCGTGGACCGGAGACTGTCCTGGCTCACAGCCAGCACACCATATAAACAGTGGCGCTTATGTGCTGTGCAGGGGCGCCTGGGAGGCAGAAATAGCCTTGACAAGACACGAACACCAGTCAACAAAAACAGCAAAAAGCATAGAGGCAGCACATGATCGGCATCTTCCTGAACTTTGCACTGACTGCCCTCTCCAGCTTGCTCTTAAGGAATTGAAAACATCACCCTTAGGTTATAGTGTCCTCACCTTTATTTTACATTTCTGCTTACACTTGTTCATAACCTTTTCATTTCATTCTTTGTGCTTCTATGTTTTTTAATGTTTCAGTTATGCTGAATGTGCTACAGTTTGGCTATTCAGACTGTTTGTTGATGGAGGAAGTGCCTGAGCTTAACATTATGGTCAAGCCAAGCACTTCCTTGGGCCTCACAACTAGCTCTCACGTAGCTCAGCTGTTTCCTCCAGTTACTAGTCAAATGTTTTTTCAGAGCTCTTTATTTGGGCCAAATCAGATGTTTCCTTTGATTATCCTTCCCCACAAAAGGAAATGGTCTCTGTTTGTGTAATATTATGATTTTGTTTTTCCTAAAGATTCTAACTATTGAGCTTTGCAGTTCTACACTATATGATGTTGGTTTATCTACAAATTAAATGTCTATAGTGTGGTGATGTGTATAATGTGTGTGGGCCCTTCGCACACTGGAAACTATTGTGCTGCTGCTTCTCCCACTCATAAAAATGTTTTATTTGGATTTTTGGCTGGTAAACAAGCAGTAGTCAACATGGTACTGTGTGTAGGTGAAGGGGCTATGACCTATGAACTATGCAGCCCTGCACATAAACATTTCACACATGGGACCACTGCAGGACAAACTATCTAACTAACCTTCTTACTCAGTTGTTTATGTTGTGTGACGTCAGTAGCACAATAGTTTTGAGAGGGTCACTAAAAACGAACAAAAGGATCCCAGGAAATTTTGGCACGTTAGTCGAGGGCCTGATGAGAAAGAGTAAATGTCGTGATGCCTGTTCAAATTAGCCGTCGTTGCGGTGCTCAGATGTCATTACAAGCCACACTGGTCTGTCTGTCCCGTTATGTAGCAGCTTCACAGAGTGACATCTGTTCTCACACTGGGTTGACTAGTGGCTGCATCTAGAGGTCGTTTGAACTGAATTGATGTCAAGAACAGGAGCCTGTTGCTCTGAGTTCTTCTTGCATTTAACTTGTTTCTTCTAGTTCAATGTGATTTTCTCTAACAGTAATTAGCGTGGGCTCATACAAGTTCATATATTATTCTGTGGTTCTCACATCGAACATGCTGAGCTGCTACATCTAGCTTTGATTTAAAGCCAGTACACACTGTATGTTGGGGCTGCTCCAACAGCCAGTATAATCCATTGACAAAGCCTAGGCCTGTTTTAAAAGGATTCCTGTGTCTTTCTACGCTTTAACGTAGCAGATTTACTGGACAGTTGATGTCTGAAACAACTGTCCATGAATTAAAATCTACATTCATGAAGACTAGGATGTTCACAGAGGGGTCTAATTTTACTGTTTATGATTTTAATATGTAGTCTCGTCTCATACTTTAGTGGCATAGTTAATTAACTGCGTAGCCTTGTGATTACAGCTGTTGTGTACAGGCTAGTAAGTCGACAGCCGTTGAATGTTGAGGGATAAAACAAAACAGACTGTTCTTCAAGCATAGGCTGTAAACAATGTACATTTATGTGTCACCACCATCTAAATTTAAAAGCCTGTGCACAAGAATTCCAGGAAAAGCAACAGCACCAGTAAACTGAGGCTTTGATCCATTTTTGCATTTGTGTGGAAACATTTGTTTCCTATTTTCTGACCTTCCTTCCTTCTCCTCCCTACCCCTGCTGCAGGCGTGGTGGAGGGGGACCTGGCGGCAGTGGAGGCCTACAAGTCGTCCGGAGGCGACATCGCCCGGCAGCTCACCGCTGACGAGGTGCAGCTCCTCAACCGGTCCTCAGCTTTTGATGTAGGCTTCACCCTGGTCCATCTGGCTATCCGCTTCCAGAGGCAGGACATGCTAGCCATCTTGCTAACAGAGGTAAACATGCTCTAGGTTTAATTTCTTTTTTTTTTATCCACCCCACTGGGATAAATGCTAGACCAACATCTTTGAGCAAGTAGATCCACCCAGTCTTTGCACATCAATAAACCAGGGAAGAGACCAAGCTGCTGCCCCAGACGCGCTGAAGCACCTTAAATGAAGGCTTGAGTGAAGTTTACGTTGTGTTCTACGTAACAGGCCTGTTTTTATAATGTGTTTTGCAAAGTCTGCCCATCAAACTGGCTGCTACCCCTAAAAACATCAGAACGTTTCTATAATTTTGAGGCTACTCTCAACTGCTCATTGTCAACTGCATCTGTCTGTAATTGTCCTTTTAAATATTAGATGATATGGCAGATGCCTGTAATGCCTGTAATTACAGCTGCAATGCACTTGGGGGATTAGGTGGAGGATTAGCCTGGCTTCAGTCCTGTTACTGCTTCCTAATGGACGCAATGCCACAGAGCTGATGTAGTGGCAAGGACGGCAAGCAACGATTAGAAAAGTCACAGGGGCCCACACTGTCAAACAAGATGAGCGGGATTAGCTCTTTACTGTGAATGTATAATAATATAGCACTGATGCAAATACCGATGAGCCTGTGGGTCTGTCTTTAAGGTGAATCAGCAGGCCGCTAAGTCCATCCCCTCCATGGTGTGTCCTGAGCTGACGGAGCAGATTCGGAGGGAGATCGCAGCTTCACTGCATCAACGCAAAGGAGACTTTGCCTGCTACTTCCTCACTGACCTGGTCACCTTCACCCTGCCTGCAGGTACTCGTGACGTCATGCTGCCACGACAACAAAAACCTTGGTTGTTATGCCAATTCTTGTTTTAAATTGGATACATGTACAGATTTCTGTTTTGATCTTGAATTATGTTTTGATCCCTTTCTGGATAATTGGTGGGATGACTCAGTCTTGTTGTGCAGCATTGCTCAGAAACGGCAGCTCAGGGTCCTGTCCCTGTGGTGTCATGCCTTACCAAACATGACTTGCACTTTGCTTTAGAGAGCTGCGTGCACCAGTGGGATGAAAGATTATGCAGGCTTCATGGACAGATTAGATTTTTGTGTTTAGTTGTGTGCAGACTGAATTTGGCCTGGGGCCAGCTGCAGGCCACTCTCCCTCTGTTTCTGTCTCTCTCTCTCTCTCTTTTCAGACAAAGGCAGTGCCTTCCACTATTGAGCCAGAGAATAACCATCAGTGTTCTGGCTTTGTGTGCACACAGCTCAATACACAGAAACACAACATGCTGTACAGAGCTTGTGTTTATAGTGTGGCATTGACAAAATGTCAGCCAGCAAATGCAATTGCAAAGAACATCCCCTCTGTGTCATTACTGTAGTGCTTCTGTTGCCCTCTGTGATGGGCAACAGATCCATTAGGTCATAATGAACATAACTACATAATGTCATTCCGTGTGTCTTTGCAGATATAGAAGACTTGCCGCCTGCTGTCCAAGAGAAGCTGTTCGATGACGTTTTGGATCGAGATGTGCAAAAAGGTATAGAGGATTTTTTTTTTTCTTTCATGTTCATGTAAATTTACGCATCCCAGTCTGCACATGTGACTCGAGTTGAATGAATGCAGACACAGTGGGCGGTAGATTCCGTGATTCACGATCGGGCCTTGCTCTGTCCAACAAAAAGAAAATCAACATTGCTTGCTCTTGTGCTCTTTGCCAGTCAGCTCACCACCTCCTGATTCATCCTTTGTCTACTCTGTAATTAGGTGAAGTGAGCTCACTGGTTTGCCTCCCACACACTTAACAAAAGACACAACCTTGATAAAAGGGGGTTATTGAGTAGATGATTATATACTAACTTATTTGATGATATTGCAGAAGTTAAGAAACAGATTCTTTTGCTTCTTTTTAATATTCAGGTTGTTCTCCAATGAATACATTTTACCCTGCACCTCTTCTCCTTTATAGAGTTAGAAGAGGAATCCCCCGTCATCAACTGGTCTCTAGAACTGGGCACACGTCTGGACAGTCGGCTGTACGCCTTGTGGAACCGCACAGCTGGCGACTGCCTGTTGGACTCTGTTCTACAGGCCACCTGGGGCATCTATGACAAGGACTCTGTCCTCCGCAAGACCCTCCATGACAGTTTGCATGATTGCTCCCACTGGTGAGGATGTTTTATAGCATTTAGAATACTATCAAAAATGATGTTAATGTAAAGAATTTGTGGATTTAAAACGAGCAGACGCAAAACAAAGTTGGTGTCGCTTTTTAAGTTTTTATTGTTATTATTAAATATTCGCGATTAGTAACGACATAGGTTTTCTAGTTGACTGGACGGCATCATGCTGTGCTGGCAGTTTAGTGGACTGATCATTTGACTTGGAGGTTCAGTGCAGGGAGAGCTTCCTGAGGATGTTTACATATTTCTCTCATCCAGCCAAATACATAAAGGTGAGAGCTGAAAGAGATATTCAGCAATGAGTATATAAGGGAGCTTTGTTCATTATTATTATTATTATTAGTATTATTATTATTCATTGTCTTTAGACTCCTTAGGAGAAACTTTAACTTCTCTCACTCAAATTCAGTGTTTTTAAAGGTCCTTAAACTGAAAACGAATTTTCTTTTAGGTTCTACACGCGCTGGAAGGACTGGGAATCGTGGTATTCGCAGAGCTTTGGTTTGCATTTCTCCCTGAGAGAGGAGCAGTGGCAGGAGGACTGGTCGTTCATCCTGTCTTTGGCGAGCCAGGTAATTATGTAGTTAACATGTTTCGATTAAAAAAAAAAAAAAAAAGGGGGAAACCACACTGAACTGAATGGGAGCTTGTGGAAAGTGGCTCTTGTGTGAATGACGGGGCATAAGCAACTAAGACACATCCCTGTAATATGGTGCTGTAGGTCAACGGGCAGCTCCTCTGATTGGCTGGCATGTCTGCTAAAGCAGCACTCTTTCCCAACACGTGACCTTGGGATTACATGTATTTAGCTCGGAGAGCCACTCCATCGGCAGTGTAAACAAACAGCAAAAGCTACCATGTGATACCATAAGACTGAGGCTTTGACTGAGAGATGAGATCCAGAGGATAAGATGAGCCTTAATATTCCATCCCTTAAGTGTTGGGGCCTTTAAAGCCCCTGTGGTGCATGAACTGTCATTGTAGCTATAGATTTAAGAGCAGTTATGTAATCTACTTTCTGCTTATTCAGAATGTGAACCTGAAAAATGAGAAGGCGAGAGGGTGGCCTGGACGCACGGTGTTCCAGGGTTCACTGTGTGCAGCCTCAGCCCGCTTTACTATTTTTAGTTGGAGCATATGTGATTTCACCTACTGTATGACACGTTATAACGGTTTGTTGTTTCTCAATCTCTCTATTTCTCGACTCAGCCTGGGGCCAGCCTGGAGCAAACCCACATTTTTGTTCTCGCGCACATTCTTCGCAGACCAATCATAGTCTACGGAGTGAAATACTACAAAAGTTTCCGTGGTGAAACGTTAGGATACACTCGTTTTCAAGGTGAGACATGAGACCCATACCTTTCATATAGAATATAGCATTAATAAATATGCTGCTGTAATTTCCTAAACACTCAAAACGTCTGTGCTGTTTGGCAGATTGCTGCAACCAGAGATTTCATTAGGTGCAGGACTGCAGTCACAGCTGTAGCTCTCACTAGGTCTAAGTGTGTATTTGGAGCAGGAAGTGGAGCGGGAGGACGTTCTCCTGAAGAAGCAGGGCACCAGGCAGCGCCACAGAGCTGCTCTCTGCTCACAATGGCCCAGTTGTTTCCAGTCAGCTGAAACGCAGTCGCTTCTGATGTCGGGTCACATTTGAGACGATGCTTGGCCCTGACTGATTTTCACACAGTGTAATTTGAGCGTACAGCTGCAGGGCCTGTTCCTTCCAGGTGGCGACAGTGTTGTCGTGCATAGGAGCTTCCAGCTGGTCTGACTTGCTTTGCGTGCGTGTGTTTTTAGGTGTGTATCTGCCTTTGTTATGGGAGCAGAGCTTCTGCTGGAAGAGCCCCATCGCCCTGGGTTACACACGGGGCCACTTCTCGGCTTTGGTGGCCATGGAGAACGACGGCTACGACAATCGCGGTGCTGGTGCGAATCTCAATACTGACGATGACGTCATGGTCACTTTCTTGCCGCTGGTTGACAGTGAGAGGAAACTGCTGCATATTCACTTCCTGTCTGCACAAGAGGCAAGTGTTGTTTTTTTTCTTTAAGGAATTGCTCCTTTAATTTATTGTGGAAAATAACAGTGAAATTGGATTTTGACTCCATTTAACCGCACTAACAAGCTTTTTTTTCCCTGAGCTGTGACAATCATTGATGAAGGTGGAAAATAATTTAACAATTATCCTTCCTACAAAAATAATCTAGTTGGTGTTCACAGCAGTTTCGTGCAATAACATGCTGCAGTTTGTTCCTTAATGGCCTGACTGTTTTCAACTCAGATGGGCAACGAGGAGCAGCAGGAGAAGCTGCTAAGGGAATGGCTGGACTGCTGCGTGACAGAAGGAGGCATGCTGGCAGCCATGCAGAAGAGCTCTCGCCGCCGTAACCACCCCCTGGTCACCCAGATGGTGGAGAAGTGGTTGGACAGATACCGCCAGATCCGCCCCTGTGCCTCTCTGTCTGACGGCGAGGAAGAGGACGACGAAGACGAGTGAGAGGGAGCGGGGAGGTAAAGAAGAAAGAGCTTGTAATGTGAGGTTGGACACTTCTGGCTCTGAGAGATAACCTTACTATTTACATTTCTATTTTTCTTTCTCCAAAATGCTAAGTCTTTACTTGTAACAATGCATGTGTTCTGTGATCTCTGTGATAGATAAAAAGATACCAGCACCAAGAAACAGAACCCTGATTACTGCTCCTATGAAAGCACATAAAGTCCATTTAGTTCCCGTTCCTTTAAAGTAATTATCTCAACATGAGAGAAATAGTAGAACATATAGCAACATATACTGTATTTAAGAAAATCCCAAAGCTGCACTAAGTGAGAAATTTCATTTACAGAATTGTCAGAAAATGCTAATCCTTGTGTGTTAAGGTTTGAAGAGCCCCTCTTTTCCTGGCCACTTATCCCCCTGCAGACCCCTTCTGATGTTGGCTTTATTTATTCGTTTAGGAGAGTTAGCACAGAGGCTTGACTTTTTGTTTTGCCCCCATTTTAATCTGTGTTCTGTTTGATCCTTTCAGTCTTGAAGTATTTTGTTTTGCACAGATAATACCTACATTCTGTGAGGGGAGGGGAAACACGACGTACAAGTTTACTGACATTTTTACGTGCGATTTAGTCGATCATGTTCATTTTTAGAGAGGGTGGTGTTGCTGGTGGGGAAAAGAGAACCAAACACTCTGCCTCTTTCTATGGAGTGCATTAATATTAAATTTGACTCACTTGCATCCTCTTTGTAGTGTACATTTGTTTGTGAACTGCTGTTTGAAATGTTATCCATTGTTGGTGGAAGGGGTCAGCTTTGCAACTATAAAGAGAACATTTAATTTAAACATAACACACCAAATAATGTCCAAATCAAGCAGTTCTCAGAATCAAATCTTTTTATTTGAACTGCACTGAATGCTAAATGTTCACCTTGTACAAGAAACAAATACAAATACTCACACTAAAAACAAAAACATACTGCTGGCTGCCTCTTCTGCTATTGTTGGGACACTAAGGAGTTTCTGCTATTGCTCTTACAGAGTACAAGATGCCCCAAAGAACCTGGCCTTCAATAGAACAAAGAAAATTTAAGAGGGTGGATCACGTAGGACTATGGTTATAGGAACATTTAACTAGGCAATACAAATCTAACAGGACTCTTCAAAACTGTTCAACACCAAAAACATGGGATGCCTTGTATATAAAAATACCACAATGGAGAGGATGCGGGAGGAGATAAAATATCCAGACTAACTAGATTGATCTTATCTTTTGTTCCTCGAAGACAAACTTCTGGGAATAAAGAATAATCTGCAAAAGTGTTTTCCTGAGTCATTAAGAAATTAAGTTTGCTTTAACCCTTTCCTCTCTACGGACGGTGAAATGTGCTCAAAGAAGAAGGCAGGGCGTCGCAGTCAGTGCACTGCTGCCGCTAAGATTAAATGGGTCTGCTCAGGAGTCAGCCACGTCAACTTGCTTCCGATTATGGAAACGCTGTGTCCTCGTCACATGACGTCGCAGACTGAACACAAAGTGAAATACTTAGCTGGCAGCTACCTCTCGATTCATGTCATGTAAAACTCTGTCTACAGTGTTTATGCTTTGGAGCAAGTTGAGCTCCGGATGCTCACAGGTGGAGAAGGATCTCTCACGCTGTGCAGAAGTGCCCTCAAGTGGTGGAAACCTGCAACTGCAGCTGTCGTGTGCATTATCGGTAGGAAAGGGTTAAAACCCACTATAGATAACTAAAGAGCAAAATTTTCCTTTGACGAATGATAAATATATATAATTAATCAATTTTTAGTCATTCACACTGAAGATTGAAAGAAAAAATAATTCTCTTGGCATTGGGAGGGGTCTAAACACACATTAGTAAGGAGAGTTGGAGATGAGGATGGGCGGTGGTTCAGGGTGGGATAAGGTCCAGTAGCACAAGATGCCAAAGTAGTTTTCTTTTCTTGTTCTCCCGTTGTGTTGACATGTGGGCCTACATTTCCCATGAGCTCTGCTGTGTCGGGGGAGGCGGGATAGAGTCTCCGTGGGGTCTCCTGGAGCATTAAAATCACTGGACTCTGTGTCCACAATCAGGCGTGTCCCGAAGAAAAACAAACCAAAAAAAAAAATATCATCAAAGAGTAAAGTTGGTACTGAACCCAAAGAGACAATAAAAACTAAAACGCTGAAAGTACAAATTCCCTGGAACTCTTCTGTTCCCAGTTGCTGACTGGTTTAACAGACAGCTGCTTGTGGTGTTTGTTTCACTGTCTCTTGGTCCCAGTTGGTCGGTTGCTTTGTGGTTTCAGGTTGGTTCCGAGTGTCAACGAGTCGGCTTGCGATGTGACCGTCTGTATCCCGTCTGCTGCTATTGCTCGGTGAGGTGCTCTCTGGTCTCGCCGTGTTTAGAGGGCTGGTTGGGCGACGGGGCCTGGGAGGGGTGTGTACCAGAGGGCAGGGTGTGGGCGATGGGCACCCCACCTGGCACCATTCCCTCTAACGCTCCCGGGATGCCGCCCGGGGCCACTCCAACCACACCTGGCGGGTATCTAAGGAAGAGAAGGTGGAAAGGTTAGTGTCGTACACAGTAACCCAGAGAATAGATTGTGTCACAGCTTTACTAGCTCACACCACTGGAAACAGGATCCAGACATGTACTGGCTCTTTTCCAGCACAGCAACTGCTTTTAGCAGGACCAAATTCAAAAGATGTTTGTTTGTGTCTAAATTGGCTTTATTTTATGTTAAACTTTGAGACCAAACAATAGATAAAATAAGTTGATAATCACAATATTTAGTTCCAGTCTATCCATGTGAAATATCTTCTAAAGTGACTAATGGTATACATCTCATTTTAATTCTATTTTAGGTTTAGCTAAATCAGACAGGAATACACAAAAACAGACTTTCAGTCCAGTTACATGGTGGAAAAGAGCCGTTACATTAGAATATAAAGGCATAAAAGTGGGAGGAAAGATTACAGTAAAACCATTCAACCAAAGAGGGGAAAACATGTTTAATCCAACCGCTAAGAAGGAAAGTACGAAGCATGACTCCATCCGTGAAACTACATCTGAATGGTTTTACATCATGCTTAGCGGGAGGCTCAGAAACCCACGTTGTGTTCCGTCCTCCTCTACGTCAGTGAAACAGGTGAGTGCTGGGGGACGACAGAGGGGACACACATCAGGTGAGAGGCTCTGTTGGCCCAGATGATTGTATTTACCTGCTCCTGATCTAGGCATTAATTTTGTCTTGGGGAACGCCGGTCGTTACGGCCGGAAGAGTTTGGTTCACTTGGCTGCATGAAAGAAGCACATGGAGGCGGACATGCTGAGATCAGGTCGGGTCCAGAGGGGACACGGTGGACATAGTTACCTTTACTACCACCACTACAGAGAACAGTCGTGAGGGAACTAGGTTTGATAAAGTGGTGACCTCACTGATTAATTAAAACGATAAAACACACAACTGAGTTAGAAAAAGAAGGTTGTTAATGACTTGTAATGTTTAAATACACGACAAATGCCACCTCCTACCTGTAGGCGGCGCCGTTGAGTTCGGGGTGAACGCCTGGTTGATCCATAACTGCCCATGGCGCCGTGGTGACAAAAAACTCCTTGTTGACGCAGTTTCTTAGGCTGTCAGGGATGCGGCCTGTGGACGTGACCAAACAGTTAAAAGCAGTCACTCAGATGCTTTGCAACTTGTTACAGGGATGAGCAAACATCAGGCCCGGACACATAAATGTAAATTAAGATCAGTGAACAATCTGGATGTTTTCTGGGAGGCCAGTCCCTGAGCTTTGTTCTGCATCAGGGAGCTAATGATGACGTCTATTAAGAGGTCCAGATTTAATAAAGGCTGCCTAGGGCCTACTGAAGTGGAAATGTGACATCTGGGAGGGAAGGATGTGCAACAGGTCACATATTAGACTCAACCTGAGGTGGGTGGTGGGTTGAGAGCTTCACTTTGAAGCATGGTTTAACCTTTTGTTTCAGGCGCTGTAGAAATTGTGAAACAGAGTGTGGACACGTTTGTGAGTGTGTACCAGTGATGGCTCTTCGAATCTCTGTGGCGGCTGCCTCCCTCATCTCCAAAGAGGCCTGCTCACTGTACCAGGCTGTGTGTGGTGTGCAGATCAGGTTCGGAGCGTCTTTCAGTGGCCCCTGAGCAAATCTGCAACGCAGGAAAGCCACAGTGGAAAATGAAACGGTGACACTAGCTCTCGCGGTCTTGTGGAAACTGCCAATTTAATTTACGAGTAAGGTGAGGAGAAGGGGTTCATAGCTCAAAAAGGGATGGTGGGTAAATTACCTTACGGATTAAAAAAACATTTCAAGAAATTTTGGAAGCAACATGACAGATGGATGAGTGTTTGGAGGTGCTCATCCATCCACCAGCAGCTTTACCTGTATTTAGGTTCCTCTGACGGGATTAGACAACGCTCTCAGTCTCCATTACCTGCAGAGCCCTGGAGAGGCTTTTAAAAACCTATAGGCTGCGTTTAACTTGTCGTTTGTCACCTGCCCGTTAAGCTGTTTAACGCTCCCTCTCTTTGTTCTTTCCCTTTGTATCGTTCTCTCTAAGTGAACCTTTCATCTGTCTGGCTTTGAGAGATCTTTATGTGCGAGTGTGTGTCTGCGCACTCACGTGAAGGGCTCCGTCTCATGGACATCCAAGGCAGCTCCGCGTATCCTGCCCTCCTTCAACGCCTGGGCCAAGGCTTTCTCATCCACCAGACCTCCCCGTGCAGTATTGACCAGGAACGCACCCTGACGCATCTGCAGCACACGACACGCACAAAAACAAAACCTTCAACACAAATGTGTGCGTCTGTGAGCCTGTCCTTCAAATTAATCTGTCTGATCTTAAGTGCGACATCGGTATGAATTTGAAGGGCTTTAAAAATATTACATGAAACAGAAAGTCTTTGTTGCCCCTGATACCTGACAGACACAGGTGACAGGCAGCACCTGGGAACAGATGTGTCAGATACGGGATAGAACAGTCTTTATCCAAAAGCCGAGAGATAAAATGAAGGCTGAGGCATGAGCTCAAAGATGAGGCAGCGCCACCAACCCTTGCTGCTTATGAAAAAAAAAACCAACAAAAAGTGTAAGACGTAGGAAGGGAAGGAAAAAAAAATCAAATGAATATGCTCAGAAGAAAGTAATCCCTTAATCTTGACAAAAGCTGAAATCCAGGGGCATGAAAAGCCTTTACGCTGGCAGGCAAGTCTTTTATTAGGCCTTCGTGGTTTTGAAACACACACACAAACACGTCTCGACTCTAGAAGCCGAGAGCGAGTGCCAAGATTTTTGGTGAGAAGCGAGAGAGGAGAGCGTTGTTTCATTACAGCTCTTAAGAGGCAGCTGAGGATCTTAAGCTACGGAGAAGACACTGGGTTAACCAGGTTGACTGATTACCCCACTGGTAAAGTACTGATGGTTGTCTCACAAATCCCAGAAAGAAGGACAACAGAGACACTAAACAGTGAGGCGTTGACAGAGCTGCAGTCCCTCCGCTTTCCTGCAGGGGTCACTCTGGTGCATCTGAGTGCAGTTATTGGCTCTGAACATCACCGCCCTCCCTCTTACAGTGCTCTCGGGCCCCTGCTGTGCAGCCTAGTCGATATATTTGCTGTAGCCGTGGGCTGGTGCTAATTGCATTTGACAGAGCAAAGGAATGAATTTGTGTCCAGCTTTGGTGGAGCTCAAGATAAAAAGCGGGGAATGTGCAGGCAGAAAAGCTGAAGCAGTCTCCTCTCTCGTTTCCTATCAGCTGTAATGCTCTTTAGGACAGACTCCAGGCTGGCAGAGCAGTAATACAGCAGCAGCCCTGCTTGTTTACCTGCGAGACAGCGCCGCATTAAACCCAGGTCAGGTCACACCTGGATGCGTGTTGTTAACGTACCTGTTTGATGGTGAAGTCGTTGATGAGGTGGTGATTGTGTTCGTTCAGGTTGCAGTGCAGGGAGACGCAGTCGCTCTGGTAGAGCAGGTCCTGCAGGGTGTAGACGCGCTGGACGCCCAGCGAGCGCTCGAGGCCGTCCTGCAGGTAGGGGTCGTAGAAGATGACGTTGAAGCCGAAAACCTTGGCCCGCACCGCCACCGCCTGGCTTGAACGCCCTGAGGACACACACGGAGGCAGACGTTCAGACAGGTGCCCAGTAACACACAGAACCTGCACGATGCTTTCTACAAAGTGAATCAGTGTTGACCCAACCTGCCCTAGGCAGCGAGTCTCCCTTCCTGGTTCCTGCTCAGCACCAGCAGCAGCTGAGAGCTCAAGTGATAGAGTTGAATGTTGCCGCTTGCAAAAAAGATCGATAAGGTCCTTAACACCCAAGGTCCCCTCTTGTGATGGAGCGTTATGTCCTGCTATTCGGCAGCTCAGCTGAGGGGAATCCGCTGTTTTTCCTCTTTTAATCTCGGCCAATAAGCAACAGCGACATAAAAACTAAAGCTGTTTAATACTAAAGCCATCACATGAGGTTTTTTAAGTGATGAATTACAGCTGCAGTGAAAGATCTTTGCTATTAGCAATAAATCTATCATCTTTTAAATTCTGATAAAAAAGCGATTTTATGGTATTTTTACCACTTCCTGCTCTGTACTTCATTTTTTTAATAAGAGAGCTGGTTACAACTCAGACAGAAAGAGCAGGATTTAGAGACAGATTTACAATAATATTACTTTTATTGATTTGCGTGGATTCTCTTTTAACAAGTAAATAATGTTGCTGGCCTTGGTTTATTAAAGCCTCTTTGCATCTCACACAGAGTGTCAGGTGAATCTGAATGCGTGGGGCTCTTCGTCTGCCTCTCCACTCTTGGTGGCAGCCTTTTGCGCGGCGTTGCTCATTTTTCCACAGTCAAAGGCCACAGCGAGGACGAGGCTGCGCTGCAAAAGCAAGGCCAAACACACAGACGCTTGTGAAATCCACTCCGTCCAACCCGCTGGCAATGAGGCAGATGTGATGGTGGCTGGTCAAGGCCAGCGTGAAGGAAAGAATGCAGCTCGTCTTTTTTTCTCGGTGTAACAGCCCATTCAGTGTTAATGTGTACAACAGCAGACAAAGTCTGTTGCCTTGCTGCTACAGACTCTTCAGCCCATTACTTTGTTTCTAAATGTATCCTTCTAAGAGACATATCTGAAGATGACTGGCCAATAATCATGTCAGATATTTTCAGGACGAGTAATCATCTTAGTTGTCGTTTCTTTTGTTGTGACCATCGTTTCACTGGCTGCTGTTACTGTAATTTATGCAGATGGGATAAATGTGAGGGCATTGAACTGATCTGCAAAGTCAGGTTATCTGTATTCGTCACCTGAACAACTATTGCTCACATCATGTGATGCATTGTTAATATAAACTATTGATTATAGCAGCTTGATTATTATATCAGATGTAGGAATGATCCTTCAGGCTGACGGAGGCAGGTGAGATTATTCCCATTCTCCCAAATCAATTTGAGGTCGACAAGAAGCAAGCGCATGTCAAAGCGGCTTTGCACACCTCTGATCGTCTCCACACCAGGCCTTAGTGGTGCCAGTTCTGGGATGTACAACTAATCCAGGGAGTAAGGGCGTAATAACTACATCGATTACACGGAAAGAACGCTGAACTGAATCATTCATTGACTGCAGCGACATACGTGGTTGGCGGGGCTGGTACTTGAAGTGCTCCTGTGTCTACTGATGCTCAGAGCCAGAGTTTTTCCCCTTTATTTTGCCTGTTTGCAGCCTGCAGAGTTGTTGAGCTGGCTGCATGTGCGAGTCCCACAAGCAAACGCCAGGAGGGCCATCCCTCTCCCTCACCTCCTGCTGACAATGGACATTGTTTTGGAGACGGCTTGAGCCAGAAAGACCAGGAGGGGAGGCTGGTGGGAGGATTGGTGGTGAAAGAAAGAGATTAGTTGGGCCTTCTCTTTACCAGGACGTGCTGTTTGGGCACAATAAGTCCAGGCAGCTGTCTGAGACCTGTAGGGGGGTGGTGAAGTGTCCCTGTGTGTGGAAGGGAGTGTATGTGGACACAGTGATAAGGTAGCACTCCAGAAAGGAGGAGGAGAAGACAGAGCATCCTTCAGTGATGCTGAAACAGGTGCAGAGCATGAAACCACACACACAGTGAATCCAGTCGACCGTGAGGGGCCCGATTATTGTCAGGGAAGATGTCGAGGGACCACAGAGGCAAAGAAGAAGAGTCGAAAACAGAAGAAGTAATGGAGACATAATGGTGAGCGTTAGAGCGGCGAGGCGGGATGAGAGAACAGCGTGGCACAGAAAAGGGAGTCAGCCTGGAGCGAGGCAAAACAGACAACCTTGAGATAATGTGTGGGTTGGGCAGGCGGAGGAAAATAACCTTATCAGGACAGGAAAACAGAAGGCACAGTGAGCAGAGGATATGAAAGCACAGAGGGAGCAGAAGGACTGAAATAAGAAAGAAAGACGGGAGAAACTTAAGAACAGCAGATAAAAGCTGAATATCTGATAATCACCGAAGCCGATGAGGCCCAGGGTTTCGCCACGGATGCGGGCGGCGCCGGACGCAACCTCGCGAATCTGCTCCACACTCTGGACCCGCGTGCCCTCACGGAGAGCCTGGTAGAGCCAGGTGTTTCGCCGGTAAAGGTTGAGGATGTGACACAGCGTGGAGTCGGCCGTCTCCTCCACGGCGGCCGAGGGAATGTTACAGACTGCGATTCCTACAGAGATCAGACCCCAAAATGAATGCAAAAATCCTAAAGACATAAATGTTAGAAACACACACTAAACTAACAGAATTACATTTAAAAAAATCATGTGCTTCTATTATCATAATATGATCCCACTGGAACTCAAGGCTGGATATACTGACTTATTCTATCTCTCCTCAGCAGATTGCTCATAATTTTATAGCTTTCAGGGAATTCAAACCCTACGACCTTGTGGCATTACCTTGCCTATCCTCCAACAACACAAAAGGTTTTCTTTCTCTTTAACTCTTAAGCACTTGTGCCTGCCCTCACTCTCCTCTAATGTCCTCATCCCACTCTGTATCTCACAGTAACAGCACAGTCTCTGGACAGGAAAAAATAGCCAGAACCCGCTCAATCAATGGCCTCTTTTCTTCTCCCCGCGAACAGCCGTCATATCGGCGCCGCCTTCTCCAGACTCGATAGCTTTTGACTCCTGCGTTGCGAGGCAGAGCGCCTTCGGTGAGTGGGTGGCAGTTAGACACAGTATCTCGTATTGGCAGGGAAATGGCAGCTTTGTCAACTGTACAGGCTGTTTGAGCCACCAGCCTGCTGTTCTAAGCCTGGGTGGTGGTTCAGAGAAACGCTGAACTCTCCTCTGCTTCTCTTTCCGTCTCTTTGAACATTCTGGCTCACAGTGGGATGTCCTCTATTGATCTAACTTTAATTCACTTTCTGAAAATGTTCACAGTCCAAAAAAAATTAAGCATAGCCCCACTCTTCCACATAAACATTGACAGTAAATACATTATTTGGCCTTTATTATTATTATTATTATTTATTTATTTTGATATCTGAGATCTAACAATTTCGTTCTGCCACTGCATGTTGTTTACAGGTGTAGCGGCGACTGTGAGTTCGTACCCAGCTCTCCAGCTGCCTTGATGTCTATGTTGTCGTAGCCGCTGCCGATGCGGATGATGATGCGGAGAGCTTTGAACTTTTCCAGGTCCTCCCTGGTCAGGGTGATGGTGTGGTACATCATGGCTCCCACGGCCTCATTGAGCACCTGAAGCAGCACAGACATTTGTGGTGTCATTCACAAGTCTGCGTTGTTCGTTCATTTGGTCGCGCTGAGCGAACCCGTGACAATCACAGGATCGCATTCCATTCAGAGGAGCCACGAAAAGCACATGTCTGACATAACGTGGAGGAATAAAAACATTTATGATATCACAAAGCCACGGTTTTTAGCTCAGCTCCGGCACACTGTGCTTTCAGAGCAGCGCAGGAAACAGAAATAAATCATTACGTCATTTCAAAGGGGTCATCACAACTGGACACAATGAATCTGTTCAAATGACCGGGCTGTCAATCATTAGATATCGGTCAGACGTAATCCATTTCCACCTCATCTTTATTAGAAGAATATTGCTACTATACAACAGGAATTTTCAGTTTCTCATCCCACTCAGATACTTTTCCCTTTAACATTTGTCACACAACGCGACCAAAGGCTGTGTGAGAAGCACCGTGTCTAGGTTGACAAATGCATTACGCTCATGTAATACCAGCCACAAGCCTCCAAGACAAGTACGTAAACTCAACATTTCTCCAATAAAACGCATCCAGGCTTTAGTGCCGTTCTTCGACTCCGTTCTATTTTGTTATTATCTACACAAACCACCACCCCGGGTTGAAAAGCCTCAACTGTGTCAGTAAAATAAAAAAAGTGCTCCTGTGTCATTTCACATAGACAAGGTGACCTGTCCCGCGGTTCAGTCTGATGAGGATTTAAGCTTTTCCCCCTCGGCATCAGCCTGTGCTCCTGTCAGCACCTAAATAACAACTCTGCCTGCACCTCCAGCCAAACTGCATTAGCTTTCCTGTGATTAGCAGATTAGTTCTGAATTTCCATAATGCTTTTATTAGAGCCTTGTCCCAACAAGGCCTTTCAGATACTAGTTCAAGGTGAAAGCGATCTGCACACACACACACACACACACACACACACACACACACACACACACACACACAGGTTTGTCCCTATGGGCTGAACCTCAACTCTAGTGTTGTTTTTGAGCTGTAGGAGTCGTGCAGCGCGAAGCAGCGAAGCATTGTTTGAGTGGAAATCAACTCTGAATGTAGTTTATTTTAATGGAAACTCTGACCTAATCTGCAGTAAGTTGCCTTTTCCCCTGTAACCGAAGCCTTATTGCTTTTATATCATTTCTTGTGATGTCTTTCTTGGCATTGCAGCAAGGCCCTCTTTCAGCCGCGGTGAGAGAGAGAGGTTATGCTGTTGCAAATGAGTTTCACACACACAGACACACACACATATACACACAGACAGCGCACAGCAGCAGCAGCATTGTGTCTGTGGTTTACTTGGGAGGGATTTAAGGGCTATGAAGTCATCCCAGGACTGGCCCTGCTCTCCTCAGAACAATCTTTTGCCTTTGGATTGTTTGTTGGAGCAAATTGCAGTTGAAGATCATCAATGAAACAGTTAACTGAACAACAATCAGCAGATCATTTGCTCAGCTTAGACTCCACGGTCCTATTCTACAGTGAGACGTCAGATGACCGGTGAAGAGGTTCTGTCCTGTCCTTGCATCTTTTCACTGTGCTCCTTTCACCTGAGCAATAACGGACTACGTGGAGTAATGGAGGACCTGACAGACCCCTGGGCCTTATTCATATGCCTCCCTTGACCAGCTTTTCCCCCTTGAGTTTCTGTACTGTCTGGCACGGATGGAGGCGAGTGCAGCAGCTGGCGTCTGCCCTGACAACATCACGGTGAAAGAATTATCAGCGCCGCATCTCTTCATCCGTGCCGCAGAAAGAGGAGATTGGACATTTTCAATCTACGACGCCCCCTGGGTATCTAGGCTGCGCGTTATTACTGCGAAATGCTGAATATGCTGGTGAGGTGAACATTACAATCATGTTTTTTTTCTGATAAGGCAGCGTTAAAACAAACAAAACGCTACTCGCTCCCCCTTTTCTCCGCATCGCCCGAGGTCTTTGATTGAACTGATCTCTATGCAAATGCTTTGTTTTTAATATTTCCCATTTTCATAAAAACAGCAACAAGAAAAATGCAGCGGCTCCGTCTGCGGATGGTGAGATAGCATTCCGGTGATACGCATCTCCGTGGCCGTATATCGTTTTGCAGCCACAGCGCTGCATAAAAAGCAATAAAGAGCCTCTACAAGCCAATGTAATTACACTGCATCCCTGCAATAGAAGACTCTCTATGAGAACAATGGCACTGATATAGGCACCGCGCTCGCTGCCACAAGGTGACATTAAATCATAATGAAGCCACTATATTTTAACTGGCAAGTGCTTATGGGGCCAATATAACATGCTGCACACATCACATATCAGCGCTATGATAAAAGAAACCAGCCTCGGTGAGTGGCAGGCTCCACCTCTGCTGCTCCGGTGCGTCGCGTTCGCTACCTTTTCGTGGATCTCCTGCGTGGACTGGGCATCGCAGAAGGCCACAGTCGCCAAGTCTTTCAGGATGGGCATCTCCACGGTGCAGTCACGCCCGTCCAGCAGCGCCACCAGAGGACGCGGATGCATTGGCCCGTTCATGATTTGGGGCCGAATACCTGGAGAAAAACGGACAAGGGGAGAAAAAGATTTAAGTGGTGCTGAGGCCCTTTATCAAGCTGCGTGGAGCTAAGAGAGCTAAACAACAGACACAAAAATAAGTGCACAACATTGTCTGAGGTGTAAAAAGTCCACAATTCTCTGCTGTGTACGAACAGTGTAGCTGATTGGGATATTGTAGGAAGCAGGCTCTTGCCTAACTAACACGCGCCGCTCAATAAATCAATGCACCTACTCAAGACTGGATTAGACCACAGCCTCACTTAGTGAAATCCCTTCGGCCCTAAACACATCACATGCATAAACCTTGTGGATAATAATCTATACACTTCACTGCTATATACTGCCTTGTATGCAGGTGCACAAAAGCACACGCACTCTATCACAACAAGAGAAATGCAGTCCCTGGTGTATGCACGACTACTGCACATGCACGCACACACACACACACACACACACACACCGGTTGTTCTCGTTTCTCAGTTCAAAGCTGACGGTACCTTTGTGTGAGTGGAACCAGCAGCTAAAACAACCTATGAGCTGCACCTTTAGAAATGAGTTTCAGTGCTGCCCGGCCTCAAAAGAACCATGTATCATTGAAATGGAGAGCGTTAGAAAACGCTACAAGCCTTGAAACAAAGCCAGAGCCAACTCACATCTGCACTTCAGCACACTTGACGAAGTGCATGTCGCAAACTCTAGTTTTTTCTCCTCTCTCTCTCTCAACACTTTTATCACTTAAAGTGAAGAGAGCCGAGGAGAGCAGAGCTCCCCAGTGAGCCGACCTTCTCACACATCCCACTGAAGAAGACGTGTCGCGCTGAGAAGACAGACAATTACCAGTCGGGCTTCATACAACGTTAAGAAGCGAGGAGCATCAATATTCACGGTGCCTCTGACGCACCGCACCTCAGACGCCTGGACCTGAGAAAGGAAAGCAGCGGTTCCCCACTGAGAACCTACGACCCGACCCCCCACATGTCAAAGCAAAAACGATTTGCAACGACAAGATCCCCCTGTGAAGGTTTCTGCTCGATTTCATGACATCACTTCCTTATCTCGTGGTTTGCTGCCGAGATCCATATCTGGACGCTTAAGTGCGACTTCACCGTGCGTGTGCGCTAATGTGCTCTTAAAGTTATCCCGAGGATTACCATGGTGACGTCAGGCTCTGAGGCGGAGATAAGCGGCGGGGTGTGGGATAGGTGGAGAGGGAGACGAGAGGTGGAGGAGGCCTCATTAGAGACGCGCTCGGTGCGATTACAGCGGCAGAGGAAGCTGATTAGGGCAGATAAAGGTGAGATTAGAAAGAGGAGAACGTTGTGTGTGCGTTCGCGTGTGTGGCCATTGCACAAACAGGAAAACAAACAGGTGGGAGAGGGAGGGGAGAGAAGAGAGAAATTAAAATGTAAAACGAGCACGCATAAAAACTGACTAAACAGCGCCTGTTAGCCTAAAGGGCTCCCAGGAGACGAATCAGAGGAGGATGAGAGCGAGTCCATAAACGACAGGAGAGAAAGCCCAGCTGACAGTAGGCGAGCAGTCCAGCAGTGCAGCCTCTCAGGGCAGGGGGAGGAGGTGTCGTCTCCCAGTGCCTGTTGTCATGGTGATCCCTTAACAGGCTTCGCCTGCCAGTTTTAATGCACTTTATTTTTGGCACAGCTGGCATCTGCACCTAGAGCTGAGGTTGTAGGCACAAACACCCGAATCCTCCACTCACCCCCAGAGTGCAAAGAGGTGGAGTCCACCCCGGCTCTTAAAGACAAGCTCGCTGCCTCCCCCCCTTCTCCTCACCCACCGCCGCCTGCTGCCTACTTATCACGCTTCCTGTTCGGGACGGATGACATGACGGCAGGGAAGGTGAGGCATGGCAACTCTGCTGTCTGTGCCACATCAGCAAACTGACAGCTCCCTGAATATTAATGGAGGCAGCTGGTAAAGACTGGGCGGCAGCGAGCGCAACCAAATATTGTTGTAGCTTCTCACATACGAGCACGATCTGCTGCTCGGACATGATCTCCAGGACTGATTCATAGAAGACACTGATATTTTTGTCAACTTTGTTCAAACAATGTCCGTTTCCCTGAAAGTTTGAAGCGAAAAGACAAATTTACAACATGTTGTAGCAAACATCCCACAGTAGATGAAGATTCCCGACTACTGACATTGTTCCTGGAATATCTTATTTATATCAGGATACTACGTTTTTTTTTTTACCACATACTATACTATGACATATTTTTGACCACATACTATACTATGACGTTTTTTTTGACCACATACTATACTATGACATATTTTTGACCACATACTATACTATGACGTGTTTTTGATCACATACTATACTATGACGTGTTTTTGATCACATACTATACTATGACGTGTTTTTGGCCACATACTATACTATGACGTGTTTTTGACCACATACTATACTATGACGTGTTTTTTACCACATACTATACTATGACGTGTTTTCTCACAACATACTATACTATGACGTGTTTTTGACCACATACTATACTATGACGTGTTTTTGACCACATAATATACTATGACGTGTTTTTGGCCACAAACTATATTATGACGTGTTTTTGATCACATACTATACTATGACGTGTTTTTGACCACATACTATACTATGACGTGTTTTTGACATACAATATGTCATAGTATAGTATGTGGCCAAAAACACGTCATAGTATAGTATGTGGCTAAAAACATGTTATAGTATAGTATGTGGTCAAAAACACGTCATAGTATAGTATGTGGCTAAAAACATGTTATAGTATAGGATGTGGTCAAAAACACGTCATAGTATAGTATGTGGCCAAAAACATGTTATAGTATAGTATGTGGCTAAAAACATGTTATAGTATAGTATGTGGCCAAAAATACGTCATAGTATAGTATGTGGTCAAAAACACGTCATAGTATAGTATGTGGTCAAAAAAACGTCATAGTATAGTATGTGGCTAAAAACATGTTATAGTATAGTATGTGGCCAAAAATACGTCATAGTATAGTATGTGGTCAAAAACACGTCATAGTATAGTATGTGGTCAAAAACACGTCATAGTATAGTATGTGGTCAAAAAAACGTCATAGTATAGTATGTGGCTAAAAACATGTTATAGTATAGGATGTGGTCAAAAACACGTCATAGTATAGTATGTGGCTAAAAACATGTTATAGTATAGTATGTGGCCAAAAATACGTCATAGTATAGTATGTGGCTAAAAACATGTTATAGTATAGTATGTGGTCAAAAACACGTCATAGTATAGTATGTGGCTAAAAACATGTTATAGTATAGTATGTGGTCAAAAACACGTCATAGTATAGTATGTGGCTAAAAACATGTTATAGTATAGTATGTGGTCAAAAACACGTCATAGTATAGTATGTGGCTAAAAACATGTTATAGTATAGTATGTGGTCAAAAACACGTCATAGTATAGTATGTGGCTAAAAACATGTTATAGTATAGTATGTGGCCAAAAATACGTCATAGTATAGTATGTGGTCAAAAACACGTCATAGTATAGTATGTGGCCAAAAACATGTTATAGTATAGTATGTGGCCAAAAATACGTCATAGTATAGTATGTGATCAAAATACGTCATAGTATAGTATGTGGCTAAAAACATGTTATAGTATAGTATGTGGTCAAAAACATGTTATAGTATAGTATGTGGCTAAAAACATGTTATAGTATAGTATGTGGTCAAAAACATGTTATAGTATAGTATGTGGCTAAAAACATGTTATAGTATAGTATGTGGCTAAAAACATGTTATAGTATAGTATGTGGCCAAAAACACGTCATAGTATAGTATGTGGCCAAAAACACGTCATAGTATAGTATGTGGCTAAAAACATGTTATAGTATAGTATGTGGCTAAAAACATGTTATAGTATAGTATGTGGTGAAAAACACGTCATAGTATAGTATGTGGTCAAAAACACGTCATAGTATAGTATGTGGCTAAAAACATGTTATAGTATAGTATGTGGTCAAAAATACGTCATAGTATAGTATGTGGCTAAAAACATGTTATAGTATAGTATGTGGTCAAAAACACGTCATAGTATAGTATGTGGTCAAAAATACTATAATATGACTTTTTTTAACAAGCTGTGTCAAACCCTCAGGAAGCAGTTGGACAGACTGAACTCTATGAGTCATCCAGTGGGTTTCTCACTATGTCTCTGACCTTTCAGTCTCACACTCTCTCAATCTCGCCAACTCTTCCCATGCACCATATCACTACCAATGCAGTTTTTTTCCTAGATGTGATAGCATCTTGTGACAGCTTCAGCTTTCTTCAATGTCTGACTCTCTTTTTGTTCTCTTCCATTTCTCATTACTTTATCTCTCATTTCATGTAAATTTCTTCTCCAGGTCACCTCCTCTAATTCCTCAGCTGTCTGTTGGTGATTGCTGCCCTTCCTGACTTGTCATCCTTTCACCTTAGCTGCTATCCCTCGTCTCTCTTTACTTCCCTATCCCTTACCTTTCACTCTTCCCAGGAGCTGCAGTGCGTACTCTTGTCTGTGTGTGTGTGTTCTCCTGCGTGAGATTGATTCTCACTTCGCTGATTTTGATGGAAAGGAGATCATGTTTTCGGATGGGGAAGTAAGGAGGTGACAGGCAGCACTCCCCCTGTGGTAAACTGACAGCATGTACATCAAACCAGCGTCAACCAGAACCACCGGCTCTGTCAGCTACACGCATCGAGCTCACAGCAAACCTCTCACCATTCCTCTCCGTGGGAATGCATCATCGCCTGCCTGTGGCTTCGACACTATCTGATAACGCATACAATTATCTGCCATGATAGCTTGTTTTTTTATATGTATTTTTAAACGTAGCAATTGTAACACTGACAGGTTGAAAATGGCCACTGTCTCGTTTAAGTCTTCCCACAAAGAATAACCTGTAATGACCTCGTGTCAGAATCACACTCTGTGCTGTATTGCATTAAAACAAGCTTCCACCTCCGTCGTGTCTCTCTGATCTCTTGTTTTTAGCAGCGCTGTCCTGTAATAAATAAAACGGTTCAGCAGGTCTACTGTGCTCTCTGCAGGCTCCTGCTCTAAAGCAGCTGCCGGATGCTTGACTACAAAAAGCCACGAATTTAGCAGAGGACAACAAAAGAAAACAAAGCATTAACAGTGGACAGATGTGCACAGTGAAACCAGGAGTAAAGGGCCATGTCACAACTGCAGGAAGCAGAGTGCACTTACTGCACTGTCTACTCCTCAGTTAATTAAACCCTCAGATTTATTTCTGTGTTCTCACTTCCTCTGCTTGTTGCTAAACTCCTGCCAGGCTGCAAATGTGTGTGCGACGATTTGGGACGAGCACATTTTCATCGAGAGGCAGCTGCTGTCACTGGTTTACCTGCCAAAGTAATAAATGCATGTAACACACACACACGCCCAGCTGGGGTTCGCTACAGATCTAGATGGAACTAATGATTTAGTTCATTAGTGATTAATCTATAAATCACTTTTGCTCCTAATTAAATAATTGGTCTATGGAATGTCTCAACCTATTTCATCACACCAACAGTCATTTAAAAGGAATCCTTTCTGTTTGGCATTTAGCTCAGGATGAGAAAACAGCCCTGGAACTACAATACTTTAACTGTTATCACTGCAATGACAAGGTTCAAACGCTCAATAAAACAAAAAGTCAGAAAAGAGAAAAATAAGACGTAGGTGACAATAAAAATGATTGTAGAACTGCGAAAAGGCTTGGATTTAAATAAATTACTATTTATAAGATGGATGCTTTTAAGTCAGTCGTTAGTATCTCGACTCTAATCATTCCTGTACTCAGATAACTTGTGGAACCTGAACTGGGCCCAGGCAGGAGCTTGTCAGTCCTGAGCCAGCAACACTTAGTCAGAGTCTGGCAGCAGGAAGTAGCGGAGTGGCGCACCGGGAGATGAGGCCAGAGTTTCCATTATGTGGTGAAGGGAGCTGGGAGTCTCTTCCTACTGCAGGCTTCTACCGCTAGCGTTGGGGAAGAGGGACCAGAAAACATGGTTGTGTTGTGGTTTAGATAAAGAGAGAAGAGAAGAGAAATCAGCAGGAGTCACTTTAGTGATAATGGGAGACCCTGACCACCCCTTTGCCACATTATCATCATCTGTTACCTAGCAACCCCAAACTGCTGTTTGCAGGTGGCCCCAGCTTGACAACAAGCCGGGGTGGAAGCTGCTGCTGCTGACTGCCAACGGTCACAGCCGTTTACGGTGCCACCCTGAGCCGAACTGTGCTGAAACACGACCCAGCTCCCCTCCCAGTTAATGCAGGCAGAGCAGGAGGAGGCCAACGGAGGAGCAAGTGGGTGATAGCATAGATCTGTGGTTGCAGTGGGTCCTCTACATTTGGTTCCAAGTTGGGAAAACAGCTCAATTTACTAGCAAAACAAATGGTTACGTCTGTTTATTAGCAAAGCGGAATCTAAAAGTCATTTAGGTTCCAGACCTCTCGTTATAAATTGCCACTGAATGGTAATTTTTGCTGTTTGAAATGGCAAACATCGCTGGCAGCAGATTAAATCAGCTGTAGCTAATTAAAGCTAATTCTCCTGGTAAGTCGCTCAAAGGCCAAACGCAAACTTGGCTGTTTTCTGGTTAATGTGCTGCCTGCGATTTGGCATCTGTGCTGGGCCAAAGATAATTTGTCAAAGAAAGAATAAAAAAAAAAAAGCCCTCATCATCATCCACACATTTGCAAGTAGTCTGTGTTTTTTTGGAAGTCAGTGGGATCAGCAGGGTGACGATCTCGTCAAATCACGATTTCAGTGCAAGAAACCGAAACTGAACATTTTATAAAGATGTTATAGTATTCATATTAGATAAAAAGTCGTGTTGCATAAGTTGCAAAGGCAGAGTGAAACGGTCAACACATGCATGGCTGTGGCAACAAACGGATAAGAACCCACGCACAACTGTGGCACACAGCCAGAGTTTGACTGCGAAGAAACGCAGAGGCTTGGCTTAATGAACAGATGTGCCACTGGGTCAAACAACACTTTGTTTTGCATGCAGGAGTTTCTTCCCTTTTCTTATGGCGCTAAGCCAGACTCTGTACTTACTGCTTTACAGAGGCTGAATTAGTCATTTACTACTGCACACGCACAACCGGCCATGACCACACACACACGCACACATCTGCCTATGACAGCACTGCAGGAGCCGCAGGGGTTGAAGACAGAGGGTGAAGTGGGTGAAGGATGGAGGGTGGGGGGTTAAAAACACCCTTTGTTGGCAGCCTCCTCCCTGCTCCTTCCTGCTTTTACTTACCCAAAAGTAGCACACAAAGGCCACTTGTCCCGCGCTGCCAGTGCCCCACCCCTGTCACCATCCATCCCCCTGCCAAGAAAGTGACTCCACGCCTGTTTTAAATGCTGCCCTCTGTGTGCACAGACTGGACGGGGCCTTCACTCCACTCCGGCACAAAAGCGGGTGTCAACAGCATCCATGGCACAGCTACACTAGTTCTCCCATCCCATCCCAAGTCATGGCCACCTCCCCCCTCCCCCAGAGTCTCTGTTTCCCGCCTTTTTATTCTGTGGCGTTGCCCGGGGCTACGGGCGTACTCGGAGCCCAAGACCGCGAAGGAAACAAAACCACGGAGCCGAGTGCAGAAGCGATGGTCGGGGCGGATCTCGACATGACAACAACCGTACGACTTCTCGCCGACCACGCAACACAGCGCACACACCTCGACTCCCACCCGTCCACCTACCTCCCTCCCACCTCCCACCTCCCACATGCCAGACTTTATTAGACATCCAGAAAAGAAAACAGGAAACATGCCGCTTGCCTGGAAAATGTTGCCTCCACATTCTTTGGCTTAGAAACTACCCATCGCAGCAAAAAACACTCGATGACTGAAGGAAGTGAAGAACAAAAAGGGAAAAAATCTAAATAGGAAGTTAAAGACCCTCTGCAGTAATCCAGGGAGGGCACCCCCCCTTTCTTCCAGTCCTCCCTCCTCCAATCCTTTGACCCCCTCCCCCGGAGTCGCTCCTCTTGCTCTGGTCCTGCTGGCAAGGGGAAGGGGTTTCTGCGGCGCAAGCTTTCACTATGCCCCCGGCTGCATCATCTTCAGTCCATTCCTTTGAGGGGCTGGGAGAAATGCACGGGCACCGTTACGTGCACACACACACACACACACACACACACACACACACAGAGTGATGTGCAAACTGGTGATCGGATGGTAGCGGCTTGGAGGAGGCGGGGGAGATCGCTTTTGTCCTTTCCTTTTTTTAAATCTCCCAGGAAGAGAAAAAGCTGCAGTCGGGGAGCGCGATGGCTGGAAACTCTCTCCGCCGCTTCCTCTGCTGTCAGCTGCGCAACATCTATTCACCGTGCCTTTCTCTCTCTCGCGCGCTCTCTCTCGCTTTAGCTCTTTTCTCTTTGCCTTTGTCTTAGCTGATAATAAACCAGGAGGGGCAGAAAAAGATCTCCCAGCAGAAAAAAAAAAAATCTATCCTAACCCAAAAAGAAAGCCAGCTCAAACTAGCAGAGCGCCGGCTCTCTAAGCTCGCACAATTTACTCCCCAGCTGCGTTCACTTCACAGGATCTGCAAACATAACACACTCAAGCACAATCCCTCCCTTTTTTTGCCTCCTCCTCCTTTTCCCCTTTTTTTATATTTTATTTCTGATCTGGACTCCAGTGTTTTAAGAATGCCTCCCCCCTTTCTCCCCCCTCTCGCTCTCCCTCACTACCAGCTTCACCTCCCTCTCCCGATTATTAGGTTTCCTCCTCTGCTTTTCCACTTTCATCTAGACCTCAACACTTCCCCCTGCTGCCTCCCCCCCCCAACGCACCCCATCACCACAAACAAACACAAACACAGCACTCAAAAACACAACCTCACCCACCGTGGCATTTTGCAGGTTACACACAAACACACACACACTCCCCTCCTGCACACACACAAACACCCACATGCATGCACACACACTTTAAATCCGAGGAACAATGCAACATTCAAGCCACTCCAGCAATAACATTACAGCTGCACAGATCCCCGTTATTCCCACCATCAGGAAAGTCATCGTAGCCGAGTGTGTTAAGTTCACAGTTTGGTCCCGGGAGGACGGCGGAGGGCGGGGAGCGAACCGACAGATCACCGCGCTGAATGAGTGGCTAGAAAACACCCTGTTTAGAATAACAATGTAACTGGAGCCTCCCTGTAAGTCTGCAGCGTGACCAGAGCATGGCAGCAACACACACACACACTGTTAAATACACATACGCACACACACCTCGGTGGCTGCATGACAGGCGAGACCAATAGACAAAGAGCCGGGCACGGTCACACGCCAAAACGGATTATCGCTGACAGTAAAGTGGAAAGGTGGAACGGCCCGAGCGCTGCGACTCTGGAGATGCCCATCGCGGTTTGAAAGCAATTTTTTGTGCAGTGTAATTGTGTGTATCCACTTTTACATTGTGTACACGTGTGTGTTTGGGTGACTATCAGGGCTGTTGTTTCTCGGCCCAATGAGCGGAGACGTGGCTTGTCAAGCGAGACGCCGTCTGTAGCGATGACACATCTGAGGGAGTGTGACCATCAAAGGCAGCGGCCCCTACTTCCTGCCAGCCGGCTGGCCAGACACACACACGTATAGACGGTCCTGATGGAGCGTCGGGATACGCCTGCCTCTCTGATCTCTCTCTACAATAACATTAGAGGATGTGTAGGACGAGGGGTTTTGACTGACAGCAAGATGTTAATATGGAACATGCTTCTACCCAGCCACTCTGCGGGGATATCTGGGAGGAGGCAGGCAGATCATATCAAAGGACACTGTCGAAGTCTGCGGCCACAGACGATCGCCAACTCCACAAGTGAAACGGGAACTCGAACTCCACTGGAAACACTCATTAGATCCGACAGCGGCTTGGTCCTGAGGTTATGGCTTATGCTCTCTATTATTTCATTGTTCCTGGTGATGGGTACATTTTTACGTCTGGCATGAAAGGTGAGGATGCTGATCATCAAGCTTAAACTAAAATGTGTTTTCCTGAAGTACAAGATAACCCAACAGAGGAGATGAGCTACGAGCAGCCACAGGCCTGGCGCAGGAGCCCAGACACACACGCCTGACTCATGTTGTTGTGCGTTTAGAGGGGGCAAGTGAACACTAATGAGAACAGATTGGCACAGCAGGTCTCCCCCCACCACACCAACACATTTCTTCTTTCAGATGTAGAGCAGCCAGACACGGGGCGAAACCAGTACTGAAGCCTACATCTGTTGGCCACTGCCGGTTACAACACGCAGCCACAACCACTGGGCGCTCGTGCCGGCACACGGTGGATTCAACACCATCTGATGTGCAAACCAATGCAGACGAAAGCAGAACGCATCCAGGTTTAAAGGGAAAAAGCAGCAGTGCTTTTCCTTTTCGTTAAAGACGCCGTAGCTGGTAGTCTATGCTCACATCTCCCTGCTGCTTCATGACTTCCTTAAGCCCTGACCTTTAGCACAGTGAGACATCCAGAGCAGCAGTCACGCTAGAAGACCCAACAAATGGCCCGAGTCTCCTCATGGCCCGTGCGGATTTACCATTGAGCGAGAGCCCTGTTCTTTAACCTGCCTAATTATGCTGTAAGCGCCCTTTTCCAGTAAGCGCTGGAACTTGGCCGCTGAGAGGACGCTGGACGTAGAGGCCTGTTAAATCCCCCCTAAAGCACTTAAAGGGATTTTAAGAAACGAGTGGTTGAACAAGACAACCCGCTGTTGGAGAAGAGGTTCCAGCCTTTGACCAGCGGTTCTATGTCCATTTCAGACGCTACGCTGGGGTCGGCAGGGGGTCAAGCTGAGTGGTAGCTTTTATAGTAGTATTTTTTACTGCTGGAACGTTTATATTTTTGTCTCTGTATCCGCTGTTATTCACCATGATTAAGCCTCGGGTTCACCCAAATTACAAAAACATTTACTCAATTAGCTCTAGTGGAATTCAAATATGCATAATTTTGGTCTGACTGGCTCAAGTTTGGGAGTGCGGGCCCAGATGTTCTCAGACCTCACAGTAAACATCTGGGATGCTCACGATGAGGGAATTCTGATGAAGAGTTTTCGTGGGAACTCACTTCTCCTAAAGAAAGGGACCTGATGATATACTGACAGGCTCAAAATACAACCGCGGTACATGGGAGAAACAACCACATGGGACACGGCCTCACAGCTGCATAGCGTGACGTGAGGTTTTAGGGAGACTGGCGGCTGCTCAGTGTCACATGCATAAATTCAGCTCTAACCAGCTCCCTACAGGTCCAGGAAAGTCAGGGAGCATTGACGGTCACTGCAAGCATGGTTGTCCCCTTTGGGAGAGACATAGTGCAGATAAATCCTAAAACTAGATTTTGCAGTATGTACACTCTTACGAATGATCTTCACCAGACTGGACATTTCCATTGTGGCACGATGCAGATCAGGAAAAAGAGAAGCACTAGACTAGGTTTTGGGTGACGTAAGTCAAATTTCCCCCTAGCGAATATTTTTCTAGGAGGCCCAGGTTTATCCTGTGAGAGGCACCTGCCATAGCATCGGCGGCCAGGGTAAATAAGACCGTGTTGGCATGTATGCACGCACACACACATCCATGCACGCAGTGGTCCAGATAACAACCCAGAGTCAACACAGCCTCTCTGCTTTTGATTCCTCCCTGCCTTCCCTCCACTCTTTCCTCCCACGTTCCAATCTCTGCGGAAACTCAAGTACCGGGGCTGAAAAGATGCAGGGATGAGAGACAGAGATAAAGAAAGACAAAGCAAGAGCAAGAGAGAGAGGAGGAAGGAGAAGAGGGCTAAATTACAACATGGGACTGCAAATGAGTGTTTTTATTTGGGGGGGCAAGCAGGCTTTATTTTCCAGGCAGGAACAGCCTCCTGTGGCCTCTGGATCAGCTGCAGCAACAGCAACACTCCAGTGTTTTACTAGGGGATGAATTAAAAAAGAAGAAATATAACAAACACAAAACCCACATCTCTCAGAGGCGGGTGGAGTCATAAAATTAACATTTAGCTACGCTTTCACGCCGCTGCCACCTTCTTATCCTCTCTTTCCCATCCTTCTATTACCCACTCCCTGTTCTCAACCCATAGCAGAAACACAGTAAAGTCACAGTCTGACCAAACACCCCGCTGCCACTGCTGCCACCTCCCC
This sequence comes from Macropodus opercularis, assembly GCA_030770545.1. Lineage (NCBI taxonomy): Eukaryota > Metazoa > Chordata > Actinopteri > Anabantiformes > Osphronemidae > Macropodus > Macropodus opercularis. The sequence goes on along the minus strand of CM061107.1, from coordinate 4,168,212 downwards.
CCATCTGGAAAACCGGAGCGAGAAGAGGATGGAGGAAGCGGGCTGAGCCAGCTGCAGGTGGTCTCCAGATGTGGCGGCTCTGGGGACGGGCCACTCTGGCACGGTTGAGAGCGACTCAAAGCTCCCTCCTTCCCCCTTTCCCTTCCATCGCTCCTCCTCCTCTTTCAGTGACAGGAGCCATCTGGCCTGGCAGAGAGAGTGGAAACGCAGCAGAGTCCCACCCCTCCGAAGTGTGGCCCCTGTATGGCACGGCGTGGAGTAAATAAAATGCATGCATGGACACACACATATATGCACTGACACACACAAAATCCTCCTACTTTCCCCCTGAAGCTGTCATATGGCTATTAACCTATCAAAGCTGAGGCCCAGCTGTGCTCTATTACGATAAATACGCCAGGGTCACAAGGTCTTGTCAACCAGGAGTCAGCCATCAGATACTGTGAGGTGTCCACTTACAGCCTTTCAAAGCTCACTTTGCTAAAGAGTTACAGCCATTTTCATCATTGTGAAACCCCCACCCACCCTTGCTGCACCTTCTAGGTCCTCTGGAAAGAAACTCACACCCACCTACTCAGATGATATTTCACACGTCTCCTGGCAGTACATACCCCTTTTCCCACTACTCACAATACCCCTAAGCCCACTGTAACTGGAGTTTGCATTATGGTCACACAATAAGACACCTGGAACACCTGACACCTTTACACTGCACCGTTCTATAGGCCAGCATTTAAAAGTGCAGCCACCGGATGTTCTCAGATAAGAGGAGAAACAAACACCATCCAAACGTTTCCTGGTAGACAAATAATCTCACTTGTTTTATTCATAGGAAAATAAAACTGCTTTCCACTCCACAATCATCAGAATACTTTTGGAAGAGGTTAGCCAGTTAAACCCCCTGGCTGCTTCCTGCAGGCACATTTGGTCTTTGCACGGCTTGGGAATACTCTCAAAAGGATTCCTGGGTAATTGTCTGTGCTGCAGTAGAAATTAGGAATGGAGGAAAATGGACTGTAATGACTGAAAGGGTACATAGCAGTAGGAACATAATGGCCAATGAGAGCAATGCCAGGTCAGCGCTGCACTATTCTCTCCTATCACTGAACCAATAAAACTCTCCATGTTCCATGTGCAATCTACAAAACGAGAGGAGGTCGGAGGTCGGAGGTCGGTCGCTTCTTGAATAGACTTTACTTTATTTGTTTATTATCATAGCATTTGTTATTGTAAGCTTCAGTCTGACATTTAACTTGCTTTTTAGACAAATACAAACAAAAATATTCTAATGTGAGTAAAATGTCCTATGTCCTGAAGCTTTCCCTTCATCCTCGCTGCCCGTTTTGTATGTTCTCGCATGGGATGTGCTCTGAGAGTCCCCGCTGGGTTTGTTGGCTGCTGAGCTGAATGAATGGCGACCAGTAGCATTGATTTGTGGCGCGGGCCTCAGATCAAACCGCAGGACAAAAGACGAGGCAGGGGGACAATGGAGGCACACAGCAAGCCGCGCTGGAAACGAATATCAACCGGTCGATTGGGACGACCAGGACGGAACGCGGGGCGCGCTCGTTTCTAGGAAGGTAAAGGCCTCGCAACACGCGACAAGAAAGGTTAGCGGATCAGCTGCGGCTCCACAATGAGGTCACCCACTGTGGTGGTCAGAGGGAAAACGTCTTAAATATCCACAGACGCACAGATTACCGTTCTACCTTTTCTCTTGCTAAACTTTATTCTTCGTGCTCCGTGTTCAGGGTCTGTCTCCACCCCCTCCGCGCTGACCATAGACCATGAAAAGAGTAAATATGTGCACAAGGCAAACAATCGGTTAACCTTTGAAACGCCATGGAAGTGAGATCTGCCGTCTTTACTCTTTTCAGCTGCGGAGAAGAAAAAAAAGAGGAGAGAGAGGCAAAAAAACAAAAAAAACAACACAAGGTTGGCCACCACTTCAGAGGGGATATTCAATATCCATGAGCTTTTTCATTTCACACTGATGAATAATTCAGGGTGACCTGCCCACCACAGAGTGAGAGGAAGAGAGGAAGGGAGGTGTGCAGAGGTAGTTGTCTGTTTTAGTGGATGCAGCTGTTGCTGTTCGACATGCTCTGAACCAATCTCTCTCCCAGCTGCCGCGGAGAGAAGGGATAATATGCGGCAGAAGTGACGGCGGATAATTGGGGAGATTATATCAAAGCGCTGCCATTCTAACGGCAAGCAGTGAGCACACATCGCTGCTATCCTGTTAACAAAACAGCCACGGGATGGGGAGACTAGTAGAATAAACAAGACAACGGGATCTACAGAAATAGCTGGAATATTCTCCACTGCAAATCATAACATGTCACAAAACGCGCAGCCATTTAAAATCACATATTCGTCAGAGCTTAGCAGTGACCTTCAGGCCCTTTGGAACTTTAAATCCAATTTATGACCCATTTAATCGTCAAATAATTGAGCAGCATTTAACATTTAGTAAAATTTCAAAACAGGTGTCAGCTAACTTTTGCATTACCAAGCACACCCGTCTGAAATTTCATTTAACTGCAGAGGAGGTGGGCGAAAACCTTAAGGCCCACTTTTGCACAAGAAACAGCAACGCTGACACTCGTGCAAAGGTCGGCCGCCGCCATCGTGCACTAATACACACTCAAGCAGTCAAGCTGTCACAGGCAGGAGGAGACCAGCTGTTCCTCATTCTCTCGAAAGGCTCCATTCCCTCAATGGGTTGGCCCACTTCGCAGAAACCATTAATCCCTATGTGAACGCAACTGATGGTTTGGAAAGACCAACCATGAGAAAACAGCAAGAGAGGGCTGAGGGCTAGAAGTGAGAGACCAAGACAGGGGCTCTTTTTTGAAAACGCTACTGCAGTGGAAAAGTAAAATTAATTCCCCCGGTCTTATTTCCCCAGGGACACAAACAAGACAGAGGCTAAGAAGAGGCGGAGCAGCAGATAGTTCATGTAACATTTACCAGGTTCTCCAGAAACTGGAGACATGACGGAGGGAGTGTGCTCAGGTAAGCGCAGAGGAATCAAGGGTGAGCTAACCACATTATCTGAGTATATGGCAAGAACACGTTATGATGGTGGAATGTTTATTTGAAGGCTTTTAGCCTTGACCTAAACTCTAAACGTTTCATTAGAAGGCCAACAGTGTGAGACAGACCCAAAATCAAAACCACCAGGGTTAGACTGGGTGTTGTGTCGCTACGCTGAAATAACCCGCGATGATGCCACGCGAGCCCGAACCTCGCATCTGTCTCCACTCATTCATATCAGCGGGATTAGTGAGGATGACACCGACTCCCACTGAGACGTGATGCCTACACTGTAAAACACACGCGCTCACACACATGCAAACACAGAGATAGCCACAAGGATTTCCCCTCTCTAATTCAGTCTATTCTATTTCTAGACAGGGTACCATAACCCATTAGCTCGCCACAATAAGAGTCCACAACACATCAGCAGCAAAGAATTGAGGAAAGGGTTGGGAAAGGGTTGATTTCTAGGATAGAGCAGCAAGGAACAATTAGGAAAAACACAGTGTGAGAATAAGGTTGGACTTTATTTGGGGGTGTAGAGGATCAGAGTTTTATTTTGGATTTTTAAGTCAATTACTTCCTTACTGTCATGTTTCCTTCTTACTTCTAATCATGGATTGGTGGGATATGGATATACAGTAGCTGTCACCACAGTAGAATGTTTGCAGTTACTCTTCATTATCAAATCCACATCCAAACCAGTGACAAGCTCATCGCTCTTTCAATACTTTCTAACAACAGCATAAAGGCAGAGCAAATAGTGCTGCTCAAAGGAGAAAAGAGACAGAGGAAGCTTAAGGTCGTGTCCCTATGTCCCGCTGTCAGCTTTGTCATACCCAGCCAGCGTAAGATAAAGGCAAACACTTCCTGTTGCTGAGAGACAGGTCTGCGTCCATGTATGGTGTAGCAGTAGGGGGTAGAGGCATTGTGCACCGTCAACCACACACACACGCAGCACATTACAAAATACAAAAGGTCTTGAAGTTGTGTATGTCAGACAACACATGCAAAATAAAAGCACCTCCAGACAGACGCGTAGGACACATAGAGAATATTCGCTCACACTAAACATCAATGTCAGACACCTGAATAAAGCAGTTTAGTCAAGGACAGCTGACAGCACATTCGGCATGCATCCTCGTGGATGTCCTTCCAAACACAGGCAGGGAAATTAAAATCCCATTCAGACCCCCACGGGAGCCATGCGCTGAAAGGTTACGCAACTGTGATGGCTTCCTGTCAAAAAGAGAGAAAACTCATCTGCCGTGTTTTGACTAACCCTAACCAGGAAGCAGCAGACACCGCCAGGCTTTTACAGGTAAACTGACGCATCCCATATGGCTGCAAGCATTTGCTGCCAAGTTCTTCTCGCGTCTTCCTTCCTGTACATGACGAGCCCTGCCCCCCAACACACCACCCCCCACCCGCCTCCTAAATCTCCAGCCCAGAAAAGAACAGCCAAAGATGTTCTGTGGATTATCTCCTCAGAGGAACCACGTGCAGACAACATGCAAGTGTCCACCTTAGATAATCTACTCAGCACGCACACAGTGTAGCGTACTAAGCCAGTCGCGTCTCTACGGCAACTAGCTCTGTGGCTACTCTGCGTCACGTGACCCAGAAGGGAGGTTTACCCACCTGTGTTGCTCTGTGGGATGCCACTGACAGACAACTCCATGGAAAACGTGAGTGCTGCGAGGCGCTCTCCCTACTATAGGTGGAGGGGAACTGTTGCATCTAAGCTCACCTCAACCGCTTTAATGCCATTAATAACAGTACTTACAGCTTTAGCCAACCAAGACGGCGCCCAGCGGAGACGATACACAGGTACGGCCCTCCCACATTCACCTTTTGCGTGAATACTTTCAGGACCTAATAATCTCCATCCTGCTTTAACGACAAATAAGACTTGGGATGAAAACACGGGGGCTTCAGCTGCTAGGTGCAAATGCCGATGGAAAGAAAACTGCTTTGTACTGGAAGAACCACCAATTCATTCAGTAGGTGCAGAAAGGAATAACGTGTCAACTTTTCATCAATATGCATATTTCAACATGCAACACCATGTGTGTAATGAGCGACACTCTTCGCTGGTGTACTACAGCCATTGCACGAAAATGAGAAGCAATCTCTTGAGATTCACACTCTTCAGAGAAAGAGAGAGAGAACGAGAGCAGGAGAAATGTTCCCATTAAGTGTCTTGCAACATCTTATTATTTTCCGTCAATTTTCTCCTGATCCAAACTGCGAATGGCTGCTGAAAAAAAAAAGGTAACAAGTGTGCAAAACAAATGTGCAATGCGGCATGGAGGGCTCCACTTTTCCCCTTGCCTTAAACGTGAAGATTACCTATCGCTGATTACCACAGAAAGCTAGGTCGCCTAGCAACACACAATTAAGAAACGCGCTTTCCGACTGTCTACGAGGGCTGCCCATTATCGGATGACATTACTGAAGCAACAAATGTCACCTACATGCAAATGAGTTTGTTGTGCTAAAAGTGTATTTGAGGTGGGGAGAAACTGCCACCGCGACCTTACAACGCTGCATTAAGCGTGACAAAGTACTGCCCTCCCCTGCTTCCCCCACAACTTCTTCACCCATCTCTAGATCTTGCAGCTCACATCTTATTTCCTTGACAACACATGTAGGAAGCCGCTTCATGTAATTCATTACACCATAACAACTGTAGCAGACGTATTAAAGAGTTGAGCTCTGTACATGCTTAAAAGGTCAAAAAAAAATTTCTTCTGTAAGCTCCTCACCTGTCATGAGGAAAATATACGAGTGTGTTAACACAGAAAGTTAAGGTCTTTATACGTGAAAATAGCCTGGTTTCAGCTCGCTAGCAGATTCCCTCTCAAAGCAAACTGAACATAAAAAGCTGCCACGATACTGTATTAACCTTGCATGAGACAATTAAGCTCTGCAAACACACTGAAGATGAACAATAAGAACAAGTAGATAAAAAAACACTTGTTGTAAATAATAAAAACATAACTTTGTTTGTGCTGCATTTGTTTGTTTTAGAAAACCTTCAAAACTAAGTCTTCAGTCTAAATACATCCACAAGGATTCACGAGCATCCTAACTGCTAGTTGTCGCAACTATACATCCAATTAGTGTGAGTGGATTTGAGGCAGTTTAGCCCCTGATTAGGAGAGAGTACAGCGTAAAATAGAACGACAGCGACTCAGGAAGGAAATAAACGTTTATGTACAAAAGCCACTCATGCAAACATATATAAAGAATAACATTAGAATATTAGAGAGACATTCCTATAAAAACTATCCTGTGTTAGAAGTTGCACCAAGAAATAAAAACCTAAAAAGGAAGGCAGGACTTTGCTACAAAGAAAACTATTGCTGCAGAATTATTAGGACCAATAAGTCAAGTTAGAATAAAAGTCCAAAAACTGTTGACCTCAATAACTGGATTGCTGCTCATAAGAAATGTTTCAACTTGGTGATGAGACAGGATCCCCTCTGGCAAATGACACAACTCTGTTGCAATACATGTATAAATAGTTGCGTAATTTAAAAAAAGACCTCTAAGAGCAAAGCTGCTTAACTTGTCAGATGCATCCTACATGCTACTCATGTATTAAATAAGACTGTCAGTCTGATTTTTGTAGCATATCCAATATCTATCTATCATAAACCAAATTAAATTTCAATTTCCATCTAATCTATGACAATAAAAAAAAGAAGAAAACATTAAATTACTACCAGAGCTCACAGACAAACCTACAAATCTGCAACAAGGCCAGTGAATATAGAAGAGAGGCTTTGAAGAAATGAGTTAGAAAGATGAAGTTTGACATTACTTGTGTCGGGGGTGGCGGTCATGGTTGAGACAATGACAGGCGGTCCAGTGCGACGTCCTACCAACTTGGTGTTGTTAAGGTTCTGCGCTTGGAGACTGGAGGAAGAAGTTACAGGAACAATGGCGCTCTCAGGAACAGCATTGATCCCTTTCCGAAGAAGTTGCGGGCTGTGAAGGGGGCTTAGCACTGCTACAGGCGACGCCGGGGGAAGGTTGGGGGGTCTCTTCATTAGCTCCATGGGAGAATAGGAGCCAGAGAAGGTTTTGGGAGCTGCTCCAGGTGTGCCTGGAGCTGGTGGAGGCTGTTGTCCAAGAGCAGACATGGCAAGACCGGTGTGGGCGTTATACATGGAGATGGGTCTACCCTGAGTAACAGCATTGCTATATCCTACAGTGCTATCTGGAAAAGGTCCAGCTGCCAGCGGTCGTGCTCCTGGGTAGGTGGTCGTCTCCAGGAGGTGCTGTGAAGGTGCACTGCTGGGTCTCCTACCAAGAAACTCTCCCATCCTGGGGGACACTGTCTGGATGGTTGTAGGAGGTTGCTGCATCAGACTAGGGTCCATGGTCAAACCCTGGGGCTGCATGTAAAGGTCGCTGCGATGGCTGAAGCTGTTGGATCGAGTTCTCGCTGCATTCGCACCGGTCTTGCAACCAAGCACCACACGGGTGAGAACACGGGCCTGGGCCAAGTTAGGGGCTACAGAGCGAACATCATGATCCTCCATCATTCCCAGAGTAGCTGTGGAATCAAAGCCATGTTGCAGCAGGAGAGTGATCGTGCTCTCAGCCAAGCCTTCAGCTCGCAGAAAAGCCAAGAAAGCAGGATCCACCATCTTCTGACGGTCAGCAGCACTGGGATGGTGAGGAGGCAAACTGGAGGTCATTCCAGCTGTGGCACCCACCATGGCTGAGGTAGGGTCATAGTTTGGGTCATAAGGCAGCCGCTGGGAGGCTACAGCTCCATAAGCTCGGGGTAGAACTCCGTCCATTACCTGAGAAGCTGGATCCACCACTGAATTGGAGACAATAGGCTTGTTGGGATCCAAGGATAAGCTATTGATACTGTTATAAGCTCTATGAGTAGAGAGAGACGGTGGCTCTGCAGCGTAAACAGGAAGAGGGGGCTGAACCCCGTAGGCTGCAGGAGCGGGAGAGCTGCCACCAATTCGTTGGACGTCTGGGATCATCTTAGATGCCAAGGTTTCCCTGTACAAACGGCTCAGCTCAAGAACAGAAGGGGGAGGAGGTGGTGGAGGGGGAGGAGGCGCAGGTGTAGAAGCAGAGGCCAGCAGAGTAGGTGTGGCCCTTGCCTGTCCTTGATCCCAGATAGGCCTTATCCCGACAGCAGTGGACCCGTAATGCGCGGCTGAACTGGCAAGCAAGTGCGAGTTATTCCTATAAAACCCAGACTGGTCAGGTGGTTGACGAGATATGGTAGCGTCAGCTAGGTAGTAATCCTGAGCTGGTGCAGAGGTCTGGCCTGTCATCGCTTGGCGGAGGTAGAGGCTGCCGCCCAGATCAGGCACAGAGTTCTTCCTCAGTAATTGCTGTCCATGCTGCTCCTGCTGAAAATGACTACACTGCGAAGGATGGAGAACCGGATCCTGCTTGTCACCGAGGTGATGGTGGAACCACACTCCACCGTCTCCACCGCCCAGAGACAGAGAATTTCTACGTCCCGCTATGGTGCCACAGTAGTGACAACGACTCTGAGCCCTGTCGTTCTGGCCTTCAGACCATTCGGGACGACAATCCTGGCCCAGAGAGCCACCAAAATGCGACTGCTCACTTGAGTTAGGCATTAGTGAAGACAATAGGACGAACAGCTATAAAGCGGAAAATAGAGCCAGGTGTTCAGTTTCAGCTCTCCTGTTACACTCACCCACCAATCAAAAGGAAGGAGTGGAAAGGAGAAAAGGTGAAGCATGAGGTACCCTTTTACCTGATCTGCAGTTGTTGTCACCCTACCCACACCCCCTCACTTTAAAGTCTGTGCTATCATGTAGCTCCATGCTGGCAGCCTACCTAAATAATTCAGCCCTGGAAACATTAGAAATCCATGAGGAGAGAAGCACAACATGACAAGCACATAGAAAAAGTATACACACAGAAGGAAACACACCTTTAGGGTGAGGCTTTACTCCACTCTACAGCTGGGATCATGCTTGTGCTAGGCATCACGCTTACATCCTACACTAAGACGAGTGTAAAGGAATTGGGGTAAAAACACATGCTGACAATGCTCACAGGATGGAGGAGGGGACGAGACGCGCTAATCCAACGGGGTTGACGCTTGCCATTGGCAGGGACGATTCTCTCGTCCACGTTTGCCCCAAGGAGATTAGCGCCAAACTAAAACCTGCTTAAATCCACTGACCCCTGTGACATCACTTGAACCAGCTACTGCTGAGGCCCCTGGGTGTGTTAACAGAGTGTAAAGCTACTCTACTACTACTGCGAACCTCTCTGTCGTCTTGCAGCCGGCATCCCCATGGGCATGAATTGATCTTCCCAGAGGGGCCAAGGAAGTGGGGGACTGACATGCTTGCTGTAGTGTTTCCCTGGAGAGAGGGGGAGGGATGTTCCCAAAGGCTGGGGTCAGATTTAATTTAGTGGATACTAGAAGATAGATGCTCCACTTGAAGCACGAGGAATGCGCAGCCTGCTCCGCTGGCCGACCGCACATTGATACATACAGATAATAGCCGTACAGGCAACTGCAAGCAAATAGGATTAAACGTGCAACCATCAGTGTCTTTGTAATCAATCATGTTATTATGAATGAGTGACTGAGGACAACGCCACCCCTTCACTTTCTAGGTTTGGACAGCACCTTACCCTTTTCTGAGACATTGCATTCTACCAACCACATACACACAACAGATGCGCAGCGAAGCAGATGTGGCTTATCTGAAACACTGCCATCGCATAGAGATAACTGGCAGTGTTTACTTGCCATGACAAGAGCAATGTAAACAAAGAGACGCGACAGGAGTAGAAGAAAAGGGAGCGTGTGTGATGGGAAAAACGCTGATAAGACAGGAGGCTGCCGGCTTCGCCTCTGACAGTGTGGGATCGGACAAGGCAGGAGGGAAGGGGGTATGATTGGACTGCACTGGCCTGTGACAAGTAGATGGCTGCCAGCCTGTTTCTATTCTGTGCTTCATTTCAGTTTGAAACAGGCAAAGCGAGTTTAAAAGAAGAGTTTTTACAGCGACTCTCCGGGGACATCATCTGGATGCCTCTGAAGCTGAGGCACAGAGACAGCATGACTGAGAAGCACTAAATTTATTACCGCTTAGGAATGACAAGACTCTGCTACAGTACGCCGCCTCTTTATGATGTCCCTCTACCTGTCACGCCGCAGAAGCAAATGCTATAAACAGCTTGTTTCCACTTCAGAGCTCAAGTGATGCAATCGTGATATAATACCAAAAAACAAAAGAACAGATTGTTTCATTATGGGACATTGAAATGGGAGAACATTAAGTAGGTCAAAGCAAGCGTTTCATTTTCCCCATGGCCCTGCATAGTCCACGATGATGCACATTTGAAGAATGCTTTTTTTCATTAGAGGTAAAACATACCTAGCAATTTCCTTTGCAGTGATTTCTTAGCGTCGTCTGAGTTTTTGTCAGCTGTAAAACACACCATTAATCACTGTGTTGTATCTCTCTACGGTGATCGCCAACAATAACTTCTTTTAATAAGCCCCTTCCAGGGCCGTATGTCACTCAGATCCCCGCTTCCTGACAAAACATTAATAACAATAATAAACATCTCAAGTACGGCCAAGCTAGTGCTGCTAGAACAGAAACAGTGTGGCATATCATATCTCCTGCCATGCAAATTGCTGCATTTCCCACAATGCATAAGCGAGAGAAGCCGGGGTTCATATTCATCATGTCTACATCCTCTGATATGCCTCTCGTGAGAGCTGCTCCATAATTAAGTGAGCACGCTATATTACACTCATCAAGCAACAGGGACCCTGTACTTGCTTACATGAATAAAACAACAGAAGAATTGAAACCCCAAACTTACGCAGTGGATATTTGGTGAGCAGCATCACAATCGATGCCAACGCTCTGCTTGCTAGCTCCCAGGCAGTTGAGCGCCTCTATAAAAGACCTCTAGGTACAATGTGTTGAACAGACGTCCGGCAACAGTCATGCCTTTGGAGCAATCTGGCCATCTTTCTAGGGCACAGGACGCTAACGGCAGGACTTGGCAGCGCAGGCAGAGATAGCTGCAGAATGATTTAGATAGCTGCGACTCTACAACTGCTGATCCATTAAACTTTCATAGGGGCTTCATAAATTAAAACCATGACTGGAAGAACTTGAAAATTCTACTCAATTACTGTGATTGTACAGTATATTAAAGTTTTAACAAGCCTCTGGGCCTTTCCTCGCTGCAGCACAAGTACAGAGAGGAAGGAGGGACGATGAGGAAAAGAAAAACACATGGTACCAATTCTGGTCCGGTGACTTTCAGAGGGTTCACATCTGCTGTGTTATCAAGATGCTGCCCTCCGCCTCTTTACCACCTTGCATGTCTGTGGTGCATGACAAAGCATGTTGCACACTTGCATGGGTGGGAGGAACGTAAGGTGAAGCAAGAGGCGCTACGGCAAACCTTTTACACGCAGGGTGAGACATCTGGTAGACGTGGTGAGGCGACTGATTAGAGTTTTGTCTTCCATTTTAGCAGGTTGCTTTGCTTCCACTTTGCTTCGTGCGCGGCCCCGCACTCCGCCTGCCTGTCATTATCAAGCCAGCGGCCCATACTGCATCGCAGATGGGGCAGACAGAAGGGAGAGACGACAGCCCGCTTGCTTTTTGGAGAGACAAGAAGTGTGCAGCTGAGTGAGAGAAAAAGGGAGGGAAGGAGAGCACAGGAGACGAAAAATATTATTTGCCTCCATGTCACTGATCTGCATCGCTTGTGGTGAGAATGCACGATCATAAATAGTTTATATAAAGAAATATAATAAACGCTACAAAGAAGAAAGTGCTTTTGTGTTTTGTTTAACAGCTAATATGGATAAATTATAGCCGCAATTATGCAACCACAAAGTGTCACTATGTTACACAACATGAATAAAATGCAGATGCTGACATTGCTGACACAAAAAACATTATCTGATTAGATCAGAGCGGCTCTAATCTACCCCAGAGGGGAAACAGTACTGCAGTCTACAAGCAAAAACAACAATCATAGCGGGGGGGTAACAGATCAGGAGCAGAGCTGTCCTCCCTCGCAGCCATACGGCCCAGTTGCTGCAGAATGATAAACACTGGTTCAGCTCAAATTAAGCTGAGAACATGAGAGGACCTGGGGCTGGGAGGAACATGGGCCATGCTAGATCACTCCTCATCTCTTCAGCTGACAGAAATGAATATCTTCACCCCTGAGAGAGAGAGAGAGAGAGAGAGAGAGAGAGAGAGAGAGAGAGAGAGAGAGAGAGAGGGCGAAAGGAGCTTCTACTCCTCATAACGCTGAATTAAAGTTGATGCTTCCCAGCCACAGCTTTGATTGAGCTAACAAGCAGCTTTTGATACAAATGAAAAAAATGCAATTAGTTCCCTGTCTGCTTATTTGCAGACAGGCCAGATTATGCTAAATGCATATCAAGGTCTTTGATGGATTAATCATCCTTGTCATCGAGCCACCTTGGTTTTCTTAGATACCACAATTGCACACTGCTACACCCAGATTGAACATTTTGAAAAATGGCATCAAAGTGAAAAAAAATATATAATTTACACCTTGTACTGAAACGGAAAAATGTTTATTGGTGTCAAGAAAACAACAGAAACGAAGGCTCGGTTGGACAATGCAGGCAGAGCACGGTCTCAGCAGACGGTTTTCAAAGAGAACGCTCCAGATTTCCGCTTGAAAGAGATTGAGGAGTGACAGCACAAATCACGGCTTCATCTGCTCTGTATCTGTTTGCCAACTGTGGCTCTGGTTGAAGTGTGAACCTGGATTAAGATGAGTTACTTCCAACAGTAGCCAAATAGGCCCTGTGAGGTTTTTTTTAAGCCGAGCCTCGCATCGTGTGAGTTTCCTCTTTGCATGAAGACAATCGCCATGGCAGCCTTATCGCGACGCAACATGCAAGCAGTGGGACAACTTTGCCTGGTCATTGGCTTGTGAACAAATCGCAAATAACAAGCTGTTTCTTTTTTTAAACGCCCTCACAATGGCCGCCAGAGGACTGATTCACTGATCTTGTATGATGGCCATCTGGAGAGCGTGTGCGTTTGTGCGAGTGTGTGTGAAACGGGACATCGACAGGTACGCTCGCCATGAAGTAGCTCTCCATGCATCACAGCAACACCTGTTACCGTCTCTCTGCGGGCTCCGAGCTCGCGGCCAGCAGAGCAGACTAACTGTTGTTCCCCAGGGAATGACTAACTACCTCAGCTGTCCGATTCGCACAAATGCAACAGCTGGATGCGGACGGGAGCTCTAATCAGAAACCATTTCTACCAATGAGCGATCCACCTGTGATGAAATATTACAGATTTCATCTTGGCGATAATTCAGAATTATCTTTAATCAAAACTCTGAGTGAAGATGTTCATACCAAATCAAAGTGAAAAATATCTGGTTAGGAATTGGCTGGAAGGTTGATTTTGTCACATTAGGACAGAGCCGGCTCACCTTTCCATTGCCTTTAAAGTTTTTTGTGCCAAGTTGAGCAGTTGCTGGTGGTTGTTTCAGACGTTTCTTGTCCAGCTCTCAATCGGCAAGTGGACAAGAGTAGTTCCTGGAACAAACAGCGCTTTAAGTTATCGCTGTGCACATCTGTAGAGCTGTGGCTGCTTCATATCTTCACTATAATGCAAGTGTTCAAAGCTACTGTGTCAGATCAAAACTTCGACTGTGGGCTTTCACAGGACGCACAACATCAGTTCATGTGCACAACACTAAGGTGCTTGCATCATCTTGCAAAACAAACATGGCAGCACTGGGGGTGATTGTGCGCCTAGCTTCATTTTCCAGCGCTGCAGTCGCGTATGCTGGCTCCAGGAGGGCCCGGCAGCTTAACAAGCCTCTCGGGGACCCAGACAGCAGAGAGGAGATGATTTTACCTCAGGACACAGTCTGACAGACACACAAACACACACGCTGGGCAAAGCCAAGCAAGTGGGTTTAAAAAAAAAAAAAAAACTCACATCCGCAAAGCTTCAGACTGAGTTTACACCCACACAAAAACTCATATTCCTTGTTCCCTGGGTTTACTTTGTAGTTATGTGCTCAGCAGGGGTCTGCTATTCTGCGTTCAGACCTTTCATTACCGCCACCGTTAATCCACAACCTAAAGACTAATAATCACAGTAGTTCGTGGTGAAAAATTCCAAACAGCAAGCGGATAAAAAGCCCTCGCTCCCCCGAGGTAATCTAACTCGAGTTCAAATGTTTGAAGATACTTCATAACCATAAGTCACATAACAGGACCTCCTACACAAACAAACACAGCCGCTCGCACAAATGACAGAGTCAAGCAGAAAAGTCTCATTTACATCAGCCAGGTCAACATTTATATACTGGTTACTATAGTATCTGACACATGCTGTGTGCCAGGAGACAATTATAGCAATCAATGTGGTATTGATTCCCAATAGGTCCTAAGGTTGAACTAATAGCAAGGGGACATGTACAGTTTCAAGAAAAAGTATGTGAACCCTTTGGGATTACATGGATTTCTGGATAAACCGGTCATAAAATGTGTTCTGATCTTCATCAAAGTCACAACAATAGAATAACGCAGTCTGCTTAAACTAATACTGCACAAACATGATTTTCAATGAGCATAACATGTAAACATTCACAGTGCGGGGTGGAAAAAGTATGTGAACCTTTGGACTTAACCCTCGTGCAGCCTTCGAGGGGTCAAAATGTCACAACACGCTTCATCTAGATGAACGGCTGGATGAAGTTGTTCATCAGAAGAGTCACACGTGTTCATTGCTTGAATGTAACACCCACGAAGGCTGTTTTATCCAACCCTTGTGTGTGTTTTGGAGCTTTGGCGCCTCCTATACAATAGTGGACTCTGACTGGGCCACTCCAGAAGGTGGATTTTCTTCTGCTGAAGCTATTCTATTGTTGATTTACTTCTATGTTTTGGGTCGTTGTCCTGTTGCATCACCATCCTCTGTGGAGTTTTCCTGGTTTCATCTGTCCACAGAATATTTTGCCAGCAGTGCTGTGGAACATCCAGGTGCTCTTTGCAAACTTCAAACGTGCTGCAGTATTTTTTTGGGACAGCAGTGGCTTCCTCCGTGGTGTCGTCCCATATACTCCATTCTTGTTTAATGGTTTACTTTGTTAGCAAAACTCTTAGCATGTGCCAGAGATCTCTGTAAGTCTTCAGCTGACACTCCAGGATTCTTCTCCACCTCATTCTGCGCTGAGCGCTTGCCATCATCTTTACAGGACGACTGGGCCAAGGGAGAGTAGCAACAGAGCTGAACTTCCTCCATTTGTTGACAGTCTGTCTCACCGTGGACACGTGAACATCAAGGCTTTTAGAGATGCTTTTGTGATCCCTTCCAGCTTCATGCAGGTCAACAATTCTTGATCGTAGGTCTTCTGACAGCTCTCTTGTGTGAGGCATAGTTCACATCAGGCAAAGCGTCTTGAGAACAGTAAACTGGTGAGTGTTTTTTAGGACAGGACAGCTTTAACAAACACTGATGGGACTGCAGGTTGGCTGACTCCTGGCTCCAAACGGCTCTTGGAGAAGCCATTAGCCGAGGGGTTCACACACTTCTTCCACCCTGCACTGTGAACGTTTACATGTTATGTTCAATAAAAACATGAAAACATGATGTTTGTGCAGTATTAGTTTGAACAGACTGTGTTTTGTTATTGACTTCGATGAAGGTCAGAACACATTTTATGACCAATTTATGCAGAAATCCATGTAATCGCAAAGGGTTCACACACCTTTTCTTGCAACTGTAGCTCCGACGCTGTGTCAGTGAAAGAAACAAAAGTATAAAATGGACTTTTCATACAATTCAGCGCATTTACCTAAATAAACACAACAGATGTCTGTATTATGCACTTAGTGAATGACAGCTGAAATAATGATCCTAATTGTTATGCTCAACACTGACTTTGCAACAACAACAACAACAACAACTCTTTTTTCTATTTGTAATAATAATAATGATCCTGCAGTTAATTCACCAGTGAAGAGAGTTCTTGCTTTGATTGGAGCAGCAAACACCGAGCATCAATATCACCCCGAGATCGGATTAATTAGCTGTGAAATCCAAAACCGTGATTGTAAATATGATGAGATCAACTCTGCAGCACCACCTCCGTACTGAAAGCCGCACGCAGGATTTGGCGGCGTTCGTTTGGGAACGTGCAGAGACACAAGTTTACCTTCGCAGATCCGGTCCAGCCGCTGCCTCTTGACTTTGTGTTTGTCAGTCAGGGACATGGCGTCAAATGCAACCACGGCGAGGGACGGCACGGCTCGGCACGGCTCGGCACAGCGGGGTCTCCTCTCCTGCTCAGCCACAAACACCGACACGGTTCACACTCCTAGTGCACTGTCAGCACTATTCCCCGGGGCATACCGCCTCGGCACATACACCTGCAAACACAGAAAGACCTGGTTAAACAACACTGAGACACACACATACACAGAGTGTATAAACACATTATTGATGTACCAGCACAAAAACGCACAGTGACAAGGGAAGGCATTAAAGAGTCCTTGACTACAAAGTCACTAAGCCTCTCGCTCACAAAGAGCTGGGGAAGCTTCAGGCGATAGATACACAGAAATCAGAGAATCACACACACACTAACTCAGATACTGCTAGTGACAAAGTGCCCCATTTGGTCTAAAAAGTGACAACGCTTCGATGCTCTTAAAGCTCCACTTTTCTCCTGTTTGAAGAGTGTTTTCTTTCCACTGACAAACACTCATCTGAAGATCCATCTGACTTGTCACATTCCTTATTGATCGCTGTGACATTTGAGGTATCTCGACTCAGACAAATAGCAGTCTGCCTCTTCCTTTTCACGCCCTCAAAGCCATTCAGAAACGGCAGAGAAATAGTTCTTCATCTAACAAAAGTTGATCTTTTTGTCAGATCAGCGCAAGCGGCGATGGAACTGAGTGGAGATTTATCACCTGACAGGCCGAGCGGCTGAGCTGATGTGCTGTACCTGGAGGTGGAGGGAAGCTGTGTAATGCCTCGTTTAGGCCAACAGAGGGTACTTAAACTCAACACAGAGCAGAGCACACGTCTCGCTTTCACCTCTATGCAACATATAGTGTCAGTGCATCACATCCTGACATTCATCCACAGCCAACAAGTGAAAAATAATTCCAATGCAAAGAACCAAAATTGCTCTGCCTTCCTTTCATTGCTCACCACCTGCACATCTGAACCTCACCGACACCTGTTTTGACATAACGCGCCCCGACAACCATAATCTCCTGCATTTTCAGTTTAAGACAACTTTAGAAATTGGAGCCGCTTGAAAATATTACCACACAAGCAACACAGCCAGATAATGCAGGCAACGGAACACGGACAAGTACGGATTTCTTCACTGGCAGCACATAAAGACCACGGCGAGGATCAGCATCTTAGTGAATTACTGTAAAATTACTGCAAGACAACGAGGATTAAACGTTGCACTGAAAAAAATCAGACACTGCATTGTGCTCGTTCGGCACCACAGCCAGAGGCACCTCTACTCTTGGAAAGCGCTGAGGCCTGAGAACTTCAATTTCTGCCAGAGAGCATCAGAGAGGTTTTTACTTAAGTCTAGAGTTTCAGAGAAGGTAGAGTTCAGTGAAATCCGTATCAGTGAGGAATCACAGTGATGTGGATAAGAGTCTGACTTTATCCCAGGCTTCATGTAAGTTTGAATTTTTATCCGTCACAGAGGGACACACAAGGAGAGGTTTACAGCACCTTGAGGAGAATTTATCTCCACCCCTTTAGTTTTCTCTTAACCTGCCCAGTCCGTTTTCTCCACAGGTAAAGATTTCATACAATTCCCAGAATCTCAGACTGTCATCAGACGTTGTAAAGTCAGAAGTCAGCGTGCAATAACCTTTTCACCAGCAGTTTCTCTCTTTCGGTAAACATCAGACCAAAACGCTAGGAAAATAAGCCTTTGCTCTTAAAGTGCAGCATCTGATGTAAAACTCCTGACATTTACCATCAGACTTTTAGAAAAACCCACATTAGCGAACACACGAGATTACCTGGCATCAAGAATGCAAATTAATTTAACAAAACATTCGATGGCATTTTCATAGGTTTTTAGAAATGTGTGAGGCATTTTGTGATCAGCTACTTTATTACCCAAGAAACAAATCATGTGCAGCCATGAGGAAGGGAGAAGCACATTCAACATGTTTGATTCAACCCAAGGACGCACACGTTTCCATGAGGCATCGGAATGAAAAACGCAGGCTAATAATTAAACTCCAGTGGGGACATTTAGCTGCCTTTTAATGTTAAATATGTCTGCAGTTATAGAAATTTCGACATCACACACACACACACACACACACTCACACACAGGGACACAATCGGAGAGCGTTTCCAACGAGGCAGCAGTCTGGCTCCAGTGTGTTAACAGGCTGCTGGAAGGCCTCACCCTGTTCCTTGATTCATTTCACTTCTCTCCATCCCTCCTCCTCTTCTCATCCGTCCATCTCTCTGTAGTGCTGCTGCCTCTGAGGTCTCTCACACAGTCATCAATCACGGGGCCTGCTTCCAGGGTTGTCTGCCTGTGTGTGTGTGGTGTGTGTGTGGTGTGTGTATGCACGTGTGACATGAAAAGTGACAGTGACGGAGAGGGAGGGAAGTGGGGGGGGAGGGGTCGGCAGAGGCTAACTAGACCCAAACATTGCTCAGTTCTGATCCCTTTTTTCCAGCGTTCCTAAAACGCCCTCCACCACTTTCTAACTTACAGCC
This sequence comes from Macropodus opercularis, assembly GCA_030770545.1. Lineage (NCBI taxonomy): Eukaryota > Metazoa > Chordata > Actinopteri > Anabantiformes > Osphronemidae > Macropodus > Macropodus opercularis. Next base: position 4,149,364 of record CM061107.1, on the reverse strand, counting down.
AAGCATGACCCCCATGTTTTTACAAAAACAGATGAAACCTCGCATCCTGGAAAACTGAAACAAAGCCAGCGGTGTGGCTTGTGAGGGCCCAAAAGGGTATTTATGCAGGCATTTTGCACAAAGCACATAGGTCATACACATGAAACCTAATATTTAAGAGGCCTTATGAGTCAGATGATCAATAAAACTTCCTGCCTGTGGGACCACAGATCATTGAAAGAGAAACATTTGTGGACAAGAGGAAGAGACATTAAACGTAAGAATCCATATCAAAGTCGGCTGCGAGCACAAACTCTCCTCAGTGTGATCCCTGGCTTCATTTTATGATTTTTACTTAGTATAATAAAACCTTTTCCATCTTTATATTAAATACTTTCTGTGTTTAAATTCACTACTAAACACTTTTGCATTTTGATTCGTGAGAATCATCAGAACGCGTCTCTAAACGGGATCAGTATTTTTATGGTCTCTGGGGGAAAGGGTGAGCCTCAGGTGGCAGATGGGTGAGTTCATTCGTGTGCAGACAGGATCGTCTCTTTATTGGGCGATAAGCTGCACACGTGCAAGTTACCTTTGCCAATTTCTGAAACCAAATATTTGTCACTCATCACTTACATCTTCTCAATTACAAAGGATTTTATTTATTATGACTTTATGAAGAGTAGTTTGAACTATAATCAGTAGCAATAATTGTTTTCAGCCCTAATTTCAGTCCCCGCCTACCATTTTACATTTGCCTAAGGAAAATATGAAAACGTACAAGTCGAATTTAATTAATCTGCAGTAGCATTTTCTTTAATGTGATGACATTTAATGATCACTGTGCCGTTGTTGCCATCCATCATCCATCTTCCTATTGAGGGAAAAAAAACAAACAGGATTGTCTCTGTTGTGATTAATTGACTTTGCCAAAATGAGAAGAGCATTTGGTTTGGTAAACAAATACGAGCGCCGCCCCTGACAGACTCTCATTAGAAAGCAGCGATTACTTACTTTAATAAGACAGCTGGGAGGAGGCTGCCAATCCGAGGCAATCCTGCACAGCCAAAGGAGTCATTACAGCTACAGTATCACTTCATGTGTCGACGCAGACGCGGGTTTGAAAAGCGCTAAGGATGGAGGGAAGAAGCGGTTTCCTTTTGTTTCAGACAGATGGAAATTTGTTTGGACAGGAGGGAGATTGTTAAAAAGTCAAACTGGAGACAGCGAGAGGCGCTAAGAGAGCGTCGGTAGATGGGTTTGACAGACTGAATAATTAAAAAGGTCAGGCTACCTGCCCGCTGCGTGTCACACACACACACACACACACCCTGATCTGAGAGAGCCACAATTCACTGGGGCAATGACTTTAGAAACAAGTCATTTGGGGAATGATCGTTTTCCCTCAAACACTGAGTAGTTTGTGAACTAATTGGGTGAATCCATAATTAATTTGCTGACATTAAGCCTTGGGGTCTGCTCCATACAGACTCTACTTTCTAAGGATGTGCAGAGATGCTAGGAGAGCCCTGGGCCCGCTGCCGAAGGGGGGGCTCGTGTTCTGATGTTTCATGGTGCACGTTCAGACATATCCAACTATAATACGTTTCAACATCTGACAGTTGAGGCTTTAATGTAACGTAGGCCAAGATTCTCTCAATGAAATATCTGATAAATGCAGCCAATGCCAACTCAACACGAATCAAAACCAAAGACAAGACACCTTTGTGTTTCTCACCTGACTGTTTCATCCTGAGGGACGAAAAACGTCAATACAAAGAGATGTTTTTCACAACGGTTCCTGGAGCCGTTGAGACATTTAGGGCTTAAATCAGAGCTACTCTACTGTATGTGGAGGAGGGATGGGGATTAAAGCGCCGTAGAGCCAGGCTAACGGCGGGCGGACATCTGCCTCGACTGGTTGCAGAGAGAATAAATGATTCGTATAAAGGAGCCACTTAAATACACGCATTGGATTTATGATGGCATATAAATTTGAATGGAAAGTCTGCTTGTGATCCCGCGACTTTGTTGTTTTAGTGGTATATGTTAAAAATGCCACAGATTTTACTCAAATCTGTGACTGCTTTTATCTTTATCCACCCAAGCAGTGATTGGATTTTGGTCCACAAAAATCTAATAAAGTTTTGTTAGTTTCTCATAAGCTACTGCTCGTACTTGAACGAGGCCCTAAATGACTTTGGCACATGTATCTCACAATTGTTTATCACAGCGTTTTGATCCCGATCCAGACACAGACTGAAAATGTGAGAACGTTTGCGATTATACATTTTAAAAAAGCAGAGGCTTGGCACAGGTTTGCACCTTGAGCACTTTCTAGTTTCTCAGCTAATTTGAATATTTGTTTAGTGATTACGATGAAAAATCCTCAACAGCTGCTGCGCTTTTGAACATAACACTAAAATGAAAATGACTCATAAATTTTAATCTCAAAAGATTAAAATGAGGTAAGATTAAATGGGAGTAATCTTTTGATTTAAATGTGTTAGAACTGTATTATGTAACAATAAATCTTTACAGCCAATCTAAGCACTATGTGGAAAAATAAAGGAGTAGACTAAAACAGCTGAAAGTTTATTGATCCTTCAATGGATCAAACTCCGAACATATCTGGAAAATATAGCATCATTTTGGAAATGAAGAAATGTAAAAGTATGTATTTTTGGGATATTTTTATCTCAACAGGATGGACAGTTAGAAAGATTAAGATTATCTAAGTGGTTATTTTTAGTAAGCTGCCAAATTAAATCTCATTCAGAGGAGGCTTTAGATGAAATCTTTCAGCGAGTTGTCGAATCAACTCCAGCTCTGGAGTATTTATCTCTCCCAGCTGATAGTACAAGCGTCTCTGAATGTAGATGTAATGTCTCAGTGTGAGTTCTGGTGGAAATCCTTGTCAAGACTGTAAAAAACAACTCGAAGCACTTGCTTTAAGATAGAGTTTGATAACTGTAGCAGTTACTTCTCCTGACTTAATTTCCCAGTGGAGGCTGACAGGGAAATATGAGGAGAGACGACTAAAGTTATGACAGTGTGCAGCGGGAAACGACGGCGATATCCATCCCTCCTAAAGCTGACTCCTATCGGGCTCAGTGAGTCCGTCCCGACTCTCTTCCCTGGACAAAAACCTCCATCCAGCCTCTACCCGATTCTGAATTCCTTCAGAAATAACTAATGCAAGTCTGAATGACAAAGTTGTTTATACAACTGGCACTGGAGTCCTTTATTACCACCTTGTTATTTTCTCCTTCAAAAAAACAATAAAAGTCTCTTTTCTTTCCACCAGAGCCCCATTTGAACAATAGAGGCCATTTTTCCCTTTCAGATCCTGGAGTTCCTCCAGAGGTAAGGCTGTCGACGCGGGGCTAAAACAAAGAAAGAGAAAACAGGAAGGCGTGGATACCCTGCAGCACCAGCCCAGCTCTATAATTAATATCAACTTACATGCCCAGATCCTCGGCACCTCAGGAAGGGGAGAGTGAGATTTCCATGAGCTAAACGAGGCCTGTCACGGCGTAGGCAGGTGACAGCTTGACACAATTATATATAGAATAGTACGCATGCCGAAGTGAATGCCTTCGCACTGCAGAACTGTTGAACTAGAGATGGAAATTGAGTCTTGGAATTTACAGTGCAAACAGGGCAGCGGTTGGAATCCGAGCTACTCTAGCCCACCTTGTGCTATTTACATCCGATCAATAAAATCTTGTTTTTCAAAGTTCCACAGGCTGAGGTTATCAGTGCTCGCCACAGCCGCAGCCAAAGCTGAAAACATTTCCCAGCACAGGAAAGCGCCTGCAGCGTGCCAACCTGGTGCGCAGAGCGAAGGCGTGACCTGCCTTCTGAGAGCGAGAGGGGACCGCGAAGACCAGAGCTCGCCACCAGCTTGGTGTCAGCGAGAGGCCAGGCTCCGGCTTAGACGACCTGCCTGAGTCCAGCCGGCTCGGCCCGGCTCCCTCTGGGTCCTTCCAAGAAGAGTCAGCGTGATTCAGAGCTTCCTGGTCCAGGAGAATGAGGTGCTTCCACTCCGCTCACAATGTGCCCACCAAAACACACACGCTCTGCTCAGCCCTTCTCCCTGTGGACGGTGAGACAGCCAACTCCGTGCTGTACTTGGGCTTACATTGGGAGCAGGCCAAGTCAAACAATGTGCAGATAAAGTCCAGAGCAGAGTGGTGAGAGCAACACACGAGGGCTGTGCTGCAACACGCAGGGACAAGTATTCACGCAGCCAGGAACACTTAAAAGACTATTTTACTTTGTCTAATTTTGGTAGTTTTGGCCACGGGTGCGACTCACAATAATAACACTGCAGTTAACAAGCTAATTGCTAAGGTCTGGAAACACGTTGTACTAATTTGGCTGGAGAAAAAAAAGGCGAATGGGGCAAGTACTGGTCATAAATCACGGCTGGTTCAACTTCGACCTCGTGTGCTTGTGTTCGCCGTAGCCATGCAGCACAATAACCAGCGTTTCTGGTGCACTCAGCTGCAAATCAGCTGGCTTGATCAAGCAATTATGATGCAGTGTCATAACAGTCCACTATATAATTAACCAGACTTTCTCTTTAAAAGCTGCGTGGCTTGAGCACGTCCCCGAGCACAGATTAACTGGCTCCGTTCTGAAGAGCTGGAGCCAATAATGGACTTTACAGGAGAGCTTTTAAACCAAGTCCCCTCTGATGGGCTCACGGCACCAGGTTGGCCTCCCTTTCCCTTAACCACCTCCTATCATCTCAGGCTCTACTAACGCTTCAAGGGACCAGTACTAACACACACACACACACACACACACACACACACACACACACACACACAACTCAGTCAATTAGTCCTGGCCCAACCTTGCAGCTGAGAGATAAATGGTGCGGAGTCTCAGCAGGCTTTTGCGCGAAAGCTATGCTCCTTGTCCGCCGTATGTAGAACAGCTCTCTCGAGGACGGATACGAGGGCCTCCATCGTGGCGATACATGGCAAGCGTGAGCCTGACGGGGGGCTCAAAGTGCTCGGGCTTGTATTAACATACGCCCCCGCGGATCGGCAAACCCCAAAATCTGAGCTGGCCTAACGAGCCAGAGGGGAAGAAAGCGGAAGAGACGGGAATGTTTGAGACGATGCATCAATCACACGTCCGTAATTCACGGGTTATTCTGGCTCGGATCAGCAGCATCAGTGGCAGGACGCCTCGCCTCCATCGGAGCAGTAACTCAAGTGGCTAAGCTGCATTATCTGCGACAACATGACAATCCTTTTAACACCTGACACACCTTGGTAACAAGCATCTACCCCCCACTGGGGCCGTTGATGTCGTCGTGTTATATACGTCTCCCTCTGCCCCACGACTTTTCACAAGATGTCAATCCTATCAGCGCTCACACACCTGTAAATCAGTGCCTGGTGCCAAGGGGCACTTGGGGAATGCAGGTATTGCTGTTAGTATGATAGCGAGAGCATTTCCACCGACAGCGCGACAGGAAAACTCACACAAACAAACACAATCGCACGGCAGGGTGAAAAATTACAGTGGAGGGAAGTGTGCATGGCCTGGTGGATTAACTGTGGAAGAAAAGTGCTGATGGGCAACAAAAGAGGGAAAACAGCTATTCATCACTCCGGCACAGGATCAACCTCACACACTTCTCAAATACCCTTCTTGAGTTATTGTGCAGCGTGGTTCTGGTGGCACGTCTACAGATAATGCTGCCCCCCCCCCCAACCTGATTAAAGGAGGGCACCCAGCTCCCACTGAGGGAGCGCATTCGCGCACCTCCTTAACTTTGAACTAGAAACGTGTCTCTGAGAATTTTTTCTTTGGAAGATCTTCCAGCCCGTAGCCGTAATGTGGCAGTTTCCTCAATCAAATGCTCAGTCTGTGCCGTCCCTGCATTTCCCAGAACCTGGGGGGAACAAATTGGCAGCATATGAGTGATAATACGCTCACTTTTACACAATTAGCTCAACATAGTCGTATTAGTTAGGCACAGGCTTTTTTTAAACAACGAAGTCAGAAATGAACATGGTTTTCATCTTTTCATCTCAGACACGCTCTCTACTCATCTACCATATTCAACAAAAGGCCTTTTCATTTCCTCCACGTGATGAGAGAAGAATAATTAAATGGTTAAATAGTCTCTATTTGTTAATAAACTCAAACGTTTCTGAAATCATCTGCTCTGACGATGCTTCACTGTGTTATTATTGACAATCTGAACCTCACAGGAGGCCAGTAAAAACAAACACAACTTCACCGGCTTTTTCTACGCCTTTACGTGCAGAATAGGATCAGTGCTCCAGTAGATTTAAATGCAAGTCCCTGGTCACGCATGAACAGTGTAAATAAAGACGTGTGTGTATGTGCGCGAGTGCAGAAAAGGCTCAATGAGATCTCTCCCAGGCCCCAACAGTACACGGCTCCACACAACACCGTGAAAAAGATGCATCATGGGACTGCACACGGTCACACTCACCGCCTCAGGGTTTAGGTCAGTTGTGTCGTCTGAGCAGTGGCAACTGACAGAAACTACACACACATACAGAGAAACTATTTTCGCCTGTTTTACTCTCAGTACCATTAAATAGATGCTGTTGGGGACGTTTGTCCTTCAATCAGTGCCCGAGACTCGGCCGTGGCCTCCGTTTCAACTTGCCGGGTCACGAGGGTCACCACGCCTTTTAAGAAGAGAAAAGCCCTCGTCGCCGAGCCGGGTTTCTCTCCTCCTGCCTGCCACAAACCGTCTCCCGACGCAGCCCTCTCAGCCGTTCGTATCAGCTCACTCCCACAGCACTGCCAACAAATGTGACCTCCTTTCTTTTCCCCTCCCACAGCTCAAATAAAGAAGAAAACTCACCTCTACACTGCCAGCTGGAATAAAATAAGTAACTGAAACAATGTGCTCTGCAACTCTGCCAGACCACAAACAGAAGTAATTTTTTCTTAACTTTTTGCAGGAGAGACTTTCCATGTTAGAGTTACTATAAGGTGACGGCTTCAACTTTACACCGAGTTGCGTTCAAGGCCTGGGGCGAGGGAGGTGGGGGTGTGTTTCATTGTTTATCTAAGGCTGGCTGGTCGGAGACAAAGCCTCTGAAACACGCCAGAGACCCAGCGCGTGCGCAGCGATGCCACGTCTCTCAACGCTCAGTTACAAATGAGCAACATCTGAGAGTTTTTTTGCACACGATTGAGGTTAATTAAACCTTTCTGCTTCAGCTGCACTTACAATTCCAGATGACTTGATTGAATTGTCAGAGCCAAATGTCTGTAACTACCGTTTGTTTTCATTTGTCTGTGCTTTTAATCAAATGATGTCAGTGGGGCTTGATTATTTGGTTGCTAATTGGAGGCATTTATGAAGCATGAATTCCAAAATAGTTCAAATGGTTCAAAAGTGAAAATGTGCTGATTTATATCAGTGCAGCTAAAAATATCTTGATCTCCTCAAACAGGTTTCACATATGTTCTATGTACTTTGAGCGATTAATCATAAACTAGCTGACACTTTCATCAATAATGGAAATAATCATTATTTGCAGCCCTTGAGTTCAGTCACTTTTGTGTACACTATGTGGTATAATATCCTAATAGAACTCATAATGTCTGCTGAGGTGTGACCCCATCCATCTGCTTCCATAAGCACAACCATCCAAGAACGAACACACACACGGACGCACAAATGCAACCCCCACTCGCCACACACAGAGGGCTAACCAGAATGAATCAATTGCACAGAGAGCGGGCCCCATTACCCCGCCGAAAGTTGCTTTACTAGCCAGCGTTTCCCCTCAATTATAAAAGCAAAAGGCTCCAGTCAGTGGGGAGGTTGGAGGGTCAGCCCCTAGAGGGATGACCTCAGTGAACTTGGGAATGGGGGGGGGTGAGGTCAGAGCGCGACCGCGGGGCTTGGGAGGAAGGGGTTTTCTTCTTTTGAAGATGAAACCTGGAGGAATTACTGCGGGGGGACGAGACTCTTTTAGCCAAATTAACTCACAAATTAATAGAAATAAAACACACGAAGGAGCTGAAGGGCACGGACGCAGGAGAGGTGGGTAGAGGAGTTGAAGGGGGTGGAGACTGTGTGCGGAGTAGGTGAGAGAGGTGTGTGCAGGGAGGGGAGGCTGCAATCTCTCAGCAGAAAATGAACAATCCCACCCTGCACGCCGTCTGCGCGACATTAAATGCATGAAACGCATGAATTATAGTGCGGCGCGGGCTGAATTAACTCTATATATCAAGCCGAGTCCAAACAGTTCAGGGGTGAGGGGCTGTGTCTCTTAGCTGGAGAAGGGGGGGAAGGGGAAGGGATGAGTGTGTGTGCGAAAAATAAAGTAACTCAACATTTCTATCTCCTCCCATTAAAGTTAACCACTTCTCTCTCTCACCACAGCCGTAAAGCTGTCACACACACTGTGATTTATTCCGCCCTTGCCCAGGCTCCTGTCCTAACTATCGCATGCCTCCAATTAATTTTTTTTTTGTTGCTCTCCATCCCTTCCCTGTAAATGTAATGAGATTGCAGCACAGAAAACTGCTGACTCCCGTTAACGCGCAATTCCTTAATAATGTCGAAAGCTGGGCGCAAAAGCAGAAGGCAGCAAATGCTCGGGCCAATAATCGCGTTTTTAAAAGGTGCACAGTTTTGTCAGAGGTGTGATTAACATTATACATTAAAGACTGAGCAAAGCCCAAACCTGGCTTATGCAAACGCAGACTGCAATGCATGAAAGACAAGGAGTAACAACAACAAACTCACTCCTCAGATGCGATCAGCGCTGCATCCACTCGTCCACCTACTCCTCACCCACTCAGCGGCTCCTTTCAGCAGCGACAGAAGTTGTTTTGAAGAAAGAAGACGCGAGCTGCTGTGATCGGAAGAGGAAGTCCAGGAAAAGCACTTTGCAGTATTTACAACAGCGAGTGCTCAGCAGCAGCTGAAGCGAGCAGATGAGGAGATGCGATACGGGGAAAATGGCTGCAGTAATTGCGTTTGGGGCTAAGATACTGCATCCTAACCTGCAAACAAGGTCAACAGTGCAGGGGCTAATTGAGTCAAGATTTTAATTACTGGCCCAATCACACGTTTCCAGAAGCATCCACAGAACAGAGAGGGGTATATGCCATCTTTGACAGAGTGACTACGGGTGAGCTGCAGGCGCACAGTGGGGGGTGTCAAATGGACTGCGGTGGTCAACGCTGAGCAGCACGGCAGGTGTTGGAGTGGAAGGACTTTATTACCCTATAAACTATCCAAGACAATTCACTCACACCACCTAGGCCTCGATTCAATTACTGTCCGAGCCCGACGTGGAGCCCGGGGAGGCTCCACTCATTGTTCTTCGTGTCGCCTTCATGAGCGGAGACTACGGCGGCAAACACTAACGCCGCAGGAGCAAAATGAAAAGGAGCTCTGCCGTGTTTGCTTATAACCCAATGCGCGAGTGCAAAACCCCGGCAGAGCGGAGAGTGACACGTTCTCGTGAGCGGCTAATAACTTGTGCGCGGGGAAAAAGCTGATTGATTGACATGCGTGGGACAATTAGAAGCTCTGGGAAGTGAGTGTTTTCAGCTTGTTTTGTTTGTCCTTTATTTGCGAGCGTGGAGATTCATTAGACCTCTGCATGTAGGATTTGAGGTCTGTGGAGCAAGAGGGACCCAGCCCTAGTGAAGCATGTCAAATTAGGACGGGGGAAAAAGAATTCTAACCGCTGCTACTGGGACTCATTAGAACCTCAACAAACAACATTTTGTTGTGTATGCGCGCATCTGCCTCTGCGAACATACTAATAAAACAGCAGAGCAGCGCCGGGTTGTGTGGTTTTAACTTATTTTCATCATGGCTTGTTTTCTGTTCTGAGGCACCGGAGCTGAGAGACTCAACTTTAGAGACAACTTTAATGAAAGTGAGGATCCAGACGTACAGAAGCGTCCTGTGACTCAAAGCTTCCAATTTTACATGGGCAGCCATTACTCAGTCATATTCAGCAGCATGCCGTTGTTTCACAGTCCGTCCCGAGAGTGAACGCAGTCTGCTGCACTCCAAGTACGAAGATTAGGTGACGAAGCAGCCCCTCAGAATTAAAACTAGCAAAGCAAAAAGATTTAACGAGTAGAACTAAATAGACGCGGCTCCATCAAGAAGGTCGGGAATTTACGGCATTTACAGCGGTTAAAGGGAAATGTGTCTATCCACGCACAGCAGCTCGGTTATCATCCAAAAGCGTTACTCAGCAAACGAAGCCCCTTCCTTCCCCTCTGTGGCTACACCTATGGGATGTCCGTGTGAGGCGTGGAGCTTCCTATCCCCGTCTCCCTTCGCCTCGGCCCCTCCCTCACAGCCAGCTCTCTCTCAATCCTCAGATCATTTCAAAGGACCTAGAGATCAAAGCTGGTCCTTCTTTCAAATGGACAGCAATACGAGGGGGGGTGTATTTAGTTAATCATTCATTTTAGTAAAAAAAAAAAATAATAAAAAAGAGCCCAACCCTACTCTGTCTCACCACCTGTCTTTTGCTGAAAGCTATCCCCGTCCTGCCAATGCTCTACCTGCCACCTCTTAATATGCAGAGAAGATTAAGCTGGTCGCCCTCTCCAGGCGACAGATAGGTGGGAAAGACCTGGGGGGAATACAGTTCGGCTGCTTCCGACGCTCGAACATCCCCTCCTTGAGACGGCATCTTAAAACGACAGACACCTCATTAGACTTGATTTAGGTTGTTTAGCGAGCTATGCCTGAAAAGTACACTTGCATTGAGAGCGAGCGCAAACAAAGAATCCATCTTCCTGTTCTGCGCTTCATCTGCCGGACAGAATACGACACAAATCATAAATGTGAAGTGATTATACTACGTACCTCAGCTCATATCCTGCACTAAATCACCATTAGTGTCGAAGGCATTCTCAGAGTGTGAGGTGAAGACCATCTCACACACACACCTCTCATCTGACCGGCCTCCAGCAGGAGGGGTGACCCTGTAAAAGGGCTCCGTCACACTCCCTGCCCAGCAAATGGTCTGAGGCCTGAGGCAGCTAATGGCATAATGAGCCCACGGCAGCCTGGAGAGACATTTTTGGCCACGAGCACAAGGACGGCCCTCGGTGGAAGTAACACACATGTGTACAATGGATGATGATGATGATGTGCTCATGGTCTCCATCATTCTGACAAGTCCCCTAGTTACCCAGTGATGTGTGAGAACCAAGTCTGGGCTGCCTTCAAATGCCACTTTCAGGCCGTAGTTCTTAATCACACCCAGGCTTCGACTTTTAGACAACAAATGATCGCTTTTCATAGCTTGTTGATTATACAAATGAAGTTTTACATAAAAACATAAACCTGTATTCAGCTAAAAATAAAAATGTTTAACTGAAACAAATTTAAAATTAAACTTTTGATGGTATTCATATTGTAAATCACAGGCAGGAGTTTTGCCAGTACTGGGAAAGTACAGAAATTTAATACCCAGCCTGACCAACCGTTTCCAAACTCTAGGCAGCCAGAGACTGACATGTAGTCCTGCTGAGCCAACAAAATCTCTCTCTCTTGGTTACGGTGTGTCAGTGCTTTACATGCATTTTCATGGGACTTGCTTCATTCTCGAGTCTGCTGTGCAACAAATGATTGACAAGTGCTCTCCTTCGCCGAGACACGAGCAGGAACCCTTCCTGCACCCGATCAAAATGAACACGCCGCTTGTTGAGCCGTCACCGGTGAAGCCTTCAAACTGTCAAAGTGGAAAAGCAAAAAGGCTTTTCTGAATAAACACGAGGACAAACATACCGTGGCCAAAACACTGCTCAGAACATTCAGAGACGATCATTAAAGCGTTTATATAAGCGTTATAATGACAAAAAGGTGCGTTGTAGTTATATCAGCTGGAAGTTAGTGATGCACTGTACGCAACAGCAGACATGTGAACAGACTGAAGCATTTTGCAGCCAAGCAACCAGATCTGACTCTTGAGAGAACAGAGCTGATTGAAGAACACAGAACAAACCCACTGGACAGAAACACGGGAGGCAATGAATGAATTTGGGTGGAAGACCTAAACAAAAAGAACAGAGAGAGGGGAGGCCTGTCTCGTCTAGCGCAGGTCTCAGAGCCCCTGCAGCCTGTGAAAACAGAGCAGGCATGATGTAGGCTAAAGGTTCCCCCTTCTTCCCTCCTCACTCTCTGACCTAGATGTGTACTGCATGTGTGCGTTCACTGGGGTAAAAATACAGTGCACGTGTGTGAAGGTGCGATGGGTGGTCCTGTCCGATTCATGGACAGCTGTGAGTCCATGCCCTCCGCCCGATTCACCTGGGGCATCTTTGAAAGCTTTGGCTGTTCTCGTTCCGACTGTGGAGGAGACATGAGAACCGGACCCCACACGTGGAAGAGAGAGCAAATGAAACCAAAGAGACAAGAGGGAAGGATGAGTCGCTGGAGTCTAGTCTGTCAAGCAGAAGTGGGCCAAGCTGGTGTTGCACTCAGGAGATGACACAGACGAGCAGTCCATCCCTTTCTCCCTCTGTTTTCACACACACACCTCCAGAGCCTGAATCCCCCTGGCTTCGCTTGTTTTAGTGCCGCATGCTGATGTTGTTAAAAAACGCAGCTCTAACATCGGGCTGACTAAACAAGACGCCATGGATGTCATTACCTGACAGAGCTAAGCTGACTTTCTCTCTCTCTCCATCAGCTGTTCAGTTAGTTAAACATGTCGGCTCTATAGACAATATCCACGGGTTTCTTTCTCTGCCGGCTCTCTTGTGCGCGAGGTATTGTAGTCTCTCACCGTGGCCCCTGGGAGCCACAGGACAACGAGCGCCTTGTAGGCACGGGTTAATGAAGCCCTTCAGAGGGCGCACTGTATGGTCCTCCACAGATTAATTACAGAGCAACATCCTCACAGGCAGCCGGGTTGATTCTATGCAAATCAGGCAGGTCGTTAGGCTCCGCATTTGTCGTGGCATCGCTGTAACTAAACTTTGAGAGCAGACCTAATCTGGGCATTTTCCAAGCATCACCTCCTCCCAATGCGATGAATACAAATCCGGCTTGGCCGTGGCATCCCTTAAATATCCTGGTTGGACTTGGTTTACACAAAGAGTGATTGTTGCTTAATACCGTTTTTTTAGTACAGCAGGATGAACTCGCTCTTCACAGACCACACTCCTTCAAGGGTTCTGCATTTTGGCCACAGTGGGACACAAAAGCAGTTTAATGATGGCTTAAAGTGATATTTCGCTAAAAATATGTCTTTGCAGTACCTGCCTACCTACGCACCCCCTGTAGATTTGAAAGGTGGCATCAAAAAAAGCTCATCCATCCTCCAAAGAGACATCCTGAACCACTTCTACACCATAATCCACTTCCACTCTATCCATCTGCAGACACCATATGTTCCACACACTCACATTTTCTGCAAATATGCTAAATATGTCTTGCAGAGTTGCTTCGTCATCGTTCACCTAATGACTAGGCTAATAAATGCACTCAATCCTTGAGAATCATCTTAATTTGGAAAATAAGGTGCGACAATGACAATTACGACGCGCAAAAAATGAGCCTGCAGATCAGCTCAGCTTGCAAATGACTAATCTAACATCACATTATCCGAAGCTATCGATCACATCGAAGTGTAATCTCAAGGAAAACCTCGTAAACATCACTACCGCATCACAATAAAGCACCGCCGGCCAACTTCTCCGCTCTGCAATGTGGGAACACACGCTCCTCGATCCGACCAGCCTCCAGGTTTCACCGCTCCGGGTGAGCAGACTGGGCTCCAACGGCACCTGGTCGCAGGCCACTAATGGATCTGACTCACATTTCACAACTGGGCCAAAGCAGCCAGCAGAGCAGAACACGGCAGAGTTGGCGGCTCGGGGCCCACAGGACAAATGTCAAGCCCAAAGCGGGTTGTGTTATACAGCCTGGATGATGCTGGCGAGAAAAATGTTCACTTTAAACCTCGACATGGCATCACAATGGGACAGAACTGAAGAGACCGAATGACTGATGCTTAACGTGGTTCAGTGTTTGTTTATACTGCACTGCAAGCGAAAAATAGAAAGTAATAAAAAAAATGCACTTTTATAGATTGATTTGGCACAAATGGTAACAGGCAGTGAATCATAAAACCTGCAAGAAAGCCCAATAAGATGTCCATCTAATATCACTCCGACTGTGTTATAGATTATAAAATTAGGTCCTGTTCAATTTAGACTAGAATAGCACAGCTCACAGCGGCTGCACACACAAGAACACAAACAGAAAATAACATAATAGCCAACAGATGCTTGGACGTAAAGTACACAAAGTAACAACGCTCTCATGATGTTTTCCCACTCCGCAACTCTCAGTAATAAACAGCACTCCCAGGCTCTACCTGCAGAAAGGTCACGCTTTTCCACAAGCAACAAACTTTCACTGCTTCGTTTGAAACAAAATGTACTGACAAAATTAATTGGCAAGCTTTAACCGTGTGTGACTTTCACTCCGACCAGGTAGCAAACGGTCCCTCTCGCTCAAAGTCGACAGTGTTACCATGAAAAAGCATAAAGAGATTTCGCGCTTTGAGAAGGAAACTATTTTCTATCGGAGATAAGCAGATAAGTGTCCTCTGCTGGAAACGTGGAACCCGGCTGCTTTGTTTACCTAAAAAAATGGACACATGCTGAACTTCAAATGAACCAGACGTAGAGCAGACTCATCTGCAGCGAGCTTAGCCGCCTGTGGCCTCAGAAATCAACTATGTCAATCATCCCAGCTAAAACAGCCCAGTGCATACTTTGGACTGACAGGCGTTACTGTTGCGCAAAGAGCTGCATTAAAGACAAAAGTGTGTAATTCAATATGCATAACATCGTGTATGTAATCCACTCCGTCAAAACAATCTCTTGAGAAAACGCGTTTATTCTTGTATGTATAACTAGGGCATGAAGGCAACATTTTGTAAACACAAGCCCAATTAAAACTTGCTTTTGCAATTAACTCTTGTTCTCCAGAGAGAAGAAACATTCATGAATCCGCATGAGCATAAACAGTTTTCTTTCGTGTTTTATCAAACACGCTGCACTGTGATGTGACAGTGCTCTTGAATACAGGTGGTCATAAAGTCCGAGGTGTGATGTGACCTCAGCAACCACCATCTGTCCCTCCATAAAGACAGACGCAGGCTGCACTGGGAGGGGAGATAACGAAGGCAACGCGTATCCTCCGCAGCAGAGAGGCTATAAAGCCCGACAGAACTTTACAGCAGATGTACACAACTCTGTTGAAACCATAAGTGGTAGGTTGCATCCGCAGATCACAACCATGACAACCGGTGGCATCGAGTGACAGCATGAAGGGAAAATAAATGGCTGCCGGCTCGATACGACAGGGGCCGGAATCCAACATGGCCTAAACAGAAATATGAGCAACTGAGGTGAGACTTCAATCATAAGAAATCGATGTAGAGAGGAGAGCAGTACTATAAACCCGCAGAAGGATTTAAAAGGTTAAATATCCACATTTTCTGTATTTCCCAGCCACAAGGAATAAATGTTATGCAGAAATGTGATACGAGTGGCACACTGACACCTCCTTCTGTTGCAGATCTCTAAAACTGTCTTGTCTTGGGTAAATACAGCGACGCTGTGGATGACAGCGACGCGGGAACACTTGTCAAACACTGAAAGCAAGATTTTTATTTTACTGGAAGGAGGTTGTAACAACAACAGATCACAAATCATGAGATAATTGGCAGCAGTTGATTGTACAAAAAAAACCAACTCGCAACATGCTAGGCCGATCCATTAAATTGAATATGCATGTGTTTATTTTTCTCTTAAACCAGCAGAGCTTCACCTGCACAGAAGTGGACGACTGTCAGTTTGTACTGTGCAAAACCAAGATGTGCTGCATAACCGCATTATGTAGATGATGAGGAAGAGGGTGAAGAGGAAGCAGAAGAAGACTATTCTACACAAGAAGAAGAAGAAGAAACACCTTTAAACACCTTTTGTATTTCAATTTTCTTACCCCGTTAAGGTTTGGGCCAAGATTAAGTCACAGATTAATCGGCAGTTGTCCTTATTAATTGCATTCTTTATAAACTCATCAAAATTTCCATAGTAGTGTTTCATAGCAGGAGATTGTGAAATATACACCACTGGGTCTAAGTGGAAACAGGAGGCAATGACCTGTGATCTTCAGCAGAAGTCACACGTTTCTTTATCGTCCTTATCTCAAACTCCCTAATGATTAGAGGAACATCTACAAACACAGACAGCCCACTTCCTTTTTCATATTTTACACAAGCAAACTCCAGGAATCGTTACCCAACATGAGCTCATCATTAGCACATTCATAATTCAGTGAAATGGATTATGTAATTGCTCCATTAATCAAGGGAGCCACCCCAGCATGCTCTCCTATGCATTAGTGTAATTATGGAAAACGCCTCTGTTAAAACCAAAGCTTTGTTTGCAGTGGAAGAGTTTTAAAACTCACGCAGGCTGAAACTTTGCAGCAGCTCGGCGGCGTATAGCCCCGAGTGTCTGTGGTACCACAGGCAGACAGCTCTTCGATATAATGTGTCATGGCAGGAGGGGCAAAATGAAGAAGTAGGCAAAAAAAAAAGCTGGGTTGTCAAGCTCAGGCGTCACTTAAGTCACATAATATATTGACAATTGCAGCCAGCATCTGTGATGAATATTCCAGTTATACATGAAAACTGAAAGCATCTGAAACAGATTAAGCCATGTAGACGTGGAGGTGCTTGTCATCCGTTTCAGGAAACTGGCATGACTTATGGGAACTTAATCCAGCAGTGTCATCAGCCATTTGTCAAGGAAGAGAGATGGGGGCTCCACACCTCCTCCACCTCACTATTGTTGGAAGCTCAGTACAAGAGTCTGCAGGCTGCAGTCCTCGAGTTTGACTGACATTTGACTATCATCACTGGGGGACACTGGGTGTATTTTGGTCTCCTCATAGGTCAGTGACAGGCAGAGCCCCCACTGCACTTATAAGTGAGTCGAGTGCTGACAAGAAATAACAGGCTTTTTAAAAACTGGTTTTACGTAAGAAAAATCACTTTAGATATACAGTTATTTTCTCTGTCTGGTTTCCTCCCCCAGACTGTACTTTAAGCCATTTCTTTCTTACTTTTGCTTTGTTCTTGCACTTGGATGTCGAGTGGGAGAGTCTGAAAATTAGTATGTATTTTATACTGCTGCATATAGAGTCCAGCATGAACCGCGAATCCAAATCGGACCAGAGCGATCGGTCCTTCAGCCGCTACCTACACAAAACAAACAACTAAATGGTTTGTGGTTACTGTCAAGATGTTGGCGATGCTTCACAAGGCTTAAAGCCTGCTGCCAATAACGCAGCCCGAGCCAAACAGAAAGACGGAGAGAGACACACACGGAATAAAAGATGGCAAGAAATGTTTTGCTATTGTGAGAAAGGCACATGTAATGCTTAAAAAAGGAACAGCTTACACATTCACCTCATTGAAGTGACATTTAAATAAGCAAGAGCCATTTTCTTCCACAATCCCTCTATCCCACCCCTTTCTCCCGTTCCAGTCTGTGCCACTGTAATTTGAAGCTGTCACAAACAAATCCTCCCCGCAGACCTTTCCAAATGTCAGGTTCCGTCAGGCGGGATGACGGACTCCAAAAAAGAAAAATCAGGCCCTTGGAAACTTTTGTCAGGAAAAAACAGAGGGGTTGGAGTGTGTATGCATATTTATGCGCATTCGCCATTCACTCCTCGTACAATTGCCAGAGTGGGAAGTATCGTAACATCCATAAAAAAAAACTTAATCCGCCTTTGTCTGTTCAGGTAACGACAGCGATGAAGCCCTGGCTGGTTATGGCTTAAAGTCATTTGATATTCTGCCAAATACAGGCTAAACACACTGTTGAACCGGTTCTGCCATCATTTGGCATCTGAACAGGGGACTGGTATGACGAAACGTTGTATGAACATGTACTATATGCTACTTTGAATGACTGCTTCCTGGAGAAAAAAACCCAGCGCACTATGTGCTATTGATTTGTCCACATTTTCTTGAGAGACTAATTAATCACTGGACTGAGAAAGGTGCGGTTCATGCACTTTGTGTTCAAAACTTAATAAGCGAGAGTCTTTTAATTAAGTGGCAAAATTTTGCAAAGCCAGAAAAACACACACACACACAAAAGATAATTAATCAGTGAAAGACAACTTTTTTTACAATGTTGAGAACAGGCTGCAAAAAAGAAAAAAAGCTGCCATTTGTTCATTTTACCACTATTTTAATTTACAGGAATCTGCAAGATCAGAGTCATTTCACTAGATGACAGCGAGCAGGAGGAGCTAATCAACTCTCACTCCTCAGTGGCATTTCATGCACTGTCTGCCACTAGTTCAGTGAGCACAAAGGGCAGCGAGCATCGATAAGTCAACACGCTGCTAGAGCGGGAGCCGATCGAGACACGAGCCTTTATGGCCACGTCTCAAATGAAACCGAGTCGGCAGCAGACTGTAAATGGAAAATCTGCTCCTCTACAACAAGGCAGGGCATGGACTGAGTTTGTCCTGAGTATGAAATCTGTCTCGCTGATGCCGAGCTAATAGAGGGGCCTGTGCTGCCATCTTCTAATCCATATCCAGAAGGCCAGACTGGTCTACGGCTTTAGTCTTAATTTTCCGCCCTTCTCTCTTCCCTTGTTGCTTCGCATCAGGCCCAGGATGTGAGGCTTTAATATGGCTGCCAATGAAGCAACAGCCATTTAATAACAACGCAATAGTTCCTCACAGCAGTGGTCCAGTGTCGCTCCTGCACCCTGCCGAGTGCAGATGGTACATTGTCTGTGGTTTCCGAAAACATTCCCCTCTCCGAGATGTTTTTCTGCTGCTCTCCCAACACATACACTGGCCTTTCTTGCTCAGCAACACTTAACTCTCTTCTTAACAGAAACAACGCGCGCTCGCTCTGCAGCCCATGTTACTTATTTCGTAACGGGTCAGCTGAAGTGGCCCCCTCCCCGAGGTGATCTGAGTGTGCGTAGTTGGCGGTAAGCCTCTCGCATGTGCCTCGCAGCCTCCTGCGGTGGGGGACATCTGGAGGAGGCGTTACCGAGCGCACAGAGAAAAGAGGAGTCAGGCCTAAAATACCATCCTGCAAGGACATCGCTGGATTTCATTACCATACAAAAGGAGGAAAGGCGACGGCGATTTATTAAAATCAACAAGGCTAATGTTGCCATAAACCAGTCACCTTGCCAAGTTACCCTAAAACTCATTCTCTCTATTAGTGCCCCCCCCCCTTTCGCCCAACTCGCCGCTGAGAGCAATTAAAGCGCATTTTGATGAAAATGACCCGTAATTCAGCGGAAGAAAAAGAGCTTCTGAACAACCGTTTCACAAGGTGGATGTTCATTATGTGCCAGCAGGGAAGATCCTCCTCTTAACAGAGTGCCGGCCATAAACATCCCTCATCATCGCCAGGCCTGCCATTTGATCTCACCTCTGAGGTTGCTGCGCGGAGCATCCTCATTCGTTTCCGTAGCGTTTCACTCTCTGTTTACTCAGTAATGAACTCTGCCCAGAGAGCTGTTAAAGGGGGAACAAAGTGAAAGTGCCCAACGCTCTGCTGCGGCGTGATTAACGACTGAATTAGAAAACAACTCCGGGTCACCTTCTTTAATGCCGTGATTGATGATCTGATGTGAAAAATCTGATCTGAGCTAGAACCTGGATGGCAGGTGGAGCGACGCCACGGCACATTTGCTGTGTGTATGCACGATCTGCAAATCAATAAACACGCTGATGTAATTAACAGCCGAAAACAACGTGGCGAGAGCCAATCGAGTTGCTTTACGGCCTCATAACACGCATCTCACTGATGAATGTGTCCACCACTGTCTGCAAGGCGTTAGCGTTGCCCCAGTTCAACCGTGTATGCGCCATCGCTCCTGTCAAAGGCAGTTTACAAGGCTGGGAACGAGGGTTGCCATCTGTCCCACCTCTACGGGGCGCGCAGAGGGACGTTTTGCACAGTTTTGGCACGCCTGGCTTCGCCTAATGCTGCACAAATGTTTAGAGACATTACATAAGCAATGGGACCTTCAGTAGGGTGGACGGGGAATGAAGATACGTACAGAAGAGAAGCCGGAAAAAAGAGAGCGCCAGGGTGTAAGAGAGCACAAACTGAACAAACACCAGAGGAAAAGTTCTTCCAACAGCTGACGCCTTTAGTCTTCCTCTAGAAATCATGTTTGGTGCCTAATGTGACAAAATGAAACTTTTACTTGAAGAGAAACAGCTCAATAATGCACTTGTTATTCGGGACGGTCAGCCCCAGCAGGGAACACGCTGATCGTCCTGGCCAGACACCGCATTTGTACGCGATTGTCTTGCTTCCCTCACGAGAACACAAGATGAGATTTTCCTGAAAAACGAAAACAGCCGCCGCGACACAGACGGGGCATGCGACTAGATGAAGCTGAAGGAGGCAAATTCAATTCCCACACGTGTTCACCGCTCTGACATAACAGAAACTCAGAAAGCAAAAGTGGCGAACCAATTTCCAAGCAAGCATACGTTTGCCTACATTTGCCCGACCACCAGGGAAACGATAAACAGCCTAGTGGAGCTTCCCTCCTGTGCACATTGTTGTAACATTCAGCCCATAGTGAACGCTGGTGCTCCTCAGGTTCAGTTCTGATCGTGTATCAACATCAACATCTCTTATTTACTTCAAATAAAATAAAAAATTAAAAAATAAATCACACAAAAGCGGCGATGCCTAAGAAGAAACGCTGTCACTGATTCCATTAATTCCTCGTATTGCGGACAAACTGCAAGCTTTCCCTGCCCTCGTTCACGCTTGTCTACGCGGCGCCGTGTGGAACCCGTGCTTATCTACGACAGCGCGTGCATTGCATGGAATCAGCCCGAAAACGAGACAACCCAACAGCTTCATTAACGGGGGCTGATTTGCAGATACGTAGGGATAAGCTGCAGATGCTGTGTGATAAAGTGTTGAGTACAGCAGGCTGCTCGGGATCTGGCTGCTGTTACCATGGTGGTCCTTCTCCCTCCCTTCTCAGCCTGCCCTGCAATTAATGATGCACAGTGAATTTCCTCTAACCACTCCCCATGCAGCCTTTGCACCACTCTACGTATTTAAGTATTTCACTTGGATGCGTGAGCGAAAGCTCATTTTGTCCAGTGTGAATTTCTATTCGACACACACAAACACTCAGGCACCATATTCCATAATTGCGTTTAGCATCCTGTAAACACTTATAAATGCAGACGGTAATATGGAGTCCCACTGCCCTCAGCTCTCATCAGGCTCGCACAAAAAAGGGCAGGAGAGGAGGAGATGTTGCAAATCACATTATGGGACATGAAATTAATCCACCCTCCCCCAACAGTCCGTCTTCACACGGTTTAACCTTGAAGCTGCTTTTTACTCTCTTGCATGAGGACTTCATAACCCCCCAACACACACAAAGTCTTCCCCCAACACATCCAAAAGAAGTCTGACATTGCAACAATGGCTCCGCCGGGGTAATTATTCAACAGGATCCTTCAGTGCTGGTGATACGTTGTAATTTCATTTCACTTACGTCTGTTTCATAATGTAATACACAATTGAGCGGGGCCACTTTACGTCCCCAAAGACCACTTCCTCCTTAAGATAATAAAAGCCTTTTGTGCTTGCCTTTGAGAAATCCTTGGTGGATTATTTGAGTGCGGATTCGGGAGCACATCAATTAATATGCATTAGATGAAAGAGTATTAAGTTGTAAGAAAATAATTAATAACTAATTGCTGTGCCGCTGCTTGGCCCGGCGTCGCTGCATCTTGAAGCAAACGGGGCCGTCGCTGACATCCCCTACAGGGGGCGAAGTACAAGCGTTACTTGACCTTTAACAAGGCCGAGCACCAACGATGCAATCCCACTTTATGACACAGCCACCTCCCGTTTTCCTTACACTATTGCAGAGTGAAATAAAAAAAAGCCAGAGCACTGAGTGACCGGTGCAGTCAATCTAGATGGAGCAGAGATGCTCCCGTCTGCCGGGCAGTGCTGAAAGCACGAGGCTCAGCTCTACTAGCTTCCACCAGAATAAAACACATCTGTTTGTGTTAGGGAACACTGAAGATCTCTTATGCAAGCCCTATCTCTGCATCAGCTGCCTTTGTACGTACAGAGAAAAGCGCTGGCACAGGCTCCCACTTTCCCTGTTACTGTGAACAAGACAACCCCAGCACCAATTATCCTTTACCCCTGTGTAACGCCACCAAACACAATCACAGTGGATGAGGTTGTAGCGATGGGGGAGTAAGTGATGGCAGGAGAGAGAAAAAAATCTGATAGCCACACGCTCACGCAAACACACACACTGTGCTGGAAAATGCCTCAGGAGAACAGAGAACAAGGAAATGGGAATGACAAGCAAAATGTTTCTTTGAGATATCTTTTCAATATAGCATTTCTAAAAGGTTAGAGGAGTTCTGAAGCCACGAGAGAGCAGCTCCTGCTGAGTGATGGCACCTTTAGTTGAAGATACTAAGTAGTTTCCACCGCAGAGCTCGGATTTAAAGTCGTCGGACTGAGAGCGATCCACGGCAAGAATCGCCGCCTTGATCAGTTTACAGCTCTGCCTCGGTGAGGGTTTTTTTTCCCCTTTCAGCTAAATCAATGTTGCCTTTGGTTGGAGATAATGAGCACGTTCACCAGACTTCAAATGAACGCCATTGCTCCAGGGCTCCTCGGCTCAACAGAGTCACATCATCCAGACACTTTTGAGGAAAAAAAACAAAACAAAGGAGAGGTCTGAGCCTTCAGAGACCAATTAAAAACACATATTCCTAAAATGACCTAAGTAAAGGAATTCATTGACAGCGCTGCCCCGTCCCTATAGCTTTACTCGCTCTCAGGTTGATCCCTGCTGTCTCCAACACACCTCAACAGAGTAGGCACACAAACACACAGACTGAAAAACATAACAAATCCATCTCCTTTCTGTGAGATTAAAGATTCTATCGAGAGGTGGTAAGCGCACACACAGACTTATCAGATCAGTAGGCCAACATGCATACATTAGATGATCCTTATTAAAACCACACTGGATATTAGATCATTATCTTTGCCACAAAAAAAGACTTGTACAACAAAAACACAGGCAGGGGAGTGTTTTCTTTCATGCAGCTGAAAATACAGGAATCAACAGGACACGTTGAAATGCAGATGTGCAGCCCTGTTACTGTAATATCACTAAGGGCTGCTGCACTTTTGTGTTTGTCTGCTATATACATTAACTTATCTCACTAATTATACATGAGTCAGATGCTCAAATTGTTTTGTCTTTCACACCAAAACAAAAAAAAAATTTATGATGACATAAATCTGAGAGACACAGCTATTGTAAGAATTTAGAGCAAGTAAACTTTGAATTTAAGCTTTAAAATCATTAAATGAATCGTTAAAACCTGACACGTTTTGTGCAAAGAAACCCAAAAACTTTGAGTTAATAACCAAAACATGCTCCTCCTCAACCAGAATTTCATCCACGGCGACCTCTGCGCCGCAGCCCAGCGGGTACGCAGCGACAGAAACATGCTCCGTCTCGCTTCCACAGCACTTCCATGGAAAGCTGATCCCATAAATTCCATCTAATGGTCGCTAGCGAGGGGGAACTTTTTAACACAGAACTTAGCAGCCACTGTTATTCATCCGTATAGAGAGAGTCTCCGGATGATGGATGGTAATAAATATTGCACAGGGCTAACAGAGGTCCCCTCAGAGACGTTCAATTGCCTTGAGTTATAGGGTGCTGCTCGGCAACGGAGGAGAGGATGGCAGAGTGCAGGCTCTACTAGCCGAGTCTGGTCGGTTTCCTCTGAGGAAACGCCACGGCCCCCACTATGGGGGAAGGTAAGCGGGAAAGGAACAAGCGGGGAGGGGAGGTGCTGCCATCGCAACTTATGAATGGCAAGTTTGTTAGTTACAAAAGGAGAACTGATTGTCTGCAGAGCGGAAGCAAGGGGAAACAAAGTCCAGTGTGGCCCAGTAACGACTGCAAATTACCTGGCATGGGAGGCAAGTGAACGCATCACTGTTAGGAGCACTTGAAAAGAGCGTCATGAAAACAGCAGCTCTGTTGTGGTGCGTTGAGCTGTCCACCATCTTAACCGCTTCCTTGACAATGGCTGACAACAGAGCAGATGTTCGAGCGACACACATCTGTAGTGGCCTTCAACTAACATGAAACTATCCTCACTCTTACTTAAGCTTCCTATTGGCTGGGATATTGATACGAGTTTTTGTGAGAACGCTGCTTGTTCGCTACACCAACACGTGTACTGTTGTGTTTCCGGAGTGAATTAATTAGCCCTGTAGTGTGTAAGAACTTATTTGTGTGTGTAATTAACAATGTAGCATGAGGCAATTAGCAGCTCATTCATACAGTGCTGCACCTAACCCTGGCTTTCCTGGCCAACATTTTCACTTCCCCATCAGCTAGAATCAAAAAACATAAACTCAAATATCTACTTGATACATGTAAACAAGACAATTCTGACTGGATGAAGAGGCAACGACCAAAACAGACCATTACTCCCCCTCTGGTGGTTTATTAAAGCCACTTCCAATAGCCTTCAGAGGGCATTTCCCAGAAACATGAAGCTCAGTCTCACTTGACTTTTTACCCAAGACACCACAAGAGACTGCAGGAGGACGACCATCAGCTACGATGCTGCCTGCGGATGCAACTCCAAACAAAACAGAACCACAACATCCCCTCAGGTGGGACTCAGGCAAAATACCACAACATTTATCCCCCTGCGATGCAAGGGAAAAGTTTAAGCAGGCTCTGATCCTCTGTAACGATCCACGCCGTCGTCTTGAAAGCTCCTCTAGACGAGGGTGGCAAATGTGCTATGGGTGCGAAAGGTCAGCGCCAGTGTGGCGCAGATGTGTGCGCCACGGCGAAGACTCGCAGGTTGAGATTACGGAGGATGACGTCTTCCACAACACTATCCTACAAAAACTCACTCAGGCTAGTCAAGTGCGCGGCACCGGGGGGTTTATGAGCACTGGGAAGCGCAGCACACTCGGATAACGCACTTCCTATTCTCGTTCTGCCGACACACACTCGGCTCGCGTCTTTGGCGAACACCCTCGCAGCGCAAAGGTGGGAAAAATGGAGGGAACGCGAGCCATGCGTAGCTTCCCAACACGCACCAACACACCCGAGCGTCCCCCTCTTCGTGGCGCAGTAAGGTGGACACACATGGCCGGAGCAGCGCGCTGCGGACCTGAGCCCGACGGCTGCCAGTCAAGGCTACGAACTCTTCACTAGCGAGACACACACGCTGGACTTGGACGTGCTCAGAAACGGTTCCGGTCCGTCCTGTAATGCGGGCTTACCTGGGGAACGATGTCTGGTCGCAAGTTGAGAAGCCGACTTTGTTGCTTTTGCCTTTTTTTTTAATTCACGCACACGTCGGCGGCAGCATCATCCGCTTCGGGCAGAGGCAATGTTTCATGTGCGGATTTGGAGTAATTCTGATTCCACCTTATTAATCCTCCGAGCGTCTTGTCTTGTGGAAGCGACTGGACAGAGGACTGATAACCTGGCGGCGCAGGCTGCACCGTGTGCGGATACGCGTCCTTGTTTAGGAAAACACAGCCGAGCGTAAACGTCGCGTCGCCGTCTGTCCAACTGTTCCCCTGCTTTAATTTTCGTCCGCTCCCTCTCTTCTGCCCTTGCTTCCTTCCTTGCCTCCTTCCTTCTCTCTCTTTGGCTGTACTCACACCGTCTAACTCTCTTTTTTTTATCAAGGCGGGGTCTTGGGTCGTTTAAACCAATGACATAAACGAAGAAGAAGAAGAACCCCCCCCCCCCTCCTCCCCCTTAACACACACGCGCGCGCACACACTTAGTGTGCACGTGCTTAGCAGTAACGATGTGGTCAAACGAGTCTTATTTCACATTTTTGTTACACATCACATCAGAATCACAAGAATAATTTCCCACTCGTTAATTTTGCAGACAGTTTTGACTCCATGAGCGTCTAATAGCAGCCCGTCTTTCTGAAGGCAGCACAAATACATATAGCGGAAACCATTTGTTGTCAGCTTGGCTAAATGTGTGCGTGTGGCACAAAGAAATTCGCCAAATCAGACCCAGACCCATTAAAGTCACAAGACTTTTAATGGGCCTCTAATAGGTCACAAGACCTTAATATTCGTACACTGGGGCATATGTGCGAGAGCTGCTGAAGTCTGCAGTTTCAACATTAGCACTCAGACGTCACAGGGGTGTGGGATTGTGGTTCCGTTCACACATCTACGTACTGGACTTGATGGTTCTGCTTTGAACCGATTGCAGTTGCTGTTTAACCAAATCCATTCATAAAAATGACACACAGGAGGAAAAGCAGTGTAACTTTATACGACTACCTGATATTGACCCTGGTCCCGTGTTCTCTGCGGTGGTTGTTCCGCAGCCAATTTAATTTACTAATACTACATATAGGTTCATAGATTCAACAAGGCTGTATAGGGAAGCATGTGACCTCCAGTGATTTGTGACTGCTTAGGGTCACAAATGACATCACGTGATTGATTTTTTCTCTCCTTTTTTGGAACTTGTTGCACAAAGAACAAGCATTGATTCAGATCACTCGCATTCATCCACGGCGCCGCAGCAGCAGCGGCTTCGTGCCGCTCACTTCGGCAACGTTTGCAAACGTAGATCCAGTCTGGAGTCTTTTATTCATTTCACCACCACGATAGAAGAGGAGCTATGGATTCAACGCGGCGCTGTATCAGGCTACTCTGAACTCTGACCCCCATCTCCACGCTGACAAATTCACAGGCTGAGCTCTCAGCGAGTCTCTGAGGAGAGTTGAGCAACATACTGTAGAATCCACACTGAGGCCTCCGGAGACAGACGTGTCAATCTCCTGATGAATTATTGAAGACACACCACCCCCACTATATTTCTCATATAGGCAGGAATAAGTGGCTTCTCCAGAGTACAAGGACCATGTTGCGGCAGAATTAGAGGCCGAACTTGCTTTAATTCAGATGTTTTGCTGATGCTGTACGTGAAGCCACAAAACCTTTGTGACATTTCTTTTTATATATATTCATCATGGCACTTGTCCCCACGTCATGTTAGAGAGCGGGGCGTGTCCAGCACAGCTCTTTTTTCTAATGAAGAGGCAGGACCTCATCGAGCAGGGATGGAGACGGGGGCGGGGGGTCTGCGCGAACTTGTGAAATAGGATCGACACCGCACTCACAACGAGCTCCTGTCGTGTTGCAACAGCAGGCTGGAGCCCCCCAGGAGGCTAAGTTGAATCAATTCTCCTAATGATGTTTGTAATTTAGGAGACTAATGACATGCACTATGAACTGGAAGATTATGTCTAGGAGATGCCTCTCAGAGTCAAGTGTTAGAATTAATGCACTGGAGAATCTCTAACCTGCACAGACAAACTGTAATGATAAAGCAAAGTGGGGTCTAGTGAGGGAATGCATCAGGTCTTTCAACGTCTTAATAAATTCATACCACTCATGAATCTCTGACTGACCTTTTGACCTCTGGGCCTATTTTTAGACGTGCTTTTGGTGAAATATTACCTTTACCTTTTTTATATCTCATAGAATGGATCCCCAGATTCAGGCCTGAGTGCTCTTATGCTGAATTGGTTTCTCCGCGCTGAAGCCTGCGCCTCGCGGGATGACGATGTCTCTCGGTGCCAGATGTTAAGCGCTATGTGGCGTTTGTGGATGCGTGGCTGCACATGCGAGCTCACGCGCGTATACGTCTGGTGTGGCGACAGCGTCACGCGTTCACACGAGAGCAGGCTCACGAGAGGCATGGCAACAGTGCGCAGCGTGATATGCATACGCGCCATGTTGATATGATTACTCCACAGGCTGCTCCTTGTGTTTTAGGCTGGTCATTAACAACCCATTTGAAGACTTTGTCAATAGGTGCCAAGACAACAAGAAGCAACATCGCCCCCTCTGTGCTCCACACCCCTCCTCCCACCCACTTGCCTTTCTTTTCTCTCATTAATATGGAAATGAGTCAGTCATTGTTGTTAAAAGAAGAGAAAGCTGTCATGTCTTTGGTGACAGGCTCAATGGATGTGTTTGGATTGCAGGGACTTGCTGTTTTTCTGAGAGCACGTCTTATCTTTGTTTAGGCAGCGAATCAAAAATGTAAACATCACTTCATTAGCATCTGTCAGGAAGCTTAACGCTATGATTTTTAATACATGGCTAAACCCTCTGAATAGGCAAACAGGCCTTGTTATTCTGTCTCTTCTTTTATCTCCACTTTGTGTTGTAGTTAATTTCTCAAAGGGAAACTTACTTAATCCTCTGCGTTTGCTGCTTTCGAGTTCTGCTGGAACGTTACTTGGCGGAGTTGCTTGGTTATGCTTTTCTTCTGGTCACGGTTATACTCTTCCTCTTTTGCCAACCACAAATATATTAAACTAAAATACTGCTTTATTACCATTACTGAAACATGACCAAGGGTTTATGCAACTGCTTACTGTATCTCTTGAGCGGGTTCGCCTGATGTAGGGGATCATACACATCAGGCATGAGAAGAGTCAAACGTTCTGTCTCTCCAACTGACTCCTCCAGACTCTGGAGGAGTCAGAGGACAAAGATCCATGACATGGTTCTGGGTACGTTATATTAGTGTCACTGGTGTTGTAGGTATAATTTAGAATCTCTCAGTAATATATGAAGAAACGCAGGTGAAAAAGACGACACAATGACATAATGCAATGAAGATAATAAACCGTCTGAACTGGCAAAGAGAGGAGTGTGTTTGTTTTAGATGTATCATGTTGACATTTTACCAAGTTGGAGGCTTTTTTGTTAGTACACAGTCTGGAAAATGTGGAGACACAAACTGATATTTAATTCATTTAAGAGGTGGCCAACAGCCGCTGAGCAGCTGGAATCAAAACGCACGTGACTTATTGCATCGTCGCCCTCCACTGTGCACCGTGGACGTCTGCACAGAGCCGGCAGGTGAAATTTGAAGAGAAGGATGTTTACTGAGTTTTAAATTCATTTGCACGCTTCCCTAGCAGAGACCCAGAGAGTTCATGCTAATGATCTGGCTTTATTAAAACTAGACAATACCTTTGGCAGCTTGAAAAGCACAACTAAATAATCCTAATTTGCTACAGCTCTCATTTCGCCTCTGACAGACGGCTTCTCCATAGCAACAGAGGCCGATGTTATGGTTATTGTAGTATGTAGATCCATTAGATATACAAAATGGATTTAAACTGCATGTTGGAGAGAACCATCAATGGCAAATAAAAAACAAAACATGATTACATATGTTTTATTTAGAAGGTGACCAGGAGAAGTTGGAAAAGATTTCACAATACGTGCATAACCAGACGACAAACCTTTATCACAATAACCAGAAACCATGAATATGTGGCAAACAAACAAAGAATCTGCAACTTGGTCCACGTTGATTAGACGAAGCTGCCGCCCTGTGAAAAGAATGCAGCTCAGATGTAATTACGTACAAGAGTCGACTCAGAATACTTCCCTTTTAAATCACATTCCTAATTGTCTATTCAGAAGTTGTTCCAGTTGCTGAAGTGCCTTTATGTGAAACAGGGGAGGGGATGAATATGTGTGTAATGTTTTTGCATTTGTATTCCTCTATCCATCTCCCTTTTTGTCAGAACAGTTTCATTTCCATGTCAGTGATTTATGTAGGGAGATAGTAGAGTCTGTTAATGGGATATTTCTTTTGCTCTCCTCAGGAACAACATGTCAAAATAAAGACAGGAAAAACAAACCCAAATGCTTGCAGGGGAACAAATTAGGTCTTGTGACAATATTGGGAAAAAAAAGAGGAGCTTTTCCATCAAACCATTTTAAAGTCGTAAACATCTTGGCGTCTTGGATTTGATGTGCGTCTTCTCATTTAAAAACACTGGGGTGTAATTGAAACCGAGGCCGTTGCAAACTGGAACGCACACGCGGAAGCGTCCCTGCTGAAAATGACACAGGAAGTCATGAGAGAAAGCGAAGCTAGTTTTGGATATTGCCAATAATCATAGCGAAGCAATGTATCCTACATATGGATTGTGTTAAACTAGGTTCCATCTTTCAATTATCCTTACAAAATATGAATCTTAGCCTTTTGTAGCGTCTGATAGTAGGTACGTTTTATTTACTGCAAGTCGATGAAATTCAAATATATTTCAACCAAATCCTATATTTCCTACAGGCAAGTATTTTTTTGTGCTTTGTGAATTCATTTTGGATGAAGAGAAAGAAACCAGTCACGAGTTTCACAGGCCAACTATTTTATTCCTGGAGGTTGGTTTCACATCCTAAGAGGAGGGGGTGGTGCTGACACAATCTGAAGTGGGTCTTCCACTCAGCACTAACCTCAGCCCCCCTGGCGGACGGTGGGTTTGGGCCAAGGCGGGAAAGGAGCGGCGTCCTGCTGAGACGCCGAGTCTGGTCTGGAGGTAATGGGCAGAAGAGCGTTGCCTGTGGCGTGGCAAAAAATGAATTACTGCCATCTTTCTGCTCCTCTGCCTGTCAGTGAGAGCAGAGTCTGGAGGGCCTGATAACAAGGCCACAGAACCACGAACTAAAGCAAAACGGGGAACTGTCCAACAAAAAATAATAAAGCTGTCTGGCAGGGTTAATATCATGTCATTTATGATGATTTGGCTGACTGTATGATGAGGTCATTCTCATTTTGGTGTTAATGTCAGGCCATGAGGCTTTTCTTCCAGTCAACATGCAAAAAGACTGCTCCCCAGAACAGGAAGAGCAGATCCTGACACAACTTTCCTTCCTAATCTATGGCTTCAACATTCGATTAGCATCTTTAAAGGCTCTGCAGCTAATTGCATGTGGTCTTTTGAAAAACCAAAACAAACCCACAGCTGGGAGACAACGCGTCCGGTTCCACGTCTTACTTCAGATTTGATTTTCATAATCACATGTTTTTCCAGTGTTTATCCAGGTAGCTTAGAGTCTTCGGGGCGATCTAAGTAATTTCCAGTAAACACGATTTGAATTTCCTCAGGGATCAATACTCCACTATCGTGAATCGTGTGCCGCTTGATGCTTGTCCGTTTGTCTCCTGCTGCTGTTACTGTGGTCAGTAAAGATGCGCAACCGTAACATCATCCAAAAGGTGAAGGCGTCACTAACTGATCAACTTATGGCCGATCGTTTTCATATGAACATTTTTTATACACAGCAGCAAATTCAATTTAAGTCAGCAAAACTACAGTGAATCACTGAATCGGGAGAAACTTTTTCATTAGAACGGATCCTGAATTAGTTGAATGGGATATGACTGGAAAAAAGGAAGGCAGAAAAATGGATGCATAATTAGGTCAAAGCAATAGAAACTGTTGAGTTGCATTTTGATTCATTTCTCCTTGCCCCGTTTGAACGTGTCACCTGCATGCAAATGATTCTCTTTCTTGTCTGCCCGAGAGGTGTGTGGGGGGGCTACTTGAAATCATTGATGCCATTGTCTGGCATTGGATACAATCAATCTGGCGAGTGGGTGGGGAGGCAGGATGAGGGGCCCGTGGAGATTAAACACAAGCCTCACCGTGGTTGTTCCAAAAACAAAATAAATCCATTCATCCAATTAGGAGATGCAGAATATTCCCCAAAAATGAGTTGGACCAGAGCTTCTCTAATAGACTGGACCAGATTACAGGCCACATCAAAGTCTGCAGGACTTAAAAACAAATAAGCCAGAGTGACTGGGTGGCACGGTGCGTTCAAAGCCCGCTGAAAATATGCTAAAGTGTGTACGCAGAATCAGCTGTGCATGAATACTGAGTAGCTGCACGTTGCACCGCAGCTCACGTAAGAAAACTGGAGTGTCATGCATTTTACTGTAATTATACATGTGTTCCAGCCTGATGCTACATTATGCCATCGTGCACTAATCTGTAAACCACGTTAACCATTTCTGCGCCAGTCAGAATAAGCAGAGTGCGACTTCAGCTGTTCGTCTTTGATGAACACCCGGCTGAATAAATCTCTGTCTGACGACTCGAGCCCTGTTTGTGTCCCTGCTCCTCCTAGTGTGCGATGCATTACGGCAGCCCACACTCAAAATGCACCATCATTAACAGCAGGGGAAAGTCAAGGCAGCGCTTTCCCTCCACTTCTTGTCATAGACCACCAGCTTTTGCAGAGCGATGCGCGTAGGACAGGTGACACAACGCGTGTCCTGTACATGTGTACTGTACCTTGAAGCTCTGGATAAACGCTTAACCCTGCAGGTGAATTGCCTCTGCTGGCCTTGCAGACACACAATGTCAGATAATATTAGACTCTCCACTCTGTCTTCCGTGAGCCACTTGATTTTATTTCGCCCACGGCCGGCGTATCTGCTGGTTACCTAATGGAAAGGGCTTTGGGATAAACATGTGTTTATACAGTAGAACCTATTGAGACCTTGGAATCATTTGCAGCTGTTTCAAGTTCAAATAGGAATCAATTAATTAAAGTCCACAGTCATGGTGAAAGGATACTCTATGGCTGCAAAAAAGGGAAATAACAAACCAGAAAAAAGCGTGTAGTAGTATGTCAAAGGAACACAGCATTTGAATTTCATGCACCATAACAATGACACGGTCCTTTCACCCTGTGCGCTGACTAGAGAGAGGCTGAGGATGAGTTCAAGGGGGTCTGGGTGCATAACGAGGCCTCTGATGTCATGCTGCTGGTAATTTGTCCTGAAACAAGAGGGGAAAAGTTGCTGCGCTGTCACTGCAGTGTCAAGCCTCACACTGCGGGACAGATTTCGCTGACACGTCACATCCTCTGGAAAAGTCGCAGCTGAGGGCAATTCCCAACAGGTCTCAGAGGCAGCTGGGGAAACAGGAAGAGCTCACTGTACATATGAAGACCCGTCGCATTAAGGCAAGGAGAATAAGCCTCGCTGTGTGTCTCTCCAAAGAGCTCCCGCCCCTCAGGCCTGTACGGGAGCCACACTGAGCCACCATTCAGGAATCAATGAAGCTCCTCATAAAGGGATTGGCTTGTCAAATCCAAGTCCGTGCAATTTGTGTTGTGATAACTCTGCAGGCTCATGCATGGAATCAATAGCAAGAGAGAGAGAGAGCACTTAGATGCGTATTGATTCATACTCAGCTGCATCAAAAGTGCAGAATTCAGGAATTGTTAACCTTTGATTATATGTGCATTTAGATCCGTTTAAAACTATTTTTCACTCCACAGTCGAGGCAAATTTAGTCTCCACAGGAAAAAAGAGGAAATGGCAGAAAGTAGAGGTTTGTAACACAACCATCCAGCCGTTTGCCCTGCAGTTTGACCTTCCCCGACAACTACCCCACTGCTTTTTAAAACACATAAATCACACAGCAGACTCAGACCGCTGGCTGGTAATTGCGATTAAAAGCAGAACCTGCAGAGCTGACCGTCAAGAAGCTGAAAGAAACACAGACAACAAGTTTCACACAGGAGGTCGACTAAATCTCACGTTTGAATTTAAGAATGAACCTTTGCCTTCTTGCATCCAGCTGCTAAAACGCTGGGTTATAAATATGCAGCCAGATGAGAAAATGAATATGTAACAGGGCACATCAAAATTGCTCTTATATTATAAATGCTCAATCAACATCCCTTAGCTCATACATACACACACACACACACATATGTATATATAGCATCAATACAGGTGTGTATTGACGCTATAGTGAAACATCTTGTACATCTACATGGCAGTAGGAACATACAGTAAGTCAATTAACCTGAAGGGCAGTGTTTTTCTTCCTCCCTTTGTCACTCTAGAACAAAACCCATGGTGAAAAATCGCAGCCAGCTCTCCTTTTCGTGGAAAATCATTACACAATCTGAGAGAGAATAGAATATTCTGTGCCCAGGCTTGCCTCCTGTTATTGCACCATTAATAACTTTTCCTGCTGCCAACGAGACAACACCAAGCTTGGTTGGAGAGGAGCCGACTGATGCAGTCAGTAAATTAAAACCATCAGTGTTGGTTTTCGTAAGACAGACCGATCCCCGTTGTCAGAGGTTGAGCTTTTGTTTTTTTAAAATTATTATTATTTCTCTCATCCTCCTACCTGGTGCATCTATTTGCGTTGTGTTTGTGAAACGATGGCTGCGTTTCTCATCCCCCACTGAGCAAACAAACCCTTAAAAACTGCACAGCACATCAAGCTACTGTCGATGTTCACGTTGCTCTCTGCAGGAAACCATAAAAAGTTATGTGAGAAGAACGTCAGATATTATCAAGTGCAAGAAAGATGGTGTCAATTAATAGCATGCAAACATCCCTGCTTGTATTTACAGTATGTCAGGAACTACGGGCCGATGGAAAACTAAAGCCTTAAGGCAGTTAATCTCACCAATCATCGCCACATACTCATTAATCTTGATTTGATCAAAGCGCCTTTAATAAAGTTGTAACTTTGTAATTAAAAACAACTACCCAGGGCCTTTGTTTCTCGCAATGCGCATGCATGCAGTTTAATTATATGTAGTCTGCAGCTCATTATGATGTATGGTTGTTATAGTAACGAAACTTTGTGAAGCAACGTCTTTGAAATGTAATAAACCAGGTTCATGGGAAATACATCATGTGTCCTTCATGAAAATTAGGGCAAAGATTCACGAGCGGAGAGGTCAGATTAAATATGCGGCATAGAGTAAATTCTCCTAGTTATGTGCGTCCTTTCTGCATCAGCAGTATAACCAAGCAACATTTTACAGTGAGACCACAACTCCTAATCTGTGAAATTGGATGAATTTAAGTTGCCTACCAAATGGGATTAAATTGTATTGGCTGCAGTTTTGTGAGAGGGGGGCATGTGTGAAAGGAATGGATACGCATGTTAGCGTATTAAAGAGGCCCCCATACATCTCACCCAGGAAACACTGTGGAGAGCATCCAGTGGGAGTCAATGGGCTCAGGGAGGCTGAAGTGCCAGCTCCAGAGAGAAGGCTTAACAAAGACTGTGTGGGAGGGCTTCTGTACAGTGTGTGCTCACGAAGTGGAGCATTGTCTCAAGTTTTCCCCCAACCGCCAGCCCACACGTGTAGTCGCAAACCCACCACCTTAGATGCACCTAATCACCATGAAATGGCCTGGAAACTGTGAAATTCTGCTCGTGTAGACACTAAGACAATGTGAACTTAACCTCGCTAAGTACAAGAGGGCTCGAACTAAAGCACTTAAAAACACACGTGGAGCGCAGAGAGCACCTGGGCTGCGGTAACAGGCTGAATAACAACAAGCTGGTAATTTCCCACTGGTCTTTAGTGTTTTTACTTTAAGACGTAAGGTTTGATTTGTCTAAAACGCTCGTCCCCGTCTTCACTCATTGACGTTCATTCTAGCAACTAACAGCTATTTGTAACGCTCCATGCTTATCAGGCGGCATCTCCGGCGTTATGTGCTGAAGTAATTAACTCCACACACCCAAGGGTAAAGGTGCTCATGGTACATATGAAGGCTAAGCCAGTCAAACTGGGCCTTATAATGAAATCAGATCCGGTCCCTGTGGTGGGTCACACGCTGCTCAGCCTGGTCACACCCCACTGTCGATTCAACCCTGCATCGCAAGTGAAATAACCCACCAGTCATTACTCCGTGCTCTTTAATGACGCATTCTGCAATGGATCATAAAAAGACCATTTTGTGTAGCTCATTTCAGGGGCTGAAAAGTGAAAATATATCAATCACATTTTCCTCCGCGTAATTTTAAGATGATTACGCTCACAATTAGTTAATGGTATTAAGAGATTCAAATCTCCACAAATGGACTTTGTCTGTTCCCCTCTTGTGTTGAGTCAGAGAGAACACCGGGCACTGAGTTCCAAAAATAATGAGTTTCTCTACTGACTTGATAATTGAAGATATAATGAGAGAGCGAGAAAAGCAGTGTGTGTGTGGAAGGAGTGCCCCATATTTTTTGTCATAGCTCTGGGGGCTGGGCACGTACACCCCCAGCACTGCAACCTACTTTTTACACCCCTCCCTGGAAAAAAAATGGCCCAAAGTGTCCTGAGCCCAAATCCAATCTGTTTCTTGTGACACCATTGTCATTTCCACTGTGCGCCAGCTCTGGGAACAGCTTTGCCACTTCCCTAAATGTGCTGCGCTGTTTGTCTTCGTGTACTAATGCTGACTGCGAGTGCATAAATTGCTGTTAAGTAAACATGTAGACATGAAGCAAATAGCAGATAAACAAATCATGAAACAAGGGGCAGCTTAATCACACAATAGATGCATTTAAAATGTCCCTGTCTTTGAGCAGCGGTGGAAATGATTGTTTTATGTCTCCACATGTATTTTTCAGTAATGCACTTGCACATGCTGAATGGCTTTTTATTTAATATTGATGTTTTATCATCTGGATTCATATGAGAAACATATAAAAGTGAAATGATTCTTCTTGTTTTTATTCGTCTCTTCCCCTTCCTTCCTTGGTGACGCACCTCCATCACACATATCGCGCCTGCATCTGCATTGTAAATTAAATTGAACGAGGGCACAGCATTAGGATGCAAATTAAAGACCTTCAAAACGCGTTCCAATGATGATAGCGAGCACAAAACCAAGGGGGCGTTTAGGAAAGTATTGAAGTTTTGCTTGGCTGCCTTTATGAGGCCCTCATAACCATATTCTGGGACCTTTGTCAACATGCTGATAAAATGTATTAGTGTCATTTACAAATGTCGTCTTGTCAGGAGAAAGTGTTGTTTCAAACAAATACGGGCTCATTTGAAATAATTGTGCCATGAAAGACTAAATTTAATCCCCCTCCTCCGGTAGCAGATGATTGTAAGCATTTCCCTCATTGTTCATTTTACAAACAATATTAAAAATACATATATCATCTTTCATCATGGTGGAGATATCTCATTTCTCTAGATGACGGTGCGTCGGCCTACTTCTCCGTTTGATTTCCTCTCTGGCATTAACACAGCGTTTCTCACGTGTACAGATGGAGCCTGCGTTAAACTGTGAAGGGCTTATTCGCAGATGTACCGCTGGCATCGTTCTATTGTGTTTGCACTATGAAAGCTATGACATATTACTTTAAGCTCTGCGCAAACATTGACACAGTGCAACTTTCAATGTTAACTTTGCACAGCTAAGGTATGATGTCGTTATGTCGTTCTATAATTAATAATAGAGCTGATTGCTCAATATAATAAAGCCCCTGAAGGAAACAAATAGCTGAAAAGACCCCGTATCCTTCTTTACAGTCTGACTCTACTATTATTGTTTTGTAGCACATAGAATAACATTCATGCAAAGTTTTATTTTCTTACAGGAGTCCAGTGTTGTTTTAACAGTGAAGAATTAAAGAGTGAACAATTAAAAGCTGCACAGGGTTAACTAACCCCCGCGGAGCGATCGATGAGCAGCATCGTGCTCGAACTAATCACTGTACTGAGGGTGAAGCCATCCAGCAGACATGGAAAGTGCAGGAAGCAATGACAGGGCTAATGGTTTGGAAAATTCTGCTGATGAATGAGGACAAAAGATTGTGACTCTCTCCTACCGACCTTGTAGGTTAAACCTGTAGGTTTACCCGATACTCTTGTTGTCTTACTCAGAAATTAAGACCGTTAGTACAAAATAGCAACGTTCAATTGTCTTTAATCTCTTCTGCTCAAATTACTGCTCAGAGCCTGTGAATCACTTTTCCCTCCTCTCGCCCCACAGACGGGCGTCAGTCACTTCGGCGGCAACGAGGAAGCTAATGAAACCTCTCAGCACTAACAAACAAGAGCGGTGAGGAATGTTCTGCTCGCATCAGGTCATTGTTTGATCCATAAAAGAAAGGACACAATGCGAAGACGCAGGCAGGAAAAAACGTCTCCGTTTCCTATTGAAGAGCAGTCTTGGCAAAAGAGTAAACAATGCAGCTCCACATACAGCTTGGAGACTTCGTGGAGCCATCACCATGGCAACCTCATTTTCTAGACATATCTTTAATGAAAAGGTAATGAGAGAAACATAACAGTACCAACTTCATTACTGGAGTGAGATTCAGCAATAGAAACTAAATCAGAGCGGCGGCAGCAGCAGCAGCAGCCCGACTAAGATGAAAATATATTTAAATATATCCATACATTCCTTCCCAATATATCAGGAGGATGATTTCCAGAAAAGAATGTTGGCCAGGTTCAACAACAGCCAGATGACATCACCAGAAGTCTGAGTAGCGCCACTGATGTACACATACCCTCCAAAGGACAACAAGGAATAAGCTGAAATTTGGTGTAGCTGCCCTTTAACTCGTCAAGATTTAGATTCCACCATTTCTGCATTTTATTCATCAATGATACATGTACTTTCCATAGCATACAGTAGAAGAAGAAGCATGCTACTATATAATCCCACAGGTAGAAAGTGAACAAGTAGGCCAAGTACTACCTTCTGGTGTCGTACTAGAAGTTAAAACCAAGTCTCCCTTTTGTTACCTTATGGTGCAGTTCATTGTGAGTGTTTACTCTATTATACATTTTATTTATCTGAAAGTGAAAAAAGCCACGAAACACTGACTTGTGTTTTTCAAGCTGACAGCTTAAATGAACAAACAGCATAATTACACAGGGAGAAGTCTGTACTTACAGCTGAGCCTGTGACTGTAGTGCTTTGAATGAAATGAGTTTCATGTGCACATTAAACCTTTTAGTCCAGATCACATTTCTTTCTCTAGGAACAATGAATGTGATCACAGGCACAGCTGCTAAGTAACAGTGTTTTCTCACAGATGCACCGTTTAGACAAAAGGGATCTTACGTGCGTCATTGTAGGCGGGATAGAGAATCTCCCGTACCTTGCATTTTTTCTCTGGGGGTTGCATCTTTGTTTATTACATTTATCTTGTTTGTTTAATTGGATCTGACCTTTTTGAAGAGGTTTGCTCTCTAGAAAATGGGATGAAGGTAAATACACGTCGCATTCAAATCCACTTCCTTGCACTTTGCTGTGCCGCCTCCTCCTTATCACAGGAACCTCGTGATCGGATCGTAATGATGCTTTATGTTGTGAAAGTAACTTTGCTCTGCAGGCAGATCCAGCTGCCAGGTAGGTTTCGGCTCCAGTCACACAAAGTCCACCACTAGCCAGCTTTTCTCTCCTCCTCCCCGCCGACAGCCTTCAGACATCTTCCATGCATAATTAGGTAGGGTCCACGGAGAATAGCAGAGATGTGTTTTTTTAATTTTAAAGAAGCTTAGCTTAATGTTGTATTATTGTTTCTATGAGCCCTGAGTGACATAAGACGATAAGGACATTGTGTTTTCATTGCCATCTAATTTTAACAATCTCCTCTGCGTCCCAGCCAACAAGCTAA
This sequence comes from Macropodus opercularis, assembly GCA_030770545.1. Lineage (NCBI taxonomy): Eukaryota > Metazoa > Chordata > Actinopteri > Anabantiformes > Osphronemidae > Macropodus > Macropodus opercularis. The sequence goes on along the minus strand of CM061107.1, from coordinate 4,109,970 downwards.
AATGCTCAATGTTGTGATATCAGAGTCAGCTGAAGGATAACTCATGGCCAAAATAAAAAGAATGGTAAGAATGACGCCCTGGGCTGTGTCCCAGATCTGCTCCGAATACATTTAAAGATGATTGTGTGGAGCGACTGGACCACTGTGTTTACAGAGGCGCATTAACGCCAAAGCCAAGACAATCCAGGAAGGAAGAATGTGCCGAGCAGCAGAGGGGTCCGTCTCTGTGAATGCATTCTTTCCTCATTGTCCTCTCAGACAGGAGGATCATTACTGGCTGGACACATGCTCTGGCAGCACCAGCCTTCATTATTATGCAGCAGTCGACACAGGTTTAACAAAGAGAAATTTGTCTAGCATTTGTTTATCTGGGAGAGCAGAGTCTGGCACAGCGATGCTGGCAGCAGCCGGCTGAGGTGGATAGACACTCAAGTAAAGTTGGCGGTGGCTCACATGCCTGCAGCCCCTACAGCCCCCACCGCCGCCTCCACCCTTTCACACCATCGCCCTCTTATGCTCCCCACAGGTGCACAGCCTTTTCTACCTCCCACATCAAAGAGACGGCAGCGGAGTGAGAGACTGAAGTGCACAGTGGCACCGAGTTTCATCTTCAATCGTATCCTGTATTCAAAAGATGTCGTATTAATTTCTAGTGGATTTGGACTTTTATTCGTAGGTGAAGTATTTGGATTTCAAAGGCCGACCTCTTCTCCAAAACAGAATTCAGCCACCAGAAGATCTGACTGCATTAGCAAAAAGGAAAAATCAACACACGTTTTGGGTAATACATCAATGCAAAGATCTTTTAGTATCAGACGTCTATGCTGATGAAGTAAAAATATCACACTTGACTCTCTCCCCTGGGGGGAAGGTGTGGCTGCGTCGAATTAATGACAGTTTTTTTCTACTCACAAGCTTTGTTGCAGGAGGAGGGAGGCCATTTAGCTCGTCCTTGACCTTCCCATGAACCAAATACGTCAGGAGCCTGTTGCTGAGGAGATTAAAATCACGCAACAATGGGACAACACACGAGCGAGTCCTGGGTCCGGGTTGGTTAAATATGTACCACACCGCTCTCAAGCAGCTTCGCGGTTTTGTCTGCACACAGTTGAGGTTTAACGCTGCTGGGACACGTTTCCTTCTGCACTTTCCTGTCAGCGCAATGAAAAAGGGTCAGTGTTGAGTCAGGCTTGTACAAACTTAGGCAAGACACAAGTGTGTGTGTGTGTCTGTGTGTGTGCGCGTCTTTGAAGAAGATTCCAGTCATCTGTGCTGAGCCATCATACATACAGGAGTGTGTGTGCTGCACCCTTTTCTTATTACAGACAGCAGGTGCAGATGGTTAAAGGCAGGTGCTCGGCAAAACACAAAAAAGGGAAGAAGCACCTGGTCCCTCTGTTGTAGCTGCTCTCTCTATGATTAGCTTTGTTTCTCCAACAGAGCGCAGTGAGGAACAAGAAGAACAACTTGATTAGCGTGGACCCAGCACCTCGTTTCTCACTCGACTGCACGAAGTTAAAGGACAGGATGTGTTTAAATACCAGCTTTTAGTGTGAAACTCAGTCGTACTGAGTTGCGATGAACATGCCACTGGCGTCACAAACACCCACAGCTGTGACCTGTCAAGCAGCGAAGAGCTCACTCCTTCAAGAGTTCAGCTTTCTGAGCCTCTCCTAACTTCGCTCGCAGTGAGGTGAAGAGCAAACCAGAGCGGTGGCAATCCATTGGTTCCATTTTCAAAGATGAACACACGTAAATAGCGTTTTTATTGTCAGAGCTCGTTGCTTTAATCGCGGCCTCGCTCCATGTGCCAGGCAGCCGCTGAATAATTGAAGGAATTATCAGGCCAGGGGACGCAAAGCCCCTCAGAAATGTGTCGTGCCCCAAAGAAAAGCCAGCAGGAAAGAGGGTTAAAAAAAGTGCAGAGCCACACAACCCACCCCAGTTATGTTCCACCTACATACAAAGACAGACATACAAAGTTAAAACACAGGGGCTGATGATGCCACAAATGGCAAGCTTTGACTGGCAGAATATCAATAGCTCATAACAGCGGGAGCCCATGCATGTCAGATAAATTTATGATTCTCTCCAAAAGCAGCTCTCCTATTTTCCTCCACTTCAGAAAGGCTGTTTTTGATGTAGCTAGATTTCACCATGCAGTTTGGCTACTGTCCCTCACACAAAGAATGTGACTGACGCAACACTAATCTCCAAACAAAGAGACTGGCACAACTACTCTGCAAATTTCAGGGCTATGAGGTGGCAACGTCATTCTCGATTTCTCAGTGCTGCTTCATGAGCCGTTCCACTTTCTCCGAATTCTCATTTAGATCAAACAAAACACTCCAGAAAGGAGGTGAAATGGTACCGTTTAAATCCGTGACACACATGCACTCAGGGGACCTCCCTCCCATTTTCTAAACAGGGAGTCACGGCAAGAACTTTTAAATCTGCTGCAATAAGGTGTGACCTACATGGGAAAGAGCCAGGTCCAAAACCCCAGCTCCCAGCAAGACTCTGCTTATTGAGTGTTCCAAAATGTAATGCATGAACATTAAGGAGGAGAGCGCTTCTCCTCTGAAGACATAATTCTCTCATGGTTGACACACAACACTTCCTGGAGCAGGTTAGAATACACACCACATCCTTCAAGGTGAAAAGCATGCAATATTTATTTTACTGATGCCCTATTTGGTACATTAACAAAAAAAAAACTCAGCAGAACCAGCCAGAGGTTGTAACATAATATAATCTCTTTGACGCTGACATATGAAATACGTTCCTTCGCTGACGTTCATGAATAATGGCAGGCGTTTGGAGAAGAACAACTCCGAGGTCTATTTTCAAATCGGTTTCAGCTGTGGCGCTGCAAAACAACCACCCTGCTGGTTGTGTTCCTGAGCACGTGAGACTGGAATATGTGTGTTTTGAGAAAAACAATATTCATAGATTGTGATTTGATGCGCTAATAAAAAATTATTTGATACGTCTCACAGGATGCTATTTATTTTGGGGGATATTTTTCTTGCAGTGTGTTGCAGGCATCCCTGAGAACAGGGTGAGGGTCACACTCATTCAGTGTGTCCAGGGCGAGTGTGAAAGGAAAAGCCTATTCTCTGTGTGGGCTGGGGGCCTTGTAAAGGGTGTCGGGCTCCCGCAGGCAGCTCAGCTGAAGCGCTCACAAGACCAAGTAAGGACAACACCAGCTTTCTAATAGAACGCAGAGAAAAATATTGTTATTTTCCTGCATTTGGTTCGTAATTTTCTATTTGTTACCATTAAAAAAATCACAAACACGAGCGTTTTAGGGATGACTTCATTCGCATGTGCCGTCCAAACTGTCGGTAAAATATTGTTTTACGATACGAGGCAAAAAGCTGCAGGATGTCACTTTTTCCAGACTTGCGAAGACTGTGAGCATTGTAAAGATATTTGCTTCTAAAGGTTTTTGAGTGAGGTTTTTCTTTCTGACCATGTAAAGAATGTCAATGATTTCTGCTTCAGTAGGTTTTTCAGCATTGCATTTATGGCCGTTTGATATTGACTGACAGCACAATCTCGTCCTACAGAGTCAAACGCAGATGCTTCCCAGCTGATGCATTGCGTGTCACTTCTTGGACGTCCCATCGAGATGGTGATTTAGATGCAAAGCTAAAATTCGTATACTCTGTTTCGGACGTTAAAGTGAAACCTGGAAACAGACGCACAGGCTGGCACGCAACACCAAGTGAGACGGCCTTCCCCCCTGTTCAAACGCAGCCATCACTCCCCGACTTCTGCCCCATCTGTTCCTATGGCATAGAGCAAGAAAGAGGAGAGCCAGTGTGGGGAAGAAAGAGGGGCGGGGGTTCTAAGGGTGTGGAGAACCTGGGGGATCTGGAGACAGCAATGAGAAGATGAGGTGGGGGCAGGAAGAGGTTAAACACTGGGCGTGGGGATGCTCAGTTTTGTCAGTGTAGGGTCACAGTTGACAAAGAAATCAGAAACACTTCAAAGTTAATTAAATCTGTATAATCAGACTGAAAATGATGCTTATAAAGATCAACAAAACAGGGATGAGAGTTTTCATATTGATGCGCCACCAGTGCTTGTCCACGTCCTCTTCGTTCTATCTTCCTTGACAAAAGCTGCCACAGCACGTACGTTTCCTGTCACTTTCCCAGGCTCGAAATGAAGGTGGTGGCCGGGCAGTCTCTTCTGTGTGGCCAAGCGTGGGACGGCCTCCTTCCTCCCCCCTCTGACCTGCAGCTGCCACTCAGACTGACATTCCCAGAAAGCCCCTTGTTTTGTCTCCAAAACTCCTCCTTGGCCAAGGGTCAAGGGGTCAAGGTTCAGTTTGCAGCAGGAGGGAGAGATTCCTCTGTCACACATGGAGGCAAATTAGTGGCTCGCCCGTGTTTATTGAGTGGATTGCTCGTGGTATGATAAACACATCCACTTTCACACCCACACTATTTGTTTATCAGGTATTTAGTCGATACCTAAATGCCTCATTATGCATGAGACTACACAATGCTTAATTACTCTTGCATGATTTAGATTCCTGGTGAAAATGAGTCTGTTTGATACATGGACCATTCCCAGGGGAGGACATGTAATTACTGTACTGTTTTGATTTGATGTAGAGACTATTTACATGTGTAACCAGGAGTATAAAGTCAGAGCTACGTGCTCCGTCGTCTATAAAAGCAGATTTTACTGCCGCGTTCCGTCACATAAAGAGAGATTCTTCTTGTTCACGGCGCAATGACTGCACGGAAGCTCGGGTTCGTGGATTCCAAATCCTGTTTACCTCTCCTCAACATGAATGATTCTGAGTGTGAAGCTCTCTTGCTTGAAACTATTTGATGATAAAGCTTTTGAAGTGATGATTTGAATGTGAAATTGAGAGGCTGTGGTGAGCACTTCAGTCAGTGTTTCCTGTTTTAACGCAAACCCTTTTTTATGCAGAGGCAGGAGAATCAAGCAAAGGAGAGACACGCTGAAGAACACGGCCTAAAGCCACTGTGTTCTTGTGGATCTCTGCTGGGTGAGGTGCTTGATTTTTATGACCCACTGTAAACAAGCCAGGGCCTTGTTAACGATGCCACTCAGCGTTAATGCGCAAAACGACTTTCAACTCTAAATCCACATCTCGGGGAAAGTTTTAATTCGACGCCTACCAGGGAGAAATAAATGCTGATCCGCGCTCTCCCTCGGCTCGGTGGACCGATCTCTGGCAGCAGTAGTGTAACATAGCGAACAGTACGTATTTACTCAGGTACTTTTATTTTCCCGACCTGTCGTTTTAGATGGAGCAGCATTTCTAGTAGGCTTCTGACAACAGGGGCCACACAGGATGCGTGGAAAACAATGTGCTCTCTCTAAAACACGGCTTGTTCAAGAACTCACAGCACTGCAACACAAACACATGGCAAAATATCTTCTAATAGAAGCCACAAAGGTACTTAAAAATCCATTCTGAAATGACTAATCTTCTTGTCTGCTTCACATTTAATCAAAAGGTCAAAAAATCACTTTAGGGTAATTAAAATGCTAAACATCCCAATAAAGATGGAAAAGTGAAGGAGCTAGGCTGAAAACAGAGCAGGGCTTGGCTCAGCTACTTCTGTGTGGTGAGGTTGCCCTCTACTGGTGGCGTCTCTCTTTTTTTATTAACAAAGATGACTTGGACATTTTATTAGTTGTAGCGTAAATAATTACAACATGACCCCCACGAAGTTTATACATAAAACGTATCATCACACCCTCAAGATGCGAGACAAGCTGACACTCATCTACAAATAAACCCTGCGTTAGAGCGTTTGATGGGAACACGACACAGAAATGAAAAAGGTCTGAAGTGCAGATGTGGGGAAGAGGAATGAGAAGCAAGAAGCTGCTCCAGCCTCCCGAGGCCTCTCCAAGGCCACTGATCAATACTCCTGAAGTAATGGAAGTGCGTATTCCTCACCCTGATGAGGATTTACACTTGCTTTATGTCTGCAAGGACAGAGCATAGACCGTTGAACAAAAGGGTGCATTTTTAGAGACGGCAAAAATTGACGAGTAATAAATTAAAGCTATTTAACATCAAGGGGAAATCCTGGCTTTTTTTTCCTGGCTGGTTTGATGCTTAATGTTAATTCAACCCCAGGCATCGGGCAACAAGCTATTTACATGCAGGAGATTGTTGACGTTGACACAGTTAAGTTGAAACGACAGAGTGGTTTATTCCAGTGTTTTCGACATCACTTTAAACATAAATGAGGCAACAGAGCTGTACGTTTTCTTCGCATCCTGGCTGAGTTTGGGGAATTTTTCATGGCATCAATGTGCTGCAGGAGTTTATTCCATTTCCCTGTTTCTGAAGTGCCTCCCATGTGGATTCCTGTGCCATGACACAGGTTTTGTGTCTCTCTGGGGCTTCTGTGGCTCAGGCTCCATCAGCATGACTGATCTTATTTATACTAGTTGCATCCAAAGAGGCCCGCGGTGTTGGGAATGAAGCTTCAATAGCGGCACCGTTAGAGCAAAAGCACAGATCATTGAGCTGTGCAGTGTGGCAGCCGGGGACTCGAATGGTGAAAACAGTTTGTATTGAGGTTTCCCGTGTATGGAGAACTCCAGGGTGCAGGAGATGTATGGCGCTTCATAATGGGATAAACAATCAGATCACACGCCTCCAGTGCATCTTCTGCGTAGAATTCAATATTAGTCTATCAATAACTCCTGCTGTGACTGCTGCTGCACTGCAGCAAGAAACATATGGCGTGTGAGATTCAAACAAGTGTGGCTTAAATCAGAGTTGCAATGTGCTCAGCTATGTTAGAGAGATAATATTCCTTTAAATAAGGAATTTGGTGTTTTAAGAGGAACGCGCTGAGCTGTGAAGCCAGAAATGACCCACTCGCATTTCAATTTATTCACTCAAGGGCTTTTATTTGTTCCCTGTTAATGCCTTCACAGAAAGAAAAGCTCATTCTGCAAATGTGTGAACAGGCAGATCATCTCATGACATCCGTCCCCGCAGCTCCGCGTACCACGTCATTTTGTTCTTTTGATTGTAATTGATTCCTGCTTTCACTTATTAATATGGCCCATGAGGCGCCTGGAGCACGGCGCTGGTTATCTGGGGACCACCGGGAGCTTAATCTCCTAAGATGAGTGGAATTAATAAGAGTGTTCTAGTGACATATTGATTACAGAATCAATGTCTGCTTCTTTACACCGTGTTCTAATGATTATTATAAAACAGAATGGCATTAAGAAATAAGACAAATTCCCCTTTCAGGCATTTATTTCAGTCTAAATTGCAGCACAATAGGATCGTTTTGACTGATAGACTGTAAATGTTCAATGCAGTTTTTCATAAGAAGGAGAAATTCAGACTTTTACTGAGAAATAATTCTTCCAGATTAACCTAATAATGTGTGCATATGTTTTAAAGGTATATCATTTATATGCAAAGAATAAAATCACAGGGATCTGAACGATTCCTTGTTATTAATCCTCTGTGTGCTATTAAATATGACATTTTCCTTTTCCGTGCCATTATTTCTGTCTGTACGTTTAACCAGAACAGACTCTCAGACTCCTGAATACATTTTCCATTTTCATGCGTATGTAGCATAGTAATACAGATACTTTTCTGTGTGTTGGTTCATCCTACATAGGTCAGTCTACTTTATATGTTTATGCATAAACAGTGTCTGTGCGCTCTCTGAGGATATGTGCATGTAAAGAATAGGTAAACACAAGTATTAACATACTCTATGTTCAGGCTTTTTATTATTTTTCATGGGAGCATGCATTTGGCACCTCTCAGAGAGAAACACGCATAGCAGCTGTTCGCTACATTAATAACACGTCAGCCAATAAACTACTCAGTTATTTTTGTCTTAGCCACACAGATAACACGACGAACACAACAGGAACGCGCAGAAATCACAATCTGTATGCACAACAGTAGCAGTGAATCAGCACACGACATCACCAAGGTTGGTTACATTTCCATGCCCTCAGCGGGTCAGCTTGAGTGCAGTGGGATGCACGTTGCAGATGTCGAACCAGCGCTGATCCACCTCCTTGTGTGGCAACAGGCCATTGCGCGGCAGAAAGGGCCGGCGCCAGCGATCGCGGCTGCCCACCACCTGCCAGAAGCGCGTGTCCTTAAGGAGAAAGAGGGCATTGTGGGTGTAGGAGAAGTAAGCGGCGTCAACGTTGCCATCTGGATGGTCCCTGCTCACTACTGGAGGGAATACATCCTTGATGTTTTTAGGGAAGCCTCTCGCCAAGCTGTTGGCTTCCACATCGAATGCATACACCTGTTTGAACAGATAATTGTTCCCCTATTACATAGGAATCAATTAAAACCCGCAAATCACAGAGGAAGTGTAGCAGCTTTGTTTGAATGAATACGTGACCTAATCGTGCGGAGAAACAATGAAATAGCTTTGTCTGCTTACTGTGCATCTGCTTGTTCTAGAGACTCGTGTTTCAAGGTTTCAAATCGCGCATGGAAATAGTCGTTTTAATGACAATTAAGTCAGGGCTGGATTAACATTTTATAGGGCAAGAGGAAGATGGGAGCCCCCACAGACACCTGAGGCCAGAATACATAATGCAGAATGCATAAGGCTGGGGATATGTTTGCTGTAAAGTACTGCTAATGCACCATCACGTAGCCTGAGTTGATTTGGAACCTTGGAAGGATGAAAATCCACCAGGAACAAAATGTTGTTGTCGGTCAGCAATGGTTTGACCCTAGTTTGCTCCCGCGTTTTAAACATACACAAACTAGGCCAGGGAATGTGTGAACAATGACGCCCGTAGCGCTGCAGTATTCTACGCCCACACGTTGGCGCACAGCGAGCAGATCCCCAACACCCTCTGTGCATTATATATGTGCCCTTCTGTTGCTTAGACACAGCAGAGCAAGCGGACGACTCCGTTATAGGACTGTTTGTTATGTTTTACTGGAGGTGGCCATTCTTACAAGAGTGTTTTTGAAGAAGTATATCAGGGAGTCCCTCCTGTCGTAAAAGGCTGTGTCAATGGGACCAGACACTCCTGGGAACCCTCTGGATATTAACATTGGATACCGGTGACCTTCTGGGTCCTGGCGGAAGACCTGGTCGTTCTCACTGTTGTACCTCCAGAACTGAGTACCTGTCCACAAGCACAGCACAGTCTCAGCATCGCTGCATTGAAGTGACTTCCCTGCTAAACGTCTTCATATTGTTCACCTTTAAAGAAGTACATCGCATCTCTTTTTCTGGACCACACATGCACATATGCGTCCACCCCGTCCTTGGGAATTCCACGCCAGCCGACCTGTACGGCAACGGGGTCTCCATAGCGCGTTCGGTTGTTTTTGTTCTCATACAACCAGTACCAGCCGTCTCTCATGAAATAGGTGTTGAAGCGTATGACCACCTCCCCGTAGGGCGTCGTCTCCTTTCTGATCCAGTCAAACACTGTGCTGAATCGACCCTTACAGCCACCTGAGACACAGAAAGAGAAAAAGAGAACCGAACCTTAGTTACCTCTTGTCTGCGTCAATGTCTCCACTAGATGGTGCTGTAACAATGTACCATAAAGATGCTGTATGGCCTTCCTGTCCATCCAGTCCATCTCAAAGCCTGACTCCTGGGGCAAATAGCTGGGCTGCATTATAGATCCAGGCCTGTAGATGTGGGGGAGGCCTAAGACATGGCCGATCTCATGAACCGCCACCTAAAAGCAAGAATATCATTTTGTTAGAATAAATACATTTTATGAATCAACGTTCCCTTCGCAAGGCTGCGGTGACCTTACTTTGAGAAGGCTGATCCCACTGCCAGCATTGGGGCCAGTGAAATGCTCATCATCATCAAAGTGTACATCACCCAGGGCCCAGGCATGAGCAAATTCTTGACCAGTGCCATCAAACCTCTGATTGCATCCGAGATGCCTCCCTGCACATGTTTAAGTAAAATATAATTTTAAAAGCACAAGACACATCAATGATTCTTAATATTGACTTAATTGCTGGAGCCAAGCTACCACTTTTTTCAACTGTTAAACCTTTGCATGGTTTTACAATGTGTTGGTGAGTTTCTTGGGTATTAGGTCAGACCCACCTGTGCCAAATCCCAACCTGATATCCACATCCTCCAGCGGGGAACGTGTATCCTCCACAAACTCCAGCGGACACACTTCACTCCACATCCTAAAGGCCATTTTGAGGATGTACCTCTGGTCTTCTATCGACAGCTGACTGCTGTAGCCTTCTCCTATCAACCTCCACTTCAACACGTTCTTAGAAAAAGCCACGTAACCCGTTTCACTCACGTCTCTCTTAGACCTGCTTCTGGATACGAGAGTGGCGAGGTGACGTTTCCTGCGTTGTGCTGCTTCATTCTGACGCACGTTTGCGCTGATGTCGACCATTTGACTTTCCCTGGTGATCTCATGTGAACTGTTCATTGAAGCATTATTTGCAATGTAATCAACCACATTCAGATCATTTGTGAAGTTCATATTAGTGTCATTAAACATGTTTGCCAGGGGCCTTTCTGTGTCATTAACATTGAACACACCATCCTCAGAGGAGCTTGCAGCACTAAAAGATGTGTCACTACTTGAGTTACTTGCTGCATCGTTAACATCTGTCTCATTAAAAGTGGTTTTAAAATCAGTTGCACTACTGTTTTCAGGGTCCCTCTCCTTGTCAGGGACCCCGCACCTTGGCTTGTTCATCGCCACCTTGGTGGCCTCATCAAACACACCAGTGACAGGCAGGCCCGATAGCTTCTGAAACTCTTTAAGTGCTGAAACAAATGCTTCACTCTCTGTCGGTTTGCTATCGTCTCGACCACCGGTGTCCCTTGAATGAGGTACAGAGATCCCCTCCTGGATCATAGCTCCAGTCAAGTCATTCAGGAAGTCGTCATCGAAAGACACGTCAGCATCTTCAAACTGGACGTCGTCCCAGTGCACAGGCTTAATGAATCCATATCTAGAGAGAAACAGCTATAAAAAATACAAGCTACATTACTCAGGGTTGTGTAATACAGAGTGAAACGCGTAATGTGTGAAAGCTTAAATTACCTCTGCTGTATATTCGTCTGTTATGACCTTAGCTTGATGAAAATTCAGGGCCTGAACATCAGAATGGTCCCGATTATGGAAAAGCTTCTCTGCATCAGCTGAGCCAATGCTCGTCCAAAAAAGCAAAATAATCAGCTGGATGGAAGTCAGCATCGTGGCGTTGGTTTACTCCTCGGACTTTATGCAAGTGGAATAATGGCAGGTACGAAGTCATGCTGCTTTATAGGCAAATCCTGAGTTTCTCCACACCCATCTGTCAAGGTGTGACTCTCTGAAGGTTACTCACCATAGTGTGAAGAGTAAAACTCACTATGCTCACAGGCTGAATGTATGGATGTGTTATACACACTTCACTGGTTTTAAATAGGCTGTTGCTGACATGTGGAAAGAAGTTAAAACCTGCCCTTTCATGTGGACAATAAGGCTGGTAGAGACCAGGTCAGCACCTGTACTGAGGAGCAAACACTTGAGTGTTTTGCAATAAACGACCAAAGCGTCCATATCTTCACACTGACTGAAATTTATTTTGAAAAAATATAATTTTTCTGAATGGACGTAACACACAATCTCACACTGGCTTGGACTTTCTCTGCTTCTCATTCAATAGAGCTCAATAAGCTACTTTTTCTCAGTGCAAACCCGCAGACATTCACATAAAAAGCTGGCAAAATCAGAAGAAAACGACAAACGTCTTCATTGGAAATGTACAAGCACGTACACAAAGTGGCTGGAATTAAGCACTGTGTCCTGTGGATGAGTCTTGCAGAGCTTTGGCTATCGCTGCTGCCAAATGTTCGGCCGTTGGCTTCTCTGCAGTGCAGCTGACACACAGGCCTTCTGCTGTCATGGCGTCTCGTGTTGTAGGCCCTATAGCAGCAAACTGAAAGCAAAGAGGTTGACGTGATTATCAATGGCTCTGAAAGTCCGTTAGGTGCAATTTAATGCTTTTTCATGAGTATGGCTGTACCTTTATTTGCGTCAGCTGTTCACCTGACAACCTCCGTATCACTTCTAGGCAAAACTTCACTCCTGAAGGGCTGAAGAAAGCTATACTGCTTGGAGTTCCCTGAACAAGAGACGGAGACACAGATACATATAATATAAACACGTACTTTCTGTTCTGTGCGTCTGCTTTTAAAAGACTATTAAAGTAGTAGAAGGACTAACCTGCTCCATGAAATAGTTCTTAAGATTTTTCTTGAGATCTGGATGTTCAGCTGTTTGATAGACAGTCATGGTCTCCAGGGGAACTCCTGGAAACAAAGCAACAGATCTACTCACGACAAAAGTAATGCAATTACTATTTTATAATTAGCTTAACCCCAGTGGGATTCTTATAATCGGAAATCAAAACAGGGGGAAATACGTACCATTGTCCCTTAAAGCTACGGGCAAGACTTCTCTTTTGAGTGAGCCACAGGGGAAAAAAAGTGGTGAATTTTTTGTGTCCTCACCTACAATGAGTATTAAGTATAAGGTCATATTAATTAACAGAACAAATTTCCATTAATCTAAATGGTGTGAAGTGTAAGACCTAATCATAGCATACGTTCAATGATAACACGTGAAAGAGTTTCTGCCGTCCCTGTGTCCTCGCCCAAAGGGTTCAGACCCAGACTTTGCACTGAAAAAGACAGAGAGGGATTTATACAACATACTGAAAGTTCTAATCATCTAAAAAACCGAATTAATTTAACCAAATTCAAAAACAAAACACGCAATTTAAACACAGAGATCCAAATATCAATGCTGTCTATGAAAGGCCGAGGTGAAGCGTGTGTGAGGGTGATGCTGCACCTGCTTGTTATCCAAAGAACAAATACATTCATTGTCATTGTCACAGTAAACTGTCACTTGTGTACAGACTATTTCCAAATGACTTAATGGCTTCGAGCACCAGGTGCCTTCCACACTCTGCTACAATTAGCACGAATGTGGGAAATGTCTGTAAGAACCACAAACATACAAAACCTATTTTACAATAACTCACCTAAGGCAGCAGTGGCCTTCCCAACCACATAGATTGATTTGGCGTTCCATTTGTCTCTCACCCATTGGTTCCACTCTAAATTAACAATTAGGTAAAAATACAAAACTTAACAAAACATTCATTCAACAACTAAAATGCTTTTTCAAATGTTTTCCCCACCTTCCTTTCTTTTATCTGCTTCTAAGGACTTTGCCACCGCTTCCACTGCCCTCGGACTAGTAAATATAAGACCGCCGTATGTTTCTGGTTGGAAAAGCTGAAAAAAAAAAGACTTTATTATAACGATCATTTGGAAAGAATAATTTTATAAGGTAATCGTATACTTTACCTTATCTGACAAGGTGTTTAAAGAGACAAACTTAAAAGACAGCACAGGAATTAGGGTTGCTTTATGGCCGTATGATGCCAGCTCCTGGAAATTCAAAATAATTTTATAATATATTTATAAATAATTCAAACTGAGTACTGGTATATAAGACCTACAACGGGATCCAAGTTTATAATGTACCTTAATATAAGGATCAGGTCCGGACTCTTCATCTCTTGGCTCTTTGAGAAGCAGTATATGCATCTTGACAACACACTTAATAGAGTGTATTAGACTATATTTAAGACAGATTAACAAGAGGACAAGAAGACAAGGAGGCCAGGGTGGAATATGAAGGCTGCGAGTCAAAAACAGTGGGTGTGAAGGCACTGGGCGCTCGGTTCCACCCTAGAACTGTTGAATGCGATGCGCTGATAACAAAGCTGTGGAGTCGCGGTTACTGAGTGACGAGGAAACCAAAAGCATCCATGAAGCACTTTAGTCAACATCACACGCGGAGGTAAAGCGTGGTTCACGTCCGCATGTGTGTTATTGTTTACATTAGCAAGACAAGCTAGCTTGGTTTGGCTAATGTGCAACTTTAGGAAGTGTTCTAGCATAAGCTGCTATGCCAAACGACGCGGCAATGAATTATCGTTATCTCACTCGTGTGGTGAAATGATTTGATATTCATAATAATCAGAAAATACTAAATATTGCACATATACCTTGAGACGTCCACGCAGATGTCTCCAGCCGCGGCCAAGAGGGAGATTCACAACATAAGACACTTGACCAACAGCACTAACAATTTACGTACAGGCGTGAAGATAAATATTTAACAACTATATAATCAATGTTGTTACCATATAGAACAAATACGAGTTTATGTTCACATGTTTGAAATGTATCAACGACTTAATAAACGACTCCCTCCTCATACTAAAATGGTTTATTCCGTTTCACCAAGCGGCCACTAGCCGACATTGCGGCTCTAAAGGCAACTGCAGCCAACGGTAAGTCGTGCGCGGTTGGAGCCGCAATGGCGGTTTCAGAGTTTCGCTTTCTTAGCGGCTCTGCGAACGTTGCCCTGCCCACTTACTTTCCACGCGTTGCAGCATGGCTTCATCAGCTAAGAGGAGAGCGGTCGGTTTGGGGGAGAATCCCGAAGAAAGCGAAAACAGCTCGGATGAGAATCCAGAGGGAGATGACGGGTCGGAGGAGGAGGAGGAAGACAGCGACGCGTCGGGGGAGCAGATTAACGAGGTGAGCGCCGTCTGTTGAGTGGCCTTGCTAACTAGCTAGCTAGTCAGCTAACGTAACAGGAAGCCACGAGCGGTGTTTACTCCTGCTGACAGCCACGTTTCGTAGACGTGACATTTCTAGATGTGCTTCAATTGAATATCTGTCAGTTTGTTCATGAACAACTTCACGGGTCAAAGTAACGATAGTGATAAAACTTCTCTCTGCTTTGTTGTCGTTCCGCAAACAGGAGGTCATTGTGGATTTTGAGGCTCACACCATTTCGGACAACGACTTCAGTGGCATCAAGAAACTCCTGCAGCAGGTCTGGGACCTTCTAACGGATGATGTTTCTCATGTGTGTAAGGCCTGACCACGTGCTCATGTTGTGTTTGCTTTCAGCTCTTCCTGAAGGCTCATGTAGACACATCAGAGATGACCGACATCATTATTCAACAGAATCATGTTGGAAGTGTCATCAAGGTGAGGAAGTCGTTTAGTAGTTGAATGCTGTCAGAGATGACGCATAAAGGTTTACTCACGTCTCCCGTCACTTTGTTTAGCAAGCGGAGGTGCCAGAGGATAGTGATGATGATGACCCAGATGAAGTGTTTGGCTTCATAACGATGCTCAACCTTACAGAAAGAAAGGTACCAGCTTTACAGACGGCTTAACAATCACGGGCTGTGACTAGACACACTTACTGATGGTCATGTGGAGCCAGTTCATTTCATATTCCTGGGTGTTCGTCTCATACTGTCAGGGTGTCAAGTGCGTAGAAGAGGTGAAGGAACTGATTGTAGACCAGTGTGAGAAGAATTCCACCCACAGCGTTGCTGAACAGCTAGAGCACATCCTCAGCGACGCCGGCAAACCGGTGGGGCTCCTGCTGAGCGAGCGCTTCATCAACGTACCGCCACAGATCGCGCTGCCACTGCACAAACAGCTACAGTGAGTTCTGTTCATTGTGCGTATAGAAGTGTTACGAAGTTACACCAGCGTGCGAGGAAATTAAATGTGGTTCTACTCTTCAGGGATGAAGTGGCTGAAGCTCAGAGGACGAATAAGCCCAGCGGGAGGTGTCACTATTGTCTGATGATCAGTAAGACCTGCAAAGAGGCAACCAAGAGTATCCCTGCAAGAGGCGCTCCTAAAGAGGAGTACATGTTTGTCAATGCAGAGGAGGAATTCTTCTATGAGGTAAACGTCTTGTCATGTACCTTTTGTATATCCAAACTAGAACTAAATCATTAGAATATCGTTAAGCTCTAGCACTGTGTGTTTTCTTCTCGCAGCAAGCCACCATAAAGTTCCACTACTCGGTGCAAGAGGAGTCCGATTCCTGTTTGAGCGGCAGGTGGTCGTTTGACGATGTTCCCATGAAGCCTTTCAGGACCGTGATGCTGATACCAGCGGACAGAATGCCTGCCATCATGAACAAACTCAAAGAATACCTCTCTGTGTGAACAGTTTCAATAAACTAAGACACATTTAACACACCGAAGACTCGTGGAAATGGTTCGCTTTGCACTAAGAGGTTTGTAGCCGTAAACTTGTACTTTTACTTAATGTTAAATCAGACATTTGCATAATCAGCAGACTCTTGACGATAGATTGTGCCAATAAGCTCTAGACAATTTATTAATAAATATGATAAACATCTGCATATGTTAACATTTTGCTTTCTTAATCTGGCTGCATGTCAAGTCACGAAGGACTCTGCAGCTTGGACGTGCATCACCCTCTCCACAGGAGATGAGGGGATGTGATTGTTCTCTTTGAAACAGACAGCATCTGCTCTGTAAAGTCTAAAACTTAACAGCCTTAAGGCTTCATGTGTTTCCACAGGGGATGGTGGAGAGATGACAAAAGGAAACTTTTTAAGATACTATAAACAGAGGAAAGACCTGTTGTGTGACTTGTTTCCAAATCAACACTTTAAAGACACAGTGTGAACTATTGTTGGTGTAAAAGTGTTTTTACAAGCGTACAAATGTATTTAAATATAAGCCTGCAGTCCAGTTTTCACATCACTGAATCACACATCTGTCGTAGGTCTGCAGAGCCACGTCTGTGCCATCGCTGCTGACTGCAGCGTTTCTTTGTTTCTCCTCTTTTCGTTTTCTGGATCCATCTGGGTCCAACATGTCTTGCAGTATGTCTTTGCTTTCGCTAGGGGGCAGATTGTAGAAGAAATACAGTGGTGCCATTTGAATGAACCTAGAAGGACATTAGGAAATTAAAAACAGTGACAGTGTTAAGTTCTGTCAATTCCTCTTTGTGATGGATAAAGTCTCTGTCTAGCCAACATGCTTACTCTTTGGGGGAAATCTGAGAGACTGTTCTCATGCAGTTGTTCTCCGACAGCGTGTACTCATGGAAAACCACCCACTCTGGCAGTCCCATCTTGTGCGACTGAGCCCCATAGCAGGAGAGCGGGTGAACCTGGGCCATGTGTTTGTGCGTCAGAATAAAGTAGTTTCCAGACCCATCAACATCTCGAGCAATCTAGGAAAAAGAAACAATGTAAAGTCGTGTTGGCTTTAGCTACTGTCAGCTAGTTTAGCATTGCTGACTCGGTAAACCTACTGCATACCTGCATGAAGAACCCAGCCAGCAGAGCTCTTCTGATGTTGAGCGTGTTGGCTTTGGTTCCAAAGGATGGTTCAGACATGGGAAGCTCGATCCTGTTCAGAGTGTCCGTCAGCTCCGATCGAATGGCCTCAGCTTTCTTCAGCGCAGAATGATCCAGAAAATAATCCTGACACCACTTTTCAGCACTGAAGTCTGAGGAAAAAGGCCAATACATGTCAGTAAAGTAGTAGCTAAGATCACACTAGATGCTGTAATATTACATTGTTCCTTCTGGCTTCGTTGGAAGGCGTTGTAGATGTTTATGAGAGTGAAGTGATCGCCGTCAGGATGCTGGAGCTTTCTGTGACACAGGGCTGCCTCACGGGTCATGCCAGCAGGTGGCTCCAGGAAGCAGCTTGGCGCTAAAAGAGGAGGGAATAACAGCATGACGCAGAACAGACACTCCACCCAAAAATCCAGTTTGACTTCTTTCATATACGCACCCGACAGCATCGCCGCTATCGTCAGCATCTCGCTCACACAGTCGAACTCGCAGGACGCCAGCAGAGCTTTGGCCATCTGAGGGTCCAGGGGAATCTCAGACATGATGATGCCCATCTCAGACAGGTTGCCATCGTCATCTAAAGCTGCAAGGTAGTCCAGCTCCTCCAGCGCCTGCATGAGACCCTCAGGATCTGTCAAAATAAACACAGGCGTCCTTTGGTGTGAGGAAAACTATAATATGCTTTTAATATAATCACTAAATCCTGATGATTTACACGTGTGTATTTGATAGACACATTAGACAAATGTAAGAATTTAGAGATAGTCCAGTGCTTCTGGCTTGTACATCATCTTCATTGTACTCGGGTGTTGCCCTAACGAGACATGTTGTATAATGGTTAATGAGTTGGCCTCTTTTAGTCTGTTCTGTTCAGTTCACATTAGGTTGACAGGACCCTGCTACTCCCCATTGTTAGTGGCAGGGTCCTGTCAGTTCAGCTAAGTCACGGCTGACTGGGCCCCAACAGCTAAAGAGAGCAAATTAATATGTGAGAAAAAAATGTCCCAGACACATCTGTGTGTGTGAGATGAGAGCAGTCACCTGGCTGGTCGACGAAGTCACACTTTCTAAGGCCGGCTATCTCCATCCTCTTCAGGAAGAGCACCGTAGCTGTAATGTTGGACTCTAAGATCCGTGGGGAATTTTCGACAGGGAGCTGCTTCTCCTCTGAATACAGGCAGAAACATTTACCTAGGGAGTGCAGCGAACCAAATTAAAGTACAGCAAACGCCATTTCAAAGCATCAACTGGTTCAAAATGAGTCCCATCCCGCAGACGGGCAGACGGGCAGACAGACAGACAGACAGACAGACAGACAGACAGACAGACAGACAGACAGACAGACAGACAGACAGACAGACAGACAGACAGACAGACAGACAGACAGACAGACAGACAGACAGACAGACAGACAGACAGACAGACAGACAGACAGACAGACAGACAGACCTCCTGGCCCTGACAGCTGCTTGCGAATGGCTGCCTGACACTGACTGATGAGCTGAAGAGTCTCTGAGTTTGCTCTTATTCTTGGATTATACACCTAAAATGGACGGAAAAAGCAAAAACACTGAGTATCGTCAGCACAATACATGTTTAGGTAAATTCAAGAAGTAAAAACTTGCCATTTTCTTCTGAACCCCAGCGTCAATAACAAAGCTGACAGACTCTGCAGCCCAACACATATCTTCCCCCTGCTGGCTAGAGAGGTAAACTCTCCTGGGCCTCTTGGAGTTTGGCTGATCACTCAGAACAGGTAGTGGTCTACTCTGGCCTGGGCATAAGACCACCGGCACCAACTGGCCCAAGTCCACTCCCAGCCTGGTGCCCTCTCTCTTCAGGATCCTGTGAGCACAACGAACCTCCTGCAGAGTGTTTTTTTAGAAATGTTAAACCACTCAGTTACAAGTTTTAGCCCACGGACTAAAAACTCACCTCATCTGAGGCTAAAAACACAACAACATCTCCGTCCTCTTTGGATCGGTGGATCTCCAGGACCAGTCTCAGAGCGGAGTAGAAGTAGTCTTGGTTGCCACTGGTGCTGTGGACCACCTCAGCACGACATGAGGCCTCCAGACTGATGAGCGGGATGTTGCCATAGTGCTTCCGCAGCTTGTTAGTGACGGGCCAGACTGCGAGGACGACCACCCTGAGCTCAGGTCTCTGAAGCAGAATGTCCCTGAGGAGACCCAGTAGTATGTCTGTGCTAACGGTCCGATCATGGGCCTGGTCAATAATTATGACTCCATAGTGCTCCAGAAAGGGGTCTGACATCATTTCTCTTAGCAGCATATCATCGGTGCAGTATCTGGGTAAGACAAGCCGAGACAGAAGTGGTTACTAAACAAGTCAGAGCTGACTGAGGCTCAACTTTAAGCTCCCTCGTCTCTTGGATGTTATTAACATGTCAGTCCAGTGCACTGCTCCTGGCTGTGATTCACACAAACCTCAGAACTGTGTCGGAGGAGCAGCAGGTCTCCAGAGGGATGGCGTAACCCACTTCATGGCCTATGTTGACGTCCATTTCATCCGCCACGCGCAAGGCCAGATCCACAGCCTGGTGCTGGTTGGTCTGCGTGCACGCAACCATGCCGTGCTGGTACCGGGCGGACAGACAGAACTCTGCGCACCACTGAGGGATCTGGAAGAACATAATCACTCAGTGTTCTCACGCTTCTTTGTGCAGAGAACAAATTCGCATCAACTCAGTTTCAGGGGAAGAGAATCTTCTCATGATTGCACCAACAGAGCCGTTTAAGCGCACAGCCAAAAACAAGCAGTGGCGGCAGATATCCTATGGTATTATCGCTCATAATGCAAAATTGCTTTGGCAGCATGTGGCAGCTCCAGTGGATCAAGGCAATGAAGCAGCAGCCTTTGTGTGGGCTGACTGGAGTTTGGACAGCGTCACAGTCTGAACTCTCAACAGTCAAAAACAAAAGATGTCCATGTCACCAGATCCACGTCTGTGAACTGCATTTTGCTGTTAGACAGGTGAACATGACAGAGCGAGCTTTTCTTTTTTCAATCAAATCAAGAGGAGCAGACTGTTTTCTGCTGACTAAGCTGGACTGAGCACGATGCAGCAAACTGCATTCAAGTCAAGCAAAGTAGTTAAAGAAAACCTAAATGAAAAGTAAACCAAGGACACAAATATCATGTTTCACCTAAACTAAAAGCTGACAAGAACTTGACCCCAGTCCTTACCTGTGTACTCCTGCCAGTCTTTGCTGTCCCAGATACAATAACCATTTGATTGCTGACCAGAGCATCCTCAAAGTCACTCTTGACCTTACACACGGGCAGAGTCTGTCTCTCTTTGAGTAATTTGTAGTACCGTGAAGAAAAGGGCAACCCGTCGAACGGATTTAACTCCAGATCCTCTCCAAAGGCAAATGAATCTCCCCCGGGGCATTCTTCCCTTTCAGGGTAAATGTCTGGCCCCGCTGAGTTATTTTCCTCCGACATGGCACGTGTTTGAATAAAGCGAGCTCCCCGGATTCGAGTTCATCCAGGTGAAATCCGAAATATTAAAAACACCGCTTAACTGCGTCTGTGCAACATTTGAACAACATAGTCTAAATTTGCGTACACGGACGGAGAAGGCGACAAACGTCCAGAAGCAGCTTCGTGCTGACTAGAAATACACGACTCGAGCTGGGGGAAGACGGAGCGGTCGGGGGAGAGCGCTGCTGACCCGTGCGCGTCGTGCGTAATGGCTCTCCAGCGTGGCTTCACACGTGTTTTGATTACTGCGCAATGTCCACGGGTCGGTTACGATCGCGTAAACAAGATCACATGATGAGTAGAGAGGCGCTCAAGCTGTTCCAGTGCGATTATCTTTAATAGTCTTAAAGCGTCTTTAATAGTCTTAAATTTACCTGCAATATAAGTAACCAATATAGCGCAAGTAACACTTCCCACATATTCATTAGCATATATTACGCATTGATGTAATTACCTGGTCCATAACTACTTTTAATGTGAAGTACATAACTGGATACGTTGAAATTCTCATTCTCTTGTGCAGGTTTCTCCACAAGGGGGTGTTGTTAAACTATTTATCAATTTAGATTCACTTGTACAAAGCGAATTGTTATTATTCCTCAGTTTAAAACATTCAAACTCCACCCTAAACCTAAAAAACTATAGGTATTTCATAATCTAAAGGACGTCATAACATTGTGCATCCAGTTAAACCATAGTGCATAAACGCCAAGAGTGGAAATCACTGTTGAATGGGCCTGGAAGGTTCTGCTCCCAGAGATGAAACCTGAGGCTACACGAGGAGGAAGTCATACATCATCTCTTTTCTCAAGACACAAGCTCACGTCAGATGGACCCAAAGATACTGAAAATGGGTTCTGCGGTCGGAGGAGTCCATGTTTGTGCTGGTTGTGGGGAAACAGATGTTGGGTTGGGTTGCTGGAAGATTGTAATAGTCAACATCTGGTATGGAATGGAGGTGACACGGCTGTGTTGCTACAGTCTGTATGAGGGGACCATTGATGTGGTGATAATGTTAATGGGAATTGACATTCAGTCAATGACCATAAATGCTTAAACTGATCTAAAAGCTTAGTAATCATTAATAATTCATGTAATCAATATTCAGACTTTGGTTGGAGTTTGGCTCAAGCACCAGAGATGTACCACAGGCGCTTATATTTTGTGGATGTAAACTAATTAGGATTTAAAAATGTATAAAAGTAGGAAATGTGTCTTTGTATTCTAACAGAGAAGGAGGCTGTTTTTATCTCAGCATTTTGAAATGACATTGAATAATAATGAAAACCAAAACTATTCATGACTGTTTGCATTTTTTTACTAATACTGCTTGAGTGTTCAAAATAGCATGAGCAGACACTCCATAAAAAGCATTCTCATGAAATGTGTTCACCTGTAACACAATGTACAAGAAACATATGGACAGAACTTACAGTCAGGCAACGAGACTCAAAGCGTCTGTTAGTACACAGGTACATAGCATCAAGAAGGTGAAGTAAACATAGCGGTGAGTGAAGATTATTAAAAATATAACAGTATCAAAAGTAACAAAAGTCCAAAGTTCAGTCCAAGTCAGTTTGGACATGAAAGAAAATGTAAATGCTGCTCAATGCGAATGTTACACGATACAATACAGTCCAATAATACACCTGCAAAAAATAATATGAGACTTTATTAACCACATCCAGTTTATATAGAGTTTGCATCTGGCATGTGACTAAATAAAAAAAATCCCAATAGCCAAAGTAAAAAGGTACAAAAACTAGAAAATGACTATCTGCCAGTCAGTTTATTGATTATCGGTGGCTCAGAATACAATGAGTAACCATTCAACGTTATTTTAGTGGCAGAGAGATCAGAGATGTGGACTTGTCAAGTGAAGTCTCCCCCCAAAAAAAGGAAAAACATGATTCAAAATCCGCACATGAAGACTGTCAGCCAGTAAGTAACGACACCCTCGAGCTTCTCGGCTCTTGTTAATGCAGAGGAAATGGAAAATCTGCAGCTTTCCACAATTCGACGTACTTTTCTGTAATATAAGTGAACAAGAAGCAGGCCTGCGTTATAGGCCACATTTCAGCCCATCAAACCCTCAGACAGCGTTTCCGCTGTTTGATCGGGGTCACACTGCAGAGCTGCTGTAGTGACACGGAGGCGGAGCGTTGCTTCAAGCCTTCTCAGTCTGGCTCAGTGCTGCTAAGCACAGCAGTACGCTTCAAGACAAACGGTCCAGATCTCTGTTCTGTGTGATTGCACAATAACGCGTCCTGTACTTTCCTGTGCACGCTTCCCTTCCGCCATCACAGATTCCCAGGTCGACTCGCTCCCGGCTCCACCCGTCTCTCTCCTCCGCCGTTGTGACATTGATACAAACCACAAATTCAAAAACAAACCGCTACCACATAGTAAAAGTGTCTGGCACCGTGGACTGCGTGGCAATAAATACACAATATAAATACTTTACATGTACCTGAGCGCAGACTCATAGCACCGTTCAGAGACAGAGCACCAAAGGGACACGGCAGATCTTCTGAGTCAACCTCCAGAGAAGTCACCATACACTTTTTAAGGTTTTCAGAGTTTTCATAGTGCAAAGTTCATTTTGTGTCTTATCACAACAACGTCCCCTTCGGCCAAAGTCTCAGCTGCTGTATTTGACGTTGGCAATTATGCAAGGCTTTGGTAGTGTTGGAGGATGCTTGGGACTGGGTCTAGGCGATGGAGAAACAAGCAGGCATGAATGTGATTAAGGCAGCGTAGAGGTTGTTCCTACTCAGGCTGTGGACGGGTTGGACTCACCTGTTAGGGTGTGGAGTGGGGCGCAGGGGTCTGGGTGCAGTAGGTCCGGGCGCGGGGCCACAAACAGCGGACAGGCGCTGGACTACGGTGTGGCTCTGCACTGCAGAGGGGCTCCGAACTACACGAGAGCCCCTGGGATCAGCGGGAAGGGGCTTCTGAGGAGCACTGGGCTTCTCCAACTCCTGATAGAAGGACACAGACATTAAAACAATGACGGACAACCTCCAGCAGGTGGCACTGGCGTTCAGACTATTACAGCCGAGGCTGGGTGTCCTCCTCTCTCAGGCATCGGGCAGCTAATGATGGGAGCTGTCATGTGGTTTTAATCTTTTGTCCCACTACCTCGCCCCCATCTGGTCTCCATTCACTTCCTCATCTTGTCCTTGGTTGGAGATAGGGTTTCCACAAACATCACAGAGGATGGAGCCCAACAGCTGAGCCTCAGACAAACATGTCTATTAATTCATATCAGCTCCTATTTCACAGTTTAAAGCCCAAACTTAATTTACATTAAACTTAATCCTATCAGTGAATTCCATGCAGGATGTGTCTGCCTTTTGCACCCATTATGTTCAAATATCTGAAGGACTGCTAATAATCCATCACTTTGACAGAAGACGTCCATGCATTGGGACGAGCTTCAGCTCCATCCAGAAGCACAGGAGCAGTATTACATGGTAGTGAAATGAATTGCAGGCAAACGAACAAAGCGTGACGGATGGATGGATGCGAACCCTACGTCTCACAAACCAGGTGAAGCTCTCCCATAGGGCGAGCTTCCCTCAGTCATCATGGCGGAAAAAAGGTTTTTGTCAATGTCTCAAAGCTACTAAACAGCTGCTAAACGCACTTTGGTGGAGCCTGTGGCCGTAAGGAATCGCTGTCAGGATCCCAGCTTTAAGACGGAGCAGCTGAGCGGAAAATGTTCATCCACGTCATCACGTTCTATAAAACGCTGATATGTGAGCTCATATGGTCTGATTGTATGACTGTAGCGAAGACTAGAATGCCTTCATCTCTAATTAGCTTGAGACTGGTGTGGTGTCTCTTCCACGCCAGCTCTCCTGTGGTGTCTTTCAATGCCTGCAATCTCTGACATAATTTAAAATGAACTCAGGGCTGGTTCCAGAAAGGAACTCTTTCTGATCTTCATCCACATTTGATCTCTTCGTCTCTTCTTATTAGCCTCCCCCACAGGAGCTTTAATTCAAGTTTAATTTTATTACTGGTCATTAATGTCTCTTATTTTAGTGGATCACTGTCACATAGGTGGATAAACATAGTGTAGATGTAAAAATCCTGGTCTGGAAGCAGTTAAAGCTCTGTCATCTTCAATCAATCCAGTCTTTCACTCATTATCAACTGCCTTCTGTCTCTTTGAACTTTGTCTCTCTGTCTTTTCCTTCCTCTCTCTTTCAGGTTCCCATGTCACACCTTCCCACTGGGAACAAGTCAAACCAGATTAAAGGCAAATAAGAGTCTTTAAGAATCAGTGAGCGAGAGGGATTTAACTCAGGAACCTCTGGCTTTCTCCTCTCCTGCACTTTGACAGCCTGCAAAACTCACACCAGTAGCAGTGAGTTTAGCAGGCTGTGATATTTGAGGTGTTTCATCTTCTCCGTCTCCACTCTCTGCATGTCTGGCTACATTTTTATTATTTATACGGTGGTTTGTGTTGTAGAATTTTATGAGTCTGTGCATAACTGTCAACACGCATTAATTTTTTTTTTAAAGACACACGAGACGTGTTGAAGCACCAGCGCAGCCACCTGAAGGTGCAGTGAACACCCCCTTGTTAGGTACTAAAGGCTTCAGCTGTGCAGAAATTACAGGAACTAAGATAATAAACGGAACAGCAAATTCACTCGCCATGACCATCCGGCAGGAGTTATGGCGAGACACGTTACGGAACGACGGCCCCCTGGGTGTGACGAGGGCGTGGGGTGGCGGCCCTCGGTGAGGGGGAGGCACACAAGGTCGTGGTTGCCCGAGGCCGGCGGAGAGGGACAGGGTGAGAGATAGCGGGACAGGGTGGCTGAGGTGAACCGGAGGGCACTGGGGCAGTCGGCGCAGGCTGTGGGAGGGGTACGGCGCTGGCTGGAGCGTCTCTGCCCCCCTGTGAAGAGCCTGCAGAAAGATGAAAGACAGACGCAGGGGAGTCAGCCAGAGGGAAAAGAGTGTCGGCTTCCTATCAGAGAGAGTCATGTTTACCTCCTCCTCTTCCTTTGCTGTTCTTCCTGATGCTGTCAGAGATGTATAAATCAAACGCTCCCACTTGGCTGCTCACTATTCCCCAAGCCCTTTTCAGGTAACCAGTCAAAAGGAAAGACTAATATTGTTCCACGCGCACCTGTTTGGCATCATTCAGAGGCGGACACAGCTAAGGAGCCCACACACACTCCCAACTCTGCCCGGTATTTAGACCTGGCCAGATGTGCAGGGCTCGAAAACACACACGAGCACGAACTCCTCGGCTCACGGGGATGGTTTAACGCACCTCCTGACAACTGGAAAATGACCTCACCTGCTCTGTGCTTACATCAAACAGTCTTCCATCCTTCTTTTCTTACCGTTGACCCTGAATGAAAACCACATGCCACTAACTGGAAACACCAATCCCACTGTAATGTCTCACAGCTTGCCTCGCTCGCGACCCACCCGGCAGCAGAAATGTCCATCCAGACTCAACCCCTCTCTTTTTAGCGCCTCTAGGCTGATCGATCATGGGTCACTTCCCATTACAAAGCGTGTCACGGCAGAAACGGACAGTTTAACAGGCAGCTGTCAAACGTATTCACATGGCTCACGGCAAACTCCATCATCATTACCTCCTCCACATGTCCACACAGAGAGGGTTGCCTTCATTTTAATTCCAAGGAGCTGCTGATGACTGTCCGACCACATCACGGCTGGAACGTTCTACCACTGCTGATCGCGTGGTTACCTGTGTCTTTTTAACTGTTAAGCGAAGACGTGAAAGCGAGTGACCTTGAAGACGTTGGCACTGGGCGGCAGCGGTGGAGCCGGTCGGGACGGAGACGCTGCGCTCGCCGGTGGAGGCTGGGTGGGAGAGGACGGACCGCTGACTGCAGCGCTTACGGATCTTGAACACAAAGGAGAAAACTGTAACAACAAAAACTACGAGGTTTCAACAACTTCACAAACAACTGAACTATGTTCTGCAGAAGCACCTGAGCTTCTCCATTGGGTTCTTTTTACTGGTGAAGAGTCGACCCAGTAAAGTTTTTCTCTTGATGCAGATGATTAGCCCAACTCCCAGGACGATCAGAAGAGCCACCAGGAGCCCCACGGTCAGGGTCCAGCTGTCTGCACACAAACACACACTAAATAGTCAGACAAGGGCCTGAACCTGCATAGTCACGGGTGAATTTGTGGATTGTAAAAAAACGTTTGTCCAGCAGAGGAGGAACAAATGGAGTCCTGTCGTGTAATGATGTGCCCATGATGCAGCACAAGCTCCATCCCATTCTGTGCACTAGGCTTACCGGCCAATCTGATGGGGCCGCTGTCCACACTCCCTCCAAAGCCAGCTTTGTCACAGAATGGAGGCGCCCAGTGAGCCTCACAATGACAGTTCTTGTTGTTGTTGCACACCTGCAGGATGCAAAAAGGACAATTAGTGGTTTTGTGAAGGTGCACGCGGCCCTTAGTGACTTAAACTGCCCATTGTCTGCATCATCCAATGAATATGCCATTAAATCAACAGTATTCAGCGACGAGAGGCTGAAGAGTAAAGACTGAACAAACGCTCATGTTGCAGCGTCTCCCTGTGCTGTAAGGAGGAAGTAGACACCAGCACAGCGAGACTCCGCATAGCAGAGATGTGTAGTAGAAAAGCCACAGCGCGTTTTCATAATCGCTTGCTCTCCTCTTCCTGTCCTGCAGAGCGAACAAATGGCAGAGTCTAAGAGGATTCCCCAGCAGGGTAACCAGGAACAGGTGAGGCCTCTTTCCAAAGCAACATCTTGATCTAATCTGGAGACGGAGGGTGCCCTGTTCCCCAGAGTTTCCTTTTGAGCAAAACCTTCTTAGAACTTCATAAATATGTCTTAATTTGAACCTCTGCCATTTAATCACTGGAGATTTATGATTTTAAGAGACAGTAAAAATGTTTCCTCTGTAGTTTTGATGAAGGCACTTCAGCAGTCACACTAAAAGCCTCTGGGGCCTAACAGTGCATTTAAGGGTAAGACCACAAAGCCAGACTTCTCATCTCAGACATGACCACCCATAGACATTTGATGGGTGGGATTTGAGAAAAATCCAGTCTTCATGGTCCCGCAGCTCACAGTCTGCTGTGTCACGGCTCCCTGTGTTTGGCCACATAAAGCCTAGCCTTCAGATTTCAACACATCTTCTGGGACAAGGACGACTGGAGTATGATGAACGACGCTTGACGCTGAACATAAATGAAGTCATTATACCTAATTGATTGCACCTTTCAGCATCCAGAATGATTGATTGCAAGGCTGTACAGGCTCCCCGCAAACGAGCCTCTGTTTGAGGGGGAAATTTAACGTTAAGTAAACAATTAAAGTGGGCGTGGCCTGGTGGAACAGCCACGCTTATCACCGTGGCTATAAAAGGTTCTGTACGTACCCCGCGACCGCTGCACTTGGCTGAGCACTCGTGGACACCAAAAACACTGACGTTCTGGCACTGACGATTCAGACACATCTGACGTAGAGAAACACATTAGAGACGAACAGAGTGAGCTCAGCAGGGATTTCATTGTGTTTGCACTGTTTCTGAAACGCACCACGCCTGCATACAAGACGTTGGGCTGAAGCCTTTTAAGGGTGGAGGCTGAATTGGACTAAATGGAGTAAGTGCATGACTATGGCTGCACTGATGACAGCTGGACCAAATAATGTTAAGTCAGTTAGGAGTCTGAAATGACGAGAACACGCCCTGGTGACACTTTTAACAGGCCGTCACTTCATCACTTTTTCCCCTCTAATGTCTCAGCATTTGGGCAGCACATTTATTTACACTAACTAGATTTTCAGTATTAAGTATTAGGACCCTGCAGTTGCTTGTTTTTAAAGTTTTAAAACGCTGCGATGTAAAAATGGTTTGTCACAATCAAAGCGTGCTGCTTTTAAAATACTTGAACTACTTGGTTTGACTGCTTCATACGACTGCTTGATGACATTCCCTCGCCTTGATGTGGTCGCCTAGATTTTAATTACTTTATTCGTGGCTATGTAATATCATCTCCGTCAGCGCATCAAAGCACACAACCTCATCAAATGTACATAAAGTCGTAAGTAAGCATAGCTGCCTGATAAGTGCACAGAAGGGAAAAGTACGATATTCACTGGAGTTACTTCGTGTGGTGCTTGTGCATCTGTACGGGCCTGTTTAGCAGCTCTCACCCTTCCGTCGCCACATTTGGTCCCTGTAAGAACCAGGCCGGGATCCGGCATGTCATCCCCCAAGTACACATGTGTACCCCGGCACAGTATCCGCCCCCCTTGCTGCAGGGGTATGTTGGTCTCTATGGAAACAGCGTTGGTTCCAATTACTGGGCGGTTCGCTCCTCCTTGACACTGGATTTTGCCACATTTAGCATCTCTGTAAATAGAACCGACAACAGGAATAATAATAATAATGTGATAATTAAATAACATGTCACAGTTTTCCCATATGTGCACATATGCAATTATTTCCCCCTCCAATTAGTGAAGCTGCAGAACAGACAGCTTGTTTGTGCTGTTTTCCGACTATAAATTCAGAAACGTAACGTGCTACATTATATCCATTGATTCTGAAAGCTTTCATTAGAGCTGCAACTAACAATCGCTTTCAGTGTTCACCCTGTCTGTTATTTAGCTTTATTAATAGTTTGGATGTGTAGAAAGCCCCTCCCAGCATGTCAGAGCCCATCGTTGGTCAGGGTTTCTATGTTATGTATCGTACTTATATGTATTATATACATATATGTGTGAATGCATGCATTGGTTCCTGTGGGAACGTTGGGTCTTACTGTGCTTCACATTTGGCAAAGGAGCCTTTCGAGTCCTTGCCACAGTTGCCATAGGGGTCCCCTGCTGAGTTGACCCTTTCAAAGCAGATCCCTGGAGCTGGCTTGGCTCCTGTAACACACGGCGAAACACGTTTAAAAGTGCTCAGCATTCACTATAGGCACTATAAGCCAGGAACTGAGCCCCCCGCACACCTTGGCCCCACAGTGTGATGCACTGCTGCTCGTGAGTCTGGCAGATGCCGTTATAACAGTAGCCGTCCACGTTGTGGCAGGCGTGGCCGTCGTGCAGGTAGACGTTGGAGGGACAGTGAGGACTGGCGCCAGTGCAGAACTCAGGGAGATCACAGGAGTTACTGGAGTCACGGCAGGGAGTACCTGCTGGCTTCAGCTACACAGACAGACGCGAAACATCAAACCACGCAGAGGGTTCATAACATCTGTCAAATTGCATTAATGACGATCATTTAGGTTATCACAGCGCGGTGGCTGGCTCCTCCGTGGACGTCCCACCTGACAGTCCTGGCAGCACTGTCCGTGTGCACAGACGGCATCTCCCTTCAGAGTGCAGGTGGTAGCGTTGCAGCAGGGATTCATACATTCCTTCAAATGGAAATTTCAAAGGGCAAACAGAGAAAAGGAATATAAGCGAAGGGGAACAAAAGTAAAGAAGGATTAATTCAGCACAAAGAGCCCATATTCCCCCTTAGAGCAAAAGCTCAGACTTTGTTATCGCAGGAGGTGCAGACCTTGCAGGTCTGTGTTCTATGGCAATAGAAAATATCTGGCAGAGGAGAGGAAATAGAAATTTCTAGATCTTTAAACTGTGTCTGTCTGGCAGGAAGCACATCAGAAGAAGAAGAAGAGGAATAAATAAACTAAATGTTGTGCAGTCAGCTGCAGTGGGCCAGTATCAAACAAACAGATGTCATTCATTAAGCTAAATAAATTTTGAAGCAATATAAAAGACAGGCCACAAAGAAAACGAAATGCTACATGTTGGAATGTGCTAATATTTCATAGCCTAAAACTTTTTTTTACATCAGGGTAAAGAACTTTGTCAGCAGATTTTAACTACACCGTCCCAAATAATAAAAATGCAGTAATCTTTGGAATTGAACTAACTTTCTGACTTATCGCCGTGGCAACCTGTGGTTTCTCATTTTGGTTCAACTTAATATGTTTAGTTCCTTCTTTTTTTCGTGAGCTTGAAACAAATTCAGTAATGAAATCTGAAAGGTTGTTGCTGGAATCATTTAGTCCGTGAATCACTGACACAAAGATCAAATCATCATAATGAACATATTTTTGAATTGCTCTTTTCACAGTCAGTATCATCCCTGTAACAGATCTCTCCTCACCATGGAGGCCCATCTGTTTCACGTTAGCCTTTATCATGAGCCATGGCCTGCACCAATCAGCAACACCCTGTCCTCTGACACAGATGGAAGCAAGCATTCAATCAAGGCTAAGCACATGAGACGTGCATGCCTGTGCGTATGCGTGTGCCTGTGTGAGCACAAAGGCAGACGCACTGGGCCCTCCAGGGTCACCTCTTTGCCTCTCACCATCACGGTCTGAACATAATGTACAGCTGAGTGCTGTGTGGATGGGATGGAGCCGGCAGGGGACACGGCTGACAAGATGGGCCTTCCAGAACTTCTTTCAGCCTGAAAATCATTACTGGTCTTTCCCATGGCTCCCGAGGCCAAAGGAGGTGGATTGAAAAGAAGTAGCTGTGATTGTGCGGACTAGGGACCAGGCTTTTTAATGAGGCCTTTAATGGCAGAGAGAGGTGCTGTCTGGTCTTGCCTGGGTTTGGCCTGATGCCGCTCGACTCTGCGGAAAGATCGCTATTGTTGCTGCTGGCTCAGACTTGCAAGGTTATGTCAGTGCTTTGTTTCGAAGGACAAGGCCACTTTGAAACATTGAACTATCACAAAAGACCCACAGGTCATTAGGAGGTAAACAAATCACAAGTGACAACAAGGCAGCCCCTCAACGTGTAATTCAAACAGATGCCTCATATTAAACTGTATATGCCACTTACATCACCAACAACGGCTGCCAAGCTACGTGTAGCAGCAGCATTACGTACGCACATGCCTGAGCACTGACTTATGCGAACTATTTCTATTTACTTTGGTAAATATTGGTTTAAGCCACCCGTCTGTTAGGAAAGCCACAGAGACCCCCACGAGCACTCAGCTTGTTTCACTGCTGGGAAAAATGAGCAATTTATGGGTAGCAGTTAAGAGAAGGATTTAATGCTGGAAACCCCGGGAGGTCTGGAGATGACGGCGGCTTGTTTATGGTGACCTATCACGCTCACCTCTAGTTCTCCACAGTCACATTCCTCTCCCTCCTCCACGTAGCCGTTGCCACATTTCTGCCCACCGTACAGCACCTTGACCTCAGGCATGTTAAACAGACACATCCCGATGCCTTTCTCAAAGCTGGCTGTCAGGTCCTTCTTGCTGCAGCTGCTGAACGCCGTGGGGAACGGATACCTGCGAGCGGGGGAAATATGCTGTGAGAAGAGAGGAGGAGAGGTGACTGCGATTGCTCACGAGGACTCTCTGCGGTCTGATGTAATCACCGCTAATTGCTGCTAATCACAAAATCAATCAACCTCTGGAGCGTAGCAGCCTCAAATAGCACGAGGCCCCAGCGACTTCTCCGCCGAGAGGAGATCTGATAAGATGTATTTTATAACACAGAGAATCGTAAAAACTCCAACTAAAAAATTCTTTCTCCACAAGTCTTGCAACACCCATGGATTTGGGAGAAACAGGGGATGGTGTGTTTTTAATATTGTTTTTGGAGTGGACAGAGGGGGTGGTCTGCTCCATGGGGAAGCACACGGCCCAGGGCTGTGTCTGCCAACAGCTTTGTTACTGACCTCCTGTGGCTTTATTGAGCTTTTCTGAGATAATATCCAGCTTAGATGTGTGAGAGTGAGTATACGTGGCTGTATCTTTTTCTGTATGTGACTCGATTTTAAAAACGTACCACATACGGTTTGTAACACGCCCACAACGCGGCCATAACTGCAAAATGTAATAGTAACAGATGAGTGCAAATATGAGACAATAAGTGGAAGCTCTGGGCAGATGCCCAAATTATTCTTGTAACAAGCTTTGTGAAGGGCTCTAGACTTTAAATGCGTGTCGTCAATAGCACCTCAGCACCTCCACTGCCTTCGCATCTCACTCCTGTTTGGCCCTGTGGGCTCAAACAATTGATTTTCTTTCCATTGAACTGGCCAGCGAGACTTGTGCTGTCACAGCAGTAACGCTGCTAAAGTTGGGATAACAAACAAACAGCAACAGTAGCTGCGACCAACACAATGAGTGGATGTCAGGCACACGCAACGCAACACAAGATGTACGGTAAATGAAGCAACTGACCGTAAGGTCAGGAAGGTCACGCTCCAAGCACATCTGGTCATATTAAGTTCATTTCAAGGATCTTAGGGCAACATAACTGTGTGATATGCAGCATTGACATAGAAGCTGTTAAGTATCCAGAAGACATATTGTGTCAACAACACCTCCAAACTGTGTTTTTCCATGAGTGGGTCTGGCATCAAACGTCTCCAAATGTGTCATTCATAACAGTCTGTGAGCGTCTTGACATGACCTCGCTCTTGGTTTGCTTTTCATTTCTGTCAAGCACAGAGACGTTCCGTGAACCGTGTTGCTACTTCCTTAGCATGAGCTGCACTGACTTTCCTGTCTCTCCCCCAGAA
Organism: Macropodus opercularis; assembly: GCA_030770545.1. Lineage (NCBI taxonomy): Eukaryota > Metazoa > Chordata > Actinopteri > Anabantiformes > Osphronemidae > Macropodus > Macropodus opercularis. Next base: position 4,076,653 of record CM061107.1, on the reverse strand, counting down.
CCTGACCCACAACTGCCGACTCGTTCACCGCATCCGTTCGGTTCCAGTCCGTTCTCCAGTGCGTGACAGACACTCCTGACCGCCTTTTGTTTGTTACTCTCAGATTAACGGGCAGCTCAGGATCCAGCTGTTCTTTATGACAAGCAATACAGAAATAATTGGTCAGCCTTCACCAGTTTGGGTGTGGAAGCAGGAATAATGGCTGTGGAAATGCAGAGGCGTTGGTGAGCTACAGTGGATGGCATTTAGCAGCTGCAGTCCCCAGGGTGTGCACATCTGGCGCTCATGGCCCTCTGAAGACAACCACTCAGCCCATGGGAGTCTGGGCCACCACCTCATATGAAAAAAAAAATGTACCTCTGGGCTTGAGTTCATCCAGTTTGGGCTTTGGGCTCATTCCTGCCTGGTCTGTACGGCTGCTCTCCGTTCTGTCTTACACTGTATTGTTTTCCAACAGATCGCACTCCAGGTGCATTATGGGATTAGCTCATCTCTCGTCTGTGTTCTTACTTTATCTGTACTCTACAGTGAGTGTTCGACAGTTGGCTCGTAAGCTTCAGGACGACTGCAGCCGACGGTTGATGGAGTGTATGAAGCAATCGCTGCAACTGAGCTGCACCATCGGCAAAACGCGGCTCTAATGGATCTGTGGGAGGTCCGGTGATAAGAGATCAGTCCGAGATCTATTACAGACCTCAGTGATCTGCCCCACGCTGTGATAACACTACAGCGCTGGAGTTTTCCAAGCACCTCACAGCCCTGCAGCCTCGACAAGGCAGAAGATGAACCAGAATACTGAGAAGAGAAGCAACACAATTACTTAGTTGCTTTACTAACATAACTGTACCGGTAAAGCGCCTCCAGTAATGACACATTTCTTGTTTATATGTTGCAAGAAACTGATGTTTCTGTGACTTTTCTGCTGACTGTGACCATAAATCTAAGCTTAGTGTCACCCCCAGATTTAAGCCAACCAAGATTCTCTTGTCGTTGCTGTACCTGTGGTTGAAATCGCGTGTCCTGCACAGAGCTGCTAGTCTTTCCAATTTTGCATCTGTCCATGCATTATTTGCCAAGTATGAGGACATGTCTCGAGAAAATAGAAAATGTTTTGTAACTAAATGTTAAATTTAACCTTCCTTTGTGAAATGCAATCCTCTTGCCTTGGTGATGATATTAGGTGATAGGATGTTTTGGCTTTTGGTGCCTAGTAGTCTGGCCTACGTGTTAGATACTGAAGAGCATGTCCACATGATTTCCCTATGGACCCGATTAAACAAGCCAAACTTCCTGTTCTGGGTCGTCAGCTAGGCACAGGTCATGTTTCCATGACAAACTTCAAACTCACGATCTGTGACTCCTGAATAATTATTGACAAGTGAAATATGGTATATCAGCATATGGAGTCTTTCCACAACAGCTTTTGTTACATACACACACTATAAATCACCCCATTAATAAGAATATAGAAAAATGTGCAAACTGAGAAAATAGTTTCAGATTTTACATATACAACAGTGTCAGAGAGTAGCCTGGAATAGACACAGTACGTCTGGTAAATAATTAAAAAATGTTACTGCGTTAAGCTAAGTAATGGGAGTCAAGCGTCATGTTTACATGTCTACGTCACACTTCACGCAACAGTAAATAAGTCTCAAAGCTGCCAACCGAGCCGAGATAAGGGCACAGCACAACCGAAGAGAGCTGGACCGAGCACAGGACTCTGGGACTAAAACCGTATACATATGCCTGCACATATGTGTTGAATTTTGTGTGCTTTTGTGTGTTTGTGTTTAAACGATATACAATCTCAAAGCGCAAGAGACACCAGGCTGTTCTCATTTGGAGCTAATGGTGGGGTCGAGAGATGGATGGTGAGGGAAAGGCAACAACCAGCCATGACCAATGTGAGCAGGAAACAAGCGGAGCTCAGTGCAGATGTGCAGCTGGCACTGGAACAGCTTGCTGTTTTACTGCCCCCTCACCCACCCCTACCTCCACCAACCCTGTATAGTAATGATGAACTGGATCTCATTACGTCTGCTCAATTCCTGGAGCCACAGCACAGCCAGCAGAGTTTGATGGGTATCTGTCAGTACGCATCAGCAGCAACGAAAAAAATTCCTGGAAGGTCAATCAAAGCAAAAACACTGGCTGACTGTAGGCTCGTTCTGAATTATTGAACGTAGGCGCTGATGAGCACTACAGCTACCAATACATGAAGAGGCATTCTTTATCATCACAGCGAGTAAAAGTAGCTGAGCCTACGTGAACATGTATGTGCGGCCACGTGGTGTTTTAAAGCAGAGAACCTGCGGGAGATGTGGTACCGCCTCAGGCAGAACATACAGTTTGGTGATGGCTTGGAATGAAATGAGGCAGCTGAGGAATGAGCAGTTTCTTAACGCCTTTGTTTAAATATTTGGCTGCCTTAATCCTGGATTAAATAGCAGAGGAGCAATAAGGAGGTGTAGAGGGATTATTCTGAAACCAAGGACTAGATTTTTTTTTCTTTTGTCAACTAAAATAGAGAGAAACCACACAGTCTGTGGAGAGTCAAACAAAAAATAAATAGTCATGTCCTACTTTATTTCTCACATGTATTGGTACAAGCTCTAATTTAAATAGGTTTGCCACGTTTACATATGACTTAATGGGGGGAATGACATGTTTTCCCTGCATAAACACTGTATAATAGGCAGTTTTCAGAGATATTTAACTATTTATTTGAAGCTGCAGAGAGATTTTCCAACATTAAAGATGCATGTATGTCAAAGAATAGCATCGCTCTAACTGGCTGCGAGTAAGGAAGAGAAGGAGGCAGCCGAGGGGAGAGAGTGGAAAAAGATGGACGGACATAGAAAACGTTTCTTCTTTTTACCTTTCCATCGTGCTGCCGTTTTGAGACCAACTCCTTGACCAGGGATACCCTCAATCAGAGTTAAATATAAATCTCTGTCTTGCTGCTGTGTTGTTTTATGAGTCTATAATCCAGAATAGTGTTACCCTGTTATTCATGGGTCTCGTCCAAACCAAATACAGAAGGATGTTTCCAGCACAAACACCAGTCTGAGTCTCCCACAGACCACTAGACCTTGGCTGGAACTAATCCCACAGTGTTTCCAACCCCTCTGCTGCGTCTACTACAAGATTTCAGACTTTTAAACTGGTGCTTCCAGTTATTTAATAACTTCACAAGGCATCGTTACAGTATGTTGTTTAATGCAACTGCACTTGTGAATCTTTTGACGCTACGAGACCATGTTTTAGATGCGATATGCGCTAAACGCACTTTAAGCGCTTTAAGATCAGCATAGGTTAAACTCTGCTGTGCTCGACTGCTGAACCATTGTTTCCCTCTTCAAAATGAGTCATATTGCCTCAGGGCATTAGCACAGCTGTTGAATCTGCCATAAACCCAGTGGCATCATTTTCTTATTGCTCCACAGACAACAAATGAAAAATGGAAAGCACATGGAATAATGTTTACTTATGATCACAATCTGAGCTTCTTGAGATTCGCTTGTTGCATTTAGTAATTGACTAAATGAGTATATTTTTACACTCAGCAGCTTAGTCCAGTAACTGTCATGCAAACAGAAAACCTGGTTACTGGCAGCAGGAAAACCTAATTTCCCAAGGAGAACAATGGCTTTGCATGTACCCAAGCTCCTAATCAGCAGCAGACAGGGAACAGCTGACTACCATCTTTTTAGACAGACACCGTGACTCACCCTGTGGACGGAGTCATGATGCAGCCCCCACGGTCCACCGTGATCCTGCAGCCACAGCCCCTCTCTGGCGTGTCGTGGTTCATCCCAAAGTTGTGTCCGAGCTCGTGGGCTAAAGTTACTGCAGCTCCCAGAGGGTTGTCTGAATGATCCTACAAAAAATGAATCTGATATTTCACCTAAAACATGCTTTTGTTTATGAGTCTAATTCATTAAATATAATCCTAGGCCTGACATGACGCTACAAGCAACAACAAGTTCGGCAAATAGTTTTATAGCTAATTAAAAACAGACGTTGGACAATAACTAATAAATAGTTATGCTAGCCAAATTGTTGCTCCCCACAGGACCCACTGGAGAAACATTACTCAAAACAAGTGAGTGTATTTGCACATTGCCAAGATTACGAACAATATCATCAAATTTGCATTTATCAGAGTTTATTCCCTTTCAGCATCTTCTGCAAAACTGGAAGATGCTGCTTCATTCAAAGATAAAGACACGAACCTCTTCTGAGCATGAAAGACAACAGAGACGCGAAGAGCAAAGGCTGCTGCAGGCCGAGGTGCAGCGATTTCCAGCGCATAAAACACAGACGCATGAAGAGGCCAGTTAAATAATGGAGTGGGAGCAGCTATCAGCTCTTCATGGATGCAGAGCTGTGCATCACAGCACCTCGGCTCTGGAGCCTCCCGTCACTGTGCATTATTCAGTAACACCGTGCAACTCGAGCTCGGCTGATGAACGGCTCTGTGGGGGGCTCTTGAACGTAGCGGTCATCACCTTGTGCTTCACACAATACAAAAGCACAAGACACCCATAGCAACTGATGGATTAAAGCGCTGAAGTTGGCGCTACGGCCTCAGAGTAACACTTGGAGCTGGTAAAGTGAGATTGCAGGTGGTCTCAGAATGGATGTTTAGGATTTAACGGCTTAGGAAAATTGCAGTGAAGCCCACAGAAGAAATCGGCTAATGAGTTCTGAGGTACTTGGTAAATGAAAGGAGACAACTCACAACACAGTGTTGTGATTTGCGCAGCTGAAGAGTCTGCGGCAGGAGATGAATGGTTTACGTCTCTGGCCTGATGTATGTGTGTATGCAGAGCTCGGTCGTAATGACCAAGTCTCCAATTTACCATCTGGGAGGAGAGGAGTGAAGAACCATCTGGGGACTAGTTATAAACCTCCCCACTAGCCAGTCAGGCCCCAACACAAACAGCCACACAGAGACAGACAGTATAAAATCATAGCAGGGCTTGAGCTAATACAACACGTCTTCGGTACAGGGCCGCGTTTGTGCCATGGGCGACCGTTTACGACACGCCTCTGGGTTTTCATTCAGTCCGCGAGCGGTGCCCTTAAATTCACTCATTTGTTCCACCTCATTTGATTTCCACTCATGTAATCGATACACGCAGTGATTTAGCAGCACAAAGGCTGCGATGGATACCCTCCACTTGGCCTATACCTGGAAAAAGACTTGATGTGTGTGTGCCATGACGTTAACACAACTTAATAACAACTCTGGAGTCTTTAGCTCAACCTGTAGACAGGAGACCCAAGGGGGGAGCGGGAGGTTACGGCAGACGGGAGAAGGGTAGAGACGCAGGCAGAATGCATAGAAATAAGGCCAGTGTCCACGCTGGCGCCAACAGTAACACAACTATAGAACAACGTACCATGACAATTCCTCCTGACTGCTCTGCTGTGCACATACTCATGATTGGCGCCATACCAATGGTGGTGCCCTGGAAATATACACCACTATGGGAGAAAACAGATGCCACCAGATGATCAGTAAAGAATCTAGAGACTTTCATGGACCCGCCATAAAACACATCTGCAGGAACCTGATCAGCTGGGCGTTGTCGTGAGGCTTATGAGGCAGCAGCTTCATCTTCCTCCAGTCCAGGAACTCATGCAAGGTGGTGAAGGGGTCCTGGGTAATGGGACACTTGTCCATATCACTCCACACCTCCAAGCCCACCAGAGCCACTCTGATATTTAGAGCCCTGTAGAACTGAGGGTTGAGAGGCGGAGTTACGTCCCGGGCCTATGATCTCCTGTGAGCTTTTGTGTTATGTTATATTATCGAATAAGAGAGAAAAATCATTAAGCACAAATCAATGAAAATGTTTTGATATTTCACTTCTGATTTATTAAACCACCACTTTTCTGCTATTATAGTGGCCTCTTCATAACATTTCTCATTACAGTTATATAACATATAGAAAATCCATTCATAACCCAATCAGCCTCTGCTGGCAGGTGGGTGCTTCTCAGCAGCCTGATGGGACTCCTTACAAATGACATTTCAACACCACATCCCCTCTGTTGATTCGATTGTTACCTTGTCCACGTAATTGGCGATCTCAGCCAGCCGCTGCTTCACCTTCTCCATGTCCTTTCCTTGCTTCTGAAACTAAAGAACACAGCTGTGCAGGTGGGGCTCAGGCTGGAGATGTGACCTCAAGCACCTTGGTTTATATCCAGCAGTCATTCACTCTCTACAGCGTGTGACATTAAGCCTTGTCTCATGTCAGCCAGGAACACTTTTACTTTAGAGCTCTTTAAGATAATTGGATGTAAATCAGTCATGTGTCACGTGGTCAAATCATATATGCGGAGGAATGTAGTGGGGCGAGGAGACGAGTAGCTGACAAATCGTATGTTTGCCTCAACAGGTTGAAAAGGCAGCTGAGGATGTGACCTCGGAGCTCCGAGCCAGCGGGACTCTGAGGAGGCTGAGACCCGTTTGACCTTTACGTACCTCTCTGTTGTCTGCCACGATGATCAGTTCCACGTACTTGGTTGTCGTCTGTGCGTGACGCTTGTGCTGTGAAAGCGAATAGACGGGTGTGAGGGAGATATGGTAGAGCAAAGACAAGGGGGGTGACGGGGAGACAGTCAGTCAGGAGCGAGGACAAAGGGTGGAAATGACAAAGTGATAAACCAAGTGATGAAGAGTCAGGAGGAGGAGACAGAAGAAAGACATTAGTTGGACACACTTAACCCCAGCCTGCTGGAAAGGACAACCTAAATTTAGACAGTGCCCACATAAAGGGCTCTTCTGTTAGAAGCAGCCAGACACTTCTACTGCCCCAAAAGAGGTGGGTCACAAAAGACATCACAACAAAGCCGTGATTAACTAATAAATCCCACACAAATAAAGATGTGGACCCAAAACTCGGTTAGGATTCCTCCTGTGGGGACCATGAACACCTGGACACGACTGATCGGTTTAACGGTCAGACAATAACACTAAACTCATCCACCAGTGCTTTATTTACTTGGAGCGTGCCGTGGCATCACACTAGACCAGTGATGGGCTGTCCCACAGAAAGCCTGGCCAATATTAAAATAACTGTGTGAAAATAAAAGAGTCTTGAAAACTATTTTTACCTCAGTCCAGTATTTCATCAGCACACACAAGCTCACGCTGTGCTCAGACCCAAACTATTCTGCTGGCTAAGGGTTGTGCCTTCACACCAACGCTCTTTCAACCTGATCCTCTTTTCTCCTGCTGGCCTGGCAGCCCGGATCCGCTCTGCTCTTATCTGCCTTCTCCACAGATAAGCCAGGACGGCCAAGAGGGCTGCACTATAAATGCAACCCGGTGATTAGGCGAGAGGAGACACCCATACAGGACACAGTGTGGGTTGACAGGTGGCGACTCGGACGAACGGATGCGTGTCAGATAGACATCATCATCCCTCTCTACACTTTGTTATCTGACTCTCATTATCCAGGTTACTCTGCCAACACACCTCTTTATCGCTAACCCTCAAGCCGGTTGCATCGCAGCTTAAGGCCTCGTGGAACAAGCTGAGTTCACTAGGACCATACTCTCAGGTTTTAGTTCATCTTTCCTTCAGCTGTTCCCATTTCAAAGCATCTTCGCTGTCTTATCTGTTTCCCCTTCTTAATCACCTGTGGCCGTCCTCGGTTTGACCGCCTCCCTCTAGAAACATCTGTCTTCTCTTAGCAGATATGTTTTACCCTCCACTCTGACATCTCTTATTGTGTCAGGAGGGGCAGGGGCTGCGTGTTTCAAGGGAACATTGCATTGTGCTGCTGTCAGAATGTGTTGTTGCACTGAATCTTTGCAGTCCTCTTAACGCCAAAGACAATGGCTGCCATTGACGCCAGCACAGTCGTCAACATGACTTAAGCTGCACAATAAAACTATGATCACATCCAGAAACCAAAAACACTTAATGTGCAGGAACAGGATGTTTTCGTCTGTTTGTGCCCGCGCAGGCTTCGTCCGTATGTTTGGCCTGCGTCCTCGCACACACTCTCAATATATGCTTAACGAAATGATTAAACAGGAAAACTGAAATGGAAAGTCCCTCACGTTGAGCCGTGTGCTCTTGAACATCTGTTTTATCTTTACACCACCTATCTCTGCGTCTCTAGGTATTGACTTGATAAATCAAACAGCGGTCAGATAGGGTGGACATCACCGGAGCCTGTCTGTTCCACTTATCACTCCTCATCATCTTTAAAGCCCAGTTCCTCTGAGGATAGACACTCCCTGCGAGCCTCTTGCTGCTATTATTTATGCCCATTCTCCGTGGAGCAGTAAGGAACCGAGCTTGGAGTCAGCCTGTTAAATTCTGGATGGACTGGCCAGACTGGAGCCGCGCACAAGCCAACGTCGTCACATCACATTTCAAGCAGAGGTTACCACTTAATAGGCAATGTACTTTTCACAGGCCCACTCTCTATACACTCCATGTCACTAATGGACGCTGCTGGATCAGATGGAGGAATAAGTGATGAGTGAATAGGAATAGCTTCAAACATATACTGCAGCCACTTACCCACAAGTGCAAATAACCTTTTAAAAGAAAACCATTTACATTTTGCACATGCTACCGTGACTCCAGCACCAACTGATTAGAACATTTTACATTTTGGCTTTTTGAGATATCGCTTTCAGTTTTCATGTGGTCGTTAAGAACCAAGCGTTTTTAAAATACTAACTCTGTGTTTAAGTGGCAAAGCAAAGTTAAAGCAATTAATGCAGTTCGTGCTTTAAGAAACACTGTGAGCACAGACACACTAGGGTTCAGTTGAATCAACCTCACCCTTGTGCTGAAAGCCCGGAAAGGACCGCTGTGAGCACGCTCAGTGGGGAAGGACACGTTGAAGTCTTGGCCACAGGTGCCAGGAGAGAGATTGAGGTGTTGAGCTTTGTAGATCCAGTGAGTCCCGTCAGAGTGATCAGCAGAGGGTTCCAGCACATAGGACCTGCCTTCAAGAGATATAAACCCCCTGCGGGAAGAAGACAAAGCACAAGCAGCGTCCTCACCACATTCTACTCCTTCAGAAGCATTATTATGCAGCAAAATGATCTTTAATGACGAGGTGCTGTGTATCACTCAAGTTAGTAGCTGATGATTAAGAGGCAGAGACTCAGGCGGATCAGAGCACACAGCTCTTAAATCGACATGTTCTTTGTTCCCCTCGTCTTAACTTTTCCCATGATTCAACGGTGACCTCTGTGATTTATACAGACATCTCTATGCACGGAGTCTGGATAAAATGTGCGATTCTCACAAACCTTGCACAATATTCATCACCCCCCAAAGCCAGAGCACTGCCAACCCAAACCTAAAACAATTTAGTCGGTGCACAGGCCAAGCAACATGCAGCTCTCTCAGAAAGTTGTCTCCATCACTCAACGTGCAGATACGTTGCAGGACAACTAAAATAAATACATGTATATTAGGGTCAACAGCCCAGGTTTCACAACCAGGCGAAGGCTGCGTAGGCGTTTGGCTCGTTTGATGGTGTCTAGAAATATTCCTGCTACTGCTGTTTCTGATATTTACTACTGTAGCTTGGTCTGTGCTATTCTAATGGTCAACATTGAGACACATTTGCTTAAAATAACCTGAGTTGAACCTGAAAGCGAGACCTGAGACCGGAGATAAGAGCATGACAAAGACGACACACGTACTTGATCCCAGCGCAGATGCTGAGGCTGACGTCTGAGTTGACGTGACCCTCCACCTCACCGTGGTAGTAGCAGTTTGCCTGAAGGAACACAAACAGGTGAAAGCCAATTTTAAATATTGATGACCGGGAAAACAGGCATCTTTACGGCAGGCTAATGATGGCTGAAATCCACGTGACTTTCATTTTCTTATATTTTCCAGCTGAATCTCTCCTTGCTACTGTGTTCCACAGGTACTTGCTTCCAGGAACCACCTGTCAGACTGCAGAGTGAAGAATGTGAGTTAAGTCTGTGTTTATTGAATCAGGCTTGGAAACGAGAGGACGGGGAGGAAGTGGCTGCTTTACAGCCGTTCTGCTACTCCAGCTACACAGACGCTTAGGTGAGCTTCAACCAGCAGCCCCTCTGCCACCCTGTGCTGGAAAACAAGGAAATGTGAGTTTTACATTTGGACTCACTCTAAATATAGAGGGCAGGCTGTAAATTATAATGTCTGGCCGCCTTCTATGTGGCCGACCTCCAGAGGCTGCAGATTCAACATGTTCAGGGGCTAAATGTGTTTCTGGTAATAGAAATTCTTGCTTAATGTTGCATCACAGTATAATTCTCCCTTGGAACTATGATAATCCAATTAATATTTTCACACTTCTGACACAAGCTAGTTAGCAGAGCTCTGGGAAATAATGTATTTCAGTCTTTACCAGCATAATAAACCTTTCAATAGCAATTAATAAAATCATAATCTAATAATAATCTGATAATCTGGTCTAAACAAGGGTTAAGTACAGATAAAGATAAACAGACAGTACCACCCAAAAACCAACAGGAAAGCCTCATTTTTAGAGGTGTATTGAAAGAGAACAATCTATTATAATGCGATGAGAAGGTGACAGGACAGGACAACCCATTACATGAAATATGAAATTGTAGCGTAGCGTGGGGGAGCAGGGCTGGATTTAGTGCACCGAGTTAATGCTATCGCCTCATGTTTCTTTGATGAGATCATGACTGTGATGCATCGACGTAAAGTATATGAATAGACTTTTTGCTTCTGAGGTTTCTCCAGGACGAAATGAGAAAGGAAAGCGCTTATGTCGTCAGATGTGAAATAAGTAAGATTAACCACTAATACATGGATTACAAACACTGTTTATCATGACAATGCGTCTCTTTTTCCAAGTTAACACTTTTGTAGCCGTGCTAGAGATTTCTGTTCCCAATAGACGCCTTTTGTTATAGCGCAGGGCTCTTTATTGTATTATACATGTGAACTTGGATTTAGTTAGAAGGCGAGAAACAGGCAGAGGGAACTGAGGAAGGCTGACTCATTCTGAAGTCGCTCCCAGCATTACCTTGCCTTTGACACACAACTGAACCCCCTAGATCCCTTGCCCAGATCACTATATCAGTCTCCTCCCTGTCGGCAGGACAAATAAATTAACTGCAGAGCAGATCAGTCTCTCAAGATGTGCTTGTTTCCAGTAAGACCCTCCCTAGAAGATCTGGCTCTGTGCTCATGAGAGAGAAATGGAATGAGAGGAGGGATGGAGGTTAGTTTCTGAGCTGGAAAGACGCTGAGCAGGTAAAACCTGGCTACTGGCAGCGACCCCTTGGTCCATCCATCCATTATAATCCATCTGCTGCACATGCATTAACTCTGGGCTCAATAGAAAACCACAAATAAGTCAGTTGATACAAGCAGGTCACACACTTGGCCCATTTGCTTCCCCTTAAGAATGAATGTATTAATCTCTAATCCAATTTATAAGCACTCATCTAACCATTTGCCGTGTGCCAGCCATCTACGAGCCTCAGGGGCCACACCACGCTGACCTGCTACAACTCCTTCATTGTGCTGTTCTGATGAGGTGGCCAAGCCCAGTCAGTGATGGCCCAGCTCCCGTCCCAGCAGCCTCCAGTGGAAAACGCTGCTCATTCTACAGTGGAGGCTGTTATTGAATTCCACTAATCTCCAATGTGAAGCAGGGCGGGTGTTCACAGGCTGGATGTTATTATGCTTATTTGGAACAAAAATTAGACATTTAATTGCTTTCCAACGTCAGATGATCAAATCCCTCAAAGCAGGTGGAGGCTTTGAGCCATACGGTACTGCAGTACTTGATTACAGTACTGTGCATTTCATTTCTTAACGCTGTCGCTGTTTCTGACCCAAAACAAATACAATTCAATTAGCAGCTCAATGGAAGATGTTATAAAACCCATCAAATCGTAGTAGATGTTTTCTGTAAGCTTAACGAGGACGAAACGGGAAGATGATCACACCCCAAAAACTCGGTATTTTTTCTACATATGACTGATTTTAGATAGAAGTGCAATATTAAATTAACAAGGAAAAGGCAGCGATAGATGCTGAATATTTCACAGTCCGTGTGACTGCTGAAGTGCACTTAGATGTTCACTAATTCAATATTTTCTTGCAGGCCTGTGTAACAAACCGTTTCTTGGGATAGTTTTAACTTATCCATTATAAAAGACCTGAGCTGTTCCTTAAAGCCGGCTCTGTTCTCTGACCTTCTTCCCCTTTGATTTCATCAAATATGGATGCGCTGGGAGGGAACGTAAATGGGCCCACTCACCTAAACAGGTCTTTTAAGTGTGCAAGTCTGACCAAGCCCACGGGGCTTTAACAGTGGGTGTAACTGCAATGTCTGTAAAAACGCACACGCAATAGTTTAAAACATACCGTGATGTTGTGAGTCGCTTTAACCACGCTGCCATCGTCCAGGTAATGGGTTTCAGTGTAGTTACTGGCAAACAGGCCCCTGAAAAGCAGAAAGACAAACAGCAAACACTCAAGAAATTGATCAGTCAGTTAAAAGGTCTTAAGTCATTTCACCACTGCAAGACCTGCATGGACGAATCAACAAAGTCCGATTGATTAAAAACGTCACCGAGCAGAAACAGCACGAGAGCAGAGCAGCTGGACGCACTGGAAAGAAAACATGCTCTATTAAGTTCTATTAAATCACTTTCACGCCACGTGCGTGCATGAAAAGGCATCATTCGATATCAATCCATAACTCGTCCCATGTGCTGCAGTGGAGGAGCAATTTGCTCACACGCTGCAGACAATAGCAAGCAATGAGCAGATGGCGATAAGAGTATGTGGTGATTAAAGCGGGAATGGGACGATTATGTTGACAGGAATACAATGAAGGCATCTTTTTTCTCTTACAGACAGGAATCAGTACCACTATAAAGTGACTCTGATGTTAACAAGTCATGCTTACATGTAGAAAGTGTCTGAAATCTGCTGCAGAGAAGCGAGGCAGCAATGCAACGATGGCAAAGACCATGTGAGAGACGCGTTACGCCACATCATGCTGGGTTCAGTGTCTGTGGGCATGTCGATGCTCTTGTGTTGTGCTGTGGCTCCGGGCCTCTATTGCAACGCACTGCAACTGTCATGTTTGTGAAGACTCTCGACTGTCTTCCAAGTCTTCCAAGAATAGCAGACGTAAAACCTCAGAGCCCGAGGGGGGAGTTTACCAACCCGCTGCTGGGCTTCACAAAGGCAGAGAACTCTATACCATCATCGGCTGCCCTGCTCCTCACCTTCTGAGGTTATTGGACGCCCACTGGGTTGATTATTACAACATGAGCATGTGTTTGCGTTTGTCATTTGTCCAAGTGAGGATGTGAGCGTCTCCTCCTTTATGTGTCGATGGGCCGAACGTACAACGAGCACGTGTGCAGTATTACGCGACAGGATGCCAGCAGATGGTTGGCCGGCGCGAATCCGCAGCAGAGGAGCGAGCCTCGGCAGACAGCTGGATTCTCTTACTGACATCACCGCTGACAACCCAGCTGGGAGTGTCAGCTGTAACAACCCAAAGGGGGGGGGGTTTGGGATTTTGTTATTTTGTTTGGGAGCTGTCAGCGAGAGACACAATGCATCTCCGCCCTCTGCTCCTCCACAGAGCCAAAGAACTGGGAGCAATCATCGGATCAAAGTGAGGCCAAAGAGGAGGAGAGCCAAATAAAATGATGTGTTTCTTAGCCTTAATTAGGTCTGCGCTCACAGTCGGACACGCAGCCCCAACATCAGCCCACAACAGACAATCCAGTGCGGTGAGAGTACGCAGTGTGTGTGTGAGTGTGTGGCTACGAAGGAACATGTTGCAGACACCCATGTGTCATCCATATGCTGCATTATTCTGAGTTTCACTAAATGAGCTAGGCAGCGTTTAACGTCTCGGTCAAGGGCACAGAGAGCGACACCCAGGTTCAAACTGATGCCACAGCCACATATATGATTAAATACGATTTTATCTAAAGTCACCAGTCTATATTTGCATCTCCTGCTTTTCAAGTCATCCTTTGAACTGACTCGCTGAAATGTCAGCGCATCCTCGATTGCACCAGCAAGGAGAGTTATCAGGAGACAACTTACTCACAGCTGCTCCGGACCCGCCCCAGTAGAAAGTCTCGCACATCAGCAGTTTAGACTCGTTGGTTAAAACACGTACAGATGACGACTCGAAGGTCACAGGATGCTCATCATCCTCTCCTGCCTTTACTAGCACATAACATGGACCTGTCTGCCGTTGTTACCCACGAGAGGAGCAAACAAGACCTTCATCTCACTGACGGGGACCTCAGAACCTCTGGAGTGTTGGCAGCCTGACACCACAACAACCACACGAGTCGCACATTGCTGCAGGAGCTCGACTGCATCTGTCAGGCAGGTAGAAGACCCATAATTAAAGCTGCTGTGTTTACATCTTGTCATCACGTCTCCAGGCCAAAAATGACACAATTCTGTTAGGTGAGAGAACTCTGGTTATCCTGGCAGCGGAAATACAGCAAGACAACAAAGCCACTTCAAGCCAATCCCCAGCTAATGCCTGCCACTAAATGCCACTTCTGCATTACATTATCATAATTTCCTCTGCTGTATCTCTGCTTAACATCTGTCTGTCTTCACCTAGGGGAAATAACACCAGCATGTCTCATCTAAATGGAATACATTCTCATTCAGAGATAAATGTCATGACTAATAATTTCAACATATTTCCCATTGTGCACTAACACCAACCTTGGAAAATGAATCTCTCTGGTGATTCATCATCGTGGTGCATCTTTCTGTTCGCTGTCACCGTCACTGTTTCATGTGTTTATTGTACTAGGAGAGTAAGTGTGTGACATACATTATTTGCTTCAGACTTGATGAATTGCATTGAGAAGTCAGTCAATCCAAGGAGGAGGTCTTGTTTGCAGTGTTGCAGACGAACATTCCAGCCGCCAATCACGCCGGAGAAAAAACCCCAAAACGTTTAGGCTTTTATACGCTAATGTGACGTTGATTCGCTTTTGACACAGGCATGTGAGGGCAGTCTGGTGCCGAAAACATGAGGCGTGGTTATGAAAATAAGCAAACTGAAGCACATGGGGAAACGGTACGGTCGGAAAGTTCAAACCGCCTAAGATACGTTTGTTCCAGTGATTATATGATCACTGCAAATACAACATTTGCAACTAAGTTGTGTCTATAATTAGCATCGTCGAAACACAAGATGGATCAATTTGCAATGATTACCCAGTCACGGGTTCCACTATGTCTCACTGAAATGAAGAAGGGCAGCCAATCAGAGCCCGATCCCACAGTTAACTCTGATGAGTGAGAAGCCAGCTTCGAGCCCTCTGGAGTTCAAGTAGCTCTGGAGCGCTCGATTTGTAGCAGAAAGATATGTACAGATGCAAATATAAACATTTAGAGCAGATGAAATCATCATCAAAGACGTGCGTTTCTTGTAAAACCTAATCTAGGAGCTGCAATTAGTACATTAAGCTTCAGTGGAGAGACTTGTGAGGCAATGTGGTAGTAATAATGTCCCTCTGCTTTTATGTGGCAGGAGCCCAGCTTCGCTTGGAAAAAGTGGGATCATGTGCACGAAAACCTACCATAGTGCAACCCCCCCCGAGCCAGAAAAACCTCGTCTCAGTGTTAGAAGCCTTTTTTTCCAGGAGAAAGGGAAGAGGGCCAGTCTCCCTGGCTGTGATCTGTCTGACATCAGGCAGCATTGCAGGCCAGTGCCAAGTGGAGCAGAGAACCAGAAATCCCCCTGCTTAGCCTGAGCTCAACGCAACTCCCTGTCTTCACAAAGCATGTCATGAACAGAGCCGTTAGAGACGCCAGCCAATGATCTCTGCTCACGGAGGGGGAGGACTGGGAAAAAGCAGCAGAAAAAGTCAGGGCAGATGGTTTTGACTTTATTTACGCATAAGCTGCCATGCTGAGAGGTGAGCTAACATGCAGCTTAGTGGAGCCCCTGGCTCTGGGACCAGCCGCCGGCCCAGCAGCTTGGCCTGTGTTAGGAATGACAGACTGTGATATGGTTCAGGTTGGGCTTTAGAAAAGGTTTACGATTCCTGAGGTCGTCGAGACAGTCAAACAGAAGAGTCCCACGAAATCAATAAAGTGTCATCTCTGTGCAAGGTCTGCATGATGGATAAGTGGACAGGACCTAGATTACACAGAGGGAACGATTCACACCCCCACGGTTGGATAAGATCACTGGATATAGGACAGACGTGTGACCACGGTGCTGACTGTGCTAAGACACAATCAAAAACAGAACCAACTGTTTTGTAACTTGTTCAACTTCTGAAAGTAAAACGTGTCCAGCCTTACTTCCACTACAATAGCTAACTAATTACAGTGAAGCCAGAAGTCACGACAGGAAACCGTTTGTGCCGTTAGACGTTTTCCCATGAAGCTCTTACACTCGCATTAATATTGAATAGGGAAACGGTGGAGTGGTGCGATGCTGCTTGGGTGGAGCAGGAAACGCTCACGAGTTAGCAACAGCCACGCGGCTGGATTTAAGCAGCCGAGCACAAAAGTGTCATTTGAGCACGACGGCATGTTTTCTATCGGCTGTTCTTCTCTTTTGTCACATTCGACACACATGCTGCTGGCTCACCACATTATGGGAACACTGTGCCTCTCAGGGCATCGCAGCTCTGTGAGGAGTGACGCATGGCCGATCATTTTCAGGCCGGGAAGCATAAAGGCTGAATAAGGTCAAATCAGACTGGACTAGTTTGATCTGTTGTTAGTTTTAGGCACACACACACACACACACACACACACACACTTGATCTGTCGGCCATCACATCTGGGGTCCATGTGTCTGTCACCTTCGGGCCAAACGTCGCTCATATTTCTTTGGAAAGGTTTTTAATAAGCATTGAATTGCTCGTGATATCACTAATTCCTAAAGGCCAGAGGAAAGCAATCACATATGACTGAGCACAGACAGTTTCACAGGTGATAACTATTCAATTAAAATGGCTGGAAAACAAATACAGACTGGAGGAGACTGGCAGCTGTTGGCAGGTGGATGTGTTCTTTCTTTCCATGGCATGGGCCAGTGACATTGTTATCGGAAATTAATTATGCCGGGTGCCAAAGCAGCAGTTTTTCAAATCGCCTTTGTTGCTGTGCATCACTGGAGGGGAGATCCTTCATCCTCCTTTCTTCCCTATCGGCCCCCGCGGCTTCTGTTGCTCCGTGGCAGAGAGCGTGCCTCTCCGCGCCCCTCGGGACCAGCGTCGCTTGTGTTTCCGCAGGCGGGGGAGTGTGGGAGAGATGGAAAGAGTGCGCGTCGCTGCTTGTGTGCTGGTAGCTCGGCTCGGCGTGATTTATGCGCGTGCGCGTGCTTGTACACATGCGGCACGTCGCACCATGTGCTGTTTCCACAGCGCAGATTGTGTTTGTGCTTCACACACAGCAGGCTCATGGCTTATAGATCACGCAGCGCATTCTTTTCTTTCAACACTATCGGGAAACCACATGACTGCCCGCCTGATATCCTAAACTACTTATTCGCCCTCAGTGCATTCGAAATTGGAAAATCAGAAAGGCATAATAGAACAGGAAAACTTTGCTCAAGTATTTTGCAAACTTTGCAACAAAATGGAAAAAGGATTTCAATGCTTTTGTTTACAATTTATATATATATATATATATATATATATATAGACCATAACATTACATAAATAAACAAACTCTGCACTCTACTACGGCAGAATTTGTCATCCACAGAGATCAGAATCATTCGGCACCAGCAGATACAAATCATCAGTAAATAATAGATAAAAGCAACAAAATCTCCTCTAATTTTTGGCTGAACAAACCCTTTAAACACATTTTGATATTCTAGTCTTCCAACCTCTGGAAGAAAATCAAGAAATATTGAAAGCCCACAGATGGAAATCGACTAGATTTAATTTACATTCCCCTCTGTGGATACTTCCAAGATGAAACAATAAGCGTTACGTGCAGCCTCCAAACAAAGAATTGCATACGCACTGCTTCTTCTTTCCATTTTCTACGCTTTTCTTGTTTACGTCGCTTCTTTTTCCATCATTATGTGGGTTAAGGCTGAGAATGGGCGGAGACGAGGTGAATGCAGAGTCATTTTCAGGACGGGCCATGCTAATACAACAGCTTTCAGATTCCACATTAATTCAAAATGCTTTGCGCAGAACTAGCCCAAGGCCCAAAGCTCATGCATCCATATTCACAGCAACCTCATGCTCGAACTAATGAGCAACTGGGGAACTTCAAACAACCGAGCCTATCAGTGTTTTTCACAAGGTAAATGCATTTACAAAAAGCAGCATTTTAATTAATTAAAGCTGTCTGCATATGCCCTCATCATGTCTCGCTCAACCTTGCACATCCTCTGTGAAATCAGACAATTAAGGGCTGAATACAAAAGTCCTGGTGCTCCCTCTGTGTGTTTGGTTCCTCTGATTGTGTCAGCGAGGGCGACGTCCTCCCTCTTTCTAGTAAAGTCTGATTATGATGCATTAGGTGCGTTTTATGCAAGCTGACCCTGCTCTACACGGAGAAGGCCACAAGATTAGAGTCAGAGGAGACGGAACGAAAACAACTAAATTATTTAAGAGGAAATTAATCATTACTACAACATGCGAGGTCAGAATCCTCATCCAGGTGTGCTTGGAGGCGGCTTATGCAATGTACACTTTATTAAGGTGGATTTAGACGGCTCTTAAGTGACGCGTGGTTGGTTTTTCTCCGCATTTTACACGAGGAAGGAGAAGGACAACACACACTGTGACCTTCCTCTAGGTGTCATCTATCAACACGCATGTAGCAACAAGTACAGTTTCCTTCTTAGGCCTCTGTGAATTTACTGTCCACCACCCCTGTGCTTGGAAGCTCAGATTGCCTTGATCCCACTGGGTCCCTGCGTCCCAAAGCAGCCCACAGACGCTTTATCAAACCCCGGCTGCTCCTATTTTTGTTGGCAGCGTCCTCCGGCCCCCAGTTCTGGAGGGATTAGGTGAGTTTGACTTAGGGACCAGCAGAAGGAGACCCTCCTGTGTCCCATACTCAGACGGGGAATTAGATGTTGCTGACAGAAGGAAAAACACAAGGAGGGAAGCACATGGAGGCAGGTAGAGAGAGAAGAGAAGAGGGCGCTTCACACTCCATCTGACAAAGCAAAACCACCTGAAACCTCGATTCCAGGCGACGTACATCCTTCCCCTGCTCCCTGTGTCCATCTCTCAGCGCTGTGGGGCCGCGGGGTCATACCCTGTACGATGAGCGGGATGGGAAGCAGCTGCTTTCTGCATGACGCCAAGCTGGGTGAAGACTCCCTGCACCATTTCGTTTCATCACCAAGCTGAATTTAGTGATGAAAGCGGTATCTGGATTTAAACTCTTACACAGGTTTCTCACTGAGGCTTGAACACATTTGCTTTAAGTCAAAAGCCGGAACACAAAAGGACAAAATGAAGATGAATTCGAGTTCATCAGCAGACACGCTACCTCTCACGAGGGGGAAACTGCTGCTCGAGTTTTTTGCTGTGCTAGCCATCTGGAACGGATGCTGCTTTTGCTTTCCATCCAGCGTTCATTTGTCACAAGGACGTTGCTCCGTGTGAGCATGTGCAGGGCAACAAAGGGGAAAAAAACACCTCGATCGGCTGAAAGAGACAGGATTCCCTCAGCCCAGACCTGACTGACTGACGAATGACCACGCGTGGCTTCTTCGCTCAGTCACTGACCCCATGCGCAGGGAGGGCTGGTCACAGGAAGGTCAGCGGACTGTGAGAACGGGGAGAACAGGATGGAAGACGAGTAGGGCGAGCATTCCTTCACGGCTGACATTACAACTCCAGCAAATCTATTTGTCTGTTTGTCAGCGGGAGGATGGAAGCCAGGACTGCGAGCGTGGACTGATTATCTTTATGGTCAGCAGCCACAGAGGTCAAAAACTTTGGCTGCTTTTGTTTATTCCCTTTGGCACCCTGGAGTCTTGAGAAAATGAGATTTCACTCGAATTTATGAACAGTGTTGGCTTTAAAGAGGTGAAAGGGAAAAATGGTAAGCCAGAGAAAAACACAAAAAGAAAGACATTCTGGGGGGGACAGCACTCAAAGGGAAGGCGAAGGCAGAAAGCCATGATTCAAAAACATTTTACCATAAAACCTTCCTCTAAAAACAACATTTGCATGTCATCAAAGGCATTTGGAGTCTTTTCCAGTGTTTAACATTCAAATGCTTGTGTCTTACACACAAAAATCAAAGACACATAAGGGAACTGTTTACGCCCTCATAGCTGGTTTTCAGTAATACACAGAGCCTGGAGCTATTCCTTTATTTCACTCACTTATGTGCCCCAAGTCTGCGTAAAACGACTTAAACGTTATTGAGGTTTCCTGTCACCGGTTTGTCTTTTTAATATCACAACCTATATGTGGTTAACGTAGTGAATGTTGTGAAACAGCCAGATGAGCTTGGAAACATACTGTACGCAGCCACACAGCTGCTGTTTTTTACCGGGTTATAATAGTATAAAAAGCAACCGACTGAGCTTCGACACATGTGAAGCGAAGTCTAAATGCAAGTACATACGAGCTACAGCGGAGCTGAGATGGATAAAACTGAACATGAGGTCATGCTCATATTAAACGAAAAATATTTCTGCAAAACACATTTACAAGATGGATTTAAAATGAAGGAAATGATGTGTTTGCAGTAAATGTCCTTGCAATTAAAGCTTTGCTGTCTGTTAGTCCACTTGTTTGCTCTGGCAGCTCGGTCGCAGGCTGCTGGTTAAAGAGATGAGCTTGGATCAGCTATCTCGGTGCCTGTGAGCAAGGCAGCGTGAGGAAGGTACGGCCAGAAAGCGTTGACTTTAATTTTTGATTTTTGACTGGTCATAGAATCAGCTCCATGAGTTGCTTTAATTTTCAGTTCATGTCCAACATCTCTTCCTAATGTTGTCTTCATCTGCAGGACCCTCTGGTTGAGTGATCCGTCTTACTGAAGGGAGGGAAGCGGAGGAATAGATCTACCAGCTGTCGTCCATCTGGAAAACGACTCTGAGAAAGGGAAGACCCCTATCGCTGCATGAAAGCCATGTTTCACTGCAACAAGCCTTTGTGTCCTCAGTTCAACATTCATTTTTCCTTACTGCGACTTTAAGTGAACCTTTATTGTGCCAAACGATGTGCAACGTGTGCAGAAAGCTGCACATGAAAGATGAAAGATGTGTGAAGCACAGCTGTAGAGAACACCTCGCTCACCTTCGTAGTCCACATCCTGAAAGAAGGGACGAGCTGCTCCTAAAGCCTCCCATTGTTACCGGATGCCTCCCAATTAATCAGGAACATGGAGCGGTGCGTCCACCTTATTAATTACGGCTCTAAGCTGGGAAATAATTGGAGCTTCCGAGAAGGTAGCTCCTTCCAAAAAGTCTCTTTTGAAAGAGTAGTTGAAAGGCGCAGGCTGTGGACAGACACAAGCCCACTTTCCAAGCATCCTCTTTGAAACTAACGAGTCACAGTAGATCATGTCCTCGCAGCCACAGGGGTAACAGGCGCAGCACAAAGGCCAGCAGGCGTCACACACACAATCTGGTCCTGACGGTGGTTGGCTACCTTCCGTCCTACAGATGTGAACAACTGGCTGTAATCACACGGTAAATAGCGGAAGGAGAACACAGCATTTGAAATCTTTACAATATTTCCCACTTCAGTGCTACAGGTAGAGGATGGAAGGAATCTGAGCTTTCAGGTAACTATGGGAACACAGCGTTTAATGGGACTGTAACAACTGGAGGCTTTTCTTTTAACCTGCTCGTCATCAGAGCTGAAGTAGTGCCGCTTAATTACAGCTACGATTATGAGGTACAATAAAAGTCTCAATCACGACTGAAAAACATTTAATATAATAACAATGAATCACAATCTGTGTGGGGCTCAGCAGCAGACGACAGTAACTCCACAAAGGAGGTCGCGGGGATGTGGTCTCTCCAGAAAGGTCGAGTGTTTCTACGGCATCTTCAGGCCTGTGTTTGTTCAGCTCCCCAGGAGAGTCCGCTTCCTGCCTGTTTTCAGTGAGACACGGAGACGTCTTCACTGAGAGGAGCAACAGGTCACAGGCCAGACGCAGATATGGAGTCAAGTAACATTACACTGCACAGAGAATTAGGCAAATTGTGTCTGGATGCTGTCCAGACTTAAGTTTATTGTAGCAGAGAGATAGAAGAGGTTTACTGCCAAGCTAGGAAAACACTTCCCCCGACTCCCCTCAGGTCAGACCCAGAGCACCAGCCCCACCCTGACCAGCAGGTTACCAAAGGACGAGAAACAGACGGAGCAGAGAACAGAGTCAGATGGATACGCAGACAGAAAGACACAGCGCCCGGCGGGCGCGGCTGAAAGACGACGAAGTCGACTACACACAGCTGTCAAAAGGATAAATAACACTACACGAGGCCAGTAGCTCATGACTTCTGTTTGTCTGATGTGCTATAAATGGAAGGTGTACGACAGCTCGCTGGTGTCGATGGCTTTGAAGTATGACAACCCTGAAGACGAACAGAACTGACTGCATGGAACCATTTGTTCAGTGCGCGGAAATGAATGTTAACCCTCTAAAGACGTCGACGTGTTAATAAATATTGGTTTACTGGCCCAGATCTACTGCAGGAATCCAGCCTTCAAATATCCCAGCCACAAACAGGCAAACAAAGGCAACGACAACGTGCTTCTCCGCGCGGTTTGTGATCAAACTTTCATGCCGTCGGAGACAACCCCGGCCGCCCTGCGGGGGTGATGCGAGTTCAGATGCACACCGCACATCCTCACCTCTCAGTGCAGCAGAACGTATCGCATTCAGCTGTGCCGCACCTCCCTCGTGTTTTGTTGCCAGCGATATTTATAACCTAAGACAACAAACACAACCCTGGAGTTTTCATTCAGATCGTTTCATTCTGCGCTGGGCGGCATGGGATCCTTTTTTTTTTTTTACTATTTACAGATGTTGGCTGTGTTTGAACAACTGGATTCCATCAGCGGCATGCGGCCGGTCTAGCAGCAACCTCTGACAAGAACCATCACCTAACGTCAGAAGAACACAGCTCTGGCTCTGTAGCAGCCCTCGCACATGGCTGCACTGTCGGACGTGCTAGTGGCTTCTATTTGGATTTCTTGAGCTGCTATTTTGACTTGTCACGGACAGGTGTGCGAATCTACAGATGACGACAATTCAAACATGGGCTACTAATTAAATCTTGTTTTCCAGACTTGCTGCAAGTGTTGAGAGTAAATTCTGACACATTGGCACTTTGAGGTTTGTTTGGGTAAAGTTTTCCATCACGCTCAGGCTCATTAAAAAGATCTCGACTGCACCGCTCCATCGTCTTTGTTTGTTCCTCTTGGCTCCGTGTTCGAGCTCAGCTGTGGACTTTACATTAAATGCTGCCGGACAACGATGACAGCGGTCCTGGAAGACCGGCATGCGATGATGCATGAGAATGTTGGGAGCCTTTTTTTCACTGCAGCTAATCAGTGGCGGATTTTTTTAACAATCTAATTCCTTGCCATAAATGGGTCTGGTGAAAACTTGACAATCTGCAAGTCAGCTTTGTTAAATCCCCACCTGTGCAAAGCAGGAATGTTATTCTACAGAACGACTGAGTGCGAGTTCCCTTCAAAACACTTTCTAAGTAGGTAAGGCATAATTGTGGTCGCCGGTGTTGAAAGCGTTGTCCCACAGTCTGCAGGTGGAATTTACATATATTAAGTCTGGGAAACAAGTGGGATTCATGGCCGACTTTGGCATAAAAACCCATCTGCTCTCTCTTTCCCCTAATACAGGCACTTCTGCTTGGTCCTGGTTGCTCATGTGAGGCAGCAGCGCTGGATGGAAAACATATTGCTCCATCAATCACGGCCCATTCTTCTCTGCAACGCACTTGACTCAGAGGCTGTCAAAAGCTGAAACCACATTCAGCCAGTAAAAATGCAAAAATCACAAATATCCCTCTGAACAGACCCACAACTGCAGCGTCGCACAACTGTACCTATTCCTGATCACTTCAAAATGTTCCCGCTGCTTGTCAGTCCCTTGACTGACACCGTGTTGACAGTATCTTAGTATACAGAGAGTCGAGTGGGTGCTGTGTTCAAACAAAGCCTCCTTCTCCCCTGTGTTATACCAATAGATCAAATGAAAAGATACAGAGAGAAGAAGGAGGAGGATGTCGGTTTTCATCAACGTCTGGCTGACGGATCCAGGAATTTCTGTCTTTCAAGTCTTTGTTTCAGCAGCTACAGTGTAGAGAGCACAGCCATGCCTCAACTAGCAGTGCAAGCGTGGGAGACTTGTCCCTTTTCCCTCTATGTGACACGCAGCTTGGCCACAGCCCCGGCCGTAGCCCGTGGGCAGCGCATATGTCGCCCATTTGTACTCCAGAAAGCTCTCAGTTCCAAAGCTGATGCCGGGAAAATACGGAGGGAGCACTTACTCGTTTTTCTCCAGAGCCAGGAGCAGCTGCTCACCTTCCGCTTCAATCAGGAGCTTCAGTGATGCAGGATGATTCTGAGGAGACAGATGACGGCAGAGGAATTAGTTGTGGAGACAGACGGCATTCTGATGGAGGAAAGACAGCTCTGGATGCCGTTCATGTGTTGCCACAGTGCTTCATATTTCAGAGAGTAAATCAAGTCAGTGCTAGACATGTGTGGTAATAAAAAAAACTGTGAATAAGTCCTGAAAGAACTTTATTTCAATCCTGATTAAACTTTCGCTGAGCCACCCAGGAGTGTGAGAAAGCAAGCAAGATGACTGTTTTCAATTGATGAGAGCAGGCGGAAATCCTTATGAAGCTGCTCTGTATCTTAGAAGAAGAGAGAGAAGAGAGGATTAGCTTTATGTTTCTATTCCATTTGACATTAATCCCTCAGAAAGCCACGAGTTTTCACACCCCTGACTTACAACACTGAGAAGAGCTGTGTCTCTGTTAGAGTCAAATGAAGTGGCACGAGTCGTACATCACGCCTGTCAGCGTGAGCCGCACACACTCACCCACATGTCAGCGCCTTCTCTCACACAGGCACGTACAGTAACAGTCCTCCACATCAACGGGCCACTACACACTCCACACACAAAGACGCGTCACACGCTCAGTTCAATCTGGGTCAGCTGTGGCAAAGAGCACAGCTCTGGGTTAAGTCATCCATCACCCCCCTGTGGAGGAGACTGTCTAGCGGATCATAGTGGAGATGGAAGCAGAACACTTAAGGTTTTAGGCTGTATCACTGCACAAGTCACGTGGGCCTAAATGTCCTACTTTTTCTGTAAGCGTGTTTTGACCTCCCTCACTGCACAACATTGACAACTTCTGCCATTTATAACTTATTTAGTTATTATTAACTATTCCTATATAAGGAAAATATACATAGAAGACTGGGTTGTTATTAAAAAGTCTAATATTCAAATTAGTGATGGGCTTCGGCTGTTGTTCTGAGGTTCTGAGGCGTTGTTTTGAGTAATAAGATCCCTGGGAAACCTTGTGGCACCTACGCTCGTGGGTTTAGCCAGCACAAATTAATCCACTAATGAACTGAAAACAACACAACCTGCTTTTTAGAGTCTGCCTGGCAGCCATATATTTAGATTTTATAATGTCTGGGATTATAATCACAGAATGAAGCCAAGGAGGCCAGATTTGTGGTTTCCTCCTTTGTGCAGCGCTGAATGAGAGACAATAATTATCTGTCTGTATATATATCAGCAAAGGACTCATCTGAGACGTCCGGGTCACTGTGGGACAGAAACACAACCAACACAACCAACACATCAAGTAGCAGAGAACACAACTTTATTCCCCACCTGGGATTTTAGCTGGCTGATCGTTTTCCAGTCCTGTCCAACAAGCTGGAGCGGCACCGTGGTCCCATGGTGCTTCTGCTTCGCTGTTGGTCTCTGCTCAACAGTTGAGCTGAAAAGCTTCTCTGCAAAAGAAAATATGAAGACTCGGTGGAAAAACACAGGAGGGTTCACATTGTTCTCCTTTTATTAACTCCCTCAGCTCTAAACCATCACTGTGCGCTTAACGATGGGTGTTTTCTACAAACAATACTGACATCGTGCTCAGAAACATCAGAGCTTTGTTTGTGCCACTTAAACAAAATCACAAGATCTGATGCGTTTTCTGTGCCACACGCTCTGAGTGTTTTTGATTTTCATAACTAACGATTATCTCATCTGCCGAACGCCTCTGCTCTGCCTCAGCGTGTACCTTCGCATGGGCTGCCAGTAAAATGAAGCCTGTCTTCTGCAGACATCCAGCGCTGAGCGCTGCCGTCTGTGGCGACAGCGTGACCTCCCTCTGCCGCTCCAGGAGCAAAAAGCTCCACGGAGCTCAGGTTGCTGCTGCTGCGATAACTCCGAACACAGGGCTAGTGTCCAGGAAACAGTGCAGGGATTAAACGTAGCTTTGGGGCTTTTTGCCCCAGCGTGCTTTTATCTCCGCTCCCTGTGTTCTGACAGGGTGTTAAGTGAGGCTACAATTTCTCTGCTGCACTGCCAGTTGTTTAACAGTATATTTGTTCCTAAATCCAATAATATGTCCCCAGTTGCACTATCCCAAGAGAAACCGCCACTTACCGAGACAGAAGCTGGAGTCTTAATAAAAAATGGATCATGAGCACAACAGCGGTGAGGCCCTGGAAGACGCCGCTAACAGGGTTCCTGCATTAATCAGCTCCCAAGCAGTAGGGAGGCTATTTCAGAGCTCGGGTCATTTACTAAAACAGCAGGGGTTATTAGCACCATTTGTTTCAGTGCAAACATCTTAAATCACACGTTTGCTTGGTTTTTGTTTTCTACCGCTGGCGCTCCATCGAGCATTTCCAAACAGCAGGGAGATTTAGTTCGAGGGTGTCGTCGGTGAAAAATTGAGAACGTTATGCGTGCGTGTGGTCTTCGCATAATTTATGCCACGTTTTGAATTTGAAACTTTGTTTCTTGTTCATTCTGACTCACATTTCAAACACAAACAAACACAAAACACACACTGGTCACAGATTATTACTACCAGCAAATTCAGCATCCTTCCTTCGAGGTTTACATCTCATCTCTCGCGCTTCACATGACTCACCCAGCTAAACTGCTGAGTCTGCTTATTATTGCCTATTAAAAACCCAGGTCACACACACACACACAAACTCCCCAGCTGAGCTTTGTTCTGATTTTCCTCTGAGGAAACATCACGCTGGCGTTCATCACAGATCCAGCTCCAGCTGAAAGTGAAGAGTCAGGGGTGACCAGCTCAGCCGTCCTCATCTAGCGAGAGCCTGTTGATGAGAAGCAGGCTCTGGTACGGACGGAACGGCATCACGTACACACACTGCAGCAGGAGCATCCTGTCCTCATTAGTCCTACAAGAGCATGACCACCTCAAGTGTGGACGAGGTCAAAGCCAGAGAGGATTCAGACAGAGAAGGGTCAAGTCCACATTGTGGTGAGCCCGTTTCTGGAACAGCCGTCGCCTTTTCTGCCTCACGCTCAACTTTGAAGATGAGGTGACATGTGTAGCGTTTGGTTCCCAGACTCGCTTTGTTCACGTGGTGTGTTGTGAGGTTTAATTCCCACACATAAATGCCATTGCATTAGTGGAAACAGTCTGGCTCGCTTCTTTCCCGTGCGTCTGGCTGAAGCTGATGCGTGCAGCTTGCTGTGGGAGCTACCAGGAGCGTTTAGCGAGCGGTAAAAGTGGCACCAGGACCCAGATTCTTATTTATATGTTCAATAAAGCAGCGCGTAAACAGAGGTCTCAATAAAGCAGAGCGCTGGACTCCACCAGCTCCCTTTATGCTCCAGTGTACACAAGGAGAGCTTGTGCCATTTATACTGCCTCAATAAAGCCAGAACTGGGAGGGAGGGTTGTGTGTCTCTACATGAGGGGACGTGACTGTGTGTGAAATGCGATACAAAAGCAACACGTCTCATTCCACAGCAGCATTGTTACAACAAAAATATCCAAACCTTTATTTATTATAGTCTGCGTGTGCTTGTTATGCATGTGGTCTGGATCAGCAGATCACAGCCTGGGGCTCTAACGCGTCATCTGTCGCTCGCATCCCTCCATTCATCTGTAGTGGGAGGGACTGAAACTAAACTAAACTGGGGGAACATGGGACGCCCCCATTCAGAGAAGAGATTTTCCTTCAGAGATTTCCCCACCTACCAGGGCAGTTGGTGGTTCCTGGCCATGTTCCATCGCCAGCTCTAAATGGATGCGCATGACCTTCCTTCTCATCCTCAACATGCCCTTTGACAAGTTCACACCTTCTCGACTAAATACAGCACAGCGCTTTACTCTGGACCATAAAACGACGCGTTGGTAACAGCCGTCGCGGTTTGATGAGACGGTGACCCCCTCGTGTGCAGAGGTCCTCAGCGAGAGACACGAATCAATAAAGATCACTCCTAATCACGCTCACTCTGCCCTGATAGCCGGCACAGACAAAGCTTGCAAGGACACGCTCCAAAGTCACGCTGACAGCAATTTTATGCGATCTTAAAGAATATGTCAGGATGAAAATTA
This sequence comes from Macropodus opercularis, assembly GCA_030770545.1. Classification (NCBI taxonomy): domain Eukaryota; kingdom Metazoa; phylum Chordata; class Actinopteri; order Anabantiformes; family Osphronemidae; genus Macropodus; species Macropodus opercularis. The sequence goes on along the minus strand of CM061107.1, from coordinate 4,048,051 downwards.
AAACAACGCCTTCGGCAGCTTGAAGGAGACACTGACATTCACAGATGCCTCGAAAGGTAGAAAAACAAGTGCGGAGGAGACATAGTTGAGGTGATTCCTTCATTGTTTGACATGTTTGGACACTGCTTGGTTACTACTAAAACCTCTAAGAGGAAATGGGTTTGAATTAAGAGCATGTGGAACTAATTAGGGTCGAGTGTCTAAATAGGCTCGATTCAAGCAGAACTGAGACAACAAAGACAAAAGAAAGATTAAAAAAACACAACTTTTGCCTATTTCCATATGAGAGTGTGTTCCTGATAAGGCGAAGCTAATCAAATAATCACTACCTCTGCTCTGTCCACAGCCGTGGTGGATGTCTTTAATCAGAGCACTGACAGGGTTGACATGATCCAGCAGCGTTTCCGAAGCCAAGTGTAGGTGACGACATCAGCCCACGAGGGAAGCTTAGAGAATGTTTACGGTCATCCTTGATTTAATAATGGGTGATGGACAGGCACATGACGAACTCAGCGTATCCCCGATCAGAAAGAAAGTTGGCTAATTCAGACTGTAAGGTGAGAGACTGGCAGGAAGGTCCATCAAGATACAAACAAAACTCCTCGCTTATCTAGTTTATGGGAAAAAATGTTCAAAGGCAATTTTTTCGCTTTCTGTTGGGCTATAATCAGCAAACCTTTCACCTTATCATTTCGTTGCCAGGGTTCGTGGGGATTCTAGAGCAAAGGTGAAAAGTGCCGGATAATCTTGGCTCCACTCCACTGCAAACAACTGCCCCAGTTGTGGGACATTATGTCAACACCCCAAGAGCAGCGCTAGGAAACAGAGACACGTTTAGGTGGTAATAAGAATCTGCACCAACGTGAAAACAGTCCACTTAAATTATACCTCTAATAGGTAGCAGCGTGTCAAGAGTCGCAGCAGTTAGAGTTGTTAACGCTTGGATTTATTGGCGGAGGGTTTTTAGAGTCTGTTGGACTCCGTCTACTGGTAAATTGTTCTTTTGTGTGCTCACTCGCTTGCCCTCTGTATCTACAGTATGGCTCCACCTTCACCTTTACACTGGACTCATTTACTGTCACACAAGCCTGATGTCAGCACATAATTACTCTATGGGAAATAGAGGGTTCCTGTAGCAAACGTTCCCCTTGGCTCAGCGGGAGGTTAATGTTGTGTGCAGATTATGCCCCCAGTGGGCTACGCCGTTACGCTGCACCCCTACCCCGACTTGACTGCTGCGAGGCCTGGCCTCCATCGCCTGCCGTGGAGTCTGTGTGCCTTGCAACAAAGGTCGGAGTGGGAGCTTCTGGGGCACGGCTGAGTGAAAGCTTGTTAATATGCTCCCAATGACGGCTTTCATTAGCAGCGGCCTGGCCCTCCTCTGTGTCATGGGAAGCACACGTCTGGCACAAAGAGCTCAATAATCAGACTTCAGCCGGCAGTGGGAAGACACAGGAGCAGCTTTGTACTGGCAACCTCATTATTACCTCAGCTTAGGCAGACCAATATCAGAAATATCTGAAATAACGGTGTCACGGTTTCATTATGCAACACGAAGCGATGGTTTTACATATTACAGCTCGCTTGGTGCCTTATCTCGGCAAACAGAGCCTGGGTGGTCGAGAGCAGTATTTTATGTTCTTTCGTGAGTAATTAATGCTTTTGGTTTAATGAGTGGTTTAAATATTTAATTTGATCATTAATAATAATTTCTTGACACAGGCCAGACAGATCGTAATTTGGATTTATTTTTTTGATTGTCACAGAAAGCAGGTAATTAAATAACCTATAACACAGTCTAAACCAAGGAAGGTAGCTGAGAAACTGAAAACAACTAAACTTTTAACAAATGTAGATTTGTCAGTGTTCTACTTGAAGCTTCCATCTGCGTCGCTACTTAATGCGCTGCTTACTCTGCTTCGCTAAAAAATACATCACACGTCTGCCTGTGGAGCATAACTCAGACAGACGGAGGCAAAGGAACCGGCGGCGGCTGAACTTCGCTCAGGCCAATTTGTTAGAATCTCTCCCAGGTATGAGATGACCTGTCTTGTTCCTGTTAACACCTCTGCCTATTAGGAAACCAACCCTGGGTTTTCCTTTCTCTTTACAGAACAGAGATTTTAAATCTAGGCAGACACATTATCCGACGCATTTCTGTTGAAATGCCACCTACACCTCACTTGCATTAGCAGCCTGCTCGTTCTGACGACTTCCAAAGACATCATTTGCTCTGTGCTGTAGAAAATGTGATCTTGAGACCCAGCAGGCTGCTGAACTCTGCCACGCTCCTCCTAACACTCCAGGAAGCCGTAGTTATGTAATTAGACTCAACGAGGATGCTGCAGACGTTACTAATCAACCTGAGTTCAGGTCATGACGACGCCTTCCCACAAGAAGATGAGCTTCAGAGCATAGCGTAAATGGCGTTCTCATCATTTTAAATACCTTTGTTCTCTTCAGTCGTCCAAAAGGCCACAAGCTAAATTTGGTAAAGTTGAACTAACCCGAAACGCCGCCCTCTGACCGGGGGCGAGGGACAAGACGAGTGCAGAGATGACCCCTGACCTGCCCGGGTGTGAAAGTCCAATGAAAAAGTCCAGAGATGGCATCAAGTTTCAGCTTGTGTGTTAAACATTTGTTGGGTCAAGTGAGTCCAAAGCTGCTTCAAAGAAACAAATGCAACACATGTTGGGTCAGGACACATGAGCTCAGTCCAGCTATTCTCTCTCCTGCTGTATAGAAGCAGAACAGCAACTGGTTGATCGATCTGTCCTGATGGACAACCACTCACTGGTCGATCCTTCTAACCAGCCTCGTGGGTCTTAAATATTTTAAATACTTCATCTGGAACATCTGAATCCATTCATACTGAAGAGACACCGCATGGACTGGAGACTGGGCGCATCGTGGTCATAATGTCTCTCTGGGGAGGACGCTGTTTGCTAAAGGATTTTTTTTAACGCAGTCCAAAAATATATTCTCAGCTCAACTTTCATTTGTCTGAGCGTGCAGCACGCAAGCCGCTCGCTGTGCTTGAGGCACAGACGGTCACGTCGCTGCTGAAGCAGTGCAGCTGGCTGGGAAATACTGGCTGACACTAAGTGTGTCAGCCGTTGGAGGAAATCATTCACGAACGATCCCCGGCTGGGACAGAAACATGCACAAGACAGACAGGGAGAAGAAAGCCAACATGAAAGCTCAAGGAGGTGCGTCGTCAAATATTTATGCAAACATGACACTGCATGGAGATGGACGGCCCCGTCCTGTCTAAGCAGCCTTCAGGTCCTAGCAGCGCGGCCAAGAAGTGCACAGAAAGGAAGCCAGATAATCCCAACAATATTCCTAAACTACCAATAGTATAAAGCTGAAAACAAGTCACCAAAATGTTGGTGATTGGACCCGTGACTCCCTCGAACTGTTTATCCCAATCGGCCTAAATGACCCCCGAGCAGGTAAACGTGCTGCCAATGCCAGCATGACACACGCACAAACTGGCAGCGACGGCTTTTCGGCGGGTCTGAATGAGCACATGGAAAAATGCATCAAGGCCAACTTCTGATGATAATGAACTGCTGATGAATAAATGAACAACTTCCTCGTGCTTCAACTGCAGTTTTACACATTTTGCCCGTGCTGGTAATTAATTCCCAGGCTCCCAGAGTGTCATGGCTGCCAGTGCGTTTAGATGTAGAAGTATTCAGTGGGCTTCAACACTTGACTGTTGAATCTCACCTACAGGGTGTGGAGCGCTGGAGACCGAGGTGTCATCAGGAGTCAAACACCCTGAATCCCAGTTTTATTCCTCACTCTAATATGACAATGCACTTTATAGATGTTAAAACGCTACTGGTCTATTTGATCTTAAGTCCAAACCATGTGACTCATCTCCTACGCTTGAAGTGCCTTGGAAATCTGAAACATGCTTCAAGTGCCAGGGAATCGCCTCAAGTGATGCCACTCATTACCAAAGGGAGTTTCAGCAGCATCAATTATACAGCGTCTCCTCTCCTGTGGTACATGCTGCGCTGGATTGGATGCTACAGTACACACACACAGAATAAGAGAAAGCCTGTTTACACTGGAGATGTTTCATTTGCCCAAACATGTGTTAGAGATCTGTAAATCTGCTGCACTAACAAAAGCTTTCATAAAACATGATGCATCCACGTCAGCCACAGGAGAGACACGGACAGAGCAGACTGGAGACGCACCAGGACTGACCCAGACAGCAGTTTTTCATACACATGCATTGCCTCCTTGTGTTTTCGAGTGTAATCTGGCTTTGCCCATTCATAACTAAGCCTATACTAACTACGTGCCACTTTTGCGCACGGGTGTTTTTAGAAAGAGGGGAATTAACTGGGCACGCTCCCATCTTACCTTCAGCAGATCTGAGGAGCGCGCTGTCGCACAGAGAAAAAGCCTGAAGTGCTGTCAAAAGAACAAACTTCAGGCTGCCGGGGTTCATGGTGCCCGGCAGGTGCGCGCACGGCCACGGTCAACTGCCTCACTGCAGCGCAACCATCACGCAATCACAGCCCCGCAACAGCTGGTGAGCCACGGCCCCCCAAAATAAAACGACTCGAAATGCGACCAGCGGGGAAATGGGAACCTTACGGACTCGCCTCCGCGCACTTTCCCCATTCAGAGGCGCCGTGAAGTCGAACGCGCGCGGAAGTGGGAGGTGGGAGGGAAACGAGCGACCCACAGAAGGAGAAATGACCGAACGGCACCAAGTCCAGGCAATTACCAGCGAGATGCGTCTTATGAGTGAGAACCATGTGCTTCAGTGAAACCTCCGCAAGGTCCTAAAGGCACACAAGGAAGGCAGCGACTTCCGGTTGACGCTTTCAAAGCAAAACGGCGGATTCGGGAGGTTTTTAGTATAAAACGATCAAATGCGCATTGTACTTCAAGGAACAGACCACTATGACTTACATTTATATGTAGTTGTTTTTAAATGTAACTATAGTTTACTTTCTTGTGATATAGAAGAGGAAAATGGGTTTGCAAACACAGCAGTGTAGGTTTTTGCACAAGTAGTTGTAAATTTTACATACAAAACATAATATTTTGCATGGCTGTCCGTTACAGGAACCTCCAAGGTTATGGACTGTATCTTAAATACTAACCCAGTTTTTTAGAACGCGTTTTTTTAAGATTTAAGAGTGTTTAATTTTGAAGACAAGTCCTTTGATTTCCGGCCTCTCTCTCAGCATCCCTTCGCTAACTTGACTTCCTCCAGTAGACAGCATCCCTTCGCTCCCAGCTGCCAGAAGGATACGTGCTGTGGTTCAGCCAGAGCAACCTGGATAAAAACCCTGATTGTGTGATAAAACGCAGCCTCGCTCACTCCGCTGGCGGGAGATTCTGCTTTTACACGTGAAAAAGTACATTTACTCTGTGTGTTGCACTCATTAAGGCCCTGCTGCAAAGAAAAAGCAGAGCCCAAAGCGAGGCCGCAGCTCATTCATTGCATCCTGGCTATCCAGTAATGCATACAAATCCAAAGCAGCCTGGTTTCCTGGGGGCATTATTCTCCCAGCGAAAATTAATATATAGCATTCCAAGTAAAAGCTTAAAACCTGTGAAGTCACAGCAGCAGATCCTGATGCCTCACACAGTCTGAAATGAGAACTACAGGGGGCCGAGTGTCACGGTGTTCAAAAAACGCAATTTCTCGAAATGATTCTATCAGCATCAAACATGAATGAAAGCAAAGGAAAACTGAGCAGAATTTCTCTGCATGCTAATTTTACTGGAACTCAACCTTCAACTAGGGGAGGATATTTTTTTTCCTTTTGAGAATGAGCGGATGCTTGGAGGAAGATGAGAGGTGCAGAGAGCACGCGAGAAGAAACGTGTGCTAGGACACACGGTGCCCTGTGGGGAAGCTCAACTTTATGGAGTTTAATCGAGCTCAGGCTTCCAGCGATGCTTGGGCACAAAAACATTACAGTCAACCAAACCATTTTAAATATCGACATAAACACAACTCACACATGAAATAAATCAAGATGGATGAAACATCTGGATCATGAAGTAACTCCAACTAAATGAGTAAAATAATAATGAAGATTGATGGAGACGTTTTTGTTCTGCTGTCTCATGCTGTAAATAAATAGATTTGTCCATCACGCTGTTGAGCGGCGCTCTGAGAGCATTCACTTCAGATGAACACTCATAACCCAAATCTGCAGTGGCAGGCCTCAGTCCATCGTGAGACAAAAGCTCTTTTCTAATCAGCACTGTCCTTTAACAGGACATTGCCAGTGAGAAGAGGTCACATTCCTCCATCTTACAGCTAATAGCTGGCACTGAGCGATGACAGAGCCCACTTCAAGCTTCCCTGTGCTATTAGTTGTATAATGAGGACGGCTGTGGAAGATTGTCCTGGATGGGACTGTGAAGCACAATGAGCCATTCTGTGCTATTCTGTCTCAGTGCTTCTCGTCCCGTGTGATCATGAGAAAGTGGCTGCGTGAGTACATCAGCGCTTTATCGAGCTGCGAGAGGCTACCGCGCATTACTTGAGGCATTCTGCAGAGAAATGCGATTTGCTGTGCAGGGAAAACAAGACAGATATCATACATGACTGCATCACATGTCCCATCAGCTGGATATCAGCCAGAGTCCCAAGTAATAAATACACATCTCCCGATAAAGAGTCTCCCAGTAGCTGGCAGAGATACACAGAGGTACAGCAAAAACACGACGCAGGGAATCATCACTTTTTATTGTGCATCTGACAGAACAGAAGAGACTTCGTGAGCTGTCTATGTTTTCAAACTATGGAAGAAGGAACATTACACAAAACAAACTAAGTGGGGTCAAAGGGCAACTAGAGCTGTCTCATGACCTACATTGATATGTTGCGTCACACTCAGCACCGGCAAAGGTCAAAGCGTCGCCTCGTCAGTCTGCCGTGAAGGATTCAGGCATCGTCGCGCCGCCGTCACTCATTCAGCTGTTGCTCCTCGGAAGAATGTGATCCAACAGTTTCTGCAACAGCGACAAGCGACTTAAACGCTGCTGTAGGTGAAAATGACGCCGTGGGCCACTACAGGTGCCACGGAGCGTTTGTCATCTATACGAATACACACTGATCCCTTCCATCCTCTCACTCACACTGTACAGGCTTCCAGCGGCTGTTTAAGGGCCTTCGGGAGCGTCTGGCATTGCCCCCGTTTTTCCCTTCGTTATCTGCCACAGCAGCAGTGTGGGTGGGAAGGCTGTGTGTGGGCACCGTAGCGCTCTCTGCCACTGAAGGGCCCATTGTTTGGCGACGAGCACAGACCTCATACACTCAACACAATGCTGCCGTTCACGGTTTCCCTCTAGAACCAGAGAACGCGTGTGGGGCGCAGAGAGAACAGGGGCGACTGTAATTTATCAAGCCAATCAAACGCTATTCTCTAGACGAGGTAATTATTGAGCACACAACAACAAAACAACAATCAGAAAATGAAATGGCTCTGATTTTTAGTTAAGATCAGCTTTTCTCTGTAACGGAGGTAAGAAGGGAGCAAATATTAGGCAGCAGTGACCTCTAGTGGAATAATAATGTACTGATTTGTTCCCTAGATTTAATTAAAACATGTTTTAATTGAAATAGGAATTTCATACCAAATGAATTATTGCAACACAAACCCTGATCACTGTAATCACTGTAGTTATTTATTTATATTGAATCTACCAGAGGAAACTTGATGCCATACGAGCCTGTCGGCCTGTTTTTCTTGTGACGCTAAAGCTCTTGTACACATGTACTGGACGTCGCTCTACTCCAGGATTTTCAGTCAATAAATAAAGGTGATTTAAAGCCATTATTTTCAACAACTGCGCCGCTGTGAAAAGAGAAAAACCCACATTATGGCCACAGCACTTTAGCGTTGGCCATTACTGCGAAACGCTCCATCCTTTGGTTTAATTGAGCTCGTAGGAGAAAGGTGTGTTAGTACTTGCTCAATTGCCTGTGGGTCATATACGCAATTAATGTTCTGTTCTGTTTCACAAGTAAGTACTTGTTAACACCGTGGCAGGCTGCTTTGAGCTTGTTTGCTTTATTCCATATTTTAAGGGATTTGGTGAATCAGTGCCTCTTCTTTATTTATAAGATTTCAGGGAAATGCTGCTCTGATTCCTTAAATATGAAAAGGCGACTGCTGGAACATGGGAAGACATTTTTGAGATGGACTGATCATCTTGTTCTTTTTTACCCATCGACACGCAGAGCGCAGGAACATCATCTGTGTGTAGCACCACTATACTTACACTGCGTATGTGTATTTATCAATATCAAATGTAATCACTTAACAAAACCCTTTAAAAGCTAAATAATGTCAGAAATGCATTCTTCAATGTAAATATTCCTTCTGTCTGTACATAAATCCCCCAGAGCCTGAATTTAATTGGTTCATTTATGTTATATCAATAAACAAACACATTATTACCTTTTTGAAAAGCGCTACTTTCTGGCGGTTGCTGGAAAACACTTCCCTCTTCTGCTCCTCTACCCTTTTCCTCGTCGCCTCTTTTAACGGGCTGTAACAAACAGGGTGACTTTACGATAGCTGGTACTTGGTGATTACTACTGAGTACCATGCACGTTTCTAACACCTCAGCATGACACGAAGGAAGAGACAAGAGGTTCGTTTCATGAAGATGTTACTGCTACTCACCGCTTGGATCTGAGCCGCATCTCTCTCCCAGTAATGGCTCCGTCGCTGGGATTTAAAAGGTTATCTGCAGACACGGGCACACACACATAAACAAAGGTGAACGTGTTGAAGGCTCAAAGACTGCAGCTGTAAATGATGTTGGCGTTGCCTCCTCTCTTCGACCCCATCTTACACAAAAATAACAACAATCCGCTGCCTCAAAGCACATCACTCGTGTATTTTAAAGGCCACAAATTCTGCCTCTCGTTCTTCTTATACTACATTGATGTTTTGAATATGAGCACTGTTTAGCAGAAGCATTTAGATTTTGCATGAAGCCAGTGCTGCGGCCACAGCCAGTAGAGGGCAGAAAGACCTGCAAAATGTACGTCATGAATCCTCAAACTCTAGATCGTTCACCATGAAGCCTAAGACTGAGTGGAAACGGCTCCGACAGAAGAGCGCAATGACATTTGAAGGTCACTGATATACATTTTATGTATGGGATAGATGGGAGGCAGATGGGCTTTTACTGTGCGAATGCTCTAGGGCTACTTCAGATGACACAGCAGTCATTTTGTTACATCACATTACATAACGGTGGCTTCTGGCACGGAACCTTCTAGAGAGGTAGACCGGCCGCCGTGGGTTCTCTTCTGCCTGACAGCAGCGCCTGCCTGTGGGTCTGTCACGTTCGCCATTTCCCTTCTCTCCTGCGTCCTCCGCTGCAGTTCCCGCACTCTGCCCTGAGAACGTGTGATGAAGTGTGGTCTGGACCTCTGCAGTGCCTCCTGCCAAAAGCAAAAACATATTTCTGCCCCTGGCGGAACTCCACATATCCAACTCTGCTCATCCCAGGAAAAAGTCTGTACGCACCTGGAGAGAAATAGTTCCAGGTGACCCTTCAGGCTCCAGACTCACAGAAATGAATCCAGCAGGAGGCAGACTGTGGCTTTGATCAGGACATTCCCTCTCATCTGCCACTATTAAATAAAATCAAACAATTCTCATGTCATACACACCTTACATACACCGACCTCTGGGCCTGCCAGTGCTTCTAGGTATTCACTGTTTCAGGATTGACTCAGAGTTTTTAGTGTATTGTAACAAACGAGAGAGAGAAGCGAGACGCCATGATACCAGCGCTTCCCTGCGGGGAGGCGGTGGAGTCCTCCGAGCTGCCGTTTTGCGTCTTCTTCTTACTAAGTTGTCTTTGGAGTTTGATATTTGCTATGATCGCAGCGGCATTGAGGGCAAGCACTTCCTCTGGAGTCTGATGCGAGTGGGGATCTGAAACACAGGAGGCTTTGATGTTACTGAGGATTGAGTAAAACTGTGACATTGGTTGTTGTTGAGCTGCTGCTCTGCTGTAGCAGGTTGGAACACAGTGTCATAAAGCCTTGGCTCATGTGGAGGTTGACTTTATTAAACGCTGCATTTGAATTATGTTGCCTCAGGCCTCACTAATTAAGTAATGACACTTAATGAATGTGATTAAAACTAATTATTAATTTCACACAGAGAGAAGACATCATGTATTAAGAAAAGCACTGGCCCGGTAGAAAGACTCCCCCTCGTTGCACCAGTTTACCTGAACACGCAGCATCCAAACAACAGCCTCAGCTGCTATTTTACCTGCTCCGCGAAACAAAAAGCTTTGTCTCTATGATTTGTTTACTGCTTGTTCTTGTTGATGCCGTTCTCTCGTCTCCAGTTGTTTTTCTCGCTTCTAGCTCTTCTGGCCGCCCACCTTGAGCCTGGTTCTTACATTAAGTGAATCTAGGATGCACCTTAAAAACAAAAGCCCAGCTCAAGCCTAATCATTCACCCATACAGTTAACTTTGGCCCCTGAGCCTCCCCACAATCTAAATGCACCGATTTGTCCTCACAACACAATTACTGCAAAGAAACGCACCACGGTAAAAGCCGCATTGCACGATGTGGACGCCAAAATTGATTCTAACACATCCAAATAGTTTATTTTCACCATCTTTAGCAGCTTGTGATTTATCTGCCTCCCCTGTGCTGCCAGTGAAAAGGGGTCTGGAATAGATTAGCACACAAAGAGGTGTGTGGGAAACCGAAAGAAGGTGAAAATGAGAAAGCATCTCTAGCCTTTGAGTCAACACATCGTTATTTGCCAACTGCAGCAGTCAAAGGAGAAAAACATTCTAATAAGGCTCATCAATAAGACATCAAAGGTGAAAGACAATATCAAACTCCAGAGATCAGCCCCAGAATGCTCCTGTGTGTGAAACTTCAAGCTAGAAGTAGCACAGATGACACAGAGGAAGCGTATATTTAGACAGTGGCGTCCTTTGAAAGTGGAGATCAGAGACACAAGGAGTCTGTGCTGACAGGAAGACTGTCAGACCAGGACAGAGACACGTACCTGGGGCCTTGATTAGCGTTAAACAGGGGGATGCTCTCCTTTCTGGATCCTCTGCTTTGTCCACTAGTTGACCTGCTTCCGTTCCACTGCTGATGAAACTCCTGCCGGAGTTCACGGGGTTGATACTGGTGTCTTGGGGAAGGCCAAAACTCAATTTCCTGGCGTCTGCTGGTGTCACATTTTCCTGGCGTGGCTCAGTGTGTCCAACCCCGTTTCCATACCAGCTCAGTGGTCTGCGCAGCCTGTCCCATCTCTGTCCAACGGCCTCCGGAGGATCCTCTGAGGGAGTGGGTGCTGCTTTAGGAGGGGGGTTACTCAAAAGAAGCCTCAGTGTGGATCTGTGTAGTGTTCCACCGTTGTCTGAATCTGCAGTAGACGTACGTGGCGCTACAGCAGGGTCCAGCCTCTCTGTGGACCCTGGATGATGATGCAAAGGCCCAGCATTGTGGCGACAGTGACTCCATGTGCTGCTGTCTTCGTACACGCCCTCTGTGTAGCTGTGCCTGTACTCTGGTCGTGTCCTGCGCTCTCCCTCGGCTGAACGGTAGCTCTCCCTGCGCTCTGTCACTTTGATAATTGTGGCCTTTCGTCTGTGGACCACGGTGTCCACACCCTGGCCACCTACTGGGCTCCCCTCTGCTGTTGCACTTGGGGCAGGGCAGCACGTCACCCTTTGCTCTTTCACTTTCACTATGGTGGCATTGTGCCGCACTGTGACCTGCCTGCTGTTCGGGTCCACAGGCTGGCGGGCTTGCGGCGGAGACGAAGACCCGCTGGACTGGGACGAGGAGCCAGGGAGACTGGCCGATCGGCTCACCTTCCTGGAGGAGATGGTGATGGAGGAGAATCCGGCTTTGTGTTGAGGTATGAGTGTAGTCACAGCAGAGCTTGTCTGTATGCGTGATGGCTGTGGGCTACGGTTTGTTGTACACAGTGGAGCTGTCGCCCTCACAGGCTGAACACTGCTTTTCCTATTAAAAGCAGTTTGTGACTCGAGTGTGTCTGTGCTGCTCGGCCCTTGCAGCTGAGTGTGTTGTCTCCAGGGCCGAAGCGAAGCTGTTTGATGCAGAGGAGCACGGTTAACGGGCTCTAGGCTGGTTGTTTTCATCAGAGGGGGCTTCCTGTTGGGGTCTGAGCTGGTCCCTGTGGGGGTCTCTGTGGACTGAGTGCCTCCAGGGAAAGCACACACTCTGTTGGTATTCCAGCCTCTCCGCAGCACTTGCCATCTGACAGGTCTGTCACTTTCCTTTGCTGGAGACCTTTGCTTTTCTGGCCTCTACAGTGTACAGAGAAAAGATTCTATGTGGTAAATATCCTCAAGTACGCATTGAAATCCCTCCCCACCCCTTTGTTGTTGTTAACGTCCTGAGCCGAATGCTTTGTCATTAATCAGGACAATAAAACAGATGCTTTTTATTTGCTTGTTTTCCAGTAGCGAATACAGTAAACTGGGGATGACTACGCATGTAAAACATAAACATGCATAACAAAACGACATCTACAGCATTTCAACAGCAGGTCGGTTGTCTTGTCTTTCTTCAGGGCTTTGCTGTTTGTTCTTCAGTCAGATGACTCCCCATGCTTGACACAGTGAATGCCCCAGTGGCAAAGCCAGCTCACAGCGTGACTTATCCCTTACAGAATAACAATGCGACTCTATCTTCAGCGAAAGCCTAGAGGCAAAAAAAAGATTCTGGGCCATGGGCTTGGAGATTCTGACGGTGTTGATGGAGCACTGATCATGTGTGTCGCTTTAAGTTTTATCATACATGATCTGTTATCTCCTATTTTACCACATACCTGTTCACCGATAGGATCAGGCGGCTGCCACGTCTTCACGCCTGAGAAACTTTGGCCGGCGTGGCATCTCTGCTCGTCTCCGTCTGTTTAGTTAAAACAAATGGTCTGCTGTCACATTCACCACAGAACGTGCTCTTTCTCATCACACACACATAAACACATGCACGTCAAGCGTCCGTCTGACTGCATGACAATTCTGACGCTGGCACCGTGAAGAGGATCTAGCACCAACCCTCACTCACTTCTCTGCTTACGCGGGAGACGTAGCAGGTTGACTGCTCTGCCTTTCAGCCCTGACTCTATTGCAGCCCCGTCTGGATGCTCGTGCTTCCACTGGCTGTGGTTACCATGGTAACAGGATCTTCGTTTGGGATAACCCTTGAACGCTGTACAGATAATCCGCAGCGTTTTTCATTTTTAAAACGACAACAAGAGATTAGGTGAAAATTGTACCACTTGGCATATGTGATTACCCACCACCTGCCTTCGCTGCACCGTGCGCCTGTGCTCCTTCCCTATGAAAGACCCTACACCAGGCTGGGCCCCCCTCGAAAGCGCTCCTGTCATTACATCCTCTGACTGGACTCAAATATCCCAGAGGAAAATGAAGACGTGTCTCCATATGGCAAATACCGTCTGAAGTCTCCACCCTCCCAATTTATTCTTTGTGCTAGTGGGTTTTATCTAAATGGTTAGTGTGAGCAGAATGTAAATTGACCAGCCTGTCCAAACACGAAGGCCCTCAGTGCAAACCATCCCATTTTATAATCATTTGCTCATTAACATCAGGCCATTTTAAGTTTGTTAAATGTGGCTTTTATGGAGGGTGAGGGAACCGAGGCCCTGCAGCGAGACCCTGGGTCTGATTAAAACTATTTTTTTGCCAGGGTTGCCAGCAACAACCACAAAGAATGAGAAAGGATCATTTGCTAGTGGGAGTGTAGCTGAGTAATTGTGGTTGGAGTTTCAATTTTTGTTTTCAGACGTGAAATAACTTATTTGACTCTATACTGTATACTTGGAACCAGTCCTGATATAAACGTCCCCATCACATTTATACAGACAAATTAGTAGGACCAAAGTGATTTAAACCATATGGAGAGAACTGAAACAGTAACTGATAGTAATGACTGTACATGTGCATATTTATCAGGTTTATGGCTCATAAACATCGCGTTCTTTGCCGCCATGCATGGACTGCTTTGATTTCTGGAAGCAGCTAAAGCCTTGCCAGGATAATCTATGTATAAACGAGAAAAAGGTTGAAAGATCAAACCTCAGATCAAACCCCAAGTGTGGGGCTGCCGTGTGGAAAGATTAACACTTTACCAGTCTGCATCTCTGCTTATCTTGCTGCCTCCATTCCCTCCTCCCAGCCGCCTCGTTTTGTCCGCTCTTCAGGGCTCATAGCACCTGTTTCCTTTACCTGTAATCCTTCCAGAATACTATGGTAAAATTCACCCTGACTATTGACAGTTTTAAAAGGTGTTGTTTAATCCGATCATCCCGTCCGTCAGTCAATCCGTCAGTCAGTCAGTCAGTCAGTCAGTCAGTCAGTCTCTGTGGAGCACGTGGAGCCAGCGGCAGCACTGCTGCAAGGAGCTGATTAGAGGCAGGTAAACTGTGTGGCAAGTCAGCCCTGAAATAAGCTTGTTTTCCATCTGGCTAAGCTGGACCCTGCAGGTACCTCACGGCCATATTTGTTCTGGCACTGATCAGAAACTAAACATCAATTGAAACAGAGCCTCTGTGTGATCCTAATTGTCTGTTGTTCAGAGGTGCGACTGGTGTTTTGAAATGTAGTGTCATGCATTGTTTAAAGGTGCAGAAGAATGTTACACAGCCTATGACAACTATTAAAAAATGAAGTGAAGTGCACTGAATCAGCTGAAATTCCAGCTGTGTGACAAACTGCATCCATACGTACCCTGTGCCTTGGATTTCTCTCGGGTCGTCTGAAATATTGGGGTGATGGGTTGTTTTAGTTTCACCTGAAAACAACAACATTACTTAGAGGGAGCTTCTCCTTAGCATTGATAAATATAAAACTAAGACAAAAGGCCTTTTACTCCTAAACATATCTGATGAATCAACTTTAGGTTTAAGCTACTGTGGTAAATTTAAAAAAAAATCGAAGCAATGACTTCACATTTTCTGCCGTAAAGAGTCTCTGTGGCAGTAATACGCTTTGTGCATCAGCTGTACAGCACAGCAATGTATTGATTTTCAAGTGATATCAGTTCGCTGGGTAATGCTCTCATTGAATTTTCTCTGTACGCTGACTTCTCTGCATTCTCTGAGGGCACAGAGCTCAATCTCTGCCACCACAGCTCCAAAATGAGTCGTAAACCTTTTGACAACGTGTGGATTTCCTGCAGAGCAAGCTGTTTTCAAAGGATGCCGGAGCGCTGCCTTCTCCGTGGGCAACTGAGACTTGACTACAAATTGCTCTCTGTGGCACCGCGTGTGTTTCAGTCGCCTTGCTCGGCTCTATGCGCCATCAGCTCCATTACACAGCACTTTATCGTCAGACACGCAGAGCTTACACTGTCTAACTAACATGTAAGAGCATGTTTTTCAGTTCTTTCAAATCAGAATTCTGAACATCATGAATGCACAGTATGATAAAAAAAGCGGTATTTTACCTGCCCAACAGAAGGGTCCAACGCCTGATCAGACACCATTGTCACTCTTCTTTGGATTGGCAGCCACCCAGTTTTGACTTGACCAAGACAGCTCAGCTGGGGCTGCTCCTTTCTTGCAGCCTGCACTATATGTGCTCTTTCCCAACTTCCTCTGGCCTCAGAAGAGAGAGGCCCAGTTTGGAGGGACTCCCGGCTCCCTAGCGGACTCTCACACTGGGTGGAACTCCCACATGAAGACGAGCGCCTGCTGAAGGCGGGAATGCCTGGGTGTCTCCAGGAGTGTCCGGTTGCCTCTTTGTTGAAAGCAGGCACGGACGTTGTCCGATTATTAAAACCTTGAAGGTGACCGTGAACTGCGGCTGTGAGTAGGTTGCTCTGCAGCCCTGGCAGGTGCTCCAGCCAGTCGTCCAGCTGTCCTCCTTCGATGGCGCTCTGGGGCCGAGGTGCACGTGGGAGATGCGCAACTGGAGTCAGGACATCTTCTGAAATTAAACTCTCCCAACAGGACTCGTCGCCTGATCTCCTCCAGCCTGGAGCTCTCCGTAGGTGGGCAGCTGGCCTACGGAGAGCCATCCCTCTGGAGTTCAGGTGGCAGCTCTCGAGTTTCAGCCCTCTACAGTGCAGATATTAATGAGAGTCTGCTGGCTCAACTGGACTTCTAAGCATGAGGCACTGCAAAAATTAGGAGCTGCAGAAGTGCTGGATGTCATCTTTGTTCCAGATCTGTTACGAGAAATGATCAAATAACCATTAAGAACAAGAAATGTGTGCAAATCTTCATAGATCATGAGGCGCATGACAATGACCAGCTTGTCTTACTCTACCCCCACAGAGCTGATCACACAGTGCTATGACTTACCAGTAAGTGACAACCCGTTCGTTCACGCTTGCTTCCACCTCTCCTCTGCCTTCAGTGTTCAGGAAGCATCATTCTCAGTCCTGGTATAAACTAGGTGCCGGTGGGTACCGTCTCCAGTCAGGCATGTAGCAATGTGAGGGATGCCTGGACGAACAAAAGAGCTACTGAGCATCCAGTACAGAGAGGGAGCCAGAGAAAGACAGAGGGACAGACGGGCTACAGAAAACACATTACTTGTTGAGTCGGTTCTTACTGTAACAAGAGCTCCACTTAAAGCGTTAGTGATTAGTAAACGTTCCTGTTTTGGGTTCAGGTCAGACATACAGCACTGGTTTTAGGAGATCAGATCAAATTTCCTGATACGAAATTTAAAACATCACTAATGAGCAGATTATTCCCCTTTGCACAATGATTCACTTACTGCTTTAGAGATCGGCTTTGTTGAATTCCCCGTTTCAGCTCTTCACTGTGATCTCGTGGTTGGTGGCTGATGATGAGGCGTCGCTATCCTCGAGCCTCTATTTAAACCGTGTGACTTGAGCCAGGCCGTCTTAAAAAATGGGCCAGTGTCCTGCTGGATAAATAACTGTGACCCACATGATGTCCCACAATGCAATGGGTGAAGGGTATTTACAAAGCAGAATGGTTTGCTTGAAGCAAGTGTTTGCTTCATATTTAATTTAGAGGCGATTTAACACAGATCTGCAAAGATACAATTTCTGTCCAAAAACGAAACTGCACCCGCTTTGATGTTTACTGAATTTCAGTACAGTGCCCAGATGTCTTTCAAAGCAACTTTAGGCCCAATCGTTGGAGCAACATTTTCTGAATATCTTTCCAAGGCTGAGATAAAACTGCAATAACTTAAACATCAGCTCCTGTGACCTGTCTCTGTGAGACATCTTATCAAGATGAGCTGCGTGCTGCAAAGAGAAGACATGCGCAGTGAAGTGAAGCAGCGTGTGTTGTCAGCACTGCTTGATCAGTAACATCCAAACAAAACAAACTTACTAATTAAGAATAAATAATAATGAGGGATTTTAACGTTTGAGTGCAACACTGCCCCCTCCTGGTCAGACTTAAACATGGCAAGTGAGGGAACTGCACCCTGGGGTTTTGAACTCATGAGTTCTCCAAGTGACATGAAGCAGCCACGGGATACAGCGTTGAAAGGCAATTTATAATATACAAATGCATGCACCAGGCGCTTAGCTCTGATGTCTTATCATTTAGCACATGCACGTCTGAGAAACCATTATTGGTCCATCACGTCAGTGCTCAGAGTCCCAGGTTCGCATCAGGCTCCTGCAGCTTCATCGTCAGGCAGGAAGGAAATGGACAGAGACCACAAGTCTGCAGCTGGGTCAATCAAGCGGACAATCTAAATGTGGCGTTTACTCTGAGGATAAGAGCGAAGGAGGCAGAAAACACACAGCACGAACTGTCATGACACAAAAGTAAAGTTGGACGTTTGTTTTAAACTTTCAATCGACATCTAATTCGCTAAGTAATGAATGAGTTTGTAATAACGTAATTGCTATACTAACGTTTCTATTTTTATCATCACACACGTTGCTACAGTGGAAACGTGGGCTTTTAGTTCATAGTGGAAACTTTCTGGAGTTGCTTTGAACTCGTTTAAAACGTTGCTCGTGCGGCTCCTCCTCGTCGCGCGCTGGCCGCAGTTCGTCTAGTTGCCTGAAGGCTCGACGCTCCCGGACGTTTCCGCCTCAGTGGAAGCAGGCTGGAAGTTCGTCCGGACCGAGTGCGCTGAAAAGTTCGCGTTCCCGTCCTCCCCCTCGCGCAGCGTCCTGTCACTGGCGGAAAATGGCTGCTCGGAGTAGCTCCCCGAAGCTGCGAGCACGCTGAGACAAGTCCACTCCGACAACAGCGGGTCGCGTCCGGACCTTCGCCCAACAGGGAAAACGACGCCGCGGGGACGCCTGGACTGTGACAATGTCTCGCTGGGTGCCAACCAAAAAGGAAAAGTACGGCGTCGGTGCGTATGAAAGTTGCTCCATCGTTAGCTTCGCCTTAGCTCCCAGCGCTCGCTGCACAAGTTTGGGAGGACTGGCTGGAGACGGGACCGGCGGCTTTGTCTGCTTTGACCCGCACCGCGCAGTTGGTCGCTTTCTTAAAGTGCGCCAGTGTGAACCTCGTGCGCCAGCTAGTTTGCATTAAACGGTGTCTTTTGTGAGTCTTTTGCGGGCAGAGTGTGTGTCTCTCTCTCGGTGTGTGTGTGTGTGTGGATTGGGAATTGTTAGAGGCGCGCCTAGCCGAGCGCTGTTTCCTGTGTTGAGGGGCCTCCGCTACAAAGTAACCGTTGCTTCAGACGCTGCAAACACGAGTTAATTTGTTGCGTCGCACTAAAGGCCTTGGCCGGTTGATCCCGGCCGCTTCCTCGTGCGCTTTGCAACCTGTGAACTCCGAACACACCCTCGGGAAGCATCCTGCTAGTGCTACTGCGTTTATCCGGGAGAACCCTACAGCCATCACGTCCTCTGTTTACACAGACGTGTTTGAATTAAATCTCAGCGTAAACTTCCACACTGAGCGAATTGATTTTAGGCAAATTAGCCTTAACCCACAGATTTAACTTGTTTACACTGTGTCTGGATTTGAATGTCACTGACTGACCTGTAACTCTGCTCCAGCTGCTTGGAATCTGCTCTGTTTTCATTGCACAACCTCATGTTTCATCATTATTTTCAGAAATAATGGGGTGAGTCCCTGTTTTGGGGGGATTCCCATGAAAACCCTTCCATGGTTCAGTCAGTAATGCCACCTATTACCTGTGTTTACCTGAATCTGGTTTCACAGCGTTTTTTTAATCCTGCGTAATGTTCCCCTGCCACATTAGTGGGACTGAGGGATGCTGATGCCGACTGATGGAGAAGTTCAGCAGATGACATCACAGCTTTAATTGGCATCTCAGTTCGCACCTGCCAAACCAGCGCTGATATTTTCAACTCGGTTCGCTTACGGACGTACGGTCTGTTTGTCCCTCGAGTAGATGTGGTTGACTGTTTCAAATAAGTCTGCGTTGTGCTCGAAGCTATTCTCATACTAATTATTGCTTCAGCATATTCTCAAATAGCAAATCTTGAGAATAAAAGAAATCTTCCGAAATCTTGGGGGAAAGAAATGTATGAGGCTCGAATGCACGAGTGGATGAGTCATTAGTAGAAAGAAAGTCCGATGCCACATCAGTGCTGCAGAGGATTGGTAGGTTGCACAGCCGTTGCACTTTTAATGTGTTGTGTTGACCAAGTAGCACTAATGAGCACTTTCTGAGCCTTCTTATGCTGGCAGAGCTCACTGTGGACCTATTTCTGCTTCAGGAAAACTTTTGTAGCGTCATTTACTACTCTCATAATGTCCCCGTAGCTTTATTAGCGTGTGTGTGTGTGTTGGAATACAGTCTGCATAGAGATTAACAGTGATAGTGAAAGGTTTTGCTATCACACCAGTTGATTTGCATTAGAGTGTTTATATAACGGGAAGCAAATCTGGCTCTAACATGATAACTGATACTGGAAATCAAATCATATTAGATTGGTGTCGGAGTAATAACTTACAAAACACAGAGCTGTGATAAATGTGTATTTTCACAGCTTTCTTGCTTCTCTGCAAGTTCTCTGCTGGCAAAGACCTGACTACCTAATTAGCTTCAGCAGGAGCAGATGGGCTTTTGCGTGAAGACGCTTGTTTGGTTGTAATTAAGGTTTACTAATATGTTAATAAGAGAGATACTTATATTATTGTATTCTACACTATAGATAATGCATGAACAAACAATTTGGTCTAAAAAAAAAAGAGTTTCACAGAGGACACTGATTTACTCACATGCATCCTCTGGAGACACTGGAGCAGGAAACAGTTAAATAGTTGTTTAACTTTCCAGTGATGAGCTGTTTCAACACTGGCCAACGTGCGCGTGTGTTTTCCTGTTCTTAAAAGCTTTATTGACCATTGTTGTTTGGCACATGTACATAGATATATCATGCAGGGGGCATTTTCCTACCGCATTAGTAGTTTTATACATAACAATATTTCAATGTTTTGGTAAAACACTTTAATTTAAAGCGACAGTGTTTGATTTTCAGTTTTAAGATGACACTAATGTGAGATTCTGTTCCGCGCTCTGCACGTCCCTTGAGGTGTTATGTCAAATAATAAGAATGTTGCAAAACTTACCAATCAGCCACCGTGGAGCCTCGCTCAAGCATGTTAGCTGCGAATGTTTGCGTACTGCTGTCGGTTGTGTTGTGTGAGTCACGGGAAACATTAGCGGCACCTCTTCACAGTAAAACTTTAAAATATAAGATTCTCGCTTGTTGTTGGGTTTCTCACTTTTTTTTTTTTTTTTTTTATATTGCTCCTCGTACAGTGTTGTAAGATTATTGAGCAAGGTTTGGTATGCGAAGACTCTTCTGTGATTTTGGAAGCTGTTGTTGCATGCAGCTGGAATCTTCCATGTCCCACCACAGGCAACAAACTTATAACTTTGTTGTATTACCCTGAGGCATTGGCTCAACTTCCTCCTCCAAACAATGTCTTCAGTTCCACTGGTATGTTCAGAATGCTGCCCAGATTTAGCTGAGCTGAGAGACTACATCAGCATTCGTGAAGCTGTCACACGTGGAGGGAATGGTTGACAAACTTTAAATGTAGGTTGAGTCCTGACCTCATTTTTTAACAAAGATGACTTGGGACATCCACATTTTCAAAGAAATCCTGAAACTGCATCTGCCTCAACTATGAGCTTATTTCATTGCCGTTTTATTTTCTTGTCCTATCAAAGCAAAGTTTTCAAGCCTAGTTGTTCTTAAGGTATTGCAAAAGTGCTTAAACAGGACCTTCAGGAAATGTAAGCGGTTTCCTAGTTCTGTTAGCCATTTACCAAAAATACTTTTTGATGCTAATTTCAAGTGTTGTCTCATTAATTCTGTTGCATCACAATGTTGCTGTTTCTTCCTTCTAGGGGCTGCGTTAGCAGGAAGCGAACAAAGAACCATGGAGCCACAGTATTTAATGGAGCCACATATGGCTTGTGAGCACAAAATTATCCTGAGAACGTGTGCTGTCATGAGGAATGTTTGCCGATCCTCTCTGTGTAGTTTAACTTTAGGTAAAGTAACATAATCGCAGCTCAGAGGATTGATTGTTTGGGCAGTTGCTTATTTCCGATTTGCATTAGGGAAGTGCTGCTTCCTGTAGGTCGAATGACAGACTTATCTAAGAGGACAATTAAACAGCGTTTGATGTAAAGTGCTGCTATGATTCATATTCTGAACTGGTGTATGGCCGCCTGCAGGCCAGCAGGTCTGGCTGCTGAGACTGTGCTCATTTGGAACAGTTTAGTGGTGAGTGACACATCGGGAGCGAAAAATAGAGACGCACTTGTTTTGTGTCTTGACTGAGGTCGTAAGTAATTTGCGAAGCCCCCACCCTGGACGTAAAAAAAGCCATCTCCCACTCACGGCAAATATGGTTGCAATTAAAACGCAGTCTGGGCTGCTACATAAATTCTAACTCTATGTGTAAATTCCCTGCCTCGTTTATGACCCTGTGGGAAGTGTTGACATTATTTTCAGTGAAATATGGCTGCAGAGGTAGAGTCACCCCTTAAATTTACTTCTTACGTGCTTTTCATTTTATGCAGAAAATCCCTTGCACGAGGTGCGTCACCTTTCGCCATCGTCCCTTCTCCTTGCTGGACGTCGGCACCATTAATTTTGACATAAAGCATTTAACAATAGTATCTACACGTTTAGTTTTAGAACAAATGACCTTTTTTCTTGCTACAAGGTAAAAAAGCTGAGCTGACAAAATGCAGACTTAGTGCTTTTTACTGGAGAGAAATACAGCAGCTGATTAATAGGAGGGGAGGAGACGCTGTGGAGACGAGCACCAAAATGAATCTTTTACAGGAGGACAAGAAACATTTTCATCTTTCATTTGTCTGTGTTACACCCAAGGGGTGCAGATGATCGATCCAGCACCTTTGCTTCTAAACAAATTGTACCGAGGAGGTCATTAAATGAACGGCTGCAGAAAGGCACATTTCTGTAACATGTTCTTTGGTCTGTGTGGTTTTGTCAAGACAAGAAGTGGTTTCATGAAGTGAGTGTGAGGAGGGCTCAGGTCTCTTGAGGCATCACTTGGTCCTCATTATTTTCAGTTTTATGAATGTGTGCAGAATGCTGATTGCTCCTCCACCTGGGACATCATCCTGTTAAATCTCTCCCCGTTTCTACAACTGTGTTGGTTGTAGAGGGCCGTCCTACAGATCTGTAAACAAAACCTCTTCATTTTATGTGAGAAACTTTACATAAAGTGTCAATGTCATCACTGTAGTGTTCTGCTAAACCATGCATGGTTTGGACGGGGCGTTAGGTTTATTACACATAATCGTTTTGTCAGAAGTTTGGCTGTCTGCCTTCTCTCCTTAGAGGTCAGTGTGACTTTGATATTATTTATTGAAAAGGATATATTACCTTGCTGAGGCCCTTCTAATAGTACAGCTCACAGTGACTTGCTCGGAGACCCGGTCTAAGACAAATGGCTTGTGGCCTGTTTAATCAGCACATAGCTAAGTGGTTCCACACCATTCCTTCAAACCTCACTACCGAGACAAAGCCAGAACACTTGTACGTCTTATTTTAAGTCTTGCTGTCACCCAAGAGGTGAGGGAGGGAAAAACGTCTAATAATAGCCAAAGCGGAGTCCAGTCAATATTTGTAACCGTGGCTGTGCAACAAAACAAGGAAGTAGTAAATGTGGAGAGTGCTACACATTGAAAGTTATGAATCTGACGTTGGTCAGCATCCTGTGAAATCACACTTGAAATCACTGTCTGTGCTGGTTCTTTTTGTTTACATCCATTGCTGCAAAATGTTACCATCAGAATGTAGACTACATGTTGGGACAAGGTGTTTCTCTGCACCACAGGACAGAAAATGTGTTGCCTAGACCTGTAGTACTTTTAAAGGCAAACCTTTACTTGCCTTCAGTTAAAATGCCAGCGGTTCCTGAAGGGTTTTGACAACTGAACATCCCAATAAAGCAACAGCGTCTCATTAAATGCTGAGGTGACTAGTTTGTGTCCCTACTTTGCATTATTGAACACTGTTCCACCACATTCAGTGCAGCCTGAACTGATGTGGACATTCAAATGTGATTTGAACAAAGTAAACGGCACATTTACTAAAAGAATGTACCTCTTTGAAGCGGTGATGTCACCGGATCAGGATACTAATGAGCAGCTCAAACACTGTAGAATAAAGGTTTAAAGTTTATTAGTAATACCTGCTTAATTGATGTTGTGGCTGTTCCTTAAAGACAGAAGCACATGGATGAATATGCAAATATCCCATGTGTATAATGTCCGTACGTTGGAGTGACTGGGTCGCTGCGATGGCTCCACTGTACTAGCAGGTGGTCTCCAGTACGCCCAGTATTGATTGGGAACACAGTGAGCATCTTGTGCATTGTCTGAGAGGTGTCTTGCTGTGCTGCTTTTGCCAGCTTGACAGATGGTTGGTGGTGTTTAACATGTGAATGTGAAACTCACTGATTTAGATTCAGTTGGACTGTAATTCTCTGGTCACGGGTGGAGCCCTTTCTCTTTTGAGGTTGGGGTTTAGCGTCTCCTCTGTAATATATAATAAGCCTTATTCTGTTGTATTGTGTCATTCATTTAACATTGTTTGTTGAGGTCATTGGTTCATAAAAACTTCAGCCTTGTTGAATGTTTAATATCTATAGACGTGTGTTCATTAAATGTGATGTCGGCGAAGGTGGCTTCGAGTGAGCTGAGGTGACCAAGCGGAAATGCCGACATCAGCAGCTCTGCACAGATCAGGCACTAATACAGTCACGGTTTTATTCTCCCAGTTGAGTCCCATTAAAGCTTTGTTTGTGCATTTGCTTGCAATCTATGCAGCCCTTTGTGTAAATGTGTTATTTTTCAGATACCCAGCTACAAAAGTCAAAAAGCGCTTTTCTTCACAGGAGACATGCGCTTAAGGCAGACAAAGCAGCTCAGATCCCTTGTGGCAATGAAGATTATTGTCTAGGAATAAAAACAGTGAAAGTAAGACAGTCAGCTTAGTCTGTAGCGAGTCTTCTTGAGCTCAGCTAGCTGACCGCTCTGGCTGAGGCTTTATTCTCCCAGAGTGATGAGCTTGCAGCTGAGCTGAGGCTGTGCCAGGCTGCCAGTGGGTGAGTTGACACTGGATGACCTGTCTGTTCCTGTGTGTCAAGCGTAGCTAAAATGACCGGCTCCTGAGGGGAAGCTCACTTCCTGCACCTCAGAAGACAGAATTTAGCTGTAAGCTGTTGGCAGGTACGACCTGGAGTGTGTGCATAACTTACACATGAATGAAATCAAAAATCCAAGAGCTGATCGTGTGTGTGTGGAAAAAATGTATATATGAGGTGTATATATAATATTTTTTTTACCACAGTGTCCTTTTAATTCTGCTGATCCAGATGTGAGATTCATGCGTGGCAGAAATCATATGGCTCAACATCTCTGAGGCGATTCAGGTTACACAAATGTCAACAGTGATATTAGCTGCAGTCCATATTAATGTTGCGTTTGTCAGGTGGTGTCAGTCATCGATTGTGGTTGCAGACGGGCCTGGGACCACCGCATGCAGCAAGAGACAGCCTTTCAGTGTGGATGGCATTTGATGAAATAGCCTTTTGTGTGCACGTATGTGTGTGTCTTGCTAAATACTTGATAAAGTCAGTGCCTCGCGGCTCAGATGTTGATGGGCCCTGGAGGCATTTAAGATTTCAGTGAGTGGCAGATCTGTGATGAACCTTTCGGGGATTTAGATGAAGTTGTCTCACTGCCGTAGCTGACACCACGGTGTCTTTGTTTGAAAAGAACGCAGAGATTGTGGAAACATGAAATGGATTTTTACTGGCCATCAAGTGTTCTACCTAAGCTTTACTTCTGTGTTTGCTTTCATATGTCAGTTACAGTGACAGACACATTCAGCCATTGGCACCTAATCAAAACCCAAAGCATGGCTGCACAAATATTATTAAATAAACAAGTAGCCTTTAAGATAATAATAATTAACCTAATTAATTTTTTGTGTGTTTATGTTGTGAAGTGTATTTTGTGTATATTCTGTATGTTATGCCACAAAGAGAAATCATTTGGATGCAAGCATATACTTTTTTTGTGGTTTGAGACGTATTTAAAAATACCTCCTGTGCTGCTGAAATCAAATGCTGAAACAGTCATTCATGAAACCACAAGCGCTGCCTTTTAGATACTGACAGTAACCAAACGAACCTGTGCTCTGGCTGCAGAATAGCCTGGTGTATAAATACAACATTACATGGTGAGAATTTGAATAACCTCCCTGTTCACACCAGGCCTTCGCTCTTTAAACCAGGTTATAGAACAACGCACTTTGAACGCGCTTTGTAAACTTCTGTCTTTGACTAAGTTTACATGCATTTGGCTAAATGCTCTTTCAAGAAGTACTCACACTGGTAACTTAGGCCACGGGTTGATCTTTGATGCGTCTGGGTGACTAAGCCATTGGTCCAGCTGTCATATGTTCAGTGGATGTTATTTGCCTTAATCGATTGCAGCAATTTAGAGCCTTTTAAAATTGTGCATGATGTGAAGTCAAGCAGGTGTACGTCCTTATACTGTAGTAATACAAGATCCCAGATTAAAGGCAACCGCTTTAATGGGACAAAACCACCCCTCAGCCTGATGGTTATAGATACGAGGTCCTGGCCATTTCCTGCCATTCAAATCTGTTCTGCTTTTCTTGCAATGCAAACAGCTCAACGTCAAGTATGACATCATATGCCTGTCACATTGCAAAAGGGTGTAAACTTACTGAGTCAATTGCAGAGTTTCTTCAGATATTCATAGGTTATTATCTTCTCATTAGCATTTATATTTGTACCAAAGGGCAACAGGCTGATCTGTGTAGAATAGCCTGTTTCCTTTGGACCAAATATGGATGTAGTTGAAAACCAAAAATGTGATTGTCAACATTTTTTTAGCTGATTTTTCCTGTTGATCTGATGAGTCATACAGAAAGTGTTTCTAAAGCCCTCGCTCATTGTGAGGCTCATGAGCTCTGTGTGCTCCGAGTGCAGACGGGTTTGCTTTGCAGACACAGAGGAGAGACTCATGTACCCCCCACGAATAACACCAGAGACCGGTGTTTACAAAACCCTTCATAAAAGGTTCTCTCAGTGCTCTGTAATGAGCTGGGCTCGCTCTCTTTCCCCGCTGTATTAGGAAGATGATTTTCAATTAAAGGAATAACCCCACTCTGCAGAGGCAACAGAAGCACAGTTATCAGCTTGTGCTAGATTGTACCCTGAGGCCTGTGTTGGAGCTCAGCACACGGCAGGTTCTGCCAAACCGTATTATTGCTGTTGGCATGTGGCTCTTTCGTATTGTTGAAGTCACCTTACTTCCCTCTTTATGCCCCAAACCTGCCTGCTGCTCCTTTGCTATGTTATCAGATGTGGCATTGTTGCATTTCTCTGTTTGCCTTATCCTCTTCATGACCTACTGTCAGTCTTTAAAGGTATTTCCTTCTGGAAAGGCCCCGTCTATTGTGATACAGTAATATCTTGCACTTCCTGCGTGTTTCTAGTCAGTGAGGAGAAATCTGTTCACCTAGTGCTCCTCCCCCTCGCAGGCTGACTCCAGTCATGTTAATTACCACAGTGTTATCTCCATTTTCCAACTGTGCTGTAGTGCATGTAATTGGTGTAAGAGGAATCTGGATGATTTTGTTGGTATTTTACAATCCTAGCTCCACTTTGCATTTGCTTCTAAATAAGAACCATCAGGCCTCCATCTGAACGTGTAAAGCTCTTATTAAACCCTGTTCGAGAGGGACTTGAAGTTAATCATCTTATTTTCTCAGCGTTTTACATCCCTAACAAAGCTCTTTCTCTGTCTGTATACTTGATTATCTTCTCACACATGCAAGTGTGTGCATCTAAATATGACTCCGCCAAGAGTAGGTTGGGATTATTAAGTAATCGGTTTATAGAAAGTAATCGTTTTGATACTAGATGTAACCGTTTTCAATCTGCTTCCTCTTCTTCAAATGAAAGGGTAGTGAAAACCAGCGTTAGGGAGAGAACGAGCTTGTCAGAATCCACAGCACACCTCCACATAAGACGGTTGTATGGGGGATCCCGTTACCTTTGGCATTTTTTTTTCTTATTGTTTAGACTGTAAATAGGTTTGATTAAGCAGTCTGATGTCAAATATTGATTAAAAAGATGGTTTAAATGCTTCAGGGACGTCAGTTCCTCAGTGTCCGGGGAGTGAGGGGTTAGTTAGGGAGCACAGACAGTGGACACATCAGGTCTTTCTCTGCCGCCCCAGGCCAGTGTTCCTTCAGGTTTCCTAACAGCACTCGGCAGATCCCTGAAGAATATCTATCAGCTGTGCAGCTTCATCTCACCACCAGCAAGGCTCATCAGCACACAACACAATGAACACCTACAACATCGTATTTGTCCCGTACAAAGGACTACACCAGGGTGACGCCCGGCTGGGGTGAGTTTGTCTGGTTCTCCTGTCCTGCCCTCTAACGCATCCTTTGCCGTAAAGCCGGGACTGTATGTGAACTCCGGGACTGGTTCTGGGTGAAATGACACATTTAGTCTGCTGCTTACTTCAGTGAAGTGATATAATGAAAGCAGCTCCTGCAGTTGAGATGTGTCAGGTTTACAAAGTCAGATACAGCGTAGTGCCACGGCCCTGGGTAGTAGGAGGTGAATAATTCGAACTGCAGGTCTCCCTTTAGAGTCGGGTACATCTTTGGTGTGTGTGTGTGCTCGCTGTGTTCTGCCTCTGAGACCCATAGTGCAGCTGCAGTGTAATCATCCTCTATTCAGGCCTGCTGCTGGGAGAAGGGCGTTCTTTGTGCTTATTGAACTCCTCCTCAGTCACGTTAAGCACTGTATTAAATTTATATTCCCATGCTCAGTATTACAATTCCCTCACAGCCCATACGTCTTTCTCTCTGATTGTGCTCTGCTCCTCCCTGTCTGTCTCATGGGGCAGCTGGGGCTATTTCTCCTTTTCACAAGCCAAGGCAAAGCCAATTGTTGTGATTGTGATCATGTTCGTTGGTAAGTATTTGTGTGCTTAATAATGCGTGCACTACAATTTCAGTTACATGAGGATTTGGTTTCACTTCCATGAACACACAGACCTGAGAATTGACATGTCACAGGATTTGAACTAGTTAAAAACTACCGTATAGCAAATTGTTTGAGGGTTTGTTTGTTTTTCAGTAAGGTTAGATTGAATTTTATTACATTCCACAAAATCCCCATAACCCCAACCCTGATGCTGTGTTGTAGCTTCTGGGAGGTTTGATCACCACCCTCCCCAGACCCTTTACTCCAATTTTAACCAAACTGCGATTGTTCCCATTCTGTCCAGACTAAAATGCTGCAGAGCCTTTAGCATCATCTTTGTCCTTGCAGACGTTTCAGGATTTTCTGCCTGTTTAGCTCATGAAAGGCTGAGCCTCCAGAGTGAGAGTTGTCTCGCTCTACGTTCTGTCTTTTCCTCCTGGAGAATCCTCTTGTCTGGGATTTCTTGGCCAGCTTCGCAGGCTTACAGCCCACAGGGACTTCATACAAAACATCAAGAGGCTCAGTCTCTTCCCGTTCAACACGTTCTTCTTTTTCCTCCCTTTTTCTCCCCATATGCTTAATCAGTATTCTAATCTAAGTGTAATGATATGTTATCTACTGTGTCAATTAGTTTAGGTTGTTGGTGAACCCGAAGTGTAGAATTACAATCAGTTCAGGGTGTAAACGAGGCTGCTTTCAATTGTGGAGAGGGTGTAGATGTGTAACTAAGGTCTGTAATCTGATTCCTCACTCGTCTACTTTGATGATGATGTTCTGAGTTTGCAAAGCCCTATGCAGGAGGTTATGTATGCTAACGAGCCCGTGGCAAACGATGCTACTGTTTATCCCATTTCCTCTAAATCATTTGCATGTCACACTCCAGGGAGAATATGGTCCACTTCCTCATCTTTCCCGTCTTCTTCCTCTGGTGCGTTTTTTTTTTTCTCTCCCTCACTTCTTCCTAATTGACATCAGTTTACTCTTGGGTATGCAAATGCAGGTTCATGTGTAATCAGAGCTGTCACTCAACTTCCCCACGTGACAAAGAATCACTTTGGTCCCCGCGTTAAACCGCGCCGTCATCGCCTCTCATGTCATGAGCGTGTTTGATGGTTGTCATTTACTCGGCGTCTTCCCCGTGTGGCGTTTGTGTTCATTTTGTAATTGCACCTCTTGCCCAGTGAACCCAGTCTCAGGCTTCTCTCCGCTGTTGTTTATTACATTTGAGATCTCCCCTCTCGGCTGCGGTCACACGTTCAGTTTTTCATTTACTGTTGAAAAATGAGGCTTTATATCTCTATCAAAGTTGTTTATTTGGGCTGCTCTGTCTCTGCACCTGTCATTTGGACCCGTGACCCACTTCCAGACGAGCGCAGCAGCTGATGGATTTGCAGGCCTATCTGGTCCCTCTTAATAATAGTTTAATTGAGTGCACCTTGCAGTACAGGGGCCAGGCTGCTCTCTAATGGCTGCACACAGATTAATCCCCCTCCCTTTGTTTTGTTTTGTTGCTTTTTTCCTCTCTAGGTACCTTTTTGTAACTCGGCGTAGTTGCCGCTCAATTCATTTTCACGGGTCTTTGTTCCGGTGTCAGCCCGTCCCTTGTGTTCTGGTTTATACGCCAGGCCCGTTGGAATGTTCTGGGGGATCACGAAGCGCATTGTGGACACGCACGTGTATATGAACTTACACTTCGATAACAAAGCTACGTAGGATTGAATGAAACCGGCGACACATGGAATTTCTGGTGAAACAGGGCACTGATGCCACACACGCTGAACATGAACACAGACTTATTTAACTACTGCACGACCATGTAGTTGAAAACTAATTATTTCACCACTGCAGCAAAGTGAACAGTGAAAGGCTTTGTCCACATTACAACATAAAAAGCCAAATGGAACGTAAAACATCGCTTTGTGCCGTCGTGAAATACAATCAGCTCCTTGGAAGGTAGGTGACCAGAGGAGAAAATGGTCGATTCACTTAATGTACCATCAGCATGCTGGAAAGGCTCCACTGCCCGCGGCAAGGGTCTGTTTTAATTAAGCCGCCATTCACCTCTGGAAACCTCCGCTGAAGTGGCTCATCACGCATCCCTTCAGCAGGACGCGCAGATAGATGCACGCGTGTGTCATTTCGCCTCACAGGTGTCTTCTCCAGCCACTTGTCACACTTGCAGCTGTGTCGAGGTTGTGTTTGCTCTGCGTGCACACACACCTGTTTCTCCAAGGCAGGTGTTGGTCATTGTTAGTCTTTACAACTTGTTCACCTCTCACTGAAGATCAAAGTGTCATCAGTCAGGGTTTTGTTTTGTCTTAATCTGACAGCGTGATGCTAGGGGTGTGTGAGAATACTTTACTGATTGAGTTCTTGAGATTCGTCTTGTTTGTTAGCAGTAAATACTTGCATACAGATGTTTCTGTTGTTTGGGCTTGTTTCTGCTCTTAAAGTTGCAGCTTTAAGTTTACTTAACCTTACTTCTGACAGTATAACAGTGCAGCGAGAGGCGGCATCCTCACACCACCTGTTTTAGTTTTTAGAGAACACATAGGGAAAATCGGATACGCCGCAGGATTTTAATATGTTGTGTCCCGGCTGTAATTTCGAGCTAATCAGTTTTCCACAAGCACTATTGGTGTTTTGGCATTCTCCGTCATTATTGGTTTCTTTTCAGTGGGCGGCAGAAATGTGTTGATATTACAGCAATCATGGTGCCAGGCCCAACTATCATTGTGTCAGACAGTGTAGGTGGACATTTTGTGAATGTGCGATGCCTCCACTGCACATTGCGTTGGTTCACAATTAGTGCCACAAGGGAGCTAAACATTTTATTGCCTTTTTCCTCCTCGTGTAATATCCCCTCCTCTTATCCTGTCCTCTCTCATCTTTCTCCAGCAATCTATAACTACGATGCCCGAGGAGAGGAGGAGCTGTCGCTGCAGATTGGCGACACAGTGCACATTCTTGAGACATATGAAGGTGAGAAGAGGTTTACTGATGGAACGCATGATCTGAGCTGATCCGTCAAGGCTGGACATTATTTGTTAAATATTCAACACCTGTTGAATAAGAAAATGTATTAACACTACAGATTATGAAGGTCACAGCGGTGAACAGAGCGTCCTTTACTTTGCCTGCTATTGTTTCATGTTGCAGAAGGCTAATAAGAATTATTCTGTTCTCCGTTAGACTGGTACAGAGGGCACAGGCTGAGGAGAAAATCCAAAAAGGTGAGTGGCTGGCACACAGGTTTTACGTTACAGCTTTTTTTGGTGGTTGATTTAATCTAACTTCTGTCCCTTTTTATAAAATCACGTTGTTTACATTGTCATCGCTTCCTCTTCCAGGGCGTATTTCCTGCTTGCTATATACACCTGAAAGAGGCCACCGTTGAGGGAAGCGGGTTCGTAGTTCTACACTTCTGCTTTTGCATGATGTACATTTTTTCCCACATGCAGAAAGGCTGCTTCTACTTTTGTGGTATTTGTTTGTTGGGTTATTAATTATCTGTTGTGATGTCTGAGTTCTAAGGAGATTAACACAGGGAAGTTTGTCCTATGAGGACCTTGTAGGGTAGAAAAAGCAAAGGTCACCGACAGACAGCCTCAGATGTGCATTTGTTGCACAATTTGTGGTGTTGCTTTTGTTTGGATCTGTCTTCTTTTATTTCCCCCTGCACAATGCAAAAAAGACAAATCATAGACTTTATAAAACACAAATCCCGAACTTCAAAGTTCATGAATTCAGCTGGGAACCTTGAGGAACAGATATTTTTGGAAAGCTCTGAAATTAATTTGAATTCACTTGGATAACAGGATAAAGCGATTAACGCTGACGGTGGAAGGTGCAGACACGTGAAGAGACTTTGAGAGACTCATTCTCTGAGAGTTCTAACCTTCTTTCCTCACACAATACCTGATCACACACAGTGTCGCATTGTGGAGAGGAAAAGGCAGAAGTGACACAAAATCACCGCATCACTTTGCTTCACTGTCACTGCAGGCAAAAGGAGACGGTCATTCCCACTGAGCTGCCCCTGGTTCAGGAGGTTACCACCACACTGCGGGAGTGGGCTACGATATGGAGGGACCTGTATGTGGTGAGTGTGTATATGTTTGTATATAGTTATAGTTCTGCTCAAAGCAAGTCGATCGACAGAATCTGCGTTTGCACATTTTCTAGTGTCAACACATATGTTTGCGTCTGTTTCCACTCGCAGGGGGACAAACGCGAGATGTTCAGCTGCGTTCGCGACATGATCTACGACCTGATCGAGTGGCGTTCGCAGATTCTCTCTGGCACCCTGCCGCAGGATGAGCTCAGCGAGCTTAAACAGAAAGTCACCTCCAAGATCGACTACGGCAACAAGTGAGGATCTTCTCTTTAGAGGCCTTCTCAGGTCTCATATCCCTCTATCCTAAGACATATCAAGAAAGATGGCTCCAGTTACAATAGGTCATTGGTGTCAGTCAATAGAAAATGACAGGTCATCACTTAGTGTGGGGACAGACTGGAAGGTTTTAGCTCCAGCAGGCCAGGCTGTATTCCATCATGAGATGACAGCTCTTGCTGCGTCTGCATTGGACCTAGAAAATCAGTCGAAAAGGAAAATTGTGAAGCTCCGTTTTGCTCCGGTGATGGAACCTTAAACCGTTTGCCAGGTGGAGGAATGCTTTGTGGCTTCACAGAAGCAGAGATGAGGTAATGAAATACACGGACAACATGCTGGCACAATGCTGTTGTCTGCACCTCTGTAAACGACAAACAGAAGCACTTAAAGGAAAAACTGTGAAGTTGAGGGAATATAATATGACTAGAAAATAAATCTGAGTGAGTGGCAGATAACAGCCAGTGGTACGTTCACAATATTTACCTCTCAGTTAGTGGTGAATGTTTTCCTCTTGGCCGGTTCTGGCACTTAACTGTTCCCCATCCTTACCACAGGTACCTGGATCTCGATCTTGTGGTCAGAGACAAAGATGGAAACATACTGGACCCACAGCTCACCAGCACCATCAACCTGTTCAGAGCACATGAGGCAGCCTCCAAACAAATTGAAGACCGCATCCAAGAGGAGAAGGTAAACCCAGAACCTCTTCCCTGTTTGAACGTCTAGAGCTGGCAGTATGTAGGAGGCCCGGCGCCAAGTGCCCTGCAGTTAGTGGTCGTTTCACGTGACCGTGTCTTCTTGAGATCCATATTACATATGCATTGGAAATGGGAAGGACTCCAGGTCAACTTCATAAATATTAATAATGTAGCCTCAGCATATTTTTGAAGGTCGTCCAGGGAATCAGTTCAGTCACCTCGTTACTGTGAACGCAGTCCAAGAAATCAAGCTGCTGTAAAAGCTTTTCATTCCAGCACTGCAATCGATTGTCATGTGTTAAAGCTTGTTTCCTAACATGTAGCTCGGAAGGACGCACAGGCCGAGAGGGAGTTTCAGTAAATGGTTGTGCAGTTGCTCACCATACCTACGCAACCTGCGTGTGACAGAGCTGTGGAGCAATGGCCCATGTTGAATGAAATGCTTCTGTTTCCCAACAGTCTCAGAAGCAGAATATCGATTTGACCAGACAAGCCAAGTTTGCTTCCACACCAGCCTTTGCCCTCTTTGTGACTCTGAAGAACGTGGTGTGTAAGATTGGCGAGGATGCAGAGGTTCTCATGTCTCTCTACGACCCCGTGGAGTCCAAGTTCATCAGGTAAACCCACGGGTGCTGATTCAACCCTCTTTGTTTTTCTCTGATATGCTTAAACACTGGAGTTTGCGGTTTTTACCTTCACTTCGGCTGCACTTATATAATTCCAGATATCTTTCGCCAGTAGAATATTTTAAAGATAATATACTTATGCCTTGAATTGGAAACACATCTTTAACTTTAAGTATTAATAACCCATCACCAGACTAAACTACGCTGCCTGCTGGCCAGGTCTTTTCTCTTTTGTTTAGCTTTTTTTCCCCAAGCGTCTAGATTAACATTTAGGCTTTTGCAGCCCTGTAATGCAGTAAATTGCCATGACTGAGTTTTCTGGGACATATTATGATGATCGCGTTTTGTTTTCTGTCCTCTCTCCCTCACAGTGAAAACTATCTAGTGAAATGGTCAAGTTCAGGCCTGGTGAAAGACATCGACCAGCTCCATAACCTGCGCGCCGTCTTCACGGTGAGTGTGTTTGCTGAGGGGAACGTGTCCCGGTGTGTGTGCGTGTGCGCGCACACTGCGGTGGACAGCTGTTTATTCAGCTATGTTCCGAGGCATGTGGGAGCCTGTTTGCGGAGCCTGTTTGTTAAGCTCTCTAAGAAAGAGCCCGGCTCGCTCCACATGTTTACCAAGGCAGGCACCTCTAGCTAATGGAAGCCCGAGGGCGCAGGGGTCAGCGTACGCCCACCGGGAACATTTTTGCTAGTTTTGGAGCATACTGCCATCAGGAAAAGAATCTCTGGGCGCCACTACAGATGTTCTTGTGGAATTTGTGGTTCTGCTGTTTTGTGGCAGCAGTAGCATTAACCTTTTTCTTTCCTCCGTAGGATTTGGGCAGCGAAGATCTCAAAAGAGAGAAAATCAGCTTTGTGTGTCAGATTGTGAGGGTGGGACGCATGGAGCTACGAGACAACAACACCAAGAAGCTCACGTCAGGACTGAGGAGGCCCTTTGGAGTAGCAGGTACAGCAACCCCTACAAGCTGCTGCTCCAAATCTCGAAAGTCTAAGCTTGAATATATGAGTCTTGAAATAGATCCCGTCTGGTGGCTTGTGTTGTGCTGAAGCCCTTGCCCGAAAAAATATATTTGTCTAAAAATTTATATTCCAGCTAAAGTAGAAAGAGGAATTAGTTTCATTTATCTCCTTTTGGCAAGCTGCCAGACGTATCATAAACTAATTAGATTGGCGTTTTGCCCACAGTTATCCAGCGGAGAAAACGATGCCCCTCTTTCAGTGTGTTTTCAAAGAGAATGTAAATGACAGTCTGCTTTAAGACAGTTGATGTCAGTGCTGCTGGACGCATCATGATGGAAAGCCACATTTTTTAAGTCACACTTATTAAGGGATTGATAGGACTGACCTCTGGTCCGTAGAGTAATGGGTGCAGTCCACACGCCAGCAGCAGCCTGTGCAAAAATTCGCTCTCCCGACTTCATTTGAAGCCTGTATAGCTGACAAATTCATTAATGCGCTTTGATGCAAGTTCTTCACCTTGGCTATCTTTTATCTGGGGATTTGCATAATCAAATAGCAAACAGAAAAAAAAATGCTCTTGAAGCATCTTGCGCTGGGAGCCGGAGGAGTCTAGTGTGACATCTCCCAATTTTGTATAATGTTACTGCAAAGTGCAGACTGGTTAGAGGGCTCCTCTGCTGCTTATTTATTTCCATTTTTGTGACTTTCCTTTGGTTTGTTTTCACCCGAGAAGGTGAAAAGTCTACTCATCAAATCAGTTTTGTCCAATTTTTGTCTTGCCACGAAGTTGATTGTGTTTCTTTTACAGTCATACCACACTTTGGCGTTATTGAGAGTGTTGAAACGCTGTTTTTGGTTTATCAACAGTAATGGATATCACCGACATCATAACAGGCAAACTGGATGATGAGGACAAGCAGCACTTTATCCCATTCCAGCCGTAAGTACATTGTTCAGCAGCACAAAATCACATTTTTAAGGGGTGTAATGTTGCATAAGAAGGCAAAGCTGTGGTTTAGCTCTTATATACATATTTATGTACGTTAATTTAAATATGTATGTTTGTCACACCGGTTACATTTTTCTTTTTTTAAGTCTTGAACACTTGACACCTGATTAGCATTGCTTAAGAGAATAGCGCTCTTTATTCCCGGCTGACTCAATTAAGAAAATCTCATTAACGCCTGCCATTCTTGTAGGACAGCGTACAGAGCCTGAATAACCTTTTCTGCAACGTGATTTCCTGCATAATTGGAAATGCTTCAGATTCAGGCAGTTTAGCTGGCAGATCACCGCACTTAACAGTTTTATCTGTGAGAATAAATCATGGAAATTAGAGCCGTCCGGTGTGAAGAGAAGAACGATCTACAAGAGGTTATTTATGTCTAAGTGTGAATATTTGCCACTGACTTTTAACTGATGAAGTTTTGAATAAGTAGCTCCACAGCACATTGTTGCACGTGTTTTCAAGGCTGGCAGAGGAAGGAGATGAAAGAGCTGCTCAAAAAGTTTGATGCAGTGATATAATGTAAAAGGACTCTTGGCGTTCAGGCAGAAAATGGAGAAAAGGCTTTCAGAAATAGACCAGACAGACTTGGATCCTGCTGAATTAGTCATTTAGTGAATCTGAGTTGATGTCATTTTTGGCATGTGTTTTGGAAGCAAACCAATAAATATGACTAGAGACGCATTTGTAGGTCAATGTTGTGTTGTGCTGATAGGTTGGCTGGTTGATTTGCAGAATGTTGTCCTGCAGCATGGTGCATAGAATTAGATCTCTTATATGAAGTTTCACTCATTAATTTATCAAATCAAGAGAGTTGAAATACACAAAATAAATGTATTTGTCCTTCACCTTGTCCTGCAAATCTGACCCACTGGGGCAAGTAGGTAAATATTTGAGTCCAAATCAGAGATAAAACCTGTCTTGCTCTTGTTGTGGGTTGTTCTTGTACACATCTATGCTTTCTCATTCGATTTCCTTGCTTAGCTTTGTTTGGCACTGACGGGAAAGACGGTCTGAGTGACAGGGATCCTTTACTGCTTCCACCATGCTGACATCACTGTCTTCTCCTTCATGCTTATGTTGTTTAGAGTCATTCGCGCTGCAGATGTCACACACTTCCTTCACAGCTGCCACGCATGTGGTGCTTCCCACATCACATCTGCTACTTTCTTATGCTCTCAACATCGGTCCTGAATTAATTTAGTCCTATTTACACCTGAAGGTTGATTTTCTAATGGAGTCTGGGGGTGAGGCAGTGGATGTTTTCTGTGTTTTTTACGGCCTGGGATATGATAAAGTATCTTACTTTAAAACAAGTGGGAAGGTCGAGCCTCCCACTGCGGCAGTGGCCAAATGCTGACTGGGCAACATTTCCTAAATGGTGATTTCTCTGTGTTTCTGTCATTACCCATCCTGCCTCACTGTTAACTGCTAACAAGTGGCTTTGTGTCTGTCACGGTATTCGCATCACTCTTCGGTATGTCTCTCCCTCTGTCTCTCCATCTCACAACCATCACTTTGTGGCTCCTTCTGCCCCGCTCCTCCTCCCGTCTCTCCGCCATCTCTCCTTCCCTGTGGTGTTTGCCTGTCTTGTGCATACTGCAGGCTAGCGTTGGATGACGCCATTCGCCACAAGCAGCTGAACATCTCCCGTTTTTCACCCAGGGTGGCAGGGGAGAACGACTTCCTGCAGACAGTCATCAACAAAGTTATCACCGCCAAAGAGGTCAATCACAAGGGCCAAGGTACAGTGCGAGGTTTCAAACCCAAGAATCAGGGTCAAAATGCAAACACACACTACTTTATTCCCCTTATGAATGAAACGCTGCATTATTTATATTATGACATGTTTATTCATCTGTAATTTGGCGGCTCCAAGGTTTATGAAGTGTCTTTGTCAAATATTAAGCAGTGCTTAGTTAAAGCAACATTTTTGATGTTCTCTATCCCTCTAGACAAACAGATTTGCCACATGGACATCACAGATGCTGTCTCTTTATTTTTAACCTAGAATTTTGGCTCATGTTGCCAAGTAAGGGAATATGTGCCAGAGTGTTAATATAATATGTGACATATACCAGCCTATGTCTAGAATCCGTTTACTCCTTCATTCAAATTCCCGTTAGTTACACTCGGCTTCTTACTGTGCTGTTGTTATTTTCTTTAATTTTAGACCTGTTCCTGCGTTGTAACATGAGCCCCAGCATACAGTACTGGCAGGGTGTTGAAACTGTTCATCTTGCTAATAGGAACATAATTCTTTGTCAAGCGTTCACACTATAAATCACTGCTCACACTATAAATAGTTGCCCTCATCACCATGACTACAGGAGCGAAGTAATCCAGCTGTTAATTAAGTTGGTGATATTTCTGCAAAGAGCAGATTTTATCAGAGACTTGGCATCTGTCATTAGAAGAACAGTGTTACCCGTCTAAGGAATTTGTGCCGGCACTGAGGAAGCTACATGACAGCCTCCGTGTCCGTGTTGTCATGCCCTATGAAGATGTGCTTGCGTAAATGTCAAGTCTGCAAGAACAGCGGCGTTCTGAGAGCAGATGTTTCGGTCAAGCTCATATCAAAAGACTTCCTGCCAGGCTGGCAAGGGACGCGTCACTCAGTCACAAAGTGAGAGTGAATAATACATCAGGGTTCACAAGCACCGCTTGTCTTTTGTGGCCTTGTGGACGTCAGGTCGACTGCTTTAATTGGATTTGAATTTAGTTCACAAACGTGTGTGTAGTGTACGATGCTTTATTTGTTATTGAGTGAATATTAAGGAGTGTGGTACCGTAGCAGATAGGAGCCACCGGGGTTTTCCGAACAGACCCTAGTTTAGCTCTTAAATGCGACTGAATAGACTGGAACAGATCGTTTTAAAATAACTGGGGAGTATTTTATTTAATTCTTATATGTTTGGTTCCAAGTGACTCTGAAGTCTTAGACAGAACATTTGTAATTGTCTCCTAGCACCTTTGGACTGTTTGTGAAGTCAAATAGCAGTGTGTACTCATCTAACTCATTTCAACGTCCAGGGAAATACAGGCTGTCCGATCGTTTGCTTCTGAAGATGTCAAACAGGTTTTTGGTTCACTTATTTCCCCCCCTTTGTTGTAACGACATTGCACCTCCATGTCACCAGGTTGGAGGTTTGTCATCATTTTTAACGGGGCCGGGAAATACACACGCTTGTTTTTCGGTCTTATCGTGTTTTCCTAATCGCATCCCTGAGGGCAGTATCTATTTAGTGTCTTGCCCTGCGGCTGTCAGATGTCACTCAAACAACTCGCAGCTGAAAGCCCAGGAAGAAAACTCCTTTTTAGTATTTTCCTGGGGCAGTTTGCTCTCAGGCTGGCTCCTGCTGACGTTATCTCTGTTCCGCCCTTCTATCCCTTTAATATATCACCAGGCCTATGGGTGACTATGAAGCTGCTTCCCGGAGACATCCATCAGATAAGGAAAGACTTCCCTCACCTGGTGGACCGATCAACAGCAGTGGCACGCAAGATGGGCTTCCCTGAGATCATCATGCCAGGTTGAGTGTTTTATAAATCTCCACCTTGGCTGCTAGTGTCACAAAGTCTCTCTTTAATTGAGATTGGCCGAACAATTCATCCATTTAGAAAGTGATTTTGAAAGAACGTCTATTTTGCTAAATGTGAGTGAGGGAAGCCTCTCAGAATAGAACATATCATAGTTCATTAAGGTTTGATTAAGCCATTAGTTATTTAATGGACTACAGTATGCGGTGCCAAAAATCCACTTATGCCATCTAAGGTGTAATGACTTATCCTCTACTATTTTACTATATATTAAAATGGTTGGATCTTCCTCACGTCTGAGTTGCTTGTTTTCGTTCCCTGAAGGTGACGTGCGAAACGACATCTACGTGACCTTGGTTCAGGGGGACTTTGACAAGGGGAGCAAGACGGCGCACAAAAACGTGGAGGTGACGATGTCCATTTACGACGAGGACGGCAAGAAGCTTGAGGTAACGCTGGCGACGGTTAACTTTCCTACTTTTCCCAGGGTCAGCTCTTCCCCTGCTGTAGCCAATCAGTCTCTCTGTCTGTGATTTGCTGGGCTTTCTTTAATCTCACACAGCTCAGCACGCTGCTTAACTGACCACGACTCCTATAAAGCAGTGTGATACACAGGGCAGGCCATTCGCCTTTGCCACCTGTCAGAAATGACAGAATGGAATATTGGTTCTTTGTGGTTGATCGACTGGCCTAAAATGTGCTTCCTTGTCACATACTTATGGGCTTTGGCAGCCTTTGACTGAGATCAGTGAAGTATTATTTTAATGGTGTTTTTTTTCATTTCAGTCCTATATGCTGTGGTATTCATTACAAAGTCACCGACTACAAAATCCAACCAGAGAGACAGTTAAAACACAAACGTCTCTTGTTTACTCCGTCTTCCAATGCCACAGTAAAGCTTTAGATTAATCTGGACTTGTCCGATGTTTAAGTATCGTCACCCTCCTCGCCTGATTTCAGTGTTCTGCAGAGGCCGTCCGTTCATGGTTCACGTGACAGGTTTAGCGCAGTGGGACAGGAGGAATAAGAGCCGGATGTGTTTATTTTTGAGGTTCAGCTTTGTTCACAATATACATTATCAAATGTAGCATGAAATATATTTATCAGCATAATAATCCATAATACACAAAACAAATCCATCATTTAAGAAGAAACAGTATGTGAATTAAAATTAGTTTATTTATATTCTGTTTTCTTTTAGTCGTCTTAGTCCCACTGTTTTTTTTTTGACTGTTGTCTTTCATGCCTCTGGCTTTAGTTTTATCCTTGCTCTGATCAAAAGGAATTTGTAATGTTGTGCAGTGAGAGGACTTCTCATCACCTTGACATA
Source organism: Macropodus opercularis (assembly GCA_030770545.1). Taxonomy (NCBI): domain Eukaryota; kingdom Metazoa; phylum Chordata; class Actinopteri; order Anabantiformes; family Osphronemidae; genus Macropodus; species Macropodus opercularis. The sequence goes on along the minus strand of CM061107.1, from coordinate 4,006,968 downwards.
TTAACGCAACCCCACAAACCTTTTCACCTGCAGCTAAACCTCCGCAACCCTAACCTCTTTGTCTCCCCAAAATCGGATGCTGTCACAAATCCCGGCCACTTAGCGACGGGGGCAGATTGTGCAAGCTAGCACCTGCCCCCAGATCTGCCCGGCGCGCTAGGGGAGACGGGGCCTGTTATTCCTCATAATTGCTGGTTGTCAGAAACCATTAGTGTTGGAGTATTTCAGCAGCGACACACTAGCAGGCCAGGGAGTCAGCTGCTGTAGTAGGAGAAAAGAGGTAGGCTGGCTGAGCACAGATTGATAGAAAACAAGGCACACAATCCGTCTGCTGCCACTCCATCTCGTGCCGAATCCAGCAGTGGGGCGAATAGTATTATACACATGCACCCTGACCTGTGATAGAAATCCAGCCCAGTTTCCAGGGTTGGATGTATTCTTTCTTCTTCTCTGGCTCTCACTGATGCATGAAAGCGTCTGCCCCTCTGTCTTAAATATTTGATTACTCATTTATTTCCCATTTTCACGCTGCTGTCATGAGATCGGTGGCCAGCGGACATGCGTCCATGCATAAAGTGCATCCACACCCTTAAAGGCCATTCTACCAGATAAAGACTTTGTACCCCAGGGAGTGTATTTTGTAAAATGCTAGTCAATTTTCCTCACGCTGCGAGTGTGCTGATGCTCTAATAGAGTGATAATAGCTCAACCATCGTGTTTTCATCAGTTTCTATGTTCTTACAGCTGAACCTGCTTAACTACACAACCAGCTGTGGCGTGTGATGGCTTCATTCTTGTATTTCCTTTTTTTCCTAGAATGTGATCTATCCTGGGGCTGGCGATGAGGGGATCAACGAGTACAAGTCTGTCATCTATTACCAAGTAAAGCAGCCACGCTGGTTTGAAACCGTTAAGGTGCGTCTCTCTTGACTTCCACCTCCTCGCAATTTCGCCTTTATTATCCTTCAGAGTAAAATTTAGGTCTTTTTTCCCCCCACTTTGACTGCAGAAAACACCCTTTGATATAATTCCTTAATCCATTATTCATCACGACACAGGTTTCCATCACCGGGAATTTGTAGCATGAAGACTGTGGTGTCTGGTGAATAATAATCAATGAAGCTTTGATGCATAGAAAGACTGTAATGAATATTAAACCACACAGTAGATTAAATGGTCAATGTGGTGGCAGCTTGAATGTGAAGTCATTGATCCGTGACACTTTTAGGACTATACCAGTACGTTTGCATATTTTAGTCTATTTACTACAAATCAGTCAGACTTACTCATACATCGATTCTTTATTATAAGTTTTTGCCTTATCCCTAAAGTTTTGGTCTAAATCTGTATCAATGGTTTTGGACGTTTCACACAGTCCCTTTGTGTCTCTCATCGCAGGTTGCTATTCCTATTGAAGACGTGAATCGGAGTCACTTACGGTTTACCTTTCGCCATCGCTCATCGCAGGACTGTAAGTAAAAATGTCAGACTGTGAATAATCAGTACTGGCCCATAATCTGTCCACAGTAAAAGTAATGGAAGATACCCAATGCAAGCAGATGTGCTGCCCTGTGATAAATACATAGAAGCTCACCCTCAGCCAGACGTATTAGTTTGCTCTTGCACAATGTCACTAAAGCTGGGATATGAAAAATGCCTGAGGGGGCTTGTTTGTTCATTGGGACCAGTGTCTAGCTGAAAGCAGCCAATGCTGTATGCCCTGCTGGTTTTTTAAACATCCTTTTTAATTTTGGAGCTATAGAGAGCAGGACAGCTGGGTACTGGCAACCTCACAGTCCCATCTGCCTCCCACATGGCAATGCTAGCCTTTCTGAAACTGATTCAAGGAACAGTGTCTAGGAGAGGTAGAAGAAGCCAGGACTGGTGTGTATATACACAAAAGCTCCAATGAGAAGTCCACTGGATCCCTCTATAGACTTACAAAGCATCCACCACTGCTGTTTGCTTCTCACCTTCCTGCAGGTGGTTTGGAGGGAATGACCAGATCCCAGAGCTCCGTGCTGGCTTATAATCCAGTTGGAGAGCCTTCTTGTCATGCTTGGCACCTTGCTTCTCTGGGGACTAATGCTGTTACGAGGCATGCCTTTGAAATTCTGTGACTTGCTGTTATCTTGCTGTGATGGTCGCTTTAGAAACCGACTCACCTCAAGTGACTCTGGGGCTGCACTGGCATGCTGATGCTGCTAAACTTTAATTTGTGACTGACAGTAGAGCCAAACGTTGAAGAGGTGTAATGGCTGGATTACCCAGTTTTTTTTTCTTGTCATCTAGCGCATGTCTTTCTGTCATTTGTTATCTCAGTAGTAGTTTTCCAACACATGCTTATTCTGTGATCAGGTTACTTTTGAGTTGATCTATACATGACTGAATACAGGTATCACCATGACAATAAGATTCTGCTGGTGGGAAAAGAGTTTGTGTGCTCGGTATCTAACATTGTCAGGCCTCATCAGACTGATGGCTGCTATCACAGATGCTGAGAGATTCACGCCATCTTTTCATCGTTCATTATGCCGCTACATGGTGAGAAGGGTCGAGGGAAGGCTTTACAGTGCGACAGAGTACACGCAATCTGAAGTGAAAGCCCGTTTCAGAAAGCCCGGGGCGTTTGCAGAACTTGGGGCGTGAGTTTGATTGGCTTGAGAGTGTAACAGTGTCCTGAAAGTGACCTCTTCCCTAAATGTAGGGCTAAATGCATATGGTCTCCTTAGGAAGCCACTAATACGTATTTCTCATCTGGGTGGCATGCATACAGTGTTTTCCCTCCACTGGTTCCTCTCATGCCAGCCCAGCAATTATTCACCAGCGAGGCTGCAGGCAGCAAACCAATGAGGGGATTTATGCAGATAGAAAGTGCGAGATCGGGCCTCCCTGCACGTAAATTTGAGCTTGTTGATCCACAATGATGATATATGTGGCCTATCCAAACGCTTGGTTACAGGACAAAGTAATAACTCTTGCTTGTTTATGCAGCGCTTCCCCTCAACACCCTCAAACACAGTCACAAACTCACCATAGTGGACTAATATAAACTGTTCACAGATGCAGCTGTGAAGAAAAAAAAAGTCTTTACACAAAAGATTTATTAATTAAGGCCTGTTATTTGTGTCTCAGTAACAATAATGATTTAATGTAACTAATCTAATGAACCACTCTATTATTTTGGCTTCTCTGCAGGCAGCTGACTCAGGCCTTGTGTTACTGCGCTTCACATTTGGGATTTCGTGTTTTATTTGTCGTTGAATATTTTATGACTTGTTGTAAATTCAGCCATGTTGCATTGTTTACTGCAAAGATGCAGAGTCTGTATTAGCACAGTAATGAAAATGTTTGCAAGTATACACAAAAACACTTTTGCAGATAATGGTAGAGTAAGGTATAATGCACGAATGCAGCCTCTCCTTCCATCTGGTTGCTCTCTGTCGCCTTTATACATCTCTTTGCTTCCTCCCACAGTTAAAGACAAATCGGAGAAGATATTCGCCTTGTCGTTTGTGAAGCTGATGAGGTATGATGGGACGACGCTACGGGACGGCGAGCATGATCTCCTTGTGTACAAGGTAAATCGCAGCCTTAGATGGAACGGGTGTAAGTGGCATTTTTGTTATTGTGTACTTTCTTTATGGCCCACACTCATGACCTGACCAGCAGAAGTGAGTCATAGGGAAACACTGGGCCTATTTATAGCTTCCCTGGCGTCTGTGGGTAATTGGGCACTACTACTTACTCTCACATGCAACAAGCAGCAGAAAGACAAATTTGGTTAGGTGATAGATAGAAAAGTAAAAATTCACTAAACACTACAATTATTAAGCCTGTGTTGTAAAATGTGAATTTGCTGCTAAAAATGGCCATTAATCTGCAAACCCAGGCAGAAGCGAAGAAGCTGGAGGTCTCGTCCACGTACCTGAGCGTACCTGCCACCAAGCTGGAGCTGGAGGAGAAGGGCTACTCTGCCACTGGCAAAAGCACGCAAAACCTGGGGACCTGTGTCATCAGCAAGGACTCCTTCCAGATCTCCACCCTGGTCTGCTCTACCAAGCTTACTCAGAATGGTAAGAAGAGAAGTTAGGGAAATCCCAGTTTTCTCACTGTGGCTCATGGATTTTGACCTTTCAGTCCTTGATACATGTTTATAACCCCCCCCCCCCAACTTTAAACTCTCTGATGCGATGGTACAGTATTTCCAGAGTGTGGTTGTGTGAGAAGCGTTTACTGTTTCCAGCTCTGATTGCACAGTTAGTCTAAAGGGAATCATCCAGAACGTCTGCTCTCCTTTCCTCTGTGCTTGACGCATGGTTTGTTTTTTGTTTAGCTTTTTGGCATGAAAGTCTGAGTCACCATTTTAATTTAAGCCCAAATAAAAGCCTCCTCTGCCCTCAGAGTTTTTTGGCCACAACAAAACAGACGGATTCAGTGCAGGGTAACACACAACTAATTGAACATCCTGGTTCAGGAGTGCGTCCTGGACTTCGTTATAATATCACAAAGATTTGACAAGCACAGTAAATGTTCACAACAGCTTTTCTGAGTAATCCTTTCACCCTAAACGTTACCTAAGCCTCCAGGTTAACCAGCCCCTGTCTTTTTGTACATGTCTTATTGAGTACAACTTGTACCTTGGCATCATAAAGCGAACAGATTCTCCCAAACTGTGAAATTACATCCATGTGTTGCTTATGTTAAACTGAGGAATGGCAGCAACCGAGGTTATATTTTATGCCTTTCACTGTAAAGGTTCTTTGTGTCCCTATCCTGACTTTTTGAAATCACGTGAGTTTCGGCTTTGAATAAGAGAAACAGCTCTGTCCTCAACAGGCGTCCGCTGCCACTGTTGCAGAGGCTTTATGCGACTCGTGGTAAATCCTTGCCATCTAACTTAAAACCCACATCAGAGTACAAGCAGATTATTGCTCTCATAAATGCTTTTTCGATGGCATGCAAAATAAATGTTCAAAAAGTTGTTTTAATGAGATTGCTGTGGACCCCAGGACAGGCCACACTTAGTGTCTGTATTGTGTGAAGGGAGTGTTGCATGTTTTACAGTAATGTTCCCTTAGAGAGTTATTAAAGTTTAGTCTGCAGTATAAATTGTCATTAAATACATTCATGTATGCCCTCCTACTTTTCTCAGAGGGAGGTAATGTCACCAGGCAGAGTCCGCCTACGCTGATTACAGTAGGCAGGCAGAGGGTAATGTCATTAGCTTGCAGTGAGATGTGCACAGAACAGAACACAGAAAAAGAAATCAGCCAATGCCGTCGTCTTTCTTTGTCCACCTTTACTTCGTTTCCCTCTAAGAGAGATTGGAAGCAGTGTGTGTTCTGGTGAGATGATGCCGCCTCACTGCTGAGATTTACCTTGGTGGCGCTAATTTGCAAGCCACCAATAGGCACTTGGGATCAGACGGCCTTGTCGCTGCACACTGAGTTTGATTAAACAGGGAGGTTTGTGTGCGTACGACGCGCATCAGTGTGCGTCCCCCGGGATATATCATCCCACGCCAAAGCTCGAGGAAAAGGTTCAAGTTCTTTTAATAAAGCAAACGCAGAGCCAATCTCTCCGAGTGTGCTGCAGTCTGCCTGCTATATTAAAACCTAGAAATTCTTTAAAACTCCCTCCCTAACAGGTAGCTTCCTTGCCAGATCAGTCAGTCAGTCCTACTTCTACCTTCCTGTACAATTTTCCTTTATCTTTTTTGTGGTTTTATTTCTAATACAATTTCTTAACACCTTTTCACTTTTAGCACTCAAATGCACTAACAAGCTATTTACACTCATAATCATGGTCTATATACAGACCAAATTAATTGTAAAAATACTCCACATGATGGTTAGATGCTGCCCTAAAGGTAAAGTTCTCACTTTTTCTGGCAAAGGAAGTAGGAAATGCACTTGAATGCCCCTTGCAACAGACTGCTTACTTCATACACATGACGCCTCCTCCATCATCCCCACATCTGAGATGAAACACTTTTTAATTAAGCTAGATTTATGCAGGTGGACTCCCAGTGCTGGGAGCTTGTGTGAAGTGGCTGCTGGTTGTTCCCTGGGTATTTTCAGCGCGTGTCACTAAACGGTGGCTGGAAGAGCAGCAGGGATGTAACGACAGCAGAGCTGGATTGAACCTGATGTGTCAACGCCATGTTCCTACCTTGGCTCGAGGGGAAAACAGAATATTTTTGCCTCTGTGTGATTGTGTGTGTGCTCTTACGTCGTTGCCTTTACTTCTAAACTAAAGAACCTGAGGAAATTCAAGGCTGCTACTATTAAGCCTAAGAAGGTGGTATTAAAAGCACTTAGCAGCCGAGCTGTCGGGCTGGATGTACCATAAACAAACATTTAAATGGTAATGTGGAGTATTTTGCATTTCAGTTGTGCAGTGACAATGTAATCAATTGTCCTAGAATAAACTTCTCTGCCGCTCTCCATCTGTCACTTGTATAGCATCTTTAAATTTGACATCCAGTCTTGAGCAGATGTTATTTGAATATTGTTATTTTCCTGGTCCTCCCAGGCAAACATTCTTCCTCATCGTCGTCATCTTTCTGTCTTTTTCTTAGTGGACCTACTTGGCCTGCTGAAGTGGCGCTCCAACACGAGCCTGTTGCAGCAGAACCTCCGGCAGCTGATGAAGGTGGAAGGTGGCGAGGTCGTCAAGGTCAGATGATGCAAATAGTCTTGGGTTTGTCGTAGTTTGAATAGCGATGAGTCAAAGCTGTGGAACATGGCACAAGAAATGAATTATCTTCATTTTCTTTTTTTATGCTTAAAAGTTTATTTTATTCTTTTTATTCAGACACAGATTAACAGAAAACAAATCAGATCTCAACAGCTGGTGCTGGAACAAACAAACGTTAGTGTTCTGAAAAAAATCTCAGCTTCTGGGGAGCAATTTCACAAATGATTCTACCAGGAACAAGTTGTTCTTTTAGTTTAGCTCTTTTTTTTTGTATTTGTGTAATTCCCCAATAAAGCACAAAACACAACGGACAGAAAGGTATGAGATGACCTCTTGCCTAAACTGCTCTGTGTGAGGCAGAGGAGTGAAAGAAAAAACAAGTTTTTATATGGTCTGGTTGGAGGCGGATGCAGCAGCACATATCTGAGGAAACCCGTCACCCAGACAGTTTTGATCAGTCTAGATAAATGTGTCGGCACAGCTGGACCACTTCATTAATCCACAGGGGTGTCATAATTATTACCGCCACATTAGCATTCACTTTATAAAAAGTGATTTAAAGCCGTCTGTGTGCAACTAGATAACCGTTTGGGGTTTAAGAGGCAATTTATTAATACAGTATACACTGAAAAGTTGTGCGTTACTTCAAATGGTTTTGTGCGTCTCCATGTGTGGCTGCTCGTGAGGGAATAAGTCGCCTCATTCTCGCTCGGGACATTGAATTCGGCACATTGCGCACACTATATAGTTTTTTGTTTCTCACTGGAAATGTGATGAATCCCATCCATCCTGAGATGACAGGCCATGCACGGTGTGGAGTGATGGCTCTGTTTTCGACACCTTTACATCTGTTTTCACGTTGCCTCAGAATTGTCTGAGTAAATGAAGCATGTTTCCCCAGAGAGACAGGGTGTATATAGTTAGTGTTTCTGGAGGTTCTGCTGGCGGAAGAATTATTACCGCCTTCATAGACCCATGTTGGCTTCTGTTAACACCTATAGGCTTATATTATAAGGCATAATTGTTATAATCTGTTATTTGTTTTTACGTGTGTTCTCTTACGTATGCTCGTAATAGCTCAAGAATATGTTCTAAGTAAATCGCTGCCGACGGTAAAGCCTTTGAGAGGTCAAAGAGGGCCGACCAGCTGGAGAGTGCAGCATGTGGCGATGAGTAAAGGGCCTACAGATTGTAATCAGTATCAGAGCTCCAAGACGCACACTGTAGTCAAGAGAATGTAAGCGCTTCATGCACCAAACGTTCCCAATATAAAGGACGGAAGGTAGAAAAACTCACCTCACCAACAGCCCAGTTTGTTTCCTCTCTACTCAATATGACGCCTAATGGATTGTATTAAAATATATAAACATTTTCATGGTGATATGCTGTCCTTGTTTAGACTTTGATTTCCTCCATTTGAAATTATGAGCGAGAATGATTTGCTCTGTGTCCATAGGCCAGTTACACACTAATCAGAAAATCAAAATCAGTTCTACACTATGTAACAACTACATAATAGCTTTTCTGCATTACACAATTTATTTAACAAACATTGACTTTTGTCCTCCCTGCAAACGACTCTGCCTCCACTCAAATAGAGCATAGATCCTTACAAGAGATGCACTTTATTCATCATGTGCTTTGTGCCCCGTCTTACATCTTGTTCTGTTCTTGGACATGTCTTGTTCCCTCTAACATGACGCAAAATTCATTTGGTCTATCTGGTCATTTAATACTCTGTCGCTCTAGGATCAATGTGAGATGTCCTCTCTAAAAGCAGGAAATCCATTTGATGTGATGTGAAAGAGGGGGTTTCTTCTTTTCTAACATTCCATCTGTCTGTCATTCTAGTTTCTGCAAGACACTCTGGATGCTCTCTTCAACATCATGATGGAGAACTCTGACAGCGAGACGTTCGATACTTTGGTGTTCGACGCCTTGGTAAGCACAGAAGCACGTACCAGCTGTCCGTTGTCAGGGAAATGACACATTCCTGCTCCAGTGCAAGTGGAGCATGTTGTCACATCTTTCATATGTTAAACTCGATCTGTAGCTACCAGCCTGGTTTCCAGGTTACACTATGCAAGCAGTGCTTGTTTTCTATCCTAAGCTTTAGTTCTGAACTATTGTTCCAGGGCAAACATGTTGTTTGTTGTTGTTGTTCCTGGGGCACAGTGTAAAAGTGTCCATAAGGAAACCTTTTGGGTTCTGCAGACATCTTCATGCTGCATTGATCGGCGCGCCTTTGTAAATCAGCATGAACTTTTCATTAAAGTTAATTTCCCCGCAAGACAGACCATGAAGATAAACCACGAAATAGCTGGATTCTTTATTTTTGATTCTATAACTTTGTAAATGTGATAAATCAGGAATATGTCGCCAACGGGTTGACAAAGTATCTGACAAAAATTGTCCAGCAAGGCAACACTTAAGGTGGCGTACATCTCAAAAAGAACAGTTTGCACTGAGACAGGAGATGGATAATTGTGTTGTCAGATGTCCTACGTAATCTGCAGACTACAGAATTGAAAGAAAATGACTTTCTGCTCAAATGCAATCTTGTTTAATTTCCTTATCTATTTCACAATATCAGGAAAGACGGGCTGCTTCACTGCTCCTCCTTATGTCCAGTGTGGTTTCCACCTTAATGAATACGCCCTGTTCTCTGACAGGTGTTCATAATTGGGCTTATAGCTGACAGGAAGTTCCAGCACTTCAACCCTGTCCTGGAGACCTACATTCGGAAGCACTTCAGTGCCACGCTGGCGTACACGTGAGTTGATCACCACTAGGACCTTTTAACAGCAGTTGTTATCATGAGATGTGTCTCACTTCATATTGTGGTCGTAGGAAGCTGACCAAAGTTCTGAAGAACTACGTGGAGAACGCTGAGAAGCTGACGGACCAGCTACTGAAGGCGCTGAAGGCTCTGGAGTACATCTTCAAGTTCATTGTCCGTTCCAGGGTCCTGTTCATCCAGTACGTCTTGCTTTAGTAGAACATCTACTGTATACAGATTCAGCTTTACAAAGCTTCTCCTCTTGATGCTGTACTAATTTTATTACTTTTATTACTCCAGTTGTTCCTTAAATGAATGTTTGCTCTATAATTTATAATAAATGCCAATATTGTACGCAGCATTGATTTGTGTTCTCCACAGTGCTGCTGCGGTTGAATAACGTTGAAATGGGTTAAAGTAAGTCTTCCAGTGAAGTAGTTTCTATGGATGTATTTATAATTGGCTGTGGGGATGTTAAATGGATGATAATTTTGTCAAGCCACAGAATGAAGCCGTTGGCGGCTGAGGGGCTGATGTATGATCCCGGTCTAATTGAGTGTGTAGAGTTTGATTGGTTTTCTGTCCGATGTCTAGAGGACGCGTCGTCCTTTACCTCCCGTTACCTCATCCAGGTCCAAAGCTGCATCTAGAGCTGCCCACGTTTACCAAGTAGTTTCTGTCGCAGGATAAACAGTGAGCTGATCTTCTAAACTGCAAAGTTGTGCTTGTTGGAGCCTTTCATGCAGCTTTGACTAGATGGTGCCAAGTTTACCCCGGCAAGCTTTACTTTTCTATGAAATGGTAGAGCAGACGGCATAATCACACAATCCCTTAGTGGCTTGAGACTAGTGTAGCTGTCCTGGGCTTACTCTGCTCCCTGGTGCTGCAGGTGAGAAGCGGCTTTAAGTAATTGTTGTTGTGGGAGCTTTGAGAGGGACGCCTATAATCCTGTGATTTCTGTAAGCCTGTGGCAGTGACTGTCCTGGACCACGTAATGCCCGTGGCCCCATAGGAGATTGTGGCACCACAAAAGCCACAACTGGGGAAGAAAGCCAGCTACATCTGATATGGCGGAAGAAATCGAAACACTTGACCCATCTTTGACTCTCACTGCTCCGTGTGCGTCTTTCAGTTTCCGTAACGAATGAAAAACAATAATAACCAGAGTGGTTGACACAGCTAATTGCTATGCAGCATGCACAGTGCAGCTCATTTACAGCTAATACCCAGTTTGTGGGATCAAATGAATTAGACCTTTTTCAGGAATTATGGAAGAAGCCCTGCTTTGTGTTCACATGCTTTTTAGAAAATGGGAAGTGTTGCCTGCAATTGTTCTGTGATCAGTGGCCTTTAGTTGCTGCAGTTGCTGGGCAGCATTTGCTCCACGAAACCGAACGAGCAGAATAGACATTAATAATAAGACACCGCAGGCGGATTAGAAAGTAGAGTCAGTGAACCCTTTGTGACATTTTGCTCTTTGTTTCTTGTAGTTTTCCAGGAGAATCATTAACATAGATCATTAATTTCTTTGATTTTTGTTTTCACGTGACAGCAGGCAGGTGCTTCGGGGTCTTGTCATGTTGTTTTAAATGCTAATCTCGCTGGCAGCAAGAAGGATGTCTGTGGTTCTGATCCAGGAACATTTGCATTGATAACACACGCATGGGCCATTCTGGTGGCTTGCTTTTAATGATTTAACAGGGAAGCATCAAACTCCTGTCATTTCCACTCCGGGCGGGGTTGTTTACACAGGGATGAAACAAAAAAACAGCCTTGTGATCATCTGCCAATGTAATTCTCTGCTCCATCTCCTCCCAGGCTGTATGAGAACAAAGGAGAGGCCGACTTCATGGAGTCCTTGAGGAACCTTTTCACATCCTTTAATGACATGATGAACAGTAATTCGGAGAACACTGGCATGGTGAAGGTAGGCTGAATATCCCTCACACTCAGTGCCAGGAAATATCTGCTGCTGCACACGTAGCAAACACATCTGCTGTGATTTGCTTGGATGCAACTCTCTGTGTCTGGATGAGCATATGTTAGGTGTAAGCTAATGCAGCAGTTTATTAGAGGTTAATGCTGGGTTTCCTTCTGCTCATCTCTTACCTTCATTTTTCTCTTGCTTGTGCTCATTTTCTTGACTCTGATCTTTATTCTGCTTTTGTCTTTTTTATATGTTGTATTATTGCAAGACCTGCAGACGGATGTTTTGTGTCGTGTAGTCATGGTTTCCCCTGCCAGCTTGTGCATGTACTGTATATGTGTGTTTGTTTTTCATCTCCCATTTTCACTCTGATGTTGACTGTCCTGTGATCTGCGGCTCCTCTGGCCTTCTGCTCTTTAGCTGCTCCTTAAGGTATTTATTTCACATCTTTCCTTTCTCTGCCTTTTAAAAGGGCCCATTTTATGCTTTGTCATATGTTAGACGCACTTTTGTCATTTTGGTTTAGTGTGTGCAACCAACACACCCTGAAACAGAGCCAGTCGCACGATTAGAAGCGGCGTGTTATGTATATAACCCCGGTTTCCCCAGGCCAGGAAGTGTGGTAAATATTTTACATGCTTTCTGCTGGGAATGCCCTCTCACTCACTGCGAATTCTCCAGACAATGACATGCATGTATTCACAGTCACGCATTACTCAGACTTTGTAGTAGTGAGTGGGTCGAGTAATGTTCATTTAATGTCTGGGAAAGCTGACTCAAACTGAAAATTCATATTTATGCACAGTATGGTCTCATTAAGCTCTTTCCATTGTGATTGCATTTCATTGTTCAAGTATATTTTTAGTATATTTTGTGCATATGCTCTCACACCACACATACATATGCGAGAGATAACAGAATTGGTGAGGACATGAACCTTGGATCACCTTCCTTAGAGCCATGTGGACACTCCAAAAGACAAGCTCAGGAGTCAATTAGCAGTCAGTTGCTGTATAATTGGGTGAGATATTAGCTTTACTGTCCGTAAATTAAAACCTGATTTAGATCAACGAGCACAAAGGAGGAATCCTTCTTAGTGTACCCTTGCAAAAGCATTGACAGCTGGGAGCTAATGAGCAGGTTCGTCATAACGAGACACCTGATAACCATCTGGACAGAAAAACACACAACACTGGCGTCCGCTAAGCCTCCACACCCAGGGGCAGGAGACCTAACACAACACGCCCCCGCACAACAGGTGGGAGTTTAGTTGTTTAGTTTATTAAAAAAAAAGCCAGTTTGATAATCAGCATTTCACTGGGTAAGTGAGGCGGCTGGTGTTTAATCAGTAAGAGCCAAGGTTACTCATTGAATCAGAACGTTTTTGTCTCTTTAACTCTTGAGTTGTGCAGCTTTGCTTTTGGAGGTCGTTACTATACCCTTTGCACAAGGAACACACTGGTTTCCAGTGCATATGGTGGAAAAGTGTTTTAAACAGAAATTGTTTTCACTCAGGTAAAACAAAACACTTTCCCTCTTGCCAAACGTCTCTAAGCCCAGGGGATTGTACCAGGTGAGGTCCACGGAGCTACATCTGTAAGGCTAATCAGCTTCTGTGAGACCTGCTGGAACTGCTGCTAATTTGCACAGATGCTGCATAAACACCCCAACCCACCCTGGCCAGCGTTTAGCAGCAGTCAGTCAGAGAGGGAAGTGTCACCTCGGGTAATCTTTGCCATTATGTATGGATGGCTGTGTAATCAGCCACACTGGATGACTTGATTATTGTATTGATGGGTAGATCCTATCTGGCCGTATCGGAGGTGGCATCTTCAGGAGAAATCGTTGTTTAGCGGTTTGTTTATTTATATATATATATATATGCCAGCCACACGTACAGCACAACGTTTAACTCACATTACACCAGGACAAAATCTGTGCGTCACTCACTGAAATGTTGTTCTTCTGGTGAAGGGTGCTGCACTGAAGTACCTTCCCACTATTGTGAACGATGTCAAGCTGGTCTTCGATCCCAAGGAGCTAAGGTAATATTGTACAGTACACTATGTGTGTTCTAAAGGCTTATTGGAAAACAATAACACCTGCTGAACATAATTATGATGATTATAGCTCAGCTTCAACAGTTGTATGATTGCTGCTCTGTCTGGAAACTATTATGTATAAATTTACGTCTTTAGCAAGTTTCACACATGAAGGGATGTCTCTGCATCACAGCAGCTCTTAAAAACAAATGTTCTAAGAACTGCTCAGATTTGCTTTACGGTATGTCTTTCAAAGAAAGAGGACTCGGGTGCTTCTGTTTGTCTGTTTTGCTTGTTTGCCTCTTTAAACCACGTTAGCTTTTGATTTTCTTGATAATAGATGATTTTGTCGTGTATTTACATTAAAGAGAAACTGAACTGAACAAACTGAATTTCAAATGACCTACATAACCTTTGAAGCTGTTTATTAAGTCAAAGACGACATTGGCTCTTGGGTGTACCCTTGATTTCTCGTCCCATTTCAATGGCTGTAATCAATTATGCTAAGAGGAAACCAACATAACAAAGTAGAATGGCCTCGTTTGTCGAGCATTACACATACGAATAAGTGGAGAGAGCCTTTCCGATACAGTGGGTAACATGCATTTTAGCTGCAAATGACTTTATAGAAAGATGTATTTCTCACCGCTCAAAGACGGATGTAGTGCTGCTACATGCTGGTGTTTTCCAGACCTTGAAATGTGCTTGGCTCCATCATTTGAAAGCACTCAGTCCTCCTCCATTTGCCCACATTCGGCACCTTGGCAGCTGCCGTTTTCACAACAGGCTCTGGGCCACACAGTGCCGCCAATCCCTGCCTCTGTCTCCCACTCCAGCACGATCACAGCCTCACTGAGAGCAGTTGGTGACTGGCCAGAGGTAGCAGACTGTCGCCATTCTACCATCTACTGCTTCTCCTGTTTTGCTTTTATAGAGCTTTTTTATGTTTGTTGCGTTTTATACATTGTGTTGAAATAGTTCTTTTGAGTTGTTCCTGATGAGACGTGCATAATAAGTTAATCTTGTAATTACACCAAGTTGAACGCATCCTCTTTAATGATAAGCAACTAACATCAAACTGTGAAGTTGCAGTAGTGCACAGTGGTAGCTTTAATTCTGAAAGCTCTGGTCCCTTTGAAGCTTCCACTTAGCCATAAATCACAGGCCTGGCTCTCATTCCTACCTGAGCAAAGGTGGCATCAGCTGTTCTTGTCGTTAGCACAAACCTGGCAGAGCGGCTGAGTTGGAGGCGGCTAAATTGAAGCCTCAGGGGTGGGGGTGCTTCATCCGCTGCCAAAACCTTTTTTTCTCCAGCTTTATCCTCATCTTGCCAACATAATAAGCATCCAGCTCCTTCACTGAGGAGAAACTGTCCACTCTCTTTTGCAAGGAAGTGGTTTTATTTTTCAGGACCCGATCTTTTTTTTTTTTTTTTACTGGACACTTGGTTGACTTTAAAAAGCGAATCGTCAGTTGAGCGTGTGCAGTTGAACTGGCATCATGAGACAGAAAGGGGTTAAAAATCCTTCAGGGTAACTGCTTTCTAAAGCAGAGCAGGATTAAAGTAGAAAGCATTGGAGGTCGCACGAACCCACACAGGTGTTCTTAGCTAATTGAGATGATTAAACCTTACTGCTGTGTGGGTCGACTTCTCCCTGACTTGACGTGGATGGTTATAATTGTATGCAGACAAAGTTTGGAGGCATAGAATGAGGCCGCGTTTACCACAAAGTCTAACCAACTTGACCATCGGACTTTTGCTTGTGTCCCTGTAGCAAGCTGTTCACGGAGTTCATCCTAAAGGTTCCCCTGGGTCGCCTTGTGAAGCAGAAGCTCGACTGCATGATTGACATCGTCCACAGCGATCTCTTCACTCACCACGGTGAGAGCACACATACTCACACTGCACTGACTGTATCGTTCTTCAGACTATGGACCTTTAATTCCGTGTAATAGACTGTCGCACACCAGTATTTGTATTTCATCTTTTTCTCTAGTGTCCCACTTCATGGCACGGTGCCTCGCTGTCAAACACACTAACATAATCTACTCTGGCTCTGTGCTGCTGTAGGGATGTAAAGACTATTGATGTGAGCAGAAGATGTTAAGTCGAGCAGTAACGTACAGTGAACATGATACTGAACCTAACACAGTATAAAGGTCTCTGTGTTCAACCTAATGGCCCAGTCCTCTAATACCATAGCGCTGTTAAATCGCTGGATAGTTTAGCGACTACGTTTCATGAAATGGTCAGTGCGTGCACCTGTGGTCATTCCTATTGATTTGTAGGTGTAATTGCGGACACGCAAGCACCTCCCACACTTGTGAATGAACTGCTGATCAGCAGGAGGGCTTGCTGCTGTGATGTAGATACGGACTACCCTGCTGCTTAGTTCCGCGCTTGGGCGCTTTGAACACTTCCAGCAGTCTGTGAGGTGCGTGTGTGTTTTCAATCTGTGCAGAAACTCGTTGGCGAATGCGTAATTTGCAAGTGAAACCGGCCTTTGCGCAACGGTATCAAGCTGAGCTCTACGTCGTTGCTACGTTCTCATCGATATGAAATGCTGCTGTTGGTGTGCGTGAGCATTTCCCTGATGAGGATGAAAACATAATGTAACGTAACCTCAGAAACGAGGAGAAATGTGTTTTTGTTTTTTAATTTACCTTATTTCGGGGGCATGCGTTTGTGTCGCCTTCATTGGCGATGATGTAAAAGGAAATGGGCGCATAAATCACTTGCAAATGTGCTGATTGGAGGTGAATAAATATGTCTGCTGCTGTCCTGGTCTGCGTTGAAGGGGAAAGTCACTGTAGCGTCTAAAATCTGTTTGCACTGGAAGTTTGTGGCCTAGCTTGATAGTTCCAGTCTGCTTGTCCTGCTCCCACCCTGAAAGTGTGTGAGTGAGGGTGTGCGACATATATGTTCACTCTGTTTCTGCTCATTAATGTGTGTGTGTTACTACCTGTGTGTGTGTGTGTGTGTGTGTGTGTGTGTGTGTGTGTGTGTGTGTGTGTGTGTTTAGTGGCCACGCAGAGAGAATGAGGATTGTAGCCCTGCAAAAACAAGGTATTAAAGCCTCCGCTCGATGTTAGACGGCCCCAGACAGGAGATTTACTTTTGTGTTCAGAACCCTGGAAGATTGCTAAGCGCACACACACACGCACACACACACACACACAGACAGATAAACATACATTTCGGTCAGATACTGTAGCTCGCTGTTGTGTTTCACAGCACCGAAAATATTCCAGTGCAGGCGTAAACTCTCCACATCAGAACAATTCCTCTTCAGGTATTCACCAGTCAAACCTTTATGAATAAAATCCGTACGGTTTGTAGCTAATGATTTGTGGAGCTTTTCAAAGGTGGTTGGTTCGAGCGTTTGTCCATTCTCTAAACTCTAAAACTGCAATTTAAAGTCAGCACTGCTACAGCTAACGCATAGCGCCATTATACCGGAAGGATGAAGGTTGCTGCTAATTGGTTTCTAGGGATGACAGAGTCAATAGGTCCAGTAATAGTCCACAGTGAAATATCCTGACAACCACTGGTAACATAGGATAAATCCTAATGACTTCAGTGCCATTGGAGACACTAGATTAATTCTCACCAAACTTCCAAAGTTTATGAAAGGATATTTTGAGCAGCGATGCTTAAATTTCCATGTAATTGGAAGGAGGTAATGATGGTCCTCGGGATAATTGTTGACTTCTACCATGACACCGTCTCTTTTCTTGAAACATGCCCCTCAGGCCACAGTTGGTTTTTTTTGACAAAATACTGCAAGATATTCCTTCCTCCCCAAGAGTTATCCCTTCTCATCCAGGTGTCTGCTCAACCGTTCATCTTGTAGCCCCCATTTACAGTAGGTTACTGTGAAATTGACTTACTGAGTCTCTTGGCACAGGTTTTTACATTAGGGACATTAGTTTGTCAAGAATTTAATCAGAGCACGAAGAGAATATTTCCTCACCCCTCTTAAAGATGCCGGTGGGAATAGAAGCATTGAATTTTTCCTTCGTCTGTCTTCATGGAATCACTTCACACTGTTCAATAATACATGTACGTCCTTTAGAAAGAAGCGTTTAACACTGATTGTCTTTACGTTCAGTCCCTCTGGGTGTTGTTCATGAAGACGTAACTGTGGGTCTTGATTGATAATGTGTATTTGCAACAAGCATTAGGATTTTGTCGGCATGTTTTGATCAATAATGAAGTTAAAACATATATTTTGTGCTGATTGGCCTGTTATAGCTGCAACGTGTCATTGAAGCAGAGAGATCGCATTGAGTCACAGTTGAAATCCATTATTGGACGGCTGCTTAAAGCAACCTTCCTATCTGCTCATTATAAAGATTGTTGAGGGTGCTGTTGTTCCAGTGGTCTGCCGCAGTATTGGTGATGATTCTCACTGCTTGTTCAATGTCGCATCATTACGATGACGTTCACGATCAGCGTTTGGATAATAATAACTATACAGTGTATTATTATTTACACAATTTGTTTGTAAACTTGTTTGGCCAGTTGGTCAAACGCGACTCACTTTACATTCTGAGAAGATATTAAGTGAATAAATGAGGCGTCAGGATTGGATTGTTTTTTCTTTTCTGAGATTTCAAGGGAGGCGCTGAATTGTCGTGACTTGTCTTTTTTAACTTTCACTGGTCCTTGGGATTTAATAAATAAATTTGCATGTACGTTGTCTTATTTAAATCATCTTGGCTGTGAGGAAGCCATTAGCAAGCTGCGTGTGTCTACATCAAAAGTGTTTAGAGCATATGCTGCACTGCCTTCTGCAATCCATCATCTGCTGCTTGTGCTGAGCGGCACCGTGAACGTGTGTATTTGGCGCCGTCTCTGCAGATTGCCGCGAGATCCTGCTGCCGCTGATGACAGACCAGCTGAAGTTCCACCTGGAGAAGCAGGAGGAGCTGAAGGCTTGCTGCCAGCTGCTTAGTGACATCCTGGAGGTGCTCTACAGGAAGGATGTGGTGAGAAACACAGCTCTTCAGCTTTACGTATTTTCACTTCCCTCTGGGGCGAACAGTAGCAAACAAAGAAAATCCATGAGTCCCCCCATAAATAAACATATTTCAGCTGTGCTGTGTGTAATTTATTTTATAGCCCTGCATGCACTGTAAAGAGCGCTTATTACAGCAGTGTTAATTTACTAACCCATAGAGGTGGCTGTGCTCAGTAGATCATTGCTCAGGGAAGCTTGAGGTGATTTTCTCAAGTTTTGAATGAGCTTCAAGGAGATGGGGGATAATCTACAGGAGGGTAGCTGGTCATATGTCTCTATAATGACTGAGTTAAAATCAGTTCTGTTACGTATCTAAAAAAATGTCTCGCGTGCACACGTTGTACCAGCTCACACAAACAGTCCGTGGCCAGACTCAAACTCCCCCATCATTGATCAACACGCTCCAGCCTCCCTCAGGGTTTATCCACATCCTCTACTTGCTCTGACTTTTACCCTCATCTTTCCGTCCCTCTCCCATCTCTGCTTTGCTCTTCGGTATCTGTACATCACTGCACACTTTAATAAATTCCCGACATGCCGTTACTGTAAGGAAAGTTAGTGTGGATGCATCTGTCCGCTTCAGTTTCTGAGTTACTGAACGTCAGACTGTACCTTCCACCTTAAATAGATAGATTTAGACCAACACAATGAGCGGTTTTCATTGTGCAGCTAATATAGAGCAGATTTTCGAAAAAAACATTCTGGAAATCAAGTGCGTCACTTGCTGATTTGCATCTGAAAGCCCTTTCTCAGATAGTTGATTCTCCCCACTGTTCCTCTGTTAAATCGAATGCTTGCGTGTGTATGTGCGTATTGGGTGAATGGGTTTCAGAAAGAGAAATATAAATGATTCAGATTTTAGGTTGAGGCTGAAAAGAGCGACCTGCTTGGAAAGTGCCCCCCACTGACACCTTAACAAACAGCCTATTCACTCAAACTCACTAATAGGCAAGTGCAAGGAGAACTGTCACACGTATGACAGTGATACAGCTTCCTCAGGGATGTTTTCCCTTCCAAAGCCAAGAGTCACAATATATAATTAAAATCAGTTTGGCTGCATCAGTCAAATCTCATGGTGCAAAATATCTTTAATAAAAGTTGAGCGTTCCTTAAAGACAGATTCTTGTTTTGTCCAAAATGCTGAGAAGAAATCTTTTGTTTGTTCGCGTGGCAGATTTTTTGACACTGTATATGTCTCTGCCTGTAGCATTGATGATGCAACTGGATGTATTTGGTGAATATCCTTCACTGTTTACATGTTGACGCATGCATTTGTTTTTCTAAGGGCCCAACCCAGTGGCACGTGCAGGTCATCATGGAGAAGTTGCTGAGGACGGTTAACAGGACGGTCATTTGCATGGGCCGCGACTCCCCTTACATCGTGAGTCTGATTTCCACTTCCTGTATAGATCAGACCTTCTTCCTGTTGTTTTCTGTTTTGACTCACACATACACTCCAACACACATGCACACTCCAATTCAGAGGCCTCTGCATCACAGCAAACTTAACTCCCACATGCCCAGTGCAACTCCAGTTCCCTGCCAAAGCTATCATTAAAGGTAAAGTCTGCCGTGCTTTCAGGTTGAATGAATGCTTTCACCCAACCTCAGCCTAAGAGTCCTTTTGATGTGCTCATATTTTTTCCAGCCAGTTGTTTTTGTGCTGATCTGTGCGTGTGTTGTGCTTCTGTTGTTTCCTATTTTTTCGTGCATTATTTCTTGTGTCTGATCTCTTTTAGTAAAACATGTCGGAAGATCTGTGCCGTCCTCTAATCACTGTGCCCATTAGTCTATTGCTAAACTGCCTCGGTGTATTTTAGCAAAGCAAGTTAGGTTTACAGAGATTCTGCAGCTCTCTCTGCGCGTCTGAAGGTATTCCGTCAATGCACCAAGCTCATCGCGTACACGGGCATCTCTCTGCCGTCAAACAGATCGCCAGCGTGCCTCACACTGCATAATGTAAAACTGAAGAAGCTGTGAGTCAAGCTGAGGCCTCCTCCTGCCCTTGTTCTTCCAGCCAGCTGCCTGGAGGGGGTCTAGGGCTTCCACTTACTCTCCCTTTCTCGCTCTCCAGTCCACTCATTCTTACGCCAGTAAAAGCGTTTAAAAGGAGGTTGTGCACCGGTAGATGTGTAGCTGCCGGAGCTGCTTACCTTTCACCTGTTTTTATTTTTAAACGGGTTCTTTTATCATTTTGCTGCTGCTGGGTGACGTTGTATAAAAAGCTATGCTCATGCAGACACAGGTTGCCTCTCTGCTTTATTATATACCTCTCGGTCATATTAAGTGCATCCATTGCGGCGTCCCCCCCTGCAGTGAAGGTGAAATGGCATTCCCTGCTTCCAGCAGCGGCTGCTGAATGGCACTAAAGCGGACCAGCCTCCTTTCTTGTTAATGAAACTGCTACCCTTGACCTCCTGTGTCCCCCTTATTAGGACTGTCTACGGCTTTGCTCCTCGGTGCACAGCTTGCTTTTATTGTCCCTACCGGGCTTTTCTCAGCTCCCTCCACGGTGTGTGCCAGAGGTCACATCAAAGGCCTGTCTTTCTGAAAGCTCCAAGTCCCTTTTACTCAAACCCTATACATTATACAGTACTCGGGACAGAAGCTGCATTTGAAGCAGGATCCTAAATTATTATTTAATGATCAATAAGGTTGGTGTGAATTTTTTAAAGGCTGTGAGACCCAGTTTGTGCTGCTAGAAACGTTGTAGCTTTCTAATCAGAGGACTGTTGTTGCTGCCTCTGGGTACTGCCGTCTACTCTGCAGGCACATTGTGCGCCACCGCTCACACAACACGGCAGCCAACCACCGACCTTGTTCTTTTGAGTGGCAGCCTCTTACATTTAGATTTATGCATTAACGTTCTCCTCTGCCTCCCGCCTCTCTCTCCTTCCTTTCTCCTGGCGGTGGTGGACACTGAATGTTGATGAGAACGATCACAGCGACTGCTTGGGGGCGTTGCTTTTGTTGTGTGTTGTCACTGCAGTGCTATGCATGTTGGCGACCTCCGTTCGCGTTGTTGGACAACCTAGTAGGCTTTGTCTTTGTATTCACGCCCACCCCTCACCTTCCCGTATGTCCTTCAGTTACCGTCCTGGTGGAAACCACTGCTGAAAACTACTACTCGCTTGTCTTCTGCTTTTATACTGACCTTTGCATATGTGGCTGTGCAGAAACGAGGAGGAATTGGGAACATTACTAGACGTTCAGTTTTCTTTGAATCGCTTTTCCTGTTCCTTGTGAGTCATATTCGTCTTAAGGACTAAACAACAACAGGTTGAGATGATTGTTGGCTGCAGCGTCTCCTGGTTATCCTGCCGCTAGTCCTGCAACGTGCAGAGGGAACGCAGTGGAAGGCTGCAGGGGAAGGAGGCTGTGTTATTGATTGACAGTATGGGGCTGGCTATAGGGACTAGAGCTTTTTCTTTGCTGCATGCACTCACTGACCGAATGCTGCTTGCAACACTGTCATCTGAAAAATGTTTATTCAGTCCAGGATCCTCTCCCTTTATCTTTGACTCTCTGTCTCACTCGCTGTCTTTATGGTTCTGTCTTTATATTTGTAAATCTGTGAATATTTCTCTGCATGTCTCCTTGCTTCTCTCTCTTTATCTTGTCTATTCCTCTCCCTCTCTCGCTGGACAGACTGCTGCAGAGCTCTTACAGAAGAGAAGCATAGTGAGATATGGCACTGCATCATAATGCCTCAAACATTGCACTTATCACTCACTCACTGCACCTCTTCTCTCCTCTCCTGTGCGGAAAGTTTGACTGAGTGTCCTCTTACGTTTATTGACCCTGTGACAGCTTATGTCAGACATGTGCTCGCTGTCAACACTGCGTGGAAACCACCGGGACTCACATTTTGATGCGTGTCACCTTCAAACCACAGGGGACTGCGGTTAAGAGAATGACGCGAACCTGCACTAGGCATCTTGTTTGTACCCTCACTGCGCTGTAAACAACCACAGAAGGCCCGTGGCCTCGCCATGGGTTGGGGCAAGGGAGGTTTTGGCTTCAAGTAACATTTGTTCCTGGGATTTCATGCATCCGTGCGAGGGTGACTGCATCTCTGGGGCATTTACTCAGAGATTTGTCCTTAGTTTAACTCGTTGCTGGTCGGTGTCAACCCAAGGCAGGTGCATACACATAAACAAAAGCGCGGATATGCATCTAAGTCAGGAAGGATGAGATGCAGGTCCTGAGGCAGGTTGGCTTCGTGCACCAGATGCGTTTTGCTGCTTATCCCATGGTTACATCCTGCTCCTGTACTGTGTCGCAGAGGTTGACTTTATGTGCATTTTCAACCTTATGTCCTGCTGTTCATCACATACGTTGATGGGTTTGCATACGGGACTTTTAAACATTGGGTTAAATGTTAAAATAGTTTTTAAGAGGTTGGCTTGTTTAAATTTGTTGGCTTGTTTAAATTACCAAAATATGTTGCCAGTGCAGGTATCAATTTAGTTTTTTATTCAGGTTTAAAATATCTGTGAGTGAGATTTTAGCGGCAAATCAGTTCAGTGCATGAGGAGCCTACTTTTAGTTTGTGCTTTGTGCTTTCGTAAATGCAAAATAACAGTAATAATCAAATCATTTCTATCGGTAAAACCTGCTGTTTATCTAAAATCCATAGCTATGCAATGATACTCAGTTTTCGTCGTACTTTGAGAGCTCTATATATTTCAGTTTTTATTTTTTCATGTTTTGCATATTAAATATTTCCTTTCTCTTATTTAAAAAAGAAACAGTATAAAATACACAGTATTGCACATAATAAATCAATTGCACTTTTTATGGTACAGATAAACATTTAGTTTGCTCTTGATGCTACAGTATAATTACTGAAAGGAACCGACCTGACATGTACAAGAGTGGAGGTGTAAGTTACATGTAGCCGTCAGAAAGCTTGTGAAGGTCAAACCAAAGATCTTTCATAACAGTAGATGATGATATTTCTTTTATGCCCTTGTAGCCACATTCCTGTCTTTCCCTGTCTTTTCGGGCAGTGTTTTTGGTTTTCAGAGAGATTCGGTTCTATGCTCCTGCTGGCACTATTAGCTTAATGCTGTTTTATATTTTAGGTATTGGCTGCTTTCCCACTCTTTAAAATGGCATTAGCCCTGTTCAGTGCTATACAATATATTTATATGTAGTAAATGCGAATATCCTTTTTGGCTGTACATAGTCTTTGAACCCTGTATGTTGTTACTACAGTATATGAACTTTCACTGTACATTTGAATATGTGGGAAGCGATGAAACAAGTTTCACTAGTACTAGTTTGTTGTTCTCCTTAAAAACTATTTCGTTTTGTTTTTTGAAAAGCTAGAAAATATCCTGCAAAATCTAAAGGTCGTAAAAAGCGTGCAAGGCTACGTGCCTGCCACCGTGCACTGAAGGAGCCCTGGTTAAAGTGGCACATTCAGTCTTTTTGTCTTGGTTAGTATAGCTATCGTCGTACAGTAGGTGATGCAGGATACTACAGCAACACAGTCATCTTTCCGCTAAGAACCAGCGTATTTTTTTTTTACAGCCTACTTAGTTATTGAGACATTTCTCAGTGTGAAGCCACACTTCTCTCTAGTTACAGACTAATGAAATTTAACTGTATGGATTCCCTCTCACCTTTGACTATAAAGTGTCAGTGACCATGTTCATTAAACTCGATGCGTGGGAGCGAAGTAAGAATCTGGAATTAGCCTCCTCCTTCGCGCTGTAGCTTCTGAAACGCACAGCCCCCCTTCACCGCAGCTCAAATTAATATTTATACCACTAAACATTAAACTGAATGTATGGATAGATTTATATTCATAGAAAAAAGTACATTGATGTTTAACTTTTCAAATGTTAAATAAGAAAATATGTGTTATTTATTCATTCTTTGCTTTAAAGTCAGTTGAGTCAGGGAGACACATTTGTGGATCGTAGAACTACGTAAAACACGTCTGACTGCATCCGCGTCTGTCCTTTAGGTTTCTTCTGTAGTGATTACGAAAGTCTTCTGTTGTACTTAACAGGTGATCTACCGTGAGTTAATTCTCAAAATAGTTCTTTTCAATAACTTCAGAGAAAATGTGTCCTGAACATTGTTAATTGTGCTTTGCAGTACAGTGATATGCTGTTGATGTAGAATGGTGGCTGACTTGCCAGCCTCTCCTGGAGGCTGGGGTGAAAGACAAAGTCCCAACTGCAGAACACAAATATGACGGTTGGTGGATCATTACCATAGAATACGACTCCATGGATGTCGGCTAGAAAAATATATGCAAATAGACACATGGACATCAAATCTGTCTTCTCACCTTGCTGATCCTCACATGTTGTCCTGGTGTAATTTCACACTTTGTTTTGAAGAAATTAGTTCAAAATAACTCTAAATCCATTTTGGTAAGCGTGACATTTTGAATTTTCTCTGAAATCCACACTTGTGTTCCAATATATATCCTTTCGTCTCTGACAAGCGGTTCAGTATTCAGAGGTGAAGAACTCCATTATTACTGGCAATGAGGTCCACGGAAAGCCAAAGAGGATGCGATACGACAGACGGTGATATTTGAATCAAACAGATATGGATGCATAAATCCTGTGTATGTGTAGCGGGGAAGGAGAACATCCTGTTCTTTTAGAGGAACCAGAGTTTCCAGCGGGCGTGTTTTTTGGAGTCCGCTTTGGACTTGCGCTTCGGGGTGGACGTGAAGGCCTCCTGGGGGTAAGGCAGGGAGGCGAAGTGGGCATCGTCCGTGGGGCAAAGCCTCTTCATCAGCGGCTGCAGCTTGTCCTCCTGAAGCTTGAAGTCCAGCTCCACACTACCTCAAAACAAAAGAAGCACACAGCACAGCCACTATTTAACTTCTGGAGGCTGGAATTAACGCCACTGCATCAAGGAGATATATGCTTTTTAGTGGAAGTTCGTTTTTTTTTCTGCTGCCAACTGTGTTTTAATTTCTTGCAGTTGTTAATGCAACTTAAACCTATTACCACTGTATATAAAGCTTTATATGAGTCTTATGACTTTAAAGCCACTAAACTATATTAATCCCTTTAATTCCCATTGAACTGTTATTGTGCAACATTTGCAGAATTGTAGTAATAACTCCATAATTACCATCTCTCTGAAATATGTCTTGATTACATTCCTGCAGTTGGGTGGATGCATCTTAACAATGGAAACACTAATTTCTCACTCTTTTATGCTTGTTTTAATCTCGTCCTGTTTTCACTGTCCCGTTTCCCCTCCAACCATGTTTACAGCTGTGCATTTCCCGTTTGCTTCGTCCTTGTGGAAAATATGTGACAGTTTGTGATTCAGTCTTGCGGCTCACTTTGACGGCGCCTGTCATTTGCATTCTGATTGTAATTAGTAAAGCAACAGGGAAACCCATTCGCGAGGAGGGCTGGGTCACGAGAGGAGGTGTTCAATCAAATCTCACCATTGGTATGATGGCGCCGTTTCAGAACATATGAGAAGAAGGTATTGTGCTTGCGGAATCATTTAATTTATGCGATTAGACCGATTCCTCTCCTCTGTGTGTGCCACAGTGCCCCGGGGTGCTGGGGGATTTATCCGGACCAGCCGTCATTGTAATCCCACGCCCGCGCACATCTGACTACTAGGTTCTACTAAGTGAAACTCAGATTACAGGCACAGCTGTGATAACATAGAGGGACTTTAATCTGCTAAAGCCTCCTGTAGCCTCTGCTGTGAGTTGGGCTGGAGGGGGGATTCTGATGGACACGCTTATGTAACGGCAACAGCTTCCACTTCATGAATACTGCAGTTATCTGGTCAGATGCTGTCATGTATCATATTGAGAGATTACACAATTTCAAGGTGAGCCATCCAGGGTGGTTCATTCACCAAATACTTCATGCCGGTAATGATCAGTTACAAGCTGTAGGTGTGTATTTGTCTGCTTCTCAAAACTTCATTTAGAAGCTCTGAAATACGGAGTCTGGGTTTTTATTATGTATGCAGATGCTTTTGGCATTAATTAGCACAGAGGGGATGTAAATGTGTGACAGTGACTCAAATGAATGTTGGATGCTGAATCAGATACTCAGCACTTAGGATTTGTTTGACTCAGGTCTTTACGCAGGGCCAAGAACATTGTGGCCATTAGCAGAAATCACTGGCTTTTAAAATACTGCTATAAATCCACTTCATTTCCGGTCGTTGCGTGTGCACACGTCTGTTGTGCGTGCTGTCGGGACGTGTCTGCCTTCGGCCTCTTTTACGCCTTCAACCAAATGTAAGCCCTGCACATGAAATAACAGTTTGTTGCCTTTTGTCCTCAGGTGTCTCCAAAATGTGGATGCAGTACAATGATGTTGTGCCTTTATGTCGACTGCTGCGCCTCTTCACTCACACTCAAACAATTCAGAGTCTTATAACATACAAGTGGCTGAAATTCAGCAGCCAGGCTTTTAGCAGGTTCGGGGGGGGGGGGGGGGGAAGAAACATTACATTGTGTTTTTTAAGGTGCTCTTCAATTGAATCATATCAAATGAATTGGCTCCAAACTGTATTTTAGGTCTTCACGCCCTCTGTATAGCCCAGAATGTGCCACTAAACCTTTCAATAAGTGTCTCGTTTTCTAAAAGCCACCTCATTTGATGGGAGCTTGAGCTGCAGCCATCAGATTTAGCCCTTAAACAGTTTGCCTATATCCGTTTTGATTTCCTACTGGAAAGCTTTTACCTGAGTGTAATTTTTCCTGATTGTTTTGTTTGTATACTATTGTTACTATTATCTTATGTATTGTATCATGAATACATGAAGGACAAGGGAATTGAACTGTATGTGTACAGCTCTCGGGCTCACGGAGCGCAACAAGGTCATGACGTCTTCCCAGATCACATATTAAATAAAATGTATGCGCTGCCAAAGTACTAAGGTCCTGCAGCTCAACTTACTAATGAGGAGGCTTCAGAGGATTCTGTGATCAATGACGGTGTTTGTCATAATACGTGTGTGGTGGTAAAGCAGTATGTGGAGGATTTCTTTGTGCAGTTTTCATCTCTTAGAGAGCCTTCAAGTAATTCGGTTCAGGAGAAAGGTCTTGCTAACACTTTTTGGGTATCTTTGGCGAAGCGTTGGAGCTTAATGCTGTCATTTTGTGTCGACTATATTTCGGTCTCTCCCTCTCCCACACATAATCAGTTATAGTATTCTCTCTGCTCTTCAGTATAAGCCTCTAATACTGCGGAGACCGTTGTTGCTGTGCATCCATGGCTACAGGTTATTCAGCTGCATGGACACAACCACTTCAAACTACAGTAGTACAACAGACACTTCATACATTTGTCTTTTATGCTCTTACTGCAGATTGTTTTAGGTTTCTGCTCCTACAGCGTTGGAAACCTGTAACACTGCCAGACTCATTCTTATTCTACACATTCGTCCTTCCTTCCTTTTGTTGCTGCCAAATGTTTAATTGGAAATTTTGCCATGTACCGGTAGAAGCGCTTTGGGCCTCTATCATCCAGCATGGACAAAATCGAACCTCGAACCCCGTGATTTTCAAACCTCAAGTCTTCAAACAACGTCACTTCAGGCAGCTCCTTGCCTAAGAGGACAGGAGACCGGCTATTAGTATTAGTATTTGTGTTATTACATGGTCTAAAGTGCGTCTTATGAACGACACAATTTCCAGTCGGCTTGGAAAGTCGCGCGGAGGAGAGGTGACATGTCCTGGTGCTTGGCATCACAAACACGAGGAAACTTAAATGTCACTGAAAAGGGGGAAAAACACTCTGCATAAATTTGTTTTTAAAAAAAGCAGAGTGAAAAGATAATTATCTCATCTTTGAAACGCACTCAAAAGGCCTTTTAATGAAAGATTTATTAGTCTGTACCCGGCCCAGTTATCAGCATCTTCTTATGAAACTGTCACGGGCCCTGCTGTGTCGCTCCACATTTAGAATTTTCGCTGAAAGCAAAAAGCGAAGCATTGTTGGCATTTTCCCGTTCCTTAGCTGCCGCTCCCCTGAGTGGGTTGTTGGATCAGGACAAATTGGAGACGGCACTTTGGACCTTGTCAGTCTTTAACCTCTCTCCCCCACTCGTTCTGACTCGGGCTTTGTTTCTCCCTCACTCACTCCCACTCTGTTCCTGTCTTGTTCTTGTTCTCCAACAGGTGAACGTACAAGGGGGGAAAAAAAAGAAACCTGTCCGTTCCCTGTTCCAGACCTAACCTGTCACTTCAACTCACACCTGCCACCTGCTCTTTACCCCACTTTAAATATCTGGGTCTCTGTCTCTTAGTCTCTTTGTCTCCCCGTTTCTCATTCTTGCCCCGTCTTCCTTCTTGTTCTCTTATCGACCCTGGTGTGAATGTGCTCTTCCTCACTTTCCTCACTGTCCCTTCACACTGCTGTTTGCCCTATCAAGGATCACTTTTGTAGCTATGGTAACCAACTCGCCACCATGTTGGAAAACATCATTATGCCTGCACAAAAAAAGATTTCTCCCCCAGCGGCGCGTGGTGAAGTAGGAGAGCCGCGCTGCTCAGTAATTTCCATATGTTGTAATGTAATCAGCTCTTTAGCCTTTAGCGACGCTTAATTGATTTTCATAGCCTCGCACAATAGATGGGAGATTCCTCCCTTTAAATACTCATTCCTTTGTTGATTCTTGCCCCATCTATTTGCACTGTGCAGTGTTATTCAGATGTTTTGCCATCAGATAGTTGGTTTAATGATCAGCAGCAGTTTCCCCTTTGTGAACACCCCTGTGTGATCGGCACATTAGCCCATATAATTGTAATGTGAGGAAAATGAGATTACCGGGTTTCTGCAACAAGACGCATCACGACTTAATGCCTGTGGTCCCCAAGTCAGTAGAATGCATTTCAAACCCCTCTCTTCCTGCCTGATTTTCTTTTGTGTTTGTCTCTCATGCTGACTCTTTGGCTTATTTCCCTTTCTCCCCACCTTTCACTGTGACACACATTACATCACCTGGTAAGACAGAATGAATTGCGATAATCTTTTCATCCTTTTTCTCCTATTCTCTTTCAATGTCATGCACGTTGTGCGAAACGCTGAATGCCCAGGTGTATTTCAGCTTATACTGGAGGCGTGTATTGTGTTACGGAGAAAACGTGAGATGGAGAGAGAAACTTACTGAGGGAAGATGAAAGGGAAGAGAATTCGAGATGGTTCTGATAGAGGAATAGGGGACCAAGTAAGGACGAGAGACTACAGCGGCCTGTGTATTCTGTTTGAAGTCCACGTCCATATTGATTTGGTGCTGTTGTTATGATAAGGATGGGACCTGAGATGATGCCATATACTCTTAGACCATTGATTATGCTGAAGAGTGCATGGCTGGCCTCTCACTGGGCTGCAGTAAAATGATTTATGGAGCCATGTGTCCATTTCAGTTACTGGACCTGCTTCATCATAAACAAAAGAGATGGGGGTTTGTCCCTGGCTCACAGACGCTCGCGTAATGACCAAAAATACTAATACCCACAGAGTTACAGGCAGCTCTGCTTCCCACATGCACTGTGTGTTCCCTCATGGCTTTGCTTCCTTTCCTGTGTTCCTCCACCTCCAGAGAGGTTGTTTTCATGGAGATCTAAGTAATTAGATTGCCTTTTAATCCTCCTGCCTGTGTGAATACATCTGCTATATTTGATTCTGTGTCCAATCAACACAATTTACCATGCCAAGTGAATCCCTTAAAGGAGAACCCAGGTCAATTTAACAGATTTCAACCATCCCCCCCAGACGCCTCTGCCCTGTATTAACTTGAGTCCTCACCAAGTGCCGGACAGGTTTTTCAAAAATTAACCTTCTGTTTTGCAGTGTTTCTGCTCTTCCTCCTCAGATGAGGCATTTGATTTATTGTGGCAGATTTAGGAAACCAAAAATGAATTTTGTCTGTATTTATAAGTGGCTCATTTTAAACATGGGCACACAAACTCATAGCTCTTATTGCAGCCTGCATTTTGCAAGCTAGAGTGTTTTAGGTCATGGAGATGTGTAAATGAAAAATGATCAATAAACATGGTCCTGACTAATTATTAAACCCATTGTCTGTCGATTTGCCACATGCCATGTTCTCTTTCCATGTGTTTTACATCGCATTCCTTAAATCAGCTCCCCTGACTTCATGGAACTGTTGTAAAAGCCCTTGTTTTTCTCCGACCTGCAGCCTCTGGGGTGAACTGCACAGGTTTAAGCGCTCTGCACTTGCGGAGCATCGTTGTCCTCAGCCTGAGCATCAGAGGAACAGAGCTTTGCCCTGCTCCCTCATTCTCTGCATCTGATTGAAGTTTGGCCAGAGGCTTATCAGTTATTGAGAGCAGCAGAAAATGATTTAAATGGCTTTTCAGAGGTGAAATGACAACTGAGTGGAACAGCAGCGTCCACTAAAACAGTTTTATCGATCGCCTCTCGCACTCCTACTCTTTACATTTTTTTTCTTCCTCACCTTTTTCCCCTCATCATGTGCTTTCTGATTGTTGGTTGAATCAACAGCCACACACACACGCAGCGTACGTACGAGGCTGTGCGAGACAGTTTTGCTGCGTACTGTGTAAGACATTGCTAGTGTGCCATCAATCACAAGTTTGTTTAGTATCAAAAGACAAGACTTCGAGAGAGAGTCAGATAAAGATGTACAGCATAGATTTGGTCCCACATCCCTTGGGCTCATTAACAGCGACCACTGTCCCGTTCCCAATGCTCTACCGTCTCCTTTCCACTTGTTCACTTTTCCCCATTTGCATCACTGTGTCTTTAAAGAGGAATGGCCACTAACCTGTAAATAATGCATGCGCTGTTCCGGCATGTGTCACAGTTGGCTGTGTCCTGTCCGGTTCGATAGGAGAGTCTGTGGGCAAGATAAGAGTTGTGAATGAGTAATTATAGAACTCGTTAAGCAGCCTTTCTCATCGCGTTTGCTGAAGTAAATGAGGGTGATGAGCGGTCGCCCTCCTGAGTGTCTGTGTCCGGCAGACTGGGACGGAAGGAGCACGATCTGCTGTTAGTTGTGGTCGACTGACTGGAGGTCAGATGAGGCAAAGTGGTAAACAGAGGGGGGTCCACTTTCTGGAAGGCATGGTAATGAAATGTCATAACAAAGAGAGGCTGCTGGATTCACCATCAGTTATTCACTTTAATCAGCGATGTTTTGCATATGAAATGTGAGATTGTAGCAGATTTCTCAGAAAAGATTTTGAGATTTCTACTATATTTTCATTGTTTGCTTGTGCAGCTTCCTGTGATTTTCATGTTCTCCCACTGATGCTTCACACATTAGTTTCTGTCTCATCTGTGCAATAACAGAGACACTTCTTCTCAGACACTCTTGTCAGGCTTCCCATAGGTTTCAGCTCCAATAAAAATTAAACCCTGATCGTAAATGTTCCCTCCTTATCTGCTCCTTCTCGTGGTACATGCTCCGACAGGTAAATGACGGTGTTGATGTCAATGTTGTTTTTGGGGCTTTAGGAAATTAAAATACTGGGGAGAGACAGCGAAGTGGTGAATTAGTGATACGGTTAAGCGTAGTTAAAGTTTGCAGCTTGAGTTAGTTGTAATTAAGGGAGTTGTCACTGGACATGGCAACGGTCATGAACACCTTCCCTTCACAACTAGATGAGCAGATCAGTGATTCTCACCTCATGCTGTCCAGATCTTTGTACCTCCCCACCCTCTTTCACACGTAGTGGAAAAGAGCAAAAAGCAGGTTTTAGTGTTACCAGTGTTTATGGACAAGCTATCATCAAGTTCCCACGCGTGATTAATTGGGCCCAGCGTTGGCTGATGATGCAGCAAAGTTGTTACTGTGTTTTGCTTCACACCCCCTGCTCTGTGCTGTACGTTGTGCATCTGAGACACTTTCCGTGTTTAGTTTTTTTTGAACTATCCTGCTTAAATCGTCAGTACAAAAGATAATGATGTAAATGTTCAACAACAAAGTTTGAAGTGGTCTGTGTCCAAGGCTCCTGACTTCTATATTTAGGTGCATGAATGACGTCATGATGCAAACTTAAGTACTAAAACAACTTTTAGTACTTTGGTGCTTCCGCCCTGCTACTCGATCACTCTTCGCTCTCCCTTGTTTTTCATTTCACACGTCTTTCTCGTGGGGTCACACTAAGGAAGGGAGCAGTTGGGGAAATAAAAGAATGAATTTAAGCTTCTTCATTAATTTATTCTGGCTGACAGAACTATTTCTTTTATTCATTGCGTGTGTGTGTGTGTTATATGGTGGGTTTTTTATCAATCTTTCCACATTAGTCATGGGAGTTCAATTTGTGTCTGAGCAGCATGTCGTGAATGTGTGTGCATCGATGAATGCACCCGGCTCTGCATTTTCTCCCATGAAAATTGAATGTCATATAGAGTAAGCTGTTGTATAGAAGATGTAATTGTACGCACAATTCACCTATAGCCTCTGGGCTCTCCTATTTGTTGTGTCAGTGACATTTATGTAAGGGGAGCATGAAGCTAATGTTTTGTGACTAAGGCAGCATTAGAGGTTTTGCTTGGCTGGCTAAATAGCCAACGCTGGAAATTGAAAATGTAGCCACTTCAAAACGTATTCATAGCCTGTCAGTGTATGCCCACGTTTTTAATTTTACATATTAAAAAGACATTTTGACCAATAATCTGCGCGTAAATACCCATGAATACCCCCCTTTTTTTTTTTACAAATAGATTAAAATTGAAAAACTTCAATGAGGAATAAAAAAGCCGTTGAGCGGCATCATCAGGCTAAAACCATGCCCACAGTGAAGCCTGGTGCTGGTAGCATGATGTACGTGTGTGTTCAGGATGAGGAGAATGGGATGAACTGAAATCTGAAACTTGAGATTCAAGTAGCGATAAAACTGTAATTTTTTTTCTTGAATAATAGTTTTAGTAAAATAGTCTTTAGTTTGCAAGGGGAGTTTTTAGGGCCGTAACAAGTCTGATTGGTCTGAAGTCGTTACATGTACAGAAGGAAACTGTCTATAGAACTATATACGCAGGGTTTACTTGGGCTCAGATGGTTTACAAGAGGATTATATTGTACTGCTCACAGACTTCAACTAAACGTAGGCTTTTGTAATTACCATATGGATTCACATCATGGATTCTTTGTCCTGTATATGTACAGATGGGACCAACCAACCAACATATTTATTTGTCTGTCTCATCCTTCCATTCGCTCCCATATACTCCAGCTTGCTATGATGTTGATTGTTCGAATCAGTCCATACCTCACCCCAGCGCTGGTCAAACCAGATTGGGATCTGAGTGCCGAGACCCAGCAATTCACTCAACAAATTGGCCATTTTGTTTGTTTCATTCCTTTGGATAGACAGTCCTCTATTTCAGTAAGCTAGATGCTATCTGCAGCCCCTTGTATATACTCACTTTCCATTGGACAGAAAATGGCTTTTTCACAGGCCGTGGCTTTTTTAGGGGCCTTGAACCTACTAGATAAACATTATGGTGTGCAGTATTATAAGGTCGGACCCGGACATCTAGCGTTGGGCTCTTAAGTCCTTTATCTTTAATATAGATCCACAAAGCGTGCTACACGCGTGTCATCATTTTAGCATGTGCAGTGCGTCATACTACAGGTTAGAAACCACTTGAGCTACACACTCCTAGAGTCGGATGAATTGTCTGTAAGCTGTATAGCAGGTGGAGGCCACATCATTCCACCTACGTCTCATTGTGTTCTGTCTTTTGACACCCAGACTCTGCTGAGCAGCTGTCACACCCACAAAATTATATGGGATATGTCGTCGCTAAGCTCCAAACACATCAAGAGGTAGTTTTCATATTCATGCTGAGCCATGAATATGTTGTGTGTGTCTGACATGGACGCCTGGACTTTTACTCAGCCGTGGTTTATGTATTGCTAACATATTTTGTCATCGAATGTAAAGTAGGCACTGAATCACTTCACGTCACTACATTTCTAGTGTAAGCAGGCATTAGTGAGAGTTCTTACCCCTCTCTGTGGGCCTCCCCCTTCTCCAGTTCCTGGATGACCCCCAGCAGCACCTTGATGGTTTCTTGGCTGGAGCTGATGAGATTTTCCATGGCCTGGAGCTGTGCTTTAACATCCCCATCCTGATTCATAGGCACGATTTGCTTACAGGCCTCCTGCGTGTGGTCGGGCGGTGCCCCGCCAGCGTCCACACCTCTGCACGGAGACAGTGGCTCCTCCATGCCCCGTAGAGGCCGGGCAGATAGCTGTCCTGTGTGGCACTGTGCCTGTGTTGTACAGCCCCCGCTGGAACGTGGCAGCGTCTCACTCTGCAGCCCGTTAAGCTGCAGACCTTTCTTCCTCTTGCTCCGTACAGATGGACTGTCTAGGCACTCCACCTGTGTGAGGGAGTTCCAGGCAATGGGACCCGTTACCTTGGAGGCCCTGTCCGGCAGGGTTCGAGAAAAGCCCCCTTCCAGATTCAGCAGCTGCCTCTTGGCTGAGCGATCTGCATCGCCCTCCCTGTGTTGTAATCCTGTCCTGGCTTTGGATGGGGCACTGCAGAGCTGATACTCTGCCTGTGCTCCTCTCTGTGCGTCTGCTAGGCAGTCTGTGTCTGCAGAGCAACTGAGCAGCAGAGCGTCAGAGCATAGGCCATCAGGTGCAGTGTGCTGCTCCACTGTGGCAATGCACTCATTAGTATGGAGCAGAGCCCTGGTCCTCCGGACTCCACTCCCTCCGCAGGCTCCCTCCTCCTCCTCCTCCCCATCATCTAAACCCCGCTCGGCACCCTTGGACTGTTTCACCTCCATGACAAAGCCGTTATTCTGACCTTTATAAGTTTCCACGGCCACCACGTGTTTAAAAGTGTGGCCTTTTTTGCGCTCGAATGGGAATGTCTGATAGCGTTTCTTCAGGTCAGGTGAGGTCTGCACACCGGTGCTCCTCGTGACATTTGGGATGGATCTGCGAGCAGGGACAGTCATGTACTTCCGGTATGCCACTTTGTATGAGACTGGCTTGCCACCCTTCCCTACGGCCTGCAACCCTGCCTCCCTCTGCTCGTTCTGGGCCTCACAAATATCCTTGAAACGCACTTGCAGGGCCTTGTTTCTCTTCCTCACCTGTCGATTGGCCTCCAAGGAATACTTCACCTCCAGTGCCAGCGACGTAGAGGGCAGGGCCGCTGCCTCCGAGTCAGACTCTGAGTTGGTGAGCATGCATTTGCCACCCTCCTTGCTCACCATGTTTCCTGAGGGGCACAGTGAAAGACTGTGTGTTAATTATTGGTAGTAAATGGCATCAACACAAATTGCACCTGACTACTCACAGAAACGAGCTTTCTATTGAGGAAGGGAGGAACCTGTGTAATTATTTAATAAGTATTATTTAATAAAAATTTGCATTTAATATGGACTAAAAAAAACTCCAGCAGATGTAGATTTAATCACTTTTTCCACAAAACCAAACAACTAGTTTCAGAATAATTTCTTTTACTGTCAGCTGCAGCATCACTTCGAGAGCTTCACTGCTAGTTCCCCCTCCTCTTAAACTCTGCCTTAACAAGTGTCTGTCTCTCTGTGGTAGTGTTTACAGTGCACGGACGCGTTTGTTGCCATGACTCGCTATGTTCAGGGCGACTCCTCACTGTTTGACCTTTTCTATCTTATAGATCATAATTAGGTAAAAACAGGAGGCAACATTTTAATTTCAATCCCTCAGCATGTGCAGTGTTGTCTCTCCATTTTCCATTTTCTAATTGAAAGGAGACACCAGAGAGAAAGTCGTAAAACTAAGGGAGAGACACCAAACAGGAAAGCCTTTGTCAGACAACAGTACAACAGCCCCCTAAAGGAGAAGCGACCTGAGCAGAGATAATGAATTAGCTTTTTCTGCTTCTACAGGTATGGCAGGGACATCACGACACTGATTTGCCTCTAAGGCCCTGACAGAAATATAATTCTCCTTATGCCTGCTGATTTACAATAAGCAAACATTCTTCATGCTAATGCAGATCCTGAATCTGATAAGACAATTATCCTCCGTGGCTTATCTGCCATCCATGACTACTCTCCGTCAACAGGGAACAACTTCCCATTTCAAACGTCCGTTTACTTACCTGGGAGCAATAGACTTGATGTTTATTCTAACTGTCTTCTCCATCACATTATCGCTCTGCCTCTGTATGATTAAACTCCCTGTGTTAGAGGGCATCTACCTATATTCTGATGTAAAATAAGTAACCTTTCCAAACTTGGCGGCTGAATAAAAGACACCATGTTGCCACTAAATCTTTCATGAGATCATTTCCACATGCAAGTTATTCAGAGTTGTGCCTTTAGTAATTGAAGTGAACTGACTCCTCTCTACCCAGTAGGACAGACCAAAACCTCACAGGGTCATGTGCACATGGAGATACACATCAGACACGTGACCTTGTTTCAGCACCAGCGCTCACACGGCTGTCATGCTGCCACCATAGGTCATTATTTGGGTTATTTCTAAGGACACAAGTGCATTTTGCCGAGATGAGAGCCTGTTGAGCTGGCTGAGCACAGCTGGTGGCAGAGAAGATTTTCTCTGGTAATTCAGCCATTCTTTGAAGCGCTGCAAGGACAATCCAGATTACTGCAGTAATGCAATTCATTATTCTTTAATGGAAATGGTCTTTATGCTTGCAGCACATGCTCATTTAATGCAACGCATGTTGAATTTAAAAATGGGTCCCCCTAAGTTGAATGATTCTGAACTCCTCATGAGTCAGCAGTATTTTAAGGCAGTTACCTAACTCAATTTTTGATTCTTGTAGTTAAAGGTAGAAAATTAGTCACTCAATACATCCTTGAGCCTGAATAACTCAGCATGTTTGATATATATATATAATATTATATTGCATTTACATCGGATGCATCACAAAACTGGTTAATTTATTACACCTATGGTCTCACGAGGGTGTTGCAGCCGGTCTTCCATTCCAACATGGGCCTTGGTGTGATCACCACAACAGCAGCGTGTCACATTCTACCATTGAACTTTGTAATATTCCTTTTGCATCATTTCAAAATTCCCTCTGTGTCTTTTTTGTCCTTGTGCATGTAACAAGTTTAGTGTAAATACGAGGTGCGTGGGCTTGATGTGTGTCTTTGAGCAACACGATTAACAAATGTTCTTGCTGTCTCGTCGCTGCAGTTTTATATTATTACTGCTCAACGTTTGAACTGCTTTAAAGAATGAGTGCAGCGGTATCATCACAGTCATAGAGGTTTCTAACTACGCTGTAATCCTGCTTTATCTGCTCGTGTTTTGTTTTCCTCTTTTCTCTCCACTGTCAGCTTCTGCTCATAATTATACGGAGCTTAGTAGTATTCTGAAAAGTCTTTGATCTGTCTCTTAAGAGCACACTGATTATGCAGCGAAAAAGATATGTAGGCTTGTAGTTTACTTTAGGATTGTACTCAAAGGTCATTTGACAGTGTGGATTTATTGTCGGGTTTTTATTTTCTCTCTGTCTTTGCTGACAAGCTTGGGTGCACCAGTGCTCTCAGGGTGCGATGTGAAAGTGTATATATAGCCAAATGATTGACTGTACCGTTGAGTGTTGAGGGATAACAGCAGTACAGTGCATTAGGCTAACACCGAACGCAGCAAATCCTTTGTCAGTTAATGGTAGCTTAATGCCGTAAGATGGAATGACACTGGAAATCAGGATTTTAAGGGATTGTCTTTCTAGTAATTGTTACCCAGTCATCATGGACCCCAGCTTACGCACACAATCGCTATGGGGTTTTGCCAAAATAGTAAAATAACATGAAAACAAATGATTCGTGCAATATGAAATTTTCCATATTATGAAAAGAGAAGGCAACGTGCTTCACGCGGCCACACTTTAATCCCACAGTAGTTCTAATCACATTTAGACCCAGGATGCATGTTAATACCGGTGGGATTTTGCAACAAAGTGGAAATTGGCACAATTTAGCAGCACTGCATTTGCTGAAAAAACTGTGAGTTACATATGTCGTCACACTTTATACTTAATTGCTTCCAGTTGTGCACTAGGTACAGTATGTCCCTCTACTGCTGTTTGCATGGAACATAAATTATCCTTGGACTGCAGCCTACAGACATTGGCCTCGAGATTTTTTTTTTACTCTCTTTGTCCCTGTTGGATTGTATTTGTTCTCTTGTGTGCTGTAGTTAGTTGGCCTTGTGCCTGCACACAGGTGGGCATTTAGGAATTCACAGGAAGCTTGAACATCACGTGACCGTAGATGGAGATCAGACCTCAGTACAGATATATGCTGGGTAGGCCACCTGCTTTACCCAGGACGCATCAGACCTGTAGGATGTATCTATTTTTTTCTATGACTTTCTTTTTGTTCTTTTACTCTCACCCTCCCCTTTGTTTCCTTCCGACTGTCTTGTGTCTACTATTCCTCTCTCTTTGCCTTCTGGACACCCGTGGTTTCAAAGCTGATGGGTAACTAGAGAACTCCCCTGCTGCTCTCAGATTCCTACTAGTCTTTCCTAGCTAAGAACAAGACATGCAAGCACATAAAACACTGATGGGAAATGAAAAGTTAAAAAAAATCAGGCTGTACAGGTGATTGATGAAAGTAGGTTGTGGGGATGAAAGAATTGAATGTGAGTAAAATAGATACAGATGAACAGGGAAGAAGCAGCCATGGACAGAACTCAGTGAACAGACCAATAGATGATGGTAGCCATCCTGTCTCGATGGGATACAAAATTTAATATACAGTACATATTAATCTGACCTACACCTGTTGAGCTCAAAAGTCGTGGTTGTGCTGAAATTATTCCTCAAAAAATGTGCTGCTTCCTTTAATGTCAGAAATGGATGCATAGAGGGACGGATGGAGGGAGGGATCTGCAGGTTTACACAGTAAAGAGACACTCGTCTCCTCACAGTAAACTCCCATCTTGTGTTCTTTATTCTCTGGGCCCGTTGAGGCCCCAGCTGACTTGTCCCCTGCTGCAAAGCGGTGGGGGGACACATGCTTTACACACACTGGTAACAACACCCAGGTGGAATCAGGAGCCTTCTCCTGTATGCAACCGACGCACAAAGCCACATACACACACCTTTTCCCTCACAACTGCGTGGCATTGTTGTGTCGCTCCGAGGGAAAAAAAGAATCTGACTCTTAATGAATAATCCTATTAGCACATGAAAGGTAACATCTGGCTTGTTCCAAAAGCAGTCATTCTTTTAGAGGAGAGCAATTTGTTTTCTGGATGAATGACTACCCCTCCCAGTGAGCGGGGCCCTGGGAGGTGAAGGCACACTTCACCACTCGTTTGGAAACCCTCCCTCGCTCCATCCCCACCCTCACGCTGGCTTCCATATTTGCTTAGTTGGGGATGCAGGAAGTTTCCAAAAGTATCAAAAAATTCAGGCTGTGCAACATTTTTGTGTGTGCATACTGTAACGTGACAGAATAGTCGGCCTTCCTCCTCCTTCTCTGCAGCTCAACCGGTGAAACTGCTTCTTGAAATTATAACGCATCGTGCAAAGCCTAGGCTTTAGGGTTAAAGGAGAGCAGTAGGGTAGCGGTCGCATCATTTTTATTTGTACGGCGTCTTGCTTTCTCTATCAAATGATTTAGTGTAATTTCATTTACATCATGTAAGTAAAGCTGTGGCAGCAGGTTTTAAACATTTGTGTCGGCACATAATGCTCGTTTATTTATGTGTTAAAAAAAAATCAATATCCTGTCCTGTTTTGCTCCATTATTTTTTTGCAGTGATATCTTTCTATCCCTTGTTCCTTCTGTCTTTATCTATCTTCATCTCTTTCCCTCGGTGTCTGTGAAAAGTGAAATGGAGCAGAGGGGAGATTGTATCAGAGGGCTGATGTGAGATAGGGTTGAAGAGGAGACGGAGAGTGATGGCAAGAGTTCAGTGGGAGTGACATGTATGTCGTGTGGCAACTGAAGGACAGTGGAGGTGTGAGGGTTCCAGACAGTCTATGCTCTCGCCCTCCCTCTCACGTCTGCGTGAACACACTCTCTAATCGTCTATAAGGAGATGGTGAGTTCCTCCACTCCATTAATCTAGATTGGTCTCTAGTTAAGGTCCTTCATGGGATGCAGCAAACTGTCTCGTGTCCAACTCTTACATGTTCCTCTGTGCTGCCTGCAACCTCCCATCACAGCTGCCGGCGTGCACAGAGTGACCGTTTCATGCAACACAGGCGGTTGCTTTTCTTCTGGTTTGGAAATCCGTGTTTTTATGTAACATGCACTGAGCTGTAAAACTGAGAGGAAATGCAGCATCATGCAAGCCCTTGTGTGCAGGGACTGTTTTAGCTATGTGTGCTGAAGCAGTCAGGTTTAATCTGAATCAAAATCCTCTCAAACCCAGGAAACCGATCTGCCAGATTTGATAAATGTCAGTCAGCCGTGGCAGTGAGCGCTTGCCCCACATATTTAAGTTCACTTTTTCGTATTTAAAGTTTTTCAGCACAGGCACGTTCCCCGACCGCTGCCCGAAATCTCCTTTTGCCACTTCACCCCAGCAGAAGCAATTGAGCATAAAATGAATGTGAGCTTTACCTCCTGTCATCTGCCGTACACACATTAGATGTTTGAACAGCCAACTAAAAGGAAAAACCGCGAGTGCACGTATTCCCTATGACTTATTCCAGGCTCAGTCCCACAGCGAGCAGATTCCTCCGATCTGGCTGTTTGAACTGACTTTTCTTCTCAGCAGCTGCAGACTGAGAGGTGAAACAGAGGGGAGGACAAGAGCAGCGAAGAGCGACTCACCTCAGACTGTGAATTACTGACGTGAAGGATGCGATAGCCTAGATTCCCGGTTGTGCCCATGCATGCCCATTTCCTTAGTGGGTTGGAGGCGAGCTGGAGGAGGAAGCTATGCCATGGCAGAAGTTACCAGACGGCAGCGGCACGCAGGCTGAGCAGCGGCAGTAGTTCGAGTAGTTGTTGCACATCGGCGTCCTCTGATCCAGTGGTGTGATGTTCCTCTAAGCCCCTGTCAGAGTCCACGCTCCCCCCTCGCTTTTCCTCCCTTCTGCCTCTGTCCCCCCTTCTTCTCCGCACGCCAACGGCAGCGGCTCACACTCACTCACACACTCACTCGCACGCACGCACACTCTCACACACGCACACTGTAGCTGAACTCCGGACGCCTCAGCGACAGAGCCCACGCAGGCAGAATATCCCCATCGTGCCGCTGCAGTTCTCCTCTCTGGCGTTCTCCTCTTCTCTGCGTGTG
Organism: Macropodus opercularis; assembly: GCA_030770545.1. Lineage (NCBI taxonomy): Eukaryota > Metazoa > Chordata > Actinopteri > Anabantiformes > Osphronemidae > Macropodus > Macropodus opercularis. Next base: position 3,965,289 of record CM061107.1, on the reverse strand, counting down.
TTCATCTGAGAGTGTGTGTGTGGAGAGAGAGAGAGAGGGAGAGAGATTAAGCGAGAGGGGGAGGGTGCATGGGAGGAAGGGAGGAGGTTGCAGTGGAGAAAGTCCAGCTCCAGTTTTGGCTACATCTGGCAGGTTCATATATCATCCCTTTATCTCATCATCAGTTAAAGCAGTTTTGCCAGTGACTTCACATCCATAGAGACCACATGCACATCATTACATCCTTTACTTACTGTCAGGAGCAGAAGAAATTCTTTTACAAATTGTCGCTGCAGCTCTGATGTGCAGACTCGCCAGTCTGTTACTACCGAGTGATGCCCTTCATGTATGTTGAGTGTTTTATTATCTCAATCTTGCTCCTGCGCTTTGCTTTGTGAATATACCATCTGCTTGTCTCTTAATACCTCGTATGTCCAATCCCTTCGCATCTGTTTTAATCCGCCTGTCACGGGCTAGTTAATAGTTAACACTGCTCTTGCAGGAGGAGACCCATTCTTCATCTGGGAACGCGCGTCGTCCTCTCACCTAATTGGATCCGTGGCGTGCGATTGTAGTGTTTAATGAACAACACAGAGATGGAGGAAAATAACGGCGGCTGAAGCCTTGATCGTGGAAATAGAAGCTGCTAATGCCCGTCCGGATGTTTTCTGAGCAGCAGTTCGCCCTCGTTCTCTCGCAGGGAAACCCCTAGTTTTGCTTTAAGCCTCAGGTACCATGGTAATGAGCTGCAGCTCTCCAGACAGCTGCTGCGAAGTGCGGACTTCTTCCATATACCTCATATTCACCTGTGAAGCAGCATGACGGAAAGCTGTCAGCATCACTCGCTGCTCAGGTTAATGTGTGTTTTAATGTGTCATGTAAACCACAGTTAAGTGACTCAGGGTTAATAGGCTTTCAGCAGATTTAAGGCCTTGAAAAGATTTTGGTGATGTCTGTAGGACACCGCTTCATTTAGAAACGCGTGTAAAATGTCACAACCTTCATGAAAAAATCGATTGAAAAGCAACAATTTTTTTGCTGCTAGATTAAGATCTTTAATGAGTCTGAGCTTTCCTCTTCGTAACGTCACGTCTTGTTTATGACAATTTTTTTATTATTTAATTTCACATTAGGCCTATTTCCCTGTAGATACAGTAAAACTTTAATACTTTTAGTTTTTCTCAGTTGGACCATTTCTTCTTATTAATCTTTTGTTGTTTGTACTTATGAGATCTTGTTATTGCTTTTAAAATGTAGTGCTCTTTGTTTTGTTCTTCCAATCTGCCGTTTTGTGTTGATAAAATGAGAAGGAGGATGTGACTGTCTCAGGTTCACTTCACAGTTAAACCCATTAGAGCTGCTTTCCTCGGTCTTCACTCTCGCTGGATAACGCAGCTCTCTGCCTTTTGTGACGTTTCGTCAGTCTCGCTCCTTCACAACGTGACAGAGTACAGTAGCCCCGCTGCCTCACTGACTGTACCTTCAAGGTGCTGAACACTCTCACACTCTCACAGCTCAGGTTTATGAGACTGGCTCCTTGTTTTGGCTCAGGCGATGACACATCTGCTTCACAGCCTTGTTTTTGCTCCTCCAGCTAAATGACAAGCTGCAGGTTTGACGCGGCCGAAGGTTGACCACTAAATTTCTTTGGCACTGCTTGTAGATTTGAAGCAGGGTTAATGGCATTTATTTAATGCATAGAGCTCCTCTGAGAGGTGATGTCCACTGTAGGTGCGGTTGTAATAGGCTCTGCTCGGCAATCTGCTTGTGTAAGCAAACTGTTTCTCAGATAGATAAACCAGTGGCTGTGGACAAGTCACTGGAGAGACTGTCCTCTCCTATTGATTTCATTATGGTGAAGCTACGCCCTCAGGGAACTCCTGGTTGATGTCCTTGGCCCCTGCTTGCACTGTGTGGCAGAGACAACGTCGTGGTCAGAAAAGACTTTTGTGTATCTTTACTTATTTCCTTTATTACCAAACCAAAATGAGCTTTTAGTAAATGCTTAACATTTATTTTTAGTAGACGCACTATCACTCTGGATTTTTGAGGACACGCTGGATGTGAAGCTGAGTGCATTCATCCACCAAGAGTTACATTAGCGTTAGTGTCATATCTGTATAGAATCGAATTACTGGATGGAGAAGAGATCTGTCAGTTTATTGTAGCTTAGATCTCGCAGCAATCGTGAGGACAGAAAGGGAAAGTGTGTGTGTGTGTGCGCGCGCCTTGTGTGTATTTCACCTGACAGGCTGATATGACGTGTCTGCTGTGCAGCAGCACTGCCCCAGCGAGTCGCAGAGTGAGAAGCAAAGCTGAAAATGTGCCTAGGAGACGCGTCAGGGAGAGCGTGCCCCCATCTGCTGCAGTCTTTTGGTCTTTTTGTCAAACACGCATACAAATCTGGCTCTGAGCTCGTCCAGAAGATCTTTTTCAGGACGACGTGGGCTGAACAATGTACTGAAGGAAAAGACAGAATATGCTCGTTACTGAAAGACGTGACGACAACCTATTGACGTTCCCAGTTCCCCTCGTTCTTCAGTCCGTCCGTGCAGTCTGTCCCACCGCCTGGGCAGCGGTCAGTTACATCTATTTCCCTTGGAGGGAGCGATACGTGCTGCAGCCTTCTTTTGAAAGAGAGTGGTTCAATGGGGTTTCCTGTATAAATTAAGGTGTCCGAGGAAGTATAATGCTTTGATGTATTAGAGTGTGAAAGAGCTTCTTCAAGCTTGTCTAAATTGGACTCTGTGTGAATGAATGGCATAACAGGTCACTTTCATGGCTGGCTGCCCAAGTTTCTGTGGCTATTATTTGTCCTTATGTATTGTGAAGTGTTTATCTGGACATCACAATGCATTACGCCAAATGCTGCTGAAAAAGAAAATGAAGCGTGAATGCTTTCAGCCGCCCTCCAACAGGTGCAGTCGCTTCCGCTGGCTGACCTGCCTGCCAGACACCCTGTTGGCCTGATGCTGGAGCCAAGTGGGCTTCGCTGTTGAGCGCTACAGCGGCGGCCAAGCGCCTCGCGTGGGTCAGCCCTGCGTTAAAATTTTCTCTCCTCTCTGTTTTACACACACGTTGGACGTCTGAACTAAGACCAAAGCAGCAGAACTGACTCCTTCTTGGATGTGTTAAAGATGGTTGACCCGAGTCCCGTTTTTCCCTTTTTACATATTTTATACATGTTTCATTCTCACTGTGTGTGTTTTTTTTCTCGAGGACTATTGAGGCCATTCACTTTTTTCATTTGGGTTCTGCTCTGTAAAGTCACCTCAGTGGAAATTTTTCAATCTCGGTGCCAAAATGCTCTCTGTGAGTGAGGAGGCGAGAGAATATAAATTGAGAGCTTACTGCGTGCTGTTGGCTGCCCAGAACCCACCGTCACATGCTCCATTCCTGCTATCGCTTGCGTTTGCACAGGGGTATCTCCATTCCTCTCAGATGAAGCGTAGCGCTGCCCATACGAGGCTCCTGCATGCTTGTGTAATTTCTGTTGTAATGAGCCAGCAAATTCATGTGGCGTCAGGCCTAAAGCTAATAGAGAGAAAGAGAGAAACATATTAGTCCTTGGTGGCCATCACCCCCCTACCTCATGTTTCTCTGTTCTCCTGTGTCAATATTCCCTCCTCTGGAGATAGATTGAGGCTCGACCCCCCTCTCCCCAGAGTTCCGTGTGCCATTTCCCCCCTGGCTTAATTAAAGACTTAAAACAATGCTCTTTTTATGGGGCAGCCCTACACTACTAGAGCAAACATCAATTTTTGTTTCTCTGCTGTCAGGCGCTAAAGTGAGATGAATTATCAAAGAGATGCGAGCTGGAGCGTAGCATATGATGGATCTGGCTCCGCTCTCCAATCACCGCTTTTTCATTTCCGCTAAGATTCCACCTCATTTGCTCTGAAACGTAAGATGGATATTGAGGCGGGGTTTGGGGAATCTGCGGCTCCTACACATTGTAATTTACTAATAGATCAATTTTAAAGCTTCCATTTGTTGTTATTTGACGTGAAAAATGGTTTCAATTGATAAATGCTTGACGATAATGACGAAGCGATTGCTGCCCATTAAATGACCGACTTCCACAGGCACCTTGTGATATTTTTTTTTGTGCTGCCCTTTCTGTGCTTTATAATCTGACAGCTTAGTTATTATACCATTTTATTTAGTTTTGCTTCTGATGAAGTCACAAGCGAGCTGTTAGCGCTCTCTCTACTGTGACTCACGAGGTGGAGGCTTCCCTGCACCTGTTCTTCTTAGTGTTTTCTGTGTGATTGTCTTCCATCCTTTCTCTCACCTTTACGAAAATAAAAATAAGAGTTGTCATGGTAACGCTACCGGGTTCATCCCTGAGATAAAAATGGAGAGATGAGCCACGAGAGGACAGGTTGGCCTTTGAGTTTTTCTGGTTCATCCCGAATGCTGCTGCTCCCTGTGATGGGCCTGTGGATGACAACGAAGGCCGCCCCCCACCATGTTACTCTGCACCCAAAACATTTCAGGAGGAGACCTCAGAGGCCACGCCTGAACTTTTCCATTTCCTCATCTTGATTTCTGACATTATACCTTAACAGCTGCTGTGGCATGTGTTCTTGTTCCACATTTAGCTCTTAATTGCTGCACAGTGAAAGGTCTAAATCCTTTTTTTCTGGGAGCCAAATTGCCTGAATGTCCAGTTCTTAGACTGCACCCAGCTGGGAATGTGATAGCTGGATCTCTCACCTGTGTTTAATGTGCTATCTTGATTTGCCAGCTGATCCTAGTCCCTGCAGCCATCAGTTACATTTGTATGCAAGTTTAAGAATCACCCGTGAGCAACACTCAAAAATCAATGGTAACATTTTGTGCCTGTATGCGTGCTTGATTGAACGTCGGTCGTGAGCTTAAGGGGCTTATGCTACTGTATGCGGCGCTGGAGCCTTGTGACAAGTCCCCTACTGAGGCTTACAGCATGTAAAGTTTGCTCTGAAGACTCTTTATCTCAGGGATTCATTCGCGGCTGAAGAGATAGCAAGGAACGAGTGTGGGATACCCTTCAGCTTCTCTAGTCTGCACGGGTAGAGGAGCTGCGGCAGCAGGCGGCACTGACTTCTAAAGACCACTGCCTGCTTTGAAGCACTCACCCCTTTTATTTACAAAGTGACTGCCCAGTGTGAAAGGAATCGCTGCAGCAGCAAGTCCACGTCTCTCATAGCGGCTGCGTTTGTGCGTTTCCAACTTTGAGTGAGAAAAAGCTCAATAGACTTGAAGGGTTTTGTCATGGAAATTAACATGCAGTCTATGCCACTCACCTGTGTTTAACATGGTCCTCAAGGTTGTCCATAAGTAACTTCTTCCATTCCTCTGGCTTCTTACACACTTTCTAACCAGGCTGTGTCTGAATGTGTTCACTGTCTGAGGCTAACTAAGGCTTACATGCCCTCACAGATGAGTCTTGCCCTCTGCTCTTTAGAAAAACATTTTCTTATTAATATAACATGAGTCAAAATGGTTTCTGTGAAGCATTACAGAGAGAGAGAAGGGAAGTCATCAGCGCCGTGTAGCCTAAGAAAGAAAGTGAAGGAAGCATGAATTATAGACGCTTTGTTTTGCTGTCTGTTGCATGAATATCTTATGGCTGGTGTGACCATGATGCATATAAAGTAATAAAAAAATGACTTCACAATAAATCAATACAATAATTGAGTATGAAGGGTTGATGTCTGAAAAGAGGAGTCAGGTGAGGTAGAAGTGTCTGAGAGCGGCGAGCGTTTCTGCTCCACTGTGTTTTGGTGGTTGAGGCCTAATTATGGCTCAAGGAGAGGTTCTCGAGTGAAACAGGACGCTTAGTGAGGATTAGCTACCATGAAGCAGCTGAGTTATATCCATTGCAGGATGGCTACAGTGAGAGAGTCCGTACTTGGCTCAGGTAGTCGCTGTCCACATCAAAGTCGCAACTAGGGTTTGTCAGTTTTGTGGAAAAATCTAAATTTCACTGAAGCTTAAAATGCACACATTCAGTATCCTTATCTAATATTTAACCTGAATATTTTATATTTAACCAATTTTAAATTAATGTTAAAATAAAAATGTTGATGAACAAAAATGTCTTTTTCCTGATTCCTCACTTTTACTCACGTTGTAATAGCAGTTCTTCACAGGTTGCTGTTGCTTTTGTAAGGAAAAGGTCAGACTCAATCCCTCAAATGTTTAGATTATTTTTAACATGCATGTTTTGTCACATTTCACACGTACAGCATTGTTTCCTCTCCACATCTTACTGCTTCTCAACTTTTTTTGAGAAGTTTGTGTGATTTCTTTCCTTCTTCGTCTACAAGCTACTTTAACTTCATTCAGTCACCCTACAGGTCTCTGAGATTTTTTCCTCATTTATTTTCGCCATCATGTCTCTGTCTTTGTCCACACGCATCGCTGGCTGGACAGCTGACGGGAAGCTGCAGCCTCACATAAGCCTTCTCGTATCTACGCTAACCAGACTCTGAATAGTGCGCTGCAAAAGGAAAGACATCACTTTAGGGACCTCACAGGTCCTAATCAGTGAAGATAAAGACCTAGAGAGCGGAGGGGAGTAGGTTAATAAGATCAGCCACTGAGTGAGGTCGCCTACTTTTCAAACATGGGGGGCCGTGCCTGCTTTCGTACTCAGATGCAATCAACTTGGCGAGTCAGTATCTGTCTAAATCACAGGCACGGAGTCATTCCATCCTCAACCTTCAATTTGAAGTTGAATCTGTACTGAAGGCTTGCGTTCTCCTCTCCAGGGCAGCTTCGTGGCCAGCATGACGGCCATACTGCGGCAGATGGACGACTATCATTATGCTCATCTGATCGGCACGTTCGGAAAGATACGGAGCGATGTGGTGGTGAGTACACCTGTTCAGAGGCCACATCATTATGGAGCAACTTAAAATGCAGTTGCTTCATTCAGTATCATTCTTCATGTGTCTTCTAAAGATCAAACCTTAGATTGGATCTGTTAGAAAAAAAGCCTCCACATTAAAGTCAGAGAAATTGAATTTCTTTTAGTCGCTGCTTTAGGGCTGCTACATGCACAGCGTGGTCTTGATGATAAAACTCCTAAGGGAAGCAGATTACTTGTTGCAACCCAGCGCTAGAGGAGAGACGAACCTTATGGATATTATGGAGTTCAGCTCTAAATAATTCCTTCCTCAAAGTGGGATTTCTGTGCCAGTAGCTGCTGCCAGATTAGTATTACAGTATATTCTGCACTGATGAGTTTTCACTGATTGCATTTACTTTTCTGCATCTTAGGAAATAATCTCAATTATATTGCTGGATGAAGAAATGCTACGAATTCATGGAAAGTTTCTTCATCCAAGCAAACATCATTTATCAATGTTTTAGAATATTTTAGTTTTGATTGTTTCTTCAGGTAGCACATGGATAATTAGACATGTGTATTTGTATAAAGGCTGCCTGCCCGCATAGTTCCCATAGCAGGATATACAGAAACTATGATAGTCGGATGTTTCCACAGATAAACTGTTGCTGATGCTGGCATGGGCCACACTTGAGAACTGGCTGCAGCCCAAAGGGCTTTGTTGTTTTGCGGTTTTGTCTCTAAACACGCCACCACAAAGCACAGGAATGCATCCAGGAGTGAGCGTCTACACCCAGAAATAGCATATTTCATGCATATTCATGTTTTCGGTATTTAGCTAGAGCTAATCCATCAAGAGCTCCAAAGTACACACAGACAAGATGCAGCCCAGCTATACTGGTGCACCCCTGTATTAAACATTTCTTATTTCATGGAAACGTAAAGTGGGAAAAAAAGACACGTTACAGATTTAATTAAAACACGTGTTTGTACAATAGTGGAGATGAGGTGGAGCTTTGCATCTATGGGTAGTTTGACAAAACGTGAAATTTAGCGGCTTATAATTATCACCTGTAATGTCAGGATCCCTGTGCTGTGACGAGAAAGTCGTAATCTCATTGTACTACCACATGCAAGCAGTAAGGGTACACTGGATTATTGGCCTCAGGAGCCACGTGCAAAAGGGAAATATGAGTCACCTTGACCTTAAAAACTAATCTAAAAGCCGTTTCTGCCTCAAAGCCACGAAGCGAAACGGTTCATTTCCGATTGCTCTTATCTTGCAAGTGGGAAAAATAACAGTTCATCAGTTCATTTTCAATACTTTCTCTCTTTTGCAGGATTTCCTAATGGAAACATTTATCATGTTTAAAGATCTCATTGGGAAAAACGTCTACCCCTCCGACTGGGTCATAATGAACATGATGCAAAATAAGTAAGTACAACACTACAGCCCTCATATAAACCACGCTGCTTTAAACTCTCTACACTGTTGTTGCTAAGGAACAGCAGTCAGAAGTGGGTATGGGTACTTTCCAATGTTTTTCTCTCCATGCAAATATCGGCACAAGGCCTCAGCAGTGTAGCAATCAGATGAGCAGTCAGCGCAGCCGCAAACAATCACATGAATTATAGATGCTGGGGTGTATGCTGCCTGCTAATCTCCAAACTTAGTCTCAGCATCTCTTTGCTTTGTTGCTTGTTGTGCTGTTGCAGTCTTCTGTTTTATTAATGGGAACCTTGCCTCATTTCAGTTTTGTTGAAAATATAAAAAGAGATGAAATGTGCTTTGCTGTTTAGGAGTCAAGTGCTTTTCTTTTTGCTCTTGTTTGAAGAACTTGGCACTAGAAAAGCATTTAAAGGACTTTTTTTGTGAGTTTAGTTTTTTCAGCTTCCATTTGTATCTCTTCAGAAGAGACGTGTACCAAGATGTCTTGTTGTGTATGATGATGCTGTGGCAAAGCATCAGCAGTCAGATGAAAAATCAAGTCTGCTCTCTAAGAAAGATAATGTCCTCTCCCCCACCAGCATCCATACATTATTAAAATTGGATATGGGTCTATTTAACTCAGACGTGTAAAGAATAGTCCATTGTTTTGCTTTAGCAGGGGAAGCTGCTACCGCAGATGAATCCAAAATGTAGTGGCTAGACTCATTTAACTTACCTGTACTTGCCTGCATTCAGTTCTTGTTTGTCTGATCCTTGACTTAAATGCAGGGAGCCGCGTCATTTTGTAACATGCTTTTACTCTGCAACAGACGCTCAAATGGCTAAAACGTAATCAAGAACACAGAAATTGAAGTAACAGAAATGTCCTCATGGAGTGGTATGAAGCTGCAAAATGGCCTTTTACAGCAGGTGCAGATTTTGTATATTCCACACGCGTTTTATTCAACTCACTGCAAAAGTCTGAGTCATTGCAGTTTTTACAGTCTGTATACTCGCGCCTGTTAACTTCAACGAATTAGCAAAAGCCTTTCGCGCGACGTCGTCCGTCAGCTTGTGGTCAGTCACTCGTTTCCCGCTTCCCCCAGTCAGAGCCTTCATCTGATCAGCTACAAATGTTTTGCAGTGACACACAAAGTGTTGTGTGCGCACATCGGCTCTTATTGTGACGCTCTCATTAACTGGAGGGACCCCGGAGACTGAGAATTCATAGCAACATGAAAGTGTTATTTCTGAAGCTGTATCGTTAAAGGACCACGACTTTGCCTCGAGTTTAGAAACCGTGTTCATTTCTGCCATCTAGAGGCATATTCTCACCTATATACAGTTGGTTTGGATGAGATGGCTGGTTGTTGTCTGTCTTGGGCAAAAGTTCAATTAAGGAGCGTAGCGTGGCCAAAAATGTTAGTTTATTAACATCAAGGCTGAGTTGACATGTTTAAGTGACACTGGTGCAGATTTGCTGATGATGCTGCGTATCTTCACACCCTCCGGGGCCTGCACACAGCATCTTGTTTCTGGGCATTCGACACACATATGGCCACTCAGAGCACCAGCAGACGGCCCTTTCATGTCGACACATTATGATAGCATCGCTAATGAGAGGTGCAACAGCGCCAGCACAGTGGTTTCCTCCCACTCGCTCATCTCCACCCACCACCTCTCACTTCTCCAGGTTGCCCCTAATTGCCCCAGGGACGGCAGCAGCGCCAGTTTGCTCCTAACTGCCATCTTCCCCAGGCTGGCTGGTCATAGTTTAACAGTGACAGCTAATTGGCAGTAGAGATGGACTGACATTTTGGCACGAAGCACTTTCTTGCATGACCTGTGACAGATGTCTTGGTGTAAAACGTATGTGTTACCCATCATCGACAGGATTTCACCAGAAGGCATCATGTAAAAATGATGCACTTACTTCACATCATGACAATAAAATCGTCTCTCCCTTTGTAGCGGTACAAGTACCCTGTAGGTAAACCTTGGTTTTTGTTAAGGGCACTTTCTGAATTAGCACAAGTTAGCGCTGGATGAAACATCACAGTTGCTGTTTCTCCCAGTAACGTTTTTTACAAGACAACAGCTGCTGGCTTCTCTGTGCAGTCAGCTAAATGTGCTCCCTTACAGATTTGCATAGTAAACTTTCCAAGAGCCCTGCACTCTTAGACCTGATCGCCTGAGATGTGCTGAGTCACTGCACACTAAGCTCGGCCATTATCATCCGCCTGAACAATAGTCACTGGAACATTTTTATTTTAAAGCAGAGCACTACAACTACTGGGCATGTAGTATACACCGAAGACTTAGAGAAGACGTAGTTTGCAGTTAGTTTATTAATAAGTCTTCAGTCAATCAGGTTGGTTAGTTATGGAGAAGAATCATGTTTGTTTTTGAGCATTGAGTCAAGTAGAGGATATAAAGTAATTTTTATGCTCAGCAGGCTTCCTAAGACATGTGATCAAACACTTTATGTTAACATCAGATGCCCTTTCTCAGAAAAGGTGCTTTTCCCCAAACAACACACAAAGTTCCTCACAGAGCTTTAATTATGCGTAAGAATAGTAGATGGCGAGATTTCAGAGAGCCCTCGTGGAGGATGAAAAGATGAAAGCCCAGGCAAGTCGGAGACTCGGTAACCCATGCCATCAGTCCCTTACAGCCTCATTAGGAGAGGGCTTCTGAAGCTGGATGGCTGCTGTTTGGAGTTCGCTCCACGACTAATCCAGGACCTGGAGGGCAAGTGTGGAAGGCAAGGAGGAAGGAGGACTCGGAGGGAAAAGATGGCCGGTAATGTTTTGATCCTGTTTACCCCCATACAGCCCACCTCCCGCCAAGTTGAAGAACAGTGCCTGTGGGCTTTTGGGTATCTGATATAGATATTCTTCTTCCAACATGGGAGACTGAACTGTAATGTAAAGGATGGCAGTTTGGTAAACTCTTGGAGCGCACCACTTGTTTTTTCCCCATCTACTGCTTTGCATTTGAGTGGCTCTAATCATACTCTGTCAGCTGGCCTTTAAATAGTGCTCCCTGAAGAGCGATAACATCCACTGTGATTTCTCACAACGTGGCTTTATCAAAGTCATTATCATGCAGCAGCAGGGTGGCTTGCTGTGTCGGAAACCTGGACGTGGTGGATGTATTTGTCTAAAGAGGCATTAATATTGCAGGTGCATTCATCCTATAGTACAAAAGCGTGTCCATAAATTGTAGCAGAAGCACGAAATGTGTTGTATTGAATATTATCCTAACCTCTTTGTTGTGAAATGATTTTTTTCCCCTTGTGAGTATAAAGCAACGACGGCTTACGACACTGACAGTGAATGTGCTGCAGCTCATTTCTGTCGTTTGCGTCACATTGTAACATGACATGTTTGCAGTACATTCAATGATTGCTCCTTTCACGTTGATAACCCAATTGCTTCTGTCTTTAGATCAAGAGTCACACGTCAGACACAGCCGCGTTTCATCTCTGCATATGTGATGTGGATTTAATTTGGTGTTTAGGCCAGCGTTGATGCACGCCGCAATCAACTCTGTCTAAAAGGACACTCGTAGCATTTATGTCAGTCTCCTAATGTGCCAGGGCTCCATATATTCGTCAGTAATACGCTGACTGCATTTACTGTTATGCATATGAAACCAAGTAAATAGGTGAAATACACAAAGCGTGGCCTCGGTTTCTGTAGAAATCCAACTGCTTTTCTTCTTTACTCTTTACATTTGTAATAAAAAGACAAAATGTTAAGGGTTAGACTCATTTTTAATTGCTTCATGATTCATCTCATATCTTTGAATATGCCTCATTATCTCAACCGCTTCTCAACGTGAACTTCGCCAGCACTCTGACTCCAGTGCAGACAGTGGGAGCCTCTGAGTTTTGTCTAAATCACCCCGTGCTGCCTCATTAGAAATCTGTTCACCTTTCACAGGCGTTTGGCGTGGATGAAAAGCAGCCTCTGCTGTCATTGTTATGTCTCAGATCTTTGTGTTTATACGCTGGCAGAAGCTAACACACTTCTCTCTTTGACGCTGGCGTCTCACTGCCTGGCTCTGCGGAGTTAAAGGGACCTCAGCTTTTTTCCCTGCTCACTGTTTGTGTGACATACAGGGAGGCCTCTGGCATCAGTCGCAAATCATATCTCTTCCGCTGTCACTTTGTACAGTCTCACACACACAATGTGAGGTTTTTGCTAGGTCTCTGTCATCAGGTATCAAGTATGTTCTTTTTAGTTTGGTTTTTTTTTTTAGTTCTGTCAGTAACCTCCAGAACCTGCTCATTTTTAATCACAGACTGTACCACGTGCATCTATTTGCATGCGACCTTGTTTTAAGTTAAGCAAAGTCAGTTTATTTATGAACCACGTTAAAAAATAAATGTTACTCAAAATGCTTAAGTAAGAGGAAAAAGACATTTTCCTAATTGATGAAAGGACGTAATGGTTTGTAAGCATTAAGATACAAGACTCATTTGTATTTGCTTCAAAGGCCTGATCATCCCAGCTGGGTTAAGAAGCCCTTCATTGCTAGAGGAGGTTTAAATGCCAGAGTGGAGTGAGGAGTCCTTTTTCCATCAGTGTAAATGGAAAAGTCTGGACAGATGGAAACAGATGAGAGCCGGGCTTTGACTCACCCAGTGATGCTTTGGAGTCATTAGCTTTCCTGGGCCGTGTTGCTGGGAATAAATTCTTATAGCCTGGCTTATCTGAAAGGCCATGATAAACTTTAGCGAGACACATTTATACTTTATTTAAGATGCATTAGAGGGAAGATATAACACTGCACTTATATTTTAGTTAAAATACAGTTTTATGAACTATTACATAAAGTATCTAAAATAATGATAATCCAATTTAATAGTTGATGGTTTTTGACCTTGCCTTATCTGTGAGCACTGGCAGGTTCGCCAGTTGTTCAGCAATCGTATGCAAATGGATTGTGATCATTATCGGCGATGCTCCCTGAACTCAATTAGCAAGTATGATCTGCTGATAACTTTTCATTAGCATACATGCTAGGTTTCTGCGATGCGCATCGTCTGACACGGCTGAAGCTGCAGGAACTCGACTCATTTAAATGGGGGATAAAGCGCAACAAGTGTATGAAAAACAAACCCATTGTGTGTGCGGAAATGTAAATACACAGCACATGCATCAGTCAGCGGTAATGGGCCGATTTTTCTGACACTGGCAGTTTGATGGAGCTTATTTGTGATAATGATGCCATGTGTATCCTGTGTCAAAATGAGTCTTATGTGTAGGAGGCGCTGTGCTGCTCCTGCACTGCCTAATTAAAAAGTTAAGGGATTGCCAAGTTATGTTTTTGTCTCCCTAAGCAGAAAACAGGGACGCCCGTGATTACTGGAGATGATTAGAGCTACCTTGATTTCCCAGCTGAAGAACATTAGACAGCAAGAGGGCAGGTTGTTTTTAGGAATTACATATTTTTAGGGTGTCCCCGGAAAATGTTTGGCATCTCGGGTGAAGCCATAAAACAAATGCTTCATCTATTGGATAAGACTTGGATTACATTTATATTAGCAGATTAAATTTCCAAATCGTTAACATTTTGCTTGTACTTGTAATGAAGTTATGAAGAACTGATTTATCATTGTCTCGCTGCAGCCGAGCATCTTTTTTGTTTCACTCTGCGACATAATGGATGGCTGTCACAGATGTTGCAGGGTGGCCAAGCATCTGGCTGCTGGCATTTAGCTTTGTTAAATGTTCAAGCGTAAAAAAAAAAGCAGTGCCGTGACGATATATAGTTTATAGTATTTCTTTTTGTGACTGTGCAAAGTCACTGTTGCTCCCTCTGTGCTGAGGATATTCCTTTAAATCAATATGGTCATTACTTACACTGAGCTAATGTAAATTTGTTCTGAACTATTCCTCTTGTACTAACTCAAATACAGACAGGGCCAAGTTCTGCTACTATATGACATTTACTTGAAAAGATTTATACCTATTACATGAATATATTCCAAGGTTTAAGAAATTAGCGCTGAATGCATTTTAATCGTATTTGAAATGGCCTCTTTGCAGTGTCTTAGCGAGAACCCACCGCGAGGGAGGGTATATTCTATTTTCATCCGCCTCATTAAGTTTTTCACTTTAATTAATGACAGGATGTGCTCACAGAGGAACTGTCCTGTCTGTTCATTAAAGCCCATTATAGGTCTGCATTCAGGCTGACTGCTGGCTTCAAATAGGCTTTTAGGGATCGGGGTTTACATTATCCGGTGGCAGAAATAAATCATAAAGCATGTTTATATGGGATACACTACGCTGCAGATCGGTCGTGTGGAGAGCACGGGAGATTTCATCTGCTCGGATCATCAGCTAATTGTTGTGGAACCGTGAAGCTGTGCCTCCACCGGAAAGGGAGATCAAGAAGAAATGGTTGATTACCGCTGCGTTTCCCCTTTGAGTCATATTTAGCCTGAAGCTGAGAAGAGTATTGATCTTGCTCTTTTCCACACTGTGATAAAGCAGCGCAAACTGGGTGCTGCCCTGTGTTTGTGTACAGAAATTACAGCTATTGGTGATTAGAAATCAGTATAATTCAAACTCAGACCCTCGGCGTGTAAGCCAGCCTTTCAAGCACTGTGAATAACAACAGATATTTAATACATAGTGTTGGTAAACTTACTTTCACTTCAACACAGGATAAGCACAGTGCATCCAGTTTTACCGCTGTACGGCTCTGCTATGTGTGGACTAACGGACTGGTGCTGCCAGTTATGCACAGGTTGACTCAATAACAGCTGTAGCAGCCACAGAGAGTTATTATTCCTCAAAACTAGTTTAAAACTACATTAAGTTGTGCCATCACCAGTTAATACTAGTTTCCAAGCATCCGCCTGCGTTGCTTTAACAGAGTGGCTCCTGTATTCATCAATGATTCCTGTTTCCCAAATAAACAATGAGTTCCAACTTTTTTCGCAAGATGAAAAACTGAAATTAATGAGGCCCACATATTGAGCTGTAATATTTCTCGCCCGACAGGTGCAGTGGATGGAAACACATTTTAGCATTAGTCCAGTGTTAAGCGTATCAACTATATTGGCATGTTCACAGCTGCAGAAAATTGAGTGAGTTGTGTGTGTGTGTGGGGGGGGACTATGCTTGTGCAGACAGGATGGTGGTAATAAGCTGTCTGAGTGCTTCAGAGGTGGAAGGAGGGTGTCCCAGAGAAACAGACTTCTAATGGCTCGTCCAAAGTGTTTGCTCACACTTAACCTTTTCAGCCAATGATTATGCTGAATATTAATATGTATCACGCGTTGGTCCCGGATAGCAGGTAGTCGCAAGCGAGCTAAGTGTGGGACATGAATATTGTATAGCTTTTAAACACCGTTGCAGTTTCGAGAGTCTTGAATAATGCCGTTCAAGGTCAGTCGGACGGGGGGGTTGAGGGGATCCCCAGTCCTTTCTCCGCACCAACAACTTGTAAGAAGTAAGCTCCGGAGACGAGGCCTCACGCTGCTGATTTCGTGTCAGGAATATCTAATTCCTGGGCTCCCACAGGAGGTTGCGCTAAGGGTTTAGCTCGGGCCATGACTACGGCGGAGGGGTCTCTTGGAGCTGCCAGTGCAGCAGATGTCTGCTCACCTGCCAGCATTGGTAACGAGCGTTACATCTCGATGCCGCCTTAGCCTGCGGATGAAGCCCTAATGCACTTGAGTAGCGAAACACCTGTTCGTCCACCTTGCTGAGGCTCAGAAATCGCAAGAACATGAGGTGATTGTTCTTTGCATAAAAATAAAAACAAGCCAGATTGTTGAAAATGCTGCGCCACACGTTTTCTTTCCCTCAGTGGGTAATTCTCAGAGATTAGTACACACATTGTTGTATGGCTGGTTTCGCCAGGGAATGAAGTTAAATAGAGGATACGCCTGCGACTCTGGAAGTAGCATCATAATTCCCCTCTAAAAGCTTCATGCCACTTAAGTTATTAACATTTAATTCTCCACCATCAGAGTAGATTAAGCCATCAGACAATGTTCTCATTAAGATCTACTCATTGCATCTTTTGTGGGAGACCTTCCGTCCCTCTGTTTGTCTGTCTGTTAGGGAGAACATGAAGACAACACGAAGGATTAATGAAAAGCAACCTTGAAGATTAAATACTGTAATTTACGGTAACTTGTAATGTGGAAACGAAGGTTTTCACTGAAGACGAATCATTTTAAACACGTTCCTCCTTCTTTCCAGAGTGTTCCTACGGGCCATTAGTCAGTATGCAGCTGTGTTGAACAAGAAATTTCTGGATCAAACCAACTTTGAGCTCCAGGTAAGAGTTGCATCGATTTTGTTTGTTTCATTTTTTAACCTTTGTATCAGACGTCCACACTGCAACCAACAAGGTTTTTTTTCTTTCTTTGAGGCAACAGAGCATTTTCATTTTAAGTGCTATCTGCGATTTTGGAAAAGTTTTTTTTTTAACATCACTTCGCTGCTGCTTCACGCTGTTTTAAATGCTCCTGATGCAACAGTATTGGACCTTCAGATGAGAAAAAATGAAAAAAGACCAGTGAAGGCAGGAGACATAAAACAGGGAGAGGGAACATAAATTACTGCGTAATGGTTGGCAATTTAATGTGCATTTCTGAATGTTTTAACCTGCTCCCCTTTGGGAGTAAAGCGACTCGTTTTATTTCTTGCTTTTTAAATGCGTGACATATGGAAGCATCTCATCAACAACTAAACTGCTCAGAGCTTTAAAAGCACGTATGATCATTCGGTGTTTAGTGCTGCTCATAGCAAAGATTCTGGATTTTCTAAATTTATAGTAGAACTATAATCCGTGTAGAGTCTTACAGTCGTATACGTCCAGTTTTGCTGTTGCACGTGCTGTGAATTCTTTGAAAACATAACGCAGATGCTGTTTCCTATGCACAGGTCATTTGCACAGTGAACGTGAGTCATGGTGGCCACGGTAGCTCTCCTTTTAGCTGCTGTCATTGTTTGATTGAGAGTGCGCTCTGGAGGCCACTGGCCTAAATCATCCACCTCTCTCTCCACCGTGCCCATCTCATCTAAGCTTTTTGATTTAATGAAGCTGTAGAGCTTGTGTGTCGCTATGTGATATTGTAGGGAGTCATTTTTATTTATTTATTTTTCTCTCTCTCTCTCTCTGTGCGCGTCAGCTGTGGAACAACTACTTTCACCTGGCTGTAGCCTTCCTCACCCAGGAGTCATTGCAGCTGGAGAACTTCTCAAGTGACAAACGAGCCAAGATCTTCCACAAGTGAGTACAAGCACACTCTAATTCCTTTGGATGTCCTCATTGCACACCATCACAGCCCAAGGTCCCTCCTCTGCGTGAGTAGCGCGTATATAATTCATCACACAGAGGCTCACAGGAGTATCTGACATCCCATAGCTCCTGCACAGGCTGCGCTCGTTGTCTGCCCTTCTGAACAAAGCAGATCAGCCTCATGCTAGGCTGGAGTGTTGTAGTTTTTACTCACATCTCAGATGAGTTGGGAATCCCCTCCCTGGATGTAGATACAAGTCTTCAGAGCCTTTCTTACATGTACAGTTACTGTATCTGCAGAATGCCATTCATCTACATTAGTGTTGAATGGAGCAGGCAGACGTAAATAAGCTCGTACCGAACCGTACTGGCTCTCATCTTCATTTGGGAGAGTCACTGAAGCATGCATCACACGGCCCATGCTTGACAGGAAGGTTTCTGGTCAGTCAGTGCTTTAGCGATGGCCTCGATAAACTCACACAAACCGTAGACAAGACATTCCTGATACTTTACTGGTGGAAGCCCTTCTCTAGATGGTTAATTTGATATTTCCAAATATGATATTAAACCACAACAGTGTAGCTTCCAGAGCAGGCTAAGGGGGTTATTATATCCCCTACTGTCTTCCTCTCACCTTCCCTCTTTTACCTCTCTTTCCGTACATCCCATTTCCTTGTTTGCTGGCGCATGAACTGTCAGTCCTGCCTGCAATACCAATTATTGTGGCTTGCTCTGGAGCAGAGAACAGAAGGTTAGAATCAGAGATGTGTGGAGCCACAGCTCTTTAGTGTTCTGCATCAGCTTTTCTCCTGTGTCACACATCTCCCAGGGCTCCGTTCCATCACTGTTGTCAGTATGATCCTCATTTACCTCCCACGTGTGCTCTGATAACAGACTAGCAGATATGCACTTCACAGCCTCAACACAAGGAAGAACCTCTGTAGTTTTGGCCACTGTTCACATCAGAGTTTAAGTTAAATGCCTGGCATTTTAATTTACCCTCAAATGAGATGGTTTGAATAATTTGGCTTGTTCAGTCTCTCTGACTGTATGAATACTCACTTCTTGCTCTGTCAGACATGTTTGTAGTCATGTCAGCCCTGCGTACACAAACCAAGCTGCATAAATGAGCACGCAGCGATGTCACTGTCAAAGTAAGCCAGTGTGAGTGATGCGGAGAAGTAGTGTCACATTGTCAGCTTTCGTGAATATCTCACACATCCTTTGCTTTGATCGCATCTCATCTGTTCTTACAGGCCACTGCCTGTCACTCACTTGTATGTTGTTGTTTTTTTTCTCTCCTGCTGTATCACGTCAAGCCTGAGCTTCAGTTTTCCACCTTTTCGTCCTATTCTTGCTCTTTGCCCCTGACCCAGCTGAATAACACGAGTCTCCTAGTGCCGCACATCCTCTACCCGCTGACTGCGGTTCCTCTGTAGACATGTTATTCTTAGTTAACCTCACCGAGAGGTTTCTGCCCCGTAGCTGACAGGTATACGTTGTAGCTCCTGACAGTCGACAGTCATAGCTGCCTCTGTAAGCTGCCTATAAGAGTCGGTACAACGCCGCGCATCTGTCTCAACTCAGATGAAGACACGCTGCCTCCTGCTCAGTCATCTGCACTCCCATATGTAGAGACACAAAGCCCAATGCTTCAACAGCCACATACACATGCTGTGAGCAAACTAATATACATGAATGTGTGCAGGTATACATTACAGGCTTTTTCACATTAAGGATTGCATTGATGGAGTTTAGGGTTAGGTTTTTTTGCATGCACCTTTACAGTAGCTTCTATGGGTGCACGTCTATTTATACTTTGTCATTTTGCCAATTCTCTACCCATCAGTCTTGGCTTTGCAGCACTTCTCTCTTTGACAGCTAAATATGGTGTTTAGACCTGGCCGGGCTGCCAGGAGGTGATGTAACGTCTTTGTTAAAGATTCTTTAAATGCTTTCCCACCTCCTCTGCTTCGTACGATATTGGCAAAACGATTAATTGAGTTTCAGGACGACGTCATTGCTACAGGGTGCACTGAAATGTCTGAGAGGTGAGGTGTCTTAAAATCATCTCAAATGACTTCTTTGTTAAGTCCGGTTATTTCCTGCAGTTAGCCAACAGGTTAAATGCAGTACATGGACATAAGATCGTGGTGTGAAGCTACTTTTCAGCAGAAATTGTGGTTAAGGTTTGCCAGACACATCCACTGAATGTAGCTTCTGTCTCTACTTTGTCTCGTCATGATTCGCTGTCTGTTGCTTTCTCTCCACCTTATTTCACTTTTTATTTCCCTATTAGTCCTTTCTCTGACCTGCGACAGTGTGACAGACAGAACGGCTCCAAGCTGCTGCCATGATTGGTTCATGACCCAGACATGGCAGAACTGATCAGCTTATAAGCCCTGGTTCGACAAAGCTTGACAGAGTTGTGGTTCTTCCAGTTTCTCTTTGCAAATCTTTGCTTTGTGCAAAGACATCTGACCTAGAGGGAGCCACTGATCAAACGCTGATGTGACACTAATGTCGTCTGTCTGATCAAATGCATACACAGAAGAGGTAACAGACCGTAGATGACAGCGATGCTCTGTGTGAACAAGGTTTAGCTTCTCTTTCTCCTTGAACGTCACCTAAAATGATTTTATTTTAAGCAGCAGCACTGACACTGACACTGATTTTGGCAGCCTCAGTACAGCATAACAAGCAAAAGCAAAACTCTCTGCAACCACTGTTTTTTGTTGTGGTAGTTTGGCTTGAAAATGCTAATCTTCTATGTCACAGTGTCACTGAAGCCTGTGTAACATTTGTATCCTGCATTTCAGGTACCAGGACATGAGGAGACAAATCGGCTTTGAAATCAGGGACATGTGGTACAATCTAGGTAATTTGACTCCAGTGTCACTGTGTTAAACAGTAGTTATGTTTTCATAAATGATGTTTATGAGTATTCACCAGCTAAGTCCTCCCGCAGTGAACAGTGCTCAACAAAGACAATTGGGTGTTAATTGGGTTCAAGTTGGGTTCGAGAAAGAATCTCTTGTTCAGTCTATTGTTCAGAGCTGGGTGTTGGTTTCTGACACCTTTGTCTCCCTTAATGTTGCATCGTTGTAACCAACCCTTAAATTCCACCAGATTAGATTGACTTAATTACTGGGTTGTAAAAATGAAGCTATACTCGATCTGGTGTGTTTGAATTTATGTACTGCTTGATTGACTCAAGTCTACAAATGAATAAACTGCAGTAGATGCAGTGTGTTCAGCATTTATATGTGCATTTGCATTAAAGTTGCTTTTCTTCTTATCTAAGGGCCTCACAAGATCAAATTCATTCCGGAGATGGTGGGTCCTATCCTGGAGATGACACTAGTTCCTGAGATCGAACTGCGAAAGGCCACCATCCCCATCTTCTTTGATATGATGCAGTGCGAGTTCCACTTCACATGCAGCTTTCAGCGGGTGCGTCATCTGAAACGTGAAGTAATGGGCAGAATAGAGAAATTACAATAGAGGGGCAGCAACGAATACGCTCCATGATAAGCAGACCTCAGGAATTATCCATCTGCAGAAAGTCTCATAGCCGCTCACTTGTATTTCTGCAAATCAAGTTTTTATGCTATGATTATTAACAGCCTTGATAAGTGGAACAGTACAAAACTGAGCCTGTCTGCATGATGAAATCCGTTTGGCTACAGCTGTTCTGCCGCAAGATGCCTCAGGCAGTTTAAAGCTTTGTGTTGTTTACAGTATGTGGACTCCCAAAGTATGTGGTGTTGAAGAAATATCAAAATGTAAAGCCTGCTGGTCTTTGTTGTGCTGTGAAGACAACGACCCTATTATTATTAGTTGGTCTTTTTCTACATGGTTTCAAACAAACACATCAAGAAATAAATGACTATTACTTTCACAATAAAAAAGTTCTTATTCATGTGCTGCATACAAATATCAGACAAATAAAAACCATGCATCACTGTCAGCAGCTCGGTCACAACAGAGAAAAGCGAAGGCAGATGTCTTACGACGTAACCTTGTTCTGCGATCTAACCCAATTTACACAGATAAAGAAAAGCTTTAATAACGAACAGAAAATAGCAGTTCACAGCCAGCTGGGCTGCAGGAGAGGGACGATTAAAGTCAAAGCACAGTCGCCTCAGCCGAGCCTTGATGCAGAAAGAGAGAGAGGGAGAGAGACGGGGAGATGGCGTTAATGAATTGAAAAATTAGCTACACTGATTATTTACGCCTGCTCTGTCTAATTGCAGTTTGAGAACGAGATCATCACCAAGCTGGATCATGAGGTGGAGGGGGGCCGCGGAGACGAGCAGTACAAAGTTCTCTTTCAGAAAATGTAAGTGCTGATTAATGGGCAGGATTACGCCCGAGCCTCTCACAAGTTAGATAATGCTAATTGCAACATAGCACCCCTCAAAATAATCACAGCGTGCTGATGATCACACAACTTCCCGCAGCAGCCTGCCACTGTGATATTTGCTTTCAGCACAGTTAAAACTGCTTTAAAGGGCAAAGGGGAAGGTTTCTTCAAATCCTTACAGGCAAAGTTTGACGTTTTTAAACTGTCGAAGAACCTCTTACACGTGCTTCATATTTGTGTTCTTCTCTTTGGCTTCTCTTCCTCCACAACCACCACTCGAAACCACGCAACAACACCAGTTTACTTGAGCACTGCAGGAAACACATGTACTTGGACAAGAAGGGTGAGACCTTCGTCAGCCTCGTGGTTCGTCTGCTGGAGAGGCTGCTGGACTACAGGACCATCATGCACGACGAGAACAAAGAAAACCGCATGAGCTGCACCGTCAACGTGCTCGTAAGATGCCCGTGTTCTCTTTCCAGTACACGAACCCAGAAACGAGGCTGCGTTGTGACATGAGGTGTCCGTATTATCAACACTCTGCCGTTGTTTATAGCCCATGATGACATGCGTCTACCCACAGACGAGAGGCAATAACATCCGCCTCCGCATGTCGCGATGCATTAAGATGTTATCGCAGCAGCTCACCTGAACGTCCTCTTCTCAGTGAAGTGACATTTCATCAGGGAGCAGGAAAATGTCAGTTTTGACTCACGTGCCTACCAGCGTGGAAAAGACTGCAGGCCTAGAATACGTATTGAGCCTTTGTTTGAGTCATGTTCTCTCAGTGCTCCGTCTGATTGCTAGATGTATGTTTTCAGTGCAGCGCGTGTGACAGCCTACACAATGACTCTTATTTTAGCCAACCTGCTTTTTATGGTTTCCTCTAGCAAACCAGGACATGGTGACTTATCGCTAGTTGGGACAATTCATTTTCTTTACTTTAAAAATAGAAGTGCACAACAAGCACAATTCACTGTGAAATCGGTGAACTCGCTTGATGAGCTTTCTTTTCTTTCCGCAGAACTTTTACAAGGAGATCGACAGAGAGGAAATGTACATCAGGTAAGACGCAGTCTAAGTTCTGCAGGCACTACAGTAGCAGACCTGTCTGTCAGGACACATCTCCTCATCTAGTGCAGTTAACTTTCTGACTGGTCCCAGCTACACTACGTCACCCATAAATCACCGTTCTTCCATTCTGTCCTACCAGGTACCTGTACAAGCTGTGTGACCTCCACAAAGAGTGTGACAACTACACGGAGGCAGCCTACACTCTGCTGCTACACGCAAAACTGCTTAAGGTACAGAGACGCAACCCTCACAACAAGTAAATGCACCGATCATGGAGCTAAAATCCACTCAAGCTTTTGTCAGGGTGATACTGTTTAACCTCAGGCATTAAACAGGTTTTGTGTGTGTGAATTTGAATGTGTACAGCATTTAAAGATAGGTCAGCCTCCTTTTAATCCCACTGTGGCTGCTAGGAGGGCAGACTTGCTGAACAGCATCTTTTTCACCTTGTGTAGCCAATGCAAATTACAGCTAGTATCTTATCTTTCTCAGAAAAAGCTAAGGCATCGTTTAAAAATGAAAGGTTGCTGCCACCCGAGGTGCTTCACGATAAAGGTCACTGTCCTCTTTTTGTCAGCTGGAAGCACAGAACTCTTTACTTTAAATCTCTTGGTTTTGTGTGAGGTGGAAACCATGCAGGTTAATATGACACACGGTGCAATAGGAATAAATATGTATGAACGATCATGAAGCATTTCATGAGGCAAGATCACACCGTTGTGTCAGTGTAGACCTGCAGCTCCGTGAGTTTCTGCTCGTAGCCAAAAATATATCGCATCCACACAGAAAGCTCCTCAGACAAAGCGTGGCGGTGTCAATTGGGGTTTGGTACACTCTGAATTTGGAGTTGTTCCTCTCTGCGTTTTATCCAAAATGTTTCCACCCCGCGTCTCTTATGCGTTTGCATAAATAGGTAGGTGGCTGCCTCAGCCTTTATACAGGTCCCGACAGGGAAGAGCAGGCTGTGACTGAAGCACATTCTCCTCGCTGAGCCACAGTCACATTTGCAGAAGTTGTTTTTGTTGTTTTTTTAATTCAGCTCATCTCACAGCGGCGGTGCTATTCCTGATCATAGCATACGTTCGGAGGGGAATTCACTATTATGTAGTAGAACCAGGTTTCTTTTGTTCATCTGGAGTTTTGAGAAATCCTCTCTTCTCCTGTGAACTGTCCTGTGTAATCTCTGAATCGCTCACACACAAACAAGCTTGAATGGGGATAAATGATGACAATTTCTTCTGCTTCCTCCAGCACTTAGAAAGTAAAGCCGGCTCCTTTAATAAGAAAAAACAAGTCGTCCAGTTCGCTACCTGTAGCCTGTGATGCATTTACAGCACATCGTGTGCATCGTCTTTTGTTTCGTCATTACACGTTCGCTAGTCAGCCATGAATAAGCAGAGACTAAATGCCGCATCCAGCTGTAAATGATGATGGAAAGCCTTCTGTCATCGTTGACAACAACAATGTGCACAGAATTTCCTTTTTCTCCAGCACAGGCCATGCTAATGTCTTGCGTTGCTGTTCCAATGTGGCTCCCAGACTAAACAGCTAAATGGATGCACCTGATGTTTGAATGCAAGCATCCCTGTGTGCCTCTGGTTCTCCCCACTAACACTGGTTGTGCTCATGCTAAATGCTACCACCAGAGTTATTGGTCACAGAAAGTTATATACTTCATTGATGTTCCCTCTGAGCTACTCGATATGTATTGGTGCCTTTTTCATTGGTAGCCTTAAAAAGAATTACACATCCATCTCTCCTATTTGCATTGGCTATAACTCAGTGATTGATTTTTTTTGTCATCTGTTCCTCCTTTGCTCTCTGTTGAATTGCACAGTGTTAACCCCGATGCTACATTGTCTGTTGTAGTGGTCAGACGAGCAGTGCGCAGCCCACCTGACCCAGAGAGACGGATACCAGGCCACCACTCAAGGACAACTCAAGGACCAGCTCTACCAGCAAATTATCAATTATTTTGACAAGGGCAAGGTAAGAGAAGCACATGAAGCACACACACACACACACACACACACACACACACAGGGGAGTGCCCCTAATCTTGATGAATCCTGGACTCTGTGCTATTTTTACATGCTGTCATCTGTTAAATACAGATTCTGGCATTCACAGGCAGATTTCGAAGAAAAGCGGCTAAATGTGTTTTACACTCATTTTCTACAGGATCTGCTTTGTAAATAATCCTCTGCTTTGAGCTGATGTTCTTATGGATGAAAACACACGCGGGACCACACAAGTATTAGTGTGTTGTGGAGTCCCTTACTTATGATCAAACCCATTCTCTCTGCCAGGAAAACGTTTCTCTTTTTTTCTTCCTGCTCTTCCTTTTCGGTGACGTGAAGAGCAGACCATTCATATTCTGGGCTTGGGCCTAGTTGCTGAGCTGTTCTTCTGCCTTGTTCATATTTATATTTGAGGAGAAAAACTTCTTTTACCCTGAAAGCTAAGCTTGGAATGGTTCTGCAGGACTGCGGCCAAGGCTTCTCAGAGATGACGTCCCAAAGCTTTGCATGTGTCGTCAGTGTTGGGCTGCAGCCGCCGCACTCGCTTCTTTAGCCAGCTGTCACTCAGCAGGATACGAGCAGGGAGGCAACAAATTAAAGGGCCTTAGATAAATATACGCACACAAACAAACAGCAGAGTGATCGGTAAGTGTTACAGTGGCTGGAAGAATAGATCAGCAGTCCAGAGAGGGCAGTATCAGCTGAGTTCAGTTTCTAAGAGTGTCACCGGAGTGATCCAGAAAACACTCGCAGATGGTGTTGCCATCGTCGCTCTCAGTGAGAGCAGGCTGATCTAAGTAGCAGACTGGATACGCTCCACCTCCAGCCTGGCCCAGATCGGTTCAGCCTAATCTAGTCTGTCAGGAAGCCACTTAGAAGCCTTTCAACATGTTTGAGTAGCTCCCATCTATCTGTGACACCACTCCACTGCACTGGATTAGTCTCGAGGGCAGATGCATCACTAGAATAAATCTGCTCTTCCCAAAAGGTTGGAGTTTCATGTTTTAGTGTTTTAGATCAAGGTAAAACCAAAATAATATTTCACATTAAAAAAAACAATCACTTCACAGGTTTTCTTTCCAAAGGGCTTATTGAATACCTGGGAGTGGCCACGTGTTTTTCAGCAAGCAGGGGGGAAAAAATGAAATGTTATGATAAATAAATGTTATTCGTTTACTAATTGCTTTTATTTATGTGTGTTTATAGATGTGGGAGGAAGCGATCATTTTAGGAAAGGAACTGGCTGAACAGTATGAGAATGAAATGTTTGACTTTGAGCAGCTCAGTGCATCTTTGGTAAGTCGTAATATTTTTCATTATTCTATTGTTTTTTTGTTTTTCTGAAAAACAATCGATGGCAAAATGTTTTAAAATTTAAAACAGAAAACCACATTGATTATAAATCACTTGATCAAATTTCTACTTGTTCAAGAAAGCAGCAACAGGAATAAACATTGAAACTTTCTATTGTTTCTCAACAGCGGAAACAGGCCCAGTTCTACGAGAACATCGTGAAGGTCATCCGGCCCAAACCAGACTACTTCGCTGTGGGCTATTACGGCACAGGGTTCCCCACCTTCCTACGCGTGAGTTCTCACATCAGCAGACGAGTCTCAGCACCCTGCATATGGCTGATAGCACAGCGTGGGCGAGCCACTTGTCAAAACAGATAATCAAAAGGTTTAGCAGTGCGCACGGGCAGAGCATCAGACGTCAGCGCATGCCGTGTAAGTTTCACATGTCTAACTCCCACAGGCTTTAGTTGTTTTGGCCTCACTCACTTACTGAACATCCCACCTGATCTGGTCTTCTCTTATTCACTCAGAGGAAACAAACAGCCTCATAGCAGCCGTTTCGTGTGTGGGCTATAGAGTAAATCTGTGGTAATAGACTGGATGGAAGATGGCAGAGATCTTTTTGTCTTGTCTTGTCTGGCCCTCGCAGCTGCTTTAGCGTTCCTCTGGCAGATGACTGATGATCTTCCGGCCGGTGGGTCATTCCCAAACATTCCCGCAACATCCGTCACTGCTGAAGACACCCCCGCGACTGACCACAAGATCCAACCAAATCTTGTTTGTGTAGTCTGAACACTCCCAACACAGCTTTTGATTGCGTTACGCGCGTAACGTTCGGCTACACGCCCTTCTCTCCACACGCAAGTTATTACTGTACATCACCACCGGCACAAACAAACCCACAGTGAAGTTCAAGGGTGTGATGAGGTCACTTTTGCTTTCCATGAATCCTGAATCCTTTGCTATATGTTTATTCTTCTCTAAATTCGCCGGCTAGTTAAATAGGTTCATGAGAAGAAGAAGCAACACGTGAAGCAGGAGATGTCCTGACACAATAAGACGAACGAGAAAGTCCAGTTTCAGATCCTCTGATCATAGCCTTTACATGCTATTATATGGAACCGCTGCTTCACAAGGGTCTTTAGCCACTTTTTGATCTCCACATGACCCCTCCTCGCCCTTTTTATCTGCCAGGCCAGAAACTCCATTACAGGCAGGGCAAGCTGCACTGGCCTGATCTAACCGGCTATTTAAACAGCTGAGAACAGCTTTGAATTCCTTTATTTCTCTCCCATTCTTTTTCCAGTGGGTTGACCTCACCTGAAGTAACCCCGACGTGGTTGAGGTTGTATTTGCCAGAAGGAATGTGCTGTAAATTAGCCATTCATTGTTTGTTGTATGAAATGGTGTCATTTCTCATGCTGCTGTGCAAGGTAACAGGTCTTATAATACCAGCTTGTATTCCAACCAGTCTCCTCCTCATTGCACAGCAGCAGGTTCTATAATCTAGTGAACTTGTATTTACTCTTGATATTTTTCATAATTATGTCGAGACACTTCTGTGACTACACATGGAAGTATTTACGTGCTAATTGAGATAAATATAGTTTGGAGGGTTTTTGCTTCACACTCCATGTTTCTGTTCGTTTTGCAGCCTCCGCAGGGAAAAGTCAATTACATGAGAAAATCGATACTTTGATAAGGCATTTTGTATCCACCACCCTTAAGAATTGATTTCATGCAAGATTGGTTAATTCAGCCACTTATGATTTATTAAAGGTTAATATGGTGAGACACAAGGTGCTGCTAATTAGAAATTGCTCTAGATTATCTTGTTTTCTCAGATGTGCAGACGCAGCTAAGTCGCTGGTCCCAGGGTGTTTAAAACCTCACGGCTCTTCTCATTGTCCACGTGTCTGTGCTTTTTGGCATTTCAAAATGCTTCTGTTCCTACAAAATGGGATTTATTTATTAGTCACCATTTCAACCTTGAAGGTTACAATAACTTGTCAAGAAGCTGCGGGACATGACTGAAAGCTGTATTTGTTTACTCTATAAAACTACTCGGTTGCTTACGGGTTGTAGTCGTATTTAAACGAAGGCTCCGCGTTTCAAAAGCAGATTTCCTGTACGGTTGTTTCCCTCACTTTACATCCCGTCGATGCATTTCTCCTCCGCTCCCTTCTCTTCATATCAATCCTAAACTTTACTCGATCTCTGTTCGCAGTGGCTGCGAGCGCTTGGCTCAAAAGGCCACTGGGCGTGTGCAAGAGTTGGCTTGAAATATATATCCTAACACACAACATTTGGAGACTCTTGGATATGAGCTGTCATGTTGCATCTTTCAAAATGTTCCTCAGACAGACCCCTGAGCACATTCAAGGAGATGAAGGAATGGCTGGCTCATACAATTTTAGGAGCACTGTGTGCGTACTTCTCATATCATTTATTTTTGTTTGGGAATAAAACAAGATGACCTTGTTTTTTGTCTCTGTGTCAGTTCAATCTTCTCAGAGTCTGCGGGAGATTGAAGAAAAGCATCCAGATATAATAGACATTTTTTGGTAAAGCATTATTGCCAAGAGGGTGAAGCACTGATATGGCATCTTTTTTTTCTTTTAGCTTTGGCTTCAAACTTTTGCCCAGTATTGTTACAAACATGTCTGACCCTATGTAATATGTGAAATTGATGGCATTACAGTCTTATTAATGTTTGATGCTTTGTCTCTTGACTGTATGAAATTGCCTTTTTACCCACCAGCCAGGAAAGAAAAGGCGGTTTTAGAATGAATCATTATCTCAATGGCCGTGATTTACTTTGCCGCGTCAAGCTAGTGCAGGTTTGAGGCTAATGAAAATGTGAATTGTGACATTGAGGTGACTGTATACAGTACATGACCAGATTGCTCAGCAGCGTATTATGAAACCGCTCTCTGTTATGAAGAAGGATACAATCTGCCGAGATGGAAAATGGTTTGGCGTCCTCAACTGGATTTGAATGATTCAGAGAAAGACGTTGTGCAATTGTTCACCGCTGGAAATTGCAGCGATGTATTGCAGGAATTTAGCAGATTCTCCTGTGGCTGGAAAAGATGACTCTAGAAATCAATGTGCTTTTGTCAACTCATCTGTCAAAGCAAATTTGAAAGTGGCCCCAAGCATATTTCATGCCTGCAATTCATTTAATTAATTCGGGAATTGAGGTGTGTGATGTGCATGAACACAGGACTCTTTGAACGTTAGAAGGGAATCTGCAACTGGTTACTTTAGTCTCTCTAGAAGTGAAATGGTCTCATACAAGACTTTTATGTTAATGCTCCCATATTCTTAAAATAGGGACGTATTCTTTACGTCCACACAGCAGCCTGCCTTTATCAGCATCACAGTTCTCACCGTTTTCCACTGCATTCCCCGTCCCTCAGAACAAAATGTTCATCTACCGCGGGAAGGAGTACGAGCGCAGGGAGGATTTTGAAGCTCGTCTGCTCACCCAGTTTCCTATGGCAGAGAAGATGAAGACGACCACGCCGCCGAATGAGGACACCAAGTGTTCCTCTGGACAGTGTATCCTCAACACGTGCACTGCTTCAAACCTGCTGTGTTATATATTTTTTTTGGCATTTGTTGGTTAATTCTATTCAGATTCAGCTTTTTCATGTGTGTCCTTGATGATTCTGCTAAAGACCTCCAGTGTTTCACGGTGAAGCCCATCCTAGAGCTGCCGGCCAAGTTCCAAAACAAGCCCGTCTCCGAGCAAATTCTGAGGTACAGTATGCAGACACACACGCACTCTGCTCTCACTTCAGTCCTGTTCAGCCCAATTTGCCTTCCCCAGACACAGGAAAGGAATTTGAAGGGCTACAGTTCATTAGCATGCTTTCAGATGTGGTGCGTTGAGGACTGCTATGGTGAGGCACGTTGCGTCTTGATGTGTGTCTGTGCAGTGCCAACAGTAGTTGACCTTCTTGTTGCTCTCCTGGTTATTAACTTGGACCAGCCATCTGGTATTAGTCACTGAGCCAAGCACAACATTGTTTCTCTGACATCATTAATACCTTTGGGTCGTGCACCGGGGCCACAGCAAACAGTGGGTCCCTGCACTCCCGTTTGTTTGCCCAATCTGTATCCCAGCCATGCTCTGCACCACTCAGCTGTGCAAATTCAGTTTGATATGCCACCCAATGCATCAGTGGACATAATTAAAAGAAGACGTTTACTTGGAAAAACCTTTAGGCAAATATACCTGGGCACTGATCTTATCACAAGCCTGCAGCTTTGGTCACATCCCTCTGCACTGATCCCCTCAGCAGCCTGTTGGCTTGTTTGCTAACTGTGTCTGATTGGAATATGTAACTGTGTTAATAGCCTAGATTAGACAGTCATGTTTAGAGACTGATAGAGGGACTGTGCCACACCAACTGCCTGTCCGCCTCCGTCTCTGCCAGCTTCATTCTTCAGCTCTCGCCGTGTTTTTCCTGATTGTCTCTCTTATTCGCGATCGCTTTTTGTGGTTTTTTTCTTCCTCATTTATTCTCTCGTTCGGTGCTAAAGATCTGTGGTGCATAGCAATGAGCCGTTTGAGCCAAAGGGTCACAGCAGCAGGCAGGGTACACAAACTTCTGACCTTGCTTTGTCCAGACCGTGCTGCTGCATCATCGCCAGCCCCCCCAGCTAATGCCGTGTAAAAGGCCTAATTGGGACAGCACAGCTGATTTGAAGCTGCTTTATTTCTGTTTATTAGATCACAACCTCAGAGGCTGGGTTTTTAGGGTGATGCCATCCTTTCTCAGCTAATTTGGGAAGGCTTTTCATCATGTACATTAAATAGTCTGCTGCCTTTTGCGTTCAAGCAGGGAAGCAGGGAATCTGATTGGCAGCATAAAGCGCCAAGTGCCGGCAAGGCCTAAGCCCAATTTTGTTGACGTGTGAGTGTTTCCAAAACTGCTTCATCTGTTCAGTAACAAAACATTAACAGTCCCTCGCAGTAGTTCAAATGTTGTAGCATCCCATCTGTGCACACATATTTCTGCCACCATAAACGTACGTAAAAGCGGGTGACTTTGGATTCACTTCATATTTTATTCATAATTGTTTGCTAATAAAGACAGAACCTCTGCTCTTTGAACCATATGGCGCGGCTTTAGGAATTAGCGACGCAATATGTTTCGCGAGGAAAAAAGACCTGCACTCATTTCCCCAGGAGAGCGCGAATGTGGATTTCTGTTGGCAAGAGAGACGAGTATAAAGATGGAAAAAGAGCGAGTTAAGTGTCTGTGTGGGTGGCTCTGTGTTTGCCCAGATAGCTGCTCCCACTGCCACTATATGTAACTCCATCATTTTCCTAGTGTGAAAACTCTATTAACCTGATTTGGCAAAGGTCGTCCCTGCTGGTCCTGTGCCTCCGTCACGTATGCTGCCGATTCTTTACATGTCGGACATGTTGGCCTATCATGAGATGTATTTATCATGTAGATGAGGCCACCGTGGTAAATGCCACAGTTCCTGGCAGAGCTGGCCTAGAAGGGGGGCCCGTCCTGTGTCTGACGCGAAGCAAGGCAATCAACCTTTGAGTCAAGCTGTAGATTGGCCATAACAGTTTTAATTTACTCAAGTGCTGATTTTCTTCCTCCCCAGCTTCTACACCATGAACGAAGTCCATAAATTCCAGTATTCCAGGCCAGTGAGGAAGGGAGAGAAGGACCCAGACAACGAGTTTGCGGTAATTGCTGGATTTCCTTTTTTCTGCGTTTACTTGTTCATTATATTTGTTAACACTAGAAATGCTTCCTTTTAGGTGTAGTCACACTCTTTACCAGCAGAGCATGTAGTATGTAACTATCTTACAGTTTATTGTCTTGTAAAGTTGATTTGTTTTGTCAGACTAATCCTCCGTCTTTGTCTTTTTGTCTCCAGAACATGTGGATTGAGAGAACCACCTACTCGACGGCGTACAAACTTCCAGGCATCCTGCGCTGGTTTGAAGTGAAATCAGTCTCCACAGTAAGTGTGAGACAGGCCTGTGTACCGGGCAGTCGTCCTAATCAGATGAGGATCTGTAGCCTTGCGCGGAGGCGATCGATATGATTTGTCCACTTAAGAGGTGTAGGCAGCCTTTGGACGCAGGCGTGCCACTCCCCGGACAAATGACAGGGCACGTTGTGTGTTTGCCAGAGGGCCAGCATTGATTCACCAAGCTCTCCTTTAAGCCTGTTTCCACTGAAAATAGCTACACAGCACAAATCCAAGCAGAAGAAGCAGACTCTCTGTTGATTTCCTGTAATAGAATTACCTGAATCGTGTATTGAAAACCCATAGATAAGAGAATGGTCTGACTGCAAGTAATACGTTAGTGTTTTCCTGTTGTAAAAGTGCATTTCCCCTCCATCACACCGAACTGCAATACAGTTTTATTATCTTAGTTCTGTTGTTTTGACTTCTTAAGGCGCTGTGTGTCCCCCCGTTGGGCTTAGATGTTTGCCAGAAACTCAAGTGTGTAGAAATGGGTAGCAGGGTACGGTATCGGGTAGAGCCAAGACACCCACCTCATCCTTCCACCGTGTCAGTTAGTCCCAAAATAAATGTGCTACTTAGTCTAATTAGCCAGGGGTACAGTAAGATTTCACACAGTCAGCTGCTCATTATTTGTCCCTTAGAATACTGGCGCTTGCTGATGTCTGTGAAGTATCTCTTTACGGACCCATAGCTGGCACATGGCACCCACGCGTTTATTACCACGGTGGTTTTCCTGACTGGTACGTCCTTAGTACCAGCGTTTCTCTACAAGGACTTCATCCCCTCCGAACTGCGGCGTTCGTGCAGCGTTACTCCGGATTGCCGCACTAATTTGTAGCAAAGGCCTCTTCCTTCAGGCAGGGTTGGAACAAACTGTCAGCAGCAGCTTGCCCTCCAGATGAGGCCAGGTCCCCAAGGTCAGCCTCGCTATTTAAAGCTTAATGACTGGGCTGAGATTCACCAAGCTAAATCCTTCCATCTGACAATGCTTTTTATCAAGCCGTGCTGAAACGTACCGGCACAGATTGGAGATTTGTCTCCTTGGCACAACATCTTTATTTTTTTGGCTGGGTTCTAAATCTGACATTTACTCAACAATCCAATTGTGTTTGTTCTAAATTCGAGGTGATTTATTTTTATTTTCTCATCCATTGTAAGGAGATTGCGCCAATGTCAAGTTACACGATTAAGCTGAAATTTTCTCCCGCATCGTAGAGGAATTAAGATTTTCTTCTTCTTTTCTCAGAATTGAATTTCTCCTACAGCAACATACTGTTCATCTTCATTTTACAGCTACGGGGTCATGAATGGACTTGTCTATGCTACAGAACATGATTAATGTTCTGAGTTGAGACTTCCTAAGCCCTTCCTCTAATAACCCAGTTACAAACAGGCGGTAGTGATGCATTCCTCCTGTGTATACATACCGACCAGCATCGTCAGGGACACTTTCTCTCCCGGTGCTGCACAGGTGGAGATCAGTCCGCTGGAGAACGCCATAGAAACGATGCAGCTGACCAACGAGAAGCTGAGCAGCATGGTGCAGAGACATATCGCCGACCCCAACCTTCCCATCAATCCCCTCTCCATGTTGGTGAATGGGATTGTGGACCCAGCTGTCATGGGAGGTTTTGCCAACTATGAGAAGGTAGTTAACAAAAAAACACAGATTATTATGTTGCTTTTAACTTTGTCCTTACGTTTTATATTGAATAAATAATTAGTATAGCATGACACTACTTGATGTATCTTATATTGGATGTATTATAGTTATTTGACTATGAATGTTACAGTAGTTATTACTCATGAGGTTTAAAATGACAGTAAGGGCCTTGAGTTAGGATTTTTTAGTTGTATGGTCACTTGCATGGTAAGTGTTGAGGACCACTACGCTCACCATGCCACACTCCTACGAAAAGACAAGCTCTGTGCCTCGTGCTTGATGATAAAAAAAAAAGTGATAGCCAGTTGGTTTCCCAGCACCTGGAATAGATTCATATTCGTCTCGTGAAACGGTGCAATGTGAGTCAGAGCGGTGTGAATTCTTTTGCCCGCGGGGCACTCCTTCATCTCAGTAAAATAGTTCAGGTGGTAGAGGAGAAACGGGGGTCTTGACTACATTTTCTCATCTTTCCAGCTCCTCCCAGTGTTTTCCTACACGACTCGGTTTCATTCTCACATTTTTCTGGTCATATATCACAAATTCGGCAGCATTATAGATTGTTTCATTTATCCATTTGTTTCCTTTTCGTCCCTTCAAACCAAACTTACCCCTCGTTCTCTTTCCAGGCCTTCT
This sequence comes from Macropodus opercularis, assembly GCA_030770545.1. Classification (NCBI taxonomy): domain Eukaryota; kingdom Metazoa; phylum Chordata; class Actinopteri; order Anabantiformes; family Osphronemidae; genus Macropodus; species Macropodus opercularis. Next base: position 3,930,703 of record CM061107.1, on the reverse strand, counting down.
TTAATGACAAGTACATGCAGGAACACCCAGAAGACCTTGAGAAGATCGAAAAACTGAAGGACCTTATCGCCTGGCAGGTGAGACTGAAGCCCAGATCAATTATTTGCATCACTGGGAGGTGAACATTGTTTTAGTAAAGCACTGTCTCGCGAAAGAGCCAGGGTGTCATGACCAGCTCATCACAAATTACACGCTGACTTACTCTCTCATGGTGTTTTAATCTGTAGCCTACTTACTTTTGGCTACTAGGCCTTCGTGGTCAATGCCATGCAGCAGGCGCCACGTTGTTCCTGCTGAAAGCCTTTCATAAATGCAGCGGTGCGTTTACATGCTGGAAGATACTCATTCGGTTCTGTATATCATGGCATTTATGTCTAAAACGTCGTAAACGTTCTAAAGCACTGCCTCTGCAAAATAAATAAATAAGCAAAATTCACTCTGAAAGGTTACGGCTGAAAATAAAACGTCATGTGAGCCCACTGCCAAGAGTGTCCAACGACGGTAAGTAAGAGAGCAGGTGGAAAATGTGGTACAGAGTTCAGGGGAGACAATGAGAGAGAGAGAGTGCTAAAGCAAACATTCTGAAGTTAGGGACAATGCGCCGCAGCACGATAAATAAAGGCACATGCTGTAGTACAGAACCGTTTCCAGTGTCTGTCACATATTTTCACACATTTCCCTTTAAGTACATTTAAATCTATCATTACAAAAAATGCTTTGTTTTGTTATTTCTACATGCCTCCTGTTGTTTGTGAGGAAAAGTTGACTAATTTTGTAATTGTTCCTCTCTCTCTGGTAAAGTGGGTCAGCTCAGTGTGCTGCCTGTGGTGGAAGTGTTTGAGAAACCTCTCGTCATTATAATACACACAGAAATGTGCCCATCAGTATATTGCTTCCCTCGCGTCTCACGCTGCTGCTCACATTTTGCTTTAGAATTGATATTAAAATTAGATCACTTTCAAAAACATTTAAACTATACGTAAGAAAATCTACTGAAGACGTTGTCTGTGTGTTGTCACGTCTGTTAGAAAGAGACCACACTAAGATGTTGCCTTTAAGATCATTTGGTTATTTTTAAAGTCAACACTAAATAATACTGTGGATGTTTCAAAGCTTTGTTCTGGTTCTAGTGTGATGCCCGGATATTAGAGAACCAAACACGTTTCACCATCAATGTGAGATTTCAGCTGGACTAAAAGGATGTTAGAAATCACACTGCAATTTTGAAATCATCATCCACCCACAGTCTACAGTACTAATTAGCAGGAGCTCTGTTGGGCACCACAGTCTTACCAGTGTGAGATAAACAAGTTACTCAGATCTTCTTGAAATCGTGGTGGTAAATATCTTTCGTACATGTATGTACAAAGAGGCACAATTTAAGTGGTTTGGCGCCGTCGTCACAGAAGCACGGCATAGAGAAAGCAGAGATGTGTTCACTGAACCCACGCCAAACATGCACACAAGGAACTTTTAAAGATATGACTAAGGCAGAGTTGTTGATTTGAAACGATATCAGCTGTCTCCGTGCCAGAGCCAGCATGCTTGTTTATCTCGCGTTTTGAATCTGTCTAAATGAGACAAATGAAGGCGCGCCTGCTCCAGTGAACAAACTAAACGGGGGAGAAACGAGCCAGCGTGCTCTGTTATTCTGAAATACCCATTGTCCTCATCTAGTAATTACAGAGGAAATGAGGAGCTGGAAATCAGGAAATTAGGTGTTGTGAAATGCTCCCCGGCAAATACAAAGTAGGTATTTCCTGTAATGTTTCTCATTATAATTACAGAACAGTGCAGAGACGTGCTTAAATTAGTGTCGTAAACGTCTCACTGCAGCATGATCCACTGTATTAAAAGTTGTTAAGTGTAGCTGTGTGATCAATAAATTGAATTGCAGGTCTCATGGGACCATCTTCGTGGTTAGATGCATGAAAATTGAACTGTGACATGTCTGTCTTCATGTTGTCGTCTGGCTGGAGGCTTCCTTGTGCTTTTGGTCATTTCATCTCGTGTATAGTAGAGTCCTGCTCGTTAGGATTGACTCACCGCCAGATGGATGTGTCCCTGGGACCTTTGTGACCTTCATGAAACGTCATAGCCTTAATACCAGGGAACGCAAAGGTAATGTTGCACCCAGCACCCCGGGGTGTGGACCTGAAGTCTACAGAGCGACAGCAGACTTAGCAGGGATGCTAAATGCTAAAGCCATTTCTTTCATGCAGTATAGGAGTTTGTTTGGCATCATGTAACTTTTCGCAGCACATGTGCTTCATTTTTAATACACTACCCAGGTGTCAGTATTATTATGCTTCACATAACTGTTATTAGAATCAGAAGTTCTATGTCTCACTGGAGATGTCTCTGGTTGCCCATAAAACCTTTGTGTTTGAAGTTATACCTTGGTGAACGACGCAACGTGTGTGTGTGTGTGGCAACCTTCGGCCTGTGTCTTACAATGAGCTTATCTCTTATCGCAGCCACCGAGCAGAATGCTGTTGCCATGCCGCCACTCAGTTGCACTCAATCATCCTGAGCTCTATAAAAAGATGTGTGTATCCTGGGAGACGTGAATCTTGCCTCAGCGTTTACTCGCTGTTTTTCTCACTCTTTCCATCTTTTCTCACCTCGCCACACGACTTCGATCTTCTGATTCCTCTCCTCCCCTGTCTCTTGCTCCTTCCCGTGGACCACTCTCTCTCTTTCTTCACCTCTTCTCTTCCAGCCTCCTCTTCTCTCCACCCCATTCTTTCTCCAAGAGGTCCCGCTTATAATGATGAAGGTGCTCAATATCAGGGGAAATCCTCACAGAGTGTCTGCAGGCTCCTCTCATTTATGTGTCTGAGCTACAGCTTTGGTTTCATGAAGCACAGCAATGTAACAAACATCAAACAAATCAAAGATTTTAGGTGCTAAGATAGATTTCAACTCTACATATGTTGGTCTCTTAATGCATTAATGTACAACATGGCTGAGAACCTATAGCTAAAATCTTTTCAATCTGCAAAATTATACCTGTTCCTGCACATTATTCCCCCTATTAATAAACCCCCCCAAACATGCATAAATAAAACATGCACTGTTGGAGATTATTACAAAAGGTTGCATCATGAATTGGTGCTCACTGAATGAAGTCAGTCTGTACAGAGGGGCATCTGGCTGTAGCACAGACGGACTTCGTATGTTAGTTCACCCTCCAAGAAAAGGCAGGAAAGCTCCAGGGCGTCAGAGGTGAAAACACAAGCCCAGAAACAGGTGGAGTTCGTGAAGCAAGTTATTTTGTGCTTAAAAAGTTAGCAAAGACAACGGACGACTTCTAACTCTGAACCCAACAAACCCCTACTACTGCTTCAAGAAGGAAGTCGTCCGCATGGGGGTGATTGTGTGGGTGTTCAAAGCTCAACAGTGTAATCTTGAGCCAGTCCCAGGCAGCGTGGCGCTGAAATAACAGACCTAAAAACAAGACGTTTGACAAATTGTCTTCGAGTATTTAAGCTTTTAGCTAAAGATGCCTTCTTTCCATCAAGACAGTCAGCAAAAATATTTTTTGTAGTTACCAGTGGAAGAAAAGAAAAACATTGACACGACTGGCTGTAAAATGTTGTTTCTGGCGAGTTATTGAGCGGTTTTTAAGCTGCCTTACCGCAGCCAAAGATGACTAGCATGAAAACACCAGGCCTTAAAAAAAAAGAGAGAGAGAAAGAATTAACCTGTGATTTCAAGCAGCAGAGCACAAAAATCATTCAAATACTGCCTCCCCAAGGGACGACGCATCCTTTTTGCCAGATTTAGTCAGCGGAGCTTGCTGACACCGACTGTGGCACCGGGGTTTCCTAATTACTAGTTTTCAGCAGTTTGTCTGTTGCTCTCTCTCCTTCTACCTGAGTTGCGTCTGTTATGCATTAAGGTTTTGTTATTCACCAGCTGCCTGAAGTGTGAGAGAAGGCTACATGCTGGAAAGGTGCACTGCGTCTTTATTTGCGTCAGAAGTTGAGAGCAAAAACACGCCTGCACATGTATGCCACCTTTAGCTGATGCGGTGATGTCGGTGGTCGCAGGCGGCGACTGTGTCCTGAGCCCAAACGCACATTTGTGCATTAGACTGGACATATGTGTTGGGACAGTAGAGCGAGATAACGCGCTTCTCTAAGGTGTGTTGCGTTAATGTTTCTTGCGCTGCTGTTTTGCTTTGCCAGATCCCGCACCTGGCTGAAGGAATCCGCATCCACGGAGAGAAGGTCACAGAGGCACTGAGGCCTTTCCACGACCGCATGGAAGCCTGCTTCAAGCAGCTACGGGAGAAGGTGGAGAAACAGTACGGGGTAAAGACTCTGGTAAGAACGCTCACCTGTTTCTGTTTCTTACGGATGTCGCTTACATCGCTCGGTGTGGTCATTTTTAGAAGGCGCTAATGGACTCTGCACTTACTGTAGATGGGTTGAAGATTTTTACACCTTTCAAGTATCCATTATGTAGGATCCTGTTGCTTTCATCAGGGAGTACATATACGACTATATGAGGTATAACTATACTCCCTGTTATGTAAACATAAGTAGATTGAACATCTCCAAATATTCAGTTTTTCCATTTAAAGTTTAGCAGGAAATACTGTTGCAAAGTTGCACAGCGAGAGAGAACTGAAAGTACAACAAGACGCCAAACAGCTAATGGGTCTATAAGGAAGGCCCACATTAGCAGGATGGAACCTTCTCAAGATCTGCTCTGATTCGTTTTCATTACTCAACGTTTCCCATTTACCATGAAGACAAACTTACAGGTTGCACATACAATATCGTTCAACTGTCCAAAATCAGGTAGTTAGGTTTGCTAACTACCACAGGCCTCAGAAATTTGAATACTCTGCAGTTCAAATTGAGTTGCGTGATTTTAACGTATCTTTACTCTGTCTATACATGTTACAATGCATTTACACGAACACAGACTAGAAATCACAATGTCAAGACACCATGATAGCACGAGCACAGCAATTAATTACCAATAAGCCAGTTGGTTTAGGTTTCTATGGCAACGTACAGCATGATAGATAGATAGATAGATATTTTTGGCAAATTTGTAGAAATTCCCTTTGGGCGTTTGCGATATAGTGTTTGTTCAAGGCATTCCTGCAGTAGCACATTACTAGAAATGGGATGGATGTGAGGTCAAAGTGAACTTGACCTTTGAGCACAAATATGTAATTAGCTCATCAATCAGTCCATCAGTTCAAGTAGACATTTGTGCCATTTTTAAAGACCTTCCCTCAGGGCATCATTGAGATGCAAGGTCAAAGTGATCTTAACTTCCAACCACAAAAATGCAATCAGTTCATCCTTGAGTCCAAGTGGATGTTTGTGGCAATTCTGAAGACGTTCCCTCTAGGCATTCCTGAGCTATCACAGGATGGACGGACAGAAAACGTGATGCCTCCAACAACATTATTGGAACAACATTTACCAGCACGTGATTTAATTTTTAGCGGCTGATGGTAGTCATAATTAAAGCGGTTGTTCTATTTAGCTGAAAATGCAGGGATGCAGGTTTTCTGTATTTTCCAGTCCGTCCTCCAGATGCACTCAGGACGTGTGTTTGTGAGGCTGCTAAAGACCGTCTCTTTTCTACTTCACAGATTTAATTGTTGCTTGGCCAAGCTTTTACCTCAATCTTGTGTGAGGTAAAGGGGCCCTCACTCAATTGAAAGGGAGAGGCTGGTGACCTTTCAAAGCGAGAGAAAAACCATCACTTTTCCAGGGTCTGATAATAAGGTTATCCTGTCAGTGTGATGCCCCCTTTTTTCACCTGAAGACTCTTTAAATACAGAAAAGTGCGTTGTTAGAACTGCTGCTACCAGGGTTTTTCCCCACCAGGCTACAGGCAGAAATTAATAGTACTACCAGACATTTCTCCTAAGTTTACAGTATGTTCAATTCTGCTGTACAATCATATATAGCTAAACAAGTGAATAGGAGTCGGCTTAAAGGCATTATACAATAAAACCTGGCCAAACGACGAAGCAGTGATGTAAAAGTCATATACAACGTTTTTTGTATTTAATTCTTATTCGTATGTTTTGCAAGTTGGTGAAGTCCACTTGCAACTTTCTGAGCACCTTTGGGGCCTCGGCTACATTAAAATGAAGCTTGAGAGTAAGCTGACGTCGCTCTGTACGTTTGTTTTCCTGTGTCTCTGTGGTGACAGCCCCCAGCAGGCGAACGCCGAGGGCCTCGTCCTCCTTCCATGGTGCGCTCCTTCACCATGCCCTCCTCCCAGAGGCCCCTGTCGGTGGCTTCGGCCAACTCCATCTCTTCTGACAACTCCCCCTCCAGACCTGGTTCTGATGGGTAACCTTCTGATTCCCAATTAAACACACACAGCAATGTTGTATGTTTTTATCCTGCATGAATCTAAATGTAATATGAGCAGCATTACAGGTTCTACAGTATATAAATCAAGCACCAACACTATACAGAGCTTTTTATTCCCACTGAATGAAATGTCTGACTTGTCATGTGCCCCTAATACCTTTTATTCAGATTTGCCCTGGAGCCCCTGCTCCCAAAGAAGCAGCACACCAAGTCACAGGACAAGCTGGATCGAGACGAGCCTGAGAGGGAGCGGAAGGAGAAGAAGAAGGAGAAGAGGAACAGTAAGCACCAGGAGATGTTTGACAAGGAGATGAAGACCATGGAAATCCCACTGCAGCCCACTGAAGCTGTCATACTGTCAGAGACGGTACTGAAGACATATATCTTCTCTTCACCATCCCATAGTTAATCCCACACTCTTCCCTTCTGTTGGTTTCTACTTTAACTTCTTTTCCATTATGTCCCAAGCAGTTGTGTAGCAGTTGTGTTCCCCAGAAGAAAGTACTGTATCTGCTGGAGTCGAACAATCGAGAAATAGCTTCTTTATTCTGTGTTTTGTCTTTTAATATGCTAGAAAAACATTACATCCCCGGATGAAGTGGTCTCCTCTGCCTGTCCCTGGTGGCAGGCTGTTTGAGTTTGGCCAATTACAAACTTGTTTGTTCATGTATACTACAGTGTAGAATAGCCCTGAGGACACATCTTGTCATATTCAAATTCCATCCACAATAAAGCTGGGAGAGCACAGTCTTGCATGCAAATGATTATTTGTAACCACAAATAAGATATTGCCCAACAAGCACATTCATTTAAATGGACTCTCCTTTAGGAATGTAACCAGCCTGGTTAAAATGCGTGGACGTACACACACTCTAGTCCCAAATAGGATGTGAAATGTCTTTTCTCTCTTAAATGATCTTTTATTGCTACGCTATAAGGTTTCATCATAGATTTAACTCGATTATTTTCTCAGCCTGTTTAGTAATTTGGCTCTTGCCAAATGACAGCTGGAATCAGCCGACCCCCTACAACCCTTAACAGGATAAGCAGCTTAGCTAATGGATGGATGGATAATTTAGGTTGTTTTACTTTGGTAGAGACTAACATGCTGCGTACTCAGTGTCTGCTTTTGTCTTTGTTCACACAGATCAGCCCCTTACGCCCTCAGAGACCAAGGAGTCAAGTTCTCAACCAGATAGGTGGAGACCGCCGCCTCTCTGTGTCGCCCGGACCCCCTTCTTCTTGCTCAAACTCCTCTTCCACGCCTGGACCTCCACCCATCACACCCAGGACCAAGCTGTCCTTTAGCACAGTGCCCTCTGTTTCCAGTAAGCACAGTGTTACTACGCTTCCACACTGAGCGTAGGCCCATCTCTGCCTTCCTCGGGCTGAGTTTAACCGAGGTTTAGAGTAAATATTAAACTAATCAGACATGTAATTTATTCACCAGACCAAACATTTTTTTTGCCATGTTTATTATTAACAAGCAGCAGTTTTCAAAATGGACAAAGCCTCGTGGAAGGCTTTTAACATTCCGGCCTCTAGTTTTCGCTTACAGATTTGTAGTAACGCTTATGTCATCATGATGTCATCATTCTTGGAAATAATAATTGAACTTGAGAACCATTTACTATCTCATTCATAACATTTCAAGAATTTCCATAATTTTCTCTCAACCAATGTTAAAGGCTGGTAATTCAGCACAAATCAGCCGTGTGGTCTCTTATAGTTTCGGCCGACTACTAGAGAAGTACTAATGTTTTCTCAACGATAAATGTTACACAGGTCAGGAGCTGAATGGGATGGGCTCCTCCGACAAGGGTCAAACCCCTCCTCCGCTGCCTGTCAAAGGCAGCACGGCTGATTATGGCAACCTGCTAGACAATCAAGACTCGATGAGTCCCTCAACACCTCCGCCACCGCCGCCGCATCCAAGGGTAGGTGTTTTAATTAGGGCTGAGAGGAGCTCCTTAATGATGCATGGCACTTATAATGAAACACGAGGTCAGTACGCACGCTTGACATCCAGGTCAGCCTCTTTCACTACACCTGCCACTGCAGGTCCTGAGCTAATGTGCGTGTCTGCGTCTTCATGTTTTACACTCCCGTGTGTGTGTGTGCGCATCATTTTCGTAATGTGTGTCACAGAAGAGTGTAGGCATCAGTCAGTTAGCAGCGAGGGCCTACACCCGCCTGTCCACCCTGCTGTTATTTATACTCGTTCCCCCCAGCCAGCCCAGCACTCAGACGTGATTGATTGGATGATTACTTTACCTCTCACATCCATCAGGAGCTCTCCCGCTGTTAATCAGCGCCTCGTCTCTCCACGTTCACAGACGTCTACGCTAGCCATCCTCGCGCCTCACCACTCCGTTAACTAATCTTATTTATCCACTGTCACGGCCCATGGACAGGTAGTAAAGTGGAGCCTGGGCACACACAGTGTGACAGCGACTGACGGTAATGTAGAGAGAGCAGATGTAGTGAGACTGAGTGACAGCCACTCCACAGTCGTTGATGGAGGCAAAGGTGAGGTCATTAACAAGCATTACTGCTTGTCTGTTTTCTTTTTGGTGGACTCGGGCGTTTAGGTAGGGTGTGCAGGTGTTGAACCCACAGTAATTACATTTCATAACTTAAATATGTATGTTATGGATGAATAACAAACCATCCTTGTGGTGTTTGTTATAGAAGGGTTGTTTTTATAATATACTTTTCTGTTTTTTTGTCATGCAAACTGCAAGATATTAAATCCACATGTAGACAGTTTAATGCCAGATAATCACCTTATCTTGCATAGCCGCCATCTTAAAAGATATAAATGTTGTGTAAGCTGATCCTGGCATTAGTCTTTCTATCAAAAGACCTGTCAATCAGACCTGAGAATGGCAACAGCTTTTAATCCTGTGTGTTATGTCTTAGTAGAAAACTCGAGTCTTTATTTGAGGATAGTGGATTTCAAGTTTCTGTTTTGTTTGCAGCCTTTTCCGCCGCCTCTGCCCAGCAAGACCCCTCCTCCGCCCCCTCCCAAGACGACCAGAAAACAGGCCTCCAATGATTCAGGAATTGTACAGTGAACAAAGCCGCTGACAGTAGGACCAAACAACACTGACAACACCACAAATACGGCATCAACCAGAACAGCTTCCCCAGAAAAGCAGGTTGTTTTTACCCACACATTCCTCGCTCTCTGTCCCAGCTTGACAAGATGAATACCTCACTGCAGCCCACCCCCTCTTAGCATTATTTTAAACATTTAAAATAGTCTTTTATTTTGCCTTCAGTGTGATGATGAGGATGATGATGCAGGCTGCCACAGGGAGCATATTGCACAAATGAGCAGTCACAGAATAAGTAGATGCTATGACTGACACCGTGCCACTTTAAGCCAGTATGACCACATGACTGCGTTCAGACTAAGCTTGGACCAACAGCTTTCCTATACTGACCCACTCTCAAGTGTATGAGCTCCTTAAAGCATTATTCATATTCCCACTATGTACAGAGGTTTGTATATACGACTATTTTATTTCATGGTTTTTTTGTATGTGACTTGATCAAGCATCTTTTTGTATTAACGTATCATTAGGTTAAGTGGCATTTATATGAAACAAAAAGGGCCTGTAGGTTGTTTTTTCTCTGACAGGGACTTGACAGAGTTGGTATGTGAGAACCTATCACAGATTTCATTGGTTAAGGTTTGGAGTGAGCATTAAACTAACTCCTGTCACATTATCATTACTCAGACGTTTCTATAACCTTGAATTTGCATAATATTGACTTTTCCCAATTCACTACTGACATGACGTCTGAATAAACTTTCAAATGTATGTATTTTTAAAGAAAAGACATTCGGCTCATTATTTTGTCTGGGGGGGCTGTAGATAGACGCCTTTACACGTCTCCAAAATCCAAATAAACTGCCAAGCTGTACATGTTTCCACACAAGCCCGACTGACAGCCATCACGACTGCCACTTCATCAACACACAGGCATTCAAACCAACGATGTTACGCAACAGAAGCGCTTGCGCAGTCTGATTTGCATGATGTGTCTGCATACGAAGGAATCATTACTCTCTCAAGGCTGAAGGCGTGAATGCAGAATGTGGCCCATGTTTAAAGAAACCGTTTAGCAGCATAACCACAGGTGCCAGCTTAGCCCTGCGTCGTGCAGTTTAACTAGTGCGTTTATAGAAACCCTGAAGGGTCGTGCTTAGATTTCTCAATGAAAAAGATTTCTTCCATTCTTCAGCATTATAACGTTGTGCATGTAAGGTAAACAGTTTCCGTAGCTGTTTATTGCTGATGCTGGACAAGTTGGTTTCCTGTCTGAGACGGGAGGTGACAGGTTTCTGCTTTCTATACTTGGTGGGTTTTGCACATTTTGATTTCAAATGAACGATTAAAGTTTTAAATATCTGTTGCAGCAGCTTTAAATTAAGATCCACTTTAATATTCTTAGTTCTATACACGTTATTGGGGCTGAGTTTGCCAGTTTGTGTGCGACCATTAAAATACTTAAAACAATCAACACTATCAACATCAGTTTTACTAACTGGAAGCAAACTTTGTGAATTTCCCCACATGGTGATAAACAAACCTGCTGCACACTTGTGCTGCTGAACTTCAGTTATCCTCATAATCATTTCATCGTAGCCTGCACATTTGGCAAATGTTTTCACAGGCCCTGTTGTTGTGCCATAAAAACAGCTCGTGGGTTCCTTTTCGAGCGTTTGCCCCTGGTGGCTCATATCCTCTGCTCTCCTGTTCTGCTGACACTTTGTGAGTAGGTGTCTGTGCCTGAGGAGAAATATTCCAACTGTAGCATCTGTTGTTTGAAGTACTTTTTTTTTTTTTTTTAACAACTCTAGAAAGTTGGGGTTTATAGGGATCTCTTGTCCTAATTAGGAACAATGAATGACATCTACTCCCTTGGAGTTTTATGTGGGGAGAAGCTCTCATGAGACCATTTGTTCTGTAGCTCACTTTGAATTTTACATATTTAGTTTTGACTATAAAATGTCTCATTTAAATGATTTTAATTCAGACTGTGAAAATGTTCTTTCTTAATTGGTCATCAATAAACCTATTAAATATGCGACTTGTGTATTTAGGGACGACTTGTATGAGGCTGGATTTAATTAAAGAGCCGGTAGATAGTACGCCCATATTTATTCGCTCTGTTCCATTTCGTCTCAGGCTTCCTGCACCATCCTTTTGCCATATGTGCAGATGCTCGGGCAGTAAAGTCCATTTGCATGTTCCTACTGCAGAATTCAAGGTTTGCGGTATGTGCTCTATAGGACCTTCATCTGACCGTCTGTCTGGATGATGAATGGTTCTCAAAACAAACAAAATGAAATAAGTAATATTCAATGGAAACTCAGGCTTTACCGTCACCCACGTGTTTGTTCCCCCTCTTATTGTTAGATATTTTCAGGTTCCTCTCAAGGCTCGACTGGCTCTCTCCAGGGATCAATACCTACAGTGCAGCTCTGCTTACAATAATGGAAAAAAGCCTCCTAATAGCTAATCCCTGGCTACGAGCGCTGACCCCTGACTACAGTAAGTGTTAAACAACATGAAAGTGGTTTCCTGATGTTTTCAATATTCACTTAAATTGGAAAGTGAAATCAAAACCAAATACTGTATGTAGATTATGTTAAAAACAATAAAACCCAGGATATGAATTCAGAGGGGATAACGTTTTAAATAATATATAATCTATTTCTTCCTTGGTTGTATTTATGGCTTCTCTATCGCCAGTCGCCCTTTCAACATATTAAAGAATAAACTGACCAACGCTAGTGACAAGACCTTCTCCGTCACAGCTCTGCTGAAAAGACGCGTCATGATTAAAATATACGCAGTCTCTTACTGCGCTTCCCTCACACAGATGGCCCCTCAAAGCCATCAGCAGCATGCATTAGTCAACTCCAGCGTGGGTCTTGCAGCTTGCGCAGTTTTTGTGCTCTGCTGATGCACATGATAGGACCATCATCACAACAGCATTTTCAGTGAATTCATGCTTTCATGGAATAAAAAGCCTGAGTAAAACTAAATACTCTAAAGTTGAAAACCTGAAGGTCCAACAGCAAAAAGTTAAATGCAAAAGTCCTAACAAAAGCGACTTATATTAAATTATTAATACAGCAGAGTAGGAGATTTTTAATACAAGTCTTGTTTTGACCAGAATAAAACACGGTTCCCACTGTATGCTAAGCAGATCCAAAGGCTGCCAAATGCTACCTGCGCTAAATTCACTTGAGGGTAGTGAATACTGCAAATAAATAATGCAGCATAATAAATAATGCAATAAACTCTGCCTTTTTACCCAGACATTAAAAAGTTTTAGGGGGTTATGTGGATCAAAGCCTCATCACATCCGCAGTGGTTTAAGGGGTCAGATACTGTTTATAGCGTCTGCTTATTGCATCGCAATGATAAGTTCATTTTCTCCAAACTGCAAGGTGGGAATAAAAAGATTCATCAGTGGCATAATGTGCTTATCAAGAACACCCAGCTCCAATTGAAATGGGATAAAGGCTGGAGCCTTACGCCAGTGGTAATATTACATAGTTAACTGGCTGCTGTGTCAATAGGCTCTCGGTGGTTTGTGCTCAGGCATTATAATTCTCCTCCTCTCCTCAAAGCACAGGAAAATGCATCTCTTAATTGAGAGGATTTCCAGCAGCTTTGTGAGGGTGAAAGCTGTGAGTTAGCTCCTTCTCTTCAGGAGAAATGTATTTACAACACAGCTCTATCCTCGGCTCATTTGTCACCGCAGCCTGGAATAATATGTATGTTTTCCTTCCCTCTTGACATGCTTTCATTTGCTGCAAATGTGCATGTTTCTACTTAAATGTCTCTTTAGCATAATGAGATACAGTCTTTCCATTAATCACCACAATCATATGCATATATACAGTCACAGCTGTCTGTCGGGATATTCCGGGTTCTTTGTCCAGCGCAGAGACAGAAGACAACTTTCTGTCCGTCTCTAGCTCTTACTTTCCTGTTCTCACTGATGGCATTTGCAATTAATTGTCTCATAAGTAAGAGAAAACTGTCAAATTAATCTTAGGTTGGGTGTCATTCTAAATGTCACGCTGAATGGAAATGAAAACCATTTGTCTTTACGTCACCCATTGCCGTGTGAATGCGCTGCTGCCTCGTAGCTGCTTGTAAACAAACGTGCAGCTTCTGTTATGTGCAGCTGTCGCATGTGTCAGGCAGGAACCTGGTAAAGTCAGTAAACTCACTGTGATATTGGGTCATTTGTCTCTTTAGTGTGAGCATCTCCCGGAAGAGAATTCACCAGTTCCCCTTTACAGCCGTCTCTTTCGTTTGCTGGAGATGGTTTCATTAATTTCTCCAAAAACATAACGGTCTAATTATGCTCATGCAAAAGCAATATTTAGCTTAGTAATGTGATGTTTGTAATGACACTCCAGACTAGAGCTGCAGAGATTAGTTAAATAATTGATAATGAGGTCGACTGAGAGACTGAGCTGCTGTTGTTTTGATAATTAATGACTCATTTTTCAAGCAAAAATTCATCACGACTCGATTTGAATGTGGGAAGTCGCTGCTTATAGCAGGTTGATTCTTTTGGATATTATGACTTTCAAAGCATATGCAAACTATCTTGCACCCTGGGAAATGAGGCATCGTTTGCTGTAAAGCGTGAGGTTTTGATTATAGCAAACTTTCCTTTGAGCGTGTTTGTGATCAGACTTCAGAGCAAACACCTGCGCTGGTAGCTGTGAGCCTGGTGTTTGATTGAACGCCTTAATGCTGTTTTTCTGTACAGCCTCCAACTTCACAGCGCTCCAGACAGATACTCCATCACTGTCTTATCACCAGCCGCTGTCACAGGCACCAGACTATAAAAGCAAAGAAGAACTGCTGGCATTTTGAATATGAGCCTGACTTAGTGCAGACGTTAGTTCGTGCTGCACAGAGAACATGGGCTTATTATCTTGGTTTGAGCGGAGACAGCCAAATGCTGGTGATCTACATTAGCAGAGGCTATTATGATGCGCTGGGTTTTCCCAGGCAGCCAGTGAGACGTGTTGCTAGGAAACATACCTAGACAACGGGGGTGGAGAACAGGTTTGATGAGAGAGTTTCCCCTGCTAGTTTCAGCTTCACATGGAAATAACTGAAGAGTGCCATAGGCCTGCTGTCTCACTAGCTCAGCATTGATTTCAAGTGCTTCATCAAATCTTTGTAATTTGGTCTTTTGATCTCACGTCTGTATTTTTGAGCTGCCTCAGTACTTCAGTGCTGGTTGTGTAAGTGTGAAATAGGTGGATGTTTCAAGATTCCCACAGATACCACTTTGATTTCATAGCCGTGTTTTATGAGACTCTGCTGAGACTTACAAGAGTTACGGCTATTATTTATAGTTTAATTGGTGGCATTGTGAAATGTGATGACTTGCTGTGTACGCCAAACTTTACATCTGACTTACTACAGTGGCTTTTTAAAGTGTGCGTTGTTAGTTGGAGAACTGTGACGCCTATAAGAGGAAGCTTCAGTTTAACTGTGATTCCTGAAGCCTCTTAAATTCTGCTTGATTAAAATCAATACGCTGACTTGATTCTGAGAAATGTTGCCTCTCAGGAAGCTGCGCAGCGCGTTGGTAGGTGGACGGTATGTTGGGTAATGCTGAAGGTGCCATGTCTGAAGCAATGCTGCCTTCATCTGGACAGAGCTGTTAGTGCAGCCTGCCTGTCACACCACGGCTCCAAGATGAGTAATTGCCAAAAACCATAAAGCGCCATAAACTTTTGGCCTGTGTGTACACAAGCTTAAGGTCAAATTAACAGTGTTGACACTACATCAAATCACGTCCACTTCAGACATCCGTTATTTAATGTTTAGTGGTGCTTTAGGCTTGGATTAGCTCTGCTTACAGAGTCTTATAACTATGCCAAGTTTCTGTATTTAAAGATCCCACTAGGAAACAGTGGGTGGTGTATATTTAACCTTTCTGCAGCCGATGGCTAAACCCAGCTCGGAGCGAAGTTGACTGTAACAGACTAGTAACTTTTGACCCCTAAGAGGACGTGAAGGAGAGAATGAAGCTAATGCAGCCAGCAGCGCCGGAGCAGACGGCCCGGCCGGCTGTACTCCTCCCTCGGCCAGTGTGCTGTCTGCAGGGCTGCCTCCTCCTCGGCTCTTGGAGACAGATTGTCAGGGCCAAACAGTAATTGGTCTGAAGGGACTACAGACACAAACACTGCTATAATTGCTGAGAAATAGATTCTCCTCCTTGGGCTTCGCAGGTAGTTGGATACCTTGAGATGTTTTTGTGTTATTGACGTGGAATTTGAACCGAGGCTACGCATTTAGATTCCTCCACAGCAATCTCAGCCTCTAATAGCGTTTGAAATATTTAATGACGCAAGCGAGTAGATTGCTCATTCTGTTCCCCTCTTTAAACTCTCATAGGTTGACAAAGCGTGTTGCCTGCTTCGCTCTGCTCCTCCACTGGATGGAGACTGTGAGAAGGTCAGGCCTCTGGCTGTGCAAAAGACAGTCAAAAATCTGGGCCTCTCATCGTTTCATTGGCCCTAAGTGCATCTAATAGCTTGGTAATTACTTCGAGCATCAAACATTTCACAGTTGTCCAACCTTTGTGGGTTAAAGCCAAGACGGGTTTTAGAAAATAACCCAGAGGGTTGATTGTGGCGGGTGTTCAGCAGTAAATCGTGTTGATAAGCACTGACCAAGCAGCAGAGCAGAGATGTTTTCACTCAGCCTGACGCAGAGCTTCCACAGAAAAGCTCCCACGACAAGTAAGTTCAGGGAAGATTGCATTGGAATCTGAGTGGTGGCTGCTTTGACAGTATAAAAACATAGCAGTAGTAATAAAATGATTTATTGTTTGAACCTTCATATTGAGGAGGACCGTGGGCATCTTTGCTTCAACTGCTTCACATTGAGATGTGCAGTCAGTAATTAGCTGCACAGGTTGTGTTGTTTTCAGATGGAGGTGAAATGCCACATCCCTCCCACGGAGCCCAGCGTTTGCTGCTGCTGCACAGCCTTCGGTCGGGACAACACCTCGGAGCCAAACAATTACATCAAGGTCGTGGAGAGAAGGAATGCGATGCCGATTAGCGCAGGAGTCCGGCGGCCACCTGCGGAGCTCGCTCTTTGCAGGAATGACAACTTCACAATTTACTCGCTGGCTTTGTTTGTACGTCTAAACTCCATCCGTGTGGATGGAAGGACAACGCGTCGGTCCAGTTCAAATATGCAGCTCATGCCCAAAATATAGTTTCACAGCTGCTGTAATAAAATCCAGAACATAACGGAATAAACGTCGCTCCTGGTCTCCACAGGTGGTCGCTGTCAGATAATTACTAGTTAAATTCAAAACTCAGTGTCTGCTCCAGTTCCTCTCGTTTACCTGCCAAGGGTCGACTGTTCCTGACCCGCTGCATTATGTTTATAATGCGTCCCCACAGAAGCCTGGCTCATATGGCTTGTTTCCTGGCTTTTATTAATAGGACACATTTTATTTATCGGAATTCTAGGAGCAAAATCAAATGAATAATAACTAATATTACGTTAATATATATGTGGATGCAGAAGAAAACGCGACAGATTTTACACCGGTGTCTGAATCTAATATTACAAACCGACGCGCTTCTTCGCTCCACGCCACGCGTGGCCCCGCAGTGTAGCTGTTTTTCCTCGGGAGCCTGCTGAGGGTATTTTTCCACGAGGCCTCTGTTGACACTACATTGCGCCACTTGGCAGCTGTTTATCGCAAACGGGTTTCTTTTAAAGGAAAGGTGCCTTTTTGCAAACACACGCGGCTCTTCCTTGTTTGCATTTGACACTGTCCCGCAGAAAATTCAGCAAGTTTAGTCACGGTGACAATCAGTGCGCAGTGCGTGAAGTATGACTTCTGCTTTTATTCAGCTGTTACAGCCCGTATTTACTGTTCACCGCCGTGTTGGTGAGTGTTTTTCTAATGCACAAGTGTTAATAAAGTTGTGTTTGCTGTTAAGATTTTCGCTATTCATGCATGAAAACTGTTATAGCTTGAGTTCAAATAGAGGTTAATAGTTTCGATCACATGGTTAAAAAGGGACAAATGTGTACAAAAATGCTCCTAATGTTTTAATTTTATTGCTTTAATATTGTAATATAAATATAATATATTATATATATGTGTGTGTGTGTGTGTACCAAGCTACATCGCCTTGTTTATCATCCACTTTCAATTCACATGGTTGTTTAAGGGTTTTAGTTTTAACACATTTCAAACCGGGCTTCTGTGCGTATTTACGCATGAGGGACGACACCGCTTACATCACTGACGTGTCTTGATGTGAGTACTGGTTAAAACAAAGACACACTCCAGTCAAAGGCAGTTTCGATGTGCATTGATATGGAGATTGGGTCAACACGGGGCAGAAAAGAGAGGTGTGACCGCCTTAAAAGTTTTCTTCAATGGGCTACCTGACTCCGGGCGCTGCGCATAAATACTCCTCCCTCTGAGGATGAGCTCAGTCCTGAGGGAGAGACGCAGAGACAGTTAGGTTTGGGGGGAATTTGCTTAAGGTGGATTATGAACGCTTTTGGACACCAAGCATCCAACCCGCAGACCAGCCCTATCCCGCACCACAGCCCACAGGAGCTTCTGGACATGGCCGTGTACTGCGACAACTACGGTGTGTACCAACAGAACCTCCACCACCATCACTCACAGAGGCCGCCGGCGCACCCGTCCAGCTACGGCCTCGGGGAGTACACGTCTCCGTCCACGAACCCCTACCTGTGGCTGAACGGACCCAGCATCAACTCCTCTCCTTATCTCCCCGGGAACAACGGCTCGTCCTATATTCAGTCTGGATACGGGTCGAACCAGAGGCAGTTTCTGCCGCCTCCTACCGGCTTTGGCGGGGCAGACTTGGGGTGGCTGTCCATATCCAGCCAGCAGGAACTTTTTAAGATGGTCAGACCGCCTTACTCCTACTCAGCACTGATTGCCATGGCCATACAGAACGCACAAGACAAAAAGCTGACTCTCAGTCAGATCTATCAGTACGTGGCTGAAAACTTCCCGTTTTACAAGAAGAGCAAAGCTGGATGGCAGAATTCAATCCGGCACAACCTGTCACTGAACGACTGCTTCAAAAAGGTTGCTCGGGATGAGGATGACCCAGGTGAGAGGCTCGGTTTCTGTAGATCTGCTTGAAATGGTTTATTAGTCGTGTGTGGTACTGATGCTGCTGCGTTTTCCCGTTAAGTGTTTAGTTGAAGACTGAAGTTTAAGATGAAAGCTCTGACAGTTCGTCCGTTCATTGAGTGAAGCCTCGTCTGATTTCTCCTCCAGGTAAAGGTAACTACTGGACGCTGGACCCCAACTGCGAGAAGATGTTCGACAATGGAAACTTCAGGCGGAAGAGAAAGAGGAGAGCGGACATAAACGGCGCAGACGGCGCGTCTCCCCCCGTCAAGTCAGACGAGCTCCCCCACAAGCTGTCCGACACCGCCAGCCTGCTGAGCCCCTCGCCGCCCAGCCTGCACGGATCCCCGGCTTCCACGGAACCCAAGTCGTCCCCGTCACCCTCCGCGGAGCACAGCCCGTGTTTCAGCAACTTCGTGTCCAACGTGAACTCCCTCCTTGCGGCCAGCGGCGGCACAGATGTGTCCCGGGGCGCAGAGCGCGAATACGGCACCGGGCACGTCGGGGTACTGCCCCAGACTAGAGACGGCGCGTCCGGACTCGGCTCCTACTCGCCCTCCTTAATTTCTCCTCTGAACTCCGACAACAGGATGAACTACTACACGTCCGTACAGAGCCTCTCCAACCATTTTAGTGTAAATAACCTCATATACAGCCGGGAAGGAACAGAGGTGTAGCCTGTGTCCTGGTCAGTAAAGCTCGTTAGCCTTAACCTTTCGTATGTAGCTCGGTAATACTCACGTACAGGCCTTGTTGTAACTGCACTGCGACCAAACGGGTCCTATTCACAATCACTGGGAGAAATATGGTTCCTTGTATTTAAAGGAGGATTGGTGCGTCTCCTCTGGTTGCTCCATGCAGCGAACGTGTTGAACTGATGGAAGTGGACTTATTTTTCATGTTCATAGCTGCTTAGCTGACAGACTCCATGTCTCAAAGGAGACACGTGTACAGAAATTATTTTCATAAGGAGAATTACACCTGTATTGTAGACCGAATAGTTTTTTGCGATTTATTTAAACTCTCCTGGGTGTTTGAATAAAAAACATTTATGTTACGCGAATAATTAAAGCTTGTGTCATTTTTCTGTTCATGTTTTTCAGCAGTAAAAAAAAAAGTAAGTAACAAGAAAAATATTTCTTAATTAACTTTTTATTGTGTGTGTGAATATTGTGTCGTTCACGTCTAAAGTTATGGTTTCAGGCGAAGTGCATTCATCTGTTTCACCCTCCCGACCCAGATACTGTAATTAAACCAGCTTAGAAATAGTTTGGAGACCCCACTGTGGTGTCTGTCACATGTCCAGGTCAAATAGGCCTTATAAATGTACAGATTAAGACTTCAGATGTGATACTGGGAAATAAACCAGTATAAAAGCCTTCATGCCTGCCAGGAAATCTAAAGTCAAGTGGCTGTAAGCAGTAAAGTATGTCAGACAGACATTTTCCGCTTGTCACTTCCAATAGCCCGGTTTCAGCAAGCAATCAGACCTTTAACTTACTTCTACGAGGTTCAGAAGTTCAGCGCTTTGTCTGGGCTGGGTTTGACTCAGACTGAGCCTGCTTGGTGTTAACCTGTTAGCAGAAGCCCTGTCACGCAAAAGGCCGCATGTTCCGTGCGTGTGAGCTGTGGGATGTGTCCATTTTTTTATTTTCTTTTGCCAGTCAACGCCGTATAACGTGTTTCTGTTGCGCTTGCAACACAACACATGCTATTGGGGCAGAAGTATTAAACAGCCACGTAGAGGAAACACTGCAGTGATCTAACACCCTGCTCTTCTCTTATTTTCAAACAATATGGATATGCACGGAATCAAAGCCTGTAAATAAAAGGAAACACCTCTTAATTGGTTGATAATTGAAATCACTCATGCGCTCCATGGTCTGGAATAAAAGAAAAATTAATTGATAAGCCTTTCGTGCCCCTTGTTGGAACACAATGGAGGCTGGCAATTCAAGAGATCCCCTCCTGGGCTCAAATGAAAATATTGCGATCTGAAGATCTGGGAACAAATTATCTCCCTCAGGCCATATTTTGCGCTATTATCTGTGGAGCAGGGCCACCGATCGGACAAAGGGGATTTTTGTCACACAGGAGCAGGTTCTCACAGCAACACGTTTTCTGTTCAGCTCCTCGTCATGTCCACTGAATGAAGCACATTCAGAGGCCGTTTAGTTCTTGATTCAGCCGTTCAGCCTTTTCAAAATATCTTTGAGCCTATGTGAAAATATCAAGTATGTATAATTAACAAATAAATTAGCATTTATGTTTTTAGGCTACTCTCCAATACATAAAGTTCCGTCTTTCCAACCCGTAGCTTTAAGCAAATATATTAATGTGCTACTTTTCATACGCACAGACGCAGAACCTCTCCTTGCTTTTCAAGTTCGATTCAGGCCTTTGAGTTCTCAGAAACGCTACGCTCCAGTGCCCTGTGCCTGAAGGGCACGTTTACCCAGCCCACATGAACTCTGTGCTACCTGCTTCAGGGCCTGAGCCTTCAGGGCTCAAGGCCCAGGCCCATAATGATGGGTTTCAGCCTCACAGTGCCATCCCTCCAAAGGTGAGCTAGGCTGATAATAGTAGGAGACAGTGTCTCAGATCAGGATTATTATCCTACCTAAGCCTTTCTCTTTACAGAGCTAAACACACAAGCGTGGCATCCGACGCCACGGAAAGCACAGTCGTGTATTTTTGCATCTAAAACAAATCCAGATGCTGGATTCAGATTTTAGAGCCGCGTCCATCGTAACCAGTGAGCAACGTGAGCTGTGGCGGCGAGTCACCGCTCGATAACGTCGCACTTAAGGAGAACTTAAACTCCCATCAGCGTTAAAGTGAGAGTTCACCTAAGACACAAGCAGTTCATTAGCAACTCTTTCTCATTCCAAACGTCTTCAAACACACACTGTGTCTGAGTAGCTTCCATTTGCATGTGTGACTTCTGATATACAATTAAATATGCACAATTAACTCTAACATTTGCTTTGTATGGTAGTTTGTTGGGTTTTGAATAAAAAGAGACATTCGGGCCCTGATAATTATTCATAGTCCATGTAATAGACACTGACTGAGGAGGAGACTGACTGACCCCAGAGAACACGATAGCTTGGCCGTAGAGGGGGCTGATCACTGTCTGGGTTTACCCTGAAATTTCACATCTGTTTGTAGCAGTCAGTGGGCATTATAGGGATAATTTCTTATATTACAGCCCCATCTCTTGAGGAAGCTAAATATTTAAGAGAACAATATGATGACAGCTTCTGGGGAAGCTGCTATATGGCTGTAAGGCCGGGGGGGACCTCTCCTCGCTGCACTTTAAAAGGATTGTGTGTGCAAGTGATAGCTGAGGAGAATGTCTATCAATTGGCATGACCTGATTCGGTTTCATCATTCTCCGTCAGAGGCCCGTAAAAAGCCTAATGTATGGCCCGGTAACGGCATGGGATCCCAGCTCCGGACAGCAGCCATATGGATTATTTTATACAGAACAGGAGCACGTGGAGAATGTGGAGCTAGAGATGATTTCATTTCTGTTTTTAATCTTTTTGATTTATTTATCTTTCTCCAACCTGCTCAGCTTGAACGTCACGTCATTCTAGCAGCGCAGCCTGGTTCCCCTGAATGCGAGCGCTAGAACTGATAAGTGGGCACAGGAAGGGCAGACGCTCGAAAACCTGCAGTGCTTTTCCAGCTGAGGAAGCTGCTGAAAGAGTCTCGGAGATACGAGGATTAAGAGGCTAGAACGAGCTCCAGTAAATCCACAGCCGGGGCCTGTCTTCACATCGCTCCGTCTGGAAAACCTATCCCCAGCACAATGTAATTTATCCCCTTACTCACCCTGTTGCTGGAATATATTTTGACAAATTCTTTGTTCTCACATTAGGGAACTGTAGGCAGATCATCCGTTATCCGTGACCTTTGTCGTAACAGACCGTGGCAGTGGTTTTACACACTGCTGAGAAGCCAGAGAGGGGCGTTCAGATAAACCAGGCTGATGTTTCTAACAAGTTATGGTTCATTCTCAATCACTTGTTCTTGATCACAGTGAATCGTTTTTATATCTGTACTCTCGGACGATCTCTAATCAGTGACAGGCTTACTCGTAAGCGCCGCAATAAATCCACAGCCATTCATCTCCTACATGAAATTCCAAGCCATGACCCTATGAGAACAATATCCAGGGTTCATGGAACATCAATTTCTATGTGCAGCGCTGCAGAACAAATCTGAGAAACAGCCAATATGTAATCATTTTAGCTCGGTTCAGGGACCGTTTAAGTGTAACACATCATAATGTGACCTGTCAGTGCACAGAAAGTCTCACTGTGGTCATTTGTGTGGAGGTAAATTTGCTAAAAACCTATTTATTTCTAAGAGTAAACAAACCCTGGGAAGGGTTTCTGG
The DNA here is from genome assembly GCA_030770545.1 of Macropodus opercularis. NCBI lineage: Eukaryota > Metazoa > Chordata > Actinopteri > Anabantiformes > Osphronemidae > Macropodus > Macropodus opercularis. The sequence goes on along the minus strand of CM061107.1, from coordinate 3,907,721 downwards.
GGTAAATAGCATGTTTGGTGCTGCTGATGCCTTGCAGTGATACCACCCGGGTAGCCAGCACCTGCACGCTGTCAATGCCTGCTCGTCACAGACAGGAAGTGGTGACAGATGACAGAGGAAGTAGAGGAAGTAGCTACCCGGAGGGAATCCGTTTCCCCTGCTCCAGTCGGGGCTTTCAGCGGCGAGACGGAAGTGAGGAGATCATTCAGTACTCAGGGGAGCCTCAAAGCAGCATCTCTGCGCTGCTCGTCAGTCAGTGCCAGCGGTTCTGAGGGACGCTATCTCTTAGCTGATGTTGTCAAAAGACGCGTCCCACCTGGGGTCATTTCTGAACCGCGTTTTGACGATCGCTGGGCAACAGTTGTGAATCCACAGTTTTGCCCCACAAATAACAACAAGAGTTGTTTTGTGTATTTCTGTTGTGGTTTCACCTGCTCCCACGTTGCATTATTCAGCGTCCGCTCCGTGTGAAGCTGATGCATCTGCCAGGGGGAATTCATTTGCTGTCCCCACACTCCCCTGGCCCTTAATGAGACCCCCCACCTCCTGGCCTTTATTATGAGGGATGCATACCAATAGAGAGACAGGACAGGGGAGACAGACTGAGCCTCAGAGACCTCTGGAGCCCTCATCAGCCCAGACCATCACACACGTCTCGCAGAGAGGCCAAATAATGGGCCTGATCCACATGTAACCAGGTTTTCTCCATGTAAGCTGCAGATGATCTATAGCTGAAGGCTCTAAATGATAGCTTTTCAAAGGGACGGGCAGGCCCCCTCCAAAGGCTTCCTTTGTGCTTGCCACTAATCCCAGCCTGCACTTCAATGCCCTGGCTCACTTCTGAGGCGGCTGCGATCATCTTGAGGAGGGTTGGGGCGGCACTGTTAAACCGCTTTAATCAAGGAGATGTAATATCATGATAAGATAATCAAACCTTTGAGCACGCAATTACACGATGGTAATCGGCTGCTGGTTTTATCACCGTCCATGATGTAACAGACCAGACTTTGAATGTGAATTTATAATAACCTGGTGGATTTGTACTGTAGCGCGTTGGGACTATTTCAGGAGGAGAAACACAGCGCACACTTGAAACTCCGTCTGGCTTGTGTGACAGCAGCCTGGGATGCACACAGGAGATGCCTATTTGCCAGACAAACAGCGTGCAGCAAGTGCTACGTGATGACTTTCATATTGGAGTCTATCATCCACAAACAGCTTGTGTGTCAACTATAAACACAAGACATGCACCCTGTCTGGGGAAACAGGCTCCCAGGCTCAGAGCTGCTGCGAGAGCTCCTCTGTTAACACTTCGAGCTGCGTTCGCTTGCCTTTGTTGCTCGCGCTGCCTTTGGAGAGTTTCGTGCCGCTCCGGCTCATTTAAAGCAGCCTGCTCCCCTTTTGTCATGTGACGGCATTCCAGCGCTGTGACATAATCAGGATGCACATGTGCACCAGTGCATGTTTTCGTGTGTGCGTGCGTGTACACACTGATGCTGACAGCACAGCTGAGAAGCAGACATCCTCCACAAGTGTGTTGACATGCCCCCACTTGACAAAGAGGCCCTTTTTAATTCACTGTGAGAGAGAAGCGGTTTTACAGGGTTCTGATAATCTGAAGTACACAAAGGCGTAATTAAAACAGACAGGACAGGACTGTATTCAGAGAAGACGGGGGATTATTGTGTGTACCACCGGGTCAATATTTGTGTGGACAGAGGGGCACGAAAAACAGCATCACTACCTTCTGCACCTAGAGTTTTATCTAAATCCACAACATTTGACCTCATTACACCCGTCATGTCTGTCTGATTGTCTGCTAAGTCTTTTGAGTAGGTTTCGGGTTTTTCCTATGAAGTGGTCGGACCCAAACAAGCTTTATTGGCAGACACACTTTTTTATTTACTTTAAACTGCCAGGGACCAAGTCAGTTGACAGGGACATCAAGATTGATGGCACCCTGTCTTAATTAGGTGGGTCAGGCCTTGGACAGATAGCTTTGTGGACCTGTCAGTGCCCCTCCCTCTATAAGTTGCATAATTATCCTTTTCATTACAGTTAGCTCTCAGGCTACCTGATAGAATTCAAAGGGAGGTGTCACTATCTCTTATCATAATGCTAATGAAACTTGTGACAGGCATTTAAATCACAATGGAGGGGGAAAACAGTAGCTAGTCTGCCAGATTAGCAGATATCTCCACTCAGAGACTTGTCTGTCTGCTGGGTGATGGGCCACGACAAGTCCCTGGGCCCATGGGGAATTCAAACCAGGAGGGAGAGGTATTTTGGGACACGTCCCAGAGGGAAAGACCTTCGTCCCCATACTGCTGGACTCACACGCTTCTAGACCTATGTGAACATAATTCGCCCTTGAAGATCCCAGGATCCTCCTGCGTCAGCTCACTGCATGTGAGGTCACACGCTGTAATGTCTTGTACCTGTACAGTACATATGAGCTGTTGCCGTCTGTGTTCAGCGTAGCCAGATCTGGACCCTGTGGATACAGCAGAACGAATTTGATAAAGGGGGAGTGACAAGTGCTTAATTTCCATTCTGTTAAATAAGCCAGGCACACTGCCCTCTGCGTACATGTCAACACTGGGAGCTTTAATGGGTCACAGACTAATGACTGAGTTTACAGCTTGGTGCTCTTTTCTCGCTGAATGAACAGGAGGAATACCGTAGATTTCATCATCCTCTCTCTGCACTTTTATCTGTGAGAAAGTTACACTCGAGACACTTCAGCTGAGCTTTCGTTTGTCACACAGTGGATTTATCAATGTCACGTTGATACAATATCAAATAAAGGAGGTCGTCTGCAAAGTACCACTAAATTATGACACAGGTTGACCTGTGCAGGGGATGTATTGCATCTGCAATTAGATCAGGCCATCTATCCAATAAATATAATGAGGATGAACCAGAGAGTTGTCCCACTTTTAATGGCATGTAATGGTACAAGCGCTGACAGCGTAATAGCTCTGGCTCTGTTAGCTTTTCTCATTACGCAGCGGCACAGGCCTCGTCCAACCACTATGTTTAACCACTGCAAGGGGCAATCATCTCAGGCCTATATTACCGGACAGCCTTTAATGAAGAGCACAATCATCAAGCATTTATGTTTAATGAAAAGAGCCACCTGCACAGACAGAGACAGCTGATGCTTAAAAGGATCCTCACATGAGTCATGCTGTATTCGATGCGATAATAAAATGTGCTTTTAGCTGCGAAGGCATGAAAGCTCTGTGTGCAGCGGCAGACAGTGGAGAGCAGCGGGGCTCAGGGTGGCCATCTGCCTCGACCGGTTGGGGCGAGGGCAATGTGAGACGTCACACTTCCTTGAGGATCACAGTTTGTAGCCGTAGAAGAACAACATGGGAGCAGCCAGCGTTTCGTGTGGGTCACGGTTTTATTTCCAGTCAGGTTACTTATGTATACAGAAAAGCCACGAAAGCCTGTTATGGTACTTCATGGAAGAAATGTTTCTGATATTGTAACGTTGTGAGGCTGCGCTGGTTCCTGTGTAAACACACTGATCTGGTGTTATTTCTGATTAAAGGCCAAGCTCACGGCACAGCCAGGCAAGTTGTCAACATTTCACACACAAAGCATCCTTCTGTAGACTGCTCTGCCAAAGTCTGTATCATATGACCCGATGTTTCACGGATTCTAAAGGGAAGGGGTGTTGTAATGAGCTCATATGAATGAGGAACTAAACGTTGACAGACGTAAGAGAAGAGACGTGAGATTCTCGCTTTTCTTCGTCTTTCCTAAAGTCTTCCTCAGATACGCTGCCCGTTGTCTTTCCCTCTGCTCTTGTCTCCTTTTTCGTAGGGAAGTGCACCTGCTGGCTGGCCCGGACTCCTGTTTACAGTCAACAACACTGTGTACCCACATGTGGGACAGATCAAGTCTGTCAAATAATCACCTTCAAAATATTATCAGTGGTGTCGAGAATTATTAAAACCTCAGGCAACTTGTTTGGTCTTTACAAAGCAATGCTTGTTTTAAACACAACTAAACACAAATGTGTGGCCAATAGTTTGGACACAGGTGATTTTGGCCTCACCAAACAAACGACCTTCCTGTTCCAGGCGTCGTGTAGGATAAAGATAAGTTAACACCACCTGAAATTTACAACAACAATTTTATGAAAAACAACATAAAATAGGTTTGAGTCCATTAACCTTTACATCCAAAGTTATTGTGTGTCAGTGTTTGTTTTGTCTCTGCTGGTCCATTGCACTCGCAGACATGCTCTTGTTTTCCACAGCGTCCTGGTTGCAGGCTGAGCCTTTGTCGTACATGATGGCCGGCGCTTTGAGGCCGTGCCAGCTCCTGAACACTCTGATTTGATTATTTTGACATCTTATGGCAAGTAGAACTCTCATCTCAGCGGGTTGCGCTTAAGCACACCGAAGAAGCATTCCTTTGTTAAGTGTTTGTGTCACACTTAAAGGATTAGAAAGCGTTTGAAAAGCACAAGCAATAATGTTTGGAATCACCCACTGAATAGTTTTGCAGCCAGTGAACCTCAAATGTGTTTATGGGGTGGAATTAGCAACTTCGCCAGAATACAATGAGCAATCGGCCTCAGAACCCAGGTTTGGGCAACGTTCCAGGAGCCGGCAGGGGGTTCACCGTATGGAAGAGTATGATAGTTTACCCGTTTGACAGAATGTACATTTATGTTCCCATATTTCATAGTTTCTGTCAGGGTCATTTTAAATCCCATCACCTGCATCTCACGTCTAAATCTTCACATGTAGGCATGTCGCCCAGATAAATCACAGCCGACGGTTCTGCCCCGATGGTTCCCATACAGCTCCGATTTTACTGCGTCCGAGGATCCGCTGTCTTGACATGGCTTCGGTGAGGGGACAGAGTTTCTGGGTTTCTGGTTTGAGAGGCGGAGAGTGAACGAGGGCCTCTGCTGGGCAGGTCGTGGCACTTCAGCACAACTGCTGTACAAATGCTGTAAAAGTACACTTAGCAGGATTAATACTAAAATAAGTATTAACTACTTCTAACAGTCTTATTTATAGAGAGAATTTAGGATTTGAATTGAAGCACCTGTACGTGCTAATTAATTGAAAACAATCCTTTGTGTTGAATTTGTAGTACTGTCAAATAAGAATGAAAATACATTTTTTAAAATGTAAACTACATTTTGTGAATTTAAAGGATCAGTTACAAAGCTGATTTTACCTCTATATATGCAGAAAGGAATTAGATTTGCCAACATCTTATCAGCTGAAAATGATTACTAACTTAAATAATACGTCATTTTCAAATTAAAATTAAAGTTAAAAATCAAACAAATGCTGAGAAAAGTGGGGGAAAATGTTTTTAAAAGTCCACTTGGTTTCTTTTAGATCAGTGAAGAGATAGAGCTCAGAGTGTCGGTCATGTTCTCCAGTTTCAGCTCTCTGACGGACTGAGGGAAGATGGCCATCACTTAGGGATCCCCAGGGAAGAAATTCCTCCAAGTCTTAGTGTCCTTCTCACTATTCCTCTCAGATGAGTTCCCAAGCCGTTTCCATTAAGAGACTCGGAACAGGCTTTTCACAAGCTTCACAAAATGTAAAAGCAGCCAAAGGGCAGGGTTTTGTCAGACAGACCTCTGAAGGTGTAATCCACAGTGTTAAAAGCAGAGTGGCTGACCTTTGGTGTCTTTCTTAGTGTCACTGATAAAAGTATCTAAATGTAAATATGACCTTGTCAGATTTGTCAGATTTTCTCGTGTGGCTGTTATGAGGCTGGATATGAATCACCAGAGGTAAAATGAGTGACACTTCTCAAATGTTTACATGCTTCCCCTATTCTGCTGCTGAGTGTGAGAGGCCGGTTGGCAGCGCGGCGTTTCCCCCTCATGCCTTCTCACAGGTTGTGTTACTGCGTCCATACATCACCCTGACATGGGTGCACTCACTGAAACGGCCCGGCTAGACCCCGTCTCAGGATGATGACATATTTTCCATTCCACTCAGTGAGGTGTGCGAACATCTTATCGCTCTCTGATCACTGCCTTAGATCTTGCACCTCAAACCAGTTTATTCCATCCAATCCAATTTAATCCAATGTATGTATGTATTTTTTTCTATCCTGTACAGATCTAATAGGAGGCGATAGCGATACCCCCTGACCCTTCCTGGGAGTCCCCTTCAGCACAGCTTCCCCTGCTCCTCCTGGGGGTAATGGAGGGAGGAAGAATGCGCACGGAGGAAGTGAGTTTCCTCCAGGCAGATTGCTGGATGGAGCGGGTGAGAGACGGACAGATGACAATGGCAGGGAGGCCGGCCGGGGCCTGAGTGTCGCCTCAGGGAGGCCTACACCCTTCTACATGTTGGCTCCAGCCGCTACTCTAAGTGCACCGAGCGGTGGGCTTCACAGCGGATTTGGCAAGGTGATCCCTTCACCCACCCCCATCCATCTCTTGCCAGCCGCTCCCCTACTCCCTCCTTCCCCCTCTCACCTCTCGCTCCTCTTCCTCTGTTCGTTGACACCAAACCAGGAGGTGATGAGTTGACACAGAGGGTGAAGACAGGTCTGGGAGCTTTATCTTCTCTTAGCTTCTCCTTCTTTTCTGTGTGTGATGGACTAATTAAGTAAGCAGTTTATTTAAGCAAGAGCAGAACTGAATATCATGTACTTTCAGTCAGTTTAATGTTATTATTACCAGTATTTGGGTTTTAGCCATGACGCTGAACTGCTCTGAGTCCTCTGTGTTTCTTCTCTCATTTGTTGTAGCAATGTCGCAACTTTCCCCAAACTACCGAAATAAGACCCAAACCGATCAAAACACGGTTCTGCTTTAGAGGAGTGAGTTCAGGCTGGAGGTGAGTTGGGGGTCATGTAGTTATATACGCTGACAAATTGTTTCATACACATGCAAACAGGCCTGGAGCACTTCTGATCCCTCCAGCAGACACCGCGTCTCCACGTCCACGTTGAATGACACTGAACGTTGCCTCCTGTAGAGAGGCTGCATTGTTTCTTATACAGGATTTGGAAAGTCGATATCAAATTCTGCTCTATTCAAAGAAGCCCTGTATTATTAGAAAGACAGGTGATTGCAGCTTTTAGGTCTTTGCAACACAGGCACAGCTCAGAGACGCGGAGGGAAACTGGACGATAAATGGAGCAGAAGCACAGAGGGATTGAATTGCAGCAACATTCCTGAAGGTAAACTTCAGGTATTGAGATGCTGGGTGATTTGTAGTGTCTTGTGTCTTGGTTCCAATCTTTTTTATATTCTGGTTACTCAGAGTGTTGATGTTGACAGATGAAATTATATTCTTGATGACAACAGCCCCAAGGTGTTTTGGGGTTTTTTCTAGTCTGCGGTCATTGTAAATTTCAGGTGGTGTGAGAATGACTGACGGCCTTATGACAGGGCTTCGCAAATCCCTTAATCCGTTCATGCCACTCAATGGGGGGCACTTGATGCACTTTATTCCAGCGCCTCTCCCCATCTGGCTTCTGTAAAAGACACTCAGATGCTGTGAGAGCCTTGACAGGCGATGATGGCCCGCAGAGCTGAGAGCTGTGATCACGTAAACGATGCAGTCCTCACATAGCATTTCAAAATAATGCAACACTTAAATAACCTAAGCATCTTGATTAACGCTTAATGTTGTTGGGAGTGTTTTTCTGTACAGACATGGGCGCTGACTGGAATCTCGTGGTTTTATGGCCGTGTGGACTGTAGAACAGCTTGCAGTCTGTGCCTGCGTGTCTCGGTTACAGTCAAGGGTCTGTGATCTATGGATTTGTGTCCCGCTCCAGTGACAGTGACTCCAGACACTGAGCTTCTCCTTCGCACAGCAGCCTTTAATCTCGTGGAGGCGCAAATGACCCTTGAAGGCGCTGAGGTATAGCTTTAAACTCATACTCGTGGGGTGAGCGTGGTTTGATGATATGCTAAATGTGAACACGAGATAATACTTTTGACTGCAGCGTTTCCTGGACGACTGGTTTGATGTGGAGATTTGCTTCAAGTTGATTCAGTGGTGCCACCTGGTGCAGAAGTGGAGAAACTGTCCCGAAGGCAGGTCTGATGTTATTTGCGCTGCAGAGGAATCATAATAAACTGTGAGTATGTAGTCATAACCAATACTGCTATTATTTCCACTATACAGGAGATATGGACAGCAGAGCTTCTGGTTTTCTAGTTCAGTCCATCGTCACAACTCCAACTGGCTTCATATTAACATACAAAGCAAAAATCAATAAAACCTCTACAGTATCACTTTTTTAAACGCTCTGTGACGTTTGCTGTTGTTGACGTTTCTGTCAGTGTCCAGGTCAAATGGTGCCAATTCAGTTGAGCTGTGTGCTGCGTCTGTGGGTTACCTGCGTCTCTGATCATCTATCACACCTGCCAATCAGAGGCGCATTAATCACCAACAGTGTCGAGCGGCATGGGGCAGAGAAAGTGCTGTGACCTCCCTCGATCCATCACGGTGGCAGGTAGCTGTCATGCGGCATCATATGTGTGTTTTTACCCATACTGACAGACTGTCCAGTGAAGCTCTGCACGGATTCATTAGTTCAGTTTGTCTCCATTGTGAGCTGTGTGACACCAGCCTCGCTGTCTTTTGCTCCTTTTCGCCGTCTCCCTGCTCCATCCAGGTAAAGTGGAGTATTGGCTTCAGGTGATTTGGAGAAGATCTTATCTGCTGTTAACAGAGGAATGACACCATAATGGAGCAGCAGGGGTGCAATTACCTTTTAGTCCTCCTCCTCCTCTCCTTCCCTCTGCCTTCACCTGAGCCTTGGCTGACAAATTAAGATTAATGACGGGATAAGTAAAGGGACCAGTCTAACCTCCAATATCACACGATGGGGTTGAGGGTGAGACCCCTGAGAGTGTTAGAGCCTCTCATCACTCGGTGAAACGACTGTCCTGAGTAAAAATGATCTGTACAGAGAAGAAACATTTAATGTAGCGCATTAAAATGAGTAGATAAGAACCTGTAAAAAGGACTGAGGGAGAATGTGTAAATCGTTCTTTATCTCGAGTGTTGCTAAGGCATAAGTCATGACAGAGCAGTAGTTATGCCATAAATGTTGGTTACCTCATAGGACACCACGCCTTGAGATACACACACCTACGTTTTATTGCCAGTGGTAACATGTGATTGTTACCATTGAGTGATTCATTCATGTCGGGAGTTTTGTGCCTGTTGGGATGTGTGTGAAACTGTGTTGCAGTCACTGCATGGAGGATATTCACACGTCTGTTCCAGTTGGATGTCAATGTAAAACCAATTCCTGGAGACGTTCATAGACCAGACCCTTCCCCCAGACCACTGTGCCCCCTCCCTGCAGCTGGAGGTGTGTGTTTCACAGGCCCTTGTAATGCGGGATGTGGAAGGATAAGGTTTCACAGGTACAAAAGTTTCCGCTTTAATCCCATCACACAGAGTGAGCGGTCAGGGCTCAGGGCTTCAGTATAATCCCAGGTTTATCCATTCGGCTGGATAGGAAGCGCTTACTGGCCAGCTCTGATTCTTTTTACTTAATCAATGTTTGCACAGCAAACGGCGAGAGCAGCGTTCTCAGAAGCAGTTCAGCTTCCACTGGCTGTCGCTGGGTACGGTGAAAAACCTCCCGTGGCAGCGTTTCAGCAGAATCGGTGCATAGGAAGGTAGAATGAAGACGGTCTCTAATGGTTGACAGACAGGGTTAAAAAATAAATGGTAAAATTCTAAGATTTCCTGCTCACTCTCATGTTCTGCACTTCTAACAAGCACAAAGCACAAAAGCTGGCTCTGCTGTTTGTCTGAACGGCCTTTGATTCGTGGCAGAAAGCCTGCATTCTGAGAAATTTAATACACATTCACACTGACGGCAAATTGTTGCATCCTTCCACGGGTTCCTTGAAGTGTGAGACTTGAAGGAAGAGTGGTTCTTTTGAAGGCAAGTAGAAGGCGTTGCAGGGCTGAGAGGTGCTGGAAAGGGCATGTCCAAACAGACTTTAGGCCCTGAGTGATGAGACACGGGAAGCGGTAACGGGACACCGTGCCCACTGCTCTCATGTCAACACAGCCATGTGAATCACAGCTGTGAGCGTGTCTGAGGCCCCACGAGACAATAGACTCTCAGCAAGGTCTGCTCCTACACAATGTTTGTAACACCGCTGGCCATAAAGTTGGAATAATTGATTTTTTAACATAATCCTGCCTTAAGATTAACACTGATGAAGAATAAATCACACTGTCACTGTGAAGAAGTAAAAACCATTTTATATTCACTTTGTTGACAACAGTGTACTGACACATTTTAGGTACATCTGATTATTAACTCATTTGCATAGATCTGCATAATCCAGTTTAGGTGTTTCAACAATATTCTATTTCTATTTAAAATTAGTTTATCTCCCAAAATTGAACAGGTGTTTAACAGAAATGGCTGCAAGTAAATAAACAAAGCACGTGGCTTCTGCCTTTCTGCAGCGCTGTTTGATTTAAGCATGTTTCCACATCCACACGTCACGTTTGATTTAAAGGCAGGTTCCTGCACGGTTGCTCCACTTATCTCCCTCTAGGCGGTGACGCTAAAAATGCATTATTACAGCAACATCTGTGATCATGTCGCATAAGATGCCATTTGAAATCAACACAAGTAGAAGCATTTGGATGAAGTGGGAGGGTTGAGTTACTACGAGGGTCTGAAAGTCTGTGTCCTGTGTCTCTGCTCCCTCCTTTTATCTTTTAGGCAGCTCAATAAATTAAAACGTCCTCTGCAGCCAAAGACAGTGACTGAGCAAAGAGAAACACATCATTTTCGCTTTGACTCGTTGCATTTACATAATGTAGGCGACAGAGGGCAGCAGAGATCAACACACCCCTCTCTGTGCGGTTCAGCCATTATTTTTAAGGGGTCGTGGTTCTGGCTCGGTCCAGCCCAGAGACTATTCACACTCTACTCACGTTTAACCTTAAACAACAAGCTGTGAAGTCACCGCTTAAAGTAGAGAATCAACCATGGGCCTCTTAAACTCTACTAATCTATTCCTACTGTAGCTTTATACATTATTTTAACTGTACATATATATCTTCAACATCTGTGTAATGCTCCTCTACAGTCACTCGTTGAGCATTTCGTCAGTGAGGTGTACTCGCCTGCTACTAGTACATCATTATCTCCTTGGGTGCGTCCTCCGTAGGCCTCTGCTGCTCCCTCCTGTGTGTGTAGGCCGCATGGTCGTACACGAAGATCACGGCTATGGCAACGAGAGACAGCACGGTGTACGGGATGACAAAGAAGTACCCCAGCTCCATCGTCGACGACTGGTCCTTCAGCAGGACGTCACTGTTGTCGTTCTTCACCACGTCCTCTGCCATGGTGGTTACGGTGGCGTTCACCACATATATGATGAGCACAGCAAAGGAAAGGCAAGCTGTGGGAGGAATGGCACAGAAACACGCCACACGCTCGTCATTTATGGAAATACAAAAGGTTTTTCTCCTCCCAGATGCTTTCCCCCTCTGTCGCTTACCGCTGAACGAGCTGCTGATGTAGACGCCAGTCGGCCCCATGAAGGTCTCGTAAGGGTTACTGACACTGTTGTAGAGGGAGATGAGGATGGTGGAGGCTGAGAAGAGCAGACTAAAGCCCAACAGAGCCAAAACCACACCGTGCAGGACGATCGGTGTGCCCTGAAGCACTGGAAAGACTACACACAAACACACGTGATGGGTGTAATGACGAGGAGCTCACATTTAACAAACACCCCCCCCCCACGCATCTACCTCTGGATAGACATAAGAGACGTGATTTTAAAATGTTTTCACCATCTAGAGGAAGTGATTGAATTTGGAGGAATACTTTCACAGCCGTGGGAGGCTTACCTTCAAATCTCTCAGTGTTTCCAAACAAGGGGCAGAACGATCTCTCCAATACGCCTTTAAAGAGACCCATAGTGATCACAGCAGTTCCGTTGAAGTTACTGCTTCCCTCTCTTGCACATTTCATAGTGATCGTAGCCCACTGTGCCATCATGCCGTATCCCAGCAGCGCCACAGATATAGCAGTAGCCAGCGCGCTGGACAGGAAAAACTGCATCTTCAAAATGGAAGGCATGACTGCTGTACTTCAGGGTGAAATCCGGGTGTCTGCTGTCTGCTGGAACCTCAGGGGCTGAAGACGACCGCCCGATTCTGTAAGGATTCGCGGTCTGAGCTACCTTCCTGGGTGGAGTGAAACACGGACTGTAGGTCATAAAATTTCTGTAACAACTGCGACCTTTGGTTTGGAAGGAAGAGACAAGGGTGGTTGTCATGGTAGGAACCAGGTTTCCCATCTGTCTAAGCATGAGAGCTGTGCCAAGGCTGTTAAACAGCAGAAAGTCTTCAATCTGTATGTAAAGAATACTGTAGTTCTGGTTGTTGGGCCTCCACAAACGCCTTTCAGGGCCGTTTGAAAGCTTGGATTCAAGGTCCTGATCTTCATAAAACACAAAGCAGATTAATTATTTACATGTCTCCCTCCTCAGGGCGAGGAATGATAATCACTGTAATCACGTGTGCGTCATCACAGAAGCCATGATGGGGATCGGTTCACAGATAATGTGTTGGGTTTATGGTTCAGGTAGAATTTAACACAGATGATTTACAGCTAAAAGGTCAGTTCCACCAATACAAAGCCATGACATAATTTGACCGGGCCATTTCACACCGTTTGCCACCAGGCTGGTGCCAGTTCGATGACACAGAATTTGGCTGCTTCCCGTAATAAGACAGAGCCAGTGTATTATTCCAGCCCCAGTTCCTGGTAATGGCAGATAAGACGTGATCATGTTTATTTATTGGGTGACCTTCCTCCATCGGTCCTGTCTAAACTGGATGTAGTAAAAATGTGAGATTATAAATTCAGCAACAGGCCTATATTTAGCTCTCTGCATTATAATATCCAACAACATTAGATAGATACATTCACCAGAATACACATTTACTCTGTTTACTAGCCGTTTTGTTATCACCGTGTTCTTCTCAAATGACATCAAATTAACTTCTACAAGCATATTTTACATTTGATACAATTTGATACACACACAAAAATTGTTACCGTTGGCTCAGTATAACCCAAAGTTTTATTTATACTTATACGAGTGACTGTGACGATCCAACCAACCATTTTCTGAGGAACTTTAGAGATGAAAAATGAGAAACGTGTCATTTCTCGTCACACGCGGTAATGACGCCTGCGGCCACACGGGGGCGCGCTCCCCTCCACGGCGGAGGCTCCGTGCTGCCGCTGACAGCCGGCTCTGTTGTGTTGGAGTAAACACTGACTCCTCCTCCTTTTACTGACAGGCGACAGCGCTGAAACGCCGCCTCGCCTTTTTCCTCCAAGACAACGCGCTCGGGATCTTCCTGCCGCGCCCGCAAAGGTGAGTGATTTGATGAATCTGTCTTCTGGCGCCGGGTTTTGCGGGGTGACACGTTTTTGGCGAGTGGAAAACGTCAGTTCGCGTCGTTTGTCATTTGTTCAGTCACAGACAGGAGAAGGGCGCGTTACCTGCCCATTACGCACAGCTGCGCGCGGCTGCTGTTCACCGTCCATTTCAGGTGCGCGTTTGTCTTGAACGTTGCGGTGACTCCGTCTCAGCTTTCTTAGGTTTTCATTTTGCTCATATTCTGGGTTTGACAACCTGCAACGATTCAAATCGCCGCCAGTGAATTTTAACGGAGTTTCTGCCGTCGTCTCTGTTTACTCTCGCTCAGCCGTTTTCTGTTACTGTTTATCTCTTATCCATAACAATAAACAGAGAACTCCTGTCTTTAAATTCGGTGTGAGTCTGTCTATGTGGGCTGAGCCAGTCTGAACATGCTGCAGTATATCGGTACTCAGAATATCTTGGATGAATCTGCCAGGACTTGTCAAGTCTTGAGATTTACTTTTGTTTAGTCTTGGGTTGATAAATGCGATTTTGGGTGCAAAACAAATTTGTTGTGGTTTGTACTAAGAATCACAGGACATGACATTGATCCCCAAAGGAAATGTCTGTGCCCAGAGAGGTCAGAGGTCAGGGTCAGCAGCAGCCCGGCATCGCTGAAGTCTAGCGTTTGTCTGATCAGGACATGTAAATGTCAACTTCCACTCCATGAATCTGTAAATCTGACAGCGTCCGCCGCTGCCTGTATGAAAGCATGGGAGCTGGAGTACGGCTGAAACCGACAGTCTTTTGGTTTCATTTTTATGGAGCTGCTACATGATTTCATGTATTTATTTGTATTATTGTTTCATGTTAAATTCCAACAGCATGTGGGCTGTAGGAAGCGTTTGACAGAAGTTGGTGAGGGTGGAGTAAAATAAATAATCAGTGGTCCCCGGGACAAACGAGGTGACGCAGGTTTCTGCTCAGCCCTGTTGAGACGCTCTGTTCCAGGTCCTCAGCTATAGTTAGAACTGGAACTGGCAGCGCGTAGCTTGTGATGTGTGCGTTATTTGAGGGTGGGTGTGTGGAAATGAGCAGATACGGTGATTAATGTAATCCTCACTGAGGTGGAGAGGAACATGCTGCATACCTGGGGTTTCTATCGCTTTGCAGCGTGTGAAGCCCAAATTGCCAACCGTGGAATTAGTCTAAGGAGTTCAGCCACCACTTATCTATCCACTTCTCCTTAAGTCCCGGCATCACTCCCATTCTCTCTGAGCTGCCGGTGAGACTACTCGCTGCGCCGTCTCCCTCTGAGGCTACACTTTGCTGGAAGGTATGCGTTTTTCTCAAACAGGCGGAGAAGGAAGTAATTTGTCTAAAGTCGGAACAATTAGGGACGAGTCTGGTCTGATCGAGAACTTGTCAGATATTTGCCGGCAGAAACAGAGGAAGGGCTCATGCGTTAGTGATGGGATTTGCGATAGGAAGACGTGTCTTTGGATGCAAACAGAACTTGTATCCTACCTGTTTTGTCTTTAGTCGCTTGCCTCAGCGGCAGCTTGCTGGAGCACATTCAGCTGCAGTGTGTTGCAACCTAGGCTTGTTTGTGCCTGTGGCTTAGGCTGCAGAATGCTGATCCTGCAGGCTGCCTGTAGCCGGCGTGCCGCTGCACTTCAGTCATGAAAAAACAACATTATAAGTCATGCAAAGTGAAGAAAAGAAAATGAAACCCTCATTACACCAGGCAGTAAATAAAGGGGGCGTAGTGTACAAATAGTGTTTGATGTGGCGATGATTCAACTGGTATAAGTGTGACCTGTCGTTGAAAGGGAGCAAGAGGAGCAACAAGCACAGGAAGCTCCCGCAGTCTCACACAGAGGTGGGAGCTCAGGGAGACACATGGCTGCGAGTAGAGTCGGGCTGTCAGGCGGAGTGACAGGAGGACAGACCGAAGCTGTGGGCACGCTGCTTTTTGGCCATCGGCTGTGTTTAGGTTCTCTGTACTGTAGCGTTGAAACAACTGGCTCTCCCTCACCCCCGTCTGTTCAAAGGAGGCATTGTAAGGCTCTGAGATAACAGCAAGGCCGATCACATGAGACCAAAAACAGAGAGAACCTTGTAGGAGAGTCTGTCATTGCAAAACAGAAAGTGTTGCAAACGCAGAAGAGCACCTGTCTCATCTCATATTTGTCCAAAGGATCCAGCGACTGTCCTCAGAGCTCTAGGAGTCTCCCAGGCGAGAACCACTAATCCCTTCTATTGAATTTTTTTTATTACGAGAATAAAGCTCGGGGACGTACTGCATGACGTCGCGCTACAACCGCTGCCTGTCAGGGTGTCCCCCTGAAGGCAACACGCAGTTCGTCTGCTGCTGCCGCATTGCAAAGGAGACTTTTAGGAGACTTTTAGGAAACTTTACGATTCTTCAGAGGAAATTCTTCAACGTCTGCATGTTTGTTTCTTTGCAAACTGCCAGAGACATTCCCGTACTTAACACCGTCTCCTGGTAGGAGCAGCGCGTTGACAGATGTGATTTTAATATAAAAGCCCTCTTTGTACTAAGCTCAGATTTCTTTTCCTTCATGTCAAAATGTGGCAACCTAATTTAGTGACCTGCTCAGGGGAAGCAGGGTGGAGTCCAGGACAGATTAACTCCCTGTGCTTTGTGGCCTGATTTTAAGTGAAGTCAGAGCAAACAGCTCCATCTCTGGCTTAGAACACGTTTCAGTCCATCTTTATTTTATCTGAATAAGTGACGCAGAAAAACAAATACTAGGTTTTGTGGGGGAAACAAAGGGCAGCCCAGAGGCTGGAGCAGGGTTAATATCGCTCTGAAAGCCGGGAAGAGAGAGGTTTCAGTGAAAGCTGCTCGTTGGGCTCTGTTGTGAGTCTCAGATGCAGTTGTTTCATAGGCGCGGAAGACATCACTCCCACAGCGTCTTGGATAATCGATGTGTAATGTCTCCGACAGAGGATGTAAGTTGTCTGGATTTGACAGCTTCCTGTTGCACTTTCACTGCTTTCAACCATAAAGCTCCCGATTGTGTGCGCGTCCGATGTGGATGCTGTGGTTCTCTGTCAGCCTGGCTGGAGGTGCAAGGTCGCGATCGGCCGCGTCTGAGCCGTGCGCCGCCTCAAAGCGCTCAGCTCACCGCCGGCTCCTCTTTATCGAGCTGTTCGTGTTGGATCAGTCTGTTACAAGTCTGACAGCAAATACAGCTGGTGGATGTTTTACAGCTTAAGCGTGCGGACGCTGAGCATACAGAGATGAGATGAGAGAGGAGTGGTTTGGGTTTGTCACCAGAGAGGCTGTTGACTTGGGTGAGTCCAGCGTCTAATGAATTATGGATGCTCACTAAAACGGCCCATTTCCCATCCAGTCTTTCTAGGCTACGTTAATGTTATTTGACTGTTGTGTCAAATAAATACAGAACAGGACCAGTTGTTTGTGACGGAGCAGAGACAGTAGCAAGTTATACTCGTGTTTTATTCATCAGTCTGCCCAGAGGTTTTGTTTGACCCTGCATCCCAGAGACTTTTAATGATCACATCACAGAGGGCTGCAGTGACAGCGGCGAGCGTCATTTCAGCGACAGGGTCGTCTTTTTGTGCTCTCTTTGATTCAAAGCACCTTTTAATTTGGGGCCAGCGTGTCCACAGTCAGGGGTTAGCGAACCCTGTCTGCGTGCTGATTGGCCTGAAAGCTTCAGGTGAGCACCAGGAAGCACTAATCAGAACTGTCCTGGATGATATAAATGACCAAGGTTACAGCCGCCTTGAGTCATGGAGCGCGATGGAAATAAGACGAGGGGAAGAACCTCGAACGTGCTTCATCTTATTGAATTCCTGTCGGGATGTAATTTCAGCTGCAGTTATGTGAAGGTATTGCACAAATGCTCGCGTGTGGGGGAGGATGTGGTTTTGTATAGATGAAAACAAAAAATTATGATTTTTTAACGCGGTGCGCTTTCGTGATGTGACAGGTTTTATCAGTACAAACCTGTCTTGCGCTGGAATGGAACTTGGGAAATGCGTTCAATTCAGCATCCCAGCGAACTGTAAGGGTAGAAATAGTTGGAGGCTGCAACATATACTTGCAGACGTGTTGTTTGATCGATGTTCTGAACATCATAAATAACTCGTGTTGACACATAAGGAGTGATGTGATCGGTGACTGGATGCGTTTCATGCGAGAGATTTTTCTGGCTGCTGTAATGACACTGGTTGGTAAACAGGACATTTCTTTTTTCATCATACTCATCAGAGATATTGTCGTATATTCAGTAAATATCTCACATCTGCCTTGTTCTTCGAGTAACAGATACAGTAGATATGGTCGTCAAGAATTTAATAGGCCTCGTCTTCCTGCAAAACAATGCATCGATTCCTGTATGTAAGACTGTTTGCTTCTGGGATCGCACACAGTCCAATGTTTAGCCATATGATACGTTGTCCCGTATTTTCCTATTTTTGCAGATATTTCCTTTCAGCTCTTTAAATATTTAAAGCGTACTCGTCTCAGTTAGTAATGCACCACAACATGGCTGCTTAGAGTCGTGATTGTTGAACGGCGTCTTGTTTTTCATATCTGCCCACTCGTCCTCTGGGCCGACATGTTTCACAGCACCTGAACACTGTGTGGGATCACAGGCAGCCATCAACACAACCCTGGGTGTTTCTGCTGCTCCCATACAGCTGCACCATGGGGCCAAATGCGCTTGAAGATTATTCAGAGAATTCATAACAATCCTCTCATTGTGTCTGAGGGCTGAATGTGGCCCAGCCTTGTTTCACTTTGCACGTGCAGCATAAACCGAAGACGTCGTAAGATGTACTTTTTCCCTGTGGTCTGTATCTGAATGATGTGTCATCCATAGGTGTTTAAATCAGACAGCTTCCTTCGCTTCTGCTTTTTGTCTTGTGCTTTAACGAACGATAAACATAATTGAAAGAATGAATTAATTCACGTTTCATTTATGGTGAACTGGTCATGACATTCCAGCTGTGATGGGAATGTGTGTTCATACTTCTACCCGCAGGCCTTTATCTTAAAACCGGGGGCAGTGGAGTGACGCATGGCTGACACGGGAGGCTTCTTTGTGCCGCACACTGGGGCTCAGCAAAGAGTCAGGAAGGGATCCGATCAGTTCTCCCTGCGGAGGGGAAACGCCTTGCTCTCTGAACACACCGAGAAAGTCCCTCATTTGAAGTGGCTTCTCACGTCGCCTTGGGGGAACCACTGTAAGACAGTAGATGCCAGGGCTGCTGGCTTAGTTACGAGCACAGCATGCTGGGATTTTGTCTCCGAACAGGGGCCTGTTTTGTTTTGCCACGTTGTGTTTGATTTGATGCGAACGTTAAGTCTGCTGTGTTCTAGGCAGCTTTACAAACAGGATCGGACACATGGACAGTGCTCTGAGCCACCAGCGAAGCCTGTCCGACTTGGCTGAAGTGCAACAGGAAATGCATCCAAAGCTACTAGTTATTATTATCCTATCACATTCAGCAGCTGTGCCACAGCAGGGGCCCAGCCTGGCGCTTGGTTAGCCTGAGAGATGCCTTCAGTCTCATGGCAAAAACCCCATTAGAGGGAGTTTTTCTCCTGTTCATCTCGACCTGCGGCCTTTTCTCGTGTGGGGCTCTACCAGCAGGCAGGTGGTGGTGCAGCGCTCCTGTCCTATGGCGTGGTCTGCCTGCGTATCCCTACACTAGGCTCCGCCGCGGCTGTCGGTCACCGCGAGCCTTGAAAATATGGGCGAGGTGAAGCAGAGCGTTGCTTTTATAGCCTTCCCACCCATGTTGTTACTATCATGTCAGTGTGGAGTCTGATATAAAATCCTAGATGCTCCAGGCCACACATTTCACCCTGCATTCCTGTGCCTGTAATTGGTTATTGTAGAAATACATGGGGGGGGGTTGGGTGTAAGCTGTGGAAAAGGAAATGAAGGGAGCGAGAGGGGGTGGGAGGGTGTAAATACAACCACAAGCACCACTGCAAAGATGAAACGGGGAGCTCTGGCTGCCGGTGCCAGAACTCACCCACCCCCTCCAGCATGAAAGGGAATTTTCAGGAATCTTTCATTTGCATGTGTCCCATCAGATTTAGTTCAGATCCTGCTGGGGTGGTGGTAGCAGAGGGCGTCAGCCGCTGGGATGTCTTGACATGGGTGTGATGTTGTTGAGGAGGGAGAACCTTGGCTTTGTCCGTCACTTTTTAAATTCTTGTTATACTTGTACTTTCACAATAGGCATGAATTGGAGAATTTACTGCTAGCAATCCAAAGAGAGCTTTGCGTTGGGTTAGGATGTTGCTCACAGCTGTGTGGTTTCATGCTGAGTCTGCAATAATTAGGTTGTTTATTATTTAATGCTATTTGTGGTGCAGGGCTTGTTGTAATGTGACGGAGGGGAAGCTTTAATAGCCCTTTACGGTACCTTAGCGCTGGTACAGGGCTTGGATTGTGGTTCTGGAACAGTAGTTAATTAGCAGGAGCCTGCTCCGCCTTTGACCTTTAGAGGCTTATCAGATTTATAATGATTTTCTGTCAACACCCCAGTGTTTGATGTCCTAACAACTGTCTGCACAGAACGAGGATGTGTTCAGAAGAGTCTTTTATGTGAGGATGAGAATTAAAATGAGGGGAAAGCTCCGGCATTAATGGACCAGTACAGAACTTTATGTTCAGCCTAATCGTGATGCACAAAACCAGCTGATAAAACGTGACGTTAAGTCTTCAGTGGAGAAACGCGAGTGACTGAAAGAGATCTGCAGGTAACGCGAGGATCAAGACAAAACATGTGAACCGTTGGGTTTCTCTTATTTGATACATACATTGACGATACTTCTTGCCTCAAGGATAAATAATGGTTCTTCACAATGAGCAACAACAGACCGTCGGCTGGGAGCTGTCAGTCGGGGGGAGGGTCTGTGTTGGTTTATGCCTCGTCACCAGAGCGGCTTCTAATTATGCTCCATATCAATCACAGTAATTGCTATAAAATGTTCCCCTCTAAGCTGATTCCCTTTAATGCGTCGGGAATGAAATGAAATTGAGTCGTCTTGCAGAATCGTTTTACAGTGGAAGGATTCTCTGGTAATGGGCAGAGCACGTTGGCCCACCTGTTTCACAGTGAGGAATGATGTCTGTATTGAACCTTGGGTGAGTTTTGCCAGGTTGCAGCGAGCAGGGTTTCGCTCTTTTTGGCAGATTGTCAGGAAAAAGGCTGCAGTAGATTCCAGCAGCTGATTGGCAGCGATTATGATGTCATTTGTTTTTGTGGGACGAGAACAGGTCGTGTTGGCTGATCCGTTTACCCTCTGTTTTCTTTCTCTCTCTCCATCTTTGTTTCTCTGCCCTCCCCTCCACCTCTAATGCCTCTTCCAGTGCTTTCCTGTCTTCACTTCTTGTTTACGTTGACTCCCACTGATCCTTTCAGCCTTGTGTTGGATTTTTTTCACTTTGAAACAACCACAAGACTGAGCGTTTGTGAAGAACACTATAAAATTTATTTCAAAATTATTTGAAGCGGCAGGAAATTACTATTTGCATTTAGGATCTAAAACACTGACACCAATTCAGTTTCAAAGGTCTCAGTGTAACATCTTAGACTCTTTGGTGGGGAGCTAATAAATTATGCATCAAAAGCACAACAGTGCTCACAGTGGCCACGCTGGATTGGCTGCCAATCTACTGTATGTGGAGATGTCTAGACAGCTGGGTGCCGTTCTTTAGGTTAATAAGGTTCTGGTCGTGTCTCTGATCTGCAAACATTGAATCTTTTTACTACAGTCTCGTATTGTAATGAGATGTGTTTGAAAGCCTCCACTCCACAGCCTTTTAGCCTGTTTTACAACCAATAACTGAACTAATAGGCTACTTGGAGCTGGTGAGGTTATAATCTGACAAATCCAGTTGGATTCTGGGGGATCTTGGTCTGCTCTATTGGCTTCCAGGGCTGCCCGGTCACTGCTGACCCTATTAGGAATGAGTCGTCCTTTGTTTCTGAGCGGTGCTGTCAGTTGTGGAGGAACAAAAAGCACCATTGTCTTTCCTTGCTGGCTGGGATAGAACTAATCTGCAGAGCTGCCTCAGGATTGCTATAATCCAGATTCAGTTTATGGCAGTCTAAGCCGCACGTTTTCACCCTCTGGAGAGGCTGACGGGGCATATCTGTTGTTGGCTTGTGTAATGTCACTGATCCTAAAAAAATGAAAGGGGTCGCTTTCGGTTTATGTCATGAGGGGATGGAACATCCAGCTCAGATTTGTGCGCCAGTACAGGCATCGCAGCACTGCCTCAGATGGATTCACTTTAACCAGCTTGCCTGATGGCAGCCGTATTTTTTTCAGCTGGTTTTCCTTTTATCCCCAAAACTAACCAGCCGGAGACCAGCAGGGCTGATGAACACAATAACTGCATGCCCGTAATGTTGGGCTGCAGGACTCGGGGGTATTTGTGCATCCATGCACAACGTGCAGTGAGGGCAAAAGGCATGAATGGCGGAACGATGATCCTCTGCTACGTGCACTCAGAGGAGGCTTTTCTTGTTTGACACAAAGAGATGCAGAGAGAAACGAGTTGATGTGTGTGAAATCCATCACAGAGCTGCCTGCCTGGCACAATGTCTCCCCCCATCGGATTCCCTCCTACACCTTCTTATCTCTGCCCCTCGGAGCCGCGCACACGGGTCTTTTGTTTCCAGCTCTGTCCTGTGATCCATGTGACAGGTAACAGGCCTCTGACACGCCTCCATCCTGTCACGCCTCTAGTGATGACCAGCACTAGCGTGTGTTTGCGTCACGCATCGCAGTTAAAGTGTGTGAAGGAGTGGAAATGATAGTCTGGTATGTGCTGAGTGCCAGCTGGTTCAACACATCCTGTTCCCAATGTAAACTCATTTTTCGTTTCTCATTTGCATATCTGTGTTGTCAGATAGCAGCAAAGAGAGTTTACTAAAGGAAAGAGAGGACATACATCTAGTTTAGTAGTTGGTGTTTTGTGTCAAAGTTGCTTTGACACCTTTTGTCAATGATTTTTTATTTTTGTAACATTGTTGCACAAGTCCCAATATTGCACCAAAAATGAAATGAAACATTTGATGAATAATATACATGACCAGTCTAAATTTCATCAGCGTTGCCTCGTTCCTTATTTTCATGGGCTGAATGTATCACCACGATATCGCAGCAACGCCTCTGAAAAGGTGACGTTATCTTGAGTCAGCAGTCTTGGGGTTGTACCAGGAGAAAATCGATGGTGTCGCAGCTTGCGTGCGACTTGCTATCCATCAGTTCGTTGGCTGACTGGAGTAGCTAGAGGGGATGATGTGCTGAATGGCCAGTTTCTCGTCACCTGCAAAAGATATCAGCACAGCAGGGCTTCTCTCCTGGTCCTTCAAACGGATGATTTCCCTCTGGGGATGTCGTAACCCTGCGAGGAATTAGATTAAAATAACATGCGTCTGTATTCTCAGCCCCTAAATAATGTACAACCCAAGTAGAAATTGGGTTTTTGATGCCATCTGAAGTGTAACAGACGGTGATGCCACACGTTTCAGCCACAAGCCTGCTCATGAAATGCACAGCAAATTAAATGTGAACTTTAATGTTACTCAAAAATAGCGTTGCAGTTAGTTCAATCAGATCTGAAGCTGCAGCCTCATGTTCCACGTCAGATGGACGTTAGCTGAAGAATTTAGAGCATATTTACTCAACTGCTTCCTGGAAGGAGAGAAGGGAAGGCGAGGGGATGCAAGTTCCTCTAGTCTGATGACTAGATTACAGTGTTTACTCACACACACCCACACGGCTCTCCCTGTGGATCGGCCGAAGACAGAGAGGTTGGAGAACTGTATTTCAGGCGTGGCTGGTCGCTGCTTCTGGCTGCAGCAGATGTCAGCCTGCAAATCATCCGTGTCCTGTACTTGCTGTCTTAGGGAAACCTCGCGGGACTGTTTGGGGGGCGTCTAGCCTGTTCTCTGCCCAATGGACCTGCATCAGCCACGATGAGCTTCAGTGACGTTCGCTCATGGCTGCTCGCCTTCAGTCCCGTCGCTGCTGTGCATGATAAACTGTTTGGGACTGTATCATACGTGTTGTGCTTCATGGCATCCGGCTGATTTAATTTTTATCTTTTCATCACTAAGCTACTGATCCGTGACCAGCTGTAGTCTGATGTTTTTTAAAGTTTATTACAGAATGAGTGATTTTAGAGAACTAATACTTGGATTAAGGGAGCAGGACACACCCACAATAAATGTTCTAGGTCATAGCTTCCACTTACTGTATGCAGGTTTAGTGTGTCATTTCCTCCTCTAATCTGGCTTAGTATGCCACCAAACTGAGCCAATGGTGAGCAAATGATGACATCTGTGATGGTGAAGGCTGTATTTACACTGGACAGGAAGCCGGTGCCACCGTGTCCTTTGTCCTTCATGGAGCGTGGGGACAGACCACCATGCATCTTTTTCTCGTTCTCATAGTCCAGCTAATTTTATACGTGCACACATATTTGGCTGTAGACCACAATGGGCATGCAGGATGTGATCTAAGCTCTTTCCCTTCGTTCTTGTGACCAGTGAGTCTTCTGACCCACAGTTTGTCCAAAGACAAACGCATAAAGAGCAGATAAACAAGCCAGTTCCTAAGAGCGAGCGCGGGTGTGTGTTCGTTCGTGCTTTGATTTCTTACTCCAGCTCCTACTTTTGGCAGTTCTGCGTGAAAGAAGCGGAGGCGTTCATGACTCTTTCCTCGACGTGCAAAACATCTCCATTTGCAGACAGACCAGACATGTAGCCTTGGGCTGTAGCCAGATATACACACACAGATACAGTAGGCTGAGAAATCCACAGGGTGCACACGATTCGTACCCATTAATGTCATTCCCTAAGTGCATGTTTGTCTAAAAATTAATCTCCGAACAGTGAACAGCATCTAGATATGAGCGCTACAGTTCATGCACCTGCCCTTTGCAGTGCTGTGATGGATCCTTCTTCCATCATTCACTTGGTTATTGACCTGAGGGAACCACAGGTGACTATTAAATCACGGTTCTCATTTAGCTGCCCTCTAAATAAATGACCGCATTGATTTAGTCAGTCACATGCTGTAGACAGACCTGTAAATGGTCTGGTCCTTCAGGAAATGTCCACATATTTGATTATAAAAGCTGCTATAGAAGAGCTGCTGTACGATATTATCACATTTCCATCCTGCTGCTTTTGGCTAAGGGCCATTTGCTGGACCGGGATGCCAACATACAGCAGCTACGCTTAGAAAGGGAGCGAGCTAATGGAATTACACTCCTCGTTACCGTCTGTCCTCTTGCTCTGCAACATCAAACGCGTAGTGCGTTCAGGGAAGTGCCTCCGTTCACGTCTGAAGTCCAAACACAAGCGTTCGTATCCTTGCAAGCATCATTCATTATAACTTCTGCTGCTGCAGTTTTTGTCTAGAGGCTGTTTTCAGTTTTCCTCGTAAACGCCATAAATCACATCTTTTGTACAGTCTGGGTAAAGCAGACGCAAGCACACTGCTGCTGCTTTATTCTAGTTCCACTTATTTCCATATTGCTGAATATGTTTTCTATTTTATTAGCTGAGTGTTTCATCACAGCCTCTTATCACACTTTTCAAATGAAACAGAAGTTTGAAGGTAAATGAACTGAACTCTGTGGAGCTCTGCTGTGCCAGACGTGTCCTGGGGTCTCATCGCTCCACTCAGTGGGTGAACTGACATCTCTTTCACACCCCGGCTCTGTGCAGTGGTTACCCCCATAACTGGATTGGTGTTGGTGCACTCCGATATCTGATTGACCACGGCTCTGGAGAGTGGGATGAGTCAAACCCAGAGTGTTGGCGTGTGAGCTGTCCTCCCGTCTCTGAGCTGATATTTGTCACCTTGGTGCTGTGTATTTTCAGCTAATCTCAGGGGTTTGTTAGGGAAATAACAGCTGTATGACAGTTTTAGTGAGTCTGTGTTAAGTCAGCAACTGTAATTCTTCTGCCATCCGATCTTCAGATGATACGTCATTAACTCCAAGAAAAAACATCATTTATTTGAAGTTGCTATGTGAAGAAGTGCTGCCTGATGTGTTATGTTGCACTGACACACTTTTTGAAGGCGTTTTCACAGCGAGCAGTGGGCTGCCAAATTAAAAACGTGATGCTATTGAATGCACTGTGGTCTTTTCTGGAGGAAGTTATGCGCCAGTAGCTGCAGAGACGAAATGAGTCGTTCTGTAATGTGGAAACAGTACAGCTGGTTTAAAACGGTGGCTGATGGTGAGCGAGCACCGAGGCCGCATCCTGCATTCGGCCGCTTTCACACGTTGCAGTATTTTCAGTGATGCCGTTGTGAACATGGTGCCCTGCGTCCGATTGCATTACAGGACAGTTCTTCTATTATTCAGCAGTGTTCTTGATCTGATTCCACACTGTCAGGCCTTCTATTATTTATTCATGAACTTTGAAATGATATGTGATTTTGAAGACTCCACTGTGCTTTCCAGGGCCTGGAGTGTAAATTGAATCTAAATTGCACCACACAGGATTAATGGATAGGATATAAATGTCTTTTTCCGTGCAGAGTAGTCTCCATCAAAGTTTGAGTCTCTCCGGGTCTGAGCATAGATTCTTTAACTTGTGCCATTATTTGGCTGTCACCTCATCTCCCAGGATGTCATAGAGCGACTGTCGAGTGGCTGTTTTACTTGAGCTCCTGTGAAAATAGGCCGCAGAGCTGTAGGAGACGTGTCCGTCCATTTATCTTTACAGCCTAGAAAAAAGAGAACCAGGAAGAGAGCGAGACGGAGAGAGAAACCCCCTCCCCACCTCCCTGCTGCTCGGCTAGGCGCGAGCGTTGCCGTAGCAACCAGACGGCATGTATTCTCGACACCGTCGGCTGGAAACGCCGTATCTTCAAAATTTCAAACTAGTAGTTTTTAAGCACGTAGTGTTTGCTTCCATTGGCTGCTCTGTGCTTCCAGGTAGATCAGCTATAGCTGCTTGTCCCCCTTTCGTCTCGTCCACACCCTTGTTTCACACCCTGTTGGGTGACATCAGGGATCCTATTTTAGAAACCACCAAGCTGAGGTTTCTACCACAACGCATGCATAGCACAAACTGGAATAGAAAAAAAGCCTAAAGCATAACTAATTGCTTTATGCCCTGCAAAATGTGTGACATTGTCTTTCTTCAGCTGGAGAAATATGTTCATGTTTTCTGTTTATGTTTCATAATTAAGTTACATGCTCTTACAGTGTAGAGGATGTTTGTGCTGCTTCACACGGCTCTAGGGTCTTCCTCATTCCCTCCTTTGGGGAAGCTGACCTCTGTCTTGCTACATTCTGTTTGTGGGCGGGCGAGTGACATCTTCCTCATCCTTTAGCTTCTGCTCCTCAACTCTCTTTGTCTGCGCTGTCTTCTTTTTCTGTTTTTAATTGCCTAACACATGCTCTTCTGTCTCCCTCTCGTGTGAAATTGAAGGTGGCAGCGGCATCACTTCATTCCAGCCTGGCTGCTGCTTGGTAAACTGCCGGGAGATCCAGGGATTAGCTCTCTTCGCTGCACCGTGGGAGCAGATTTCCCCTACCGTGCGTCTTCTGTCCAAGTCCCACGAAGACGATGATCACGATGTGACCACAGGGCTCGGCTGGCACCATGTGACCCGCTATTATGGATGTGAGACTCAGCATACATTGAAACAACACTCATCCAGGTAATTCACTTGCTGCACTGTTACACACAACTCGTTAATTGTACCGATGCAAAGATTTTTATTTAATCACAAGCTCCTGCCACATTTATGGGCTTTTAACCACTTCCTCAGTCTGGAGATTCATGGCTTTCTGTGATGGCTAGTAAAAAAGAAGAAACAGGAAGTGGAGCAATGTTGTAGCAAGAGCAGGGAAGTCTCCGTAGAAACGCCGCTGCTGATCCACTCTGTAATAGATCACTTCACGTATAGAGGTGTCATTCGGAGTCTGAAGTCTTTTTGGACTTGCTACTGAAATGTGTCGATGAGTTGGATTTCATTACTGTGACCTCTAAAGAGGCCTTGTACCTTTTCCTCTTCTCCATTCTCTTGCTACTGCGGCACACTGCACCATTTTTGTTGACATTTTGTGACATTTAAGTGGCCGAGATAATTAAGACTGAAAAACAGGTTGGAGCATAAATCCAACAACGAGGGAGATTTTCCATTTATCACACCCTGAGCTCTTTGGCTAATTTCACTGAACCAATATCCAGATATTCCATAGCTGTAGAGCCCCTCTACCCTCGTGCTTTTAATTTTTCCCTGTACTCAATAATTCCCCTCATTGTTGTGCAATTCATACATTTTAGTCCACAACAAGCTGCTTAATGACTTAGTGTATGGAGGAATGGAACACAAAGCCCAGAGTCGACCGTCTTTGTGTGTTGTGTGTGTGGCTCACACACAGCTGTGTACGTATCTTATCCAGGGGTTTTGTCAGGAGTGTGTGTCAGTCTCGCTCCCGTTTCCCTTGTGGAGTGGTACAGGAAGGCAGGCTGCACAGGAAAGGAAGCCGTCTCCGTCAAGCAGCAGATGGAGGACAGCATGTGCTTACACTGCAGAAAGGCACACACCAGCAGGCACGCACACATGACATCCTACACACAAGGTGGTGCACAACCGTAGCTTTTATTAGGAATGTGACCCAGATTGCACATAACAAATGTCAGCTGTGGGGAAAGTTTGCATAGACTTAGAGCCGCTCGTACTCGGGGAAGATGTGTCGATGTTGCTGAACTTTACACGTGTTTGTTAGAACGGCAAGGACACGTTTTTAGCACGAAGGTTGTTTTGACTTCCCAACATTTATCAAGGGGTTTTGTTTCATTGCATTTCTGCTTTGTGTTGTACTTCAGTCCCCTGTATCCATGTGACCTTCACGTTTCTATTCACCTCAAACAAATACTTTGTGACCCAGCTTTGTTTTTCTATCATTAATTCTGCTTTTTTATGTTATAATTTCTTTTTCTTTTTTAAGCTGAAACACTCCTGGTCTGTTTCACAGCCGATGCAGGAGTTTTACTGCAGTGCATTAGATTTATAATGTTTTGGATCTGACATTGAAATGAATGAGTAGATATAAATATTAGCAGAGCTGAGACGTTGAGCCTCCTCGACCTGCAGGTTCAATGCATTTGGTTGTTGTTGAGATTCAGCGTTGCCCAGTGTGTCATCACCTCCTTGCCCCCTCTTTCCCTCTGCCTGGTGTAGTCCTCCATCGCTTCTGACGGACACAGTCATGGGACGAGCCTCACCCAAGCAGGCCGACCTCGCAGAGCTTTTGTCTGCAGTGTTTGAGGACTGGATGCTCAACTTCCTTTTTCTAAGAGGCCAGCGAGTTCTTCAAGAGGCCTTGGACGCAGGCTGTTCATTTGCTCTCCGTATGCTCCCTGTGAGCGTATGTGTTTTTTCTCATTTGTGTGACAAGGCTGCTTAGGAAGGAGGACAATGAGGCCCAGTTTGGCGCCCAAGGCATCGCTGCATGACTCATGTTCCTATAGAATTCAGGCACAGACGGAACAACAGGGTCACACAATCTCAATCAGCCGAGCGATCCTCATAATGTGCTCTGCAGGGGCTGTGATCCCTCAAAAGAGGATTGTGCCAACGGAGTTTAGCTTAGAGTTTGGATAATGTAAGTATTGCACACCGTGGTTGGAATCAGCAGGCTTCAGTCTTCCTGTCAATCGGGCTATGCTGTGAAATTAGCAGTCTTGATAATTTTTTTTTATTTCCACGTCTTTGTTAAAGCTGTTTTCTCTGACTATGTGATAAGGGAGCATTAAAGATTAAGTGCAATATCTCGGTTTTGCTATGGCAACCGTGTAACCCTGCTTCCCAGCAGACAGTCTGGGGAAATGTGTAAAACCAGTGCATGCAGTCCCCGCCTCGCTGGAGGGTTTTCTGCTCAGCTCAGGTCTGCTGTGTCTTTGCAGAGGCACGCTCCTCATCCTCACAGCGGGGGCCGCTCACATCTTCCTTCTGGACCCCGCATCTCCTCCCTTCCTCCCGTTTCCCTCCCTCAGAATCAAGTGGCTTTTTGTTCTCCCGCGGTGGTGCTTATCACTCGTTTCTCCAACACCCCCCCCCCCTTATTCTCCAATGGGGGAGCGACAGGATATTTTGGGGGAGACAGTAAATCTTGTCTTTCCTGTGTAGATCCCAGCGGAGCTTGGGTTTTCTGCCCCCTTCCTCCTGGCCTCTGTCCCTGCATCAGCGCTGATGTTAAACAAATTGTACGCCAGTAGAAAAGCTTTGTGGGCTGTCATCATAACTGGCTCTGACACTGCAATTTATTTTAATTCGTTTGAGTGAAGTGGGCTTCTTTCTCCCAAAGGATTTCTCAATTGCCTGTTATTTCAACGCTTGAATAACACACTTCCTTGGAGGAGACGATCCAGTTGGTTGCAATGCTCTCAGAACCAGGCTGTGTCCGCTTAGTCTACAGACGACTGCATTTGAATCTGTTTAACCCTCGTCTTTACATAAGGCTTTATCAGAATGACCTCTTGGAAATATCTGGCTGATGTAATTGTGTGTAATGCACTGCTGTCCTATTCCTAATGCTCCGTATATTAAGTCACATTTCCCTCCTCTTGCTTCCTCTCCACACCTCTCCCGCACTAATACCTTACCGCACAGCGCTGGGTAATAATGAGAGACGTCACAATGATTGTTTCGTCATTTTCTGCCCAGCTGCTGCACATTACGCTGACTATCAACCATTCTGATTCCAGGCCATAATTGCTCTGGCTCTGTGTAATTCAAAGAGGGCAGATGGTAAATCCCAGAAGTGTCAGAGTGGGAGAAAGACGGATGCGTCTGTGTTCAACAGTGTCGGCTTGAGAGGTGCAAGGCTCGGAGGGCGAGATGAGACCGTAACGGGGAGATCGCCCCCCGTGCACCCACCGGTTGTGAATGATGGACCACTTGCAGAATAATTTCTGGCACATGGATCCTCAACCAGATCCTGGCACATGTGTTTCCCAAGAATCCCTGCTGTAGCATTTGGAATTGTGTGTGTGTGTATGTGTGTGTATGTGTGTGTGTGTGTGTGTGTGTGTGTGTGTGTGTGTGTGTGTGTGTGTGTATTTCATGCCAAGCCGGACGGCAGTGCAGCTTTGACGCCAATTGCTCGCATGTGTTGTGCAAGAAACATATGCACATACTGGAGTGTTTGTGTGAAAGTGTGGATAAGAGGTGACTGGAAGAAGATAAGAACTGAGGCAGGCAGACTTGACCATTTGGACAGAGTATAATATCACACGTAGCTTCTAAGTGCAAATCAGACGAGATATTTACCACTAGTCATTTCCTTCATTTATTACTTCAAGCTATGGCTGCTGTGCAATGCCTCCAGCGAGGGCAGTGGTTTCAGGGTCAGACAGTAGCCACACTTTCTCAGTCAACAGGATGTTACGGTCTGAACCTGGCAACCAGCCAGTTTCATTCCTGCCGGTGGTGGTTAGCGTAGCGTTATTAAGTAGATGTTTCTCCTCAGTGTGCAAACATACAGTAACGCTAGGATACGTAGAGGCTTTCTCACACTCCGCTGAGCTCTCAATGGGAGATGCTACATATTTGTTCCCAGAGAGGTGAAGAGCTGACACTGCAGATCAGAGCCAGTGGGTCTCCAAGGTCATTACCACTGCCACAGCGTCTGGGCGCCTGAGGAAGGAGGTAGGAATTGATTAATGACGATGCTAAGAGAAGGAACCCAGACAGGCAAGAACGCAGTGCAGCAGAGTTAGATTTACTCGGAGATGGTGCTTTACATGGCGTCAGTAAGATATTCTGCAGCGGGACAAACCGCAGCTACTCCTGATGCAATGGAAGTCAATTAACTGAAGGTTCATAGAAACACTTGCTTTATTGCAAATGAACTATTTGCCATATTTCAGTACATGTTAAGAATATCTCCAGTGAGGTTTCTCCTTATAACTTGCCCAGAAGCCTTGACTCCCCAAGCTCTAAGACTTTGTGTGTTGTTTTTAATAAAAGAAGTGTCGTTCCACTCGGTTACCGTGGGAACGCGTTGTGAAGAACAAGGTGTGCGAGTGTGCTTTTATTTAAATCTGAATAGATGGGAAAGAAGCGCTATAAACGTGGACATGGTGCTGCGTGTATGTAGATTATGAAGAGCTGTGAGCTACAGGAGAGAATCAGTCGCACATCTGTGTGAGCAGATGGGCCCACGGCCGCCAGTGAATGTTATGCACCGTCCTTTAAATAGCGAACCAGAGGCAGAGGGCTGCGCTGGTACGAGGATCATAGTCGTGTACTTGTTCCTTCCTGCGGCGCTATGGTCAAAACCAGCTGATCTAAAACGTAACCTGTGATTATTGTGTTAATGAGGGGATGAGGTTGAGGCCCGTTGCCTGACTTTTAGTCCATTAGGTGGGAAGAGCACTTTGGATCTGACAGTCAGTCTGGTTAATTATTGTGTTGCGATCTGTGTTATAACATTTTCACCTTGGTGACGAAACGTAACAGACGTTTTGCTGCTTTTACTTCGGACAGAAATAACTAGATTGTTCTCTGTAGCTGTTTCTGCATCGCTCTATAAATAACGCTTCTGTAGTCTGCAGCAATGAAGAAGTGGTTTCATACTTTATGCATGAGTGTGCATGAGCGGGTCCTGCTGTGTGGTCAGTACTATCATAAATGCATTAAAAAATGTTGCTGATTATTTCACGTGACAACTGACGACAGACCACAGTCATTATATTGCATCTCTGAGAAGCTTGAGGGTTTAGAGAAATACTTTATTTACAATTTCACACTATACTTCAATTAATTATAACAAATTAATTTATTGTTCTTCAACCTAATTAAAAGTATGCTGGATGAACTTGCTGTCATAAAGTGAACCTTGTGGCCTCACTTGCAAGCGTCTGTCTTTTTACTCACAAAATACCTACTGCCCTCACCCTGTCACATTGCCCCTACACCCACCGCTCATTTTCTGAATTCCCCAGCTGATGTATTTGAAGAGACAGAGAGACTCTGTGCCCAGAGAACCCACATTCACTGGAACTGACAGGGCTCCGTGTCTGCCAAGGCAAGTACGCCAGGGAAGACCCGCTTCCCTGTCAGGCAGAGACAGCCATCTAATTGTAACAAACCCCTTGTTTGGGATATTTGGGTCTGTGGTACTAATTAGTGAGACAATGACTGAGAGCTTCGGGGGCATCATTATTGCACATCAGGTTTTTTTTTAAACCCAGACTGACAGGATGACAGAGCAGGAAAGTGAACCACAAGGAAAAACACAAGTCCACAGAGACGTATAACTCGTCGTCCAAAACAAAACACTGTCATGGAAAATATGGATCAGCTTTTTGCTTTGGGAATATGAGCTACGTGACTCCTCAGCAGTGAGAAGACCCGCGGTGCCTTTGATGCGTGGAAGGAGGCTCAGGCCTTGCGGTGGCACGTCTGTGTGATGTGACATGCTAGTATTTATCTGTTTGTGTCGGTGTCTCCAGTGCTGCGGTGCAGTGTGCAGGTACTCGGGCAGGTTGCAGTCAGACAAGACGGAGCTGTTAAGTACAGCATGTAGGCAGGGTGACATCCTATCGTTCCTCCATTGTATAATGCTACTTAATGAGAGGCTCAGTGCGGTTCCAATCCTATCCGCTCTGAGTTCGGTTCATTCTCCGCCTTTGTTGCTTTTCGTTGCTGTTGGAGGTGAGGTCCTGTCAGAGCAGCTGAGGTCTCCCGTTCTGAGGCCCAGTGCACCAACCCACTACGAGATCCTCGCCACTGAAATAACTGTTGGCCAAGACAATACCCTTCCCCAGGGCTGCTTGCAAATGTCTCCTTGTGGAAAATAAGGACACCTCGGAACTTCCCCCCAGCTGACATCTCCCATGACCTATTTTCATTATGGCTGACAGCAGAGCGCTAAAAAGAGAGGACAATACACCGATAAGAGCGCCTGCACAATGCGGTGATAGCTGCTCGCCCAGAGTTTGACCCAAGCGTAACAATTACTAACACGAATGATTTTAATGTTTATGCTGAGTGAGGAGAAATGACACCCAACCTAGAAAAACTCAAAGTATTTATTTATAGTCATGAGATGGATGCTTCCCAAAAAAGCAGAGGGAAGGAGATTTCCTCCGAGATGCTGAAGAGGTCAGGCTGGAATCTGGTGCAGTGAAGAGGTGGGAAAAGCCAGAGGATGGACAGCTCGTCGTCCCTGTGGAGTAGCTGAGCCGTTCGTGGGATGGAGGCTTAAATGTGACAGGGTGATGTCTCCAGAGGGGAGCAGGGATTCAGGAACTGCGGGAAACTGTGGAACAAGCAGCAACACCTAACCCAGGGGCTTATGGTGAGCGTTGAGCAGGGTGTGCTTGTTAAGCCGTAAACATCAATGCTGCTAGTGTGGGATTCCCAGATGGCTGCATGAATTTCCACATCACAAAAAACCCCACGTTTTAGACACAGGGTCCCAGCCTAAGCGTTCACAGGCTGCGCTAACTTGGCTCAACATCCTCCCTCTCATCTTGTGACATTTGTGGAGCGAGGCTTAGAGCGGGGATCAAGAGCGCGGCTAGAAAAGGGGGAGAGCTCCTCCTCTCATCTCGCGTTAGAATTCTCTCATGAGTCTTCCCCGTGGAGTGGGGGGCGTGACATGTCAGGGTTTATTAATTGCTCCAGGAAATATTATTGACCTGGACCTTCTGCTCCCTTTCACCGCGCCGCAGTCGGTGTCGCTGCTCCGCTGCCTCCACATTCCTCCGGTGTCCTGCCTGGACACATCGAAGGACACTGCGGCACAGCGTGGAGGCTTCAACAGTGTCTTCATTGACTATGCACTTGGCCTGGGCTCCTTTTACTGCAGCTGCAAAGCACACACACACACACACCTGCAGCCTTAGGGAGACAAAGAACACAGTTTCATAATGGGTGGAGAGGAGGTGCTGTAGAGGAAAACAAAACTTTAAGAGGTGCTTAACTCTGTGGGTCAGGACTGCTCCTTTTTCTTCCACCGATGAAATGATCACACAGCTGAGACTGTGCTGTGGATGCTCGTGTGTGACGGACGTTTGCGTTGGTGTGATCATTAGCCTCTCTCTGCCAAACTCTAGTTTTCACTACTCCCAGCTAAGCTTGGATTAAACACTTCGCCGTAGATTGATGGCTGTTTGTTGGCACATGTGACTGAATGTGGGTGTGAGGTGCAGCAAGGCCCCAAATCACACCACAAAACTAGCAGGAAAGAGCGGTTTACTGCTTTTATCTGCTCAGACAGTAAAGTGTTGATTTGAATATTGCTTAATGCAAAGTTTAGCATCATTTTATTTAAAGTTTTCTTAATTTGGTTTACATCTTTGCAATATTTTTCTCAATGAGTTGAGGAATATTGCAACCTTTTATTTCAAATACAGGACGACAGTGCCTCCGTGTGGACGTGTGAGGGATTACACTGGGAGCTCTGTGACAGACCTAACGAATGGCCAGGATATGAGCGTGTTGTTCCATTGTGTCGCCGTGAACTTTGCGCTGATGAGCACATTCCTGAAAGCAGCAGTCACCAATAAAGAAATGCGCCTCAGATCTGTCAAAAGCTTTTGTATTCCCTGAATAGTGACACTATCCACCCAGCGCCGTTCCCATGAAAATCACTCTTTAATTGTGTTTTGTTTTTTTGCAAACATGCCTGGCAGTAAATTTAATATCCGTCTTCATTGTGTTTACCCGCAGTCACGATGGTCCCACTTCTGTTTTTGGTGGCAACCACAGCGACGCCCAATTCCATCACCGATACCAGCCCCACGCCAGGTAGGAACGAGAACACGGCACCACATGCGACACTGAGGGGAATCCACTTCTAACCCAGTTATGATTATTGTGTCTCGCAGCACATGCATCTGTTTGATAACAGCCTTTCCTGCAGCCTTGTTATTAGCAGATCACCGTGAACTTCAGCAAGCCTGCTCTGTAATTTTGGGCTTATTGTGCGTCGCGGTAAACGCACCTAATCGCTGGCTGTGTGGCTGTGACTCCCGTCTGTGTTTACCGTTGCACACACTGATATTAGGGAATGATGCCTGTCTCTGCACATAAAATACTGCTTGAGCCAGTTGTTAAATGTTGCCGGTAGAGAACATGTGAGGTGGTAGTTGATTTTCATGTGATGCTCACATGGCTGGAAAATGAAAATGTGAATGCGACCATTGTGCACGTATGTATCCTATATGTCTCTGCTGATGCTGACCCCTGCTCTGCCTCTCTCTCAGAGGGAGCGTCCCTCAACTCTCACATCCTCCCCACCATCTTGGTCCTGTCCCTGCTGCTGCTCATCATTGCACTGCTAGCCTGGTACTTCCTCAGGTAAAAAAACAAAACAAGAAACACTCCCTCCTCCTCCTCGCTGACTGGCTGTGAGCCAGGCTCGGGGCAGAGCTCAGGGTGACACTTCCTCTTTTAGTCAGTGAGGTGGAGCCCAGTCAGGAAGTGCTGTTAGCTGACTCCCTCTCATGCTTAGTAAGAAGAGAACAGGCTGTAACGTTGGACGTAGGCAAGCAACAGAGGAGAGCAGCCTTAGAACCGGTCCTGACTCAATTCAGATTAAGGTGCCGTCTTTCAAAGACATCAGCTAATGAGAAAGAATAACTTCTCAAGCTTCAGATGGTAGGATGGGTAAATATTTACGTCTATGCTAAACTGAGACCATATGTGTAGAAACGCTTAACTTTTTTTTTTTGCTGTGTGGTTTTTTTTCCAGGTTAAAAGGCCAGAAAAAGCCTGTCGTCACAACAGTTGACAAGAAGATACCAAATGGCATCCTGGAGGAACAAGGTAGCGTAGTGAGCTGAACACGCTGACAGGCTTAGATGATGAGAGGATGTGTAAATGAAAGCATCAACATCGCAGATCGTCCCCCCTTTGCTGCGCGGTTGTTACACTTCCTGTGGTTAATGTGAAGAACTCAACCTGCTGTTTTAGAGCTTTCTGACAACGTATGTGTACATTTTACTCAGAGTAGCTGCGTGTTTTAACTAAACGTGTCAACGGGTGGACATCACAGGAAACCCGTCTTAAGAGCATAGATTATTTTGGATATGGTTGTATTATCATCCTGCTACAGCGACTAGGCTTCCAGTTATTGTCTGGCTTAATTATGAACCCGTTGTTTTGTTCTCTCACTCTGTACATGTGCTGTATGTGTTGTGTTTTAGAGTTCGGATACAGTACAGAGTCGTTATACACCACTGTACCACCAGGTCAGCGATACACTGGTGGCGGTACCAGGACACGTTACTAACACCTGTCAACTCTGTGTTTTCCACATTGTAATCACTAACAAACTGCTTCGTCTGGGTCATAAGAGGTTTTGATTGGAAAAGCCTGCCTGCTGCTGGGGACTCTTCCCTGGGGATCTTTGGTTCACTAAAATGATGGTTGATGATTACTCCGACATGTCAGAATAGTAATATTCTTTAATAACGTTTTTCGTTGTAGTGTGATAAACCGATTATCTAGTTTAATGATTTCTAACCAGGGGCATTTGTGTCCCAGTAGGTTCAGTTCCCAGTAGAAATTATGATTTGATTAAAGATCGTATATCAGTGTACTTACTCTTAAAAATATCTAATGAAGAAATTGTTGGCGTAAAAATGAGTGGATAAAGTTATTGGACTGTGATCACTGTCTGGTTTCCACACAGAGCAACAGACGGTGGTTCTCCTGCCTAGGTCCTCCTCAGCCTCGAAGACCTACCTTCCCATCGCAGTGGAGCACCTCGAGGAAGAGTACCGCATCCGCTCAGCTGACGATGGGAAGCTCTTCAGGGAGGAGTACAATGTAAGCAGCCTCCCCTGTTCCGTGATCAGTGTTTACTTTTTAAAGTGCAGTCATTGTGTGTAAAACCTCTATGTGCGAGATTAGTCAAAAGCAGCTTGAGCTCTGTTCAGCGCTGCTCAATGCTTCTGCCTAAAACCTGCTGAAATTAGAGCTAAACCGTGACTTGTGTGTGAATGTTTGCTCATAAGGTCCATGACACATGAAAAATACCCGGGTCTATTTGTGAGTACGCTCGAGTATGAGTCAAAGCGTATTGTTCATCACTTATGTAGCAAATGTAAAAATATGCACTCGCCCGTTTTTCGTAGAAGAGGAAGTTGAACTTCTCTGTGTTTAATTGAGAATATCAAACAGCAGCTACAGTATCAGAGGAAGTGATTAGGCCGAGGCGGCGCTAGGCCCTGCATGCAGCAGAACACAATGCACTCGCTGTGAGCGGCTGGAAAGAAACTTTACAACACGTGGGGTTAAACTGTGCTTGTGCTTCGCAGTCCTTGCCGGGGGGCAATGCCCAAGGGACGTACGAAGAGGCCAACAAGGACGACAACAAGGAGAAAAACCGATACCCCAACATCCTTCCCTGTGAGTTTACTTCCTGTTCTGTTGGAAATAGATTTTTATTCGACTTTGAGATCTCATAGTTTCCTGTATATGTGTACACGTGCCTGTCTTCGAGGTTTTGTACTTCATATTAATCTTTGAGACACCTTCAGCTTTCTGGCTCATTGTGCTGTTCTCATCACTTTCTCATTAACGTTGACGATGTACATTCTAAATGTAGGTTTTCTTGGAGGACTAATTCAGCATTTTGGTAAAATGTGAGCTGTTGCAAAGACTCAGTGAGTCTGTTTGGGACATGTGTGATTTACAGCAGCTCTGCTTCACTTTGCTTAAGACAAACATCAGACACAATCCACGTATGAAAAATAGACTTTATTTGAAGAATGAAGTGTAGAAATAACAATTAGTCATTTTGTTTATTAGCAAACTGTTCCACTCACTGTAAAAGTCTCGACATGTCACTGATGTGAGGCTTTAATCTACTTCCTCCAACAGATGATCATTCCAGAGTGGTGTTGACTCAGCTGAATGGAAATCCCAGTTCAGACTATGTGAACGCTTCTTACGTTGATGTAAGTAATGACTTACTTTAACATTATTAATGAGAGAGTATCAGCTACGCCACTGTTGACTGCACTATATGGAGGTTACCAGGCCAATCAGGTGCTAGTGAACACATATAGACTTTGTGGTGGCGCTTGGTGATGCTTTAGTTGCGCTGGCAGCGGAAACCCTTCTTTACCTCCCATCACAGCCAAGGTGCATGCGTGAAACTGAAGGAGATAAAGTCGTAAAGACATCAGTCAGAATCATTATGTGTGGAGTAATTAGTAGTAACTAAAAGTAGCATTTTGAGTTGAATCGTACCACTTGACGTATTAATCTAGACGTTCTACAGCTTTCCTAATCTTCTCAATCCTTTCTAACAGGGTTACACTGAAAAGAACAAATTTATAGCAGCACAAGGTAAACTACACTACGTTTGAAAACCATGTAATGCAGGGGCGGCCCAGCTCTCGAGGGCCACTGCCCTGCTCGTTGTCTACTTCTCCCTGCCCTGACTTATGCTGAGGACCCGCTTAACACACCTGAGGTCATCAGTAGTAGCTAGAGGAGGGAGAGTTGAAAACCAGCAGAGCAGTGGCCCTCCAGGACCAGGACGGCCCACCCCTGATGTCACGTGTTCATGTAAAATTCTGTGCGTGTGAATACACTTGTATATTTTCTTACTTCTCGCCAAGGCCCAAAAGAAGAGACGGTAGCAGATTTCTGGAGGATGATATGGGAGCAGAAAGTAGCAACGGTTGTAATGCTGACGAATCTGAAAGAGAGAAAAGAAGTAAGTGCTTTTCAGCTGCGTGTAGAACCGACGGTATATGAATACGTGGAGCTCCGAGGCTTCTTTTGCAGCCAAGTCTAGATTTATTAAGGCTTAAAAAAAAAAAAGCTCTGACTAAATTGTTCACATTGTGTCACATGCTGTTGTACTATTCTGAGCAGACTAGCTGTGCAATTGAAACGTGTCTTTGCTGAAGCTCACCTTTGTCAAGTCATGCATGTTAATGACCTTAAATCCGTTTGAGGGGAATTACTGCTCTTTAAGTGATTACTGCCTCGTCTCCTCAGGACAAATGCTTCCAGTACTGGCCTGATCAGGGCTGCTGGACCTATGGCAGCGTGAGGGTGGCGGTGGAAGACTTCACCGTGCTGGTGGACTACACCATACGCAAGTTCTGTGTACAATATGTACGTTTTGCTGTTTAGGGCATTATTATGTAAATGGTGTTTACGGAAATGTGGGTTTGTGACACATTTCCTTTTGTGTAATGATACAGTAGAAGTGTGCAGTGTGTTACTTCTCAGCTTGGTGTCTTCTTGACCTTCTTACCTGTGTTTCTGTCTGCAGCAATCCAGCGACGCCGCCAAGACCCCGCGGCTGGTGACTCAGCTCCACTTCACCAGCTGGCCAGACTTCGGAGTTCCCTTCTCCCCCATCGGCATGCTCAAGTTTCTCAAGAAGGTCAAGGCGGTGAATCCACCCTTCTCTGGGCCTATAGTCGTTCACTGCAGGTACAAGAAGACAGATTCAACTCATTGTTTATTATTTTGTTGTTTACTTGGACTCATTATCACATTTAATGGTTTTATTGTCCAATTTGTTTCTATGGCGATAAACACATTTCAGTTTGAATAACCTTCTTGTTAATGCAGGCAAACAAACTGGAACAATATTCTGTGCATTCAACCACAGAGCTGCCTTTGTTTCCCTGCTGTCAGCTGAGGATTGTGGCTGACGGAGTCTGTGCTTTGCTTTGTGTCCCCGCAGCGCTGGCGTCGGGAGGACTGGAACCTTCATTGTCATAGACGCCATGATCGACATGATGCACGAAGAGCAGAAAGTTGATGTGTTTGGGTTCGTGTCCAAGATACGAGAACAGCGCTCTCAGCTAATTCAGACAGATGTGAGTTAGCGATCAGACGCGTTCCTTCCCATACTACCGCAGCGGTTTGACCATGTGACCCTGAAGAGCGTGCGTATTCTTACCCCAGATGCAGTACTCGTTCGTCTACCAGGCCCTGCTGGAATACTACCTCTACGGAGACACGGAGCTGGACGTGTCGTCTCTGGAAGGACATCTGCACAAACTGCACAACACCTTCAACACCGGTGACCGGGTCGGCCTGGAGGAAGAGTTTAAGGTTCGTATCAAGGCGACGACGAGCAGCGGTCCATAAAGCAAAGCATGTGTTTTGGCTACAGCTCAGCCAGCAGGCGCACAATTAATATGACGTTACCTTTACTTTAATGTTGCTGAAACTTGCTAATATGAGTCATTTAGTTGCTCAGGACTGATTAAAAATAACTTTCATCTTTCTATGAAGCCGTGATATGTAGATTTTGCTTGACTTCTGCCCAGAAACTGACAAACATGCGAATAATGAAGGAGAATATGAGAACCGGGAACCTTCCTGCCAACATGAAGAAGAACCGAGTCCTGCAGATTATTCCATGTAAGAAACTACTACTACACATTGTGCAGCTCGGGTTTGCTTCGTCTGACAGGTTTCCTGTTGTTTCCGTTTCAGATGACTTCAACAGAGTTATTCTCTCCATGAGACGAGGCCAGGAGTTCACAGATTACATCAACGCGTCGTTTATAGACGTAAGCAGACTTTCATCCTACTTGCACCTACAGCTGCTCCTACACAGAAATGGACACGTATTTGCTTCGACGCAGGGCTACAGACAGAAGGACTACTACATCGCCACGCAGGGCCCTCTGCCACACACTGTGGAGGACTTCTGGAGGATGGTGTGGGAGTGGAAGTGTCACTCTATTGTCATGCTCACCGAGGTCCAGGAGAGGGAGCAGGTGAGCTTTGACAGCTGTTCTCTAGTAGTATCACCAATACTACCACACTAGTACTAGTGTTACTAAGTAGCACCCCACCACTAGTAATAATACTAATACTAGTATTAGTACTAGTGTTACTATTACTAGGTACTAATATTGTGGTATTGGTGGCCTTATTACTGGTAGTGGCAGGGATGCTAGTCCATCACCAATAGTATTGCCACAACCAGTAACAGCACTAGTACTATGACAGGTATTACTAGTAATGATACTAATATTACCTGTACTAGTACCACCATCACCAATACTAGTACTGTTACAAGTAATGCGACTACCTTCGCTGTTACCACCACATTAGGCTCCAGTTTAACGTGGACACTGGTTTGCCTTTGCAGGACAAATGCCACCAGTACTGGCCCACAGAGGAGTCCATCACCTACGGCGACTACACAGTAGAACTGAAGGGCGACACGCTGTGCGACACCTTCAGTCTACGAGACTTGGTACTCACCTTTACGCCGGTAAGCAAACTGTCGCTGGCAGCAACGTTACACTACATTTGCATGTCAGGATAAAAGGCAGCTACAGGCCCTCGTCATGCAATTCTACTGAGCCGCTTTATCTCCCAAGGGATGCAAAACTCTTTAGATATACTATATTTCCAGTTTCTACTCAATGCACAAAAGATGCAACAAGATCCATAAATACAGGACGTAATGGAAACCGTCCATTTATTCCACGGTTTTAGAATCCAGCTGAACTCTTAGAACAAAACTCCAGAGTACATAAAACTGGCTGCCACCTCGTCTCACGTTTCATTAAATTCAACCCAGCTCTCCTCCAGGGCAGCGCCCATCATCTCACGCTTAACCTACACTGACACCGCACCTGCTATTATGCTTCTATGCTGCTAGTAAATCACACTTGGACGGTGTTAGGGTCTCTCACCTGCCTGTATGTCTCTCAAAGGAGAAGCAGACGAGGGTGATCAGGCACTTCCACTTCCACGGCTGGCCGGAGATCGGCATCCCAGCTGAAGGGAAAGGCATGATCGACATCATCGCCTCAGTGCAGCGACAACAGCAGCAGTCTGGCAACCATCCCATCGTCGTACACTGCAGGTGACAAAGCACAGACGTTAAGGCCATTTTATACTTGAAGCCGTTCTTCAGACTTTGACTCGTGTGTTTTTGTGCGTGCGCTGCAGCGCTGGTGCGGGACGAACAGGTACATTCATTGCACTGAGCAATATCTTGGAGCGGGTCAAGGCAGAAGGCCTCCTGGACGTGTTCCAAACTGTGAAGAGTTTACGCATGCAGAGGCCTCATATGGTCCAAACCGTGGTAAAGTATCAGCGTGGAAAAGAGTTTGTGCCCTGCTTCTTTATCTCAACTAATACCGGTTTGTTTTCCACAGGAACAATACGACTTCTGCTACAGGGTGGTACAAGACTTCGTTGACATTTTCTCAGACTATGCCAATTTTAAATGAGATTTGCCTTAAATGGTTTTTAAATGTTTTCTAAAGCTGGTTGGTTTCCTTTCACTCCGTCAGATCTTCTATTTTGCTATGCACTTGTCGTACCATTAACCCAGACGCCATCCTCGCTGTAATATACTGTACGTCGGACTGAAACTTGTAAATGGAAAAAAAGATTAATGTATATTTCACATTATGTATCAAGTGTGGTCTCATTTCAGTTTGGTTGTATAATATTGTACTTTTAAATGTTTAAGTGTTATTTTTTGCGTTGACCACGTAATATTTTTAAAGACCTGTAGTTATTGTAAATGTATTTATGTACTGACTACATTCCAATGTTGAGTTTGAGGAACATGACAGGAATGTTTTGTTTTTTTTAAATGAACACCTACATTTTCTCTCATATCCATAACTAAACATAATGCTGACAGAATGAATCACTTCAGCTGTCAAGCATCGATTTCCAGCATGTTTCACAGTTAGATCTATCAGAGGGTTGTGAACGACTACTAACTGGTTTAGTATCTCAAGCGTGGATGTAACGTTACTGCACATTAAAAAGCACATAGTTAAGCATTTTGCAAACAACCTGACATATTCATGAGTATGTTTCTTGCTTTCCCTTTCACAAACGAGTGCCATATGTACAGTACTTACAGAAGGAAAGTAGACTCCTGAATTGGAAGCCAAGCGTTGACGGGTGACCCTAGGAAAAGATAAATGTCAGTGTTAATGTGTACATTACGGGTCATGTAATGTTAAAAGCCACAGTACAAACATGTGGTGCTTCAGTGCCTGTTAAATGCCAGAGCAACAAAAAAATAAGCGTTTTTTTTTAAGTTATGTTTTTGTTTTAATCAAACCAAGGAACCTGAATGTGTCAAATATCTCGCGGTAGTTCAACTGTAGGCAAGTTTGTGAGCTCCAGCCGGTACAACGCGTAACCAAACACTCTCACAACCTCTCCCAGCTCTGCTTTAATCCTCGATGAATTGTGTAATTTCGATGCTGTATGTAA
Organism: Macropodus opercularis; assembly: GCA_030770545.1. Taxonomy (NCBI): domain Eukaryota; kingdom Metazoa; phylum Chordata; class Actinopteri; order Anabantiformes; family Osphronemidae; genus Macropodus; species Macropodus opercularis. Next base: position 3,864,063 of record CM061107.1, on the reverse strand, counting down.
ATACTACAGGACAAAGTGCTAACATTGTGCAAGTCACAGCCATTGAGTGACTCGTCGTATTTCGTGCGCTATCTGTCTGTGGGACGAGAACAGACTTTACAAAGCAACTACTTTCCCACGGCTGCGGCTAAGAACACGGAGTCTGTTCGGGCTGCAGCTCTCTGCCTTTGCTCCCTCTGTGGGTGGTTTATCCCTGCTCAAACTCAGTGTCTTTGAAATGCAAGTTGCAATATTAAATTGATTTCAAAATGCTCGGGGTGGCTGTTAAATGTTTCCTTCACATATGTTTGCCCATTAATTTATTTTAGTTTTAATTTTTTTTAATTTTACTATTAAAACTTAAAAACTGAAATTGCATTTAGAAAACGTTTTCTGCCTTTAGCAGCAATTACAACATTATGCTGACTATGGGGTTGTAAAACAAAACCCTGCCGTAGTAATGTACCATCACTTATCTGTATACATCTGTATCAGCTATTCAACAACAACAACAACTTCCCTAAAGGGATGATAAGAAACTTGACTAAATACAAAAGAACTGGAAGTAAGCCTCAGCTGATGCAAAACAACTGACCATCACACAACAGACAGAAACAATGACGCAAGACACGCTCAGTTATTATTTAGGTCTGTTGCAGTAGCGTAATTTACCTAGAATTCATTTATTTACATAGTACAAATCTTGATTTGGTAATAACCGCACCGACACATAAAACTGATGAGCTAAAGAAATCAAGCCGAGGCGTTACATGACCCCTAATACATCATTCTAGGGTTCACGTTCCTTGTTTTGCTTGATAAATCGCATGAAAGTAAACGTTTCACATCCACTTAAATTCACATTAAAACCTTTCCAGTAAATGTTACATCTCAGAACTAAGACGGTTCCTCTTTCAGACTAACAAACAGCACACGAAGTAAAGAACCTTTCAACGCGTGCTGGCGTAAAGCCGTCACGCATCCAGTCAATATCAGGGGCGGATACAGCGCTATTTTGCCAAACAGTCATCTTTCTTATCCTGCAAAAAAAAAAAAAAAACTCAAGCGACAAAAAGGCTCTTTGTTGACAATTTCCACTTCCTCAGGGACCTGGCACCATGGTAACGTCCCCCAGCAGGAGGGGCTGTGGGTCAGCATGTGTGAAGAGGTCATATGAATTATTTATTAACGTTAACTGACTGTACTATTTTGACTGACCCCAGACTAATTATATTTGGTCAATCACAATGCTCGCCATTTACTATCCAATGTAATATGGAACCCCAGTGATTTACTGGCGCAGGGGGCTGAACCGTGACGACATGCTTTCATGTGTGGCTTGGGAAACCAGCGTTTCCCTTGTTCAGTTTGACACGATCCCATAGTCCTACCACTGCCTGTGCAAATTCACAAGACTTAAGACTGAAGAGCTAAGTAGATCGTTCTCTTGCTACAAATGTCAAATGTGCTTTTGAGGATGTCAACCAACTGCATCAGCACTATTTTCTGCTTTGCCACCATCACAGCGCGATACAGCTGATGAAAAGAGAGAACTGAACCACTGATATGCCAAGAATGAACCCAAGATCCCATCTGTCTGTCAGGAAGCCTCGCTTGACTTTACCAAGTCCTCCCTGACTTCGTGGTGACCTGAAGTTAGACTGCCACATTCACCATCTTCCTCTTTCCGTCTCTCTTTCACAAGCCTGTATCTTGGCAACACTGAGACCAGAGACACTTAAAGGCATTATTCAATCAGACAGTTCTCGCAGAGATGTTAACAAGACAACGAATCCTAAAATGCATTACTACAGTTATCCTATTCTGAACTTTCTTTTTCAGGAAACTCAGCCGATGCTTGGTCTGGTAGATGCAAAGGGAAGAGTTAGATGATGCCACGATGAAACCAGCTCACATGCAGGTAATTCAAGGAACATAATGTACAGTTTAAGCTGCTGCTTTATTATTGTCAACAACGCATTCTTTCACTGCTTTACACCACATGTCCGGTGATCCCTGCTGAAGGAGTCAATGCAATCAGTGGTGTATGGTTTAAAAATCCGCCTGTTGTTCTCTACCTGCAAACTAAAACTACCAGTTAAACAACCTCGCAGCAGAACAGCACGTCAATTAATGGAGAGGTCTGACACTGCAGGGTTAAAGGTCTGTGACCCTGAGTCCAAACAACACGGAACCAGCAGGTCTCTTTAATGAATGTACCATGTGACAGAAGAAACAGAAGCAGGACTGGCCACCCTGACCAACACTCTCCTCTCTTCACATAGCCGTCATTCCTGGCTCACTTGACAAAGAGCGTGCACACACTTGTGATCGATACTCCTTCAGCCTCTCTGAACCTTTTAAACCACATGATGCCTTTAAATAATTATACTCTTCCCCTTTCTTTTCTGGAGGAATTTTCAAACTGCTGTCCAGTAAGCAGAGCTTGTGTTTGTGGATGTGCTATCGCTAGATATAATAAAAAACGATTAATTATTAAGTAGCTGATATGATATCTGATTGTGCGAGTGTCTAAAAGCTGAATAATGCACATGGTCAGCATAGATAAACCAGTGGGAGGCTATGGAATTTAAACTTGGCCATCATTAAGTGACAGCTGGTCAAGTGCCGTATGAACCTTATCTTATTGATTTTCAGTTCGCCTTCTAATTGTGCTGTGGAAACGCTGCGATGTTGCATCAGTAAACAGCTTTCAAAATGAGGAAACAATGAAAATTGTGCAAGGTCTAAAAAAAAAAAAAAAAGACATTCGGACTGCTCGCATGTTCCAGCCAAGCAAAGACGAAAGCTTGACTTCAGGAGTTTGAGAAAGAGGCTTATGCCACTTTAACATCTAGACCAGCAGCTGGATAACTTCTAAGGCTGAGTTCAATCATTCCAACTTGTTGTCTAGACCACTCCCAGTGCTTTGCTTATCTCTCTGATGGTCTTACTGCGTTATCTCCACCCAACGATGACCTTCTTCACGTCTACACACTTCTCTTGAGACCTCATGCTGGCGTTCCAACACACAGCAACCGAATGCAAACGTGCCACGTCAACCACCTCTTTGCACATTAATGCCACATCGTTGACGCTCCTTAAAGTCGTTCCTACCGATGTTGAGGTTATCTACATCCTTACTGAGCACATTAACATACTGATCACGCCTATAAAGAAGAGAACCTACATGTGTCTGCTGCAGAGAGGTGGCTTATTGTCCTGGTTAAAGTGTATCCAGGTGTGTGAATCAGACTCAGACTCTCTTGTGGCCATGACTCTGAAACAAACAGGCCTTTGTTTTTCAGCCTTGGTAAAAACACGCTTACATACCAACATACAGGTAATGGTGCTGATGCAACAGCCCTGAACTCAAGGTTTCGTTATCTCCCCGAACTAAAAGCTTTGTGCTGCTGTGGATAATAAATCCCTCTGAGAGTAAACTTTATCTGCTCAGTATTTCACGTTAAATACTTCAGGACCATTAAGCCTTTTTGTCCACAGTTATCATTACATCTGTACGAGCAGTGAAGGGCTTTAAGGGCTTAAACAGGAAGCCGAGCTCACCCTCAGCATTTTCTCTAACATCTCTCCAGCTTCAGCTTCAGCAATGCTTTTATGTTTGACCCACTTTACTAGACAGAGACCATGACGAAAAAAGAGGCAGAGGGATAAGACACCAGCGGAGGAGAGCGGGAGAGTTGAGCCACAGAGATAGATTAAGAGAGCTGTGCAGAAAAGGAGGAAAGCAGAAAACACAGGAAGACGTAAAGAGAGAGAGAGAGGAAGAGAAAGGGGTGAAGGCAAAGCTAAAAGGCGCCGGGCAAAGAGGCGAGTGGGCTGAGCAAGAGGGAGGAGGAAAGCTCTCATCTCCTAATAAAGCGAGCGCATGTGAAAGGAGGTGGTGAGAAACGTTGACTGAGCAGAGAGCTGTGTTGCTGGAGAGAGAGAGGCAAAGAATAGAAAGAGCATTGTCTGGCTGCTGAAAAAGAACCCATGTCTGCACAAAGAGGTAGGTGTACGCTATGCCTGCACGCACACACACACACACACACACACACACACACACACACACACACACACACGAGAGTAGGAAATCCTCCACAACAGTAGTACTGCATGTACCAGGTGTCGGATCTCTGCCAGCTGTGTGGGGGTGACTCCCACACAGCACGCGCCTCAGAGCGACGTGTGTGTGTGTTGACGGACGCAGGTGCCTGGTGCCTTTTAGATGCGAGACGTAGCTGGAAGTTGAAAGTCTTCCCAGGTGATAATCGCTACGGGGGCACTCGAGGTTTATGGCAGGTTATCTCTCACCTGTAACAAGCAAACTGAGCAAAATATTTGCTTCAGATACTCAGTGTCAGAGTTCATACAACTGGTTATTAGCTCAAGTCTGATTATTTATCTGTGTGGATAAGGAACCTGGCTCAGGAAACGTGGGTAAACTAAAGTTCTATTGTGTAGAGTTGTAGAATTTAGTCATATATAACTAAAGCCAAGTTAGACTCAGACTCAGACGGACCACTTCCCTGTGGAAGGCACCGATGCTTCCCCTCTGTTGTCATCATATGATGTTGCCAGAGGTTCCCCTTTTCAGGAGGCACTTACAGATTCAACATGAACGTATATTTATAGATTCTCAGTGACAGCTTATTGTCCTATTAGGACAAGGAAGGAAACGACAACTCAACAACGCTGCAGTGGTCGTGGTACAAAGCTAAACTTCAACCTCCCACTTCTTCAGAGACATTCAATTCACTTTTCATCAACTATGACAGTTTTACTTCAGTAAAGGATTTAAATGCGGTATTAGGTCACAACAACTCGCCTGTGAAGCGTCACATCCTCCACGTTTGCCTACTTCTCGACACACAGGCTAATGATTTCTCGAAGTCCAACCATAAGAGCTCAACAAATTCGACACCTGTCCTACAAGTGTGCTGCTCTCTCGCCTCACCATCATAAAGAAACCACAGCTGAGTACCCGTCACGCCACCGCTTGACTCATCGCTGAACGCAAAGTTCAACAATCTGCCTCAGCTGAAATGTCCTACCTCTGCCTTTATTGCTCTTTTACTTTTGCATGCATTTTTTCATGTGAAGAGATTTATGAGGACGTTTTAGACGAGCAGGGGTGGAGGTTGCACCGTAAAAGATTAACGTGGAACTGACTGGGCTTCAGCATCAGGAGCGTTAAACCAGCTATAAACAGTAAATCTTGGCCTTTAGATGCTTTTAAGTAAGTAACAGCAGAGCCTCACTAAGTGCTTGGGAGTGTAGGTCACAACTACTTTGGTTTGAGGATATACGGTCTCACAAATAATGTCCAAAGTGACCTACATTGCGTGTGGTCCTTGAATGCCACCACAGATTAACACAGAGTTTGGTTTATCACGCACGTTGATGAAACAGGTTGAGAGTCATTTGCAGTGTTAGTGCTTTTTAACCTGCAGCTTCCAAAGTAAACGTTTGTTCAGTTGTTAAACTTATTACTACTTGTTACTCTGTTAAACACAGAACTTGCCGAGCGGTAACATCAGTTTCCACTGCTGTTGTCATATGCCTCCGTTTCTCCACCGCTGTCTTTTCTCAGGCCAAAGTCTGACGACCTCACCTTGACAACACATTGCGATAACAAACCCAAATGGAAACTCCACCACACACGTGTGACACTGATTGTCTGTGTGGACCTGCATTTGTGTGCATCTGTCCCCCCGTGAATGAGAAATAACATGTCTGCACGTGTAGGCCTGTTGTGCTGCCGGTGGCTTCGGGAAGTGAGGACACTTTGCGTTTACAAATGGCTGTGGTTTTTTTCGGTTCTAGCTCAGACTAGGCTGTGTTCATGTTCTAGGGGAGCTGCTGTACAGTATGATTTCAGGTAAGCCTTGTTTTCTGTGTCAACATGCGTTCGGGTCTATCTTTAGCCGTCTCCCACAGCACCTAGTCACACTGTTACCTGAAAACAACTTACGGGTGAACCATAAATTGCCTTCAGTGGAAAAACTAAACAATCCATCGGTTGCAAAACACTTACGAGATCTGACAGGGACAGAAAGGAAGGGAGGGAGGGAGAGACTCAGGTTGGTCCAGGGAGACTTTATAGCCCTAATGAATCCACTTCCTCCCCAGACTTTCATTGGAATTATAATGAAACAATGGATTTCTAATAGGAGCCATATGTGATTAAGAGGCGGGTGATTAATGCCAAGGCTGAATGTTTACTCACCAAGCACATGACAGATGTTCTCACACATTATATACGTTCTAAACCGCTACAGAAATGACAGTTACGCGAACACGTCGTACAAGCAAACATATGTGACAACCACATGGCTTTACTGCGGCCGATCGGCTTCTCGTCAGCAGGGTTAGTGGTTAGGCCTCTGCCACGCACATCAGCGGGTCCCACCTCTGGGGCTGCTTCCATAGCCAAGCTATGACTGACTCTTGTGTTTTTTATTTTGGCTTTTAAACCTTTTTAAGGTTTTTGAGTTTACCCAACAACCAAGTGATCCTTTCAGTCCTGCAACTTCCTCATGTGACGCCGTTTTGGCACAAACTAATGTTTATTAGTTTATTATGCTTTTTTTCTTTCTCCTGTAAACAAACAACCAGACTCTATAATGTTAGAAAAATGAGCATGCTTTGCTTGCTTGGAAATTGCAACACTCAATCAAAGACACAGGATACCACAGCCTGTCGTCAGAAAGCGACGTGTTACATGTAGAGGGAAACAACGGTTAAAGGGGGCTGTGAACGCGTCAGCACATTTGCATGCAGGTCGTCTTTTGGTTTGCATGGACACGTACGCGCTAACTCAGAAAACCAGCAACACAACGCAGACACACAGGCGGCTCGGAGAACAGCAGGGGATTCCAATCCGTCACAGAAATGACATCACAGTCTGCCGGTCATAAAAAAAAAGAGCCAAACAAGGAGTCCCCCACTCTCCCTCCCTCCCACGCATCCCAGAGGCTGAGCAGAGAGAGCAGTGCTGGGGCAATAACTCTCAGTTCACAGAGTTTTCACCCTTTTTAAGGGGCCGACACACGCGCAAGCACAGTGTAGTTGCATCTCCATAGCAACCGGCTGCGCTGCCCCTCGCTTGAGGAGGAAATGCCAGACTAAGCGCAGAGCCACTCCACCGCACACACAAACAGCTCTATTCTTATTTTCTGTCCGGCCACGGTGGAAAAAAAAAAAAAAAAGCTCCTCTCATCTTATCGCTCCGCTACCTCCCTCAGTCCATTCATTCCTCCTGTCCTCCCATATGTCCCCTCCCTCTCCACTCTTTCTCTCTCTGCCTCCCTCACTCTGATGTCAGTGCTAAGTTTATTGAAGCCGACAACAGAGGTGAGTGCTCTTTCCCTCTCTCTTCTGGCAGCTTTAACTTTCAGGGTGCGTTTTGCCACAGTAGAATACGGTGAGGATCACTGTGGATGCTGCAGGTCTGGGGACACAGCAGCAGAAACAGGTGTAGGTGTGTGTGAGTTATCTACTATTCGTGCTAATATCTTTTTCATCAGCTGAGCTGTGAAGGCAGGCAACCTGCTACACCCTTTCCTGGCTTTTTATGAACTGAATTTACAGCGTGAGCATACAGTACGTTATCAACTAGCATCCGTGTGTATGTGCAGTTCAAATCTCTTTGGTAAACAGTGGAAACTCGATGCGTTCTTGGAATGGAATGGAAACTCAACAAGCTGGCAGACAAATATATTCAGGATTATGAGAATACCTGCAGCAGGATGAGGACGTCACTGTCAGACAGCATTTCCACAACATGCTGTTGCGGTGCTGTTTCCTTTCAAACGTGGTGTGGCCGAAATAACAGCCCACCTAGAATCAATTAAACACTTGGCATAAGTTCAGACACAGTAAATCAGAAATCCCTCTGTAGTCCTTGGTTACAAAACAACACAACCAAACATTCTCCACAGCCTCCCAACAGAACGTTTCTCACACATACAAATGCACATGCTTTGATATCCTCCACATCTGGATGCAAGACTCTCTAACAGCCATGTCCCCCTCTTTCGCCTCCCCTTCCTGTGTCTGTCTGTCTTTCCGCCCCCGCTCTCAGAGATGAAAGAGAAGAACCCCTGGCCTGTGACCATCATCATCATTGTGATTGGTGTCACAGTGATTGTTGCCTTGGTGACAGTAGCCGTTTTGCAGAATATGCCCCTCTCCCAAAAGTACAAGGTAAGGTAAAGGGAAACGTTAAAAGGTTGCAGCCGACTGCAGTACCGACGAGCCGAATTTGGTGTCATTACAAGCCACCATCAGAGAAACAGATGTTGATAAGGATATGAAGTATCTGTTTTGGTTAACGTATCGATATGTTAACTAGTCCTGCATATAAATATGGAAATAAGAAGCGTCTATAGTTATGGGTTCATCTAAGGGTTGTACAACCCTGGTACACGCTGAACGTCTGGGTGCCGTGACGGAAGTCAACGTCACTGAGCTCTTCCGTCTCTGTTTCAGTATGGGATCGTGCTGGATGCTGGATCCTCCCACACAGCTCTCTATATTTACCAGTGGCCGGCGGAGAAGGATAACAACACTGGACGGGTTCAACAGACACATTCCTGCAAAGTCAAAGGTAGGTCCTGTCTCACACACACGTTCTGTAGCAATGCACGTGTACAAGCTCTAACCTGAAGTAGAAGTGTAACAACTCCCGAAACACACAGTTTGGTCCAGACCTTGTTTTTTTTAAACTATAGTTCAGTTGGGCAGACTGTATCCTGAAAACTAACTCCAAAACAAATATGACCTACACACTGTTCTGTCCCTGAATGCCTCACACGCATTATCCATCGTCCATCAGCTGGCACAATACTTCTACACACAAAGTATTCAGTTCTATTAAAACAAAAACAGAAGGTTATTAATAGCAGCTTTGTTCTCATTAATTCTCATTATAGGGTTTTCATCCACCGACCACTTCCATATTAAACCACTTAGGTTCAGGGCATCTGCAGCTAAAGTCTATGAAAAACTAACATTTAGCTCTTCTAATGAAACCTGTTTGCAGTGTTTTACCTACGTTATGGATGCTGTGTGAAACCACTAACACCTTATTCATGACTCACTTTGTGATGAACAATGACAATGAAAAGTTTATAAAGTAATAAACAACAATGTTGCTTTATATCTAACCAACCAGTGAGCAGATGATTTTATTTTGGCTTACATGCTAAGTTATCCTTTTAAAATACTGTGTGTCAGTTTAATAAAAGATATGATACAGGACGCAACAACGTCACCGAACTCTAAAGTGGCTCAGCCGATAAGGAACCTTCTTATGCAGCCAATCCTTTTTGCAAATTTGAATGATTAAAGCGCCCTGTAGTGTCACAGGCTGTATGTCAGTCTGATTTGTGCAGCTCGCTTTAATGACCCTTCTCTGCCTGGGCTGAATTAGCTGCTCGCAAACAGTGAAAGGAAGCATAGAAGAATAAATTCTGCTCGAGTCAGGACACGTTCAACAACAGGAAGCCACGACACACACGTTCACAATGTGACATTGTCTTCGACTTCCAACACCACAGGGGTTGTGTGACATAATATTTTCTCCATTCTACTGTAAATAAACATTACTGCACCGAACGTGCATTAATCCAATAAATGTAGCTTAAAAACACCTGAACTAACACTCAGTTCAGCAGATGATAACACCTATTCTCAGGTTTGGAGGAAGTCCACAATCACAGCGATTTTCCGGATTAAGATGCACTGATCATATTTTCCCATTACCAACAGCAGCAACTGGAATTAAAAATCTACCAGAAAAAACAACAGGGGAAACTGAGAAGCTACTGGTGGAGCATCCTTTCATTTTGTTCAACAGCAGGAACATTTCCTACGCAGATATCATAATAAGTCTTTCACAATAAGAGACTGCTAAAAGGTCTTCACACACCAGTTTGAAATTTACACATTTTCACAGATGACCTTTAGCTTCCCAGCAGACTACCACCGCTGAACACAAGGCTCCAGCTATAATTTAGATTTATTTGTTCCTCAGGTCCAGGCATTTCCCACTATGCGTCAGAGCCCTGGAAGGCAGGGGAGTCTCTGAAAGTGTGCATGCAGCAGGCAGAGCTGGAGGTGCCAGGCAAAAGACATCTGGAGACCCCTCTTTATCTGGGGGCTACGGCAGGAATGAGATTACTCAAGTATGCACCATGTCCCATAACACACGTGCTTTACTAAAACACACAAGGCCACACAGATGTGATTGTATCCCTGGTTTATGTGCTTGCAGCCTTTTCTCTGGGCTTTGACTCCACTTACATTTTAATGCCAGAGCAGCAAACCTGTCACTGTCAATATATTACGACAGCGTCCATTTATTATTTACGTGGTGATGTATTGATCTGCATCATGGACGTGAATCAATCTAATGAATTTGTGCTGCGTGTGCGTACAGCCTGCAGAACAGCTCGGCGTCAGATGAAGTCTTTCAGGCTGTGGAGCAAGCGCTGCAGAAGTTCCCCTTCTCCTTTCAGGGAGCTCGAATCCTAAGCGGCCAGGAGGAGGGCGCCTTCGGCTGGGTCACGGTCAACTACTTGGCTGATCGTCTTGAACAGGTTAGACGTCCGCGTGGGCGTTGGCGAGTTTAAGTGTGGCTTCTTTAAAACCCTTTGTCTCTGCTGCAGGGCTTGGAAACCACAGGTGCCCTTGATCTTGGTGGAGCCTCTACTCAGATCAGCTTTGTATCCAGTAATTACGATGGTTCGGAGTCGCCCAGCAACTCAGTCACCTTCCGGCTCTATGGAAATAACTATAACCTGTACACTCACAGCTTCTTGTGCTACGGCAAAGACCAAGCGCTGAAACTGGTGCTGGCACAGCAGACTCTGGTAAACATGAATTCAGCTGCTCTGTTCATATTGCCATAATGTTCTAATCCATTCACATTAGGAATAACTCTCACTATTTATTCAGGGCTAAATAAGCAAACACGCTGAGCTAAAAGAAAAAACCTTTGCTTCCTGTGTCCATCTGTAACTCCTCCCTGTTGTGCTCTCTCCTAGTCAGGTCCAGAAACAATATTAGATCCGTGTTTCCACCGGGGCTTCAGCGAGCGAATGCTCTACTCAGACCTCTACAGCAGCCCCTGTGTGTCAAACAGGAAACCCCAGGGAGCTCCTGCAACCTTCAATCACACGGGAGGAGGAAACTTTTCACAATGCCAGGAAGTCGTGAAAAGTGTCTTCAACTTTACCGACTGCAAATACAGCCGATGCTCTTTCAATGGGGTCTTCCAGCCGCTTTTGCAGGGGAAATATGGGGTAATCGGACACACACGTCAGATCGATCTGTCCACGTTCGCTGTATCTAAAGATGTTACAGGTGTCAGTAACAAGACAAGCAAGCGACTTCATTTCGTTTTGCTTCCTCTCTTCCTTCCATCTCGCAACAGGCTTTCTCAGCTTACTACTTTGTCATGAACTTCCTGAACCTGACTGATACATCCATCCCTCTGACAAAGGTCAAGGAAACCTTAACAAGCTACTGCGCTACCCCATGGGACAAGGTCAGGACATATTCATACATAACACATCCTGTCATATTCTAGGTTTTTGTGTTGGAACCCCTTCATTTCCCTCACTGCACTAATTCTATTCACCGCATTTCTGCAGGTAAAGGAGCAGCATCCTAGTGTCACAGTCAAGTACCTGGCTGAGTACTGCTTTGCTGGAACATACATCCTCACCCTGCTGACAGAAGGATACAACTTCAACTCAGAGAGCTACACCAAAATAAATTTCATGAAGAAGGTCAGTGGAGAGTCCGGCCCCGTCCGAGCTCATACAACAATACAGTACTAATAACCATGACACGAGCACATCTACTAGACAAGTCTGCAGACAGCGATCAACCATCAGGCTCTGGAGTCCAAGTTAAAAACGGTTCTCAATGCCCAGAGAAGCCTGATAATAATGACATACACTTTCCTGAATGCAAACCAAGCCAAGGTAAATATTTCAAAAGCAAAAGAGAAAATAAAAAGGGACTTTAGAATTTCCATGAAGCCAATAACACAGAAATGATGTAAACTCAATTAACTTGTCATAACTTAAAGATGCAAAACAAGTTTACGCTCACAGGTGTTTAGGTTAGCAGATGTAGACTAGACAAACTACATAAATAATACAACGCAAACACCAACACGCAATTTATAAACATGTGCACGAGCGAGTCAACGTGTAACGTACATGGCAACACTAAGACTAAGTCTGGAAAACGAACTGCAGGTAAACAACAGGCATGAGTCCGAACAACACAACAACAACACAACGCTTACCTGCGACGCAGTGCAACAGCCAACGACGAGGTTTCAGTCCGCGAAGAGACAAACAAAAAGCAGCAACAGCCGACTTTCAAAAAATAATCCATGTAAAAATTATCTTGTCCATAACCTTGATTGTCGTCGCACTGTAACAACTTTTAGTCCAAATTTGCGCAGAAGCGTAAACGTGCGTCGTAAAGGCCGCGCGCGCACCTGCATGAATTTGATTAAACGCACGTGGTTTCCTGCCAAACGGTGACAACGCGCAGTGATGACGTTTCCGTTATTAATAGTTCTTTACTTGGAAAAGTGGAATCTGACCAAATACATAAATAAATTGATTACGACGCTTTAAATTCCATTAGTACTTTCATGCCAAGTTTTGTAAACAGCATTTGATGTAATTAAATATTTAATAGGTGCAGAAAACCTGTGTTTCCCTAGTTTCACTATGGACGCCTCTGAACTCTCCTGGCCTTTAGTTCATGGCTGAATGACGTCATTTTCTCTTCCTGTGCTGCATCCAGATAAAAGGCAGTGACGCAGGCTGGACGCTGGGCTACATGCTGAACCTGACCAACATGATTCCAGCGGAGGCTCCCGCCTCCCCCCCTCTGCCCCACGCTGGCTACGTGTCCTTAGTGACTGTCATGGCTTTGCTCCTCTTCATCCTCTTCATCTTTAGCATGCGCTCGTTCTGGCCCCGTTGCTCCAAGCGTCCGCGGATCATATAAACACTCTGGCGCACTGTGTACACTGTGTGACTGTGGGGTGATGGGGGAATGCTGTGAGAGCTTGTGAGGGTGCTGGACTTTTTTTACGCATTTGCGAGCACGTTAGTCAACCTTTCTGTTTTGCAGCCTGTGTGAAGATGTCAAAGGTCAACACCTGCTGCACACCAACAGTCCTGCAGCCCGTGAACTCAGGGACATTTCTCTCTCTGAGCTTTGGTGTCAGGGTGAAGGACGGATTCTGTTTCTGTCTGAGCTTTGATGTTGACATAGAATGTTGTGTGTGTGTGTGTCTGTGTGTGTGTGTGTACCCACATCTGTCTGCATGACTGATAAATGATGATAAATGATTATAAGCATGTACAAATAAACAACTCATGTTTATAGATAATGTTTGATTTGATTGTTATGTGCACATCAAAAATACTTGTTTATTTATGCATGATTTATTGACACTTGAGCCTGAAAGTTAGATTTTTATTTAAAAAAAACAGTTAAATCCCGAGTGAGAGCAATGACAACGTGTTTGTAGGAAGACAAGTCTTCACCTGTTTTATAAACTATTCATCAAGTGAGTAAACCGAGTTGCAGATTCAAACCGTCAAAATTCCACCATGTACTGTCTGATCAGTTCCTCCCACCTGTAACAGACACATTCTTCCCAAAATATATATAATAAATACTATTCTCCCCAAAAGGTTCCCTCACTCCCAGCTGTAACAAATAACGTTGGAAGAAACTCTACAACAAGCAGCAGAAGATAAACATTATTACTAAACTATAACCCTTCAAGGCATTTGCATGTCAAATGAAAGTGCTGCCCCCTAGTGGCGAGAGAGTGCATGTTGCTGCTGCTGTGCCAGTAAAGTGAACTAATTTAAAAGGTGTTTTCTTGCCCTTACTTAATGTTCTACTTGGATGCCTTCAACTCAGTGCACACCAGGGCGTCTGATAGCGCGCCTGGCCGCCCCGGTGCCGCTTTACAACTTCATGCAGGCAAATGCCCTATGCAAATCATAAAGTTAATTCTATAATGTACTAAAGAGAGTGTGAAATCCTCCAGAGCAAACTGTGCCAATATGAAATTATTATGGCAGGAAGTGGAAACTGATTGGGTTTCCCTCCGAGGGAGCCCAGCCTTTCCTCTGTGTCACAGATATAATTGTTATCAGCAGGGAGGGAGAACAAAAACATTGCCATCCTGATAATCTGTGGGTGGTTCCTGCCTTAACACCGCAAATGTCTGAAAGCAAAGTCTTTAATGCAGTTAAGTGACTTGGTTCAGGTTTGGATACGCACAGAGACGTGGGCTGGCTGCTTCTACTGTAAAGTCATACAAACTATTCACATTCAGCTGCATAGAAGCTGTTGAATGTGATGCTGAGCAGCATTAACCAATCTGTCAGTGTTTCTTCTGAACGTCTGATCCCGATGCTGTCGTGCAAGGAGCGGACGGGCCGTCCCGTCGAAGGGATGCTGCCTGTTCCGACACAGACGGTATGGCCGGTAGTTGATCTCTTGCGTGGTCCGAGGGCTCGGTCAGCTGCTCGCTCATTCGATCTCGGTCAACGATGTGAGTGGTCTCCGAGTCCAGCTCCCGCACGTTTTCACGGTAGAACCTCTGCCTTATGCGCTTCAGCTGGGGAAGCTCCCAACAGGTCTCCATCACCACCAGGACAAACACCAGGCCCAACAGCAGATAGGCTGGAAGAACAAACACAAAGGCAGCCATGCAAACAGTGACTAACAAAGTGTGGCTGGTAAGATCAAGCCGAGGGTTGGTACGCACCCGTAATGGCTAATCTGTACAGCTGTGGGTGTGGGTTGGGGTCTTCACTCTGGTCCTCTCCGGGGACATAATCCCCGAGTCCAATGGTCGTCAGAGAAATAAAGCAGAAGTACAACGACTCCAGGAAGTTCCAGTCTTTCTCGAGGCTGGTGAAGATCCACGCAGGGATGATGAGGAAGAACAGTGCAATGATGACGGTGAGGCAGACGACATGGATGGCGGCGAGCTTGGACCTGGGAACGGCCCATCGATACTGGAAGTAAGAAACGGGGCGGTGCGTCACCAGGACCATGATCCTCTGCACCACAGCGGAGAGGAAGAGGAGCGTAACGGGAATGCCAAAGAGGGAGTAGAAGATACAGAAGGCCTTCCCTTCGTCTGAAAGAGGAGCAGTGTGGCCATAACCTGGAAACACAGACATGCAGCACTGACCTAATTACAGTGGACATGGAGCCATTCAATTAGAGGAGATTAGTCCCCACGAAGCTTTACACACAAGGAAAATATTAAAACTCATACAGGAAGGACGGCTAGAAAAAAATATCCAACTCATCACAGTCTCCTTCATTTATGTCATGTGAATAATGGCGCAGGGGATTAAAAAGTTCAGCAATGATGTTTTCATTATGTCTTTACACAAATGGAGCCTGTGTCGCCTGTACGTGCCTTTAACCTCTGGGAATAAACCAGTAACCCTGCAAAGAGTTACCAGAGAGCGACCTTCCCAGCCTCACCTGTTGTGGTCAGCACGGTGCTGGTGAAGAACAGGGAGGACACGAAGTCCCAGTTGCGGCGGGTGCTGTTACCGAGCACAGAGACTCCGAAGCTGTTGGCCTCCAGAGCTCGGGCCAGAAGCTCCTCCAGGCGCGCATCGGACACGCAGGTGTTGTTGTCGAGGAACTGCTGCCGGGCCGCCTGCAGCTCCTGTCGAAGCTCACGATCGTACGGCAGCTCAATGGCGGAGAAGATGCCAGCGCCGACAAGAAGGTAAAGGATGTACCCGACGAGCAAAAGCGCAAAATTCAGCGCGGACTGGCGTCTCTCCCAAAACCCGGCGCAGCAGCCGCCGGTGCAACTGTGCGCCATGCGTTTCAAGGTTATGAAGTAAGTTCACCTCGACTGGATTCAGCTGATTATTAGAGCCGGTCGATTCCACCCTGTGCCTCAACTTTACGGTGAAGCAAAGCCAAGAAAGTTGTGTTCCTCATTCTTCAGACCTGATTGGACCCAGGGTGTGACGTCACACACCGCAACAGGTAAAGACACGACAAGTCAAAGTGTGTGTGCGCGCGCGCGCGTTTGGCTGCGCGTCCGACCGGACTTTCAGGTTTGGTGTTTTTAGTGACAGCAGATTTATTGTCAACCTCGTCGCCTTGTTAACTCTGATTTGTTACTGTAAGAACCTCAAACACTGCGAATGCCAGTAATAATTAAATAGTGTAAATAAAATTAAATAACAACACTGAAATGTTTTAATCTGTTTTAGAACTGAACATAATAGTAAGATAGTGACTTGATAGATTCTGCCTCCATCTTGTTTTTGTTAACAGCTTTAACAGCAGAATTATTCACTACAATACAATGTGTTGTCGGGTATTCTCAAAACTTTATTTACACCTTAATTAACTTCTGTCTAGTCTAGTAATACACGCTGTCACCACTAGACGGCGCCAGAGACCACGTTTCCTTGTTTTCCTGCACAGCGTAATAAAAGAGACACTTGAAAAATGTCTTTTATTGATAAGTTACCACCAGGCATCTACACAGGGCTCCGTCATCAATTTATCCTCACACCGCTTCCTTTCATATCTGGCACGTGGCAATAAATTATTATTTACAACCATCAGGAAGACACAAATGAAATGAAGTCATTGTCATTAGAGATGCTATCAGAGCTCTACAGTGATATACAGTGAAAGGGAGTCTGAAATCAATACTGCTGTGTAGAAGATGATAGATAGACGATATCCACTAATTAATAGCCTTGGCTGAATAAAAACACATCCTCTCACATTCTCTCTCTCAGTTACACATATTAGCAGTTTATGAAATGAATGTGCATCTGGTCGGTCGGCGTAGAGTTTCCTGAATATTCCACCAAATATTTCAGTTATCTGGAAACAACAAAGAAACAGCCCCCAGACGAGATCAGAGCTTGGAGTGTAGCAGTATATTTAACAGCGCAGTTATATTTTAGCTCCATGACGTAAATTTTTTATTTTTACTGCACTATAAAAAGCTATAAGCTTATTATTTTGAATAGTTATTAAAAATTAAGCAAGTGGTTAATGCGCGTATTTATAATTACTGTAATTTCCCTTCTAAACTCCTTAAATGATTCAGTTTAAGAAATTTATAGGCACCAAATACATCAAAATATAAAGAGTTAAAAATAGAATGAAATCCACCCATTTATTATTCTAACCACCTCACCACAACCACCTTAAACGCTGGAGCCAATCCCAGCTGTCATTGTGCAAGAGAGACAGGCAACCATTCCCACCTATGGGCAATTACTGTCATGCCAGTCACACTGCTTCATAAGCAGGACTGTAAATGCTGGAGAAAACTTATGTAAAGTAACGAATGCGAGCATTTCCTGCTCAGTGCGTTGACAGAATGTCTCACCTCTGCACTCGTATCTGAGGTCTGAGAAGAGGACGTGTTCCTGAGAAAAGACGAACAGGCCCAGCCTGCCTCCGGCCAGGGTGTGGTCGTACACCGCACCTGAGTCGGACAAGATCTCCCTGCCGTCATACACCACCACCCTGAAAAGGAAGCACAGCACTAATGAAATACCACAGAAGTACAAAGCTACATCTATTTTTCAGCTGCCACATAACATTTCACAGGAAAACATTTTACATTTTACACAGTTTCTATGAGCTATAGTTTATTTGAAGGTTAAGAATTTATGGAGGACATGACGTCAAATGGGGATATATTTAAAGCAGGTACAATGCAGCTTTGCAGCAGCTATCCAAAATATCAATGTGAGTGCGTCCTTCACAATCAAAGAGCAAAAGCTTCCTTTCAGCCTCACATTCAATACGTGTGCAGTGTACGGTTTTGCTAAAGCACGGTCATTCATTGGCCACAGCGCATCGCAGCCAGTAACTGCAGCTTCAAAGATAGCCTTCACTAGGAGTCTTGCAAAAAAACCACCTGTGTTCTGTTTCCCCTCACTCTCCCTCCTGCTTGAAGACACTGTAGCACTTACGCAGTTCTCTGCATCTGCACATGAGCTGCACCAAGCACAGAGAACGCGCTGCCTGGAGGCTTTCTGAAAGTCCATTAGTGAGAAGCACAACTAAGTAGAAGTATATGTGGCAAGTTGAGCAGAACTGGGTACAACAAAGGGAGTCAATTACACTGTTATCATAAAATAACTCGTGGAGATTGATGACATCCCCCCAGGGCGTGCCAGGGTTAATTATTCCTTCCAGGGTGGACCTGAATGTGATTTCTTTAGTTATTCAGCACGTTGCACCACTAAAACCTTCTTGAACCAAGCTGGCATTGATTTAATGGAACGTTCCACTGGTTTTTTTTTTATGTTGATGACAACTTAGTCTCAATCACATTTCCTAGTGTTGCTAGCGAAATGAGGTTAAGTTAACTTGAAGTGCGTAGAACTGGACTTCTAGATCCCAGTGTGTGCTGGAGTACGGCTGTGTTTTCAGATTTAAATCAATAATTGCTGGGTGTGATGTTCGTGCCAGTCTGTACCTGATGAACCCGGTCCTGGGTCTGTGGATAAGGTGCATGCGATAGGCTGTGTAGTCCTTCCAGCCAGTTTTATTGGGGTCATGCCACAGTGTTCGGACCTGAAACAGACACACTGAGACACTGAGGAGGACTTTATGGATTACGTATCGGAGATTACAGTAGCAAATGATTGGGTCTAAACGGACTAAAAAGAGGCAGAGGCTGTGTGAGATCACTCATCCGTGCCTGGTTTCGGGTGTTTCCCGTGTGCCACAGGGCGTTGCGTAGATGCTCCCCCGGTCCCGTCGTTGAGTTGACCAGTTTGATGGAGACTCCCGCTGTGCCAAACGCTTTGAACGGCTTTTTCTCCCAGTAGGCCTGAGACACCTGCTCCCGTTGACAGACAGCGGTTACCTTTACATGTACAGTGATGTTTTTATAGAGGCCGTAAATGCATTAAGAGCTCACCTGTTTCCACATGACAACATAAAAGCGGCGGCTGGACTGGTAGGCGAACACAACGCCAGCGTAGTCATCATCTCGGTTGGTGTTCACATAAAACGTCACACTGAAGTCTACTGAGCTGAACTTGTCATATCCTGTCCAAAAAAAGATTTTTTCTGTGCTTTGCTGAAATGCATGATACGTCACTGTTGGTCTGCCGTTGGGGACAGCCTCACCTAAAGCGATCCCAGGGTCTGAGTTGGCCGACTGCAGCAGCTCTGTGCCCTGGCTACGGATCACCCAAAGAGGGTCAGACTGGGTGGTGCCTTTAGGGTCCAACAAAACAACCTGAAACTTCCTGAAGTCAGTAGAGCCAATATCCTGGTTCAGCGGACAGACATCCAGCGCATCTGGAATACTGTCATTGTCGAAGTCATCAAAGCAAGCATCTCCACTGCCGTCACCTGCAACAGAGCAATAAGTAGAGCAAATGTAACAATGTGGTTTCCTCCTTGCCAAGACGGGGCTACACGGCAAATGTGAGTCTGAAACATGGTGGATAGATTAAACAGCCTTCTAAGTAAAATCAGTCGCACTACAGGGAGCACTAAATGTTTGAGGTTGATGTCCAAGATGAACATGACCTGGATTCACTTGACTGATGGAAAAAAGGGTTTCACATGACTGCAAAATCCATCATTAGCTGTACAAAATAGTTTCACCGAATTCTTCACCTGACAGCAGCACGTGTGCAAATCTGTGTCAGACCTAAACTTCATAAATAAGTAAATATCGACAACACCCACCATCGGAGTCCAGCTGGTCCCTGTTGGGCACCAGTCTGCAGTTGTCCCGGTCATCGGGGACGCCGTCGTTGTCGTCGTCATGGTCACAGGCGTCTCCCTTCCCGTCGTTGTCGTGGTCCGCCTGGTTGCTATTGGCGATGTAGGGGCAGTTGTCTAGGGAGTTTTGGTGGCCATCCTCGTCGACGTCATCGTTATCGTCGCACATGTCCCCCACCAGGTCGTTGTCAGAGTCGAGCTGCAGAAACACACGACGTACATCTGTGTCTGCGTTTCCCGTGATCATCGTCCATTACACTAATCAAGTGTGTTTTGCAGGAACCTGCAGTGGGTTGTGGAGCAGGGGACAGTTGTCACACTGGTCTCCAACACCATCCAGGTCTGTGTCCCTCTGGTCTGTGTTGTAGACTAAGGGACAGTTGTCACGTTCATTCAGGATCTCTGGAGAAGGACACACGCTAGTATTATTATTGTTGTGGTTGATGATTTGATCAAACATGGCACCAGAGATCAGAACAGAAATACTGCCCAGGTTAGCTGTGTGTTGTTCTGTCGTTATGAATACTACAGAGACTAATGGGATAATTAACTGCGTTTTCATGGCCATGTTTTAGTGGGGAGCTGCTACCGTCTCCATCAATGTCAATGCTGCAGGCGTCTCCCTCTCCGTTGTCATCTGTGTCTGTCTGCAGTGGGTTGCTGTCGAACGGACAGTTATCACAGCGGTCCCCGACCCCGTCTCTGTCAGAGTCAAACTGCCGAGGGTTGTACACCAGCGGGCAGTTGTCCTGCGCAACACACAGGGGAAGTGAACATACAGCTGTTTGTAACCGAAGCTCTCCCTCAGCCACAGGCTCACCCTCTCGTCTATGATGTCATCGTTGTCATCATCGGGATCACAGGCGTCTCCTTGTCCGTCCTTGTCCAAGTCTTCTTGCCCAGAGTTTGGAATCAAGGGACAATTATCCTGCAGACAATCAGATCCAGATCAGAGCACAATTCTTCCAACATTTGTTGAGTGTGCAGCATTTCTCCACCTTTAGACAGTGGTAGGTTGCATTTTCTTTGCAGGGCAGTTTGTTGTTAGGCCAGCCATCCAGATCAGAGTCTTCGCCACACAAGGAGCCATCACCTGCAAAGCCCACACTGCACGAACACCTGTACAGGGCCTCAGATGCCAGGCCCAGGTAGAAACAGTCGGCGTACTTGTGGCAGGTGTGCGTCTTGTCTTTGCAAGGATTGTACGGTTCACACACCTACAACCAAAGCAGCATTTTCAGGATCCTAAACACTGATGACTGTAGCAGAAAGCAAGTACAGCAACAAATAAAGAAAAACGTGCCTGCTTGATTCTCTGGGCATCCTGCAGCCCAAGGCCGTACGGCTGGGTGCCTTTATAGCGAGGAGGGCAGGGCAGACAGTAGAACCCAGGGTCTGTGTTCACACACTGTGTAACACACACCCCCTCCACCTCACACTGCAGAAAGACACAGACTTATAGTACAAAGGTGTTTTGTACCAGAGAAAGCTAATGCCAGGATTAGACTGTAGAACAATAAGGAGAAATGTGACTGTGCTCTAGTAACACAGAGTAAGGGATGGACCGTCTCCATGTTGTTTTTGTATATGATACTATAACAGTAATGTTTTTCATTTGCTCTGCAGAGTTTTGCTGCTGCTGGTCTGATGTCATACAGTCTGATCCTGTGTCGACGTCCATGCTGTGAAGAGCACGAGATGAGAGCCTGGCCCTTACCTCATTTTCATCTTCACAGTGAGTCCCGTTGCCCTGTAAACCCAGCGGGCAGCGTCCACATTCCCACGACCCGTCGCTATGAGATGTGCACTCCACTCCGGGAAAACAAGGATTCGATAGCAAACACGAATCTGAGTACACACACACACACACACACACACACACATGTTCCTGCATATTCAGAGACTAAAGAATTCTTACAAAGGGCTAAAAGCAAATATTAAATATAAATGTTTGGGCCTATGTGTAATTATATTTGATTAATTTCTCTGTTTGAACAAAAGCACAGTAAACACAGTGGGGATTATTTTTTAATCCTCCATTATTGAAAAATATGTTTCTTGTAATAGAGCAGCATGAGACTGTGCCTACTTGTGCAGATTTGCGATCAGGGTTGTGTTTACCTATAGGACATGATTGTTTGTTACATGCTTCATAGTCTGCAGCATCTCCAGCACATGGCTTCCCTCCATTCTGAGGAGCAGGGTTCACACACTCCCGCTGGCGGCGTATAAGGCCTCCCCCACATGACTCAGAGCACTGTGACCATTCAGTCCAGGTTGTCCAGCCTCCAGCAACTACACACACACACACACACACACACACACACACACACACACACACTGCTGTGAGCCGGCTGTGCTACAGTGCAGTTTGCATATGCATTTATTCCAGCTTTCTACTCACTAGGGCAGAGGGTATTGTTGCATGACTGTGTCTCCACAGCGCTGCCAGTGCAACCTCTGCCCCCCTTCTTAGATGGAGGGTTGTTGCAGAGACGCACCCGTGTGACGTTGCCGTCTCCACATGTGGTGGTACATGCAGACCAAGGAGACCAGAGGCCCCAGTTCCCATCAGAAGGGACTACAACATAAACAAACAGACGCACACAGACAGGTTTTCTGTGCAGTAACCTGGAAGAGACATTCAAAACAGACACACCGCTGCGGCCTTGCACACACTGTGTATACATCTACGGAACAAAACCAGCATGTTTCAAATTAAGATCACAATCTCAAATATGTGTTTGTTCTAAGTTCCACACTCCTGCGAGGAGCATTGACATCATTCCCTCGGACAGACCATGTTGAACCGATCACAAAATAAATGGAATCAACAACAGATCACACGCACACGAGCGGTGTCCTACCCTTGCGGTCGCACTTCGTTATTGTGCAGCTGCGGGTCTGGACCGACGGGCCGGCGCAGGACGGCATGATGCCGTTGCAGGATCGGCCTCTTTGCTGCCCTCCGCGTCCGCAGGTGGCGGAACAGTGAGTCCACTCCGACCACGGGGACCAGCCGTCTTCATTTTCTTCACACACGCACACACAGTTTACTGTACGATCTACGCTCAGATTGTTAGCACTGAACCGTAAACACAGAGGACTTCACTCACTGAGACACAGAGGACAGCACTTCCCATCAACAAAGGATGGATTGATGCAGGATACAGGAGGGCAAGACACCTGCTGACACACCACTTTACCTTCCTAGATGAGGTAAACGAGAGCGAGTTCATAGTATTATTATTCAAACCGTATTATTTGAGACAGATGTCTCGCTAAGAGCCACTTCTTGCAGGGGAATGGTTTGTTGCCATGAGTCATAATGACTATAATCACTCCTCAATCCATCTTTAACAAAACGAATTGTATTTTATAAAGAGATCCAGATCAGCGATGTTCTCACTTCTGTCTGGTTTTTATTTTGTTTTTGTAAAGCACCAGGCTAAGTTGAAGTCGACTTATTCATGTCGAGCAGCGATAGATTTGTTCCACACTAACCCAACAAGCACAGGATGTGCAGCTGTCAATCTCCCAGTCCTCCCCTTGCTCGTACACGCGTCCGTCTTGCACGCACCAGATCTCCCCATCTCTGTCTCTGTCGAGTTCGCTGTCGTCACCGCTGTCGCTGCTGCTGCCGTCTCCTCCTCCCCCTCCCCATCTTCTGCCGCTGCCGCTGCTGTTGCTGCTCAGGTCAGCCAAAGATATCCGCATCTCTTCGTTTTCTTTGGACTGGAAAAGCAACACAAATGCAGCATTTTCAAAAACACGTGTTTAATATTAAAGCAGAATTTGCATTTTTATTAGTTCTCCAGAGACCTGCTGAATAAACCACTGTGGTGAGGTGATTACTAGCCAACATTTAAACACTGATGTTATTCTTTTCCCCCAAAGGTACCGAGACATTTGCTTCAAGCCACAACGCTCAGCCAAATAAAAGTATGCTGCTACTTGTTCCATTTGCATTGCAATGGTTTCGTCAAACACAAAATGAACCTGTGCCTTTCTAATATAAAGAGGTTTGTTTGTGAGATGACGGAATTACACTGGAAATTACTTGAAAACTATTCCCAGTGTTTTAAAATCAAAGAAATGAAATTAGAAAATGAAAAGCTGATGTATTTGTGCGTCTTACCACTCTCTCCAGTTCGTCAAGCAGGTTGCTGGTCACAATACGCAGCCCATGGATCTCAGTGATCAAGTCCACCAGGTCCTCACATGCATAATGACAGATTTCTGACATATTGGCAACTTTTGCCCCACCCACACCTGTAGACGAGGTAACAGTGTGTGTGTGTTGGTGGGTGTGGTCTGCTCTACATAGTCCACTAAGTTTTCATTACTGACGTCAGGAGATGGGGAAACAATATTTGTCCATATATTTGAACGCACGTCGAGTATAAATTGTACCTGCACCCAGTGCGGCTGCATAGAGGAAACAGAAAAGCCAGGGGAACCGTCTCACCGGACTCATTCCTGGACACACATAAATTATGTAGGTAATCACCATGAAATACAGCAACTACAGTGGTACACCAGTGCACAACACAAGCAGGACTGCTGCCAAGGAGATAAAAGAAGAAGAAAAACAGGGACTTAACCTTGCATACCTGCGTAGTCCTTGCTGCACTGCCTTTATCCACGATTAGAAACCACAGCTGGTCGGCTTATCCCTGCCACAGCTCCACAGAGGCTGTGATTGAATGTCTGTCTTCTTTTCTTTATTTCTTTGCTTCCTTCTCAATTTGGCATCCAGGGCGCGGATCACCACGGTTTCCTCAGTAATTTGAAGCATCCAAAAGAAACAAGGAAGAAGTTGGTGAGAGGGGGAAACCTGGGTGAGGAACATGCGACTGTTAGAAAGTTCTAACGTGGTCATGTATTTGTTTCAGAGTGCGTCTGTGTGTGTGCGTCTGTGTGTGTGTGTGAGCGTGTGAGGCAGGAGCGGGGGCCATATATTATCCGTCTGTCTGGCGATGAACCGAGCTGCATATCTCCCACCGAGAAACACAGCTGGATGGAAGGAACTCTGCGCATCTGCGTGTGTGTGTTGACGTCTCGATGCAGGTTTCCCAGACGCATTATTTACACTCTTCACCCTCCAAACTGAGACACACATGTACAAACACACACACACACACACACACACTTGGCTGTCCAAGTTTTCCAATATTTTAAGAGTGAGAAAACTGGCATGACTGTAAATCCCTGGCGAAAATGAGGCGCTTGATGCAGGTATGTGTGTGTTCTTCTTTATTTCTGCAGAAGACTGAGCTAAAAGAGGAGCAAGCTGATGGAACGTGAACGCATCACGCACCCCATTATCTTTCTCCCTCTCGTTCCCTCTCCTCCATCACTTCTATTCTGTGTCTCCCTACTTCTTGGTCTCTCACTCTCTTCTCGTCCCTGCTGAGTCAAAGAGGCATCGGCATCGTCCTGAGTCACACTTTCCATCGGCAGACTCCGCTCGTGGAATAATGAATCTCACAGATGTGCGCACACGCACTCACACATGTGCGTGAGCACTAGTGCCCACACAAGCACACAAAATTCCAACAAACGCTCTCTTTCGAAATACCTACAAATATAACAAGGAAGCACAAATAGGAACAGACAGCATGTTTCTTCTCGAATGCTGCAGAGCCGTGAAGACAGTGGAAGCAGATGCCGTCGCCACTCGTAGTCTAAGAAAATCTCCAATAGCTAATAAAATCTGAGGGATGACAAAACATAGAGACTTGGGTGAGATAACTTGGCAAAGCCCAGCGTGATGCATTTGGACCGATATGCTCTATGGAAGGCACGTTCTGTCCTGCGATCTCTCTCCAAGTCCGCTTTATTCTCATGAATTTATGGGGAGACATGTGTTTTAAAGTGGTTACTCCGCTTGTCGTATCTGAAAATAGGAACTGATCGAAGTCTGCAGGGCTATTATTGGCCTCGGTCAGACCCGCTGAAGCATCCGGAAGACTTGTAGTGAGATTGAGGCAGGTGTGAGAAACAGGGCACTTTATGCAATCAGGCAGCTTAGAGAAAAGGCCGAGGTGCATTTGGCTCATTACTCTAAAAGTAACCACACCAGAGACCCAACAGATTTTTATTTAGCCGAAGTCCTCACGGTGAACAGGAACCTCACAGCTAGGCAGGCACCATAATATCCTGTAATCATCATTGGAGGCAGGAGTGAGGGAATTGCATGACTGTGCATTGCAGTGCATGTGCCATGAGACATGCAACTACTTAGTGACTGTGCATCCCTTCATTTATCCCGGTAACAACCAGCGTGGGTCAGTGGAACAGGCCCATTAATCCTGTTATCACATTCTGCAGATTATCTTTCAGTTTGCGCCTCTGGGATTTGTAGTTCAGAATAATGCCTTCCAGCTCTCGCTGTGAAGTCCACATACAGTACATGAAAGCCCCCGTGTATCAAAGCGTGTTTTATTAGGCTCAGCGGCGCTGGAATCAAAGCCTGGCCTCGGCGTAATGCACCTGTTGGGCGAGTCATTTTCCCAGCGAGCCACCTCGGCGCGTACAGTAAGTGCAGCCGGTGCAGATCTGTGGGGGTGACGCGCCGCCTGGCACCGCAGATCAGAGCGGAACCGGCCCGGCCCTGCGCTCAGGGCTTTGCACAGCTCAATTAGCGCAGCACACTTCCCCCAGCGATCACCTGCCTTCCGCCAGGCTGGACGCAGCGGATTAATCTCACTGACTTCGCTTTTCATGCCCCACAGGGTTCGACAGTCCGTAGACGCAGAAGAGCGCGTTTCACGCACCAGGAAGGCGAACCGAGCTGTGGATGGAGGTATGGCCGGGTTCGTCCCACAGAAGGAGATCGTGTATAACGGCCTGTTGCCGTACTCGGACCGGCTGGACCGGGAGGCCACGGAACTGCTGGCGGAAATCAAAGCGAACCTTTCCAGAGCGGTTCTCCTCAGAGAGCTCTGGCCGGCGGCTGCTTTCTGGGCCAGGAAACTCTTCTCGTAAGTGTTGGAGGGAGGCACCGTAACTTCAGGTTCACTTAGAGCCTGAATTTTGTGCTGTAATTTATTGATTTGTTCATTTTTGTTTTTATCAATCCACCAGCAGCGCCTCAACAAATGAGCAGAGTTTAATCTTTGGAGGCCTGTGGTGAAGAGGGTCAACGGTGCAAAACGGCATAAATAAGACTCAGCTTTTGTTTTGGATTGTGTAACACATGCTGCAGGGCAGACCACTGGCCTCCAGAAGCTCTAGCAGAGCATCACTTCCTTATCTGCTGGATAGCTTTTAATAAAAGTCGATGTTATCAAAGAAGCAGAATCTCTGATGGCCCCACTTCTCAACCCTCAGGTTTCTGAAGCTGTACGGCCGCAGGTTCAGCAAGGACGACCACGTTCTCTTCATCAAGCTGCTGTATGAGTTGGTCACGCTGCCTGACCTGGAGCCTCACATGATGCAGAGCTTCGCCCGGCTGCTTATTCAGCTTCTCAAGTGGGTGGGACACAGCACACACACATCGCTGCGGCTCATATGGGATGTCTGTGCTTCTCCAGCGCATGGAGCTCAGGCTTCTGATCACAGGGATGCTGGGTGCCTCCATGTGGACCTGGGGCAGACCCAGAACATACTGGAGGGATTTACATATCCCATCTGGCCTGGGAATCCCACAGGAGGAGCGGTAGCACATGGGGATAAGCCAGTGTGGATACAGTAGCAGGCTGCCGGGCAGAGGGATGATGACTTTTTCAGCATAACAAAGTCAGATAGTCGTGTGACAAATTGAACATGTAGAATTAAAAGCGTCATCCATCTATAGCTCTTAAACCTAGAAAGCTGGACTCCACAGCACTGGCCTCTCTTGTTCTGTGGTGTCCTTAAGCGTAATGAGATCACAAAGCATCAGCGTGTGTCACATGATGTGCTAAGGTGGATTTTTCACTTACCCCTGTGCCAGTTGCAGCGCTGCCATTTGAAGCTTTGAACAACCTGCAGACACGAGAAACCCAATAATATGCATTTCAGTAAAGTAATTTTCACAAAGCTATGTTCTGAATTTATTTGAATCATCCAAATGACAAGTGGAGATTGTTTTTATAGCAGCTATATCTCCATAGTTGTTCTCCCGTCACAGTGTGAGCTTTGTCCAAGGGAATGTACCAAATACATGGTTTGATTTGATTGTTCCAGACTAGTTCGTCTGAATTACTGTCCAGCGTTTAGAGGATGTAGTGAAAATGAAACAGCTAATCAGTCTTAGATACAGCACATCCATTAGGGTATTGCATTTATAAAGCTCTTTGTGAACGCCCCCTGTGATTTTATTATCAGATCAGTGCATAAGAAGCAGTTGAATTTAATTTTGACTACTTTAAAGTTCAGTAGTTTAATCAGTCGGTTCCTGGTGTTCGGGTCAGGCCACCTCCGCTGGGATGCAGTAAATCTGGGGCGTCATTAGATGATTAATGTGGTAGGAAAGAAAAACAAAGTGTGTCTACACAGAGTTGAACTTTCTGTGCTTTTCTGTGGATTAAGAAAAACATTTTTGGGGGGTACATGTTGCATAGTTTTATGTCTTTGGGGGTTTTATTTATTTCAGTACTTCAAATCAAAGCGTGTAAGGATGACGTGGGGAAATCTCAAAAACCCTGAAATGTGGTGAGCTCCCCAAGTAGATGCCTTTTGTAAAGTGTAATAAGACAAACCAATCTGGGAAATGCTATTTTTATAAGTTTGACTTATTTTTCCATGCAAAATCCCAGTTTGAAATGAAAGTGGAGTCTTTTAAAGGTGAATGAAATGTGCTTGCTTCTCAAGATGAAGTGAAATTCAGGTACAATTATTAAGTAAGTGCTCAGAGTTGTAGTATCTCAGAAGTAAAATGAGGACAGTGACTTATGTTGTCCTACCAGTACATTTATTACTCTCTGAGCTCAGTTCCCTGTCTCTCAAATCAGATCTGTCACTTCCCAGTGACTGCAGGATATTCTCCAAGATGATCACATTCATCACTTCCCAATTCTCTCCAGTTGTTTCCACAATTCTCTCATCCATTGCAAAACATCGTCTAAATGTAGATGTCATTTGTCTGACTGTTTTCTATTAGATAGAAAGCGATAGATCGTATATTAAGTGCCAGGTCTTAATATACGCTTTCCGCAATTGTCTTTTCTTTCCATCATTTTTCAAATGTCCCCAAAGACACTCTGTTCCAAGGCTGTTAGATGAATGTATGAGAAGACAAGAGAAATCTGAAGCTGTGGAAATTGTGCATATTCTCCAGCACAGGCACTCGCAATCTGCCTGTGGGGCTTAATCCTATAAACGTTGTGATTGTACAAAGAACTAAATAAAGCAGCACAAAGTTCTCTGGAGGATTAAAAAACTGCTCAGTGGTGCACCAGTTAGCAAGCAATTGAAAAAGCTTAGCATGATGTTTGACAAAGCAAGAATCATAGATAAAGGATCCCTGCACGCTTAATTTGCAGCCTTGAGTTTTCTCTGTGGAGTCTCTTACAGGACACTGTGACCTGCACATGAGTAATGTTTGCAGCTGTCATCGATATGATTACCAACCTTTCCAAACAGGAAGAAGGAGCTTTTGTCAAGGGATGACCTGCAGTTGCCGTGGCGACCCCTGCACGATCTTTACGAGAGGGTTATCTACTCCAAGACCGAGCACCTTGGACTCGTCTGGTTCCCTAAGTATGCAGCTTTACTCTTATAATGGCCTACTGTGAGACGCAGGCATATAATCCTCAGCCTCACTGCAGTGAAGGAACTGATATTTCGGGAAGACACTGATTTTGGAGACGATTAGCTCCACATTATGTATATGCTAAAGGAGCTACGGCCAAAAGCTGAAGGTTAAGATGGAACAGACGCCACAGCAGCACAGTTTGAAGCTCAGTAATGAGTTGAGTTGTGGAGAAAACACATGCTAGTCACTAATTATGTAAGGGCCTCATATAAATATTCTGCAAGCTTTAGCAGTGCTGACAGCGTATGGATACGCCAGGGTGGCTGCTGCTGCTCTCGATCCTAAACTATCCACCATATACAAATAGGTCAAACACGAACAGTCATAAGCTAAGGTGCCTTTTAAACGGATCAGTTTTCATCTGTCCTGCAAAAGGTCTCAGAACCGAACTACGAGTAATTAAGTAATGATTTCAAACGCTCAGATATACTTATTTGCATTTTTCTTACACGAGCCATGTTTTTAACATATAAAAAGTACCCAACAGATTAAATGATAGCTCATAATCATAAGCTCCCTGAATGTTGAAGACTATTTTTTTTTTACTTACGCCTCCTCTTTCTGCTAATTTGCAGCTCAGTGGACCAAGTTTTGAAAGCTTTGATCAAAAGCTGCAGGCTGTAAGTCGCATCTTTGATCCGTGCACCGTAGCTCAACATACTCATGTCTGGGGTCTGCTCGCCCGTCTTCACCGGGCGCGTACGCACCCGTGCCTTCTGTTTTTGTGAAATTCCCAGGTACTTCCCGGCGTCATCCACCTGGGACATGCTGGCTGAGTGGCGCCCCCTGCTGTGCGTGTTTGACGTGGCTATGCAGAAAGCCATTAGCAACATGGAGCTGTTCCTCCCCACCGTCATGCCCCCACAGCAGCACAGCCAGGGCTTCCAGTAAGTGAATAGCTTTGCTTAGACATAGGGGCAAGAACACACAGTTTTAGCGGGAGCTTCCTTTATTTATACAACAATCTATGCCTGCGGGACACGGTAGAAAACTAGTGCAGCATTGGCAGCTCAGGCTTTAGTTGATTCTTTATTCTCTGGGTTGGTGCAGCAGCCCCCTCTGTTTTGATAACTTTTAGCTTTCTCGTTTGCCAACCTCTCCCTCTCTCTGTCTGCTTCTCCCGCCACTCTTCATGGATGCGTTGCAGTTGCCAAGCTTCAACACAGCGTTCAGTGAATTCTTCAGTATATTCGCTCTCACAAGCAATTTGTCTGGATTTACTCTTGGATTGAGCAGCGCGATTTCCACAATACATCATCGTTAATACTAGATTTTTCCATTTCAGTGTTACTCGGCCCTTTTCAAACTCCGAGGTGGAGGGTATGAGGCCGTATTTGCAGGGAATTAAAGGATTTAGCCTCAGGTGTGTGTACTGCGTGTCAGGGTGAATTTAATGGTGCTTTTGTGTGTGTTTCAGGTTGTGGTTTGATGAGTTGATGAATCTTTGGATGTCAGTGCAGAATCAGCCAAGCTGGGAAGGGGTGAGCACTCGCCCACACGCTCAAAGTCTACACGATGCTGTAATTGATCAGAACCTGACCCCTCACATTTCTTTTAGTGGATGTTAAACTTGCTTTATGGAGCAAGGCGTCGTGTTTCTTTCCATTTTCCCCAGAAGGAGCAGTTGTAAGGACACATTTCTACATTTCCTGATGATGAGGAATGGCACGCTAAAATGTCGTAGCACAGCTTTAGCAGCTTTGACCCAGTTTAAAGATAAGATTTTCCATTTCTGCCTCCGCTCTGCTGTTTTCCAGCCTCTTGGCCCAAAGCGTCCTGGCTCTGCACACTTCCTCCCCTTCGTGAACATCTTTTTTTCTTCTTAGAGTGGCTAAATTTAATTCTTGGAATGACAGGCTTCACTTCTGGGAATGCTCTTTGTGTTTGTAATGTTTGTCCTGCAGCACCTAGTGAACCTGTTCGCTCGACTCGCCAATGATAACATCGGCTATGTGGACTGGACCCCGTATATTCCCACAGTGAGTCATTAGCAGTATGTAGATGCTGCGTGTCTGCTAATGTGTTGGACTAGGCAGCGTGTGTGATACCTTTCAGTATGTGCGTGTGTAGATCTTCACTAGGATCCTGCGCAGCCTCAACCTTCCAGTCGGGGTGAGTCAGATGGTGGCACCGCGGTATCTTACAAACTCTTACGACATTGGACACTTGGTGTTGTGGATCACAGCACTGCTGGTAAAAGCAACACAGACTGTTTGAAAAATATACATATTAAAAGCCATAAATATAATTAAGAGGTTTAATTGACGTGTCCCTGCAGGGAGGGCCAGGAAACCCCGGACAGAAAGAGCTGACTTGCCTCTTCAACAGCATTGCTTCCTTCTACCATCCCTCTAATCATGGCCGCTGGCAGGCAAGTCTCTCACTCACACTGTCACACTCTCACACACACACTGTGAG
Organism: Macropodus opercularis; assembly: GCA_030770545.1. Classification (NCBI taxonomy): domain Eukaryota; kingdom Metazoa; phylum Chordata; class Actinopteri; order Anabantiformes; family Osphronemidae; genus Macropodus; species Macropodus opercularis. Next base: position 3,832,097 of record CM061107.1, on the reverse strand, counting down.
CAAGCCTAAGTGTGTTTTCAGCTGCTCGCTGTAACATTCCTTTGATTTATAACCTGTCACTCAGGACTTGGCCGCCTCTCCTCTCACTAACAACACAATAATAAAATGTGCAACTGCCAGAGAAGAATGATCTCGCAGATCTGTTTACCACCGACTGTGTGTGAATGTGTCTCTGGGCAATAACGCTGACGGTGTGTGTGTGTGTGTGTGTGTGTGTGTGTGTGTGTGCGTGTGCGCAGTCTCGGCTGATGAGGCTGCTGCAGCGTCTCCCGGCATGCGTCGTGTGCCGCGTGCATCGTGAACGTCACGCTGCCCACAGCTGGATCACACCGGTCCCTGAGTGTCAAAGGCTGACGGACGCAGACTTAAAGGAGTTCACTCACAGCCTCACTGGAGCCGCCCTGCTGGCCGTGTTCAGGTACGGCCCCTCGGTGGGACCTATCACCCAGCATGACAGCTGGACTGACGGCACCACCCGTAACAGGAGAAGTAGCTTGGATAATGGATTTGTTTTTAGTAAAGATATTCGGTAAAAACAGGTTGTTGGATGACATTTAAAAACTAAGATACAAGTGGGAAGAACAAAACTATTTCTACTCACGCTGAAATAGAAACCATAGGTGTCACTGTGGGAGTAGGTGCGAGCATTCTGCTGCGCCATCGGAGCCAATCGGTGGTCCTGTGAACCCACGCTGGACGACCAAAATTTAGATCTTCTTCCTTTGAGTCGGCTTGTGTTTATTATTAGATAATGATAATACGTTTTGAGCTTTATCTCTACAATAAAATCCTTTTATCATCAATTAGCAGAACTAGCAAAGGCCTCCAGGTTTACACACATCTACAGAAAAGTGAAATACATACAACTACAACTACTGCACATCAGTGACTCTGAGTGACTCACAAGTCTTAGTCCCGCACAACAAGACTAATCTGGACAAAGACAGGTCATGTGTGATTACCTACCCGTGTGTGTGGCTGATTGTTGTCGTCTCCTCTGGTGATGTGCAGTAAAACTGGCAGTACAGATGCAGCCTGCGCTCTACAGAACCTGGCTCTCCTGGCACCAAAACTCGCCTTACCACCTGTGCTTGAAAAGTAAGTCTTGGTGTGAGATACAGCTGCTGCTCATAGACGCACGAAATCACTGGATTACTTGAAAAAGACGGTTATTTTCAAGCGAGCTCTGAAGTCCCAAGGCTTCGTTTTGCTGTGACGTCTAAACACATTTATGGAGGTTTATTCACAAAGGATGATTGCGTCCTCTCAAAACATGTCTGCATCACTTGTACGTATTCATATTTGAGTGCGTTATGACTTTCGGAGGGTTTTAAAGTGGCCTTAATTGCACAACTGGTGCAAAAGTTGATCGTGTTGATAATCGGGCCAAATGAGCCATCAAACCTTCCAGTTGCTTTCAGAACGGCAACTTGCACCTGCGCCTTTCACCTCACACAGCGTCGCGTCTCCTTCCCCCATATGCTCGTTTTGTTGCGCGTGGCAGGACCTACGCGGCGATGGAGACTCTGACGGAGCCGCACACCCTCACCGCCACGCTCAGCTGTATGATCGGCATGGCTCGCAGCCTGGTGTCCCCTAGCAACCGTTACCCAGAGGGCCGTGCACACGTGCTCCCGCTGCTCATGGGCTCTCTGCCAGGAGTGGACCCCAACGACTTCAGCAAGTGCATGGTGAGTAATGGATGTGTTGATTAGACAAACAGACAACGCAGCTCCTAGTGATTAAATTCCACTCTACTCTGTCCCATTAATATTTCCCCAACGTGCAGTAAATATCTCTGTTTGAAGAACTTGCAATTAATGTGGCCCAGTCTTCAGTTTCTGCTTGGATTGTGAAATGGATTGGATTTTTTCTAGTGTGCTCGTGGTCTCCAGACTATATTAATCCATTACGCCAGAGTAGATGAATGCATTTGAAAAAGTGACACAGACGCCTGGTAAAGTTGTTCAACGTCTGAAGATGTAAACTGATCCGTCTCCTGCTGTGTGGACCTGTCCAGATAACGTTCCAGTTCATCGCCACCTTCGCCACTCTGGCTCCTTTAGTGGACTGTTCTTCAGCTCCTTCTCAGCACAGTGATCTCACAGAGGTACACACAGAGCAGTTACACTTAATAAACGCAGTATCTGCAAAATAAGGCTCAAAGGAGCTTTCTAGTTAGCTTAGTAACGAGATATCTACCAGCAACCGCAAAGCTCCTTATTTAACACGTTTTACCTCATGTTGACACGTTGTGTCTTATCGTCCTTGTTTATCTCCCTCAGACTGAGAGAGATCTGTGTTGCGCTTCAGCCGAGTTTGAAGACTTTGTTCTTCAGTTCCTGGACAGGTAGAGACAAATTAAGAAGTCAAGCTGTCACTTAGCAAAGCCTCATTGTCAGCGACTGAGTCTTCTCTCAGTGTTTGAAATGCACCAGTCTGCATTACACAGGCTTATTTAACACAGTTGTGGGAGTGTGTGCTTCTGCACGTTTGTGTATCTGTGCCCGTGCAGGTGTTTCGCTCTGATAGACAGCAGTACCCTGGAACAGACGAGAGACGAGACAGAGACGGATACCCAGACTCAGCTGGAGAGCCTGGTGGAGCTGGGCCTGTCCTCCACTGTTAGCACCATTCTGACACAGTGCTCCACACAAATATACAAGGTGAAACACAGACAATGATTGTAACTTAAAGGTAGTTTCTAATACAGTCATTAACTCATTTCCTTAATATGGTTACACTCTGCCAAAGCTGAAACTGATTTAGTAGTTTGACATGACACATCTCCAAAAGGAGGAAACAAACAATTTTACATATTTCTGTGCAACAGTAATGATTTAGTAACATTAAGCTGAAATACCACGACTCAGGCGATGGCGCAGTCGTCTATGGTTCCCCCACATGTTGAAATGTCCCCAGGCTGAAACCTGACTCCTCAGCAGCTGCCTTTCCACTAGGGTGATTAATAAAGCCTGTATTATTATTAAACTATGATGACATTTGTGGAAATCTTAGCTTTTGTTGCCACACCACTGATCCCATCTGATGAAACCAAATGCAGACCACAGACTTGATGTAGAGAAAATCCATTTCCACATTCATGTTATTACATATTGTTGGTGGATATTATTCAACATCTGTGCTGCCTCATCTTTACTTGTTACTATGGAAACAAAATGCCGAATGGGATGCTGACACATGTTCCAAACACCATAACGTTTGCTTCTAGTCTTGAATCCGTGTCAATGCGGCTCTGAATTGACGAGCGCATATGTTGCATCCAGTGTGTTTTGAGGGGAAGTGTGAACTTCACAGCTCACTGGTTTGCCTGACAGATAATTAATTGCTTTAATTGAGCTAATTAAAAAAGATGTAATTAGAACTGATCTACTATGACAAATAGAAACGTCTGCTGGTAATGAGCCTGTGACTGACGGGAGCTTATGTGGCGATTATAAACAGACAAACAGAGCTAAATGAATAGTTATTACTAGGCAATAATGGTTACGTGACTCAATGAGATACAAGGCAAAACGGATATTTATAACATCCAGAGGCTGATAACCCAGTGAAACACATTTGCAGTAGCGATTATATTATTATACTAATGTGATTGCAGTTACTACCACAATAAAATTTAGCTGCCACAGTGGCCATGATATTGCCTAGTACTTATATAATAATATAATTATGTAACATCTTCTTCATTTCCACTTTATTAACCTCATATACAGTGAAGTATAGCAGCAGCTGTTTGTGTGCATCTGTGGAGTTTATGGAGCCTTTGTTTTGTTGCTGAGCTTCCGGCTAATTCCTCGTCTTTAGACATGATCCTATCCAGCCTGATTCGGCCTCTGATGGGTTCATAGTTTTTTGTTTCAGCCTAATGATGGCCTCGCTCTCTAAAGTACCGAATGCAAACGTATTACTCAGAAACCTTAAGCCCCAAATGTGTTTGTGCACATCATCTTCTAATTTCTGATCTTTTATAACATGTGCCTTTATGTTAGGTGGCGTTGCAGAAAGTTTATAGCTTTGCCACGTCCAGCATCTTTGAGACGTGCGTTTCAGGCAGGATGGTGGCCGACATGTGCAGAGCTACAGCAAAGGTACGTCTCCGTGTTTTATCAAGTTGGGCACAATTGAGTTTATTCATGAGGTGATGCTACAAATGTATTACACTTAATACAAATAATAGTAAAACAACAATTTCTACTGTTTGTTGTTTTGTTGTGGGCCGATGTGTTTATCTTCGAGCTTGTGTCTGTTGCAGTGTCATCCAGCCGAGTCTCTCCGTCTGTTTGTCCCTCACTGCTGCAGCATCATTTTCCGCATTACAGACAGTCAGTACCACTCTGTGTGTGTGTGTTTACAAGATTAGTTGTATCATAACTAACTAGAGTGGCTGAAAGCTGCAATGAGCCAGGATTCGGGCTGTTAGCGAGCATTGCAGTACATACCTCAGATTCTTCATGTGTGTGTGCAGATGACGAGCCACAGGGTGGAGACGAGCTGGACAAGGAGCTTCTGTGGAATCTCCAGCTGCTCTCTGAGGTGAGACAAGAATCTATCATGTCTGGAGGTCTCAGCACTCAAACATCCTACTGACTAGTCTGTGACGTAAAATGTCATTCAATCTGAAAGGGATTGAGAGGTTTGGAAAAGTCAGGTGATGTAGTTAATACATCTCGATGCAAAGAAGTTTTTTAAAATGTATTTCGGGTCGGGAGTCGTTTACTCAACGACACTGTGGTGATTTAACTTCTTAAAACAGGTAAAACATGTCAGATTTTCCTCTCTGTTAAAACACAAGCCCATAATTGTGATAATTTCTGAGGACAAAAATGACCCAAAGACTTTTTTTGCACTGTGCAGCCTGTACGGCCATAAATATCGAAGCACTTTGTCGTTAACGAGAACATATTGATACCGTTTCTGTTTTGTTTTATTACTCCTGGGAGCTTATTGCGCGAGGGAGCGAGCCAGATGCTGTGATTTACCGCAGGACCTCAATATTTAAGACACGGCTCTCCGCTGAATTGCCTGCATGCGTGCGTGCATGTGTTGTTTTTAGGTAACCCGTGTGGATGGGGAACAGCTGCTGAAATACCAGGGGGACCTGGAACGGATCCTGTGCGTGTGTGTGCGTCTGCGCTGCAAACGCGTGTACACACTGGCCTGCAGTCTGCTGGAGCACACGCTGCGGTCCGTGTCCCTCATCTATCCCACAGAGTACCGCAGCACCTCTGGGGGCTTTGACCTTGACCTCCCAATACGGGTAAACGCATACTAGCCGACTCGCCTCATCACCTTATGCTGTACTTTTCCCCTTTGTTGCTCTTTTTTCTCTTCTCTGTCCCCTCACTCCAACTGGTCGAGGCAGATGGCAGCCCCTGAGCCTGGTCTCGCTGGATCCTGGTGCTGCTCCAGCTGGATTTGTTGGGTTTTTACAGAAACCCTAGCAGTACTTCTGTCTCTCTTAAGTGTGGGGGAAATGTGGTTCTGTTTTGAAAGCTAGGTGGTGGTAATTACAGCTGCATTCCAGAGTTTCATATGACGACCTCTTTTCATCAGCAGGTCATGGTCGCTGATGATGTGTTGTGTTTGGATTACATTTTCGCTTTTTTGTTCATCTGCCATTGTGCCATATCATAGTGGATCAGTCCTCTTGTGAAATTATTTTCCTTTGTCATTCCAGTGGAAAAGCTGTCAGCAGCTCTCTCTCTCTCTCTCTCTCTGTCTTTCCAGGACTGGGGCAGAGCTGGAGATGTGGCAGCCTTGGGTGTATGTTGGCACGTGCCTAGTATAGAGGAGGAGGACTTTGTTTTCCAGCTGTTGTCCCGCCTCCTGCACCCTGAGCTTGAGCGAATCAAGGACCACGTCTCTGGAGACCAGCCAATGAGCAGGTGTGCTCAGTTTCTCAGTTTTCTATTTTTAGACGTAATCAGGCACAGACACAACACAAAGACGATCGCAATCTTCCATTATCAACAACGAAAACATGCGTGAACTGTAATGTCTGACTGATTCACAGGGAGGAGCTGTTGCAGAGTCTTGCTATTGTGCACCACTGCCTCCTTGGAGCAGGAAGCTTGCTACCCCCTCTGGGTGGACCGCACGTATCTGACCTGTGAGTCCCGCCGTTAGACACACACACATACATAAATATACATAAACAGACATTTTCATGCAGGCTTGTCACGTTTTACTCCATGATCCCTCTCAGCGTGTCCTCCATGGTGAATCTTGGGGAGATAAAGCTGTATAGCGGTGTTGAGTACGGTAAGAAAACACACATACAACCACAGCAGTTACTCTCCAAGCAGTTTCAGAGGGTGATGAGGGAGCTCATCACGCTTTCTGTGTCCATGCGAGACTTCACTGTGCCTCCTCCCCTCCAGATGATGCACGGGCCAACTACAGACAATCCATCTGTCAAACCATGAGACTACTGCTACGTGAGTGAAGATTTTAACTCCTCTCGACTCCCCGCTCAGTTTCTAATGCACAGTTAATCTATATCCACTGTTTCCCATTCAGATCACATCTTGGAACACTCTGAGGATGATACAAAGTCACTCTTTGTCATCATTAAGGTCTCCAACCCTTGCGAGTTTTCTATTATTCATGTACGAATGTTATTATTCCACCCTGTGGTAGGCCAGCGAAGGTCTCACGACACCATTTCTCTGTCTGTCTGACGGCAGATTATCAGTGACCTCATGTTTTTCCGAGGCACTCACAAGAAAGAGTTCGACTCGCGCTGGAAAAGCTTCACCCTTGTCAAGAAGTCCATGGAAAACAGGGTGAGTTGGAAAAGCACACAAGGCTCTGATTGTTTTCAGTTGTCAGTGGATTAAAGTAAGTCGCCTTTCCTCCTGCAGCTCCATGGGAAGAAGCAGCACATTAGAGCGTTGCTCATTGATCGAGTTTTACTCCAGCATGAGGTTGGTTTAATAACGTCACACTAAAATAAAATCAAATATACCTTGTTCTTTAACTTTTTTCTATTAAATGTGAATGCTGTGAATAGATGAGGAAGCTGGTGGTTGAAGGCAGTGAATATAAAGTGGTTCATCAGGAGCTGCTCTGTGATCTGCTGCTGCTTTCTACCAGCCCTTACAGCCAGGTAGCACTGACACCACACGCTGACTCATTAATTCATCTATTTTAACAGGAAACAGCGAATCAGAGCATCTGCTTGCCCTCATTTTCTCGATGCCATTAACATAATGAGATTCTATGTGCGTCTCTGTCTCTTTCCAGGTTCGGAGTCGAGCCCAGAACGTGTTGACAGCCGCAGTGGGCACCTATAGCTTCTCCTACAGAGACGTCATTCCTCGAATCCTGCAGCTGGTGTCACCACAACACACCACTGGCTCACAACAGCAGTTTAAGGTCCAGACATAGACACACATACACATCTAAACCCTGATACTCAGCTATCGCAACCGTCAAACCCCTGAAGACGTGAGCACCAGCCAAAATGTCCACAAACGACGTGTGACAGTTCAAACTGGTCACTGTCCGTGGTGCTGAAACCTGAAGCTTGTCTAAGTGTGTCAGTTTATGTGACGCTGCTGTTACCTGTCTGCGGCGCTTCTTCTTTTGCTTGTTTATAAGGCAGAGGTAGGTTTTTCCCACGCCACATTCCTGTTCCTTGCCTGATGCCTGCAAACCATGTGTTGGCTGATGCCAGGACGCCCAATTCGTGTCTCCTCCTGGGAAGCAAACAGAAACAAAAATGAAAACAAAAACTTTGCATTTTATTATGTATTAAATATTTTATATTTATCAGCGTCTATGTTCAAACTCCACATTGCTTTGAATAAACAAATGCTAAGCTTACAGGTTTTCATAACCTAGGAACCAAGCTGTCAGGGGAACGGCTGGCTGCACTCACTGACTTTATATTTAATCTCTTCCTTGAGGCTGAGAGTAGCCAGGAGAAAAGTACATTGAATTCACACAACGTGTGAGCACTCACATGTTTCCTTTGTAGCGCCCATGTGTCGGCGGCTGTTGGCAACAATTTGAAAAAAAGAAAGATTTAGAACAACTGTGAGTGTTTGCCCAATGTGTGAATCGTGTGGTTTAGTGTTTGTTTATGTAGTATTAAAATGAGTTTACAGTACTATTTCTATCCATTGATCCACCGGCTTTTTTGTTTTGTTTTGTTAGAAGAAAATATAACAAATATAAACAGAACATAGAGTAGTTAGATTTGTGATTTAGAGATGCATCCGTTGTGTCCTTTCTGTTGCTCAGGGTGCTCTGTACTGCCTGCTGAGTCTGCACAGTGGTCCTTGTCAGGCCAGTATGAGGGACTGGGACTGTGTTGGGACGGTGTGGCCCGCTCTGGTACGCTGTGGCCGGTCACCTTCCATGACCCTGGAGAAGCCCTTTATCAGTGGGCTGCTTGATGACATCACTGACAGGATTCATCGGCAGCACGACACCATCGGGATCTACTTTAATGTGAGCACAGTGTCACTACCAACGCACTACTCAACACAAACGTTCTCTGGTAACTATACGTATTGGACCTGTTTGTCCTTTCACACCTCTAGGTATCTGAAACGTGCGTAGCGATAGCCCGTCAGCTCGCACGCACTGAAAATCCCAGGCCTCGTATCGAGGAACCGACCTTAGAGGAACTGAAAGAGGGGCTCCAACGTCAGCAAATCAGGAATGTTGTTAATGCAAGGTAAGAATAAAAGCTAATAAAAGCTACAATAAAAACTTCAGTTTTTCTCAAGGCTAAAGGCTAGAGAGAAGCTGAGCAATATTAGTTTTATTTTTAGTATGAATAGCTTTACTATGGGTTATGCTGTCTGTTATTTTTTTTAAAGGAAATATGAAAAGCTTGTAAATGACCTCTTGGACTGCCTCGAAGACAGAGACCTGTAGGTGTTCTCTCTTTCTTCTACCTTGTATATAAATGTATAAAACAAACCATAGAAGGATGCCTTGTTATTTTTTTCCCATTATCTGTTGCGTTTTAGACCCTGGAAGTTTGAGCATATGGCCACAGACCTGCTGTCTCTCTTGCTGAGAGAAGATCACCCTCTGCCCCCAGATGCTGTTCTTTACTTCACACAGGGCCTCATACATGACTCCATCAGCGTACGAAAGGTCTGCAGCTGTGTTAGTGCTATTCCTTTGGCTCGGAGTGGACTAAGACTGTTTTTCCAGTTCATTACGTGCAGTTGACATCAAACCTCCAACATACTAGAGCAGCAGCGATGGCATTTCGACAGCACAGACTGGCCTCCGTGGAAAAACAGCTCCCTGTGCTGGAGGTTTAATGCTAGAAATCACCAGAGCAGAAATATTTATTTAAATAAAGTTAAACTCAGATGGTTTGTGGTCATTCAGGCATGAATTTACATGGCTTCAGCTCTGATTCTGTGTCCCACTTTCATACGACATACTAATCTGTTTTTGCCATTAGCATCCAATAATTCCTTTGCCATTTTAAATCCACAGGAAATGTTACAGTACAGTACGTGCACCCTTGGATGTCATTCAGACTTTTAGATGTCTGTCATTTCTGTGTCAGCATAGAGCAGCTGCAGAAAGGAAAATGTCCTTCCACGTCAAAGTGTCTAAAGCATCAATGTCTTTTTTTCATTTTCCAAGACTTTTCAAATGTTTTATTTTTCTTGAACAGTCACCAAAACCCGCATTTTGTTTAAATGCTTTGCAGCTGCTAGTAGGAGCTCAGTTTCCTTTCTGCAGTGCATTATGGGACAAATGATGCAACAATCAAGCATTTTTTAGCAAACTGGGACTTTTCTTATGACCTTTCCTAGTGTTTTACCTTTATATACACACCCACATTGTTATATCTCTCTACCAACAAGGTGCACAATGAGCAGTGCAGTCACGCAACAATATACTTTATGTATCATAGCCAAAGAAAAGGTTAACAGTTCTGTCACAAATGGGGCAAAATGGCAAGCGCCACCTTTAATGTCCACAGCTTGTTTTGTTCGAGCAGCTACCGTGTTTGCTCTACTATAAGTGGGGCTCCAGCTAAAGTGGATGTAATTGCAGTTGAGGGATTTGCTGCAAAATGTCCTTAGTTGAGTAAGAGAAGTGGCAAAAGCTTCTCCTAACACTGGGCTTTACCCCTGTTTCCCTTTGTTTCCTATAGGTTTCAATCTCAGCAGTGGCTGGTATCTTAAAACAACTAAAACGGCCGAGACAAAAAGTGGCGGTGAAGCCATCAGACATCAGTGAGTGTTAGCTCACAGCACACAGTAAGAATCACATGATGGAAAGCGGAGCGAGATGCTCGTGCTTCAGCAGTTGTGGTCTTTCTGGTATTTGTGTTGTGTGTTTTTAGGTGGTATAGAAGATTCAGAGCGCCTGTGTGTTGGGGATCGAGAAGGGAATCGCTGGCTGCAGTACGACAGCAACAACCTACCTCTTAGTCAGGAGCAGTGGGACTCTCAGCACTATGTGGAAAAAACACACTGGGGCTACTACTCATGGCCGAGGTAAAGAGAACAAGAGGAGAGGAAGGTGGAGGACGTGGAAACAGTAAGGCTGATTAACGGGATGGCTAGACGGAGATGAACAGCTGATGGAGTGAACTGTCGGGATGCTTGTCCCTGAGGTTTTGTGGCTAGCTTTATGTCTGAGTCGCTGCTGAATGGCTGATCTGTGTGGCTGGATAACTCGCGGTGTGTTGCACTGACTTCCTGTTACGGGCCCAGCCCAGATAAAGCTGACTGAACGACTTTCTGCCTGGCATAGATGGAAGAATTGATGTATAGGTGGAGGGCTGGCTGGTTGTCTCTGTATGCGGATGGCTTGCTGACTAACTGACTTTTTAATCATTCATTTATCCTCGCTGCTTATATGAAGACAGTATGTGTCTCTCCATATTTTGTCTTTGTTATCTATAAATCACAGCAGCCTCGTCTTTGTCTCCCGCTCCTTTCAGAGAAATGATGATCTATGCAGCTTCCCGGAAGCCAAAGGATGACCTGCTCTATGAGGAGATGAGTGAGGTGTGTACTCATTCAGCATGGAGCACAGCTCTGTTACTCCTATGAAATTGGATGCGTCTTTTTTTGTCACTCAGGGGGAAAAGATCATCTTTGAATATTTCTCCGACCCGGAGTTTATCGACCAGTTTGTAGAGTTTCTTTCATTGGAGGACCAGAAAGGAAAAGACAGCTTCAACCCGCGACACTTCTGTCTCTTCAAGGTGCCATTTAATTCTGATCTGACTCAGCGTTTTACATCCGGCCAAGGCTAAACTGAACCATGCACAGCTCAAATTGTTTGTCATGATCTGCTGTGATTCATTGTTCGTCAGGCAGCCGACAGTTTTCTTTATATTACAAATAACTGTACAAGTAAAGGGCTTCGTTTCTCCACATCCAACAACCTTTCACGCCTTTGATTAACAGGGGCTGTTTCGTAACTATGGTGACGTGTTTCTGCCGTTACTGTGGCCTCACCTAGAGCAGCTTGCCAGCGACCCCCATGAGAGCTCACAGCGTTGTGTGTGTGAGATTACTGCAGGGCTAATCAGAGGCAGCAAACTCTGGAGTTTCGACAAGGTAGTGCACACACGCGCAGCGACAAACATTCACACCGCACTGGTTTTTGATAAGAAAAGTCAATATTAATAAAACCTTTCATTATTGTGTGATGTGTGTCTGTGTGTGTTTGTGCTCAGGTGGACAAGCTATGGCAGCTTTTGTGCCCTTTGATAAGAACAGCATTAACCAACATCACAGTGGAAACCTACAGAGACTGGGGCACCTGCATCGCTACTGCCTGCGTGAGTTGCACACATGGATACAAATGCAGCACAACCTTAAATTACTAAATCATATAAAGCAAAAATCACAAATTAGTCTTGTGCTGGTTTGGGAGTATGGAAATACTCCATACAATACCTCAGTAAATCAATACACGCTGCCTACCTGGGAAATGTCATCTAAAAATAAGCCTGCTTTGTGTTGGCTGCTGTCCAATAGGAGGGCCGGGACCCCAGGAAACTCCACTGGCTGTTTGAGCTGCTGATGGAGAGCCCACTCAGTGGAGAGGGCGGCTCGTTCAGGGATGCCAGGTGGGTGTGTGCCCATGTGCATGAATAATTATGCCCACAGAGGATTTGTTTATGTCGTCAACAGCATTTCAGAGGTTTGTGTTCTCAGGCTGCAGTAGCAACCTGAGCCTATGATGTGTGCGTGTGTGCGCCGCTGACGTGCCGCAGTAACACAACAACACTTCCCTCCACCCTCCTCTCGCTTTGTCTCTGTCAGTTTGCTGTATGTGCTCCAGGGGGGTCTCGCCCAGCAGCAGTGGAGGGTTTCAGAGCTGCTGCACAGGCTGCTGGCTTACCTGGAGCCCAAACTTACTCAGGTGTACAAGAACGTCAGGGAGCGCATCGGCAGGTACACAATTAACTCTGACGTAATCGTTTAAATAGGCCTGTGCTGTTTGTTTGCCTCCACGTCTGTCTCAGCTGATTCTGTATTTCTTCTCTTTCCCCCCTTTTCTCTCTCCAGTGTCCTGACCTATATCTTCATGATAGACGTGGCCCTGCCCCACACCCAGCCCACCTCCTCCCCCCACGTGGCAGAGTTCGTCACTCGGGTCCTGGAGCGGCTCAAGCCCCTCACATCGGAGCCGGAGATCCACAACCACGTCCATGAGGAGAACACCCAGGAGACGGACGAGTGCACCCAGGCTGTCAAACTCCTCAAGACGGGTCAGGATGTGGACGCAAGCGTGTAAACTGTGCAGTGGATGGACACGATGTAGACCAACAAAGATAAACAATAACTTTGGGGGAAATGTGTACATCAGGACAGTTAAAGATAAAATGACCGTAAAAACTAAAAGCTGTAAAACTCATCGATTTTAGCTTTTAAAAGGTAGATGAAGAGTTTTCAGAGTGTTTAACTCAATGTTTTCAGCAGCATCAGTTTTGTTTATTAGTCTAATTTACGTTACACAGTTAAATTATGCAAATCATTAGATGCCTAATTATGATGGATCGTGTTTTACTATGAAACAATGCTGTTGTTTTTATCATGTGGCATCACCCCAAAATGTTGTATGTGTGTGTGCTCGCGTCATTTCCAGTGTTGAAGTGGTTGATGGTGAGTGCAGGACGAACTTTTACCACTCCGGTTCAGCAGCAACTGCAGCTTCTGCCTCTACTCTTCAAGGTAGCACACACACACACACACACACAGGTCCCAGAACAGCATTATTACCCACTCAATCTTACTTGGCCATTAAACTCAATTTCTCTCTTCATTTACTCAAAATGGTGCGCAGCTCCGTGTCTTCCTACCTCTCTCCATCTCTCTCACTGCTTCTCTCTCCCTGCAGATTGCCCCGGTGGAGATTGATGAGAGCTATGATGAGATGAAGCAGGATGCGCGCACGTGTCTCTCTCTCATGTCCCAGGGCCTGCTGTATCCCGAACACATCCCTCTCATTCTGGCAGCACTAGAAGAGGTTATATGCGCACACACAAACACAGACACACACCTGCTTGGCGCCTTAGGTGTTGTTAGAGTAGAAACAACCTGTGCTATTTTAATTTGCTTACTTTGTGATGCTTACAGTATTTGTGCTGTTGGGGTTTTTTGTTCTCATATGCTGAATATCTAACCATTGTGTTTGCAGTTTGGATGATCGCTGGAATAAGTCGGCATCGTAACATCTTTTGGCTTCACCTTGACAACAAAACCTAAATTTTTCATCTTGTGGGAACGAGATACCATATTTAGTACACAGCTAATCAAAAGGAATAGCTTTGCATTTTGGGAAAACACTGGCTGCCTTTCTTGCTGGGAGCTAGATGAGAATATCTAAAAGCTGCAGCTTTGTAAGTGTACGGTAAACATGACGCTAGAGCCAGGAGACACATCACTCAGCTGCACATGAACTCAATGATCTTGGGGGGTAAAGAAATTATTCTTGGCTTATGTCTTCATTGCTTTGCTTTATGATCCAACCCAGACGACATCTGTCTGACCTGTTGTGATTACTGCTAATTAGAGAATGTCGTGTTGCAGTGTCAGCGTGAGCGTGTTTATCATCTTTACGCTAAGTTATCGCGTCGCTCTCCACACACGTCCTCCCTTTCTGCAGATGGCAGGCAGCAGGTCGTGGCATGCACGCTTCTCAGTACTAACCTACCTCCAGATCATGGTTTTCTACAACTTGTTTACCCTGCTCAGTGTGCCTGCTGAGGTGCTCCGCATCCGCAAGCTGGTGATGCAGCTGCTGCTTGATGAACAGCTCGAGGTAATGTATGCACAAAAAGGCAGCAAATGCCAGTTTCATACAGACATTGCCCCACTGCATGACGCACCGGATTATAAATGGCCACTTATCGTCCCCAAGTGACTTCTCACTAAAAAATAACTCTCCACTTGCTTGTTGATATAACACTATGACTGCATTGCACTTTTATGAATGCAATAAAATCAAGACCAATGCTTGTGCACAAATCTGTTCTAATATCGACATTTAATTCAGTTTCTGTGCTGTTAAAAACCTCCCAGTCTGGATGTGCTGTGCAGATGACAATTATTAAGCTTGGCGCGTCAAGCAAGGCATCTAAGTGACAAAAGCAGCTGCTTCTCTTAATATTTTCTCATCTGTCTTTGCGTACAGCTGCTGAATGAGTTGTCTTTGTGTTATTGTCTGCTTTAATGCATCAACCGTCACTCAGTGCTTATTCATAATTCATGCAAAGTGATGCAGGATATAGCAGTGATGTTCTGCAAGTGAATTTCACCTCGGCTTAACTCAGCATCTCTCCCCTCCTCTTCTCATCTCTCATCCCCCATGTATGTACTCATGTCCTCCATCTCTCTCCTTGCCCTCACTTCTTAATAACTGGTGTGCTAGCCTCTTCCATCTTGACCGGGTCTCTTTCGTCTCCTTCCTCCATGTAGGTGAGAGACATGGCAGGCACCACCCTCAGCGGTTTACTGCAGTGCCAGTTCTTCCCTCTGGACTGTAGTCTGCAGACACAGCTGCAGACGCTGAGTCAGACTCCACTTGCAAAGGCCAGAGGAGAGCTGGCCTCCACAGGTACACACATACACACACATCCCACAGTGAGGCAATCACAGTCATACTTGCCCTATTACCCTTCCTTATCCCAGAGGAATTGTGAACCTTGAAATCTAAGGCCAATTTGAACTCTCCATTTGCTCGTGTGTGTGTGTCTGCAGACTTAGTGCGGCGCCATGCTGGAGTGCTCGGCCTCAGTGCTTGCATCCTGTCGAGCCCCTACGACGTTCCAGACTGGATGCCTCAAATACTGATGGACCTGAGCGACCATCTCAACGACCCGCAGCCTATAGAGGTACACACACACACACACACACACATGCACAAACACTCAGTTACAAAGATCCAGCTGAACACAGTTTGAGCTGAAACAGTATAATTTCATTGTCCAATTGAGGAGAAAATTGTGTCTTTGGCCCTATTTCAAGCATGAAGAAGACAAAGAATACAATGTAATCCAAGTCTGAATAGTACATTACAGTGATAGGGAGCCAATAGTGATGTTTTTGTCTCACATACTGTAGCAACGTGAAACACAGTGGAATCAAGTAAAAACATGTATTTGGAAGTAAATTAGCAACTAAATCACTTAATTTTTTTTCTCCATTGGTTATTTTTAACCAACTTAAAAACTGTACAAGTTGTACAGAATGTAAAAGTGAAAAAAGTTGAACACTGGATGCTGAACTGTTGCCTAAATCACTTCTGTTTTTCCTTAAATTGA
This sequence comes from Macropodus opercularis, assembly GCA_030770545.1. NCBI lineage: Eukaryota > Metazoa > Chordata > Actinopteri > Anabantiformes > Osphronemidae > Macropodus > Macropodus opercularis. The sequence goes on along the minus strand of CM061107.1, from coordinate 3,816,301 downwards.
AATGAATTTTTATCACAATGCAAAGCTTCTGGTTCTCGTCAGTGTACTCTGTCCTGCTGTGTGTGTCCTTGTTGAACGGCATTAACTCCAAACGTGTTTATGAGAAACATTATTTCTTTCATAGACATATAACTTCAATCAAATCAATAAATGCTCTTAAGACAAAAGGTCATTTTATTAAGTATGTTATTTCTTTACTTTGTATTTAAATTATAAGTGAAATACAAATAATATTAATTTAAATTATAAGTGGCATTTTAACATCAATAAATTATCATTACTTCCTTAATGTTTTATTTATGTAAACAAATAAAACCATTGTTGGGAAGCCAGGACGGGTGACTTAATTTTACTTCTCCAAACGGGACACGTTTCCTTGTTCTCTTTTCATTGCTCAGCTTAATGGTGGCTCTCATTGTAAGACTTTGCTCTGCGCTCTTTGGCTTCTCAAAACAAACACAGCAAGAGAAATTTAGGTTGTAAGTGTTTAATATTGATAAAGAAACATGCAACTTTAAAATGCTCCCATTAGCTCCAACGGTTTTCACCAGTTGCACACAGATTATGTGACAAATTATATTTATATTCATTTTGCCTTTTTGTCCTGAGATGACGGTGAAGAAGACCCTGTCTGAGTTCAGGCGAACTCACCACGATAACTGGCAGGAGCATCGGCAGTGCTTCACTGACGACCAGCTGCTCGTGCTCACAGACCTGCTGGTGTCTCCCTGTTATTATGCCTAACCAGCCAGCTGCCTTGCCATCGCCTCTGCAGACTGATAAACCAAGCCCCACTAGAGAAAAATAATTACACCTTTTAACACTGTTGGGAACCCCAGTCCCCTGTGCAGCCTGTTAAAATAATGTCTGATAACGTCCGAGCCTCGGAAACCTCAAGTGCCACTGTCGGCCTTCATTAAACCCAGTGGGAAAGCAGTCCTGGGCAAACCAGCTGTAATATTCAACCTTCGTGGTGTTTATTTTACCCACTCGACAGCGGACACGTTGCTTTAGAGACAACTACTGAATCGTTTTTGAATACGTACAAACTCTGATTGTCTCAGATGTATTGTTTGACCTTTATCAGTATAGTATAGTGGTATTTCTGTGGTTAGAATGTATTTTAGTACACAAACACTATCAGGAGCCGTAGCACTGAGCTACGTTATGTAGTCTAAGAAAATGAAACGGTATCTACTGGTATATTTTCTTCTTTCACATCACATCCTTGTCCACGGTAGATTGTGTTTACACATAGACAGACCCCAGCGTTGGTGCGTAAATAGTTCTGCTCAAAACATGTCGTGTACAGATTCTGCTCCAAACTACAGCCAATAAACCCTGGTGACTTGCTGTAAATGTCAGAGTGTGTGTGTTTAAGAGTGACGGGATCATAACTACAGCTGTTGCTGTTTTTATTCTGCAAGCTGATTTTGTTTGATGCAGTGCTGTCGACTTTGATGTGATCACTCTGCTGAGAGACATGTGCCAGCAGAATAAGAAGTAGGTGATCGTTGGTACTGGTCAGCCAGTAGGTGCGGGTACTGATACAATGCAGATTGTGTGGACTAAGGTCGATGATACCAGAGAGAGATAGATACTATATAAGGAATGTAGTACAGGTATTGTACTATGTAATATATTCTTTAAATGCGTTTAGGCAGGACTGATGAGGTTAGTTTGGCAAACCTTGATACTCCTTTAAATAAAATCCTATCCTCCCTAAAATCCTAAATATTCACTGACAGAATTCATTCATTCAGGATATTCTTCCTCTGTGCTATCAGTTCTTGAACCAAAGGTGTATTTATGATCATACAACATGTATTTTGAATGCCAGATATCTTTGTATGTTTGGACGTTTTTATTTCGATGCAGCTTTCAGTACATTTGCAGTGTGATGTGCTTTTATCGGCATGTGTCTGTACAGTGTATTGTATGCATATCTTAAACCCTGAGATTATCTGACAAATCCAGACAGGTGCAGATAATAGAACAGGTACAGTAATCAAAATTTACTCCTGCAGCCTCTCCCTCACTAATGTTTCTAGGGAAAACAGGTGAGGATCTGTGTCTTCTGGCAGAATTGTCCTCACGGCGTCAGCCAACTCAAACAGGTACTCTGTGTTTTTTCCGCTTGGACCGGTAGAGCTGATGATTTGGTTGGCAATTTCCTCCAAAGGAGCAGGGCCGAGGTAGTTTGGATTGTCCTGAGAGCCTATGTAGAGCAGTGTCTGGTTGGGTGAAGGGGTTAAGGGTGGACGGGGGTAAAAGGCCACTGTAATGACCTGATAACCACCCTTTTCTCTGTAGTCGAGGTAGTGCTTCACTTCCTGCTCCCGCCCTGTTGGCAGCTTGTAGGCAACGCCCCAGACACATCCCTGAATGAGTGCAAAAGAAGAACAACAGGTTGTTTATACACTTGGAAAGACAAATATGGATTGAACTTGTACTAGTAACTTCAGTTGCAATAGCTGTTAAGCTAACATGAGACGAATCAGTAATTATTATCATCATCAAACAGTAATCATGTAATAGACTGAAGATAAAGGAATGATTTATAACTAAAAATTACAACTTGCCTCAGGATCCTCCACTAGTGTTACGACCCGTCCAGGCTGTAAAGAGCACAGACAAAAGATCAGGCACCGCGAACAGCAGCAAAGGGCTTAAAGCAGTTTACCTAAACACTTACAACACAAACATACTATAATAAGTCAATGTTATGGGGACAATATCCTGAATCTCCTCTAATAAATGATACATTTCCTTTAGTACAGTTTATACTGTTTGTTTTTCTTAATAGGATAACAAGGTCATCAGACTTATGCACTTCCCTTCCGGTATTTACACCAATAAAAGCTACATAAAGCATAATTAATTAATGGATTTCACTTACACGCAGTTACAAGTTTTAACCACTTAGCAGCTAACTCGTTACATTAAGTTGTAAAGAGGAGCGTTTTCACAGTGCAGTGTTATTCTGTCTGTTACTCTACGTGACATCAATTCGTGACAGGCGTTAGCTAGTTAGCCAAACAGGTGCAGATGCCAACACTCACCTTGCCCGGAATCCCCCGGTGGTCGGTGCTGCCCTGCCAGAACCGACGGCTGAAGCCTTTAATGTAGCCAACTCTTTTATCCTCATACGGAAAATCAACTTTCCATATGAGAGACCCGTAGCCGAAAACCCACATGATGAAGATGCTAATGAGTGACAACCAGGACGGTTCAAGCTGGGCGACGACTTAGCTTAGCAACTAGCTAATGACGACAGTCATAGCAATATAAAGTCATAACATCTATAATGACAGTCACAACAAGTCATAACGTCACCATGACAGCGTTTACCCGCAACAACACGGGGATATTGAGACAACATACACGCACACAATGTTCCCGGTGTAACAGTCTTATTAACTGCTCTGCGGAAGCTCCATCAACTTCCGGTTATGGATTTCCAGTATAAATATTCTAAACGGTCATTTCACAGTAACATTTAATGACATTAACTATAACAATACGCATTGAATAATTCACAGTACACTTTGCTAAGAAATCACATTGAATTAAAATAAATTATTTTCAAACTTGTATTCAACAAAAACATGTCTATTTTAGAAATGTTAGCCTTTACTTTGAAGGCAGAGCCGCAGCTGCGAGTATTTTAACGTTTTTTTTTCTCGCTTTGCTTTTCTACATATTATACAAAATATGTTACACAAGAACATCAAGGTTGACACACAATCACATAAAACTAGAAATCAAACAAATCCTAGTATTGTTGTTGCTATTAAGTTATCATAATAAAGTTAATTGTAAAGAGACCTACAACAATGACTAACATTTGCTTATTTAATTAACACAATATGTAACCATAGGCCTCTGGATCAAGATTACTAATCTTAAATATATATTGTCTTTTAATCTAACAAGTGTGTTGTCACTACCCTAAGTTTTGGTAAAACCAGCAATAGTAGTAGTAACACTTGACTTGACCGCACCGATATGTATGTAACGTCTTGAAATTTTATAGGTAAAGACTCGACATTGTTTTATAAATTTAAAGTAAACGAATTGACAGTAACCTTCCAGACTTACAGGTGTTTAATATCCAGCCATACAGTTGCTGTGAACCGCTAAATGTGCGCACACAACTCGCAGACGCAGTGTGGACTTGTGTCCTGCCGCCAGGGGGGGCTAAGTTTCTGTTTCTCTCAGCGTATGGTTGCGTGTTCCCTCCAACAACATGCTCTTCGTGTTTGCTGTGTGGGCACTGATTCAGATCCAAATAAAGTGGACAGCGACAGTCTGGCCTGTAATGTCGGCTTCGTGAAGAGCAGCCATGCTCATTCTTCTGCCTCGGAGAGAAGCAAGTCAGCAAATGGTTTGCGTAACTTCACATCTTTGGGTTTATTAGAAATCCACAAACCGGCTTTAAATGCTGCTGAGGAAACATCTGTCATGAAGATGCCCTCATTTAAGGCACCGCAGGTGGTCACTGGCTTAACAGCAGACGACTAAAGGTCAGCTATGAGGTAGGAACCTGTGTGTTGAAGATGAATCTCGTCTTATTTGTTAATCAGTTTTCCTCTTTAGTAACTCGTTCAAACTACTGTAATTTCCGAGCAGTGTTATGTTTTGTACTGTAAAAAAACGACGTATCTTGTCTATTTGTCGGTGTCTTTCTGCAGTGTCTTGCATATTTTTAGAGGCAAACATCCCCAGACATTTAGGTAAATATGAACAGTCTGCTGTGCAGTTTGTTTTTAAGATGAAGACAATGTTTTATTTGTTCTGCTGGAGAAAACATGCAGCACAGAGCCTTCACTGGGAGAATCTGTGAAAATGTGTTAACTCTTGGACTGAACTTGGTAAATAAAGATGCTGCAGCAAATTTTTGAAATTAATGCGAAGAGAATTTAGTTCATCTCGCTTTGGTATGTCTACACAGCTAAGAGGCAGCCTGTAGCTTTAACTCTGAACAAAACCAGATATATTCCTCTTTTCATTCCTGATGCAATCAAGCGTTTGAATAATCACACTTATCATTAGTTCAGTACAACTAATCTGAGCTGGTGGTTTGGTCCTTGTTTTCATTCTTCATACATGATCCATTAACTTTATTTTGTTCTTCCTCCTCCTTGACAAGCGTATTGTTTCATTCAGTCCTTCATCCCTTTGCTCCACCTCGCTTTGTGTTCCTCTGCTTGTTTAAACCTTCTCCTCCTCCTGCAGTGTCTTCTGCTCATTCTTTAGGGAGGTGACCAAGATTGAGCCTCCTTGTGTTACGCTTAATTTCTCTAATTTCACACATTAACGTAATTTACTCAGCATGGATTAAAATGTAAAAAGTTATGTTACATACGAGTTACATACAATTTGAGAAAAATCATGGGCAAAATAGTATGTTTCTCAATTTGTGGCACTTGGAGAACAGAAGGCGTGTGTAAAATAGTCCGTGTCGTGAATGATGACCATTTCATTTATTTCCAGTCCTTAAGGCAGTGCAACACTAAATCACTGTCACATTTTGTGCATAAGCAGCAAGCCGATAGCAGTACGAGGGAATCGTGACACCCTGAGTGTCTCTTTAGATGGGTTACTCTCCCCAGTGTCTGTTGTCTTGTAATGTCTGTCCCCGCTCTGAGTGGATTTTCTTGTTAAGCCCGAAAAACCAAGTAGAAGACGACGCTTGTGTTTTATTTTCGGGGCCTTACTCTCCATAACCCTCTTACTTTGTGCATCACTGAATGGTGCTTTTAACATCCAGAACATCTTTTGAGTTTGTTCCAGCCAAGATCGAGGAGACGTGAGAGGTTCCTTTCACCGCTGGCCAGTTTAATCAATGCATTACTTGGTATGGCTCATAGTGAGCAGCTTGTACCGTTGCTGTCTTTCAGTCCATCTTTGTAAACCGTCTACATGGTCTGCAGCTCCTTAACCCGCTTTCTCCTCTATGGATGAGTTTTGAATAGACATTTCCTCTGTGAGTGGAACTTCTTTTTTCTTCTATCCACCTGCAGCATGGGCTAACTAACCTCCAGTATTTAGCCGTCCTCCTGCAGTGATTGAGGTCCACAAAACCCATCAAAAGGTCTCCTCCATATTGACTCACTCCAACAGCAGTGGCTGCACACAAAACGCTTGTGAACTTCTGACACCATCTCAGCAGACATTGTGAGGAGTTGGCCAGCCGAGCTATAAAAGTCCACTATACGTAGAGGAGAGTTGAGTGGGCCATTTTGGACTGTGAGGCCTCATACTGTTTGATCCTGAACTGCTCATCTGACTCCTGGGACTCTCTCACAGGCTACAGGCTCAGCGAATGCATCACATCTATTGTAGGCTGAGATTGGCAGTCTATTCTCAGCCTAACAACTAACAATGACAATGCAAAGGACTGGGAGATAAGAAAGTCATTATTAGCGAGTCAGTGTTTTGACTCAGCTTTTACACTAAGATGGCAAGATCTTATTATAAAATGTTGGACAAGCTGAAGTATTATTTGTTATAACAGGATGAGAGAATTGTGTGTTCTGGAACATAAGTATACAAACATTGTACATGTGTCATATATACAGAATAGCTTCAATCAAATCAATAAATGCTCTTAAGACAAAGGTCATTTTATTAAGTACGTGTCCATCGCTCTGTGGAATATTTTTTTAAAGATCAGGCTTGTATCCATCTAAATTATATTGCTGCTGATTTGTTTTATAATAATGAAACAGGCTACATTCCTCCCTTGGCGAGTATCAGCAGTGCAGTTAAACAATGCCTCTGTATTTTAAAGTGAGATTAAAAAGAAACGTCTAAATTGGGGTCATTATAGCGTTAGAAGCTTTAATTGCCCCATCAACCAACTCACTTTTCCAGTTCAAGAGTTTTTCTGAGTTTTGAATTGAGGGTATAACAAACATGTTGTGTTTTATAAAGTGTAAAGCCCATTGAGGCACATCTTGGACATTGTGCATAACTGTAAAGATGCATGACACTCACTTGGAACCGACAACTGACAACGGAGATATTGCCTCTAAGATTGTTCTAAATAAGGCTTACATCCAGCCGGTGCTATAGGACGTAATGCTCTAAAGCTTCCCCGAGCTTAACTTAAGTCTGCAACGTAATCAGCATGTTACAGTGAGAACCATGAAGCGTTAATCGACTGATCAGAAGGAACTGCCTCGGGTTTTCATTCCTTTGGCTGCTGTCCACTTTAGTATGTCTGCCGTTAAGCTCATGTGTGGTTCTGTACTAAGACATAAAGTCATTCACCAGCATTTCTGCTGTTTCATCCATTTTTCTCTGAAGAACGTAATTGATTTATTTCAGGGTGTAGGTGCTAAAACCCACCAATATCTGTACTGGATTTCATCCTTATCCATCTGATGAATGTTGAGATATTTCAGTTTGGACTAAAGTGTCTCACATGCCACTAGTGTGGCCAATGATCCTAGAAAAAGCCTTAAGTCTGTGCTGTTATAGCTTTTGGACTGGAAAGAGGACAGACATGTCGACATCTGAGTTTTAAAGCAGATATGACTCAAAATCAGAGCTGGCACAGGGTCAAAAGCAGTCAGAGCCAAAGTGGAGTCATAACCATATCACAGCAGAACTATTATGGGTGCCAATCTGGCTGAAGAGCCACGAAGGAGATGGAGCTGAGATTGAGCCAGAGCAAGAGAAAAATCTGAGCAGAGCTGGAGCTGATACTCATTCTGGAGATGAGTAGGAGTTGATGTCAGAGAGGGAGTCTCGCTTCGTACTGAGGAAGCTGGAGTCGGTGACGAAGAAGACGATGAGTGAGAGTCTGAGTTGCGTCAGAGTGGAACCAACCAGATAATTGCTGGAGAAGAGCCAGTAAAAAGCTGCTGGAGTCGGTAGTGAAGTCAGAGGGAGAAGTGGATTGGGGGGGAGAACAAGGAGATGAAGAGGTGTAGGAGTCTGTGGGTTTGTGCAAGTTTTCTTTCTCTTTTCATTTTAGTCCCTTTCTGATCTTAATGATGTGTTGAGTTTAGAGGCGGAGAGCGGTGTGAGGCTGACGAAGAAAAATTGCGCTGTCAGTGAATATGTTGAGCTTGGCAGGTGAAAAGGACTGACTTGATATGATGAAAGAGAGCCTGTCACTCAAGCTGGAGACAGAACATTTAGCTCCGGACACTTGATAGACTCTCTGCTGGTCGCCACAGAAAGGAGAGTGTGTTTCTTTTTGCTGTAAATATTGTCAGTTGCACTTCAAAATGTTATTAATTTCCCTTGTTGTTATCAAGACAATATCAAGATATGATGTGCTTCCAATTCATGATTTAAAAATATTTGTCACCTTGAACAGCAGCTTGCAGCTCAACATCTTACAGTACAACACACTTCATTTCCAGCTTGGCCTTGCTGAGTTAAATGCCTTTAAGCTCTTCATTAATAGTCAGTTGAACGTATTTACTTCTGACTCTGCTTTTTACCTTTAAGTCTTTTTTACTAGTGCAACTCAAGGTCTGCTTTTCAATGACCCATTCTTCTCTTTCTGCCTCGGCCTTGTGAGAAGTCTCATTCTTCACAAGGATTTACTTGGTGTTAAGTCTGTAGAACGATTTAAAATGCTATTAAGGAGCTCTGTGTGCTGTATATACAGCTACTATATACATTTATTACAGTAGATCTTGATGTATATGTGCTAGCAGTGATATTACAGTAGTGCTTTAAAACGTCTGGGATGTGGAAGCATGTTTAGTGTCCAGCGATGGGATTGATCCTGCATCAATAAGGATCTTTTTAGTCTGTGCCCCAATTCAAGAAAGAGGTTGTGGAAGGTACATACATAAAGGAATATCATAATTAGATTTTAGTCCTTTGTTGTTGGAGGAACAGTCTCTAATAGTACCGTTAACAACAACTGTGTACTACAGTAAGCTTTCTTAAAATGTTCATGCAGTTATGAAACAATTCCCATTTCAAAGATCTAACTTCAAGACCTCTATCTTTCAGCTAGTGCTTAAAACAGAACTTTATATCACTCAAAGTAGGCAGCTGTTTGAAAACACACTTACTCAGCTCCTTAAACTAGCAGCATCCCGCTACCAGTACCACTACACCTAAAGAGTTACCACATTGTATGATCTATGTTTATTCGTACCAGAAATCGACATCACACAAGTCCTTAAAACCCACAAGTCCTTGTTTCATCCCTTTGGTTTTGTACAGATAGAACAAAGCAGTTAGGAAATGATAATTAGCCATTTTAACTGTGCTTAGATGTACATTTTAACTCTTTTGGACAGAACCAGGATACTGTAGCTGTTTCCTCTTGTTTCCAGTCTTTATACTCCTGGGTGTAGCTTTGTATTTCACAGAAATAACTGTGGCATTGTAATTCTAATTAATGGAAAGAAGCAATTATTAATTTAAAAGGTGTGTCAAGCCCTCTCCTGGATGGGCTTAAATGTTAAACATGTTTTTAGGTCTGTGGAAACTAAAACGTGTATTAGCTGGTGATGAAACCGCTTTGGCAGACTTCATTAGTGAGACTTTCCTTGGGCTGTGAATAAATATCACAAAACCTGCCTCCACCTATGTATTTTTCAATCTAAATTATTAAGACACATTGACATGTGCATCATCTATAAATGAAAAATGATCCATTATACACCACAGCCTTGGACGTATTACCACATACACACATGGAAGCATCTTTGTGGGTTGCAATGATAAGATGGCCGTGACTGTGTGAAAGGTCACGTCCAATCCACCGGGGAAGGTAAATGTTTACCAAGCGTGGAAGGGAACATGGGAATTTTTAAAGAAGGAATACGGAATGAATGCAACATAGCCTTTCTCTCGTCCTCCTTCATTTCTTTCCTCTCTCATTTGTATCACTCTCTCTCCTCCTCCTCTCCGCCCGTTCCACGTCCTTGTCTGATAAGCGAGGACGCCTTAATTCTAAAGATGCTACTCAAAATCTCCAATAACTATGCGTGTGTTCATGTGTGTACCTGCGTGTGCCTGTGTGTGTATTCATGACAGTTATGGGAGCTTGTCATCGAGCCCCTCCAGATCAATGGAGCACAGTTGCCTAGCAACTTGCTGATCGGGAGGAAGGAGGCGGAGGAAGAAAGAGAGAGAGAGAGAGAGAGAGAGAGAGGCATAAGATTAAAAAAGAGGGAGATGGAAAGGGAAAGGAAGAAAGACCAGAAGTGGGTGATATCAAAAAACACTGTGGAAGTAACACAGTATGGCTTAGCATGTCAAATTTCCCTATGCGTGCTGTGAGAGGAGGGTGAGAAGGTGGAAAGTAGAAGGTGGAATGTGGGAATATATGAATTGTGAATACATGTGTGAATAGTGAAAGTAGTTTGGAACTGATGAGTTGCTGTTGATACTATCACACTGAAATAGAACATCAAAGCGCTGCCATAGTGACGCCAGCAGCACACTCTCTCTCATTTAGCTGATGATTTAATTATCTTTATCTTAAAGGGGAACAAAGTGGTTAAACGCACTGCATTGGGAGGGAACAGCGGCAGAGATAAACAGTGGGGAATGAGTAGGAGGTGGAGGGGGCTTGGAGAGAGATGAATTTGGACAGGAGGAAATGAGGAGAGGGGAGATGGGCGTAAAGAAAGGAGAGAGGAGGAGAGCAAGGACGAGGTGAATGGGATGGATGGATGGAAAGAGTGATGATCAGGTGTTGGTTGGCCTCATGAGAGCAAACCACATATGCTCTACGTCGTCTATGATATTTACAGTTTCCCTCTCTCTGCCAGTGATGGCAGGAGAAAAGAAGTGAAGGGAGGATGAGATGCAATAATAAATGGAAAGAAGGAGGGAGGGAGAGATAGAGGAATTGCTGTACATCCCAGAGGTATACTGTGTGACTGAGTTAGAATAACATGTGGAGGCAGAGTGGCTGTTAAACTTTATGGAGGGTTGAAAATGGACAATTAGCATCTCAACGATCTCACTGTCACCTGGAACATTCCCCCCTGTTGTCATAGTAACCCTCCTCTCCCTGCTTACACTTCCTAATTCATGGTACCCCTCTTCACCATGGCCCGAGTGCCGGTACTTGCACCTGCATCCTCCTCTGCCTTCAGACACACAAATGGGACACTTTATCATGGAAACTATATTCTGTATGCATCTGCTCTGAGGCTGTTTCTCATTAATCGAAATCTTTATGCGGGAGAGTACCAGGTCTACTGGGCCTGGTACCGCCTTCACCTTTAGGATGGGCTGCAACCCAAACTCTGATGCCTGCGTGGGAGAAGATCCCTGCAGGCGCATTCCACACTTATGTGGAATCAACAGATTAATGCATTTCAAATGAGTTATTCAACAATAGGTCTGATACTCAGCAAATATTTGGCTTTGCAGGTGTTCAATTAAAAAATTCTAGTCATGTGTCCCAGTAAGTAACTATACAACCTGCCTGTCCTTCAAAAGATCAGTCATATTTTAGCAGACTTTTTTATGTACTTTCATTGTGGTTTACTCGTGACTCATATGCTGTATTTGATTCTTTCCTGTGCTTTGCAAACTGCGTGTAGCTTCAGGCGAAACACGGCGCTGAAGTCTTCTTCTTATGACATTTCGGAGGCAACAAGGTAGAAATTCAGGGGTGAAAGGTAAAAGGTGATGATGTGTTTCCTTACGGGTTCTCCTGCTCATTTTCCGCTCCGAAAGCCTCTCGTCCACTGCACACAACCGCTTGGATCCTTGGCCCCTCACTGTAAAGAGCAGAGTGCCGCGGGCTGAGACTGGCTGCATTACCATGACAACCAGCAGCAGCTCGTAGGTCAAGATTTATGGTCACTCTGACGAGCGCACACATGCACACAATTCTCAGCACATGTACACTCACTCACACACACACACACACACACATAAATCAGAGGCGTGAAGGCTAATAAACTATGGATCTCGTGATGCTTTCCATTTGGCCACACATGTAAACACCACTAACACACCTCCCCTCATCTCATTCGACCTCTTCACCTACTTCTGCACACACACACGCACACACAATCCGATGGGCAGTGTTCGGTCCTCGTGGGCCACTCTCCATCTGCTGGTCAGATGATCAATGCTAATGCCTGTTGAGAGTCCTAATGACACACAGATCCATGCACAGATGGACTGCTTGTTAGCTTTTGTTGTTGCACGTACGTGTGTGGGCACGTTTGCACATGGACTAATGTTATTTGTGTTTAGAAATTGCAATCCTTTGATGAGGACAGGTCAGCAGTATTGTTATAAATGAGAGTAAGATTGCAAGGAGGTGACCTCTCCTACTTCACACGCAAAAACGCACACATAGACACATGCACGTGGCTGTTTGCACTATTGGCAAGTGGAATTACTAAATGTATGAGCTACACAGAAACTCATTACAACACGATTAGAGACAAACCTCCCATTTAATCTCATTTAGAAAAGGGTGGCTGCCTGTCAAACACGCTCACACGTACACACTAATTTACTTATCCGCATGCACAGATATGCACACACTTACATAAAGATCACCGTCTCTGCACAAATGGCAGCAGGGGTGAAATGAAACCCTGATAATCATGCACTCTCACCACAGACATTTAAAATGTCACACACTGGATTCTACATGCACATAATCCATCTGTCTATATCATATCAGCAATAAGATTTCTCTACGTTTGGCACTTCAGCTCCTCCTTTTGTGCCGCTTGTCACCATTCACAGCACAAGCTAGGTAAACCTCACTATCTCCAGCTTAGCTCCACACGGCGTAGCACAGACCGACACACGAGCACACACACATACCCGCTGGATGCTGACAGATGAGTTTTTATTTTGGGCTATATATTCTCTCCGCTGGCAGTTCAGACACATATTACCCATGCACCAGCGTTCTCGCACGCTCCCGCACACATATACAAAGAAAATACGTACACACACGCACATATACAGTACAGTGACCTTCTCTCTGCTGAGTAGGCAAAGAGTCAAGGGTCACTGCCTGCTGTCGAATTGTCAGAGAGAGGATAGGAGAGGGCAAGGAAGAAGATGCAAAGGAAGAGTAAGAGGAGTGAACAGAATGGAGATCCTCCGAGTCGTCATTCAATAAAAACTAATGCAATCAGAGGCGGCCCATATCTGTCATGGTTAATGTTGGCTGATAGAGTCGCAGCAATTTAAAATGCTCATGGTATAATGCATTTCCCTGCGCCTCTTACAGTCTGATGATGCATCACATCACGCCTTGATGGCTCCTGTAGAAACAGATAGGCCGCTCTGCAGCATGCTTAATCGCGTCTCCATTATGCCTGACCATTTTGCTCATTTTTATCTTAATTAACTACAAAGAAGTTTCATTTCGTAATCAATTTAAAAACTAAAGTTACCTGAAGTTCACTGTTCAGTCTGTCAGAATTACCGCAGATAATTATATCCTCTGTTGCAATGCCGTCAAGCAAAAGCAATACTCCCACAAAGGCTACAAAGGATATCCATCGCTGGGTTTTAATTTAGCACTCACATTCCCAGGATGGTTTTTTTCCCAGAGTGAATATACTGTATTATTGGAATGTCTTAGCTGCAAAAATGTCAACATGATCAAGTCCTACTTATGTTTTGTATGTGAAAAGTCAATAAATAAATTAGAATCAAAGGTGAGTACCTCATTACTACTTCTTCTTTTCTATGAACACATATTCATGTTAAATGTGAATAATTTGATTGATGCTTAATTTCACAATAACAATAATTGTTTACATGGGAATGTTTCCATTTGTTTCGGCGCCGACTGTTTCATTAAAATGTTCCATATCGTTTTTCACTGCACACAAAGAAAAAAGTGGGAGAATGTTATTATTTGATAATGTCATTTGGTCCTAAAGGTCAGTCTGGCTCAAGCATGATGGAGAGGGAGAGCGGGGGGAGTTTGAGGAGTGGTACAGTTGGTGGTCAGCCCAATGGGAAATCAGGTGCTGATGTTGAGATAGTTTCCATAGTAACCCCCCACCCCCACCCCCCACCCCCAACACACACACGCACTCACACTCCTTCTCCCTGTTGTGTCCTCCCCTCTTGACTCTCTAACACCTCACTCACACATGAGAACACACACAAATGTGCCCCCCTCTACTCTAGCTATCCCAACACTGGTCTCTGTGGTCAACCCCTTTTACATTACTATCCGTTGCTCAAATCAATTTCAGCCTTCATGTTCCAGCTGTGTGGTCATACAATATACTGCGGCTCAACCATCAGAGCGGCCTTTCTATCAGTGTCTGCCTTGCTGAAGCTAATACAAGAGCAAACATCTCATAACACCAAACACTCTGTACGTACTGTACAATCCTCTGCAAACAGACTCAGATAAACACAACAACCTGTGCACAAAAACAGCAATGATGTATGTGTGCGCCGATGACAGACGCGCATCAGTAGGTGTTAAATGCTGCGCCATTCATCCTTTTTATTATTGTGCATCTTGAATCGGCATCTCTGATCAGGTCAGGGTTGTTCTTTTTACGGGAGGCCTCAGCCTTTGGTTGCCAATTTTCCTGCTCTACTACTCCTCCTCCTTCATCTTAGCACTCAGTGAAGGTGAGTGGCAAAGCAGAGTAAAGTGAGAGAAGCAGATGTGCTGGCTAGTCAGAGACAGACATAAAGAGATCCAGAGAGAGACAGCACACACAGCTGGAGTCTCACCCTGGGATAGGCAGCAAAACAGCGTGTTAGTTTGCACATCTGCATGAGTCTTTGGTAATAAATCTGCATGGGGTTGTGGGTATATCTTAATGCATGATACAACATACAGCATGTGAACACGAACATGTCATCTCTACGAACATCCTGCTGCCCATAGCAACAAGCAGCCTGTGCCAAAGAATCAGATTAACCAGACGCACTTGCAACATCAGTGAAATCTCATTTACTGTACGGCCAAAAAGTATATTGTCCTCACTTTGATGAGGTTTGTCGAGACGTAATGAGGCAGCAAACCAAATTAAGAAACAAAGCAAATCTAGAAACACTGACATGTTAAAAGAACAGAAATGGAAACACTATAAGTCCCACAGAATGGAAACAAAAAACAACCAAGCAGACTTTTCCCATTAAGCTCAATGTGCAGAGTTTCTGTTTTGGTTTTCCTACAAGCTTATTTATGTTTATGGAATCTGGTTGTGTTTCCTCACGTTTCCTTAATGTTATGCTGACAAATTTGCAACCATGAAATAAGTGTCCAATAGTTACAGTGTATGAACTCTATGAGGGTGTGCGTGAACCAGTGGCTTTGTGTATGTTCAGAGGCTTTAGAGAAACAGACACTGAGGGAGATGGATTTGTAAATTGAGACCGGCCTTTTCTTCCTCGTTTCGTCCGTCCACTAGCTACATAATTCACCGAATCACAGCCGCTCCTGTACCACGAGAGCGGTAAAGGCCATCGTCACTGTCACTCAGGGATTTAATCATTCGGATCTACCCCCGGTTCTCTCCTTATTTTCTGCCTCCGGTAATTGCGTTTCTGTTTCGTGGGGGCGGTGAGTGCGCGCTGTCCAAGGTGCTGCAGCAGCGCGCGGCCCCGCCCATCCTCTCGAGCTCACCCCCTCACACGCAAACACACACATACACACGCACCTTTACACACCCACACACACACACTACTTCTCTCTCGCGGCCACGTGACGTTCCCTGTGTCTCGCGGTGAGAATCAGACTGCACCTTTTCCTCCTCAAGAGAGCGGAGAGCGAGAGACCTTAACTCAGAGAGAGAGAGAAAGAGCGAGAGAGAGAGAGAGAGAGAGAGAGAGAGGGGAGCAATAGCACCTTGTCGCCTGGAGGCGAGCCTGTGATAATTTTGTCCCTGTCCGGTAGACCGGCTCTATCTGCCACCAGGCGCGCGCGGCTGCTCTCTTCTCTCTCAGCTTTCAGATTCTCCTCAGATGGGAAGGGAAATCGATGAGTTGCGCGCGGCACTGTTGCCACGGAACCACAGGATGCGCGTGAGGTAGGTGTCGTTTTCTAGTCTTTGGTGCTGCATTCAGAGAGTAAAAGCAATTCTTGGTTGTTTTATTCACCGGGGAGACGCTGTCCCATCACCATTACAGCTTCACTTTTCAAACTGTGGAAGTAAAGTAAATAAATGACCGCGCTACCGGCCAGCTAAGCTGTAGCGAAGTGCTGAGGAGCAGGTGATGAGACGAAACCTCCGGTGTAGTCAAGCACGGGCGCATAGGAGAAAAGATGGAGAGGAGGTATGGCCGCAAATCGAGAATCGATATTTCAACCGCATTAATTCACCTCGTCTATCAATAACTGTGCTGTCGCCAGGTTTTGCCTTCCAAAGAGGCACGAGCCGCGGAGAAGAAACTACGGGAAACATCCTATGTGTGTGCGCGTTGGCAGCGTCCGCCGCGCGTTTGCGTGCGGATGTGGTCGTTTGTTGGAAACGAGCTCTGGGGCCGTTAATTCGATAAAGCGCGAGGCGGTTTGAGTCATCCGCCGCAGCGCGCGGTGCTGCTCCTGCTCTTTGTGATGGAGCAAACCGAATCCTGGAGGGTGGCGCGAGGTGCCGTTCCGTTAAGCGTTTTTATCGGAACAATTTTACAGAACAAATTGCGTTGGTGCATGCAGGGATGTGTAAGAAGTGATAAATGATGGTAAGGTGCTTTAGGATGGTAAGGTGGTCGCAGGTATGCCACCTTATAAATCTCTCCTGCGGCATGATGGGAGCTCCACGGCGGAGATGCTGTTTGTGTGCGGGTGTGCCTCTGTCTTAACTCGTTACCGTGTGTGATGTGTGTACAGTATGTGTGTGTACAGTATGTTTGGAGACAGCCTTGGTTCGGGCCTGTTAAATGTGTAAGGTGCCAGTCTGGTGTGTGCGCGCGCGTGAGTCCACAAAATGCGAATGAGACAGTAATTTGAGAATAAAAGCAGCCTCGGTTTGTGTATGATGTGTGTGTGTGTGTGTGTGTGTGTGTGTGTGCAAGAGTCTGCGCGTGCGTGTTTACGCGCGGGCGCGTGTGTGACCCAAGTTGATTGTGCCGTCTCTGTTCTCTCTGTAGGTCGCTGGAGAGAGTGATGACGCGGCAGTGAGAGACACACATACCTCAGTCGCACGCACGCACGTGCACGCACATATATACACACAGAGAGTCATATTTGCTCACACACACTTTAAGTCTCGCCCTACTAAGTCAGGGAGGAGGGGGGGAGACATTTCTGCTATGACGGTGTCATTTCTCTCCATTACCGGAGTGTAAGCCACAGACGCACACAAACACGCACACACACAGACACACACTCCTACTCCTACTCTGTGGGGAGTTGCCTGCATGGGGGATAAGGCCCTATGTAGGGCACAAAGATGGAGTTCACATCCTATTTGTCACGTATCTAACATATACACACATGTACATGAGAATACACAGAATACAAACACCCCTGAAATCTCATGTCAGACGTGAAGCCTGAGAGACTGAATGGAAGAAGACACTGAACGTCTCAGAGGAGTCACAAGCACCAGGCCGAGGCCATAAAAGATGTCCAATCTGCTCTGAAAGGACGGAGGGAGCAGCTGTTTGACCCGTCCTTCTGTGGAGCTGTACTGTGACTAGAGAAGGGAGCCTCTGAGACACCTACATCGTGTTCTGTGAAGTACCCTACAGTGGCCACCATGAGCTGTAGGCTGGAGGGAGCACCCCAGCTCTAGCCTCTCTCTCCGCCCGGGTGTGTGTGAGAGCGAGTGTGTGTATGAGTGTGATGGCAGTGTGTGTTTGGGCGGCAGCCCCCCTGCTCTTCTTGGGGCTGTGCCTATGCAGTGTGGGGGGCCAGGCGCAAGGGGAGGTCCTGGAGTTTGGAGGTGTGTCTAGCCAATGGGGGCGGTTCCCAGTGTGGAACGCCTGCTGCGAGAGCGTGCTGAGCTTCAGCCTGCGGACTCACAGCCAGGAAGGCCTGCTGCTCTACCTGGATGATGAGGGCTTCTGCGACTTCCTGGAGCTGCTGCTTCTCCACGGCCACCTCCGCCTGCGTTTCTCTATCTTTTGTGCCGAGCCAGCCGAACTGCAGTCTGGCGTGGCGGTGAGCGACGGGCACTGGCATGCGGTGCGGGTCAAGCGGGACTGGAGGAACACCTCATTAGAGGTGGACGGGCGACTGGAGGGATGGGCGGAAGTGAAGAGCAAGAGGAGAGACATGACGGTATTCAGCCACACCTTCATGGGCGGGGTGACGCCAGAACTTCACGCTTCACCCCTGCGCCTCACCTCCCCTTCAGTGCGGGAACATCCTCCCTTCCGTGGCTGGATCACAGCGGTGAGCATCAACGGCTCAGTGGTGATGCTGGATGGCTCAGAGGGCGTCACAGTAACAGCTGGCTGTGGGCCGGACCACCAGTGCCAGAACGGAGGGGTGTGCAGCGTAGTCAACGACCAGGCCGTCTGCGACTGCTCTGACACCGGTTTCCAAGGCAACGACTGCAGCGAAGGTAAGACCATGCTGACCCATCATATGCATCTCATTTTGTACATACACACCTACATTTAAATACACGTGTACACTCACTCAATGCAAAGTCCAAATCTAGGCCAAACATTAAGAGCTTCTGTACGGACATTGACTGGTAATTTTCATTCACACCTTCACAGATGCTATAAATTGTTGCATATGGACCGGTAGCCTTCACAGTGCAAGACATGCATTCTCATTATGCTTGGTTTTGACTATTGACCTAAGCCCCTTCCCAAGAAGTGCAGTGGCTTTAGTGAAGCTGGAGCTAAGAGCTGGAGTACAGCTGTTCTCTGCTCTGAGACAACTTCCTGCTTTGCAATGCATACTGCCTTACATGGCTGACAGTGTTACCGTTTAGAGGGTATCAGTTGGTTTGTTTGGCAAAAAATAGAAGAAGAAACAACTCCATATACCGTGTTCCATTATGAATGTGGTTGGTGGTGGCTCGTGTTGAGAGACTGTAGCTGCAACGGGGCTGAGAGGCTGGAAATCAGCGGCTGTTACGTGGCTGACACCTGACTGCCCGTGTTAATGGATTTGCATTGATCCTAGACGGCCTTCACAGGTACCATACAGAGGGTGTTGAAATGAAGTATGTACAATCTATCGCCTGCCGTTAATTTGAACAGCTTACAGCCTGTTAAGGTGCTCAGTTTGTGTATGTGTGAGCGTGTAGAGTACGTGTTATTGGTCAGCGTACCAGGCCATTATAAAAGACGAAAGACTGTCCTGTCGGTAGCACTATATAAATATCAACATGTGGGATAATAAGCAGCTTCAATGTAAATTACTGAAGGAGGCAAAAGGAAAATGAGGTTGCACAAAAGATTTAATATCTCAAGTCTACGAGAACTCCTCCTCTTAATACTGTTAAACAAGCTTTGGGTCAATACAAGTGCCGATACACAGGGCAGTGTAATGATGGCCATTACAAAAATGAAACAGCTGCTTAATGAACTCAGCTACCTTGTTATGGCCAATACTGCAAATGCTTCCATTTTCGCCTGCTTAGTTGTGTGTGTCGTCAGATTTGCTTCAGTTCATTCACAGAGAAAATCTGCATTCGTAATCAATAGCTCTTTAAACTGCTACTGTATTTTTTTCCCTTTTCATTCCCAATGCCAAAGATACCGCTCAGCTTTGCCCCAGCAATTGATTTTTTTAATGACACAAATGCATCTGCCAAAAATGGCTGAGTGGCCTTGCTGCGTGGCCACCGCTTGTCACAGAGTTGACCTCACACATCACCCAGCACCGCTGTCAGCATCACACCTCCCTTTAGCCACCCAGCATATCACACCCTAGCATTTAGTGGACGGTGAGATGGCATAGGTTACCATGGAGACAGCACTAATAGGCAGACCTCATGCTAGGACTTTTTCTCCATCCTCGCTGTTCTTTGCTTCCTCCCTACCCCCATTCCTCAGCTCCAAACTCACCTCCTAGTGACTACAGGCAGCATGTGCCACACAAACCCGCTTTATACTCTTTTGTGGTGTGTGTCCACATATACAAACAGGAGGGGGGACTAATCTGATTTGTTATGCGCAACACACCTGAAATCTTTTGTTGACTCATACAGAAATAATTATTATTATTACTTAACCAGACCTACAACAGTGCTGACTTAATTATTGTATACTCGACCTGATATAAACGATAATAAATCACAGTCAGTCAATCAGCTAATTTATCACCTTGGTCTGTGGCAAATACACAAAAGAAAATTTTTAAAGCGAAAAACCTGGAGCCTCAAGTATCATGAAAATCCAGTAAATGCTGCTGCCTTACAGTTGTGCAATTTGTAAAACAGAAAATGCCAAAAATGACTTTTTATATATTCATTGACATTTTACTATTACCACTATAACTATTACCCTTATACTGTAAGTCAAACGCATTGACCGATTGATTAATTATAAAAACAACTCCAAATTGATCCATAGTGGTTGTGGCTGCAATACGGAGACGTTGTACTTTAGGTTCAGTGGATGATCAGGTGAACATGTGTGATATGCTGAGAATTACGCGTGATCCAAGCCAGTCTAATCCAGTCGGCTGTTTTGCTGCTGGTTAGAGCACAGCAGGAGACACAGACAGCATTGACACGCACACCTGCACAAACCCATGTAGCACAAACACATGGAAAAACACATGCACACCATGTGCAAACTCCAGCACTAGCACCATTAGTCACACCAGCAAGGTTGCTAACAGCACCGTAGCTCTGCAGGCTAAATGAATGAAATGAACGAAAGGTGCAGGCATTTTACATAAAGGCTTTCACCAGGTACAAAACCTGGTTCTGAGTAGCACTTTGTCACTCAACACGCACCTGCTCATATACCTTTTAAGAAACTGATTTATGATATTCACATTTCAGAAATGTGAATGTGAGCATGATGGTGGTGGAAACCAAGAGTGGCTTAATGACGGGTTTTAAAAGGTAACTTTGTGTTATTTCCACATAAACTCACTTATTACTGTGATTCATGGATCTTAGTTCAAAAACCTGATTCACAGGATGGAGCTTTTCTCGTGAACCTGCAGATTTTAGATTGAAATAAACAAAAAGCAAACCGGACTGGTTAAAAAAACAACAACACAAATTTCCAGTGCGTGATTCTTCTCTTAGACCTTTAGTTCATGTTACTCATTTTCTAAAAATAGCAAAGAGATACAGAGAAGATGATGCACTCTTTGTGGATTCTTGAAGTATAAATGTTTTTTTCAATCTGGCCCCATGTACTGTTCATTACAGTCCGTGACCAGTTCAGTGGGATATCTCCGACCACAGGATCTGCAGGCTGAGCAAATATCCATGCATCAATATCACTACCAGTAAATAACTCAAGGCAACTTATATCAAAAACATCTCTCTTTGGTGTACTGGGACACTCTGGAGGAAATCCTATCTGCACCTACATAAGGTGGACGGAAACAGAGTGTTGAAATCTCAGGACAGAATCTCGGTTTGACTGAGGAACAAACATGTCAACTATACGTTTGTTGACGTACCATGGTGGTATGTGCTGGAACTATTGCTTATCTCTTTGGAAATTAATCATTATTTGTGAGTTGCAAAAGTCCAGGCTGTGTGGTTGTTTAGTACGAGTTAGGCAGAGTTGGATATCAAAGTTATTGCTGGAATTGTACCTTGAAATTATTGTTATTTTGAACCCAGCAACCTCACTGAAGCTGCACAATAAAGCTTTGAGATAAAATTATAACCCTCTGAAAATTAAAAAAAAATGTATCTTATGAATCTTTAATGCAGAATGAATATGCTTTGCTAGAGGAAATAATGATCCTTAGGATGGTGTTTGAAGCCAGAGATGAACAATTTGGCTGTGGCAGTGCACAGTTACAATTACACAATATTTTCAAGGCTCCTTAATGATCAGCTTTTATTCACACTCGTACTTTTGCAGATTTTTGACAACTTTACAAACATTCCCAATGCAACATAATATGCAAGCACTATCTTTCTCTGGAAGAGAGTATATTCATTTTCATTACTCATGGAGGTTTTTGTTTCAAAGCACATCAATATGTCAATTTTACAAAGAAACGAACCATCTCGGATATAAAATAGAACTAAAGTAAGTGAAGAGAGGGTGGGCAGGGCTATGCATAAATGTAATTACTGCTGGAGCCGTTCTGCCCTGCAGTGAAGGCTGACTGAACCTGGCTTGTTAGGTCCGGCCTGGCTTGCATTGTCCTTGAGGGCAAATTGCTGTTAGCATGCTAATGGCTCCACCTGTTTCTGCCATGCTACCAGCACAAGGGCAGGAGCAAGGAAACACTCAGATGAGCACACAGCTCAGAATATACACAGCTACTTACAACCACACACACACACACATCTCCATATGTACACAAACACACACACTCTGTCAGTACTGAACCATGCATGCCTCTTGTCTTCCTGCATTGCTAATTCATCCCTACATGTTTACAATACAATTTCACATCATTATTACTACCATAGTTGATGTTAGTGGTTGTGCGTGTATGTGTGTATGTATGAATGCTAGAGCGACTGAGAGATTGTGCGATGTATGCTTGTGTGTGTGTGTGTGTGTGTGTTGCATGCTATCTGTCAGGGGCTCGGGGGAGAGGAAGCAGCTGAAAGGTAAGTTCTGGGGTAAACGGCTCTTGAATCCAAACATGCAGGTAGGAATGTATAGTAACACCCACACCCCCTCCACCCTGTGTATCTACAAGTGTGGATGGGTATGTGTGCGCTTAACGTACGTTTAGTTGTTCTCTTAGTTTGTAACTATAGATATAGACCAGCCTACGTTGTGGCTACCAGTGCAGCATGGTATCCATTGTGACATTTGCGTGGACCTTGCATGTATGTTACCACAGTAACGCTGGACGGGTGTGCATGTACAGTAAGTAGCCATGGTAACCCAAAGGCTGAGCATGCATGTTAATGAATGTCTGTCTCTCTCTCCCCTCGCCCGGCTGCGACACCTTTCCAGAGCACAGCTACACCCCAGGTAGGTTGGACCTCTATCTATCTGTCTACCTACTATCAGTCAGTTCCCGTCTATGTCAAGCTTCTCTTCTTCTTTCTTACACGTCTTTCTTTCTGCTGTCTCTTGTTTATCAGATTCCCTCTTCTACATGTTCTTACAATAATTCTTAAGCCCACTTTTCTGTAACTCTGTCATCATCTTCATTTGACCATTCGACTACCCATTTCTGCTCTTCCACACCAGTCTTGTCCTCTGCATTCTTCTTTCTGGCTGTCACATTCTCATTACTCCTTTTGTTGTGTTAATGCAGCACAAGGTAGCCAGTAACTATATTTGGGTCTGTGTGGGTATGTAGGGATTGGTTGCTGACATGTGGTAAGTACAACATCGTGTACAGTCACGTAAAGTGACATAGACGCACGCGGATGCTGTGTTGCATACGACCTAGTTTACGGCTGTGTGCAAACATCTGTGTGCATACCTGTCTGTGCATGCGATGGCTGCCTAGGATAAGTATGAGGTTTCAAAGCCATTCCTTTAGACATTTGGTATAATTTAGACAACTCACACCTAGTCCTGACCAGCATGTCACTGACGACCTCCTCTACCACAACACACACACACACATACTGAACCCTATGCTCATGCACACACATAACTTCACACCCCATGATCCTTTGCTGTGCTGACTGTGCTCTTGTCTTCCTTTAAGGTCTGGCACACCTGATGATTGGCGACCAAGGTATGGGCTCCTCTTACCTCACTTCCTGTTGTCCTCTGCTATGCCATCATCCCTTATCTCCTCACCCCCTCCTCACCCCCACACTCACAACTCCCTGTATCCCTCCCACACTTTATCACCACCTGGCGCGGGAGGAAGTTGTCTCTCTAGGCACTGAAGTAAGGTCAGTTTTGTTTCCGCAATTGAGATTTCTTTATTTTCAAACTGTCCCATTGGGTCTCATCAAAAACTTTGATTTTAGTCAAAATTTATTCTAAACTGAAATGGATCAAATGGGTATTTACCAAGAAACATTATCTATGAAACTCTGCTTTAAAGATCATTCTTGGTTTGATGTTTGAAGCGAGTAATGAGCCTGAGAGCAACTTGACTGAGATATATGTGTTATAATAATGGCTGCTGATGTGGGGGCTTTAATGGGGGGGTGTAGTTGGCTGTGGCTTGATGGCGCTTGGCTGTGTTAACTCCAGTTCATGGAAATGGATCTATGGGCAGGCTGACCAACTGACTCCATGGATGGTTTGATTTGGTCTTTACTCTTCCACCTCATTTCATTTTCTCTCATCTGTATGTAAGACTTAGATCGAAGAGTGTGTTTGAGTGTGAGTCTGTGTAATGTACATGTATTTATACATGTGCTTGTTTGCTTTTACACCAGTTTGAATCAGTGGCTGTGGCAGTTTTCACAGGAACACTCATTCAGGCTCATCCATGGCCTTTCATCGGCTTCCAGCATGAACTGTTCTGTCGTTGTGGTCGTCACATGGGCTCATGCTCATTTACTGGCACATGTGATTCTGAACAGATGTTCCCGCAGTGTATGAAAGGAATACTGTTATACCTTAACCTCCAAGTGGTTCAGTGTTTTGAACACAGCCCAAAAGCAGTTGCCTTTTGAAAATTGTTCAGTGATGAACAAAAACTCACATTGCCACCTCTGTCTTCTTGCCCCTCTCTCCTTTCTTTGTTTCCGTTACTGCCCTCTTTCTCACTGTCTCGGACACCACCCTCTATGAATTTAGGAAAGCTCAGAGGTACTGAGATTTTAATTCTATGGCTAATGGGCTGTTCTGGATGGTTTTGAAGTTGAATGTGTTGACAGGCTCTTGTATGTATGGTAACGCAGATCTTTAGAGCTCTTCTGCTTTAAGTTCTTTTTTGCGGTTGCCGTTAAATTGGAGTGTTTCGTTTTCGGAAGGTAAGCTGTCGGTGCATGTGTGTGAGCGTGCCCATACTTCAGCGTGCGTTCATGCATGCGCGTGAATGATTGGCGCTCCGGCGTACGGTGCTTTTGAAAATCTGAAGGTAGGTGCTGCTCGAATGGTCGGCTCTGCATGACGCTGATGAATACACTGATTGGCCCACATGAAGACAGGCCTGGCCGGGACAAGCTGATCTGCGTCTATTGTGCTCTTTGATTGGATGAGAGAGGACATTATGACGGCTGTCTCCCATTGTGACAGGTCGCCCTGCATTCAGTGCAGCGCGCTATTAATGAAATGTATATCCAAGCTGTTCGATATCTTGAATAGAGCACAAATGACGTCTCCCACCATCTATGACGCCGAGACATTTCTGTTCTGACGAGTATATTTCTATCCCAGTACTTTTGCCATGTTTGGATTGTCAAGTGAACTCCCAGTGCTGAAGTTCCTGCCTTAAAATGTCTGCCATTAATCATCCAGGTGGCAGTGAGAATTTAATTGCTTCATCTGGCGTAATGCTCAGCATTTTAAATCACCTACTTAAGAACCAACATGCATTAACATATGTTTCCAGCATTATTACACAATTTACTTGTGAGTATTTGTGTATAGCGAATGCCCTCGCTATTACGGATGTTTGGATTGCGATAGGTTGGAACAGAAGCTGTGGATGCTTTTTTTATTTCATTTAATTCTTCTAAAACCTTTGAAGTGTCTTTCAGAAACTGTACACGTAAGAAAAGCTGTGTGTGTGTGTGTGTGTTTTTTGCTCTGCATACTGAGATGTAAAGGCTGTCAAATGGTGCAGATGAATCCTAGCTTAGGTTAGCTCAGCGTAAAGAGGCTTTTTGAGGAGCCGCAAAGCTGAAATGAGTTTCTTTGAGGGGGTGGATTGGGTGTGGGGAAGGGTGTCTTAGAACGATATATGGCATGTGTGTCTGCTTGTGTGTATGTGTGCTGGAGAAATTGAGAAAAAGAGACGGTGGCTGAGAAGAGCTAAAGGAATGAATGATAGAGGGAGTAGGGAAAGGGGAAGCAAGGGAGAGATAAAGTGAGTCGTATTCTCGCTTGTGATGTAGAGCAACTGCCTGTATCTGCAAAGGGACAGCGGTGCTCCTGTCTGCCCTCGCTGCCCAGTCATTCTCCAGTGGACGCCAGCCCTGATGGGGAGCCCTGGACCTTTCCCCCCCTCCATAAAACACAGCTATCATTCTCTGTGGAAATGATATCCACAGATCGCTAATCATGTTGAGTGGGTGAAGATACATGAATTGTGGAGGGAAGGAAGAAAAGAGGGAGCAAAATTGGATTTTCATAAGTATCGAGCAGCCAAAGGAAGAGAGGGAAATGGATTTCCTCTTTTGGGGAGGGGGGATGTATTGAGCAGCAATAATCTGAATGGAAAATGTGCTTAAATCCAAGTAGCAGATTCTACCCTTTTCTCTTCATTCTGTCTGGCCAGGAATGAAGCATGAAGGGGTCTGGGCGAATGGGCTGAAAGGGATTGTAAAGTGCCTCTTGGACATAATTGGCAACTATGCTTGTTTATGTTATTTCTTTCATTTTTCCACTATTAGTTACGAGATGGGTTGTCCAGGTAGTAACGGTTGTGTTCTCATTATCAATCCAACAATCTGCACAGCATGGACAAGTGGTCAGCCTCGCTCGAAGTGACCTTTAAACACACGCATTTGTGAACGGACAGACAAACATACGCGCGCGCGCACACACACACTTGCACACAATAACCTTTAGAGAGTGCCCGCTGAGTAGGTGAGCGAGTGTGTGTGCTCAGTGTAAATATGCATGAGTAAGACTGCCTGCACATATTCTTCACGGTCAGTGGATGAAGGCAGGAGCGGGAACGAGGTGTGTTTGTCTGTATGTGTTCAGGGGAGGTGGACTGTGAGTCACCACTTGTGACTCATAAAGCGTCGGCAATCAAAGCGGCTCATTCTACCACATTGTCTTATGGTAAAAACACAGATGGACGCGCTCTTCACATGGGCATGTTTACTGTCACACTCTTTAGTCCTCTTTAGATGGTCTCCTTTGCTTTTGTCACCCCACCTCGCTTGTACTCTCCTGAACAGACACATGTGCGCGCTTGCCTCACAAACACGCACACGGAGCATATGAGCTTGGTGCTGACTCCACCATATGTGGGGTTGGGAGTGGTAGCAGAAGCCAAGACCAGAGGAACCAGTCAGTACCAGCAAAGTACAGCACGTCTCCTACTTCTACTCATCATTTCTAACATGAAATCACACAAAAAAAGGACTGAAAGAGCTTTTATGTTAAATGTGCTGTAGAATGTTTCAAGTTATTTCTCACATTTTACGTATTCAGGGCTTCAGCTGTTTTAATTTTACAATAATCTGAGGCAAATTTTTTTCTCTATTAAATGTAAAACAGTCAAACGTTTTCTTTGCCCACAGCCCTGTTGAGTTTTAGACCAAAAAAATGTAAAACGACATTTTATATGTTTTTTTGGTTAATTAAAAAAATGAATTAACTGTGGACAAAAGGTTTACTTGATAGAAACCTATAACTTCAGATAACTTTCATTGTGTTTGTGTTTAGATGCAGCGTAACTACTGTAGTTGTAGCTTAGTCGACATCGTCGTCACCTATTTCTCCCTAAAACATTTTTGCATATATGTATTATCTACTGTAGTTGTAATTCTTACGTAATTTATCAAGACCGACAAGAGAGCAGCACCCAACTCGAGATGAGAGCGAGCCGCTTGGTGTTAAGAGGCGAGTGTCTAGCGATTGGCTGCCTGCCTGAGTGACTGGCATGAATTTGGCTCCTGATGGTCACATCTTGAGCTGTGAAGCACAAAAACTGTTAAAGCGAAGTTGAAGTTGGGCCCCCTCTGGCCAAGAGCAGCGACACAGCAATTGCAACAAAGTTTTATTGCAAAATGGACAATTTCCATAGATGTAGCCTCACCACTAATGGGACTAATTCTGCCTCTCCCCTCCACCACTGACACCCATTACAGTACTGTACTACAACACTCATTAATGCTTAACACCCATGCAGTTCTTGTAATGAAAGTCTCAGCGCCACAAAGAGATCCAAGCTCACATTGTCAGGGAGATGCACTGTTACCGAATTCACCACGGGAAATGTGCAGCAGTACTAAGTGTATACATTTGCTGGTAATTGTAAGCAATTCCCATTGCTGTTAACAACCGTTTATAGGGAACACACAAAGACAATGCGCCCAGTTAAAATAGAGACATCAAACTGACTCCCCATTTGCGGAGGATGAAGGGTAAGATCGAGTGGAGGCTGGCTATGGGCGCGTAAGGCAGGAGGGAGGGGGGGTGGTTGAAAAGTGTAGAAAAGTGATGAGGAGGAAAGATAGGATTCAGAAAGTAGGAAAAGAGAGGTGGAAAGAGAAGGTCGGAGACGCAGGGGGAGATGAGAAGGGAGATAAGACTGCAGCGTTTCTCAGCAGGAGCACTGCATCTCTCCTTGGGCTCCCCGACTTGACACAGTCTCGCATCAGCCAGCATGGTATTCATCAGTGATGCAGATGCCTCATCCAGCACTGGCATTTGCGCGCACACACACACACACACACACACACACACACACACACACACACACACACAAACCCACGCCGGCTCCTTTTAGAAGGAAACGGGCTACTTTGTGTTCCAATTCTCTTTTACCTGTTCTAGCAATTTCCACTGTGTCTGTGTGGGTGCTGAGGGTAGTGGCCCAATTGGCAATTCACACCAGTCACCATCTGGCATTTGAAGTTCATTTCTTTGTCGAACAAACACCGGAACAAGCGTACACTCTTTCACACCCACAGGGTACAGTACGCGTCCACAAGTGAAAATTTATTTGTGGTACTTCTCTGGCATAACTACAAAAACTCAAATAGCCACAGCATTCATTAAAACCCCATTACACTACCTTCATGCTGTTGTTTTGTTAACAGTTTGCTGGAGGACTGTTTCATTAGGTTGCTGTGTGTTGTGGTGCTGACACCGGTGTACATATGCCATGAATGATGTACGCTTAGCTAGTTGTGATGTTATCCAGCTTAAGACAAATTCTGCCTGCAGACATTGTCATGGAAACAAGCTGGTTTCCCTGGGTACCAGAGGGAAGGCCACATACGAGCTACAGACAGACAGAAAGAGCGTTGGGCACAGATAAAAGAACCAAAAAAGGGACAAAAGATTGGACATAATAGATGGATGAGCTTTTTTCTTAAATGGCATTCAAATTATTTAACAAAGTGATATTATCTGGATTTGTTCTGCTTGTGTCTTTCAGAGATGTACTTAGAATAGTTTTAACGTTACCATGTCTTACAATTTGCCAAGCAAAACATTGTTCTCTCTTTAATTGAGCATTTGATTCACTTTCTGTCAATCAACTAAGCCATTAATCGTTTAAACTGTCTGGTCAGAGCTGGTGTTGTATATTTCAATCCATCGCATCAGTCTTGTGGAAGTGAATGCCTATAATTTAACAACAACAAAAAAATGGAAAAAGAGCTCAGCGCTGCAGACAACCAATCTGTCACTTGAATCCTGACGGAAATATCCTATTGCTCCCTTGGCTGCGATGTGGTAGGCCAACCAGTTTCAGAGTCGGATGCTGTATATCACTGAGCAGAGATGAAAACGACATCCCCAGCATTAGAGTACTTTTCTACTGTTTAAGTTAATATAGAGACTATGCATATGTCAGCATACATTTGCATACATTTCCTACGCTGGTCATCTATCTGTATACGGTACGGGTGCAGTTAATCCACCTGTCTGTTATTAAGTAGGGATGCCTTCATGCAAGATGTTTGAGTTTATGCTGTGTGTGTGTGTGTGTGTGTCTGTGTGTGTCTGTGTGTGTGCACAGTCTGAGAGGAGCTGATAGCAAAACTGCATGGTGGGCTAAAACCGAGGTGCAGGGGAATTGCAGTATGCTATCTCTAGAATGACAGGGCTGCCATGATTGAGGCTTGCTACACTAGGATTTAGATACACCAGCATTTTTCTCTCTTTTATTCTCTCCAGCATGCATCCCTCTCTCTCTGCCACTCCCTTTCCTTGTCTCTGTTTCCATCCCTCCACCTCTTTCTCTCTCCTCTTCCATTTTGCATTCCCCATATCAGCACGTCTCTCCATCTCCCCTTTTTTTATTCTTCCTCCTTTCAGCTTATCCCTGTGTATCTTTCCCCTTTTTCTACATCCTGCGTCTTTTCCACTATGCTCCCTCTATCAGGTGCTGTATGAAGTAGGCTCCCCTGATGTGCTCCCAGCCTCCATCCGCCATTTTGATTCAGTACAGCTGTCCATGATAATGTACTGTTCACTCAATCACTCTTCTTCTTTCTCTCCCCCTTTCTTTCCCATCTCGCTTCCTATCTGCCTCCCTCCCTGAAACACACATGCACGAGCGCGCTCATATTTGCCGTGGCCCCCTGTAACACGGGGTTGCCATGGAAATGACAAATTAGTGTGTGAAATATTGAAAAGGAGACCCATGAGAAGAGACAAAGCAATATGAAACATTCTCGCTGCGTGCACACGCACACACACAGAAATCGACATGATGTATATTTGATCGTTGGAGGAACAACGCAGTTGCAGCTGGTCCCAGCAGTAGCAACCATCAGATCAGTTATTTACTTGGTCTCTCCCTCCTGCCTACCCACAGACCGCTTTATTTATTAGTCAACTAATGCCAATCACTCTCCAGCTTTACATTTTCTCCCACTGCTAGTCTATCTTACATGCATCTTCCTGCTTCCTGCTCTTCCTTTTCTTTTCTACTCTTTCCATTAGTAGCTTTATTTCATCTAGTAAGATAAAATTCTCTTTTAAGGATGAACTGAATAAAAAACATAATTTACAGTCAGTACTCAGATTTAATCAGTTTATATAAAATATAATAAAATATCACCCATCACAATTTCTCAGGACCCCAAATTGGCATTTGACTTGTTTTGTTGAATTTACTCCAAATATTTTGGACACAAATAATGTTTTAATTAAATTTCTGTCAAATTGCAAATCATTTCAACTAATTATTCTAGCACAGCCGTCAGACCTCGCTCACAACACACTGAAAACATGTAATGAGAGTTTATAAAAGGTAAGAAACTTGTGATTAAAAATCTTCAAAAGAGATGACATGTTTCAACTTGAGAGGTTTCCTTTCTTTTCCCCTCTTTTCCTTTCATGCCAACTTTAATCAGGTGGTGCCATTAAGATCAGGGTTTCTTTTGGAAAGTGCTCCTCAGAGCAAGAAAGAACATTCACAGTCACAGACAAGCGAACTAGCAGAAACCCTTATGAGTTTCTTAAATAGACCCAATTACAAGCGATTGAGAAATTACAAGAAATTGGATCATCTATCAGAGATTTACATTTCTTTACGTAATCTGAGTTGTTTCCTCTCTTCCACCGTCTTCCTGCACCCTTCTGCTCACTTGCTTTGATCGACAGTGCTCTCCACAGGATGAAGTGTGACATGTGGTGTGTATGTCAGTGTCTGTCTCACTGTTTACTCTGAGCTAATACTGACTCACTCCATTAATCTGAGCTACAACAGATCCACTCCAGCCTGCCCACTTGAGTGTGTGCGTGCGTGTGTTTCTTTGTGTTCGAGGTGTGTCTATAAGCCGCGTTAATGCACGGCGCACTTTTACGATCGCGTTTTTGAATATGCCCTGTTTGTGTGTGTGTGATGTAATATAACAGGGAGTGAGTGTGTGCAGGGCCAGAGCTTCCAGATCGATGTAGAGATGCTTTATGTGCTCCTGTCTGGTCTAATGACATGTCTGTAAATTAGCAACAGAATAGTGCAACGCCACACTGAAACCTAATGCACCTCTGTAAATTACCGCTAGAATGCTTCTGGACGGCTGTGTGTGTTCTCATTGTGAACAAGTTGCCCCCCCCCCACTCTGACACCTCATCTACATTAGTCTAAGTGTGTATGTGTGATTGTGTTAGCGTTTGTGGCTGTTCTTTTCTGCGTTTGTGTGTGTGTTTCCGCGTGTCTCCCTCCGCCTCCTCGCTCTCGCTCCTCTCCGTAAAGACTAGCCCGAGGCCCTGAGTTGGTAATAGCTTTTCTGACAGCAATACACCAATATTTACAGAGACCAGCACCCACCCACACCCCCACACATTTCATGCACACATAAAAAGCATATACTTGACCGAGCACACAAACACATTGATATGCTTGAACATAGAGTTGCACGCTTTTTTTCTCTTTTGAGGCACGCACACACACACACACACACACACACAGCTCTTAATTAACATGCTGGGAAGGAAGGAATCGCACACTAGGGGGAACTCACACATGCTGGCAAACAACGTGTTGTTTCTCACTCATATATTGGCATTCACACTTTGGATTTCTTTCATGCAAAGGAGGCAAAGAACGACAAATTTGCCACAAATGCTCTTTGAATTGTGATATATTCTTTCTTTTTCCATCTCATTATACCCCGTGTGTCATATTCAGTCAAGTGCAGCCGATTCCATTTCAGCACTCTTCTCTCTGCCTCTCACTACCTTAATAACCTATTACACTCGAGTATTCATTACGTGCCAGTAACCCCCCACCACCACCCACCAACCCTTTCTCAAGTGTCTGTCTTGCTCCAGCCTGACCTACTGTGTGTTAAATTCCCCTCTGTTGTCCTCATTATCATGAACTACAAGATGGTGGTTGTGCCAGAGGCTCCACAGAGCGGAGAAAAAGAGGCCAGTGAGATGTGCGGAGAGAAACGGTGGCGTGAAGCTTGAAAGGAGGTGTGAGAGATATAGGGATGCGAGGAGAACGCAAGAGGAAGAAGGATGCGGAGGAAGGGTGATGCTTTAGGGGGGATGGGTGCGAAGACGACAGATAATGTCGCCCCTGCTTCTGTATGCCAGCACAATAGTATGATGATTTTTGCACGCAGATGTGTGTGTAGGTGTGCATATTTTTCCTGTGCTGACTTGCGTGTATGGCTGTGTGCTCATGTGTATGTAGGCGTGAAAGAGTAGATAAGAGAGCGTGAGCGTAAGGATGATGGATTGCAAAACCTTGGTCTAGTGTCCTTGGGGGTCAGTACGGGTGTGCAAGGTAAGTTACTGTTGGCTGTCTGCCTGTTAGTTGAATTTTAATTGATCAGTTCTGCCTGCTTTGGCTGCCTTGATGCTTACAGGCTGCTGTTCTCCATCTTCATCATTAGTTTTCCTCCGCCATCTTTCTAAAAAACCTTTCTAACCTCTACTTTTACTGCACACACACACACACACGGATACACACCCTGGCATTTGACAAACATCACGAAATGAGCCATGTTGTCAAACAAGACCACATCACTTCATACTGCCAGCACAGCTGTTCTCTCAAAAGAGAGGATGGCAGGTTTCATAACGAGTTTGGAATGCTACAGACTCACGACTGTCTCTCTCACATCCACACTGTTTAATCTCCAACCCACATGAGTGATCAAAGCTTGTTTACACACCACTCCATGGTACGATTAGAGGTATGGAAGGAAGTGTTTCTTCCAAGTGCTGGCATCAGTGAGGCTTTGCTTGACAATAACAACATTTTCAGCATCCTTAACAATATGTTCTGTGGTGCACATTCAAATCAAATTTAACCAGGCCCAGCTGAGCTTTGTTTTACTCCACTGGCTCTGATGAACACCCACTATTTTATCATCTTTGAGCAAATTGTAAAAATCAGTGTGGGAAGAAGCAACATAGCTTGGATAGTCTAGCTATCATTATGATAATATTCAACAGGAATGAGATGTTTTAACACTCTTTGTTTTTCCTTTTCCTCCTCTTCTGCCTCTCACTTTCTCTCTCACTCTCAGCTCGCGAGGAGTATGTTGCTACCTTCAAGGGCTCTGAGTACTTCTGCTATGACTTGTCGCCCAACCCCATCCAATCTAGCAGTGATGAAATAACGCTTTCCTTCAAAACGCTGCAGCGCAACGGCCTGATGCTGCACACCGGCAAGTCAGCTGACTACGTCAACCTGGCACTAAAGAACGGTGCCGTGTCGCTTGTCATCAACCTTGGCTCCGGGGCCTTCGAGGCCCTAGTGGAGCCTGTCAACGGCAAGTTCAACGATAATGCCTGGCATGACGTCAAGGTCACCCGCAACCTGAGACAGGTAACCAGACAACAGGAGATGGAGAAGTGAGCAACAAGGAAAGAAGAGAGGAGATATAACATTAGAATAATAGAATTAGGCCTTAAAAATATTAAACATTAGCATACGGATGGAAGTTTGCTTATGTCTGACTTCTAGTATAGATGATTACTAGTAAATAGAAAATGATTTAACAACAATAAATTTGAAGTCATTTATCTTTGTTTTGTGAACTGACTGTCTTTGATCTGTTTGTACAACCAAATACAACATATGTAGTTATACCAGACTTCACCTGGTAATTGAACTATGATTTACTATTTTTTAGACTACACAATTGACTAAATTAGAAATGTGAAATAAAACTAGCACATTAATTAAATACAAACTCGCTAATTTACTTATAACCTTTCTATTTGCAGTCCTAATATCAGTTGTTTGTTAAAGTGTTTATGCTGATTGACATGGTCAACCACAGTGACTGCTGCAGATGTTTCAGGGGCAGTGGGCAGCAGGAGGACTTTAGTGAATGTAGAAGGTTTGGTCAGTGGTCTGTTGTCCGACTGCAGTGATGCTGTGGTAGGAGGAAAGAGCCTGAGGTTTTGGTCTTAGTTTACAGTGGGTTAACCACCAGACCCAGCACTGCTTTCAGCTCTAGGTGAGTGCTTCATCAATTGTGTGTGTGTGAGAGAGAGAGGGCGAGCGAGAATGAAAAAGTGAGTGTGTGACTGAGAAAGAGGGAACTAGATGACATCGAGGGTCACTAGCACTCAGGTGCTTGTAACCCACCTGTGCCCTGCCTCAACCGTTTGCTTGTTTGTACTACTACTAACTTAACTACTAACGTTACTAACCTGCTAGTGAAACTAACCACCATCCATGGAATGAGTCATTCTACTAACCTAACCTGTGCCCTTCTCCTAGTGAAACCACTCCAACCAACCTACTAATTTCACCAGAGGCCTTCTAGCTTTCCTTTTTTGTTCCCGAAGTTGTTCTGTTCACAGTTTATTGTTTTCCTTTCTCCCCCTCTCCTACAAAGCACTCAGGCATTGGACACGCTATGGTAAACAAACTCCATTGTTCGGTAGATATCATTCTAATTGTTTCTTAGTTTGGGTTTGCCCCGTGTCTATTTCCTTTTGAACCATAGACATCAAAACTAAACCAATAAATGGATAAATGCGGTTGGTAATCTTTTACGCTTTAAAAGCCGCTGCCCCCTCTCCTTGCCAACCACTTTTTTTCTTTAGCCCCCTCAATCCCCCTTTCCTTTCTCTACTCTTTTTTTCACCCCATCACTCTGTGACTGATACATAGGCGTGTACTGATTGGCTCATCCCTGACCTGCACGCAAATGGCGAGCCTCCCCTTCCTGCATGGCGTGACTCAAATCCTTCCCCTTGATTGGTCTATAAAAATGACTAGAGAGCCCCTCCACCTACTCCTCTTTTTCTTCTTCTCCTTCTTTTGATTTGTTGTCCTCCACTCTGCCGCCGCATGTTGTACATGGTGTCCCTGATCCATCACTTCCTCAGTTGTTGTTTTATATCTACTGTGTCCTCTTGCCAATGGTTGCATGCAGAGAGAGGAACAGGCTGCATGTTTATATATTTATGTGAGTCTGTGTGTGCGTGCGGGTGTGCGCGTGCGTGTGGAATGATCCGTAACCCATCTAACACCTGTGCGTGTACGGACATCAATAGGTGTTTGTTCGTCCGTGTGTCATATCATTCAGACTCGCTGATCTAACAAACCCCCCCAGACCACAAACTAACACCATCATCACACTTCACCCTAACAATACAGTAACATGACATCATCACACCTACTAACAGTCATTAACCCTAACCTCAGTAACCCAGCACAGTTTGGCCTGACACAAGTAACACTGGCGCTGCCAGCAGTGCATCTACTAACAACTACTAACAAGCAAAATAACAAGTACTAACACATACTGCACAGCATGAAGCCTGTCGATACTTACCACTACTACCACCTGGCCGGCTGGGCAGCTTTGCTCAGCTACGATAAACAGCATCAGTGAAAAAGAACTTACTGTAGCGTGAAAGAGAAGAGCTCCCCACTGTTATGGGCAGAAATATGACCAACTGTAACTTATGTCTGACAAGGTTTGCTATGTGTCCTAGCAAAAAACCCCATAAAAGCTATTATACAGAGAACAGGTTTAATAATAAGAACACCAGCTCCAGTGTCACTTAAGGCTGAGTTTAAAGGAAATTTTTGTGAGGGAGAAATCAAATTCCCTTTTCTTCTGGAAAGAGAAAGAGAGAGAGCTCCACAGTCTTTGGCAAAGAAACAAAGGAAAGCTTTTCATGTACGTCTTTAATTGGCATACATAGAAGATAAGGCTAGCCTTTTGCACACTGCAGTGCAGGCTGTGTTGGGTTAGTTCGATATGTCTGTAAAGTCAGTACAGTGTAGCGGTAGAATAGCAGACTGGATGTGGGGAGTCAGAAGCTGTGGGTGTCGGAAATTGCATGAACGCTAATCAGTTAGACGAGTGTAGTCTGTATGACTGCAGTTAACAGGCAGAGTCATAGTATGTAGTGATCTGTGGTGTACAGTAGGTTGACAGAGAGCATTGCCACATATTTGTAATACCAGTAATGACCAGCAACACTCATCCACATTGCACAGGTAGCCCTAATCCAATCACACCAAATTACATCCAACCAGCACAACTGGCCAATTCCCAAAACGAATCAGGCCGTTTCCCCACCTGAATGCATACACATTAATTACCAGAGTAACGGGGGCTAATTTGGCTGGTCAGCGCCTAGCTAGCGCTTAGCGCTGACTTTGGTGTGAGTATATAGCGTGTCCTTTCCCTGTGCTTTGTTGTATAGGTGACCATCTCAGTGGACGGCATCCTGACCACTACAGGCTACACCCAGGAGGACTACACCATGCTGGGCTCAGACGACTTCTTCTACGTGGGAGGGAGTCCCAGCACCGCTGACCTACCCGGTTCTCCAGTCAGCAATAACTTCATGGGCTGTCTCAAAGAGGTGAGAGGAAGCATGACGCTGATTCACACTGCACAAAACATATCTGACTTGTGCTGGCAGATTACAGATCTCTTAGAAATATTCATTTTGACAGGATGAGGTAAGGTTGAGTCTCCTAATGATCACTTCTTCACAATATAATATTGGCGATAGTTGTTGAATGATGATTTAATTTTCAGTCTGCTTTAATGCACTTTATGCTGAATGTCCTTCTTTCTTTCTTAATTTCTCTCATTCCCGTCTTCATGGAGTCAAACACGTTATCTTAAAAAGTGCACACACACACACACACACACAAGTATTTCCATTTGGCAGAGCCACACAAACAGTCCCAGACACAGACACACCCTCCCCAGCATCAGAGAGAATCAGTGATGAGTGTCGTTGAGGGAGTAGATTCAGCACTAAGCACTAACATGCTAATTAGCTACGCCACAGAGACGCTCCATCCATCCGCTGTGCTCGAAATGGGCCACAGCACTGCAACAAAAACTCACAACACACAGATGAAAACATACTAAGAAACATGCACCTGCATATAAACACACTCGGGGGGTATACACAACACGGAAACTCAAACGCACAGACCCAAAATAGTCAAAATAAACAAACATGCATATGACACAACAAAACTCTGAAATACATCCTCACACCCATTATATACACACCCTGTCTGAGTCTTCCTTTCATTCATGCAGATTCACACTGAGGCATAAACAAACAACCAAACAAGCCAACAGATGATGAGCCAAACAGAGAGCTATCTGTATCAGTGGTGAATGCGCTCTGTGTTGCTTCATTAAGACTGATGGTGTTTAAACGAGGCTGCCGCTGTCAAAGTGAACACTCCACTTGCACATTTACATACTTAATACGATGATATGATAATCTGTGCGAGCAAATTAAGATGTATGCAGTAAATCGTGCATGAACGATCGTGGCAGTAACAATTTTGTGCATTTGATTTGGAACCGTCAGACTCCAAAAACACGCAGGCGCAATATATTGTAGAATTGCCTTTTCCCTACACAAAGATTCGAAAGCGCTTAGAAAAAAATTATGAAAGGTGAAAAATCCAATGTAGAGAGGAAACGTTGGGACGTTTCCGAGTTGCTCACAGGTCACAGGGGGAGGTCTGGATTAATAAAGCAGAGCCTGTGTGCGCTCGTCGCCCTCGACATCAAAATGCTCAACACAAGACCCCTCGCACTGCTTCGTCAGAGAGCATACTGTGTCATGGAAAGAGAGGCGAGAAACAGAGAAGGGAAGAGGACTGAAAGAGTTGATGCCATCGTGCACGAGGCAGGGACAAATGGGAGTTATTTAATATTTATTCAGTACCAGGACCTTTAAATAAAATAATGTCCTTTGACTTGAGCCGTTAAAGGCTGCGCTTCATTTAAAATGTCTTCATCTGTCATTATCTCTTCATAAAGACAAACGGTAGTTCAACTCTGCCACATACCAAAAGTATTAAAATAAATCTTGAGGACGGGTACACAGTATATGCACCAAATATGTTCTTTAATCTTGAAATCAATTTGTGTTTTATTTCTCTCCTAAAGGTGGTGTACAAGAACAACGATGTACGGTTGGAGCTGTCTAGACTTGCCAAACAGGGGGACCCGAAGATGAAGGTATGAGCTTCCACCATTCCAACACGAGCCAGACGCCATACACACAACACAGGCGTTGTTTTGTATCACAACCTCCTGTCTGGCCCTGTAAGGATTTTACTGTAGAGGTTTTAAATAAATGGGATTATATTTCTGAGAGGTAACCACAAGCTTTTGTATTTTAGTCAGTTCACAGCTGGGAGCTACTGCATTTCTTACAGTCGCAAACTACAAAGGAACCATTTTCCTCCTGATGATGCTCCGAGTTTAACAACTCACTTCAACCCTGAAACGTGTATTTTTCTTCTGCCTCCCCCAGGTGAGTGGGGTTGTCTCCTTTAAGTGCGAGAGCGTGGCCACGCTGGACCCTGTGACCTTTGACACGCCAGAGTCTTACGTGTCACTCAGCAAGTGGTCAGCGAAGAAGGCGGGATCCATCTCATTCGACTTTAGGACCACAGAGCCAAACGGGCTGATGCTATTCAGTCACGGCAAACCCAGACAGCAGCAACGCAAGGACCCACGCACACCGCCTACAGTCAAGGTGAAAACTAGGATACATAAGGCATAATTTTCATTTTTACCTTTGTTGGTAATGTCCCAGTGCTTTATACCTTGGTACTGTGTCATTTCTTATTTCTTTAATAAGAAATTTCTTATAAATTTCCAGGAAATTTATTTCAATTTACTGGACCTAGAAAGTTTTTAGACCACCAAAACTCTCCAGAGGATCATGAATGCTTGTAGAAAATTTCATGGCATCCCATTAATGAAATTGCATTTTACAGATTTTTCAGTCTGGACCAATCATATGACTGTCAACGCCTCTCTAGCAGATCTTTCTTATTATGCCAGATGGTTAACAGAAATTATGCTCATCTTTTTTCAAGTGAAGGTAGTTCAAATGGAAGTATAGGTCAACTAATCTGCACTAAAATTGACATTGCACAAGAAAAGTGATTGGAGACGGGAGCCCAATTACTTTATTGTAGCTTGCAGCTATAATTTGCATTTTTATGACCAGTCGTCAATGCCCCTGCTTTTCGCAGAATACTGATGCAGCGTCTGTTTTACTTACAGGTGGATTTCTTTGCTATTGAGATGCTGGATGGGCACTTGTATTTACTGCTTGACATGGGCTCGGGAACCACAAAGACCAAGGCTGTCAGCAAAAAGGTCAACGATGGAGAATGGCACCATGTGGACTTCCAGAGGGATGGTCGCTCAGGTACTAGCTCTGACGCTAACCCTGACCACAGAGGTTGATAAAAAGGAGACGCAGGATAATGACTGGACCACATTCCCACTAGCCTAGCAAGGCCATTTAGCTGCCGCCTGCCTTCTGTCTGTCTTTAATCTAAACAGGGTTTATTGAATCTGACTTTAAATGTGCTGTATAGACCATTTAACTAATCAAAATGCACCATAGCAGTGTCAAACTGATGTTATAATGTGTTTATCAAAATCGTGATAATCGTAAAACAACTGGTGGCCTGTTTCTCATCTGGTAGTGTTTTACCAGTCTGACACCCCTGTTTCCTGGCTACATTTAGGAATAGCTATTCTATTACTATAACTATTACCATTTAAGAACGTTACATCATTGTCTTGTATGTGCTTTGTCCTAGTTCAGATTACTGGACCCATACATAGCGACATTTTTAGGTTTTTCAGCCTTGCAATTCTGTGTTGATGACAGTACAGAGGAGGCTGCCAATCTTCTCCATGGGGAGTGTAGTTTGTTTACTCTAACTGTACCCAACGCCTAAAAATAAATGTATTAATGATTTATTGGTGACAAAATGTTGGACATAGCACTTTTCAGCCAGCACGACTTAAAGGCACTAAGAGATGACTAATAGAGCCTGTGTAGATTTGGAGTTGCTTCTGATTATAACAGTGAGTGGTGGCAATGATGATGAGGAGTACAAAGAGAGGGGGAAGGATGATGACGATGATGGTGGTGATGACAGGGATGATTGCGATGAGGATGTTCATAATAATAAAAGGTCATAATAATTACTGTACTGAAGTTTTTCTTTTTTTACGTCTCAACACATATTCAGGAACCATCTCTGTGAGCAGTGAAAGGACAGCGTACACGGCTCCAGGAGACAGTGAGATCCTGGATCTGGATGACACCTTGTACCTTGGAGGACTACCTGAAGACCGTGCTGGACTCATCTTCCCTACAGAGGTTTGTGTGTTGACATCTCTCCACAGAATTTCATATAGCTAATGGTGGAGCTGCAGCAGATACGTTGTGTGTTTATTACCGAGCTCTCTGTAAAACTCCTCAACACTCTTCCTCAGGTGTGGACTGCTCTGTTGAACTACGGTTATGTGGGCTGCATTCGAGATCTGTTTATTGACGGGCAGAGCAAAGACATTAGGCGGCTGGCCGAGGCCCAGAGAGCGGTAGGGGTAAAACCCTCCTGCTCCAAAGAGCCACCCAAACAGTGCCTGTCCAACCCCTGCCAGCACAACGGCGTCTGCAGGGAGGGATGGAATCGCTACGTCTGCGACTGCTCTGGCACAGGCTACCTGGGACGCTCCTGTGAGAGAGGTGAGAATTACAAGGAGGTGTGAGGTCAGAGCGGGCAAGAACAACACGTGAGTTGGAGTTTTAGCAGCTTGTGCAGCAACTGGCAGAAACGCAGGAGTCACACGTTAACAAGTGACATGAGTAAGCCGACTATTTATATTCACTAAACAGCAATGTTCGTCGAAAAATTAATACTATGTCACGATCCACAATACAGTCACAGTGACAACTTGGCCATTTGCTTTTTTGGCTTGAGAACACCGACTCATGCCAAAGGGATGAGTGACAGAAGGCAGATGATGGTGGAGCTTCTGACGTTTTAAATCCAGGAAAAGCAGCTGAAAATATATTATGATCATCAGTTATACGAGTAATAAATTCAATATTCATTATGTCTTTAAGTGACGCTTTCTTTGCTTTAAAACTCCCAACCTAAAACACTACATCTGTTTGATGGTACTAAAAAGGTACCCTCATAAAGATTTATGGCAGATAAAAATGTGACTAAACTGTTGCCAAATGAAAAAGCAGGAGTAGGTTCATCGCACTGAGGTGAAAACGGAGAGGATGGCAGAAGACACTGCGGCTGCTTGCTAAGCAGCAAAAAATAAAAACAATGCAGGCTTTCTACCTTTGGCTTTGTCTTAATTTAAAATCACACATCGCCTATATGAAGGTGAGAACAGGAAGATTGATGTAGGGAAAGGAGACGAGTCACAGAGGTGAAAGAGAAGAGGTGGGAGGAAGCAGAGCTGCAGACACGACTGTTGGACTGCTGTAGATATAGAGACTGGGAATCAATGGGAGAGGAAATGTGCAGCATGCACGGAGCAGGAGATGTGACAAAGGAGGATGGAACCACCGGGCCGGAACCACTATATGACAGTAGGTGAGGAGATGAGGAGGGATGGGAGACAGGAGCAGAATCCGTCAGAGAGAGAGAGTTATGAGAACAGGTATGAATTCAGGCCCAGAGAGGAATGGAAAGTAGGCGAGATTGGCAGAGGGACTGATAGCGGCCTGCTGAAAGAAGCGAGATGGAGTCAGACAAGGAGAAGAAAAGGAATGTTGTTTGTGCCACAACTGCTGACGCGTCTCAGGTGATGATTGTACTATCATCTAACAGCAGATATGAACACACGCGCACACGCTTTCCGAAGAATGTTGATATGAAAATGTTTTATTTTGGAGGGAAAGCACTGCAGTGTATGTTTATCACAGCAATGCACCTTCCCTCCCTTTTCTCATAGCCATGCCTTCCTCCCTGTATCTTCATCACTCTGTGTGCACTGAGGGGTCACTAACTGGTGGTTCAGTGGATTAAAGGAAGCACAGATGGAGAAGCAGATGGAGAGAGTGATTGGCCATGTTTACGCCTTCTACCTGCAGTTTCTCCCTCCCTTTCATACGTCCCCCCTTCTTTCACTCTCTCCTTTGTTCCCCCATCTCTTCTCTAATGAACATAGATGGCTGCCACGCTCTCGTTAGAGATACCTTTTTTACGTTTTTGTTCATCACACACATTTTATATTTTTATGTTATACTGGTTCTCAGTGGAAGCAGATTCCTGACAAATAAAGAAATGTTACATTATAAATTGCATAATGGTTCACATTAAAATTTAAACTCAAGTTTTATCATTTAAATCATTTCAATCTTTATAAGTAAATGCTTCTAACTGTTAAATATGTCAGCCTCTTGTTGGTTAAC
Source organism: Macropodus opercularis (assembly GCA_030770545.1). Taxonomy (NCBI): domain Eukaryota; kingdom Metazoa; phylum Chordata; class Actinopteri; order Anabantiformes; family Osphronemidae; genus Macropodus; species Macropodus opercularis. The sequence continues at coordinate 3,773,329 of CM061107.1, read as the reverse complement.
ACAGTCCTCCTGGTATATAACTACAAGCCCCAATTACGATTCACATGTAACACACAATAATGACTTTTCAGTCAAACTGATGGTATAACATGTCGAAATCTGTCTCTAGATTTAACAAGTCAAAATAATAGTACCGTAAATGGGAACGCATCAAAACACCCACAGTGATCGTTTTCTACATTAAGCGCAAGCTGTGACATATCAAAACATGCCACGGGGGTAATTCTCATCATCTGCGTCTGCCACCTGCACAGAAATGCAGCAGTTTTGTCAGGTTTACACTGTGGATCGGTAAATCTACCGCAAGAAAGCTCAAATGTTTGTGGTATAAATAGATGTGAGTAACAATAACAAGTGTCATTTTTCACACTATTACAGTAGGTAATGTCCTTTCGTTTGCTGTGAGCGCGATGCCATGTTCCTGCTTCTATTAATACTCAATAGTGTACAAAATACCCAACAAGTGCACTATTCACTCTTGTTTCAGTAAGACTTTCTACAAACAACCTTGTCCTTCCTGCTGTTTCTATAAATTGCTGAGCTGCTGACGAATCCATATGTTTGTGACCCGTTTTCTAAAGATCTACGTGCTTAGAAGGAACCACTGGACACTTGGGAAGCTATGGCAAATTGTGTTAATATGATGTCTATTGTGTGATACTGGCATCAAATCAGTGCGCATAGCAGTACGGACTTCCATGCTTCGTTCTCTCTACCCTCCCACCTCTATTTGCCTGGTTGTGAGTCAGGTGCCGTGGTGAGGAAAATTTAGTCAGCTGTCTCCCTCATCACGAAATGTGCGCACATGTGTGTGTTCAAGTGTGCAGAGTGGGTGTATGTGTGGCTCTTAGTTATGTTATCTGTGATATCACAGGCCAACCAGCATCTTTTTCCCTCAAATTAATGAGGGTTCATTTGCATTTTAGCCAAGAGCTTTTCTCTCTTCCCCCTCCTTCCTCTGTCTCGCTCTGTCCCTATTTTCTCTCCCCCTGCTTTCACTTTACTAAACCCTCCTCTGTTCACACTTAAATTCACTCACTTATTCTGACATGCGCGCACACACATATACACACTATCTATCTCTTTCCCTCCTTCTCAGCTCATCAGTATTCATGAGGCCTCCCTCTCTTCCTGTTCTCTTGTTTTTTGCCTTGGCTCCAGTCGTCTCCCACAGAAACAGGGAGAGAAAGCAAACGAGGAATGGAGTGCAGAGATAGAAGAAGAAGGAGACACAGAAGACGTGGAGAGTGTGTTTAGCTGTGTATGTAATTGGCCAATAAAAAACAGGGTCCTCAGAGGTAAACAGTTTAGTAGTCAGGGATTGGCCCCAGCAGGTAGCAGGGAGAGAAGATTATAAATATGTAAATGAGTATGCAAAAGACATTAAAGCAGGATCACCTGGGCTTGTTACATTATGACTCTAGGGTCTGGGATGTCAGAGACGGTGGCTAACACACTCACCGCCATGCATTCTGATTATAATAGAGCCAGCCAAGCGGCAGGGGCTATTTTTACACCCTCTTTTGTAAGGTGGAGGGAGTGATGATGAATTAAGGGTGGGAAGTGATGGGATAATTTTAGAGGAAGTAGGTTTTGAGATCCAGGATGACGTGGCAGCCGAGTATTGAAGTACAGCGTGGTTAAAACATTACTGTCGTGTTTAAATCTGGCTCACTCAACGTCAGATTGCTTTTGTCTCCTCCCACTGCATGTGTTTTCTTCTTGTCAATCATTTTTCCTGTCTTTTTGAATGTGTTATTTCTGTGTGCGCCCACCTCACTCTGCTCCACCATCTCCGTCTTCCTCCGCCTGTCTTTCATTTCTCCCCTCGTCTGTCTCTTTCCGTGTACAGATGCGACGATCCTGTCGTACGATGGCAGCAAGTTTATGAAGGTGCAGTTGCCTGTGGCGATGCACACTGAGGCAGAGGACGTCTCCCTACGCTTTCGCTCCCAGCGGGCCTATGGCGTTCTCATGGCAACCACATCCCGCAACTCCGCAGACACCCTTCGTCTGGAGCTGGATGGGGGCCGTGTCCGACTGACTGTCAACCTAGGTACACACATGAACATGTAAACACTACTTTAATTATCTGTCAGGGGAACTCAGCTCACACTGCCTAGTTTTTAAACATTGAATTATAATAATAAACTTCATTCATTCATTGTTATTCTGATAATCTTCTAGGATTATTCTGCTGTTTATGTTTAAAATATTCAAGACATGGTTTCACATGGCTTTAGCAGAACCTTGTTAGCATTTCAATTGATTTCACGGTGCGTACTGTGTTCGGCTTATCTTTGAATACACACAGACACAAATACAGTTAGACAGACAACAAGTTAGTGGGATTTTTGTGTGTGTTGTGCATTGAACAGAGGGTCAAGCCTCAAGCTGCATTCTCTGCTCACTCCCAGTGGACCTCTGCATCCCTATCATCTTCGACAATCAACACAAAGATTCACAAACTGCACACAGATAATAAACGCCACACATAACATTTTGCTACACTTCATTTTCCGAGGTAAAGACATTCACTCTCCATAGTCACACTTTAAGTACATCTACACACTAACATACATTAAGTGACGGAGGGGTGCATGTGTTGGTCTCTGGTTGTCTGCAGCCACGTCGTTTCTGTGGTTGACGCCACGCGACACACAAAGGCATCATGGGTAAAAGTAATAACAACGCAGGGGCTGAATCTTCCGATCACTTGCGAAGATTTGCGCTCTGGATGGGCGGCGAAAATTATGGGAAGCGTCTGATGTCCTCAGACAAACTGACACAGATGACCCATCTCAGTCTACCGTTGCTATTGATTGGTGACTGAAGCTGTCGCTCAGGCCAGAGCAGCCGGTGAGCACACTGCTCCTGCTGTCACACACCACTCTCTTCAACATGTAACTTAAATTTTAGGATGCAACAATCAAGTTTTCAATCCTATTCTTTATTCGTTTTTAATCTATTACCTTTATGCTTCAGGTAGTTAAGAAAATACACTGTCCAGCTTGAGTTCCCTTCCTATAAGAGAGTGAGTGTTTTCTCAGCAGGGCATGTGCTGTTTATACATTTATACAGTAGACACGCATATGTATTTATATATGTACATAAATATATATGCGTGCAAAGTGTGTCGATGTGTGCGTCCCCACGGCGTGGAGAATATGTGTATGTGTGCAGCATTAACCCTCTGCTCTGCTCTCCCTCCAGACTGTATCAGGATAAACTGTACAGCCAGTAAGTGTTTCTCCATCTCACCTAATCCTTCCTCCTTCCTCCTGTGTGTGTGTTTTTCTTCATGTCCCTGTTATTTCAATCCATCTAATCAAAATCCCTCATTTAACACATTTTTGTGCCATCTGTGTGTATATATGTACTGTATGTATGTGTATGAGTGTGTGTTGGTCAGGGGAAGTACACATATGCGTGTTAGCGTCTGCATGTTCAGCTTCACCACAGGAGTGGTGTGATTTTTGCTGAGGGCCAGGGTTTTCCAGGTCGGCCATTTTAGCAGAGAAAGGCAGACATAGGAGACAACAGAGGGGGTTAAAGGAAGGAGGAGGGGATAAAAGAAGGGCACAATCCCAATGTGTATTGTTCAGGTAAAATTAGGTGTGTTAAGAGGTGTGAGCTAAAAGTGTGAGACTAGCTGGAGGATGAATACAACGCAGGCCTGCAGGCTAATTACTTCTTCTTCATGCTGGAGACAAAAGCTGTTTTATGCCTGTTTCTGTTACACCTTCATCCCAACATCTGGTTGCTTTTATGTTTGCTTGCTGTTTCTCTCTAAACTGTACATAGGGGATTTTGGGATAGTGTTTCATTCAGTGAGTGAGTGCCTGTGCTCTCTGTAATCTATTCATTGCCCATCTGCGCTAGTGTGTCTGTGTGTATTTTCTGGGTGTGTTCCTGTTGGTGCTGTTGTGAGTGGAGCTGAAACCCTGATGGGGTGTAATTCCCTCACGTGGAGTTTCTCTCTATTATGGCCCTAGAGAAAGTAATAGAGTGAGTGAGGGACAGAAGAAGAATGCTCTGTGACGGCAGAGGTGGTGAAATGGACGACTGCAGTTGCCATAGAAACCCTACTAGCCACACAGCACTGTTGCTATCCCGTATGTCTCTCGGCCAATTTTAGACTGGTTGTCTCAATGAACATTTCAGTAGGCAGCCACTTTTCTGGCACATCCTGTTCGTACAATAAATTATGAATCTGATATTCAAGGGGGAAAGAAAAAAATTATTTAACAGCGACTAAAATCAGTCCACTCAGCAGACACATAAAAGCCCAGACACTGGAAAGATTTGAGGCAGAGAAGCCATTTGTTATTTGAAGCTAATGAAATATGAAGAACTCCTTGTCATTCTGCTTTTATGAATCTGCTGCTATAACATCCAATAGCTTATGTCATTTGATTTGAGTCATATTTCCCTTCAGCCTCTCTTTGAATTGTCTTCCCTTTTCTGTTTTGACCTGACCGCCAAGCAGCTCAGCATTAGACCTAGCTCACCATGCAGTGCTGATTTCACTGTTAGCTGACCTAAAATCAGTGCTTGTGTGCCTCTGCCTGCTCCCCGGTTGACACAGATCAGTGCCTCAGTGTCACAGAAGTCTGCTCACTTTTTAGTGTGTGTGTGTTTTAGTGAGTATTCAGTTACATATGCAAAAACACACACATATTCTCCACTTCACTCAGTGCTAGGCAGTGATCCATGGTAACAGGATGAGATGCTCATGCCCACAGCACAGCTGAGTCTCCTCAGGGGAACCCTGTGTCCTCTCTGAACACAACACACTCTGGGTTTTGAAAGTACGCACTCACACACACACACACACACACACACACACACACACATTTATGCTGCCATCTTCATTTTGATTGACCCATAATTAATCACTTGCATTTCTTTCTGCCCGTATGTTTCCCTCCTCCTGCCTTTACTGCTTCTTCTTCTGTGTGTGTGTGTGTGTGTGGGGGGTGGTAGGTATGATTGACATTTTCTACAGCAGAATGTTTGGGTCAGTTTACTTCTCACCTCCCCCACCATTACAACCCATAGGTCACTGTAAGTAGGCTCACTCATGCTCCTCGAACCAACAGGGGCTTTGAAGTGGAAGGGGAGTGAGTGCATGTCTGCTGGAAGGTGGTGAGTGTTGTGTTCAAGGTTGGTGGGGTGCTTGTAGAGAGTCAGAGGAAGGGGACGCTGAGGTTTGGGGAACAGTCAATCTGTCAAATGTGTGCAGTCAACGATATGACGGTATGAGATGGCAGAAGGGCAGAGAGAGAGACATCATGAGAGGACAGCTCAGCTTCTTTCATTCTGCTGCATATCAGCACCTTGGACAGCTCTCTGTGTTCCTCTGTGTGTCTAGTGCCACCATGAGGCTCACTGCAGTATTGGGCTCCAGTGCAACATATAAAGAAAATCTACATGCAGGCGCACAGGCTGTTTTTTATACATGCGGGGCCAATTGGATTGTGGGCCAGTTTGGGATTTATGGGGGGGGTGAATGTGCCGTCTGCGCTTGTGGGGATAGTAGGTGGTCATCATGATGTGGCGTGTCCACAGATGGGTCGTCTCAGCGTGGGCCTGTTGTGACTCACAGTCTCCATCTTAAGTACCCATGGCATCAATTTATGTAAATCATTCAGTCTGTCTGTGTCACATCATCTGTCTCACTGGCATAGCTACAAAGAGGCCTGTCTGTCTATCTGTGGAGAGAATGTGTTTACACGGAGGTGTTTGTCTCCCCAGGATATGTATGCTTTCTCCTTCCCACTTCTATTTTACTTCATTTTCTCACTTTCCATCCTTAAATTTTAATTCAACCTGCCTGGCTCTCTGATTCTCCTCCTTCTCCTGGTTCTCTATTTCTGTCTCTGTCTCTTCACATCTCTGTCTTCTGTAACTCCCCACCTGTTTGTGCATTTGTTAATGGTGCTCTGGGCTATGTGTAGGTAAAGGCCCAGAGACAATCTTTGCGGGGTCAGGCCTCAATGATAATGAGTGGCACACAGTGAGGGTAGTCCGGCGTGGCAAGGGCCTGAAACTCACCGTGGATGACCTGCAGCCTGTTGAAGGTAACCATAGCAGCTTAACTTAAAGATTTTCACCAAATAACGACATGTTACTTCTATCCAAGTCTTGAGTTTGTGTCTAGACTAAATTACTGGTTGATCGTATTTCTATTTAATGTTTTAAAATCAACATAAAGGATTTTATTTCTTTTTTAGAGAACATCTGTACATGTGTAAGTGAAAATAATCACTCTGACTTGTGTTTCTAAATGTGATTGTGCAGTATTAGTGTAGTGAGAGGTTTTTATCTGTTCAATAGAGCCCCAACTCTTTGTAGCTCTCACTTCTGAAGTTTACCCCCGCCACCAGGTCAAATGGCGGGCGACCACACCCAGCTGGAGTTCCACAATGTGGAGACGGGTATTGTGACAGAGAAGCGCTTCATGCCTGCCGTGCCCTCCAATTTCATCGGTCACCTTCAGGGCCTGACGCTGAACGGCATGCCCTACATCGACCTGTGCAAGAACGGCGACATCGACTACTGCGAGCTCAATGCTGTTATTGGCTATAAGAGCATTGTGGCTGACCCCGTCACCTTCCGCTCGCGCTCCAGTTTTGTCACGCTGCCCACGTTGCAGGCCTACTACTCCATGCATCTCTTCATGCAGTTCAAGACAACATCCCCTGACGGCCTTATTCTGTACAACAGGGGAGATGGCAATGACTTCATAGTGATTGAGCTGGTTAAAGGGTGAGCGGCGCATTGCACAGTCCGGCAACTTGCATTTACATACAAATAACTCATTTACTTATTTTACTCCTCTTTTTTTCCTTGTTCACTCTCCAGCTACCTACATTACATTTCTGACCTAGGCAACGGGGCTCACCTGATCAAGGGCAACTCTAACAGTCCTCTAAACGACAATCACTGGCACAACGTGCACATATCCAGAGACACTAACAATCTCCACACGGTTAAGATCGACACCAAAGTCACCACACAGACCACCATGGGTGCCAAAAACCTCGACCTAAAGGGTACGCAAAGAAATATGTGACACTGACGACATAATCTGGTTCAACGGAGGCTTATTGTATAAGTATACAGTATAATAAAGCAATAAGACAACAATTCAAGCATGCTTTTCATATTTTGGGCATGTACATGTACAATGACAAGACTGATACAGTTTCTTTTTATCACATTGTGATTTGCATTATGTTGCTCGTTGCCAGGTGACCTGTACATCGGGGGTGTTTCCAAAGAGATGTATCGAGACCTGCCTAAGCTGGTCCACTCTCGCGAGGGTTTCCAGGGTTGCCTAGCAACAGTTGATCTAAATGGCAAGCTCCCTGACCTTTTGGCTGAAGCCTTGGCAACTATGGGACAAGTAGAGAGAGGCTGTGAAGGTGAGACGCAACAGTCAGAAAACACACTAGTGAATGTGTCCAGCTTTCATATCTCTACTGCTTTTTTATTTCAGTTTTCATATAAATCATGCTCTGTTATTAGAATAACCCACTAACCCAGCTTTTGGTCTATTAGATCAATTTTTTCTCTCTTACTTCTCATCCCCGCCTCAGTCTCTCTGCGTATTGTGTTTTCTCTCTGTTCCACTCTTTCAGCAGTTCACAGGCATCTGTGTGCATTGACTAACCATCTAACTTAATTTGCTTGTTTGCTTTTTTGTTTGGCTGACAAAAGTTACATTGATGAAAGCTGACTTGCAAGGTATATCGCTTTGTGTGAGCATGTGAGACGTGTGTGAGGGTGAGAACGATGTGTCCGAATGAATGAGTGCGCGTAAAGCGTGTGCGTTTCTGGATGCGAGTGGTAAAATTACCCAGTGGTGTCCAGTGTTGTGTGGATCCCAGTGATCCAGAGTCAAAGGTCAGAGGTGACCTGTCCTCTCCTAGTCACCATAGTGACTTCATCACAGTAGTAACATCACCACTGCTTGACTTGAGTTGACCACAGCTCCACCACCCGTGTTGCCTAGCAGCATGCTTTCTGACCCTTCCTACTGACTCCTAACCTACTTCAATACTCCATTTATAAATAATTTCACACTCTTTCCTTCACGCCTTGTGTTAGAAGTGCAACAAAGGGGAACTGAGTTGACACCTTTGACATTCTCCTCCTGTGTAGATTTAACACAAGGCAGGGAGTAAACGGTGACAGACCGCTGAACACGAGTATTGAGAAAAAGGCCTTTAAACATAATTCTTATCTCTTATGTTTAACTCTTCCTCCTGTCCTTGACCCGCTCATCTAGCCTCACCGCCTGCATGCTGTCAACATTTGGCTCTTGGCACTTTGTAACACTGATTTTAGATTTTTTATCTCAGTTCACTTTATATGGATGGGACAGAATGGGAGCCTATGCACAATCCTTAGTCACACAATGATGATTACAACTAACTGTAACTCAGTTGAAGCACAGCAAGCTACCCAGACATTTCAAACTGCAAGATGTTTAACAGAAAATAAATAACCATTCTGTACTTGCATTCTGTGATAAAAACACGGGGCTCCATACAAAATCAAATGAAGTGTGGCAGTTTATCTTCTTCTAAATTGTGCACCTTCCCACCCCAACTCGTGTCTCACTGCAGGTCCCAGCACTACCTGCCAAGAAGACTCCTGCTCAAATCAGGGTGTTTGTTTGCAGCAGTGGGAGGGTTTCACCTGCGACTGCAGCATGACTTCGTATGCTGGACCGTTGTGCAATGATGGTGAGTATTTTCTGTCCCAGAACTGAGTGGATTAGTTAAGGTTTTAGTTTCTTGTTCACAGGGTAGGCTTAGGGTCATTTTTAGTCATTAGTTTGCTAAATGTTTTCCTTGTGCTTTATGTCAGACCTTAGATCTTTATACCTGGAGTTGGACTGACTCAGAGGATTTATGTGTGTATTTTATCAGAGCCGCCACGTGAGGGCACTGTTAACTATTGGTTCTGAAGCGCTATATAAATGCACATGTACCTGGCCAAGGTCTACCTTTATTATCCTGATCCAGTCTCTCTCATTTTGACATTTAATATTATTGTCTTTACCATTTCTAGCAATAGACAATAAATGCTTCTCGGTTAAATACATGATAGCTTTGTAGTCACCAAATGAGTCAACAAATTGTATGGGTTGATATTTGTATGAGTCACTTATCACGGCAGCCTCATGCTGAAGTAATTTAAGACATACAGCCTGTAGGAGGACCAAGCAGAATGTTGAAAGCCAGTCAACTGTGACATTTTAACACTGTTATTATTATTTTCCAACATGCCCCTTGTGTATAAGACATTTAGATAAAAATAGGCAGCGGTACCATCTGCAGTATGCAGCCTCTGAAGATAGATAGCACTGTTTATAGCACAACGACATGCTGGGAATTACATTTTTTATTTGTGTGGTATTTGTGTGGACCAGCTGGGACAACTTATATCTTTGGCCGTGACGGAGGCTTGGTGATTTACACGTGGCCCCCTAACGAGCGCCCCAGCACCAGGGCTGACAGGCTGGCCCTCGGATTTAGCACCCAACAAAAACACGCCATTCTGCTCAGGGTGGACAGCGCATCTGGCCTGGGAGACTACCTTCAGCTGCAGATAGTAAGTCGAGCAATGACGAGACTCAAATTCACATCCAAACACTAAGCTGCTAATGAATTTCTACCTGACCTACTCTGCATTCTTGCCTTCTTTAAAACATTAGCAATTTTCACAAAGCACTTTGTATCTGTCCCTTCTCTCAGGACAAGGGCAACATTAGAGTAGTGTTCAATGTTGGCACTGATGACATCAACATCGAGGAGAGCTCCAAGTTTGTGAACGATGGGAAGTACCATATAATTCGGTTCACGCGTAGCGGAGGCAATGCAACCCTTCAACTGGACGACCTGCCCGTCATAGAGCGCTATCCATCAGGTAGGCCCTGCCCCTAACCTCCACCTAATCCCAGCCCACTGACCCGCCACGGCACTGCCCATCTTGGGGCACAGCTATCTACGCCTTAGTCCAAATCAACCCACCTACTGATTGATGAATCACATCAGTGTTTCTATCAATGTTTATAATAAAACACTGAAGCTGAGAAATATAATTGCAGCTTTGTTTTATGTTACTGTGTTTGAAATGAAATATGTGTGATCTGATGAAACATGAGGTTTTTAAACCATAAAAAGAGACAGTTATTACATTAGCTTGTATACTAGTCAGATATGTTACATGTTAGGCCTGTTAAATAGTGTTAAAGGTAATTTATGAAAATATTTAATTCAGGTCACAGTTGTTTTTCTCACCATAAAAGAAAATAATAACAGTTGGTGCATTTTTGGACAAACAATAATTTAAAAACTTGTCATACAGTATTTTGAGTTAAATGTTTTAACTAGAGAGAAAAAAATAAGACAAAGAAAAAAAAGGGTATTTTGTTGAACATAGTGTCTTTTTTCATATTTGTTGTTTTTTATATTTAAAGTTGTAATCTTAGGTAGCACTCTTTAACACGGCGAGGTTCAGGTTCAGGTAGCTGACAGCTAAAATGCTAAATGCTAGTTGTTTTAGGCTGTGTGTAGGGGTTCTTCCTGTATGTAACTCTAAACTCAGTCAGTCATTTAGACAGTATGTGGCAGCTGTAACATTATTTCCCTGTGCTCTTGCAGATGTTAACCGCTGAAATGTCTCTTTAAATTAAACCCAATGAACAGAGAGTAAGAGTCCGCTCACTGGAAACAGGATGAATTCAGCTCCTCTCAGCACATCAACCTTAACGCAGTGACATGCCAACAATGAGCAGACCATTACTTTCTTTTCATTGCTGTTCTTTTTGTATCCAGCTCCTGTACCACGTTTGGATGTGCGTAATTACTACTGTGTTTTCATCTCTAAATTAAAGGCAACATTGATAACGAGCGCCTGGCCATCGCCAGACAGCGAATCCCCTATCGGCTCGGTCGAGTAGTTGACGATTGGCTACTCGACAAAGGTAAAAACCCTGATTAAAATTCCTTAAAACTTTGAGCTTAAAAAATACAATTTGAAGTCAGTTGAATTTACTATATTGTGCACCATCAACTAACATCTAAAAATCTAAATCCATAACTAAGTATTTAAAAGTTGGGCAGCTGTAGTGTGTAATACTGTGTAAACTGTAGTGCCTGTGAACGTATCTTGTTAGTGTGTATCTGATAATATCAGGTTAAAGGGACGATGGAGAGATTTAAATGTGAATAAATCCGAAAATAGTACTGATAAAAGATGCTTTATTAAGAATGGTAAATAATTTTGTTCATTATCAAATTGTAAACAATAAAGCATTTACTAAAGATTATACCTTGAAAACATTTTGTAATCAAATTAAAGTATATGCAAAGTATTGTGACATGTAAGAATTATGTAAATTTGAAATGACTAATAGAGTAATGTAAAAGTTTTCCTCCTAAACTTCAGCAGTTCCTTAAATTAGCCTCTAGTCCCTTTAACAGTGAGCAGTGCTAGAGCTTATAACCTGTGCATGCTTCATAGGGCTGTTACAACACTTCTCTAGATCTGTCTTTCTGTCTGCCTGTCTGTTGCTCCTTCAAATACAATGTCGTGCCGCACAGCCATCACCATAGCAACCATCTGTCAGCCCCGTCTTCTCGGGGCCCTCTGACTCCTCTCATCTGCTGCCTCTTCCTCCTCCTTCTGTTCTTTGCCTCTTCATCTTTCTCTTCGACTTCTCTGGCTTCTCGCCTCCCCCTTCCCAGCCCTTTTCTGCCTCTCCGTCTCTGCTTTCTGTTCTCGCTCTTATCTCTTCCAGTCTCAGCTCTCTCCGCGGTTTTTCCACGGCTTCGATTCGCTCTGCCATGCTTAATCTGTCCCATCCTCTCACCATGATTTGGAGGTGGTGGATTGTGTAATTCTCAGGCACTCTTGTGTGTGTATGTATGCACGTATGTGACCACTGGTTTGTATGTGTGTGTGGTTGTATTTGCGTCTACCTTTCTTTCTGGTGTGCCTGTGTGTCTATGGCACGCGTGTTCGTGTGTGTGTAGGTCGCCAACTGACCATCTTCAACAGCCAGACGACAGTGCGCGTCGGCGGAGGTGAGCGAAGTACAGGCATGTTCCAGGGCCAGCTGTCTGGCCTCTACTACAACGGCCTCCGCATCCTCAACATGGCCGCTGAGGGGCACCCACACATCAAAGTGGAAGGCAGTGCACGACTGGTCGGCGACATGCCGTCCTCCTCCATCACCCCGCAGTCCAGTGCTGCAGCTGGAGGCAACCGCTCCGACTCTGCCCCCTCTATTAGTGACATCACAACCACCACGGCCACGAACAGGAAGCAAGGCGCTACACAGCAGGTCAGAGCAAAATCCCATTTCACTGTTTCTCTGGCCACTGCGTGTAGGAGAAACAATGTTTGGTCGTAAACAGATTTATTGTTCATATTTAATTCCTTACATATCGTGCACAAACAGTACACAGTACGTCCACTTAACCCACTGCCACCAGCCTTTGGTGTGACAACGGATATTTACTAAGTGCTAATTTCATATTTTAACCTCAGAAAGAGGATTAGCACACACACAGCCCACTAATCAAGGACTAAATTAAAAGATGTGCAGGAGTTGTGCATGATACATAGACTAAAACACAGTGCTTTACAAACGTGTGTTAAGAAGTACAGAGTGAAACAGTAAACATGTTATAATTATAAAACACAGGTAGTCTAGGTGATGGATAATTATAAAAAGTATTAGTAGCAACAATTTTGCCTGCACCATCTACTTAAATAAGTTTAAGACAGTCACCATCTTAGACCAGCTTTTCCATGTCCAACAAACTAAAAACCATAATAATGATAATATATAAAAGCAGAATATAAGTATAAAAGCATTTCCAGTAAGTGGGACCTTTGTTGCATGTCACACCTCTCATCTCCATGTTGTTTCTCTCTCTCTGTCTCCACTGATACTGTCACAAAAAATAAACACAGCCTGAAGCGTTTCATCAATTTTTTCCCCCTGCTACAACACATTAACATGAATGGATGGCCAATTTTCCACTAAGTGGTTCCTACCCACTAAATTATAGGAGGACAAATGTTTGTGTTAATGGAGGCTGTAATAGGTTTTCCATAATATCCATCTAGTAAACTGATGCAAATGTACAACAGAAACTGTTATTGAGGCAAATTTATAGTGGATACAACAGCAGAGCCAGTGGTAATGTCAGAGGATACATTATCAGCAGGAACAACATATACGCTTTTGCTCTATTGTTCACTTCTCCAGTGAGATGTTGTCAGGTTCTTTGTGGGCTGTGTGTACTGCAGCTCTTCTTCTGTTATAAAGCCGTGTGCCAGCCTGCCGCACTGAAAAGATTTTTTTTACCACAGCGATACAAGTTGCCATGGAGATAGTGAACCCCTCTTCCCACTGCTTGCCTCCGCTCTCCCATCCAGACTCCCATTGAGAATAGCTCCTCTGTGTATGAACCGCCAGCTGTTTCAGACATAAATAATAGAACGCAGAAAGCTGGGAGCGAAGCCTCGGGCATCAATAATGGATATGAGATGCGGGATGGATAGCACTGCGGAGTGACAGCACTGTCACAGGGGCTTGTTTTCATACGTCACCTCTCAGTCTGTGTACGCCTTAAATCTATTCTTCCCTATATGGGATGCAGTGGACTGTATGAGAACTAGGTCAGACCCGCTATATGTTCAGCATACTGCAGTGTGTGCACTTGCTCATCTGTATAAGTTGAACCACTCTAACTCTGCAGGTTTGTGTGTGTGCGCATTTTTCTTGTTTAAGAAAAATCTACAGCTTCTCCATTGAGGCTGCCTTGTGTTGCCTGGCAACCAACCTGGCCTTAACCAGTGCACACATACAATGTAGAGACTAACACAGAATATACACGCACACACACACATGCACACAACGCTCAGGTGGATTAAGAACAATGGGCTTGAATTGCAACACATTGCATCAGAGGAGGGGCAGTGGGATGCCTTCCAGAGGCGCTACGGGTCCAAGCAATTTGCCAAAGTTTGTGTGTGTTAAAGTGGATCCGGCTAAGTCGCCCCTTGGGTTTACTTCCACCATCACTACCTTGTGCAGCGCGAATGTGTTATGCGTCTCCTCCTGAAGTCCACGGTTTATTGAATTCTTTTTTTCCCCATGTTGAAAAGTGGAATGGATTAATAATGCATGACAGCAGAGCACCAGCAAGGAGAAGAGAGAGGCAGAGATTGTGAGTGTTTATGCTAGAGGCTTCTCTGAGTCACACTGCTTCAGTTTGGGTTTGATGTTTGGTGTCTTGTTTGTGCGCGTTCATGTGCATGTATGTACCTGTGTTTCATGGGAACGACAGACAAAAAAAAAGTCGCAGCACAAAGCGGCACCCAGTTGGCTATCAGTAATCAGCTGACCCAGACACTTGCACAAGCGTGTGAACATCCATCTCCCATTGGCTTCCTATCTGTTTTTTTCATGCCATGTTCTTTGCAGTCTCAGTATCTTTCCCATCTCTTTTTTTATTCCACTTGCTATCTTCTGGACTTCCTCCCTCCTCCCTTGCTCACTCTTTTTCTTTCCTTTGACTCCTTTGCTCGCGCTCCCTCCATATCTTTCCATATTTACCCATTACTCCCCCCTCCTCTCCTCCTCTCCTCTCTTCTCTCCCTCCCTCTCTCTATAGTTGAGCTTCAGTGATAGGCTGTTAATGCAGGCGGTGTATGAGTCTATCTCACCATCTGCAGTAGTGGAGCTAGCTTCTCTCCTCTCTCGTCAGGATCTCTTCATCAGTCTGCCAACTTCAGCTGATTGTTGTATGCCTGTGCGTGTGTAGATGTAGATAGAAATAGACCAATGGAGCATGCTTGGTTTTTATAGAGCGTGTGTGTGTGTAGTGAGTTTGATTTCCAGTTGTGAAGGTAGCAGACAAGCTGTTGAATCTTCTGCAAAAGTGTATGAGGACAAAGTGCAGCTACTATGTGTGAACTAGGCAGTCAGGGAGGCATGGACGGTCGTTGGCATTGTTCGGCTGCTCAGGTAGAGATTTTGCTCTTTCAGCATGCAGACATTATTCTCTTCGTGCTCTTTCATTTTTCTTGCCTCCTGCGTCTTTACTTCTTTCCATCATCATGCATCTCTATCCGTTATTATGTCAGCATGCTCTACTGATAGTCTACACACGGGGACAATAAGGGTGGCACACAAGGGTGAGGTGCAGGGCATTTGGAGGGGCAGGTGTTTTTTTTAACCATCTTCTGAAAAGTTCTGTGGTTTGTGTCCTCCTGTTTGTTGTGTCCCATTTGAATGGTGGATCAATAGTCCAATTAATATCTTTCCACTTCAATGGGGTGGTCAGGTGACAGGGTGATGTCACAGATCAGAGGAGGGGCCTTGGTAAATTTACTTGCTTGTTTTTGTTTGAACTTAGATCACCTGTGGAGGGCACATACATGTCTATAGATCAGTAATCAAGCATGGTGTCCTGACATTGATTGGTAACAGATGTCAGGGGTAATGTGTTTCCTACTGGCTGATTGGGTCTTGTGCTATTTGGATCCTGGCAAAGGCACAGAGGTTTATTGACTGGCTGGATTCCAGAGGCTAAGTTCGCTCTAGCAGTATTTGACAGCCCAGTGGGCAGAACTGATTGGAAAGGCAGTGGAGGAAAGAGACAGAGTCAAGCATCAATAATCTAATATATATTTCAGGCCAAACTGAGCCATGGCAGACTTGTCAGAACCAAGACCACGCCATAGATGGCAAGTTTATTTCAGATAAAAAAAGTGGCTGCTTCTCTATGCTTATGCAATCTCTGTGGCAATACAAAAAGACAAAAAACTAGAACAGAGTCGCAGCTTAATGAATTTCTGCCAGTAGGTTTCAGCTCAAACGTGACACTTAGTGATTTTGTTCAGATTTGTCTTGTCTGGTTGTAGTCTGCCTCTAGAGCACTTCTCTTTTACAGCTCTGCTACTGTCTTCCCTCGCCTTTATTCTGTGGGTTACTAACGTCTACTGCAATGCATCACAATCCAATTTTAATTTAGTACCGGCACTGAGCGCCCAGTGTGGAAAAATACGTGCACACACTATCACAAGCGTATTCTCATGTCTCATAGCAGCAAAACAAGAGATATTTAACAGTAGTTCATGAATATGCAGAGAGCATTAGCACAGTGTTAAGTAAATATTGCAGCTCTTTAAACCTCTCCACCTATGCAGTGTCCTTTTCTTTCCCTAGTTATCTTCTTCCATATTTCCTTTTATCAATTAATCTATGACTCACTCCCTTTCCTCTCGCATTCTTCCTTACACAGTCCTCACACTCTGGCTGGAATGGCAAATCAAAGCACAGGTCCCAACTGAGTGTGCACACTCCCTTTTTTATTCCCCATCATTTTTAACACTGAACTTAGAGTTGCCATGGCAACAGGAGGAGCAGGGATGGAGAGGAAAAAAGGCACCCTTTCCATAGAGAGAGAGAGAGAGAGAGATGCTGTTGCGGTTGTTGAGATATTACTTGATGTAGGGTAGAGGTTGAAAATAAGTGGGATGTTGACTTGTTGTTTATAGAGAGGTGCTAATTTTACTGACATATTACGGGTATATTTCAGCAATTGATCAATTTAATGAGAAAACGGCTTACATCATCCAACGTGAATGACTGCTTGCCAGTAATCAGATTGGGAAAGAGGAACGCAGGGCAGTGTAGAAGATAAAAAGGCCAGAGGAGAAACTAGAGGGTAATAATGGTTTCAAACAGGATTCCATATTTCACTCCTCCCTCCTCTTTTATTCTTTGCTGCTTGGTACTCTCTTGGCAGTCTGCCCATGCTGGGGGCTGTCGTAGGCAAAGGTGTTTCTTGCAAACTGGAAAATGGGTGGGCGACGTATTGACGCTGTGCGTTAACAAGTGTAGAAAATAAACACAAAGGGGTGTGGAGTATAGCACAGTATATTTTTAAAGACATCTTTCCCTTTATGCTTCAAATGTTTCCTCCATTTTCCCCTGTCATAGACGGCGGACGACCTGCTGGTGGCTTCAGCTGAGTGTCCCAGCGATGATGAAGACATTGACCCCTGTGACCCTAGTTCAGGTGAGAAGCTTCCACAAAAACACATCATGCTGCCTTGGTGAGGTTTTGATATGTTGTGTCCTTCACACCCACCAAAGCTCAGGCAGAATTTTTCTACCGCTTTGCTGCTCATTATGATGAATTTTTCATATCCACTTTGGTTTCTGCCTCCAGGCATTACCTAACAATCCAATCCTGAGTCTTCTTCTACATATTTTACTTTTCCTTCTTATAAACCTTCTCCTCACCTTCCCTTATTATTCATCATTTATTATCTGTGCTTTGCGTTTCTTTCTTACGGAGCACAAAGGATTCATATGCAAATTATCTCACTGGCTATAATTTTATATGGTTCATTTATCATCTGAGCATGTCATAGAGTGTCAAATATAAATTGATGTAATGCACACCTATGCTCTAGCCCCCTTCCCAACATGCTGTAATGTAATCTGTTTACACATTATGTGATAATATGGAACCAGCTTTGGCTGTAAGCTGCAGCTTCTCCCTGCCAGCATGTAGCATTATGCAAAATACATGTCAAGCAGCTCGTCATGATGTATTGTATCTTCTTGCTTCAGCTCTCCACCCACCACCTTCAAATATAATTTAAATTAATAATGCATGCAGTAAATTGTAATCTAATATCCCACTCCCTCCCTCCGTTCCTACAGCCCGCCCTCCCCTGCCAGATGTAAAGGTGTTGTCAGGTCCATCTGAGGTGGTGCGGGAGAGCAGCAGCACCACAGGCATGGTGGTGGGCATCGTGGCAGCCGCCGCCCTCTGCATCCTCATCCTCCTCTATGCCATGTATAAGTACCGCAATCGAGATGAAGGCTCGTACCATGTGGACGAAAGCCGCAACTACATCAGCAACTCTGCCACACAGCCCAACGGCAGCGCCAAGGACAAACCGCTGGGCATCGCCAAAATCTCCAAAAACAAGAAGAACAAAGACAAGGAGTACTATGTCTGAAACCGAACATGTCTGATACACAGACATATACACATACGCCTTTATATATAACGGTATATGTACATAAATAGATATATTCTCAAAAAATACACATGCACACTGACATAGACATGCTGATCTTAATGTTTACTCTCCAATAATTATACCTGCACACACACACTGACAAATGCACAAATACAACTACGAACATTTAAGCACAAACACACATACACACACACAAGCATCAAGACTGACCTGAGGGCACAAACCCTTACTGTACAGTATTTACCAATGAGCAGAGCCTCTGAGAGAGGCTTGTTTTCTGAATATAAACATCATTCCAAATGATTTAGAAAGCACCAGTTCAACCCCCAGTTAAGAACCATTTCAGCACCAGCCAGATAACAAGATCAGTCACTCCCCTGCCAAAGTAGGACCTCTTCAGTTGGACTCCGAGAGGTCAAGGGAGACTTGAAACAAAGCACATGGCAGACTGAGTGTGTTGAGCGAGAGGCAGAGCACAAGAAGAAAGATGATGAGAAAGCACCAAGACAAGCACCAAGTATCTCTTCCAAGCTTCTTGGCCTTCCTCCCTGTTAGCAGACGGGACTTGAAGCACAGAGGACGCTGAAGAATCCAGCAAGTCTAATCCCAAGCAACAGGACAGGAAATCAGGGTGTAGCCGCACACATGGAGAAATAGGAGTGAATAGACAGAGGCAGGGCTGGTGCTGTGAGCGTATGGACAGTACTGAGACGCTGACGGTTACTGCTTAAATCACAGCGGACGAATTGATGGAAAAGATATTTTCCTGGACAAGATACTTGAGACTTCAGATGCTACCTACAGACACTAGTCGTGCATGACTGCAGTGTCACACACAAGAATACAGCACATGTACACACACACACACAAACCTTGAAATACAAACAGACGTAAACGTACCCGCGACCATATCTTCATAACTGATACTGAAGACTTTACAAGACAATGGTTAAAAATTGACCATTATGATAATTGTTATGGCAATGATAATGATGAATATGAAGAACATTTGGGCAGCATAAACTCTTTGGGGAAGGGAGGGGGGATCTTATTGCACGTGAATTATCTTACTCCGTGTGATTTATACTGCGTTGAAACTCCAGAGGTTACACCATGGTGCGTCACCATCATAAACCTACCACCTTGGCTTGAAGTATTCCTGAATACACACTTCAGATGGTTTTAGTGGGATTCAACAATGATTTAATCTCTGAATTGACTCTTGTGGACAAAGTGTGACCTTCGAGTGTGCTGCATGTTTCTGAGCTGTGGGGTGGATGCGCGACCCCATAAGTCCAGAGGTGGTACGTGTGGCGACGTGAGGAAGAGGAGATGGAGCAGGTATGTTGCAGGTTGCTATGTCACTTCGGGGCAACACTTGGGTGAGTGCGCCCAACACAGGCCACATCTTGTTTTCTAGCCTGATCTCTTATAGGCCACGCCCACTATATCTGCTCTAACCAACCACGTTTTATAGCAAAAAACTGAGGAGGAAAATAATCAAAAACAAGTAAACGTTACCATGTGTTGCTAATAGATAGGAAAGTCTGATTCATGATGCCTTTGGCTATATGAGTTGCTCTGATTTCATTGGCTCTGTCCTTTCTCCTTTGTATTTTTGTCATGATGCTATTGGTTAATCAACACTAATGACGTGACCAATGCAGGTCAGACAGATGAGTTTCCAGTAGGCTACCGTATATTTATCTGTGGACATTTGCATTGTCTGAGCCCTCTGCAGCTCAAGAATTGTAGCCCCATGATATATGAATACTAACAGTGCCATGAGTTATCAAAGCCCCTCCAGTTCTTCCAAGCAATGTAATTGTCACATGCATGCAAACAGGACAAGGCGGAAAACGGACCTGAAAAAGGACTGTGTGTGAGATTTCAAAGTATAATGTCAAAATGAATTTATTCTCTTCATCCTTGGCCTTTTGACCTCCTATTTCTCTCTTCTCTTGTTTTCCTCTCGTTTCCTGTGTTTCCCCCTTTCCCCGTTCCCGTGAGTCTATGGCTTTCTTTCCCTTCTATCTCTGTTGTCTTGCCATCAGAAACAGGAGGTGGGATTTTACATCTAGGTGTTCATTAACCATGTTTATTTTCTATATGTACAATTTTTCTACAGTATTTACTTTTATTTTTATTGTTACGGTTCTTTGATGAACATAAAGTGGAAATTTATTATGAAAAATAGTTTTGAAGATTAATGAGTAAATAAAATATTACCCAAGTGAGCCTGGAGTGTGTTTTGAGTGGGTTTATGCTCCCATCCACCTCTGCAGACTGCCAGACTGCGTTCGCCCACGGCAGCTGATCATTGTTTAACTGAGATTGTCTCAGATCTGAGGTTTATAGGGCTCTATGAACAGGAAGGAGATATTACAGTTGTTACAGTTTAAAGAATCGATTTACTAATCAACACATCTGATCAAAAAGACATATCAAAACAAATTTGCAGTGTGCTCTATAAACCAATAAATGTAATGTGTGCAATTGTATGTTAAAATAATTACAATAACAATAACAATGTAGCATATTCTTTTTAGAGCTTGTTTATTATTATTGTTTATTTTATCTTCTACTAGATAAACAAGCAATGCAGCACATGGAGGTGCTCTGGATGTTCTCATCTAATTTGGTGTCAAGAAAAAAAGAAGTACTCTCCAAATGTGAAAATTCTCCTTTGACCTTAAACTTTTATCTGCTTCAACAAACTGCTGTGTCTGCACGGTGCATATGTTCCAGCAGTTCTCCTGTTCCCTTATCAAAGTAAGAAAAGCAGCACCTTTTCTTACAAGTCCCAAGTCGACATGACACAATAGACACCTAAATACTGCTGCACTCCCTCCACCTGCAAACACCAAGCAGGGCTTTGAAGTATGAATAAGCCTCTACAAAGTTGCTGTTTGCCAGATGAAACATCCCTTAGACTGCAGAGTTGTGTTTGTGTCCTCAGGTGAGAAGGGCCACAAGGACCTGCTATTTCAATAAGCACATCCCAAGTCTCGCTATCTTGTTTTCCTCATAGTTTCTCTTTCTTTTTGTCTTTTGCTGAACAGTCTGTGCTCAACAAAAGGCTTGTGTTAGGCTGTAGCCATCTGCTGCTGTGTTGTCCTTGTCCACAGCCAACTAGCAGAGAGATAAAGACGCAAGCCTGCTATTTTTATAGGGTAAATAAGGACCAGTTCCAAACCTCAGAAGTGCCAAATCAGTTACCTCGTGTCAATATACATCTCAAACAATTACAGGAAGAACAGACAGTTCATTACATATCAGAAAACAACTGAATCCACAAAAACGATGTCCTAGTGGGGTCAGATAACTTAGGTCCCTGCGTCCCAGTCAGCTGACAACTCACTGAGTAAATTTAGAGTTTTAGTTTAACTGTCAGGTATCTTATTCTTCAACTTTTAATGTGCGGAGGCTTGATAATCTTTCTTACTGAACTGAATTTAAAACTATAATTTTTAACTCAAAGGGCCTTGAACCTTCTCACCAAGGTGGAAAAAAGATTTGTTTGTTTTCTGAAAACCAGAATCATTAGTATGGTATCTTTTAAGGCTATGCGCTGCTGAATGAACACACTCACACACACACACTCCCCAGAGGAGACCTCCTACATCCTTATACACCCATAAAGCTTTTCACACGCCCCCACCCTTCACCAGTGCAAGGCCGGAAGCACCAAAAGACCTAACACTCCTCTTCTCTTCAAACTGATGGCGAGCCCTGAGTGGATAGACGGAGAAACAGTGTCATATGATGTCAAATGTGGAGTCTGGGCTTTAGTGGAAGGCCTGTATGCATGTAAATACCACGTGGACGACAAAATGACAGGAAAACCGAGAGAAAATTAGAGCAAGAGGACAAGAGTGGAAGAAATCTGGACATTTGAAAACTGAAAACCTAAAAATACAGCAAACAGATGCAAGGATGATGGAGGGAATTGTAATAATATTGGTGATTGTACTTAAGACAGCAGCAACCTCAGCCCCTGGCTCTGCAGTGAACATTAAACCCAGGCTGGAGACCGGAACGCTGTCCTCCTGCTACCAGCTGCGACTAGAGGTCACGGAGATTCCCTCCAACATCTCCAACAACACTGAATGCATGTGAGTACACACGTACACATTTAAGCCGACACACGGTAATTTCTGCAGTAGTTTTGGGATTTAAAACTGTTTGTGTCACTGTCGTAATACGTTAACCGTCAACTCTGCAGTCTTCACACATCCAGTGTATAACTTCAGGAATATTGCTTTAAAGCCACTTGATATCATATCTTAGCAGTCTGGGTAAATAGTCAGTCTCCCTTTACTCTACTATATCAAGAGTAGTAGGTCAACATTACAGCGCACATTCCATGAGAGTCATTTTCATTCATTTCTCCCATACAGATTTGGATGGCATGCAATGCTCACGATTCAAGTCCCATTCACGAGCATGCATAATCATTTTGACTTCCCGTTTTTAATCCTTGTTCAGCTCCTCTTGGCTAAAGTTTGCAGTCAACGTGCCAGCGCTGTGTGCAGAAGGGAGTATTTGCAGAGCAAGTCTGTTCATCTTCTACGACTCCCAGCACAAGCAAAGCTTTCTACAATAACCACAGAGTGACTACAGGTTAAAAATGTCCGGTGTTGATCCTGCAGACAAACTAAACGACCTTGTGCTTTTAGAGCACTGAATGTCCATCGGTCCTAAAACATCCCCTTTAACTTCCAGGGGCCAGTGCTGACAGTGACACAGAGCTGGGCACAAGTGGGTGATTACTACTTGGAGTAAACAACGAGCTGTTGTTTTGGCCATAAAAACACTTTCAAGGAATTTCAAGGCCAGGGGTGGGGGTTACGGCGGGAAGAGGGGGGTGAGCTACTACACAAACATGCAGACACCTGCACTGTGATGAAATCCATGATTGTATTCGCAAGAATACAAAGAAACACAGCTAATAAACACAGACACAAATAGAGGAGGACATACACTGTGGCAGAAGTAGCAGCTATTCCCAGGAGTTGCACTGAACTCCCAAACCACGATGGGCACATTCTCATCTACTCTCTCCTGTTTGAAGGTCAAGGCTTCGGCGCAACAGGGACTATGCTGCCACAGATGGCCATTTTAGAAGCAATCTACCAAATGCTGGTCCAAAATAAGATCCAGTACAAACAGAGAAATCAACCAACACAGCTCTCGTCTTCAGTGAGTCCATTCTGTCTCTGAGAGCTGATGTTGCTGCTGTTTTTGCACCGACAGGCAGATCAGGCAGACGCAGATCAGGGTGATTCCCCAGGGCGCCCTCACCAGCCTGCAGAGCCTAAGAAAAATGTGAGTTTGTCTCCCGTGTGTGTTTACACTGTGACATGGAACATAATGAACCGAGGAGGTCTAAACACTTCAGATACGGATCACACAAGCAGAGGTCTAAGGGGAGGTGAGGGGGCGTCGTTGTCAAATTTCCTACCTTCAAGTACAAACACGAATATGGTTACATTTTACTGATAGAGTTAGAATAATCCTCTTACTGATTGTAGCTCAACAATACTGACTGGTATTTATGTCTTAGTTTACATAACAAGCAACAGATGGGATGCTGTTTGCGCAGATTAAATTCTTTTGTGAGAATAATTCCTTGACGAAATATTATTTCTGTGCATAGAAAACAACTTCCACTAAGCTCAAAATATCGCATAACACACTCAGAAGTGTAAGAGATAAGATACAGAACCGATTACTAACAAGATCTCCTGTCTGTTTGTGAATGACACTTTAAAATCTGTACCACTTGGATTGTTGACGTGTTCCTGTCTAAAGCTTCCTCTTCCAACCGTAGCACCATAGAGGAGAACGACATGCTGGAGAGCATCGGTACGTTTGCCTTCGCCAACCTCTCACAGCTCATTTCTATGTGAGTATACAGTGGTGTTTTATCCAACGTGTGCGTGTGTGTGTTTAGTCTCTGTTACGGAACAAGAAGAGCTGCAAAGTCTGAGAAAACGAATCACCCAACCAGCTGAAGACTGAGCTCAGCACAGCAGAGGACAATACTAAGTGGAAATGAAGGCCTGAAAGCTAATTTGTTATATATTTATGTTTCCTTTAGCTTCATCTCAGAAAATGCTGCTCTGGAGAGCATTGGTGCTTTTGCTTTCTCCAATCTCCCTGAACTCATGGAGGTGTAAGTATCACTGACAGGATAATGACTGTGGTGAAACCCAGTAGTTGTACAACCAGTCATTTCTATAAACAGTCGAATGGCTGTGTTTCCTTCAGAACCATAACAAAGTCAAAGCATCTGAGTTCCATCCATCCTGAGGCCTTCACAGACATTGCGAACCTGAAGTATCTGTAAGTACTCCGTGAGTGGAGCAAGGAGGAACATTTGTGGCGTTCAAAGAGTCCTAAATGGGTCATGGGTGACAGGCCTACTTAAGATGAGCCCACACATGACCAGAGACATCATTTTTTAATCAGCTCGAACTCTCTGGAACAAGTAGAAAACGTTTCTGTAAAGCATTCTCTACCGTGTTTGTTACCATTGCACTAAATTAAACTGTTCATGTACTTAAACTATGTCAGAGTCAATGTAAAAAAGGGACCGTATGTGGCTAAAGTCCCTCAGTGACACAACCATAACCATTACTCTTGTGTTTGACCCAATTTGTGAGAACTGGGACACACAAACAAAGCAGTCTATGGAAAACTACATTTATAACTACGGCACTTTTAAAACCAGGGCACCCTAACATACGAGAAATATTCTCTAAATTATCTGAAACATTTCTGAATTCATACCATTAAACATCCTGAATATAATCATGATGATGATCGTGTTAATTCATGTTGTAGATGAAATACCTGCACAAAAATGACACAGAGCTCTGATTTATCACCCGAGCATCTCTCTGAGTTGTCCTCAGCTGTTAGTTTTTTACTCTTGGCTAATGCAGTGCATGCACCACTTTTATCACTGTGAATCGCTGCACAGAGCGTCTGTTGTTCCGAGGTCGGAGCGGGACCGTAGTGACATTTGGTTGTTGATTTGCACATCACACAGGACGATCTCCAGCACTGGGCTGAAAATTTTGCCAGACTTCACCAAGATCCGCTCCAAGGTTTATGACTTTCTGCTGTGAGTCTCAGACACACGCCCACACCGTAGTATCGCTACAGAGATTAAACATACAGGCCCATGTCTGCACACAGAACTAAACCTGCAAACCATCTGTGCCTCCAGCCTTTCAAATTCATCCACTAACGCAACAAGGAATTTTTGCAGCAGAGACATTTTGATATTTTGTCGATATTAAATGTGCACTTGCTTTGTATCTTTGTGCTGCTTAGCGACTTGCACGAGA
Source organism: Macropodus opercularis (assembly GCA_030770545.1). Lineage (NCBI taxonomy): Eukaryota > Metazoa > Chordata > Actinopteri > Anabantiformes > Osphronemidae > Macropodus > Macropodus opercularis. Next base: position 3,747,872 of record CM061107.1, on the reverse strand, counting down.
ACAGCCACATAGAGCAAGTCCCCACCAATGCCTTCAGAGGCCTCTGCACTCACACCATCCAGGAGATGTAAGAGATTCTGTTTTGTTTTGATATTTAATACAAATTTATGCGCACCTAATAGACTGATATGCTAATTTTGTTCTTTAACGTTTCATTGTCCTGAATGCAATTAGTTTTCTTGTTTTAATGCAAATTGAACTGACACCTTTAATGCCACGTAGAATGAATTACTAACTACTAGTTATAGAGGACTTTAATAGTTTCATTGCTATTTTTACTGGATGTAAATGTTGACATTTGGGGAAAATAATCCTCCTCTTTCTGGTGAGAACTTCAGATGAGAAGATCAGTTTGTTTGTAGAGATTATGAATAGGAATATATGAAGGAGCTGGAAATGGAGAAAGACATTAACCTGGCTCTGGCCAAAGGTGCAAAGTGATCCAAAACTTAATTTACCCTGTTATGTGTTTTTTGTTTGTGTGCTGTATTACTGAGCTTTTAAGCTGCTGGTTATTGGCTCATTCTCTCTTGGCTATGGCTTAAAGTTCATCCCAGATATGAGAAATATCGATATTGACTTTACCCAGCTGTCAGTAAGCGAGTAAGTCACATCTGAAAGACTTACAATTTAGGGTTTTTTTTCATGCTGCTTTAGACTACGAATAAAAGACTCATATTTACTAAAAGGGGCTTTGATAGTTCAGATTGACTGTTGGGAATCTTTTGTGCTGGAGCACATGACTGTAACTTGGCTTCTCTCTCTGTTGACAGACGGCTCACCAGAAATGGCATCAAGGAGGTGGCAAGTGACGCCTTCAACGGTACAAACATGCACAGATTGTGAGTCACAAGCAGAGACAATTACAAAGGAAAGATTTACCAAAAAAAGTCAGCTAACATGTTTAATTCCTCTTTGTCTCACTCTCTCGTAGGTTCCTAAAAGGCAACCAACAGCTCACTCGCATCAATCCCAACGCCTTCGTGGGTTCCAGTGAGTTGGTGGTACTGTAAGCGTGACATCTAACAGTAACTCATGCCCACATGATTCACCCTCGTCATCATCACCACTTATTCCAATCAGGATGTAGGAAAAAACTAAAAATAATGTGACACATATGGGAAAATTATGCCAGGTTTAAGGTAAAAATAAACCAGAGCAGGTGAAGTAATTTAAATTGAACTCCATTAAACTGTTTTTTACCCATTTATTGGCACAAACAGAGAGACACATTTCTACTGAAGTAGTAATCAGAAAAAAAGCTTTTGTTTGGTCACTGCTGTGATGTTTTTTCACTTGACATCACAATCATCACTTGGCAATCAAACTATAGGTCTTTCCATGATTTTTTACTTTAGAAATATTTTTCACTCTTAACAAAACTGGGCTTTTGCTGGCATCACTATTTACGCACAGCTTCTGTTAAACTCTCTGGAGTCCTGTTACTTGGCAAATGTGTATGTTTATGTAACCAACAACTAATAAGATTGTTTGATTAACTATAAGTATTCATTCTATACAGAATAAATAAATCTGATGATTATGGTTCATGATGAAATATGAAGAGGACTGAAGATATGTGTTTCAGACATTAAACAGTTTTACTAACGCATGTGTTGAAACCTTACTTGTTTGTGTTTGTTCCTGCAGGGACATCTCCCACACAGCTCTCCGCTCCTTGCCAGGCTCCATACTTATTGGCCTCCAGAGGCTGATCGCAAGGTCCACCTACCACTTGAAAGAACTTCCTCCTCTGCAGCTCTTCAGCAAACTGCACCAGGCCAACCTGACGTACCCGTCCCACTGCTGCGCCTTCCAAAACATACACAGGAACAGGTATGCGAAGTCACTTATAACAGGATAGTTTTACAGTTCCTCAGTTCTTGCTGAGAGTGAGATGAGAAGAGAATAGTGTTGTGTGTTAGATCCAGGTGGAGCTCTCTATGCTCCCACCCCAAGGCCCAGGATGACCGTCACTTCTACAGAGACCACTGCTCTAACGCCACCTCCGTCACCTGCTACCCCACACCAGACGCCTTCAACCCCTGTGAGGACATCATGTCCACCATCCCCCTTCGGGTGCTCATCTGGGTCATCTCCCTCTTGGCACTACTGGGCAACGGAGTGGTTCTGCTTGTACTGTTAGGTACTGAATAGAGAAACCACATCTAGGGCACAATTCGTGAGATTATATTATACTGTTAGATCTGGGATTCCTTATTGTGGAAACTGGTTGTTAAGGCAGTGTTTAACCGAATAAATAGGCTTGTTAATCAATTTAATCCGAGGTCTCAAAGGGATTACCTCCAGTATCAGCCATGTTTTTTAACTTCTTGGTTTATGACCCTGACCTTTTCTGCGTATGTTATCTCTTCTTCAAATAATACGCCAACTCTTAATATTAAATATTTGAAAAAACAGTTTCTTAACAGTAATTAATAAACAGTAACAAGTCTTGGAAAATGAGCGTAGTGTGTATGTCAAATAATGCATTAGTCCTTACAGATGCGTGATCAACCATGCTGTTAAAAATCTGTTGGGCAATGTTAGAGAACCTAACATCAATCAAATATCCACCTAAGAACATTTTACTTCTGTTTACGCTCTTTTTTGGCATCATCACTGCCCGATTTGTACTTGTCACAGACATTTTTATCACTTTTCTCTGTGTTGCCAGGCAGCCGCTCCAAACTGACTGTTCCCCGCTTCCTCATGTGTCACTTGGCCTTCGCTGACCTCTGCATGGGCATCTACCTGGTAGTCATAGCAACAGTAGATATGCTCACTCGTGGACAGTACTACAACTATGCCATAGACTGGCAGATGGGCCTGGGCTGCAGTGCTGCAGGATTCTTCACGGTGTGTATGAGCACACGTAATTGACTGCAGTCACAGATGCCGGAACTCTCACGCTTGAATGGAAAATACGTGTGTTTGTGCCTGATCTGCAGGTGTTTGCTAGTGAGCTGTCAGTGTACACATTAACAGCGATCACTCTGGAGCGGTGGCACACCATCACGCATGCTCTAAGGCTTGACCGTAAGTTTCGTCTGAGGCATGCGTGCATTGTCATGACAGTAGGCTGGATCTTCTCTTCCCTCGCCGCTTTGTTGCCCACAGTCGGGATCAGCAGCTACAGCAAGGTGAGTGCTTCATTTGGCCCCCTTTAGATTTTATCCGGTCCAGAAGTAGCTTTTTAACCCAGGGTATGAGCTGCACGTTCAGAGCATGAGCACACTGTCATTTTTTAATATTTGCCTTTATGTGTTTTGTTCTATGACCCAGGTGAGTATCTGCCTGCCCATGGACGTGGAGTCTCTGGTTTCTCAAATCTATGTGGTGTCTCTCCTCCTCCTCAACATCCTGGCCTTCTTCTGTGTGTGCGGCTGCTACCTCAGCATCTACCTGACCATTCGCAACCCCTCGTCAGCGCCAGCCCATGCCGACACCTGCATAGCCCAACGCATGGCCATCCTCATCTTCACCGACTTCATCTGCATGGCTCCTATCTCCTTCTTCGCAATCTCAGCGGCCCTCAAGCTCCCTCTGATTACTGTCTCAGAATCCAAACTCCTGCTGGTCCTCTTCTACCCAATAAACTCGTGCTCCAACCCCTTTCTATACGCCTTCTTCACCCGCACCTTCAGAAGGGACTTTTTCCTCTTTGCAGCTCGTTTTGGCCTGTTTAAGACACGAGCACAGATTTACCGGACGGAGAATTCCTCACCATGGACCTCTCCAAAAACCAGTCACGTGACACTGTACTCCTTAGCTAACACACTGAGCCTGGATGTGAAGCAAGAATGCTAACTGTGCTTCAAAACAGTCACAAGTAGCTCTGTGGATTTTCACATCGAAATTAAAAGCAGAAACAGTGGTACTAATTCCACCTTCATGCCTTACGTAACAAACACCATCCATCTGGTGTCCCAAGATAATAGAATAAACTACGGTAAATTATTTCAGAGCAGTTTAGCAAAGGTTTAGATGCTTGGTATATCAGCAAAAACACATCCAGAAATCAGCTTTCATTCAATGCTTTGATTGAATGATATTCATTAAGAGGCACCCTGCAGGGACCTACTCATTAACAACCTCCTCACACACTCTTTCTGCTGAAGCTCTTCATGCCTTTTCACCCCCTTCAGTCTTTCGGTTTCTCAGTATTTTTAAATGAAAGACGTGTAATTATTTTTCAATTTAATTATGCTTATTGTTTGAAAATGAAAGTACCATTAAGTGTGTCCTTTTTTATATGTGTTTTATACTAAATAAAGTTCTCACTGCTAGGATAGATGTTGCATGGCGAATGTGAGTGAAACTCTCAGACACACACATTAAATGGAGCTCTCGTTATCTAAAAATGTTGTCCTCCAGAGTTTCCAAAGATTTCAAGGACAGCACGACCCTAGCAACCTCTGCTCTGTGTGCCACGGTGGGTGGGTGGTTGTGGGAGGGAAGACTACACAGCTGTTCTTTCTGCCTATTACAGGAGGATGGATGTGGAACCTAGATAAAACACACACATACTCAAATGCGAACCCAGGCTTTCAAGGCTGCAGCTGCAAGGAGTCCAACTCATTGATATGGACACACTGCCTCCTACATGCCAACACTTAAAATGTGTGTGCATGTGTACCGTTTAGCCACAAGGTGCTGCTAGTGAGGATACTGTTGTGATCTATTAAATATGAACAGGCATCATTAGTTTGCACACAATAAAGTGATGGTGTCAGCAGAGAGCACATTTTTAACTGTTTAGTGGGTAAATGAATCAATATGGAGGTTGAGTTGTAAGAATACCATTAACAATAGATTTCAGCTGTGCATCATTTGGTAGAGCAGTCGTCCACATACCAGAGGGCCAGGGAATCAAGTCTTGCTTCCTTCTGGCCACAGGCTGAAGAGAACCTGAGCAAGATATAGCTAAACATGCTAACGTCTGCACAGCTGGTGGCCTGACATGGCTTCCTGAAAAATACGTTTGGCACAAAACAGAGACATCGCAGCATCAATATTATGTCAACATAATGTCTCCACACTCATAACTGACTTTAAAGAGCCATTAACTGATTTCTGAGGGCTTCTTTAACCAAAACTGTCTCCAGACGTTAGCCAGATCCTCCCATTTCCCGCCCTGTTACTGCAGCTGGAGTACTTTACTCACTTTAGCAGTTAGCTGCTAGCTGAAAAGCGATAGCTTGAACTGTATCATTGTAGTATGTGGCATGGCGACTTGGAGAGTTTATGACTAGAGTTAGTGGTTTACAATTGTCCTGTTGTACCTGTTACATTTGCTTAGAAGCTGAGAAGACGGTGACGATAGCAGCTAAGCTAACTCATTGTTAGCTCGCACAGTGACGACTAACGCTGGTTGAAAACAGCTTAGGTAGCAGATAATCACCTGCCTGTTCATTTGCAGACTTACGGGGATGAGAGTGAAGCCAGTGAGGGTCCATCTACCCTCTCACACGAGGCCACATAGCAGCTAAGCTAATTCACCACAGCTAAGCTTAGTATGTGCCACAAAATTCAGGTCCTCCACCTTATGACCTATAGTAAACACTTCACTCCCTGGAAGGCTGGGAAATGGGAGTTTAGTAAAGTCTATTTATATTATTTATAGTCCGCCAGGGGGCAGGCCAGGCCGCTGGATTAAGCTCAGTTCCAGGAAGGCCGAAACACACAGGAAACAGCAAAGAGAGATTTTCCACTTAATTTCTGCAAAATAAAAGCATTCAGGACATCCTACTGTATACACTAATACAACTACTCATAAACTACTCATACAAGCGTTTCACAGAACAGTCTGTCATTTTCTCCTCAAACACTTCAAAGTATCAAAGCGATCATGTGCAGACAAACAATGCCCTCTGGTGGTCAACGTGATTGGGTTTATCTTTTTTATATTTCCCAAAAATACAGTACGAAACATGTCAAAATAAAATAGAATAATCGCTATAGATACCGTATTTAGATATTCACTAAAATGTGTTTTCAAACACAGGTAAGACAACCTGTACGTTTGTGTAATGGGTCATTTTCTTTGCACACTTTCATTTTTTCGCATCTTAATATTTTTTGGAGCTGTTGTAACAATTGAATTTCCCCAGTGTGGGATCAATAAAGAATTATGTTATCTCTTAAAGTCACACTTGCAGAGCAACCTGGCAACAGTGATGAGATATTTGCTTATTTTTAAGCCATGCAGTCTTCTAAATAATCCAGCACAGTAATTATTTCTACTATGAGTAAAACATTTGCTGTATGTTTATTTGATGTGACATCCACTGCGGTAGTAGAATGAACCATGTTAGCGCTAATATAATCTGCATGACTGATAGACACAATGCTATGTGTTAAAATAGTAGGACGTCTATATATGGAAGCATATTTTCTCGTCTTTATGTTTAATAATTCTTTATCAGCATGCATAGGATAATAATAGACAAACTCAGTGGCCTGAGAGGCCAGTTATTTTATATTTACTCTGTGCTCTACAGTTTTTCATACTCATTTGATTTCAGTAGTTGTGAGCTTTGTTCACGTGCTTTAATATTAATCTAAAGCGCGGGTGATGCTGTAAGTATAGATTATTTTGTGATGAGCCCTTTGCTGTGATCATGAAATCGCCGCTTGACCGGTTCCGAACCCTAACAGAAGAACAAGGTTTGTTAAGTCGCCTAGTACAGAGCACACGATTGGCTGTAGCAGGAGTCGGGTTTAAAACGCCGAATCTGGTTGGTCAAACGGTCCCCTTGCTATTTTTCTCGCGATTGTTTCCCGTGTGGGTTAATGGCTCCTCCTGCTACAGACTGAGACGGAGCTGGCACCGAGCGATGATACGGGGCGAGCAGTAACACCGCGGAGGTAAAAAAGCGATTACACCCCAAATACCAGCGGGTTTTGATCGCACTCGTTTGGGGGTATCTGGGTAAAAGGCTGTCCGGGTGGTAGCCAGGGTCGAGGGCTGAATTTAGCAGCAGACGGTCGAGGACAGCGGCGTATTTTTCAACAACCAACTCCCCTGATGAACTCCGTCAGAGCCACCAACAGGAGACCCAGGCGAGTGTCGAGGCCGCGCCCGGTGCAGCCCGAACGGAACAACGGGGACAGAGGTAAGCTAGCCCACGGTCGGCTAATGCTTTAGGAGGGCAGCAGCCTTACCACCGTCCTCTTTTATACCCACTGTCATGTTTTTCGCACTGAAAGGCGGCGGGTTTCGCAGGAAACGCCGAGGCGCGTTGCTCTGTGGCTCGGGCCAGGCCGCGCTTTGTTTGGCTTGAGTGATTGGGGCTAGCTAACAGCGCTAGCTAGCTCTCCGGGTTAGGTGGAGGTTGGGGGTTGTCTCCGTCTAACGTAGTGCGTATGTAGCTGCACGGGCAACATTAATAGCCCACATTCAGGTAACCCCAGCTTGACGCTAAGGGGCCGACTTCACATGCTCGAACCACCGCTTCACGTCCACCCGGCCGTCACATTCCCAGCTGTCACAACCGATTCCGATGGTGTTCATCTGCGGACTGCCATGTTTGGGGTGTATCGTTAACAAAACATTAGCAGCGAATGGGGGCAATGCTAACTAGCTTTCCCCCGCTATGAGAGCCCACGGATCAGCTGTGATGTGATTGGTATTGTTCCACGGGTCCATTTTGTGAGCTGCGAGGCAGTAGCTCACCAGCAGATTAGACCCCTACCCTTTCCTTGTTCTTGGTGCCTGCTAGCCGTAGCTTGATTTGTTTACGCCGCGGATTTGCCAGCTACGCACTTCAGTTTTTAGCCATTAGCCGCACGTCTGATCGACCCAGTCTGCGGCCCCTAATTTGACAGCACCATAAAGGATGAGCCCAGTTCTGCTCACACAGGGCTCGGACCAATGCGCACTGGCCGAGAGTAGTTGGATATTGTTATACATGAAGGGCCGGTAATGGGGCTGCAGGGGTTGCATTATCAATCACTAACCTTTGTCTGCCATACCAGCTTATTACCAGTGTGTTAGCCTGCGCAGTGTGCACGCAGCATGCGAGCTGAATGCTCACCATTGTGTCATTAATGGTGAGGAGAATAAACATTTTTGCTGCAGATTGGTTACATTGCAAATTGTGTTTTATGTGTCTTATTATTTGCATATCCTGCTTCAGTCTGCACCTTTGTGCAGTGATGTGCGTCTTTACACAACAAGGAATGCAGTGGAAGTCTGTTCTCTTATGTTCAGATGAGGAGGCTCCTGCAGCAGCTGCAGCAGAGATGGCAATTGAGGAGTCCGGTCCAGGAGCTCAGAACAGTCCCTACCAGCTTAGACGCAAGACCCTGCTTCCCAAGAGAACCGCTTCTGCCTCTGCCACCGCCTCAGCCTGTCCCAGCAAGGGCCCAATGGAGGTTAGACCCATAAACTGCATTACTTAAACATGTCCCACTGCTTATTACATATGTATGGACACGTGTGTGTGTGTGTGAGAAAAAATTGTTGATTTGTGTCCATCTCTATAGGAGCCATAATTTCACAAATATATTACACAAGTCAATGACTCTTACCTTGAACTTAATATCATAAATGTCTGTTTTACAGGGAGCTTCCACTTCATCAACAGAGGGCTTTGGCCATCGAGCCAAGCGGGCACGAGTGTCCGGTAAGAGCCACGACCTGCCAGGTGTGTGTTAAATCTCTGTAGCTGGGGAAGGAGTGTTAGATTGTTTAGTTAAACCTTTGTGTTTTTGTGTGTGTGCTGGTAAACGTTATTATTTTGCAGCTCATTGAATAACATGTGTCCAGTGTAATGTTTCTCCTTAAGTTTCCATCATGAGTTTGTTTTGTGTGTTTTAGCAGCTCCAGCAGAGCAATATCTGCAGCAGAAACTTCCAGATGAGGTTGTTTTGAAGATCTTCTCCTACTTACTAGAACAGGATCTATGTCAGGCAGCATGTGTCTGCAAGAGATTCAGCCAGCTAGCCAACGACCCAATCCTATGGTCAGTGTCACTGAATCTGCTCTGCGTCTGTTTTGAAAATCAGTAATTTGAAGACCCACAAGTATAATTCTATGACTGTGGTCTTTAATATTGTAGGAAGCGCCTATACATGGATGTGTTCGAGTACACGCGGCCCATGATGCACCCTGAGCCAGGCAGATTCTACCAGGTCAGTCCCGAGGAGCATGAACACCCAAACCCCTGGAAAGAGAGCTTCCAACAGCTGGTGAGTTCCTCCCCATAATTTTGGATGTCTTTTTAAGAAGAATATGGCTCCAAAGGGACGTTGATATTTTAAACATTAGATTTATTGTACCCATAAATTATGTCTTTGTATATACTCAGAATAGAAACATTATCTGCAAAGTCATATAGCCCTACAGCAAAGCTAAAACACTTTGCATAAGCATTAGCATGCAAATAATTGTCTGTGTACTTACATTTAAAATAGCATTATGTGAAGGATGGAAGAGTGCTTATTACTGTCAGCAGCTGCATGGTAAATGTTAAATGATATAGTGGACTTTGTCAAGTGAAACCAAAACGTTTTTGTGAAAAATACTGTGCACGGTTATCCTACGCTGTCAGCTGCTGTAATTGATAGAATGAGTTAAACATGCTGTTTCTTGTTAAACAGATGTAATTTGACATTTGCATCAATGTACACTGACCCACGTCTTTTGTTGTGTTGCAGTACAAAGGGGCCCATGTAAAACCTGGATTTGCTGAGCATTTCTACAGTAACCCTGGAAGATACAAAGGCAGAGAGAATATGCTCGTAAGTTAAAAGCTTGTATTATAAAGGACACATCATTGCTGATATGTAACTGTGCCTCTTTCTGAAATGCCTTCTGATTAAGTTTTGGTGTGTGTATATTATGCCTGAATGTGTGTGCGATTTTTCTCTGACAGTATTATGACACCATTGAAGATGCACTGGGTGGGGTACAAGAGGCCCACTTTGACGGCCTAATCTTCGTTCACTCTGGCATCTATACTGATGAGTGGATTTATATTGAGTCCCCCATCACTATGATTGGTGCAGGTAAACACATCTATCATTGAAACCTCCTTAAACCTCAATGCTTGTGCTGCATACAATCAATATCTCAAGATGAGGGAAACACACTTAGCTGTGTTTATGTCCTTATGTATGAGGGTATTAATGAGTGCTTTTCCTCTTTTCCCTCAGCACCTGGTAAAGTAGCAGACAAGGTGGTGATCGAGAATACTAGAGATTCAACATTTGTCTTCATGGAAGGCTCAGAGGATGCGTATGTGGGATACATGACCATCAAGGTAGCCACATTTTACTTCTGTAGCAGTAAATCTAAAGGGCAACTATGATGTCATGACTACATAACTCAAAGTTATGTAGTTACAACTGGGAAAAGTCTTGTTTAACAAAAGACCAGTGTTTTACTTCACCAAACATGATTAACAGTGGCTTCATTACCAGATATTTGGTTTTACAATAAAAAGTGTTTCAATTTCAGAATGCACTAATCAGCCTTCAATGCAAATTGTGTGTTCTATTTGAGAAAGCAGGCTCGGGAGCAGGTGGATGTAATTAGACTAACTGATGTGATCAGTATGAAACTCGAATATGTTTTCCTATAAATCACCTGTTTATGTATGTCATCAGCAGTTCTAAATCTATAGTTGTCCCCATTCCAGTCATTGCGTATGTTTCCTGTTTTCCCATAGTAGTGGTGGGCACATTACTTAGTCTAAAATCTGATATTCTGATTTGGTTTTTTTTGTTTGCTTTGAAAGATCTTTTTGCCTGTATTTGAGAGAGGGCATAATGCTTAGTAAAGGTTCTCAGCTGAACTTGAAGATTTGATTATGATTTACTTTGAATCAATGTATGCTACTGTGTTACTGACCCTCAGAAGAAATGGTGTGCTTATGTGTTTAGGTCTACAGCAGCTACATGAAATTAAAACAGCCCTTCTACACCTGCTTTCACTTTGCGAAAATCATATTTACCGTAACAGATGTCAGCCGTTAAACTAAACGAGTGCAACCACTGCACACCGGGCATCCTATTTGAGATCTGTGAATGTGATATTCACCTCATCCAGTTCAGAATCCACGGGTTGCGTTTTGCGGTTGGCAAAATTTGACGCGTTGTTTGTCACAATCTCTACAGTCTGACTGTGGAGGACATAAGATAAATGAATTGCTCCGTCTCCAGTCGCATTGTGTTTGCCTACATCTGATGCTTTTCAAATCGGTGGCAACCTTGTTTGACTCCAAAGTGCAACTGTTGATCCTGTGAACATTTACGTAAGAATTATAGTTGTGTCCGTGCTGCATAAAGTCACTGCGTTTATATTTTGTTCAAAGTATCAAACATCTTCATGTGTGGCAGCTAGTCATCGCCTTTTGCAAGTATTTTGTACAATCTTTCAAATCCAAGGCAATCACGGGAGACTCGTAAACAAATTATTATGTCCCTCACTCTCCATTTTCAGGTTGGTAGCTGAGGTGACTGTAATGTGGAGTTGCATAGATTGGATTTCTAGCAACACAGCTCCTCAGTAACAAAACAACCGCTCCTTGTTAATTATATTGATAATTTAACGTAACCAGCTCCAACTATTAGAGGCATTAACATCTCCTGCAGCAAGAGTCCAGTGTGGATGTGGTGGGTGGACAGAAGCTTGATGTGTTGTCAGTAGTCGCAGTGTGTGTCTGACCTCTGTTGCTCTTCACTCCTCAGTTTAATCCTGATGATAAGTCGGCGCAGCACCATAACGCCCACCACTGTCTGGAGATCACAGTCAACTGCAGCCCCAACATCGACCACTGCATCATTCGCTCCACATGCACAGGTAACGCTGAGATATATATATACACACACACACACACGCGCAGGACGTCTTGTTACAATGCACAAGTAATCTTATAAATAATATGTTTTTAGTGGGTTCGGCTGTGTGTGTGAGTGGCCAGGGAGCTTGTCCAACCATCAAACACTGCAACATCAGTGACTGTGAGAACGTAGGACTGTACATTACAGATCATGCACAGGTAAAAGTAGCTGTTCCCCCTCAACACATGCCATCAATAGGCACACGCAGAGATCATCATATTGACTTTTGATGTTGTGCTTTTTTTTTTTTTTTTTTTTATTCAGGGCATTTATGAAGATAATGAAATTAGCAACAATGCTCTAGCAGGAATTTGGGTGAAGAACCACGGTAATCCCATCATTAGACGTAACCACATCCACCATGGGCGAGACGTTGGCGTGTTCACCTTTGACCATGGAATGGTAACAACAGTTCATGTCATTTAATGTGACGACAATGGCTTGAAAAATCACAGTCTAAATCTTATTATTTGTTTTTAGGGTTACTTTGAGAACTGTAACATCCATAGGAATCGTATAGCAGGCTTTGAGGTGAAAGCCTACGCCAACCCCACAGTAGTGCGTTGTGAGATCCACCATGGCCAAACAGGAGGCATCTACGTCCACGAGAAGGGCCGGGGACAGTTTATAGAGAACAAAATCTATGCTAACAACTTTGCTGGGGTGTGGATCACGTCCAACAGTGACCCAACGATACGGTGAGAATAAAACACCTATGTAAAGGTCAACACGGCTAACAAAAAATAATACTACTCCCTCTGTGTGTGTGTATATGTATTCCAATATTGTGACTATTCTTTTATTTAATATCCAGGGGAAATGCAATATTCAATGGTAACCAAGGAGGGGTGTACATCTTTGGTGACGGTCGGGGTTTGATAGAGAATAACGATATCTATGGTAATGCCTTGGCGGGAATCCAGATCCGAACGAACAGCTGCCCAATTGTACGACACAACAAGATCCATGATGGACAGCATGGGGGCATATACGTGGTAAATGCAGTCTTCAGTTAGCTGTGTAGTATTCATAATACAATTCTAATCAAATCCCCTTCTAAAATTTAAACCTGATCCTCCTTCGCTTTTCAGCATGAAAAAGGCCAGGGGGTGATCGAAGAGAATGAGGTTTACAGCAATACACTGGCAGGAGTCTGGGTGACCACAGGCAGCACTCCTGTCCTCCGCAAGAACCGTATACACAGCGGCAAACAGGTGAGAGACAAGGTCATCACAGGAAACACATAGGAGGCAGCAATACTATTACCAAGTAGCTAGAGGGTGTTTATTATCCAACTGAATTCTTATTGTTAAATATTGCTGGGTAATATTCCAGGCTCCATAGCCCCATAATACTGAACCCGTTCATAGTTTATGTTTTGAAATGTCAGTATCTTGAATTGAGTTTGTATTGAATTCTGCAGTTAGGATTTTAGATAATTAGGTTATGGGCCTTTTGGGAAGATGCCAAATGTACTGAGATGACAGAAGGTGATCTGCACAGAGCACCACTTTACTCAAGGGTTGTGTGTTAACCGGATCACTGTGTTAACTATTATTAGAAGCAGGGGAGACTAAATTGCAGGATGCCAGAGGTTGGAACAAACACCTTCACTGTTCTCTTAGCTGGAATATAATTATCGCCGGAGCCACGTTATGTTAATGTAAACACTGCCACACATTAGCCAGAAAGCTCTAAAATAAACAACTTGACATGATACTTTAGTCATTTGGACAATTTTTATTTTTGCTATTACTACAGTACAGTGTCCTTCAAACTGCAGTACATTGTACAAAATGCACATGTCCGTAATTCATTTGCCTTTTATAACTTTACATTAAGTGCAGTGACTTTCTCTTTTAAGGTTGGTGTGTATTTCTATGACAACGGACACGGTGTGTTGGAAGACAATGACATTTACAATCACATGTACTCTGGTGTACAAATAAGGTAACACTACCGTTCTGCTGTATATTCACTGATTTATTCAAGCTTTAGCAGTTGAACTGTTGTAAATGATTAAAATAAATCTTTGTTGAATGTTGACAGGACAGGGAGCAACCCCAAGATCAGGCGTAACAAGATATGGGGAGGCCAGAATGGAGGGATTCTAGTTTACAACTCAGGTTTGTAACCTTTTGTCGCGTGATGTACATGTACTTAATGTTTCTAATCCTGCTGTTAAACACACCAGGTCTGGGCTTCATTGAGGACAATGAGATCTTTGACAACGCCATGGCTGGGGTGTGGATCAAGACTGACAGCAACCCTACCCTGAGAAGGAATAAGATTCATGATGGCAGAGATGGAGGCATCTGCATCTTCAATGGAGGCAGAGGTACTATAACACAGTTTGTTGCATCTTTAGCTATTTAAATGTTTTCTCTATTTAGCATGTATATCTCTAATTACTACTGAACTCTCAATCTGTGTGTTGTTCAAATTTGAATATTAAAATAAGATTTTTTTACCTGTTTCCTTTTGGTTTGTTCCTCATGATTTAGGCAGCTGCATGTCCTACTTTTTCACTTGTGAAATCTGAATCTTTGCAGGTCTGCTGGAGGAAAATGACATCTTCAGGAACGCTCAGGCTGGTGTGCTGATCAGCACCAACAGCCACCCAATACTCCGCAAGAACCGCATCTTTGACGGCTTTGCTGCAGGTTTGCTTACTTTAGAATCGTCTTCGTATGAGCACAAATAAGACCTGTTTCATGCCTCTTGGTGTTAATAATGACTACGTATAAATGCAGGTATTGAGATCACTAACCATGCTACAGCCACATTAGAGAGCAACCAGATCTTCAACAATCGCTTTGGAGGCTTGTTTCTGGCCTCAGGAGTCAACGTCACTATGAAAGGTACAACTACTGAGTGAAAATAACCCTGAATCCAGATCGTTTATAACCTTTGCTGTTTGTTCTATAGCATAACTTTTCTCATCGCGTTGTGTGTTGTTTTGTTTTTTTAATCGATCAGATAACAAGATTCTGAACAACCAGGATGCCATTGAGAAGGCCGTGAGCAGAGGACAATGTCTGTACAAGATCTCCAGCTACACCAGTTACCCCATGCATGACTTCTACAGGTAAACGGCATCACTTGCGTGTTCAGTATATCTGTGACACTTTCAGTCAGACACTAAATAGAGTTAACAGTTTTTCTACACTTTCAGTTTTGTTCTCTTGATGTAAATGTATCTGCTTGTTCCCTGCAGATGTCACACCTGTAATACAACGGATAGGAACGCCATCTGTGTTAACTGCATCAAAAAATGCCACCAAGGGCACGATGTAGAATTTATACGGCACGATCGGTAAGTTTTCTGTTTTTTGTCTGGTTTGGTCAAATATGGAGCCATGGTGTAACTCAACTATTTTATACACATTAAACTGCACTTGAAGAGACTCTGGTTCTAAATCTGCAGTATCTGTTCCATTAGGTTTTTCTGCGACTGTGGAGCAGGAACCTTGTCCAACCCGTGCACTCTGGCCGGAGAGCCCACACATGACACAGACACTCTGTATGACTCGGCACCGCCCATTGAGTCCAACACGCTGCAACATAACTGAAGGCATCGAGCTGAGTGACAGTCTCTGACATAAACATACAAACACATTCACTGCACACACTCACACAGGCACACACACAGTTACATACACACTTGCAGCCCACAAGGACCCAGAGAGACTCTGTGACCGCAGCGCTCTCAGATGGGATCGAGGTGAAAGAGGTTGCAGAGGAAGCAGTTTCCTGCCCGCTGCAGTCAGACTCGCTGCAGCAGAGGCAGACTCCGCTAGATGGAGCAGTGGAGCTGACAGAGGGTGGATTGACAGAATGGCCACAAGAGATTCCTCAGCAGAGTATTTCTTAATGCACTCGGTAGACAAATAGAAGGGAAGATAAGGGGTGATGCAGCTGGCAGTCATGGCGTCCTGCATCTCCCCTCAGCAAAGATCCCCTCTGGTTTTAGCCCTCACCCTCGGCCCACTACTACTTCTTCACAAGCACTGCTGTCAAAAGACTTCCTGCTTCCTCACAGCTGCCATCCCCATTGGCTGCCCAGGCAGTTGTAACTAGGCAACAGAAGGGCAGATGTTGCTTGGTTGTGTGTGGGTAAAGGTTGTGTGTGTGTGATGGAGCACTTGGGCTTTTTTTTTAAAAAAACAAACAAAAATATGTTAAGATCAATGGATTTTATTTCAATGCTTTCTCATGTAGTTTTGTATTTTCAAGCAAAAAGCTGTGTATTTGAATGTCTTTTATTTTATTATATATTATTATAATTATTATTTTCTTTGATTAGCGTCCCCCCTCCCACCCCGACACCCAGGCAAACTGCAGAAACTCAAACATCCCAGTGGTGAATTTCTTTCTGTGAAAGAGAATCTTGTTTAAACACTACAAACCCTCTCCACTTTATTAGTTTAAATGGCAGGTGGAGGGGCTCCAATTGTACATGAGTGAGTGTGGTTAAATGTGCGTTGTGTACAGTGCAAGTTGTGAGTGTGCGTGTGTGTATATGTTAAAATGTTAATGCAGTCAGTGTTTTGTGGAGAGGGTTCAATAGAAGGTATCAGAGCTCCTTTAACTGGAACCAATGAGTCAATCTGCAGGACCCACCCCCACCGTCGTCCCCCTTCTCTCCCCCGTGTATCGTGGTGACTGTGGCTCCTCATGCAGCCTGAATCGTATGCATGTACCATAACATCTAGACTTAATATATTGTGAAGTATTCAATAACCATTATGTAGATGCTAGGTGAAATTCAAAAAGGGGTATACTTTCTTAGAAAGAAAAAAGAAAACAGGAAACTGGCCATTTCTAAGAAAATAAAACTTTATTAGATCACAGGTGTCTTGTGTTAAATTCACATCTTGCATAATTACCAATAACTAATAAGTCCTTAACTGAGGTACTGTATCAGAGAAAAGGGTCTTCTGTAAGATTCTGATCTAACTGGTTCTCAGGGTGCATTCAGCTGGGACACATTGACTCTACTGCTGTTTAGAGGTTTTTGTCTATGACCAGTGATCGCATGTAACCGTGATCTATATTTGTCTAATTAAGTGATGCAGATGAAAAACAACTTGTGACACCTCTTCTTCAAAATCAGTCTTTATTGAAAAACTATACAGTGTAGGTGCTCTAGTGTTAATGTACAACCTTATCCATTCCTGAGTAGGTGAGCACGTCTAAACTCAAGCAGTTTGGGCAGGAACACACCGTGCGAGAATCTCTGTGATGTACGAGTTCTGTTTGGCAGCCAGCTCTTGCTTCATTTGTCTTAGCTCTGCCTTCACCTCCTCATCACTCATGGTGGCAGCTGGAAGTGACTTCACCTTCTCTATAAAGTCCTGGATCAGGTTTTCCCCTACCTGTAACAAAGGACAGCGTAAAAAGCATCTGTGGAAACTTACACTGGAGACGCAAAGTTCAGGGAATCGCCGCTTGGGAGATCCTGGCATTACGTCTGTGCATTTACATTTTACTGAGTAAATCACATTTTATGGCAAATGGTGCACTAAAGTGCCTTTCCGCACACAACAAGAACAGCATCAAGTCTGTACATTGTCTTGATGCACAAATCAACTATGCAGGTAGTCTGATGCACTTCGCATTCAGATTGTGATGACAGCAGGACAGAGAAAAATCAAGTCTTACTTGTTTGTCTGTCCGTCGTCTCTTGGCCTCAGGTTCTTCCTCCTGCTCCAAGTTGCCCCCTGCAGGTTCCTGGAACTCCTCCAGCTCCTCCGCCTTCTCTTTTGCCATGGCAACTACTGATGGCGGAAAGCAAGCTAACTCGGCAACATGGATACCAAAACTCTGATCACAGACACCTGAACGCAAAGCACAGACACATCAGGTTGATCAAGACTTGTATCAGTTAAAGTCACTCATCGTAGAAAGGAATCATCTGCATGTGTTGGTGCCAACCTGGTTTGACTCGATACAGCATGGTGAGAGTATTGTGGGTGGTCAGTGCAGTGACGTGCAGGTTCTGGACAGTGGGCTGCTGTGCAGCTAGTGCAGTCAGCTCATGGAAGTGAGTGGCAAACAGGCAGAAGCAGGTGATCTTGGACGCAATGTGTTCGCTGATGGCCCAGGCCAGACCAAAGCCATCATATGTGGAGGTTCCTCTGCCAAGCTCATCGATTATGATGAGCGAGTTCTCTGTGGCCGACCTGCAGGTGAACCGCAGATGCTCAGACCAGATTTGTTTCTTCTGCGATGCTGTAAACAAGCTCACGTGGGTGTTCTTACCGTAAAATGGACGCAGTCTCCAACATCTCGGACATAAATGTGGACACTCCTTTCACCTGGCTGTCCCCTGCTCCCACCCTGGCCAGAACGCTGTCAATGACACTAAGCTCTGCCTTCTCACATGGCACAAAGCAGCCGATCTGAGCCATCAATGCAATCACACCAACCTGTCGGATAAAGGTGGACTTGCCACCCATATTTGGTCCTGCAGAAAATAATACATTTGTATGAACTGTATCATATTTGCACACGAGGTAAACAGGGCCTAAGAACCTTTTGCCTCTGGATTTTCTCCCCTTTTCTCTGACGTGTGATTAGGATCTTAATTAATTAGTCTTAAACTGAAAGCTGACATTTCACTCTTCTCACCTGTAATAATATAGAAGTTCTTTTCCCCCTGGACAAAGCTGATGTCATTCGGTATGAAGGCGGTGTCTGCATCAGTCTCCATGCAGGGATGTCTGGCCTGCAGAAGCTCCATACGCCTGCAGCCGTCGACCAAGATGCGAGGCCGGACGTACGGCACAGGAGCAGAGACGGACGCCACGGCGAGACTCGCCACGGCATCCAACTGTGCTGTGACATCGCTCAGCGTCTGGAGAGGGTCCACGTAACCTGATTGATCGATGAGTTTGGCGTTTTAAATTAATTACCACAGCAGCAGGAGAGAGCAGCATGTGACCACTACCCCACCAATACTTTGCTTTAAAGAGCATTCTACATAGCGTGCAGCAATTTCAAGTAATGTTAAAGAAATCAATTATTAAAAGGTCACACAAGACAAATTCCATGTGATTAAGAGTACATAATTTCCATAGATGGTCTGTCAAATCAATTTTATATTGATGAGCCTGTGAGCAGCGATTAGGTTCCTCACCTGAGGCAATGTTGATAATCTCTTTGACGATGGCGTTCTGGGCCTCCTCATACTCCTCCCTGCTCTTGGCGTATTCCTGGTTCAGAGAGCTCAGCTTACTGTAGAAGCGTAAATGGGCACATGTGAGAGTGGAGCCGATCAGCTGACAGGACAAGCAAGGGTTATTCACAAGATAACGCTGAGCGTGACACTGAGACGGACCTATTTGTGAAGCGCACGCCGTTCTTTTGAACATCCAATGTGGTGAACTTCTTATTGTTCCTCAGACTCTTCTCCTCCTTGCAGGTGACTCTTAGGTAAAAACCCAAAATAGCGTTTGACTCCAGTTTCACGGTCTTACCAGCATCCAGACCTGAGACGCAAAGATGAAGCTTGACTGAAATAATAACCTTTAATTTATTGCAGTATGTTTGGCCCATTTTGCAAGTTAAGAAAAAAAGAATTCTTCCTTTTATGTGGTTTCATAAGGAAATACTGAATTCAAAGTAAATATTTCTTTTAACACATGACTGTATGGTGTAATCATCCTGATTTAGCATGTCTGTCACACCATCACAAAAACTCAGCAGACCTATGTCTGCAGTTCCCACCCTTAAAATACAGCTTCTTTTCAAGGAACATATCGACCTCCTAGATTAACTGATAATGTTTCATACACGTCATATATGTGTCATGTGTCGTGTGCGTACGTATAACCACCTAGTTCTTTGGCTGCACTGTTCAACACCGCCTGCATGCTCTTTTCCAGCGCATCCATCTTTTCCCTCAGTTCACTCAACACTGGATCAAACGATGCCTTCACCAAGAACTCATGATGGTCAATCTACATACAGACACACAACATGAGGAAAGTATAATATGGAAAGACAGAACATCATGCATAAAGAAATCAAAAGTAATGACCTGGTTCATGTCCAGGGTGGTCTCGATCATCTCCTGGTACTTTGTGAAGTCATTCTGCAGGTCTCTGAGAGGAGTGAGGAACGTTGCCTCTAACAGAACATAGAAGCTCCCTGCGCAGGCACAAAATCCAAATTATTTAAAGGCAGAGTTAATCAAGTAATCTGTCCAACGCCAGCACGGTTTTATTATTATGAAATTAATTCAGCAAAACCGTCGCTATACGCCAAAAACTGTCAGCTACCAGTGATTTGTCCATGTGAAAGGACTACAAAGGCTTGAGGCTACATTTTCAGGAACAAAATGCATCACGCTATTAGCCAACAAATCCTGGTCTCATGTTGGCAGAAAGAGTAAGCTCCAGCATCACACACACTGTATAAGCTGTGGGTTTGTGTACCAGAGTATCTCTCCAAGGCTGTGATGAGCGTAGGGAGCTGGCTCACTGCCTGATAGACGCGGTAGCAGTCCTGCAGTGTCGCACTGTGACGGTGAAACTTCTTGGCCAGTCGGTGAAGATCGGGGACCCGCCGCAGCAAGTCCTCCTGACAGGTCTGCCTGAGCTCGGAGTCACACACAAAGCTCTCCACCAGGTCCAGCCTACACAAGCAAAACTTGTTTCACTCAAGGATTTGTTCTGCCTCGATCTGGTATCAGATCTTGAGAGTTTAATCTCAGCACAGCATTACCTCTCCTCTATTCGGGTTTTGTCCATGAGGGGTTGCTTGATCCACTGGTTGACCAAGCGCTGACCCTGGGGTGTACGGCACTTGTTCAACAGACCGGCCAAAGAATGAGCTCCACTGGTATCATCAGGTGATCCCTGAAAGACAGAATTTACAGAGTCTGTTTTAATTAATTAGGTTAAGCAGAAGAATGTGTGAAGTGTGAGCTGGTCCCCCATCACTGACCTGGAAGAGGTTAAGAGCCCTCACGGCAGCATTGTCCAGCCTCATGTACTGACCCAGGTCCAGAGTTGTGAGATTGAAAGAGTTGAAGTTGGACTCGTCAGAAAGTAGTTCAAGAAAACGCACTACGGCAGCCAAGCACGACATAGCCACCTGTGAACAAAACACACACCAAGAATTGTACTTGTAGTTCAATGTTTGATATAGTGCTTTTTTGTGTGTCTGTAACTATTAGGATACCTGTTTGTCCAACTCAGGCAGCGTGTTACTGGCCACAGTCTCTCCTCTCTTGGCTCTTAGCAGCCGGTTAAGATCCTGGACCATGTCCTTGCTACTGAACTCTGTTCTCTTCCTGTCAGAGACTAACATGCCACCGCGCTGCACAACCTACACACACAGACAAATAATTACAATAAATGGATTTCGGTAGCAAATGTTGCACCACAGTGACATAAAACCAATGACAAATGACACAGCACACATAGTTAACACACACAAAAATGACAAAATGATTTAAAAATGTTATTTGCACATTTACAATGTGACTAAACACACACCTCTCGTAGTTTATTGCCATCAGCGTTGGCTTCCCCCTGGACAAGGAGACACTCTTTGGGGCTGATTTGGACAAGCAGGGACTCCAGGTTGGAGAAGATCTCATTATCTGGAAACTCACACACTCCCATCTTTCTCTGGGCTGCGTCGACATAGCCGACCCCGATCACTCGCTGTCCATCGGCTCCTGTGGCGAATCGGACAGCCACGACTCCTGCACATCCCTCTGCTCCGGTTCCTCCAGCACCGAACAGAATGTCTTCAAACTGGGTCAAGTTTCCAGGAGAAGCCTGTAGTAAATCATGTAATTTGCTCTATTAACCCTTTGTTTCAGGTTGAATAAATGCAACAGGAGAACGAAGACCACGTACAGCACCTCTGTAGTCTAATAATCAACACAATACCTTATACTCAAGCTTCCAGTCGTGCTCTTTGCTGCTTTTGCTGTGGTTCCTGTACACTTCCACTCTGTACTGTCTCACCAGCAGGAGGTCCTTCACAAAGGCCTCGAAGTTCAGTTTGCTCAGCACCACACTCTCCAGCCTGCGGCCTCCTGTTGACCACCAGACTCACATTAATGCCACACATTCAATTAAACGTGATGTTTACTTGAGAGTTGTTAGGCCGCCACCCGTCTGCAGCTACAGTAGCTACAGTCTTAGCTAGGCTACAGGCTACAGATGCTAGCTTACCGGAGCCCAAATATTTGATGACTCCGTTGGTCTTAAAAACCTCCTTCGCCGCGAATATGGCGTCCTTCCCGTGGACAGTGTAGTAGTCGTTACGGTCAAATATCCTGAACGTGGTGTCCGGCTTCTCCGGCATGGAGAAAACGAAGCTGAGAAAGCCGTGCTCTGCTGCACTGTCCATGGACAGATTCTGCTTCGGCTGCACCGCCATGCTGGAATCTCCCGCCACCAGGGCGCCCAAACAGGAAATTACGTCCTGTTGTGGCGTGTTGCCATGGAAACGACACCGCCGGTGAATAGTGATGCTTATAATTCAGACAAATTGAAAATAACGACAATAATAATCTGGTGCGTTATGTTTTAACCATGATATTGTTTTATTTCGTTTATCTATTGTCATGTGGTTTGACGTATGCTCGTTGTAGTCAAATACATGTAAAATTAGTATTTTCTTTAAAATATACACAATGTCCTATAAACAGTGACACAAACTGCCACAGAATGTCCAGTCAAGACGACACCACATGGACAATACATAGTCTGCAGACGTCACAGCGACCGAGATGCATTTTCTACACTTTCTTTCACTACACAGTGATGCTGTCGTTACATTAAATGCAGATGGTTGTGTTGTCCTTTCCTGTCTGTCCTGCGTGTTTGGTATTTGTGGGAGTTGTGTCCTTATTTGTTTGTGTCGTGTCGTCTTGCAGTGTTGTTGTCTGAATGCTGCACTAAGTTGGTGAAGTGGTTTTGCTGTGTCCTTTTGCACCGTTTTTTAATTTGCTGTGTTTATGTTTTGTATGTGTATCTTTTAGCGCTGGGCTGAGAATTGTTGCACAAAACTAAGAGAAGTAATTAAGCTGGGATTTTGACAAAAGGTTTAATTAAGCCCAGTCTTATTGCAATAGGACATTTGCTTCTAGTCGCCTTCAGATAACTATAAGACTATAAAAGCAATAATAAGCCTGACGGCACAGAAACATGTCTGAGCTCCACGTGAAGTCATGAGCCTGCTGAGCTGTGTAAAAGATAAAAGAGGGTCTGTCTGGTTTCTAGTAACATAATCATAACTAATGAAGGACAAACCGTCAAGTGATGGGAGATGCAGAAAAAGCCACTTCCGTGCCGCGCGTGGGTCGGAGGGGGGCGGGGGGGGGGTGGCTGGTGGTGACGGTGACATTTACCCCTGCTGACGAAACTTGACGTAGGTGGCACCTTGACGCGCACGCGGTGGTTTGGCTTTATAAGGTCGGTGAGCGCCGGGAGTCTCTCAGCAGACCCGCAGGACCGCTGACCCACAGGAGCCGCGACGTTTCCTGACTTCTTCTCATAAACCCCCCCTTCGACATGAACGGCCACTGCAACGGAACCGGCACCGCGATGGAGGAGTTCCACGGCAGCAGCGGCTTCAGCAGCCTCATCAGAGACACCAAGATGGCCGCCTTGACCCGCAAGCACGAGACGCCCCGCAAGGAGGCGGAGGACGAATCCCTCTCACCTGCGCTCGAGGGCGCCTACACCTGCATCCTGCGCGAGCTCGGAGAGGACACGGACCGGCAGGGGCTGCTGCGCACACCGCTGCGCGCCGCCAAGGCCATGCAGTTCCTCACCAAGGGCTACCACGAGACCGTGGGTGGTGAGTGAGCCGGTTCCTCCCTGTCAATCAAAGGCCAGCGTCAGTGGAAACTCTGTGCTTCACCACCTCTGCATGTACCAGAATCTGATGTTGTTGCTTCACCCACATGTGCGCGTGCGTAACTGTGCATGAGCCTCTTTGTAGGAATGATCAAACACACAAAGAAAAAAGAGACGTCAGTGCAAGTCAGACATGTATCAGCATCAATTCGAATCTCAACATTCAGGGTGTTAAAAGCTCTACTAATGTAGGTTAAGCGTGTCCAGTTAATATTCAGGGCTGCTCTTAAATATACGGACGTTTGTAGATGCTCCACTGGATCCTGGGAAACGACAGTTGTAGTCCAACCATGTGTGTGTGTCTTTGTGTCCGCAGAGGTCTTGAACGATGCCATATTTGACGAAGATCACGATGAGATGGTGATTGTGAAGGACATAGACATGTTTTCACTGTGTGAACATCACATGGTTCCCTTTTTTGGCAAGGTGCGTTTCCCATGCCGGTAACGGATGAATAACATGGCATTTTATGCCTGCGTGTGTTCAAAGCATTGTCACTGTGTCCATCGCTTCACTGCAGGTTCACATTGGGTATATTCCAAACAAAAAAGTGGTGGGACTGAGCAAGCTGGCAAGGTAACACAGCACACACACACACACACACACACACACACACACACACACACACCATTATTGTGGCTGTATGTTTCTAGTGTTAGTGCCAGTCGGCTGCGTTCTTCTGTTATCCCAGCGCATTGACCTGGAGGCTTAGAGTCTAAGCTCACTGGCCACCATCTAGTCCTCTCATCAAGCACACTCACAGACACAAGTCTAAACTCTCTCTGCTCTCGAGCCATGAGAAAATCCCAGCTGTCCTGTGGGAATCACCGGTTATTATCACAGCATCTCTCTCTGTCTTCTTCTCTTCCTTTTCCTAAAACATCACACCACCTCTGAATATACCATCCCATAATAACAGCAATGGATTCACTGAATGTTTAGACAGTTGGTGAATGTAGTTCGACAAATTCAGAGAATTTAGTAGGGTGGATCATTTACAGATGAAGCGGTACAGTTAGCTAGAGAGGTCAGGGACTAATGCCAGCGTGTGTTTATTAAAAGATTAATCATTATTGTGCTCTGGTTCTGCAGGATTGTGGAGATCTACAGTCGGAGGCTTCAAGGTAAGCCAGTAAACTTTGAGTTTTTTTGAGAAATCTGGTGAATCAAGCCCACGTGTGTTAATTTCCTTCGTTTTACCATAGTTCAAGAGCGCCTGACCAAGCAGATCGCCACCGGATTATCTGAGGCTCTGCAGCCTAAAGGTGTAGCCGTGGTTATCGAAGCAGCGTGAGTACACCACCTTCGCCACCTCTGATTAAAAGCTAAAATGACACGTAGTAAAACTCTCTCACGCTGCACAGTTTAGTATTTTTGGCCACATTTCTCCATCTGCAGATCTTAGATCCATGCTTTTTCCTGCAGGCACATGTGCATGGTAATGCGCGGCGTCCAGAAGATGAACAGCCGCACGGTGACGAGCACCATGCTGGGAGCATACCTGGAAGACCCCAGAACCCGGGAGGAGTTCCTGACTCTTGTACGTTAAAGCCTTACAGACGACACACACTATTCATTCCCAAGCCTCTGTACACAGTAGCACACACAAAACTCCAGAGTAACAGTGGATCCACATCCGACTTTCTATTAATGTAAATGAGAAACAAAATAGTAGAAAACATAAGCTGTGTCGAGATGCCGGATCCAACTCTGGAGCTCACCTCAATACACTGAAGCCTGGAAGATTTTGAATCACTGTGAACACAACAGAAAATACATAAGACGCTCAGTCTTTGTGCCTTGGTAAAGGTTTTACAGTCTTTAAATAGCAATACTGTAATAAGTTATGGAACAGAGTGCAATATTGTAGTGTGATGATGCTTTCTGGTGGGGATTTCACTGGTGCTCTTGAAGTATTACTCGTGAATCTTGGTTTATTATTGTATTTTTAATTCACTGATTTTAATAATTTAACAAGCTCTGTCATTTATAGTATTTGTAATATATC
Organism: Macropodus opercularis; assembly: GCA_030770545.1. Classification (NCBI taxonomy): domain Eukaryota; kingdom Metazoa; phylum Chordata; class Actinopteri; order Anabantiformes; family Osphronemidae; genus Macropodus; species Macropodus opercularis. The sequence goes on along the minus strand of CM061107.1, from coordinate 3,722,126 downwards.
ACATTTAATATACATTTTTAATATCAAGGGTCAAGAGACTACAGCTAATGTATGTACTAAATACATTTTATCACTGACTACTATAACATGTATTTTGTTTTGCTTAAATAAAATTATTAACCATAATGAAATCAGACTGGTTATTTACGTTTAAATAAAATTTACAGTACGGCCAGACGCCAACAATGGTTTACTGTCAAATGTGCATGCAGAAAATTTGGACATAATGAGGAATAGAGACTCTGCTATTGAAATAACCCATGACATAATTTTTTCATCAATGTTGGATCTTCTCCATAACCTGAGCATTGAGGAGAGTACGTTTAGATATCCTGCTGTCCCTAAATGTTCCACAGCACCCAATGACAGATCAAAAGGGCAGTGACATAACAGAATTACCTAATCAGATATAGTCTTTGTATTGTAATCAAAGTAGATTTTTGGTTATTTTACTCTGCTGCCTTGAATATTATTTGATACAGATAATATACTGTTTTTTTTTTTTTGTGGCTGTATTAGCTGAAGACTGATGTTGTGTTTGTGCTGTGTTTCTACCGTATAAATCAATAATCATGGGTAAAAACAAGCGTGTACATGTGGCTGAAGCCCCGAGGGGGAACAAGGCCTTTAAATATCAGGAGGAGGATCGTGTTGTCAGACAGTCTGTGAACTATTACCTTTATCTTTGACAGCAATGGGTGGAGGGGGTCACACCTGTTTCCAAATAGGATTATACCGGAGTAACCTAATTATACCAGACATAAAGGGGAAATATGGATATGTTGTGCGTAAGCGGCTAAAATTATACCATTTATGGCTCCAGCACAGGTACAAAATAACCCAGTCACATATTGGATTGTTTAATTCACTTAAATACACAATTGTTACAAGGAGAAATATCTAAAAGAACAACATCCAAATAGTGTAGATGAATTAAAAGTATACAAATAATCTAGAAGCCTTAATGCACAAAACTGTCTGTGACTGTGACTATTTCACTGAAATGCAACAATAACAGTTAAGAGTTCAAGCTGTATATTACAGAACATTGTGGAGCAAACTGACAACATTAAGTGAGCAATGTTTCAGTCTCATTCTGGCATCTGCCATATATTCGTGGAACTGTTCTCCGATCAGCACAGGGTCACACAGATGTTTGTTTGTAGTTCTTGGTGTCCAAAACCTTTTTTCCACACATAGCACAAATTCCTGAGGATAAAAGAAACAGAAACTCAATCAAAAAACTAAATAAAAGGCAGAAAACGCAATGTCAGCATATACTTGTTTGCTATTATTCTTTTTTTAACTTTTAGAGGAATCCATTAATTAATACCAGGTGTGTGAACGTGTTGACTATATTACTGCCTTTAATGTGTCTTTTCAGTTTTAACACATGCCCACAAACAAGACAAGTACAACCCTAAATCTGTAAACACTCTGTTGTAGATTCAAAGTCATTGTCATATTTGTTGATGTGTCAAATAATGTGGCTGTCAAACCCTCCCCATGTACTTTCCCTTCACTCATCCATACTATTTGTGTGCCCACTGTCCGCTTCAAGGGTCATCAAGGTATAAATACTATGGAGCACTGGCCCCAGCAAATAGTCAAACAATGTCAAGAGGTTCACTGACTTTGTTAGTAACTGAACTACTTGGTTGTGTAATTTTGCATGGAGTGTTTGATCATGTAAAGGCTTAGATCCTCCAAGTATAACATCTTCTCACTGAGGTTTAGCCAGACCATGTAGTTTCTTTTGAGGGAGTCCGTACCTTTCTTGTAAGCACAGCCCTGGCAGTAGTGTGACCCAGACTGATGAACCGAGCTCTTGCAGATCCTGCAGATAGCAAAGCCAGTCTTGCTGTAAGGGTCGAACCTGACAGGAGGGAAAACATGACAGAGCAATATAATATTCTCTCAAAACTCAAGTTACATAATGGTTCAGAGCCATTCTTTATACCCACCTGGCTTTCTTAGAAGTCAGCATCTTGTTTTCATTTAGCTTACGGCCACCACTTTCTGCGTAAAGTAGAAACAAGACGTATTATAACAGCTCCACAATAATTTCTCACATAAGGTGAGATTTATAAGACAAAAGACAACTCGGGGCTATTTTTTGTGATCTATCATAAACATGTGACCAAATGCACATGAAGATGACCAACATCCCTTATGGACTAGCTCTGCGGCTTCAGTTCACCTGTTGTGTTCCGTGCTCCGTCCTTCCAGGTGTCAGGGGTAATAACCCTGCCCAGCTTCTTCTCGCCTGAAACAGTAACGTGAATTGTGAATAAAACATCACATAACCGTTAAAGTGACGTACAAGACATTTCACGAACCAAAATAAGATCTGTGAACCAAAGCACGACGTTGGCTCAGGGAAAATCTTAACACCCGTTAAAAAACGAACACCGGTTAAAAATTGAATCCAGAAAGGATGTGAATAACGAATACGTACATTTCTCACAAACCATCCTTCTTCTTTGTCCGTTTAAACAGATCAAAATAACAAAATGTTAGCTAACTATTAGCTTGCTGGGTCGAAGTTTGTAAACTTCCGGTGGCTTCTTCCTCTTCGCGTTTTTGCAACTGATCGATTGGTTAAAGCCAGAGACGTATGACGACAAAAACTTTCATTGGCTGTTGGCATTGTCTGTTAGAGAATGTCCCGGAAAATCAACATTATCTGTAAAGTTACCTATAAAGCGATACTTCCTGCTTGGTGCAGACTCGTACCCTAAAAGCTGAGGTTCAGACTATGGAGCATTCTGGACAATGAAAAGTCAGATTCTTAAATATAATAATTCTAATACTATAATATATGTATGAGGTGTATTAAACAATCTTAGCTATATGCAAAGTGCGATGATTAAATGGTAATACTTGATTACTTACTTTACTACTTTATAAATACTGACAAAATATTAACAACTGTAACCTTGCAATGTAGATATGAAGGTTGTTTTTGTTTGAATGGTAAATCTAGCGGTAAATTTCAAGAAAAAGGCAAAAGTGAGATATTTGACAAAAATTGCTCGGGAGTCAACCCTAAAGGGCAGTCTTTTATTGTGAAGCTGACCCGGAAGTGGTTGCCGATGTTGTTTACGGAAATTAAACCTATCAACCCATGGATTTAACCTGCTCTGCACATCTGCTGCCGAGCTGACATTTTAAAGCGTCTTTATTCCATTTCGTTCCGTTTATTTTGCATTATTATACTAAGGGAGAACTGTAGCCATCATGTGGGACCATGAAATCAGAGCCATGGCGTCCACCCACGCTATCATCGCCGCCTCGGTGTTCATGGCCACCGTCCTGCCTGCGGTGCTGGTACCGGGCTTCTCGGTGTACGGGACTCACCTGCTGTGGCTCTACTCGGTGTCCGGTTCGATCGCCGCAGTCAGTGTCGCCGTCTTCTGGCTGCTCGGCCTCACTCCGCCCATTAAGAAGCACTCGCTGGGATACAAGGTGGCTGAACGATGGCTTTGTGGTTTATAGCAGTTTTGTGTATGTGGCGAGGTTTTATTTATATAACGTTGCGACCTATACACTGTGACAACATAGTGCTTAGCTCAAACTACTGCAGTGTCTCGATATATTGAATCATAACCTGTGTTTTCATTATCCACCAATCTTACATTTACAGGCATGTTGATCAGACAGTGAATTACACAGGAAGTGAACCTTTGGAGCTGAAGGAACATTGACTCTCTGACTCCTCTTCCTGCAGCTGTCTAGATTGTTCCGTTGCTTCCTGTACCTCTTCCTGTCGTGCCTGTTTTTCCACACTGTGGTGGTTCTCTACGGTGCTCCGCTGATTGAGTAAGTCGCTGCTCGTGCTCATGTTCTCTGCCTGTGTGCGTGGATGCATCTATAAAAGCGTTTGGTTTTTGATTCAGATCTGCCCTAGAGACGTTTTCCCTTGCTGTGCTGCTGACGACTCTAACCACCCTGAGGTGTCTGTGCATCCTCGGCCCTAATGTCCAGGCTTGGATACGAGTGTTCAGTCGTCATGGGTAAGCCTTAAACCTGTTTTCCTTTTCGTCCCTGCTCCCTACCTTTCTGTCACATGTCCTTACATGACAGTCCTTGCTTTGCCATCATCTGTAGAGCGATGTCCGTGTGGGACACCTGTTTGCAGATTACAGTCGCCTGCACACTGGTGGGAGCCTGGGTTGGAGCCTTTCCCATACCTCTGGATTGGGACAGGCCTTGGCAGGTCAGCACACTGAAAATGTTATGCTTGGACCTATGTAATCTGCCACTATTGGACCTGAAACTACTAAAATATTCTTACCAGCGCAGCGGTTGATTGGTTAGGGCAGTGTTGTATGGTGACAGAAATAAAGGGGGAACTGTTCATGATAGATGCAGAAAATGTTTATTTTTACCAGTCGCACCAGATCACAGCTCCTCCCTTAACAGTCGTAAACGTATTTTCTTGCGGTTCATCATTGATGAGCAATAAACACAACCCGCATTAGGACGCAATTATAACTCGGCACAGAAACCATTAAATCCTCAATCACAAAATGGAAAATATAAAAATGATGATTGCAAAGGGATTTCTCTACACAATAGCTGAAGGGAAAATGCTAATTAGATGATAATTGGGGCATATTTCTACATGACACCGGTTCTGTGTACTGCGCACAGTGCTCGTCTAGTTCCTCTTTAAAGCGACTGGGCATTGCTCCAATGGATGGAAGGTGGTTAGAGACAGTTCAGCTCGTTCTGATGCCATCGGACTCACTTGTCCTCTTCGTGTACTGCAGGTTTGGCCTGTGTCCTGCAGCTTGGGCGCCATGATTGGCTACCTGACGGGGCTTGTTGCTGCTCCTGCGTGGATCCACTACCACCGTAAACAGCTCACGTACAAGTGCAAGTAATGAACAGAGGTGTTTGTGTGCCTGCGTGTGTTCGAATGCAGAGTATTTCTTGTATTCCTGCAGAGTGACTGTAACATTTTATTGATTATTTATTGGGAACATCCATCTGCAGCCTGTAGGAAAGATGATTTTGTAATATGGTTATTTTTTATGCACCAAGGCTCAAAATGTTCCTGAAGAATGTTGGCACGAATAAAGCGTTACGTGTGCAACGGTGTGAGCCGTCTCTGCTGTGATTTGTTTGTGAACAGTTGAATCCAAAACTGCTTGGACCTCTAGGTGGTGCTGTTGGCTCATGACCCCCCCTTAGTGTGTGTGTGCATTCAGGTGGAGAGAGGGAACTCATTTGCAAAGTAATCAGTGTTATGGATGGGTGATCATTTATTGAAAGAGTCATGAGGGGAACAAAGTTAAAGTGTAAACTTACTGCAAAGTGTACTTCTATTCACTCGCACACCCTCAGCTGTACACCTGAAGCTGCCGACTGATGAATACGGTTCCTTTTTAAACAACTATTAATCTTGTTCACACTCTACTTCAACACCTTCCTCCCTCTCTCCTGCTCTCATTCTCATTCCACCTTTCACGTCCTGAGGCAACCACATTGATTCACTTTCATTTTAGGGACATCAATTTCCCTCTTTTCATGCTGCCCACATTTCTTGTTCTCCCTATCGCAGCCTTTAAGCACAATGAAACATGCATTTTCTGCATCACGGTATCAACTTGCAAAGTAAATGAGGGATGTTGTCTGCAGACAATAGAAACTAAGTAAACATGTCCAATATAAAATTGCTGCATATTATAAATAATGCTGTATGAAATCCGGATTGAGCATGATAATATTTTATTATTTGCAATGGCTGACAAATGCAGCAAACGCCAGAGGCAAAGCTGCCCATTCAAGTCTTACATAAGGTTCGTGCCAGGGAAAAGCAGAGGAACATAGCCTGAGGGAAAAAGAGAGAATGGGGAGAATACATTTTCAGAATAAAACCTAGAGAGCCTTTAAAGTGGCCTGTGTGCACTTACAAGACCAGTTGTCATCCCTCAATCTTCTTTCGTTCTTCCCACCACTTCTGATGAAATTCAATCTGGTCTCACGCTGTTGTCGCCATTTCTCCGCTTCTCTAGCTTCTTTTTCTTCTGTTTTCCACCTTGGTTCTGATATGTCGCAACCTGTGGAGAGCAGAGAAAGTGGCAAGTAGAGCCCTTAGACGTCGCAGAGCGTGATCAAGCCCATCTCACCCAATTCCACCTCAGTGCCCATCTTAGATTGGAGGCATATGTTTCAGGATTCCTACCTGTCACATGTTTTTTAGCCTTTAAGGTGTGTTTAGATGGGGAATCTATTCGTCCGTTCGTGGGTGAGTTGCTGCTGTTTTTCTGTTGTGGCCGTTCCATCTTCGCGACAAGCACAAGGCCATTCGTTCTGAGTCCCACACAAAAGCCGCTGCTTCACAAATTGCTCTCCTCATTCAATCTCACAGAACTTTATTTATTCATTATTTGTTCTCAGGCTGTGCTATTGTGGCAGAGCTTTGTGTGCAGAGGTAATTTGTCACTCTCCCTCCCCTCCTTTCAAGTCAGCCTTTCCTACAAGGCTGTTGTCATAGCCATTGTTTGCAGAACAGTTATGTTTCTGCATTGTTCCTCTGAAGATGGAGACACACAGTGGTCTTTTCCAAATGACGGTGCACCAGCAGCTCTGCGTGGTGGACAATGTCACCTAAAACGAAGCCTGCTGTAATCAATACTTCTAAGGGTAGTAGTGAGACAAATGGCTCTGTGCAATTTAACAGATTGGTTGTGCTGTTGAGAACAGTGTAATCATTAAGGTCTGCAGCTCTTTTAGCCTTAATTACTGTGGGCCATCTTGGTTTTTCAGCTTTTTAACTTTACTGTTCAGTCTTGCTGCCCTTGTTATTGCTCCTCTGCTTGTTTTCTGCAACATCTGACTAATCCCCTGAACCCTAGCAGCTGTGCAACGAGCTGCACACTGAGGAAACCAGCAAGTGGCCAGGCAACCTGTCCAGAAGCCCAATTACAGCTGGGACCGGCTCCGGCACCCCCGCGGCCCTGACGAGGATAAGCAGTAAGAATAATAGATGGATAGTTGTAATAATCACACAGAATTGGCTTTACATTGATCTGTAACAGTGGAGCGTTAGAGTGTGGCGGCTGAGTAAAAAAGTAAAAACGTTATCTATATTATTTGTCACATCCATCTTCCTTCTTCCAAAGCTGTGGATGGACAGATCTGTGGTGCTCACACTGTAACTGTGAATTTCTTGCTTCCTGTGTTTTGTCTCTCCTTTTGCCCCAGTTTCCTGTGTTGACACTTCCCCCGGTGTGTACTTCATTAACAGTTGGAGTGCCTTGTTATTGAGCGGTAAACATGTTATTGCAGCACTCGCTTGTCTCTCCTGTTGCGTCTAAGAGCAACAATAAAAGGATCTATTGTTGCCGGGGGAAGCTCAAGTGGGTTGTCGTGACGCAAGAGGGATGAGGAAGGCAGAAAGGCTGGACTTGAGGGGATGCTGAGAGAGTTTGTGATGAAAAGCAGGTACATGGTTTATTGGCAGTAGAACGTTGCATGACTCTCTTGACAATTTAATGTGTGCACATACAGATTATGTTTTTCTGTGAGAAGCTACAGCGGGAGGCCACTGAGTAAGTGAGACAAGTAGTTGAAAAGAGACAAAGTGAGCAGGGGATTTTTCGTTCTGCAGAACTGCACAGATTTACTGCTTGTCTTTTGCACCTTAAGCCCAAGGAAATCCCTTCCCTGTGTATGGCTGCTGAGATGCGTTAGACCAGTTGACTCAGTCTGGGAATTCAGAGGAGTCACACGATCAATCTTAATGGTCACAAGATTTTATATTAGGACTGTTCCTTGATCAGGAATCACATTTTTATTTTTTCTTATTATGATTTAGCTTTTGTTATTTTTGAAGCCCCATTAGAATTGGATTTTATATTTCCTTAATTGTAGGAAATGTTAAATACAGTGCTTCCTTTTGTTTTTCTAAATCCTAAAATGAACCTATTTTAGAAATGCAGTTCATAGACATACTGCACATTACCTTCAATTCAAGGCTAACAGAAATAAATGTTGATTAAAGGACCTCAGTGTTACCTGCAGCCGTAGATTAGTTCAATGCCACTACCAATAACAAGAAAGCAATAAAAGCTGGATAATTGAGCACCTCTCTCTGGCAGATGTGCTTCCATGGTAACGACCAACGGCATCTGCTTCAAGATGAGCGTTTTTTTCAATTAGAGGTTTGTGATTCAGGTCATCATATTGGAAATGTGTGTAGCCTGTGCATCTAGAAGACATTACTCTGTGGTTTTTCTTCAGCAACGTCCAGCTGAGCTGTACTTGAAGAATTCATTTTGACAATATGTGTGGGATAAGAAAAAAGGTCACACAGGAAAATGGTATGGTCAGCGCTGTCCATAAGACTCTGAACCCTCTCAACTGGGCTTTAAACAACAATATTAATAGATTTTTGTTAGAAACTAATGTAGATTTCATATTTTTTATGAACTGTCAAGAATTGCACAGGATGACAAGATCTTTCAGTAGGTACAGTAACTCCAGTAGAAAAGGCACTATGACCGTAAACTAGTGGATAAATGTAGTTCAGTACAAGTAGTACCGTCTATTTTTGGGTTGTGCTGTCATGCATAGTTGTTTTGAAGTAATTCATTATTCCCCAGAACATGGAATAATGTATTTTTCCAAATCACTGCTACAATCAATTATCCATCCAAAGGTTTTCCTCAGGGTGTGAAGTATTGATGCCACAACAAAGGGTCCAGGACTGAGTCACACTGACAAATGAAGCGGATGCATTTTAATTAGAAAACTCTTGCATCTCTCTTCATTCATTTTAAACTTTCACTGTTAAAAATTCAAAATCACTCAACTTTGAAAGACTCCAGTCTTCAGAGAGGCTCAGACGTTAGTGTACCACTAAAACCTTTATTATTCCACCATCAGGACCTACAATACTCGCAATGCAAAGAACGTACATACCCTGATGCATCGAGTTCAATCGATACAAACTTTACTGCACCATAATGAGACGACTTTTAAAGCCCTTCAGATACATATAATACAGGTATATGCACATACGTTTGGACACGGAAAACGTTTTCATCTTTTTGGCTCTTAGTTTGGGCAGACCATATATTATTATATATACTATATTATTTTGATGTAAAACTTTATGTATTTTAGTCTGAAATGTTTTCATACTGGTAAAAGAAAAAATAAAACAGTTCTATTATAACCCCCCCAAACACTCAACAGTTAGGAGACAAGACGCTGAGATGATCATCAGTCTTTCAGCAGCTTGATGTAGGAGTGCCAACGTGTCTGAAACAACCCCCCCCCCCTCCCTCTGCGAGCAGCATCTGACATCACACCAGGGCCCACACATATAAATACTGTATGAGACAGTACTCAAGCCAAGTGAGCAGCAGCCATGTTCCAGACGAGGTGTCTCCTTTGTGCCTGCTCTTTCTAACACACACACACACACACACACATGCTTGTAACATGCTAAAACCACGCATCTGTGCTTCTGTTATCGGAGCCGAGGGAGCTGATGCTGCTCTCTACCCTTCACGTGCGACGTTGGTTCAGTTGCAACGTGACACCTCTGCTACAGCAAGCGCATTATCAATGACAAACAAATGCAAAAGGACGTCACAGTTGTTTCCCCTTAAAATTTATTAACTTAGACGTCTTTTTCAAAAAAAACAAAAGAAATCAACAAGGATTATTTTTGAGATTATTGGTGTGATGTCCTGACAGTGATGAGCGGAGGTGGTATAGCGAGGGCAAGTGGAGAATGAACATTGTTGGGCCAATGTGTTTCAGCAGCGGCATGTCTGAAGTGTTACAGAAAGATCCTGTCTTTGTGTTGGTCACTTTTTCCTGGGCTGTGCTGCGATGAAAAGAGCCACCAGACAGTACAGGGCGCCTCCGATAGTGAGAGCCATGGTGGTGCGGTACAGTAGCCTGTCGGGAACGCCGCCCTTCAAATGAACGGGGATGCCGTCTGATGTCTGAGAGAGAGAAAGGAAGACAGGGAAGAGGTTGATCAGGAAAAAAAAAAAGGTGTTTCTAGAACAAAATTATTCTGTTGCTAAAACTGACTCCATCTATTTGTTTATTACCTGGAACAACCGCTGAAGGTCAGGAACCTTGTTTGCTCCCATGTACTCCACTGTGGCCCCAGCTTCTGATACCACCTTGGTAGGTGAGGCAAAAATCATGGTTGGGGACTCTGCTGGTAAACCTGCCCTCAGACCCTGCATGAAAAAACAAATTCCATTTATTCAATGTCAGTAATAAGAGCAAATGGCGACATTGGAGGAACTATTATTATATGAAACAATACAATTATAAAAAGTGTATTATTGGCTGATTCACTAAACATTTTAGGGCTGTTGTAATGAAATCTTACACGAGTAAGGCTGGTGGGGGTCTTTTATCAGTACAGCAAGATTTTCCTGTATGTGATAATTTCCTGCCTGAAAATTATAAAACTGAAACTGAGATATTTAGGCCCATGAGTCTAAGGAAATATCGTTAAATTTCATAATGATGTTCTATTTTCAGACTCTCGAGATACAGACCAGAGCTACACTGTGTTAATGAAGTACAAGTGTGTCACCTTGATATCCTCTCATTTGAAGGAAGCTTCCCACCCACCTAGGTTTTAAAAATGACTGGGCGACCTATTATGTTCTCACAGTGTGTGGAGGTCGACATGTGGGAGTGAAATAGATCTGACATATGAAAATGCAGAGGCCGTGATAGAAGATTATTTTTATCTACCCTTTAGGAGAAAGCTTAACTAGTGTCACAGCATGAACTTGTATTTGTGCATTACACAAAAAAATACATAAATATCCTCTTTACATCATCTAACCAATGGCTTGTTATTAAAGAGGGATGTTCTGATGAATAATCCTCAAAATGGAAAGTACACACACAAAAGAGCTGGCTTCAGGTGTCTGAGGGGGTTCCCTAGCACTTATCCAAACGCGTTAGGTAAACTGGAAATCCTACACCCTCTGGAGGTGTCATTTTAAGCGTGATTGTTGCTGCCTGTCTCTTTTTTAATTATCTGACAGACTAATGGGCTTTCTATTGACCTGTCTCTATTGATCTGCCAAGTGTGTGCTGAGTGAGGTGACAATAAAAAGCCTGATGTAGTTAAAGTCACATGAGCAACACAAGATCAGAACCACCATGAAAGAGGAAAAATCTGCATCTCCGTCACCTTCTCAGCTGTGAAACGTGATAACGACAGCAGGACGAGACCAGGTTTTAGAGAAAGAAACTACATTTAGCTGAGATCATTTGTTCACTAGGTGCCATTCATTATCATTTCTATTTATTTATTTAGAACAGCACAAAACGTAACTTTGTTCTAATGCTGTCTTTAAGAGTTTGAGTTTGCTTTGTTCCAAGTTGGTAAAATACACAGTAACAAGAAAATCTGAGCTTATTAAGGGAAGATATTGTTATGAAAAATAATGACTGCTACAATGAATTTAATTGGTTCAGTGACTTTACACACGGACCACAGTTCAGAAGCATTTTACTAATTCTGAAATCACCACTGAGGTTATATGAAGGCTGAATAGTGGAGACATGCATGTGGAATGATCAGCCCTCTCACAAGCAGGTAAACACCAAATCAGCAAACAGCACAAAACGGAAAATGCTGAACAGACTTCACACGTATCTGAATGGAAGAGGACTTTGCAACCAGCTGTAAAATAGAGTAAATAACAGCATCACTACCACCTGCTGCTGTTTTTTATTACCAGCTGAATGGGATGTAACGTCACACATGACATCGCATTTGCTGCTTGTGCTCCATTTAACTGGATGAACCTGATGCACAACAAGCAGCTTGATGGCATGACTAAACAGAGCACAATTTCTTATTTGTCTGCTACTGTATATGTTGTAGTAATTAGGGAATTATGATTAAAAACCGTCGATTTATGAAGTATTTGTGTGTACCATATATTTCTGTTATGCATTACTTTCTGACAGTAATATTGACCTTTCTTATTAATTTAGTTTAATCAAATTCAGAATCAAACTCTAAAAATGCACCTCTGCGTGTCCTACGCTGTTTCTTCTTCTACTCGTCCCTACATACAGCGGAAGGCTCGTTACTGCCCCTAGCGGCCAGCGGCTAAAAGCAGGATTAGCAGCGAGTGTTTTGACCCCGTCGACCGTAAGAGGAAACGCCGAGCAACGTGCCTTCAACACGTTTTACAAGTCTTTATTTAAAAAAAACCACACGGGGCATTGTATTACCCGTTTAATGAATGTGACAGCTAAACAAAGTTACCGCTGATTGCTACAAGCGTGGATTTATCTTCAGCATTAAACTACTCTTATTTACGTTATTTATAGACGGAAAAATAGATTGGGAATCCAACTACGTGTCGACTTTAAGACAAACGTGTCATTAAATGAGCGTGTAAGCATTTAAATCATTGACATCGCTTAGATTTAAGCGCCTATTAGCGTTAAACGCAAGGCTGTCTCGTTCCCCAACACTCGGATACTGAAGGTCATCCCTAAAGATCCCTTCTCGAACTGCCAGCCATACACCGCTTCCCAGACTCACCTGAGGGTTGTAGGCGGTGGTGGGAGCAGACCCCGTCAGTTTCTGAGTAAACCCGCTGAGCTTGTAGTACATTTTACTACTGAAGGACGGTGAAAGGTGCTATCCACAACAGAATCACCGGTAAAGGGGCTTCCTGGTGCTGTCGTCGCGGGAAAGTGACGTCAGAGTCAGCTGCCTCATCTTTGCCAGACTAAACCCTCCAACTGTAGACGAAACGGATGAGCATCAGACGAGGTACATTATTCTAACGCTTCATGTTCACGGCTCCTGTGAAATGTCAGACATTTGTAAAAACACTTTTGCTTTTAGTTTGTCACTTACATACATCATTTATTCACATGTACTCAAGTCTTTACAGAATAAACATCTAAGTATACATAGTTATGTTATTTTAAGGTTATTTGTACTTGTGTAGTTTTGCCATTTTGTGCTCATCTGCCTTTCTAATTCTATAAAATGAGCACACAATATTTAGTGCTTTAGTATTGACACTAAATATATTTCTATGTTTCCTTTGTAACTAGATCACACTGACATTCAAAGAAATCAAGTTTTCCATATTAGTGTAAATTGTTTCTGCTTTTTCATGTACTTGAATGAAGCAGAAGAAGTGGCGCATTACTTTCTCTCATAGTGTAGCAATTTTGTTTTATGCTGATTTATATTATTATTATCTGTTACTGTATTATTAACACACCTACACTTATAAGTGCTGAGAGTAAATGGGAGCATGTTGTCATTCATCATGTGTCGACCCTGTGTGAACTAGACAGTGGCACAGACAGTTCGGACCCCATGCGATTCTGCCCTTGCCACCAGGCTCAGGTGTTCCTCACACTGATTATATTTGATTACTGTACAGGCCTAGAGTTGTCATCACATCAACTACTTTGACGGATGAAGGGCTATCTGCCATGAATGGCTTATCCTCTGTCACACCTTTAGGCCATAATAAGTGTCAGTGTTAGTTCATTAATTGCAAAGGTTAATATAGGAAAGATCATTGTTCCAGGACTGTAAAGGAAGTTGATGGAATCTCATAACACTTAAATCTGACCAGCATGATTTGCATAATGATTGCACATTCCGACATTTTGCACAGAGCACTTTTATTAAAAAAAAACTCATACATCGATAACATTAATTATAAATACAGCGTCAAGTGATGAAAAGTTTTGACTGATAGTTTCAATCAGGCTTGGCCAAAATTCAGTGGGCTGCAAGCTAAGCTACATGAGTTGAATGTGCTGTTAGCGAGATGACAAAAAATGTTATTGTTGTGACTGTAATACTACCTGAAACACATTAATAACACAACGACAAACATTTTGCGATATGTACTGTTTACAATACGTAATAAAGTCATACAAGGCTGCAAACATAAGGAACTTGCAAATGTTAATGTTAATTTTAAACAAACTCAGACTCATTACCTGTTCATTTATTTTGCAGAATAAGTGCAGGGCCTTGATGTGTTTGTGTGTGTGTGTGCGTGTGTGTGTGTAAAAAAAAAAAGGATGGTTGATGCCAACAGGAGGAAGAGGAGAAGAGATGCAGAGAAAGACTGTTGTGTGGGAGAGGTGTTGACTTGTTTGTTTGGATCATGTGTCTCTTCAACAAATCATATCATCTTCAAACATGCCTGAATCACGGATGTCAGAACTGTCATCTTTTTTTCCCACTCTAATTTTTTTTGTGAATTAGTGATTATTAGGGATGTCACCCTAATAATCGCAGGACAAAAAGTGCAGCATGCCAAACAGGAGGTGTGCGTGGATGTGGCTGGTTCATGTGCACACAAATCAACCACCACTATGATTGGCGTGCTGGAGGACGAGGTTGCCTTGGAGACATACAAAACGCATCGCATTCACTCGCAAATGGAGAAGCGATACACACTCCAGCTATTCATTCTTTGTGCTCATTCTTGCTCTACACTCTCTCGTTTTTATCCCATAATCTTTTATGCTCCATTTCACAATCCATCTGCCATGTCATATCTTCTGCCTCTTTATTTGCCTGCCACCAGGTAGTCCTTGCTGACCTGTCTCAATACTTTATTATCCCTGGATTAAGCCACTCATATGCATTAAGCCCACTGTGCACCTTGTCCTGGTCCCCGCTGTGAACTTACTTGATCACTTGTTCTCTGTATTTCACAGGTTTAACAGAATGCATCTAGGTCACACATCAATCTTGTGTAACTTGTACCATCTGGGTGCAAAGCTTCGACAAAGTGAAAGGCTGATGGACACACACACACAGACACACAGTGTGATGCAGCTTACAAAAAAGCAGTTGTCTCAGCCGGTGTTGTAACCATGGAAATACAGTGTAAACAGCGGCCCGTCTCAAAACTGGATTGACTGGATCTGTGTGTTGTTAATAAATAATTTGCGTATTCTTTAGTTCAAACCGTGTTGTTAAGGAGACAGGCAGAGAGCATGCTGTTTGAGGACAAGATTGGAGATCATCATCATCGTCCAGTCAGGAAACAGACAGACAGACAGGCTAAATAAAATGAGGTGTGGCTCAGGCAGGAAACAGAGACATTGTTGATCTTTTTTACTATGGAATCAGCTGGTTTGTTGAGTGTCTATGCAGGTGTTTGGGGTTAAATGCCTGTTCAGTGCAGCATCTCCGTTGACAGGCTGCGTGCATATCTGGCAGAGCGAAGTTTGAGTTCATGGTAGCACTGTACAAAACTGTGGTATATGAACGTAATGGGCAGTGCCAGGAGAACAATGCCGCTCACTACACACATTCCCCCAAGCACTCGGCCTCCAATTGTCACAGGGTACACATCCCCGTACCCGACCGTAGTCATGGAGATGATAACCCACCAGGCGGCGGCTGGGATGCTGGCATAATCTTGGTTCTGTGTTCCCATGTCCAAGCCATGCTCCAGCAGCTGAGCCAGAGCACTGTATATCGCCATGGCAACACAGACAAACACCATCAACATGACCATCTCCCGGTAGCAGCGCCTGAGAGTCAACCCCAGTGTCTGCAGGCCCAGGAAGTGTCTGGCCAGCTTCATGAGCCAGAACACTCGCATCATCCTCAGCACTCGCAGGATGACCCCTGCAACCCCGAGTCCAGCGCCCGGCATCCCTGCTCCGGCCAACGCCATCGTCACATAATAGGGGGTGATGGCGATCACATCGATGATGTTGAGTGGCCGGCGGAGGAATTCCCACTTGTCTCTGGCCACCAGAAAGCGCACTATGCACTCTGCCGTAAACCAACCAATGCACACTGCCTCCACTATCCTACAGAGAGGAGAGGAGAAACAGACGGTAAACAGGAAATAGCACAGGAGCAACATGATGATGTGGAAGATATCACAAAGCAGAGATGACTGAAAACTATGGGAAGTTGACTCTAGTCAACAAAGATGAGATAAACTGTGATATTGCCGGGACACAATAAAATCTAACAAAGGAAGATTGTGACACAAGCAGGCGCATCATTACCCCACTGATTAACACCACAAATACAATCAAAGTGAATCAGAGCGAGGTGGTGCTCATGTCTGACGTAGAAGCAGTTGAGCCCAGCATCGCCACAGAGCCTTAGGATAACTACATCAGTACAATTAGAACAAACCAGATTACACAACAACTGAACTGAATCATCTACTGGCATGAAACTAAATTGGAATCCTTTTGACCCCCAGCTTTGCTTTTTTAGTACATTACCTAACCCCTGTAACCAGTCCAAATATGAAACCTACCTTCAGCCTGAGTAACAGAACCGAGCCTTATATAGAGAGAGGCTGTCTGAGGCTTCCCAGAGAGGACGAGCTGGAGCCAAAATGTGGAAATACAGAAGCACTTTTTCCACCTTGTGTTCAAGACTAAATCAGAAATAATCGCTGGGAAACTGACTAGATAGAAAATGAACCTTGTCAGTGGATTGTTTGCTTACACTAATCCCCAGATGCCTCAGTATACCTTCCACTTTCAGCTTATTGCCCACAGGAATATGATGTTTGTGGCATTTATCTGTTTGTCCTTCTTGTGTACTGTGTAATGCAAACTAACCAGGCCTATAAAAATATTCTAATTAAATGTAGAGAGGGAGCCTTGGAAGTAAGATGGGGACAGTGGGGCTTTCTGTGTAATAATTAACACAACGCTTTTAGCAGATAATTTAAACGTGTTATTGATTGTCTCCCTTGGGGACTTGTTTCACAAGGATCCTACTGCTTAACGTGACCCATGCGCTCATCAATACTAGATAATGTGTATTTTTATTGTATTTTATATACGTGTGTGTGTTTCTTTTCGCGATTTTATTGTAATGAGCCTATTTAGTAACATCTGGATTAACGCAACGACCTCGTGTGTAACTGCGTAGTGAGCAGAGTTTGGTCGTGGCAGGCGTTACGAGTGTGTGTATGTAATTATCGTTAGAGAAATGATTGACGTGGTTTAGCCTGAGAGGATGGAGCTGACTTTGAGGCTTCAACCTTTAGATCACAGTGTCACTGTCAAGCTGTCCGCACACATTGCGCCTAAACATTTAGCACCACCCTCATAGAGGGGTTTTCTATTCCTCTACACTTGATCGACCCTGGGCTGTCTCCTACCTGTGCTCCTCCACTGTGTTTCTCTTGGCTGTATTCCAGTCCGGCAGGGTACTGGCGCACAGCATTATCATTGAAACGATAACAAAGATCACGGAAACTGAAGCCAAGAGCTGCGCTGCAAGTGAGGAGTTGGGCTCCTCGAACGTCTTGCGCATCTTCTCCAGCCATCGAGCGCGACCACTGAGCGCAGTCCGCTGCACTGATTCGCTCGGGCTCTGGGGCTCATCCCCCGACACTCTGATGTTCTCCTCGGACAGACTGTCCAGTCCGATCTCGGACATCCTGTCATCCAGTCGTTTCTGGCAACAGGAGTCCAGGTGCGCGCTCTCCAGCCCCCAGTAAAGCATCTCTGTGTAGAAGGACAGCTCACACACTCCGGGAACAAAGCGGAGTTTGCCAGAGCGCACATACAGCATGATGAACACGAAAGCCTGCGCGTGGCGGTCAAAGAAAAACTCATTCCGGTCCCGGTCGTAGTCGTCGCACAGTTCAAGGACCTCTTTCTCAGTTGCGCAGGCATGCAGACGGCTGACGCGCCGGAGAGGGAAATCCCTGATCACCTCACGGCTGAAGGCATACCGGGTCCCCCCTACGTTGAGCACGCAGATACTCTTTCCAAACTTCATCTTGTCAGCCTGTTGCCTAACTAGACCTCCTCTTCATAGTCACTCCCCATACCAAAGCAGGAGTTTGGACATTGGACTGGGGGGGTCACAGTCTCCCCTGTCCCCCGGGGCGTGGTTCTCTCTGAGTGGAGGTGGACCTGCACCGAGCTCCGCGGCTGTTGGAAACTCTTCCCTCTGTCCCTCACTCTCCTCTTCTCCCACTGTAGCCTGTAGAGGAGACTCTCCACCCCAGTCAGGGCGAGCCAATCCCGTCAGTGATGTCACGTGCGCGCGCAGGAACGCACGCACGGAGAAGAACTCCTAAAGCGCAACTGTAGCGTAATTTTACGCACAAGTGTTTAGAAAGATTGTTGGTCGTAACAATTTAACTTGTTTATGAATGTCACGTCTGGATCTCTACCATTTATTCCTGATAGCAATCTATATCACAAATAATATAAAAGATCAACTAAATGACGCTTTAGAGGTTTTTGTTGACAATCAACAATAAAATATTGTTTTATAGCCATAATGTGACATTGGGCTGTGTTGTTGTTGTTATAGGTTAAGAACGGTTCTGCCAGTACCGCTGGAATCATCTAAAGGTTGAACCGGCCCTTGCACGGACACCTGCACGTTAAACACCACATTTCTGGTGGCACCTCGACTCGTGAACGCACAGCCTGTTCGCAGACGCTCTGCGGCTTTGTTTTGAAGGTATATGTGCTTATGCGTGTGCGTGCGTCTGGGCGTGCGCGCCCCCTCCCAACGTCAGCAGTGGTTTTTCGGGTTGATCCGACTTCTTTGGCTGCTGTGAGTTCACTGCATTGTAAAGGCTGCTGTGACTCGTAGGAGGAAGGGGGGGGGGCCGGCTCGCCAAAAAAAAACCTCCCGATAGGGTTCACATCTGGAGCCTCGACGACCATAATTTATCGCACGTTTTAGCTTTCAGGAAATTAAGTTTTATAGTTTTTTATTAATTTATTCTATTTCTCTTAGTTTATGGTTTGCGTTAACACTCCGGGAGGGCAGAAATGGCGGCCAACATGTACCGGGTCGGAGGTATGTATGTCAATGTGGATCTTTTATCAAACTGAAAGCCGTACAGTTTTGCGCCCCGTGGGGATTGTGTGGCGGTATTTTAAGTTAGTCTCCGTGTAATGGTGAGACACGGCCGCGCTACGTCCCCAGATGCCTTCAGTCGGAGTAGGGAAGTGGTATTTTGTGAATATTTGGGATTCAAAATGGGTCAGGCCTCGCGTCTGTCGTGGCCACAGCAGCTAGCCGCCAGCGCGCTAAATGGCTAGCTTACAATGTAAACATTTTTCTGTTGTCGGTACCTCTGCTCCCTGGTTTTCGGGTAATCAGCCAGCGGGGGCGGATAGCTGGCACACAGCGGGGCCTTTGGGCTAGACATGAGTTTAAAAGGGTGTTAAAACGCTACTACGGGCTGTGTGAAGCTGCCTTTGTATTTGCTTCTTCTGGCATGCAGCCATCAGTACGAGCCTTATTTAGCTAACGTTAGCATCAGCAGTGGCTTCACTGATTGCCATTATTGCAGCACACGCGATCGTTTTACGCCGTTTCAGCAACTAATCCGCCACTATCGCTAACGTTACATGTTGGATGGTGCTGCACCGTCCACCTGCTTCCTCCGCAAGTGTATTTAATCAGAAATGTGGCTTGATTTGGCTAGCTAGCTTGTTAGCAGTCTACTGGAATTCAACATCAAATTATTGTCTCGATTCATGGCGTCGTTGCGTCGGTGTAGGTTAAACCTGTGGTCACACGTAGCCCAGCTGTAAAGCCCTGTAAGGACCGAGAAGTAGCTTAAACGCCTCGGCTTTAGGTGTCACTGCAGTTAGCATCTTCCAGCAGCTGATTTTATTTGTTGGTTTACTTTATCCTGGTATCGGTTTGATTGATTCCAGCTGTGTTGTCCATATGGTCACCTGTGGTGCAGTTCTCCTGCTGCTTTCTTTGCTCTCATGACTTCCGCAAACTCGTGTTTTTGGAAGCATTTGACCTGGATTTGTCTGGAAAAAAAACAGGTTTTAACCAAACCCTTGTCTTTATTGTTTCTGTGGGTTATTTAGAATTTTCCTCCTCATCGTTTTTTCCATATATGACACTTCCAAAACCCCCAATGCAACTTCACATCACTGACGTTGGCCTCTAGAAATGTCACAGCATATAGAATTTGTTTGTTTATACAAAGAAACTCAACCCGGTTGTGTTGATGTGTGGCTTAATTCTTATGCACGTGAAGGTAGAGAGCTGTGGAAATCAGCTATTCTGACTGTACTGCATCCCTGATCTAAATTTGTTATTATCACAAACGTCATAACAGTTTTAAAACTGTCTCGTACTGTGAAAACCTTGCAAGAAAGATACACTTTTGCCTTGACCTGCTAAGCCTAGTGTTTGAGAATTGTTTCCGTTACAGTTTTTGTTTATATGTGGTCTTTTATTTCTGCGTGAAGTGGGTGTGAATGTTGAGTTGCATCACAGATGCATATTTATAGTTTTGGCATTGCTATAGGAATCTCCGTTTTTAATAAATGAAGTACAGCACTGCAGTATGTGCCTCTGCCAATTGCCCCTCCTTACATCATTGTTTAACATGCTAGGTTTGAGGTGGTGGTTTTTCCATAATATCTATATTTAAATATGCTTTTTTCATGTGTAGAGGCTCACGTATACTATACATGTACTGTACTATCCTGCAATGATGTAATCACGTGTGTTTTCTGTTGCAGATTATGTATTTTTTGAGAACTCTTCCAGTAACCCATACCTGATTCGCCGGATAGAAGAGCTCAATAAGGTGAAGTGCTTGTCACATATGTGTGTTTATACCTCTTAATGCCAGGGGGTGAATAGCCAGAATTCTTCAGTATTCCTCCCCCCACCCACTCTGTGTGTTTGGTGGGTGCACTTTGTCACTGAAAGTGTTCATGTTACATCTAAAAAAGGCAGGTGTTCCCGGTCTCCTAACTGCCGTTGATATTGCAGGACACACCTGTGGGAGTGTGTGTGGGTAGTGGAAATAATTATAATGAACGTCTTAGGATCTCAGATAGCTTTGGAACTAAATGTGCAAAACAGTTGTCCATCCACGTACTTTTGATCTGCCACTATTTGATTAAGAGTTGCTTTTTAATCTTATTTTGTAGTGTGTCACAAAAGGCAGTTAAGCAGGAAGCAAATCTAAGATAAACTTTTGGTTGAAATACTAATGGAACATCTTTTCATGGGCGTGTCAGAAAAGCTTATCCTATGTTGCATTTGCACCACGATGCTTGTATAAAAGCGTCATTATCAGATTGTGTGGGTGGCTAAATGTTGGATTAGGCTTGTATCAGTCTAAAAACAGTTTAAGGCGATGCTACAATATGAAGACAGGAGACACTGTAATTATCAAGTGATAAAGGGGTTGGCTAAAATAACAGGAATTCCCAGTAGTGGGACACAGTGTGATACTGTATGCCTGTGCCAAAATGATGTTTTTATTGCTTTTCACTGAAAGATCACTGTTGCTTATTTATGAACTTTCTGGGTCCTGTACCTGTTGTGGTGTTGCACTAGATATTGGTATTTTGTTGAAGTAAATGAATAAATGAAAGCACATCAGATTACAGTATATTCCCCAGAAACGTGGCAGAAGTAGTTTTCTACTTTATGCCCTTTCATCCATTCACCCTTCATCAGTCACGACATTAAATCCAGCGTGATTCTTTAAGCTTGTCGGCCTAATTATACAGTAAGACTATCAATCAATCATCTGATCAAAAGTGCTACTGGTCAGCTTGTCATAAGAGCAAAGCTTGACGAGCACACAAAGGAACTGGGTCTCTGGGGAAATTAGAGGCTTGTGCAGGGTAATGTTGCTGCTTTTTTTTCATGGGCTCTCCTGTTTCTCTGTTTCAGACGGCCAGTGGGAATGTGGAGGCCAAGGTGGTTTGCTTCTATAGAAGGAGAGACATCTCCCACAGCCTCATCCAGCTTGCAGACAAACATGCAAGTGAGTAGTGTCCCCTGTTCCACATGGATATTCTGTTTATGTTGCACACGTGAGCCAGCAAGACTTGGCTTGTATACAGACATACATTAAACTCCAAGGCAAAGCTCAAATGCTAAAAAATAAATGTGAAGCTGTTGGCAACAGTTGACTTTGAAGTGATGTTTAAGCAAAAATGATGAATTCATGAATAATTCCTACCTACAGATGGCAAAATGTTTTGCGTTCAGTTGATTTATTGCATAGAATAACTTTAGGTTTTGGTGTGATTCACCTTGGAACTCTGTCTTATACTAAACAATTATATTTTAAAATAATTATTTGATTAATTAATGGTCCTACTCGTATAGTAGAGAGTAGTAGAGAGACATTAGGTTTTGGCTTTTTTTGCTTGATAAGCGATTTCTACTGATATTGTCAGATTAAAGGATCAGTTTGAAAGATAATTATATTTAGTTGTGTTTTCTGTCAATCTTATTAAGAGAACCTGTCCTCATGGGTTTTCTGCTGCTTGTCAGTCAAGCACACGTTTACAGTGGCGTATTATCAGTTAGAAGCTTCTTTCCCATTGTCAACCACAGCTCCACAGAGCAGCCGTTTAAAGCAGCTGAAACATGAGTAGAGGCTCCAGTGCAACTTGAAAACATGGAGCTTTTCAGATTTAGGTATCCCGTTATTTTTCATTTGCTTATTAGTGAGACAGCAAAGGTTTAGGAGGAAATGGCAGGAAGCAAAGCTGTAGCGATCATAACAACACCTGCTTTGTGTGGGAAACTGCTACCTGTTTCCAGTGATGTTGCACTTGGCCTTTTGGTCACAATAAAACCAATTGTTAGTTGATTTCAGGAAGTAAAATCTCGTTTCTGCAAAAGCAAATGCTCAGCTTTTATGAGTAGAACCAGTGAGTTTGAGGAGTCAGCAGCAGGAGATCAAGTGAAAATTGGTTTATATGGTTTTTATGATGGAGACTCACTCAGGGCAATAAAAGTGTATTGTGTTGCTACATGCTGCTCTCTTTGTGTGGCTGAGCTGTTTTTGTAAAACCAGTCTTGCTGATTTAGCTAGACTAAAGATAAAGCAACCTTAAGCACAAAAGTATAAACCACAATATGTTGAGACCTTATCATTGTCCAAACACTATTTGGAGTCAGTCGTTTACCAGCTGGTCAGCTGGGCCAGAAGCAACAATACAATTTAACACTAAAAAAAAGAAAGAAATCACACAATTTGTGGCTCAGGTTAGTTCAGGGGGAAAGAAAAGAACAGAGTGAATTAAATTTACAGAAACAAAACAGCATGTGCAGTTTTGATTGAGTTTGTAAGAGCTGAGTGTGTGTATGTTCTACCAGCTTCTAAAAGAAAACTTGTAAAGTTGTAACAGAAAGTTAACTTCTAAATAAGGCTTCAAATGGCATAAGGCAACGGTATCAGGCTCTTATGTTTGCATTGAAAACATAGTTTACATACTTCGCTCTGACTTTCTGACTATCTTTGAGGCAGCAACCCATTTGTTTCTTTTTCATGTGCTCCTGATTTGATACAAACATGTTGTAGATAATTGGGAAGCTGGTCACTGCGACAGTCAGCTCCAACTCCAATTTATTTTAAAGGGCCCTTATGTAGCAGAGGAGAGAAACAAACACAACAAAGTAGTTTTTATGCTTCCACTGTAATCAAAATGCTTGCAAGACATTTGCATAAAGTTGAGCCTTTCTCAACTCTCACCCGGTAGTTTACCTAAGTGCTTTTTGATTCAGTCAGACTCAGGGAAGCGCAGCTTGCAATGAGACCTGCGTAGGTCTCATTGACAGTGAATCTGTAGTTGTGAACGGCCCGCTAAGTTTCCATCTTGTGGTTTGTCAGTGGAAAGCTTTCAGTGTGAAATGTCAGCAGCGCACGAAAGCTTGCAGTTTGCATTTGCTGTGTCTTCACAGTGTAATTACAGCTGTGATACATCAAAGTAGAGCAGATATGATCACAGTAGGGCATAAAAGTACAACTGTAACTGTAAGTCAGAGGGATTATGTGAAAATTCTGAACAGTGTATTAAGAAAAGAGGACCAGGGACACCAAGTTAGGGAGACTGATAAGCAGTCAGTGTTTACTGAAAGGCTTGTTGGTCGTACTGTGCCTAGAAAGGACAGTAATAGAGGAGCAGCCATATTGTTAATGTTTTGAATGTAGCTGCACATATTCGCAGAAAGTCTCTTGTGAAAGTATTAAAGGTGACAGAAAAACAGAGAGAAGTTCAAACCATTGTTCTTTGCTCAGTTCTGCACAGCTGCTAAATCACGGCGTGAAGTGGGTGTGAATGTTGAGTTGCAGCTTTGACCAGCTGACTCCGCTATGAAGAACGTAAAGGTGTCAAATATGGGAAGAGTGAAAAAGGACCGTCTGGGTTGAGGTGGGATTTTGGAACAGGGGTTCAAAGCTGCGTTTATCTCCAGGCCTGCATTTCGTAGCAGCGATATGAAATGTTGTATCTGTGTCTGGCAGTATGTGCTGACTCAGCTGCAGCAGATCAGCTAATGCAATATTTATGGATGAAGAGTTTCTTTAAAATTGTATTTCTTCTAATAGTCCTGAGCCTAATAGCTTTGGCATCTGTAATGAATGGCAGCAATAGTTTGTGATTTCACAGCCCTGGAGATGCATTTTACCAGCGGGTTGTTTATATCTGAAGACAGAACGGAAGGAAGCATCACTGAAGGGGCTTGTTGGATATCAGAGAGATAAAGTGATTCTGAACTAAATTCGGCTGTAACCATTTGTGATCGTGATAGCCTCTGTGTTTCGTGGCTACCACGTAAAAACAGCAGAGTCTCTTTTAATATGTTATTTGAAGTAATATTCCTGCATATGTGCTTTTGCAGAGGAGTTGGAGGAGGAGAAGGAGAGTCCAACAGAGACAGAGCTAACAGAAAAACAGAAACACCAGCTTCGCCACAGAGAGCTCTTTCTGTCCCGGCAGTATGAGAGTTTACCTGCGACACACATCAGGTAATGCACACGGATTCGCACTGGACTGTGGAGCTCAGCGCCCGCGAGCTACGACTGTCCACTCGTTCAGCCACGAACACGCCGCTGAAGCACCGCTCACTTCCTGTGTGGCTCTGTCACGCTGAACTCGTTCCGTGTCTGTCTTTGTCGTTCTCTGTTAAGGGGGAAGTGCAGTGTCGCATTATTGAACGAGACTGAAGCTGTTCTTTCATATCTTGACAAAGAGGTGAGTCAGGAAAAAGAGAATTCGTAGTCTTTTTGTTTTATTTTTGTTTTCTGCAGACTGAGTCATAACAGGTTTTACAAAAGAAGAATAAAGAATAAAAGTTATCCTGTTGCAGCTGCAACACTTAGAGCTTACTTTTGCATTTCTAACTGCCAGACAGTGCATTTACCAGCAGCTTAACTGAGAATACCTGGAGATCTCCAAATGGCTGATGAACATCTGTTTTCTTCATTTCCCTAGGATACCTTCTTCTACTCGCTGGTTTATGACCCGACACAGAAGACCCTGTTGGCTGACAAAGGCGAGATCAGAGTGGGGCCACGATTTCAGGCAGACGTACCTGAAATGCTACAAGAGGGTCAGTCATGACTCCTGCGTCTCTAGCCTCCATCTTCACATCTCTAACTCCTTTTTTCCGTTGTTGTTGAAACTTCAGTGATCAGTAAATGGATTTACTTTGCCTGAAAGCACTTGATTTACTTGTTTGGAAAGCGCTGTGACATGAACAGTGAATGATATTGTCCCATGACTTGAGCTGAAACCTCTGTTTTCACGCAACAGTTCGTAACTCTTCCAAAGTCCAGTTGACGTGACAATTAAACGCCTCACGAGCTGAGTAAAGAAACAGACGCTCCTTTCTGTCAGTGAGAATCCAATGCGTGTGTCCAGCATGCTCAGTACATTTTATTTGCACCCAGGTTGATAGTGCATCAAACACGTGTCCGGTAAAAGGACATTCGCATTAGTCCCATGTGAAGTGTATATACAGCATATTCAGTGTTTTATATCATAGAATTTGTTCTCTTAGAAATGTGAATGGGCTTCCAGGCATTTTTATCTACTTCTATTCTAAATGCATGTCTTCCCACACAGTGTGTCATTAAGCTTTTGTGCTGTTGTCTGCCTGTGCTGCAGGTGAGGAAGATGACAGGGACCAGTCCAAGCTCGAAGAGAAGCTGTGGGACCCAGAGTGTCCACTCACCAACAAACAGATAGACCAATTTCTAGTGGTGGCACGGTAATAACCTTTGGGCATCTACGCTCACTAACCCCTGAGCTAACTGTTTCTCTGTAACAGACCAAATCTTGGAAATAAAGTTGAATTGGTTTGTATTTTTGCAGAGCGGTTGGGACCTTTGCTCGAGCGTTGGACTGCAGCAGCTCGGTCAGGCAGCCAAGCTTGCACATGAGTGCGGCTGCAGCCTCACGAGATATTACATTGGTGGGTTGGGCAACCTCACAGATGCAGTTTCTAATCCTGGAAGTGATAGATAGTAACTGTCCTCTTCTGCTCTCTGGTTGCAGTTCCATGCAATGGACACGCTGCATCGTCATAATTACGACCTGTCCAGTGCACTGAGTGTACTGGTCCCAGCAGGTGGCCCAGTTCTCTGCAGAGATGAGATGGAGGAGTGGAGCGCCTCAGAAGCTGCCATGTTTGAAGAGGCGCTAGAGAAATACGGAAAAGACTTCAACGACATCCGACAAGACTTTGTAAGTCTATTAAGATTATAAACGTTTATTTGCTGTATATGAATAGTACGATCTTTTCTAAAATATTTTGAGAGATTCTTACAGATACATAGGGATGATTCTTCTTCTTCCACTTGTTGAATACGTGTAACAGTGGGAATCCTTTTGTAACTGGCATGGTTTCAAACTGACAGCAGCTGCTGTTCTGAGTAGGATGAAATGACCAATTTTAACAACCGCCTTTCAAGCCTGCAGGGGTTGACTGTTTGATTCTGTTGAACTTTCCTTCCCACCTTTACTGTACAATTAAGGCAGAATATGGGTGAACGCGGTTGCACCAGGTGCTCATGAATACTTATTAATGCGTGCATGTCTTTGTCTGTGTGAGTGTGTTTTTCCTCTGGGGCCTAGAACCAAGCAAAGCCGGTAGCTTTCAGCCTCTGTGGTCACGATGCTTCTCCTTCATGAATATACATGAAGGCTTTCGCACCAGGATGGCAAGAACATGAGATATTAATATCATTACTTCCTCTCTCTCTGTTCCCCCTCCCTCCCCCGTATTTCATTCTGTCTGCCCATGAAGCTGCCGTGGAAGTCTTTGACCAGTATCATAGAGTACTACTACATGTGGAAGACCACAGACAGATATGTGCAACAGGTGAGAATAAACAACAACAAGTATTGTCAAACATATTTCTCTCTTAAAATGGATAATGTTATATGAGGAGGCAGGTGGTCGTCAGTGTATTAAAGTGTATTTTTTATGGTAACTGTTCTACCATTTATTTGCATCTATAGTAAAATAATGTTACTTGATTTATTATATTACTTGGAACAGTTGAATACGTGCGCTGGGCAATAAGCAAAGAGTTGACACGTATATCTGTATATATATCTTTAGGCTTTACTGTACCCACTGATTTCCTGATGAGTTTTTAGTTTGCTCAACTATGAGCCAGTTAATAAATCATATTCTATGTAGAATCAAATGAATTAAAAAACTTTTAGTAGCATTATTTGGTAAACGCTGCTCAGAGGCTAAACTGTGTGGATGTGTCCTGTAGACAAGGTTGCACGAAGAAATCGTGGGTGTAGCTGTTTGACAAAATGCCTCTGTGTAGTAAATGAATAACAGAAATGCCATCACGTCAACAGGTTTTCGAAAAACGTTTTCATGTCATGTTTTTTCATTTTCTTCTGAGCAGAAGAGACTGAAGGCAGCCGAGGCAGAGAGCAAACTGAAGCAGGTTTACATCCCCACATAGTAAGTCGCTACGTTCTGCATTTCAATATGTATATACACTGTGTGTGTCTGTATTATTAATGCACCACTGACTGCGCGATCACAGTTTGTCTTCATAGTTGATGTGTTTTAATTTTAAATCTGTGCTGAATGCAGCCATGTCCTTAAATCTCTGTCGTCTTCTCTCCGACAGTAACAAACCCAATCCCAACCAGATCTCAATGACCAATGGAAAGATGGCGACAGTGAATGGGGTGGGCCCTGGGGCCTACCATACAGCAGGCGGGGGCAGAGCCTGCGAGAGCTGCTACAGTGAGTTGTCTAAAATTCTAATTGACTGCACTTAATTGTCTAGATATTAAGGAACCTAAAGCTAGTTCATTATTGGCCAAGTTTCCGTTAAGTCTTCAATAAGACGCTCATATGAAAGCAAAGTGTTGCACAACAAACACAGAACTGCTCAGTTTTTTTGTATGTTCAGCAGGTAGAACTTCTGCCCATGTTGTCAAATCAGATGTTAGTTACCATAAAAGAGAATCACTGCAGCTCCGCTTTCCATACTACTCGTGTATGGATATTGATGAAAGCATTTAGTGGGAAACTAGAGGCAGTGGAAATTGAATTAATGTGTTGAGTGTCTTGAGACCAGTTTTCTGCTGCGGCGCCTCTAACAAGCATTGATGCATTCTGTACATTAACAGCCATGCAGTCGGCCCAGTGGTACTCATGGGGGCCTCCAAACATGCAGTGTCGACTGTGTGTTTCCTGCTGGATGTACTGGAAGAAGTATGGCGGCCTGAAGATGCCGAGCAGAGCAGAGGGCCCGGAAGAACGGACCTCGCCAAGTCCAGCAAGCAATGTAATTTCAGTACATTACATAGAAAATAAAGGATAAATTGATGTCGCTAATTCTTTAACAATAGCACACATGGAATCCACAAAGATGCATCTCTGTTACATCTAATGTAACTGACTTGTGTACAGTTATGTCTATACAATGTAATATGCTGTGGTAGGTTTGTCGAGGACACAGAACAGGAAGTCCCATTAACTTTTCTTCAGCTGACATTTTGAGGAATAGTAACAGGAAAAGCACAGGTGTAGCTAATGGCTCTGATTAATTGAAGTGTCCTTTCAAGCTATGCCAGCGAACTGTTATGCACAACACCAGAGCCTTGGAGTCGGCTGAGACTCCTGGAGTGCAGTCATTACCATGGTTATCAATTATGCCTGTGCTCTACCTCCCATTATACATGAACCTTTTGTCTGTGATTAAACGTCTGGTCTCCCCATCTTACAATGTACATTCATGGCCCAGTTTATGTACTGCAGAGCTGCGCTAACCTGCACTTTCATAACAGTTCAGGTTTTAGGAAGCTGTTTAGAGATGTGTTGACTGAACTGAACAGTTTGCCTCATTGGTTTAAACACGGTCAAGTCAAATCCACAATTCTGACCTTTTCTGTTACTTCTTCTCTACCAGGAGTCTCACTCACGAGGTCACGCTCGCCAGTCGAACCACATGGTGCCGATTCGAAACAGTGGCAGCCCCAAGTCCTCCATGAAGACCAAGCAGGCCTTCCTGCTGCAGGCCACTCGCCTCACCAAGCTGGCCCGGCACATGTGCCGTGATGTCATCAGGCTGCGCCGCGCTGCGCGCCGGCCCTTTGTCCCCATTAACTGTGGGGCCATAAAGGCAGAGTGTAAGAGCTCTTTCAATTCCTCCTAACTTCTGCCACATGGACACACAAACACACACATCACATGCAGACATACAAAAACACAAGCACACACCCACCACCCCTTCTCACCCTGATGCCCCACCATCAACCTCCATCTCTGCCCATCTATGCCCCCCTCCCTCCGTCTGTCTCTTTCTGTTTTTATTATTGTTATTATTATTATTTTGGTTTTGTATTCTCCCTCCCCGTTTCCAATAAAGACTGCCTGTCCTCATAACTTTGAGTTTTGATCATCTTTTCATTTGTGGTCTTACTTTTGCCATTCTTCTGTTATGGTTCCTAACTGAAAGCCAGTGGAATAATCTTTATTGGTCAACCAGGGCTACTTTACACACTTTGCACACACTTAACGGGTTTTGTGCTTTTCATTAACACGTAGACCAGGATCCATCAGAAGTCACGTTCTAGTCTGAGCCATATTCTTGCTGAAGTTAGATGTAGAGAAAATGTATTTTACTAAGAGAAGCTCTATTTTGCACAGTGCCCCTAGGCGGGCCCACCCTGTGCTGTCTTTATTGTAAATACTGATGTCCAGCTTCAGTGTGTTTCACTCTTTTATTCAGTTTTGCTACTTTTTTGCGCAAATTTTTCCTCATGTTAAGCTATTAGACAAGATGAATGGATTGATAACGAGCTCTGGACTATTGAAACTTAAAGGAAGGTTACAGACGAATATTTCTCTGGCACCAAGTGTAACCAGCTGCTGTAGGTTTCTTTGCTGCTGGCTGCATCCCCCACTAGGCCACTCCCAGGCCGTAGGAAGTCATCTGCTGGACTGTGGTCCACCACACCACCCGCTCAGCTGTCCCTCTGTGTTCAAATCATGCAATATTCACGTGAATCCATCCTGTTGCCTTTTATGTCTTGGAAATCCTACAGTCTGGATTTGCCATTCAGAGCCATTCCCACCATCCACGTTGCCTCCCCGTCGTTCACTTTCTAACGAATGTTGCAATACTGTCATCTCATCTTCTACCTCTGTTTGCTCGTTTTCTTTCATCGCTGTGTGAATGTGAGAGTAGATCTCTAATAAAATCACACCTGAAAGCATCTCTTCCGAGTCCTTGTGCTTCATGTGTCTGTGTTTTCTATCCATTGACTCCACCACACTGAACCGCAGCAGCACGCCTCCCCTCCCAGCATGGCCTCCAGTCAGTGCCTGCTCTCCTAAAGCCTTCATATTTCAGTGTGTGTGTGCCAACTACATTTCTGCTCGTGCAGTGTGTATGTAAGCATGTACTCGCGTCTCTATTTGCATGTGTGAGATTCATTTTTAGTGGTCATGCATCACTAAAACATCACATCAGTGTCTCAGGGATTTGCCTACTTGCATTTACTTCCACATTCTGTGTTGCTCTGAATTCATTCAAAAACGTGTTTTCATTTTAATTTGCACAACTCAGCGAAGCTAAAGTTTGCATGATTGGACAGAGACACTGTGTATAAAATAATAGGGGGCTTTAAAGGAGCAGAGGGGGCTCATGCAGTCTGGGAAACGCTGCGTTGTGTGTAAATTGTGTGTGTGTTTGATTTAGACATGTTAAGGGTGTCAGAAGGACAGGGGACCCGCCTGCCCAAAACCAGAACCGCCCAAAGGAGCACTCTGACCACTGTCCTGCAGTTTTTAGGTAAACCTGCCTCCTCCACGTTATTGAAACAGATCTTCTAATCTATGAAATATGTGAAATATGAGTAGGGATATTCCAGTGAGCCGTAGGAGCCAGTTGATGCAGCTCCAGTGTGGTGTCTCTTCCAGAGTCCCGTCCGGCAGCCCACACCCCTCGCTCTCACCGCACGCCAGGCCTGCAGACGCCTCCGCCACGACGCCTACTCTCCTCGCTCCCACACGGCCCCCACGGCATGCTGGGAAAGCGCAGCTATCACCACCACAGCAGGGCTGAGCCTGATCGACGCTCAGGTACACGCTCACACAGAAGCACATTTGTGTAGAATAAATCGGCTTAATTTCACCCTGGCCAGGAGCACAAATTCATTTTTGTTCTGTTAACCCCCACAAAAATTAGAAAATGCTTCCCGTCTTATTTTTAACTAAGTTACTTCTGATGTGAATAAACCTCTGGGGATCACACCGTCTTGATAGCCAATGTTCTTATCATCTTATTGCTTTATAAAATCAAATTAGTGGAGATACACACGGAGTTGATAACCTTTTCTGCCATTTCTTATCTAAACTAGCTCGTTGGAGAGAATGACAACTAATTCTAATGAAAACGAATCAGCAGATGGGGGTCATTTGGATAATTTGGATGATTCAACTTCAGTCTGACTCTTTGTTTTTTATTGGTAACTTCACTATTTTTACTGAAATTGAAATTGCACCACTTGTAACTAGGAAAAGAAATAAAACCAATCAATACTTTTCTCAATTGACAGATTCCCTCATGCATCCTTTGCATCTTTCTCTCACTGCTGTGGTTTTGTTTTTGCAGAGAACCCAGGTACGACAAGTGGACCCCTCCTTGTAAGTGTCTTGTAGATTTTAAACCAATCCCGCAAAGACGAGTCGCCACTTCGTGTAACTAAATCCCATCTGATGTCCTTTTTGCAGCACAATGGCCGCAGCAGCAGCAGCGGAGGCACTCGGGGTGGTGTGATGATCCGCAAGAGACGCCCCAACTGGATCGATGCGCCCGACGACAGCTTCTTCCTCGTCACCCGGGAGACCAGGTAAGCAAAGGTGACCCTTTTCTGACCTCTGATTGGATGAAAGTGCATGTGTGAATGTGGGAAACTAGGCTCAGAGCTAAATGACAGCAGATAAAGGCAACTGTCCGGGTAGACAAGCACAGTATTTTATGTGGTTCTGTTATTGCTAAGTGGTGGCTGCTTGGTCTTATTCACATTGTAAAGAAATCAATGCCTTGTCCTGAATGCGTAAAATCAATTTCAATTTACCTTTGAATAACAGTATTTTAGTCAAATGGTTATCTATTGTACCACCTGTTTACACGACTAAGACTTATAGAAAAAGTCAGAATGAGTTGAGCTGAAATAGTTAGTACACACACAGCAGGGGCGTCACTAAAACATTGTTTTCTTGGAGTTGAGTCACGGCTCTCCATTTCGAAATTGCGTTACATTATATTTAGGTGGGAAAAGATGAGCATTTACCTACCTCTCCATCAGAATTTAATTCCTTCTTTCATGTAGACTAGTATTTATGTCTATAGATTCACTGAGCTGCTTCTGTTCGAGGCTCAAGGCTAAATCTCACCAAGCAGTGCTAGACGTGTATTTAATTATTCATTACCTTGAAGCTGCACTAGCCACATGGCTTTGGGCAGAACGGTGTAGGTCGGCTGGTGCAGCACTTCGCTCCAGACGGAAGGATCTTAAACATGTTTGTGTAATGTGGGTAATTCTCTGACGTCGTTCCTACCGACCTGTCGTTTCCTCAGAGGATGAATTTAAATGGCGTAACTCCAGCGGCACCGTATGTTTGTGGTTTGCCTTTATAAATGCATTTTAAGACACGTTGGATGTTCATTTAGAAAATGTAAGGCCCTACGCACCCATATGCATCCGCAAACACACATACACAGGCGCGTGTACGTAATGAGTCAAGGTTTGCATATCTGTATGTGAGCGAGAGGGATGTTCTTCCATTAAGCCCGTGTCTGAATGAGCCATGGCACCCGGCCGTCACAGCCTCCCTCGGACCAAAGGGGCTAAAATTAGAGCAGCTAACTGGTGGAGATGGGCAAGCGAGGAGCCAGGCACCGCTGGGGCCTGAGTGGAAATATCATTACCACATTAACCATGGCTTCACTCACATGGATCTCTCACTTCCCAGCAAGATCAACATGTCAGTGTTTGTGACAGTGATAAGCTTCATCTGACGATAATACACTTTGTGTTATATTATACTGTCAGTCTCGCTCTGAATTGAATCATTAGATCTTCCTTAAAAAGCTGAGATGATGGAAAGTTTCATTTTGTCCCCTAGATTTGTCTCTCTCACTTTCTCTCTCTGGAGAAACTGGTGCTTCGAATAGACACAGAAATGAGCATCAGAAATGGGAGACACAAGCAGAGAAAGTGAAACACTGATGAAAGCGACAGAGCCTCGTATGTTTGAGGGTGGATTCACATGTTTGCTTTCCTCTTCCCAACGACCAGCTGAACAGACAAGCAGCAGAGCTTTAGATAATGTTCCATCACAGCTAAATCTGTTCTCCTTCTCTGGCTTATTTCCTGTGACTATACGTGACTCTGCCGTGTTGTTTCATATTCAGCCTGGTATAGTTCACTTTAAAGTGTGACAGTGTGGATGTACTTCCACGCTGGGTGCACAGGCACATGATGTACGTAGCATCTCAATGCGTGTTCTGGTGCTCGTTTTATCCACAGCAGGAGTCTGAAGGGAACTGATGTGTTTTTCTATTCACAGCACAAGAAAAACATCCCTGGTGCTGCTGAGAAAGCACCGAAAGAGGAAGAAAATGAGAGCACATTAAGCCTGAAAGTGTTTTTCTTGACTGACTGAAGGAAGCCATGAAGAATCACCTATACATTGTGACTGTGCATCTTGTATTTCCATGTAAATCCATTAGGGCTGTGTCTACAATGTGGCTTTGCCCCAAGATCCCGTGTTTAGTGCTTCTGGTTGCTGTGGCTCGTTGAAAGAGCCTAACTCTCGCATCGCACTGCAGCCTGGAAATCACCACTGAGCTGAAAATCCAGCAGAGATGTGTATTAGTCATTGCATTTTATAAACACTCGTCTCTGCGTTAGTCCTGTTTCTAATTACTTTCTCAGTGGTCTGGAACCTCAGTGTTTTATCACAGTTTTCTTCTTTTTTATCACCATTGTATGAATTCATCCTTGTGTAACACTGCTTAGGCCCCTGGGAACTGGCAACAGGCCCCACTACCCTATTACACGGGTCCGCTGAGGCTGTCATGTTGTTTTTGATTCTTTTGACTCTGTCAGAACATTTTGTATCTATTTTGGCAGCTTTCATGTGTCTTTGTTGTCATATTGACTCTGTTTTTCATCATTTTTGTGTCTTTAGGGTCATTTTGTTGTGTGTTTCAGAATTACAGTTACATCGACAGTATTTATACTCAAGTGATTGAATACTGAGGTCCAGTGGTTTGCATCCTCGCCAGACTGCTGCAAAACCTACTATCAACCTACTACAGTCTGTTGCAGTAATGGGCAGTAAAGAAATGTACAGTAATTGACTCACTAGGTAGCAGTTTATTTCTGTTAATGCATATATACAATAAATAACATTTCCAAGGAGGTAAAAACAAATGAGTAGGAAAACTAATCAAGTTGAAGCTGAAGTAAAATCACCATTTTTTTTAGTGAACCATCATTTATTAGTTTAATAAGCCTAATTTTTTGTCCCTCATCTGATCTTCGCATCACGGAATCTTCTCGTGCACTTACGTTCCGTCTTGTCTCCACATCTCCAGGAGGGCCAGGCGGCTGCTGTCGCGCTCCCAGCTGAGGCACGCCTGCCGGCAGCCCTGCGAGCAGATTACCCTGCGTAGGGCCTCTCAGGGCCCACCACAGGGCCTCGTTTTGGCCCCTCCGCCTCACCCCAGCCTGAGGATGCGCGGCCCCATCGTCATCCATGACTGAGCACAGAACAACACCTGCGGCCACACTAATGGATCCTGACCTCCCGTTCTCTCATTCCATCCTCAATCCTTCCTTTGCTTTTTAACCCTTAAAATGTAAAACCACGGCAACAGAAGGATGTGACAGAAGGAACTGACTGCAAGTGCTGCCTGTCATCAATCCCCTGGGAATGTATGTATGTATGTATGTGTACATGTTGTATTTGGGTGCGTGTGTGTGCGCAAGATCATGCCAACAACACACAAGGGGATCTCAGTGTGTGTACTTAGTTTTTATGGATGGACATAACAATGAAACTTTGTGTGAATTTGTGTTGATGGTGAGTTGTTGTGAAGTTAAATTGGTTTGTATAAAGTTATTTTTTTGGGGGGGGCATGGGATGTGGAGGGGGGGGTTGCATTTATGAGCAATGACGTTCTTTTCTTAATGAAGACCAACGTCCAGAGAAAATGCACTGCACTGAGACTGAACCGACATCTGTCACGCACGTCTTGCAGTGACTGTACGGACGCTGGTGTTGAGGAACCTGGATTATTTAACAAACCTTCTATAACTCCACCCCCTGAAACATGACCAGTTTGCAGGTTTGGCAAAGAAAGAGCATCGCGCTACGCCTCCCTTATCAATCAGTGTATAATACATTGTATATCTCATTAAACATTGTAAATCTACTCCTCTTTCTATGGCGACTGTACCTACTGAGCCCTAACTTGGGTACTAAAGCACTTCCTACACAGCGGTAAAGGGCATGGATCTGCCATCTTGTCCTCAAGGCTGTGATTTACCAGCTTCAAAAAACAGCTGGTGAACTCATCAGACCTTCAGGTGTGTTTATTCTAAGTTTTAAAAATGGCATCGCCGCCGCATGTCTTTGCCGTGACCCGTGGGGTCACGTGACTTCTTCTCTTTCATTCAGAATGTTTATGTTAGTGTTCCCTGTATGTCATGTGTTGAATTATGAATATGCTGAGAAAAATAAAACAAAAAAAGCAACAACAACACAATGCCAGATTAAGGTGTCCAGTCTCAGTGACTCATTTCCTGGTGTTATACTCTGACAGCCTGCCCTGTCTCTCAGCCACCTACTCTGTCTCTGTCCCTCTTTGTGTTGCTCTTGCGGGGGTGTGTGATGAATGGGACCTGATACACACTGGGCCTGTGTGAGAATGTTGTAAAATATCCCCACAAAATATGGATATTTGACACTGTGATGAGGAATGAGGAGTGGCCTCATAATATAAATCATATTCTTGGATATGATTCAGATCCCGTCGTTCCGTTCAGACCCTCAATGCAGCACCTAGCTTTGAGAGCATCAGCCTCTGCAGCTGCTGGGAGACTGTGCCCACCGGGCTTTTCCATACAGCCTGTGATTTCCATTAAAGGTATAAGCAGAAGCGTAGGGAGCATGTGACTGACAACAATTAGACTGAACCTCATTCAACCACAACATTAATGACGAGCAAGTGCTGGAGAAGCTGGAGATCTAGTGACGTCCACCACTGGATTTCTAGTAACATGTTATTTACCGTCCCTCTGTGTAGGATTACACACAACCGACTGAATTTTATCAATAGCTGTATATACCTATAAGAAGTTATAAATTACTTTTTACTTTCTAATGAACTAAAACAAACCTGATGCTGCTATTTTAGTTTTATTCGATCGTTGTTTTTGCTTTACCGCTCAACGTTTGTTTGTCTTGTGTAAAATATTTAACACAGCATTTTAAATGGCAGATAGATTCGATTTTGCAGTTTACATTTTTACGTGATGTTATTTTGAAAAGAGAAAATATAAAGCACACAATTGTATTAATAACTAAGCTGGGCGAATCGGAGCTTTGTGGGAGGTCCCTGAAGGCGGCATGTGAAACCTGCTGCCTGCTGTCTCAGCTTCTCGTCCACGCGCCAGTGTTTTCACCACAAATCTGTCACGTCTGTGGAAAAACGTTTCCGTTGGGTTGGACATAAGCGCGTTTCTTGGGCAGATGAGCCGAAGCTCCAGTGGCGCAATCGGTTAGCGCGCGGTACTTATATGACAGTATTCAGCCAAGCAATGCCGAGGTTGTGAGTTCGAGCCTCACCTGGAGCAGAGTTTTTGGACGACACGTCACGAGCCGAAAGCGAAGACACTTCCTGACGTCATGCTGTAAACCCTTACGTAACGCGTGTGATCTACTCAGGTAACGCTCTAGAAATGTACGTAATGTTCTCCCACGTTCCACCCTTTCATCAGCAACGGTTTGTTACTTTTGTTTATATAATCTAATATTATGTAAATGCTTGAGTCCCAGCTAACACAAAATGAAACTAGTAAATAAAAATGATCATTGATTTTAGCAGACACCACCAGGGACATTTTGACATTGAACGTGCACTGGTACACAAATGACCACTTTGTATTAATTGTTCAAATTATGCAGAAACATTTCTCTTAGATAAAACCCCATACAAATTAAATTTGCAATAATCTATACCACTCTTTTCTTCCTCCTCCTAACTGTGCCCCCTACCGGTCAACAGGTGGATGTGCTATTCTAGTGTAAAACCAAGGTTCCACCACTAGAGGGAGCCATGACTCAGATGTTGCAAAAAAACATCTCTACCCACGTTCCCAGATCACGGCTGTGGTTCCACTGTCACCTCAAATGTTCGCTTATAACCTGTTCTTTGCATTTATTGAACAATTCATCCAACAATAGGCACAAAAATAAAAGAGAAGATCAGATGAAATGTATTTGTTCATTAACTCAGTACAAAAAGTGTCTCTCTATGACTTATTAAACAATCGCTTAATAAATTTAGTTCATCCATCCCTTTAATCTTTTTTAAACACAGCTGATTTCACAGTCCACCAGCAACACATGCTGTGTTATATTTGCATCCTTGGACGTGTGTGTGCGCATTTTGTGATTATTTGTGTGTTAGGTGTGTCACTCTAAGCCCTGTAAAGCTGGGAATGAACAAGCAGAAGATTGCAGTAATGATGTGACCCAGATGTCCTGGGTGCAGATCTCCAGGCTGAAAATGAGAGTGCAGATCAAGACCCCGTCCCTCCCGCCGTCCCTCCCGTCCTCCTCCTTCCATCCAGCCCAGGATCACACAGTCTTTAGCAGCGGAGAGCATGTGTGTGTCTGCGTCTAAGCTCCTCCAGATTCCTGTAAATGTAAGGGATCAGATTTTGTGTGCCACTTGTTCTTGGTGCTCTGGATTAGACGTAACAGTTTTTTAATTTACTTTCCTCAGCCGGCTACATAAGACGCTAAAGCCTTAGCATCGCCCCACCAGTGACCCCCACCCAACCCCCTCTACCACATCCTCCTCCTCCTGCCACTGTTTACCCCCTTCTCACCCTTCCCCCAGGGTGACCGGTGGATGAACAATCACACACGCCATCCTAGCAGTAGGTTCAGTGGGCCACTTTACTCAATGAGAAGCTTGTGTGTGTGTGTGTGTGTCTCAGGGATTGAGGGGAAAGAGGACAAAAGACAAAGAGTTTAATATTTGGGATAAGCTGTGATTTAACATCCTCAGATCAGAGTGGAACGATCAAATTCTGCAAGTGATAATCCCTCATCTTGGAAAATTAAATGGCGCTCTGCTGCTTTACTTTTGCTCCTGCTGTAACATGCTCACACCCACTGGTATTTAAACAAGGTCTTAATCTGACCTGTGTCTCATAACCCTGGCTGCTTCCTCAGGGAGCTGTTTTGACATCTGATGAGTTTTTTATTAATAAGACGCACATTTAATCCAGAGGGAGAAACACAAAATGACAACAGATAAGCCCTGCTTTCCCCATGCTGCCACCACTCACACACATATCCACTGATACATCTGACTAAACATTTTTATATACATGCACTTATGCTCTTGTTTATGCTTTAATCCCCAGTTTTATTGCTTGAGCCTACATTTCATTTCTTGTTATTGGATAAATAACAAAAATCTTTATTTATTATCTGGATTTGAAAGAACGGGCCCAGGCTGCTCGTGAATCTGCTGATGTTGACTTTCATTTTGTCAGTTAAGTGTGTTTGTTACAGTCTTTGTTTATGGGTTAAAAGCTGCAGTATGTACTCAATCAAACCTGTTTATTGAATAGTTGCATAGCTCCCCTCCCTCTCAATTAATGTCTGAACTAAAGGCTTTGCATCTGACAGTGACCATTTTCAAAGTACTTGCAGGTACTTTCCTGGTCAAGGTGTCCTGCTATCAATCCCAAGTGCCTTCTATTCTGTTATGCGGAAATACAACCGGTTGGACCTAAAAACAAGTTGTCATGAATTCCAGTTAAATCTAAAATGTGAAAAGTTATTTGCCAATCAGAATTATATATAAATGTCTACTTTTGTTGGCGAGTGTCGCAACACGGATCCCTGTTGCGCTTACAATCAAGTCGCGCTTGTTATTCACTCCACACCGCTCGCGCTCGTCCGGGGCAACTTACAAACATACTGACAACAAAATGAAAACACCTAAAATAACCCAGATTTTTCTTTGTTTATAGTTTGAGTCGTGGTAGATTAATGATATACGTGATCTGCTGCTATAACGCCACACATTTGTTTTATTTCAAGGCTAACCCCGCTTTTCCGGAATCATTTCGGTGCGCTCGTGTGAAAGTCACAAGTGTTTCCCTGTAGCTCCGGTGCGTCGCACGTCTTCGAGGACAGACCAATGAAAATGTGTGTTGGATAGGGGCAGAGCTAATTGATAGGTCACGCAGCCAATTAAACGATGGGTTGTCCGGACGTTGCAGCCAATCACCAAGCATATGCCAAAAATAACACATCCTCTTGTTCAGCACCCAAAGTCGAAGGATAGCTCTGGCCTTTCAATGGAAGAAAGTGCTAGATTTGTCAGTGTTGTATAATATAACCAATTCCCAGTGTCCATATTTGTTTTGGAGCGATCGGAATTGTCTTCATTTAATTTAAGAGACAGAACTGGCGTCAAACATGCGTAAAAATCAACGCTATCCAAGCAGGGAACCACCGAGAAAGGAATTATCGCCGCTCATCTGAGGCCAATCTCGATTATTTTAGTCAAATAAGGAAACATAACCTAGCTAGCTAACGTTAGCTCCGTAGATAGCTAGATTAACGGCATATCTTCACACAAAAGCAGAGTCCGGCAGATAATCAAGATTGGATCTACATTCGCACAGCAGCAGGAAAACGTAAGTAGCATGCTAATATGTGCGCTAACGTCATTAGCTAGAGTTTGTCAATCAAGGGAATTGCGTTGGCTCCAACGACGGCTAACTGTTACGTTAGCATGCCAGCTAATGTTAGCTCACATCAACACTCTAGCAGCTAGGCCTTTCCGTAGAGGGACCAGTGTTAAGAGGAGTGGAGTTCAGCATGTGGTCAGTGGATTGGTATTTAACACACAAACGCATTTCCAAAACCAGCCAGTTCGTTCACGCTACACAGATTGTGTTGTGCAACAGCCAAAGTAACGTTAGAAACGCAGCATTGCCAAAATAAAACCTGAGCCATCATCTGAAGTTTCAGAAGTAACTTGGGAGCCGCCAGTGTTTCTATACCTTTAATGAATGAAGCGCATTTAAAGTTACATTAACGTTAAGGGCCAGAGAACATCTTGGCCTTGTGTTTAGTCTGGCCCCAGGCAGGCTATTGTAGCGTGGTATAGGCTACACTAGCTATAACTAGCTAATGACAGCTTAGCGGACTGTCATATGGTGCTGGGGACATGATGTTAGCTTGGCACTGTAATGGTATTTCAGACGATATATTTAAACAAGCTCACAGCCACCACACTTACCACAAGTGTTGCTATGTTCAATAGGTGTGTATGTAGCGATCATAATATCCAGACTGACTCACTGGTCATGTATTACCTACATTTGCTTGTGTATACAGCGACTTTAGAGGAAAATTATAATCTCATGTGTCCTTCTCACTCTGCCTGCGAAGTCGGTGTGTTTCTCTCTCGTCTTTACTACTTATCAAATAACCCAGTTATGCTTAAAGTAATATCTAGCATAACGTA
Source organism: Macropodus opercularis (assembly GCA_030770545.1). NCBI lineage: Eukaryota > Metazoa > Chordata > Actinopteri > Anabantiformes > Osphronemidae > Macropodus > Macropodus opercularis. Next base: position 3,681,024 of record CM061107.1, on the reverse strand, counting down.
GTTTTAAATGATTTGTCTATTATGAAGCTGAAAACAATAATCAACATGTCAAATGAGCTATCAGGAAAATATTCCCCAAGCTATAAATAGATATTTACACAGCTGTTTTTATTTTTGTTTCTTTTAGTTGAGTTGTATCTAATGTGTTGCTTTCTAACTCATTAAGTACTTGTGTTGCAAGCATTTTGTGAGTGACGGTAAAGTAACTTCAGCTGCCATGTATTTTCTTCTTTTGTTATATATATATTGCACATATAACCGTCTTTACAGGTCCACAGGCACATTGCAGATGTGTGAAATGTACTAAGTTGGTACTGACCATAAACATGGGTTTGGTTGGTAACACCCAACTTCTCTGTAGATATACTTCAGTACAAACCTATATGCAAACATGTGATAAAACAGAACTTGTAGGGTATTTTAAAGTTGTCCAGGTTACATTGAGTTACAGTGAAAATGTCCACTGAATTTAGTTTTTCTAGTAAACTACGTCGTTCTCTTGAACACTGGATGTCTGTTGGTGTCTGATGTGATCAGTAAAGTTCAGAATGCCAAGCTTTGCAACAGCTCAGATACATAATCCATAACTGTAGCTCATGTTGCCAGCACTGCAGTAGAAAATTCTGAAAATATTCATGTTTGATCTTATTCTTAGTGTGATTCAGTCCTTGAAAGTATCTATGCTGCCAAAATGACAGGTTCAACATTTATTATTATTTAACAGACATAATATCCTTTTATGTCTGAATTTTACATGATCTTAGGAGATATCATTCTAAATTCCCCATCTTCCTATGCTGTATTGTCTGTTAAGTAAACTTATATTTCATCATAAATGTTGTATTGTTCAGTTTTGAACCTTGGCAGCCACTGCTGTTCTGGTCTAGCATATCGGATTGTGAACAGGTGACCAGTATATGACATCACTTAGTGTTGGGCTTGTGCCCTGAAAGCGAGATATGGAAGGAGTTTATTCACAGATAATCTTATCAGAGTCAGCAGTCATTGTGTGGACCTAAATACCGAGCAGCAGATGAATTGCGGTGTCAGTGGGATTTTGAGACAGTTGTCAAGCTTATATTGGAATCAGACAGATCTTCAGGCAGATTGTGTGATGAGCATTTATTACAAAGGGAGCAAATCGTCATCATGAAGCCAACTGGGTGACTTTGATTCATGCAGATATGCTTTTTGTGCAGATTTCATTGACAAAATGCTCTTAAAATAAGTATATAGAAGTACAAATACAAAAAATCAATCCGCATGCACAAATGGCAAAATAAGTTTTGCCTCTTGAACCCAAATTTGTCATAGTGAAATTAATTGGTTCCCTTTCTAATTGCTTCTCCCTTCATGTGGTAATTGTTTGCTTCATGAGTCACATTGACCACTAAGTTGATGGTGTGTGTGGTGTTTTTGAATGTTGGTTCGCATTGTACTCACTGATGATGAGCAGTTCTATGACCAATACTGTGCTGCTTGTTGGAAAAATGATAATGGAAACAAGACAAGGTCATTATGTATCAATATTTATTTATATCACATGTTTGAATGTATATAAATGGGATCAGTGTTGCTGTAGGGCTTAATTGAATTTCCCCGCTGTGAGATCAATAAAGAATGATCTTATCTTAATTCTGCTGTGAACAAGACTAAACACAGCTGCATCCCAGTACAGAGTTGTCTGCTTGAAAGTCTGAATTTCAAGACAGGATGCGTCATAACAGCTCGATAAGGCTTCTCCAAATGTGAAACGTGAACCAGGACCGTGTGTCCTCTAGTCCTCACTGCATATAGACAGGACCAAACATAAGTGTGATGCTATAAAATGCTTAATACTCATACTAGCTGCCTGAATATGTTGAAAGTCATTGGCAGTTACTCTGTAATGTTCTGTTATCCTAACAATATTTACCACCTACTTGTCTGTTTGTTTGGTGGCAACACCTGGTTGATGTATTTGAGCAATTTTGAGCCAGCAAGGTGACAAGAGCTACTGAATGGTTCCTCCACTTCTTCACATGTCATGTAGGATTGCACAGTACAGCGTGCCTACCACACTAATTACTGCTGGATTGGATGCTGTGTTTCTAATAAACTGTCCAATTATTTTTATGGCAATCTTATGTTGGTTGAACAGAGGAGTGACGTTTTCAGACATTTGATGTGTTTGCAAACATCGAGTCTGTATGTAGTTATATTGATTTATAGTTTGTAGTAATTTTACATTCAGGAGTTTGCAGTGTGTACTGAGCCTGTTATAAAACCAGCATGGTAGCCAAACCATGTTATTTCATCACCACCTTGCTATTCAGTTGTATTTGTCTGGCTTCTTCTTTCACTAACTAATCTGTAGTTGCGTTGTTGATTTTAAAATGTGAGGTGGCAGATGAAGGAATCCAAGCACAGGAATTTTACCAAAGATACCAATGGCAGTATTTATTAACTGAGTTGTGTGGCAAATGAGATATTTTTTTATATATATGTACATGTTATATAGTATACCTGCTTGATCTGGGCAGTGTAGGTCCAAGTTATGTCATCGTAGCTTGTACAGGGGCCCCAGGGATGTATCTGGAGGTTTCAAACTTTAGCGCTAGACCTCTTATTAGTAACTGGCTGGTTGGTCGCAGAGAATCTGAATCCCATGTTATGTGTCATTCCCACATCTGATTAGCCAGTAACTAAAGCTTTGTCTTAGCTCATCTGTCTAGCATGTTGGCTAATGTGGCTAACTCTAATGCTAGTTGGTCATTATTGCACCTTTTTGTTAGTGTTAATGTGTAATTCTTAGCACTCTACATTAAGACCTAAGACTGATTGAGGGTCTGAACATGAAACGCCTAAATCTGTGAAGACTTTCTGTTGTTGGCAATTCAAAACCAATCCTCTTATTGTCTGACAAGTTGAACTTAAACTCACAGTCCCGTTGCGTTTCACATACACATAGTGCTGGAGGCTATACGTTAACCTTGCTTCCAGGGTAGCAACTGATTCGAGTGTGAGTGCCCTGCTGTCAGAGCAGCACTCAGGCTCTCTGCAGCGTTATGTAATCCCCGACCTCCACTTCACTCTCTGTAGCCACCGGTTTTTGGCAGACATGCGTCTTTGCATCAGGCGCGTGGTTACAGGACATGTGACGGGCAGTTTTGAGGGTGTTAAATGGTTCAGAGCGGCTTGTCTCAGTTTGATGTCTCAGTGGAGTTTTTTTTCCTGGTCTTTGCTGTGTGCATATTTTGGTGTGCAGTCCATTATGCCATTGTCAACCAGAGAAATCTCCTAGTATCCGCAGTCTCCTTTCAGGGTCTGGATGCATTGACTGCTTTAATAGATAGATGATGCAACTCTCCTTTCGTCTCTCTCGCAGGCAGCTGAGAGTGTGTATGTGTGTGCTTCTTTTAGAGAGACATGTCGTTGAATGAAGCTTAGGCTGGATGTTTGCACTGTAGGGTGGGTGGTTGCTAGGCAATAGCAGTGTGTTTGTCTTATTTTTAGAGAGAATCACTGCTGGGGAACATAGCAGATTTCTCTTGCTCTCACACATACAGTATGTGAACTCTGCTTTTTTTACCTTATTTTTACCATGTGAGCGTTAAGGCTGGTGTTGAATGTCAGAAGCTGGTGGTAATGGCAAATGTGATTCTATTAAAATAATAATGCAGGAGGAACGTATTAGAAATGTGAATGGCGTGGCCCACTGCCCCACCCTGGACATGAAATCTTAACCGGCCTGGCGTATTTATAGAGCGCCTTTTTCTCACACAGACAGCTTGACATGACACGGCACACATGCGCACAGCAGACACAAACACATACACATTCCTTGTCTCAAAGCAGCTGGAATCACTCCTTACATGCACCAGCCTTTTTTGGGCACATTCCTGTCGTGCTGTGTGTGCGTTCATGTAGGAGGTAATCCGTGTGTGATTTCAAGATCTTATGAGCGCTGCCTCCCGAACCAAGCAGGACTACTGTAAGTGGCTCCATGCCACAGCTGTTGCTGACATTCAGGTCCAAACTGATTGGAAAATACGATAATAGAAATGATGATATAAGGTGGAGCAGCAGTTGAAAACCGATATCAATCAAATGTAGTGTCCTTTCAATACGTATAAGAGACTCCACTTGATAGACTTATGAATCTCTTTCAGCTTCCTGCTGGAAGAGGTCATCAGTGTTAACCTCAGCACCACTAGTGTTTTAGACCTTTTAAAAGTAAAGCATACCCGCACTTCTCACTTCCACCCCCACGCGAGCCAGTTTCTGTGGTCTTAAAACTAGATGAGAAGCTGTGGCAAGAAGCAGCCGCTCAAAATAAAATTCTAACAGCCTCAGTTAATGTAAAACAACATCCCCAACGTTTTTTTAACTTCTCCATTAGCTCTCTTGGCCCATCGCATGCTGACACGAGCCCTTTTTAGATACAGATCTTGCTATATTACCGCTACCTTGACCCTCGCCTGTGATGACTTTGCTTATTTACAGTAAACCAAACTAAAGCCAAAACAAAGTGCTCAGCTGGTGGCGTCCCGGACAGGAAATTGAACTTGACTCCGCTTTTACACAGACACAGGTGAAACAGTTTGACTAGCTGCACTGCTGACGCGAAGCAGGATCAATAATCACCTGCCGACCTACTAACTGATGTGGAAGGACATTCTTTATAAATGACACAGACAGTGTCAAAAGGGCTGCACACCCTCATGGTGAGAAGGAAAATCAGGTATAAAAGTGCTGTAGCATGCTGTGGAGTGTTTTGGCATCTGTTAAGCTTTTGAACCCACGTATATTTCAGTCAAACTGGACTTTCCGGCCCGTTTTCTCTTAGAAGGCCAAGCAGCTAAAGGTGCAGTCCACCTGTCTGACAGCATCAGCAGCAGTGATTAAGCTGTACTGTAATTAGCTCATGGCCAGAGAGAGTGTATGCTGGTCAAAAAGGCTAAAGGTTAAGGAGAAACAAAATGCTAATTCTTCAAATCAGATTTCTACTCTATTCAGCCATTGGTAGGTCGGTAATAAATCAGCAGAGGCTGATTCATTAGTGTCTCACCCTGTTTTCTGCTAACAGGTTACTAATGGTATTAGTTACCTTGTGTTCAGAGTGAAAGAGGCTCTGTGTGCACAAAGAAGCTTTGCATCTGCAGTGTAATCCTCAACTCTGTGGTTCCTCCTCTGCTATCTTTGTCTTGTCGAGATCTCTGGTTTCACCATCCATTGAGTAATTAAAAGCACTCTGTAATTAGTGTGAAGAAGTTAGCTGCACTACTGACACAAAAAAGATGATTTACAGGGAAATTTAGATGAGTGAAGAATGTTTTCACTTCAAGTTTCTGTAGATTGTAATTATTCTTACTTGTTTCTTACTGAATTAATGCTTGATAACAATATTGCTGCGATACACTTCCTATTGCTAGAGTGTATAACTTCATTTATAACGCAGTAATGCATTCGAATTGTAGTGAAGCTGTTGGTGAGTAAGACGGTACCTCAATGCGTCAAATGGTTTGGTTTCTAATGCTCTGTTTTTTTGATTCCTTTGCAGCTATAGGCAGCAATGGGTGCATTCCTGGACAAGCCGAAGACGGAGAAGCATAGTGCCCACGGGGAGGGCAATGGGCTGCGGTATGGCCTGAGCTCCATGCAGGGTTGGCGGGTAGAGATGGAGGACGCTCACACAGCTGTGGTGGGCCTACCCCACGGACTCACCGACTGGTCCTTCTTTGCTGTCTACGATGGCCATGCAGGCTCCCGGGTTGCCAACTATTGCTCTGGTCACTTGCTGGAACACATCTTGTCAGGAGGGGCCGACTTTGGATCAGGACCGGGATCAGTTGAAGGCGTGAAGGATGGCATCCGCTCGGGCTTCCTGAACATTGACGAGTACATGCGCAGCTTCAGTGACCTGCGGCAGGGCCTGGACCGCAGTGGATCAACTGCTGTGTGTGTGTTGCTCAGTCCGACCCACCTCTACTTCATTAACTGCGGCGACTCACGGGCCGTGCTGAGTCGAGACACCAAGGTGGGCTTCTCCACCCAGGACCACAAGCCCTGCAACCCCCGCGAAAAGGAGCGCATCCAGAACGCTGGTGGTTCAGTCATGATCCAGAGGGTAAACGGCTCCCTGGCCGTATCCCGGGCCCTTGGGGACTATGACTACAAATGTGTGGATGGTAAAGGCCCCACAGAGCAGCTTGTGAGCCCTGAGCCCGAGGTGTGTGTGTTGGAGCGGGCGGCTGAAGGAGACGAGTTTGTGGTGCTTGCATGTGATGGAATCTGGGACGTCATGTCCAACGAGGAGCTGTGTGAGTTTGTGCGCTCACGACTCCTGGTGTGTGATGACCTGGAGAAGGTCTGTAACTCAGTGGTGGACACCTGTCTGCATAAGGTAAGTAGGACTCGTTCACTACATCTCTGTGGAAGGGCTCACGCTTCATTAAGCTATCCTGCTTTAAATGCATTAAATAAAGCTCCTCTAATGGGTTCATAATTTTTGATTATGCGTTTTTGTTTGCATTAATGAAGAGATGCCCCTCTGCTTGAGTGGGTGGTAGGGAGGGTTCAGAACTGTTGGGTTTGCTTCTGTAGGGATACAGATCCTGCTTCTATCAAATGTCCTTAAGTCTGATGTGAGGGGAAAAACGCAGAAACAAATGGATTTTCCACCCGAGCAGAATCTCTATACAGAAAACAATAACTTGATATGCTAAATTACAATTGACAACTACATCACAACAGCAATGTTGATGAATGATGAATAATGCATTATTGCTTTCAAATCAGTCCTTCTCAGGTATTGATCCAAAATAAAACAAGAATTGCCGCTTTGCCTGAGCCGAACCCATCTTAGGCCTCGTCACATCTCAGGCCCATGCCTTCCACGCGTCTTTTTGTGTCTTGAATACTCCAAGAAGCAGCGAGTGCACACTCCTTAGTTATTTTTACCGTAGTGCCTGGGTAATCTCAAGTAACAGCCACACGCTGCCATAAATCTCCCCCGCTGCCACTGCCTTTTGTGATGTGTGCGACACTTTGCACTTGCGGAAAATTACTTTGACCGCAATGACTTTTACAAGGTGACTGTCCTTTTGGTTGAAGGCCAGATTCCTGTTGCGTCTGTTTGCTGTTACGGCCAATTCATTCTGTGTGTAAGCAGTGGCCTCCAGCCAGAGGTTGTGCTCTTTTGTTTTTGCAATACACATCAAGAGATACATTTCAAGACATAACTTTATAGGAAGTGGATCAGTCAACCAACCTTATTCAGAAAACTACTAATCAGACAAATAGTTCTCTACGTCTACTCAGAGAACAGCAAGCTAACTTTGCTTGTTTAAATCTTTCTTTCAGGACCAAGTTTACCCTTCAGTTTTCATAATCAGTGGTGTTTTTTTTCAAGTATTTTTAAAACTATACTCCTTCCTGGTTGCTTTGTCCCTGGAAGCAAACATGTAAGAATAACACTCATTAAATGCCACTAACTTTGTCACTCACACACATTTAATTTTACTCTTGTGTCTCTGTCTGTCCTTGTCCTGCAGGGGAGCAGAGATAATATGAGTGTGGTGCTGGTGTGTTTACCTGGAGCTCCCAAGATCTCAGAGGAGGCGGTGAAGAAAGAGGAGGAATTGGATAAATACCTGGAGACCCGTGTTGAGGGTCAGCACTCTTTTGATTTTTCTTTCTTTAATTTCTTGTATGTGGCCACTTGCATCACTTAACCCTTACTACTTGGGTTAAGTGATGCAAGTGGCCACGTACTGTTCTCAGCTTCATAACGAGACTAGTACAAATCATAGGAATCAGTTTGTTGCATAGTAGAGCTTCAAATGGCAAGTACTGGTGTTTTGGATTGTTCCAGTACCGTTTACTGCTTTACTGCGTAGAACTGACTATAATGTACTGCCTTAGTATGTAACTCTGTTTCTGTGACCCTGTGTATAGAGCTGTTGGCAAACTGCGGGGAGTCAGGAGTCCCTGACCTGGTGTCTGTCCTGAGGAGCATTGCCACAGAGAACATCCCCAATCTTCCACCTGGTGGTGGCCTGGCCAGCAAGTAAATACAAGCACTTAACTGTGTGTTATATAGTTCAGACTTCAGATTATCACTAAATAAAACCTAGCTGCTGCACAACATGGACCCAGCGTAACCATGAGAGAAAAGTCAAAACTAGAACCTGCTCTGTTAAAACACAGCGTGTTTAGATCATATAGATGCTTTTTACATATAGTGCCAGCGTTAACACAGACCTAAACCATAGTAACATAATAGGATGTGAAGGCAAACTAATTATATATATATATATATAAATAGATAGATAGATAGATTACGTACAAGACACAAAATAACAACAACCTCCTCAAACCACATTATATGCCCAATTTAATTCAAAAGTTCCCAGGTTGGTAACATCGCACTTTACACACTCTTGCTCCTAAAGCCTTAAAAACCTGCACGTAGCTCTCATCAAAACACTTAAATGCATGTCTGAATTAAAACACTCTGTAGTCTCTTTATGCATGAAAAGCGGATACTCGGTTATCGCCTAAATTGCTTCCTCTATTATTATCTCAATCAATATACATTTGCAGAGGCTGTTTACACAATGTCAGGAGTTCTTCTCTCGTCTAAGCAGCGAACTACGTTCTGTTTGCAGACGGAGTGTGATCGAGGCGGTGTACAACAAGCTGAACCCTCACAGAGAAGAGGAAGGGGTGAGTTGACCTTAGTCAAAACACATCTCCTCTTCAACCTTTCACCCTCCACCCACCACCGCCTCAACGTGGTCTCATAAGCTCACATCAGACCTAGGACAAGGACACTCTTTTGTGTTTGCTTGCAAGTGAGTGTTAGAATGAGAGTAAATGAATGTGGTTAACGTGTGAAAGAAGCTGGATGGGATAATGAATGGTGCAAGCTCGGTAAAGCTCAGTCGACTATTGCATCTCAAAAAGCATCAACGCTCTGCTTGGTCCATTATAATTTTGCATTTAGAATTGGAAAAAGCATATACAGGAAGACCTTGATCTCATGAAGTCCTCGGTGTTTAATGCTTTAAACAAGCGGCTTCATAGTGTTTTGCACTTCATATAATCTGGATTCAAAAACATCAGAATTCTATGACTGAAAGACCGTCAACTGCAAATCAGTCCTATAGGTATTTAAATTGTGGCTTATTATTTTTGTTGGGGTTAAATGTAAGACTGGAGGCCACAGTAAGAGTCACAATCAGCAAATGTGATGTTGCTGAGACGGTCAAGCATATTAATGATAAGTTTAGTCTAGTGTGCACACAAAGGAGCACTTAACGCAGTCTGAAAGACTAGTTTAGTAGGATGACGTGAAATTAGAATTTTAATTGAGGTGTTATTCTGAATCCACGTCAGCCAGTGTGTGTATATGAGCATGTGAGTGTACCTGTCATATTAATGTCAGCGGAGTCTTGACTTGCAGGCTTTTTCTCTGGGCTGTGTGGGTGCCGACCAACCCCCTCCCATCCTCTGTTACACCACACAACGAATATCACAAAGGCTTGTTGGTCACAGGGTCAGAGGTAGTGTATGCACGGACCTGTCCGATGGGTGCAAGTATTTCTCTGACACTGTCACGCGACTGTGTAGTAGATGTTGTTGACGGTGATGTAAGTATTGTGCTGCTGCCTGTTAGGTGTGTGTGTTTGTGTGTGTCTGAGTTCTTGAAGCGTGCCTGCAGAGTCTGACCCCTGGCGTGTCACCTCAGGCCTGTGCGGGGGGAGAGGAGGAGGAGAGTGAGGAGGGAGGTGGCAGCACGGCGGCACATCTGCTGGAGGCACTGCGGCAGTTCCGCCTACAACACCGGGGGCAGTACCACACAGTGCTGGAGGAGTCACTGGCCAACTACCACCTGCGGGGGGAGAGCGCTAAGGAGTGCAGGAGGACCCCCGACGACGACGACGAAGGCCAGGAGCACCCCGCCTCCCCTTCCTCTCCCCCCTCGCCCCCGCCCTCACCCGCCATTGCAGAGTCGGAGGCTAGCCAAGATGCGCCCACCCCTGAGGCTGATCCCCCCTCTGACTGAGCATCCCACCTGCATACCCCAGAGCTCCCGTCCGCTGTGTTGTGACCTCTCCCTCCTCTTTTGCTCATCACAGAACTTGACTGGACATGTTGGCGTTTTGTGCTCAGTCACTGCTGCGTCAGCTTTGTCAGTGGACATCACACTGGTCCTCTTGTCTATTCAAGTTCTGTCTCAGAGCCTCACATCCGTCCTTCTGTATGAGGACTGTCATTTTGTTGTTTTGGTTCCACCGTCCATCTCTCCAGCCACTTTTAAAGTGTGACCATGCACTGAATAGCAAATTAATATTATTTGAAGCAAAAGTGGCTGGTGAGATTAAAGGTGAGCCTGCACTCCATGGCCTACATTTACAAGTTCTGGCTTCTGGCTGATTTCCCACCTGAACCCCCAAGAACCCCAGCCCCACCCCCACACCTCCTTACAGTAAATGAACGAACTGGAAACGCGCAGCAGAGGAGGAGCTCTGAGCATCAGCCCTGTCTCCTGGCCGCCTCCATCTACAGACTCAGAACACACCTTTTCTGTATATGTCTGTGTGTTTGTATGTGTGTGTCTGCATGAGTCTGAGTGAGCGAGCGAGCAACAGGCCAATCATCACTACTGAACTGTGGCATGTTCAGCAATGCTGGGTTGTTCACATCCTTCTGGGGACAGAAGGATGTGGGCAGATCAATTCCACAGGGACATTTATGTGAGTAGGCAGTGACATTTAATTTGAAGTAGTTCTCTACAACACGTTGTGACATTGGGCAACCACAGGGACCAAAACGTCAACATATTTTTGTATTGAATGGAAAAAGAGCTAGAGAGAAACATTGACTTGTGGACAACATATTGGCACTTCAGAGAAGTTGTTCCCAAATTCAAAGGGGTTTATTTCTGTGCCATAATTTGTGTTGCACTGACTTGCGACCGGATATAACTTTGTCTTAGCCGTGTCTTCTGTGTCAGTGTTAGCACCTCAAATCGCTGCTGCTGGCGCGGCTTCTGAGACACGTGTGGAGTATTTAGTTAAAAATGCCTTTAGTTAGCACATATGTAACAGCAATGACACCTTAACATGATGAAATAACCTTAGCATCCAGTCTGTAATATTCATTCTGCTGTAATTGTGCTAAATTGGCAGCTGTGGCCACAAATATCAATCCATTTTAGTTCGTCTTGTGCAAAATTCTAAGAGCAGCCACTTTATTGTGTGTCATCAAAGTCACAGTAACGGGAATGTTATCACCTGTACCTTCGTAAACCTCAACACCACTGAATGTGTTTCATGCCAGATGGTTGTTTCTGTAAGAAGACGATTGGTATTGGATTGGAGTTGACAGTCCAGATAATTTGAATGTTTCCACTGCTCGTGCTGTCAGCCGCTGTTATTAACTTTGAGTGTCACAGTTTGACAGAAGCCCATTTACACACCATTCAATTCCTTACAGATTACGTCACTAACACAATATCAGTCTCTCGCCTCGTTGTGAAACTTTAATTCAGAACAAACCGTTGCACATAAAATGTTTACTTTTGTTGGAAAGCAGGTTGTTGTGTATAATACCATGTAACCAATGACTCTGGCAATGCATGCACTGCACACAGTATCTAAGGCACTTACCTACCAGGATGGAGGGAGGATATGATAAAGATTGCGTACGTGTGTTTGTGTGTGTCTGAGGTGTGTTGGTATGCGATCGTTGGGCCACATCAGTCCTGCGCAAAGTGACCAGTGAAAAAATAAACATGATTTGAGGTATAATGGTACAACGTGTCGTGTGTATGAGTATGTCTCACTGCAGCTTTTTGTGTTTAGCCCTTTCGCCACATGAGTCACAAGTATGTATCGTAGGTCAGGGTTGTTCAGGTTGCATTCAAACAGTAAAAAAGTCACAGACAGAGCGCAAGGTTCATATTCTATACAGCAGAGTTCTTTTGAACTTCTGGGGGAGTTTTTGAGCGTCCGTACAATATGTGTGTGTGTTGCCGTTTCCCACATGTATCGGCTTTAACTTTCAGGTAGGAAACTATCAGACTGAATAAAGGTCCGCAGCTGCACTGCATGAGCTAGTGGCAGCAAGGCAAGTGGGAAGATGTGTAGACTGTAGGGCCTCCATTCTCTCCATTCCTCCCCTATTTTTCAGTTTGACAGTTGGCCTCGTGATTCTCCGCAAGGTGAGTCATCAGAGGTCTGAGTTCTGGTTTTGTTAACATACAGGCTGGGGAATTTTTAGCCATAAATATTTTTCAAAATCTATCTTTGTTTAAGGTAGAGCCTAAGACAAAAAGAAGCTAACCCCCCCTTTCTTATGTTTTGTTCTTATCTTTTTTTATTCAGAGTGCTGGTGAGCTGGAGGACCCCTGGTAGCCATGGCAACGACCCCAGTCTCCTCCCGGTGATCAGTGCATCCGCCCACAGGGGGAGCGTCTCTCCATTGCGCCATGTCTCTCCGCTAAACGAGGACATGTGGTGTGAGTGTGTGTATGTTGGTTGCGTGTGTGTGTTTGCAACAGTGGGACAAAGATGACAGAGACAGCGACTACACATGAATAAACTGCTTTAAACCTGGATGAAAAACAAAATCACTTTTCAGACATGTCAAGATTTTATGAACTGAAACATTGTGATGGTAGAGATTTTTTTTTTTACCATTGAGGTGTTTTTTTTAATTTCATTTCTTGAATGTTGACACCTGATTTCACAGTGACACAGGACCTATAGTGTGTGTGAGTGAGAGTTGAGGTTTGAGTGTTTCGAAGAGGGCCAAGAGAAGAGCGGTGGTGGATAAAGACTTTGTATGTAAATCTTCTTCTCCAGGACTTTCTTTGTGATTCTGGGTCTCATAATTGCCTAACACCTTTGCTTCTCCCCCTCTTTAAAGACACACACACACACACACACACACAAGAACCATAAACACCCCCTACTTCCACCTGTGCACGTATGTGATGTGCCACCTTTGCAGGGCACTGCATGAGGACTTTGGTTCTACATGTACAGCTATGTGGTTTTCTAGTTGACCTGAATGGACAGCCATTGGTTGAGACCGACTGAACCGGAGGAACTCTGGACTGGCTTTTTTTTTTTTTTTTGCTGACACCATTAGGATAATGACGATGATAATCATGATGGGGAAATGGGAAGTTATCTAGTTCACTGAAGAGCCGAGTGCGAGTTGGACTCATGGATACAGAGTGGTGGGAGTGGGGGGGGGGGCTGTTGTATCACTGGTTGAACCTCAGGTCGGAGGAGGAGTTAGGGCAGGATGGCTTTCCCACCTCCCTTCCTACCAACACAGTTCGCATTGTTCGTGACGGTGGACTGTCCTGACAGAGGATTTTTTTTATGTTGTCCATGAGGTTACTAGCTGCTCGCTGTGTAGAGTGAGTGGATGCCCTGTTTTAACCCTGTTACTGGTTCTCAGAATGCATTGATAATGTTCGTATTGCTGTTGTTTGATTGCACTCACATTTGATTACAAAAAGCGTCTATATATGAAATAAAATACCTGCCAAGGACCCAGTGGTTGCTGCATATTTTAATAACGCATCATTTCAGGATGTCTGTGTCTCTGTCACCATCTGTGTAACCTGCTGCTGCTTGGACTACGTTTTCATTTTCACAGCAGACCTAGAAACAAATCTGATGAGGTTGACAGTCATCGTCTGTCTTCCGTTATAGTAACCGTCCTGTTTGTTTCTAAGACGAGCTGTTGTGGGTCTGTCTGTTTGATTTTCTGGATTTATTACATGTTCGGAACCTGCTCAAGTGAAGCAAGAACAAAGCTGCTGCAGCACTAGGCATCCTGTTCTTAGTTGCCAAAATAGCCATAAGATGAAAAAGGTCAAAGGTCACCCGGTATCCAAGAAACGTAATGTAAGGAAGGAGAGGAGATGGGTCAACACACAATAGATTATTGTACGTCATCCTGGGATCCTCCAGTGCTGATTACAGTTGCACAGTGCATTCATACAGCTGAATGTGAATGTAATAGTGTATTTTATCATCAGCTATTGATAAATCTGGCAACTAAGTTATAAAAAAAAGAACTTCCAGGGAGACATTTTTAAATCTTTGGTTGATAATGTGGTAAATAAGATTTTACTAGTGATACAGTTCTGCAATAAATACAGTTAATACAACTTGATCCCGATGAGATCTGTGTGCGTAGAGATGACAATTTTTTTTAAATGCATTTAATTATATTACTGCACAGTGAAATGCAGACTCAATACTTGCACTTACAGGAGCAGATGAACGTTGCAGAGAAAGAAATTTTCCCAAATTATTGTAAGTGCAGCACTGATACCACCTCCCTCCTACACAACCGCTGTCTCTTCTGTCACTATCATAATTTGATCATAATCCCTAATCATAATCACCTCCTATCTTAAAGGTGTTCTCAATCTGGACTGGGATTATGGGATTGCAGAGCGTGTGTCAGACTGTGAATGAGCGGTCCAAAAACGTTCCAGGGCTGAATTTAATTTGATGATGGTGGGCTACTGATTCACCCACTGGGTCTACTTTAAGCCTGATATGTGGAAACAATAGACACTGACCTGCTAAAATTCTGTTTGTGCTCCTCTCCTTGGTTCATCTTTAATCGTTTTCACTTTAATTTGTTTTACAGAACTACTGTTTTGCTTTAAAGTCTGTAGAGGCTTTGCATTGCATTTATTCATGCCTCTCCTGAACTGGCAAAGCTCGTACATCAGCAGAAGAACCAAGCGCTGAACCACCGAGAGGAAGATGCTCACATTCGGTCGCCTGCACTTTTTTCTTCTACCTCCTGTCCTTCCGCTTGAGTTCTCCTTCCACCGCTCCACTCGAAGGGGTTTTGTGCTTACAGCTTCAACCCTGGGTGAGAGAAGTGGTCACTGGGGGATTCAAGCAAAGCCTCAAAGCAGTGTGACATCCAGCAATCCGATGACTCTCTGAAATCTGTGTGTGTGTGTGTTCATATTTGTGTGTCTCAGCATATGATTTTGAGTGGAGTCATTTAGCAGATGAGCGTGTGGCCATTGTTAGAGGGATAATCTGGCTCTTGCTGCTCAGATAGGTTAACATGCTGCGGATTAGACCGGATTACCCCCATCCATACCAGACAGGACAAGGACTGGCCCCGCCCCTCCCCCTTCTCTATTCACTCTTTCTGAACCCTCAGTAATTTCATTTAATCATCTCTTGTCTTTTTTTATTCCTTCACTTCATCCATCAGACCCTTCCTCATTCTAGCTCCACCTCCTCTTGCAACCACGTAACTAATAATTTCATTTTGTTGTAGTGTAACATTTTGAGCAGATATTGATCCTTTTTTCTGTGTTTTATTTAAGGTTTGTTTAGTTTCAGTCATTTTGACTGTTTGTTCTTTTTTAAACAGTTTTTCCAAGTTTTCTGCTCGTTGTAGTCTCACTGTCTCTGTTTTTGCAAGTTGTCATCTGCTCTTTTTCTTACGTTTTAGGTTGTTGTTTAGCATTTTTTGGCCACGTCTCCATCTTTGCATCTTTTCTATCTTTAGGATGATCTTCAACTCACACCAGTAGATCCTTCAGTAATACGTGTCTGCTGTCGAGAACCTGGCAGCAAATTGCTTGTTCAGGCTCCAGCTGTAATTTCAGCTGCTGCTGTGTTTATCTTACTCAGGCTATTCATTAATAACACCCCAAGTGGTACAACACTAAGAACACACACTACAATGGTGTAATTACTGCCTTTACATCCAGCCTAGTTAGCCTAATCTATAGTCTCAAACCAGAGGGATTCTTAGTCTTTTGTTTATTCATCAATTAGCATTTTAGTGTTTGTTTAAAGTGTAGATACTTGTTTGTTTGCATCTGTGCGTTTGTGCATCCCAGGCCTGGCTCTGTGTTTACACATGGTCTGGATGAAGATGATTTTTTCTGCAAAAACAACTCCAGCTGGACTAATGCCTCATCAATAAAAAAAGATGGACTACCTTCGAGGTATTGAGTTGCAAACAAGTCAGAGTGCAGGATTAGCAACTCAGGTACAGTTACCTGCCCTCCTCAGAGGGCATGCAGTGGTCAAACAGAGGCCACACACACAATGCAACCCAACGCCATCTCCATCTGTCCACATGTGCAGCCACGTAGTCTTAATTTGGATCTGTTTGTCTGATGATGTTGTAAATGGGGATGCTGATATCGGAGCAGGTTAGGATGTGGACAGAGCGTTATCTTCCTAGTCGGTCCACATCCTAATTTCCATCCATCTCAGTCTGCTATAATATACCCCCCTCAGTCCTTTTTTGGGGGCACCATTATGTACCGGACTCTATTGGAGCCCTGTTAGTGCACAAAAGCACAACAAAGACTCAGGAAGTGATTAGTGGCTTAACGAGGAGGAGGCTTTGGGGGGAGTTAGTAGGGGCTCCACAGCCTCTTCCATGAGATGGAGGAAGGGGGCTAAGGTTTCAGGGCTTAAGGGGCCAGTGTTAAGTTGTGGAGGTCAGTGGAGAGGTTAATTAGGAGCGGGCCTTTTGTTTATGGGGGCTTAGGAGAGGCAGAGGCGATTCACTTTCTTACTGTGTTGCTCCAGCCACCCTGGAAGTGTCACCCACCTTCTTTTTAGCCAGCTCCACTTTCCCTCCTCCTCGATGCTAATTGTCTTGACGCTGAAAAGAGATGTAGCTGAATTATCTTAATTGTCACCATTACAGCACACTCGCCCATTCACAACACAGCGCACACCTTACATATGTCCCCTCAAGTGTGTTTGGTGTGTTTTTCCTGTTCGCTATTAGTGGAATGTCTTTTCAGCTTGGAGGAGCCCGTAACCGTCACTCGGCTGCGACCCGGTTTGCCCATTGTTATGCTGTTATAACACACAGAAGAACATGCTGCGATCCTCTCCCACTAAAGCACCTTGAGAATGAGATGGCGCCTCTTCACGCATATGTGAAGGACAGAAACAGAAGTGACACTAAAATAGATTCTTGGCTGCAGAATGTATCTGCAGTTGTGAGTTGTAGATTGTTAGTTTGTGAGCGTGCACACAGCTCCTCGCGCCACCACACACGAAGGTGTCTGTCTGGCATAAATGGCATAGTTGACTTTTATAGTTTTATTATAATAATGTGCACAGTAAATGTGTAAACAAGTGCTTATTCCTGCAGCTCCATTGTCTTCTTGGGCTGCTATGTTCATATCTCATGCATGAAGCTCTTCATGAGCATAGCATGACGAAGCCCAAAGGGTGCCACACTGCAAAGCATATGGCCCAGGGCAGCCAAAATGTGTTAATGCTGATTGAATATGCTGCTCGATTAGACTAACGTTATCAGGATTTATAGGCGGACACTAATCCAGTGTAACAGAATGGAGCTGGAGCGCAGCTTATCTCTCAGTTTAGCGATATTAGAGAATAGAAAAGTGATTAGAGTGGCAGGAGATCACTAAGAGAAACATACGCTGTCGGGTCTGGCTGAGATTTTCAATCACACCTGGTATTTCATTCACATATTAATGATTCAAGCTGCTTATTGGGAGAACAAGAACGGTTATGAGGTCAGCTTGATCACATGATGACAGTTCAGTTTGGTCAGCTCCAAATGTCATTATGCCTTATGTCGTTCCTGTTATGAATGAATGATCTCTCTGTTCCGTGTTTATGTGATTGTTCTCAGATGAAAATGAGTGGGAACGAGGCTTTCTGTGTCCAGTCGGCGTATAGGGAGAGAGATAAACCCTCTATTTGATTGACAGTGGTGCCATGACAACCCCGCATCACCTCCAGAGTGTCCAATGAGAAGTCAGATTCAGGGTCCCTCCCAGACTCCCAGGTGAGCTAAAGAGTCAGACTTCAGCGGATTTCTGCCAGAGGCTTTCTGACACGCGCTGACGGCGCTTCACTCTGTTGTCAGGATGGTTTTCAGATCACAACTCGACTTTTTCTCAGCTTCTCGGCTCCTTTTGCCGCACTTCGCGGATGGGCCCCCTATTCTGACACGCTCCCATTCTCCGGATGACTCACCCGCCGCTGGCCCTCCCCTGGCTCTCCCTGGCCTCTGTTTTTCGGCCGCGCAAATCGCCAGCGTGTGCGAGACTCTGGAGGAGACCGGAGACATTGAACGGCTGGCCCGTTTCCTCTGGTCACTCCCGGTGACCGCAGACGGCCGGGACTCTATCTCTGAGCACGAGTCCGTGCAGCGGGCTCGCGCCGTGGTGGCTTATCACACAGGTAGTTTTCGAGAGTTGTACCACATCCTGGAGACGCACCGCTTTACGCGCGCCTCCCACGGTAAGCTGCAGGCCATGTGGCTGGAAGCTCACTACCGGGAGGCTGAGAAGCTACGAGGGCGGCCGCTCGGACCGGTGGACAAGTACCGCGTAAGGAAGAAGTTTCCATTACCCAGGACCATCTGGGACGGAGAGCAGAAGACGCACTGCTTCAAGGAGCGCACAAGGGGGCTGTTGAGGGAGTGGTACCTCCAGGACCCCTACCCAAACCCCGGGAAGAAACGGGAGCTGGCGCACGCCACCGGACTAACGCCCACGCAGGTTGGCAACTGGTTCAAAAACCGAAGACAGAGAGACCGGGCAGCAGCAGCCAAAAACAGGTCAGTGACGGTCATTTATTTGCCTGAGTCTTGGTGGGCGGTAGTTTTCAACATCATTTAGCTCATGTAGCACACGGTTAGAATTTTAGTTTAACTGCTAGTACATACTGTAGGACCCATTACAACGTGTCTGAAATGTAACTGTTGATCATTCACCAAAGCTTTCACTGCCTCGCAGAGGCAATTTGCTCTCCACAGGCGGCCAGGGTTGTGCGTAAAGAGCTGTTCATGCGTAAAAGCGCACGGCCATTCAACTTTTAAGTTTTCATTTTTCTCCGAATCAGTGTGACCTGGTCGATCCCTCTTGAGTTTTCTCTTAATTGTTTATTTCAGGGTCAGCGTGTGTGAAGGCAACTACTGCATGAATGGGTTCAAATTCCTTAAAAAGCGCACACACGCTTCAAATTAAATTGTTTCCTGCTTTGACAAAACATTTTTGTTTATACCTGTTATTTCTCTCAATAAATTACAAGTTGTGCTTTTTGAATTCATAGTTAATTGAATTGCTTCCTTTCCCCCTTTATTTTCAGGTTGCAGCACCACAGGATGTGTCCAGAAGGTGCACGTGGGCTTAGCGGAGGAGAGTGCAGTCCTGATGGGAGCAGGGAGCGGGCAGATGGAGAAACGCTTCTCTCCGTAACAGACAGTGACTCTGACTTGGACGTGTGACACCTTTAGTCTGAGCATGGACCTTTTAGGAAGCCTGTGATGATCCGGACAACAATAGGAGGATGTGGATGGGTTTGGGTTGCGAAAACACAGACCAGCTTTATCCCATCCTCCCAGTATATGAAACAGATGATGTAAACACTGGTTACGTGAACAGACTATGCAAACTCGTCTACTGCAGATCAGATACATATTTCTGAGATTTAACTTTGTCTTTGGATGAAGGTGCGCATCTGTTCACCCAACTGTTACCTTCAGTCCCGTGAAGCAGACTTCAGACCCCTGTTGGACTTCACCCCTGGGACCCCACATGAGGACCTCTACAGTTTAAATCCTGCCTGCAAGCTGCAGTAATCACTCCTATTTTTTTAACCACGTGTTCATTTCTAAATAAAACCAGCTGTTTTGTAAGGCCCCTGAATGTCCACTGCTTTAGACAATCAACTAACACTGCTGCCTACCTCCCTGTCCTGATTATGGACTTTTTCTGTTTGTTCTTCTACTTTATTTAAGGTTCTCTGAGACTGTGCAGTCTGTGTGTGAGGTGTACTATGTCCGTGACTGCTAATGCTCCATAAATCTTTTGGTATTTTGTATAAATAAAATTATTTAAATTAAACTATTTTTGCACCTGATCTTCTCTGTGTCTATGTGAGTGTGTGTGTAGGAAAATATGAAAATGCTATATTTCAAAGGAAATGTCGCACAGGAATCCTCTGAAGACCTAACATCGTACTTTTGTAGTATTGGACATCACTATGTTATTGCGGTTCCATTTTTTGTTTTTACTACTAGACAACACCAAATAACTTAATGTAGACACGTGAGTGTATAAAATTCACATTATAACATGAAACTACTAAAGTAAAGTACTGACTTCAACGTACTTGGGAGAGATTTCTGCATTAAGGCTACAACGTGAAGACACAAGAGCGCCACCAAGTGGTCAACGTAACTTCTTCTAGTGGAAACACACTAGTCACTTCATTCCGTTTACTGTTCGTGTGATAAGCTTTGATAACAATACAGCGACGTGTTCCCTGTACACATTAATATAAGAAAACAGGAGCCACTTGATTGAAGTGGCCACTCTGCATCACTTTTATATGAAATGGCTCGGATTTTATAGACGGCTACATTTTGTATAGTCCGCTATTAAGCTGATCACCAATGAGAATCATATTACGTATTCTTTTACAGACGTCATCAACCAGGAAGCAGGATCAGCCCAACAGTACGTTTGACCAACCAGCAGATGGCGCAGCTCGGTCAGTCAGAATCATCTTCTCTCCTCTTCCCACACTGATCCATATGTTAACGCATAAATAGTGAAATGCAAAAATTAATCTAATCCCATGTCTTTGTCCCATAAGGTTATAGGATGTATTCGACTGACGAAAAGCATTAGGTTCAGAGGGTAACGAGAATAAATAAAACACGTTGAACTTGTTAAGGCAGGTGTAAAACTGCAGAAAACCCCATTATGAAAACACACGAGGCTCTGTATGAGAACTACAACACAGATATGATGTGTTGTGAATACTCTGGCTCGCTATTCTGCAGCTTCGTCTCCTGTCCAAAGTCATTGTTATGCATTACACAGCATGTTTGCTAAAAATAAACACGATAAAAGTCCTAAATATAGAACCTTATCTCTACTCACAAGGGGCACTATTATCCGCCCTAACGCTTTACCCCAGTAGTAAAATCTGAATATTGGCTCTTATTGTAGACTCTTGCAAACTATGTGTTGTGAGACAAAAAACGAATCAAATGTGAAATACTGTTCCAGCGACCTGCTGGAGCGTCTGTGCGTCCGGTCTCTACTGCCTCTTACCCTGCTCTTCATGTCTGTGACCACGCATAAAGACCGACTGATTGACTGCCTCTATCGGCTGTGCGGCCATGACGCGCACAAACGCGCACGCACGCACACGCTCCATGCCTGCGGGTGAATTCCATCCCCCTCTTGGTCTCCAAAAACACCTCTTCCACACACACACGCGCACACACACGGTCTCTCTCTCTCTCATCCGGCGCTAGAGCCCGGGTGGGTGACGCGTTTTGCGCATTTCCTGCAGTCCGCGCTCACTCACGGATTCAGAAGAGAGGGGACGGGAAGCTGGGGGCGCGCGCAAAGACCGAAAGCAGAAAAAAACCCTGACGGGAGCGGAGCACCATCAGGTATTTGGGTGCCCGTGGGCCCTGGATCGACCGCTTCGGGGGGCAGAGAAAAAGCCTGTGCGTTCGGAGAGAGCGTGCAGATATCGCGGTACCGTGAGCTCGGCGCAAGGAGATTATCCCAGAGAGGAGCGAGCCGCGACAGACTGGAAGCCAAGCACCAATCCCGGATGGCTAGGCGCGGCTGCTCGCGCTCTCTCCCACCCTGACCCGGGAGAGACACACGAGGCTTCACGTGAGCTCGCTAACCTGCGTCCATCCCTCTTAGTTGTTTATATCCCAGGCCTGTTTCCGCCGAATCGGGAACCTTGTCTGGCGCACGGGAGCGATCATAAACAAGGAGAGTGAACAGCAGGCGACCTCTGAAGGGTGTGAGTCCGCGTCATTACAGAGACTCTCAGCTGCACGGTTGGTGTGGATCACGGTGTTCTGGTATGGCTAGACTACACGGAGAGTCCTAGGAGCCAGCGGCGTTATGGGATGTAGCAGGACAGTGCAGTGACCCCGCTCATTGGAAGGAAACACCCTGTGTACAGGAGCAGGAACAGGCAGATTCGCCTAAACACACACACTCGTCCTTTGCACACACAAACGCACACACATCCCCGCAGCCTGCAGCCATGCCAGTGTTCAGCGGCCTGTTGAAGGTGCGAGTGTGTGAGGCAGTGGACCTGAAGCCCACCCCGTGGGCCCTGCGTCACGCTGTGGGCAAGAGCGGCTCCTTTCTGCTTGACCCCTACCTGGCCCTCAATCTGGACCAGACCCGGCTGGGCCAGACCGCCACCAGGACCAAGACCAACAGCCCTGCCTGGCACCAGGAGTTCTGCACCGAGGTCCGGGAGGGACGGAGCCTGGAGCTGTCGGTTTTCCACGATGCGCCCATTGGATATGATGACTTCGTAGCCAACTGCACCATCCAGCTGGAGGACCTGCTGCAGAACGGAACCAGGCACTATGAAGACTGGGTATGTGCGCGTGTGTGTGTGTCTGTGGTCAGGAAAGCCACAGGTTTGCATGAAAACATCGATATGACATTTGCAGCACTTAATGTTTCACCCAGATTCTGTATCTGTGCAGGTGAATTGTAACTGAAGCAAGAGACCCAAAAACGAACAGGTGCCCTAGTTGGTGTCACCTTCGCTGTCCGGCCACGTTTTTCGTAGTTTGCTCGTCGTCGTCTTGCAGAAAACGCTGAGCGCACTGAAATGACCTACAGCACATTTTAACCTATGGTGCCTAGGTTTCGTTGAGTGTTCAACCGTAACAAGGCGTTTTCATTCATCCAGGGAGACTCGGTTTATTGTTTATTTTTTGGCGTCAAAATTCATAGATGAGCTTCAACTAGTAAACAGGAGTTTGGTGCCTTGCTCATGAGACAGGTAGGCTGCACTGGAGCAGCGAATGTGATGCTATGTGAGTTGCTGCAGCTTTCCTCCCTATATCTGTGAGACCACGGCTGTTTGAACTGGAATTAGATCTGCTGTGGGCATCTCAGGTCCGGTCCACAGCCGGCCTGTAATTCCCAACATTCCTTCGTTTTCTTTGGACTGGAAGAAACAGGAGGCGTCCTTGTATCCTGCAACGTACAATTACTGATATTACAATAGCGATGTTGTTGTCTTAGATAAAAGCGATCACCTGCCAGAGATTTAAACATATCCCAAACACGAAGGTGAGTCATTACAGTGAATCCTTAGTTGCTCTTATCACAGGATTATTATTATTATTATTATTATTATTTTTTGTTGCCTGGTAATGGTGTTTTGAAGACTCTGGACAGACGCTGCTTTCAGCTGGATTAACATATGACCATGATGTAATAAAAAAGAGAGACAACAAAATCTTCATTGTGGAGCAAAACGAAGTCTTGAGAATTTACATTCAGACACAAGTATTGAAGGTGTTTATATTTTATAGACTAAACCAAAATAATTGAGCTTTTACAATAAACCTCACCTCACCTCCCTCCACTCTTAACCCTAAAACCAACTGTGAAATGTCCTCGCAACGCTGCTATTGAACTAAACTCTGTCTGCACAAGCTTACACACACACACACACACACACACACACACACACACACACACGCGCTTCATCTCTTAGCCATCAAGAGTAAGGTCAGAGCTTATGGATCACTCTGTGGATTGACCACATCCCATTGATCAGCTGCCTCATCAATACATCTGCCTCAGAGCTACACGGTCCCTCCCTCTTCCCCTCCGCCCTCCTCCCTTCATCACTCCATTGCTCACCGCGCCTCCTTCATCCTCCCGTCTTGACGCTCCTTCCTCTCTCATCTTCCTTCCATCCTGCTTGCTTTTACCCGTCATTTTCCTCTTCCTGCTGCACCGTGCGTGCCCTGAACTCCTCTCTCCTCTGCTTCCTCCTGACACTTACTCTGGCAGTGGAGAGACAAAGACTCAGCTCAGCCTGAACAAGAGGACACATGATTTATATATACTGATGTATAATATAGTGTACACAGCGTAGTAGAAATATAGTAATTCATAGGTCGTTTGTGTCGGATCAGTGAAGTCGTCTCTTTCCTCCTGCGCATTTTAATAATATGCTATAACTGTCATGTCATAAGTTCCAAATATATCTGGTTTAAGGGAATGTTCCGTCATTGTGACCATGTAGTTCATCACATCCTCCTTCTCGGCTGCAGAATTATACAGAACAAACCAAAAGTCTACGACAGAAGACAGGAAACTAATGAAGCGTGACAGATGGCGACTCGTATGAACTGCGTGACAGTAAGCATAAATTCAAATGTACAATAACAACCAGTCCGACCAAATGGTGCACTTCCTGCTGTTCAGAGGAACACTGAGGCCTGTGTACCTCGGCCCAGTCTTTCTCACTTCCTCCGCCCTTCTGCTGCCTCTCTCATCTCATCTCATCACCACTTTCTGTCGCTCGCGTCTTAGCGCCGTTATTTATTTATTTTTGTCTTCCACCACGGCTCCGCGTTCCGTCTCCTGTGGACCCGGTGAAATATTAACCAGGCTTTGATGCTTATTAATTGTAGCCCTCAGTAGTTGAGATGCTCCGTGGAGCCCGTCCCCATGGTGACGCTGACAGCCTGTCCCTTTGGTGACAGTCTCTCACCCACAGAAACACCAGAGATGGTAGGTGAGAGTTGGTGGAAGATGGAGGGGCGACACAACATCAACACCCTGGTGGCTCTGTAAGAAATCAAATGTAGTTTTCCTTGCTGTCGTTATTACAGTTCAGCGCGTGAGTCCAGTTAACCGACCAACCTTTAGGCATAGTAATGATAATCTAGGTACGTACTGGGTCAGCTCCTAGTGCAGAGCCAACAGGACTGTGTCTGTGCATTCCTGTGGCAACTATGGTATGTCAGCGGCTGAACAATGCAAAGGATGAGTAGACTCCAGGTTCTGGATCATAGCTTTCACTTTTCACGTCTAAATACGCTATTGAGATCTATGTGGAGTTTCACATATCTCCATATACACAGGACGCTGTGAAGAGTTGAACCACTGATTGTAGTGTGACGCTGTCGCCACAGACCGGAATGAAGTCGCTGACATCCGCTTGTAGTAAGAGATCAAATGCTCAGCGAATGACCCTGCTCTGGTGTGGAGAGGTCTACAGGATCATTCTACCCACTTAAAGATCTGTGAAAGTCTTCCAGAGCAAAATGCCATCAGCACTTGATCAGCCAACGCATGACATCAGACTTCAGGAGGTGGTTCCTTCAGGTGTCTGGGATTCACGTCTCTTCGTGACCTAAAATGTCCTGTCGTCCAGTCGTGTCTCAGAGGCCATAACGTGCAGGACTCCTTCAACTCAGAGTGTAGTGAAAGTTATTTAGGAGAATGGGGACCACGGTTAATTCTGTCATGTTGGGCTCTGAATGCTTCCTGCTGAAACCCAGAAGGTTAAACTCTGTGTTACGCTACTTCAGGGCCTTTTCCTTTCTCCAGCCTCTCGTGGTCCCACGTTGTGGACGTATCGTGTAGTGCCCTCTCTCTGACCCTGCCTTTCTGTTGTGCGTGACAGTAATCTCCATCCGCGGGAGACAGCACACTGCAAGTGTATGGGTTCAACAAAGAATTTGCATAAGGGATTTTTAGAAATCAAGTTATTCGAGTTTCCCTGAATGGATTCAGACCAACTCCGACTAAACACATATTTACATGAAACATGACCTGGGAAAGGGCTTCTCCAGTTTTGCCAGCTTAGCATCTGTTTGCCTTTGGGTGGAGTGGAGGGAAACAAATCTAAAAGAAAGTCATCACTATTTACTGACTGACTCGTGTCACTGGTGAGTGGAACTTTCTTGGATTTGAACGCGTCGTGCCCCAGAGGCGGTTGAGGTGAATGGAAAAGGGAGAGTAGGGGAGAAGAGGAATGTGGCGATGGAGACGAGGTGTAGAGATGGACTGTGTGGACATAAACATACGCGGCTGGAGGGCGAGAGCTGTGAGGCTGCCAGAAGCCTCTGACACCACTCTGTGTGAAGTTTCCTCACAGGGACACGGGCCACGTCACATGTCATCCAGCCACTCTGACGCTTGACACACAGTCACATGCTCATGCTTACAGGAGCCCGAATTAACAACGGAAGCACCAGAAGGTATGAAACCCACCACAAACGGCCCTTTTGTTGATATTGGGCTTTGTTGTCTGTAAATTAGCTGCTCGTTGGCTGAGGTGTTAAGAGACGCGTGAGCTGTGCCAGCGCTTCAGTCTGACTTGGTCACAGCAGCGAGCAGGAAATTAGCCCTGGCTGCCTGACAGACAGCTCCCTCTGAAAATGCACAAGCACACGCTGGCGCTATCAATCGGACACTTGACCCGACATCAGCTGATTCCACGTGCGCGTGTTAATTGGTGTTAATGGTGAAGCCTGGAAGCTGTTACTACCAGCACCTCACTGGCGTAGATGTATTAAACGCATTACATGTTGCGGCCTACGTTCGCTCTGCGTCGTGTTCTAACAAGCCCTCTGGCACAACCACACATTTGTTGTGATGTTTCAGAGGACATTCCACGAAAGGCAAGAAAGTACGAAACTCCAGCACAGGTTCTTTGTAAGTCTTGCGTAATTACTGGATCTTTTACATCCGGTTTCCCTAGTTTTAGTGCATTCCTGCGTGAAATCTGAAATTTCATGGGTCGTAGCAGGATTTAGAGGGAAAGACTTGATGGCCCCTGGAACAGGCTGCTTAGCTTCAGCCACACAGCGATACCTGAGCCGTCCGGAAGAGATTCCTGATCCACTCCCCCAAGACGTGGCTGTGACCGTCGCTGAGGTCATCGCTCTTTCATTTGTCCCCGACCCTCCGTTCGCCCGCCGCAGCATGTTGCTGGACAGTGACATCATGGGCTCCACCCCTCGGTGACCTGCTGCTTAAGTAGGACAGACTGGGTTTAAGAAGCACTGTTGCCACAGTGACAATACACACAAAGACAGACGTGGTGCTCTGCCCACTGAAGCCAAATCAGGTCAATCTTTGGTGTGTGTTTCTATGCCGGAGGGTGTTTAATGCATGTTCTCAGTGAAAGGGAGGACACAGGAATATGTGGGAGCTCCAGGGCAGCAGGTGACACGAAGACCCACTGTCTGCCCCTGCTGACCTGCTGTTGTGGTTGTTTTTTTCATTGGCATTAACATGTAGAACGTTTAACATCTTCATGTTGTGTCTGTCTTCACCACTGGGTGTTTGTTGGATTTCTCTGCCACACATACACATAACCTGGTTACTAATCAGCTTTTTACGATGGAGGCTGATGCAACTTAGATACACTCCTCACAGTATTACATAGGGTTTGTGAGGCTGATATAAAAACTGTTAGCTCCACTGTCAAACATGACTAACAGACAGTTTTGATAATCCAGCAAACGCAGCCATAGTGTGCAGCTGTTGTCTGTAAACGCAACACCTCCTTAATTGCATTCAAGTGAGATTACAACATTAACGTGATCCTGGCGATGTGAGTTAAAATGGAGATCTGTGCGTGTTTAGTTCAAGTCCTAATGAGACGTTTTCAGTGAGTGGTTCAGCCCAAGGACGAGGCTCCTGCTGCAGCTCTCGTCTCCGTGAAGCGTGTTTTCATTTAGACTCGTGCAGCGGCGGCGGCGGCCTCATCTGCGCGTCAGTCCATCTGGATGCCACGGCGCCTGTGACGTGGTCATTTGACTGGGGATGCCCATTTGGCTGGATCTATTTCTCCAGCCTAGTGGACGCTGCTGCACAGGAAAAAGTGGACTCAGCTTTGTTGATTCTGCTGCATCCTCCCCTCTGCCACCATCACCACCCCACAGCCCAGCTCCTCTTACATTATTAGCCGTCTGTGATGTTACATTAAAGATGCATGACTCTCATGCTGTCTCACTCAGCATGGGTCTCCTGTGTGCGTGTGTGTGTGCACGCACTGAAGTTAATGAGTGATAGAAAGATGCATGAAAACGCAAACGCACCCGTATTTGTGCGAATGTGGCCGAGCGCTTGCAAAGCCGAAATTTGTTATTTGACAGATGGATGTGGGAGGCTGTCACTGAGACTAAATGCTCCTGAGAGAGACAGAGAGAGCTGTCTGCTTGGACACAGACTGCGAGCTAGATGGACGGCGAGTGGGAGGGGGTTAGCTCCACAGTATTGATATAATGCAAGGTTTGAGTGCCCTGTCTGCTTGGTTGAGTGCTCCTCTGTGCTGATGCATATGGCGTGTGTGGATTCTGTCAGAAGTGTGTGTGCATGTGTGTGGAGACGGTTAAGCTTCTGTGTGTGTTTAACGCTAACCTCCCTCTGAAGTCCATTTTCAAATCCCCCAGACGCGCACTGGCCTCCGGCTGGTGTGCGCGGGTTTGTGAAGTTATCCGTCTCCCTGGCCGTATCAGCGTCCTAATTGGACTAACGAGATTAATGAAGCAAACTCGATTCTGGGAGTCTCTCTCCTCCCATCTTCAGTCATGAGGGTGAGGAAGCTGTGTGTGGACTGTACACAACACGTTACATCCAAGTTACATCTGAGCGGCGATGTGCACATTCTCTTGTATTGTATGTGGCTTTATCGCTGATTGATTAATTCATTACTCAGTTGTGAAATAATTTGAGCACCTTATCAGTCAGAAATACTTTCTACAGTTTATATAACAAATTTAAATATGTTGTTAAAACCTAACTATTCATTAAGGTAATTCAGGTAATTCATTAATTGAAAACTAACTGGCAGAGTAGTTATTAGCTTTGACTGTGTTAAAGTGCTGCAGAGCAAGGTGATAATCATCTGTATTACTACTAATGCAATGTGGGTATAAAGACATGGATTAGTGCAGTTTCTAACTTGTTCTAATGTTTTGGCTGCTACTGTGGGTGAGGTGACACCACATGGTTGACCACAGATGAGTTTACAATACCAGAAAAAGAGGCGTTAAATTGACTCCGGCAGTGGTTGTTCATGACACGCGATGACTTGCCACAGAGGGAAAAACTCCAGTAGTAACGCCAACAGTGATTAAAACAGTTGTCAATAAAACCCTCAGTGTGACTGGGTGAAACGTTAGTTATTTTCATATGTAAATTGTTATAATCCTGCATATCAGGCTGGAAATGTTGCTTATTAGCTTCCAAAACATTGTGCAAGCAAACGGTTTCAAGTGCATGTTACGAGGTTTTAAGGTCGAAGGCACGACACTGTGCGTTCATTCCTCGGCTTTCATTTTCATCATGTCTGTTACAACATTCCTTGTCAGCTCCTGCTGAACAAAGAGCAGGACTGCAGCCATAGGAACGTCTGTTGCCAGGATACGTGGCTACACTCTAGTAGAACAGTAACCATGGCAACGTGCTGCATAGCAAATATCAATCATCAGCATTTTTCATCGGCCGTCTGCGTAGATTAAATTTCTGGTGCTAGAATGTAAAGTTGATCCCGATCTTCAACTGCTCAGATAATTTCAGTGCAGTGTAGCAGTATGCAAAAGCTGTGTATGCTGAAATATATTTTACTCAGGGTTTCAGTGGGTCAAATGACTTTTAAATGTATTAGAAGTGATTTTCAGCCTGCCAGGAGTAAAATCCTGGAAGAATACTGGAAGTCTGTGATTTTGTCAGATTCTTTGGCAGGAGTTGGACACTGGCATAGGCCCATATTAGTGTAGTACTAATTCGTATTGGTTTGGAAATGAGCTTAAAGGCACCTAAATGTAACCGGGGTTGTGAGAGCGGTGCCGTCACGTCACCTCAGTCCCCGAGCACTGAATCAATGCCGGTGCCGTCAATTTGCTCCACTCTGTTCCAAATCACCCATCAGTCCATCTTTCAGCTTAAATCCGGCTGAGATGTGCTGTTATGCAAGAGGTTACATTTGGGGATTAGCACGTCGTTTGCAAGGGCAGAACCCAATGGCGTTTGTAGGTCACAAAGCAGTTGTTATGTATCATGCTTACAACAAAAGGATGATACAGCATGTACACGTTTAGAAAGCCTACGTGCTTATTATGGACACTTTACCAGCTCTTAAATTAAGGCTACAACTAATGATTATTTTAAATGTTGTCTAAATTATTTAGTCTTGTGAAAAACACTTCTCAGAGTCTTCAGATGTTTTTTTCTGATGTCCAGATGTGTTGAGCTGCTGTGAAATATGAGAAGGAAAAGCATCTTGTTCATCACTATTTTCTCTACTACTAAATAATAATAAAAGTAAATGTTTAATGTATTAATAGCACAAGGAATGACACAAAAGCTAATGATATGCACTACTTCAGCCCACATTATGACGCTTAATAAAATTAATTTATTGAAGCAATACAAATTTAAAGAAACTATGCTGTAATGAATGTTTTTCTCTTTCTCAACGTTGGGAAGAAATCATAGCATTGTTTCAGTTTTAATGTTTCAAGGAAAATGAATCATTATGAAAGGTACTTTGTGAGAGCTGGGCGGTCACATGATCGAACACACTGTCAAAACCCTGATTCCCACTGCTCAGCACACTCAGCCCGTTCCCACGTGACTGTGGCTGTCGCAGGTTTCATGCTTTTCTGTGAAATCTGGTCATGCTTTTCTGTGAAATCTTTGTGTCTCATGGTAAAGCAATGCACAGAAGAGGCCTGTATGTGTGTGTTGCTGCATGTGTGTGAGTCCGGCTGTTGCATAAGGCGATCTGCTGCTGTCCCAGAGCTTAACCAAGGATTTAAACATCTCTGTCTCACACTCACTCTCTCCATATCTCCCCTCTTCTGTCTCTCTAGTTCTCTCTGTTGCACTCTCTCTAATTGCTGTAATTGCATGTGTATTGTATTGGGGTGATGTAATTATTCGCCAAAGACATGTGTGTGTGTGTGTGTGTGTCTGTGTGTGTATGCAGACTGTGTGTTTGCTTACCCAGCATTTGTTCCATGTGCATATTAAAATATCCTCTATTTAAGGGACACCTGCTCAAACAAATTGCCTGCATGCGGAAAAAAGCCAATTATCTTGGAATAACAAAACATTAATGACATTGTTATAATTGAATACATACATTCAGCTGTAGTTTGAAAATCTGTTGTAGGTCATATAATATTATAATAAACTTTTACTGTAGCTCAGCTACTGTATCTGCTTGACATTGTTCCCTATTTCAGCAGCTTTACTTCTCCCTCAGCTTCCAGTCTGTTTTGGCAACTCTAGTATAACAAAGATATTATTTTTTCACCATTTCACAGTCTGTTGACACAGAAAGCACTGGGTTCGCCGGTGATCTAAAAATAAGAGGTTTGGACGAGGCTCTAGCAGCCTCACTTTATCCATCATGCAATGCTGCAAATGTGTTGGCTGCAACTATTCTCAGCACAAGAACATTTTGTCAAGGAAGCTGGTTGGGACTCCGGTTGGGAGCTGAGTGCTCTACTGGCAAAAGCTGACACGCTTTGTCTTCTCTAATGCATTTCACTGCCATAAAGCAGGTGAATGTTATAAATGATTAATCTCTGTATGCAAATGATCGCTGAGTGTCAGTAAAATCAAACTTATATGGATGAATACACAGATGCATATTGACTTAATCATGTAATACTTTCACTTTAAAGATGGGAGCCATAGAAAATGCCTTTGTTAACAGAAGTAGAGTCACCTGCTGAGGGCTGGGCGTTGCCTTTTGTCTATTTGTGGTATATTTATCATTCAACAAGCAAGTTTAACAATAAATGACTGTGTCTGCCTGCAATGAGCAATTAGTACGTGTGACTGCAGCTGATGATTACTTTTATAATTGCCTTTAAACCCGTGATGAACGATGGTGATGCAGGGATGTTGGTGAATGTGACAACGAGGTGCGGACTGTAGGATGCAGGATAACTGCGTGACTTACCTGTATAAGGGGAAAGAAACGTGTCAATGCATGCAAATCATATGCAAAAGACTTTACAGTGAGAAAGGAATCTGAACGGTCTTATGAAAAAGCAAACAGCCAGAACCTGTGCACCAGGATCTCTGACGTCTTCCTTCTCACCTAATTTACACATTGAAGTCAGATCACAAGCGCAGAAGTCTTATAAACAGCAGCGTTAGTGCAAAACCGCTGGTACCGGAAATCTTTATGCAGATAACACACTGAAATACCAGGAGGCCTTGTGTGATGGTGTTGGAAATACAGAAATAAGAATAGCGACGGTGTTATTAACCCTGATGATGCGATGGGTGGGGGGGGGCGAGTGACTTGCTAGCGAAGATAATGACCTCTTCCATGTGCACTGGTGTGTTTGTTTGCGCTGGAGGAAAGCCCCCTGCTGCTCTCACTGTTCAGCTGTGTTATTTCTCACTGATTTACTCGGATTCTCTCTTTCTCTGTCTGCACAGATTGACTTGGAACCGGAGGGGAAGGTGTACGTGGTCATCGATCTGTCCGGATCCTCCACTGAGGGTAAAACACGCTACTACACCAGCGCAGACACACAAACGGGAGATTTTACACAGCAAACACATAGTTTGTCTAGTCACAGTTTAATTGTCCGGCCTCAATTTCGCTGACTGTTCAAGTTGCTTTCAGTGACCAGACATTTCCCTCCGGGTTCAGAAGCAGCCACAAATAAATTAAAAAACTGCACATTCACCCAGTAGACACAAACACCCTGAGTGATGCTGATGTGTCAGTGGGTGTGTTCAGAACTAGAGGCCGCAGAGTGTGACGGCGAGACTAAAAGCCGACGCCTCGGGCCTTCCTGTTTTCCTAGAAACCTTCTCGGCAGAACTCACTTCTCTCTTGCTCTTTGTTTTCCTACTTCTCTGTTTGTTTGTGTTGACTAAGCTCGTAAAGGAACATCCCCCCTGCCTGTGCACATGTCTGAGTGATTTTCACCTGCACCTGCGTATGTTCACACCCGCTTATAAATAGAAGGCATTTAAATCCCTCCTCCAGCGTGCGTCTATATGAATGTGTGCGGCTAGAGGAACGCCAGTAGCATTAGACTACAGTTTCTTTTGTGGTAAGACGGATAAAGGGAGCACTTGAGAGCGGAGAGAGGGAGTAGGTGCTTAAAATAGGTGAGATTGAGCCTGGGATTACGTGCGCACACACACAAATTGAGACTCATGCGTCCGTGTCTTGCCCTCCTCACCGATTATTGGACACTTTGTCGTAACCTCACGACCCACTCACCGCCCACTCCCGAGTTCAGCTGGCTCGAGCGCTCGTCATGTTAATGTATGCTGATAAAAGCGAATGGCGTGTGCGTGCGTGCTGATAGGCGGGATGGAGGGTGAGAACTAGAGGAAGAGGTGGTATTTTTAGCCTATTTTTTTTTTTCCTCTGGTGCAATCTGTTCTCTGCAGCGTCAGATTCAGGAAGGACATGTTCGTCTTGGTCGTTTCTTCTCGCTCCTCTGCTTTACTCTCCATCCTTCTGCATCAGTTGCTCTCAAGCAGCAAATCTATTGAATCGAATCTAACCATGTGCTGTCTTTCTGTGTTTCCGGTTTAAAAGATTAGGGGGGGAAAAGAAAGTTGTACAACAACTATGAGCAATGAGACCACCACTGTACAGCTGCAAGAGATATGACAGTACATGTCCCTCTCCTCCACCCACCTCCACTCCCTCCACACAAAGGCCCCTTCTGCTTCAGGTCCACGAATACCATCTAACTTTCTAATTTTGTTGTGTACAGCCTGAGTGAGAGATGGATGCAACCTTGATAAATCAACCGGTTCCTGTGTTTAACTGGATGCAGTGTTTTCTAGCACATTGCAGACATGGATTCCTTCCACAGGTGTATTGTTACTTTTATTCATATTGCCAGTGCTTCTCCTTCCCTGCCTTTGCCGTCTGCTTGTGTCTGAATCCTCTGTCTGAGCGTGTGTTTTGTGGCCGTTCGTCAGGTCCAGAGTACGTCTGTCTCCAAGGCGATCTCTCCTAACAGCTGTTATGCTTCATCAACTCTCTTTGTCAGCATCCCTGTGTCTGCAGTGTGTGTGTGTGTGTGTATCCAGGACAGATGGATGATGTATTATGTAAAACAAAGTGATCCCATTAATGGCCTGTTTAGCTGCCCTCCCCTCTTTCCAATCTTTTCTTACCATCACACACAGATACACAAAAATACACGCTGACCCGCACACACACCAAGTCCCCAGACGTCCCGTCTGTAATCGAGCTCTGGAGAGGCTCAGCAGTAACCACGTCTGCAGTGCACCCAGGAGAGGGATGGAGGGAGAGTGAAAGGAAAGGCAAACTAGGACAGGAGCACGGAGAGCGAGCGCATGTGTGGGAGTGAACGTGGAGGTGGTTCTCTTGTCTTAAGGTTACCCTCGGAAAGCATTCATCTTTCCGGGGAGATGCAGAGAGGAAAGGGAAGGACTGGTTGGATGCGGCTCGCTGAGGAGGAGTATTTTAATATGCTGTCCTTCGTTTTAGTGCCCACACGGGAAAGTATAAATAGCGTATACCCGTACGTATGCGAAGGCCTGTGGTAGATGCGGGGTGTTTGTGAGAAGGCGGGAGGAAGATGAGAGGCCGCTGAATGATTAAACATCTCGAGCAACATGATGCAAATGATCCTTCTCTCCGGCAAACATTTGTAACGCTGCGTTGTGTGTGCGAATTCCCGTCCGAAATGGCGTTTACTCTCTAACAAACCTGTGTCTGTGCTCGACAGCGTCGGGAACCAACGACAATGAGGAGCGAGTGTTCCGAGAGAGGATCGGGCCTCGCCGGCGGCAGGGCGCCGTCCGGAGGCGCGTCCATCAAGTCAACGGACACAAGTTCATGGCCACCTACCTGAGACAGCCGACCTACTGCTCACACTGCAGAGACTTCATCTGGTGGGAAACGCACACATGCTTACTCACATCTGTGCAGCGTGACCGAACTTATCTGCTCATCTGCATGAAACGCTGACTTCTCTGTCTCTCTCTCTGCGATGTGATAGGGGCGTGCTGGGAAAGCAGGGATACCAGTGTCAGGGTGAGTACGTTTCGCCGGCACATTCCAGTGTCTCCAGTAACAGTGCGCATCATTTATTATTTAAGCCTGGGGACACAAGAGGGATTACATGCCACTGAATGACGGCTGTGATTTGGTTGCAGGCCCTTGTCACTCACAGCCGCACATTGTAATTTATTATTAGATGATTCGATTATTAGAAGATTAAACACATGCTGGTGTCCGATCAGCTTTAACTGTCCTTGTTTTCCTGAGTAGAAAAATCTACTCTTTGAATATTTGATAAGGCTTTCGACCTTTCTGGATTAGATTTCATTGGTACCTTAAAGAAAACACACAAACCAACCAAGTAGTTTTATTTGGCACAGGTGTGTGTTTTAATAAAAACCTGCTCATGTTCCACTCGTGTTTGTTCCTCGGCTAAAGAGGATATTTTTATGCCTGGTAGTAATTTACACCCATGGCTGCACCTGAATGCACCCTCCAAAGACGACGGCCCTCATAGTTTGCAGCTTTCACTATGCACCATGTAAACTGTTACCTTAGCTACACTTTAATTGGTAAATACACTAGAATTTTTTATTTTATTTTTGTCTTGTTTTACTTGATAAAAATACTGTTGTCGCTGTGTTCGTAGTTTGCACGTGTGTCGTCCACAAGCGCTGCCATGAGCTCATAATCACCAAGTGTGCCGGGATGAAGAAGCAGGAGGACACACCTGAGGAGGTACAAAATCCAGACAGGCCACTTTATTAGGTACAGCTGTACGGTCTAGTCTGAGCCCATACAGCAGCGTTCAGTCAGTACTGTATTTACACTGTATACAGACTCTTGTATGATACTTTCAGCAATGCTATAGTGACCTCCTAATAATATATGTGTGTGTGTGTCTCCCTCTATAGGTGGGTTCACAGCGGTTCAGTGTTAACATGCCCCATAAGTTCAATATCCACAACTATAAGGTCCCCACCTTCTGTGACCACTGTGGCTCCCTGCTGTGGGGCCTCATGAGGCAGGGCCTGCAGTGCAAAGGTGAGTCTGGATTCACAGCGTGAGGGAAAATCGGCGTTTAACACAAGTCTTACGTCTAAATGTGAGCGGTTTCCTGTGCTCTTGTGGCTTTGCAGTATGTAAGATGAATGTACACAGGCGGTGTGAGACTAATGTAGCTCCTAACTGTGGCGTGGACGCCCGGGGAATCGCTAAGGTCCTGTCTGACCTGGGAGTCACGCCAGACAAAATCTCAAACACTGCGCAGCGCAGGAGGAAGGTAAGAAGGTTCTTCGTCTGTCGCATCTTTCCAGCTCAAGCTACAGGTTCCTACACGTGAACCTTGTGCTTTATTATGTAGACTACTTTGACTGCTACGATTCTCATGAGCGCAATTTTGTCTTCCTCACCCCAGTTGACCCCGGGGCAGGACCCTCCCCAGTCTCCTCCAGAGCTCTCTCAGACCGAGGAGAACAGCTTAAGCCGGCCAGCTGTCCACACCTCTCCGTCACAGCAGGGTAACACTGATCAAAACGCTGATTTGTTCGTAGCAGCATGTGGTTTTAACGTGTTACCAGTATGAGGTAGTAATTCGATCTCGGAGCTAATATTGCCGCAAAGTACTTTAATGTGTTATTGTCCATTTAGAAATGAGGCTAAACTTGAATTATCCCTCAACGCCCACTGCCATTTGGTTGTCGCAGTTAGTCATCGTCCTCTCACACTTTGCAAGCTGAGAAGTAAAAGTTAACTTTCTCTTTGTGGAAGGTTTTTTGTTGTGTTGAGCCAAATGATGATGACAGCACCGGTCGCTGCTGTTATTTCTTCACCCTTGTCAGAGATACTGGTACTGACTCATCCCAGGTTTTAACAGAGGTCCTTTGTGAACGTTTATTGAGAAGCAATTAGTAAGAAATAACGAGTAACGTCTGCGCTGACGCGAGATATGTCTGATGTCTGATGTGCGCTTCCGATGACACCCACAGACTTGGCAGAGCTGGATCGCCTGCAGGATGCGCTATCGCTCGACCAGCAGGGACCCCAGCATTCGTCCACCTCTTCCTCCTCCTCCACCACCTCCTCTTCCTCCTCGTCCTCCACCACAGCAGGCAGGGAGAACGGACAGGCCCAGAGGAGGAGCCTCAAGGACTTCACCTTCATCAAGGTTCTCGGCAAAGGCAGCTTTGGCAAGGTGTGGCGACACGGCGGAGGCGTTTGAGGGGGGAGTTTACTTGTGTGCCGTTCAGTATGATGAAAATGGGTTCTGCTTACACCACACAGGTTCCCATCATTCATAAGTGCTGCTTTATCTGGAGATGTCAACATATGTGCTCTTCCTCCAGGTGATGCTGGCAGAGTTGAAGGGAACAGAGGAGGTTTACGCCGTCAAAGTTTTAAAGAAGGACGTGATCCTGCAGGACGATGACGTGGACTGCACCATGACGGAGAAGCGCATCCTGGCCCTCGCCCGCCGACACCCCTACCTCACCCAGCTCTACTGCTGCTTCCAGACACGGGTGGGACGGCCAGACGGCGCACGCGTACAAAACACAACCGCCCGTTTTTGTGCGCTCAGTCTCACGCCCCTCGCTCACTCTCTCTGCAGGACCGACTGTTCTTTGTGATGGAATACGTCAACGGAGGCGACCTGATGTTCCAGATTCAGCGATCTAGAAAGTTTGATGAGCCTCGCTCTCGTTTCTATGCAGCCGAAGTCACCTCAGCCCTCATGTTTTTGCATCGTAATGGAGTCATTTATAGGTAAAGACTTTTCAGCTTGTTTAAGAGGTGGGACCTGGTAAATGTGCAGAAGTAAGATGTACTGGGTGCTGTATATTAATACAAGTTTACTAGAAGGGATATGACGAGTTGTTTCACACTTCAGTTGCCCGTTGCATCTTCTCCCAATGAGGCCAACTGGAAACCAGACAGTGATAAGCTCACTCTCTGTCTCTGTCGTTCTCAGGGATCTGAAGCTGGACAACATATTGTTGGATGCAGAGGGACACTGCAAGCTGGCAGACTTTGGCATGTGCAAAGAGGGTATCATGAATGGAGTGACCACCACCACCTTCTGCGGCACGCCTGACTACATCGCGCCTGAGGTGAGTTAAATCCAGCAGGATTTCAACTTCCAACATGTTTGTGCATTTGCAGGACTGGAAAACCATGAATTCCCATTCCAGGCGTTACGCTACACAAAATCGTTTTCAACAGGCTGAGTAGTTGTGAGCGTTCTTTCTGGATATTGTTCAGATCCTGCAGGAGCAGGAGTACGGAGCCTCTGTGGACTGGTGGGCGCTGGGGGTTCTGATGTATGAGATGATGGCCGGACAGCCTCCGTTTGAAGCTGACAACGAAGACGACTTGTTCGAGTCCATCCTCCATGATGACGTCCTGTACCCTGTGTGGCTCAGCAAAGAGGCCGTGTCTATCCTTAGAGCGGTACGTGTCTCTAAGGGTTGTTGAAGAAGACTTTGGTTTATTGGTGTCCATTCATGCTTCAGCTTTGACTGTAGCTTTATCTCATTCTCTGGTCACTCTCTCATTCATGTTTCCATCCTCAGAGCTGCTCACCACACAATCAAACTCATCCAAAGTGCACTTAACACAGGTGTGATGATGCATTTTACTCTGACGCTGGGAAGAATAAAAATAGTCAGTCAAAGAGGTTAAAGTAACAACAATGTGATCATAAAACCACAGTATAGCACAAAGTGCTCTTACAGCACTGAACAGACAGCAGGACAAAAGCGATGTCGCTTTCAGTGACAGTAAATACACCAGCACTCTGACCCGTTTCATCACTCCACCACTTTGATTGTACCATACACAGAGCCATTAATGCCTCTGCTCTATTATTAGCACCGAAATGCTTTTTGCTCAGCCCCTCGTTCTGTTTCTGTTCTTATCAATTATAGAAGAATCCCCAGCTCAGTGTCCTGTAAGGGGTCCGGTTTTCACGCAGTATGATTCCAGATATGACGTGTGGATTGTTTATGCGTTTGCTTGTGCGTAGTTCATGACCAAGAACCCGGCCAAGCGTCTGGGCTGCGTGGTGAGCCAAGGCTGCGAGGAAGCCATCAAGACCCACGCCTTCTTCAGAGAAATCGACTGGGTCCTGCTGGAGCAGAGAAAGGTCAAACCACCCTTTAAACCGCGAATTGTAAGTAACACACACGCACACAGAGGCAGATATGTACATACTCGCTTGTGTCTTGAATAATACGGAGGATGATAATGATAGTTGACTGCAGTGTAGTTTGTATTTAAATATTTGCAATTCTTTACTTTGGAAACTTACATAAATAAATGTGTGCTAAGTTCACTGGTGTCTGTAATTCCACCGCTGTGTTAAGACACAGAGAGCACAGCAGTAAGCCTCAGTGGTCAGAAGGTGTCGCTGTCATCACTTTCGCAGCACTAGACTGTAGCGAGGTCCCTTCTCTCTGTGTGTCTCTGCAGAAGACCAAGCGCGATGTGAATAACTTTGACCAGGACTTCACCAAGGAGGACCCCGTGCTGACGCCCACGGAGGAGGCCATCATCCGACAGATCAACCAGGAGGAGTTCAAGGACTTCTCCTACTGCGCCCCCGAGGAGGCGCAGACCTGACACGCACGCGCACGCACACACCCAGCAACACTAAACCCGACACGCACTTATTCACTAGCGCTGACACTCACACACGAGTAGACACATAAATCCCTTTACAGACACACACGCCCACTCCTTTACTTTGAAGCTATTGGTTGTTGTTACTTTTGGAATATTCTTTATTTGCATTGTGTTGTTCTCGTTGCCTGGGTTTAATATGAATATAAATATGAATATGGACACACACGCCTGCATATTCTTTTACACACATACCTCTGTGCGCACTACAATCCCAAGGTCCACATCCTCTCAAACAGCTGCACTGCACATGCTCTGACAACCAAACACACACACACACACACACACACACACACACACACTGCTTCTCTCCCCAGCACCTGTACACACACGGACTGTAGGTGCTGGGTGCGGAGGCCTGTACATAGCCTGTGTTGATTGGCTGTATCGTGTTGGTATTGTCTGCTAGTAAAGGAGAGTCGTAGCGCATGGAGAAGCACCTGTTTTATTACTGTCCTCATTGTGGACCAGTTAGGGCCAAACACCCTTTGTGCAATAACCCTGACTATCTGTATATTTTACATTTTGGTTTGTTCATGTGTCATTTTGTCTTTTTTTCCTAAAAAGGTGTTTTTATTCTTTTGTTTGTGTTTTGGGGGGATGTGATGTTCTCCCGTCCTGTGTGTATAAAGTGAATGTTGATCTACAGGCTATTGAACTAATTATGTGGAGCAGAAAGTTACCGGCGGCCTGTGTAGCAGTGAAAAGCCCATTTTCCAGCTTTTTCTTCCATCTGCTAGTTTCGGAGTCTGCGTCTGTACTGCTGGTGTGAATGTCCTGGCCTGTGGGCGTTTTTTTTTCCCAGTGTGTGTGAATGTGTGAGTTTTTTTTCTGTTTCTCCTCGTTGGTGTGTGACTTTTTGTCTTCAGCATTTCTGTTTCTATAGTTACCATCAGTGTTTTCTCCCCTCCTCCCCCTTCTCCCCCCTCTCCTCCAAAGCATCGATTCCCCTTTCTCACCTCTTGCAGCCAAAACCATTTGCGGTTTTCAAGAATGGCTTTTTTTTCTTATCGCTCTCTCTCTCTCTCTCTCTTTTTTATTGTAATTATTATTATTATTAATATTATTATTATTGTAAAGTGTATCTGGAGGAAACTTTTGTGTATAATACTATAAAACTATACGGTTATGATTCTGTTACAGCCAGGTGAAGAGAAATGTGGAGAGCCAGCAGCTGAATTACCTCTCATGTCAACCACACACGTGAAACACTACATACAGACGATCCCTTGCCTCCTCCCTCTTCTCACTCTCTTATGAACACACGCACACACACACACACACACACACACACAAGGACTGTTGCGTATACTGTACAGTAATCTGAGGGTGAGCCGATTGCTCTGTGTGCAGTAGAGTCGGTGTGTAGTGAAGCTTTGTGCACCCAGGGGTAGGGCTGTTCCTGGTCACTCTTCTATCTTACTCTGTGCCAAAATGTAGTGCAACAGCCAGGCTACTCCTGTCTGGTCTGATTCCATTAAAACACTGAGCTGTCTACATCATTTCTAGACTCCTCTGCGTCTTGCTTCTTTCCTCCTTTGTTCATTTACAGATTCGTGACTTTCTGTTGATTCTCAGAGGCGGATCTATGGGATGTTCGCGTGACAGAAGCAGAAGAAGAGAGGAGAGAGTGGGGTGGAGGGGAGGGAGGAGGGGAGGGGAAGCTTCCTGGCCATCTGACCTATCACTGTGCTCACTTTTGGAGGCCTGTAGGTGATGCTCATGCAGACTCGCTGGAGTCTGTTCAAGTCATCTGTGCTGCAGGGTAACACTTGCGCCTTGTGACATTTGGCACCGCTAATTGCCTCTCTGATTAATTAGACTACCTGTGATGGTGCAAATTGTAGTGGGGCTGCTCCCTGCTGCGCTGTGAACTCACGCTGTTCATCATGAGATCACAGATACGCTCCTACTGGACAAGATGACGGCCGACAAAGAGAAGAGGAGGTAAAGCCACTTTCAGCTTATCCGACTAGTCGTTGCAGATATTTTATCTACATCTTCTTTAGTTTGGGTTTATGACAATTTGGAGACTGTTAGGCCAAATATGATAAAGTTGAATAAAGACTTCTTTTCCTCAACCTTTTGTAATAATTTCAAGGTTAACCTCATAACAAGTAGAGGCTGGAGAATAGAAATGAAGAAAGTAAAAACATATTAGCAGTTAAGTTGCCTTGAACCGGAGATTTCCTAACTCACAGCTTCATCTTAGTGGAACTGTTACAGATTGAGTAATTCTCTGCTGCACTGCTGCTGAAAAGTGTCTCTATATGAATGTTTGTGAGTTTCTGCAAAGCTGAGGTTGACATACCGGTAATAATTTGTTTAATTTTAAAAACTATAAATTCTTTTGATGTCCCACCTTTACAGTTCTTATTGTGTCTTCAGTGCCCAGATAAATATTCAACTAATGCTAATTGGTATAATACAAACCATTTAAAAATTCAGTTGCATATTTAAATATATTTCTCTTACTTGTAATTGACTTTATGGCGTTCTGGTTTGTAATAATCATGCAAATCCTGTGATTAATTATAGTTTTTTTTTTCCACTTGTGTTTTCCTCTGCAGGGCTATCAGCCGCGAAGCAGCCAGGAGGAGGCGGCGAGTCGAGTCTGACGTGTTTGGAGATTTGTCTCGTCTCCTGCCGCTTCCAGCCTCTGTCCGGGCTCATCTGGACAAACCCTCCATCATTCGCCTCACCCTCAGCTACATACGCATGCACACACTGCTCAGAGGTGAACGAAGCCATGACAGAATCTAGATTCACTGTATGTGTGCACAAAAACATGTTTAATGTTCTATTAGAAATACTGGGGAAATTCTAGTCGTTGATTTTTTTTACAGCATGATCAACTGCTTCAGAAAAGACATGTTTCATATGTTCATTCAAGTAAAGTCACAAGACGGGTGGGTTTAAGATGACTGTCAGACAGAGGAAGTCTGTGATAACATGAGTAACACCTAGAACACACACACACACACACACACACACACACACACCCACACACACACACTCGTATTGATCATTACATTTACCACATCCTTTGTTCATAGTTCCCATGATAATGAACCCACTAAAATCATGAACCAGACCAGAAAAATTTCCAGTGGAGGGAACAATTTTTCACACCTGTCAGATGGAAAAAATCTGAGCAGCACAATCAGTGAAATGACTTCCTGTCTTGTGTTGTTCTAGGCAGCTTTGGGAGAAAAGCGGAGGCCAGCTACACAGTGAAATATGGCCGAGTGGTGCAGGGAAGAGAGGAATGGCAGCGTGAGCGAAGATGTGATGAGGGGAGCGAGAGGGTGGAAGACACAGTGTCAGAGGAGACAAACCTGTACCTGAAGATGCTGGAGGGCTTTGTGATGGTTATTTCCACGGAGGGAGACATGATCTTCCTGTCTGAGAATGTCAGCAAGTACATGGGTTTGACACAGGTACACAAAAACACAGAGTTCTACTTGATGCACACATTGACGAGTCAGCATTTATAACCAGCGTTATGCTTTCTGACAGACTGAGTTGATGGGACACAGTCTTTTCGAGTTTGCACACCCGTGCGATCATGAGGAAATCAGAAATAATCTGCGACTAACAGCAGGTGTGTGTCGTCACGTGTTCAGTCAGGTTTGTACAATA
Source organism: Macropodus opercularis (assembly GCA_030770545.1). NCBI lineage: Eukaryota > Metazoa > Chordata > Actinopteri > Anabantiformes > Osphronemidae > Macropodus > Macropodus opercularis. Next base: position 3,637,852 of record CM061107.1, on the reverse strand, counting down.
TGTCCACAAACAGTTTTATCAGCATGTCACCATCTTGCTTATGCTTCAGAGGAGGCTTGGTGTGGTGCCACGAGGGACTTTGTCATAAGGATTAAAAGCGCTATGACCCACAGAGGAAGAGGCACCCACCTCAAGTCAGCTACATGGAAGGTTGGTGAACTGGAAAACATCATGGAGCTTATAAAAAACCCCAAGAAATCCCACCCTACTTCCTGTGTTAACCCTTTAGGTTCTGCACTGTCAGGGCCACGTCAAGGTGTGCGTCGCCCCGTCTTCAGTTTCCTGCCTTCTGCTAACCTGCCAGGCGTTGCCCCTGTCACACACACTCCTCAGCACGCACACCTTCACCAGCCAGCACAGCATGGACATGAGGTTCACATACTGTGACCAGAGGTGATTTGCAGTTACACACACCTGACAGCATATGCAAATGAGCTCGTTTTGCTATAGTCAGCGTGAAGGCTTCTCATGTTGGCCTGTGACCCTTGATCTGATAGAAGGGTGGACATAAAGAAAGTTGACACTAGCAGCAAACTGAACACTTTGCTTTTTTAAAGTTGCTGCTGTGATTTTATTTTGCAACGATGCTTGGTCAGAATTTGTTTTTAGAAAAAGGAAGCAAATATTTAAGACACATTTCAGATGCTTCCCATGTTTGCATTTGTGTGATGATGCAACTTTAATTAATTAATGTCACCAAGGTTCTAAACTGGATTTAAGAAATGTTTCTTTAACTACTACTGGTCTATAGCAGAATATTTCCTTCTAGAAGTGAAACAAGCTGATCTACGTTATGTGATACAGAGGGTGAATGTAAGGTCGCTCAAACTTCCTGGAATGGTATTTGTAAAAACTTTAAATGGCTCATTACAAGTCGCTGCCTTGTTCCTGTTTTACTTCTCCATTTTTGATCTATATCTACATCTGCATAATTCACCTTATTTTGTAAAATTAAGTACATTTTAGTAGTTTAGTCATTTATGGTGCAGTGTTTTGTTGACTACGTTGTCCTTCCTTCCAGAGTGACTTTGCTTTTAGGCTACAGTCCTGAGGAGCTGCTGGGTCGCTCCATCTACGATCTCTGCCACACGCTGGACACAAGCAGCCTGACCAAAAACCATGTGAACTGTGCGTAGTAAAACACACAGACCCGCAGCATAAGCGCACGCACAAGCTCTGCACGCGTTTATTCCCTCTGTCCGCCTCGTCTGCAGTGTGCTTGAAGAACCTGTCCGTCAGCGGGCAGTACAGGATGCTGGTGAGAGGCGGAGGTTACATCTGGGTGGAGAGCCACAGCGCTGTCATCCCCAGCGTCCGACCCTCGAAGTCCAGGCCCGGCGCTCATCAGCCGCTCTGCATCCTCTGCGTCACCTATGTGCTCAGGTGTGAGTCATTGGATCTCAGCATCGACTGGGAAATCTATCTAAATAGAAATGTCATAAAGGTTCTTGGTATAATTACCAGTAATTCGTTTCAGTGATACGTGATTTGCATCGTGTGTTACAGTGGAGTGGAGGAGCCGTCCCTGCAGCTCTCCCTGGACCAGGCCACCCACAGATATTAGAGCTGAACCGAGCTGACCCCTCTGATTCATTCTAACTTTCTGACTAAAGTAATTAGATGTGAGATTCCTGATGTTGTGATAAAGAGTTTTTCGATTAACTGCGGTTTGCAGATAACACACGTTTTAATGCTTTTACCTCCTTAGAGTAACGTCACACCTCTTTGCATAATCGTTGCAGTAGCGTGATGCTTGAAAAACTGAAAGCGTCAGGCGAGCCTAACCTTGTGGTTGGAGACAGTTGAAGGGGCGTAGTGAGAGTTGAAATTTGTTGAAGTTTGACTTTTTTTTGACCTCTCGAGTCCTGACCTTACATCCCTTGGGGTTTCCTTCTGGGTCACCTGACACGTGGGGTGACAACTGACGTACAGTTCACATACACACACTAACGCAGATACACAACCGCACTATATAGAGAGATATGCGTTGTGCTGATGAGGAGATGTGAGCAGACGCAAGTCAAAACCACGGCTTCCTGAATAAAGACACTCGATAGGAAAGTTCTCGTGGGAACGTTTTCAACTTTTTACCTCTTGGCCTCCGAATACACACAGACACGGTCTATTTCCAGTTTCATTTCAGTTGGTTGCACTTATGTTCGTTCAACACATTTGTTAGCTTGATGCAGTGCAACTAACAGTTTTCTGACACACACACACGTACTGTAAATGTGTGCATGTGAGCACTGAGGCTGTCTCTTACAAGTCGGGATGTCTGCACATTTTCAATAAATTGTTGATTTTAAGTTTTTTCATTTGTTTAAATAAGTAGTGTATAGAGTGTGTGATTTTTTTTAATAATCTAATATACGCCACTTTGCTTGAGTGTTTCCGCTCTGACAGCTTTTCTTATATTTTACATTTTTACCCAAACATGATTAACGGTCAAGTAACTAATGTATCTGTATATGACAGAGTAGCACACGTGTCCTTCAAGCTTTTACTCACAGTAAGTGAATTTTTTCACACCAGGCTTCGCAGTACAGTACTTCTATGTTGCAGTATTTCTAGTTTTATTATTAGTAAATGTGTCTGACAGGTCATCTAACATTTAAATCACTGATTTAAAGCTTGAGCTTTTCACAGTGGTTCACTGATGTGGTAGCATTTATATAACATATATATAAGTTGATTTAACAGCATATTACTGAGATATATATACATAAAGATGGTCTTTGTAAATTCCAGTACAATTAAGGTCAATATGATGAATTTGTGATTACAAAATAAATCATTTTTAAAAAGTTGGTACATAAATATATAATATATTTCTCTTCGATGTCGTTTGTGTTTTTACATCAACAGGACTCTTGCCGTGCATCAGTCAGCTTGTGTTCTGGCAGTCACAGCATGTAGAGAATGATTCGTGCTCCATCTAGTGTTTGACCTTGGTCAGTGAAACAGGGCGGCCATATTCCAGCAGGGCAGGGATTCCTGACACAGCTACATCCAGGGCTCACGAAGAACAGACGCAGCCTTAAGAGTAGAAACTTTAGAAACAACGAGAAGAACAGCTGTTTCATCAAACTACAATAGTCTTCTCTTGGAGACTTGGAAAATTAGGCCATTAAATGTTTTTATTTCGATTGTGGGAACATCAAAACAACAATACTACAAATAGTCAGGTGAGCTGGTAGAACAAACCTGAGTTTATGCTTCAGAGCTTAGTGTGATAATTCACTGTGACAGCTGTTAACTGCTTAAAGGGGAAAAGAGATCCGTGTTATAAGGAGGGTTATTATAGCCCACTAGCACATGACCATCTAGTCACAGCAGAACAGCAGCTCTGGAAAATCAACACTCCTTCATGTCATCCTTGTTTAAAACGCTTCTTTGTTTTCTTGGCTTTGGGAACTTTTCCCTGTGAGGGTTAACTTGGCAAACTAATGCTTCATAATTGACTGTGCTGGTTTTCAAGGTGACCCTGACGTGTGTCGGCCTGGTTGTCTGGGAGGTCGAGGGATATATTTCCATTTCCAGACGCAGCCTATAACAGCCTTCTCACACAACATCTGTTCCTCCAAACCGTCATGCTCTTCCAGTGAAAACACCATGTGAGCCGACTGAATGGGTCCTTGTGTACGTCAGCCACCCGAACCCTCTTCTGCCCTCTTCTCCTTCCCCAGACACTCCCCCTGTGGCTGGGTGGGTGTTGTCAGGTGGTCGACCAATGACATGACACAAGCGTCACAAATCAACTGCCGCAAGTACACAGAGGAAAAAACAGGCCGACCCAGGCAGGGGGTGATATTACTGCAAATAAACTAGAGGGAAATACTGGTGGGGTGAGGAAGAAAATTAAGTGCTGGTTTATGGTTTAGCCTTTCATTTAATTATTAACTGTCTTTTATTGGAGACTTTGCTTTATTGTGAAAGTAATATAAAGCTGTATCTGGATAATGAAAGAGCAAAGGCACAGATGAATGGACCTGACCTCTGGTGCAGAGTTTACAGTTCAAGTTCTTCGTATTGTTTTTGTTTTACGTGACAAAGAACAAGTTTGTTCAAGGCAATGCAGCAAAACTGGAGCATAGTAAATATGCAAAGAAAAATGTAAAGCATGCATTACTAAAGTGATCCATTTTAATAAAAAACCTCTAGAAAGTAAAATTGAAAGTTTCATTTCAGCTTAGTCAGGATTATTAGCTTTAGGAGCCAATAAATGTATATGGCCCTGTAGCCGCCAGACAGAACAAATGATGAGATAAGCTTTACCGTTACAACATTAATAATCCTGTGATACTGCTTTGACTCTGTGCCAGCTGAGTAACATGGTTACTATTGATTATACTGTTCTGCTAACATCAAAGGGACGATACAGGATGTGCACAAAATGCGTACACATGTGCGCCGTGTGTACTTAAACCGCTAGCTTTTACATGCGTACCTGTGCTGAGCGGACAGGTCTAATCTTATCATCTGTGCAGAGTCCACAGATGTAAGAGCGGGTCAGGGCCTTTATCCAGACAAGCTCAGCACTATCATTCAGCCTGTGTCATGTACGAGGCTTAGTTTCACAGCTGGGCTTGCACAATGGGAGCAGGAAAACTTACTGTACTGCCATAAACCTGTAGCCAGATTAGAAATGTGCAGCCTCATCCTGCACTGATGATGATCTGCTGCTCGGATGTTGTGCAGAATAAAATGACGTTTTACAACCGTTGTTACTTAGGCTTAAATTCTAGGCTACGGCCAACGAGGGGCGTTGAAGTGTGATGCAAACTCTGCGTTTCGACACCCCCCCACCGTCCTCACGGCCGCGTCACCGGCTCCACACATCAGGCAACTGCTGGTGAAACCATGACAACCTGCTCTAATCCCAAAGTACTGAATGATCACACAGCGGTTGGAGAAGTCGTGAATAACCAGACTGGGTGAGCCAGGCCTGCACGCTTGTGTTTCAACAAACAGAATGTCCCATTTCACAGAGAGAGAGAAAAAACGCTACAGCTGTGAAAAAGTAGATTAAATGGATTTTTAAAAAGGGGATTAAATTAGACTATATACAAGTGTGCCTAATAAAATATTAAATACTTTTGCATTTTTACTGTTAAAATTGTAAAATTATATGAAAGATTTAAATAGTTTGATTTTATTAGATTGTGATCATTGTTGCATCAGTGCCGCTGCTGCACTAATTATGTCTCTGTATAGATTATATTCACTTTGCATAATGTTGGATCGGTTTCAAGTTATGTCCCTTGGTTGTTCAACATTCTGTAATAAATAGAATATTAATAACTTGAATAATTGCAGTAGAAGTTTCAACAGACACGTAAATCGATACGGGAGCGCGCGCTGTCAGTTGGCACAGGCGCGTGCCTGCCCTGTTAGGCCTCCCCTTCCGCGTGCGTGCCCAACGCTCGTGCAGCCTTTTAAAGCAAACTGACGCAGCATGCCACTTCCCACTCGGCCAGAGGACGGGACACGGTGAGAAGCTGCTGCCCTCCGCTCCTGTCGTCACCCCCATCGTTTTTGTTGTGTAGTCGCCTTTTTATTTTAGTTTTTTACACGGTTAGCCAGTGTTAGTCATGTACCGATACTTCGGAGAGCTGCTCGGCCGCTCTGCGGGTAGCGCCCTGGCGTCGGGGTGCGTGGACTCCGCTCTCCCGGTGTCCTCGTCCCTGATGCGGGTCCGTCACTATGCCGACGCCGCGGACAAGCCCGACGACCCCAACTTCTTCAAGATGGTCGAGGGCTTCTTCGACCGCGGCGCCACCATCGTGGAGGACAAGCTGGTGGAGGATCTGAAGATCAGGGAGACCCCGGAGCAGAAGAGGAACCGTGTGCGGGGAATCCTGCGCATCATCAAGCCCTGTAATCACGTCCTGAGTGTGTCCTTCCCGATCAAGAGGGATAACGGGGAGTGGGAGGTGGTGGAGGGCTACCGGGCCCAACACAGCCAGCACAGGACACCGTGCAAAGGCGGTAAGAAATGAGCCAAAGCAGCCGTCTACGAAGCCCGTAGACTGCAAACCGACCGCTGGCCTTAGGTAGCAGCAGCGTTAGCTAATTAGACGCCAACACCAGACATGTCAGCAGCTGCTCATGCTGTGGTCCGTCGCTCCCGAACCGTCCTGGCCTTGACTTAGCGAACATCTCACTTTGATGTTTTAATGGTTGCTTAGTTGCTTGTCTTCTATAATTAATTAGTGACCTCATTGCTCACCTGAGGCTGTAGTGCTACTGTAGTCCGTTAGCTTGTAGGCTAGCAGCAAGCTAGCAATCAAACAACCACTCCATGGTTAATTGGCTGCTTTGAGGCCATCGTCGTTGTTTGTTATACAGAACAACCGTATCATGCCAACGTACAGTTTGTCATTTATATGAGAGATTTAGCTCAAACCTGAGTGTTTGCATGACTTAATTTACCATTTATCTAGTTTATTCTGTGTGGTTTGCCAGCTGCGTGGTGTGACAGTCTGTCAAATCCTAATATTTCAGGTTTGCCATGTACGTTGTTCTGTCAGGTGACTGGTCCACATATACAGACCGTAAAGAGACGTGATGGCTTCCTCACGCATTCAGAGCCAAGCGTTCCCTTTCCATAGGGGCTTTGTGTGTTTGTAGAGTGGGTAGAATATGCCAACATGATGTATGCTCTTTAAAAAGTCTTTCAAAGTTTAAGATTCATAACATGCTACCGTTGCAGTGCATTCTGGGTATATTGTGAGTAGAGGGATATGATGAGGAAGAGGCGTGAGAGTTTGGACAGGGGGTGGTTCAGTTTCCAGGCTCTACTATTTGTCACAAGTGTGACAGGTGGGGAGGGTCCTGTGAGGGACAGCAGTGGAAAGAGACGTGCAGTCCTGTCGGCCAGGCAGAGGCCATGTTTGCATGGCGCGCAGCACATACGCGCCTGGTATCAACACTATGAAACCTGTTCACTTCACCTGCTTTATCTAGCAAATGCAACACATACACCTTCAGTGTTCGATAACTGACTTGAGTCAGAAAGGTATAAAATATTCATTGCTGATTTGTCTTCTTAAACCACTTGATAGAAATAATTCAATGTCCTATTTCAATTTGATGCCACAGACTGCTCAGCCAATTGTGCGTGAGAGGTATAGTTAAAATTAATAGCACCATTACATCACTGATATTATAAAAGCTTAAGACCTGAGCATTAACTTGACTCACGGCTAAATCAAATGGCCAGATTTCCATTAACATGTCTATATAGTGATACTGTATATTACTACAGTAAATGTCGTCTGGGTTGGTTAATTGAGATTTAAGAATTTCTTTTCACAGTGGTCGCACAGCTAATGTAATGAGAGGCGACCAGGTATTAGACGTGATTACATGTCAACAGTTATACAGTTTGCACAAATCTTTGTTTCGAATGGATACTTCTAGATCATTGATACCACTTTATTCCCTGTCTAATAATGGTAGGAAGGTAGCAAGAGCTGCTTCTATCTTTGGGTTTAATCATTGATACAGGGCATAGATGTGTGCAGATCAAACTACAAAGTGCAAAGGCTGTTTTTTTTGTGGGCATGTGGTCTGCATACGTCCCTTTGAGAGCCCTACAGAGGAACAGATAGTGGACTTGATTGGACCACACGTTTCTCTACTGACAATGGAGTGAACATTTTAGCTCAAAAACGTGATGTGTGAAATTCAAGTTTGTGCAAAGCTGACCTGTTGTTAAACAAGCCACATATGTTCAGTTCAGTCTTCGAAATGGTCAACATCCTGTCGATGTGGAGTAAATCTTTGGGCCTTTTCCTGTTCCTGTTGTCATGTGGAAACTGTACCAGTATGCCAAAGTAAACTTGCATGACTATTGCCGTAGTCAGGAGACGCTCTGAAGCAGTTTGATCCGTTATGCTAAACTAATCTGACTGCTACAGGCTCTATGAAGTGGTGGGCCAGTTCAGTTCAGAACCTCGCTCTCTTCTTCAGAGGAATGTGTTTACAGCTATGTTTTGGTTCTTGTTGCTGTGGTAGTGCTGTTGGCTGGGTGGATAAATGGATAATTTGGTGGGGGTTGGGTAGGCAGTCTGACTTTTTCTGCTAACATGATCAGAGTGCTCAAGATTGCCCACTGTCTGTAGCTCTATCGAGAGAGAGAGAACCCTGCAGTACTAAAGGTCCAGCTTGTGAACATTTCCTTGCATAACACCAACACAGGCATTTAAGTTTCCTGTGTTTTGATGTAGTTTCATGAAAATAGGTGAACACTGCGTTTTTGTTATCTCAAACCAACCTGCAGTCTCCTCTTTGTGTAGGACATTGTTGGGTTTCTCTGCGTCAGCGTGCTCTGGATGTTCTATATTTGGTTTCTGGGCAATCTCGCGTACACTGTGCCCACGAGATGGTTAGTGTGACTTGAATGCACAGCTGACTGTATGATCTCGTGTAACCCAGCCCATGGGCTGCTCCACAAATCGTGTTGCAGTTTGGGGGCTGGGGTCCAAAAGGAGGGCTGTGATTGGTTTATTCATTTTCCACCAGCCCTTCTGATTAGTCTGCCAGATGCAACGAGCGATCGTTGACCTGTTTGTGTGAACATACAGTAATTATTAGTGCAGGCCAGCCTTTCACAGTTTTATTGCTGTTAATCATTTCCTATTTCTGCTATTATATAGTGAGAGCTGATGTTCCTGTAACTAGTTAAAAATCAAAATTAACATGCAGTGTTTAATCATATAGATTCATAGACCTTTTGCACATTTTGCTTATGTTCAGTTAGTCTTTCTTTGTTCGCTGTGTTAAAACACCTCTCCATCTATTCTGTGTGTGTCTGTGTGTTTCCTTAGGTATCCGTTACAGCACAGATGTGTCTGTGGATGAGGTCAAAGCTCTGGCCTCTCTGATGACCTATAAGTGTGCTGTTGTCGGTAAGCATTAGCCTCCCCCCAAAGCCCCCTGCTGATTTCCTCTGATCTCTATATACTCACTCGCATGTATTTGCTGTGTTAAAACGATACAAGGGCTTAATCTGTGAGCTTAATCTATTGTGATGGTATTCAGGTTAATTCATCAATTATTTTTTTTACTCCAGATGTGCCGTTTGGGGGAGCCAAAGCTGGAGTCAAGATCAACCCCAGGAATTACTCTGTAAGTCCTCCTATGTCAGTGCTGCTCCTCCACACTCACACAAACACGACATTTTTAAATGTATAATATGTACAGGCAAGCAAGCCTGGAATGGGCGGAAGTCTGAAGAGATTTAAGTTTTCCTTGGCCTCTTTCTCGCAGCCAAACAAACTCAGAGGATGATTCAGTCACAAAAGAATGCAAAAGACAGAGCTGCAGAATCTTCTCTTTTGCATTTGTTCAGCCGGTCAAAGGGAAATGTTAAAGGAGAAGAAATACTTAGAAAGAATCATAAAGATGTGGAAGAGATACTAGTTTGCATTCAGTTGATAAGCACCTTTCTAATACCTGGAGGAAACTGTTGCTTTGGTTTTGTACAAAGTAATGTAACCAAGATGACGCGTTTTTACCATTTACACTGCTGTTTATGTTTGCTGCAGGACAATGAGCTGGAGAAGATAACCAGGAGATTCACTATTGAGCTGGCCAAGAAGGGTTTTATTGGTGAGGTTTACATTTTAACAGTTGTAATGAATCACTTGGCCACAAATTGGATATCCAGTGTTATTTGACTGAATTAAATGTAAACGTCATAATGCCATAGTGTAGAAACTGTAGAACCTTGTGTTGGTGCATGTTAATGTCAAACATGGGAAAGAGATTTGATACTTTCTGTCATCAGTATGTAGACGCTTTAGTTTTGGATCCCCTGGAGGTAAAGCGGCACCAGTGCCCTCATCACTGCCCTGTTCATTCAGTGAAGTGTAACAGTGCTCCCATCCCCCACCTCTTTGCATGCCAGCTTCTGGACCTTGTTCCAGAAAACAAGGGCCTTGAGGTTGCATGTACATATGATGCAAGGCACAAAATCTGTAATGTTAATGACGTACTGTTTATTCATAACTAGCATACTTTACTCACCTCCTCCACTTTCCCCTCTCTTTCTCTCCTACCTGTCTTTGTGCACCAGGACCTGGCATCGATGTCCCAGCCCCAGACATGAGCACAGGAGAGAGGGAAATGTCCTGGATTGCTGACACATATGCCAACACCATCGCACACACTGTAAGTTCTCCGACACATGCAACCAATTTCTGTGACTTTCAAACGGGACGAATTTAAAACAAGGAATGACTCACATGTAAACTATGAATGGTGGTTTCCTGCCTCTCCCTTCCCTGCCCACCACGGGAACATTCCTGCTTTAGTAAAACGAGCTTTATGGGACGAAGCCCGTGTGTGTGTGTGTGTGTGTGTGTGTGTGTGTGTGTGTGTGTGTGTGTGTGTGTGTGTGTGTGTGTGTGTGTGTGTGTGTGTGTGTGTGTGTGTGTGTGTGTGTGTGTGTGTGTGTGTGTGTGTGTGTGTGTGTGTGTGTGTGTGTGTGTGTGTGTGTGTGTGTGTGTGTGTGTGTGTGTGTGTGTGTGTGTGTGTGTGTGTGTGTGTGTGTGTGTGTGTGTGTGTGTGTGTGTGTGTGTGTGTGTGTGTGTGTGTGTGTGTGTGTGTGTGTGTGTGTGTGTGTGTGTGTGTGTGTGTGTGTGTGTGTGTGTGTGTGTGTGTGTGTGTGTGTGTGTGTGTGTGTGTGTGTGTGTGTGTGTGTGTGTGTGTGTGTGTGTGTGTGTGTGTGTGTGTGTGTGTGTGTGTGTGTGAGTGATCAGTTAATAATTCTCTCATCAGACCTGCCGGACAGGCCTTATTTAATTACAGCCAAAAATATGTATGTTTTCCTCATTGTAATGCGACTTGTGACTGGTTGCACACCATGCAGGACCACTACCAGCCTCTAGGTGCTGGGCTTACCCCTGGTTTAAAATCTAGAGAAGGGGGGGGGGGGGGGGGGGATGATACTGGTTTTGTTTACATTCTCTGTGTGTGTGCAGGACATCAACGCTCATGCGTGTGTGACAGGGAAGCCCATCAGCCAGGGAGGAATCCATGGACGCATCTCAGCCACTGGCCGTGGAGTTTTCCATGGCATTGAGAATTTTATTAGTGAGGCGTCCTACATGAGCATGCTGGGCCTGACCCCTGGCTTCCAGGACAAGACCTTCATCATCCAGGTAGGCACAGTTAATGCATAGTTTCATTAGTGGTAGGACATTTCACACAAAAGGCAAGAGACTCTAGACGTTAACCACACTAGAGGATTTTTTTTTTTTTATACATTTGAAGTCATGATAAAAGGGCTTTAGAGCTGCGTGTTAATCAGAGCCATGCCATCTGTTTTCTCTAGCCCTGATCGCCTCATGTCAGACATACAGCAGTTTCACATCTTTGTTCATGGACTTTAGGAGAAAATTGTCAAACTTTCCCAAATCTGCAAGAGGAAATGTGTGCATGTGGAAATGAAAAGTCAAAAATCAGCATACACAACAGTTTCACTTCCCTTTGTCAGAAACACACAGTGGGTGTGCGTTTGTTTTGTTTCATAATGACCCCACACTAAATGATGATAAAGCCTCAGCCACATTTTTCAGCAATGGTAAAAACACAATTAGAAATGTTAAAGGGCGTGATGCTTGTGGACAGCGTATTGGGTGCAGTGACGTAAATGGTCAAAAAGCTAATCCCTCTGTGTTTGAGGATTATGCTGTGCTGAGATGAGATTTTCTTACAGATTATTTGTGAGAAGGCAGTGTACAGATCTCTAGTTTGGTATCAAGTTCAATTGTGTATCACACTTGTTTTTGTTTAAATCAGATGTGATGCCACCTCCCTTATACCCACATTCAACTACAGTTCTGTTACTGCTGAGCTAATAGTACGATGCATTAAATGATAAATTTACAGGAACCATTCATTAGTGTAGGTTTGTTTTAGAATATTTCTGATATATAAAAACGCATTTAGGTGTTTTGTTGCCATTTCTCACCCTCATGTTGACAGAAATCAAACATATGGCACCTGACTGAGGTTTTCTGGCCAGGACATGTTAGGAGATGCTATAACCTGAACTGTCCACTTGGTGGCGTCAGAGTATTTAGTTATGTATTTAAAACTGGACTACACTACGTATTACGACCTGGTTCATTGCTGTGACTGTTCACAGGGCTTTGGTAATGTCGGTCTGCATTCCATGAGGTACCTGCACAGATTTGGGGCCAAGTGTGTGGGCATTGGTGAGATTGATGGTGCCATCTACAACCCAGAGGGTATCGACCCCAAGCAGCTGGAGGACTACAAACTGGTACCAGCACAGTCTTCCTCTCACTCCTGTAGCTTTTGTTCACAACTTGTATTTACTCAGACTCGTTTTTGTTTTTTTGCTTTCTCTGCGTGTCTCTGCAGCAACATGGCACCATTGTGGGCTTCCCAGGAGCTAAACCTTATGAAGGTAACATTTTGGAAGCAGACTGTCACATCTTGATCCCTGCTGCTGGAGAAAAACAGCTCACACGTCACAACGCCCCCAGGATTAAGGCCAAGGTAAGAGATGCCTTTTGATTTAAACAAGGTGCTTGGAGTCGATGCCGTCACAGTAATAATAATTTTATGTTGTTTTTTTTCTACCAGATCATTGCTGAAGGTGCTAATGGTCCCACAACCCCAGACGCTGACAAGATCTTCTTAGAGAACAACGTCATGGTTATTCCTGTAAGAACATAAACGCAAACAGAACTTAGACAGAACTTTCATTTTACAGAGATGTATGACGTTGATATAAAGAGATTTTGTGCCAAAAGTGTCCTTTTGAATGGTCTCTATTCTTAAATGTGCCTGTAAGACATGTACGACCGATGTTAACCAATGAGGCTGCTGTTAAAAAAATTTAGTCAACTAGATATAGTCAAAATTCTCTTGGTTCTCCGGCTGTTTTGTGAGCGTAAATCACCAAAGATCATAATCAGGCAATATTAAGAAACATCCATTTGATTTTGTTTGCTTTTACAATTTATGCCATTAACGGTCTTTGCTATTTAAACCTCTTGTGCACGTCCCTCAAACATCATTCCTACGTCTCAGATTTCGTTCTTTCACTGCCGTTGCCCTGTAGACAATTCAGACGCACCAGTTTACTTTACAGGATTCTTTTATTGCTTAGAACATGTTTGAAGTACAGAGAAAACTTGGAATCTACACACAGAAAATTAAATATGTTTCAAAACAGCATGTGATGTGTTTATCTTGCAGGATATGTACCTGAATGCTGGTGGTGTGACTGTGTCATATTTTGAGTGGCTGAAGAATCTCAATCATGTCAGCTATGGAAGACTGGCTTTCAAATATGAGAGAGACTCAAACTACCACCTGCTCAGTAAGTACAAGACTCCTGTTGCTAATAATCTGTAGAAAGGCTGGCAGGTGTTAAAGAATTTGTAGATTCTTTACCAGTGCACAAATGCATTTTACTTTATGTAAAAAAAAATAAAATAAAAATTACACAGACTAGAACCCAGAAGCTATTGAAGACTGGCCGTACACTCAATTAACAATGTATTTTAGAACCCTGTCACAATGATGGAAAGAAGCTTTAAGTCAGCCATTTGAGCCATAACGATCCTACCCCCCGCTGTCACCAATCACTGTTTCCCCCGTTGGCTGTTCCCCCACTGGCTGTTCCCCCACTGGCTGTTCCCCCACTGGCTGTTCCCCCACTGGCTGTTCCCCCACTGGCTGTTCCCCCACTGGCTGTTCCCCCACTGCCAGTCGTGCCATTGCTTGATTCAATATCTCAAAATGAGCCTCAAAATGTTGAAGTTGGGCCTGATTTCCACTTATGACAATTTTCTGAGTGTGGTATATACAAGCGGTTCCTCCTTCGGGGAGAGTCATTTTGGTTAAAGGCAGTTCGATTTCCTGGCTGTTTGGGTAGACTTCATTTATTGCAGCCCTCCAGGTTTCTGTATTTTGAGTAAAGAGAATGAGGTTGGCTCTTGTGTTTTGTTTTTCAGTAAAATAAAGTGTATCAGGATGACCCTGCAGAGTTTGTTGTCTAAATCTTCTCTTTTTATGTGTGTTGTCAGCAACTGCAGGATAGACAAAAGGAAGAGCAGCCATCTGTTTTGAAACAATAAGCATTATTATTTTAGTTGTGCAATAATATGCTACTAATCAATGGAATATTTACTATCAGCATATGCTGTTGAGTTTTACCCTCTCTGGTTGTTGTTGTTGTTCGCTAGTCGTGGTGATTGAGTCTCTGGTCTGGACTTACGAAACAGCTTAGCTGTGACTTTCCTTGTTGTTTCCTTGTTAGTGAATTTCCAAGACCACCTCCACCTGAGAGCAAACAACTTTAAACACTCTGGCTTAGCTGGAGACAGCACTGCAGCAAAACCTCCCTGCTCCTCCCTACCTCTGTCAGAATGTCTATATCAATGTTTACTTAAAGAGAAATTAATCAGAGCAGGTTCTTAATGAGTATTCTTGCATCTTTTTAAAACGTATGACTAAAACAGACGAGACCTACAAGAACAACAGATAGGACAGAAAGAGACGTCTTACTCAGTCAGTGGAGGATCAGATGGGAGAGACGGTGCTGTCTGCTGGCCTGAATATCACTGACTGGGCTCTTCTCAATTTATACTGTACTGTCCCCACAGCCAGACACAATGGGCTAAATATTTTTCATCATATGGTATTCTAAAACAAAAGAGGATCAGGTTATAAAACTAGACCAGTTGGATTGACTGGTTATTCTTGTTAGTGGTGATTGGACAAAGAAGCATTTCCGTTCACTCCCAATACTTAATATTTATAAATGGATTCCAAAAGAAACGCAACCTAACTAGCCACTAAATATCCATAACTATGCGAACTAGGGAACTAAGTTTTGTTTGCTAGATGTCAGTCTGGAAAGTCCTGACACCTAAATGAGGTTTAATATCGCTAATTTCTCTGTTTATCTTCTTGCCCTGTTTTTCCTTTAGTGTCGGTGCAGGAGAGTTTAGAGAGGAAGTTCGGCAAGCAGGGAGGACCCATCCCCATTGTCCCTACAGCTGACTTCCAAGCCAGAATTGCTGTAAGTAACGTCTGCAGATACACATGCATGACATTTATTGTATAGTTTGACGTCTGCGTAAATGGTTATGCATTAACTGCCATGTGGAGCAGAGCACCTTCACAAATTTAGTAATCCATCAGTAATATCATACCACAGCTGGATAATAGACCCAGTGTTTGTTGACTGAGAATAACGAAGATCTCGGCTAGATTGTCCCTTTTTGGAAGGGTTATTGATCTGTCAAGTGATCATCTTGCTTTGCAGGGTGCCTCTGAGAAAGACATTGTTCATTCTGGCTTGGCCTACACCATGGAGAGGTCTGCCCGGGTAAGTCACCGCATAATAAACAGTTTTACAGGCAGTGAGCTGTTGGCATAGTACATTTCTGTGCTACACCTACAGTCACAAGCACAGAATAATCTTACATGAAGCTATTGACCAGTTGAACAAAATGTGTAATGTGGTGTTTTCTGCCTTTTTAGCAAATCATGCGCACAGCAAGCAGGTACAACCTGGGTCTGGACCTGCGGACGGCTGCCTACGTCAACGCCATCGAGAAGGTCTTTAAAGTCTACAACGAGGCTGGGCTCACCTTCACATAAGTGGCCAGGCGTGGCCCACGCATTTCACTCCCTCCACCGTCCTGCTGTTGATCCTGCTCTTCTGCCTTCTTTCAAGCATATCGCTGTGTAGCGCTGCCCTGGTACCTTCACACCTACAGTGAAACAGTGGCTAGTCTGGTATTTATCCTGTGGTCTTTGTGCTGCACTAGACTCCCCCTCGGTTTAAAAATCACCCTGTTCTTGTGTTTGCCTCAGGTTTATTAGGAGCTAGATCTTGAGAAAGAAAGAACTTGTTCCATCCGCCCTTGTATAAATGTTTGTAATATTGCTGACTGGCCGCCACGCTCAGTGCTGAATGCATGTGTGACCCTCCTGTTGTAATTGTTCCAGTTGACCACACTACAGATGCCTTATTTCAAAGAGAGAGGTCTACTCTAAAAGGGAGATTTTCGAATTATAAACAATTTAGATTAAACATGATGTGAATAATAGAGAATAACTATTACTCCTGAGTTCTGTTTCAGGTGTAGCGTTTAGTGAGCTTGCCATGGTTTAGGATTCCCAACTAGTTATCATTTTTACTGTTGGAGTCTTGATAGATGCTCTCCTGCTCCTCATCCCTGCTCTTTTTCTACCTTGTCCATTGCTTTATCTCAAATGCAGCGTCACCCTTCTCTTCCACTGGCCGAGAAAGAGGAGAGAGTGGGCAGGGGTCACTGTGGTCACCCGCCCCCTATTCAACCCTCAGTTTTATCCGTCCACTTAACGTTCATATTATTTGGAAAACATTTATTTTTTTGCAAACCAATAAAATGAAAAAAATGAAAGCTTCATAAACCTGTGATGTGGTATTTCTATACCAAAATGATAGATATGTGATAAGGTAATATCCAATCTGCATGTTTTCAGGTATTCATTCAGTTCTCATAGCAGTCGGAGCCTGAGCTGCTCTATCGGAAGAAAAATCACTTCTCTGCTGGTTGACAGTGTTGAAAACACTCGCGTGTCACATTAATGGGATGAAGTTAAATCATGAAGACTTCATTAATATTTAAACAATGTAAATCATGATTTACAACTGTTGGATTTCTTTGTACTGTCTCACCTTCATTGTTGGCACATCACCATCTGTGAAAGACTGGACCTTGCTCACAGACCGAGAGGGGCAAAGAGAACCGGGCCATCAAGAGAGGGAGTGGTTATTTTGGGACGGTATATCAGCAAGCGTTGCGTCCTGTGCAGAGAGCTTCAGAGTGACATGGCAAGTGTTGTATACAAGTGAGGATGAAGACACACACACACACACACTGCGCACCCTCCAACCCAGCATTCCAGTGTGGACAGATGAAAGCCAGTCGCCCCCTGTCTCCTCATGGGTGGAGTGAAACGCTGTGGTCATGGAGAAGAGGCCAGAGACAAAGCTTCACACACTCACTCATTGATAGTGAAGTAGAGCAGCCTATATATCCTACACACTGAGCTGTAGGGAGAGAGCCGTCAGCAGGGATGGTAGCGGAGGAGATGGTGGTCTCCCTCTCAGGAGGAGCTCCGTGGGGCTTCAGGCTGCAAGGAGGAGCAGATCAGCAGAAGCCTCTACAGGTGGCCAAGGTATAGTGGAGCCTGTGTGTGTGCAAGATTTATTATCGAGCAAGTAACATGAGAGACTCCAGTGGCGTTGTGGTTCACTACAGATGTAATGAAGATTTTGTTAGAATCTTTCAGAAGTCAACTAATATTTGCATAATTGGCCATTGTCACAGAAGTGGAGGATTAGTTTGTCTGTCATCATATTGAAAGGTTTATAATCAAAATATGATTCAACACATCCTTTAAATGAAATGCAACAGTATCTTGTATGTATCTTAACAACTGAAAGCCATAAAAGTGCAGATCTTCAACTTTTGACCATAAATAGTTGCTCTTGTCTTTTATGTTGGCAAACGTTTATTAGGGAAAATAATTTTCTCTTAATTTTCTTGGCCCACTTGGTTTTACCTTCCTCTGTGATTAGGTCGGGTTTGTGTTGGAGAACTATGAAGACGTGTCTGTAGGTTTGATGTTGACTCGGGTTTCACCACTGTATCCAGACTAATCTGGGCTGTTTTTAAATAGGTTTGCGTACAGTATAGGTGTTGGCTTTCATGCTCGGTACATGAATGAATGAACAGCAGATAAACCAGTTTGTTTCAGAGTCGTCATTGTCGCGTTTCTTTGCCACATTAATCCATCTTTGAGTCAGATACTGTTCAGTTTCAGTTTTGTTTCTCCAAAATCTTTTTGTCTCTGTTTATTAGTTGACGGGACGGAATGTTCTCTCTAATCAGAAAAGCTATTCTGGAGAGGAGGAATGTGACCTTGCCCGTACTGATGGTAAAAGTTGCCCAGTCACGTCCAAGCCGTCATACCCTCCGATTCACATGGAGGCAGGGTGTGTCTGGTACACAAGGCCTGTCTTTATCCAGGACTTTCGAGCAGATAAGGTCACCTTTAAAAGGCGTTTGATCGTGTTCTTCTGGTGTCGGTGTATGTGGGCAACCTGTTTGCGTGTATGGGCCTGGACATACCTCAGATAAGCCCGGTTGGGAATAGCCCAAACGCGGGGATTAGAATAGCTCATTTAAGAGGAGCTGGAAGCAGAGCATGGAAAAAATCCCCCCTGTTCCAACTCAAAAACTCTCAAATGTTCACTTCCTATTCCACCGTAAGTGTTATTTTTACAAGCAATCCAAGCCACCGGCTCCTGTCTTACTTTGTCTGTGATGGAATGTGGTCGATTTCCCCGTGAGGTTTTATTTTGGGTATGTGAGGGAGCATATGGTGGATAACAGACATGCCCCCTGCTCCAGTCGGGTGATGCAGCTGTTCATACGCTCCCTCTCATGATGCGTACGTATAAAGGTGGGTACATTTGAGGCAGAGATAGACTTTGTCCTTGTGTGTGTCTGTGGGTCAACAGCTACAGATAAATGCAAATACTGTCTCCCCTGAAGAGAACACACTTGACTTTTTTACCTTCAGCGGTGTTAAGGGTGGACAACAGCGCTTTATCTGCTCCTTTTGCAGGAAACTGAAATAGCTGCCTTCCTATTCATCCCGTCTATCACCCACCCCCACAGATATCCTTCCTGAAATATACTATGACATCATCTCTTAGCGAGCTCTCCAAGCAGCTGCCTGACTTCATGAGTTATTCTGATACTACAGAGCAGCGATAGCTGTTAGTAGAGGAAAGTCAGAATGTGAGTATATACATATAATGAATATGAATTAATGTGATCGATTCTCTCTACAGGTACGCAGGCGCAGCAAAGCATGCAGGGCTGGGCTGAAGGAGCGTGATGAGCTGGTTGCCATTGGCGACCACATGTGTTCTGAGCTCAGCCATGCTCAAGCTATGAGCCTCATAGACACACAGAGCGCTACGCTCATCCTGAGGGTTAAAAGGTCAGAGCGCACAGTACATCACACACTCCCTGACCATGTAAATGATGTTTTTTAGATTTTCCTGTTTGTTAACTACAGGGCCTCTGGATTCCTCTCTTCGACCGGTTCCTCCTCGAGGGTCCCGTCTCCCCCCACGACCTCCTTGCACTCCCATCGTTCCTCCATCCTCTCCCCCACGACGTTAGCCCTAGACATCACTTCCCCTCCTGACAGCGAGGCTTACTACGGTGAGACAGACAGCGATGCAGACACGCAGTCCCACACGCACCGTCGCCAACGTCGCACGCCTCCTCACGCACGCTCACCCGCTCGCTATGGCAACCAAGATGAGGAGGAGACCTCAGAGATGAGTGGGTAAGGGACAAAAACAAGTCCAGCAAGAGAACACACCACATTGTAAACTTTCAATTTGACCACACAATCTGAGGTTTAGATCTGCAAATGTAAAAATGACTTATGGCGCATTGTTCCTTGCTTCAAGGTATGAGAGCGCCACAGATGCAGGGGTTTCCCTACAGGGGCAGTGGGATGGTCAGAGTTTTGTGGGTGTCCCGCGCAGAGAGCTCCTCTACCAGCCCCTCCAGACAGAATGGAGCACTCCCGCACACACTCCACACACTCTGACCCCTCACACACTGACACCAACCCCCGATCAGGGGTTGGTGGAGGCGGAGGGTGAGGGGGATAGTGGCTTCCAGGAGGCAGGAGGTGGCGTGGTGCTGACCTGCCCACCCCTGGTGTCTCCTGAACGGGCAAAAGAGGCTCTGATGCTGGGATCCAGTAAACAACTGGTGCCCATGGTGGGACCACAGCAGACCCCTGTAAGCGACGAACTCTCCACCACATACATGGACAAAGCACGACAAGCCAGTAAGTAGTCAACCAATAATCTAATAAAAACATTAAAGTTTCCAAATAAATGACGAGCAGAAAATGCAAAAACGGGCTTTTTCGCCCCCTAGTGGTCATTTCTAACACCTGCAGCATCCAGTTACATTCCCAGGCTGGTGGTGATGGGCTGAAGTACACCAGATACTGACAGAAGTATTCCACTGACCTCTTCCGTCTCTCATCTGACCCCTGAAACAGCAATCTTTCTCTTCTGTCAGTATCCTGAGCATTTGCCTCACTGGCTTTATTTATAGCTATCAAAGCTTCCAAATGACAGATCGGACGCAGCCCTGAAAAGTTGTCCTTGTCTGTTTAACATGTCATCACAAGGCAGAGCAGTAATGATCAGCTGCTCATTCTGAATAGCTCTGAGTAGTGATTTGGTGTCCTGTGCTACCTGAGGTCGAGGGCCTGACTTAGGCTGAGGCTTTGCTCCAGTACGTGTCCAGAGACGAGCCCTTTCTAATGTTACAGACATTGTCTCCGGCTTTGGATGTGGGATTGTTCGCCAGTGGCTTGTGAAGTTGTCAGCGGCAGAGAAGGAGGACATCAGCAGAGAGTTACGACCATGCTTCCCCCGTGACCTATTATTGGATTTATGAACTCATACACACACACAGCGGCGACTAAATAGCCTGTGGTGAGGGGTGTTCCCATCCCTGTGTGTGACAGAGACTGGACAGGTGTTCGATGCCTGTCAGACAGACAGGAATAGTGGGTTGACATCATGTGTTGGTTTGGGCTGCTGCACAGAGACAAAGGTCTTTACATGGGCTGTGGCCTGAGAGAAGAGCTGGAAGACAGAGACCAACCGGTTCTCCACTCAGAGCAGAGCTGGGCTCATAGCGGGTGAGTGTGGGAGGGTCAGTTGTGAGATGAGGGACCTCACAACTCCGTCAGTTTCAGACATAGGTGGACACACAGTCACTCACACTGTGTACGCAGGTAAGACACATTCAGACCTTCCACACACATGCTAGTTGTCTTTACACACATCTTATTCAAGTTGAGAGAATTATTTTAGTTGTACTCAAGGTGTGACTGATGATCATGATATTGACGGTTAGACATGAGGTCATACATGTAATACGTGTACACATGTGTGTTTGTAGCTCAACCTCTCATTAAGCTGATAAAGTCATGTTAGTTGCTGGGTCTGGTATAAATTCTTAACCATAGAGTTGGGCTAAGTGTGAAAGTGTCAGTCTGTTCGATTCAGATTAGAATAACCCAGTAACTACTGGGTGGATTAAGACACTAACGTCAGGGACAGACATTCATGGTCCCAGGGGACGAACACATCACCTAGAATTTAAAAACAGGGACTCTCTCCTGTTGGCTGTTGATTTTTAAGAGCTAACTCACAACAAACATGATCATACTAACAAGATGAATAAAACTGTGGTAGTTTAATATACACGACTGCAGAGTCCTTCAGCTGTGTGAAACAGTCTAGTCTTGATTTGAAGTGAAGTATCAAGCTATAGTTATGTAGCGAGGATATTTATGTGACGAGAGATGCGATGCCAAAATAAAAGACACACACAGCTTTGAACTATTGAAATACACACACACACACACAAACTGCTTAGGAGTCGACGCTGAAAAGCAGCAGGATCTTTTTGCTCTAAATCCACAGCACACACTCCTGTCCATCACTGCTAATCCTCATCGAGCTCCTCTCTGTGATAGCGCTTCTCACATTCCAGACTGTTACACTGTTTCATTTCCGTTTTTTTAACCCACACATTACTGTTACTCCCAGACTCGGTTTTGCTTTCCTCTCTTACGGGACATTTAATTCGTGTTTCTTGTCTGTCTTCTTCTTATTCGGCAGAGTTACAGCGTGGGGAGAGTGTAGTGGAGAAACAGGTGAAAGAAGCTCGTAGTAAATGCCGCTCTATTGCTTCTTTGCTCACTGATGCTCCCAACCCCAACTCGAAAGGGGTGCTGATGTTCAAGAAACGCCGGCAGAGGGCCAAGAAGTACACACTGACCTGCTTTGGGAAAGCTGAAGGAGACAAAGGAGAGGAGACAGGAGGAGAGACGGAGGAGGAAGGAGGGAGTTCGATCCTAAGTGGCTCAGAGGTTGATGAAGAAGGATTCTCAGCATCATTTGACTCTACGTGGGACACCGGTTATCTAGACCTGCTGGACAGGAGAAGCTCAGCCTGCCCTTCAAATACGCCGACAAAACCAACAACCAATCAGAGCCCAGGGCTGGACATCTTAGCCTATCAGTCTCCAGGCTTTACCCCGCCTGTCAATCAGAGTCTAGCGTTGGAGGTCTCAGGGCTGGAGAACTCAGCCCATCAGAATTCAAGCCTGGAGAGCAGCGCCACGCCGCCGCCGGACAACAGCCACCCTGCACTGATGTCCCCTCCGGCTGTGGCTCTGACCAACGGGAGGTCTGTAGCTGTTAGTCGGGCGAGCGTCGTTCTGAGCCCGCCATCCCAGACTGGGCAGCATGGAGGCTCTCGTCCAGGCGGTAACTCTAATGCTGGTTCTGATCTCCACCTGCACACCAGCCTCGGGCCTAACTCGGGCGTTCTGAACCGCACTGCTCGACCCTTCACCCCAGTTCCTTCTCGTGCAACTGTAACCTCTGTGATGTTTCGTTCTCCCCAACCCAAACCCGCCGTTGCTGCTAAGCCAGTGGCAGCTGTCTCCATGGTGACTATCGCGCCTCCTCTCCATCCAGGACCAGATGCAAGGAGAGCGGTGTCCAGCACATCTCTGTACATCCCTCCAAGGAACAACAACAGCCACACTCCCCCGTCTGTTCTCACTCCTCCTTCAGCTCTCACACCGCCTTCCTCCTTCTCTCCTGCACCTTTGTCCCATCCTCCTGCAAATCCTCAGACATTCACTTCTCCGCCCACAATGCATGTTTCGACCTCTATTCCTTTCTCTCCATCTGCAGTGCAGAGTCCACCAGTATGCCCATCACTTGCTCAGCCCTTCTCTCCCTCAGTTCCACAGCCACCCCCTCCTACTCCTACTTGTCCACCGTCATCCAATTGCATTTCTCCCACCTCCCCACCGTTTCCCTCCAATCTGACCCAGGTCTCCTTCCATTCCCAGCCCACCTCTCATCCTCCTGCTCCCACCCATCATCCACCCATCCAACCTCACACCAACATCACAGGCGCAGTCCCTCCTGGCATGAATGCTGCCATGGCAACTGCATCCCCTACCCAGGCTCCAGCTGGTGATTCCCTTATGGCACGTGAGCAGCGCATCTCAGTTCCCGCTGCTCGCACTGGCATCCTGCATGAAGCCCGTCGTCGTAGCAACAAGAAACCAATGTTTAGTTCAGTCCAGAACAAAGATGTTTCTCCAAATCCGGACTTGCTGTCGATGGTCCAGAACATGGATGATCACTGTGGGAGAACTCCGGTGACACCCAGTACGGAGGCTGGGCATGAGTCAGGGCCTGAGGAGGACTGGCTGAGGCTGGGAGCTGAGGCCTGCAACTTCATGCAGGCTCAGCGTGGATACAGACCCCCTCCAGTAGCTCCTAAACCACAGGCCCCTCAGGTGCCTCAGTTAGCGGGGAAGGGAGGTCAGCTGTTTGCCCGCAGACAAAACAGGATGGATCGGTACGTTGTAGAGCGAGCTCCCTCTGTTGCCGCAGCACCTTACTCTCCTGCACAGACCAGAGAACCATCACCTACACCTTCCTTACCCGCAACCTGGAAGTACTCGCCCAACATCCGTGCTCCACCTCCGATCAGCTACAACCCCCTGCTCTCTCCCTCCTGCCCTCCTAAGGCGCAGAAGAAATCTGAGGTGGCAAAGGCTGGTCCAGCTAAACCCAAAGGGGAGAAAGCAGGCATCAAGCCTGTGGACATTATGAACCACAAGCCCTACCAGCTCAACTCCACTTTGTTCAGTTATGGTAGTGGGGTTCCTCAGGAGCAGCAGCGTGGAATGACAGGCGGCCCTCAGAAGACAGCACGGGTATACGAAGTGAAGCGCTTCTCCACACCGCCCCCAGTCGCAACAGGCCCGAGACTCAAAGTCATCGTCCCTCGGTCTGCTACGACGCTTGGAGAACCGCTGTGGCGCTCTGACGTCGCCTCTCCACCCACAGCTGACCCTCCTTACCAACCCGTTGAACCCGAGCCTAACCAGCCTCAGTGGGCCACCTCCCAGCTGTCTAACCCGACACCTCCCGCCCCTACCGGCCCGCTCCCTCAGCTGCCCAGCTTCTCCTCTCCTCTGAAGCATCTGTCCCACCTCCAGCCTTCCGACCCTACACAGGCCAACAGGCAGTTTAAGAGCGCCCCAGATCTCAGTCCTCTTGATCCTGCTGGTGCCTCTCAGCAGGCTTCAAGCAGCACTCAATCCACCAGGGTTCCCAGGCCCAGGTTCAGCACCTCTAACTTGGGCCTGCAGCCGTGCGTCTGGCGCCCTGGATCCACTGTGCACTGAACACATCCTACTTGGACATGTTACACTGGAGCACAGCACCGTAATCCTCAAGTCTGCAGCTTCGGGTCACACGTGTAGCACTTTTGACCACGTTGTATATAGCATGTACACATATAGTTGCAGTTACACTGTACTTTGCAGAGGAAATGTAGTGTGCAAACCTGACAAAGTAAAAAAGAAGACTTGATAAGATAAGAGTTATGAGGGAACATGTTGCATTGACTGACGAAGTAAAACACAACAAGAAGACGAACGTGAGACGATCAGAGGCAGTGGAAGAGAAGACGGGATGGAGAAGGAAGCAAAGGAAGAGTTTATGAGGTGACCTAATGGAAATAATAACAATAACATGTAAATCCTATTGTAGCTTTACAGTCTGTTAAAGGTGTTCTAGGTGTTTGTGTGAGTGTTTGAAGCTTTACTCCTGTAGTTTCCCACAGCTGTCAAGTATAAGGGAAGCCTTTAACAGTAGACTTGATTTCTGATCTGTTGATATGAAACAAGAGAGGCAAAACGTGTCTGTAGCTGCGACTCCTTTCCACAGAGACGTGCGGCGGAATAAAAATAGACGTGACTCACCTCAGCTGTCATTCTGTCTCTCACTGTGCCGCCCACGTGACCAGCCGCTCCCACACCGGGCCGGAATCGCCTCCTTCCCACCAGTTTCCCCTTTGTTCTCTCGTTTGGACATTTACCACCGGGTCTGGCAGCTTAATTGTTCTCTCAGGATTCAGGCCGATTGGGATCAAATACACGTCTTTAAAAGTGAAGACATCACAAAGGTGTCCTCTAACACTTTCACCACATGGAGGCGCTGTAGGATTTACCATCCAGACCCGCGTCTCCTCCCTTCGCTTCATTCCAGATTCTACATCCATATTATTATCGATAGCATTTAATGTAGCAGATACAGAACCATCCAGGACCTTTTATATATAATAAGTCAACTTTCCATATGTTAAATGATCTGGATCCTAACTGTGAACACATGGTATAATGCATTTAAATGAGAAGAAATTAAAATAATTGCTCCTTCTTTTATTGTAGCCGTAGTCTCTGACCACTGTAGCCGAAAATGTCTTTATGGGTTTATCAGCCCATTTCACAGCAGTTCAACGACAGACACAAACTTGGAGCTGTGAAACCCAACCGTGGCCACAGATCTAACCTCTGAACCTTGACTGGGATCAGGTGACAGACAGGGATAACTTTAGCTGCTAACTTTAGTCCCGTTCAGGTCCACAAACTGTAACTGCACTTACAGTAATAGCGGAAGTGGCTCCTTTAGCTCTTGGCCTCATTAGCAAATTACTTCTACGATTTTCCCTCTTTCAGTCTTTGCATTTCCCCGTTAAATCCCTTGGTTAATTGCATGCGCACACACTTCACCTATTTTTGGACTCATTAATCTGCAGCTATTTGGCCGGGTGCTAAACTCTTAATTCTGATGGCTTTTTTACAATGTGACTCAGATTGGAGGGGATGTGCCTCATCCTACGTCACATGAGATGACTCTCGATAAAGTGATAACTCTTCCTGTGGCGTCATCGTAAACTACTGGATGGATCTTAATATATCTGCCAGGTACCATCAGTTTGCTCAGTTCACAAACATGTGAAAAGCAGAGGAGAACACATTGACAAAAGCAAAGATGCTTGTTTGCTGTGTACGTGATCTCCCTCAAGCGGAGGGGGTGGGACAGGGGATTTGGGGGATGACAAGCTGGAGGATGCAAGACCAACCCTTGCATCACTTTGCATCATTTGAGAGATTCAGGGTCAGTTTTTCCATCTTGCCAGCGGTTTGTTTGTTCAAGACTGAAGCCTTAAGACTAAAGAGGATCCTGCAACCCTGTGAATTTTTAAAAGCCCTTGTTTATGGGATAGATCTACAGGCATGAATTTACTAATCATGCTTCAATTCAAAAGATATTTAAAAAACACCTTCTGAACCAAAGGAATGACCGTTTTGAAATCCCGAGGACCGAAACACTTCGATTTCATCTTAAGACGAACTCAACTTCAGAATCTGAAGCACCACACCACCTCCCTCTCTGCCCCCTACACAGCTCCCCCCACCGCCCTCCACCCATCCAGGTCTTGTCCATGCAGGAGCAGCCCCGCCGATAGGGTTTCACTCTCTCCACGGCGAAGAGGAGGGCAGGCAGTCCAATACAAACTGTGGGGCACAGATCTACCTGGGAATCTATAATCCTCCTGTTCTGACACGCACCTTTCTGGGACACCTGGGTCTTAGGTAAGACACCTGAGAGCTACACGTGTGCGACAGCATTGGTAAAATCTCTCGCAGGTGCTTTGAGTGTCTGTGGATTATCATTGATCGTGACAAACTTCTCTATTCAGCCTATATCCAAGTACGTGAAGCCCATGGTTCTGTTGGTGCCTCCTAATTGGTGAATAAGAGAACCTCAACCGTTCACAGAGGGGGTTACCTACAGTGTTATGAATCAAGAGAATGTTAAGTCAGTGCAGCTGAATGGGAATCACGAAACTATCTGCTGAACGGCTTCGTCCGCCTCTTCCTGCCGAACACGGTGCTGGCTGAGGAATGTGGCCTGCTGCGGTGGAGATTTTAGTCGGTGGATGGATGGATGTGTGTGTTGGGAATGTGCTGACTGATGCCCTTCCTCCTCAGCTGTCCCCTCGAGATTTATCTGGAGCTAAAACCGGCTGGTGGTGGGGGGACAGAAGTGTCTCCTCACTAAGGGAGGCAGTAACAGGACCCAGGCCCTTGCACAACACAACAGTTTGCCTCCATCTTACATTTCCCAGAACATGCAGGAACACCTGTAATCTCCAGTTTTTCATCCATCATCCATGCGCCCTCATGAATCCCATGACATCCCATTAGCGTTTATATCGGCTTGTCTGTGACGGTGAGGTTCTGTGTGCATCTCGTGCCGATGCCGGCCCCACTCACGTAGTTCTATAGTGCACAGATCCATAAAAATAGCTCACAGGACTGAATCCCCGTCTAGGAAATGAGCCTCAATTACAGCGGATGAAAAGCAATTACATTAACTGTCTCCCGGTAGACGGGGCCTCCAACTTTTTCTCTTGCGGTGGGACTCACCTCCTGTCTTACATAATTGCTTTGAACCTTTGCAAAAGACAGCAACATTCTGCCAGCTTCCCTCTGAGCGGTTGGCCAAGAGAGACACGAGCTGCCACTGGGAATTAGTATCCTCGAGGGTGTGCAGGGGCTATATACCATGTTAAGAGTGTGCTTAAGTTAATTAGGGAGCCCAGCGAGCTACTAATGGAGCCTGCTAACATTTGGGACCTCATGTATAACTTTGTAAACTACAGCGTATCCTATCACGAAAATCAATTTCTACCTTCTTTTAAAATATTTATGGAAACAGTTTTCTTACCTTGCATTTTACTGCCCGTCCGTGTCTTGTTGCTAACTCTGTCCTGCTGTGTGCAAACAAACCAAAGGCTGTGATCATTTCTAATTTTGAGGCGAATCAAACTAAACAGCCCAATTTAAATAATATAATTAATCTAACTTCATTTTATCTACCAAACATAGTCAGCCCTGCGACTTCGTGTTCAGGATTGAGACGTTCATATGTAATCAGATAAGTGTAAACTGTAGGATGCAGCTGCCAGAACGTACTGTGACTTTTTTGTGCATTTTAAACTGCATTAATTCATTTTATTCTGGAAGCAGAACTGAGTCATAGTTTATCCTTTCTCTCCCACAGCCATGCCTCTCACAACTCCTGCCCCTTCTAACAAGAGGAAGAAGGCCAACAAGATCGTTATTGACCTGTCCAACGTTAGCCAGAATGGTAACACACACGTACTCACAAACACACACACGGAAGTTATAGATTCACTCACGGCATGAATACATGCAGCATATTACTAGAAATCCTTGTTATGTTTCCTTGAAGGCCGTCCGTTACATCCCATGTGATCTGATTATGCAGCCCGGTAAATGTCAAATCCAAGACGTTTTATCTTTGGTGGATGCTCTCCCACCAGTGTGTGTGTCTGTATTGAACTGTGTGGGTGTAAATTGCTGCATGTGGTCTTAATGAAGCTACAATTAAATAAGAGCACACACTTGTTCCGCGTGGAAATGCAGTATCTGACATGGATGAGGCATCTCCTGGAGGGTTTGGGTCATTATCAAATGGCAGGACAGCCACGAATCTGTCATCATTAGAGGCAAGACAAAATACCAGACGCTGATCCCGCTGCATTGGACTGAGGCTGTGTGGGAAGCAGCTGAACTTAAATCAATGCAGCGTCTTGGCTTTTGACTCCCAAAAGCCCAAACTTATGTTGTTTGAAGAACACATCTTAAGCTCTCAGTAGTGATTGTGGTGAGGTTCAGCCCTCTAAACTTTATAAAGCAGTATTTTCCATATTTAGTTGCATTGGCTGTGAGTGTTCATGATAAATACAAAGTGCTTTATTTCTTTTTTCTAAATCCACCCCAGAGATTTGACTTCCTGTCGGAAAAGACCAACCCATGTGTTTAGCGCGTTTCCCTCTGCCAAACTCACCAGTGGGTCCATCTGTTCAAACTCTCGCTGTGCAGCTGAACATTGTTCAAACTCATGGAATTATATTTTTAATAATAGCGGAGATCCCAAACTTATTTTTTTATTTTAGGAAAACGTGAATAAACATTTAACAAGCTGGTGCAGACAAAAACAGCGATTTGTGATTTTAAGTTATTATCATCATCTCCACCACCGTTGTTTTTGGAAATGCCATTTGACAAAGATGGATAAGAAAGGCTCCATCACTATATTTTGCCAGAGGTATTTTTCTGTTGCTTGTTGCATTATTTTTAATATCACTACATATTCTCAGTGAATCTTTGAGCCTCGAACGGTCGGTACTTGCTTTCGTCTGTTATTTACATCTGCTGGTGTTTTTCCGCTGCATGTCTGTCCTTTGCTGTTTTCTCTACTCGTCCTTCTGCTGTCACATCTGCAGCTGCATCTGTGTGTTTCCACCAGTTTGTTTTCACTCCGTCATTCATTCAGGGGCTTATCCTGCTTATCCCTCATTTTGCTCCTGTTAATGCCTACTCATCTATCCTTCATCCCTGCCACTGTGTCACTCTGACCGTGTCCCACACTTCTGTCTGTCTGTCCGCCTGTTGTCCATCCACTGCCTCTATCAGTATGTCCAATTTCCTCCCAGTCAGCAGCCAGATCCAGTTTCACATTCTTCTGAATTAACACTCTAATCAATATCCTCATGGGAGACTTCACTCTACACACACACAGACACACACACACACACACACTCCAGCACAAGTCTGATTTATGAGCAAGCACTAACAGCTCTCTGCAGCGTTGCAATGCCAACTCCCAGCTTTATAGATGTGTTTGTGCAAGTGTGTGTGTGGGTTTATGGCTGGACTCCAGGTGTTATGAGTGATATCAGAGTGTATGTGCTGGAAGAGAAGAGTGTTTTATGAAGAGCTCTGTGGAGCAGTAAAATCCATCAGATCTCTCCATCACTGAACGAGGGGGGTGGCGGCGTTGTAAGGATTTCGCTACATAAACAGTTCTACCAGAGGAGCTGCTGTGGCGTTCCCCTGTGCCCTTTTCTTTAAGATCGCTTTGGCCCAGTAACCCCTGCAGCTCCCCCGAATGCACATATACACATCTACCGCCACACAACAGGTTTCGGCAGTAATTCATCATAACGAGTGTGGAATGGAGCTACAGGCTTTGACAGACATAAAGTGGAAGGTAAATCCACCTTTTAATCTACCAGATGGATTTGGTAGGTGAGCGACAGCACAGAGAAGGTTCCTCTGCCAAGGCTGCACAATCGTCCCGATCTGTGATTGTAATAATGAAGAACTGCTCACAAATTGCTATTTCATCCACCTCCTCCTTCACGTTAGACGATGAGTCAGACTCTGAGGCTGCCGAACTTGATTTGGGCACCAAAATCAAGACGCCCAAGGACGTGATGCTGGAGGAACTGTCTCTGCTCAAGAACAAAGGCTCCAAGATGTTCAAGATGAGACAGCAGAGAGTTGACAGGTTCATTGTGACCAACGGGAACCTGGTGAGTATGAAGAAGAGACGCGCTTGTATGTGTGTGTGCTGCTGTGCAGTTATGTAAAATATGTCCTCGTCTTTTCTCATCCAGCAGAATCTCCAGAACCTACTGATGTCCCCTCCCCCTGTTCCACCAAAGCCTGAGATGCCAAAAGAAGAAGGTACGGTCACAGATGTGCTTTTAAAGAATTTCCAGCCTTTAAAATGCCCTGCTAAGATTTCTCATCCTCTGTGTGTCAGTGGCGGAGGAGAAAGTGGACGAGGAGGCAGAAAAGGAGAAGAGGAGGCAAGAGTACGTCCGCACCTACGTTTCACCCTGGGAGCGAGCCATGAAGGGCAACGAGGAGCTGAAGGCCACCATGAAGCCCTCGATGCCGGGACCCATCCAGGACCACCCACAACTGCCTCAGTTCAAGAGCTTCAACAGGTAGACGACTGATTATGTAGCGAACGTATAATCACAGTGATGCTGAAATGTCTTAAAGCATTTGATTGCATTACACTTGTTTAGCACGGAGACAGCATTTCACCCCAGATGGAATTATCCTAATCTTATACGAACGCTAGACCGCTGTCGTAATACTGTTATCGGAGAAGCTGTGTCCTGTTCTAATGGTGCTGAGCAAACAATAAACAGCCAGTCATAGAGAAGACGCAGGAGAAATACATCCAGATGTTTCGAGTTATACTCTGCATCTTTGGGAACCAGTGACTCACTTGTTGTCAGTTTCCTCCTGACCACATGTAGAGGTGTCAGGTGAGGTATCTGATCCCATCACGACAGCACAAGCGAAACGGACACAAAAACATGTGCTGCTGCTGTGCATGTACCTGTCCTCAGCTCCGTGAGTGTTTGTTTTCCCCCAGGAGCGCAACACCTTTTGGTGGCTTGGACAAAGCCGCCAAGTTGTTGACCTTTGAACTCCCCGAGGTCAGCACTGCCACTGAGGAGCCAGAGACTCTGCCCACCCTGCAGGCCGACATCCGTTCACGCCCCTCGTTCAACCGCACGCCCATCGGCTGGGTCTGCAGTGACGATAACTCCCACATCCACATAGAACCGGACAACATCCCCTTCGATGGAGAGACAGACGATCTGTGAACGTGCATGAAACTGGCTGTAATACAGTACATGCACATACACATACATGAAGCACCCAACAGGAAAATCCACCTTTACTCCACACACATAAGCATAAGCATTGACCGAACTGTGAACACTCCTGTAAACACGTTGTAGCTTCATGCATGGAAACAATATGAACACAGATTGATTCAAATTGATGTGAAATGGATAAAGTACCTCCCCTGAGCCTCTGTGTGCTTTCTTACATTTCATCCCCAGCTAGGAATGAGTTGTATTATGACTTTGCATATATAACTAGATTAGCGCGCTGCACTCTTAAAATAATGTATTTATGCAATAAATGTTCCCTTTACAGAACGTCTCTGTGTGTAAGCAGCTGCAGCAACCATCTGGTCTAAAGATGCAAATTACAAAACTCATCTATTCAGACTTTTCTTGGCCCAGTCATGCAAAGAGACTAGAATGACCACATGTTCATAATTACACCTTAAAGTAAAAACAAACCAACAACAACCCAACAAGAAACTGCCCACCCTCACTGCCAAACCTTAAAGTGTCCCCATGACCTCTTACCTGAGTCTACGGCTCTGACTGTGAACCACTGTTGGCAGGTCTCCAGTGTTAAACAGACGCCCTGTGCATGCAAAGACGAGGCAGGACATGAAAGCCCCAGGCAGTCAGCGTGGCCTCGCTTCCCAACTGACATCTTTTATTTGTGTCTTTTTGGTTTTCACACATCACAAGAACTTAAGCGCATCCGTCCAAGTGCAGCCTGGTCTTGTCTGTGTGTGTAGCCTCACTTTTACTGGTTTGCTGTGTACGTTTCAGCTTAAAACCTTATCATGTGATTTCTGTGATTTCTGAACATTAGTTTTAAAAGTTGTCCAGTCTTCTGTTGCTGGCAGGTGAACGAGTGATGGAGAGAGACGCGCCTGCGCTCGAACAGGTAAGGCCACGCGCTCGGGAATGACGTCATCGCCGTCCTTTTTCCGCCCCGCGCCCAGGAGGCGGCGGCATCGCGCTGAGCAACGATAAAAACCGCTATGTCACACGCACAAACGGAGAGCTGGATGCTACGGCGCGCTATCGCGAGAGCGGCGTGCGGCGACCGCAGCGCTGGATGGCGCTGGTGGGGGCTGGATGCGCCCACGGCTCTGCCTCTCTCCCGTTAAATCACACGGTTGGACACGCGATCGACGGAGACCGGCGGCGACAGCACCCGGAGGTGAGCAAAACAACGGACTCCATCACCGCTGGAGGGACCGAGGTGGACACGCGCGTGGCCCCAGCGGACAGTGGGTGAGCGTGGCGCGTCTGTCGGCGTGTGGGTCAGCTGTGATCCAGATGTGCTCTGCTCTCTGTCGCGGTCATCCTCATGTTTCGTCCGTTCCTCGTGCTGCTACTCTGTTTCGTGGGTTATCAGGTGGTCGTGTCGTAGCTACTCCCCCTCGTGCTGTAGTAGTTGCCGCTTTAACAGCATCCTTCCCCTTAAGTCCGCGGATTGTTTTGGATGGTCACAGGTGTTATTGTTGTTCATGCGCGCACAGGTGCGTGTCACTACTTGGCACGTGGCTCCCTGTTCTGCGTTGCGTGGCTGGGGCAGCGCGGTGTTCGGTGGATCAGCGTCCGCCGTGGGCACTTGTCGGTGTATGGCCGTGGGCCCGCTGCGTCTTACCGCGGTGGGTTTGGTGGCGGCGGCGCGGAGTCGCCATTGATTCCGCGCCGCGCATTCGATCCACGTGAGTGATGACTTGGTCCCCTTCGCGGGCCCGCATCACTGGCAGCCAATACAGAACCGTCACATTAGAGATGGTGACACAGCCCTCTGCTGCGTGCCTCACGCGCGCGCACACACGTGAGAAAATGAAGCGAGCATACCTTCATTAGTGCACCGGGAGCAGCAGCAGCTTTGCTTGTCTACTCACTAGTACATGACGTTTAGTGACCTGGTCACCTGAGGGAAACCTCTGGAGTCAGTCTGAGTCTGAAAGTTACGGCTAAAGATAAATGCTTGGACAGGTTGTCTCCACAGGGCGAATGCTAACCAGACACACAGATTACACCTCCTCCCCATGAACTCAACTGAAATGTCGCCCTGACATTTCAGTTGGGACTCTTGGCCCTGGACGT
This sequence comes from Macropodus opercularis, assembly GCA_030770545.1. Taxonomy (NCBI): domain Eukaryota; kingdom Metazoa; phylum Chordata; class Actinopteri; order Anabantiformes; family Osphronemidae; genus Macropodus; species Macropodus opercularis. The sequence goes on along the minus strand of CM061107.1, from coordinate 3,604,184 downwards.
CTAGAAGCTCCTGTGTTTGTGTGCAGCCTCTGAATGTGCCATACCTGCTTTATTTCAAAGTGTACACGTACATGTACGTCTGCTTGGCAGCTTTAGTGCTAAACACTGAAGTTTCACCTGCATCACCTCCATCTATAAAATAGTTTGTCCTGTTGAGGTGGGTGCCAGAAAATCCTGGCTTCCCTCTCAGAGCGGTTCTGCTTCAAGGGTGTTTCCACTGGTGGATTTGAAAATACTCCGGACAGGTTGACATGTGACGAGGACGTACTCAGAGCTCGAGACTCTCAGGGTTTGACATCAGGTTTTAAAACATTTCTTCCGTTCAGTTATTTTCTGAACTCGGTGTATTTTGAGTGTAAAGAGCCACATGACAACTACTAAACTGCTGAACTGCGGCTGGGGCCTCATCTACTGCTGACATTTCAGATGAAGCCTTCCTGCTCCGCTGATCGCGTTGAGTTCACGTGTATGAGATTATACAAGAAAGAGCAGATTAAGTCACTGCAGAGGGTGAAGAAAGGGCAGAAGAAGAAAGGAATGAGTACAGCGTGTCTCCTTTGACCTTTACCAGTGCTCTTTAACATGCCCCCTCCTTTCCTCTCCTCCTTGTTGCTCTTTTGTTTTTCCTTCCTTTCCTTTCTCCTCTGCCCTCATCACCTCTTTTCTCCATCGACTTCACTTGTTTCTCTCCTCTCGTGGTTCCTTTCGCTACCGTTCCATTAATTCTCAGTCCTCTCCTCCCTGCAAGCTCACTTTAACTGTAAAGACCTCGCATGACTCCCAGCATGCATTGAAAATAAGGCTGGTTATGCAATAGCCTAAATATTAAGCAAACATTCGGTTATATTTCCTGCTAATAGCATCGGAGGTGCACGTGCTGCGGTGCTAATGGGCTGCATCTAGGTTACAGTGTGCCTGCAATCGCATGTGTGCTCGCACATGTATGCTTTAATGTTACAGCACGACGTGACCTTGCAAAAAAAAAAAAGGTATTCGTCATGGTGATGTGCTCACGCGTGCAACCGCACATGTGCCTGCTTTATATTCACGCACATACGTAACTTCTGTTGAGAGTCAACGTGGGAATTCGGGGGAGCAAGCGAAGCACGGAGGGGAGGATGAACTCTGGGCTCTCCCTATTGTCAGCTAAGGCTATTTGAAGTTACACATAACCCACTTACAGGGAAACCACTGTGTTTGTGTGTGTGTGTGTGTGTGTGCACATGGATGTGAAAGTGAAGTTTTTTGGAAACTGAAAGGAAGGAGACAAAGATGAATGGGCTCAGAAGGAGAGGAGAGAGTGAATGAGAATGGAAAATAGAGGTCAGTGGAAGAAAGTAAGAGACAGAGAGAGGGAATGAAGTGAATGAGAGGGAGAGAGGAAAGTGCAGCCAAATGGAAAAAGGAAGTGAGAAGAGTTTGTTAAAGAAAAAAGTGAAGACGTCTTTATTTAACTGGGAAATATAAATGCACGTCCTGCCTTTATGCTTGTGTGAAAGACAGGCTTTTGTCCTCGGGGACAGTATCAGCTCTTTGTGCTCTTGCTTGACACTGGTGTCAACTGTCACCAAGCCACATTAGCCCACAGCAGAGACGCACAGACAGGAGCTGTGGCGGTGAAATACTAAAGAATAGTCCAAGGAAAAAATACAGCAAAAAACAGCTGTTGCTACTTCACCACAAGGTTCATTTAGTGGCTGTGCTGAAGCGCTCATGCAATCATCCTCAGTAGGTAGTTTAATATTTAGGACTTATGATGTTGGCTCTAAAGCCCAAGATTAACACTAATGGACTGGTGAGTGTTTTGCCAATTTTGTTTCTAACCGGTCCTGAAATGAAAGTGTGAACAATTGATTGACAATCCAGTGATGTGATTGAAACATAAACCAATGTTTTATAGTGAGCATACGGTAAAATGTCTGATAAAAATGTGCATCAGAGCCTGTTGGATGTTTTTCTTTCAGTCATGTTCAGTTTCACACGGTTGCTTCCTCGGTTTGGTCTGGTCTGACCTCGACCCCATTCGGTGGCTTCAGAATGGCGGTGAGCCAGGCCTTATCGCCTCAAATCACCGGTCGACCTCGCTAATGCTCTTGTGGCTGAATGGGAACAAATCCCTGCAGCCAGGTTCCCAAATCTGGTGGAAAGACTGAAAACAGAACAGCTACAGCCGTGTGTTCAGGTAATCGACATTATGCTTTTCCAGGTTCATATGTCATGTTTAGCATGCTTGCATGGAAGCACAGCTGTTACCTCATGTTCTGTTCAAAGCTCAGATGAAGGGAACGTGAATGGAAGTAAACAAGAAGGAAAATCGGTAATGGAAGAGAGAGAATTGTCAGCAATTATGTCTTTTCTTTCAAATGTTGAGCTGATGGAAACAACAGACTAATGGATGAACGGGTCTGGAGGGATGTTTGCAGGAAAACATATCAGCGATGTGGGTCGAAGAGCAAGTGTCAGCGCAGCAGGAATCAAACTGATCGTCCAAAAGCTCAGAACTTCTCAGCACATGCAAAAATACTGTGTGGTGGTGGAAATGTAGGAGTAGTATTGTAGTAACAGCAGATCCATAAAAGCGGTCTGTGCTCGGTGTTTCCAGCTGTGTCCTCGCTGGCTCCCATCGATCCACGAGCAATAATCCGCCGTCATACTGACACACTCATCCATTCGCATACATACGGAGCTAAGATGACGGCCTGGTGGCCGTGTGCCGCAGCCAGACAGCCAGGCTGCAGGTATTCTCATCAGCTCACCTTTCCCTCCTGTGATGAGATGGACAAGAGGTCGTAGTGATTGGAGCGTTGACCTTTAACTAATCAGATCCAGTCTAATCAGTTTCCCTTGAGTCCAAGTGGGTCACTGTGCTGAACTTGAACAAATTCCCCCAAGGCTGTGATTGTACTGTGATATTGTGTTTACAAGATGGAGGTATCCATGCAGTGTATGGAAACTGTACTGTGATGAAATAATCTTATCGTATAAACAGACGTCTGCACCTCTGTGAAATAGTTTTCACAGTAAATGTCCTTATGTTCCACACTGAACTGTTAAGTTAAGGCTGGGAATTCAGGAGTAGAATATAAAATATGGATTTGAATTATGCGGGTCAGCAATGATGAACCTGCCGAATGTCTGTGGAGTTGAAGAGGTTGAGGGGTCAGTTCAGTGAAGTGTCACAGCTCATAGTCTGATTGGTGAAGTGTCTAACGTGTTATTCGTTTGGGTTTGAAGTTTCCTGTGTCCTTCGTTCCAGTACAGTGGAGGGGATGGATGTTTTTATGGCCAGTCCTCAGCTCAACCTCACATGTCGTCCGTGTCGGTCCACAGCTTCTGGGTTTTTTATGCTCATCGGGGGTCAGGCAGTTCTGACTCACACCTCGACCCCTTCCTCTTCCAGGAACTCTGCTCCATCAATACCCATCATCGTGTGTATCTGTGTGCCTTCGCAACCAGTGCAGCACTGTGTGTCTCTCTCTGCTGAATCACATGGTTCGGCTTTTCCCCCACGTGCCGGCTGCTTGGCCTATTTCCATGGTAACTAGCCGAAGATGTGGGGACGCACACACACTTACAAACAGAGCTTGTGCGAGTGCTTGCCAGAGTGATCTCGGTTGTGCGTGTGGCTGTAGGGTGCAGTCCGAGAGCGGTTGTGTGATCACACTCTCAGTGGGCTCAGTGGGGTGCGCACACACAGACACGGTATGCTGAAGCAGAAGCTCAGAATGCTGTGCTGTGGGGGGAAATAGCACATGCCAGATAAATCCCTGTCAATCCTCTGACAATTTGAATTCATTTGTTTATGGATGAAGATAGATGGATGGATGCAAGCTTTCCTTCCACCTTCCCGCATTTTGCTTACTGTCCTTGTCACGATGCACCCCCTACCTCCATTCCACCCCCTTATCACCCCAGTCCCATGCGGGTATTGCCATAGCGACAGCCCACGCTGCTCGCCTGATCACTGCAGCATCCCTGCGCCCTCTGGCCTTTCACCAAGAGGGTGCTGTGGCGGCAACGCAACCTGGCAACCGGGCGAGGGAGCTTTGCCAAAAATGGGGAAGCTATAGGGGAAGGAAGGGAGGGAGGGTGGAGAAAGGGGGGCACTGCGGATCTGTTAGCTACTGCCCGGTGGTGTTATGCAACTTCATGTACACACACCCACACATACGGTAGGGCAACAAGCACACACGCTGCCTTTTGTTTGTCATCTCACACACACATTGGGAAGTTGTGTACAATGATGCTTAACCAGCAAAAAGCTGCAGATAATGTCCCTAAGCACGATTATAAAATGACATAACAGATTTTTCCAGGCAGGTTCTGCTTCATGTTGTTGATTTAATGTTACACTGACCGTGTCTGCTGTGTCCATGGGAAGATTTTCATGATTAATGATGTAAAGCTGGAAAAGCAATCACAAAAACACGTCTGTGATCACAAACGTGGCAGAAGAACAGCAAGAGACGCTGTCAAACACAAAAGCACTTCCTTAGCATTAACGTGTTGTCATCACTGATCTCCCTAAAACGCAGGCAGGAAGTATGAGCTGACAGAAAGTCCAGGCCACGCTCCTTTTATCTGTTCGATATAAAGCTTTAACAGCTGGTTTGTGTAAGAGTTTGTAGTACACAAGAACTAAGAGCTCCCTTTAAAAATACTGTAGGTTTTACTGTTAATACTTGTGTTTTACAGCAGCATGAGTCACCGCTTCAAACCGCATGCAAGGCGATATAGACTGAAACGTCCCTGCGACTAGCTCACAGCTGCACAAGCTCCAGTTTGAACCTTTTTGACATTGCATAAACTCTTTGTGTACAGAATATTCTGCACAGATTGACAGTTGTCTGTGTCCTGACAGCCTTGTCTTTGTGTCTCACAGGCAAAGTGAAATGGAAGAAAGCGTCGCAGGAGTCCACGCATGGGAGCAGCGGTGCTGTCTAATCAACATTTATCAGACAGGAGGACGCGTTGGACTCTCGTGTCCTTAAACATAAACTGCAGCGTTTAAGGAGCTAAAAAAAGAGAAGCTGCTGGCTTTAGCTAGTGGACAGATTTTGAAGTGAAAACACTGCATGGGTGCCAAATCCTCATCCAAGACACAGAGCATCTTCTTGACCTCCCGCCGCTGCCTGTCTCTTCTCTCCGTTTCCTCCTCGTCTGCTTTTCTCCCATTCTCCCTCGTTCTGTCTCATGGGAGTGACATAGAGGCAGTCTCTTGGTCTGCTGCCCCGCCTCCTCCCTGCCTCGCTGTGGAACCAGGGGTGTCCAGGTAGTGATGTCGTGGAAGAGGAACTACTTTGCGTCTGGTGGCGGAGCAGTAGGCGGGGGGCAGGGGCTGGTGACCCCAAGAACCATGAACTCTATTGCACCCAGCAAAGGCCTGAGCAACGAACCGGGACAGAACAGTTGCTTCCTCAACAGCGCCCTGCAGGTCAGTTGGACGGACACAAACACAAAGTATGAATAGAGAAAAGTGGTTTAGGACCATGGGGGGAGATGGAGCGGTGTATTTATGTGTGTGACACAATTTATTGTCTTGCTTTATATAATTTTTTGAGTTTATGAGGGACTTCATTTACATCACAAAAGGTCAAATGACATCAAACCCTAAAGCAGGTCTAAGGTCACAATGATGAGTTAATTTGGTTTGATTAAATTACAAATATGTTTTATCCAAATTGAGCTTATTAAGAAGATATTTCATTTTTAAGAAGACATTTTTTAAGAGATTAAAAAGCTGTTACTATTACAACCCAAGCTTGGTTTGCACAAAATACTGACCATTAAATGAAGTTGGATCAGGTAACGGGTAAACCTACACATTTTATGGAGCTTCTTTGACTGATTAAGGGCTGAAGCGACGTCCTAAACACCCTCATTCTCTTGAATACATTTATTTTAAAGTCTGTGCCTTTTATATTCTATACATGCAGCACTGTTCACGTGTCCCCCCCTTAACACGGCACTTAATTGATATTTAAGCATGGCTGGGATGAGATTAGCGCCATCTTATCGGGTGTTTGCGTGTTTCGGGGGTCTTGGCTTCGCTGCCGCTCTGGCCTCAGCGTGGACGTCTGTGTGTGTGGAGATGCTTACAGTGTTGCTCCTCCTGCGTCTCCTCTCTCTTATTATACACTCACTTCCCTCCTCCCAAGACCTCCAGCTGGCACAAATACACCTTCACACACATAAATGCCTCCTGACTACTGGCTTGAAAGAGAGAGAGAGACGGGGACAAGAGAGAGGGTTTGGAGTAAGCTGAAGAGAGGGAGGGTGATGAGGCAGAAGCTTAGGGAGAGTCGAAGTGAGCAGAGGGATAGATGAAAGGGGGAAAAGTTGAAGGAGGAGGATAAGAGAAGAAAGAGGGATGAGGAGTATTCAGTATGAGGAGAAGACTGGAGGGGACACTGCTGGGAATCAGAGTGGAAATAAAGAGTCAAATAAGGTAAGGGGGAAATGAGTGTCTGTGGTGAAGGAAGGAGAGATGAAAAGACGAGGGGTGGGACGGAATATCTGTTTGTGAGTAAGAAGATAATGACTCCATAAAACCAGGCAAATCTTTAACAGGGAGGAAAATGGCCACTTCAAGGACAGACGTGTATAGAGATATTTACAGTAATGGGACACAGACGTGACGTGGTTGGTGTTTTCAGGTGCTGGTTGGTGGTTTTGCAGGATGTATCTGTGTATACAGTACATACACGTGCACTTTCATTAGTTTATGTCAGTGTCACATACACAGTAGGGGGTCAAAGTTCAGGTTGAAACATCCCAGGGTCTAGAGCTCACTAGGAATCCAAAAACCAAATATATTTACAACGATAGAAAGCCACAGTCTGTTTAATAAAAGTCTTCTGATTAATTCTTTATTTAAGTACAGAGCCAGTCTCTGTTTACTCTGCATTGAACCTACTCTCCCCTGCCCTTAAGTGAGGCAGGCAGTCAAGCCTCTGCTGCTGCAGTGGGGCCGCTGGGTGGCTGTCAGGGAAGGTGTTTGCACATGCTCAGCAACTTCTGGTTGTGTAGACACGGGTTAAAACAATAGCTGTAGGAGTTGTTGGCCACACTGGCTCATTAGGCAGCAGCATTCGGAAGAGGAACCTTAACATGGAGCTGGAGCACGGACAGCAACATGTCAGCTTTCAGCATGAAATGCAGTAAAGCAAAGCTACAGTACGTTCTGCTGCCGACGGTAAAAAGATCAGTGTCTCAGGTACATTGATAGATTCCTATTAACTTTCAGGACACGCCACAGAACTGGTTTCTGTTACTGCTGCTGTTTTTGGGCCTTGATGTTGAGATGGTGCAGCAGGACGACAAAAGGCAAACTGTACAGTTTGGAGGAAGGGAGACTAAAGTCTGACTCCTCCTCTGAGCAATGATGAGCATTTTCTGTAGCGTATGCAAATAAATGACCATCATTCTGCCACTTAAAATTAAAAATGTTCCTGAAATTATGCCAGTTGCTGCTGCAAATCAGTCGGGAACCAACTCAAAACAATTTGGAGTTTAGAGATTATTATAGTGGAAAGCATTCAAGACAGTTGCTAATCTTCCTTGGACGTCCCAGCGTATTCACCCCAAGGTCAGACTGTGCAATGCTCAGAGTCCAGCTGCATCCCAGACGCTAAATGTCCATGACAGCACAATTAAAGGAAGGATGATCAGCTACAGTTTGTTTGGAAGGGGAGCCAGAAAAAAGCCGTGACTGCACCACCCAACGCCATCGTTTATGTTCCCCGGCACATGTGAAGGTCGATATGGAGGTGAGGTATTGACGAACACTGAATAGTCCAGTAGCAGCTGTTTTCTGGGCTTTGAGGAACTTTCCCAGTTAATCTCAATGTCATTCACTTTCAATTCCACCAAGGATGTTAAAGTTGAAGTCCAGGCTGACACAGTGGTGACAGCAGGAAACTGCTTCCTCACAGACTGGGATTCATTCAAACACAGTGTTTTTCCTGTCACCGTCTCACAATAAAACACCGGCGGGAGGATTTTCGGTTTTGATTGGCCTGACTTAAATCAGTTTTAAGAGAATGAGCAGTAAACAATGAGGCTGTTACCTATTAACTGTGCTGGATTGCAGGCGTTGTTGTCGATCTGACTGTCCCGCTACCACACAAATCACTTATGCTGAGAAATATGAGTTTTAACTAAAATCGTTGGAAACACCGCTGCATAAATAAAGCGTATTCATGTCAACATTCAGCTTTTATGAGCTGTTTTATAAAGTGTTTGACTTTCAAACTAAGCAGGTGGGAGATGGCTCCTTCATAAACATGCATTTATTTGTCTCCTGATTCTCCTGCAGTCTGTCCATTTGTCTACTGGTTGTTCCAACCAGGGAGGCGAGGGAGCAGCAACCAAATGACAAACACTCGGAGAGAAAGTGACAGAGGATTGTGCTCAGGGGAGGAGGCGGACGGATAGATGTAGAGATGGGCATGGAGGGAGTCTGCCCTCCTGGTGGCTGCTGCAGTGCTCTGCAGTGGAACCGGTTCGTCGCCAACGAAGAGAGCAAGCGAAACCAATAGTCGCTCTTTTTTTATGTCGATATTTTCTTTGAGCGTACTGAATGAATGTACCGCGAGCTATTTCCTCTAATTATGCCCTAGAGAGAGAGGGCAGCACACAAAGAGGGCCACCTCATGCAGAACACTCCCCACCTGCTTTTGTGTGTTGGTGGTGGTTTCTCTAGCTTTAAAGTTTGTATTTTGTGTTTTTTCCCCTGCTGGATCTCCTTTGTTGCTGAAGTGGGAGGTGATGGGGAAAAGCTGGATATGGCTGAAAGCCACACAGACTGGGTGGAGATTCTCTGCACGCTTCTCGCATTCCAGGAAGTCGTTTTACCCCATTACATGAAATTGTTTGTATATAAATGTCCCCAATATGTGTCTATCTAAAGGTAATCCAAGTTATTTTTAATACGCATTAGTCAGTTCAGGTCATTCAGACGTTCAGGGCACGCAGTGAAAATAAGTTATGTTGTGTAACTATGGCAACTTGCAGGCATCTGTCATGTCACCAATCTCACCTGAGGCTTGACTGCATATTTAACAAGGCTTTAGATATAATACAAATACATAACTAAAATATTCTGGTTGTTCCGTTTTATGCCATGAAATATTAATAAAATGTTGCAACTCAGGATTTTGAATCCCCAAGTGTTGTGGCACGAAATGTCAGAGGACCCATTTCCTGGTTTTCTGCATGAACTGGTTAGAAAATGTGATAAAACATGAACAGTCACCTTTAATTTCTGGCCCAGAGGCCCAGTCAGAGCCCAGACCTTGACCCCATACACATGCGGTGGAACGACCTCAACAGTGACGTTCATACCACATATCCTATAAACTGGCAGAGCTGAAGTTCTGAATGTTTAGCAAAAAGGCTCAGTTACAGCTGCAGGACGCACTCGCTTGATGGTTTCACTGTCAAACGCGGTTCAGTCACTTATTAGAAAGCAATTTCGTTCTGTTTATCGAATCGAATGTTAAAATAATTGAATCTAATTTAATTCTCCCACAGGTTCTGTGGCATCTTGACATCTTTCGCAGGAGTTTTCGCCAGCTGACCACACACAAGTGCATGGAGGACTCCTGTATCTTCTGTGCTTTGAAGGTAAAAACACTCTCACTTTGTCTCCTTTCGCTGGTTTTTGTTTAAACCTGGAGCAGCATCGACTAACCATGACCTCCGACCCCAAGTGGCCATTCATCAAGTCCTTTTTTTCTTTCCCAACATTCATTTCTTTCTTCTGTCTTTTCATTGTGTTGAGTTTGTTAGTTACAAGTTGATTTGTACAGAAGAAAAAGATCCGTAACGTCTTGAAACAGGCCTTATGCAGCTCTGTTCCAGCCATTTGTTGCATCAGTGATGACATATGGGAAGTGTTGTGTCCATGTGCTGTGGTGTAGTTACTGTGTGTGTGTGTGTGTGTGTGTGTGTGTGTGTGTGTGTGTGTTCTACGCACTGTTCTGTCTCCAGTGCTTCTCTGTAATTAATTGACTGACTGAAAGCGCTGAGCTAGCAGAGCCCACGCTGGGATGCTACACACACACGCACGCTCACCTACGAGATGCTACACACATGCATTTTGTGATGGACCACACTGGGATTCTACACACACACACACACTCTTAGAAGCTGGAGGATGTGTTGCGTGCGTGAGTCAGCTGCAGGCGTTCGAATCAAAGCTACCGTGTTAAGTGTTTGCATTCTCCTGTCCGTCTTCATTAACGTCCTGCCACTGTCTCGCCTTTGTTTCACGAACACGTGTAACGCTGTACCAACAGTTGTAGTCCCCACGGCAACCGAGATGAAAGCCTTTGAGTAACCAGGCGAGACACACACCCAATGAACTTTAACAGCGTGTTAAATTTTCACATCAACATCCATTTTCAGGACCAAATGAGGAAAATGGTGATTACGGATTCTTTTATTGTGGAGTGATTGTGCGTGAATTGTTGTTAATCTGCGGCAGATAACGCCGTAACAAAGTTCAGAGGCTGCCTGTGGTTATCCCAGTAGAAATCACTCACCCACACTTAGACACCTGAACACACACACACACACTGCAAGGATCAGGAAGGAAGAAGTAGAAAAGGAGAGCAGACAGAAGGAAGGAGAAAGATGAATGAACATGTGAGCTGGTGTAGATTCCTCCTGTCTTCACATTTGGACCACTGCACGCACACACACACACACACACTCCACCCTCTCTTACTCACTCTGCCTCATCACTCCCTTTCCTCCCTCACCCTCTTCCTCCTCCCTCCCCCCCTCTCTGTAGGGTATATTCCCCCTCCATTCTCCTTGGCGCATTGCTGCAGTCAGCACAGCCACCATATCACACACCCACGCACACAGACACACACCCTACTGCTCACACATTCTCTTTTTCCTCTTCTCCTCGTTCTCTAGTTCCCTTCTCTCTCTCTGTCACACACACTGTGTCAGCGCGACTGCATTACTTTTCTGGTTGCCAGCTCTCAGCTTCACTCAGAGGCCGAACCTCATTGTTTTATAACAAACCTACCTATTGGAAACCTGTTTAATAAAATATGTATGTTCTGGAGGAAACTTGATTTTGGCCACCAGCTATTTCATTTTCATATGCCGGAAATGTGGCATCTCTGCACATCTTGGATGTTGGTTTATTTAAGCCTAAATATTAAAATATGCCGACATTTCTGAACTTCAGCAGCAACACTGATCAGTCATCAGCTCTCACTGAGCTGAGTTTTGTTTGCTGTTGTGCTTTTTCCCATTTTAGAAACTGTACGTGTTTACAACAAACCTAAAAGCATGACAGGAAAATATTATTCACACATTAATGGTTTGTATGAATTTTTCCACTGGGGATCATTTGAAGCTTAATCGCGTATTTAGACCTGCAGTTAAAGATTATTTTTAGCATTTAATCTGAATTTTTTTCAATTCATCAACTAATTGATTTGAAATTGTCACGGTCACATTTTCTGACACTAATGTGATGTCTTTGAATGTGTTTTTTTTTTTTTACCAACCATATAAAACGCCTACATCTCAATCAAGTCAATCATTATTTATAATACAATTTGTATAAACAGTATTTATTTGCATCCATGCTGTGTAAATTCAAAGCAAAGAATATATTTTCGAAGCACAGGATATATTTTTTCTTTAATACAGCAAACAGTTCGTCACCTGCTAAGCTTCCACCCAGTCGTGTAATTGGGCATTTACTGATCACTGGGGAAGAAAACCAGCAGCATCGGCCGACCAACCTCTGCTCTGACGCCTCGATCTGACTCTGTTTGTTCTGTTTCAGCGTGGGTCAAAAATAGTTGCATCGTTTTGCTTTTTTCCAGCTGAGAATCCAACAAAGAATTGGGTCATTTTTATCCGTTGGCTATCTGGAGAAAGTCATCCATTCTTTTATCTTTCCCTCTTTAGACGACTGCAGCTCTCTTCAGACCGGGCCCAGTAAGAGCAGCCCTGACTGCCTCAGCTTGTGTCACTTCCTATGTCCACACTGTGGGTAGAGTTCTACGGAAATGTTAACTGTAGGATCAGTAAAATCATTTTTTCGATCATGCATGACTATATGTCTCCTCCAGGGCATCGCAAGGCTAATAAATGGAAAGCAAAGATAAAAGATTAGCACGTTCCCGTCTGATATTGCTTGAATGGCACAATGTGGAGTTGAACATGCTCAGCTGACTGTCTCACACTGGATGTACTGTAGCCGTGGTAACTTAAGGAGTCATTCTACAGCTCTGACTGTCGTCTCATCCGTGAATGGATTGTCTAGACATCTGCATGAGTATAAACAATTCAAACCACCCTCCTTTTCCAAACGGACGCATCCTTCTCCACGGGCTCGGAAGCCTGCCCTCAAAACACACTTTGGTGGCCTAGCTTCCTCTCCGAGCCTCTGCAACAGTTTGACTGCATTTCTATTTTACTGCTACAAAGCACTCTGAGCGCTGTTTTTTGTCAGAGAAAAGTGCACTACACACGGCATTTATTATTGATATGGTCTGATATCGAGGCCGGCTGCGCTCTGAGGCGTTTGTTTTAGTCCGGTGTGGGGTTTTGTTGTGCAGCAGTTGGTGCTGATAAGTTGACAACTAGTTCGGTTTGTCATGTTTTATGGGTCAGTTGACGGGACGTGGTGTGATTTACAAGGTAAAGGTCTTTAAAGGGTTTTGATTGAATCTGAGAGAAATAAAATACACTTCACAGATATATGTATATATGTGTGTGTGTGCATGGCGACACGCCAACATTGCAGGGGTGTTTCAAGAAAGCATTTATAGCACCGTGTATATTTGAGCAATGGGATAAAGAATTAATGTGTGTGTGTGTGTGTGTGTGTGTGTGTGTGTGTGTGTGTGTGTGTGTGTTTGCAGAGTATCTTTGCTCAGTTTCAGTACAGCAGTGAGCGTGTGCTGCCTTCAGATGCACTGCGGAGCGCCCTGGCCAAGACTTTCCAAGACGAACAACGCTTCCAGCTGGGCATCATGGACGACGCTGCAGAGTGCTTCGTGAGTTGTTTTGTCCACCTCATGTAGCTTTAAGCAGAGGGAAAGCTAACGTCTGACTACATGCGCCTTCATTAATAATATCATTATTGATTGAAACCCTAATAACTACATCAAGTGTTGAATCTGTAACACCTGATGATAAAATATGCTAATGTGTCTGGTTGCACTTTAAAGGTCAGGCAGGAAGCACAACTTGGCATCACTAATTGAAAATTAATGATTGAGTTTAATGATTTAATTGAAACATTCCTCAGCCTCATGCTGTACAGGCTGTATCTCCATATTGATACAAACACTGTTCCTCTCAAAGAGGAGTGAGTGAGGGAAACCCTTTACTGGAGGGGCTTAAATTAAGAAAAGATATAGTCATTAATCAAAGATTTTATTATTGTAATGTCTTTGGATCATCGTCCTCTTCTTCCTGTTGCGCCGTCACTTTGAGTCTCGTTCTTACGTCTTACAGACTTCCACAGTGTGTGCTGTGTGTGTCTGCGAGGCACTGTCTGATCGATTGGTAGTAAATGTGTTCAGTCAGGGAATCTGTCTGCTTCTTATGAAATATAGATGTTGCTCCCACGGTCAGATTAACAGGAGGCGCCAACAGCGAGGAAGGATCCGAAGCCGCACACGCTCTACATGTAGACAATATAAACAAGCCATGTCCGAACACAGACACTTCAGCTGATTTATTTTCTGGCCGTGTGTGTTTGTCAGGAGAACCTCCTGATGCGTATCCACTTCCACATCAGCGCCGAGAGCAGAGAGGACATCTGCACGGCCAAACACTGCATACCACACCAGAAGTTTGCCATGACACTCTTTGAGCAGGTAGGAGACTGTTGGCACCTCAGCTTTGGGTTCTGTTTAACCCGCACAGATTCTGTTGTGATGGGTCTGTGTGTACATTTCAGTGTGTGTGTAACAGCTGTGGAGCCACATCAGACCCCCTGCCCTTCATTCAGATGGTTCATTACATCTCCACTACATCCCTCTGGTAAGACCAGACGCACACGCATCGCTCGCACACTGCAGTAAATCTGGCAGCAAGCTGAGGCTGGATGGGAGCGAGGGAAGGTACAGCGTGTTCTCTGCTGCCTTCATGGGTCCCTGCAGAACGCAGGACACGCACATGTGCACATATAGTACGCTCACACATTATGCACAAACACGTGTACGGGCTCGCGTATGCACGAGCAGGTGACTTCCTGCCGCTTACGCTCAGGTAGCCGTTAGCATGTACACACACACACAGTGGAGGTGAATCTGCACGCGCACAGTCTGAGTCAATGAAATAAGCAACAGGGGAAGTAATCAATTCAGTTTGATTCAGTAGATCCGTGGGGTGGGCAACATAAATCTATAAGCGAAACAGAGGGTCAGAAAGAGGGAAATGGGAGGATAAATCACCCCACATCCCTTTGGGAAGCGGTACACAGTGGAGGAAATAGACCAATGAACGGCGGGCAGAGGTACAAGCAAACACCCTGTGTCAAGGTAGTGGAGCCTGGTGTTTACAGACGAGATGGCCAAATATGCAAAAGTCAACACGAGGAAGATAATCAGGGAGCAAACAAAAGACAAAGCAAGCGTCGGATTCAAACATTTAGACGTAAGCAAACACAGGTACAAGTGTGTTTCCCACTGAAGAGGGGCGGGCGAGCGAGGGGTGGAAACCGAGTAAGAGAGTTCATTTCACGCTAGTGGAACGAAGAGAGGAGAGGAGGAAAGGCTTTTAAAAATACTGGAAACACAACAAACAAACGATGCAGATTTTATAGTCTCATGTACTGTCACTAAAAATTCACTTTGCTCACATGTGTTTGAGTTTGCCCTTCAGAGAACAGTCGCGCTTAAAAGGGATAAATGCAGCCCGGCATTAAAGTTTCACACTTGCTGAAGGAGATTCTCAAAAATACAGACACGTTTTCATCTAATAGCAGAACAATGTTTATATAATGTGTTTCAGTTCAGCCAGTTCAGCTCCTGATTAGTGAAATTGGAAACAATTGCCTTTTTATTTACATATTTCATATTTTTTATGCTTTTTACCGCCGCTGATTAAGTCTCTGTGGGTGTTTGTTTTTGGTTGCATAAGTAATATGGTTTGCCAGACATGTTTTAGTTCCTGAGGTATTTCTGGCTGAAGATCAACTGGAAATGTTTGGATTCGACCCCGTGTTGTTTATCAGAAGCATGAATGTCTAAACTTCCCTGCTCATGACAGGCAGAGCTCCCTCACTAAGTGTGCGACTGTGTCGTTGTGTGTTTGTGTCCATCGCTGCAGTAACCAGGCAGTGAGGATGCTGGAGTGCAAAGAAAAAGCCACACCGGACATGTTCGGGGAACTGCTCCGCAACGCCAGCAACATGGGAGACCTGCGCAACTGCCCCGTGAGAACAAACCCGCGTTCACTCTTCTCTTCATGCACATCCATGCGCCTTTTCCTCATATACAGCTTAAAAAACATTCATTAAATTCCCGCCTCTACCAGTAGTTCGTTGGTAATTTCTTCCTGCCGCGTTCATCCTCATGCATAATCTTCAGCTCATTTGCATGTTCTTCTCATTTTTCTGCTCACTAGTGTTATTATTTTGAAATTGTCCTCCTGTGTCTGTGCAGGGACACAGTAAATAGTGAAGAGAGATTAGTCTGAGAGTAAAAGTGAGCACGATGCAGGTGGTGACGGCCGGACAGTGGGACATATACCGCTTTGTTCTGCAGGTTTGTGTGTTGTGCTGCCACCGACAAAGTGCTGCTGCTGAATAGATCCAGCTTGGCTCCACTCGTTCACTCGTCTCTGCCAAAGTGTCCACACAAAGAGCCTCCTCTGTGGGCATACTCAGGCAGATGCCCCTCTCTCTTCTGCTGTACGGTCCGGCCTCTGTCCGTCTCTGTAGAAGAATAAAGAGTCAGTCAGGCTTTTAAAACGTGGTGCTGGTTAAAAACAAATGTAAGAACCAAACTTCCCAGATGTATCACCTATGTACGAGCAGCGTTTGTGTTGTGTGCGTGTGGGATTTGTGAAATGTGACAATGCAGCAACCATTTATATTCACTTTTGTGAATCAGGCATAGGTTTAGCTGTGATCATCAATATTGCAATAATAATTTGGAAGCCACGGATAAGTCATAGAAAAGGTAGTAGAGCCTTTTTCAGACTCCTTCTCCTCTGCTGTCCTTACGTTGGTAGAAAAGCAATTGTGTCTTTATTTTGGTTCTGTATGATGAGGAAGGATGAGCACAACATTTTCCTGAAGTAGTTTCAATTTGCTCTGAACGCCACAATCAGCATTTTGCAGACCTACAGTATCCTTCGACCAGCAGCTCTCTTACATAACTCCAGTTCTCTCTCAGAGCTCTGCATAGCTATGGCAGAAAACTGAGGAGAAGTCTCTGCATACAAAATTCAGAGAGTGGACTGCACCGATCGGTGTTGTTGTACGTGACTTTGGACGGCGTCAGCACAGGGACAGGGAGCGTCACCTGGGCCTGTATGTGGCGTCAGCGTGCCCTAAGCGAGCCGGTAGCCTGTGTCAGGCTGTTGGCAGCTGCTCCCTGGCTTGTGTTTGTGTCCCTTTTTCGGGGACCCTGGCAAAATACCTTCCTGCCGTCCCCGGTGCCAGCGCAAGACATCCCGCCAGCCGCGTTGGGAGAGTTCTGCGAGCTCGGGCATATGTGTGTGTGAGTGCCGTCTTTGGCAAAGCGTCCGGTAGCCAGGGTGTTCTCAGGCTGTTTCCGAGCTCGCCCTGCCAGCGCTGCGTGCACGCTCCTGTGTGTGCGGGCTTCTGTGGGTGCACCAGCTCAGATGGGTCATGACTCAAAGGAAGGGTTGAGAACACACGGTTCTGAACTCAGCAGAAGGCCAGAGGGACAAATACAACTCAGCACAGAGCCGCTTCCGCTGTCATTCTCTCTTACAATCCTTTCATCCACTCGCCCTCCTGGCTTTTATCTGCCACTTATTCTCCTACTGTGCTCTTTCATATTGTGTCTCTGCTTGCAGGCGGGCGAGCTTCACCACTGTCACACTCCCAGCGCACGATGAATAAACCTGCTTGATAACTCTCGTCTTTTACTCTCCTGTCACAGAGTAACTGTGGCGAAGTGTTGCGTATCCGCCGCGTGCTGATGAACTCGCCAGAGATCGTGTCCATCGGCCTGGTGTGGGATTCAGACCACTCGGACCTGGCGGAGGATGTCATACACAGCCTGGGGACCTGTCTGCGTCTGGGAGACGTAAGCCACACGCTACATGCAGATTACATGCTCATCATCACACAGTAAGCAGCGCTTAAAGCTTGACCCTGCTTGAATTCAAGAGTCTCTCTAACCCGTGGCCCGAAAACACTGAGCGTCCAGCACACGACTACCCTGACGTCTGCAGCTTTCTCACCTCGCTCCCCCTCACTCACAGAGGTGTTCAACCCCTGATACTCTGTGTCATGACTGAGTAATGTTGATGCATTTTAATGGCGCTGTAACATCTCGAGCCACCTTCTAAAGTGATATCTATGAATAATGGATCAGTGAATGGGAAAGTGTTACAGTGACTCAACTTCTCTCCCCTATCCGTCTCCGTCTGCTGCGGTTTCTCTACTTCCCTTCTCGTGTCTTGTGACATGAGGCCAGCAGTGAGATATAAATCCGAGCCCTTAGTTCTCGCAGCACATGGATACAGGGTTCCATAAGAAAACTGTAGCACTGTTTGTCTGCAGTGGCTTCCCTTGCTGAGACCTCGCTGTGAGCTCTGTGCACGGTTTCTGCACGAACGGCTGCAGCATTCACGCAGCTCTGTACTGTTTGTGCTAGTTCTGAGGAATTTGTGTGGAGAATTACGGCAAACTGCTTCTACTAGGTGCGCAAAGATGTGCATGCTTTCACATTATCTCCTCTGCCTCTACCCCCTCCGCCGTCCTCGTCCCTGCACCTCTCCCTCCCTCCCTGTCTCCCGCCTCCTCTCTCTCTCTCTCTCTGTAGTTGTTCTACCGTGTGACAGAGGAGAGGGCTCGCCAGGCGGAGCTCTACTTGGTGGGCATGGTGTGCTACTACGGCAAGCACTACTCCACCTTCTTCTTCCAGACCAAGATACGCAAGTGGATGTACTTCGACGACGCCCACGTCAAAGAGGTGAGACACGGGGAGGCTGCGTCCCGCATCGCGGGGGGGGGGCGCGGCTCTGCATCTGCTGCGTCTCTAGTTGTGTCAGCACAGGGCTGAAACTGCTCTTATGTTGTGATACTGTACAACCGCATGAGATGTGCTCGCTGCCGGCTGAGAAGTGTGTTGGCATGATTGCAATGAGGCGTCTAGGTTCGCTGTGTGATTAAAGTGCATCAATGTCTCCTTGGGACTTGTGTCAGTCAAACTGCACATTGTGGGTCGTGTTAGATGATGAGCTCATAAGAAGTGGGATGATCGGTGTGAATATGGGCGGCAACAGCACTGTGCGTGTTTGACCTTCTACTTCTAGTGGAATATATGTAATGTTACATCCTCATACAGATGGATTTACTTTCTCTTTGTGTGTCTTTGGGGGTTTCTATATATATATGTAATGTGTGTGTGTGTGTGTGTGCGTGTGTGTGTTGTCCACTGCTGCACCCAAAGATCGGCCCCAAGTGGAAGGACGTAGTGTCTCGCTGTATCAAAGGCCACTACCAGCCCCTGCTGCTGCTCTACGCTGACCCCCGTGGGACGCCTGTGATACTGCAGGAGAGCCCCAACCCCTGTACCAGCTCCAACCCGCAGCTGGAGCTCCAGCACTGCAGCAGCAAAGCTGGTTACGACAGCGAAGACTCCGGTACAGCAAAGGCGATACAGATTACACTACTTTCTTTTTACTAAGGGAAAGTGAGGTTTGAGCCCTACAATCGAACCTCAGCTCCTGTATTTTGAGGAAAAGCACATCTGTTTTTCCTCAGGTCGGGAGCCATCCATTTCCAGCGACACTCGTACCGACTCCTCCACGGACAGCTCCAGTCATCGCGCCTCTCGCAGTCGACCTCTCCACCAGTCCACGGGCAGCCACCTCTCCAGCGAATCCCAGACCACGGTTGTTTGTAATTACGACGTCGGCACTCCGCCGCACGCTGCTGACTCTGGAGGTAATGCTGCAAATCCAGAGGCAAAGTTTTCTGCTGTAGTGGAGAAATCAAATACGAAGAAGTACGACAAAGCAATACTGCAGTACTCGCTGTAGGTGCTGTGGAAGTAGTGTAGAGGTGTCTGACCACTGCACACTCAGGTTCAGGTTCCGTGCGTTGATAGTGCTTATGCTTATATTTACCTGCACTGCTGCCTATATAATTGCCCCCTCTGGGATAAATAAAACTGTTCTTCACTTTGTTTCTGCCTCCCTTCCTCTGCATTCAGGGTCAGCAGTGGAGGCTCCTCTCCGCCCTCCCTCTCCTCCCCTGCAGGAGTACAAGGAAACAGCCGTCTTCCTCCTCTCCTCCCGCCGACCGCTCACCTCCTCCTCGTCCTCCTCCCGTCCGCTCTCCTCCTCCTCTTCCTCGGGAGTTGGGGGCTGTGAGGGAGGGGTTGGAGGGCCCCACTGGGAGGATGAAAGCACCAGCAGTGAGAGCAAGTCCAGGTACTGCACCACTTTACATACACTTTACAGGTTCAGGCCGTTACCATATTCTTATCCGCTTGCTATTAATGGTTCATCCTCACTTCTGTAGTTGGCCAAGTTTTAAATAGTTTCAAAAATTAGGTGGTAACGTTTGGTCGTTTATTTCCGAGCTTTTGGTAATAATTGCTATTGTTTGTTAAATGTTGGATATACTTTAAAGATGAACTTAATAAAAGATATTTTTGCAAAATTACTTTTCACTTAAACAGCCGTAAATGAAGTGCAGGAGTGGGTGTGAGTCCTACAGTTAATTTGCTTGTCCGCTGACTCATATCAAGGGTCTGTTTAGACAAATTACCAACATCTTCATTCCCTTAGTTCTTCTGGAGGCCATTACAGGCCAACCTGGAGGCCCAGGAGAGAGGCCCTGAACATTGACAGTATCTTCACCAGACAGAGAGGTTCCTCCCTGGGCTACAACACTCTACACGGACCCTCTCTCCCTCCAGAGCCCCAGGTCTCCCTCGCCTCAGTGGGACTCGTCCCACAGACAAAACCAGGGCTGCAAGAGCTGGTCGGGAAGGATACTGGGGCAGTGGAGGTGGGCTTTGGGCTGGTCGGGCAGCCCAGGTCTCTGGGCAGCGGGCGGACGATGGGTCCCCCTGCCCCTCCACCTCTGCGAGGGGTGGAGCACCAGCCACGTCTGATCCAGAGGATGGAGAGTGGCTACGAGAGCAGCGAGAGGAACAGCAGCAGCCCTGACAGGTGAAGTAGGAAACGCACAACGTCAACAACAACAACAGATCAATAAGTGAACTCATTTCCTGTTTTCTCTACACAGGGAGGTGGGACAACAGAAACGGGTGCTGATGTCAGGACCTTCATGGCGTTCAGTGCCAAAGTCCAAGAGCAGCGGCGCCATCCTGCAGGAGCTGCCCTCATCCAGCTGGACCGGCGGCACCAACACAGGTGAGTGGTTCTGCGCTGCGGTTGCGCGCACCTGCAATAAACCTGCTGGTGATTTGACGGATCCTCCTGTGTTTGCATGTCAGCAGCACTAGGGCGCAGCGAGCTGGACGAGCTGCAGGAGGAAGTGGTGAGGAGAGCACGTCTGCAGGAGCAGCAGAAGCGGAGGGAGGCAGAGCGGGAGGTGGCCATGGGATTTAACCCCAAGCCCAGCAAATACATGGACCTGGACCAGCTTCAGCACCAGGGTAGGCTACAAAGAAATGTGAAGAGAGTCAGTGTGTTGAGTAAAGCAGACCCAGGGTCAGTTCAAACCAGAAGAGCTAAATGGAGGAATTACTTTCTTTTAAATTTGTGTAACCTGATTCTTGTGACCCAGTGAAATAAGTCAGTGAATCAATGTATTAAAGCTGCACATCTTTCCATTTTAATATATATATATATATCTCAAAACTAAAACCAGGACATTTCTATGGCGTTTCAGGCAGATTCAAAGTTGAAAACTAGTCCAGATTTTAGGTCACACTTTCACCTGTTGTCTAGTTTAGCAGTCAGTGACTTGTTTGCGTGCTTCTATCTGACCTCCTCTTTGTCCTCATTTCCATCTGTCTTTCTTTACATCCGTCTCCCCTGATGAATTTTTTATTTGTGTTCAGTATCAGTGTGTTACTCTAACTAGTAACGCACAGATCGAGGTGTTGTGCGTCAGAGTAAATGTCAAAATAAGTGTTTATTGTGTGTGTATTAAATCACGATCACAGCCCTTGTTCAGAGCTTTGCTGTCCTGGCCAAACTCTAGAGAATTCACACCATGTGTGTTTGTGTGCGTATGTTTGTGGGTTCATAGAAACAGTCTGTGTGGGTGAATACGTCGGAACTGCAGGTTTCACGCACCGTTACTGGGGAAAGATCCGAAAAGTACTAGAAAGCTGTAACACACACACACACACACACACACAGTTAGTTGTGGCTGCTACACAACTAGCAAACTATCCAGCAACTTAAAGTCAGCTGTGCTTGTAACCTTATACAGTCCTGACTGATTCCTGCTCGTTCTGACTTCCCTGTGCCTTAAAGTTCTCCTTCTAACCTTCCATTCTTTCTTTACTGAAGTTGCTTGGAGGAGGTAGAGATCTATACTACGTGTTATTTATAAACTGGTATTTGGCACAAAGTGGTCACACTGGAAAAATAACAAATGGATCTATACCCAAAGCAAAAAGTATGGAAACCAGATATGGGCAGTTTTCCTTTGAGACACTTTTCAATCCAACAATGAGATGAAGAAATGAAATCATAGCCAGTGATATGACTCATGCTAAGATCTGAGAGAGCCAGCACAAATATTGTGCTTTAAGAAGTGCATGTTAGTTCGATTCACACGCGTCGTAGGATTTCCTGTTCACGTGCGCTGTGAGCTGTGTACTCAAACAAAGTGAATTCAGGAACCAGCTTAATTTGTTTTCAGTCTCTCAAACCGTCCAACGGCGTGGATCCACTGTGAACGAGGTTTAAAGGCACCTCCAGGCACGTTTCCAGAGCGTTTCCTCGTATTTCTAGCGTGTTTTTGTGCAGATTTGATGCGCGATAAACGTTCCCGAGGTCTGAAGACGCGTCTGTGCTCAGGTTTTCTCCGCCAGCTCAGCACTGACTAAATCTCGAACAGGGATTATGATGTTGTGTCTTGTCTGTCCTACTGTGTTCGCCGTTTAGCCTCATGTACCTGACCCACACACACAGACACACATCCCCCGTGAGTACACTCAACCTTGATGAAGTGAAAGGACGAGCAGCGAATGAACAGATGGCATCACTATCAGTCCTATTATGTAACAGAATTTAGGTTCCCACGTCCATATCGATGGTTTCAGGCAGACTCCAGACAATCTGCTTCAGCGCTTTAGAGGACGTTACAGCCAGATCCTACACCAGAGCTGCCATCTACCTCTTTATTCCATCTCCCAAACTGTGTAGACTCACGCCAAGATGGGTGACGCTGCCCTTTTGTTCTCTCTGCATCCATTTTATTACAAACTAACTCCACTTAGGGCGCATTTACTGGGCTTGGCACTGTACGAACCGTTGCGTCTGTAGCGTAATGAACGAATCCTTAAATTGCTCCTCGGTTAATCTTGACTTCTTGACTAACTAAGCACAGTAGATATGTGATGAATTCACAGTAGAGCTGCAAAGTGGGAACAGATGCTGGTTCTGAATGTAGCCGTCGTATTTATTAGTTTTCTGCAGATAATACCCAAACTGTATCCAGGATCAGCTGTGAGCCACCCACCGTTATCAGTGCAGAAATGAAAGCAGAAGCTAAATTGCCCCACTATGTAACTCTACGCGTATTAAATCTATTCATCAGTAGAGGAGCACAGCGCATGCCGGCCCCTTCATAACCACTCTCTCTGCTCTGCTTCTGTTTTCTCTTTCTCCGTTTATCCCTTCACTCCTCCTCGTGTTCTTCTTTGTTGTTTCTCTTCATCTTCTCCTTCTTCCTTATCTGCTGTTCTGTTGTTATATCTTTCTGCCTTTTCTCCTGTGTATCTCCTTGTCTGTTGTTAACATCCTCAGCTGTGCTCAGACCCCTGCATGAGGCTAACGCTCATAGCGGATTGGCTGTAGCTGCGTGCATGAGGAGCACTGGGGGCCCAATCAAATGCAGGCAAGGACAGGAAATGGAATGGGAGACAGGAAGCGCCCACCCACAGGGGCCTCACAGGTACCACCACAGTCCCCCTTTATGTGCCTGTCTCCACATCAGCTCAGTCCCCCTTCCTCTCTCACTGTGTACGTCCTTAGCCCAAGCTGCCATCAAACCTGCCTCAGGACTCGTCTGTGAGTCCTCTGGGTGCTGCCTCAAGACTCTACATGTGTGTCTTCAGCTTTAGCTGTTCAAAGTCCCAAGACCCTAAAACCGCCTCGAACTTTCTGCTGTATGGGCGTGTGTGTGTGTGTGTGTGTGTGTGTGTGTGTGTGTGTGTGTGTCTGACTATATGCATCCACTTCTTATCCCTTTTGTGTTTGTTGCAGTGCAGCAGAATTTGCTTTGCTGGGCTCTGTGTTACCATAAAAAAGAGACCACGAGCTGCTTTGTGCTTCTGTGTTGTGCTGCTCTGTGTCTCCCTCTCTCGCACCGTGAAGCTGCAGTCCATCGCTGTGTTTCTTTCTTGTTTGCTGTCGTGCGACTGCAGTCACACAACTCGAGTCGTGGTTTTCTGTTCTCCTCTCTGCTGCTGTGTTTGTGGTGCAGTCGGTTTCCCTCCTGATGTGAAGGTTTTGTTGGGTGGCGAATGTTTCAGCTGTGGTTTTTTTGTGCAGATCTAAATGTTACCTGTGTAATGTTTTGTGAGTAAGATTAAACCTCATTTTTAATATAGTAAATAACACAATTATATGAGGATTTCTTAATTAATTGCATTGACTTTAGCCTTTTAAATGTATTACTCATCAACTATTCACCAGTACCAGGATCATGTTGAATCTCATATACGCCTTAAAATCTTAAAATGGGCTGTAAAATATTCTCGTAGATGTAAGAAGTTTACCGATGATAATCACACAGGAAGAAACCGTAAATGCAAACTTAGATGTCTTAGTGTCGACTTTAGCCCGTTTCACAAGAACTCAGCATAAATGGAGCAACATTTGTTGAAATTAATAAACCGTAAATCCAATCTATTAACACGAGCACTGAAGGGAAGGAGGAGAAGGAGGTAAAGCTCAGTGCTCGGCCTTTTATTACCATCCTCCTCTTCTCTATTGATCAGCACAAGCCTCTGATTTATAGCTTGCTGCTGCAAGGCCTGCTGGGTAATTACTAAAGCTGAAAAGGGAACCCAGGATGAGAGCTAATGTGGAAGCTGGCACTTACATAGACACATACAGGCCTGCATAAATAAGACTTACACACACACACACACACACACACACACAGAGGAGATCCACTAATGTTCAACTTACCTCATTTTGTCCATGTATCAATGCATGTAAACCAATCAATAAAAAGTCAGAGCCAGATTAATTTAAATCGTCGATACACACTTGTTGTTTTAAAAATGAGTTTACAATTCAAGTTTGTGATCTGCTGGTGGAGCTGAGCTTGTGCCTGACTCATGAAAGCATGGCTGTGAAATCCCATAGACGAAGCAGTGTTTGCACAAGGCTGCATCTTTGTGTGTTCGCTGCTCTGTGTGCACTGTAGTGAGCTTGTGTGCGTGTGTGTGTTTGCTGCTTGTTTATCCTGGTCTGCGCCTGTGACCTTCCCTCTATGCAGTGACTCACCTGACGTCAGAGCCGCTCTGTTGTTTTTTTTTCCGTTCTGCTGGCTGACTGACACCTTCTCCCTGCTGTGTCCTCCAGTGAACAGTCTGGCCCGGTCCAAGTACTGCTGACGCCCAACCCGGAGGAGGATGAGGACCAGGCGATGCCCAACCAGGACGCTGCCCTGGGCCCAGACCCACCCCCTCCACCCTATCGCCCCGCTCCGCCTCGACCCCCGCTCACCCTCAGCATTGCTCACCCTTGTGCTCCTTCCGGTCGAGGTGAGCAGGAGGAGGTGGGGAGACGTGGGGAGGAAGGTGAGGAAGACGGGGAGGGGACGGGCGTGAGGCTGTGCGAGTTGCTGCAGGCAGGGGGGGTGAGTGTCAGACCTCTGGGGAAGCACTTAGCCATCTCTCTGCCCTCGCTTCCTCTGCGTCTCTGGGATACACACACCACACACACTGCACACTCCCCAGACCTCGAACCCCCGCACACACACCCTGCCCCTCCGCCTCCACCCTCTCCTCCTCCCCCATCTCACCCTCTGGAACCCTCTGGGCTAAGGAAACCACTCACGCCTATGTGGCAGCCTCCTCAGCCCCATTCCCAGGCTGGCGCTGCTCAGCATTGGCCAAGGCACGAAGCCAACTCTGACAGCACCACACGTCATTGGTCCTCCTGGAGCTTGGACCGCCCGGACGCTGTGGTGACGCCGTACGACACCCCCCCAGACCGCTGTGTTCCCATCAGACCACAGGCGTCCAACCAGAACTACAGCTACAGCTGCCAGTCCCCTTCGGGGCACTGCAGCTCCCAGCGTGCCACAGGGCACCATGGCGATCCCTGCTGTGAGGCTGAGCTGTCCGAGCTTGACTCCCTTTACCAGGCCAGTCTGCAGGCTGGAAGGACAGGTACACGCACTCGCACAACCACACTACTGCTAATGCTGCATTCAGTTTTGCACGTTTTGACCAGGTGTGTGTATTTGCAGGCTGCAGCCCATCAGAGCGTCTCATATCCAGGGTCGGAGGGCAGGCTCGCTCCAAGACCCCCAACGCGGACATGGAGAGGAGTGTGTACGGGGCAGACTGCGCCAGCACCCCCACCTACCTCAGCAAGGTAACGCCGGCACTAGCCTGTAACACAATCCCTGCTCGTGTTCATAAGCCATCAACTGGATCCCTCTCACATCCTTCCTGTCTGACATTTTCACGCTCTGCAGCAAATAACGTTGCGGGATCCACGTTTTGGGGAGGAGCCTGCTGATGGAGAACATCTGAGGCCAATGGGACGCAGCCTGAGCGGCACGGTGGTGACCTCGCGCCGCAGCCGCCTGACTGCCACCCGCAGCTTTGTGAGTGCGCTTTCCTGTGCTCTGCCGCCGCCTTGTGGCTGTGCTGATAATCTGCATCTGCCTGATGTGGCACTTGACACTCGGCTTTTACTTGTGCTCTTCTCCCCTGCTGTTTGTCTCGTTTCTTCCTTTTGTCCCGCTGTCCCCCTGCTCTCTGCTGCTCTTCCTTCTCCTTCCACTGTCTCTCTCTCAAAGGTGAAGCAGGCTGATGTCAGTGCCTCTCCTTGCTTACTTCCTCTCTTCTGAGTCCCTGTTGCTATTCTACCACTATCATGTCCCCCATCCTCCTCATCACCAACACCTACTCATCACCACCTCCCTCCTCTGCTTCACAGGTAAACACTGCACTGAGCTCAAATAACACTTGTAGTCTTTAGAGGAAACTATGGGTCATCTGCTAAAGACTACGTCCAGCATACTTGCTTACTGGATCCCCTTGATTTTGAGAGGCAGATGAATGTGTTTCACAGCGACTGAAAACCATTTCATGGTTCTCATTTTACTTAAATTCATCTGAATGGATACAAACATTAATATAGCAAACGAAAACGTATGTGTGTAAGATGTCGGTCCAATCCAAACACACACACACATCTGTTTCATCTAGCGATGCAGTAGGGACCCGGTTCTCGTCTGGGTTTGTGCATGTAAACATCGTATCCTGGTCTTGAGAACCCGGATATGCTTGCTGCAGTATTATGAGCCAAGAATCTGTAGCATGTGTGTAGCACGATCCAGGTGAATCAGAATCAGAACCGCATGGCGCATGCAGCCTGGAACGTACTGCAAGCTCGTTGTTGGTTGCGTCTTGTACCGTTCATTAAATAGACCTATGACTACAGATCCTTGAAGGTTTCATGTGTTGTACTGATCTATTTACAAGATAGAGCTAGTTATGATTTTTGTTCCTGCTTTTTTACTGTGATAATCTGGGTCCACATCACTTAACTAACTTTAGGACAGGACTTTATATTCTACTCCTTTTATATTTATAGGTGTTAAATACTTCTAATTCAAATTACTCATGACCTGTTGCTCATCCTCTGCTCTCTCTCATCTGGTCCAGGAGCTGTCGGGTGGTGCCGGGAGTTTCTGGTTGTGTCTGACGGGGGTCAAAGTGTCTTCAGACCAGAGTCCCGCGCTGTTTCACTAACGTCCGGCTGGGGAGCAGCGGCGGCACGGTCCTCGACGGCTCGGGAGGATCCAGCTCAACTCACATCTCGCTCGTCCTCTTTTCTCCCCAGACCGACACGCACACACAAACACATGCACGCACACATCTGCACTGACGTAGAGCCTGCCTCAGCCTGCAGCACCCTGCTTAGCCCCTCTTCGCCTTCTTCTCTCCCTCCCTGCCCCCTCTTTTGATCTACTATTCTGTCTATGCAGTAACTCTGACCCCCAACTACGACCTCAACCTTCCCCCTTACGTCCCGGGACTGTTGTGTCTTGTCTCCCCCCCTGGGTTTTTAGAGGGTTCCCTGTGCAGTCAGCCTGGCGAGCATGCCGCTTTCAGTGGTGTTGTCAGTTTGGCGTCAGTCGTGTCCCTGTCGGGTCTGACTGGAAAACTGAGCCCTTGGTAGACTCTTCCTCCAGCCCACAGGACCCTCAGCTCAGGGGGGGGCTCTTACCAAGTAGCCACGCCTCTTCTTTCTTCACGGGCATTTCCTGTTGGACGCACACGTAGCCGAACTGGGTCAGTTTCAAATGGACAGCCATATTTTTTTCCCTTTCAGTTTTTGGGTCTGTTTGTTTTTTCTTGTTGTGTGTTTGCACACAGTAAACTTGCCCAAGACTGAACTCTCTAATAACTAAAGTCATGTACAGAAAACTATGTATGAAACCTGTATGTTAATTAATAAGACCTTATGGAATGTTGATAATGATAATTAACACATACCGATAAACTCAAAGTGGTACTTCCTCATGTTGCATTTCAATTAGAAGTGGAGTGCACTTCACAAGTGTGTAGCTGGAGTCTCCGTCCCCAAACTGCTCGCTGACTTAATGACAGCTCTCCCGTTTCTACCGGGAGATTAAAAAAGAACAGCGCTTCCTTTTTTTTCTGCTGTTTTCCCTTGTCGCCGTCTTTGATTCCTGCTTTTTTTTTCTCCTCTCTTCCAAACAGGACACAGTAGCACCAGAAACAGGGCAGCGGGGGGGGGGGACGTCGAGAAGGAATCCGAGAATGTAGGTTAGGAAACCCTTCTCTTAGGCTTTATCAATGACTATAGAAATGACTCAAGTGCGCTTTGCGAGGGTCGCTCGGCAGAAGTGCACTTCACGAAGGCCGTGTGACTGAGAACGAGCTGAGGAGAAGTCGATGGCGGTTGTTTTACTTAAAGGTCTCAGGTGAATTCACACTTTATTGTTTCTCCCTTCCCACCGAAACTGGTTCCGAGACCTCGGATGTGAACAAAGAAAAAGCTCATCTTCAGCCTGAGACAGTGACGTGTCTAATATGAATATGCTTTATATGATGTATATGTGTTAGAGGTATATTTTCAACCAGTGAGCTACCTTCTTCAGAGATGTCAGTCATTCCTCAGTTGTATGAACACTTATTATATAGTAATGAACAGTTCGCTCCCCCTTTTAACAAGTAACGTTCTGCTACGTGTAGATTTTATTATATGCTTTATTCTAATAAATAATATATAAAGTAACAGTCATTTTTAAAACACGTGGCCGATGAACAATTCTTTAAGGATTTACAGGTGTTGATTGATTGTTGTAACTAAACCAAAGGTTGGCACTTAACTCAGAGGGCGTATTTAACGTTGCTGTTTTTTTCATAGATCCTAATTTTGTTGTTTATTTGTTTTTTGTTGTAGTCTTTATTTTCGGAGGGGGGGTCTGGATGTGGGAGAATGTAGCCAATTGTAGCGCATGAGTCCGCTATGCAAATCAACCTTCCCTCATGATCCTGTATCAGACGGTCAGGAGGCAGACGCAGCCACCCGCAGGTCGCTCTCATGGACTCACATGGAGGCACAGAGCGGGACGAGACGAGCGTCTTCTAGTTAATGCTGCTGGTGAACTTTATTGTTCTGCATCCAAGCGCTATGTTTCAACCGATGGAGTTCAAAACCATAGCAACAAGGATGAGGAGAGCAATGAGAACGAGCGAATGAATGTAAACTAAAGGATGGGAGCGTGTGGTTGTGAGTGACCGAGCCGAGAATGGATAGAAAGCCAGGAATCCACTGTTGATGATGGTTTGTCGTTTGTGGGTGTGTGCAGACTGAGCATGTCAGTTCTGGGGTGGTGTTGCTTGGGGAAAGAGGGAACCTGTATTTTTGCAATAAAGTTATTACCAATGCACTCCCAACGGGGGGCGTAACCACTGTAACTCGCCTGTGTCCTCAGTTATTTGTGGAACAGAAAAGAGGCAGAAATGACCTGAACTGTCCTGTGTACATGTTTTTATTTATTCTAATAGGCTGGAACTAGAAATAACAAAAACCCACCCCTTATATTTCCTGCATTAAATACTGCAGCTACTGTTTCATGCTGTAGTTTGTGTCTCTACCACTAGATGTAAGTATCGGCACAGTCGTCCTCACACACACTTCTACCGCCTCCGCTCATTCACAGATATATGGACACCCAGTCATCACCGGCTTGAGCACGATGCCTGGCTCGCATGGCTTTTACAGGAACACAAAGGCTTGTGTTGCCCAAACTTTTCTTTTACGTTGAGGTGACAATTAAAAGTTTGACAGAGTTGTGGCTCTTGACACAGGAAGGAGGGAAGTCAGAAATCCCTGCAGAGCAAAGCAGAGAAAAGCTGAATCAATAGCCATTAACTTTCACATGCTCCTCTGCTGGGTACACGAGAGGACTTTCATTGGTTGTTTCTGTGTGTGTGTCATGTTTCTGCTCTTTTGCTTTAGAGAACAAGTGACCTGGATTAAAGGTTAGCGTGTCACTATTAGGAAGAGATTTTTAGTGTTTCTCCCAGCTCACTTCTTCAAAGACTAGACTGCACATCGAGGGTTAAGTCTGGAATTGATTTCTCTTTCTCTAGCTATTAAACGATGGCGTTAATCTGTCACATGCAGCTGTGATCAGCGACGAACAGGCTTTAAAATGTGGCTGATGTGCCTTCACATCTTGTGTCTCTCCCCAGCAGAAGCCGCATGTGAGCTGATTGCAATGTTAAAACTGAAAACCTCTGAAAATGACTTGAAAGCTGCGTAACAAAGGCAAAATTAAGGAAATTAAGGGGGAATCAGCAGTTAGAGAATCATTTCATGCCATCCAGGCTTTTACCCAAGACTCAACACAGAAACAAATCTAACCTGTGTGATTGTCAATCGTTGCCACTTAGGAATATTCCGCCTTCAGGAATGAAACGCTACAAACGTCACGCTGAGACACACGTTCTCAGTGGAATTTTAATGAGCTTTTATTAAAAACGTCATAGCGCCTTTTAAAAACAGCAACATTTGTTTATTACGCCATCAATTTCAGCTGCACTGACTCACGTTCAGCTTGTCAACCTCAGCTTTAGCCTGTACCTATCAATTAGCATAGACTTGGGGATAAATTGTTCTGCAGGGATCTTGATGCGTAACTAGAAGCCACCTGAGCAGCATGGGAACACTTTTCAATTAAAGGCATCTGACCTTTTATACAAAGGAGTGAACGGTCTTCAGTAACAATATATATAAACACAACACTTCAGCTTAGTGACTCAGGATCCTCTGCTCCCGTCATCCTCCTCCTCAGGGTTTGAATCTTGCCTCCCCTCCTCTCCTGTCTTCTGGGTGGAGTGGGATGCTGGAGCGGCTCGTAGCACACGTGTGGTGGACTCACGTGCAGTTTGGTGGCAGACATACGCTCACGCTCTCAGTAGCAGACGTAGCGTGAGCTAAAATAGACCAGGGCAGAGGAGAGGAAATAGAAACCTCTGGGTTATTTTTACCCCCATGCGTCTGTGCTGTGCTGCATCCCTGTAAAACCCTTCCACCTTTTTATTACTTTTAATTCGCTTGTCTCTTTTTGTGTATTTCGTCTAAACTCTACAACCGTGAATGTGAACGTGACCGGCTTTCACGTCGCCCACACGCCACTGGTGCTGCAGGACGAACGCCGTTTACCTTAAAACACAAAGAGCCAGCAGTTATGAATGATTTGTATCAAGTGTGTACATCCCAGACACAGTCCTGTTACCTAGCAACCACGACTTCGACACGTGCAGAGACTGGACCACTCAGTCCCGCTCCATTCACTCACTCATGCATTGTTGGCATGTTGGGTGTTGATGTTGTGGGCTGCAGACTCTCTTCCCTACAGTCTAACTCAGTCTGACACCCAAAGCTGAGACACTCCCATCTCTCTGCTCCTTTGTTGCATATCCCCCACTGCCACTTTCTGTCCCCAGCCCCTTGTCCTGGCATCTCAGTCACTATTAATCCATATCTCACCTCTGTGTCACCTTTCATCACGGTTCATTCCCGGAATCCATCCTTATACTTCTCACCAGTCCCTCGTTCATCCTCATTCTCTCTCCTGTTCTTTCATTTCACTCTGGTTGGTTTAACTGCTCCCTGTCAATCATGCAGCAGCTGGAGTATTTTAGTAGAAGGTGTGAACCTTACAAATCTCAAAACTCCAGGTCACAGAAATATGACATGGAAGGGAAATGAAACGAATGCAGTCATGTCAGTTTTTGCCTGCATTCATTCGTCTTATCTGCTTGAGTCACTTCTCTCCGTGGCATTTTAATCTGCTGTTTGCCATTTTAATCTAATCTGTTTTGTGTGAAGTGCAGCCAGAAATTGTTTTTATGAAAACTCCTCCAAATCAAGACACAACAGCCGTCATGTTGTGCTCACTTACGCAAACCTTACGGTAACGCCTTGCAATTTCCTCCACTTCCAGTCAGGCATGTAATCATCTTCCACCTGGTTCTGCTTGTCACATGACCCTCCATCTGACTCAGCTCCACCAATCCCAAACACCCAGGTGCCTTTTACCTAATTACCCACCAGGAAATCAATGTAATTGTTTCCTGAGCAGCGACCTTGCACCGGTGTTGTGAGCTGTAGTTGCTTCTCATCATAAAGCTGCTAATGCAGGTTGAGCCTGGAGGAGTAAGCACTTCTCTCCACCTTGGGAACCGGAAGCTGAGGGATGTGTGTCAGCTGTTGTGGAGTCCCTTCACTTCAGATGATCTCTGGGGAGAAGTGAGGTTTAGCAACTGTTTTTCCGGTTCTTGGAAATCACGTGAGTAAAATCCAGATCTGATTGGCTTTTATTCACAAATGCAGTCCCTCAACCAGTGGAGAGAGCAGAGCCACAAAACAAAGGTCAGCCTTCACCTTATTAAATAAAAAAAATTATGCTGAATTAAAATGTGCTGATATCAAGATAATGAACAGTTAAACTACTAAACAACTACTGTGTCAAGACCATGAACGTGAATTTGTTGAGTTCTTCGAAAGCAGGTCTCTCACTCAACTGATGCTGTAGCCCTGGAAACTGAAGCCATGTCAGAGAGTGACTGTAATGTTTGTGCTATTTTGATCGGATAGACTTGACTTTATTTGACCGTCTGTCATAAGACCCAGTGGTGAGGGAAGAGGAGACGCACCAGTGCTTGGAAACACTTCGGCCTTTGTCTTCCCCCTCTACTGTGTCTTGTTCTTTCTTGTGGGAATCAGCTGCTTAAAGTATAAAGTAAATATTACCAAGATGAAATTCTTTGAAAGCCTGCATCAGTCCCATGGGAAACAAGACATGTTCACCTCACCACTTCCCTCGACGAGGCCTCGATTCTGCAGTTTAGCACAGACACTGATCTAAAGCTATTTTCTTGTTTCCCTCTATTCTTTGTACTTATCCAAGTGTCACGTTGAAGCGTTTTCATCACGAAAGCCGATCATGGTGTCTAAGTAATTCAAAAAGCCTCGCTGTGCAGAGTCGCGGGCCCCAGCCAAGAACAAACAGTCCTTTTCGTTCTGATCGTGTCATGCCTCAACACTGACGTTTGGGCTTCGTTTCATTTCCGCCTAACTATCGGTTGTCATGCTGTCAGTGCATCCACACACCACCCTAGTACGGAAACATGGAGGCGGATTTCCATCAAACTATAGCAGCAACTGGCAGAGTCCGTGTGGGTCACTTCATTTTGAGCAGATAAGTGTCTGTCTTAGTCTCCTGACATTAGTCCCAGAGCAGCTTCATCTGCTGCTTTACAGCATAGACTGGATTAGGTCAGATTAACAGAAGCGCACATGACAACCCTCTAGTGTTGGGTTGCCCTCGTATTACGTAACGCATTGTGTGTGAGCAGGAATCTGTTTTAATATCACCAGAAGGTCGACAGAGAGATTATTAGTGTGACCACTAAGACCCTAATTCCACTTCATCTGTTTTATTATAATTCATTAATCCAGCTCCATGCAGTCAAAAGCAATACATGATAATATAAAATCTATCATCTTAATGTTTTAAACTCATTTGACAATAAACCCACAATCACACAACAATGTATTGCTTGGTACTAAATGATGTTGTTGTTTATTGCTTAATTATGATGCGCTGGTAGTTTGGACGCTCTTTGTGTTGAAGAGACTACAGACCTCACAACAAATGACAGGAAGCATCAAACTATCCAGGACGTGTGCGTTTACAAGAGCTCAGCCATCAACGGCGTCTTAAGTTCATTCAAACTATGTGCGTGTGTCTACACGTGGCTCGTGTTGGAGTAAAGCACGACGGCCTTTGGAGCAGCACTTGTTTGCTGATGAGACTTTTGCTTCCTCCTCTGCTCCTTTGTGATACCGTGACTGCATGATGCCAGAGATCTGACGCTTCCACGCAGATCAAGGTTTTCAGCAGTGACTTTGAATCGGACTTCACAGCCGCAGCTGGAAGCCCGATGCGTCCTGTTTACCTCCACGAGCTCCTTGCGTTTGGTCGAGCACAGTGAAAGTGAAGTGTTTTGTGTTTAGGGTCCTTTTAAAGCATCACCATTGGTGTTAAAATGAGGATTTTGCTCGCTTGTCGTCTGCCTTGGTCTGGTTTCTTGTTGTGACCCCAGATGTGAATTTCTGTTAAATCTGTGATTCCAGTCTGGCCTGCAGCTACACATCCAGACAGATTTGCTAAAGGTCACTTATTTCAGATTTCTTGTCTGAAATGACACCAAGCTCAGCTCTCACATCAAAAACCTTTAGCCATCTACTGCAATCCTGCTCTGTCGGTTGTCTTCCTTCAATCTGGCTGCTGCTTGTGTAAAATAGTTTTCTTCTCCAAAGGTGGATAGAAACTGTGGCTCACTTCAACTGAACCGTTGGAGACGGGAGAAAGGGCTCTATTGTTGGCATTTCCTGGAAGGTAGAACCGTAAACCCGCAACATGCGTCATGATTATATTGACCTGCGGATGCATAAACTGAGAAGCTGCTGCTTGAGCTGGAATGAGCGGTGCGGGTCTGAAGGATGCTTACTCGGGCCTTCTGCGTTTCCTCTCGTTTTCCAGAACCAGACCACGAGATGTTGTATGTTACTGAGTTACTTGCTTACAGTCTCCCTGCTCTGTGTGTTGCCCTAATAAACTCATTGGCCTCTTTTGTTTGATATGTATTGACGTATAAAACAACATACAAACACATCCTGGCCTAAATCTGGGTCATTGGATTTTAAGATAATGACCATTATTCCAGAACCGCAGGATGAACCTCAACCTCATTTAACCTGAACGGGCATCGGTGAGATGGAGGGAGGAAGGATAAGGAGGATCATGGCACACAAAGTGGTATTGTTTTAGCCTTTGTGGTGTTTGGCTTGTTTGTATAATGCAACTGTTGTGTAAGTCCGGACCCAGTTTCTGATCCTCTTAATATCAGCCAGAATCCTCCGTCATGGGACTGGTTATGTTGTGAGTCCTGCAGCTGCCAGAGGGCCGCGTTTATACACACACACACACACACACACACTCTGAGTTCACAGAAAATACAAAACCATGAAAACAGGAAGGACGTGTTTGTAAAGAAGGAAAACACTTAAGTTTGACTCTCTGTCGTCCAAACGTTCCTCACATCTGCTTTTGGCACAGGTGGGATCTCCTGACTTAGTTTGAGAAGCTAAAGAGACTAAATGATGGCACATTAAACAGCAGTAGAGAAAGACTAGGGGATTGTATAAAATATTATATATATGTCATATTGTGCAAAAAAACAAGTCTTCTCCCGTAAACTCCCTTCATAAGAAGAATGAAAGGAGCTTATGGAGAAAACGAGAGAAGCATCATAAGACGACAACTGGAGCACAACTGCAAGATGGTCGTGCTTAAATTCCTTCTTCTCGCGCTGTTGACAGTCAGTCCTCCTTTTATCTGCTGTTCTCTCTTTGTAAAGAGCATCTGCTGTTGGGTAAATGTCATCGTGTTCGATTGTTCACTTCGGTGCGATTAAAGTCACAAATCAACAGGCTACCTGGGCAGGAACATCTTGCTCTCTACCTGCACCTATTACTTCATCTTTGCTCTCTGTCAGTGTCATATTTGTAATTCTCTTCTGTGCCACTGCCAAACTGAAACAATCTTAACTTGTATTCACATGTACAAGAGGCAGCTTCAACCCAAAGAGTCTGACCGAGCCGTGTCCTTAGCAGTTCAACGCAACAATTTTCATACACTTTGGGACTTTTAGTGATTGGTTCAGGTAACATCCCTCTAGTCACCTCTTTGACTAAATACCTTTTCCCACCCCCCCCAGTGAAAGACACTGTGATTCTGTCTGTACACAGATTTCAGCCATTGCTGTGCAAACGTGGGGACTATGATCTGCTCTATTGCCTATGAGATCACCTAGAGGACAACACAAGCCAGAGCTCCAGTGTGAAATTCCTCCTCCATCCCAGTAATCGGATCAATTGCACCGCATTGATTTTGAGAAGAAGACGCGCAGAAGGGGACGAACTACGCCGCGGGCTCCGTGGATCTAAATAAACAAGCGCGTCTATGGGTGAACACGCACAGACCTACTGACACACTCGGAGGCTTCCCCAGAGCAGGGATGGGTGGAGAGCGCGTGTGAGCGAGAGAGAGAGAGAGTCGGAGTCTTTTCCACCATCCACAGCTGCTGCGGCTCCAGTGGTTCAGTCAGTCAGAGTGGGATGCAGCGCAGGGCGGGATGTCTCGGCCCCTCTAGACCAGATAAATGCAACACGTCTTCACGCCTCGTTCGCTGACAGCTGTAGACCTGAATGGATTCTAGGCTGCTGATTGGAAAGGGGCTCCCCACGCCGGACCCGACCGCCCGGGCACCGTGGAACATCAGCTCCATCAACCCGCACCGGTTAATGGAGCTGACTCCCGTCGCTACACCTGTAAGCGTCCTGCTCCCACTTCCCTGTCTTGTTTAGTTTGTTTTTATTGTTGTGGGTTCAGTTTGATGCTTGTAAGGCAACACCCTCAGTTGGAGACATGCTTTGCGCCGCAGCGATGCGTAACCGCGGGCAGATCCAAATATCACTTCACCACAGCTGGCTTCACTGTTTTCACTCCCCCAACACATCATTCATAAAAAGGGAGGAAAGGGGAAGGCGACGTGCCCGCTGGTGATTCTTCAGCTTTGGGGAAATTCTTGGTGAGGCGGGAAAGTGCGCACGGGTTTGTGGTGCCAACGTCCGTGCGCGCGTCATTTCGTGCATTTCTGTCTTATTATTTTGAGCCAGTGTCGTAATTTGTGATGAGTTTGGGGACGTCGTCACTGTGTGGTGGCCTGGTGTCTGTGTCTCAGTTTTACAGGCTGCAAGTCAAACTAAAACTGAGTTTGCAGCAAGGTGCCATAAGACGAGGGACGTTTTTTTTTAAAGGTCTGCATCGTGGCTTGGCTGACATCCCTTTGCTGTCTCACATGTTGTGTGGGCTGTTTTCTCAAGGATCAGTCAGACTTTACACAGTACTGCTCACAGAATACAAATGTGCTGATGAACTGGGCTTTAACTTTGAGGGAGAGACAGCAGTTTGAAAGGCTTACAGAGAAACACACGAGTGCATCGCTCTGGTAAAGGTAGATCCACAAGTGCTGCAGCTTGGATTTAGACTTTGAAGTCCTGACTTGAAGGCTTTAGTCTCTGTAGCTCACGGTCTGGTCTTCATTGAGGGAACGCTGGGAAAGTTGAAACTGAAGGCTTCTACTCTGGTTTCATCATGTTACTTTACACAGCTCTTGTTCTTTTACCACATGTTGCCGTTTCTTTTTTCCCGATGTCTACATATTTATTTGTGTAGCTGTGATAAGCTGCAGACATTTGTGCAGAAGGGTCTGTAGACAGAAAAGGATGAGCCTGCGAGCTCCCATGTGATTGCATCCATACATGTGACTGTTACAGACAGACTGAGGAAGCAGAAGATCACACAAACGCCAGTATTTTATTCACTCTTATATGTGATCCTTCCATTCATTAGCCCAGTATCCAACCGTGTAGCGTACGGTTCCAGGTGTCGCATCGAACAGTCTCTGATGCTGGTTTTACACAGGGATGGTCTGATTTTCTGGTCACGTTTGTTTCATGACATGATCATTGGGTTCAGTCGGTAAACATTCAGTCTAGTGCCTTCAAGTCTGACAAAGTCACTTTTAGTAAGTAATGTTCATGTGTTTATTAGAACAAACCTCTGATAAGAAAAGCAAATCCAATGAAGCATTTCATTTATGCTCTGGTGGAAGTAAAGTCGGTCAAAATGCCCAAATAAAACTAAAACTCTGGAGCTGAACCTATAGAGCAGGAGCTACAGGCTCCGATTCCTACATCTGGAAACCTGTGGAGCCACCTGCTCTCTGAGAGCAAAGGGACAGTGTGTTATGTTGTGTTACGTTAGGTCATTTGTACGCTAGGCTGCGGATTTTAGCCAATGCAGTTAAAAATGATCATTGTCTTGTGATTCATTATCATAGGTGAAAAAAAATCGCGTGAGAGCTGCTCTAGGCGGCTTATGCCATAGCCAAGCAGGCGAGTCATTAGCCAAAGTCGTCTTAAAGGTCTTGTCCAGTGTTTCCAGAGGTGACGGTTTGTACTGTCTGACGATGAGAAATTAATGGGCACCACCAACCTATTAAATGTTGAATTCCCAGCGCCTGTAGCTCAGTACTGGATTATTATCTCTGCTCTGGCCTCTCTTTTATTTGCAAATTAAATTCTTCATTTGCTGGTAATGGTTGGTCGTGGAGCCCTAATGAGTTCGAATCTGCGTGTTGTAACAAGTGCAGCTCCAGATAATGGATGTTGGTTGTACTGATTAGGAGGCTGATATCTCTCCTTGAGGGACGCCTCCTCCTAAATCCATTAAACGCGTCGGTGTTTTATTTAAGATTAGTTTTCCATTTGCGTTATACAGCTACGAGCCACATACACCAGGCCAGACGTCCAGCTCCTTGGCGTCCGTACGCGACTGAGTGGTGGCTAAGCCGGGAGAGCAGGGGGGCAGACGATACGAGAGGCCGCAGCAGGAAGGGAAGAAGCGATTGAGAGATTTAGAACAGACGAGGAGGGAGGAATTAATGGGGATCAGGATGGAGCAGTGACGCCGGAGATGAGAAACGGGATGGAGGAAGAAATGAACCGGGAAGGATTCATGACCGACTGAAAGCGTGTTTACATTCCACGTACGCCACATGTGCACGTCACTTCTTTCCTGCGCTGAGCCGCTCCTTCAGCAACACATTCCCTTGACCTCCTGGCTTATTTGCTTATATAACCACTCCATCACTTTTCACTGCACTGTGTATAGAGCCTGTTACTCTGCAGGGAGCTAGATGCTGATACAGATGTTGGACGAATACACGCACTCGGCCACGTCTCAGTCGGGACTCATGAAAGGGCCCAGGAAGACTGAGCGGGTGTCGGGAGTAAGTGTTGAAGCCAGGAGGGGTGTCGAGGCGTCGGACATCACCTCTCAAACGCAGCTGGGTGATCGTGTCAAAGCTCAGCTTATAAAGAGTTGAAATGCTTCCACACATTACACAGGCTTAAAACTTGAACCTGCCTTGAAGGCACAGAACCAAGATCAGTCGGAGCTTTAGCGTCTGATGCTCAGCAAATTTACTTTTTCTGATAAACAGTTTTACACTGTTTTTATCATCATTAATAACATTTTTACTTTTCCAAAAGCTGCAGACACATTTATCCTCTGTTTGTGTATAATGATGTATTATAGGTCACATAACATCAGCCAATGATATTATTTTACCGAAAACCTTGTTAAATTAATCATATTTCAATAGATTGTGCTTGTGGAGCTTTGACTTCCTGCTGGCTCTAAAAAACGAGTCACTCTAGATTTATTTAATTAAAATCTTCTCAGCTCTGAGTCATTATCTTGAATCATTAAAGTTTAGCCTGTGTTTATTACTTTAAATGTCAATCGCAGCCCAGAAACACTGGAAACAAAACAGATCTGTGGCGTCTGCTCATCTATGTCTGTGAAACCTCTCTTTGCCCTGTGAAAACCAGCTAATTTACGTGTTTTGGTTTATGTTTGACTGACACCGACGACCTCGTCCTCCTTGTTTTCCTGCTGCCAGGGTTCTGTGGGTCCGAACCACCCTTTTCCCACGGTGGACGTCCCCGACCACGCTCACTACATCATCGGGGTGGTCATCATGGCTGTGGGCATCACAGGCATGCTGGGAAACTTCCTGGTCATATACGCCTTCTGCAGGTATGTCTTTGTGCGTTAGCTTTCCACGAAACGCTTCTTGTATACGACTGTGACCATCACATAGTAATATGGGATAATCAGAGATGTGATTTGTTGTCTCTGTGTGGGTTTGTGTGCAGGAGCAGAAGCTTGCGGACGCCGTCCAACATTTTCATCATTAACCTCGCGGTGGCTGACTTCCTCATGTGTCTCACCCAGACGCCCATCTTTTTCATCACCAGCATGCATAAACGCTGGATCTTTGGAAACAAAGGTAGCACTTGCACATTAACAAGCTAAACAACATCTGATTGCTGCGCATCATGTCCTGCTGCTTCTCGTTCCCCCAGGCTGTGAGGTGTACGCCTTCTGTGGAGCGCTCTTTGGCATCTGCAGCATGATGACCCTCATGGTGATTGCGGTGGACCGGTACATGGTGATCACCAGGCCTCTGGCCTCCCTGGGTGTGATGTCCAGCCGAAAGGCCCTGAACATTCTGGCCGTGGCGTGGGTCTACTCCATGGGCTGGAGTCTGCCCCCGTTCTTTGGCTGGAGTGAGTAGAAGTGCTCTCAGACCTGGAAACCAAGCGTGTGGTTCCTCTGAGGGATGTAGTTCGTTGAGCTTGGCCTTTGTCTTCATGTCAGGCTCCTATAGAAAGCTGTCCTGCTACATCTGGCTTTGCCTTTTGTCAACATGCCAAACACACTTAATTTAAAATGTGGTATCAGAAAGCAGATCGCCTGCTTACACATAGCTGACATTACAGCTACCTCAAAGTATTTGACAAGGTTATGGTCTCTCCTGCTGCTCTTTGTTTCCTTGTTGTACATTTTCCCTAATGGGACTTGTTGGAGTTAACAGTCCGTCTATGTTATGTTTGTTTTTTACCCTCGCACAGAACTGGGCAGAAACAGGAAGCACAACTGTTTATGCTCAAAAACACTGCAGGACACGTTAAAGGTTGTTGTCTGAGTCTGTTTGAGATGCCAAGACTCCACAGAGTCTACAGTGAGAGAATTATATTTGACATGTGCACCAAACATGAAAGCATGTTTAATTGCGTGACTTTTTAGCATCTCATTCCTCTGCAGGTGCCTACGTGCCAGAGGGTCTAATGACCTCCTGTTCCTGGGACTACATGACGTTCACCCCTTCTGTGCGCTCCTACACCATGCTGCTCTTCACCTTCGTCTTCTTCATCCCTCTGGGCATCATCATCTTCTGCTACTGCCGCATCTTCAGAGCCATCCGGCACACGACACAGTTAGTACATGGGCGCTGAGCCGTGAAACCGGCAGGAAAGAATTTAACCTGTTCGACCTAATGATGGTGATGTGTTTGATAGAGCCATAACAAAGATCAACTGCGAGGGGACCAAAGACGCAAAGAGGTTCCATAAGATGAAGAGCGAGTGGAAGATGGCCAAGATCGCTCTCATCGTCATCCTGCTGTTCGTCGTCTCCTGGGCCCCGTACTCGTGTGCAGCCCTCACTGCGTTCGCTGGGTAGGTGAATGACAGGAATTCGGGATTACAAATTTAAATGTGAATCCTGTCAAACTTTCAAATGCGTCCCCAGTACTTTAAACGCCTCACTGGACCGTCTGCTGCTGAGCCTGAGTTGAGTTAAATGCTGGATATGAAGCTAGATGCTGCTGAAGTTTGACTGCGACAGGAAAGTAGTCTCTGGGTGTTTAACGGGACAAATACTCACCACGTGGTGCTGCTGCGATGATCTACCTCAGATGTTTCAGGTGACTCCACAGAATACCAGCAGGTTTAGAACAAGCTGGAGGCACGAACACCTTCCCACTGTGCAGACATGTACGGCCAGTCACCACTGAATGCGCCTTCAACGTCCACCCTGCACTTCCCCAGCTTTAGGATCTGAACGTTGATTAAAATCTCATCTATAAACTAAGAGCAATACAATTTAGGTTAAATACTGACCTTCCTGGGATTCAGTTTGGCAGCAAATGCTCTGGGAAGAGCAGAAGTTTGTAATGGCTGTTACTAGTTTATTAGATTAGTGTGAAGCGTCCTGTAGCGTGAACGTGTCTCACTTCCTCCTCGTCTTCATCGTGCTCCCTGCCCTTCTTTCTTTTGTTCGTTTCTCAGGTACGCCCACTTGCTGACGCCTTATATGAACTCTGTTCCCGCTGTGATCGCCAAAGCATCTGCTATCCACAACCCCATTGTATACGCCATAACGCATCCAAAATACAGGTTTGAGCCGTAATCACGTGAAGGCTTTGTGGCTAATGTCACTTCTTGAATAGAATTTGATTGCTGTGGACTGAAGGTGTAAATTCTTCATTGGCGTCCACAGACGTCAGGTCGTTGCCCTGTGATTTGTGCTGTTTGATCTGTGCTCATCAGGTCAGCTCTCAGCAGGTACGTTCCCTACCTCGGCGCGTTGCTGTGCGTGCCTGGCAGGGACCGTTTCAGCAGCAGCAGCTTTCAGTCCACTCGCCGGTCAACCCTCACCAGTCAGTCCGAGAGTAAAGGGCTCGGCAAGCACCACCACTCGTCCCAGTCTGAGAGCGAATCAGTGAGTGTTGCTCATATCTTCTATGGTATGTCTATGTCTCACCCCTTCTATGACACAGGCTCTGAGCTACGAGGTGCTGATCATAGTTTTTGCCTGTGCTGTCCCAGGCCAACTTCTCAGACATGGAGGAGGACTGCTCATCTCGGACGCCCGTTAGCTGCCAGTCATCCAGTGATGGTAAACAGGTGCGCCATGCCAGTCAGAGGTCAAAGGTGAAGGGTCACAACACAGGAGAAGCTGAGAGAACTGCTGCCCCGAAGTCCACTGACCCGGTCAAAAGTCTCCTCTCACAGATGACAGTGAGTATGAAGTCATGGCTGATGTCACCGTACCGTGGTGCTCGTGGCTAAATTAAGCTGAGGGTAAATGTCACCAGCTAACTTTCTAACCTATATATAAGCCCAATGACACCGCTAGTTAAAGTTATTGGATCCTTATGATGCTGCGTATATTGTGGATGGGGAGAATCGCTTACATACGTGTACATTATGAAGTGAGCAGTAACAAGGTGATGTACATTATGAGGTCAAGGCCTTTAAAGGGCGGAAACGCGTCTATTACGTAACAGGATTGAGCTGCAAGGCCAGTGGAAAGGAAAAGGTCGTTTTATGTGGGACGTGCACATACAGGGCGTTTCCATCCGATTCCTCTATAATCATCTTAGTTGTCAGAAAACATTCAAGCTGCCCACATGCGCACACGTATGAAAATACACACATGCAGCCGGGTTTATTATGGACTCCATTACCGAGGGTCCGAACACTAATCCAGTAATCTACGAGTTTCAGACTTAATCCACAGTTTTCATGGCACGACCCCGTGTTTTAATGTACCGGGTCGGTTGGCAGAGGAAGACGCCGGATTCTCTAGGAGTCGCTGACCTCCATCTGCTTCCAACTCTCCACTGGAGGACGTGCAGGGCTGGACTCTTGCTTTTATCTGTAATCGCTGCTTTTGTGCACTCACAGCAAACAACGGCAGTGAAAACACAGAGAGCAGAGAGGCACAAAAATCGTTTCTGTTTTGTCGTAACATCACCTGGAACATGTGTGTTTCTGCACAAAGAGGTGGATGCAAATTAAAATGCTTGAGAGTTTGTGACACATGAGGCCCAAATTGTGCTTGAAGTCAGTCTGCATCATGTGCCTCCTTCAGTAAGAGTCCAACAATAGCTCAGCACTTTTATATTGAGACAAAAATCTTTGAGATATGAAATCTCACAGTAGAGCTGAACAAGCTGTAAATGTAATGTGAAATGCTTGGCGTGAATCTTCGGTCTAATCAACCGTGACTTCCAACCTGTCCATTTTAATTCATTTCCTGCTGCTCTAACATTAATTAAATCTAAAGCTTGGAAGCGTCGACCTTTCGTCCTTGGCTCATACTTTCACATTCAGGCAGCAAGTGGTCGCGTCACTTCGTTTGGATTCACCGCCGTCAATCTGACAAAACTCAAACAAGCTGCTCTTATGAAACTTCTTCCACCATGTCTGAAGTACTTTAACTGTTTTTCATCCAAGCATTAGCTGAGTTTCTGTCTCTTCCTATCGTTGCGTGTCCAGTTGCATAATGCGACGGAGGACTCGAGGCCAAGGACTGCATCTAAAAAATCCTCATCCGTCATCGTCACCTCCATATCCAGCCCAACTATTCTGCACGACCCCCCAGATTTCTACCACAACCCCAAGTTCACGCAGACCTGCGGCCCCGCTGCCATGGAGCTTCTGGACATAGCCCGGCTGAAGACGACAGCGTTGCCGTGAACAGCTGGAGAAAACTGGGGTGTGAGTGTGTGTGTAGGAACGTTATGGTGTCAGTAGCCTCCTTCATGGGCTGTATTGCTTTGCTTACATCATGTGAATTATTTACCTCAGAGCAGGAGGCAACAAATTTGCCTTAACCAGTTGTTACCTCTGTGGTTCAGTCTCTGCTACTGAGTCTGGTTCAGATTTTATGCCATACGTTTGACCTTAATAACAATTTATTTTGGTTTCAGATAATGTTGCAGAAACATACATTGACTGTCTCCTAGAGGTTTTCTAGGAAGTATACATTTAATATAACTGTTTTTATTCACGTTATGTTGATGTTTTCTAAATTATGTATTGATGAAAGTGTTCACTTTAAATACCACATTTAAAGTCCGATGTTGATCTAATTACTAAATGTTTTGTGGTTGTGTTTAGATACTTAGCATGTGGCTAAGAGTCAAGACACAACAAGTTTCTATGTGATGAAAACTGAACCACATGACTTCACATGACTTCACATGACCCTGTATTTTCTCTGCTGCTTTTAATACAATACCACTAATAGGTTTACATCACTATTATTGATTTGGGGACATAAAACTGCCCAAGGATTGTTCTCACAGTGTTTATGAGCCATGTTTAAACACTA
Organism: Macropodus opercularis; assembly: GCA_030770545.1. Classification (NCBI taxonomy): domain Eukaryota; kingdom Metazoa; phylum Chordata; class Actinopteri; order Anabantiformes; family Osphronemidae; genus Macropodus; species Macropodus opercularis. The sequence continues at coordinate 3,559,378 of CM061107.1, read as the reverse complement.
AAATGCCCCGATGCACAGTAACTAATGTTGTATGAGTATTTCCTTTCCTCTAGAGATAAATAATCTAAATGTTTTATTACTCTTTCGTATTGTTGATGTTTGTGGATATACTGCTAACAGCAGTGCAGTACTTGATACCCTCTACTTCGGACTAAGAACTGGAAGCGCTACTGATCCAAATGAGGATTAACACCCTATGTTGCAACTGTACGTAGGTTTAAGCCACATTAAGCTTGTTACAGTACTTTGCTTCCTGTAACCAAGGCTCAAACATGCTTCATATTAAAACTGTAAACAGTTAACACAGGGATGCGAAGCATAACTAACGACATGCCAATTATTTTGTTGAGGTTTATTTCTAAACGTGAAGCAGGATCGAGGAAGAGAGAAACGATCCTCCACAACCACGTGACAAACCCATTGTCCTGCGCTTGCACACATGCAACAGGACGGAGGAGGACGCACTCGTTTGTTCCCCCTCTGGCTTTTTTCAAAGATTTTTCCGTTCCTGCTGACATGAAGTGCAGCATCGCAGTCCAGCTTGTTATGGTCTGTCGTGGACAGATCGGCCCAGTTCCTCCTGGACCTGATGAATGTTTGATTGGAGCCTGTTTAACAAACTGAAAGCTGGACATTCCTCTTGATGCCAAATCACTTCACTGACCTACAGAAACACTTTACAGACTATATCGAAGATAGTTTACAGCTACACTAGGATTGTATTACCTGCTCCTTACACTCTGGAATGATGCTGGCACAGCTGCTTTTATTTTTATGACTGGTAAAACAGAAACAGTTGATGAGGGATCAGGATGTAGAAGCTGGACTGAGGAGTTTAGACATGTACACTGGTCTGATGCCAAACCATGACTCTGTATGTGAAACCAGCGCTGCACTACACAAATGTGTAAAACATGCAGTAGAAGGAATAATATCTTTGGCTTCATCTGTAACGTAATGAGACGGTTAAGTGAAAGGGTTCAGACTGAGTTTTGGGGGGAAATGCGAGCTCCTTTGTCAATTTTGTTAATAGAATAGAAGAAATATTCACAGGCTTTAGGAAATACCTCAGGAAAATGTATAGCTGCGTGTATGCAAGGTCTGGAATGGACACTGGGATTATGGTATGGTTACGGTGTGGCCACGACGTTCATATTATGACAGATTATGACAGATATGGAGTGTATATTATTTAAGTTCTACTTTAAAATGTGATGTTTCATGGTAATTGTTTGCACAATGGTTTGTCTAAATGATCATTGTTATGAGTTTTATGAATAAAAGCAGTTGAATTGTATTGCGTTTGATTCTGTCGCTGGTGCTGTTTTATGACTCGTTATGTTCAGGCAGGTAGTTTTGCTCAAAAACCAGTAGTGATGGGATTTTGTGTGAGGACTGCGTCGCCTTCTCCGAATCATTGTCTAATTTCACAGTGTGCATGTGCGGTGGATTTGCTGCTGTTACTATCCATTAGCAGCGACTCAGCGATGTATTAGCTCAGCTTCCTGTTTGGGCCAGAGCCCTACTGCATCGCAGATAACGGCTGGAACCGAGCAGCATCAGTAAAGGCTGTAGCAGATGCTGTCTGACCCGCGTAGGTGTCCCTGCAGGGCTACGGCGCCCTGCTGAGGACAGATGTGGAACTCACTGCACATTAGAAGCTGTAGTCGTGTCGCTCTAGTGAGAGATAAAGGGTCTGTCGTTATCCATTAATATCTGTTGTTTCTGATATTATGATACATATTCATTAATAAAACTCATCCTACAGTTTCACTATATAAGTAAAAGCACATAATATATACAACATTGTTTGAAAAACTAAATCAAACAAGCCTACACAACAGGTCTCTAACTTACTAAGCCTGAGTGTGGAGCTGCAGGATTGAATTCCACGACCACGTGTGATCGGTCCAAGGCATGAAATCAAAGCAGTGGCTCCAGTGTAGAGCCCTGGGGTCCTCCGAGTTTCACAGGATCATAAAAACAGGTAGGACTTTACCACAGTGCTCATGAGTATGTGAGGTTAGACACTGATCGCTAGTAATATTTAGAATATTAGTCTGGATGTCGGATACAGAAATACTTAAGGTGGCGCTAGCTTGATGAAAAGCATCTCTGACACCTCAGGTCTGTCACCGGCTAGTAAACAATGTGTGACTGTGTTGTTTCGCTGCTAAACTGTGGTCGGCTGCTAATTGAACAGCTCAGTAACACGCTTTCAGTCACACAAACGCTGGACTGTCAGTGCCATCAGCTCGGTGGGAGTGTTTCTAGGTATCCGGCGCTGGGTAATGCATTGCTTCCTGAAGCAGAACGAAGGATTCGGACGTTGTTAGGAGCATGAGCTGATACCACTCAGAGAGAGAGAAAGAGGAGGAGTGAGAGAGAATGTGTTGCAGTAAGAGGGGCCTATATTGGCCATGTGAATCGGCAGTGAAGCATTCTGGGGCTTCGTGTTACAGGCCTTTTAAGGGCCAGGGCCCCTGTGTCTCTGTTGGCCTCAGCTATTCTTAGGCCGCCTGTGTCTGTCAGCAACCACACAGGCAACACACTCTTCTCCACCTTCCCTTTAACATTCATTATTGAGAGTTTGAGGTTCGTTAAGAGATTGTAAGATTTTTACCAAAGAAGTTTCTTTCTGCTCTGCTTCAGCTTGTCTCTTTCCGTTTGCATTTATCTGCACGTGTGTGTATTCGTGTGCGTGACTACGTGCCTGTGTGTGTCCCTCCATTGGTGTTTGTGTCACAGAGGTTCAACAGCACCTGACCCACCCTCCCTCCGGCACCTCCACCATTCCAGGGTGCTTGTCCTGAGAGCTGGAAGCAGACGGGGAGAGACGCTAGCGAAGCCAGGGCTGACAGAGGAGGCGCCGGCTGGAACAAGGACAACAGGGCAGGACGGAGAACGAGGGCACGCCGAGCAGGAGGAGAAACCACGCAGCCGGAAGGGTTGGTAACGTCTAGCCGAAGATGAGCACGTACACAGTAACTCTGAACGGCCCCGCTCCATGGGGCTTCAGGCTACAGGGAGGAAAGGACTTCAACATGCCGCTCACCATCTCCAGGGTAAGCAAAAGCAACAACAGAGACAAGTTGAGTTACATTATGATACAATCTGACACCGAAACATTATTTGGTCCATAATAAACAATGCAATGTCATAAACACGGTTTATCATCAGATAAACAGTTGAACCTGACAAAGCTTCACTTTATCACACCTTCTTCCTAAGGATATGTATTTACATGACTTTTCCGGATGTTTACATGTCAGATAACTTAGGTGACGTAGGACCGAGCCACAGAGACATTTTTTACCTGAGCAGAAGTGAAGTTGCATCGTGGTTTGTCTATGCATGTGCTTACTGTACATATGTGGTACATGCCTGTGTGCAAGCAGGATTTATGTGTGTGACCAGTGGCTGTGCAGCAGTTATGTAATGTTTCTGTACTGGATGATGACATGAAGGCTCCGATGTAATCGCCAGAGACATTTCTAGAATAGAGCAGCAGTGGAAAGACAAGAATAGATTAACTGTCGAAGCGCTGCAGCATTAATTACTTTACTTAAAAACTGGGAATCTGTTACCATCTGGTCGACGCTACAGAGCACTGAGCACTAGAACAACCAGACACAGGACCAGTTTCTTTGCTCAGGCAATCCATCTTCTGAACAGCTGACAATCAACGGCGAACACATTACACTTTATATTTATACACACATACACTTTACTTATTTATCCAACACATACTTAATATACACTTAAATTTTGCACATATATTCAATGTACATACATAACTGCATTTTGTAATATACTGCCTTGTACATTGTCATATTTTTTTTAATTCTTTTTATTATGTGCTTTATGTTCTGTCTCTTTGTTGTAATGCAGAGCTTCTGTCACGAAGACAAATTCCTAGTATGTGTAAACATACCTGGCAATAAAGCTGATTCTGATTCTGAATTATAAAAAGGCACAATGTTTCCTCTCTACCCCTGACCTTTACCATGACAGACCATAATAAGCTGGACAGTTGTCTTTACTTTTGATTTAATCAGTAGAAGCCTGGCTGTTGACAGTATCGTGGTGTATTTATTCTAATAAAACTTCTGCAAAGTGAATAAATGATTGAACTGTGATAGATCAGAGAAGTCAAATTGAATCAGTCAACGCCTTCATTTAAATGATCATTTTAGACAGTGACAGCCTCGGATTATTGGAAATTTGAGGGTCACTCAACTTGTAAGAGTTACTGAGATACTGACTGGCGCTGCTGTAATTACAGCGCTTCCCTTAAATAGCATAGGAGGAGTGTTTGATAGGAAAGAAGCGCGAGTGCAGCTTGTGTTACCTTTAAGCTTCACACCGTCAGTTTCAGTTCCAGCTGCTGGAGCTTATAGAACAGAGGGTTGGAGGAGTCAGGAACTAGAAAGCAGGGAGGGAGACGAGACAGGACCTGAGTGGAAGAGCGTGGACATCCACTCCGCTCCCTCTCACTTCCAGCTGCTCATGAGTTGGTCCCGACTGATGTTCAGCTGGTGATTTGATCCCAGTATCTAACCATTATTTAATCAAGTTCATTAGCTGGTGTTCGTCTGCTTCTACTACCAGCTGCTGCAGCTCTGCTTTCCACGCTCACCACGTATGTCTTTACTACAAAATGGAAAGGAAAATACCATATAGATTTAAGTCTCAGATGAACGTCAGCAGGTGTCTGGGAGAGGGCTGGTGTGTGTGTTGGATGGAGGGTGGGGTCAACCGCAGGAAGGCCGCAGGCATCGTCAGTATTGCTTATTTTTAACTTTTTAACGAGTCAACTGTAAGTTTAGACCCAATACTTCACGTTTCAGGCCTCTGGCTTGGTGCAAATCTCGTCTTTATGTAGAATAGTTTCCCGAAGGAACCTGGTTCTGTAGGCGAGTCAGGAGGCTCAGCGTCATCTGGAGGTCAGTCCAAGAATACCAATGGAAAAAGATTGTTCCTTTGAACAAAAGAAGAAAACCCAGAGGTTCAGTTTCCTTCTTGAATGTAAATGTTGCACCGCCTCATTCTTCTTTATCCTGACAACTGACATGATTTATTATTTTTAATATCACAGGTAAAGCTGTTTTCTCCTGTACATATTTTATAATGAATGGTTCTAAACTGCTGATAAACCTTCAACAGACACTTGCTGATTGATGATCTCCTGGGCTGCTACACAGCAAACAAACATGGGACATGAGTCCCTGCATCACATTATCTGTTCTGATTTAAGAAGATTTAATTCATCCCATTTACTCATTGTACCTTTACTTGCTTAATAATAAGATAACTCCAGGCAGCAAGGCAGCAGGTGGCAGCCTGGCCCAGGGTGACATCATCTCAGCCATCGATGGGGTCAGCACTGAGGGGATGACGCACCTGGACGCCCAGAACAAGATCAAGTCTGCTACTCTGAAACTGACACTCAGCATGCAGAAGTAAACAAGCAGCACTCTCACATCCAGAGTCTGTCACCTAATATAAGGAAAGTGAAAATGCACCTAGACACAACCAACCGTCTCTGGTTTCCAATACACAGATCAAGACGTCCTGCACCCGTTCCCACAGCAACTCCAAGAATGGATTCACCCATGCCCATCATCCCCCATCAGAAGGTACCACACCTTACCATACACACCAACAACAAGCGTCCATGCAGTCACCAGGTAGTGTCCTGCTGCCACCTAGTGTAAAATATTCACAGCAAATCACAGATAGGGATGAAACAAGCTGCTCCCTTGGATAACCTCCCCACTAAAGTTCCTTTCTACCGACGATAAAAGCGGAGTCCGAGTTTCTAAAACAGACCCGGATCCCCTGCTTTGTCTCCGTCAGGCCATCGGGAGCAGTACGATAACCAGTTGGCCTTTACTCTGCCGATAGAGGTGAGTTAAGACAGGGTTCAGCAGCAGCGTGGGGAGTTTCATCATGGGATAACCTCCTGTTATGTAATACTGAGAGGAGAAGACCAACTCCTTCAAGTATGACCAGCAAGCAGAAGCACCAATTTCACTCTCACCCAGATGAGCCCTGTTTTTTTCGGACCTCGTTAAAAGAACTTGCAGAGCTTTCTGTTGCCATCCCAGCATTCATTCCTCTGCACGTGCTTCCATTTCTGGAGCGTACACACAAACATACCTGGCTTGTTTCCAGGTAATGCAATAGCTCAAACTACACGATCAGGAGAATCTGAGAAAGTCAAATAAATGTTGAGTGGTCTCACGTTGACAGCAGCTGGAGGAACACGAATGAGCTTTTGTTTGTTTTCTAGTTGAGTTCTTCATGTCCAGATGTAAAATTAAAGCCAGTAAGATGATGCTACGAAATGGAAATGTACTGTTTCTGTTTCTGCTCCCTGATTTCCCTTTGTGGTGTGTTTTTAAATCTTCTAGCAAACATATCTCCCTTGGTCCTGTGACACAGAACACAACTTTAAAACAGTTGACTGTGTGTGTTGGGCTCTTGAACCACGACACAGTCCTATTCATGCCAGTAACGTTTCGACACCTCCTCAGTGGGATGAGTCTGGGTGAAGCGTTAGGCGCCGAATACTTGCAATAGTTAATTAAGAGTGTAATCTGCTCTGCCTCTGGCCTCTGCCCCTCTCTGCTGCTGTCTGGAGCTGAGCTGCTTCGCATTAAAGGCCAACAGAAAGTCAGGCGTTACGGAACGTGCCTCGGGCAGGACCATGACGGCAGTATCACATTCAGTGGGAGTGATTCCTCTGGCTCACACACACACACACACACACAGGAGAGAGCACCTGTCGTACACGACGCTGGAATGTTCCGCTCTGCTTACACATCGTCACTCTGGATCCTTTTTATGCCTGTTTTCCAAACCTGAGACAAGACCCTTGTGTATGGACAGAGATGTCTCACGTGTTAGGTGCTGCCGAGCACGTTTCCCTTTACCTCCTGTACCCTGAACGCATCATGTACTGTACAGCTTTTGTAAATAGTGCTGCTGGTTAGTTATGAAACACATATTTTACGTAAGTGAACTTTTTCAGATTTGACATCACACTATAATAAACATGTACAAGTACATTTGAACTAAAAGAGAAAGTGTTTGCTGACTTGTTTGTGTATTTGGATCAGTTATCCTCCTAAAGTGCTTGTTGTCAGGCTCCTGGAAGGGCTGGAGTCTCAAAAGCAGCAGCGACTCATCGGCCTGTTGGTCCCTTTTCAGGCGTGAGGCATCGGCAGTATTCTTGTTATGTAACTTGACGTGGAGAGACTCATACACACTGTAATACCAGCTGATCCACTTCCATCAGCAACCCAAATATGTCTATATGCAATAGCTGCAGTACTGACAAGCCGCTCAGGTGGCGTCTGTTGTGTTGGCGTAGTTGTGTTCCCTTCTAAATGTGTCTCCTCGAACCCCCCCCCCCCCCCCCCCCCCCATCCAGCGTCATGTGATTGAGACACTTCTGTGCTTGTCAGTCACTGCCGGTGATGCAGGGGAGGCTGGGAAATATCCCGGCGATGACAAACGGCTGCTATTCCTGCTTGGACGTGGAATAACTTCCCTCTGAACACACAGTGCCGTTGTCATCAGCTTAATACCCCTGGTGATTTATTATTTTCTCTCCTTTGTCTCTTTCTCTGTGTCTGTCTGTGTTTCAGGTTATCGCAAACACAGCTGCAAAGTCAGTACCATTACCTTCACAAGTATTTGATGTGCATGGGGAAAACGACGGCGGATCGTTTGTGATTCTGGCGCAGCTGTAGCTGTGACACCGTACTCCTGCTTATTTCTTCTGCCCTATTAACAAAAGGCTGGAAGTGAACATATAATTAACAGCGTTTGACAGTAGTGGAAAATCAATTCTTCGTAGGATTCATATTCATTGTAAAGTATTGCATTGTAGTGGATTTACAGTATATCACTGTGAATGAATGCATGATTCACAGTGCCTCTGCTGGGATGCGAAGGATGTGGTGGTGCTGTTGTTGGTGCACCATTTCACCTGGTGGTTGTTACAGACAGTAGCATGGCTGCTCCCGTGTGTTGGTTTTAATACTGTGTGAACCTTGTTGTGAAACTGAAAACCAACAAGTCTTAAATACTAGTCCTCGTATTAAGCAGCTCTAATTTTCCATCCTGCGCTGTTGCCTCACCTTTCTGCTGTTTTGTTGTTCCTCTCACTCCCCCCTCCCTCACCTCCCGTCTCCGACCCCTCCTCTACGCTGACAGCGTGGAGTACACTCCCAGCTTCAACCCCATAGCTTTCAAAGACTCGGCCCTGTCCACCCACAAGCCCATTGAGGTAAGGGGTCCCGGTGGAAAGGCCACCATCGTTCACGCCCAGTACAACACACCTATCAGCATGTACTCGCAGGACGCCATCATGGACGCCATTGCAGGGCAGTCGCAGGCTAAGGGACACGACAGGTGAGGCCACACGTGAAAACGAACCCCAATCCAGTCTGTTATGTGATCTCTCCACTCACACTGTACCCATGATGCATCACACTGGTCCACTCAGCCTGCTTGTAGAAGAACTAAAGGGTTGGTTCACTCAAACTATAGCAACACATCTTTCTTATTTATGCCATTTGCTTCTACCCACGGAGAAATGACCACGTCCATTAGGAGGTGAAGGTAATAAATCAGCTGGTTTATATGTTTGTGGTTATTTCTTAAATGAGCTGCACAGATTTTGCCTCGACTGGGCTTATGGGTATCGTAGTTTTTAGGTCACATACCCTAGAAGACACGATAATAACACGATGCCTGCAGAACGTGGATTTCTCTCAGAAATTGGGTGAACCAATCGTTTTGCGCAAACAACAAGCAGCTTTTATTAAGTAGTTGAAACGCTGCTGAACTTAGAGTAGGCGTGTGTTGTATGGAACTGTGCGTCCCGGCTTCTCCTTGTTGTCTGTGTGCGTACTCGCCTTTCACCCACTTTCCTCTGCTCATTCCATCTACAACCAACCAACCAACCAACCAACCAACCACGCCTGTGCTGTCCTCCGCCGTCCCTCCCCACCCTTCCTTCCTGGTTGTGACCTCAGTGAGGAGGCAGGCTCTCCCTTGGCGTAAGTACAGCGCTGCAATTTTTCCATCGCGCCTCTTCTAACTCATGTGTCTCTTTTGTCTCATGACTTCATAACAGCTTGTGCATTGCTCCATTAGTTACATAAACTATAAAAGTCATCTATAATTTGTTGTGTTGATGTTTTTATACATGTTTCTGGGGGTCTTTAATAAATAATCTGACTAACCATTATTCCACTGTGGAAGTGATTCTGTCTATTAAATGATGTATTGTACTGTGATCAGCTTCCTTCTGGAGGCTCCTCCTCCTATAAAGAACAAACCCTCTGATGGGATTTCAAAGCGTGGGAACGTTCTGCTTGTCACAGGTCTCCAAGCAATGAGTGCAGACTGTTGTTTAACAACCTTCAAACAGCACAGAAAAAGCTCTGTGCACTCCCGCTGTGGTGTCAACTCACTCACAGTCGCTATGTACTGTAAAAGAAAGTGGGTTTCATTCTTAATTTCAATTAACTGAATGAGGCAGCAGACGTTTTTGGTATCACTTTAATCTGAGATGATATATAATAGTTTTGATATAATCTCTGTGGTTGTAGGTGGCGTTTAGTACATTCTGGCCCTCTGCAAACAGACCATAGCGTCCTATGCTCAGAGCTCTAACATCACTCTTACCCTGCAGTGGAGTCCTGCCTGTCAAGGAGCCTGTGGTAGACTATGCTTCTCCAGTGTACCAGGCGGTGATCCGGCCAGGAGAGACGACCCAGGACATGTCCGAGTGGGCTCGACGTGCTGCCAACCTGCAGTCCAGGAGTTTTAGGATGCTGGCCCACATCACTGGCACTGAATACTGTGAGCGTCCCTTCTTCCGTAGAGTACACGGGTTCCTCGTAATCTATGTGATGATCATTTCATGTGATTCTCGGTCCTGACCTCAACAAATCTCTCTCTTTGTGCAGTGCAAGACCCAGATGAGGAAGCCCTGCAGAGGTCGAGGTAAGAGCAGCCCATTACAGGGAACATTTAAGCTGATGAGTCAATGGACTGTAGCATGATGGGAGATACGCTTACATGGGCTTTGTTAGATGACACCAAAAGTCCTTTGCATCCTACGTTTTAGTATGTTCTGTATTTATACACACCTTCTTACCGGATGTGACGGTCTTCCCTTCCCTTCCTCGCCATTAGAGAGAAGTTTGAGTCAGAGGTGAAAGGGCCTCGCTTTGCCAAGCTGAAGAACTGGCACCACGGACTGTCTGCACAGATCCTCAACGTCCAGTAATGACGGACTGGAAAGCACGAGACAGAGGGACGAGGAGGAGGACATGGACAAAAGCACGGAAGTGGGATGAATTAGGAAGAGAAACAGAGAAGCATGGGGGGGGTTGACCTCCACGGGATGTGAGATAGTGCTGTAGTCTAGGCAGATACTAATCGCTAGTGTGAGAATGGCATGTGTTCATAAGCTTGACGTTGCTTGTCAGTGTATCTATCCACTGCTAAGACCTGATCTCACGTGTGGATTTTTCTTTCTTTCTTTCTTTCCTGTTTGTTTTGATTCTGTCTCTCTTGAAAGAAGGCGATATTGTACAAAAGTAATGTGTATTCAAGTGAAACTGCAGTGATGATGTCTCTGTTACGTCCCAGTGCACAAACCACAATTTTAGCACTGCGGGCTTGTCTGCGAGGCGGCACACAAGGACAGTTACACTCAGAGAAATGTATCACCATGCACAAGTCCAGTATGTAAAAATGCACTCAAGAAATGTACTGATATCAATGTGAATAAATGTTTTCTTTAAACTACACGGTTGAATGAAGTCATGAATAAAACGAACATGTCTCTGTTTTGGGAGCCACCGGAGGCTCGTGGCTGACAGAGGCGTTGTCACGTAACGAGTCCCAGTTCCTGTCATTTTTGTCAGTGGGCAAACTGGGATGACTGGGTGGGTGACTCTACCACAGCTGAATGTCATGTGACAGAGAACCGAATGCCTGTCAGCTGGCGACAATCAGGCCAGATGATGGGACGGCTCTTCCATACTGCTGCATCATGCTGTGGGATGTGTGGTGCCCACCAGAGGGCGATGTGATCTAGTGCAGCCTCTGCAACAGACAGCGCTTCATGTACTTGTGTTACTCATATATCACTTTGCTCTTCTTCACTTTGCTTCACCTGGGGAATAAACCAAATCCCAAGATATCATGAAGCACCACCAGATATTTATTTTTATCTCTCAGCTAAAGATGAGTAAATCAAAATGCAGCTGTCATATCATGAAGGCATCCACTGAATAATGTGCTGCTGAGTTGGCATGTCTGCTAGAAACGGGAGGAGGAGGGGGAGGGGACAGATGGCGATGACAAAGCATTTCCTTGCCTCTGAAAACAATGAAAATGGCTGCACCTGTCTCTGCTTCAGGCTAGTGAAGCTTTACTGGCCTGACAACATGACAAGCAGTAATAATAATAAGTAATATATGCAGATTGAAAAGAATCTGCATCACGCAGTCTTTCAGAGTAAAAGGTTACATGACAAACTCTCACTGGGCGCATTGTGTGATGTAAAAAAGAAAATTCTCTGCTGTAACTCTGTTGGTTATGTGCAACAGTGCTCATGAGCCCAGAATCAAGGAAGCTATGCCCAAGTGGGTGAGCATCGTTGGGAGAATGGTGGCTAGGAGGGGAGGGACGCCGGAGGGGAGGGGTTGCAGCATGACTTGAAAATGCTGCATCCTCCTCCTCCTCCTCCTCTTCCCTCCATCTCGTGCGTAGCCGTCGTGTTCTCCCTCTTCTGTCTCTCAGTCTACATGCTGGAGCCCTGCTGTGCAGTCCGCTCAGCCTTCTCTTGAATCACCAATAGGAGGAGCCAACACACACGCACACATTTATACCCACACAGAGCCTGACAGCTCACATCATCTCTTCTGCACATTCACCGTTAAGCACCGGTCAGGCCCGTTCAGAGCAGGAGAGCCCAGCTGTCTCGTCTCTCACGATGGATGTACTGATGAAGGGGTTCTCCATGGCTAAAGAGGGGGTGGTGGCCGCCGCAGAGAAGACCAAAGCTGGCATGGAGGAGGCGGCAGCTAAGACCAAAGAAGGGGTGATGTATGTAGGTAGGTGCAAAAACGGTTGTTACACCCTATGTGTGTGCATCAGGTGTTTGCATTGTCTGAGGTGGGGTCCCGTGGGTGTCCATGTCTGGGGAAAGGAACGGATGGAGTGAGTGATGGCTGGATTCTGCTGCAGGACTGATGCAAGACAGAGGGTGGGGATGTGCTTAGAGATATGAAAAGTTGTCAATGGGCAGCGGGACGGTGGCCGCTGTGGTAGGTAAGAGAGGACGGCAGAGAGAAACACCAAGGGCACTGCCTCCGTTTGGCACATTTGTGGAGCAGTGGCAATTTTTCCTATTTAAAAATCTTTTTTTGGATGCATCACAAATGAATCTAAAACAGCACAATGAAATTGTTTTAAACTAACAAAAGCACTTAATTAATATTAAACACAATATTTCAGATGCTTTGTGGTCCTGTTGTGGTCTGTTTTTTTTCTATTAGCTCAAGCAGCGACTGCGTCACATCCCAAGGTTACCCTGAGTATCAGGGAAGCAGGCCGTCTAAGAGAAGGGGGGGGTGTCAAAGAGTGTAGCCGAGGAGCTAGTGGACTGGAACTCTGCAGTCCATCTCTCGCCTGCTCCAACAGCAGCATCAATATTTAAATCATGACGATGAAATAGGGCAACAATGCGTGAGCAAGAGTCAATGTCACAAGCTACGTCTCAGGACAGAGGGAGGGAGGTGAGGGGGGGTGAGGTGAGGCACACGGGGCAAAGATCACTTGAGCATTGCAGCAATTTGCTCTCCAATCGCCTCCCTCCCCCTGGATCCTCACCCCTAATGTGTGTGTGTGTGTGTGACGTTGCAGCAGTAGAGTCTGCCCCCCCCAGATTTCTAAAACAACCCCCTCATCCCATCCAGCCATCTCAGGGAAGCATAGAAAGATGGAGGGATGTAGAGGGGCAGGGAGAGAGAGGGCTGTGTCTGAAAAAGCCTGTGGCTTGTGTATGAACAGCTGGAGGGAAAGAACAGGCGACTGATAGCGATGGAGAGATGATGGAGGAGGCGGGGGGATAAAATATGAAAGAGCTTCTGACAAGCTCAGCTACAGACGACACGGGAGGACTGGTGGAGGAGGTAACAGTGAACTGAGAGGTGATGAGAAGAGGGAAAGCAGACCGCAAGAGGAGGGAGGGAAAGGACCGAGGGGGCGTGATAAGCGAAGGGGTGGCGGCTCAGATAGGACACGGTGGCTGGCTGCAGCAGGGTGCACACGTCAGCCGAGACTGTGGGTACGTAGTATCGAGGCCACACCTGGACAGGGCAGGACGAACTAAACGTCCACCTCATCACAGCTAATGTGCAAATCCTACACAGAATGAACTAAAACTCTGACATGTTTGCATCGTTTCTTAATATATAAAAGCATTCACACACTCACATTCACAATTCTGTGCCATCTTCATTTATTGGGTATTGAGGTGAGCTTTAAATCTGGATTATCATTTATTACGTGCAATTCAACAACTGCTTAAATGCAGCGTTGTGTGCGTCGTTGGACCTACACTTGCCTCTGTCCTGTTATTGTTTCATAATCCCATGATGAAGGATGTCAGGTTGCATCAGAAGGTGACCACACTCCCTGATCCTGTTTGTTCTGTGTGCTAGTGACTGACACGTCACCACAGGCTCACGTCTAAAGAGCAGCAGCACTCAGGGGGCTCCCTCGCTCAGCTAACACAAAGGAGCCGTGTCATCGCAGTGTGTGTGTGTTAAGCTGTACTGCAGTACATCTCAGCACTAACGCACGTGGCTCGTGTACCAAGGGGAGCGTGCGGAAATGGAGGGGGCAGAAGCCAGAGTGAGGACAGCCAGTTACAGGATGAAGCAACAAACCGCACAAAGACAACACACTTGTTGCGCTGAAGTGCTGTTTGGTTGCAGATTCCTTCCTGTCGCACATTTCGCTCCCTGCTTTGCCCATTACTCATCTTTTAAAGTGGGCTTTTCTCTCCGATCCCCACTCCAGCACATTATGTAACCACAGCTTAATCTGCTAGGGATCAAACTGTGGTGAGCACAAGGCTGGCAAACAGAGGGCAACAGATAGAGGCGAGGCTGATGCTGTCTAATCAATATATTTCTATAAAACATAAAAGTTACCAAGTCAGTTGAACTTTGAGTTGAACGCTCAAGTAGACAAAACAAGGACAAAACATTAAATAGGCAGAAAAACAAGTCAGTGACTGCGGAAGGACGTTAAATTAGGCCTTTGGGTGTATTTTTAGAAAGCACAAAACACATCCTGCTGACACTGAGTCCAGTGTCAAAGGATTTTTGCAACGTAAGTCACTGTCGTAGTTCTCTGAAATATAGAAATGTGAACATATGTACAACTAACAAACTTCCTGAATGAACATGTACTAAGTGAATCATCACATGTGAATCTAATCTCTTTTGTCTTCAGGCAGCAAGACAAAAGAGGGCGTTGTGTCATCAGTAAACACAGGTAGGACGGGGTTTACTTTTCCAGCCTCATACATTTCGAGGCTTGTGCACTTGATGGGTGTTGGTCTTGTTAATCGCATCACATCTGCAAAGCTCAGCCACTCGTTTAACAATGCAGCTCAAAATGTAACACACACGGTCCTGAGTTCTGACCCGCCTGCACTCTGCCCCCCAGTGGCCAACAGGACCGTGGACCAGGCCAACATCGTGGCAGACACAGCCGCAGCCGGAGCCAACGATGTGTCACAGGCAACTGTGGAGGGTGTAGAGAATGTCGCCGCGTCGACCGGACTGATCAACCAGGTTGGTTACCGTGGTAACCCTGCAGCAACAGCTTCCCGCTGCATCTTTGTCACACACTGACATGTTTCCCTAGGGATGACAAAACATCTCTAGATAGAGATCTTTCCCCGCCAGGTTACTCTTGTATCAATGCTGCTTGCAATTATATTAGTACATTTAGCTCATTTGAGCTCAAAGTGTCTATAGTTGTCCAGAATGTAAGGCCTGTGTTTGCTGACCTTCTCTTCTGCTTTACAGCTCTGCTTTTTTTAAATGTTAGATGTCTTACATTTAACATTTGGGGCCTTGCACGCACGTGTGCTGTGTTCCTTTGTGTTTTGTGTGCTGCCTGTTTGTTGTGACAGTGTTTCTTATTGTTTGTGTTTCATGTGTGTTTCCCTGATAGGAGGAGCCTGTATACGAGGTGCCTGTTGGAAAGAACAGTACTGGGGTCATAGGTCATCCTGAGGGTGGGCTGGGGTGAAGCAGAGACAGACAGGGGATTGCCTGCATGAAAGTAGCCAGTTGATTAGGTTCACAGCCCAATCTAGCAACAGATCCACATTAAATGTTACCTTTGTGTTTGAAAGTGGATTGATTACAGAGCTGCACCTAGGTTGCATTCATTTCAAAAGATGAACCTAATGAACTGGTGATTCAGTTTACAGTATATGAGCTAATGTGCCACAACAGACTAAGTGAGCGTCAGGAGGAGAAAGAGAAGCTGCTGTGACGGTTCCCAGGTTAACATTTTTACAAGTTCGTAGTGTTTTGACCTTGAATGTGTTTTTGTGCAAGTGACAGAACATTCTGAAGGCTGCTCTCTTTCTTCTGAACATTTAGACGCTCGCTTAATAACGTGATTATGGACAAAATACTAAACCTTGTCATTTCCCAGTCATGTAGCCCTGTAGTTCAGCAACATACATCAGTCAGTGAACATATTCTGGGCATGCACAAAAATAGCAGTACGCCGTAAAGCTCTAATCAACTAACAGGAGGCGCTGGAGCTGTTTAAGGCATGATGATAAGGGCTCATAAAATGTGTACGTCTAGTCTAAATCTCTTTGGAACAAAGGTAAAAGCTATGCGCTGTAGGTGTGGTGTTGGTGCTTGAAGCCTTCCACTCTGCCATCACTTCACTCTTTCATCAAGTCAGAAATGTCTGCCCCACCTCTCTGTTATGTCTGAGTCTCCCTCTTCTGGTTTCCACCTACAGGGAGAGTACGGGGGAATGGAGCAGGGCGGTGAAGGAGGCGAGGTAAGAAGCCAAGGCAGGGCTCACGCATGACAATGCATCAACAGCAGGGATTGTTCACCTGATGTTGCATTTATGCTCTTAACACACATTTGTCTTTTCCTTCTCCTCCAGGGGTATTAGTCGTCTTTAGGCTCTCTTCCCATCCTCTCCAGCAGCCCCTACTCCTCTCGCCTCGCTGTACCAGACTCCAGATGTTCAACATATTTTTTGTGACTTAACTGAACCAAAACCTACAACAGACTCTTCCAGATGCTGCACACCAGCCCAACCCCGTCACCCCCTGATAGCTCACCCTCCTTACACCCCTCCAGCAGCCCTCTGTCGCCTGCTCTTCTGCAGCCTGTAGCTTCCCCCCCACTGCCCGTTTTGCCTTCCTCTCACCTGTGTGTTGTGCCATCCTGATATGAACCCTGATGTCGTTACTGCCCCCACGCCTACCAGTCGATAGGGAAACACACAAAACAGACACATCGTTAACAGGCACATGCATGAAACACACACATACAGTACATACCAAGACAATGCCGGAATGGATGCAAACACAGGAAGAACAAGTCATAACTACAGTAAATTAGGTCAATTAAGTCACCGTGCGACTGAGGCAGGGTGCGAGCTCCTGTTTGTCGGCCTGTCTGCCCATGTTAACCCATGAACGTGTGTGCATGTGTAGCTGCAGGCATGTAGCATAGAGCTCCAGAGGCTTTGTGCAGGAAGCAGAGGTGGCAGATTATTCTGTTTCACATGCAGTAGTTAGTCAGCTGCGATAGGCCGCATGAACAGATGTGTAGAAAGGCTTGTCAAGTTGTAGAGTAGCAGCTGTTCTGTGTAGTTTTGTACGGCTTAGTGTGAATTTAGAAGCAGGCGTCTCTAACCGGTTGCAGTAGAAACTTGGACCGTGGTCATGTGATGCATTAATAACAAGAGCTTTGAAGATGTTCTCTTAAAAAATACAAGTGTGATTGCCAGCAACGTTTAGTTAATACAAATTTAAGCTGTGGTTTTTCTTCCCTGTGTATAAACACCAAACAGCTTTAATAAAGGCTTAGACCAAGCTCACAATGAAAACAGGGAACTGATGTGCTGAGTGAGCAGAATGAAGGTTTAGGTTTATGTGCAGGTCTTCGCAAAGCTTGAATTTACAGATTTGTGGCTGTTTTACGGTAGTTTTGTCAGTTTTGATCAGCCCAGTCTCATCCGTATCGCGTTAATCTCATCCGCCCAGCTTCAGTCTCCTCGTATGCACCGTATGTGTGTGTCTAAAGCTTATGTGTGTGTTATCAGAGGATGGGTTCAGCCAGCAAAATGTGTTTGTGCGTGTTTGTGTCCATAGTAGGTTTGTGTGGTTTTACTTTGAGGCCAATGGAAACTGACGACTGCATGTTTGCCTTATCAAGCAATCTGACTTTTACACACACGCACACACACACACACACACTACACAATATACACACCTAAACATGCAATCACAAACACACAACTCACACACCATGTTTATGTTGGCATCAAAGCAGACTCTCTGATTTTATAAACAGTACCAATGAAAATAAAAAGATTTTGTTGAAATCGAACAACTGTGTCTAATAATTCATTTGCATCAAAATATGATGATGTCACAGGATATGGTCAGCTGAGACGTATGGCTCAGTATGTGCAAAATAAGCAATAAGAAATATATATATCATTTTTTTCTTACTGTTTCCTGGTACAAAAATCATATGACAACAAAGATGGGAATGAATAAACTGTAAAAGCTGGCAATAAAATCAATTAGTAATAGGATAATCAATAATCCCATGGGCAGCAGGTGGCAGTGTTCCTTTGTTTTACGACGGCAGCGGAAGTTGAGTCAACGGAAGAAGAAGATAAACCGGAAGTAGCTTAAGTTCACGTTAAGTCACTGGTGGTTGGTGTGTGCTTGAGCTACTCCGAGTAGATTGTGGTTTCGTCATTATCCTAGCGAATAAAAGCCTAAACGGCTTCTTTCCATCGCCGTGTTTTTGAGATCATGGCAAAACCATCTGCACAGAAGAGCCGGACCAAACAAAAGCCTGATGCAGCAGCAGTTACGAAGACACAAGTTTCTGTTTCAAGGCTCAAAGGATGTGAACGACGCGATCTGCCGAGTTCTGCTCTCAACCCTATAGTCCTGTTACACAGATTAGGTTTGTGGGTTTTTATAATATTGTTTGTTTTTAACGTTATGTGCTTCCTATGGTTGTAGACCTCAGGTAACGTTAGTCAGTGGTTACAGTTATTGGCTTTAGCTGCTGATAAAGCTGCGACCGGAACCGCCCAGAAAATCTATATTGGCCTGTTCTGCACCTCTGATCCAGTGTCTCTCCCAACTGTGTGTCCTTTCATAGTAGAGTGAATAACGGGTCAGAGTGTCCATGATGCATTTGTTTCTGTGTTTATTGTAGAAGACTGGCAGTTGATGATTAAAGAAGAGGATCCCCCTGAATCGAGGCCCAGGTCTGACCAGGACCAGTTGCCAGAACCCTTGAGCGTAAAAGCCGAACAAGAAATATTCTTGACTGCTCAGGAGGAAAATAACTTTAATTGGATGAATGAGGCTGAAAACTGTGAAGGTAACGAAGAGCTTACTCCAAATCAGACTGGAGACTCCAATTCCAGCACTCAGTTTCAATGGATAAAAACAGAAACTCTTGAGGAAGACGATGAAAAATTAGAACCAACAAGTTGTCTGAATTCAAATGGTTCTTCACAACCAAACAAAGATGAAACAGCTTCAGACTTTTCAGAGACTGAAAATAGTGATGACGATATTCAGAAATCAGATTCTGGGTCTAAGATGGGTTTGAAAGCAAAGAAAACTCGAGGTTCACAGACAAAACAATGTAAAAAAAAGAAACTGTTGGGTTGTGATATGTGTGCTAAAAAATTTAACAAGCAGTCTGTTCTTACGATACACATGCGAGTCCACACAAAAGAGAAGCCATTTATTTGTGATGCTTGTGGTAAACAATTTAGCCAGCAGTCTACTCTTAAGAGACACGTGGCAGGCCACACAGACGAGAAACCATTTTGTTGTGATGTATGCGGTAAACAATTTAAAGTCCTGGTCAGTCTCAAGACACACTTAAAACTCCACACAGAAGAAAAACCATTTAGTTGTGACACCTGTGGTAACAGATTCTACTTGCAAGCTAATCTTAAGAAACACATTAGAGTTCACACGGGAGAGAAGCCATTTGTTTGCAAATGTTGCGGTAAAAGCTTTAACCAGCAGAATGCTCTAAAGGAGCACACAAGACTCCACACAAAAGAGCGACCGTTTGGTTGTAAGTATTGTGATAAAAGATTTACTCAAAAAACTAATCTTAAGACGCATATGAGGATCCACACCGGTGACAAACCGTTTGCTTGTCGTGACTGTGGTAAAACATTTAGCCAGCAGAGTAATCTGAAGAAACACTTAATGGTCCACTCGGGTGAGAAGCCATTCAAATGTGATGTCTGTGGAAAAATGTTTAACCAGTTAAGTAATCTTCGCAAACACAAGATCATCCACACAGGAGTTAAACTGTTTAGTTGTGATACTTGTGGTAAGATGTTTAACCAGCAGAGTAATCTTAGCAAACACATGACCATCCACACAGGAGACAAACCATTCAACTGTGATACTTGTGATAAAAAGTTTTACCAGGAGGGGAATCTGATGAAGCACATGAGAACCCACACAGGTCTGAAGCTGTTTGGTTGTGATGCGTGTGATAAAAAATTTAGCCGTGAGGATACTCTTCTGAAACACCTGAGAACCCACAAAAAAAAGGGCCCGTTTAGTTGTGATTCTTGTGGCAAAACATTCAAGCGAGAATCGGATCTGAAGCAGCACATGGGACTTTACAGATGAGTTTGGTGATGGGGGTAGAGGGAAATGGTTTGCACCTTAGAAACGTCAAAATTGTGAAGTTAAAATAAGCTCTTTAAAGTCTTATTAAGTAATGTTCTGTACTGAGAGAGGATTGTTGTCTCTTTGTTCCAATATGAGGATGCTGTGAAGTTAAAGAAATAAAACTTTCTAAAGTTTTTGCGCCTGCGTGTTGAAAATTATGAATTGCTCGACTGTTTAGCTTCTTTTGAAAAATAAACAACTCAGTGTGTAGTCGTGTGATTTACTGTAGCGCTACTATAAAGAGCCCTCGGCGCTGTGCTGTTGTCAAGGAACCAGCGGGAGTGTGGCGGAAGTGGCGCCGCGGTGCCCGGATGTGGACGTGGCACAGCGCTGCAGCAGTTCCGCTGAATGTCCGCTTCTGATTACGCGACCGAGAAGGGATTAGTGCGAAACACCCCGGGTCGACAGCGGCTTCACAGTTTCTCGGCCAGCGGGTTGAACTGTTTGCCCCGAGTACAGGAAAGCCCTAGTCTTCTCAACACTTCGGAGGTGGGTGTCGGTCTGAGAGCCGTGGATGAGTGACATCCCTTCCTGTTACCGGAGAGCTTGGATTTTGCTACGTTAGCTAATACATGCTAACGTTATAGCGCTGGTGGCTGTTAACTTAGCTAGTTAGCAGGGGAGCGGATGCTAGCTCCGGTTGGTCCCGGCTAATTCAACTTCTGCCCCGGTTCTCGTGGTTGCTACCTTGGAACTTAGGTCAGCGGAGACGCCATGTTCCGCTTCGTCCTGGTTTTTAAGTTCATAGCTGTTAAATACGTCCTATGAGAGTTAGGCAGTGGCCAGCTAGCTAGGGAGCTAACAGCTAATGCGGCACAGGTTGCTCCCGTTACCATACGAATACTGTCACACTCTACTCGTACTGACTCTTCAATTTCACACCATTTGGTGTTGTTTAACCGAACACTAATATAAGCGTAGCGATGTGGTGACTGATCGGTGCGGCTAAAGCTAACATAGTTCCTTAATTGTGCAACTCAGCCTGGGAGCAGATGTGGGTCACTCGCTAGGCCCGACGTACTAAATAGCTGCCCGGTGTGCGATTGTGTTTCTCGTTGTGGCATCTACGCCGCTGAATTATTCACAGGCTCCGCTCGTTTAGCCCGCGTTTGTCTGTTAGGTGATACTCGTCGCCGTGTCGCAGAGGTTGGGCCGCTGCGACGAAGCCAGGTGAATAAACAGCTGCGCTCGTGCACGCGTGTCCGTGAGGCTGGAGTTGACATGTGATATGCGGGAGTAATCGTGCTCACGAAGGCGCCTGCCCCGCTAAGTTACCCCGTGGGGTATTGTCACAACATAGACTCAGGCACATGCATAAATCCACTGTTGTTCCAGGCACCAGGCCGCTCAGTGTCTTCACATTCAATGTCCCTCCACATGTTTGAACCCGGGTTAGTGACTCGTGCTTTGTCCACTTCTTTGTGTGTGTGTCAACATGGGAGTTATTTGTCTGTAGCTATTCTTTAACGGAAGACGTTTGTTTGCACAGTAAGTGTGAGCTCCACTAAGATGCTTTGTGTGGGTGGGGCAAGGCAGATCCAAAGAGCCATTACAGGTGTTGTCACTGAACCGGGAAGTGTTCGTGTCATACCTACGCGTGATTTGTGTGACGGTAGAAACTTGTGCTGGGAGCCTTCAAAGTATTGGTGTTACTTTTGTTAGTGCAGGTGCCTGCTGCTGGCAAAGCCGGTCAATCTGTGACTGGCGTCATCCTTTTTACACATAACAAAATATTCCTGAAGCCCAAGAACTAATAAAGTAAACTGGTCACCGTTTTCTTTAAATCCCAGAGTGAAACGTGATAATTCCTTCTGAAATCACTTCTCCTCGCTGCTGGAAAGGCGGAGGGGACTTTACAGTAAATCAGTTTACAGTGCCCCGTCTTGCTTTACGGTTTTGTCTTTTTTGTCCATAGTTTCACTCTAAAAGGAAAGTTTCTCTGAGCTCTCCTGAACTTGAGTTGAAACGCACTACAAGTATTTTTGAAAGCCAACACTAGTGTAATAAACCAGTAATTCAGCACGCGTGCATCATGGAGACTTTGGAGATTAGCTATTTTGAATAGATAAACAACATTTGAATGTGAATATTCACATTCAAAGAAGTAGAATTTTCTTACTATGGATGGAAGACTTTGATATGAATTTAAAGAAGTTTATTTTTGCTAATTCAACAATTCTATCCAGATTTAGGGATGTACTGAAGATGAATGTAAACCAGCACACTCCAATGGCCTCTCCTTATGGCCAGCCACAAGCTGGCTATGGCCAGCCTGGCTACGCTCCACTGGATGGGGGATACCCTGCCCCCTATGCGCCCTACAACGGC
Source organism: Macropodus opercularis (assembly GCA_030770545.1). Taxonomy (NCBI): domain Eukaryota; kingdom Metazoa; phylum Chordata; class Actinopteri; order Anabantiformes; family Osphronemidae; genus Macropodus; species Macropodus opercularis. Next base: position 3,536,991 of record CM061107.1, on the reverse strand, counting down.
CCTGCTTCAGCCTACCAACCTGGGGCTGCTCCACAAGGTAAAGTACATCTTCTGAACACGAGGCAAATAAACACTGGCTCAGCTGTTACCCGTCAGCATCTTCCTACCTGTTTCCCGTCATGTGGTTAATCATAAATTATGTGCCTCTGCCTACTAATCTATATATAAGCCGTCCTCATTTCTTTACATGCCTTTATGCTTTTACCTACATCTTTCTGTATCTGCCACCTTTCCCTCTTTTCTTGTATTTCAGGTTATTCCCCTTTTTCAAGCTTTCCCTCTAAGGCTATGACAGCCAATCCAGTCTCTGACCTCTGTTCTCCTCTTGACTTAGGTAACTGCCTCTTTTCTCCTATGACCATTTCCCACTCATGCTCAGCAATCATCTAATCCTTTCTTTACCTGCAATCAGTGTTCTTGTCCCCATGCCCTGCTCTCATCATAGCACACGCAACTTAAAACACCTATGAGAAAAGTTTGATTAATCCAGTGATGAAAGTCATCACTAAGAGGAGATGAAGCCACACAAAACACAGATGTGTCTTGTTCTTATGCCATATGACAAGGCTTCAAAGAGTTGGGGAAGTAATTACAGACTGTAATGTAGTACTTGGCATTAGGCACATTAAGAGCATTGGGAAAGAGGGATTTAAGAATGGTCTGCTCACTAGACATTTTGGACAAGTCGTTCCAGCTGTTTGTATGTCTGAGTTGCTGTTGCTCCTTACTTCAGAGGATAAGACTGAGAATATAGTCAAGGTTGAGTTTGGGAAAGTTTGGTCTAAAATGTGTTCTGGCTCCTCTGAGATCTATTTCTGCGCTAATCTTGTTCTAGTACTACGAATTACATCAAGATCGAGGTTTTGATTTGTCTGTAATATCTGCCTCTGTATTTCAGGTCCAGCCAGAGGTCCTCCTACCTCTGGACCCCCTCCAGTCTCAGCGCCCCAGCCCTACAATCAGTACAGTCAAAGCCAAGGGGAGATGCAGAATGGACCCCCACTCATGACACAGGCACCACCCAGGTGATTACATGTCTATTGTTTACTTCTTTAAGCAAAATGTACCCACAAAATCTTTCTTTATGCAACTTGTTACATGGAAGCAAGTGAAAGTAACTAATTGCATTTTCACACAGTGAATGTTTTATCTGTTTCCAGGTCGGCTGCGTCTCAGCCATATAACCAGGGAGCTGTGAACTTGTCAGGGGCAAACCTCTCCTATCCCCAACACTATGGGCCCCCACCCTCTATGCAGCAGGTCACCAACCAGATGACTGGGATGCAGATCACTTCTGGACCGCCAACCCCTGCAGGGCCAGGATATGGTAAATGTGGATGATTTACACCTGCGTGTAATCTACCGACACACTGATGTGATGTGGATGTATTTAAACAGAGTCAAACGTGTGTTGGAAGTGAATGTATTCTGTCACCTTCCCTCCTCAGAGCCACCTTCCAGCTCCCAGCCTCCTGTCAGTACCGCCTACTCGACTGGACCACCACTCCCCTCCTACACCCAAGCCCCCCCACCAGCGTCTTCTGCTCCAACCCAGCCACCACCTGTTCGTGCCCCTGCCGCTTCTCAGCAATATCATGGAGGCCCGCCACCTCAACCCCAACAGCCGTTCAACTCTCGTCTCCCCCCTACCCCCCAGCAGCAGTTTACCTCCTGTGCAGCACCACCTCCTTCTACTCAGCAGACATTTCCTCCCTCCTCCTACTCTGCTCCAGTGCCTCCATCCAGCCAACCTCCAGCACCCCAAGTGTCTCAGCAACAGCAGTCCTTCCCCCCAGCCCAGCCCCCGTTTTCCTCAGCACCCACCCCTGTCAGCCAACCTTCCTATGGCTCAGGACCTCCCCCTTCTGCTCATGGGTCCTTCCCTCCCAGAGCACCTCCTCCTTCTCAGCCTGGCTCTTTTCCTTCTTCTGTTCCCCCTCCAACCTCATCTCCCTCTGCCCAGTACCCAGGCCATATTCCACCCCAGCAGCAGCAGCAGCCTCCATCCCAACCATCCCCTTATCACTCAGGTCCACCTCCTCCTAGAGCTCAGATGCCTCCCACTTCAATGGCTCAGAGTAACCACTTGCCCCCGGGACCCCTGCAGCAGCCCCCATCCCAGCCTGGCATGCAGGGGGCATACCCTGCTCAGCAGAATGGTGAGCAGACAGCCTTCAAGTTATAAGGATTAAAGTTTTAATCAACTATCTCTGTTGCTCATCTACTTTCTTTTCCCATCAGGTGCGTTTGGGCAAGTGAGAGGCCCTCAGCCTGGCTATGCAGGTCCTTACCCTGGGCAAGCACACTATGGTTCACCTGCACCAGCACCGGCTCCTGCTCCCCCTGCACAAAAAAGGCTCGACCCAGATGCCATCCCTAGCCCGGTAAGTAAATGCAAAGTGATTTTTACATGTAGTTCAATACACAACAACACAAAGGCCACACTCTCCTTTAGTCTCAGAGTATTGTTTTTGTCCTCGTTCCACATTTCGAAAACAAAAATTGAATTTGAAAATGACACATACTGTACATGTACTGTCAGTGGCCATTTTATGAGAGCTACACATACAGTCGAGTGCTTCATCTTCACCATCCAGCTGTTCTGCTATAACATGAGTATAATGTTGTATTTTCTGATGGCAATGTCAATAAAAACGTAGCAATTGTTTGAAGGCAGTATTTATGGCTGAACTGAGTATTGGATTGTACAGGTGTAGCTCTAACATGCTCAATGAATAACTCACTCAACCAAGGTCATCATATGTATGAAAGTATTTACTGATTACCGACCAGTTTTAGCACAGAATTCTGACTATAATAAGTTCATTTGTATGTGACCGCCTCCTATACCATACTCTTCTGTTTAGTGATGCTCAGCATGCAGGTGTATTCGTTTTTCTTCTTGCAATTGGCACAGTATGTAGCAACACTAATCTATGATCTGTACTAATGATCAGTTTCTGTCTGAATAACAGCAATGCTGCCTACTGCGAACAAAAAACGTCTGTTTTCCTTCACACACCTTCCTCTGACTTATCTTCACACTTTATTTATTTTGTTTGTTTTGCAAAACTTGCTGGACAAACATTTGAATGTAAAGCAAGCGTCTGACATGCCGGCTGTGCAGAAATCAAGACATAGAATAGATCCAGACGCTATTCCCAGCCCAGTAAGTTTCCTGTGTGCCTGCCCTTGCCTCTATTTTATCTTTGTTTTTGTTTTTTTGCTTGCGTTAATCTCTCCTCCTCCCGTCCCTTTTCTCTGAACCCCCCCCCCCCTCCCACCAGTGGTATTCAGTGGAAAAGGCAGGCTACTATTAAATATAAAAGAAAATAATTGATTAATCAGGCTGCCTTACTTTGACTTTGAGGCAACCCATCGTCTCATTATTAGAGTTGAGACAGCTACTCTCTCTTAACCCCTGTCCAGACCATGCATGCTAGTGTGCAACTTTTGATTTACCCACAAGTCTTTGTACTAATGGCATGTCTTGTTCAGTTGTGCTCTTCCTATAGGGAAAGGTGACCTTTATATGTAACATTTTTGAATCCGTATAGACTGCTTACGCATGAATCTGTAACATAATTTAATCATCAGCAGGTTTGAGTGTGTGTTAATGGGGTTGTGTGAAGGTGTCCCCTGCATGGGTGTTAAGTGTTCCTCTTTGAGCTGCACTTCTGTTTACTTACTGCATCTTTCGTTTTAGATCCAGGTAATAGAGGACGATAAGGCAAAGTGCAACGAGCCATTCACTACAGGGGTTCGAGGCCAGGCTCCTCCACTGGTCACCACCAATTTCCAGGTTAAAGACCAAGGTGGGTTCTGGCACATGTCAAGGATCATGTTCTCATTTTGTTTCCTCACTCATTCTTCTGAAAGGATCTTCTTCAAAATCTCATAAAATTCTTTGAGCCTTTGCAACAGGGATTGCTAGTAAATCGTAATTCACACAGAGCGTAAAGGGGCTTTGCGTCAGAGAAAGGAATGCAGATCGTGATGTGATATATTCACGGTTGGATTTGCGTCTGCTTTTAGGGAATGCCAGTCCTAGGTATGTTCGCTGCACGGCCTACAATATGCCTTGCACAGCCGATATGGCCAAGCAGTCTCAGGTGCCACTGGCTGCTGTTATTAAGCCCCTCGCCACACTGCCTCCAGACGAGGTAAGTCATTTAACCCTCTTAGATGTTGCTGTAATTCTGTTTAAATCACACTTGATGGTATTGTCTAACACAATGTATTTTAAAGGGGGGGGGGTAAATAGATAATCTAGTGGGATTGGCTACCTGACCTTGTTTTTCTGTAGTAACTCAGATTTGCATGGTTGTTTTAGTTACTGATTCACTCTCAACCTTACGAATCCAACCAAGTTGTTCAGCCTCTGATATTGACAATTCTTTCATTCTCTGTTGAACATTTGTCAGACCCCTCCGTACTTGGTGGATCATGGTGAGAGTGGTCCGATCCGCTGCAACCGGTGCAAAGCCTACATGTGTCCGTACATGCAGTTCATAGAAGGGGGTCGCCGCTTCCAGTGTGGGTTTTGCAGCTGTGTCACAGAGGGTGAGTTTATGCCTGTGTTTATTATGTATGAAAAACAGACATTTTTTTTGTGTTGCTTAAGATCAATTGTGTTGATCTGTTTGTCCTTACTGCTCTTTTTTTCGCTTGTGTAGTGCCTGCACATTACTTCCAGCATCTGGACCACACCGGAAAGAGGATGGACTGCTACGACAGGCCGGAGCTTTCGCTGGGCAGCTATGAGTTCTTAGCCACTGTCGACTACTGTAAGGTAAGATTATCACAAACTTTTGCTATCGCTATGTTTCTAATAGCTCTGTTTAGCTGTTGTAATTGTAAACCAGATCTTTACGTATATTGTCCAAGACACAGCTGCTTTATGTATGTCTGTAAATATTGTACAAGGTTCATAGTGTATTTCTTGTCTAACAGAACAACAAGCACCCTCAGCCTCCAGCCTTCATCTTCCTTATCGATGTATCCTACAACGCTGTCAAGAGCGGCATGGTCAACATTGTCTGCCAAGAACTGAAGACCCTCCTGGACTACCTGCCGAGGTACTGGGTACATAATGAGCTGCAAAGGTTAAGTGGAAAGAAAAGGGGAGCATGAAGGAAGAAAAGGGATGATTGAAGCAACAGTTCAGTAAATAAAATAATAGGATCGAAGACGATCAAAATAAAGTAAAGGAGGGAATGCATAGATAAATTAAACAAGGATCAAATGTAGTATGAAGGTTGGAAAGGAGGTAATGTCGATAGCTTTTACTCAGTTTTGTCAGTAAGTGGGACAATAAACCAGCAGATGTTTTAGGTTAATGTTCTCACTTCTGGTTCCTGTCAGAAATCCAATGATTACTTTGCCCATTTGTCCTGTCTCTGTGTCCAGGGAGAACCCAGAAGTGGACTCTGTGGTGCGGGTGGGTTTTGTCACCTACAACAAGGTTTTGCACTTCTACAACGTCAAGTCGACCTTGGCCCAGCCTCAGATGTTGGTGGTGTCTGACCTTTCAGACATGTTTGTACCGCTGCTCGATGGGTTCCTCGTCAATGTAAACGAGAGCCGGCTAGTCATCGAGAGGTGAGCTGACATGAAGTAAACACATGAGATGTTAAAATATACGGCATGTGAAAAGGGATATTAACGTGGGTTTGTCAAATGTATATCTGTTTTAGTTTGCTGGACCAGATCCCAGAGATGTTTGCAGACACCAGGGAAACCGAGACGGTCTTCGGGCCTGTCATCCAGGCAGGACTAGAAGCACTTAAGGTATATACACGGACTTTGTTCATAAGTGGAAAAAGTGTAGTAACGTTTGAATATTCAAACCAAAACATAATGGCATTTCATGGAACATAAATGGGTCATATTTGGATGTTGCGTCACACGTAGAGACCCAACGGTTATTGCAAATATTATGCTGATTAATAGCAAAATGCACAGGTTCCAGTCTGCAGCTTGATGTCGAGCAGTGATGTTTTTTTTAACTTGGCATGAAATAAATCTTGAAGTGATATGTTATGGTAAGTGGTATTGTGACATTTATCCTGTACAACCCTGACTTGGATTATGCCTCTGGTCTTTCAGGCTGCAGACTGTGCAGGGAAACTGTTTGTGTTTCACACCTCTCTGCCAATCACAGAGGCTCCAGGAAAACTAAAGAACAGAGAAGACAAGAAACTAATAGGGACAGATAAAGAGAAGGTAAACACTGGTTTAGCAAGTGCTTTATTTTATGCTTGCTTAACTAAGACCTAATTGACCCCCTCCTCTTCTGTCATCCTTAGTCTTTGTTTCAGCCCCAGGTGGGTTTTTACAACACTCTTGCCAAGGAGTGTGTTGCCCAGGGCTGCTGTGTAGATCTCTTCCTCTTCCCCAACCAGTATGTGGATGTTGCCACGTTAGGAGTGGTTCCTGTCTCCACTGGAGGTTCAGTCTACAAATACACCTACTTCCAGGTAAGTGAACATTTGCTCAGCTTGGTACTTCAGCTCTTTTGCTCGGAATGCATTGCTTCTGTAAGCAGTAATGCTTTATTTGACATTCTTTGTGTACTGATTTTTCCAAAACATTTTTAAATCTAAGGCACAGTCAGACCAGGAGCGGTTCCTGAATGACCTCAGACGAGATGTTCAGAAACTTGTAGGGTTTGATGCAGTCATGAGGGTGCGAACAAGCACAGGTGAGTCTTAAAACAAAACCACACAGACAGACAGATACAGTGTCCAACAATGCACGCTCAAATCTCGCTAAATGTCTTCAGGTATCAGAGCGACTGACTTCTTCGGCTCCTTCTACATGAGTAACACCACGGACGTGGAGCTGGCAGGCCTGGACTGTGACAAGGCTATCACTGTCGAGTTCAAACATGATGATAAGCTAAGCGAGGAGACGGGGGCACTCATGCAGGTGTGAACCTTTACCTTAGTAACAACAGGCTTTGTGGAGAATTCTTAGCTGAGTCATTAGGAAATGACCACATACATTTTCCCTGTAGTGTGCTGTGTTGTACACCAGCTGCAGTGGCCAAAGGCGTCTCCGTATCCACAACATGGCTGTCAACTGCTGCTCTCAGCTGGCTGACCTCTACCGCAACTGTGAGACCGACACAATCATCAACTTCCTCGCCAAATATGGTGAGTACTGTACCATAAAGCAACCAAATCCAGCTATAGAATCAGATTTTAGGACGTTCAGGTGGATTTAATTGCTGGCCTGTGTGTGCCGCAGCTTTCCGTGGCATCCTGAACAATCCCACAAAGACGGTGAGAGACACGCTGGTCAACCAGTGTGCTCAGATTCTGGCCTGCTACCGAAAGAACTGTGCAAGCCCCTCATCAGCTGGTCAGGTACTAAAGACTTCAGCACATAGACACACACAGACAATGTCACTCCATCAGTTAGAGGAATACTTGGCTCAATTATAGTTTTTATATAGAGCGAGAACTTAATAAAGGTCCAGTAGGGGAACACATTTGTCATCACCCATTGGTGGTTCTTATTGTGTGCATGTGTTTTCTAGCTGATCCTCCCAGAGTGCATGAAGCTGTTACCCGTCTATCTGAACTGTGTGCTGAAGAGTGATGTGCTGCTGCCAGGAGCGGATGTCTCGTTAGATGACCGGGCTTACCTGAGGCAGCTGATCGGCTGCATGGACGTGGCGGACACCCAAGTCTTCTTCTACCCTCGCCTGTTGCCTCTGGTGAGATGACACACTAAATGATATGGATTCAGACCACCTCTTTAGGGGGTCACGCCCGAGAGCAGTTACTTCACCTGATAAAATGAACAGCACCAGGAGAGTTATCACACTTTAGCTCATTTTTTTTAAGCTTTGTTTATGTTTTTTTGTTTTATTTAATGTGCTAAATACACTGTAATCAAATACCAGCACTCACACATTCATCTAATGTTTCTTCAACATCTCAGGTGAAGTTAGAAAGTGGATCGTTGCCGGTGGCTGTGAGGGACTCAGAGGAGAGGTTGTCTAAAGGTGGCGTTTACCTCCTGGAGACAGGGCTACACCTCTTCCTCTGGGTGGGAGCCAGCGTTCAGCAGGAGCTGCTGCTCAGCATCTTTGGCACACCAAGCTTTGGCCAGATTGACTCAAGCATGGTGAGATAAATCAGATCGGTTTCCGTGTTTTGTTTGTAGGGCTCACGGATCAGGGCTGCATTTTTTTTTTTTATTTCTGTGCTGTAAATCCAATAAATGTCACTTGTTTCAGACGAATCTGCCAGTGCTGGACAACCCGATCTCTCAGAGACTCAGAGAAGTCATCGACTCTTTCAGAGCACAGCGATCACGATACATGAAGGCAAGCTTTCACTTCTGTCTTCAAGTCCAAATGTTTTGTCGTTCATCTGCCCTGACTGGGACCGTCTACCAGAATGTTTTGATGAGAACACTGGCCCTGCGCGTTCTGCTTATCATCTTTTCCCTTTTTGTCACACTCCTTATGTTTTTGCAGCTCATGGTGGTGAAACAGGAAGACAGAGCCGAGCTGATCTTCAGGCACTTCCTGGTCGAGGACAAGACCGCCAGTGGAGGAGCGTCATACGTGGACTTCTTGTGTCACATGCACAAGGAGATCCGCCAGCTTCTCAGCTAGGCCCCCCCCAGACTCGCCCCACTACCTAAAAGACCCCCAACACTGACCCCTTCCTGGTTCACAGACAGAAAGAAAGCGCTTTATCGTTTTGTTTTGTTTTTTAACCTAATAAACTAAAGCTGTCCTTGTTGTCTGTCAGCTGAGCACCAGAGACCAGCTGGCAGATCTCATTGTGTTTTAGTGATAGAGCGAGTGCGTGTGCATGAGAGTGAGGATCTGATGTTGAGAGAGCTTTACTCTGCCTCAAATCGACCGCTCCACCGCAGCAGGCGCAAATTAACTGACGAGGGAGGGTGATGTATATAAACAATTATGATCAATTACGTATGCAACAGACTGCTTGAGTGATGGAGACGCCTGATGTTGAGTAGTCAGTGTACTGTCTGTTTTAACAGCCCTGACAGGCTGTTTCGGGTGCATAAACAACCCTCACATAGCATTTTTATATAAGTGATTCCCAGAAGAGCAGAGGGTATCTACATACAAAGACATTAATGGAATTAAATAAATTCTGTTTTTGCCTGTTCTCCCCTTTAATCATGGCCTTAGTACACCCCCGCCCCCCAGCGCTGCTTTAATCATCCATGAAAGGTGTTTTGTTCAGCCCATTGTCTCCAGGTGCAAGCATTCACATTTAAGCCCAGATGAACAAATCAAACTGGATTCTGAGGTGTTTTCATGTGCAGGACGCATCTCAGTGTCCACAGATGTGCTGATGGTGAGTTCTTACAGTAATTGGTTTAATCCAGATCTGCGTCAGCTGGGTTTTTCTTGGTAATGCAAACACCTGGCTCCAGTGTTAGGTCACTGATGAACTACATGTATTTCTAATAGTCAGCATGATTCTGGCATAACAGTTCAAAGTCTATGCAGCACCGTGGAATTAAAATAATCACAGAAGAGGTGTGAATGTTTGATTTCAGCACCAGAAGGTCCTCTAGAATTGATTTTGGTGAAGGAGTCGGTTTGTAGTGCTGCGGACTTAAAACTTGTAAAACTTCTAAAGAAAACACTTTCAGCAGACGGAAGTGAGAACAGAATGATGCGGAATAAATGGACATCAGTTAGTGTGTGCAACCTGGGTTGTCTCTGCACGGGCAGTTCAGTGTGTAAATAAAATATATAATCTGTAATAGAAATGAATTTTAAAGACCTGCCTGAACAGCTATGTGTGTTGTTGATGGTTGGTTTCTCTGTCACAAATAGACGAAATCTAAAATCATGGCTTTTCCTTCTGAACAGAGGAGGACGCAGAGACTGGCTGTTTCATACGTGTGTGTGTGTGTGAGGTGTGAGAGTGTGTGTGTGAATGTGCGGTCGGTCCTGGTGAATTTCTCCTGAGGAACAGAGGGATCAGCCAACACACACACTATCCGTGGGAGTAATTTCACTCTGCATTTATCACTTTCTGTTCCTTTTTTAACATTGAGACGTCAGTGTTTGTTTGGTGTGTGTGTGTGTGTGCAGCCCTCTGTTCCGTCTTTATGTTCACTGATTTTGATTCGCCCACTGTCTTGACTGTAATCTTACTTTCTGTTTCCTATTTTCTTTTTTGGTTTTTTTCATGGCCTCATGGGACTGCGAATAAAATCATTGTTAAAAGTGAACGTTTACTTGGTTTTTTGATTATTTTATAGTTCATCAAAAACATTCAACATATTGTCTGTACATGTCTAAAATCACAGCATAAATAAAATTTCCTTTGGTTTTTCCAAAGTACATAAGACTTTCACTTCCTCCTTTTGGTTTTATAGATTCCTAAGAATACATTTCAATTTTTGTGGTATTGTGTAAGAATTGAAAATGTGCTATGGAGAGTTTCTTTGTGCCAAAGAAACAGGAGGAGAGAGGGTCAGATGACAAGAAGTAAATCCCCGACAGTCACTGTCCACAAGTCCAGGTACTTATTTAGCACAGGTGGATTGTTGAGTCCACCCAGCCAAGCTGAAACCCTGGGTACACAGGCTCAGTGAATGCAGCATGGAAGGTGTAGAGCAGAGTCAGGGAACCACAAGAAACCCTGTAGAAGGACAGCGTCCCCGCTGACCAGTCCAGGTACACTCCTACTTTGCTGGAGCTGGGTGGGGTGGTTAGTGGAGTGTTTATGGCTTTGTGCCAGGTCTTGTAGCCATCTTTAGTGCAGCTAAGGCACCAGGAGGAGCTATTGTGGCCCAGCCAGCTGTCATGACCCTCTCCCTTCCTGCTCATCCTTCTGTATGCCACTCCTATGAAAGCCCTCCCAGTCCATTCTGTCTCCCAGTAGCTGCGACCGGTCAATCCCTCCGTACACAGCACCTGTCTCCAGAAGTCAAACCTCTCTGGGTGATCAGGACACGGCTTCGGGGTCCAACGCTTCGCTTTCCTGTTTCCCTCGGACAGAGAAAGGTCTTTGTGTGCTGTGTTTGGGTCCAGGGTGAGTTTGGTGATATCTGATAAAACATGTTAAAATGTCAGAATTATGTTTTACTCAGTGCTTACAAGCAACTATAATTCAGGATGTTGATTCCTCACATTTCTTTGGACCTGGTTGAATCCTGGACTCACAGCATCCAACCACACTAAAACATAACAGATGATCTTAGTTTAACGTTTCACTTTTTATTTTTACATTTCTAGGTCTCACTTCTGGCTTGTATGAAGCAGAAAAGGGGTTTTATGCAGCATGCAGTACTGAAAACATTCGTTTAATAGGCCTTAGCCAGCTAATTTGGGCCAGCTCATCTGTCACTGGGGTCTGTCTGACATTATTTCCACCTGAGTTTCTCCAGGCTGCAGTGTGTGTCATCCAGCATCGCAGAGAGCAGCTGCAGTCCGAGGGTTCCTGGGTGGTTGTAGCTCAGGTCGAGCTCCCTCAGTCGGGACGAATTCAAGGCGGATGCCAGGAAAGTGCAGCCTTTCTCTGTCACTCTGCACAGGGTCAGCCTTCAGGAAGGACACCAAATATTTCATCCAGTCTCCATGACAACAACAGCATCAAGTAAGCTTGCATGCCCTACTTTTCATGTCAGTAATTAATTTCACTCACATCAGTATTTTCACTTTACAGTGTGGACTCGCCAGTCCGTCAGAAAGCCTTTTGATTCCACCGTCATGAAAGTCATTGTCAGTGAGGTCCAACACCTTCAGCTGGCAGGAGGCTGAGTTCAGGACCGAGGCCAGAACATCGGAGCTGAGCTCTGTTAGGTTGCAGCTCCTGAGTCTAAATGTTCAGAAAACAAAGGCATTTTTGAAACTATTTGTTAGAGCTGGCGAAAACGTGCATATTTAAGTTGAAACCCAACCTTAGTGTCTCCAGTTTGCTGCTCTTCAGTCCATCAGCGAGCAGAATCAGTCCTGCATCTGCCAGGTTGTTGTTACTCACATCCAGCTCTCTGATTTGAGATGAGCTGATGGCATTTGCTAAGATTTCACAACAGGTCACAGTGAGATGACATCCATCCAGGCTGCAGTGGGGAGGACAGTATGACAGCTAATGAATGGATGAGGCCTCTGCTGGAGCTCAACACACTCACACTCATGCTCAACATAATGTGCGAACAGAAGCCAGCTGTCTTCCATATCTACAGGATATCTGCTTACTTACTTTGCCACTTGAGCTGTTTTCATGACAGGCAGCAACCTTAGAAGACCCTCCTCCGACCTGTTGTAGTTGCTCAGCTCGAACACACTCAGCTTGTCTTCTGAAGTCAGTAACACAAAGACCAGCGTGGCCCACTGAGCCGGGGAAAGTCTGGCTTTGTCGAGACTGCCCAAGCTGAGGCAGCTCTGAATCTCCTCCACGAGAGAATGGTCGTTCAGTTCATTCAGACAGTGAAAGAGATTGAGGCACCTGTCCGGGGATGGACTTTCCTTGATCCTCTCCTTGATGTGTTTAATGATCTCCGCCCTCGTCCGTTGGTTTGTTCTGTTGCTGGTCATCAGCTGTTTCAACAGAGTCTGATTAGACTCCAGAGACAGGCCCAGAAGGAAACGCAGAAACATGTCGAAGTGGCCATTTTCACACCGCAAGGCCTTTTCCACCGCCTCTTTATAGAGGATGAGCTCAGAGGAGTCTCTGGATAGGAAACGCCTCGAAGCTGACGACTTCTTCACCAAGACGTTGGTGTTGTTGATGTGGAACGTGAGGAAAACATACAGCGCGGCGAAGAACTCCTGAACGCTCAGGTGCACAAAGCAGAACATCTTCTCCTTGC